>CM045999.1:48183770-50683770 GCA_025175895.1 Wurfbainia villosa | reverse complement strand
AAAAATATTCTTAAATACTTACGAAGAACGAAAGATTATTTATTAATATTTGGAGGCAATGAGGAGCTAACTGTAAAGGGTTACAGTGAAGCAAGCTTTCAAACATACAAGGATGACTATAGATAGCAATCGGGGTACGTGTTTTGCCTGAATGGTGGAGTTATGAGCTGGAAGAGTTTGAAGCGAGACCACGATTCTGATTCTGTGAAGCGAGTATATTCTGGGTCCGATGCGTGAAGGAGGTTTGGCTGAGTTCATCAGTGAACTTGGGGTAGTTCCTAGCATTGCAGATCCAATAGACCTCTATTGTGACAACAATGGGGCTATTGCACAGGCTAAGGAACCTCGATCACATCAGCGGACCAAACACATACTGCGGCGCTTCCATCTCATTCGAGAGATCATCGATAGAGGAGATGTGAGGATATGCAGAGTACCGACAGAAGCTAACATCGTAGATCCATTGACCAAGGCTTTGGCACAGAGGAAGCATGATGGTCAAACTAGGTCACTAGGTATCAGATATTATAGTGATTGGTACTAGTGCTAGTGGGAGATTGTTAGTTATAGCCCTAGAACCAATCATGTGATGGTTGAATAGGGAACATTTTGTATCATATTCAATAAAGGCAAAGGATTGGTTATTATATTTACGTCTTGCTTGTGCCAGCTAAATTAAATATAATAATGCCCTAGAAAGTAGGTTCTTATCTACAGCACATCAATTGGCAGAATTGATTATGAGAGGTTGTAGAGAACACTTTCCTAAATGTTCCTAGTCAAGTATTAATATGCAAGGGCAATATTAATACATAAAGACTAGCATGTAGGTTAATTGATGACTTGATCTCACAAGTCATGGATATATGATATCAAGTTGACACATGGGTATATATTAGAGAATATATACTGAACTGACCCGCCATGAAAAAGTTTCATGGATCGTCATATGAGTGTCATAAACTTTCTCATGTGACTATTGGTATGAATAGTCCTCAAACCTGAAGTCACTACGATTCCCTACATAAGGAGTTATGTACTTTGGTATCGTCAAACGTCACCCGTAATAGGGTGGACCATAAAAGCCATTACTGGGTATATAACAAATTATGCGGAGGGATGTGAGTGATGTAGATGGGATCTATGTTGGGTTTCCGGCACCGCGGCGTGTGTGTGTTCGATCATGTTTCGTAAACATGAGCACAGTGGAAGCAATTAAAATTAATAAATCTATATTTATTACAACACACACAACACACGCATGCTATTACAACAAGTGTAGACATAACCGTAAATTATAATTTGCAATAAAAGGAAATTAAACTACGTTATACCTTCCGTATGACGTGTAGCGGGAACGGCATCAACCGGAACGATCCTCGTAAGAATCGTCTCTATCCGTATCCACGCCGAGCTCCTCGGGATGACTTCGCTAAGTCACGAGCTTCATCTTTGTACGGGTTACTAGCCTCGTGTTGAAGACGACGTGATCGAGAGATGATCACGATCCGAATCCAAATTCGGATCCAAAACGAGTTCTCAAAACTCGCTTCTCCGGAGAGGTGTTCGTCAACCGTTTGACGAATCCTTCGTCCTCCACCTCAGAGGATTACCGGAGATCAAATCCCCGGTATGTTAGCCTCTGTCGGAGCACTAACCGTCGTCCAAACGACGCTCCGACGAGAGGAGGAGAAGCTGTCCAGAAAACTGGACAGCTTGGTGGAGGAGTAGGCGCCGGCCAAAACAAGGAGAGAAAGGCCTCACCTTGATGCCAAACCAAGGAGATCACGGAGCGGGAGGTTCACGGCTGAAGCTTGGGCGCCCGAAGGGAGGATGGCGGCCGTTGCGACACTTCAAAAATGCCCTCTTTTATAGAGAACTAATTCTCTTAATGGTTAATGGATCATATCCATAAAGCCCGTTAACCCGCTCCATTAAGATAAGTTAAAATAAACCAAACCATGATGGTTTATTTTAAGTTAACACGAACCGAACCAACCTTTGGTTCATTCGTTTAATATAAACCAAACCCTTTGGTTTATTCTCATCCATTGGATTAGAACCAAACCATTTTGGTCCATCCATTATGTCTTCATAAGACACTGCCCATCCACGCTTCCATTGCGACTGAAACAATTTCATGCTCGTTTTATGTTTGGTCCAACCAAACATAGTTTCTCTCGGTCTGAGAATCCCATTCTCAAGCTCGTTTTAAATCCTTTGGATTACACTCGTTGTGCGTGTGACCAAATAGGTTCTCGGTTTATGTTGGTCGTCTATAATTAACCATTAATTATAGAACGATCATGAGTGGCACCTAGTAGTACATCATGATCCCCAATTAACCGAAAAGATCAACGGTTGATCCAGAACTATTTCTGAAACCCTTCAAGCTCGAATGAATCGCCATTTCTCAAACCTTCACCGAATGAATCGCGGCCCCATTCCTTCACTCATCTTATACCCACTTGGTCTGTGACATGGTCTATTGTGTCACCTCACTAGGTCGACTACGCCACACCTAGCCCAAGTATCATTTCCTCGCCCACGGATTCTAGTTACTCCACATGTATCGAAGAGTACCTTACTCTAAACATGTAATGCTTTGGCCAAAGACTTTAGTAATAATCCGACGAGAGGCCATGGGTATACATCTCCTCGCAAGGAGTGGTGAATCCTTTATAGGCTATTCAAACACCTTCGATCACTTCGACTTATACCCAATCATCCCGGGTCCACATCTCCTCAGAGATGTTTGCTTAAGATGTCAAAGCATAAGTCTCCATGATCAAGATGACTTGAATACCGCAAGTCAAAGGAACATCGCACTTAAGCCACAGTAAGAAGAACTTCATCGATATATCTATATATGCAGAGAACCATATGAAGTCTTACTACCGTCACTCCAATGAACTAGTTACCATAACTAGCATCCACGATTAACTCCGACATCACAATGTCTCCACCAAAGGAGAATCACCGCTTGATACACCAAGGAGTATACTCGTAAGTCTCGGCTGTAATTGATGGTGTCCAAATCCATCAATTCATCGACTAGGGATAATTCCGATACATCACAATTACACATGTAGAGATACTCACTAGTTGTGATCCAATCACAAATTCTCTCATTCTGTGAATCGTATCGTGGACATTCAGTAAATGAGTTTAAGATCCAATCAAATACATTAAACATGTATACTCAAATAGTGAATCTTCATTTATCATATAAATGGTTCATACATAAGGCGATTGCCTTAGGACATCTCTCATATATTACTAACAGACTTCCACTTGGCCTAATGCCAATCGCTACGGTATCCAATACCATAAGCTCTAACATGACCCTCAAACTTACTTTGAGGTAATGCTTTAGTCAAAGGATCCGCTAAGTTCCTTTCAGTGGGAATTTTCTCGATTTGTATTTCGTTCCTACTTATGATCTCTCTGATAAGATGATAGCGGCGAAGCACATGTTTGGATCATTGATGAGACCACATCAAGTTCATAGATGAACTACATGATCCAAACCGCTTCCTTTGCTGCTTCCAAAGCTGCAACGTATTCTACCTTAGTGGCAGAATCCGCTATAGTGTCAAGCTTGGAACCTTTCCAACTTATTGCGCCTCCATTCTAGGTGAATACATATCCAGACTGAGACATGGAATCATCTTTGTCTGTCTGGAGCTGGAATCCGTATACCCACGTATCACCATGTACCCTTCTCCATTTATTAGGAACACATCCTTAGTTCTTCTCATGTACTTAAGGATCGTCTTAACAGCCACCCAATGATCCATTCCTGGATCAGACTGGTATCTGCTCGTGACACTCAGAGCATACGATACATCGGGCCTCGTACATAACATAGCATACATGATAGATCCTATTGTGGATGCATAGGGAATCTTACTCATGCAAATCCTCTCGTCTTCTGTGCGCGGACACATAGACTTCGAAAGGTGTACCCCATGACTGATGGGCAGATAACCTTTCTTGGATTCCGACATGCTAAACCTCTTTAGCACTCGGTCTATATATGTAGACTGCGAAAGACCAAGCAACCGTTTCGATCTATCTCTATAGATCTTAATCCCAAGGATGTAGGTTGCTTCTCCCAGGTCTTTCTTGGAGAATGTCTTGGATAACCAAACCTTAACTGACTGTAAGATTGACACATCGTTTCCTATAAGTAATATGTCATCGACATACAATACTAGGAACACGATTGCACTCCCACTAACCTTCTTGTACACAAAAGGTTCGTCTGGATTTTGTGAGAAATCAAACTTTTTGATCGTCTCATCAAAACGGATATTCCAGCTCCTGGATGCTTGCTTCAATCCATAAATGGATCGTCGCAACTTGCATACCTTGGTTTTATCAACCGATGTGAAACCCTCAGGCTGTATCATATACACGTCCTCGAGCAAGTTTCCATTAAGGAAAGCTGTTTTCACATCCATCTGCCATATCTCATAATCATAATGAGCTGCTATGGCCAGGAGCATCCGAATGGATTTAAGCATAGCTACAGGCGAATAGGTTTCGTCATAATCAACACCTTGTTTTTGACGATATCCTTTCGCCACCAATCTAGTTTTATAGGTAATCACATTACCATCCATGTCGGTTTTCTTCTTGAAAAACTCACTTGCACCCAATAGGCTTTATCCCTTCAGGTGGGTCAACCAAGTTCCAAACTTGGTTTTCATACATGGAATCCATTTCCGACTTCATGGCACCAAGCCACTTATCCCTTTCTGAACTTGTCAGCACTTCTTCATAACTGGTTGCCTCCTCATCATCAATGAGTAACACGTCGTTCGATTCACTTACGAGAAATCCATATCTCTCAGGAATGTTGCGTGTTCTACCAGATCTACGAAGATGTGGTGTTACAATAGGTCCATCCAATTGCTCATCACTATGAGTTGTCGGCTGTTGTGCTTCACCAGGTATCTCATCAATGTCTATTTGAGTCTCTCGAGCCTCCTCAAGCTCGACGACACTCCCACTGTTTTCTTGCAAGAGAAACTCTTTCTCTAGAAACACAAAGATGCCTCAAACAAACACCTTTGTTCCACAGATGATAGAATTGGTAACCCCTTGTTTCCTTAGGGTATCCAATAAATAGACATTTATCAGACTTAGCATCCAATTTGTCTGATACAGTCCGCTTCACATAAGCAGGACAACCCCATATCTTCAAGTAAGATACATGAGGTTTCTTACTAGCCCATATCTCATATGGAGTAGTAGAGACTACCTTGGTAGGCATTCTGTTTAACAAGTAAATAGCTGTCTGAAGTGCATAACCCCAAAAGGACTTGGGAAGAGTCGCATGATTCATCATTGACCTGACCATGTCCAACAAGGTCCGGTTACGCCTCTCAGATACACCATTATGCTGTGGTGTATATGGCGGAGTCCATTGAGACAATATGCCATTGTCTCTTAGATAATCAAGAAACTCTTGACTTAAGTATTCGCCACCTCGATCCGATCGAAGTATTTTAAAACTTTTGTCATGTTGTTTCTCTACTTTATTTCTGAATTCTTTGAACCTTTCAAAGGTTTCAGACTTGTGTTTCATCAAGAACACATACCCAAACCGTGAGTGATCATCGGTGAAGGTAATGAAGTAGCTATAGCCTCCTAATGCTTGAGTTGACATAGGTCCACATACATCAGTATGTATTAGACCTAGTAACTCTCCCACTCGTTCACCTTTTCCAGTAAAAGGTAACTTAGTCATCTTGCCTTTTAAGCATGATTCGCATGTATCGTATGAATCTAATTCAAACGATTCCAGAATTCCACATCGATGTAATTCGGACATGCGTTTCTTGCTTATATGGCCAAGACGACAATGCCACATATAGGAGTCTATTTGATTATCCTTTCGAGCACGCGTGTTGCTCGCTTCGATATTGAAATCGTCACTGGATACGTCCAACGTATAAACACCATTGCTTAAAGTTCCAATCCCATAAAGAACTCCATTCAAAGTTATGTAACAACAATTGTTACTAAAAGTCAAATGGAACCCATTTCTATTTAGACAAGAAATAGAAATGATGTTCTTTATCAACGAAGGAACATAAAAGCAATTGTCCGCTTCTAAGACAAGTCCTACAGGAGTTCCAAGAAATACGCTCCGATGGCGAAAAGAACCGCTGCTCCATTCCCAACACGTAAATTTGACTCTCCTCGACGAGTCTTCTTCTATTCCTTAGCCCATGTATGTCATTACATATATGTGAGCCACACCCAGATCAAATACCCAAGTGTCCGAGGAAATAGAATGACAATCAATAAAGAAGATTTCAAGAAGATGGGGCATCCGATGCCTTATCCTTCTTCACGGACTCAAGATAAATCTTGCACTTTCTTCAAGAATGGCTCTCCTTGCCATAATGATGGCAAGTTTCCTTTGTGCTAGTTCTACTTTCTTAGCCTTTCTTCTTTCCCTTCACGCTGCTCCTTTGACTTCCTCTAGAACCTTTCTTCGAGGAATCAACTAATAGCACCGCCCCTCGCTTCATGCTTCTCGTAAGACTCCACAGCCTTTCAAAGATATTGAGCAAGACTACGATGAACCTTCTAGCATCTCGTAGGTGAAGAGGAGCTGAGACTTCGAACCTTTCAATCTCACTTGCTCATCAACCAACTCACAAAGATGAAGGACTACGATATGAGCATCCATATGCTCATGCCGCCAGAGCTTGGGTTCCATCGCTAGCATGATGCAACTCATTTGTTCGTAATCACTCACATGTTTCGATAGGCCAACAATTGGTCCAGAGGCATCGCCACCAGACGGCTGAAGAGGCGCTCGAGGACATTTGCAAGCTTTTCAACCTTGAGAACAATTCTCGCTTCTAAGCCACCCATGAAACTCGGCCTACTAATTTATTTGAATCCAAAATGGAACGCAAATTCAAACACATCATGATCAATATATTAACTTAGAAATACAAAATGAGCATATATGAGAAAGATGATTTTAAAATGCATCAATATACATTTATAAATCCCATTCATTTTTCGAATTTCAAAAACCCCAAAATCACTTCGGGAGATTGTAGGTCCATCTCCGAATGGGCTGATATCCATCATAGTTATGAACAACCTTGGAGAGAGTCCAATAAGCCATTCATAACTACGACGGTAGGTATCATCTATACCGATTGCATATCACGTATATGCAACTATCACAATGTGCTATCAACTAATTGAATGTTCACACATACATCGGGTTGTTAACACATTAACAAGTATGCATCATATGCATAGCACCCAACTTCACCTCCCTTTACATCGACCTTGAGAGAGTCCAACAAACCGATGCTGTGTTAAAGCCAACCCATTAATCGAACATAGTTTTAATATGGTTAGAGCGCATTCAACCAATTAGCCCAGCTTGAGAGAGTCCAACAACCAAAGCTAACGATTGACCTCGACTCTTACCATATTAGTATTAAACTATTCCATGGTTTGAACATATTGTTCGAGCTTGGAGAGAGTCCAACAACCCAAACAAGAAACAGAACTCTGGTTCTAACCATATTAATGGAAGGTGTAGGCTTTAATATTGATTAAGGGTTTTTATGTCTCATCCTCTTTGCATGCAAATAACTATTATCTACATGGCATGGCATACATGGCATACATCTACATGTCACAACACGCATGGCATAATGTTATGCATCTAATGCAATTACATGGCATACAATTATGTCATGTATATAATTTCCTTATATGTCATAACTATTTATGGAAATAAAATATGTTTAAGATTTGATTCTCCAAATCAAATCATAATTAAATTAGGAAACAAATTTCCAAATCTAATCACATATTTTATTCATGGAATTATTTGATTAAGGAAAATCTATTTAGGAAACCAATTTCCTAAATCTTTAAAACTACTTATGGAAATTAAATATTTTAAGATTTGATTTCCCAAATCAAATCATGATTAAATTAGGAAACAAATTTCCAGAATCTATTCAAATATTTTATTTATGGAAAATATAAATTTCCATAAATACTTCCAACTTTCCAAAAGTGGAAGATTTCCATAAATACTTCTAGACTTTCCAAAATTGAAAAATTTCCATAAATACTTCTAAATTTCCAAAATTTAGAAAACTTCCAGAAATACATTATGACTATCACAAAACCATTTTTACGATTATGTCGAAACACAACCTGGGCTCTGATACCACTGTTGGGTTTCCGCCACCGCGGCGTGTGTGTGTTCGATCATGTTTCGTAAACACGAGCACAGCGGAAGCAATTAAAATTAATAAATCTATATTTATTACAACACACACAACACACGCATGCTATTACAACAAGTGTAGACATAACCGTAAATTATAATTTGCAATAAAAGGAAATTAAACTACGTTATACCTTCCGTATGACGTGTAGTGGGAACGGCATCAACCGGAACGATCCTCGTAAGAATCGTCTCTATCCGTATCCACGCCGAGCTCCTCGGGATGACTTCGCTAAGTCATGAGCTTCATCTTTGTACGGGTTACTAGCCTCGTGTTGAAGACGACGTGATCGAGAGATGATCACAATCCGAATCCAAATTCGGATCCAAAACGAGTTCTCAAAACTCGCTTCTCCGGAGAGGTGTTCGTCATCCGTTTGACGAATCCTTCGTCCTCCACCTCAGAGGATTACCGGAGATCAAATCCCCAGTAAGTTAGCCACTGTCGGAGCACTAACCGTTGTCCAAACGATGCTCCGACGAGAGGAGAACAAGCTGTCCAGAAAACTGGACAGCTTTGGTGGAGACCTTGCGCCGGCCAAATAAGGAAAGCGACTTGCTCACCTTGTCGCCGGAGCCAAGGAAGATCACTGGAGCTCCTCCGGCAGCAGCTCATCGCCGGCAAGAGGAGGAAATGGCAGCAGCTGGTCGCCGGTTGGAAGAGATATGGGCTGGGCGGCAAGAAAAGTTGGCGCCAACTCAAAAGGGGAGATAAGGTGGGCGGCCAAACTAGGGTTGCCTCTTCATTAGCGCTTAACAAACCCTAATGCCCTCTTTTATAGAGAACTAATTCTCTTAATGGTTAATGGATCATATCCATAAAGCCCGTTAACCCGCTCCATTAAGATAAGTTAAAATAAACCAAACCATGATGGTTTATTTTATGTTAAAACGAACCGAACCAACCTTTGGTTCATTCGTTTAATATAAACCAAACCCTTTGGTTTATTCTCATCCATTGGATTAGAACCAAACCATTTTGGTCCATCCATTATGTCTTCATAAGACACGGCCCATCCACGCCCATTGCATCAAAACAATTTCATGCTCGCTTATGTTTGGTCCAACCAAACATAGTTTCTCTCGGTCTGAGAATCCCATTCTCAAGCTCGTTTTAAATCCTTTGGATTACACTCGTTGTGCGTGTGACCAAATAGGTTCTCGGTTTATGTTGGCCGTCTATAATTAACCATTAATTATAGAATGATCATAAGTCGCACCTAGTAGTACATCATGATCCCCAATTAACCGAAAAGATCAACGGTTGATCAAGAACTATTTCTGAAACCCTTCAGCAGCTCGAATGAATCGTGCCCCATTCCCTTCACTCATCTTATACCCTCTTGGTTCAGGACATGGTCTATTGTGTCAGTCCCCACTAGGCTGACTACGTCACACCTAGCCCAAGTATCATTTCCTCGTCCTACGGATTCTAGTTACTCCACATGTATCGAAGAGTACTTTACTCTAAACATGTAATGCTTTGGCCAAAGACTTTAGTAACAATCCGACGAGAGGCCATGGGTATACATCTCCTCGCAAGGAGTGGTGAATCCTTTATAGGCTATTCAAACACCTTCGATCACTTCGACTTATACCCAATCATCCCGGGTCCACATCTCCTCGTAGATGTTTGCTTAAGATGTCAAAGCATAAGTCTCCATGATCAAGATGACTTGAATACCGCAAGTCAAAGGAACATCGCACTTAAGCCACAGTAAGAACTTCATTGACATATCTATATATGCAGAGAACCATATGAAGTCTTACGGCTGGTCACTCCAATGAACTAGTTACCATAACTAGCATCCACGATTAACTCCGGACATCACAATGTCTCCAGCCAGTGAGAATCAGCTGCTTAGATACACCAAGAAGTATACCTCGTGCTAGTCTCGACAGAATTGATGGTGTCCAAATCCATCAATTCACCAACTAGGGATAATTCCGATACATCACAATTACACATGTAGAGATACTCACTAGTTGTGATCCAATCACAAATTCTCTCATGCTGTGAATCGTATCATGGACATTCAGTAAATGAGTTTAAGATCCAATCAAATACATTAAACATGTATACTCAAATAGTGAATCTTCATTTATCATATAAATGGTTCATACATAAGGCGATTGCCTTAGGACATCTCTCATATATTACTAACAATCTATCCCTCCCATATGACGGGAATGATATCTGTGGGCCCCTTGATTGAGTAGAACTACTAAAATGCATGGCCATGCCCGAATGAGTCAATATGAGATATTGAGCTCATTTTTAGTTTACTCAGGGATCAAGAAACACATAGATTGATCGAGGATGACACGGTCTATGCCTCATTGGTCAATCTGATATAAAGGATAGAAGGACACGGTCATACATTATAGTAGTCACGGAAAGGTTAGTCGGATCTTGACTTATTTCGTAACTTGGGTAGCAATGATGTATTGCTAGATGCCGCTCATTGCTTGTGTATCTAAAAGAGTTTAGATCCACTGCCAACGTTATGAGAGCCTATAGGGTCACACACAAAGAACATGATGATTAAAAGAATTAGTGCATTCTAGTTTGACTAGAATAATTTGGGAATAAGCTTAAGTACAAAATGGTTTTTTGGACTTTAAGCTTAAAGAGAATTTTAGCTTATTGATTTAATGAGATTAATTTAATATGCTAAGCTTATTAATTTAATAAGATTAAATAAATATGTTATCATGATATCCTAAGCTAAATTGATTTAATAAGATTAATTCAATATTTTACCTTATTGATTTAATGAGATTAATTCAATATGATAACATAAGCTTATTGAATTAATAAGATTAATTCAACATGCATGAATCATAAGCATGCCACATAAGCATGCCACCTAAGCTTGATGAGGTGGAAGGAGACAAAGGGTTTTGACCTTTGGATTTCCTCAACATGTGGCCGGCCAAACAAGTGGTGTAAAACTCCTTGTTTGATTGTTTTTTAATGCAATTGATTGCATTGAATGTGATAGGAGGTGAAAGGTTTTTCCAATCCTATAAAACACTCCAAGGGGTGGCCGGCCAAGTAGAGGGTAGCTTGAGGCTTGGAGAGAACTTGGTGGTGAGAGGCTTTGGTTGTGTGGCTTTTGTGAGTGTAGCAAGAAGAGTGGTCTTCTTCTTCCTTTCTCTTTTTCCCTACCTTCCTCTCCTTTAGGGACTTCTCTAGCAAGAAGTAAAGGAGAGCTCTTCTA
The DNA here is from genome assembly GCA_025175895.1 of Wurfbainia villosa. Taxonomy (NCBI): domain Eukaryota; kingdom Viridiplantae; phylum Streptophyta; class Magnoliopsida; order Zingiberales; family Zingiberaceae; genus Wurfbainia; species Wurfbainia villosa. The sequence goes on along the minus strand of CM045999.1, from coordinate 50,672,256 downwards.
GTTTCTTTTATGAGACAAGAGCATTCTCGTGTGGATACATATAGAGGCACGGACATTTGAACGTGCTAAAAGATCCAACAAACCCAAGGAGAAGCGGGATTTAAAAAGGGCACGCAACAATGGTAATATTCTCCTATAAGATAGGTTTTGAGAAATTTATTTTTGTACGAGGTTTTCTTTCACAAGGATCACTTGGAAGGGATCCTATTTTTCCGTTGCGCATATGCTATTTTGCATAAGAAATCCCTACATGATCTGACTAGCATAATTAGTGAAAATCTCTATGATTGTAGTCTCTGATTTCCAAAAGAAATGTGACGACTTGACCCCTATTTTATGACTCGGTATCAGTCGGCTCTCAAAGGTAAATCACCTTTTTGACACAGGTTCAAGACTCACTAAGTCCTTAGGTCGTTCCCCTGGTCAATTTATACCACGGTTACGAACAATAACCATCACACTATATGTTATTCCCTGTTCAAAAATTAAATACATAACCAACAAAACTGAGAGTATAAACCCTAACGACAACTCCGGTTGGTCGCCATGATGGGAGACTTCTTGTACAAGTATGCATAGGTATCATAACTCTTACTGTATACACCTGTTGAGCAAGTTTAGATAAACATCTAACTAACTATAAGTTATCAGGGATTCTTACCTCGTGCTTCTTGGAGCTCAGGCCACTGTCCATCTCATCTCAGAAAACCAAAACCGAAACATATCAACTCCCGAGAATCCAATACTCGACACAAAAACAACATTGTATGACATCAGAAAACCTAGGGCTCTTATACCACTAAAGTTGTAATGCCCTGAGAGTATGTCATGTCGAAAAGCAAACGGACGACATATCCCCTGTACGTGCCAACATCTCGTGTTAATACAAGGCTCATAGGCCACAATAACAACAACATATATATATGTAAACAAACCACAGCGGAAACTAACCACAACAACATAACAAACTACACAGTGCATACCAGTATGACTAACACATCACAACATAACGAACCTCGACAAAATTCGAATCCACAAGTACACAACATAGTACATCATGAAAACTTCAAATATAATACACCCATACGGAAAGCCCAAAATGACCCCCAGAGTCCGGGAGATGAGATTAGATGTCAGCCAGCGGTGCTCCAAGCCATCATGAAGACTTCTACCTGTTACCTGGGAGACAAAAAAACCCAGGGTCCGTGGTGGTAAGTATAACTCAGCAGGTAAGAGGAAAAACATGTATATATCAAATATCACATGCAATCCAAGAACATAACCAAGAGGTACAACAGATATACCAGCACATTATATAAATACATGCATATACTATCTAACTAAATAAATAACATATAACGTAGATATACCTGAAAGTCTGCTACGCTACTCTGATCCAACCAGAGCATATATCCAACATATATAATAGGAAGAGTAATACTAACTCACAATATACTCATGATACAGGTCAAGCTATCTAATGGTCTGTCCAACAAATATACAAGTATCGGACAAAACCATATAACAGATGCAAGAAGCATGCATGAATATGATGTGCAACCAAATGCAGCAAGCAAAGTACACTCAAATGCAACATCACAATAAGCATATAAATATAGACTACATCTATATATATATATATATATATATATATATATATTAATCACAACCATCCATATATATATATATATATATATACATGCATATATATATATATATGGTAATATACAAACCGCCATAAGATATGGTAAAGCAACATGCATAGTCATGCTTGCGCACCCCTACTCGCTACCACGACCCCAGTGTGGCCTAGGTGGCACGACATGACAACTGTCCCAACTCAACACCAACCACCGCTCTTGAGTGGCCGAGTGGGCAGTATGATCAAGTAGCATATGAGCGTAAAGAGCTCTCTACACAACGGGGGTCCCTGATGTTGGCCACTCCGACAAACACTACCAATGAGTGGTCGAGTGCCACACACACAGGACAACTACACACAACTCCAACTACCACCATCTATAGTGGTAGAGTGCATCCCAACAAATGCTCTTCCCTCACACTAGTTACTCCTCGGGGAGTAACCTGGGAGGCAAGATGACTGACGACTCTCTCAACCCCAAGGGAGACTATATCATCAGTGAAGGGAGGAAACTTCGCGTCCTACTTCAACTCAGTCGCTTGTTCATGGCTATCCCATCTACGTCCCCGAATAAAAAAAATTTATCCTTGACAAAGAGGGATTACCCAAGCTACCGTTCCATCGTTGTTCAATTCGATTAGAGTGGTCACTTAAACAAACTTGTTGTTCAAGCAACCAACCTCTATTCTTCGATTAGCCGCGGAATAGACGATGTACGGATCACTAATTTTTGTGTTTGTATTCGAGGTCGAAGTAAATTAGCCACAAAGAAAATATACAACATGGATAGAATAAGAAAAGATTCATAAACAAGCATTATACCTATTGTTATACCTCTTGATCTTCTATTGTATGTCCTTCCTCCTTTTGGACGTCATGTGGGCGACGATATTCCAAAAGTCGAAGCCTCCTAGAACACATTCTTCCCTTCCATGATCACTCCGAACAAAAGGAAGAATGAAACGAAACTCTTCTTCCTATCTAGAACCAACCACCAAGTCAATGGACTTGATGTTGCCGCAGGCCAAGGAGGAGAATAGGATTGTCGACCAACCTTTCTTCAAGGTTGCCGCCGGCCAAAGGAGAGGAGAGAGTGCCGGCCAAAGCTTGAGGGAGAGAGTCACTGGCCAAGGAAAGGAGGAGAAGAAGAAAACCTAAACCTCCAACCTTGTTGTCTCCGACCCTAGGAGGAGCAAACCCTAGCAAGCTTGCCTGCTCAAACCCTAACCCTAGAAGCCTTGTCGGCCAAGCCAAAACCTAATCTCGCTTGTAGTATATCACACCCAAGCCTTGGCCTCCTTTTAATAGAGCTAGGCTTAAACCTCCTTTTAATCTCTACCATCGGATCTAGGGATTTAAACTCAACCGTTAGTTCTAGAGATTTAATCTCCACCGTCGGATCTAAAGATTTTAATAGGGACCATGAGGGTTTTAATAGGCTACAATAGGGACCATGAGGAGGAGTTGGATCTTGGCCACCCAATGGATCAAACCCACATAAAAGTCCGATCCATTAATGATAATCCATCCACTAGACGATTATCATTGATCTCTCACCAACCCCCATAAGTTAATATGGGCTCCATATATTATTTGTACAAATATTTCCCCGTGTTTAAGATCTCGAATGTCCGTCGATTAATTAATTTACAGACAATCAATTAATCAACATCTAACTCCATGAGTAATACCAGTGAACCTTATCATCTTGCTGAACCAAGTCCACCTACAAGATTTACATGATGAACCTTATGAGCTCCTTACGGGGACATCATCATCCTAATATATAGGACACGGTTTCCTCCTATAATCAATGACACATCATATAAATAATATCATTTCCCAACTTACCGAACCTATCGATTTACTCTATAAATCTCGCCCATTGGTAAATCAAAGAAATAAATACTAAGAATATATGCCCATTATTATATCAGGATTAAGAGCATGTACACCATAATATCCGAGGTCCGATTCAATTATGTAATCAGCAAAAAATTGAATCACCTCTAAGTCGTTCCTACTCAATACACACAAAGTGTACTAGTGTAATTTTATGGTCAAGATAGACCAATACCAAATCACAATACAACCATACCAATGGTTTGACCATAACCATCTCGGTTGTGAGCCTTTACTTATACTTTACAAGGAACTGATAACATGATCTCCCGTGTGACACTACACACCATGTTATCTACAATGTAATGTATTAGACAATGTGCATAACCATAAAAATGAAAACAATGATCATGTGATTCTTATTTCAAAAATAAAGATGTTAATATAAAAGAAAGACTTTCAGTATACATCCCAACAATCTCCCACTTATACTAAAAGACTATGCTGTCCTCAAACAACCATACATCCGATTCCCATTCCCTCCACTTGCCTATCAAAAGCTCTGGCTGGAAGGGCCTTAGTGAAAGGATCTGCCAGGTTATCCTCTGATGCAATCTTTGCCACAACAACTTCTCCTCGCTTTATTCACATATCAGGTGGTACTTGCGCTCTATTTGTTTACTTTCCTTATGGGCTCATGGTTCCTTCGAGTTTGCAAATCCACCACTATTATCACAATAAGTTGTGATAGTTCTGGGCAAACTAGGAATCACATCCAAGTCCATCAAGAAGTTCCTGAGCCACATAGCTACTTTGGCCGCCTCAGAGGCCGCCACATACTCAGCTTCCATGGTAGAGTCCGCCACACATTTCTGCTTGACACTCCTCCATACAATGGCTCCACCTCCCAAAGTAAACACAAAACCTGAGGTAGACTTATTGTTATCCCTATCTGATTGGAAGTCAGAATCTATGTAACCCTCAGGGAGTAATTGATATGCCTGGTATACCAGCATATAATCCCTAGTCCTTCTCAGGTACTTCAATATATGCTTTACTGTAGTCCAATGTCTTGTTATAGATTACTCTGATATCTTCTAACCATGCCCATGATAAAACATATATCTAGTCTCGTACATAGCATGACATACATGAGGCTTCCTACTGTCGAAGCATAAGGATCCACCTTCATCTCCTCTATCTCCTTGGATGTTCTAGGACACATCTCCTTAGATAAAGGAACTCCATGCCTGAAAGGTAGAAAACCATTCTTGGAGTTTTGAATGCTAAAACGATCCATAATGGTGTCTTTGTTTGAAGCTTGAGATAATCACAACATCCTTTTCCTGCGATCCCTTAAAACCTTGATCCCAAGGATGTGTCCCGATTCTCCCAAGTCCTTCATATCAAACTGTTTGGACAACCATACCCTTACGTCCGATAACACCTTGACATTATTGCCAATTAACAAAATGTCATCTATATATAGTACAAGAAATACTACTACGTTTCTGTCACATCTCTTGTATACACAAAACTAATCCAGACTTTGAATAAATCCATAAGAATGGATTACCTTATCAAAGTGGATATTCTAATACCTCAAAGTTTGCTTTAATCCATAAATGGACCGATTAAGCTTGCGCACAAGATGCTCTTTGACCATTACAATGAATCCCTCTTGTTGCTTCATATAGATGTTCTCCTCAAGACTTCCATTAAGGAAAGCTGTCTTGACGTCCATCTATCATACCTCATAATCCATATGAGCATTAATTCATAAGAGAATCCGGATAGACTTAAACATGGCTACCGGTAAAAAGGTCTCCTCATAATCGATACCCTCTTTCTGAGTATACCTCTTCCAACAAGCCTCGCTTTGAAGGTCTCAACCTTCCCGTCTATTCCTCTCTTTCTTTTGTAGACTCACTTGCATCCAATGGCTTTTACACCATTGGGTAGTTCTTCTAGCTCCCAGACCTGATTTGAATCCTTAGATTCTATCTTAGAATTTATCACACTTTGCCAAGATACTGCATCATTATCTTGGATTGCCTCGTCATATGTCTAGGGATCAGGTTCATGTTCGCCAAGGATCAAATCAAAAGATTCTCCCAAGAACATGAATCTATCAGGCTGTCTAACAACCCTCCCACTACGACGAGGAATCACCTGTGTATCCTTTGTGACACGCAGTGCAATGACTTGTGGTATATCCTCTTGTACCGGTGGTACTGAAGCAGTGACTTCCCCTCTCAATTCCTTAAGAATAATCTTACTCATAAGCTTGTGGTTCATCACATTATCTTCCTCTAGAAATCTGGCATTCGTGCTAACGATTACCCTCTGATCTCTAGGATTATAAAACAAACCACCTTTCGTTCCTCTAGGATAGGCAACGAACATGCGAACTTCTATATTAGGATCAAATTTACCAGCATCTGCCTTCAGCACATGTGCTAGACTCCTCCAAATCTGAATATGTCTCAGATTAGGATTTCGCCCAGTCCACAATTCTATGGGAGTAGAAGGCACTGATTTAGATGGTACCAAGTTCAGAATATACACTGTCGTATCTATAGCATATCCCCAAAACGAATCTGGAAACTCAGAATAACTCATCATCGATCTAACCATCTCCATAAGAGTCCTATTCCTTTGCTCTGCTACATCATTCTGTTGGGGTGTGAAAGGTGCAGACAATTGGGATTGAATCACAACCTTTGATTAGTAATTCCTAAACACTCCCAAGAGGTACTCACCACCATGATCCGATTGTAGTGTCTTGATACTTTTACCCTGACGTTTCTCCACATCAGCCTTGATTTCTTTAAACTTGTTAAAGCATTCAGACTTGCGACGCATCAAGTAAATGTATCCATACCTTGAATAATCATCTATAAAAGAGATGAAATATTCAAAACCATCTTTTTCCTGGATAGACATAGGACCACATAAATAAGAATGAACCAATTCCAACACATCTTTGCCTCTATACCCCTTGGCCTTAAAAGGCCTCTTGATCATTTTACCTTCCAAGCAAGATTCGCAGGTTGTGAAATCTTCCACCACCAATGAACCCAGAGGTCCATCACCTATCAACCTTTGAATTCTGCGTAGGTTAATATGACCTAGCCTTAGATGCCAAAGATACATTTGGTTCATCTTCGAAGGTTCTTTTATCTTATTGGAATTAGAAGATAAGTTATTTACTTCTATTTGCATCATGGGAGCTTTTGGTTCAAGTGTTTATAAATTTCCTATCAATGCACCAGAATAGATAATCTCCCTATTCCTTTTTATAATAACTCTATCATTAAAAGAAATAGAATATCTATCCGTAAACAATTTAGAAACCAAAATCAAATTCTTTCTAAATAAAGGTACATAAAGGCAATTTTTCAGAACCAAAACTTTATTCCTCTCAAAAGACAAATACGCATCTCCCACTGCAACAACTGCTACCTTTATAGCATCACAGAAGTAGACGATAATCTCCCCTTTATCCAGCCGTCTGGTTTCCTGGAACCCCTGTAAATTATTGTAGACATGATCAGTGGCTCCCGTATCTACACACCAGGTGTCGGCAGATAACACCGCTAAACATGTTTCAACGACTATACCAAAAGGTATACCTTTGTTCTGCTTCCGGTTGGGGCAGTCCTTCTTCAAGTGTCCAGTCTTCTTGCAAGTGAAGCACTTGCCTTTCGACTTCTTCACTCCTCCCTGAGGTCCTCCCGCCACCTTTGTCCCACCTTATTTCTTCTTCTTCTTTCCTTTCGTCTTAGAAGTAGAAACCTTTTGGGTAACCAAGGCCTGAGCTTGAGCACTCTAATGAAAAAGCCCCTCTGCCGCCTGGAGTTCTGTCAGAAGCTCCGCCAACGAATACAACCTCTTGTTCATGTTGTAATTTAGGCGAAACTGCTCAAAACTTTTAGGTAGAGACTGGAGAATGATATCGACCTGGGTTTCCCCATCGATCTCAGCTTCGAGGACTTCCAGCACATTCAAATGAGCTATCATCTTGAGAACATGATCTCTCACGGGTGTTCCCTCAATCATGGTTGTCGTCATCAAGTTCCTCATGTCTTCCTGCCTTGCAGCCCGATTCTAGTGTCCGAAAAGCACTTTGAGATTGAGTATCATGTCATAAGCAGTGGGCATGGATTGATTCTGATGTTGCAATACATTTGACATAGAAGCTAAAATGTGACATCGCGCCATCTCATCAACCTTGATCCACTTCTTATAACTCTCCTTCTCCTTTTCCCCAGAATCATTCACAGGCTTAGGAGGGCACTCTTCGAGTAGTACATATTTTTACTCCTCAGCAGTCAAGACAATATCAAGATTCCTCTTCCAATCAATATAATTGGGTCTAGTAAGTTTATTTTCTTTTAGTATCACAACAAGAGGGATGAAAGTCATTTTGAAAAACCTAAGAATCACATAGATCAAAACATTAGATTTCAAAAAATTATTGATTTCTCAAACAACAAAATTTTAAAATCAACCAACACATCAAAACACTGAGAATATCTTATGCCACGATAGTGTGGACGTATACGAATTCTTCATTTTTAAGAAGAGGTTTTACCCATTAATTTTACTATCTTGTCAAACTATCTTTTTGACAAATATAATTAATAGTTGGTTCCTCTTCGGCCCTACAAATAAAAGCAGTGACTCCGAATGGGAGAATACTCCTATTTGCATCTAAGTGTTCACCATTACTTGGTACCAAGGTAATTGTCTCGGGTTATGTGCCTTCCGATGGGGAAGTATACACGCTCCTTAATAATTTTCTATAACGATATTCGACCCTATGATCCGCAAACAAACTCATCCGATGGGGAGGAAGGCACTCAGAGCCGACGCGCAAGTTTGTTTTCATCACATGTCAAATCATAATGGAGGCCGTGGGAATTTATAAAAATATCCCTCTTCCACTTAGTAATTTAAAATTGAGGAATTTTCCTAGCCTACAACATGCATATCAAACATGAAGCTACAAATATGAAAAAAATATTTTTTAACTATTATGGCTTTTGTCTCCAATATGCCTCCCATCGAATCGCCATCTCGTCCGCTCCTCCCTACGCCATGTACAAGCCATCCGGAGATCCGAGTCGAGAATAACTATTTTAATTTACATCCATCGATCCTATACTCCACGATGGAGTGTACATGAAATCTAGATCGAAAGTAAACTAAAATAAATGAGTGGCTAAACAATGGCGTACTTAATTACAACAAATTAAATACTAGCCTCGTCAACCCCGAGGATTCAAATAATATACAATTACACACATACAATCACATACACACATATGACCATAATAGTTGGATCCTCTGCCTGCAACCAAAAAGTTAACATACGCACATCCTACTATTATCCGGCACATATAATATATGAAAACTGCATAAAAGTAAGCGAATCCTAAACACACAAAATCGAAAACCATGGCTAGAATACCACTTGAAGGGGGAAACTTCGCTTCCTACATCAACTCGGTCGCTTGTTCATGGCAATCCCATCTATGTCCCCGGATAAAAAAAATTTATCTTTGACAAGACGGATTACCTAAGCAACCGTTCCATCGTCGTGCTATTCGATTAGGGTGGTCACTTGAATAAACTTGTTGTTCAAGCAATCAACCTCTATTCTTCAATTAGCTGCAGAATAGACGATGTACGGATCACCGATTTGTGAGTTTGTGTTCGGGGTCAAAGTAAATTAGCCACAAACAAAATATACAACATGCATAGAATAAGAAAATATTCATAAACAAGCTTTATACCTCTTGTTATACCTCTTGATCTTCTATAGTATCTTCTTCCTCTTTTTGGACGTCGTGTGGGCGACGATATTCCAAAAGTCGAAGCATCCTAGAACAGGTTCTTCGCTTCCTTGCTCACTCAGAACAAAAGGAAGAATGAAACGAAACTCTTCTTCCTATCTAGAACGACCACCAAGTCAATGGACTTGATGTTGCTGCCGTCCAAGGAGGAGAATAGGATCGCCGGCCAACCTTGAAGAAAGGTTGACTCCAGCCAAAGGAGAGGAGAGAGCCCCGACCAAAGCTTGAGGGAGAGAGTCACCAGCCAAGGAAAGGAGGAGAAGAAGAAAACCTAAACCTCAAACCTTGTTGGCGCCGACCCTAGGTGGAGCAAACCCTTGCATGCTTGCCGCCCCAAACCCTAACCCTAGAAGCCTTGCCGGCCAAGCCAAAACCTAAACTCCCTTATTGTATATCACGCCCAAGCCTTGGCCTTCTTTTTATAGAGTTAGGCTTAAACCTCCTTTTAATCTCTATCGTCAGATCTAGGGATTTAATCTCAACTATCGGATCTTGGTATTTAATCTCGACCATCGGATCTAGAGATTTAATCTCCACCATCGAATCTAAAGATTTAATCTCCACCGTTGGATCTTGAGATTTAATCTCCACCGTCGGATCTAGAGTTTCTTTTTCCATCATCGGATCAAGGCTCCATGAGGGTTTTAATAGGCTATAATAGGGACCATGAGGAGGAGTTGGATCTTGGCCACCCAATGGATCAAGCCCACATAAAGTCCGATCAATTAATGATAATCCATTCCACTAGAGGATTATTATTGATCTATCTCACCAACCGCAATAAGTTAATATAGGCTCCATATATTATTTGTATAAATATTCCCCTTGTTTAAGATCTCGAATGTCCGTCGATTAATTAATTTACTGACAATTAATTAATCACCATCTAACTCCATGAGTAGTACCACTCAACATTATCATCATGCTGGACCAAGTCCTCCTGTAGGGTTTACATGATGAACCTTATGAGCTCCTCAAGGGGACATCATCATCCTAATATATAGGACACAGTTTCCTCCTATAATCAACGACACACCATATAAATAATATCATTTCCCAACTTACCGAGGCTATCGATTTACTCTATAAATCTGGCCCATTGGTAATCAAAAAATAAATACTAAGTAGATGTGCGAGTTATTATATCGGGATTAAGAGCATGTACACCATAATATCCGAGGTACGATTCAATTATGTAGTCATCAATAAATTGAATCACCTCTAAGTCGGTCCTGCTCAATACAAACAAAGTGTACTAGTGTACCATCTCGGTTGTGTGCCTTTACTTACACTTTACAATGAACTGATAACATCATCTCCCAAGTCACACGACACATCATATTATCTACAATGTAATGTATTAGACAATATGCATAACCATAAATACGCAAACAATGATCATGTGATTCTTATTTAAAAAAAAATATGTTCATACAAAAGATAGACTTTTCAGTATACATCCCAACAGGTTGAATGCATGAAAATGACATGAATGTACTATCACACGTATAGACATCTACCACAGACTCTCTGTTCAACAGAGAGTCGTACCCATCTGATCAATACACTCACTATCTTGTAGTGAGTCGTACTCAACTGATCGACGAACTCTCTATCCTATAGAGAGTCATACTCAACTGATCATAACTCTCTATCCAATTGAGAGTAGTACTCAACTCATCAATGCACTCTCTATCTTGTAGAGAGTCGTACTCGACTAATCATATCAAGTTGGGACCACTGGTCTGTAGCGACACACTAATCACCCTTCATTTAACCATTACACAACACTTGGTTGGTAATAAGTATGCAACATACGGGTATTGGAATAAATCCTACCTTTAGGACATTACCTACTCACGGATGATCCTTTACCCAATTTACAAATCAGGTTATCATTCGTACTCTAACATCTACACCCTGCTAAACAATTATAGATCTACCTACATCACATCTGTAACTCCTTTATCATGAAAAAGGAAAATGTGATATCAAAATTTGAGCATATATAGACAACGACAAATATCAAGCATAAGATAAATAAGATCAGGGTCAAGATAATATAACATATAACATGCTCATATCTATGTCTAAATCTGAATACAATTACATCTATCTGACCAGGGTTGGAAATTACCCACCTGATATGAAGCTTGAAATAATCCTCACAGTCATGGACCTGCTTTGTATCCCAAGCCTGCACATAATAGCAAACTATGATTAAGTACAAGTATCCGACCAATACATAACTACTACGTCGTTTTTATTCTCCAATTCTTTTATCGAACGCGAGTTAGCACTATGAGCACACACCTCTCAAAACCCCAAATCTACATCCATCCTTGGTCGATTTACACCAAACTCAATCTATAACAGATCACCAACTTCTACAAGATCAATTAAAGTAATTAGATCTAAACAAAACTCAAATAACAATCCAATCATCTAAACATAGTCTCCACACATCAACCTAACCAATCCGTAACACCATTGCTTAACTGACTCACCTTACATTGCTTCATAACTTCTTGACCTCAACTAGGATCTCAGATCCATTCACTTCCATAATCCACTAAACTTCATACTAATCAAGAACAATCCATTCAACCAAAAGCATATTAGCTACAACTAAATCATATCACAACTAACCAGATAAGACTTACCTTGCACAACCCATCCAAATTCAGATTTTCACTAATTCCCACTCCAATCACCGCGACAAATCCATGATCACAACTTATATTCAATCACCCTACAACTCAACAGTCACACAACCAGCATATCATCAACAAAACCAACGTCCACCACAAATTATTTTGTTACCAAAATGAATCACACACAAAATATATGCTAAGAGGTAATTAGATCCCACTTACCTGCCCTAAATCCCTCGACAACCACCCCTTCCTTCAATCCTCAGTTCACCAGCCAAAGACCCTACCCAATTTCAACGGATCAAGCTCAAATATGAATCAAAATCACAGCTTAACTTTATATCTCGTCCAATATCAAAGAAAACTTCACCTACTCACCCAACTCTGACGGCGATCCTTGAACTCATGTGACGAAGGATCTAAATTGGCGTCGGCGCTGTCCATCGGGCAGCAGAGGTCCAACTCTAATAATCGAGACTGGAGAGATCAGTAACTATTGGCCTACCGTAAGTGCCAATGGAGATCAGTGGTTATAGTCAAGTGTGGTGATTCACATCGCCTCGCGCAGGTGGCATCGCGATCACGTGCGTCGCAAGGCCGAGCAGGCGATTGAACGTGTCGCTCGCCAAGGGCCGTCGGCAATCGTGGATGGCTGCGGGGGGGGGGGGTGGAGCGGTGAGGAGAGCGACGCATGAGGTGAGGAGGTGGTGCGACCAGGAAAGAAGAGGAGCGAAAATCGACATCCGAAGAAGAAGAGTCGCACCGTGAAAGAAATGAGAATGAATTAATTTTTAATAAAACACTTTGACTCTTCCATAACGGGTAATCCAAACAGGCCTTGTAAATGCCTGTTAAATCTCTCCTTACATTGTATCATATGAATTCCATTTAAATCCAATTTTTTTTTTTAAAATTCATAAAAATTCATGAATAATTTTATAAGATAATTTATTAATTAAAGAGGAATATTTTATTTTATTTTATTTTATTCGGTATTTTACATTCTCCCCACTAATAAAAAATTGGTCCCCAAATTTCATACTAACGTGTAAAAATTTACTTCATGTAAGTTTTCCAAAAGAACCACATACATTTCTCGAGTGAACATTTGAGGCTATCAAGCTCGGATAATATCTTCCAACTCCCACATAGCCTCCTCATCGGTATGATACTGTCATCCAACCTTTATGAGTCAGATGATTTTGTTCTGCAACTGACGCTCTTTGCGACCAAGAATCCGGACTGGAATCTCCTCATAGGTCGCATTAGACTAAGGTAGAATCGGAACCTCTTTCAAAACATGATCTGAACCCGGAACATATTTCCTCAGCATAGAACCATGAAATACATTATGAACACCCACAAGTGTCGGAGATAAAGGTAACCAATAAGCTACACCCCAAATCACCTTGAATATCTCAAATGGATCAATATTGTGTGGAGCTAATTTTCCTTTCAACCCAAATCGTTTCACCCTTTTCGTAGGTGAAACATGCAGAAATACATGTTCCCTTATTGAGAACTCAAAAGGCCTTCACCTCCGATCTGCGTAACTCTTCTGTCGATCCTATGCCTCTAATAACCATCATCTGATGACGCACACCGACTCTGCATCATACTAGATAGTTTGTGACCCAATAACTATCGTTTTCGAACCTCCTCCATGACACAAGAGATCTACCGGGTCTACCGTATAAGGCTTCAAACGGAGTCATTTGAATGGAGGAGGGATAACTATCACTGTAGGTAAATTCCAATACAAGAATGTGATCCTCTCCACTTCCTCCATAATCCATGACACAGATCTTAATAGATCCTCTAATGTTTGAATGATACGCTCAGACTGTCCATCTGTCCGCAGATGAAAAGCAGTCATGAATCGAAGCTTTGTGCCCATGGCCTTCTGTAGACGTTGTCAAAATTGTGAGGTAAATCGCAGGTCTCTATCAGATACAATACTCAAAAGTACCCCATGCAGTTTGATAATCTCTCGAAAGTACAACTCTGCCAGACGATCCAACGAGTTCGTTCCACGAATAGGCAGAAAGTAAGCTGATTTGGTTAGTCGATCCACAATCACCCAAATCGCATCATGCCCTTTACGAGTTCTAGGTAATCCCACAATGAAAATCCATCGAGATATGCTCTCACATCCATTCTGGAATCAAAATTTTTTGAAGCAATCTTGTGGGTTTCTGATGTTCAACCTTTTACCCGCTGGCATACTAACCATCGAGCAACCCAATCTGCACTATCTCTTTTATATCATTCCACCAGTATAAATGTTTCAAATCTCAGTACATCCTAGTACCAAAAGGATGTATAGCAAATCTCGAATGATGTGCTTCCTGAAGAAACTCATTCTTAAGAGGATGCGTATCCAGAACACATATCCATATTAGAGACGGGAAATTATCTTCTCACAAGGGAAGTCCATCGACCATACAAAATCCACTCCACACACTCTGTAAGTACGTAGAAGACTATAGCAACCAATCTCGTAAGTTGCAACTGTTCATGTATATGACAGCCTATCTCATAGTTTCTTAACTGTCGTAGGCATAAGATAGGCCTCATGCAACTGTATCAGATTCGCACCGATCCCTGAAACGATACATTTGCATATAACATCCTTTTATCCACTTCAGAAGGATTAACTAATACTCATGTAAAAGTTAACCGATGTCTTGGTCTTGTAACTGGTTTCACCAGCTTCCGACTAAATGGTTTCCATCATCACCTTGTTGGAATGTATACTGAAAAGTCTATCTTTTGTATGAACATCTTTATTTTTTAAATAAGAATCACATGAACATTGTTTGCATATTTATGGTTATGCATATTTATCTGATACGTTACATTGTAGATAACGTGGTGTGTAGTGTCACACAGGAGATCATGTTATCAGTTCCTTATAAAGTATAAGTAAAAAATTACAACCGAAATGGTTATGGACAAACCATTGGTATGGTTGTAGTGTGATTTGGTATTGGTTTGTCTTGACCATAGAATTACACTAGTACACTTTGTGTGTATTGAGCAGGACCGACTTAGAGGTGATTCGATTTATTGCTGACTACATAATTGAATCATACCTCGGATATTATGTTGTACATGCTCTTAATTCCGATATAATAATGGGCACATATACTTTTTATTTATTTTTTTGATTTACCAATGGGCGAGATTTATAGAGTAAATCGATAGGCTCGCTAAGTTGGGAAATGATATTATTTATATGGTGTGTCGTTGATTATAGGAGGAAACCATGTCCTATAAATTAGGATGATGATGTCCCCTTGAGGAGCTCATAAGGTTCATCATGTAAACCCTGCAAGTGGACTTGGTCCGGCATGATGATAAGGTTGAGTGGTACTACTCATGGAGTTAGATTTTGATTAATTAATTGTCAGTAAATTAATTAATTGACGGACATTCGAGATCTTAAACATGGGGATATATATGTACAAATAATATATGGAGCCCTGTTAACTTATGGTGGTTGGTGAGGTAGATCAATGATAATCCTCTAGTTGAATGAATTATCATTAATGGATCAGACTTTATGTGGGCTTGATCCATTGGGTGGCCAAGTTCCAACTCCTCCTCATGGTCCCTATTGTAGCCTATTAAAAACCTCATGGAGCCTAGATCCGATGATGGAAAATGAAACTCTAGATCCGACGGTGGAGATTAAATCTTTAGATCCGACGGTGGAGATTAAATATCTAGATCCGACGGAGGAGATTAAATCATTAGATCCGATGGTGGAGATTAAATCTCTAGATCCGACGGTTGAGATTAAATCTCTAGATTCGACGGTTGAGATTAAATCCCTAGATCCGACGGTGGAGATTAAAAAAAGGCTTAAGCCTAACTCTATAAATATGGATTATGAGGTGGGCGGCAAGGAGAAGTTGGAGATAAGGGTTTTTGCTTTGGGCGGCTAGGGTTAGGGTTTTGGCTTGGGCGGCAACAAGGTGGAAGATTAGGGTTTGCATCCTTTCTCTTCCTAAGGTGTAGCCAGTGACCTCTCCATCTTCCTCTCTACCTTGGCCGGTGCTCATCCTCTTCCTTTCTTCATCCTTGGCCGGCGGCAACTAGGGTTAGGGTTTTTCCATTGGAGCTCTTGGTCGGCGCCTACTCCATCTTCTTCATCTATTCTCTTTGGGCCCATGGCAAACATCAAGCTTGGAGCTTCATGGTTGGTCCTAGATAGGAGAAGAGTTTTGTTTAATTCTGTTAGGACCCTTGGAATGGCTAGAGGCGGGTGATTAGCCTTTCTTTCTTTCTACCAAAATGTTAGCGGAAGCAATACAAAAATAAACACAAATAAAAGCAAGAAACAAAGCTAACACCCGATGTAACGTGGTTCGGAGATGACGCTCCTACTCCACGGCAATCCGTAAGGTGGATTAGCCCTAATCAATCCTCACTAGAACCTCCTTTGGATGAACCAAGGTGGAGAAACCTTATCTTACAATGCACTCCTCTTCTTTACAATGATGGAAGATTAGGATTAGAGAAGAGGAGGTTTTGGATTGCTAAAAACACTTGGAAAGCTTGGTGAGCATGTAGGTGTAGTTGGGAGCAAGAGCACTAGCTTCACTAAGCTCCCAATGGCCCCTTTTTATAGAAGAGGGGTTGTTTTTCCCGTTGGGCCTTGATCAGTCGACTGATGCTTGCCATCAGTCGACTGCCGCCGAAGCCAACGGCTTCTGAAACGCGATCTCCGCGGAGATTCGTAGCCGCAATCTCCAACGGCCAGGTGATCGATCGGTGATCCATCCATCGATTGGTGATGGGGTGATCGATCAGTGATCAAGGGCGATCGAGTGAGGCGCATTCGTGGCGATATTCCCTTGATCGGTCGGTGATGCCCTTAGCGATCGGTGATAGCGATATCGATCATTATTCTACCCAAGGCGGTCGGTGATTGTTAGGTTTCACCGGCTCGGTCGAGCGCTGACGGTCGGTGATACATCGTATCAGTCGACTGATACTCATCAAGTATGAGTAATTCACACTTGATTTTATACCCTAGGCCTAGACTCAACCTTCTTGCTCCTTAATAAGCCTTGCGCCTTCAGGATCCCTCTGAGTCCACGACTTGTTCATTCTTTGCGCTTTGCTTCCAAGAGCTTCCTTCTGTTTCGTCATGTCTTGGGCTTTACGCTGCCAAGACTACAAGCTTGGTCTTACGCTGCCAAGTCCATCCCTTGTACTTCCTTTGCCAAGATCATACTTGGACTTTCCTGTCACTTAAACATTTTCGCAATTAGATCACAAGATATTGCCTAACTTAGATGATTATCCAAACATCAAAACATATAAATGCTTGGAGCATTGTTGCACCAACAATCTCCCCCTTTTTGATGTTTGACAATCATTTAAGTTAGGTCTTTTAAAGATACACACATAATCATCTAACTTAAACATCCCTTCTCCGCCTTTGACATACATCAAAAAGAGAAGGATTCAAAAATGAAGGAATCAAAGGTGTTGGATCTTGGACTAAGGTATAAAATTGAATTTAAAGCTCCCCCTTAATCCAAGATAAGCTTTATAATGTGTAAATAATATTTGAAGCAAATCATAACAGAAATTTAAAAACATTAAGTCCTAACTTTGCACCAACAATGGTTTTGGGGATGAAAAAGATATAATTTATGAAAACTCCCCCAAAAACACTGCATTAATTAGTCCTAAAACTTGTTTGTACGTAATATTATCATACCATAGTGTTAGGACATCAAAGATACACCAAATATCAGAAAATGGAGTTTATTATCAGAAAACACAGTGTATCAGTCGACTGGTTTCTGAACCAGTCGACTGCTAGGCCTGAAACCGAAATTTCAGCCTTTTCAGTCCAATTTCAGAAATGCGGTAGAAATTCCAAAAATATCGAAAAATCACGAAATTTTGCGTACACATTTATGATATCATAGTTTATTAAGAAAAAATAATTTGAAAAATATATGTTTTCCAGATTACAAGATTGATACAAACTTGGAACCTATCAAAAGTTCTAAGGATTTTGCAAACTTTGTATCACTTTTGTGTTCCATTTGAAAACTATTTTTCAAAATATGATGAACATAGTTTAAAATATATATTATTTGGAATTTCCAACCATGTTCTTTGAGCTATGTATTCATTACTTGAATACAAGCCTTCCCAATGATTGGTCCATAAGGTTTTTATGTCTCTAGGTGTGGTATTGGCTCATAGTAATGCATCATAACAAGCATGATGAGCCAAGTACACCTTCCCTATCATCTCACATGTTTCTAAGTATTTCAATACAAAAATCAAGGTTTCTTAAGGCTTTTGTGAGATGCATTAAGGTATAAAGAAACTATATAAGTATAGGATCATGCAAACCTAGAATTTTACTCTACAAAACACATACCAAGCTCTCTCCTTAATGATGAAAATTCGGCTTCGGGAAGAGCTTTGGTGAAGATATCGGCAAGGTTGGACTTAGATTCTACAAAATTAAGTTCAATGTCCCCTCTTGCCACATGATTTCTTATGAAGTGATGTTTCACTTCAATGTGCTTGGTTCTAGAGTGATGTACCGGATTTTTGGTCAAGTTGATGGTACTCACATTATCACAATAAACTTTAATGTTAGAGTAGTGTAGCTCATAGTCCACAAGAGTATGTCTCATCCAAAGTAATTGAGCTACACAACCACCCATAGCCACATATTCGGCTTCGGTGGTTGATAAAGCAACACAATGTTGTTTCCTACTACTCCAACTAACTAGGGAGGACCCAAGAAATTGGCATCCACCACTAGTACTCTTCCTTTCCAATTTGCACCCGGCATAATCGGAATCGGTATAACCAAGTAATTCAAATGACTTAGTCCTAGGATACCAAAGACCTACATTTAGGGTGCCTTTAATATATCTTAATATTCTCTTAACGGCTACTAAATGTGATTCTTTGGCACAAGATTGGTATCTTGCACACATACCTACCGCAAATAAAATGTCGGGTCTACTAGCGGTTAGGTATAGTAGGCTGCCAAACATACTCCTATAAAGTTTAAGATCAATTGATTTACCTTCATGATCACTATCTATTCTAGTGCTAGTGGCCATAGGAGTGGTTACAATTTTGGCATTGTCCAAACCAAATTTCTAGATCATTTCATTTGCATATTTAGTTTGATAAATATGAATACCCTCATTGGTTTGTTTGACTTGTAAGCCTAAGAAAAAGGTAAGCTCTCCAACCAAACTCATTTCAAATTCATTTTCCATATTTTTTATAAAGTCTTGAAGAAGATCATCATTCGTTGACCCAAAAATGATATCATCAACATATACTTGGGCTATGAATATATCTTTTAATGTTGAATTTATAAACAAAGTTTGATCTACTTGACCTCTTCTAAAATCCTTAGAAATTAAGAATGATGACAATCTTTCATACAATGCCCGGGGAGCTTGTTTTAACCCATATAATGCTTTCCTAAGCTTACATACATGATTTGGATAATCTATGTTCTCAAATCCGGGTGGTTGCTCTACATATACTTCCTCCTTAATATAACCATTTAAGAATGCCGATTTAACATCCATTTGGTAAAGTTTAAATCCCATGTAGGAAGCTTACCCTAAGAGAATCCTAATAGATTCTAACCTCGCAACCGGGGCATAAGTCTCATCATAGTCAAGCCCCTCAACTTGATTGAATCCCCTAGAAACCAACCTAGCCTTATTTCTAGTGATATTTTTTTGATCATCTAGCTTATTCCTAAAGACCCATCTTGTAGTAATTATGGTGCTATCATTGGGTCTAGGTACTAATTCCCACACTTGACTTCTCTCAAATTGAGCCAATTCATCTTGCATTGCCAAAATCCAATCCGGATCATGTAATGCATCATTGATCGATTTGGGCTCAATTTGTGAGATAAGAGCCACTTGACTAGTAGGAGGTCTATGAAATGACCTAGTTCGTACTCCTTGAGATAGATCTCCTACTACTTGGTCAAGTGGATGATCTTGATGAATTCTTAGGTTTCTAGAAGGTGTTTCAATTTGATCATTGTTATCTTCCATCCTTCTTTCATCATCGGAGTCTCCTCTTCCTCCCCCTTGATCATTACCCCTAATGGTCAAATTTTGAAGTTTTTGGGTGATGTCTTGATTATTGTCATTAATATCCTTATCAATGGAGGACTTTCTAGGGTAGGTACTAGTATTTTCATCAAATTGAACATTGGAAGACTCCTCAATCCCTTTGGTTCTCTTATTGTAGACTCTATACCCTCTACTTGTGGATGAGTATCCAACTAGGATTCCCTCATCCGCTTTTGATTCAAATTTTCCTAAGTTATCTTTGGTGTTTAGAATATAAACTTTACATCCAAAGACTTTGAAATAATGAATTGTGGGTATAGTCTCATTCCATAATTCAAATGGTGTTTTTCCTAAAAACCTATGGATTTGAACCCTATTTTGGATATAGCAAGCGGTATTAACCGCTTCCGCCCACAAGTAGCTAGGTAGAGAATATGCATTAAGCATAGTCCTAGCCGCCTCTTGTAGGGCACGATTTCTCCTTTCCACCACCCCATTTTGTTGGGGTGTTCTAGGACAAGAGAACTCATGCTTGTACCCTTGCTCTAAACAAAATTGTGAAAATTTTAAGTTTTCAAATTCACCACCATGATCACTACGGATCCGGTTGATTTTGAGACTCTTTCCATTTTCAACCCTTTTACTAAATCCTATGATTATTTCTAAGGTATCATCCTTATGTTTCATAAAGTGGACCCAAGTATACCTAGAAAAATCATCTACTATAACCAAACAATATTTATTACCATTTAAAGATGGAGTACTATGGCAATAAAAACAAGTCAAGATGCAATAACTCTAATGGTAAAGAGGTGTTAGTTAGAGTTTTACCTTTGTGTGATGCCTTTGTTTGTTTTCCTTCTTGGCATGCATCACACAATTTGTTCTTGACATACTTGATCTTTGGTAGCCCTTTGACCAACTCCATCTTGGCTACCTTGGCTATGTTTTTCATGTTGATGTGCCCCAATCTTCTATGCCATAGCCAACTTTCCTCTTCTTTTGCAACAAAACACTTAGTAGAAATGTTAGAAGCATATGAAAGATCAACATAATAGATATTTGATTTCCTATATCCAACTAACATGCAATCATTTAATTCCTTGTGTCTAATCATGCATTTAGAGGATTCAAAGGAGACATGATAGTTTGCATCACAAAGTTGACTAACACTTAATAAATTGAATTTCATATTTTCAACTAGTAAAACTTTGTGAATGACAATCTTGGGGGATACCTCAATTGTACCTCTACCTAATATTTTGAGTTTTCCACTATTCCCAAAGGACACCGCTCCCTTCTTCACATATTTAATTGTGGAGAACTTGCTCACATCCCCGGTCATATGTGTTGAGCAACCGCTATCCACAATCCACATACCTCGCTCTCCTACCTAAATCACATGAAAACACAAGCTTTTGGTACCCAAACATTTGGACCGGTAACATTAAGTAAAAACTTCTTAGGTACCCATGCTTTCTTAACTTTTCCCTTAATGGTTGCTTTCCTTTTAATCAATGAAATATAAGCAACTTCTTTTTCTTTTGGCTTATATCCTAAACCGGCCTTGTTATATACCACTCTTTGCCTACTAAGAATCATATCAAGACACTTTGAGCCATTTGAAAATTTGTTTAAACATGCTTTCAATTCACTAACCTCATCCCTAAGTTTGTCATTTTCTTCCTTAAGCATGCAAGAATCAACATGTGAAGGTTTTTCATTTCTAATAGCCTTTAGTTCTACCTTCATGCTTTTAACCTTAGATTTAGACTTATCTAGAGCTTCTTGAAGATAGGCAATTGATTTATAAAGGAGCTTAACCTTGGGAGAGTTCATTACCTCATCGTCACTAGATGACGAATCATCGCTTGAGGAATCTTCTTGGCTTGATGTGCCCGAATCATCTCCTAGTGCCATGAGTGTCACATGGCGTGTGATGTGGCAAAGCTCATCATCGGAGGAAGAGTCTTCAACACTTGGTGTGTCCCATGTGGTTTGAGCCACCATGGCCTCCTTCTTCTTCTTCTCCTTCTTGTCCTTCTTTTTCTTTTCCTTTTCCTCCTTCTTCTTTAGCTCCGGGCAATTCGGCTTTATGTGCTCTTTCTTGTTGCAAGCATGGCAAATCACATTTTTGTTAAAACTTGAATTACCACTATTTTTACCTCTTGGAGAATGGGACCCCTTTCTTGCATCTCTATTCTTGAATTCCTTTGATTTTCTAAGGAACTTCTTGACAAAATGGGCCATCTCACTAGCCGAATCTTCGTCACTACTTGACTCACGCTCCGACTCGGATGATGATGACACCTCTTTCCTTTCTTTCTTCTTCTTTTCTTTCTTCTCAACAAATAGAGCTAAGCCCTTTTCCTTAGAAGACATGTTAGTTTGCTCATGCAATTCAAACTCACAAAATAGTTAATCAATTTTAATTTGCGAAAGATCCCTAGTTACCTTAATGACATCAACTATAAAAGTCCATAAAGAATTTCTAGGAAATGCTTGTAAAATATACCTTACCAAATCCCGGTTGTCAACTCGCTCACCTATGATATGGAGTCCGTTAACAATTTCTTTGAACCTTCCATGCATTTGGCTTACGGTTTCATGCATCTTCATTTGGAAGGCTTGAAGTTGTCCAATTAGTAGGTCCTTCTTGGCTCTCTTTGACTCCTTAGAACCTTCATTTAGCTCAATGAGTTTTTCCCATAGCTCCTTGGCGGATTCGAAAGGCCCCACCTTGTTGAGTTGCTCCATGGTAATGCCCCATTGAATGGTGAGTACCGCCTTGGCATTTGATTCGAATTTGCGGTTCATTTCCCTTGTCCAATCCTTGCTTGGAATAGGGTCTCCATGTTCATCCACCGGTTCCTCGAAGCCATCTATAATGCTATGCCAAATTTCAATATTACTCATAAGATAGTACTTCATCCTACCTTTCCAATACGCAAAATGACTCCCGTTGAAGAGCGGTGGCTTGGCGGTGCTATATCCCTCTTGAAGAGCCATTGATGTCTTGGTTGATGGTGAGATCTTCCAAGCTATCCGGGCTCTGATACCACTTGTTAGGACCCTTGGAATGGCTAGAGGGGGGGTTATTAGGCTTTCTTTCTTTCTACAAAAACGTTAGCGGAAGCAATACAAATATAAACACAAATAAAAGCAAGAAACAAAGCTAACACCCGATGTAACGTGGTTCGGAGATGACACTCCTACTCCACGGCAATCCGTAAGGTGGATTAGCCCTAATCAATCCTCACTAGAACCTCCTTTGGATGAACCAAGGTGGAGAAACCTTATCTTACAATGCACTCCTCTTCTTTACAATGATGGAAGATTAGGATTAGAGAAGAGGAGGTTTTGGATTGCTAAAAACACTTGGAAAGCTTGGTGAGCACGTAGGTGTAGTTTGGAGCAAGAGCACTAGCTTCACTAAGCTCCCAATGGCCCCTTTTTATAGAAGAGGGGTTGTTTTTCCCGTTGGGCCTTGATCGATCGGCCGTGATGCTTGCCATCGATCGGCCGCCGCCAACGGCCACGAAACACGATCTCCGCAGATTCGTAGCGCAATCTCCAATGGCGGTGATCGATCGATCCATCCATCGATCGGTGATGGGGTGATCGATCCGAGTGATCAAGGCGTGAGTGAGATGCATTCGCGCGATATTCCCGTGATCGGTCGATTGATGCCCTTGGCGATCGATCGATAGCGATATCGATCGTTTTCTACCCAAAGGCGTCGATCGATGGTTAGGTTTCACCCACGACTCGGTTGAACGCGACGGTACCGATCGATACATCGATCGTCGATCGATACTCATCAAGTATGAGTAATTCACACTTGATTTTATACCCTAGACCTAGACTCAACCTTCTAGCTCCTTAATAAGCCTTGCGCCTTCAGGATCCCTCCGAGTCCGTGACTTGTTCATCCTTTGCACTTTGCTTCCAAGAGCTTCCTTCGGTTTCGTCAAGTCTTGGGTTGCCAAATGCTTGGACTTTACGCCGCCAAGACTACAAGCTTGGACTTATGCTGCCAAGACTTTACTTTGGACTTCCTTTGCCAAGGTTCACTTGGACTTTACGTTGCCAAGACTACAAGCTTGGTCTTATGCTGCCAAGTCCATCCCTTGTACTTCCTTTGCCAAGATAATACTTGGACTTCCCTGTCACTTAAACATTTTTGCAATTAGATCACAAGATATTGCCTAACTTAGATGATTATCCAAACATCAAAACATATAAATGCTTGGAGCATTGTTGCACCAACAAATTCTTCCCTTTGTTCGGAGTGAGCAAGGATAGGAAGAGCGTGTTCTAGGAGGCTTCGACTTTTCGAAGATCATCGCCCACACGATGTCGAAAAGGAGGAAGGACATACAATAGAAGATCAAGAGGTATAACAAGAGGAATAATGCTTGTTTATGAATCTTTTCTTATTCTATGCATGTTGTATATTTTGTTTGTGGCTAATTTACTTGGACCCCGAATACAAACACAAAAACCGGCGATCCGTACATCGTCTATTCCATGGCTAATCGAAGAATAGAGGTTGGTTGCTTGAACAAAAAGTTTGTTCAAGTGACAACTCTAATTAAATTGCACGATGATGGAACGGTTGTTTGGGTAATCCCTCTTTGTCAAGGATAATTTTTTTTATTCGGGGACATAGACGCGATCACCATCAACAAGCGACCAAGTTGAAGTGGGAAGAAAAGTTTCCCACCTTCAAGTGGTATCAGAGCCACGGTTTCCGATTTTATCTTTAGGATTCGGTTATTTTTTTGCACTTTTCATATATTATATGTGCCGAATAATAGTAGGATGTGCGTAGGTTAACTTTTTGGTTGATGGCATAGGATCCAACTATTATGACCATATGTGTGTATGTGATTGCATGTGTGTAATATTATTTGAATCCTCAGGGTTGACGAGGCAAGTATTTAATTTTTTTAATTAAGTACGACATTGTTTAGCCACTCATTTATTTTAGTTTATTTTCGATATAGATTTCATGTACACTCCTTCGTAGAGTATAGGATCGATGGATGTAAATTAAAATAGTTATTCTCGGCTCGGATCTCCAGATGGCTTGTACATTGCGTAGGGAGGAGCGGACGAGATGACAATATAACGGGAGGCATATTTCAGACAAAAGCCATAATAGTTGGAAAATATTTTTTTCATATTTATTGCTTCTTGTTTGATATGCATGTCGTAAGTTAGGAAAATTCCTCAATTTTAAATTACTAAGTGGGAGAGGGATATTTTTGTTGTGATGTATACTGAAAAGTCTATCTTTTGTATGAATATTTTTATTTTTATAATAATGATCACATGATCATTGTTTGCATATTTATGGTTATGCATCTAATACATTACATTGTAGATAACATGGTGTGTAGTGTCACACGGGAGATTATGTTATCAGTTCCTTGTAAAGTATAAGTAAAGGCTCACAACTGAGATGGTTATGGGCAAACTATTAGAATGGTTGTACTGTGATTTGGTATTAGTTTGTCTTGACAATAGAATCACTCTAGTACACTTTGTGTGTATTGAGCAGGACCGACATAGAGGTGATTTGATTTATTGTTGACTACATAATTTAATCGGACATCGGATATTATGTTGTACATGCTCTTAATCCCGATATAATAACGGGCACATATACTTAGTATTTATTTCTTTGATTTACCAATGGGCTAGATTTATAGAGTAAATCGATAAGCTCAGTAAGATGGGAATGAAGGTAGGAAACTTCGCTTCCCACTTCAACTCGGTCGCTTGTTCATGGCGATCCCTTCTACGTTCCCGGATAAAAAAATTTATCCTTGACAAGAGGGATTACCCAAGCTACCGTTTCATCGTCGTGCTATTCGATTAGAGTGGTCACTTGAACAAACTTGTTGTTCAAGCCACCAACATCTATTCTACGAATAGACGTGGAATAGACGATGTACGGATCGCCGGATTTTGTGCTTATATTCGGGGTCCAAGTATATTTAACCATAAAAACATAATTCACAACATGTATATGATTGAAAAACAATTATAGACATGTTACAAAAGAAAATAGACAAGCGTTATATCTCTCGATCTTTTATTGTATGTCCTTCCTTTTTTTGGACGTCGTGTGGCCAACGATCTTCCAAAAGTCGAAGCTCCTATATCACCAATCTTCCTTCCTTGCTCGCTACGAACAAGAGGAAGTATAGAAACAAAACTCTTCTTCTTCCTTTAACCAACCACCAAGAACCAACCTTTGATGCTTGTCGTCGGCCAAGAGGAGAAGAAGGATGATGGACGCCGTCCAAAACTCCAAGGGAAGAGACCCTAGGCTTTGTTTCCACCGGCCAAGGAGAGGAGAAGAGGAGGTTTGGACGCCGGCAAAGGTGAAGAAGAAGAGGAGGGCGCCGGTACCTCCTAAAAACCCTAGCCGCCCAAACCATAGCCCCTCTTCAATTGCCCTTGCCGCCCACCCCCTTGCCTCCTTTTATAAAGTTAGGCCTAAGACTCCTTTAATCTTCACCGTTGGTTCTAGGGATTTAATCTCAACCGTCGGATCTAGAGATTTAATCTCAACCGTCAGATCTAGAGATTTATTCTCCACCGTCAGATCTAGAGTTTTGTTTTCAACCATTGAATCTAGGCTTCATGAGGTTTTAATAGGCTACAATATGAACCATGAGGAGGAGTTGGATCTTGGCCATCTAATGGATCAAGCCCACATAAAGTCCGATCCATTAAGGATAATCTAATCCACAAGAGGATTATCATTGATCTACCTCACCAACCTCCATAAGTTAATATGGGCTCCATATATTATTTATACATTTTTCTCCCCGTGTTTATGATCTTGAATGTCCGTCGATTAATTTATTTACTGATAATTAATTAATCAACATCTAACTCCATGAGTAGTACCACTCAACCATATCATCACGCCGGACCAAGTCCACCTGCAGGGTTTACATGATGAACCTTATGAGCTCCTCAAGGGGACATCATCATTCTAATATATAGGACACGGTTTCCTAATATAATCAATGACACACCATATAAATAATATCATTTCTGAACTTGCCGAGCCTATCGATTTAATCTATAAATCTCGTCCATCGGTAAATTAAAGAAATGAATACTAAACATATGTCCCCATTATTATATCGGGATTAAGAGAATGTATAATATAATATTTGAGGTCCGATTCGATTATGTAGTCAGTAATAAATCGAATCACCTCTAAGTCGGTCCTGCTCAATACACACAAAGTGTACTAGTGTGATTCTATGGTCAAGACAAACCAATACCAAATCACACTACAACCATACCAATGGTTTGTCCAAAGTCATCTCGGTTGTGATCCTTTACTTATACTCTACAAGGAGATGATAACATGATCTACCGTGTGACACTACACACCATGTTATCTACAATGTAATGTATGAGACAATATGCATAATCATAAATATGCAAACAATGATCATGTGATTCTTATTTAAAAATAAAGATGTTCATACAAAAGATAGACTTTTCAGTATACACCCAACAATCTTCCTCTTATACTAAAAGACTATGCTATCCTTAAACTGCCATACATCAGATTCCCATTCCCTCCACATGCCTATCAAAAGCTCTCACTGGAAGGGCCTTAGTGAAAGGGTCTGTCAGGTTATCCTCTGATGCAATCTTGGCCACAACAACTTCTCCTCTTTTTACGATTTCTCGTATCAGGTGGTACTTACACTCTATGTGTTAACTTGCCTTATGGGCTCGTGGTTCCTTCGAGTTTGTAACTGCACCACTATTATCACAATATATTGTGATAGTTCTAGGCAAACCAAGAATCACATCTAAGTCCATCAAGAAGTTCCTGAGCCATAGATCTTCTTTGGCCGCCTCAGAGGCCGCCACATACTTAGCTTGCATGGTAGAGTCCGCCACGCATTTCTACTTGACACTCCTTTATACAATGGTTCCACCTCCAAAAGTAAACACAAAACCTGAGGTAGACTTACTGTTATCCTTGTCGGATTGGAAGTCAGAATTTGTGTAACCCACAGAGAGTAATTGGTCTGCGTGGTAAGCTAGCATATAATCCCTAGTCCTTCTCAGGTACTTCAATATATGCTTTACCGTAGTCCAATGTCCCTGTCCTAGATTACTCAAATATTTGCTAACCATGCCCATGGCAAAGCAGATATCTGGTCTCGTACATTGCATCGCATACATGAGGCTTCCTACTGCCGAAGCATAAGGAACCACCTTCATCTCCTCTATCTCTTCAGATGTTCTAGGACACATCTCTTTAGATAAAGAAACTCCATTCCTCAAAGGTAGAAAACCTTTCTTGGAGTTTTGCATGCTAAAACGATCCATAATTGTGTCTATGTATGAAGCTTGAGATAAGCACAACATCCTTTTCTTGCGATCTCTTATAACCTTGATCCCAAGGATGTGTCCCACTTCTCCCAAGTCCTTCATATCAAACTCTTTGGACAACCATACCCTTATGTCCGATAACACCTTGACATTCTTGCCAATTAACAAAATGTCATCTATGTATAGTACAAGAAATACCACTACATTTTCGTCACATCTCTTGTATACACAATACTCATCCGGACTTTGAATAAATCCATAAGACTGGATTACATCATCAAATCGATGTTCCAAGACCTCGAAGCTTGCTTCAATCCATAAATTGATAGATTAAGCTTACACACAAGATGCTCTTTGCCCTTTGCAATGAATCCTTCTGGTTGCTTCATATAGATGTTTTCCTCAAGACTTCCATTAAGAAAAGCTGTCTTGACATCCATATGAGCAACAATGCATAAGAGAATCCGGATAGACTTAAGCATGACTACTGGCAAAAAGGTCTCCTCATAATCGATACCCTCTTTCTGAGTATACCCTTTCGCAACAAGCCTTGCTTTGAAGGTCTCAACATTCTCGTCTATTCCTATCTTTCTTTTGTAGATCCACTTGCAACCAATAGTTTTTACACCATCGGGTGGTTCTACTAGCTCCCATACATTGCACTTTGCAAAGATACCGCATCTTTATCTTGGATTTCCTTGTCATATGTCCAAAGATCAGGTTTATGTTCTCCAGGGATCAAATCAGAAGATTCTCCCAAGAACATGAATCTATCAGGCTGTCTTACAACCCTCCCACTACGACGAGGTATCACATGTGTATCCTCTCTGACACGCAGTGCAGTGACTTGTGGTATATCCTCTTGTACTGGTGGTACTGAAGAAGTGACTTCCCCTTTTAATTCCTCTAGAACAATCTTACTCATGGGCTTGTGGTTCATTACATAGTCTTCCTCTAGAAATCTAGAGTTCGTGCTAATGATCACCCTCTGATCTCTTGGACTATAAAACAAACCTCCTTTCGTTCCTCTAGGATAGCCAACGAATATGCGTACTTCTGTACGAGGTTCCAACTTACCAACATATGCCTTCAGCAAATATGCTAGACTCCCCCATATTCGAATATGTCTTAGACTAGGATTTCGCCCAGTCCACAATTCTATGGGAGTAGAATGTCGGGTTTCCGGCACCGCGGCGAGTTTGTGTTCGAACATGTTATGTAAACATGTGCACAGCGGAAGAAAAAAAATAAATCTAATTTATTACAACACACACACCACACACATGAATAGTACAACATGTGTAGACATAATCATAGTTTCAAATTTTGCAATAAAAGGAAATTTATTCTACGTATACCTTACGTATCACGTGTAGCGGGAAATGCATCAACCGGAGCGATCCTCGCTACAACTGCCTCTATCCGTATCCACATCGACTATCTTCGGGATGACTTCACAAAGTCACGAGCCTCATCTTCGTACGAGTCACAAGCCTCGTGTCTAAGACGATGTGATCGAGAGAAGATGACAATTCGAATCAAAATTCGGATTCAAAACGAGTCCTCAAAAACTCGCTTCTCCGGAGAGGTATTTGCCAACCGTTTGACGAATCCTTCGTCCTCCACCTATGAGGATTACTGGAGATCAAATCCCCAGCAAGGAAGCCACTGTCGGAGCTCCAAACGTCGTCCAAATGATGCTCCGACACGAAATAAACAAGCTGTCCAAAAAACTGGACAGCTTTGGTGGATGATTAGCGCCGCCCAAATGGAAGAGGGTCAGCTAGTCCTTGGTCACCGGAGCCAAGGAGGATCAGCGGAGGGTCACCGGAGGATCGCTGGCTGAAGCTTGGACGCCAGCAACAACTTGGACGGTGGCACAAGGTTGGGCGGCAGCTAGGGTTTGGGCATCGACCATAAGAGGAGAAGGAGAGGGGGGGCGGCAACATTAGGGTTGCTTAGATTAGGTTTTCACAAAACCCTTAAACCCTATTTTATAGAGAACAAATTCTCCTAATGGTTATTGGTTCATAACCAAAATCCGTTAATCCTCTCCATCAATTTAATTTAAAATAAACCAAACCGATTTGGTCTATTTTAAGTTAAAACGAACCGAACAAACTTTGGTTCATTCGTTTAAAACAAACCAAACCCCTTTGGTTTATTCTCCACCATTGGATTAGAACCAAACCAATTTGGTTGATCCATCATGTCTTAATAAGACATGACCCATCCACGCTTCCATTACGACTGAAACGATTTCATCCTCGCTCCTTGTTTGGTCCAACCAAACCTAGTATCTCTCGGTCTGAGAATCTCATTCTCAAGCTCATTTTAAATCCTTCGGGTTACGCTCGTTGTGTGTGTGACCAAATAGGTTCTCGGTTTATGTTGGCCATCTATAATTAACCATTAATTATAGAACGATCATGAGTGGCACCTAGTAGTATATCATGATCCCCAATTATCCGAAAAGATCAACGGTTGATCCAGAACTATTTCTGAAACCCTTCAGCAACTACAATGAATCGTGCCCCATTCCCTTCACTCATCTTATACCCACTTGGTTCAGGACATGGTCTATAGTGTCATCCCCCACTTGGTTGACTATGTCACACCTAGCCCAAGTATCATTTCCTCATCCTACAGATTCTAGTTACTGCACATGTATCCAAGAGTACCTTACTCTAAACATGTAATACTTTGGCTAAAGACTTTAGTAACAATCCGACGAGAGGCCATAGGTATACATCTCCTCGCAAGGAGTGGTGAATCCTTTATAGGCTATTCAAACACCTTCGATCATTTCGACTTATACCCAATCATCTCGGGTCCACATCTCCTCAGAGATACTTGCTTAAGATGTCAAAGCATAAGTCTTTATGATCAAGATGACTTGAATACCGCAAGTCAAAGGAACATCGTACATAAGCTGCAGTAAGAACTTCATTGACATATCTATATATGCATAGAACCATATGAAGTCTTACGGTTGGTCACTCCAATGAACTAGTTACCATAACTAGCATCCACGATTAACTCCGGACATCACAATGTCTCCAGCGAGTGAGAATCAGTTGCTTGGATACACCAAGGAGTATACCTCGTGCTAGTCTCGACAGAATCGATGGTGTCCAAATCCATCAATTCATCGACTAGGGATAATTCTGATACATCACAATTACACATGTAGAGATACTCAATATGTAACGCCCGTGAAATTCTAGCAATTTTACGAGAATTTTGGCTTTATGATGATGGGCTTTATGTGGGCTTTTTTGGAGAAATAAAAGAAAATAAGCCAAAAAGAGATGCAAAGCCTAGGAATTGAACCCCCCACCTCTAGAGATAACCAAGCCTTATAGATGCACCCACTAACCATAAGCCCAATAGAATCATATCATTAGAGGAAAAGGGGAACCTATAGATAAATGGGAGAAGGGTAAATGAAGAGGCTTGACAAGGAGAAGAGGAACTTCTCTTCCTCCCCTTTATAAAGAAGAGAGAAGTTCCAATTGGCCACTTCTTCCTTCCTTCTTCCTCTTCTCTTCATTCTCACCGAAACCCCAAGCCCTTCTTCCTCCTTTGGCCGAGAGCTCCTTGCAAGCTAGGAGAGAGCTAGGTGACCTCCATTAGGTCATCTCCCCAAGCAAAGCGAAGGAAGTAAGTTTTCCCCTCACCTGCAGTGTATTAGTTTGATAAGTTAGGTTGCTTGAAAGAAATATGAAATTGTAGCCTTATAAGTTTCGGCCAACTAAGTTGGTGGGCTAGGATTCATGAAAATGCTACTAAGATAGGTTTGTATGGGTGGTATGTTTCAAGTAGATACCTTTAGGAGTCCAAAGTCCAAAGGGGATGACCCTATATGGTTCGGCCAACCCCAAGATTTTAGGGTTAGGGTTGCATGAACTTGATTCTAAAGTTATGTTCTTAGATGGTATGTTTCAAGTAAGACCTTTAAGTAACCACCATCCAAGATGATGCCCTTATAGGTTTCGGCCACCCTAGGTAACTAGGGTTAGGGTTGCATAAAAATATACCTAATGATGCTATGCTAGGGTGTAGTGCTAATTCAAGGAAATTACGGGACAAGAACCATAGATGAGCCCTTATAGGTTTCCCACCCTAGGTAACTAGGGTTAGGGATAAAAATATTCCTAATGGTGCTATGCTAGGGTGTAGTGATCATGAATGGATATTAGGTGACAAGAACCCTAGTTGAGCCCTTATAGGTTTCGGCCACCCTAGGTAACTAGGGTTAGGGTTGCATGAAAATATCCCTAATGAGGCTATGCTAGGTTATAATACTTTATGAATGAATTTTAGGGGACAAAACCTAAGCTTGAGCCCCTTACAAGATTCGGCCAACCAATGATTTTAGGGTTAGGGTTTCATGAAAACACCCCTATATGTAGTTGTGCTATGGGTATGTTTTTTTTATATGACATGAACTATGCTTGTGTGATGAATATGTTATGATTCAATGCAACATGAAATTAGGCAATGTGATGAACAGGTTTGATGATTTAATATGCCTTGAATAGGCCTAGGAAATAAGCTTCATGTTATGATGTAATGTGCCATGAAATATGCTTAGGTGATGAACATGTTGTGTGAATCAATATGCCATGTATATGTTTACGGAATATGCTTCAAGTTTATGAATTAGTATGCCATGAAATTAGGTCATGTGATGAACATGTTTTATGATTCAATATGCCATGAATATGCCTAGGAAATGTGCTACATGTTTATGATGTAATGTGCCATGAAGATTGTGATTTGCCTAGGTGAAGAACATGTTTTGTGATTTAATATGTCATGAATATGCTTCATGTTTACGATGCAATGAAACATGCTTATGTGATGAACACGTTTATGCTTTAGGACCCCTTTAGGGTACTCTTACGTTATGAATGCATGTGTCCTTATGATAAGATAAGATGGAGATGCTTCCCTTTCAAGTAGGGATCAAGAGCTCTCCTTATGATAAGATAAGATGGAGATGCTTCCCTTTCAAGTAGGGATCAAGAGCTCTCCTTATGACAAGATAAGATGGAGATGCTTCCCTTTCAAGTAGGGATCAAGAGCTCTCCTTATGACATGATAAGATGGAGATGCTTGCCTTTCAAGTAGGGATCAAGAGCTCTCTTTATGACAAGATAAAATCAAGATGCTTCCCTTTTTGTGTTGGGGATCAAGAGCATTCTTTATATTATGACGATAAAAGAATTAAGTATTTTACTTTGCAAAAGGTTAAGTACCCGACCCGTCAGGTGGTCGTTAATCAAATCCATAGGGACACAAGAAGACGTAAGAGGTCTTGCCTTGGTAAGACGTAAGAGGTCTTGCTCTAGTAGGACTGGTGGCTCGCTACCCCAGCCTATTAGGGAACGCGCATTATGTGGTACTTATAACACAGGCCCCCCAAACAAGTTATGATGATTTTGAAGTATCTATAAGTATATGTTTTTGAAAAGGAAAGACTTTTATGATATTGTGTATGCTTATGTTAAATGCTCTGAATGCTTACGAACTAGGTTCTTTATGCATGCTAGATGTTATGAAGTTATGATGATATGGAAGTATTTATAAGCTTATGTTTTGAAAAGGAAAGACTTTTATGATATTGTGTATGCTTATGTTAAATGCTCTGAATGCTTACGAACTAGGTTCTTTATGCATGCTAGATGTTATGAAGTTATGATGATATGGAAGTATTTATAAGCATATGTTTTGAAAGGGAAAGACTTTTATGATATTGTGTATGCTTATGTTAAATGCTCTGAATGCTTACGAACTAGGTTCTTTATGCATGCTAGATGTTATGAAGTTATGATGATATTGAAGTATTTATAAGTATATGTTTTGAAAAGAAAAGACTTCTATGATATTGTGTATGCTTATGTTAAAATGCTCTGAATGCTTACGAACTAGGTTCTTTATGCATGCTAGATGTTATGAAGTTATGATGATATTGAAGTATTTATAAGTATATGTTTTGAAAAGAAAAGACTTTTATGATATTGTGTATGCTTATGTTAAATGCTCTAAATGCTTACGAACTAGGTTCTTTATGCATGCTAGATGTTATGAAGTTATGATGTTTAGAGTTAAGTCTAAGTATGTGGTGACTATGTACTTTATGCTAGTTTAGAATTTATGATGTGGTGAAGGTTAAGGGTAAGGTTAAGAATACTTGCGACTATGTTCTTTCTGCATGATTAGGGTTTATGTTATTACAAATGTTTATGTTCAAGTTAACCAAATGCTTATGATTACGTTCTCTCATGCACGCTTAGTTTATGCAGTTATAACGCTCATGTTCAAAGTATGCCCTGCTTAGATTAATTATGCTTAACCTGCTTATGAACAATTCTATGCCATGCTTAGTTCTTTTGTACTATTACCTGGATATGTTGTTGATTAGTGTTGCTATGAAATGCTTAGGTCATTTTCTATGCCAGCATGCTCATGTTCTAATAGTTTGATGAAATCGTGGCTTTTGTGAGTAGGCAAGGATCTTACTAAGCTATATGCTTATAGTTTATGTTGTCCATATACTGCAGATAAAGGAAGTCTGCACTAGAGGAAGAGGCAGGAGCGGCCATCAGCTTGTGTGATAGTGGCATGGTGGAAGAAGACCCTCCACTATCTCGCTTATATTTATATGCTCTAAGAACAATTTAAGACATTGCTGCTTATAAGACTTGTGTTTAATGAGTATCCCTTTACTTAAGAGGTTCGATATGTTAGAACTCATGAACGATCCTTCCGTTATGCATGTTATGAAATGAGATAAGATATGTGGTCATGCTAATGATGAATAAGATAGGTGATGCATGTGAAAGAAGGTTTGATTATGATAACTTTGTTTAAGCATGTAGACTTTGAGCGGATCCATATGTAGTATGCTAATAAAAAAATATAGAGAGCAGATAAGAGCAGATAAGGGCGGCGTTAGTGGTATCGAGGCGGGTTCACCTTTCCACTATCACACATCAAGCCTCTATCCTGCTATTTCCAAGTAAGTAACTTTATGCATACTTGAGTTTCTTTTATAATGAAGAATGACTCCTATCTAGATAGAAATAATACCTTATCATGTTTTAGTAGATTGGAATCACACTTGTGAACTAGATAGAAATAATACCTCATCATGTTTTAGTAAATTGGAATCACACTTGTGATCTAGATAGAAGTAATACCTCATTATGTTTCAGTAGAATGGAATCACACTTGTGACTTAGATAGAAATAATACATCGTTATGTTTAGTATAATGGAACCGTACTTGTGATTGAGATAGCAACAATACCTTACCATGCTTTATATGATGGAAACATGTCTTTAACCTGACGTCACGATTCCTAAAATTTGAAGATCCGATTTTTGTAATTATCGTGTCGGTCTATGCTCATATGAATTGAAATAAGCGGTTTAAGGGTTAGTCGGTCTTGTCTGACTTCATTTTTCAATTCGGATGGCACGGACGATGACTACCATGACCCGTCGTGATGTGTCCGAAACCGATTGAGGAAGCTATTGAAGAAATAGTTTATAAACTGATGGTGGGGTCATGGGACACATGAGGAGACTCGATGGTCTCTTTAGGAGGCTCGGCGGGAGTTTCCGATCTGGATAATTATCGGATATGGGCCTTGGTACGCTCGCCAAACGATTTCATGGTAGTCGCAAGATCACGTATGGGGCGCTATGAAGGCGGATAACATATGCGGAGTTGTCTGAGAGCTACCGGAGCACAAGGTTCAAGAGAAGCTGTGGTAGAGAATCCGGTGGTAGCTGGCCTCAAGAGGAAGGAAGAGGGTTCTGTAAACAGTCAACTTAGTGGCCAGCCGGAGACTACCCTAGTGAGGCCAGGGAAGATAGGACTAAAAATAGTTACAACCGCACTAGGGTTTGTCCTAGTGGGAGTCATAATGAACTATCTTCTTAAGTAGTTTCGTGGTTTCAATTAGGAATAAAGAATGTTATATGTTAACATTATTCCTTACAGTGCGAAAATATGAATAAAGGATGATAAGTCGTTCTTTTGAAATTAAAGATGAGTTCGTTGCATGGGAAGTGTATAGTATAATTGATCAATGTCGGTTAGGCTGGAACATACGAATAATGAGTGGAAACAAAGCGTGCCGCTTTGATGTCCTTATCGATGCTATCTCAACCCCTGAAAAGGGAAGTAATGAATGCGGAATAGAAATCATTTACGGACAACTTTCCACCATGACTATAACGCCGACGCTCGACGATATAAAGGGAAAGCAAGATGGTGATTCGGACATCCGAAGTTCAAACAAGAATCTTGGAAGGAAGGGATAATGGATTCCGCATCACCGACGGCGGATTATTATACTTCCGGGATTGCCTATGCATTCCGAACGATCCGGAGTTACGGCAGAAGATACTCGAGGAATCCCATGGAACACCTTATACCATGCATCCTGGATCTAATAAAATGTATCGACGTAAGGGATAAATTTTGGTGATACGGCATGAAAAGGGATGTGGCTCGATGCGTCAACACACATGTCGACTGCGGAAGGTGAAGGCAGAACACGAAACAGGGGATTCTGCGGCGTAATCTGATTCAGTGGAAATGGGAAGAAATTTCCATGGATTTCATCTCGGGATTACCCGAACAACAAATGGTTACGATGCTATATGGGTAATCATAGGCCGGTTGACAAAGTCGCCCATTTCACAGCAATCAAGATGACCTATTCGGTTGAGCGGCTAGCTCAATTATATGTCAAGGAAATTATCAAATTACATGGAGTGCCTAAGGCTATTATTTACGACCGGATGGCGTTTTACCTCCCATTTGGGAATGTGTTCGAAGGCTCTTGGCACTAAGTTGAGATTCGACCTTGCGTTTCATCCTCAGGCCAAATGAAGACGGAAAAGTGAACAGTCTTTGGAAGATATCTTCGGGCTTGTGCTCTAGACTTTAAGGAGTGTGTCGATATTTGTGCTGTGGAATTTGCTTACAACAGACTACAGGCTACCATTGGAATGGCACCCTATGAAGCTCTATCTGGGAGAAGATCACGAGTCTCCTATCTGTTGAGTGCGAGGGTGGTGAAAGGAGGAAATGGGTCTTGAGCCGATATTATTGACAAAACCACCAGCGCTATCTGAGAATATCCGTCGAGAATCGAAGCGCTCAGGCCGACAAAGAGCTATGCGGATATGCGGCGTAGACCGTTAGAATTCAAGTCGGGGACCTGCTTCGTTTCAGTTACGTATTGCTCATCCATGAGTTGATTGCTTGGAAGAAGAAAGCTATTCTTCTATCATGTACAACAACCTAATCCTTATTAAGAGTCAATCCCAAATCCTACGTCTCTTATAAATGATAATGAAGTCATGGAGAAGCATCGAAGTTTTTAGAAATTGATTGAATAGGAGAACTAATACCCTTTTGCTAGTGTGTTGCCTTTGATGAGATGGGGTTATAGGTTGCCGATCACTGATGTGAAACTATACTCTTGGAATGATCATAGAGACTAAGGAACAAGAGGTGCCCTTAGTAAAGGTCTGTGGCGAGTGCAATATGAGGAGGCTACTTGGGAGCGAGGAGGACATGAGGCGAAGTACCGGAATTGTTTTAAGTTTGAGGGCCGAAACTTTTACAAGGTATGAGGATTATGCAGCAGTGAAATTCTAGCAATTTTCACGAGAATTTTGGCTTTATGATGATGGGCTTTATGTGGGCTTTTTTGGAGAAATAAAAGAAAATAAGCCAAAAAGAGATGCAAAGCCTAGGAATTGAACCCCCCACCTCTAGAGATAACCAAGCCTTATAGATGCACCCACTAACCATAAGCCCAATAGAATCATATCATTAGAGGAAAAGGGAACCTATAGAT
This sequence comes from Wurfbainia villosa, assembly GCA_025175895.1. Lineage (NCBI taxonomy): Eukaryota > Viridiplantae > Streptophyta > Magnoliopsida > Zingiberales > Zingiberaceae > Wurfbainia > Wurfbainia villosa. The sequence goes on along the minus strand of CM045999.1, from coordinate 50,633,881 downwards.
AAATGGGAGAAGGGTAAATGAAGAGGCTTGACAAGGAGAAGAGGAACTTCTCTTCCTCCCCTTTATAAAGAAGAGAGAAGTTCCAATTGGCCACTTCTTCCTTCCTTCTTCCTCTTCTCTTCATTCTCACCGAAACCCCAAACCCTTCTTCCTCCTTTGGAGCTCCTTGCAAGCTAGGAGAGGCTAGGTGACCTCCATTAGGTCATCTCCCCAAGCAAAGCGAAGGAAGTAAGTTTTCCCCTCACCTGCAGTGTATTAGTTTGATAAGTTAGGTTGCTTGAAAGAAATATGAAATTGTAGCCTTATAAGTTTCGGCCAACTAAGTTGGTGGGCTAGGATTCATGAAAATGCTACTAAGATAGGTTTGTATGGGTGGTATGTTTCAAGTAGATACCTTTAGGAGTCCAAAGTCCAAAGGGGATGACCCTATATGGTTCGGCCAACCCCAAGATTTTAGGGTTAGGGTTGCATGAACTTGATTCTAAAGTTATGTTCTTAGATGGTATGTTTCAAGTAAGACCTTTATGTAACCACCATCCAAGATGATGCCCTTATAGGTTTCGGCCACCCTAGGTAACTAGGGTTAGGGTTGCAAAAAAAATATTCCTAATGGTGCTATGCTAGGGTGTAGTGCTCATGAATGGATATTAGGTGACCAGAACCCTAGTTGAGCCCTTATAGGTTTCGGCCACCCTAGGTAACTAGGGTTAGGGTTGCATAAAAATATCCATAAAGATGCTATGATATGGTGAAGTGCTCATGAATGGATATTAGGTGACAAGAACCCTAGTTGAGCCCTTATAGGTTTCGGCCACCCTAGGTAACTAGGGTTAGGGTTGCATGAAAATATCCCTAAAGATGCTATGCTAGGGTGTAGTGCTCATGAATGGATATTAGGTGACAAGAACCCTAGTTGAGCCCTTATAGGTTTCGGCCACCCTAGGTAACTAGGGTTAGGGTTGCATGAAAATATCCCTAATAAGGCTATGCTAGGTTATAATACTTTATGAATGAATTTTAGGGGACAAAACTAAGCTTGAGCCCCTTACAAGATTCAACCAATGATTTTAGGGTTAGTGTTTCATTAATACACCACTATATTTAGTTGTGCTATGGGTATGTTTTTTTTATATGACATGAACTATGCTTGTGTGATGAATATGTTATGATTCAATGCAACATGAAATTAGGCAATGTGATGAACAGGTTTGATGATTTAATATGCCTTGAATAGGCCTAGGAAATAAGCTTCATGTTATGATGTAATGTGCCATGAAATATGCTTAGGTGATGAACATGTTGTGTGAATCAATATGCCATGTATATGTTTACGGAATATGCTTCAAGTTTATGAATTAGTATGCCATGAAATTAGGTCATGTGATGAACATGTTTTATGATTCAATATGCCATGAATATGCCTAGGAAATGTGCTACATGTTTATGATGTAATGTGCCATGAAGATTGTGATTTGCCTAGGTGAAGAACATGTTTTGTGATTTAATATGTCATGAATATGCTTAGGAAATATGCTTCATGTTTACGAATGAAACATGCTTATGTGATGAACACGTTTATGCTTTAGGACCCCTTTAGGGTACTCTTACGTTATGAATGCATGTGTCCTTATGATAAGATAAGATGGAGATGCTTCCCTTTCAAGTAGGGATCAAGAGCTCTCCTTATGATAAGATAAGATGGAGATGCTTCCCTTTCAAGTAGGGATCAAGAGCTCTCCTTATGACAAGATAAGATGGAGATGCTTCCCTTTCAAGTAGGGATCAAGAGCTCTCCTTATGACATGATAAGATGGAGATGCTTCCCTTTCAAGTAGGGATCAAGAGCTCTCTTTATGACAAGATAAAATCAAGATGCTTCCCTTTTTGTGTTGGGGATCAAGAGCATTCTTTATATTATGACGATAAAGAATTAAGTATTTTACTTTGCAAAGGTTAAGTACCCACCGTCGTCGTGGTCGTTAATCAAATCCATCGGGACACAAGAAGACGTAAGAGGTCTTGCCCTGGTAAGACGTAAGAGGTCTTGGTCTAGTAGGATCGGTGGCTCGCTACTGACCTATTAGGAACGCGCATTATGTGGTACTTAACACGGGCCCCCAAACAAGTTATGATGATTTTGAAGTATCTATAAGTATATGTTTTGAAAAGAAAAGACCTGTATGATAGTGTGTATGCTTAAGATAAATGCACTGAATGCTTACGAACTAGGTTCTTTATGCATGCTAGATGTTATGAAGTTATGATGATATGGAAGTATTTATAAGCATATGTTTTGAAAAGGAAAGACTTTTATGATATTGTGTATGCTTATGTTAAATGCTCTGAATGCTTACGAACTAGGTTCTTTATGCATGCTAGATGTTATGAAGTTATGATGATATGGAAGTATTTATAAGCATATGTTTTGAAAGGGAAAGACTTTTATGATATTGTGTATGCTTATGTTAAATGCTCTGAATGCTTACGAACTAAGTTCTTTATGCATGCTAGATGTTATGAAGTTATGATGATATTGAAGTATTTATAAGTATATGTTTTGAAAAGAAAAGACTTCTATGATATTGTGTATGCTTATGTTAAAATGCTCTGAATGCTTACGAACTAGGTTCTTTATGCATGCTAGATGTTATGAAGTTATGATGATATTGAAGTATTTATAAGTATATGTTTTGAAAAGAAAAGACTTTTATGATATTGTGTATGCTTATGTTAAATGCTCTGAATGCTTACGAACTAGGTTCTTTATGCATGCTAGATGTTATGAAGTTATGATGTTTAGAGTTAAGTCTAAGTATGTGGTGACTATGTACTTTATGCTAGTTTAGAATTTATGATGTGGTGAAGGTTAAGGGTAAGGTTAAGAATACTTGCGACTATGTTCTTTCTGCATGATTAGGGTTTATGTTATTACAAATGTTTATGTTCAAGTTAACCAAATGCTTATGATTACGTTCTCTCATGCACGCTTAGTTTATGCAGTTATAACGCTCATGTTCAAAGTATGCCCTGCTTAGATTAATTATGCTTAAACTGCTTATGAACAATTCTATTCCATGCTTAGTTCTTTTGTACTATTACCTGGATATGTTGTTGATTAGTGTTGCTATGAAATGCTTAGGTCATTTTCTATGCCAGCATGCTCATGTTCTAATAGTTTGATGAAATCGTGGCTTTTGTGAGTAGGCAAGGATCTTACTAAGCTATATGCTTATAGTTTATGTTGTCCATATACTGCAGATAAAGGAAGTCTGCACTAGAGGAAGTGGCAGAAGGGGCCATGTGCGTGTGTGATAGTGGCATGGTGGAAGAAGACCCTCCACTATCTGCTTATATTTATATGCTCTAAGAACAATTTAAGACATTGCTTCCGCTTATAAGACTTGTGTTTAATGAGTATCCCTTTACTTAAGAGGTTCGATATGTTAGAACTCATGAACGAATCCTTCCGTTATGCATGTTATGAAATGAGATAAGATATGTGGTCATGCTAATGATGAATAAGATAGGTGATGCATGTGCCAAAGAAGGTTTCAGTTATGATAACCTGTTTAAGCATGTAGACTTTGAACGGATCCATATGTAGTATGCTAATAAAAAAAAAATATAGACTAAAGTAGTGCCGCCCTGAGAGCAGATAAGGGCGGGCGTTACACAATAGTTGTGATCTAATCACAAATTCTCTCATGCTGTGAATCGTATCGTGGACATTCAGTAAATGAGTTTAAGATCTAATCAAATACATGAAAACATGTATACTCAAATAGTGAATCTTCATTTATCATATAAATGGTTCAAACATAAGGCGATTGCCTTAGGACATCTCTCATATATTACTAATAAACTCCCACTTGGCCTAATGCCAATCGCTATGGTATCCAATACCATAAGGTCTAACATGACTGTCAAACTTACTTTGAGGTAATGCTTTAGTCAAAGGATCTGCTATGTTCCTTTCATTGGGGATTTTCTCGATTTGTATTTCCTTCCTACTAATGATCTCTCTGATCAAATGATAGCGGCGAAGCACATGTTTGGATCATTGATGAGATCACATCAAGTTAAGAGATGAACTTCTTGATCCAAACTGCTTCCTTTGCTCATTCCAAAGTTGTAATGTATTCTGCCTTAGTGGCAGAATTCGCTATAGTGTCAAGCTTGGAATCTTTCAAACTTATTGCGCCTTCATTCCAAGTGAATACATACCCAGACTGAGACATGGAATCATCCTTGTCTGTCTGGAAGTTGGCATCCGTATACCCACGTATCACCATGTACCCTTCTCCATATATTAAGAACGCATCCTTAGTTCTTCTTAAGTACTTAAGGATCATCTTAACAGTCGCCCAATGATCCATTCCTAGATCAGACTGATATCTACTCGTGACACTCAGAGCATACGATACATCGAGCCTCGTACATAATATAGCATACATGATAGATCCTATTGCGGATACATAGGGAATCTTACTCATGCAAATCCTCTCGTCTTCTGTGTGCGGACACATAAACTTCGAAAGGTGTATCCCATGCCTGATGGGTAGGAAAGCTTTCTTGGATTCCGACATGCTAAACCTCTTTAGCACTCGGTCTATATATGTAGACTGTGAAAGACTAAGCAACTGTTTCAATCTATCTCTATAGATCTTAATCCCGAGGATGTAGGTTGCTTCTCCTAGGTCTTTCATTGAGAATGTCTTGGACAACCAAATCTTAACTAACTGTAAGACTGAAACATCATTTTCTATAAGTAATATGTCATCGACATACAATACTAGGAACATGACTGCACTCCCACTAACCTTCTTGTACACACAAGGTTCGTCTAGATTTTGCGAGAAATCAAACCTTTTAATTGTCTCATCAAAATGGATATTCCAGCTCCTGGATGCTTGCTTCAATCCATATATGGACCGTCGCAATTTGCATACCTTGGTTTTATCAATTGATGTGAAATCCTCATACTGTTTCATATACACGTCCTCGAGCAGGTTTCCATTAAGGAAAGCTATTTTCACATCCATCTGCCATATCTCATAATTATAATGAGCCGCTATGGCCAGGAGCATCCGAATGGATTTAAGCATAGCTACAGGCGAATAGGTTTTGTCATAATCAACACCTTGCTTTTGACGATATCCTTTTGCCACAAATCTAGCCTTATAGGTAATCACATTACCATCCATGTCGATTTTCTTCTTGAAAACCCACTTGCACCCTATAGGCTTTATGCCTTCAGATGGGTCAACCAAGTTCCAAACTTGGTTTTCAAACATGGAATCCATTTCCGACTTCATGGCTTCAAGCGACTTATCTCTTTCTGAACTTGTCAGAACTTCTTCATAACTGGTAGGATCCTCATCATCAATGAGTAACACGTCATTCGATTCACTTATGAGAAATCCATATATCTCAGGAATATTGCGTGTTCTACCAGATCTACGAAGATGTGGTGTCACAATAGGTCTAGCTGATGGCTCATCCCTCTGAGTTATTGACTGTTGTGCTACACCAGGTATCTCATCAATGTCTATTTGAGTCTCTCGAGCCTCCTCAAGCTCGACGACACTCCCACTATTTTCTTGCAAGAGAAACTCTTTCTCTAGAAACACAACATACCTTGAAACAAACACCTTTTGTTCCACAGGATGATAGAATTGGTAACCCCTTGTTTCCTTAGGGTATCCAATAAATAGACATTTATCATAATTAACATCCAATTTAATTGATACAGTCCGCTTCACATAAGCAGGAAAACCCCATATCTTTAAGTAAGATACATTAGATTTCTTACTATTCCATATCTCATATGGAGTAGTAGAGACTACCTTGGTTGGTATTCTGTTTAACAAGTAAATAGCTGTCTGAAGTGCATAGCCCTAAAAGGACTTGGGATGATTCGCATGATTCATCATTGACCTGACCATGTCCAACAAGGTCTAGTTATGCCTCTCAGATACACCATTATGCTGTGGTGTATATGATGGGTCCATTGAGACAATATACCATTGTCTCTTAGATAATCAAGAAACTCTTGACTTAAGTATTCACCAACTCGATCCGATCGAAGTATTTTAATACTCTTGTCATGTTGGTCCTCTACTTCATTTCTGAATTCTTTGAACCTTTCAAAGGCTTCAGAGTTGTGTTTCATTAAGAACACATACCCAAACCGTGAGTGATCATCGGTGAAGGTAATGAAGTAGCTATAGCCTCATAAAGCTTTAGTTGACATAGGTCCACATACATCAGTATGTATTAGACCTAGAAACTCTCCCACTCGTTCACCTTTTCCTATAAAAGGTAACTTAGTCATCTTGCCTTTTAAGCATGATTCACATGTATCGTATGAATCCAATTCTAACGATTCCAGAATTCTACATCGGTGTAATTCGGACATGCGTTTCTTGCTTGCATGGCCAAGACGACAATGCCAAATGTAGGAGTCTAATTGATTATTCTTTTGAGCACGCTTGTTTCTCGCTTCGATATTGAAAATGTCACTGGATACTTCCAATGTATAAATACCATTGCTTAAAGTTCCAGTTCCATAAAGTACGTCATTCTAAATTATATAACAACAATTGTTACTAAACGTCAAATGGTAACCATTTCTATTTAAGCAGGAAATAGAAACAATGTTCTTTATTAGAGAAGGAACACAATAGCAATTGTCCAGTTCCAAGACAAGTCCTATAGTTAATCTCAACAAATACGTTCCGATGGTGAGTGCAGCAACCTTTGCTCTATTCCTAACACATAAATTTTTCTCTCCCTGAACGAGTCTTCTTCTATTTCTTAGCCCATGTATGTCATTACATATATGTGAGCCACACCCAGTATCCAATACCCAAGTGTTTGAGGAAATAGAATGACTATCAATTACGAAGATATCTGAAGAAGATGGGACATCCGATGCCTTATTCTTCTTCACGGACTCAAGATAAATCTTGCAATTTCTTCGCCAATGGCCCTCCTTGCCATAATGATGGCAAGTGCCCTTTTGAGCTGGTTCTACTTTTTTAGCCTTTTTCTTCCCCTTCTTCTATTTCTTTGACTTCCTCTTAGAATCTTTCTTCGAGGAATCAACATACAACATCGTCTCCTGCTTATGCTTCACAGAAGACTCCACTGTCTTCATCATGTTGAGCAGTACCACAGATGAACCTTCTTGTATCATAGAGGTGAAGAGGAGCTTGGAGACTTCGAACCTTTCGAATCTCACTTTCTCATAAACCAACTCATAAAGATGAAAGACTATGGTATGAGCATCCATATGCTCATGCTGCTTCCGCATCTCAAGGACCATCGTGGCAAACATGATGCAACTCGCCATTTAAGAATCAGTCACATGTTTTTGATAGGCCAACAATTGGTCCAGAGTTGCATTGTCACTAGGACAGGCGAGAAGAGGCGCTTCGAGGACATTTGCAAGCTTTTCAACCTTGAGAAAAATTCTCAAGTTTCTAAGCTAATCCAAGAAGTTTGGCCCAATCAATTTATACGAATCCAAAATGGAACGCAAATTCAAAGACATCATGATCCATAGATTTACTTAGAAATATAAAATGAGCATATATGAGAAACATGATTTAAAATGCATCAATATACATTTATAAATCTCATTCATTTTTCGAATTTCAAAATCCCCAAAATCACTTCGGGAGATCGTAGGTCCATCTCCGAATGGGCCGATATCCATCATAGATATGAACAACCTTGGAGAGAGTCCAACAAGTCATTCATAGCTACGATGGTAGGTATCAAATATACCGATTCCATGTCACATATATGTAACTATCACAATGTGCTATCAGCTAATTGAATGTTCACACACACATCAGGTTGTTAACTCATTAACAAGTATGCATCATATGCATAGCACCCAACTTCACCTCCCTTCACATCAACCTTGGAGAGAGTCCAACAAGCCGATGCTCCAGGTTAAAGCCAACCCATTAATCAAGACAAAGTTTTAATATGGTTAGAGTGCATTCAACCAATTAGCCCGGCTTGGAGGGAGTCCAACAACCAAAGCTAACGATTGACCTCTGACTCTTACCATATTAATATTAAACTATTCCATGGTTTGAACATGTTCGGGTTCGAGCCGGGCTTGGAGAGAGTCCAACAACCCAAACAAGAAACGAAACTCTGGTTCTAACCATATTAATGGAAGGTGTAGCCTTTAATATTAAGTAAGGGTTTTTATGTCTCATCCTCTTTGCATGCAAATAACTATTATCTACATGGCATGGCATACATGGTATACATCTACATATCACGACAAACATGGCATAATGGTATGCATCTAATGCAATTACATGTCATACAATTATGACATGTAAAAAATTTTCTTATATGTCATAACTATTTATGGAAATAAAATATGTTTGAGATTTGATTCTCCAAATCAAATCATGATTAAATTAGTAAAAAAATTTCCAAATCTAATCACATATTTTATTTGTGGAAAGTGTTGATTAAGGAAGGTCAATTTAGGAAACAAATTTTCTAAATCATCAAAACTACTTATGGAAATAAACTTTTTTAAGATTTGATTTCCCAAATAAAATCATGATTAAATTAGGAAACAAATTTCTAAATCTAATCAAATATTTTATTTATGGAAAATATCAATTTCCATAAATACTTCTAACTTTCCAAAAGTAGAAGATTTCCATAAATACTTCTAGACTTTCCAAAATTAAAAATTTCCATAAATACTTCTAACTTTAAAAAAATAGAAAATTTCCATAAATACCATTACGACTATCACAAAATAATTTTACGATTATGTCGAAACACAACCTGGGCTCTGATACCGCTGTTGGGGTTCCGGCATAGCGGCGAGTGTGTGTTCGAACATGTTTCGTAAACATGTGCATAGAGGAAGAAAAAAAAATATAATTTATTACAACACACACACCACATGCATGCATAGTACAATATGTGTAGACATAATCGTAGTTTCAAATTTTTCAATAAAAAGAAATTTATTCTATGTATACCTTACGTATCACGTGTAGCGGGAAATGCATCAACTGGAGCGATCCTCGATAAAATCGCCTCTATCCGTATCCATGCCGAGTATCTTCGGGATGACTTGACAAAGTCACGAGCCTTATCTTCATACAAGTCATTAGCCTCGTGTCGAAGACGATGTGATTGAGAGAAGATCACAATCCGAATGAAAATTCGGATTCAAAATGAGTCCTCAAAAACTCGCATCTCCGGAGAGGTATTCGCCAAACGTTTGACGAATCCTTCGTCCTCCACCTATGAGGATTACCAAAGATCAAATCCCCGGTAAGGAAGCCGCTGTCAAAGCTCCAAATGTCGTCCAAACGACGCTCCGACACGAAATAAACAAGCTGTCTAGAAAACTGGACAGCTTTGGTGGAGGATTAGTGCCGGCCAAATGGAAGAGGGCCAGCTAGTCCTTGGTCATCGTAGCCAAGGAGGATCTGCGGAGGGTCGCTGGAGGATCGCCGGCTGAAGCTTGGATGCTGGCAACAACTTGGACGGCGGCACAAGGTTGGGCGGCGGCTAGGGTTTGGGCGCCGACCACAAGAGGAGAAGGAGAGGGGGGCGGCAACTTTGGGGTTGCTTAGATTAGGTTTTCACAAAACCCTTAAACCCTATTTTATAGAGAACAAATTCTCCTAATGGTTATTGGTTCATAACCAAAACCCGTTAACCCGCTCCATTAATTTAAGTTAAAATAAACCAAACCGATTTGGTCTATTTTAAGTTAAAATGAACCGAACCAACTTTGGTTCATTCCTTTAAAACAAACCAAACCCCTTTGGTTTATTCTCCACCATTGGATTAGAAACAAACCAATTTGGTTCATCCATCATGTCTTCATAAGACATGACCCATCCACGCTTCCATTACGACTGAAACGATTTCATGCTCGCTCCTTGTTTTGTCCAACAAAACCTAGTTTCTCTCGGTCTGAGAATCTCATTCTCAAGCTCATTTTAAATCATTCGGATTACGCTTGTTGTACGTGTGACCAAATAGGTTCTCGATTTATGTTGGCTGTCTATAATTAACCATTAATTATAGAACGATCATGAGTGGCACCTAGTAGTACATTATGATCCCCAATTAATCGAAAAGATCAACTGTTGATCCAGAACTATTTCTGAAACCCTTCAGCAACTACAATGAATCGTGCCCCATTCCCTTCACTCATCTTATACCCACTTGGTTCAGGACATGGTCTATAGTGTCAGTCCCCACTAGGTTGACTACGTCACACCTAGCCCAAGTATCATTTTCTCGTCCTACGGATTCTAGTTACTGCACATGTATCCAAGAGTACCTTACTCTAAACATGTAATATTTTGGCCAAAGACTTTAGTAACAATCTGACGAGAGGCCATGGGTATACATCTCCTCGCAAGGAGTGGTGAATCCTTTATAGGCTATTCAAACACCTTCGATTATTTCGACTTATACCCAATCATCTCGGGTCCACATCTCCTCAGAGATTCTTGCTTAAGATGTCAAAGCATAAGTCTTTATGATCAAGATGACTTGAATACCGCAAGTCAAAGGAACATCGCACTTAAGCTGCAGTAAGAACTTCATTGACATATCTATATATGCATAGAACCATATGAAGTCTTACGGCTTGTCACTCCAATGAACTAGTTACCATAACTAGCATCCACGATTAACTTCGGACATTACAATGTCTCCGGCCAATGAGAATCAACTGCTTGGATACACCAAAGGAGTATACCTCGTGCAAGTATCGACAGAATCGATGGTGTCCAAATCCATCAATTCATCGACTAGGGATAATTTCCAAACATCACAATTACACATGTAGAGATACTCACTCGTTGTGATCCAATCACAAATTCTCTCATGTTGTGAATCGTATCGTGGACATTCATTAAATGAGTTTAAGATCTAATCAAATATATGAAAACATGTATACACAAATAGTGAATCTTCATTTATCATATAAATGGTTCAAACATAAGGCGATTGCCTTAAGACATCTCTCATATATTACTATCATAGAAGGGACTGATTTAGATGGTACCAAGTTAAGAATATACATTGCCATATCTAGAGCATATTGAAGGTAGGAAACTTCGCTTCCCACTTCAACTCGGTCGCTTGTTCATGGTGATCCCTTCTACGTCCCCGAATAAAAAAAATTTATCCTTGACAAGAGGGATTACCCAAGCAACCGTTTCATCGTCGTGTTATTCGATTAGAGTAGTCACTTGAACAAACTTGTTGTTCAAGCAACCAACCTCTATTCTACGAATAGCCGCGAAATAGACGATGTATGGATTGCCTACTTTTGTGTTTATGTTCGGGGTCCGAGTTATATTTGATGGGATGTATACTGAAAGCCTAACTCTTTTGTATGAACATATTTATTTTGAAATAAGAATCACATGATAATTGTTTGCATATTTTTATGATTATGCAAAATTGTCTAATACTTTATATTGTAGATAACATGGTGCTTGGGTGTGGCACAGAAGATCATGTTATCAGTCCCTTGTAGAGTATAAGTAAAGGCTCACAGCCAAGATGGTTTTGGACAAACCATTGGCATGGTTGTAGTGTAGTTTGGTATTGTTTTGTCTTGAACATAAAGTTACACTAGTACACTTAGGTGTATTGAGCAGGACCGACATAGAGGTGATTCAATTTGTTGCTGACTACATAATTAAATCGGACCTCGGATATTATGTTGTACATGCTCTTAATCCCGATATAATAACGGGCACATGTACTTAGTATTTATTTCTTTGATTTACCATAGGGTGAGATTTCTATGGATTAAATCAATATGCCCGGTAAGTTGGGAAATGATATTATTTACATGGTGTGCCGTTGATTATAGGAGGAATTCGTGTCCTATGTATTAAGTTGATGATGTCCCCTTGAGGAGCTCATAAGGTTCATCATGTAAACCCTACAGGTTGACTTAGTCAACATGATGATAAGGTTGAGTGGTACTACTCGAGGAGTTAGATGTTAATTAATTGATGGTCAATAAAATAATTAATTGACGGACATTCGATATCTTAAACATGGGGAGATGGATGTACAAATAATATATGGAGCCCATATTAATTTATGGGGGTTGGTGAGGTAGTTCGATGATGATCCTCTAGTGGAATGGAACATCATTGATGGATCAAGTTTGTGTGGTTCCAATCCATCGGGTGGCCAAGACCCAACTCCTCCTCATGGCCCCTATCGTAGCCTAATATAAACCTCATGAAGTCTAGATCAAATGATGGAAAACAAATCTCTAGAACCGACGGTTGAGATTAAATCTCTAGATCCGACCGTTGGGATTAAATCCCGAGAGCCAACGGTTGAGATTAAATCTCTAGATCCGACGGTTGGGATTAAAACCCTAGAATCGACGGTTGATATTAAATCTCTAAAACCGATGGTTGAGATTAAAACCCTAGAACCGACGGTGGAGATTAAACCAAGGCCTAAACCTAACTCTATATATAAGGGAGGATGGGTTGGGCGGCAACCAAGTTTAATGGATGATGGAAATTAGGGTTTAGCCTCTCTTTGCTTGGGCGGCAAGAAACCCTAAGGAGGAAACCCTAATTAGGGTTTGGCTCCTTGGGTTGGGCGGCCATGGTGAGGAAAGTTGAGTGGGCGGCAACTTGTGGAAGAGTTCTTCTTCTTCCTAGGGAAGGTGGCCGGTTCAAGATCTCCTCCTTCCACCATGGTTGGGCGGCAAGAAATAGGAAGAGGCTAGGGTTAGGGTTTAGTCCACGATGGTGGGCGGCAACCCTTCTTCCTCCTTCCTCTTTGGTTTGGCCGGCGCCCAAGCTTCACCCTTCTTTCTATGGATTAGGTTGGTTTGGGAAATTAGGGTTTGCCCTTCCATTAGTGGGCGGCAAGAAACCCTAGAGTTTTCCTTTCCTTGGTTGGGCGGCTAGGTTATGGAGGGGAAAGTGTGCGGCAACTATAGGAGAGGATATCTTCTACTTCTTCCTAGGGTGTTGCCGGCTCCTAGATCTTTTCCCGTTACCTTGGTCGACACTCAACCTATTCCTCTCATCCTCTTCTTGTTCTCTTTGGACTGGCGGCAAACATCATGCTTGGAGCTTGATGGTTGGTCCTAGATAAGAGATGAGTTTTGTTTCCATTTTGTTCTCTCTATTCTTGGGGCCGGCGGGATCAATCCTTTGTGGATTGGTGGTTGGCTCAAGCAAGAAGGGAAAGAGAGTTCTTCATTCTTTGGATTGAAGAAGATCTAGGAAGCTTCAACTTGTGCAGGATCTTCGCCCACACGAAGTCTACAAGGAGGTTAGGACATACGATAGAAGATCAAGAGGTATAAAAGTTTTACAACTTTTATTATTGTTCTTTGCATGTTCTTATTGATATGCTAGCTTATGTTCTTTATGTTAGTATATGTTGATTATACTAGTTTACATTTGTATGTATTTGTATAATCATGGACCCCGAATAAGAAACACAAAAACAGGCGATTCGTCCGTCGTCTCTTCCGCGGCTAACCGACTAGAAGAGTTGTGTTGCTTGAACAACTAGTTTGTTCAAGCGATCGCTCATGTTGTTAGCACGACGATGAATTGGTTGTGCTTAGGAAACTCATCCCATCCGGATTAGTTTTCATTAGTGAAAATTTTAATCCGGGGACATGGGAGCCGATGAGCATTCCGAGGAGTAGCACGTTGCCAACAATATTAGCCATAAAAACAAAATACTACATGCATATATAATTGAAAAGAAATTATAGACATGTTACAAAAGAGAATAGAACTTGATATACCTCTCGATCTTCTATTGTATGTCCTTTCTCCTTTTGGACGTCGTGTGGGCGATGATCTACCAAAAGTCGAAGCTCTTAGATCACAAATCTTCTTTCCTTGATCGCTCCGAACAAGAGGAAGAATAAGGAACAAAACACTTCTCCTTCTTTCAACTAACCACCAAGCTCCATGCTTGGTGCTTGCCGCCGACCAAGAAGGAGATCAAGGAGAGTGAACACCGGCCAAGACTCTAAGGGAAGAGACCCTAGACTTCTTTCCACCGGCCAAGGATAGGAGAAGGACTTGATTTGGATGCTGGCCATGGGAGGGAAGAAGGAGATGGGCGCCGACCACCAAGGAAGAAGAAGAAGAAAGGAAATAATTTCCTTATTTGGTGCCGCCCAAGCCTTCAAACCCTAAGCCTCCCAAACTATAATCCTATCTCAATTGGAATTCCTATTTGCCGCCCACACTAAAGCCTCCTTTTATAGAGTTAGGGATAAGCCTTATTTTAATCTCCACCATTGGTTCTAGAGATTTAATCTCAACCGTTAGATCTAGAGATTTAATCTCAACCGTCGGTTCAAGAGATTTAATCTCTACCTTTGGATCTAGAGTTTTGTTTTCATCCATTGGATTTAGGCTTCATGAGGTATTAATAGGCTACAATAGGGACCATGCCTATCAAAAGCTCTCGCCGGAAGGGCCTTAGTGAAAGGTTCTGCCAGGTTATCCTCTGATACAATCTTGGCCACAACAACTTCTCCTCTCTTTACGATTTCTCGTATCAGGTGGTACTTACGCTCTATGTATTTACTTGCCTTATGGGCTTGTGGTTCCATCGAGTTTGCAACTGGACCACTATTATCACAATAAATTGTGATAGTTCTGGGCAAACCAAGATTCACATCCAAATCCATCATGAAGTTCCTGAGCCACACAGCTTATTTGGCCGCCTAAGAGACTGCCACATACTCAGCTTCCATGGTAGAGTCCGCCATGCATTTCTGCTTGACACTCCTCCATCCAATGGCTCCACCTCCCAAAGTAAACACAAAACCTGAGGTAGACTTACTGTTATCCGTATCTAATTGGATGTCGGAATCTGTATAACCCATAGGGAGTAATTGGTCTGCCTGGTTAAACTAGCATATAATCCCTAGTCCTTCTCAGGTACTTCAATATATGCTTTACCATAGTCCAATGTCCCTGTCCTGGATTACTCTGATATCTGCTGACCATGCCAGGGCAAAGTAGATATCTGGTCTCGTACATAGCATCGCATACATGAGGTTTCCTACTTGCGAAGCATAAGGAACCACCTTCATCTCCTCTATCTCCTCAGATGTTCTAGGACACATCTCCTTAGATAAAGGAACTCCATGCCTGAAAGGTAGAAAACCCTTCTTGGAGTTCTGCATGCTAAAACAATCCATAATGGTGTCTATGTATGAAGCTTCAGATAAGCACAACATCCTTTTCTTGCGATCTCTTATAACCTTGATCCCAAGGATGTGTCCCACTTCTCACAAGTCCTTCATATCAAACTATTTGGACAACCATACCCTTACGTTCGATAACACCTTCACATTGTTGCCAATTAACAAAATGTCATCTACGTAAAGTACAAGAAATACCACTACGTTTTTGTCATATCTTTTGTATACACAAGACTCATCCAGACTTTGAATAAATCCATAAGACTGGATT
This sequence comes from Wurfbainia villosa, assembly GCA_025175895.1. Classification (NCBI taxonomy): domain Eukaryota; kingdom Viridiplantae; phylum Streptophyta; class Magnoliopsida; order Zingiberales; family Zingiberaceae; genus Wurfbainia; species Wurfbainia villosa. The sequence goes on along the minus strand of CM045999.1, from coordinate 50,618,363 downwards.
ACTTCATCAAAGCAGATGTTCCAAGACCTCGAAGCTTGCTTCAATCCATAAATGGACCGATTAAGCTTACACACAAGATGCTCTTTACCCTTTGCAATTAAACCTTCTGGTTGCTTCATATAGATGTTTTCCTCAAGACTTCCATTAAGGAAAGCTGTCTTTACATCCATCTGCCATACCTCATAATCTATATGAGCAGAAATGCATAAGAGAATCCGGATAGACTTAAGCATGGCTACCGGTGAAAAGGTCTCCTCATAATCGATACCCTCTTTCTGAGTATACCCCTTTGCAACAAGCCTCGCTTTGAAGGTCTCAACCTTCCCATCTATTCCTCTCTTTCTTTTTTAGATCCACTTGAATCCAATGGTTTTCACACCATCGGGTGGTTCTACTAGCTCCGAGACCTGATTCAAATCCATAGATTTAATCTCAGTATTCATTGAATTTTGCCAAGATATTACATCTTTATCTTGGATTGCCTCGTCATATGTCTAGGCATTAGGTTCATGTTCACCATGGACCAAATCAAAAGATTCTCCCAAGAACATGAATCTATCAGGTTGTCCCACAACCCTCCCACTACAACGAGGTATCACCTGTGTATCCTCTGTGACATGTGGTGGAGTGACTTGTGGTATATCCTCTTGTACCGGTGGTACTGAAGAAGTGACTTCCCCTTTCAATTCCTCCAGAACAATCTTACTCATGGGCTTGTGGTTCATGACATAGTTTTCTTCTAGAAATCTGGCATTCGTGCTGACGATCACTCTCTGATCTCTAAGACTATAAAACAAACCACCTTTCGTTCCTCTAGGATAGCCAACGAACATGCGAACTTCTGTACGGGGTTCCAACTTACCAGCATCTGCCTTCAGCGCATGTACTGGACTCTCCCATATCCGAATCTGTCTTAGAGTAGGCTTTCGCCCAGTTCACAATTCTGTGGGAGTAGAAGACACTGATTTAGACGGAACCAAGTTCAGAATGTACACTGCCGTATCTAGAGCATATCCCCAGAACGAATCTGTCAACTCAGAATAACTCATCATTGATCTAACCATCTCCATAAGAGTCCTATTCCTTCGCTCTGCTACACCATTCTACTGGGGTGTGCCAGGTGCAGACAATTGGAATTGAATCCCAGCCTCTGATAAGTAATTCCTAAACTATTTTAAGAAGTACTCACCACCACGATCAGATCGTAGTGTCTTGTTACTTTTTCCATGATGTTTCTCCGCATCAGCCTTAAATTCTTTAAACTTGTGAAAGCATTCAGACTTGTAGCGCATCCAGTAAATGTATCCATATCTCGAATAATTATCTATAAAAGAGACGAAATACTCAAAACCACCTCTAGCCTAGATAGACATAGGACCACACAAATTAGAATGAACCAATTCTAACACATCTTTGGCTCTATACCCCTTGGCCTTAAAAGGCCTCTTGGTCATTTTACCCTCCAAGTAAGATTTGCAGGTTGGGAAATCTTCCACCACTAATGAACCCAGAGGTCCATCGGCTATCAACCTTTGAATTCTGCTTTGGTTAATATGACCAAGCCTAAGATGCCAAAGATATGTTTGGTTCATCTTCGAAAGTTCTTTTCTCTTATTGGAAATAGAAGATGAGTTATTAACTTCTATTTGCATCATGGGAGCTTTTGGTTAAAGTGTGTATAAATTTTCTATCAATGCACCCGAACAGATAATCTCCCTATTCCTTTATCTAAATAAATGTACATAAAGGCAATTCTTAAGAACCAAAACTTTATTTTTCTCAAAAGATAAATAAATATCTCCCACTGCAACAGCCGCCACCTTCGTGGCATCGCCCAAGTATATGGTAATCTCCCCTTCAGCTAGTCATCTGGTTTCATGGAACCCCTACAAAGTATTGCAGACATGATCAGTGGTCTCATATCTACACACTAGGTGTCGGTAGATAACACCAATAAACATGTTTTAACGACTAGACCAAAAGATATACCTTTGTTCTGTTTGCGGTTGGGGCAGTCCTTCTTCCAGTGTCCAGTATGCTTACAAGTGAAGGACATGCCTTTCGACTTCTTCACTCCTCCCTGAGTTCCTCCCACCGCCTTTGCCCCAGCTTGTTTCTTCTTCTTCTTGCCTTTCATCTTAGAAGTAGAAACCTTTTGGGTAACCATGGCATGGGCCTGAGCACTCTGATGAAATAGCCCCTCTGCCGCCTAGTGTTCTGTCAAAAGCTCCACCAATGAATACAACCTCTTGTTCATGTTGTAGTTTAGGCAAAACTGCTCAAAACTCCTAGGTAGAGACTGGAGAATGATATCGACCTGGGGTTCCCCATCGATCTCAACTCCGAGGACTTTCAACTCATTCAAATGAATCATCATCAAGTTCCTCAAGGCTTCCTGCCTTGCAGCCCGATTCTGGTGTCCGAAAAGCTCTTTGAGATTGAGCATCATATCATAAGCAGTGGGCATGGCTTGATGCTGATGTTACAGTAAATTTGACATAAATGCCAAAATGTAACACCACGCCATCTCATCAGCCTTGATCCACTTCTTATAACTCTCCTTCTCCTTTTCCCCAAAATCATCCGCAGGCTTAGGAGGACACTCTTTGAGGAGTACATATTTGTATTCCTCAGCAGTCAAGACAATGTCAAGATTCCTCTTCCAATCAACATAGTTGGGTCCAGTAAGTTTATTTTCTTTCAGTATCACAACAAGCGGGTTGAAAGTCATTTTGAAAGAAAACCTAAGAATCGCATAGATCAAAACATTAGATTTCAAAAAATTATTGATTCCTCAAACAATAAAATTTTAAAATCAACCAACACCTCAAAACACCGAGAATATCGTATGCCACGATAGTGTGGACGTATACGAATTCTACATTTGTAAGAGGAGGTTTTACCCATTAATTTTACTATCTTGTCAACCTAACCTTTTGACAAGTAAAATTAATAGTTGGTTCCTCTTCGGCCCTACAAATCAAAGCAGTGACTCTGATGTGGAGGATACTTATATTTGTATCTGATTGTTCACCATTACTCAGTACTAAGGTAATTATCTCGGGTTATGTGCCTTCCGATGGGGAAGTACACACACTCCTTAATAATTTCCTATAACCATATTCGACCTTGTGATCCAGAAACAAACCCATTCGATTGGGGAGGAAGGCAGTCAGAGCCGACACACAAGTTTGTTTGCATCACATGTCAAATCGTAATAGAGGTCGTGGGAATTTATAAAAATATCCCTCTCCCACTTAGTAATTTGAAATTGAGGAATTTTCTAGCCTACGACATGCATATCCAACAATAAGCAATAAATATGAAAAATAAAAATTTTCCAACTATTATGGCTTTTGTCTTCAATATGTCTCCCGTCATATCGCCATCTTGTCCGCTCTTCCCTACATCATGTATAAGCCATCTAGAGATCCGAGCCGAGAAAAAATATTTTAATTTACATCCATCGATTCTATACTCCACGAGGGAGTGTACATGAAATCCAGATTTAAAGTAAACTAAAATAAAAGTAGTGGCTAAACAATGTCGTATTTAATTACAAAATTTAAATACTAGCCTCGTCAACCCCGAGGGTTCAACAAAATATACAATTACATACATACAATCACATACAAACATCGCCATAATAGTTGGATCCTATTCCTGCAACCAAAGAGTTAACCTACGCATATCCTACTATTATCCGGCACATATAATATATGAAAATTGCATAAAAGTAACCGAATCCTAAACACACAATCGGAAACCGTGGCTCTGATACCACTTGAAGGAAGGAAACTTCGCTTCACACTTCAACTCGGTCTCTTGTTCATGGTCATCCCTTCTACATCCCCGGATAAAAAAATTTATCCTTGACAAGAGGGATTACCCAAGCAACCGTTTCATCGTCGTGCTATTCGATTAGAGTAGTCACTTGAACAAACTTGTTGTTCAAGCAACCAACATCTATTCTACGAATAGCCGCGGAATAGACGATGTATGGATCCCCGAATTTTGTGATTATGTTCGGGGTCCAAGTTATATTAGCCATAAAAATAGAATACTACATGCATATATAATTGAAAAACAATTATAGATATATTACAAAAGAGAATAGACAATCGATATACCTCTCGATCTTCTATTGTATGTCCTTCCTCCTTTTGGACATCGTGTGGGCGAAGATCTACCAAAAGTCGATGCTCCTAGATCACCAATCTTCCTTCCTTGCTTGCTCTGAACAAGAGGAAGAATAAGAAACAAAACACTTCTCCTTCTTTCAACCAACCACCGTGCTCCAAGCTTGGTGCTTGCCGCCAACCAAGAAGGAGATCAAGGAGAGTGAATGTCGGCCAAGATTCTAAAAGAAGAGACCCTAGACATCTTTCCACTAGGAAAGGAGAGGAGAAGGACTTGATTGTGACGCCGACCAAGGGAGGGAAGAAGGAGATGGGCACCGGCCACCAAGGAAGAAGAAGAAGAAAGGAAATAATTTTCTTATTTGGTGCCGCCCAAGCCTTCAAACCCTAAGCCTCCCAAACCCTAATCCTATCTCAATTGGAATTCCTTTTTGCCGGCCACCCTAAAGCCTCCTTTTTATAGAGTTAGGGATAAGCCTTATTTTAATATCCACCATTGGGTCTAGGGATTTAATCTCAACCGTCGGATCTATAGATTTAATCTCAACCGTCGATTCTAGAGATTTAATCTCTACCTTTGGATCTAGGGTTTTGTTTTTATCCATTGGATCTAGGATTCATGAGGTATTAATAGGATACAATAGGGACCATGAGAAGGAGTTGGATCTTGGCCACCCAATGGATCAAGCCCACAAAAAGTCCGATCCATTAATGATAATCCAATCCACTAAAAGATTATCATTGATCTTGTTAGGTTTCGTGCACCGCGGCGTGTGTGTGTTCGATCATGTTTCGTAAACATGAGCACAGCGGAAGCAATTAAAAATAATAAATCTATATTTATTACAACACACACAACACACGCATGCTATTACAACAAGTGTAGACATAACCGTAAATTAAAATTTGCAATAAAAGGAAATTAAACTACGTTATACCTTCCGTATGACGTGTAGCGGGAACGGCATCAACCGGAACGATCCTCGTAAGAATCGTCTCTATCCGTATCCACGCCGAGCTCCTCAGGATGACTTCGCTAAGTCACGAGCTTCGTCTTCGTACGGGTTACTAGCCTCGTGTTGAAGACGACGTGATCGAGAAATGATCACGATCCGAATCCAAATTCGGATCCTAAAACGAGTTCTCAAAACTCGCTTCTCCGGAGAGGTATTCGTCAACCGTTTGACGAATCCTTCGTCCTCCACCTCAGAGGATTCCCGAAGGTAAGTTAGCCGCTGTCGGAGCACTAACCATCGTCCAAACGACGCTCCGACGAGAGGAGGAGAAGCTGTCCAGAAAACTGGACAGCTTGGTGGAGGAGTAGGCGCCGGCCAAAACAAGGAGAGAAAAAGCTCACCTTGATGCCGAACCTATAGGAGATCACCGGAGGGTCGCCGGAGGTTCACCGGCTGGAGCTTGGACGCCGGCAAGGGTCTTGGACGGCGGCAGCTTGTAGTTGGGCGCCGAAATCACCAAGGAGGTGGGCGGCAACTATGTTGGGCGGCCAAAATAGATTAGGGTTTTGGATTAGGGTTTAAGCCCTATTTTATAGAGAACTAATTCTCTTAATGGTTAATGGATCATATCCATAAAGCCCGTTAACCCGCTCCATTAAGATAAGTTAAAATAAACCAAACCATGATGGTTTATTTTAAGTTAAAATGAACCGAACCAACCTTTGGTTCATTCGTTTAATATAAACCAAACCCTTTGGTTTATTCTCATCCATTGGATTAGAACCAAACCATTTTGGTCCATCCATTATGTCTTCATAAGACACGGCCCATCCATGCTTCCATTGCGACTGAAACAATTTCATGCTCGCTTTATGTTTGGTCCAACCAAACATAGTTTCTCTCGGTCTGAGAATCCCATTCTCAAGCTCGTTTTAAATCCTTTGGATTATACTCGTTGTGCGTGTGACCAAATAGGTTCTCGGTTTATGTTGGCCGTCTATAATTAACCATTAATTATAGAACGATCATGAGTGGCACCTAGTAGTACATCATGATCCCCAATTAATCGAAAAGATCAACGGTTGATCCAGAACTATTTCTGAAATCCTTCAGTAGCTCGAATGAATCGTGCCCCATTCCCTTCACTCATCTTATACTCACTTGGTTCAGGACATGGTCTATTGTGTCAGTCCCCACTAGGCTGACTACGTCACACCTAGCCCAAGTATCATTTCCTCGTCCTACGGATTCTAGTTACTCCACATGTATCGAAGAGTACTTTACTCTAAACATGTAATGCTTTGGCCAAAGACTTTAGTAACAATCCGGCGAGAGGCCATGGGTATACATCTCCTCGCAAGGAGTGGTGAATCCTTTATAGGCTATTCAAACACCTTCGATCACTTCGACTTATACCCAATCATCCCGGGTCCACATCTCCTCGGAGATGTTTGCTTAAGATGTCAAAGCATAAGTCTCCATGATCAAGATGACTTGAATACCGCAAGTCAAAGGAACATCGCACTTAAGCCACAATAAGAACTTCATTGACATATCTATATATGCAGAGAACCATATGAAGTCTTACGGCTGGTCACTCCAATGAACTAGTTACCATAACTAGCATCCACGATTAACTCCGGACATCACAATGTCTCCAGCCAGTGAGAATCAGCTGCTTGGATACACCAAGGAGTATACCTCGTGCTAGTCTCGACAGAATTGATGGTGTCCAAATCCATCAATTCATCAACTAGGCATAATTCCGATACATCACAATTACACATGTAGAGATACTCACTAGTTGTGATCCAATCACAAATTCTCTCATGCTGTGAATCGTATCGTGGACATTCAGTAAATGAGTTTAAGATCCAATCAAATACATTAAACATGTATACTCAAATAGTGAATCTTCATTTATCATATAAATGGTTCATACATAAGGCGATTGCCTTAGGACATCTCTCATATATTACTAACAGACTCCCACTTGGCCTAATGCCAATCGCTACGGTATCCAATACCATAAGCTCTAACATGACCCTCAAACTTACTTTGAGGTAATGCGTTAGTCAAAGGATCCGCTAAGTTCCTTTCAGTGGGAATTTTCTCGATTTGTATTTCGTTCCTACTTATGATCTCTCTGATAAGATGATAGCGGCGAAGCACATGTTTGGATCGCTGATGAGACCACATCAAGTTCAGAGATGAACTTCTTGATCCAAACCGCTTCTTTTGCTGCTTCCAAAGCTGCAATGTATTCTGCCTTAATGGCAGAATCCACTATAGTGTCAAGCTTGGAACCTTTCCAACTTATTGCGCCTCCATTCCAGGTGAATACATACCCAGACAAAGACATGGAATCATCCTTGTCTGTCTGGAGCTGGCATTCGTATACCCACGTATCACCATGTACCCTTCTCCATATATTAGGAACGCATCCTTAGTTCTTCTCAAGTACTTAAGGATCGTCTTAACAGCCACCCAATGATCCATTCCTGGATCAGACTGGTATCTGCTCGTGACACTCAGAGCATACGATACATCGGGCCTTGTACATAACATAGCATACATGATAGATCCTTTTGCGGATGCATAGGGAATCTTACTCATGCAAATCCTCTCATCTTCTGTGCGCGGACACATAGACTTCGAAAGGTATACCCCATGCCTGATGGGTAAGAAACCTTTCTTGGATTCCGACATGCTAAACCTCTTTAGCACTCGGTCTATATATGTAGACTGCGAAAGACCAAGCAACCGTTTCGATCTATCTCTATAGATCTTAATCCCGAGGATGTAGGTTGCTTCTCCCAGTCTTTCATGGAGAATGTCTTGGATAACCAAACCTTCATTGTAAGATTGAAACATCGTTTCCTATAAGTAGTATGTCATCGACATACAATACTAGGAACACATTTGCCTCCCACTAACCTTCTTGTACACACAAGGTTAAATGCGGATTTTGTGAAATCAAACTTTTTGATTGTCTCATCAAAGCGGATATTCGACTCTGGATGCTTGCTTCAATCCATAAATGGACCGTCGCAATTTGCATACCTTGGTTTTATCAAGCGATGTGAAACCCTCGGTGTATCATATACACGTCCTCGGCGAGTTTCCATTAAGGAAAGTTGTTTTCACATCCATCTGCCATATCTCATAATCATAATGAGCGCTATGGCGGGAGCATCGAATGGATTTAAGCATAGCTCTGAGCGAATAGGTTTCGTCATAATCAACACCTTGTTTTTGGCGATATCCTTTCGCCACCAATCAATCCTTATAGGTAATAACATTAAAATCAATGTCGGTTTTATTATTGAAAACCCACTTGCACCCTATAGGCTTTAAGACTTCAGTTGGGTCAACCAAGTTCCAAACTTGGTTTTCATACATGGAATCCATTTCCGAATACATGGCACCAAGACACTTATCCCTTACTGAAATTGTCAGCACATCTACATAACTGGTAGGCTCCTCATCACAAATGAGTAACACGTCGTTCGATTCACTTACGAGAAATCAATATCTCTCGGGAATATTGCGTGTTCTACGGATCTGAAGATGTGGTGTTACAATGAGTCCCGATTGCTCATCACTATGAGTTGTCAATTTGTTGTGCTTCACCGTATCTCATCAATGTCTATTTGAGTCTCTCGAGCCTCCTCAAGCTCGCGACACTCCCCTTTGTTTTCTTGCAAGAGAAACTCTTTCTCTAGAAATCTGTGCCTTGAAACAAACACCTTTTGTTCCACGGGATGATAGAATTGGTAACCCCTTGTTTCCTTAGGGTATCAATAAATAGACATTTATCGGACTTAGCATCAATTTATGTCTGATCAGCTTCACATAAGCGAGACAACCCCATATCTTCAAGTAAGATACATGAGGTTTCTTACTAGCCCATATCTCATATGGAGTAGTAGAGACTACCTTGGTAGGCATTACATTTTAACAAATAAACAGTATGCGAAGTGCATAACCAAAAGGACTTGGGAAGAGTCGCATGATTCATCATTGACCTGACCATGTCCAACAAGGTCCGGTTACGCCTCTCAGATACACCATTATGCTGTGGTGTATAGGGCGGAGTCCATTGAGACAATATGCCATTGTCTCTTAGATAATCAAGAAACTATTGACTTAAGTATTCACCACCTCGATCCGATCGAAGTATTTTAATACTCTTGTCATGTTGTTTCTCTACTTCATTTCTGAATTCTTTGAACCTTTCAAAGGCTTCAGACTTGTGTTTCATCAAGAACACATACCCAAACCGTGAGTGATCATCGGTGAAGGTAATGAAGTAGCTATAGCCTCCTAAAGCTTGAGTTGACATAGGTCCACATACATCAGTATGTACTAGACCTAGTAACTCTCCCACTCGTTCACCTTTTCCAGTAAAAGGTAACTTAGTCATCTTGCCTTTTAAGCATGATTCACATGTATCGTATGAATCCAATTCAAACGATTCCATAATTCCACATCGGTGTAATTCGGACATGCGTTTCTTGCTTATATGGCCAAGACGATAATGCCACATATAGGAGTCTATTTGATTATCCTTTCGAGCACGCGTGTTGCTCGCTTCGATATTGAAGATGTCACTGGATACGTCCAACGTATAAATGCCATTACTCAAAGTTCCAGTTCCATAAAGTATGCCATTCAAAGTTATATAACAACAATTGTTACTAAACGTTAAATGGAAACCATTTCTATTTAAGCAGGAAATAGAAACAATGTTCTTTATTAGAGAAGGAACATAATAGCAATTGTCGATTCTAAGACTAGTCCACTAGGAGCTTGACAAATAAGTTCCGATGGCGGCCAGTGCAACCTTTGCTCCATTGCCAACTCGCAAATTTGACTCCCCTCTGACAAGTCTTCTTCTATTCCTTAGCCCCTGTATGTCATTACATATATGTGAGCTACACCCAGTATCCAATACCCAAGTGTCTAAGGAAATAGAATGACAATCAATAACGAAGATACCTGAAGAGGATGGGGCATCGGATGCCTTCTTCTTCTTAATGGACTCAAGATAAATCTTGCAGTTTCTTCGCCAGTGGCCTTCCTTGCCACAGTGATGGCAAGTGCCCTTTTGCGCTGGTTCCGCCTTCTTTGCCTTTTTCTTTCCTTTCTTCTGTTCTTTTGCCTTCCTCTTAGAACCTTTCTTTGAGAATCAACTATGAGAACCGCCTTCTCCTCATGCTTTCTGAAGGCTCCACAGTCTTCAGCATATTAAGGAGCTCGGGAATGGTGGATTCCAATTTGTTCATCCGATAGTTCATCAAAAATTGCGAGAAGCTCTTGGGCAAACAATGCAGAATTAAGTCAATACTTAACTCATGATCCATCACAAAACCGAGGGTAGCTAGCCGCTCGATGTACCCGTTCATCTTTAGCACAAAGCACTCTGAGCGAACCTTCTTGCATCTTCGTAGTGAAGAGGAGCCTAGAGACCTCGAACCTTTCGGATCTCGCTTGCTCATCGAACAACTCATGAAGATGGAAGACCATAGTATTAGCATCCATATGCTCATGTCGCTTTTCTGGTACCATCGCCGCTAGCATGATGCAACTCGCCAGCTCAGAATCTGCCACATGTTTCTGATAGACCAACATTTGGTCTGGAGTTGCATCGTCCTTAGGACGGTTAGGAAGAGGCTCTTCAAGGACATATGCAAGCTTTTCCGCCTTGAGAACAATTCTCAGGTTTCTAAGCCAGTCCAGAAAGTTAGGCCCAGTCAGTTTGTTCGAATCCAAAATAGTGCGCAAATTCAAAGACGTCATGATCAATTTATTGACCTAGAAATACAAAACGAGCATATATGAGAAAATGATTTTAAAATGCATCAATATACATTTATAAATCCCATTCATTTTTCGAATTTCAAAAACCCCTTAAAATCACTTCGGGAGATCGTAGGTCCATCTCCGAATGAGCTGATATCCATCATAGATAAGAACAACCTTGTAGTGAGTCCAACAAGCCATTCTTAGCTATGATGGTGGGTATCAAGTATACCGATTACATATCATGTATATGTAACTATCACAATGTGCTATCAACTAATTGAATGTTTACACATACATTGGGTTGTTAACACATTAACAAGTATGCATCATATGCATAGCACCCAACTTCACCTCTCTTCACATCGACCTTGGAGTGAGTCCAACAAATCGATGCTCCAAGTTAAAGTCGACCCATTAATCGCGAAATAGTTTTAATATGGTTAGAGCGCATTCAACCAATTAGCCAGGCTTGGAGTGAGTCCAACAACCCAAACTAACGATTGACCTCTGACTCTTACCATATTAGAGTTAAACTATTCCATTGATTTGAACATGTTCAGTTGTAGGGGCTTGGAGTGAGTCCAACAACCCAAACAAGAAAGCGGAACTCGGTTCTAACCATATTAATGGAAGGTGTAGGCTTTAATATTGAGTTAGGGTTTTATGTCTCATCCTCTTTGCATGCAAATAACTATTATCTACATGGCATGGCATACATGGCATACATCTACATGTCACGACACGCATGGCATAATGTTATGCATCTAATGCAATTACATGGCATACAATTATGTCATGTATATATTTCCTTATATGTCATAACTATTTATGGAAATAAAATATGTTTAAGATTTGATTCTCCAAATCAAATCATAATTAAATTAGGAAACAAATTTCCAAATCTAATCACATATTTTATTCATGGAATTATTTGATTAAGGAAAATCTATTTAGGAAACCAATTTCCTAAATCTTTAAAACTACTTATGGAAATAAAATATTTTAAGATTTGATTTCCCAAATCAAATCATGATTAAATTAGGAAACAAATTTCCAAAATCTAATCAAATATTTTATTTATGGAAAATATCAATTTCCATAAATACTTCCAACTTTCAAAAAGTGGAAGATTTCCATAAATACTTCTAGACTTTCCAAAATTGAAAAATTTCCATAAATACTTCTAAATTTCCAAAATTAGAAAATTTCCAGAAATACATTATGACTATCGCAAAACCATTTTATGATTATGTCGAAACACAACCTGGGCTCTGATACCACTGTTGGGTTTCCTACACCGCGACGTGTGTGTGTTCGATCATGTTTCGTAAACATGAGCACAGCGGAAGCAATTAAAAATAATAAATCTATATTTATTACAACACACACAACACACGCATGCTATTACAACAAGTGTAGACATAACCGTAAATTAAAATTTGCAATAAAAGGAAATTAAACTACGTTATACCTTCCGTATGACGTGTAGCGGGAACGGCATCAACCGGAACGATCCTCGTAAGAATCGTCTCTATCCGTATCCACGCCGAGCTCCTCAGGATGACTTCGCTAAGTCACGAGCTTCGTCTTCGTACGGGTTACTAGCCTCGTGTTGAAGACGACGTGATCGAGAAATGATCACGATCCGAATCCAAATTCGGATCCTAAAACGAGTTCTCAAAACTCGCTTCTCCGGAGAGGTATTCGTCAACCGTTTGACGAATCCTTCGTCCTCCACCTCAGAGGATTACCGGAGATCAAATCCCCGGTAAGTTAGCTGCTGTCGGAGCACTAACCGTCGTCCAAACGACGCTCCGACGAGAGGAGGAGAAGCTGTCCAGAAAACTGGACAGCTTGGTGGAGGAGTAGGCGCCGGCCAAAACAAGGAGAGAAAAAGCTCACCTTGATGCCGAACCTATAGGAGATCACCGGAGGGTCACCGGAGGTTCACCGGCTGGAGCTTGGACGTCGGCAAGGGTCTTGGACGGCGGCACAAAGCTGGGCAGCGGCAGCTTGTAGTTGGGCGCCGAAATCACCAAGGAGGTGGGCGGCAACTATGTTGGGAGGCCAAAATAGATTAGGGTTTTGGATTAGGGTTTAAGCCCTATTTTATAGAGAACTAATTCTCTTAATGGTTAATGGATCATATACATAAAGCCCGTTAACCCGCTCCATTAAGATAAGTTAAAATAAACCAAACCATGATGGTTTATTTTAAGTTAAAACGAACCGAACCAACCTTTGGTTCATTCGTTTAATATAAACCAAACCCTTTGGTTTATTCTCATCCATTGGATTAGAACCAAACCATTTTGGTCCATCCATTATGTCTTCATAAGACACGGCCCATCCATGCTTCCATTGCGACTGAAACAATTTCATGCTCGCTTTATGTTTGGTCCAACCAAACATAGTTTCTCTCGGTCTGAGAATCCCATTCTCAAGCTCGTTTTAAATCCTTTGGATTAGACTCGTTGTGCGTGTGACCAAATAGGTTCTCGGTTTATGTTGGCCGTCTATAATTAACCATTAATTATAGAACGATCATGAGTGGCACCTAGTAGTACATCATGATCCCCAATTAACCGAAAAGATCAACGATTGATCGAACTATTTTGAAACCCTTGATGGGTCGAATGAATCGTGCCCCATTCCCTTCACTCATCTTATACCCACTTGGTTCAGGACATGGTCTATTGTGTCAGTCCCCACTAGGCTGACTACGTCACACCTAGCCCAAGTATCATTTCCTCGTCCTACGGATTCTAGTTACTCCACATGTATCGAAGAGTACTTTACTCTAAACATGTAATGCTTTGGCAGACTTTAGTAACAATCCGACGAGAGGCCATGGGTATACATCTCCTCGCAAGGAGTGGTGAATCCTTTATAGGCTATTCAAACACCTTCGATCACTTCGACTTATACCCAATCATCCCGGGTCCACATCTCCACGGAGATGTTTGCTTAAGATGTCAAAGCATAAGTCTCCATGATCAAGATGACTTGAATACCGCAAGTCAAAGGATCATCGCACTTAAGCCACAGTAAGAACTTCATTGACATATCTATATATGCAGAGAACCATATGAAGTCTTACGGCTGGTCACTCCAATGAACTAGTTACCATAACTAGCATCCACGATTAACTCCGGACATCACAATGTCTCCAGCCAGTGAGAATCAGCTGCTTGGATACACCAAGGAGTATACCTCGTGCTAGTCTCGACAGAATTGATGGTGTCCAAATCCATCAATTCATCAACTAGGGATAATTCCGATACATCACAATTACACATGTAGAGAAACTCACTAGTTGTGATCCAATCACAAATTCTCTCATGCTGTGAATCGTATCGTGGACATTCAGTAAATGAGTTTAAGATCCAATCAAATACATTAAACATGTATACTCAAATAGTGAATCTTCATTTATCATATAAATGGTTCATACATAAGGCGATTGCCTTAGGACATCTCTCATATATTACTAACAGATCTACCTCACCAACCCTCATAAGTTAATATGGGCTCCACATATTATATGTATATTTTTCTCCCCGTGTTTAAGATCTCGAATGTCTGTCGATTAATTAATTTACTGGCTATTAATTAATCTACATCTAACTACATGAGTAGTACCACTCAACCTTTTCATCATGCCGGACCAAGTCCACCTGCAGGGTTTATATGATGAACCTTATGAGCTCCTCAAGGGGACATCATCATCCTAATTTATAGGACACGGTTTCCTTCTATAATCAACAACACACCATATAAATAATATCATTTCCTAACTTACCGAGCCTATCGATTTAATCTATAAATCTCGCCCATTGGTAAATCAAAGAAATGAATACTAAGTCTATGTGCCCGTTATTATATCGGGATTAAGAGTATGTACAATATAATATCTGAGATCCGATTCGATTATGTAGTCAGCAATAAATCGAATCACCTCTAAGTCGGTCCTACTCAATACACACAGAGTGTACTAGTGTGATTCTATGTTCAAGACAAAACAATTCCAAATCACACTACAAGCATACCAATGGTTTGTCCAAAGTCATCTCTGTTGGGAGCCTATACTTATACTTTACAAGAAGCCGATAACATGATCTCCCGTGTGACACCACACACCATGTTATCTACAATGTAATATATTAGATAATATGCATCACCATAAATATGTAAACAATGATCATGTGATTCTTATTTCAAAATAAAGATGTTCATACAAAGCATAGACTTTTCAGTATACATCCCAACACATATCCCTAGAATGAATCTGGCAACTCAGAATAACTCATCATCGATCTAACCATCTCCATAAGAATCCTATTCCTTCGCTCTGCTACACCATTCTGCTGGGGTGTGCCAAGTGTAGACAATTGGTATTAAATCCCAACCTCTGATAAGTAATTCCTAAACTCTTCCAAGAGGTACTCACCACCATGATCAGATCTTAGTGTCTTGATACTTTTACCTTGACATTTCTCCACATCAGCCTTGAATTATTTGAACTTGTCAAAGAATTCAGACTTGTGGCGCATTAAGTAAATGTATCCATATCTCGAATAATCGTCTATAAAGGAGATGAAATACTCAAAACCACCTCTAGCCTAGATAGACATAGGACCACAAAAATCTGAATGAACCAATTCCAACACATCTTTGGCTCTATACCCCTTAGCCTTAAAATGCCTCTTGGTCATTTTACCCTCCAACCAAGATTCGCAGGTTGGAAAATCTTCCACCACTAATTAACCCAAAGGTCCATCATCTATCAACCTTTGAATTCTGCTTAGGTTAATATGACCAAGTCTTTGATACCAAATATATGTTTGGTTCATTTTCGAAGGTTCTTTTCTCTTATTGGAATTAGAATATGAGTTATGAACTTCTATTTGCAACGTGGGAGCTTTTGGTTCAAGTGTATACAAATTTCCTATCAATGCAATCGAACAGATAATCTCCCTATTCCTTTTTATAACAACTCTGTCATTAAAAGAAATAGAATATTCATCCATAAACAATTTAGAAACCGAAATCAAATTCTTTTTAAATTAAGGTACATAAAGGCAATTCTAAAGAACCAAAACTTTATTTTTCTCAAAAAATAAATAAACATCTCCCACTGCAACAACCGCCACCTTCATGGCATCGCCCAAGTATATGGTAATCTCCCCCTCAGCCAGTCGTCTGGTTTCCTGGAACCCCTACAAAGTATTGTAGACATGATCAGTGGCTCCCGTATCTACACACTAGGTGCCGATAGATAACACCGCTAAACATGTTTATACGACTAGACCAAAAGATATACCTTTGTTCTGTTTGCGGTTGGGGCAGTCCTTCTTCCAGTGTCCAGTCTGCCTACAAGTGAAGCACTTGCCTTTCGGCTTCTTCACTCCTCCGTGAGTTCCTCCGACCGCCTTTGCCCCAGCTTGTTTCTTCTTCTTCTTGCCTTTCGGCTTAGAAGTAGAAACCATTTGGGAAACCATGGCTTTCGCCTGAGCACTCTGACGAAATAGCCCCTCCGCCGCCTGGAGTTCTGTCAGAAGCTCCGCCAACGAATACAACCTCTTGTTCATGTTGTAGTTTAGGCGAAACTGCTCAAAACTCCTAGGTAGAGACTAAAGAATGATATCGACCTGGGTTTCCCCATCGATCTCAGCTCCAAGGACTTCCAGCTCATTGAAATGAGCCATCATCTTGAGAACATGATCCCTCAGGAGTGTTCTCTTGATCATGGTGGTCGTCATCAAGTTCCTCATGGCTACCTGCCTAGCTGCCCGATTCTGGTGTCCGAAAAGCTCTTTGAGATTGAGGATCATGTCATAAGTAGTGGGCATGGCTTGATGTTGATGTTGCAGTACATTTGACATAGATGCAAAAATGTAACACCGCGCCATCTCATCAGCCTTGAACCACTTCTTATAACTCTCCTCCTTTTCCCCAAAATCATCAGCATGCTTAGGAGGGCACTCTTCGAGAAGTACATATTTGTATTCCTCAGCAGTCAAAAAAATGTCAAGATTCCTCTTCCAATCAACATAGTTGGCTCCAGTAAGTTTATTTTCTTTCAGTATCACAACAAGCGGGTTGAAAGTCATTTCGAAAGAAAACCTAAGAATCACATAGATAAAAAACATTAGATTTCAAAAAATTATTGACTACTCAAACAATAAAATTTTAAAATCACCCAACACCTCAAAACACTGAGAATGTCATATGCCACGATAGTGTGGACGTATACGAAGTCTACATTTGTAAGAGGAGGTTTCACCCATTAATTTTACTATCTTGTCAACCTAACTTTTTGACAAGTAAAATTAATAGTTGGTTCCTCTTCGGCACTACAAATAAAAGCAGTGTCTCTGATGGGGAGGATACTTATATTTGTATCTAAGTGTTCACCATTACTCGGTACCAAGGTAATTATCTCGGGTTATGTGTCTTCCGATGGAGAAGTACACATGCTCCTTAATAATTTCCTATAACCATATTCGACCTTGTGATCCGCAAACAAACTCATCCGATGGGGAGGAAGGCACTCAGAGCCGATGCGCAAGTTTGTTTGTATCACATGTCAAATCGTAATGGAGGCCGTGGGAATTTATAAAAATATCCCTCTCCCACTTAGTAATTTGAAATTGAGGAATTTTCTAGCCTACGACATGCATATCAAATAATAACCAATAAATATGAAAAATAAATATTTTCCAACTATTATGGCTTTTGTCTTCAATATGTCTCCCATCATGTCGCCATCTCACCCTCTCCTCCCTACGTCATGTACAAGCCATCCGGAGATCCGAGCCGAGAAAAACTATTTTAATTTACATCCATCGATTTTATACTCCATGAGGGAGTGTACATGAAATCTAGATCGAAAGTAATCTAAAATAAAAAGAGTGGCTAAACAATGTCGTATCTAATTACAAAAATTAAATACTAGTCTCGTCAACCCCGAGAATTCAACAAAATATACAATTACACACATACAATCACATACACACATATGGCCATAATAGTTGGATCCTATGCCTGCAACCAAAAAGTTAAGCTAAGCACATCCTACTATTATCTGGCACATATAATATATGAAAAGTGCATAAAGTAACCGAATCCTAAACACACAAAATCAGAAACCGTGCCTCTGATACCACTTTAAGGTAGGAAACTTCGCTTCCCACTTCAACTCGGTCGCTTGTTCATGGCGATCCCTTCTACGTCCCTGGATAAAAAAATTTATCCTTGACAAGAGGGATTTCCCAAGCTACTGTTTCATCATCATGCTATTCGATTAGAGTGGTCACTTGAACAAACTTGTTGTTCAAGCCACCAACCTCTATTCTACGAATAGCCACGGAATAGACGATGTACGGATCACCGGCTTTTGTATTTAAATTCAGGGTCCAAGTCTTTTTAACCATAAAAACAGAATTCACAACATGTATATGATCGAAAAACAATTATAGGCATGTTACAAAAGAAAATAGACAAGCGTTATACCTCTCGATCTTCTATTGTATGTCCTTCCTCCTTTTGGACGTCGTGTGGGCTACGATCTTCCAAAAGTTGAAGCTCCTAGATCACCAATCTTCCTTCCTTGCTCGCTCCGAACAAGAGGAAGTATAGAAACAAAACTCTTCTCCTTCTTTTAACCAACCACCAAGCACCAACCATTGATGCTTGTCACCGGCCAAGAGGAGAAGAAGGATGGTGGACGCCGGCCAAAACTCCAAGGGAAGAGACCCTAGGCTTTGTTTCCACCGGCCAAGGAAAGGAGAAGACAAGGTTTCGACGCTGACCAAGGTGAAGAAGACAAGGAGAGCGCCGACAACACCAAAGGAAGAAGAAAACCTTCCTTATTTGTGGCCGCCCAATGCACCTCCTAAAAACCCTAGCCGCCCAAACCCTAGCCCCTCTTCAATTTCCCTTGCCTCCCACCCCCTTGCCTCCTTTTATAGAGTTAGGCCTAAGCCTCCTTTAATCTCCACGTTGGTTCTAGGGATTTAATCTCAACCGTCAGATCTAGAGATTTAATCTCGACCGTCAGATCTAGAGATTTAATCCCCACCGTCGGATCTAGAGTTTTGTTTTCAACCATTTGATCTAGGCTTCATGAGGTTTTAATAGGCTACAATAGGGATAATGAGGAGGAGTTGGATCTTGGCCACCCAATGGATGAAGCCCAGATAAAATCCAATTCATTAATGATAATCCAATCCACTAGAGGATTATCATAGATCTACCTCACCAACCGCCATATTTTAATATGGGCTCCATATATTATTTGTATATTTTTCTCCCCGTGTTTAAGATTTCGAATGTCCGTCGATTAATTAATTTACTGGCAATTAATTAATCGACATCTAACTCCATGAGTAGTACCACTCAACCTTATCATCATGTCGGACCAAGTCCACCTACATGGTTTACATAATGAACCTTATGAGCTTCTCAAGGGGACATCATCATCCTAATATATAGGACACGGTTTCCTTCTATAATCAATGACACACCATATAAATAATATCATCTCCCAACTTACAAAGCCTATCGATTTAATCTATAAATCTCACCCATTGGTAAATCAAAGAAATGAATACTAAGTATATGTGCCCGTTATTATATCGGGATTAAGAGCATGTACAATATAATATCTGCGGTCCAATTCGATTATGTATTCAGCAATAAATTGAATCTCCTCTATGTCGGTCCTGCACGATACACATAAAGTGCACTAGTGTGATTCTATGGTCAAGACAAACCAATACCAAATCACACTACAACCATACCAATGGTTTGTCCAAAGCCATCTTGGTTGTGAGCCATCTTGGTTGTGACACTACACACCATGTTATCTACAATGTAATGTATGAGACAATATACATAATCACAAATATTCAAACAATGATCATGTGATTCTTATTTTAAAATAAAGATGTTCATACAAAAGATAGTCTTTTCAGTATACTTCCCAACAGAGAAATGATATTATTTATATGGTGTGTCGTTGATTATAGGAGGAAACCGTGTCCTATATACTAGGATGATGATGTCCCCATGAGGAGCTCATAAGGTTTATGATGTAAACCCTGTAGATGGACTTGATTTGGCATGATGATAAGGTTGAGTGGTACTACTCATGGAGTTAGATGTTGATTAATTAATTAATGGACGTTTGAGATCTTAAACACGGGGAAATAAATGTACAAATAATATATGGAGCCCATATTAACTTATGATGGTTGGTGAGGTAGATCAATGATAATCCTCTAGTGGAATGGATTATCATTAATGGATCGGACTTTATGTGGGCTTGATCCGTTGGGTGGTCAAGATCCAACTCCTCCTCATGGTCCCTGTTGTAGCAAATTAAAACCCTCATGGAGCCTAGATCCAATGATGGAAAATGAAACTCTAGATCCGATGGTGAAGATTAAGTCTCTAGATCCGATGGTGGAGATTAAATCTCTAGATCCGACCATGGAGATTAAATATTTAGATCCGACGGTGGAGATTAAATCTCTAGGTCCGACGGTTGAGATTAAATCTCTAGATCCGACGGTTGAGATTAAATCCCTAGATCTGATGGTGGAGATTAATGGAGGCTTAAGCCTAACTATATAAATATAGCTTAAGTGGTGGGTTGCAAGAGACAAGGGAGATTAGGGTTTTGGCTTTGGGCGGCTAGGGTTTGGAGAAGTCTTCGGCGGCAAGACTTTCTAGGGTTGTTGCCAGTGCCCTTCTTCCTCTTCTCAACCTTGGTCGGCGCTCATCCTCTTCTTTTCTCCATCCTTGGGCGGCGGTGACTTGGGTTAGGGTTCTTCCCATGAAGCTCTTGGTCGGCGCCCACTCCATCTTCTTCATCTATTCCTTGGCCGGCGGCTACATCAAGTCTCTTGACTTGGTGGTCGGTCCTAGATAGGAAAGAGTTTCATTTCATTCTTCGCTTTGTTCGGAGCGAGCAAGGAAGGAAAGAACATGTTATAGGAGGCTTCGACTTTTGAAAGATCATCACCCACACGACGTCCAAAAGGATAAAAGACATACAATAAAATATCAAGTGGTATAACAAGAGGTATAATGCATGTTTATGAATCTTTTCTTATTCTATGCATGTTGTATACTTTGTTATGTGGCTAATTTACTTGGACCCTGAATACAAACACAAAAACCAACGATCCGTACATCTTCTACTCCGTGGCTAATCGTAGAATAGAGGTTGGTTATTTGAACAACAAGTTTGTTCAAGTTACCACTCTAATCGAATAGCATGATGATGGAACGGTTGCTTGAGTAATCCCTCTTTGTCAAGGATAATTTTTTTTATCCGGGGACATAGATAGGATCGCCATGAACAAGCGACCGAGTTGAAGTGGGAAGCGAATTTTCCTACCTTCAAGTTGTATCAGAGCCACGATTTCCGATTTTGTGTGTTTAGGATCGGTTATTTTTATGCACTTTTCATATATTGTATGTACCTGATGATAGTAGGATGTGCGTAGGATAACTTTTTTGTTGCAGTCATAAGTTCGAACTATTATGGCCATATATGTGTATGTGATTGCATATGTGTAATATTATTTGAATCCAAGGGGTTGACAAGCCTAGTATTTAATTTTTATAATTAAGTACGACATTATTTAGCCACTCATTTATTTTAGTTTACTTTTGATCTAGATTTTATGTACACTCCTTAGTGGAGTATAGGATCGATGGATGTAAATTAAAATAGTTATTCTCGGCTAGGATGTCTGGATGGCTTGTACATGGCGTAGGGAGGAGCGGACGAGATGACGATACGACGTGAGGCATATTGGAGACAAAAGCCATAATAGTTGGAAAATATTTTTTTTATATTTATTGCTTTTTGTTTGATATGCTTATCGTAGGCTAGGATTCCTCAATTTTAAATTACTAAGTGGGAGAGAGATATTTTTATAAATTCCCACGGCCTCCATTACGATTTGACATATGATGCAAACAAACTTGTGCGTCGGCTCTGAGTGTCTTCCTCCCAATCGGATGATTTTGTTTGCGGATCACAGGGTCGAATATGGTTCTAGGAAATTTTTAAGGTGCATGTGTAATTCCCCATCGGAAGGCACATAACTCGAGATAATTACCATGGTACCAAGTAATGGTGAACATTTAGATGCAAATAGGAGTATCCACCCCATCGGAGTCACTGCTTTTATTTGTAGGGCCGAAGAGGAACCAACTATTAATTATATTTGTCAAAAGTTAGGTTGACAAGATAGTAAAATTAATGGGTAAAACCTCTTCTTACAAATGTAGAATTCGTATATGTCGACACTATTGTGGCATACAATATTCTCAGTGTTTAGAGGTGTTGGTTGATTTTAAAATTTTATTGTTTGAGGAATCAATAATTTTTTAAAATCTAATGTTTTGATCTATGTGATTTTTAGGATTTTCAAAATGACTTTTAACCCGCTTGCCGTGATACTGAAAGAAAATAAACTTACTGGACCCAATTATGTTGATTGGAAGAAAAATCTTGATATTGTCTTGACTGGTGAGGAGTACAAATATGTAGATCTCGAAGAGTGCCCTCTAAAGCCTGCGATGATTATGGGGAAAAGGAGATGGAGAGTTATAGGAAGTGGATCAAGGCTGATGAGATGACACGATGTTACATTTTGGCTTCTATGTCAAATGTATTGCAACATCAACATCAAGCCATGCCCACTGCTTATGACATGATGCTCAATCTCAAAGAGCTTTTCGGACACCAGAATTGGGCTGCAAGGTAGGAAGCAATGAGGAACTTGATGACGACCACCATGATTGAGGGAACACCCGTGACGGATCATGTTCTCAAGATGATGGCTCATTTGAATGAGCTGGACATCCACGAAGCTGAGATCGATGGGGAAACCCAGGTCGATATCATTCTCCAGTATCTACCTAGGAGTTTTGAGCAGTTTCGCCTAAATTACAACATGAATAAAAGGTTGTATTCGTTTGCGGAGCTTCTGACAGAACTCAAGGTGGCAGAGGGGCTTTTTCGTCAGAGTGCTCAGGCTTAGGCCATGGTTACCCAAAAGGTTTATACTTCTAAGCCGATAGGCAAGAAGAAGAAGAAACAAGGTGGGAAAAAGGTGGTGGGAGGACCTCAGGGAGGAGTGAAGAAGCCGAAAGGCAAGTGCTTCACTTGTAAGCACACTGGACACTAGAAGAAGGACTGCCTCAACCGGAAGCAGTACAAAGGATTATCTTTTGGTCTAGTCATTGAAACATGTTTAGCGGTACTATCTACCGGCATCTGGTGTGTGGATACGAGAGCCACTGATCATATCTACAATACTTTGCAGGGGTTCCAGAAAACCAGACGACTGGCTAAAGGAGAGATTATCGTCTACTTGGGGGATGCTACGAAGGTAGCGGCTGTTGCAATGGGAGATGTTTATTTGTCTTTTGAGAGGAATAAAGTTTTGATTTTGAAAAATTGCCTTTATGTTCCTTTATTTAGAAAGAATTTGATTTCAGTTTCTATATTGTTTATGGATGGATATTCTATTTCTTTTAAAGTCAGAGTTGTTATAAAAAGGAATAGGGAGATTATCTGTTATGGTACATTGATAGGAAATTTATATACACTTGAACAAAAAGCTCCCATGATACAAATAGAAGTAAATAACTCATCTTCTAATTCCAATAAGAGAAAAGAACCTTTGAAGATGAACCAAACGTATCTTTGGCATCTAAGGCTAGGTTATATTAACCTAAGCACAATTCAAAGGTTGATAGCTGATGTGTTAGTAATATATGAGAGATGTCCTAAGGCAATCGCCTTATGTATGAACCATTTATATGATAAATGAAGATTCACTATTTGAGTATAAATGTTTTATGTATTTGATTGGATCTTAAACTCAAATACTGAATGTCCACGATGCGATTAACACCATGAGAGAATTTGTGATTGGATCACTACTAGTGAGTATCTCTACAAGTGTAATTGTAATGTATCAGAATTATCCCTAGTCGATGAATTGATGGATTTGGACACCATCAATTCTGTCGAGACTAGCACGAGGTATACTCTTTGGTATATCCAAGCAGCTGATTCTCACTGGCTGGAGACATTGTGATGTCCGGAGTTAATCGTGGATGCTAGTTATGGTAACTAGTTCATTGGAGTGACCAGCCGTAAGACTTCATATGGTTCTCTGCATATATAGATATGTCAATGAAGTTCTTCTTGTGGCTTAAGTGCGATGTTCCTTTGACTTGCGGTATTCAAGTCATCTTGATCATGGAGACTTATGCTTGACATCTTAAGCAAACATCTCTAAGGAGATGTGGACCCGGGATGATTGGGTATAAGTCGAAGTGATCGAAGGTGTTTGAATAGCCTATAAAGGATTCACCACTCCTTGCGAGGAGATGTATACCCATGGCCTCTCGTCGAATTGTTACTAAAGTCTTTAGCCAAAGCATTACATGTTTAGAGTAAGGTACTCTTCGATACATGTGGAGTAACTAGAATCCGTAGGACGAGGAAATGATACTTGGGCTAGGTGTGACGTAGTCAGCCTAGTGGGGACTGACACAATAGACCATGTCCTGAACCAAGTGGGTATAAGATGAGTGAAGGGAATGGGGCACGAATCATTCGAGCTACTGAAGGGTTTCAGAAATAGTTCTGGATCAACCGTTGATCTTTTCGGTTAATTGGGGATCATGATGTACTACTAGGTGCCACTCATGATCGTTCTATAATTAATGGTTAATTATAGATGGCCAACATAAATCGAGAACCTATTTGGTCACACGCACAACGAGTGTAATCCAAAGGATTTAAAACGAGCTTGAGAATGAGATTCTCAGACCGAGAGAAACTAGGTTTGGTTGGACCAAACATAAAGCGAGCATGAAATCATTTCAGTCGCAATGGAAGCGTGGATGGGCCGTGTCTTATGAAGACATAATGGATGAACCAAAATGGTTTGGTTCTAATCCAATGGAGGAGAATAAACCAAAGGGTTTGGTTTATTTTAAACGAATGAACCAAAAGTTGGTTCGGTTCGTTTTAACTTAAAATAAACCATCATGGTTTGGTTTATTTTAACTTATCTTAATGGAGCGGGTTAACGGGCCTAATGGTTATGATCCAATAACCATTAAGAGAATTAGTTCTCTATAAAAGCGGGCTTAATGGATAATTAAGCCCTAATCCAAACCCTAGCTTGGAGTTGCCGCCCAACCTAGTTGTGCCGCCCAAACTCCATTGCCGCCCAGCTTGTTGTGCTGCCGTCTAGCTCCTTGCCGGCGTCCAAGCTTCAGCCGGTGAACCCTCCGGTGATCTTCCTAGGCCTCGGTGAAAAGGTGAGCACTTGGCTTCCTTGTTTTGGCCGGCGCCTACTCCTCCACCAAGCTGTCCAGTTTTCTGGACAGCTTCTTCTCCTCTCGTCGGAGCGTCGTTTGGACGGCGGTTAGAGCTCCGACAGCGGCTAACTTACCGGGGGTTCGATCTCCGGTAATCCTTTGAGGTGGAGGACGAAGGATTCGTCAATTGGTTGACGAATACCTCTCCGGAGAAGCGAGTTTTGAGAACTCGTATTAGGATCCGAATTTGGATTCGGATCGTGATCATCTCTCGATCACGTCGTCTTCAACACGAGGCTAGTAACCCGTACGAAGACGAAGCTCGTGGCTTAGCGAAGTCATCCCGAAGAACTCGGCGTGGATACGGATAGAGACGATTCTAGTGAGGATCGTTCCGGTTGATGCCGTTCCCGCTACACATCATACGAAAGGTATTACGTAGTTAAATTTCCTTTTATTGCAAATTTAAATTTACGGTTATGTCTACACTTGTTGTAATATGCATGCGTGTGTTGTGTGTGTTGTAATAAATGTAGATTTATTATTTTTATTGCTTCTGCTGTGTTCATGTTTACGAAACGTGATCGAACACACACACGCTGTGGTGCCGGAAACCCAACATGATGGACCTTTGGGTTCATTGGTGGTGGAAGATTTCCCAATTTGCGAATCATGCTTGGAAGGTAAAATGACCAAGAGGCATTTTAAGGCCAAGGAGTATAGAGCTAAAGATGTGTTGGAATTGGTTCATTCTGATTTGTATGGTCCTATGACAATCCAGAAAATAGGTGGTTTTGAATATTTCGTATCTTTTATAGACGATTATTCATGGTATGGATACATTTACTTGATGCGCCACAAGTCTGAATGCTTTAACAAGTTCAAAAAATTCAAGGTTGATGTGGAGAACCGTCAGGGTCAGGGTAAAAGTATCAAGACACTACGATCTGATCGTGGTGGTGAGTACCTCTTGGTAGAGTTTAGGAATTACTTATCAGAGGTTGAGATTCACTCCCAATTGTCTGCACCTGGCACACCCTAGCAGAATAGTGTAGCAAAGAGAAGGAATAGGACTCTTATAGAGATGGTTAGATCGATGATGAGTTATTCTGAGTTGCCAGATTCGTTCTGGGGATATGCTCTAGATACGGTAGTGTATATTCTGAACTTGGTACCATCTAAATCAGTGCCTTCTACTCCCATAGAATTGTGGACTGGGTGAAAGCATAGTCTGAGAAATATTCGGATTTGGGAGAGTCCAGCACATGTGCTGAAGGTAGATGCTGGTAAATTGGAACCTCATACTGTTGGGATGTATACTGAAAAGTCTATCTTTTGTATGAACATCTTTATTTTTGAAATAAGAATCATATGATTACTGTTTGCATATTTTTATGGCTATGCATATTGTCTAATACATTACATTGTAGATAACATGGTGTGTGATGTCACACGGGAGATTAGGTTATCGGTTCCTTGTAAAGTATAAGTAAAGGCTCACAACCGAGATGGCTTTGGACAAACCATTGGTATGGTTGTAGTGTGATTTGGTATTGGTTTATCTTGACCATAGAATCACACTAGTGCACTTTGTGTGTGTTGAGCAGGAATGACTTAGAGGTGATTCGATTTATTGCTGACTACATAATCGAATCGGACCTCAGATATTATATTGTACATGCTCTTAATCCTGATATAATAACGGGCACATATACCTAGTAGTCATCTCTTTAATCTACTAATGGACGAGATTTATAGATTAAATCGATAGGCTCGGTAAGTTGGGAGATGATATTGTTTATATGGTGTGCCATTGATTATAGGAGGAAACCATGTCCTATATATTAGGACGATGATGTTCCCTTGAATAGCTCATAAGGTTCATCATGTAAACTCTGCAGGTGGACTTGATCCGACATGATGAAAAGGTTGAGTGGTACTACTCATGGAGTTAGATGTTGATTAATTAATGGTCAGTAAATTAATTAATCGAGGGACATTCGAGATCTTAAACACGGGGAGAAAATGTACAAATAATATATAGAGCCCTTATTAACTTATGGGGGTTGGTGAGGTAGATCAATGATAATCCTCTAGTGGAATGGATAATCATTAATGGATCGGACTTTATGTGGGCTTGATCCATTGGGTGGCCAAGATACAACTCCTCCTCATGGTCCCGATTGTATGTTGGGTTTCCGGCACCGCGGCGTGTGTGTGTTCGATCATGTTTCGTAAACATGAACACAACGGAAGCAATAAAAATAATAAATCTACATTTATTACAACACACACAACACACGCATGCATATTACAACAAGTGTAGACATAACCGTAAATTTAAATTTGCAATAAAAGGAAATTTATCTACGTTATACCTTTAGTATGAAGTGTAGCGGGAACGACATCAACCGGAACGATCCTCGCTAGAATCGTCTCAATCCGTATCCACGCCGAGTTCCTCGGGATGACTTCGCTAAGCCACGAGCTTCGTCCTCGTACAGGTTACTAGCCTCGTGTTGAAGACGACGTGATCGAGAGATGATCACGATCCGAATCCAAATTCGGATCCTAATACGAGTCCTCAAAACTCGCTTCTCCGGAGAGGTATTCGTCAACCAATTAACGAATCCTTCGTCCTCCACCTCAGAGGATTACCAGAGATCGAATCCCCGGTAATTTAGCCACTGTCGGAGCTCTAACCGTCGTCCAAACGACGCTCCGACGAGAGGAGAAGAAGCTGTCCAGAAAACTGGACAGCTTAGTGGAGGAGTAGGCGCCGGCCAAAACAAGGAAGCCAAGTGCTCACCTTTTCACCGAGGCCTAGGAAGATCACCGGAGGGTCGCCGGAGGGTTCACCGCTGAAGCTTGGACACCGGCAAGGAGCTGGACGGTGGCACAAGGAGCTGGGCGGCAAGCTTAGGGTTGGCGCCGGAAAAATCCTTCAATGGGGTGGGCGGCAACTTTTGCTAGGGCTTGGATTAGGGCTTAATTATCCCTTAAGCCCTCTTTTATAGAGAACTAATTCTCTTAATGGTTATTGGATCATAACCATTAGGCCCGTTAACCCGCTCCATTAAGATAAGTTAAAATAAACCAAATGATGATGGTTTATTTTAAGTTAAAACGAACCGAACCAACTTTTGGTTCATTCGTTTAAAATAAACCAAACCCTTTGGTTTATTCTCCTCCATTGGATCAGAACCAAACCATTTTGGTTCATCCATTACGTCTTCATAAGACTTGACCCATCCACGCTTCCATTGTGACTGAAACGATTTCATGCTCGCTTTATGTTTGGTCCAACCAAACCTTGTTTCTCTCGGTCTGAGAATCCCATTCTCAAGCTCGTTTTAAATCGTTTGGATTATGCTTGTTGTGCGTGTGACCAAATAGGTTCTCGGTTTAAGTTGGCCGTCTATAATTAACCATTAATTATAGAACGATCATGAGTGGCACCTAGTAGGAAATCATGATCCCGAATTAACCGAAAAGATTAACGGTTGATCCAGAACTATTTCTGAAATCCTTCAGCAGCTCGAATGAATCGTGCCCCATTCCCTTCACTCATCTTATACACTCTTGGTTCAGGACATGGTCTATAGTGTCAGTCCCCACTAGGCTGACTATGTCACACCTAGCCCAAGTATCATTTCCTCTTCCTACGGATTCTAGTTACTCCACTTGTATCGAAGAGTACATTACTCTAAACATGTAATGCTTTGGCCAAAGACTTTAGTAACAATCCGACGAAAGGCCATGGGTATACATCTCCTCGCAAGGAGTGGTGAATCCTTTATAGGCTATTCAAACACCTTCGATCACTTCGACTTATACCCAATCATCCCGGGTCCACATCTCCTTAGAGATGTTTGCTTAAGATGTCAAAGCATAAGTCTCCATGATCAAGATGACTTGAATACCGCAAGTCTAAGGAACATCGCACTTAAGCCACAGTAAGAACTTCATTGACATATCTATATATGCAGAGAACCATATGAAGTCTTACGGCTGGTCACTCCAATGAACTAGTTACCATAACTAGCATCCACGATTAACTCCGGACATCACTATGTCTCTAGCCAGTGAGAATCAGCTGCTTGGATACACCAAGGAGTATACCTCGTGCTAGTCTTGACAAAATTGATGGTGTATAAATCTATCAATTCATCGACTAGGGATAATTCCGATACATCAAAATTACACATGTAGAGATACTCACTAGTTGTGATCCAATCACAAATTCTCTCATGTTGTGAATCGTATCTGGGACATTCAGTAAATGAGTTTAAGATCCAATCAAATACATAAAACATGTATACTCAAATAGTGAATCTTCATTTATCATATAAATGTTTCATACATAAGGCGATTGCCTTAGGACATCTCTCATATATTACTAACAGACTCCCACTTGGCCTAATGTCAATCGCTACGGTATCCAATACCATAAGCTCGAACATGACCCTCAAACTTATTTTGAGGTAATGCCTTAGTCAAGGGATCCGCTAAGTTCCTTTCAGTGGGAATTTTCTCGATTTGTATTTCGTTCCTATTGATGATCTCTCTGATAAGATGATAGCGGCGAAGCACATGTTTGGATCATTGATGAGACCACATCAAGTTCAGAGATGAACTTCTTGATCCAAACCGCTTCCTTTGCTGCTTCCAAAGCTGCAATGTATTCTGCCTTAGTGGCAGAATCCGCTATAGCGTCAAGCTTGGAACCTTTCCAACATATTGCGCCTCTATTCTAGGTGAATACATACCAAGACTGAGACATGGAATCATCCTTGTCTGTCTGGAGCTGGCATCCGTATACCCACGTATCACCATGTACCCTTCTCCAAATATTAGGAACACATCCTTAGATCGTCTTAACAACCACCCAATAATCCATTCCTGGATCAGACTGGTATCTGCTCGTGACACTCAGAGCATACGATACATCGGGCCTCGTACATAACATAGCATACATGATAGATCCTATTGCGGATGCATAGGGAATCTTACTCATGCAAATCCTCCTGTCTTCTGTGCGCGGACACAAAGACTTCAAAAGGTGTATCCCTTGCCTGATGGGTAGGAAACCTTTCTTGGATTCCGACATGCTAAACCTCTTTAGCACTCGGTCTATATATATAGACTGCGAAAGACCAAGCAACCGTTTCGATCTATCTCTATAGATCTTAATCCCGAGGATGTAGGTTGCTTCTCCCAGGTCTTTCATGGAGAATATCTTGGATAACCAAACCTTAACTGACTGTAAGATTGAAACATCATTTCCTATAAGTAATATGTCTTCGACAAACAATACTAGGAATACGACTGCACTCCCACTAACCTTCTTGTACACACAAGGTTCGTCTGGATTTTATGAGAAATCAAACTTTTGATTGTCTCATCAAAACGGATATTCCAGCTTTTGGATGCTTGCTTCAATCCATAAATGGACCGTCACAATTTGCATACCTTGGTTTTATCAACCGATGTGAAACCCTCAGGCTGTATCATATACACGTCCTCGAGCAGGTTTCCATTAAGGAAAGCTGTTTTCACATCCATCTGTCATATCTCATAATCATAATGAGTCGCTATGGCCAGGAGCATCCGAATGGATTTAAGCATAGCTACAGGCGAATAGGTTTCATCATAATCAACACCTTGATTTTGACGATATCCTTTCGCCACCAATCTAGCCTTATAGGTAATCACATTACCATCCATGTCAGTTTTCTTCTTGAAAACCGACTTTCACCCTATAGGCTTTATGCCTTCAGGTGGGTCAACCAAGTTCCAAACTTGGTTTTCATACATGGAATCCATTTCCGACTTCATGGCACAAAGCCACTTATCCCTTTCTAAACTTGTCAGCACTTCTTCATAACTGGTAGGCTCCTCATCATTAATGAGTAACACGTCGTTCGATTCACTTACGAGAAATCCATATCTCTCAGGAATATTGCGTGTTCTACCAGATCTACGAAGATGTGGTGTTACAATAGGTCCAGCCGATTGCTCATCACTATGAGTTGTCGGCTGTTGTGCTTCACCAGGTATCTCATTAATGTCTATTTGAGTCTCTCGAGCCTCCTCAAGCTCGACGACACTCCCACTGTTTTCTTGCAAGAGAAACTCTTTCTCTAGAAACACAGCATGCCTTGAAACAAACACCTTTTGTTCCACAGGATGATAGAATTGGTAACCCCTTGTTTCCTTAGGGTATCCAACAAATAGACATTTATCAGACTTAGCATCCAATTTGTCTGATACAGTCCGCTTCACATAATCAGGACAACCCCATATCTTCAAGTAAGATACATGAGGTTTCTTACCATTCCATATCTCATATGGAGTAGTTGAGACTACCTTGGTAGGCATTCTGTTTAACAAGTAAACAGCTGTCTGAAGTGCATAGCCCTAAAAGGACTTGGGAAGAGTCGCATGATTCATCATTGACCTGACCATGTCCAACAAGGTCCGGTTACGCCTCTCAGATACACCATTATGCTGTGGTGTATATGGCGGAGTCCATTGAGACAATATACCATTGTCTCTTAGATAATCAAGAAACTCTTGACTTAAGTATTCACCACCTCGATCCGATCGAAGTATTTTAATACTCTTATCATGTTGTTTCTCTACTTCATTTCTGAATTCTTTGAACCTTTCAAAGGCATCAGACTTGTGTTTCATCAAGAACACATACCCAAACCGTGAGTGATCATCGGTGAAGGTAATGAAGTAGCTATAGCCTCCTAATGCTTGAGTTGACATAGGTCCACATACATCAGTATGTATTAGTCCTAATAACTCTCCCACTCGTTCACCTTTTCTAGTAAAAGGTAATTTAGTCATCTTTCCTTTTAAGCATGATTCGCATGTATCGTATGAATCCTATTCAAACGATTCCAGAATTCCACATCGGTGTAATTCGGACATGCGTTTCTTGCTTACATGGCCAAGATGACAATACCACATGTAGGAGTCTAATTGATTATCTTTTCGAGCACGCTTGTTGCTCGCTTTGATATTGAAAATATCATTGGATACGTCCAACGTATAAACACCATTGCTTAAAGTTCCAGTCCCATAAAGAACTCCATTCAAAGTTATGTAACAACAATTGTTACTAAGAGTCAAATGGTACCCATTTCTATTTAAAAAAGAAATAGAAATGATGTTCATTATCAATGAAGGAACATAAAAGCAATTGTCCAGTTCTAAGACAAGTCCTGCAGGGAGTTTCAACAAATACGTTCCGATGGCGAGTGCTGCAACCGTTGCTCCATTCCCTACACGTAAATTTGACTCTCCCTTGACGAGTCTTCTTCTATTCCTTAGTCAATGTATGTCATTACATATATGTGAGCCACACCCAGTATCCAATACCCAAGTGTTTGAGGAAATAGAATGACAATCAATAACGAAGATATCTGAGGAAGATGGGGCATCCGATGCCTTATTCTTCTTCACAGACTCAAGATAAATCTTGCACTTTCTTCGCAAATGGCTCTGCTTGCCATAATGATGGCAAGTTTCCTTTTGTGCTAGTTCTACCTTCTTAGCCTATCTCTTCTTTCCCTTCTGTTGTTCCTTTGACTTCCTCTTAGAACCTTTCTTCGAGGAATCAACTAATAGCACCATCCCCTGCTCATGCTTCTCAAAAGACTCCACAGTCTTCAGCATATTGAGTAGTACCACAGATGAACCTTCTAGCATCTCAGAGGTGAAGAGGAGCTTTGAGACTTCGAACCTTTCGAATCTCACTTGCTCATCAACCAACTCACAATGATGAAGGACTATGATATGAGCATCCATATGCTTAAGCTGCTTTCGTAGCTTGGGTTCCATCGCGGCTGGCATGATGCAACTCATTTGTTCAGAATCACTCACATGTTTCTGATAGGCCAACAATTGGTCCAGAGTTGCATCGTCACTAGGACGGGCGGGAAGAGGCGCTTCGAGGACATTTGCAAACTTTTCAACCTTGAGAACAATTCTCAAGCTTCTAAGCCAGTCCATGAAGCTCGGCCCAGTCAATTTATTCGAATCCAAAATGGAACGCAAATTCAAAGACATCATGATCAATCTTAGAAATACAAAATGAGCATATATGAGAAAATGATTTTTAAAAATGCATCAATATACATTTATAAATCCCATTCATTTTTCGAATTTTAAAAACCCCAAAATCACTTCGGGAGATCGTAGGTCCATCTCCGAATGGGCTGATATCCATCATAGTTATGAACAACCTTGGAGAGAGTCCAACAAGCCATTCATAACTACGATGGTAGGTATCATCTATACCGATTGCATATCACGTATATGCAACTATCACAATGTGGTATCAACTAATTGAATGTTCACACATACATCGGGTTGTTAACACAGTAACAAGTATGCATCATATGCATAGCACCCAACTTCACCTCCCTTTACATTGACCTTGGAGAGAGTCCAACAAGCCGATGCTCCAAGTTAAAGCCAACCCATTAATCGGGAAATAGTTTTAATATGGTTAGAGCACATTCAACTAATTAGCCCAGCATGGAGAGAGTCCAACAACCAAAGCTAACGATTGACCTCTGACTCTTACCATATTAGTATTAAACTATTCCATGGTTTGAACATGTTCGGGTTCGAGCCGGGCTTGGAGAGAGTCCAACAACCCAAACAAGAAACGGAACTCTGGTTCTGACCATATTAATGGAAGGTGTAGCCTTTAAAATTGTTTAAGGGTTTTTATGTCTCATCCTCTTTGCATGCAAATAACTATTATCTGCATGTCATGACATACATGGCATACATCTAAATGTCACGACACGCATGGCATAATGTTATGCATCTAATGCAATTACATGGCATACAATTATGTCATGTATATAATTTCCATATATGTCATAACTATTTATGGAAATAAAATATGTTTAAGATTTGATTCTCCAAATCAAATCATAATTAAATTAGGAAACAAATTTCCAAATCTAATCACATATTTTATTCATGGAATTATTTGATTAAGGAAAATCTATTTAGGAAACCAATTTCCTAAATCATTAAAACTACTTATGGAAATAAAATATTTTAAGATTTGATTTCCCAAATCAAATCATGATTAAATTAGGAAACAAATTTCCAAAATCTAATCAAATATTTTATTTATGGAAAATATCAATTTCCATAAATACTTCCAACTTTCCAAAAGTTGAAGATTTCCATAAATACTTCTAGACTTTCCAAAATTGAAAATTTTCCATAAATACTTCTAAATTTCCAAAATTAGAAAATTTCCAGAAATACATTATGACTATCGCAAAACCATTTTTACGATTATGTCGAAACACAACCTGGGCTCTGATACCACTGTTGGGTTTCCGGCACTGCGGCGTGTGTGTGTTCGATCACGTTTCGTAAACATGAATACAGCGGAAGCAATAAAAATAATAAAACTACATTTATTACAACACACACAACACACGCATGCATATTACAACAAGTGTAGACATAACCATAAATTTAAATTTGCAATAAAAGGAAATTTATCAACGTTATACCTTTCGTATGACGTGTAGCGGGAACGACATCAATCGGAACGATCCTCGCTAGAATCGTCTCTATCCGTATCCACGCCGAGTTCCTCAGGATGACTTTGCTAAGCCACGAGCTTCGTCCTCGTATGGGTTACTAGCCTCGTGTTGAAGACGACGTGATCGAGAGATGATCACGATCCGAATCCAAATTCGGATCCTAATACGAGTCCTCAAAACTCGCTTCTCTGGAGAGGTATTCGTCAACCAATTGACGAATCCTTCGTTCTCCACCTCAGAGGATTACCGGAGATCGAATCCCCGGTAAGTTAGCCGCTTTCGGAGCTCTAACGACGCTCCGACGAGAGGAGAAGAAGCTGTCCAGAAAACTGGACAGCTTGGTGGAGGAGTAGGCGCCGGCCAAAACAAGGAAGCCAAGTGCTCACCTTTTCACCGAGGCCTAGGAAGATCACCGGAGGGTCGCCGGAGGGTTCACCGGCTGAAGCTTGGACGCCGGCAAGGAGCTGGACGGCGTCACAAGGAGCTGGGCGGCAAGCTTAGGGTTGGCGCCGGAAAAATCCTTCAATGGGGTGGGCGGCAACTTTTGCTAGGGCTTGGATTAGGTCTTAATTATCCCTTAAGCCCTCTTTTATAGAGAACTAATTCTCTTAATGGTTATTGGATCATAACCATTAGGCCCGTTAACCTGCTCCATTAAGATAAGTTAAAATAAACCAAACCATGATGGTTTATTTTAAGTTAAAACGAACCGAACCAACTTTTGGTTCATTCGTTTAAAATAAACCAAACCCTTTGGTTTATTCTCCTCCATTGGATCAGAACCAAACCATTTTGGTTCATCCATTATGTCTTCATAAGACTCGGCCCATCCACGCTTCCATTGCGACTGAAACGATTTTATGGTCGCTTTATGTTTGGTCCAACCAAACCTTGTTTCTCTCGGTCTGAGAATCCCATTCTCAAGCTCGTTTTAAATCTTTTGGATTACGCTCGTTGTGCGTGTGACCAAATAGGTTCTCGGTTTATGTTGGCCATCTATAATTAACCATTAATTATAGAACGATCATGAGTGGCACCTAGTAGTACATCATGATCCCCAATTAACCGAAAAGATCAACGGTTGATCCAGAACTATTTTTGAAACCCTTCAGCAGCTCGAATGAATCGTGCCCCATTCCCTTCACTCATCTTATACCCTCTTGGTTCAGGACATGGTCTATAGTGTCAGTCCCCACTAGGCTGACTATGTCACACCTAGCCCAAGTATCATTTACTCGTCCTACAGATTCTAGTAACTCCATATGTATCGAAGAGTACATTACTCTAAACATGTAATGCTTTGGCCAAAGACTTTAGTAACAATCCGACGAGAGGCCATGGGTATACATCTCCTCGCAAGAAATGGTGAATCCTTTATAGGCTATTCAAACACCTTCGATCACTTCGACTTATACCCAATCATCCCGGGTCAACATCTCCTTAGAGATGTTTGCTTAAGATGTCAAAGCATAAGTCTCCATGATCAAGATGACTTGAATACCGCAAGTCTAAGGAACATCGCACTTAAGCCACAGTAAGAACTTCATTGACATATCACCATAGAATATAAAAGCTAGGTTAGCGATGTCCTAAACCGATTTATGAACTAGTTACCATAACTAGCATCCACGATTAACTCCGGACATCACTATGTCTCCAGCCAGTGAGAATCAGCTGCTTGGATACACCAAGGAGTATACCTCGTGCTAGTCTCGACCGAATTGATGGTGTCCAAATCCATCAATTCATCGACTAGGGATAATTCCGATACATCACAATTACACATGTAGAGATACTCACTAGTTGTGATCCGATCACAAATTCTCTCATGCTGTGAATCGTATCGTGGACATTCAGTAAATGAGTTTAAGATCCAATCAAATACATAAAACATGTATACTCAAATAGTGAATCTTCATTTATCATATAAATGGTTCATACATAAGGCGATTGCCTTAGGACATCTCTCATATATTACTAACATTGTAGCCTATTAACACCTCATGAAGCTTAGATCCAATGGATGAAAACAAAACTTTAGATCCAAAGGTAGAGATTAAATCTCTAGATCCAACGGTCGAGATTAAATCTCTAGATCCGATGGTTGCGATTAAATCCCTAGAACCAATGGAGGAGATTAAATCATGGCTTATCCCTTACTCTATAAAAGGAGGTGATAGGGGTGGGCGGCAACTTGATGGTGTTGGCAATGTGCTAATCCTCGGAATGCTCATAGGCTCACATGTCCCCGGATTAAAATTTTCACTAATGAAAACTAATCCGGATGGGATGAGTTTCCTAAGCACAACCAATTCGTCGTCGTGCTAATGACTTCAGCGATCGCTTGAACAAACTAGTTGTTCAAGCAACCAAACTCTTCTAGTCGATTAGCCGCGGAAGAGACGACGGACGGATTGCCGGTTTTTGTGTTTCTTATTCGGGGTCCATGATTATACAAATACATACAAATGTAAACTAGTATAATCAACATATACTAACATAAAGAACATAAGCTAGCATATCAATAAGAACATGCAAAGAACAATAATAAAAGTTATAAAACTTTTATACCTCTTGATCTTCTATCGTATGTCCTAACCTCCTTGTAGACTTCGTGTGGGCGAAGATCCTCCTAAAGTTGAAGCATCCTAGATCTTCTTCAATCCAAAGAAAGAAGAACTCTCTTTCCCTTCTTGCTTGAGCCAACCACCAATCCACAAAGGAATGATGCCGCCGGCCCCAAGAATAGAGAGAACAAAATGGAAACAAAACTCATCTCTTATCTAGGACCAACCATCAAGCTCCAAGCATGATGTTTGCCGCCGGTCCAAAGAGAAGATGGAATGGAGTATGGAAGCCAACCGAAAGAGAAACACCAAGGGTATGGGCGTCGGCCAACACTTGGAGAAAGGAAAGGAAAACAATCCTCCTCCTTGTTGCCACCCAAACCCTAGACATAGCTTTCCAAATTTCCGGCCAAGGATGAAGGGAAGGAGAATAGGTTGAGCTCCGGCCAAGGTATAGGGAACATGGATAGTGGCCGGCCAACACTTAGAAGGAAGAAGAAAAAGATCTTCATCTCCATGTTGCCGCCCACCCTAATCCCAAAACCCTAACCCTAGCCGCCCAACCCCAATCCTATCCCATCTAGGTTTTGGTTGCCGCCCAAGGGAAGCCATCCTAATTCCATCCAACCTAAGCCATAGAAGGAAAGGAAAAGCTTGGACGCCGGCCAAAACCAAGGAGGAAAAGGGGGAAAGGGTTGCCGGCCATCAATGGAAAGAAGAGGAAGCCTTTGCACCAACACAATGAACCAAACCCTAACCCTAATCTCCTTTTCTTTCTTGCCGCCCAAGCCACCTTGTTTCAATTAGGTTTTTTATCTCTTTTGCCGCCCAAGCCTAAGCCCATATATATAGAGTTAGGTTTAGGCCTTGGTTTAATCTCCTCCATTGGTTCTAGAGATTTAATCTCAACCGTCGGATCTAGAGATTTAATCTCAACCGTCGGATCTAGAGATTTAATCTCAACCGTCGGTTCTAGGGTTTTAATCCCAACCATCGGATCTAGAGATTTAATCTCCACCGTCGGTTCTAGGGTTTTAATCCCAACCGTCGGATCTAGAGATTTGTTTTCCATCATTTGATCTAGACTTCATGAGGTTTATATTAGGCTACGATAGGGACCATGAGGAGGAGTTGGGTCTTGGCCACCCGATGGATCGGAACCACACAAACTTGATCCATCAATGATGTTCCATTCCACTAGAGGATCATCATCGAACTACCTCACCAACCCCCATAAATTAATATGGGCTCCATATATTATTTGTACATCAATCTCCCCGTGTTTAAGATATCGAATGTCCGTCAATTAATTGATTTACTGACCATCAATCAATTAACATCTAACTCCTCGAGTAGTACCACTCAACCTTATCATCATGTTGACTAAGTCAACCTGCAGGGTTTACATGATGAACCTTATGAGATCCTCAAGGGGACATCATCAACCTAATACATAGGACACGGATTCCTCCTATAATCAATGACACACCATGTTCATAATATCATTTCCCAACTTACCGGGCATATTGATTTAATCCATAGAAATCTCACCCTCTGGTAAATCAAAGAAATAAATACTAAGTACATGTGTCCGTTATTATATCGGGATTAAGAGCATGTACAACATAATATCCGAGGTCCGATTCAATTATGTAGTCAGCAACAAATTGAATCACCTCTATGTCGGTCCTGCTCAATACACCGAGGTGTACTAGTGTAACTCTATGTTCAAGACAAAACAATACCAAGCTACACTACAACCATGCCAATGGTTTGTCCAAAACCATCTTGGTTGTGAGCCTCTACTTATACTCTACAAGGGACTGATAACATGATCTTCTGTGCCACACCCAAGCACCATGTTATCTACAATGTAAAGTATTAGACAATATGCACATATATAAATATAAAATGCAATCAATGATCATGTGATTCTTATTTCAAAATAAAATGTTCATACCAAAGAGCTAGGCTTTCAGTATACATCCCAACAATCTCCCACTTATACTAAAAGACTATGTTGTCATCATACTGCCATACATCTGATTCCCCTTCCCTCCACATGCCTATCAAAGCTCTCGCTAGAAGGGCCTTAGTGAAAGGGTCTACCAGGTCATCCTCTGATGCATGCTAGGCGACAACAACTTCTACCTCCTTAACGATTTCTCATATCAGGTGGTACTTGCACTCTATGTGTTTACTAGCCTTATGGGCTCATGGTTCCTTCGAGTTTGCAACTACACCATTATTATCACAATAAATTGTGATAGTTCTGGGCAAACCAGGAATCACATCCAAGTCCATCAGAAAGTTCCTGAGCCACACAGCTTCTTTGGCCGCCTCATAGGCTGCCACATACATAGCTTCCATGGTGGAGTCCGCCACGCATTTCTGCTTGACACTCCTCCATACTATGGCTCCACCTCCCAAAGTAAACACAAACCCTGAGGTAGACTTACTGTTATCCCTATCTGATTGGAAATCGCAATCCATGCAACCCACAGGGAGTAATTGGTCTGCCCGGTAAACTAGCATATAATCCCTAGTCCTTCTCAGGCACTACAATATATGCCTTTACCGCAGTCCAATGTCCCTGTCCTGGATTACTCTGATATCTGCTAACCATGCTCACGGCAAAGCAGATATCTTGTCTCGTACATAGCATACATTAGGCTTCCTAACGCCGAAGCATAAGGAACTGCCTATATCTCCTCTATCTCCTCAGATGATCTAGGACACATCTGCTTAGATAAAGGAACTCCATGCCTGAAGGGTAGAAAACCCTTCTTGGAGTTTTGTATGCTAAAACGATCCAAAACCATGTCTATGTATGAAGCTTGGGATAAGCACAACAACCTTGATCCCCAAGGTTGTGACCCACTTATCCCAAGTCCTTCATATCATACTGTTTGGACGACCATACCCTTATGTCTGATAACACTTCGATGTTGTCGCCAACCACCAAAATGTCATCTACGTATAGTACAAAAATACCACTACGTTTCCGTCACGTCTCTGATATACACAAGACTCATCCGAACTTTGAATAAATCCATAAGGCTGGATTTACCTCCTCAAAGAGGATGTCCCAAGACTTCAAAGCTTGCTTCAATCCATTAACGGACCGATTAAGCTTATATACAATACACTCTTTGCCCTTAGCAATGAATCACTCTGGTCGCTTCACGTAGATGGATTCCTCAAGACTTCCACTAAGGAATGCTGTCTTGACATCCATCTATCACACCTCATAATCCATATGAGCTGCAATGTCTAAGAGCTCCCAAACCTGACTTGAATCCATAGATTCAATCTCAGTATTCATTGCACTTTGCAAAGATGCTGTATTTATATCTTGGATTGCCTCGTCGTATGTCTAGGGATCAGGTTCATGTTTGCTAGGGACCAAATCAGAAGATTTGTCCAAAAACATGAATCTAAGAGGTTGTCTAACAACCCTCCCACTACGATGAGGTATCTTCTGTGTATCCTCTGTGACACGCGGTGCAGTGACATGTGGTATGTCCTCTTGTACCGGTGGTACTAAAGAAGAGACTTCCCTTTTAACTCCTCTAGAACAATTTTACTCTTGGGCTTGTGGCTTATCACATAGTCTTCCTCTAGAAATCTGGCATTCGTGTTAACGATCACCCTCTGATCTCTAGGACAACAAAACAAGTCAGAATAACTCATCATCGATCTAACCATCTCCATAAGAGTCCTATTCCTTCGCTCTGCTACACCGTTCTGCTGGGGTGTGCCAGGTGCAGTCAATTGGGATTGAATCTCAGCCTCTGATAAGTAGTTCCTAAACTCTCCTAAGAGGTTGTCACCACCACAATCAGATCGTAGTGTCATCTTGAATAATTGTCTATGAAAAAGACAAAATATTCAAAACTACCTCTTTCCTGGATAGACATAGGACCATACGAATCAGAATGAACCAATTCCAACACAACTTTGGATCTATACCCCTTGGCCTTGAAAGGCCTCTTGGTCATCTTACCCTCCAAGCAAGATTCGCAGGTTGGGAGATGCTCCACCACTTATGAACCCAAAGGTCCATCAGCTCAACCTTTGAATTCTACTTATGTTAATATGACCAAGCCTAAGATCCCAAAGATATGTTTGGTTCATTTTCGAAGGTTCTTTTCTCTTATTGGAATTAGAAGATGAGTTATTAACTTCTATTTGCACCGTGGGAGCTTGTGGTTCAAGTTATAAATTTCCTATCTTTGTACCTCAATAGATAATGTCCCTTTTCTTTTTATAACAAATCTGTCATGAAAAGAAATAGATTATCCATCCAAAAACTATTTAGAAACCGAAATCAATTCTTTCTAAATAAGGGTACATAAAGGAAATTCTTAAGAACCAAAACCTTTATTTTTCTCAAAAGATAAATAAAACATCTCCCACTGCAATATCCGCCATCTTCATGGCATTGCCCAAGTAAATGGTAATCTCCCCTTTAGCTAGTCATCGGGTTTCCTGGAACCCCTGCAAATTGTTGCAAACATGATTAGTGGCTCTCGTATCTACACACCAGGTGCCGGTAGATAATGCCTCTAACCATGTTTCAACGACTGGACCAAAGGATATACCTTTGTTCTTCTTTGGATTGGGACAGTCCTCCTTCCAATGTCCATCCTGCTTGTAAGTGAAGTACTTGCCTTTCGGCTTCTTCACTCTTCCCTGAGATCCTCCCACCATCTTTGCTTCACCTTGTTTCTTCTTCTTCTTGCCTTTCGGATTAGAAGTAGAAACCTTTTGAGCAACCATGGCTTGAGGACACTCTTTGAAGAGTGTATACTTGTACTTCTTAGCAGATAAGACAACTTCTAGATTCCTTTCCAATCAACATTATTCGGGTACAGTAAGTTTATTTCCTTTAGTATCATAATAAGTGGACTGAAAGTCATTTTGAAAATACTAAGAATCACAATGATCAAAATATTAGATATCAAATTTTATTGATTCCTCAAAACAATAAAATTCCGAAATCAACCAACACCTCAAAACACCGAGAATATCGCATGCCACGATAGTGTGGACGTATACGAATTCTACATTTGTAAGAGGAGGTTTTACCCATTAATTTTATTATCTTGTCAACCTTACTTTTTGACAAATAAAATTAATAGTTGGTTCCTCTTTAGCCCTACAAATAAAAGCAGTGACTCCGATGGGGAGGATACTTTT
The DNA here is from genome assembly GCA_025175895.1 of Wurfbainia villosa. Taxonomy (NCBI): domain Eukaryota; kingdom Viridiplantae; phylum Streptophyta; class Magnoliopsida; order Zingiberales; family Zingiberaceae; genus Wurfbainia; species Wurfbainia villosa. The sequence goes on along the minus strand of CM045999.1, from coordinate 50,575,731 downwards.
TATTTGCATCTAAGTGTGCACCATTACACGGTACTAAGGGAATTATCTCGGATTATGTGCCTTACCGATGGGGAAGTACACACGCTCCTAAATAATTTCCTATAACCATTATTTGACCTAGTGATCCGCAAACAAACACATCCGATGGGGAGGAAGGCACTCAGAGCCAACGCGCAAGTTTGTTGCATCACATGTCAAATTGTAATGGAGGCCGCGGGAATTAATTAAAATATCCCTCTCCCACTTAGTAAATTGAAAATGATGAATTTTCAAGCACACACAACATGCATATAAAACAAATCAGCAATAAATATGGAAAAATCAGAATTTTTCCAACTATTATGGCATTGTTCTCCAATATACGTCCCGTCGTGTTGTCACCTCGTCCGCTCCATCTTTTCCCGTGCGCAAGTCACCAAAGAGTTCCGAGCCGAGATAAAACATTTTAATTTACATCCATCGATCCTATACTCTACGAAGGAGTGTACAAATAATCTAGATCGAATGTAAACTAAAATGAGCGGCTAAACAATGCCGTATTTAATTACAAAAATTAAATACTAATCTAGCCTCGTCAACCCCGAGGATTCAAATAATATACAATCACACACACATGCAATCACATACACACATATATAGCCATAATAGTTGGATCTTATGCCTGCAACCAAAAAGTTAGCCTACGCACATCCTACTATTATCTGGCATACACAATATATGATAAATGCGTGAAAGTAACCGAATCCAAAACAAACAAAACCGGAAACCGTGGCTCTGATACCAATTGTTGGCAGTGTGCTAATCCTCGGAATGCTCATAGGCTCCCATGTCCCCGGATTAAAATTTTCACTAATGAAAACTAATCCGGATGGGATGAGTTTCCTAAGCACAACCAATTCGTCGTCGTGCTAACGACTTGAGCGATCGCTTGAACAAACTAGTTGTTCAAACAACCAAACTCTTCTAGTCGATTAGCCGCGGAAGAGACGACGGACGGATTACCGGTTTTTGTGTTTCTTATTCGGGGTCCATGATTATACAAACACATACAAATGTAAACTAGTATAATCAACATATACTAACATAAAGAACATAAGCTAGCATATCAATAAGAACATGCAAAGAACAATAATAAAAGTTATAAAACTTTTATACCTCTTGATCTTCTATCGTATGTCCTAACCTCCTTGTAGACTTCGTGTGGGCGAAGATCCTCCACAAGTTGAAGCATCCTAGATCTTCTTCAATCCAAAGAAAGAAGAACTCTCTTTCCCTTCTTGCTTGAGCCAACCACCAATCCACAAAGGATTGATGCCGCCGGCCCCAAGAATAGAGAGAACAAAATGGAAACAAAACTCATCTCTTATCTAGGACCAACCATCAAGCTCCAAGCATGATGTTTGCCGCCGGTCCAAAGAGAAGATGGAATGGAGTATGGAAGCAAACCGAAAGAGAAACACCAAGGGTATGGGCGCCGGCCAACACTTGGAGAAAGGAAAGGAAAACAATCCTCCTCCTTGTTGCCGCCCAAACCCTAGACAAAGCTTTCCTAATTTCCGGCCAAGGATGAAGGGAAGGAGAATAGGTTGAGCTCCGGCCAAGGTATAGGGAACATGGATAGTGGCCGGCCAACACTTAGAAGGAAGAAGAAAAAGATCTTCATCTCCATGTTGTCGCCCACCCTAATCCCAAAACCCTAACCCTAGCCGCCCAACCCCAATCCTATCCCATCTAGGTTTTGGTTGCCGCCCAAGGGAAGCCATCCTAATTCCATCCAACCTATGCCATAGAAGGAAAGGAAAAGCTTGGACGCCGGCCAAAACCAAGGAGGAAAAGGGGGAAAGGGTTGCCGGCCATCAATGGAAAGAAGAGGAAGCCTTGCCGCCCAACACAATGAACCAAACCCTAACCCTAATCTCCTTTTCTTTCTTGCCGCCCAAGCCACCTTGTTTCAATTAGGTTTTTCATCTCTTTTGCCGCCCAAGCCTAAGCCCATATATATAGAGTTAGGTTTAGGCCTTGGTTTAATCTCCTCCATTGGTTCTAGAGATTTAATCTCAACCGTCGGATCTAGAGATTTAATCTCAACCGTCGGATCTAGAGATTTAATCTCAACCGTCGGTTCTAGGGTTTTAATCCCAACCATCGGATCTAGAGATTTAATCTCAATCGTCGGTTCTAGGGTTTTAATCCCAACCATCGGATCTAGAGATTTAATCTCCACCGTCGGTTCTAGGGTTTTAATCCCAACCGTCGGATCTAGAGATTTGTTTTCCATCATTTGATCTAGACTTCATGAGGTTTATATTAGGCTACGATAGGGACCATGAGGAGGAGTTGGGTCTTGGCCACCCGATGGATCGGAACCACACAAACTTGATCCATCAATGATGTTCCATTCCACTAGAGGATCATCATCGAACTACCTCACCAACCCCCATAAATTAATATGGGCTCCATATATTATTTGTACATCAATCTCCCCGTGTTTAAGATATCGAATGTCCGTCAATTAATTGATTTACTGACCATCAATCAATTAACATCTAACTCCTCGAGTAGTACCACTCAACCTTATCATCATGTTGACTAAGTCAACCTGCAGGGTTTACATGATGAACCTTATGAGCTCCTCAAGGGGACATCATCAACCTAATACATAGGACACGAATTCCTCCTATAATCAACGGCACACCATGTAAATAATATCATTTCCCAACTTACCGGGCATATTGATTTAATCCATAGAAATCTCACCCTCTGGTAAATCAAAGAAATAAATACTAAGTACATGTGTCCGTTATTATATCGGGATTAAGAGCTTGTACAACATAATATTCGAGGTCCGATTCAATTATGTAGTCAGCAACAAATTGAATCACCTCTATGTCGGTCCTGCTCAATACACCGAGGTGTACTAGTGTAACTCTATGTTCAAGACAAAACAATACCAAGCTACACTACAACCATGCCAATGGTTTGTCCAAAACCATCTTGGTTGTGAGCCTCTACTTATACTCTACAAGGGACTGATAACATGATCTTCTGTGCCACACCCAAGCACCATGTTATCTACAATGTAAAGTATTACACAATATGCACATATATAAATATAAAATACAATCAATGATCATGTGATTCTTATTTCAAAATAAAATGTTCATACCAAAGAGCTAGGCTTTCAGTATACATCCCATCAGATGGATGAGGGGATTAGGGTTTGTCCCTGGGGCAGCAACAAATCCTAATTAGATTAGGATTGGGAGTGGGCGGCTAGGGTTAGGGTTTTGGGATTAGGGTGGGCAGCAACAAGAAGATGAAGCTCCATTCTTCTTCTTCCTAAGTTTTGGTCGGCTCGCTTCCTTCTTCTCTCTACCTTTTCCAGAGCTCAACCTATTCTTCTTCACTTCATCCTTGCCCGGAAATTAGGATAGCTTACTTTAGGGTTTGGGCGGCAACAAGGATGAAGAATGGTTGCTTTCCTTTCTCTTCTCCAAGTGTTGGCCGGCGCCCATACCCTCTTTGATTCTCCTTTGGCCGGTTACCTATACTCCATGTTCTCTTCTTTGGCCAGCAGTAACATCGAGTCTATTGACTTGGTGCCCGGTTCTATATAGGAAGAAGAGTTTTGTTTGATGAGCTTCCTTTGTTCGGAGTGAACAAGGAAAGGAAGATTGGTGATCTAGGAGGCTTCAACTTTTGGAAGATCGTCGCCCACACGACGTCCAAAAGGAGGAAGGACATACAATAGATGATCAAGAGGTATAACAAGAGGTATAATCTTATATATTTTGTTTAGTGTTCTTTTGTATTATGTTTATAATTGCTTTTCAATTATATGCATGTTTTGTGTGGATGTTTACTTTATGTATGTGGCTAAATAATACTTGGATCCTGAACATAAACACGAAAGTCGGCGATCTGGACATCGTATATTCCGCGACTACTCGTAGAATAGAGGTTGGTCACTTGAACAACATGTTTGTTCAAGTGACCACTCTAAACGAATAGCACGACGATGACTTGGTTGGTTGGGAAATCCCTTTTGTCTAGGATTAATATTTTTTTAATCTGTGGACATCGATGGGATCACCATGAACAAACAACCGAGGTGAAGTGGGAAGCAAAGTTTTCCCTCATGGATCAATGAAACCAAACCTTCAATTGGTATCAGAGCCAGGGTTTTCAGTTTTGTGTGTTTAGGATTCGGTTAATTTTTATGCACTTTTCATATATTATATGTTTCGGATAATAGTAGGATATGAGTAGGTTAACTCTTTGGTTGCAGGCATAAGATCCGACTATTATGGCCATATGTGTGTATGTGATTGTATGTGTGTAAATGCTTATTTTGTTGAATCCTCGAAGTTGACGAGGTTAGTATTTATTTTGCATATCACAAGGTCGAATATGGTTGTATGAAATTATTAAGGAGCGTGTGTACTTCCCCATCGTAAGGCACATAACCCGAGATAATTACCTTAGTTCCAAGTAATAGTGAACACTTAGATACAAATATAAGTATCCTCCCCATCGGAGTCACTGCTTTTATTTGTAGGGCCGAAGAGAAACCAGCTATTAATTTTATTTGTCAAAAAGTTAGGTTGACAAGATAGTAAAATTAATGGGTAAAACCTCCTCTTACAAATGTAGAATTCGTATACGTCCACACTATCGTGGCATACGATATTCTCGGTGTTTTGACGTGTTGGTTGATTTTAAAATTTTATTGTTTGAGGAATCAATAATTTTTTTAAATCCAAAGTAATGATCTATGTGATTCTTAGGATTTTCATAATGACTTTCAGTCCACTTGCTATGATACTAAAGGAAAATAAACTTACTGTACCCAAATAATATTGATTGGAAAAGAATCTAAATATTGTTTTAACTACTAAGGAGTACAAGTATGTACTCTTTGAAGAGTGCCCTCCTAAGCTTGCGAATGAGCTAGAAGTCCTTGGAGCTGATATCGATGGGGAAACCCAGGTCGATATCATTCTCTAGTCGACAGGAAGGCTTGCTCAGGCTCAGGCCATGGTTGCTCAGAAGGATTCTACTTCTAAGCCGAAAGGCAAGAAGAAGAAGAAACAAGGTTGAGCAATGGTGGTGGGAGGATCTCAAGGAGGAGTGAAGATGCCGAAAGGCAAGTACTTCACTTGCAAGCAGGATGGACATTGGAAGAAGGACTGTCCCAATCCGAAGCAGAACAAAGGTATATCCTTTGGTCTAGTTGTTGAAACATGGTTAGCAGTGTTATCTACCGGCACCTCGTGTGTAGATACAGGAGCCTCAAATCATGTCCGCAATACTTTGCAGAGGTTCCAGGAAACCCGACGACGAGCTAAGGGAGAGATTACCATTTACTTGGGCAAATGCCTCGAAGGTGACGGCTATTGCATTGGGATATGTTTTATTTATCTTTTTAGAAAAATAAAACTTATGTTCTAAAAAATTCCCTTTATGTACCTTTATTTAGAAAGAATTTAATTTCAGTTTCTAAATTATTTTTGGATGGATATTCTATTTCTTTTAATAAAAGAGTTGTTATAAAAAGGAATAGGGAGAATATCTGTTCAGGTACATTGATAGGAAATTCGTATACACTTTAACCAAAACATCCCACGATGCAAATTAAAGTTAATAACTCATCTTCTAATTCCAATAAGAGAAAAGAACCTTTGAAGATGAACCAAACATATCTTTGGCATCTTAGGCTTGGTCATATTATCCTAAGTAGAATTCAAAGGTTGATAGCTGATGGACCTTTGGGTTCATTAGTGGTGGAAGATTTCTCAACCTGCGAATCTTGCTTGGAAGGTAAAATGACCAAGAGGCCTTTTAAAGGCAAAGGGTATAGAGCCAAAGATGTGTTAGAATTGGTTCATTCTGATTTGTGTGGTCCTATGTCTATCCAGGATAGAGGTGGTTTTGAGTATTTCGTCTCTTTTTTAGACGATTACTCAAGATATGGATACATTTATCTGATGCGCCACAAGTCTGAATGCTTTGACAAGTTCAAAGAATTCAAGGCTGATGTGGAGAAACATCAAGGTAAAATTATCAAGACACTACGATCTGATCGTGGTCATGAGTACCTCTTGGGAGAGTTTAGGAATTACTTATCAGATGTTAGGATTCAATCCCAATTGACTGCACCTGGCACACCCCAGCAGAACGATGTAGAAGAGCGAAGGAATAGGACTCTTATGGAGATGGTTAGATCGATGAAGACTTATTCTGAGTTGCCAGATTCGTTCTGGGGATATGCTCTAGATACGACAGTGTACATTCTGAACTTGGTTCCATCTAAATCAGTGCCTTCTACTCCCACAGAGTTATAGACTAGGCAAAAGCCTAGTCTAAGACATATTCGGATATGGGGGAGTCCAGCACATGTTCTAAAGGCAGATGTTGGTAAGTTGGAACCTCATACAGAAGTACGCATGTTTGTTGGCTATCCTAGAGGAATGAAGGGTGGTTTGTTTTATAGTCCTAGAGATCAGAGGGTGATCGTTAGCACGAACGTCATATTTCTAGAGGAAGACTATGTGATGAGCCACAAACCAAAGAGTAAAATTATTCTGGAGGAATTAAAAGGGGAAGTCACTTTTTCAGTACCGCCGATACAAGAGGATATACCGCAAGTCACTACATCACGTGTCATAGAGGATACACAGGAGATACCACGTCGTAGTGGGAGGGTTGTTAGACAGCCTGATAGATTCATGTTCTTGGGAGAATCTTCTGATTTGGTCCCTGGCCAACATGAACCTAATCCCTGGACATATGATGAGGCAATCGAAGATAAAGATGCAGCATCTTGGCAAAATGCGATGAACACTGAGATTGAATCTATGGATTCAAATCAGGTCTGGGAGCTAGTAGAACCACCCAATGGTGTAAAACCCATTGGATTCAAGTGGATCTACAAAAGAAATAGAGGAATATATGGGAAGGTTGAGACCTTCAAAGCGAGGCTTGTTGCGAAGGGTTATACTCAGAAAGAGGGTATCGATTATGAGGAGACCTTTTTGCCGGTAGCCATGCTTAAGTCTATCCGGATTCTCTTATGCATAGTAGCTCAAATGGATTATGAGGTGTGGCATATGGATGTCCAGACAGCTTTCCATAATGGAAGTCTTGAGGAAAAAATCTATATGAAGCAACTAGAGGGATTCATTGTGAAGGGCAAAGAGCATCTTGTATGTAAGCTTAATCGGTCCATTTATGGATTGAAACAAGCTTCAAGGTCTTGGAATATCAGCTTTAATGAGGTAATCCAGTCTTATGGATTTATTCAAAGTATGGATGAGTATTGTGTATACAAGAGATGTGACGGAAATGTAGTGGTATTTCTTGTACTATACGTAGATAACATTTTGGTGATTGGCAACAATATCAAGGTGTTATCGGACATAAGGGTATGGTTTTCCAAATAGTTTTATATGAAGGACTTGGGAGAAGTGGGACACATCCTTGGGATCATGGTTATACGGGATCGCAAGAAAAGGATGTTGTGCTTTTCCCAAGCTTCATACATAGACATGATTATGGATCGTTTTAGCATGCAGAACTCCAAGAAGGGTTTTCTACGTTTCAGGCATGGAGTTCCTTTATCTAAGGAGATGTGTCCAAAAACATCTGAGGAGATAGAGGAGATGAAGGCGGTTCCTTATGCTTCGGCAGTAGAAAGCCTCATGTATGCTATGCTATGTACGAGACTAGATATCAGCTTTGTCGTGTGCATGGTCAGCAGATATCAGAGTAATCCAGGACAGGGACATTGGACTGCGGTAAATCATATATTGAAGTACCTGAGAAGGAATTGGGATTATATGCTAGTTTACTAGGCAGACCAATTACTCCCTGTGGGTTACACGAATTTCGACTTCCAATATGATAGGGATAACAGTAAGTCTACCTCAGGTTTTGTGTTTACTTTGGGAGGTGGAGCCATTGTATGGAGGAGTGTCAAGCAAAAATGCGTGGCGGACTCCACCATGGAAACTGAGTATGTGGCAGCCTCTGAGGCGGCCAAAGAAGTTGTGTGGCTCAGGAACTTCCTAATGGATTTGGATGTGATTCCTGGTTTGCCCAGAACTATCACAATTTATTGTGATAATAATGGTGCAGTTGCAAACTCGAAGGAACCATGAGCCTATAAGGTAAGTAAATACATAGAGCGCAAATACCACCTGATACGAGAAATCGTAAAGGAGGTAGAAGTTGCTGTCGCCTAGATTGCATCAGAGGATGACCTGGTAGACCCTTTTCACTAAGGCCCTTCTAGTGAGAGCTTTGATAGGCATGTGGAGAGAAGGGGAATCAGATGTATGGCATTATGAGGATAGCATAGTCTTTTAGTATAAGTGGGATATTGTTGGGATGTATACTGAAAAGTTTATCTTTTGTATGAACATATTTATTTTTGAAATAAGAATCACATGATCATTGTTTGCATATTTTTATGGATATGCATATTGTCTAATACATTACATTGTAGATAACATGGTGTGTGTTGTCACACGGGAGATTATGTTATCGGTTCCTTGCAAAGTATAAGTAAAGGCTCACAACCGAGATGGCTTTGGACAAACCATTAGTATGGTTGTAGTGTGATTTGGTATTGGTTTGTCTTGACCATAGAATCACACTAGTGTACTTTGTCTGTATTGAACAGGACCGACTTAGAGGTGATTCAATTTTTTGTTGACTACATAATCGAATCAAACCTCATATATTATATTGTACATTCTCTTAATCCCGATATAATAACGGGCACATATACATAGTAGTCATCTCTTTGATTTACCAATGGGCGAGATTTATAGATTAAATCGATAGACTCGGTAAGTTGGGAGATGATATTATTTATATGGTGTGCCGTTGATTATAGGAGGAAACCGTGTCCTATATATTAGGATGATGATGTCCCCTTGAGGAGCTCATAAGGTTCATCATGTAAACCCTACAGGTGGACTTGGTCCGGCATGATGAAAAGGTTGAGTGGTACTACTCATGGAGTTAGATGTTGATTAATTAATGGTCACTAAATTAATTAATCGACGGACATTCGAGATCTTAAACATGGGGAGAAAATGTACAAATAATATATGGAGCCCATATTAACTTGTGGGGGTTAGTGAGGTAGATCAATGATAATCCTCTAGTGGAATGGATAATCATTAATGGATCGGAATTTATGTCGGCTAGATCCATTGGGTGGCCAAGATACAACTCCTTCTCATGGTCCCTATTGTAGCCTATTAACACCTCATGAAGGTTAGATCCAATGGATGAAAACAAAACTCTAGATCGAAAGGTAGAGATAATCTCTAGATCCGACGGTTGAGATTAAATCTCTACATCCGACGGTTGAGATTGAATCCCTAGAACCAATGGAGAAGATTAAATCATGGCTTATCCCTAACTCTATAAAAGGAGGTGATAGGGGAGGGCGGCAACTTGATGGATGAGGGGATTAGGGTTTGTCCCTTGGCCAACAACCAATCCTAATTATATTAGGATTGGGAGTCGGCGGGTAGGATTAGGGTGGGCGGCAACAAGAAGATGAAGCTCCTTTCTTCTTCTTCCTAAGGATTGGACGGCTCCCTTCCTTCTTCCCTCAACCTTGGCCGGAGCTCAACCTATTCTTCTTCCCTTCATACTTGGTCGGAAATTAAGAGAGCTTAGTTTAGGGTTTGGACGGCAACAAGGAAGAGGATTGCTTTCTTTTCTCTTCTCCAAGTGTTGGCCGGTGCCCATACCCTCTTTGATTCTCCTTTGGCCGGTTACCTATACTCCATGTTCTCTTCCTTGGCCAGCGGTAACATCCAGTCTATTGACTTGGTGGTCATTCTATATAGAAAGAAGAGTTTTGTTTGATGTTCTTCCTTTGTTCGGAGTGAACAAAGAAAAGAAGATTGGTGATCTAGGAGACTTCAAATTTTGAAAGATCATCGTGCACACGATGTCCAAAAGGTGGAAGGACATACAATAGAAGGAGGTATTACAAGAGGTATAATTAGTGTTCTTTTGTATTATGTTTATAATTGCTTTTCAATTATATGCATGTTTTGTGTGGATGTTTACTTTATGTATATGGCTAAATAATACTTGGATCCCGAACATAAACACGAAAGCCAGCGATCCGGACATCGTCTATTCTGTGGCTACTCGTAGAATAGAGGTTCGTCGCTTAAACAACATGTTTCTTCAAGTGACCACTCTAAACGAATAGCACGATGATGACTTGGTTGGTTGGGCAATCCCGTTTGTCTAGGATTATGGTTTTTTTAATCTAGGGACATCGATGGGATCACCATGAACAAACAACCGAGGTGAAGTGGGAAGCGATATTTCCCCTCTCGGATCAATGAAACCAAACCTTCACATATAGAAGTGTGCATGTTCGTTGGCTATCCTAGAGGAACAAAAGGTGGTTTGATTTATAGTCCTAGAGATCAGAGGGTGATCGTTAGCACAAACACTAGATTTCTAGAGGAAAACTATGTGATGAACCACAAGCCCATGAGTAAATTTTTCTGGATGAATTGAGAGGGGAAGTCACTACTTTAGTACCACCGGTACAAGAGGATATACCACAAGTTACTGCACCGCGTGTCATAGAGGATACACAGGTGATACCTCATTGTAGTAGGAGGGTTGTTAGATAGCCTAATAGATTCATGTTCTTGGGAGAATCTTCTGATTTGATCCCTGGCGAACATGAACCTGATCCTTGGACATATGACGAGGCGATCCAAGATAAAGATGCGGTATCTTGGCAAAGTGCAATGAATTCAGAGATAGAATCTATGGATTCAAATTAGGTATGGGAGCTTGTAGAACCACCCAATGGTGTAAAACCCATTGGATACAAGTGGATCTACAAAAGAAAGAGAGGAATAGATGATATGTTTGAGACCTTCAAAGTGAGGCTTGTTGTGAAGGGGTATACTCAGAAAGAGAGTATCAATTATGAGGAGACCTTTTCACCGGTAGCCATTCTTAAGTCTATTCAGATTCTCTTATGTATTGCTGCTCATATGGATTATGAGGTATGGCAGATGGATGTCAAGACAGCTTTACTTAATGGAAGTCTTGAGGAGAACATCTATATGAAGCAACCAGAGGGATTCATTGTAAAGGGCAAAGAGCATCTTGTGTGCAAGCTTAATCGGTCCATTTATGGATTGAAACAAGCTTCGAGGTCTTGGAACATCCGCTTTGATGAGGTAATCCGGTCTTATGGATTTATTCAAAGTCCAGATAAGTCTTGTGTATACAAGAGATGTGACGGAAACGTAGTGGTATTTCTTGTACTATACATAGATGACATTTTGTTAATTGGCAATATTGTCAAGGTGTTATCAGTTGTAAGGGTATGGTTATCCAAACAGTTTGATATGAAGGACATGGGAGAAGTGGGACACATCCTTGGGATCAAGGTTATAAGGGATCGCATGAAAATGATGTTGTGCTTATCTCAAGCTTCATACATAGAAACCATTATGGATCATTTTAGCATGCAAACGTCCAAGAAAGGTTTTCTACCTTTCAGGCATGGAGTTCCTTTATCTAAGGAGATATGTCCTAGAAAATCTAAGGAGATAGAGGAGATGAAGGCGATTCCTTATGCTTCGGCAGTAGTAAGCCTCATGTATGTCATGCTATGTACGAGACTGGATATCTGTTTTGCCATGAGCATGGTTAGCAGATATAAGAGTAATCTAGGATAGGGATATTGGACTGCGGTAAAACATATATTGAAGTACCTGAGAAGGACTAGGGATTATATGCTGGTATACCAGGTAGATCAATTACTCCCTATGGGTTACACAGATTCTGACATCCAATCAGATTGGGATAACAGTAAGTCTACCTTTGGTTTTGTGTATACTTTGGGAGGTGGAGCCATTGTATGGAGGAGTGTCAAGTAGAAATGCATGGCGGACTCTACCATGGAAGCTGAGTATGTGGGGCTAAAGAAGTTGTGTGGCTTAGGAACTTCTTGATGGACTTGGATGTGATTCCTGGATTGCCCAGAACTATCACAATCCATTGTGATAATAGTGGTGCAGTTGCAAACTTGAAGGAACCATGAACCCATATGACAAGTAAACACATAGAGCATAAGTACCACCTGATACGAGAAATCATAAAGTTAGGAGAAGTTGTTGTGGCCAAGATTGCATTAGAGGATAACCTAGCAGATCCTTTCGCTAAGGCCCTTCTAGCAAGAACTTTTGATAGTCATGTGGAGGGAATGGGAATCATATGTATGGTAGTATGAGGACAGCATAGTCTTTTAGTATAAGTTGGAGATTGTGGGATGTATACTGAAAAGTTTATCTTTTGTATGTACATCTTTATTTTTGAAAAAAGAATCACATGTTCATTGTTTGCATATTTATGGTTATGCATATTGTCTCGTCTAATACATTAGATTGTAGATAACATGGTGTGTAGTATCACACGAGAGATCATATTATCAGTTCCTTGTAAAGTATAAGTAAAAGCTCACAACCGAGATGGTTATGGACAAACTATTGGAATGGTTGTAGTGTGATTTGGTATTGTTTTGTCATGACCATAGAATCACACTAGTACACTTTGTGTGTATTGTGCAGGACTGATTTATAGGTGATTCGATTTATTGCTGACTACATAATTGAATCGGACCTCAGATATTATGTTGTACATGCTCTTAATCCCGATATAATAACGGGCACATATAGTTAGTATTTATTTCTTTGATTTACCAAAGAGCGAGATTTATATAGTAAATCGATAAGCTCGGTAAGTTGGGAAATGATATTATTTATATGGTGTGCCGATGATTATAGGAGGAAACCGTGTCCTATATATTAGGATGATGATGTCCCCTTGAGGAGCTCATAAGGTTCATCATGTAAACCCTGTAGGTGGACTTGGTCCGACATGATGATAAGGTTGAGTGGTACTACTCATGGAGTTAGATGTTGATTAATTAATTGTTAGTAAATTAATTAATTGACGGACATTCGAGATCTTAAACACGGGGAGATAAATGTACAAATAATATATGGAGCTCATAATAACTTATGGGGGTTGGTAAGATATATCAATGATAATCCTCTAGTGGAATGGATTATCATTAATGGATCGGACTTTATGTGGGCTTGATCCATTGGGTGGCCAAAATCCAACTCCTCCTCATGGTCCGTACTGTAGCCTATTAAAACCCTCATGGAACCTAGATCCGATGATGGAAAATGAAACTGTAGATCCAATGGTGGAGATTAAATCTCTAGATCCGACGGTGGAGATTAAATCTCTAGATCCGATGGTGGAGATTAAATCTTTAGATCCGATGGTGGAGATTAAATCTCTAGGTCCGACTGTTGAGATTAAATCTCTCGTTCCGACGGTTGAGATTAAATCTCTTGATCTGACGGTAGAGATTAAAGGAGGCTTAAGCCTAACTCTATAAATATGGCTTAAGGGGTGGGTGGCAAGAGACAAGAAAGATTAGGGTTTTGGCTTTGGGCTGTTAGGGTTTGGAGAAGTCTTGGGCGGCAAGACTTTAAAGGTTTGTTGCCGGCGCCCATCTTCCTCTTCTCAACCTTGGCCAGCGCTCAACCTTGGCCGGCGGTGACTAGGGTTAGGGTTCTTCCCTTGAAGCTCTTGGTCTGCGCCCACTCCATCTTCTTCATCTATTCCTTGGCCGGCAGCTACATCAAGTCTCTTGACTTGGTGGCCGGTCCTACATAGGAAAGAGTTTCATTTCATTCTTCGCTTTGTTCAAACCGAACAAGGAAGGGAAGAGTGTGTTCTAGGAGGCTTCGACTTTTGGAAGATAGTCCCCCATGCGACGTCCAAAAATAGGAAGGACATACAATAGAATATCAAGAGGTATAACAAGAGGTATAATGCATGTTTATGAATCTTTTCTTATACTATGCATGTTGTATACTTTGTTATGTAGCTAATTTACTTGGACCCCGAATACAAACACAAAAACCGCCGTTCCGTACCTCGTCTATTCCGAGGCTAATCATTGAATAGTGGTTTCTTACTTGAACAACAAGTTTGTTCAAGTGACCACTCTAATCGAATAGCACGTCGATGGAACGATTGCTTGGGTAATCGCTCTTTATCAAGGATATTTTTTTTATCCGAGGAAGTAGACGGGATCGCCATGAACAAGCGACAGAGTTGAAGTGGGAAGCGAAGTTTCCTCCCTTTAATTTTTATAAATTCCCACGGCCTCCATTACGATTTGACATGTGATGCAAACAAACTTGCGCGTCGGCTCTGAGTGTCTTCCTCCCCATCGGATGTGTTTGTTTGCGGATCACAGGGTCGAATATGGTTATAGGAAATTATTACGGAGAATGTGTACTTCCCCATCGGAAGGCACATAACCTACGATAATTACCTTGGTACCATGTAATGGTGAACACTTAGATGCAAATAGGAGTATCCTCCCCATCGGAGTCACTGCTTTTATTTGTAGCGCCGAAGAGGAAACAACTATTAATTTTATTTGTCAAAAAGTTAGGTTGACAAGATAGTAAAATTTATGGGTAAAACCTCCTCTTACAAATGTATAATTCGTATATGTCCACATTATCGTGGCATACGATATTCTCGATTTTGGTTGATTTTAAAATTTTAATGTTTGAGGAATCAATAATTTTTTGAAATCTAATATTTTGATATATGTTTTTCTTAGGTTTTTCAAAATGACTTTCAACCCGCTTGTTGTGATATTGAAAAAAAAAACTTACTGGACCCAATTATGTTGATACGAAGAGGAATCTTGATATTGTCTTGACTGCCGAGGAGTACAAATATGTACTCCTCGAAGAGTGCCCACCAAGCATGCGGATGATTCTGAGGAAAAGGAGAAGGAGAGTTATAAGAAGTGGATCAAGCCTTATGAGATGGCGCGATGTTACATTTTGGCTTCTATGTCAAATTTATTGCAACATCAGCATCAAGCCATGCCAACTGCTTATGACATGATGCTCAATCTCAAAGAGCTTTTCGGACACCAGAATCGGGCTGCAAGGCAGGAACCCATGAGGAACTTGATGATAACTACCATGATCGAGGGAACACCCGTGAGGGATCATGTTCTCAAGATAATGGCTCATTTGAATGAGCTAGAAGTCCTCGGAACTGTGATCGATGGGGAAACCCAGGTCGATATCATTCTCCAGTCTCTACCTAGGAGTTTTGAGCAGTTTTTCCTAAATTACAACATGAACAAGAGGTTGTATTCATTGGCGGAGCTTCTGATAGAACTCCAAGCGACAGAGGGACTTTTTCGTCAGAGTGCTAAGGCTCAGGCCATGGTTACCAAAAAGGTTTCTACTTCTAAGCCGAAAGACAAGAAGAAGAAGAAACAAGGTGGGACAAAGGTGGCAGGAGGACCTCAGGGAGGAGTGAAGAAGCCGATAGACAACCGCTTCACTTGCAAGTAGAATGGACACTGGAAGAAGGACTGCCTCAACCGGAAGCAGAACAAAGGTATATCTTTTGGTCTAGTCGTTGAAACATGTTTAGCAGTGTTATCTACCAGCACCTGGTATGTAGATACGGGAGCCACTGATCATTTCTGCAATACTATGCAGGTGTTTCAGGAAATCAGATGACTGGCTGAAGGAGAGATTACCGTCTACTTGGGTGATGTTATGAAGGTAGGGATTGTTACAGTGGGAGATGTTTATTTGTCTTTTGAGAGGAATAAAGTTTTGGTTCTGAAAAATTGCCTTTATGTACCTTTATTTAGAATGAATTTGATTTCGATTTCTATATTGTTTATGGATGGATATTCTATTTCTTTTAATGACAGAGTTGTTAGAAAAAGGAATAGGGAGATTATCTGTTCTAGTGCATTTATAGGAAATTTATATACACTTGAACCAAAAGCTCCCACGATGCAAATAGAAGTAAATAACTCATCTTCTAATTCAAATAAGAGAAAAGAACCCTCGAAGATGAACCAAATGTATCTTTGGCATATATGGCTAGGTCATATTAATAGGCCTTTTAAAGATTGATAGTTGATGGACCTCTGGGTTCATTGGTGGTGGAAGATTTCCCAACCTACGAATCTTACTATGAAGGTAAAATGACCAATAGGCCTTTTAAGGCCAAGGGGTATAGAGCCAAAGATGTGTTGGAATTGGTTCATTCTGATTTGTGTGGTCCTATGTCTATCCAGGCAAGAGGTGGTTTTGAATATTTCATCTCTTTTATAGATGATTATTCAAGGTATGGATACATTTACTTGATGCACTACAAGTCTTAATGTTTTGACAAGTTCAAAGAATTCAAGGCTGATGTGGAAAAATGTCAGGGTAAAAGTATCAAGACACTATGATCTGATTGTGGTGGAGAGTACTGTTGGGTTTCCGGCACCGCGGCGTGTGTGTGTTCGTACATGTTTCGTAAACATGCAAACAGCGGAAGCAATAAAAATAATAAATCTACATTTATTACAACACACACAACACACGCATGCATAGTACAACATGTGTAGACATAATCGTAAATTTAAATTTGCAATAAAAGGAAATTTAACTACGTTATACCTTTCGTATTACGTGTAGCGGGAACGAACTCAACCGGAATGATCCTCGCTAGAATCGTCTCTATCCGTATCCACACCGAGTATCCTCGGGATGACTATGCTAAGCCACGAGCTTCATCTTCGTACGGGTTACTAGCCTCGTGTTGAAGACGACGTGATCGAGAGATGATCACGATCCGAATCCAAATTGGGATCCTAAGACAAGTCCTCAAGACTCGCTTCTCCGGAGAGGTATACATCAACCGATTGACGAATCCTTCGTCCTCCACCTCAGAGGATTACCAGAGATCGAATCCCCGGTAAGTTAGCCGCTGTCGGAGCTCTAACCGTCGTCCAAACGACACTCCGACGAGAGGAGAACAAGCTGTCCAGAAAACTGGACAGCTTTGGTGGAGGAGATAGGCTCCGGCCAACCAAGGGAAGATAAAGCTCACCTTGATGCCAAACCTAAAGGAGGTCACCGGAGGGTCACCAGAGGGTCGCCGGAGGATCACCGGACGAAGCTTGGACGCCGGCAACTACTTGGACGGCGGCACAAGAGGTAGGGTGGCAATGGAGGTTGGAGCCAACTCTTAGAGGGGATGAGGTGGGCGGCAACTTGAGCTAGGGTTTTTGGATTAGGGCTTAATTATCCCTTAAGCCCTCTTTTATAGAGAACTAATTCTCTGTATGGTTATTGGATCATAACCATTAGGCCCGTTAACCCGCTCCATTAAGATAAGTTAAAATAAACCAAACCATGATGGTTTATTTTAAGTTAAAATGAACCGAACCAACTTTTGGTTCATTCGTTTAAAATAAACCAAACCCTTTGGTTTATTCTCCTCCATTGGATTAGAACCAAACCATTTTGGTCCATCCATTATGTCTTCATAAGACACGTCCCATCCACGCTTCCATTGCGACTGAAATGATTTCATACTCGCTCCATTTTTGGTCTAACCAAACTTAGTTTCTCTCGGTCTGAGAATCCCATTATCAAGCTCGTTTTAAATCCTTCGGATTACGCTCGTTGTGCGTGTGACCAAATAGGTTCTCGGTTTATGTTGGCCGTCTATAATTAACCATTAATTATAGAACGATCATGAGTGACACCTAGTAGTACATCATGATCCCCAATTAACCAAAAAGATCAACGGTTGATCCAGAACTATTTCTGAAACCCTTCAACAGCTCGAATGATTCGTGCCCCATTCCCTTCACTCATCTTATAACCACTTGGTTCAGGACATGGTCTATAGTGTCAGTCCCCACTAGGCTGACTACGTCACACCTAGCCAAAGTATCATTTCCTCATCCTACGGATTCTAGTTACTGCACATGTATCGAAGAGTACTTTACTCTAAACATGTAATGCTTTGGCCAAAGACTTTAGTAACAATCCGACGAGAGGCCATGGGTATACATCTCCTCGCAAGGAGTGGTGAATCCTTTATAGGCTATTCAAACACCTTCAATCACTTCGACTTATACCCAATCATCCCGGGTCCACATCTCCTTAGAGATGTTTGCTTAAGATGTCAAAGCATAAGTCTCCATGATCAAGATGACTTGAATACCGCATGTCAAAGGAACATCGCACTTAAGCTACAGTAAGAACTTCATTGACATATCTATATATGCAGATAACCATATGAAGTCTTACACCTGGTCACTCGAATGAACTAGTTACCATAACTAGCATCCACGATTAACTCCGAACATCACAATATCTCCAGCCAGTGAGAATCATCTGCTTGGATACACCAAGGGGTATACCTCGTGCTAGTCTCGACAGAATCGATGGTGTCCAAATCCATCAATTCATCGACTAGGGATAATTCTGATACATCACAATTACACATGTAGAGATACTCACTAGTTGTGATCCAATCACAAATTCACTCATGCTGTGAATCGTATCGCGGACATTCAGTAAATGAGTTTAAGATCCAATCAAATACATGAAAACATGTACATTCAAATAGTGAATCTTCATTTATCAAATAAATGATATGACCATAAGGCGATTTCCTTAGGACACCTCTCATATATTACTAACAAGTACCTCTCATGAGAGTTTAGGAATTACTTTTTAGAGGCTGGGATTCAATCCCAATTGTCTACACCTGGCACACCCCAGCAGAATGGTGTAGCAGAGCGATGGAATAGAACTCTTATGGAGATGGTTAGATAGATGATGAGTTATTCTGAGTTACCAGATTCGTTCTGGGGATATGCTCTAGATACAATAGTGTATATTATGAACTTGGTAACATCTAAATAAGCGCCTTCTACTCTCATAGAATTGCGGACTGGGGGAAAGCATAGTTTGAGACATATTCGGATTTGGGGGAGTCCAGTACATGTGCTGAAGGCAGATGCTGGTAAATTGGAACCTCGTATAGAAGTGCGCATGTTCGTTGGCTATCCTAAAGGAACGAAAGGTGGTTTGTTTTATAGTCCTAGAGATCTGAGGGTGATCGTTAGCACGAATGCCAGATTTCTAGAGGAAGACTATGTGATGAACCACATGGCCATGAGTAAGATTGTTCTAGAGGAATTGAGAGGGGAAGTCACTGCTTCAGTACCACAAGTACAAGAGGATATACCACAAGTCACTGCACCGCGTGTGTCACGCCCCGAGAGTATGTCGTGCCGAAAAGCAAATGGATGACATCTCCCCTGTACGTGGCAACATTTCGAGTTAATACAAGGCCCGTAGTTCCACAACAACAATATAATATAAAGAAATCAGCATACCAAACACAGTGGAAAATTATACCACATACTCACAACATACACACTAACACACAAACCGAAAAAAACACTGGTGTACACCACCAGACAAGTCGACTGTACTAAAATCATACATAAAGCATCGACCCAAAACAATGTCCACAACATAAAGACAAAGTCCATACATAAACCAAAGTCCATGACATAGAACAAATTCCATAACATAAACAAAATTCCTCAGGAGACTCAGAAAAATGGAGATGGGATGTGTAGGGGATCGATTGGACGCTAGAGGGGGGGGGGGGTGAATACCGCGTTACCATTCTTTGATGGAATTTGATCGTGATACAAAACTCATTATGCGCAGTGGAATAGTAATAATAAAACCAATAACGAATTGAAATAACCATGAACACAAAGATATAACGTTGTTCAGAACCGAACGGTTCCTACTCCACGGATCGAGCTCTAAAGAGCTCTAGCGATGCCAATGCAATCACCAATCACAAATACTCCTTCTCAACACAAGTCAGAGGTAGAGAAACCTCGTACAAAAGATTACAACAATAATCTAAATGGATACAAGCAAATACAATAGTGAAATACAATGCAAGTAAAGAAAACTACTTTACAATTTCTCTTTGAATGCCTGATCACTTGGTTGCTTGAAATCAACTTGGAGACCGTGATTTGCAAAAGCAAATCGTGCCAAAAGCCCTAAAGAAACCATGCCTTTTTTCTCCATCACAAGCTCCTTTTATAGCTTTAACTTGTGCTGGAAAAAGTCGATCAGTCGACTGCTCGGGACCATCAGTCGACTGTTGCCACTGTTGTCATGAGACAACGGCTAGATCCACGCTGGATAAGTCCATCGGATCCATCATCAGTCGACTGATGATACCCATCAGTCGACTGATGATACCCTTCAGTCGACTGATGGACCCTTCACTCGACCAGTCGAGTCTCAACTCCATTCTGTGCCCAATTTCATGAGCACTAGTCGACTGATCACAAGATCAGTCGACTGCTCAGCCTATCATTCGACTGCCCACCTATGGCAGTCGACTGCTAAGGCAATTCCCACAGTCAAACCCTAGTTGACTCAGGCTAGTCGACTGTCACATCCCACTAGTCGACTGGTACACCTCAAACATGAGGTTTTAGCCCAAGTATGATTCCACTATACTTGCTAGACCACCCTTAGCCTAGACCTAAGCCTTCTAGCCACCTCCATCAGCCTCACGCCTCTTGGATCCCTCCAAGTCATCCATGAATTGTTCATCCATCGCGCTAGCCTTCAGGTGCTTCCATCGGCTATGTCATGCTAACGGTGTCTACACCGCCAAGGCACATTGGACTTACGCCACCAAGACTCCGCTTGGACTTTACGCTGCCAACCATTGGTCATATGCTGCCAAGACTTCACCCTTGGACTTTACGCCGCCAACCATTGGACTTATGCTGCCAAGACTTCACCCTTGGACTTTACACCACCAATATCAAACCCCTTGGACTTCTCAAATGCCAAGACTCAAGTTTGGACTTTGTCTTGCCAAGCCATGTTGGACTTTCCATGCCAAGACCCATGCTTGGACTTTTCATGCCAAGTACCCATGACTTGGACTTTACCTTGCCAAGACCCATGCTTGGGCTTTCCCAAATGCCAAGTGTCTCACTTGGTCTTTCCCATGACAATTACATTGTCATACGTTTTTTTCTATCATCAAAACATCTCTCGAGCCAAGCTCGAGTCCTGGTCAATCGTGACCTGGGCCGATTGCACCAACAATCTCCCCCTTTTTGATGTTTGACAAAAACCAAAAAAACCATTTGAGTTAGACCATCTAACTCAAGAACTCCTTACCAATTATCCCAAATTAGTAATCATAACTTTCTCCCCCTTTTTGACATACATCAAAAGGTTTTCTCTCGAAGGAGGTCAATGTCTCATGTCCCAATGAGATCTTACAATCTCCCCCTTGATCCAAAAATACCTAGGATACCTACCATTTTTCTAGTGATAAGTCCCATATCACTCAAGAGAGACAATCCTATCCACTCTCCCGATTTCCAAATTGGGTATCTCAAAATCTCATTTTTCCTTCTCATGAGGAAAAATACCATCCATCATCCCATGATGGATACCTCCCCCTAAAGACTTGCTCCCCCTTGACCATTGCACCAACAATGTCTTTGGGAAGTCCCTAGTCCAATAGGAACTTTAAACCATCAAAATTACGGTTCTAAGTTCAAACATGAACTCTCCCCACCTTAAATTTTATACATTATCCTAACACCTCTCCAAATCCATATCTAATGGATTTTCACACTTTATAATGCTTCCCAAAGCATATCATAGGGTTAGGAGTGGTTAGGGACCTTAACCGTAGCTGAACACGGGAGAAACAAACCTTGTTTTCCTGAAATCAACATTGGCAGTCGACTCAATCAGATACCAATCGACTGCACCTCACATCAGTCGACTGCCACCCAGGGCAGTCGACTGATAATTGAAATTTCTGAATTTCAGTTATCAAACTAGAATTTCAGAAAATCATAAGTAATTCTACGTATATCGAAAAATCACAAAATTTGATACGTATATTACTTATAGTCAATACAATGGGTGAAAAAATATTTGAAAATTATTTTACCTATAAAATACTGAAATTGATACAAAATTCAAAAGTGAAGACAACTTTTAAGTTTTGGCTCACTTTGTATCAACTTCATCAATAGTGATTGCTATCAAAAGATAGACTTCACCAAGGTTTTCTAAAATGATTTTAAAATATTTTCAAAACCTTATTTTGGATCATATTCCTTGGGCTCAATGTACATGACTTGCACACAAGCTTTCCCAATGATCCACCACTCATATAAGATGAGTTTGAGTTCATCTAGATGCAAAAACTATTCACCTTGATCTTAACTCATATCCTAGCATCTCACATGTATCTAGGGTGTATAAATACACATACATGTCAATGTGATGTGAGATGTGAGTTTTGTTCTCCCTAATCTAGGGTTTCATGCATTTTCTAAGGCAACTCTACTTGATTTCCTTATACATGGGACTTCAAGTCATGCCAATTGTCCTTAATTCAATTTTAATCAAATGCATGAATGATTATGACATTAAAGATGGTATAAATAAACACATGCTCATAATCATGATGTCATGGCATAATATGAAATCTAAAAACACATGACATTAATCCTTAATCCTAAAACATGATCATGACATATAAATGAGGAAAAATAAACATACTGTCATGTCATGCAATATGGCAAATCAAGGTATGAAAAATAAAAAGTATAGGTATAATAACACCTAAATTTTAATATTAATTATCATTTGATATAATTAAGTATATTTTGCCATAATATTACTTTTCTCCCTATTGTGCCAAAAACCCAAAATGGCACACTATGACCTCTAACCCTAAAATGTGCCAATTTGATTAATTTATCAAACTTCTCAAATAATATTGGCACATCCTAAAATCTTTTAGGATTAAAGCTCAAATGTATTTCCAAGGTAACCATAACCTTGAAAATAACCTAAAGTGCCACCTTTATCATGGTTGAGTTAACTACCCACCCAATCAAGGTTGGCACACCCTAAACCCATCTAGCATGAATCAATCACGCTCTTAGTAACCCAAAACCTATTTGAGCTCCTAGAGTTAATTAGGTATTCCTTAGGGATATCCTCCCTAGATACCTTCCTAATGACCCTCCTAGGCTTGGTAGCCTTGGTCATTTTGGTCTTACCTAGGTTGACTCTAGGGGTAACTCCCCTTGCAACCTTCTTAGTGGCAACCCTAGGTTTCCTAGAAACCCTAGCCACTAGGCACAAACCTTGGTTACTGCTAGGGATAACTTCCCTAGTAACCTTGGTCTTCCTAGACCTAGTTTGTGTTCCATAATCAAATGGAACACTATGATAAGCCACCTTAGTCTTAGGTTTGTGACCCAAACCTTGCTTGCCCTTGGTTGACTTTTGTTTCTTGGGTCCTAGATGTTGACTTTGAGGTTTTGACCCTTGACTTTGACCATTAGACCCTTGAAATTGATTTTGTATCCTATTTAGGGTATTTTCAAGTTTCTCAAGCCTTGACCTCAAGGCTTGGTTTTCTAATTCTAATTGCCTAACTTTAGAATTTTGGTTTGATCTTTGGGCATTGTCCTTTCTAGGCATATGCCTAGTCCATTTAGGATTAAAACCTAGGTGATCTTGTATTTTCCTAATAGATTCCCTAGGTATGGTTTTTCTAGGGACATTAGTCCCAAATATTTCCTTATCTCCTAAGTGGACACTTTTAGCACCTAAACAAAAATATTTAATTTTAGCATGCTTTTCATGATGAATTGCAAGAGAATTAAAATTCCTCGCATGCTTTTGACTTTTAAATTTAGAAGGTACATTATTAAAATATACCTTAGGGTTTGCCTTAGAGGCTCCCCCTACTTGTGATGCTCCCCTTTGAGTCTTCTTCTCCCCCTTTGGGCATTGATTCAGGTAGTGTCTCGGTTGCCGGCATTTGAAGCAAATCACTTGCTCCTTACTTTTGGTTGTTGGGGGACCGACATCCTTAAATTTTGGTGTCAGTGGAGCTTTTCTTACTCTCTTTGGGCATTTGCTCTTATAATGCCCACTTTTCCTAAACTCAAAGCAAATTATATGATTTTTATTTAAACCTAAATTTCTTGAGTTACCTAGGGTATTTGTGGTGGTAGGTGCCGGAGTTGGATTTTGAGCTTCATCATCTTGACCGGATGTCAAAGCTTCTTCTTGATGTTCCGGTGTGGAAGTTCTTTCCTCCCCCTCAATCCTTGAGGTGGATGCTTCTTCCACTTCTTCCACCGATCCGGATGTTTACTCCCTATCAACTTCCGACTCCTCAAGCTCTTTAGATGCCGATGTGCTTGCTTGAGCTTGAGAGGGTGAGCACTCCTCTTCTTCTTCTTCTTCTTCTTGGACCGATGATAAATTTTCACGGAGCTTTGCCACTTGGCTCCATAGCTCCTTGGCATCTACATAATTACCTAACATACACAAGATATTGTTAGGCATCAAATCAATTAAAAATTTTATCACCTTATCATTTTTCTCGGATGCTTGGACTTGCTCTTCGGTCCATCTCTTCTTTTTGATGAATCCACCTCTTGGTCCTCTTGGATATTCAAATCCATCCATCAAAATGGACCATTCCTCAAAGTCTCTCATCATAATAAAATCTTCAATTCTTCTCTTCCAAGAATTGAAGCCTTCTCATCCGTATTGAGTATAGGGCACCGGTGTGTTGATGTTCCAACCTAATTGTTCTTGGACTTCCATCTTCACCCTCTGTGCTCCCTTAGTTGTTAAACTTCAAGAGCGGCCTCGCTTTGATACCACTTATAGGGGATCGATTGGATGCTAGAGGGGGGGTGAATACCGCGTTACCGTTCGTTGATAGAATCCGATCGTGATCGTCTCTACAAAACTCGTTATGCACAGCAGAATAGTAATAATAAAAGCAATAACGAATTGAAACAACCACGAACACAAAGATATAATGTGGTTCGGAACCGAACGGTTCCTACTCCACGGATCGAGCTCTAAAGAGCTCTAGCGATGCCAATGAAATTACTAATCACAAATACTCCTTCTCGACACAAGTCGGAGGCGGAGAAACCTCGTACAAAAGATTACAATAATAATCTAAATGGATACAAGCAAATACAATAGTGAAATACAATGCAAGTAAAGAAAACTACTTTACAATTGCTCTTTGAATGCTTGATCACTTGGTTGCTTGAAATCAACTTGGAGACCCTAATTTGCAATAGCAAATCACCCTAAAAGTCCTCAAGAAACCATGCCTTTTTCCTCCATCACGAGCTCCTTTTATAGCTTCAATCTGTGATGGAAAAAGTCGATTAGTCGACTACTCGGGACCATCAGTCGACTGATGCCACTGTTGTCGTGAGACAACGGCTAGATCCACGATGGATAAGTCCAACGTGTTAGTGCCTATAAGATCCACATATCTCCACAATGGTATGATATTGTCCACTTTGGGCCTAAGCCCTCATGGTTTTGTTTTTGGGCTCTACCCAAAAGGCCTCATCCCAATGGAGATATCTTTTTTCTTATAAGCACATGATCTTTTCCATGTCTTACCAATGTGGGACTTTGATTGTATTCCCCATACTCCCAACAATCCCCCCCTCAAACGAAGGACCACATTGGGCCCCCCCTCAAGCCTATCCCTCCTCGAAGGATTTTCTCTGCTTGATGTCCGATCTTCAACCCACCAGGACTTCCTGTCAGTTGTTCGGTCCCCCCGACCCAACTAGACTTCCTTCCTGATGTCTGGTTCTCTTGATCCGGACGTGGGAGCTCAACTTCCTTCGTTCGAGGTTCATGGCTTGACATGGACCATGGCTCTGATACCAATTGTTGGTGCTTATAAGCTCCACATATCTCCACAATGGCATGATATTGTCCACTTTGGGTCTAAGCCCTCATGGTTTTATTTTTGGGCTCTACCCAAAAGGCCTCATCCCAATGGAGATATCTTTTTTCTTATAAGCACATGATCTTTTCCATGTCTTACCAATGTGGGACTTTGATTGTATTCCCCATACTCCCAACACAACGGATTCATCATCAGTCGACTGATGATACCCATCAGTCGACTGATGGAGCCTTCACTCGACCAGTCGAGTCTCGACTCCATTCTGTGCCTAATTTCACAACCACCAGTCGACTGATCACAATATCAGTCGACTGCTTAGCCTATCAGTCGACTGCCCACCTATGGTAGTCAACTGCTAGGGAAATTCCCGTAGTCAAACCCTAGTTGACTCAGGCTAATCGACTTCAACATCGCACCAGTCGACTGACACACATCAAACATGAGCTTTTAGCCCATGTATGGTTCCACCATACTTGCTAGACCACCCTTAGCCTAGACCTAAGCATTCTAGCCACCTCCATCAGCTTCACGCCTCTTGGATCCCTCCAAATCATCCATGACTTGTTCATCCATCGCGCTAGCCTTCAGGTGCTTCCATCGGCTATGTCATGCTAATGGTGTCTACACTGCCAAGGCACATTGGACTTATGCCGCCAAGACTCAGCTTGGACTTTACGCTGCCAACCATTGGACTTATGCTGCCAAGACTTCACCCTTGGACTTTACGCTGCCAACCATTGGACTTATGGTGCCAATATCAAACCCCTTGGACTTCTCAAATGCCAAGACTCAAGCTTGGACTTTCCCTTGCCAACCCATGTTGGACTTTCAATGCCAAGACCCATGCTTGGACTTTTCATGCAAAGTACCCATGACTTGGACTTTACCTTGCCAAGACCCATGCTTGGACTTTCCCATGATAATTACATTGTCATATGTTTTTGTCTAACATCAAAACATCTCTCGAGCCAAGCTCGAGTCCTAGTCAATCGTGACCTGGGTCGATTGTGTTGGGTTTCTGGCACCGCGGTGTGCGTGTGTTCGATCACGTTTCGTAAACATGACACAGCGGAAGCAATAAAAATAATAAATCTACATTTATTACAACACACACAACACACGCATGCATATTACAACAAGTGTAGACATAATCGTAAATTTAAATTTGCAATAAAAGGAAATTTAACTACGTTATACCTTTCGTATTACGTGTAGTGGGAACGGCATCAAACGGAACGATCCTCGCTAGAATCGTCTCTATCTGTATCCATGCCGAGTATCCTTAGGATGACTTCGCTAAGCCATGAGCTTCGTCTTCGTACTGGTTACTAGCCTCGTGTTGAAGACGACGTGATCGAGAGATGATCACGATCCGAATCCAAATTCGGATACAAAGACGAGTCCTCAAAACTCGCTTCTCCGGAGAGGTATTCGTCAACCGTTTGACGAATCCTTCGTCCTCCACCTCAGAGGATTACCGGAGATCGAATCCCCGGTAAATTAGCCACTGTCAGAGCTCTAACCGTCGTCCAAATGACGCTCCGACGAGAGGAGAACAAGCTGTCCAGAAAAACTGGACAGCTTTGGTGGAGGAGATAGGCGCCGGCCAACCAAGGGAAGATAAAGCTCACCTTGATGCCAAACCTAAAGGAGATCATCGGAGGGTCGCCAGAGGATCACCGGTTGAAGCTTAGACGCTGGCAACAACTTGGACGGCAGCACAAGAGGTTGGGCGGCAATGGAGTTTAGCGCCAACTCTTAGAGGGGATAAGGTGGGCGGCAACTTGAGCAAGGGTTTTTGGATTAGGGCTTAATTATCCCTTAAGCCCTCTTTTATAGAGAACTAATTCTCTTAATGGTTATTGGATCATAACCATTAGGCCCGTTAGCCCGCTCCATTAAGATAAGTTAAAATAAACCAAACCATGATGGTTTATTTTAAGTTAAAACGAACCGAACCAACTTTTGGTTCATTCGTTTAAAATAAACCAAACCCTTTGGTTTATTCTCCTCCATTGGATTAGAACCAAACTATTTTGGTTCATCCATTATGTCTTCATAATACACGGCCCATCCACGCTTCCATTGTGACTGAAACGATTTCATGCTCGCTTCATGTTTGGTCCAACCAAACCTAGTTTCTCTCGGTCTGAGAATCCCATTCTCAAGCTCGTTTTAAATCCTTTGGATTACGCTCGTTATGCGTGTGACCAAATAGGTTCTCGGTTTATGTTGGTCGTCTATAATTAACCATTAATTATAGAACGATCGTGAGTGGCACCACGTAGTACATCATGATCCCCAATTAACCGAAAAGATCAACGATTGATCCAGAACTATTTCTGAAACCCTTCAGCAGCTCGAATGATTCATGCCCCATTCCCTTCACTCATCTTATACCCACTTGGTTCAGGACATGGTCTATTGTGTCAGTCCCCACTAGGCTGACTACGTCACACCTAGCCCAAGTATCATTTCCTCGTCCTACGGATTCTAGTTACTGCACATGTATCTAAGAGTACTTTACTCTAAACATGTAATGCTTTGGCCAAAGACTTTAGTAACAATCCGACGAGAGACCATGGGTATACATCTCCTCGCAAGGAGTGGTGAATCCTTTATAGGCTATTCAAACACCTTCGATCACTTCGACTTATACCCAATCATCCCGGGTCCACATCTCCTTAGAGATGTTTGCTTAAGATGTCAAAGCATAAGTCTCCATGATCAAGATGACTTGAATACCGCAAGTCAAAGGAACATCGCACTTAAGCTACAAAGAAAAACTTCATTGACATATCTATATATGCAGAGAACCATATGAAGTCTTACGGCTGGTCACTCCAATGAACTAGTTACCATAACTAGCATCCACGATTAACTCCGGACATCACTATGTCTCCAGCCAGTGAGAATCAGCTGCTTGGATACACCAAGGAGTATACCTCGTGCTAGTCTCGACAGAATTGATGGTGTCCAAATCCATCAATTCATCGACTAGGGATAATTCCGATACATCACAATTACACATGTAGAGATACTCACTAGTTGTGATCCAATCACAAATTCTCTCATCGCCGTGAATCGTATCGTGGACATTCAGTAAATGAGTTTAAGATCCAATCAAATACATAAAACATGTATACTCAAATAGTGAATCTTCATTTATCATATAAATGGTTCATACATAAGGCGATTGCCTTAGGATATCTCTCATATATTACTAACAGACTCCCACTTGGCCTAATGCCAATCGCTACAGTATCCAATACCATAAGCTCTAACATGACCCTCAAACTTACTTTGAGGTAATGCCTTAGTCAAAGGATCCTCTAAGTTCCTTTCAGTGGGAATTTTCTCGATTTGTATTTCGTTCCTACTGATGATCTCTCTGATAAGATGATAGCGGCGAAGCACATGTTTGGATCATTGATGAGACCACATCAAGTTCAGAGATGAACTTCTTGATCCAAACTGCTTCCTTTGCTGCTTCCAAAGCTGCAATGTATTCTGCCTTAGTGGCAGAATCCGCTATAGCGTCATGCTTGGAACCTTTCCAACTTATTGCGCCTCTATTCTAGGTGAATACATAGCCAGACTGAGACATGGAATCATCCTTGTCTGTCTGGAGCTGGCATCCGTATACCCACGTATCACCATGTACCCTTCTCCATATATTAGGAACACATCCTTAGTTCTTCTCAAGTACATAAGGATCGTCTTAACAGCCACCCTATAATCCATTCCTGGATCAGACTGGTATCTGCTCGTGACACTCAGAGCATACGATACATCGGGCCTTGTACATAACATAGCATACATGATAGATCCTATTGCAGATGCATAGGGAATCTTACTCATGCAAATCCTCTCGTCTTCTGTGCGCGGACACATAGACTTCGAAAGGTGTATCCCATGCCTGATGGGTAGGAAACCTTTCTTGGATTCCGACATGCTAAACCTCTTTAGCACTCGGTCTATATATGTAGACTGCGAATGACCAAGCAACCGTTTCGATCTATCTCTATAGATCTTAATCCTGAGGATGTAGGTTGCTTCTCCCAGGTCTTTCATGGAGAATGTCTTGGATAACCAAACCTTAATCGATCAGAAGATCAAACATCGTTTCCTATAAGTAATATGTCATCGACTTATAATACTAGGAACACGATTGCACTCCCACTAACCTTCTTGTACATACAAGGTTCGTCTGGATTTTGTGAGAAATCAAACTTTTTGATTGTCTCATCAAAACGGATATTCCAGCTCTTGGATGCTTGCTTCAATCCATAAATGGATCGTCGCAATTTGCATACCTTGGTTTTATCAACCGATGTGAAACCCTCAGGCTGTATCATATACACATCCTCGAGCAGGTTTCCATTAAGGAAAGCTGTTTTCACATCCATCTGCCATATCTCATAATCATAATGAGCCGCTATAGCCAGGTGCATCCGAATGGATTTAAGCATAGCTACAGGCGAATAGGTTTTGTCATAATCAACACCTTGCTTTTGACGATATCCTTGTTGGGTTTCCGGCACCGCGGCGTGTGTGTGTTCGATCATGTTTCGTAAACATGAACACAGCAGAAGCAATAAAAATAATAAATACTCCTATTTATTACAACACACACAACACACGCATGCATATTACAACAAGTGTAGACATAACTGTAAATTTAAATTTACAATAAAAGGAAATTTATCTACGTTATACCTTTCGTATGACGTGTAGCGGGAACGGCATCAACCGGAACGATCCTCGCTAGAATCGTCTCTATCCGTATCCACGCCGAGTTCCTCGGGATGACTTCGCTAAGCCACGAGCTTCGTCTTCGTACGGGTTACTAGCCTCGTGTTGAAGACGACGTGATCGAGAGATGATCACGATACAAATCTAAATTCGGATCCGAAACGAGTCCTCAAAACTCGCTTCTCCGGAGAGGTATTCGTCAACCGATTGACGAATCCTTCGTCCTCCACCTCAGAGGATTACCGGAGATCGAATCCCCGGTAAGTTATCCGCTGTCGGAGCTCTAACCGTCGTCCAAACGATGCTCCGACGAGAGGAGAAGAAGCTGTCCAGAAAACTGGACAGCTTGGTGGAGGAGTAGGCGCCGGCCAAAACAACGAAGCCAAGTGCTCACCTTTTCACCGAGGCCTAGGAAGATCACCGGAGGGTCGCCGGAGGGTTCACCGACTGAAGCTTGGATGCCGGCAAGGAGCTAGACGGCAGCACAACCAGCTGGGCGGCAATGGAGGTTGGGCGGCACACCTAGGTTGGGCGGCAACTCCAACTAGGGTTTGGATTAGGGCTTAATTATCCATTAAGCCCTCTTTTATAGAGAACTAATTCTCTTAATGGTTATTGGATCATAACCATTAGGCCCGTTAACCCGCTCCATTAAGATAAGTTAAAATAAACCAAACCATGATGGTTTATTTTAAGTTAAAATGAACCGAACCAACTTTTGGTTCATTCGTTTAAAATAAACCAAACCCTTTGGTTTATTCTCCTCCATTGGATTAGAACCAAACCATTTTAGTTCATCCATTATGTCTTCATAAGACACGGCCCATCCACGCTTCCATTGCGACTGAAACGATTTCATGCTCGCTTTATGTTTGGTCCAACCAAACCTAGTTTCTCTCGGTCTGAGAATCCCATTCTCAAGCTCGTTTTAAATCCTTTGGATTACGCTCGTTGTGCGTGTGACCAAATAGGTTCTCGGTTTATGTTGGTCGTCTATAATTAACCATTAATTATAGAACGATCATCAGTGGCACCTAGTAGTACATCATGATCCCCAATTAACCAAAAAGATCAAAGGTTGATCCAGAACTATTTCTGAAACCCTTCAGCAGCTCGAATGATTCGTGCCCCATTCCCTTCACTCATCTTATACCCACTTGGTTCAGGACATGGTCTATTGTGTCAGTCCCCACTAGGCTGACTACGTCACACCTAGCCCAAGTATTATTTCCTCGTCCTACGGATTCTAGTTACTCCACATGTATCGAAGAGTACCTTACTCTAAACATGTAATGCTTTGGCCAAAGACTTTAGTAACAATCCGACGAGAGGCTATGGGTATACATCTCCTCGCAAGGAGTTGTGAATCCTTTATAGGCTATTCAA
This sequence comes from Wurfbainia villosa, assembly GCA_025175895.1. Taxonomy (NCBI): domain Eukaryota; kingdom Viridiplantae; phylum Streptophyta; class Magnoliopsida; order Zingiberales; family Zingiberaceae; genus Wurfbainia; species Wurfbainia villosa. The sequence goes on along the minus strand of CM045999.1, from coordinate 50,543,814 downwards.
ACACCTTCGATCACTTCGACTTATACCCAATCATCCCGGGTCCACATCTCCTTAGAGATGTTTGCTTAAGATGTCAAAGCATAAGTCTCCATGATCAAGATGACTTGAATACAGCAAGTCAAAGGAACATCGCACTTAAGCCACAGAAAGAACTTCATTGACAAATCTATATATTCATAGAAAAATATGAAGTCTTACGGCTTTTCACTCCAATGAACTAGTTACCATAACTAGCATCCACGATTAACTCCGGACATCACTATGTCTCCAGCCAGTGAGAATCAGCTGCTTGGATACACCAAGGAGTATACCTCGTGCTAGTCTCGACAGAATTTATGGTGTCCAAATCCATCAATTCATCGACTAGGGATAATTCCGATACATCACAATTACACATGTAGAGATACTCACTACTTGTGATCCAATCACAAATTCTCTCATGCTGTGAATCGCATCGTGGACATTCAGTAAATGAGTTTAAGATCCAATCAAATACATGAAACATGTATACTCAAATAGTGAATCTTCATTTATCATATAAATGGTTCATACATAAGGCGATTGCCTTAGGACATCTCTCATATATTACTAACAATCCTTTCGCCACCAATCTAGCCTTATAGGTAATCACATTACCATCCATGTCGGTTTTCTTCTTGAAAACCCACTTGCACCCTATAGGCTTTATGCCTTCAGGTGGGTCAACCAAGTTCCAAACTTGGTTTTCATACATGGAATCCATTTCCGACTTCATGGCACCAAGCCACTTATCCCTTTCTGAACTTATCTGCACTTCTTCATAACTGGTAGGCTCCTCATCATCAATGAGTAACACGTCGTTCGATTCACTTACGAGAGATCCATATCTCTCAGGAATATTGCGTGTTCTACCAGATCTACGAAGATGTGGTGTTACAATAGGTCCAGTCGATTGCTCATCACTATGAGTTGTCGACTGTTGTGCTTCACCAGGTATCTCATCAATGTCTATTTGAGTCTCTTGAGCCTCCTCAAGCTCGATGACACTCCCACTGTTTTCTTGCAAGAGAAACTCTTTCTCTAGAAACACAGCATGCCTTGAAACAAACACCTTTTGTTCCACAGGATGATAGAATTGGTTACCCCTTGTTTCCTTAGGGTATCCAATAAATAGACATTTATCAGACTTAGCATTCAATTTGTTTGATACTGTTCACTTCATATAAGCAGGACAACCCCATATCTTCTAGTATGATACATGAGGTTTCTTACTATTCCATATCTCATATGGAGTAGTTGAGACTACCTTGGTAGACATTCTGTTTTAACAAGTAAACAACTGTCTGAAGTGCATAGCCTCAAAAGGACTTGGGAAGAGTCGCATTATTCATCATTGACCTGACCATGTCCAACAAGGTCTGGTTACGCCTCTCAGATACACCATTATGTTGTGGTGTATATGGCGGAGTCCATTGAGACAATATGCCATTGTCTCTTAGATAATCAAGAAACTCATGAATTAAGTATTCACTACCTCGATCCGATCGAAGTATTTTAATACTCTTGTCATGTTGTTTCTCTACTTCATTTCTGAATTCTTTGAACCTTTCAAAGGCTTCAGACTTGTGTTTCATCAAGAACACATACCCAAACCGTGAGTGATCATCGGTGAAGGTAATGAAGTAGCTATAGCCTCCTAAAGCTTGAGTTGACATAGGTCCATATGCATCAGTATGTATTAGACCTAGTAACTCTCCCACTCGTTCACCATTTCCAGTAAAAGGTAACTTAGTCATCTTGCCTTTTAAGCATGATTCGCATGTATCGTATGAATCCTATTCAAACGATTCCAGAATTCCACATCGGTGTAATTCGGACATGCGTTTCTTGCTTACATGGCCAAGACGACAATACCACATGTAGGAGTCTAATTGATTATCTTTTCGAGCATGCTTGTTGCTCGCTTCGATATTGAAAATATCACTGGATACGTCCAACGTATAAACACCATTGCTTAAAGTTCCAGTCCCTTAAAGAACTCCATTCAAAGTTATGTAACAACAATTGTTACTAAAAGTCAAATGGTACCCATTTCTATTTAAACAAGAAATAGAAATGATGTTCTTTATCAACGAAGGAACATAAAAGCAATTGTCCAGTTCTAAGACAAGTCCTACAGGGAGTTCCAACAAATACGTTCCGATGGCGAGTGCAGCAACCGTTGCTCCATTCCCAACACGTAAATTTGACTCTCCCTTGACGAGTCTTCTTCTATTCCTTAGCCCATGTATGTCATTACATATATGTGAGCCACACCCAGTATCAAATACCCAAGTGTCTGAGGAAATAGAATGACAATCAATAAAGAAGATTTCTGAAGAAGATGGGGCATCCGATGCCTTATCCTTCTTCACGGACTCAAGATAAATCTTGCACTTTCTTCGCAAATGGCCCTACTTGCCATAATGATGGCAAGTGCCCTTTTGAGCTGGTTCTGCCTTTTTAGCCTTTTTCTTCTTCCCCTTCTGTTGTTCCTTTGACTCCCTCTTAGAACCTTTCTTCGAGGAATCAACTAACAACACCGTCCCCTGCTCATGCTTCTCAGAAGGCTCCACAGTTTCAGCATGTTGAGCAGTACCACAGATGAACCTTCTTGCATCTCAGAGGTGAAGAGGAGCTTGGAGACTTCGAACCTTTCGAATATCACTTGCTCATCAAACAACTCATAAAGATGAAGGACTATGGTATGAGCATCCATATGCTCATGCTGCTTTCGTAGCTCGGGTACCATCGCCCCTAGCATGATGTAACTCACTTGCTCAGAATCACTCACATGTTTCTGATGGGCCAACAATTGGTCCGGTGTTGCATCATCACTAGGACGGGCGGGAAGAGACGCTTTGAGGAAATACTCAAGCTTTTCTTCCTTGAGAACAATTCTCAAGTTTCTAAGCCAGTCCAAGAAGTTCGGCCCAGTCAATTTATTCGAATTCAAAATAGAGCGCAAATTCAAAGACATCATGATCAAGCGATTAACCTAGAAATACAAAATGAGCATATATGAGAAAGATGATTTTAAAATGTATCCACATACATTTACAAAATCCCATTCATTTTTTTCGAATTAAAAAACCCTTGAAATCAATTCGGGAGATCGTAGGTCAATCTCCGAATGGGCTGATATCCAATATAGATAAGAACAACCTTGGAGTGAGTCCAACAAGCCATTCTTAGCTATGATGGTGGGTATCAAGTGTACCGATTACATATCATGTATATGTAACTATCACAATGTGCTATCAACTAATTGAATGTTTACACATACATTGGGTTGTTAACACATTAACAAGTATGCATCATATGCATAGCACCCAACTTCACCTCTCTTCACATCGACCTTGGAGTGAGTCCAACAAATCGATGCTCCAAGTTAGAGCTGACCCATTAATCGCGAAATAGTTTTAATATGGTTAGAGCGCATTCAACCAATTAGCCAGGTTTGGAGTGAGTCCAACAACCCAAACTAACGATTGACCTCTGACTCTTACCATATTAGAGTTAAACTATTCCAATGATTTGAACATGTTCAGGTTCAAGCCGGGCTTGGAGTGAGTCCAACAACCCAAACAAGAAACAGAACTCTGGTTCTAACCATATTAATGGAAGGTGTAGGCTTTAATATTGAGTTAGGGTTTTATGTCTCATCCTCTTTGCATGCAAATAACTATTATCTACATGGCATGGCATACATGACATACATCTACATGTCACGACACGTATGGCATAATGTTATGCATCTAATGCAATTACATGGCATACAATTATGTCATGTACATAATTTCCTTATTTGTCATAACTATTTATGGAAATAAAATATGTTTAAGATTTGATTCTCCAAATCAAATCATGATTGAATTACGAAATAAATTTCCAAATATAATCACATATTTTATTTATGAAAATAATTGATTAAGGAAAATCAATTTAGGAAACCAATTTCCTAAATCATCAAAACTACTTATGGAAATAAAATATTTTATGATTTGATTCTCCAAATCAAATCATGATTAAATTAGGAAACAAATTTCCAGAATCTAATCAAATATTTTATTTATGGAAAATATCAATTTTCATAAATACTTCCAACTTTCCAAAAGTGGAAGATTTCCATAAATACATCTAGACTTTCCAAAATTGAAAAATTTCCATAAATACTTCTAAATTTCCAAAATTAGAAATTTTCCAGAAATAAAATTATGACTATCGCAAAAACCATTTTACGATTATGTCAAAACACAACCTGGGCTCTGATACCACTGTTGGGTTTCCGGCACCGCGGTCTGTGTGTGTTCGATCACGTTTCGTAAACATGAACACAGCGGAAGCAATAAAAATAATAAATCTACATTTATTACAACACACACAACACACGCATGTATATTACAACAAGTGTAGACATAACCGTAAATTTAAATTTGCAATAAAAGGAAATTTAACAACGTTATACCTTTCGTATTACGTGTAGTGGGAACGACATCAACCGGAACGATCCTCGCTAGAATCGTCTCTATCCGTATCCATGCTGAGTATCCTTAGGATGACTTCGCTAAGCCACGAGCTTCGTCTTCGTACGGGTTACTATCCTCGTGTTGAAGACGACGTGATCGAGAGATGATCACGATCCGAATCCAAATTCGGATGCAAAGACGAGTCCTCAAAACTCGCTTCTCCAGAGAGGTATTCGTCAACCGTTTGACGAATCCTTCGTCCTCCACCTCAGAGGATTACCGGAGATCGAATTCCCGGAAAATTAGCCTCTGTCAGAGCTCTAACCGTCATCCAAACGACCCTCCGACGAGAGGAGAACAAGCTGTCCAGAAAAACTGGACAGCTTTGGTGGAGGAGATAGGCGCCGGCCAACCAAGGGAAGATAAAGCTCACCTTGATGCCAAACCTAAAGGAGATCACCGGAGGGTCGTCGGACGATCACCGGCTGAAGCTTGGACGCTGGCAACAACTTGGACGGTGACACAAGAGGTTGGGCGGCAATGGAGTTTAGCGCCAACTCTTAGAGGGGATGAGGTGGGCGGCAACTTGAGCTAGGGTTTTTGGATTAGGGCTTAATTATCCCTTAAGCCCTCTTTTATAGAGAACTAATTCTCTTAATGGTTATTGGATCATAACCATTAGGCCCGTTAACCCGCTCCATTAAGATAAGTTAAAATAAACCAAACCATGATGGTTTATTTTAAGTTAAAACGAACCGAACCAACTTTTGGTTCATTCGTTTAAAATAAACCAAACCCTTTGGTTTATTCTCCTCCATTGGATTAGAACCAAACTATTTTGGTTCATCCATTATGTCTTCATAAGACACGTCCCATCCACGCTTCCATTGTGACTGAAACGATTTCATGCTCGCTTCATGTTTGGTCCAACCAAACCTTGTTTCTCTCGGTCTGAGAATCCCATTCTCAAGCTCGTTTTAAATCCTTTGGATTACGCTCATTATGCGTGTGACTAAATAGGTTCTCGGTTTATGTTGGCCGTCTATAATTAACCATTAATTATAGAACGATCATGAGTGGCACCTAGTAGTACATCATGATCCCCAATTAACCGAAAAGATCAACGGTTGATCCAGAACTATTTCTGAAACCCTTCAGCAGCTCGAATGATTCGTGCCCCATTCCCTTCACTCATCTTATACCCACTTGGTTCAGGACATGGTCTATAGTGTCAGTCCCCACTAGGCTGACTACGTCACACCTAGCCCAAGTATCATTTCCTCGTCCTACGGATTCTAGTTACTGCACATGTATCGAAGAGTACTTTACTCTAAACATGTAATGCTTTGGCCAAAGACTTTAGTAACATTCCGATGAGAGGCCATGGGTATACATCTCGTCGCAAGGAGTGGTGAATCCTTTATAGGCTATTCAAACACCTTCGATCACTTCGACTTATACCCAATCATCCCGGGTTCACATCTCCTTAGAGATGTTTGCTTAAGATGTCAAAGCATAAGTTTCCATGATCAAGATGACTTGAATACCGCAAGTCAAAGGAACATCGCACTTAAGCCACAGTAAGAACTTCATTGACATATCTATATATGCAGAGAACCATATGAAGTCTTACGCCTGGTCACTCCAATGAACTAGTTACCATAACTAGCATCCACTATTAACTCCGGACATCACTATGTCTCCAGCTAGTGAGAATCAGCTGCTTGGATACACCAAGGAGTATACCTTGTGCTAGTCTCGACAGAATTGATGGTGTCCAAGTCCATCAATTCTTCGACTAGGGATAATTCCGATACATCACAATTACACATGTAGAGATACTCACTAGTTGTGATCCAATCACAAATTCTCTCATGCTGTGAATCATATCGTGGACATTCAGTAAATGAGTTTAAGATCCAATCAAATACATAAAATATGTATACTCAAATAGTGAATCTTCATTTATCATATAAATGGTTCATACATAAGGCGATTGCCTTAGGACATCTCTCATATATTACTAACAGATTGCACCAACAGGATGGATCGTCGACGTAGCTCCATGCCATCTCAAAGACTTCAACATGTTACCTGGGCAACAGAAAAACCCAGGGTCTGTGGTGGTGTGTAAAACTCAACAGGTAATAGAAAAATATGTATATATCATTATCACGAGTATTTTGATAGAAAAATCTACAGATATCTCTAGCATGATAACATATCCATGTATATATCTTTTAACCAATAGCCAATATAAAATGCAGACATACCTGAACGTCTACTATGCTACACCTATCCAACCTGAGCACATATCCACAATATATACATATATTCGAAGTCTTCTCTAATCCATATAACTACATAAATACAGGTCAAAGAATGCAATAGACAATACAACAACTATACAGGTATCCTACCCGACCGTATAAGCGATGCAGGTAGCATGTATGAAGATTATGTATAACCAAATGCAACAAGCATAATACAATCAAATGCAGCATCACAATAAGCATACATATATAGACTGCATCTATATATGTATACTAATCACAATCATCCATATATATATATATATATATATATATATATATATATATATACATGAATATATGTATAAATATGCAATTTGCAAAAATGGCATAAGTCGACAATGCAGCATGCATGGTCATGTCGGCTCACCCTAAAGCTACCACGACCCCAGTGTGGGTTCGGTGGCTCGAGTATGACAACTGTCCCAACTCAACACCAACCACTACTCTCGAGTGGCCGAGTGGGTAGTATGATTGAGTAGCATATAAGCATGAAAATCAAGCTACATGATGGGGGTCCCTGCTATTGGCCACTCCGATAGTCACTACCCATGAGTGGTCGAGTGCCACACACGCTGGACTATGACACGCAAATCCCACTACCACCATCTATAGTGGTAGATGTTGGGTTGATCCGTGAGGGGAAACTTTGCTTCCCACTTCACCTCCGTCGTTTGTTCATGGCGATCCCATCGATGTCCCCGGATTAAAAAATTTAATCCTAGACAAAAGGGATTGCCCAAACAACCAAGTCATTATCGTGTTATTCGTTTAGAGAGGTCACTTGAACAAACTTGTTGTTCAAGCGACCAAGCTCTATTCTACGAGTAGCCACGGAATAGATAATGTCTGGATCGCTGGCTTTCGTGTTTATGTTCGGGATCCAAGTATCATTTAGCCACAAATAGAATATATCATGCTCATAATTGAAAAACAAAAACAAAAATGTTACAAAAGAGAATAGAGAATCGATATACCTCTCGATCATCTAATGTATGACCTTCCTCCTTTCGGACGTTGTGTGGGCGAAGATCTACCAAAAGTTGAAGCTCCTAGATCACCGATCTTCCTTCCTTGCTCTTTCAAAGCAAGAGGAAGAATAGAAACAAGGCTCTTCTCCTTCCTATAGCCAATCAACAAAAAACAAGGAGAATCCTTGCCGCTGGCCAACAAGGAGGAGGAGATTATGATGGAAACCGGCCAAGACACCAAGGGAAAGCCCTAAATCGTGTTTCCACCGGCCAAGGAGAAGTGTTGGATCGAGAAGCGTCGCTAGAGGGGGGGGTGAATAGCGATCGTAAATCTTTTCTTCATTTCGTTCGAGTAGAAAATTAAACAAGTAAATACAGCAGAAAATAAAGAGACATATTTATTTTACTTGGTTCACAACCCAGCGGTTGCTACTCCAAGGCCCTATCGGTCCTAGAATGCGTATGGAGGGCAAAGCACTATAAAGTCTCCTCCTCGTTGGAGGTAGGAGACAACGATCATAAAACCGAATGTACGAGGATGAGGCAACAAGCCTACCTCACCTCGTTATGAATAAAAACAACGAATACAATATCAAAATATATTACTAGATGCTGCTGCCAACGAAGAAGATTTGAACTTGTTGTTGCATCGGCGTTATGACGGTGTTGGAGCATTGGCGTTGTAGGAGCACTTGATGAATAAACTTGATGATCTTTGGAGTTGGAATCCACCCCTCCTTTTATAGATTTTGCCCTTTGAATATGTCTCCTCTTTTTTCGGAATAGATCACGAAGTTGTATAATTTTTATCGCGATGTGGCCGCGTCAAACTTTATCCATTTTGACCTAGCGCAAAGGCTGATTCGTCGCCATAAGTCGACTGATGACTCCCATCAGTTGACTGATGAGCATCAGTCGACTGCCCAATGGCCAGCAGTCGACTGCCAGCCTTACCACTTCCCTAGAGTAAGAGGTTAGCTCGGAAAATGATAAATTCGACGGTTTCTAACCATCCGATCTCGACCTAGACCTTCCATAGGAAGTCTTAGTCGGATCACCGCCTACGCTCATCCCCGTAAAGAGGATACAACCTTAAAATCTCTCACTCACATGAGCTTTCGTCGATACTTACCTTGTAGCTCTCGCTTCCGGCCTTCCACTCGATTCCTTCGGCTCCCTCCGAAGTCACTCGAGTGTCGCCCGACCATCGCGGCTTCCTTCGGGTGTCGCTAGCCTTCAGCTCCAGCTTTAGTACTTTTCTGCACACTCGATTTAGCTCATGAGATAATGATGTAAACTTAACTTTGTGTCTTTTCCATAATCAAAACACATGTTCGATTATCTAGTGCCCCTGCACCAACAATCTCCCCCTTTTTGATCTATGGCAAACCAACACAAAGTTAAGGGAAATTAAAGCATAAAACAAATATATTAAATGATGAATTTCATTTTCAAAAACTCCCCCTTAACCAAAACTCCCCCTTAACCCTAGGTGACTTTTGAAAGAGATACTTTAGTTTTCAAAATTAAATAAATTTTGTGTGTTACTCCCTCTTAACTTTCGCTCTTCTCCCCCTTTTGACATAAATCAACAAATGTTGGGGTTTGTTATGTAAAATTGAAGTTTGTTATATAAAATAGGGGTTTAAAAATAATATGGTATATGCATGCATCAAGATAAATCAACTATGAGTCCAAGCATGCGTCTAGCAGTAATTAGATAGATTGGTTCGAGGTGTGTCCCTCTGCACCAATAATCTAAAGGTTTGTAATATAACCCTTAGGGTTAGTTTGCTTTCCCCCTTAGTCAAATATATGAAGTATAAGAGATGTAGGGGGCGCTAAACTTTGGCCTAAGAGTTGTTAAGTACAATAGTTGGGAAAATAAGTAGTATTTTGAAGAGGTTATATTTCAATTATCCTTAACATCTCACCCATTCTATGTGCCTCATAATTTGTTCATCTTATATGTTTTGTGAGATGATTTTAAATTGATTAAAGATAGTCAACCTTGCGTTAGATTCGGATTTAACCTTTAGATCATTAAGTAACTTTTTGAGAAATTAGCTTCCAGGTCGTGGTGGGGCACAGGGGCCTTCTTTGATCGCAACAATGACCACTTCCTTAGACAAAGCCAAATTTAAGAAAATATCACTTAAGTCACTTAGGGTTACTTCTTGGTCTAACTAGTTTAGGATACGGCAAGGTAGCTTCAGCTAGTTCCACTCGGTCAAGTGCACCAAGCTAGATACGCCTTATCTAGCTCGAATACACGACACTTTGTTTCCCTAACGTACTATCATCTCGCCGCGTCCTGATACTATGTTGTCAAGAGTTGACTAACTATTTTCCCTATCTAGCCGTTCTACAAATTAAAGTAAAATATTCAATGGTTTTGCGAAGTAAGCGGGTATACTATTTTAGTGTTAGCTCCCCCTGGACCATTGAACCAATATGGTCTATTCAAATAATGAATTTGATCCTAGGGAATCCAAAACTTATTAGTCCTTATATGTGAATTCAATAAAACTTTTGGGACCCATGCTTGGACTCTTTGATGACTACGATTTACGATAGACATATATGACCTATTCATAGTCGTTGAAATCCGAGTCCGGCATTGTTGTACACGACTCTTTGGGTTCCAAGTAGTCGGTTAAGGTTCTTAGATCCCAACGTAAACCTTTCCAACCTAGCCTCGACCTCTTGAATTCGGTCTTTCAAGAGAGAATTCTCCTCCTCAAGTTTTTCAATTTGGGTTAAGTTTCCCTCTTGATCTTGACTAGTTGAAGAGGTTAGAGTAGCCTCTTGCTTGAGGGTTTCAACCTCCTCAAGTAACGACTCAACCCTAGACTCGGACTTAGTTAATTTTCTAGTAAGCACTTTAATGGTATTGTAAAGCGTATGAATTAGTGAGCGGCTAACCTTAATTTTCTCTTTTGATCCGGCTTTGAGTTGCTTCTCGAAATAGTCCTCGAGTTCGGAGTCGGTGTTGTAATTGGATTCGGATTCGGACTCGGACTCGGACTCGGACTCGGACTCTTCGGGTCTTGCCATGCATGCTATGCCGACGCCTTCTTCATTGTCCCATGTTGCACGAAAAGCCTTCTTTTGATTTGATTTGAATTGTGCCCTCTCTTGGTTCTTTAGTAGCCTTCTTTCCCTCCGAACGATCTTTCGCACTACGTTCACTATTGCTTCCACCTCTTCCGATTCGAACTCTAATTCATCTTCGGGTTCGAGTTCAACTACTTGCCTAGTTGGTGGCTTGCTTCTTTGTCCTACAAGTAGAGCAATACCTCTCTCGGCCTAGACCACATTAGTTTGCTCGTGAAGTTCAAACTCGGAAAATAATTCGTCTAACCTAATCTTCGAAAGGTCCTTAGAGACCTTGTAGACATCGACCATGGATGCCCACAAGGTAGACCTAGGGAAAACATTTAAATCATACCTTATAAGGTCCCGGTTGTCTATGGCTTGCCCGATCGAGTGAAGACTGTTGACGATGTCTTGGATCCGCGCATGTAATTGGGTGGCGGTCTCGCGATCCTACATCTTTAGATTGTACAGTTTATTTAAAAGTAAATATCTTTTACATACCTTAGCATCGGGCGTCCCTTCGTGTAGATCAATCAATTTGTTCCAGAGGTCTTAGGCGCTAATGAATGGACCGATGCGGTTGAGCTCCTCCTTGGACAAGCCACATTGTAATATTTGAGTTGCTCTTGCATCGGCTTCAATTTGCCTCTTGGTTGCATTTGTCCACATGTTGAAATCCAAGGGCTCTCCTTGATCATTGGTGGGTAGAGCAAAGCCGGTTTGGATTATTATCCAAGTCTCGACTTATGTTTTCAAGAAACACTCCATCCGACCTTTCCAATAACGGAAATCATCTCCATTAAAGAACGGAGGTCGGGTGGTGCTATACCCCTCAATGTGAGCCATTAAGTATTTTGCAAAACACGAATAAAACCAAAGAGAATTCCAAGACTTGGCCTTGGATAGTAGTTCAGGAAATAATAGGAAATAAACAGAAATAAATAAGAAGAATATGAAATTAACAAAAACGTGAAACTTACGACCTTTAATGTCTCCAAAAGGGTACAAAACGTTGGATTTTGGGGCTGGAAACAGCTTGTTAGGAGGGTAATCCCTCATAAGAAATGTAGATCTTTCAGAGAACTTTGATTTGGTAGGTAGATCGTTTTGAGAGTCCTCTGGTGCGAAAAGATATGACTGTTTTACCGTCAACTACTCCAAAATAGAATACTTGCAAACACACAACCAAAAGAAGCGTACCAAGACTTCATCTTGGATTAGTAGTGCGGGAGAAAAAAAAACCTGTGAAAGAAACGAATCAAAAAATATGAAACGAAAACCAAAACGTTCTAGATCGGTGGTTTCACCAAATCTTAGTGGGCCCGCTCTGATACCAATTGTTGGATCGAGAAGCGTCGCTAGAGGGGGGGTGAATAGCGATCGTAAATCTTTTCTTCGTTTCGTTCAAGTAGACAATTAAACAGGTAAACAAAGCGGAAAATAAAGAGACACGTTTATTTTACTTGGTTCACAACCCAGCGATTGCTACTCCAAGGCCCTATCGGTCCTAGACTGTGTACGGAGGGCAAAGCACTATAACGTTTCCTCCTCGTTGGAGGTAGGAGACAACGATCACAAAACCGAATGTACAAGGATGAGGCAACAAGCCTACCTCACCTCGTTACGAATAAAAACAATGAATACAATATCAAAATATATTACTAGATGCTGCTGCCGACGAAGAAGATCTGAACTTGTTGTCGCGTCGGCGTTATGACGGTGTTGGAGCGTTGGCGTTGTAGGACCACTTGATGAATAAACTTGATGATCTTTGGAGTTGGAATCCACCCCTCCTTTTATAGATTTTGCCCTCTGAATATGTCTCCTCTTTTTTCGAAACAGATCACGAAGTTGTGTAATTTTTATCGCGAAGTGGCCGCGTCAAACCTTATCCATTTTGACCTAGCGCAAAGGTTGATTCGTCGCCATCAGTCGACTGATGACTCCCATCAGTCGACTGATGAGCATCAGTCGACTGCCCAATGGGCAGTAGTCGACTGCCAGCCTAGCCACTTTTTTGCACTAAGAGGTTAGCTCGGAAACTGATAAATTCGACAGTTTCAAACCATCCGATCTCGATCTAGACCTTCCACAGGAAGTCTTAGTCGGATCGCCGCCTACGGTCATCCCCGTAAAGAGGATACGACCTTACAATCTCTCACTCACACGAGCTTTCCTCGATACTTACCTTGTAGCTCTCGCTTCCGGCCTTCCACTCGATTCCTTCGGCTCTCTCCGAAGTCATTCGAGTGTCGCTCAACCACCGCGGCTTCCTCCGGGTGTCTCTAGCCTTCAGCTCCAGCTTTAGTACTTTTCTGCACACTCGATTTAGCTCATGAGAAAATGATGTAAACTTAACTTTGTGTCTTTGCCATAATCAAAACACAGGTTCGATTATCTAGTGCCCCTACACCAACAAGAAGGAGAGGAGCTACTTTGGATGTTGGCCGAGAGCTGGAAAGACTTCAATGGGTGCCAGCCACCAATGGAGAAGGAGAAGACAAGGAAAAACTTTCCTTATTAGGTGCCGCCAAGCCCAAACCCTAGCTCCAAGCTCTTGCCACCAACCTCCAAAACCCTAGCTTCTCTCAATTGTTCTCCACGCTAACCCCTTGTTCTCCTTTTATAGAGTTAGGGATAAGCCTCTATTTAATCTACACCATTGGTTCTAGGGATTTAATCTCAACCGTCAGATCAAGATATTTAATCTCAACTGACGGATCTGGAGATTTAATCTCTACCTTTGGATCTAGAGTTTTGTTTCTATCCATTGGATCTAAGCATCATGAGGTGTTAATAGGCTACAATAGTGACCATGAGGAGGAGTTGGATCTTGGCCACCCATGGATCAAGCCCACATAAAGTCCGATCCATTAATGATAATCCAATCCACTAAAGGATTATCATTGATCTACCTCACCAACCCCCATAAGATAATATAGGCTCCATATATTATATTTATATTTTCTCCCCGTGTTTAAGATCTCGAATGTCTATCGATTAATTAATTTACTGACCATTAATTAATCAACATCTAACTCCATGAGTAGTACCACTCAACCTTTTCATCATGCCGGACCAAGTCCACCTGCAGGGTTTACATCATGAACCTTATGAGCACCTCAAGGGAACATCATCATCCTAATATATAGGACATGATTTCCGCCTATAATCAACGGCACACCATATAAATAATATCATCTCCTAACTTACCGAGCCTGTAGATTTAATCTATAAATCTCGCCCATTGGTAAATCAAAGAGATGAATACTAAGTATATGTGCCCGTTATTATATCGGGATTAAGAGTATGTACAATATAATATCTGAGGTCCGATTCGATTATGTAGTCAGCAATAAATCGAATAACCTCTAAGTCGGTCCAGCTCAATACACACAAAGTGCACTAGTGTGATTCTATGGTCAAGACAAACCAATACCAAAACACAGTACAACCATTCCAATGGTTTGTCCAAAGTCATCTCGGTTGTGAGCCTTTACTTATACTTTACAAGGAGCCGATAACATGATCTCCCGTGTGACACCACACACCATGTTATCTACAATGTAATATATTAGACAATATGCATACCCATAAAAATATGCAAACAATGATCATGTGATTCTTATTTCAAAATAAAGATGTTCATACAAAAGGTAGACTTTTCAGTATACATCCCAACAATCTCCCACTTGTACTAAAAGACTCTACTGTCCTCAAACTACCATACATCTGATCCCCATTCCCTCCACATGCCTATTAAAAGCTCTTGCCGGAAGGGCCTTAGTGAAAGGATCTACCGCAATATCCTTTGATGCAATCTTGGCCACAACAACTTCTCCTCTCTTTACGATTTCTCGTATCAGGTGGTTCTTGCGCTCTATGTGTTTACTAGCCTTATGGGCTCATGGTTCCTTCCAGTTGTCAACTGCACCACTATTATAACAATAAATTGTGATAGTTCTGGGCAAACCAGGAATCATGTCCAAGTCCATCAAGAAGATCCTAAGCCACACAACTTCTTTGGCCGCCTTAGAGGCTGCCACATACTCAGCTTCCATGGTGGAGTCCGCCATGCATTTCTGCTTGACACTCCTCCATACAATGACTCCACCTCGCAAAGTAAACACAAAACCTGAGGTAGACTTACTGTTATCTCTATAAGATTGGAAGTCGGAATCCATGTAACCCATAGGGAGTAATTGGTCTGCCTGGTAAACCAGCATATAATCCCTAGTCCTTCTTAGGTACTTCAATATATGCTTTACCACAGTCTAATGTCCTTCTCCTGGATTACTCTGATATCTACTGACCATGCCCACGACAAAGCAGATATCTGGTCTCGTACATAGCATTGCATACATGAGGCTTCCTATTGCCGAAGCATAAGGAACTGCCTTCATCTACTCTATCTCCTCAGATGTTTTAGGACACATCTCCTCAGATAAAGGAACTCTATGCATGAAAGGTAGAAAACCCTTCTTGGAGTTCTGCATGCTAAATCGATCCATAATCGTGTCTAAGTATGAATCTTGGGATAAGCACAACATCCTTTTCCTGCGATCCCTTATAACCTTGATCCAAAGGATGTGTCCCACTTCTCCCAAGTCCTTCATATCAAACTGTTTGAACAACCATACCCTTACGTTCGATGCCACCGTGATATTGTTGCCAATCAACAAAATGTCATCTACGTATAGTACAAGAAATACCACTACGTTTCCGTCACATCTCTTATATACACAAGACTCATTCGAACTTTGAATAAATCCATAAGACTGGATTACCTCATCAAATCGGATGTTCCAAGACCTCGAAGCTTGCTTCAATCCATAAATGGACCGATTAAGCTTACATACAAGATGCTCTTTGCCCTTAGCAATGAATCCCTCTGGTTGCTTCATATAGATGTTTTCCTCAAGACTTCTATTAAGGAAAGCTATCTTGACATCCATCTGCCACACCTCATAATCCATATGAGCTGCTATGCATAAGAGAATTCAGATAGACTTAAGCATGGCTACAGGCGAAAAGGTCTCCTCATAATCGATACCTTCTTTCTGAGTATACCCCTTCGCAACAAGCCTCACTTTGAAGATCTCAACCTTCCCATCTATTCCTCTCTTTCCCTTGTACATCCACTTGCATCCAATGGTTTTTACACCAACTGGTGGTTCTACTAGCTCCCAGACTTGATTTGAATCCATAGATTCAATCTCAGCATTCATTGCACTTTGCTAAGATACTGCATCTTTATCTTGGATTTCCTCGTCATATGTCCAGGGATCAGGTTCATGTTCGCTAGGCACCAAATCAGAATATTCTCCCAAGAACATGAATCTATCAGGCTGTCTCACAACCCTCCCACTACGATGAAGTATCTCATGTGTATCCTCTGTAGGGATGTATACTGAAAAGTCTATGTTTTGTATGAACATATTTATTTTGAAATAAGAATCACATGATCATTGTTTGCATTTTTATGGCTATGCAATATTTTCTAATAGATTACATTATAGATAACATGGTGTGTGGTGTCACACAGGAGATCATGTTATCGACTCTTTGTAAAGTATAAGTAAAGGCTCACAACCGAGATGACTTTGGACAAACCATCGGAATGGTTGTAGTGTGATTTGGTATAGTTTGTCTTGACCATAGAATCACACTAGTGCACTTTGTGTGTATTGAGCAGGATCGACTTAGAGGTGATTTGATTTATTGGTGACTACATAATCGAATCGGATCTCAGATATTATTTTGTACATGCTCTTAATCCCGATAAAATAACGGGCACATATACTTAGTATTCATCTCTTTGATTTACCATTGGGCGAGATTTATAGATTAAATCTATAGGCTCGGTATGTTGAGAGATGATATTATTTATACGGTGTGTCGTTGATTATAGGAGGAAACTGTGTCCTATATATTAGGATGATGATGTCCCCTTGAGCAGCTCATAAGGTTCATCATGTAAACCCTGCATGTGGACTTGGTCCGACATGATGAAAAGGTTTAGTGGTACTACTCATGGAGTTAGATGTTGATTAATTAATGGTCAGTAAATTAATTAATCGATGGACATTCGAGATCTTAAACACGGGGAGAAAATGTACATATAATATATGGAGCCCATATTATCTTATGGGAGTTGGTGAGGTAGATCAATGATAATCCTTTTGTGGATTGGATTATCATTAGTGGATCGGACTTTATGTGGGCTTGATCCATGGGTGGCCAACATCCAACTCCTCCTCATGGTCCCTAATGTAGCCTATTAACACCTCATGAAGCTTAGATCCAATGGATAGAAACAAAACTCTAGATCCAAAGGAAGAGATTAAATCTCTAAGATCCAATGGTTGAGATTAAATCTCTAGATCCGACGGTTGAGATTAATTCCCTAGAACCAATGGTGGAGATTAAAAGGAGGCTTATCCCTAACTCTATAAAAGGACCACAAGGGGTTGGCGTGGAGTAAGAATGAAGAGGAGTTAGGGTTTTGGAGTTGGCGGCAAGAAGATGAGCTAGGGTTTGGGCTTGGGCGACACCTAATAAAGAAAGTTTTCCTTGCTTCTTCTTCTTCCTCTAGCTACCGACATCCATTCAAATTCTTCCAGCTCTTGGCCAGCATCAAAACTCCTCCTTCTCCTTCTCCTTGAGTGGTGGAAACAAGACTTAGGGCTTTCTCTTGGTGTCTTGGTCGGTTTCCATCATCATCTCCTCCTCCTAGTTGGTCGGTGGCAAGGATTTCCCTTGTTGCTTGTTGGTTAGCTATAGGTAGGAGAAGAACCTTGTTTCTGTTCTTCTTCTTGCTCGAAACGAGCAAGGAAGGAAGATTGGTGATTTAGGAGCTTCAACTTTTGGTAGATCATCGCCCACACGACGTCCGAAAGGAGGAAGGTCATACATTAGAAGATCGAGAGGTATACCGATTCTCTATTCTCTTTTGTAACATGTTTCTTTTTGATTTTCAATTATTAGCATGATATAATTCTGTTTATGACTAAATAATACTTGGATCTCGAATATAAACATGAAAGTCGGCGATCCAGACATCGCCTATTCCGCTGCTACTTGTAGAATAGAGGTTGTCCTCTTGAACAACAAGTTTGTTCAAGTGACCTCTCTAAACGAATAGCACGACGATGACTTGGTTGATTGGGCAATCCCTTTCGTCTAGGATTAAATTTTTTTTAATCTGGGGACATCGATGGGATCGCCATGGACAAACAACCGAGGTGAAGTGGGAAGCGAAGTTTCCCCTCACGAACTCGATAAACAAAAACCTTCAATTGGTATCAGAGCCAAGGTTTCCGATTTTGTGTGTTTAGGATTCGATTAATTTTTATGCACTTTTCATATATTATATGTGCTGAATAATAGTAGGATATGCGTAGTTTAACTCTTTGGTTGCAGGAAAAAGATCTGACTATTATGGCCAATTGTATGTGTATATTTTATTGAATCCTCGGGGTTGATGAGGCTAGTATTTAATTTTTGTAAATTAGATATGACATTGTTTAGCCACTCCTTTTATTTTAGTTTACTTTCGATCTAGATTTCATGTACACTCCCTCATGGAGTAGAGGATCAATGGATGTAAATTAAAATATATTTTAATCTCCGCTCGGATCTCTGGATGGCTCGTATATGGCGTAGGAGGAGCGGACGAGAAGTCGATGCGATGGGACACATATTGAAGACAAAAGCCATAATAGTTGGAAAATAATTTATTTTTCATATTTATTGCATTTTGTTTAATATGCATGTCGTAGGCTAAGAAAATTCCTCAATTTCAAATTACTAAGTGGGAGAGGGAAATTTTTATAAATTCTCACAGCCTCCATTACAATTTGACATGTGATGCAAACAAACTTGCGCGTTGGCTCTGAGTGCCTTCCTCCCCATCGGATGAGCTGAGTTTGTTTGCGGATCACAAGGTCAAATATGGTTATAGGGAATTATTAAGTAGCGTGTGCACTTTCCCATCGGAAGGAACATAACCCGAGATAATTGCCTTGGTACCGAGTAATGGTGAACACTTAGATACAAATATAAGTATCCTCCCCATCGGAGTCACTGCTTTTATTTGTAGGGCTAAAGAGGAACCAACTATTAATTTTACTTGTCAAAAAGTTAGGTTGACAAGGTAGTAAAATAATGGGTAAAACCTCCTTTTACAAATGTAGAATTCGTATACCTCCACACTATTGTGGCATACAATATTCTCGGTGTTGGTTGATTTTAAAATTTTATTGTTTGAGTAATCAATAATTTTTTGAAATCTAATGTTTTGATTTCTATGATTCTTAGGTTTTCTTACAAAATGACTTTCAACCCACTTGCTGTGATACTGAAAGAGAACAAACTTACTGGACCAAACTATGTTGATTGGAAGAGGAATCTAGACATTTTCTTGACTGCTGAGGAATACAAATATGTACTCCTCGAAGAGTGCACTCCTAAGCCTGCAGAAGATTATGGGGAAAAGGAGAGAGAGAGTTATAAGAAGTGGGTAAAGGTCGATGAGATGGCGCGGTATTACATTTTGGCATCGATGTCAAATGTACTGCAACATCAGCATCAAGCCATGCCCACAGCTTATGACATGATGCTCAATCTCAAAGAGCTTTTCGGACACCAGAATCAGGCTGCGAGGCAAGAAGCCATGAGAAACTTGATGACGACCACCATGATCGAGGGAACACCCGTGAGTGATCATGTTCTCAAGATGATGGCTCATTTGAATGAGTTTAAAGTCCTCGGAACTGAGATCGATGGGGAAACCCATGTCGATATCATTCTCCAGTCTCTACCTAGGAGTTTTGAGCAGTTTCGCCTGAACTAGAACATTAACAAGAGGTTGTATCCATTGGCAGAACTTCTGAAAGAACTCCAGGCGATAGAGGGTCTATTTCGTCAGAGTGCTCAGGCACATGCCATGGTGACCCCAAAGGTTTCTACATCTAAGACGAAAGGCAAGAAGAAAAAGAAATAAACTGGGGAAAAGGCGGTGGGAGGTACTCAGGGAGGAGTGAAGAAGCCGAAAGGCAAGTGCTTCACTTGTAAATAGACTTGACACTGGAAGAAGGACTGCCCCAACTGCAAGATCAAAGGTATATCTTTTGGTCTAGTCGTTGAAACATGTTTAGTGGTGTTATCTACCGACACTTGGTGTGTAGATATGGGAGTCACTGATCATGTCTGCAATACTTTATAGGGGTTCCAGGAAACCAGACGACTGGTTGAGGGGGAGATTACCGTGTACTTAGGCGAAGCCACAAAGGTGGCGACTGTTGCAGTGGGAGATGTTCATTTATCTTTTGAGAAAAATAAACTTTTGGTTCTTAAGAATTGCCTTTATGTACCCTTATTTAAAAAGAATTTAATTTCAGTTTCTAAATTGTTTATGGATGGATATTCTATTTCTTTTAATGATAGAGTTGTTATAAAAAGGAATAGAGACATTATCTGTTCTGGTACATTGATAGGAAATTTGTACACACTTGAACCAAAATCTCCCACGATGCATATGGAGATTAATAACTCATCTTCTAATTCCAATAAGAGAATAAAACCTTCAAAGATGAACCAAACATATCTTTGGTATCTTAGGCTTGGTTATATTAACCTAAGCAAAATTCAAAGGTTGATAGCTGATGGACCTTTGGGTTCATTAGTGGTGGAGGATCTCCCAACCTGTGAATCCTGCTTGGAGGATAAGATCACCAAGAGGCCTTTTAAGGCCAAGGGGTATAAAGCCAAAGATGTGTTAGAATTGGTTCATTTTGATTTGTGTGGTCCTATGTCTATCCATGCTAGAGGTGGTTTTGAGTATTTCGTCTCTTTTATAGATGATTACTCAAGATATGGTTACATTTACCTGATGCGCCGCAAGTCTGAATGCTTTGACAAGTTCAAGGAATTCAAGGCTGATGTGGAGAAATGTCAAGGTAAAAGTATCAAGATACTATGATCGGATCGTGGTGGTGAGTACCTCTTGGGATAGTTTAGGAACTACTTATCAAAGGCTGGGATTCAATCCCAATTGACTGCACCTGGCACAACCCAGTAGAACGGTGTAGCAGAGCGAAGGAATAGGACTCTTATGGAGATGGTTAGATCGATGATGAGTTATTCTGAGTTGCCAGATTCGTTCTAGGTATATGCTCTAGATACGACGGTGTACATTCTGAACTTGGTTCCATCTAAATCAGTGCCTTCTACTCCCACAGAATTATGGACTAGGCAAAAGCCTTGTCTAAGACATATTCGAATATGGGGGAGTCCAACACATGTGCTGAAGGCAGATGCTGGTAAGTTGGAACCTCGTACAGAAGTACACATGTTCATTGGATATCCTAGAGGAATGAAGGGTGGTTTGTTTTATAGTCCTAGAGATTAAAGGGTGATCATTAGCACGAACGCCAGATTTCTAGAGGAAGACTATGTGATGAGCCACAAGCCCAAGAGTAAAATTGTTCTGGAGGAATTAAAAGGGGAAGTCACTTCTTCAGTACCACCGGTATAAGAAGATATACCACATGTCACTGCACCGCGTGTCACAGAGGATACATAGGTGATGCCTCGTCGTAGTGGCAGGGTTGTGAGACAGCCTAATAGATTCATATTTTGGGGGAATCTTCTAATTTGGTCTCTAGCAAACATGAACCTGATCCCTAGACATATGACGAGGCAATCCAAGATAAAGATGCAACATCTTGGCAAAATGCAATGAATACCAAGATTGAATTTATGGATTCAAATCAGGTTTGGGAGCTAATAGAACCACGCGATGGTGTAAAAACCATTGGATGCAAGTGGGTCTACAAAAGAAAGAGAGGAATTGATGGGAAGGTTGAGACTTTCAAAGAAAGGCTTGTTGCGAAGGGGTATACTCAGAAAGAGGGTATCGATTATGGGGAGAGCTTTTCGTCGGTAGCTATGCTTAAGTCTATCCAGATTCTCTTATGCATGGCAGCTCATATGGATTATGAGGTGTGGCATATGGATGTCAAGACAACTTTCCTTAATGGAAGTCTTGAGGAAAACATCTATATGAAGCAACCAGAGGGATTCATTGCGAAGGGCAAAGAGTATCTTGTATGTAAGCTTAATCGGTCCATTTATGGATTGAAGCAAGCTTTGAGGTCTTGGAACATCCGCTTTGATGAGGTAATTAATCTAGTCTTATGGATTTATTCAAAGTCTAGATGAGTCTTGTGTATACAAGAGATATGACAGAAACTTAATGGTATTTCTTGTACTATACATAGATGACATTTTGTTGATTGGCAACAATATCAAGGAGTTATCGGACGTAAGGGTATGGTTGTCCAAACAGTTTGATATGAAGGACTTGGGAGAGGTGGGACACATCCTTGGGATCAAGGTTATAAGAGATCGCAGGAAAAGGATGTTGTGCTTATCCCATGCTTCATACATAGACACGATTTTGGATCATTTTAGCATGTAGAACTCCAAGAAGGGTTTTCTACCTTTCAGGCATGGAGTTCCTTTTTCTAAGGATATGTATCCTAGATCATATGAGGAGATAGAGGAGATGAAGATGGTTCCTTATGCTTCAGCAGTAGGAAGCCTCATGTATGCGATGCTATGTACGAGACCAGATATCTGTTTTACCGTGGGCATGGTCAACAGATATCAAAGTAATCCAGGACAAGGACATTGGACTGTGGTAAAGCATATATTGAAGTACCTGAGAAGGACTAGGGATTATATGCTAGTTTACCGGGCAGACCAATTACTCGCTGTGGGTTACACGAATTTCAACTTCAAATCTGATAGGGATAACAGTAAGTCTACCTCAGGTTTTGTGTTTACTTTGGGAGGTGGAGCCATTGTATGGAGGAGTGTCAAGCAGAAATGCGTGGCGGACTCCACAATGAAAGCTGAGTATGTGGCAGCCTCTGAGGCGCCAAAGAAGATGTATGGCTCAGGAACTTCCTGATAGACTTGGATGTGATTCCTGGTTTGCCCAGAACTATCACAATTTATTGTGATAATAATGGTGCAGTTGCAAATTAGAAGGAACCACGAGCCCATAAGGCTAGTAAACACATAGAGCTCAAGACCACCTGATACAAGAAATCGTAAAGAGAGGAGAAGTTGCTATGGCCATGATTGCATCAGAGGATAACCTGATAGATACTTTCACTAAGGCCCTTCTGGCGAGAGCTTTTGATAGGCATGTGGATGGAATGGGGATGAGATGTATGGTAGTTTGAGGACAGCATAGTCATTTAGTATAAGTGGGAGATTGTAGGGAAGTATACTGAAAAGTCTATCTTTTGTACGAACATCTTTATTATGAAATAAGAATCACATGATCATTGTTTGCATTTTTATGGTTATACAATATTGTCTAATACATTACATTGTAGATAACATGGTGTGTGGTGTCACATGGGAGATCATGTTATCGACTCCTTGTAAAGTATAAGTAAAGGCTCACAATCGAGATGACTTTGGACAAACCATCGGAATGGTTGTAGTGTCATTTGGTATTGGTTTGTCTTGTCCATAGAATCACACTAGTGCATTTTGTGTGTATTGAGCAGGACCGACATAGAGGTGATTCGATTTATTGCTCACTACATAATCGAATCAGACCTCAGATATTATTTTGTACATGCTCTTAATCCCAATCTAATAACGGGCACATATACTTAGTATTCATCTCTTTGATTTACCAATGGGCGATATTTATAGATTAAATCGATAGGCTCGGGAAGTTCAGAGTTGATGTTATTTATATGTTGTGTCGTTGATTATAGGAGGAAACCGTGTCCTATATATTAGGATGATGATGTCCCCTTGAAGAGCTCATAAGGTTCTTCATGTAAACCCTGCAGGTGGACTTGGTCCGGTATGATGAAAAGTTTGAGTGGTACTACTCATGGAGTTAGATATTGATTAATTAATGGTCAGTAAATTAATTAATTGATGGACATTCGAGATCTTAAACATGGGGAGAAAATGTACAAATAATATATGGAGCCCATATTATCTTATGGGGGTTGGTGAGGTAGATCAATGATAATCCTTTAGTGGATAGGATTATCATTAGTGGATTGGACTTTATGTGGGCTTGATCCATGGGTGGCCATGATCCAACTCCTCCTCATGGTCCCTAATGTAGCCTATTAACACCTCATGAAGCTTAGATCCAATGGATAGACACAAAACTCTAGATCCAAAGGTAAAGATTAAATCTCTAAGATCCGACGGTTGTGATTAAATCTCTAGATCCGACAGTTGAGATTAAATCCATAGAACCAATGGTGGAGATTAAAAGGAGGCTTATCCCTAACTCTATAAAAGGACCACAAGGGGTTGGCGTGGAGTAAGAATGAAGTGGAGTTAGGGTTTTGGAGTTGGCGGCAAGAAGAAGAGCTAGGGTTTGGGCTTGGGCGAAACTTAATAAGGAAAGTTTTCCTAGCTTCTTCTTCTTCCTCTAGCTGTCGGCGTCCATTCAAGTTCTTCCAGCTCTTGGACATCATCAAAACTCCTCCTTCTCCTTCTCCTTGAGTGGTGGAAACAAGACTTAGGGCTTTCCCTTGGTGTTTGCTCGGGTTCCATCATCATCTCCTCCTCCTAGTTGGCCGGCGGCAAGGATTCCCCTTGTTGCTTGTTGGTTGGCCATAGGAAGGAGAAGAACCTTGTTTCTATTTTTCCTCTTGCTCGGAACGAGCAAGGAAGGAAGATTGGTGATCTAGAAGCTTCAAATTTTGGTAGATCGTTGCCCACACGACGTCCGGAAGGAGGAAGATCATATATTAGAAGATCGAGAGGTATACCGATTCTCTATTCTCTTTTGTAACATGTTTGTTTTTGTTTTTCAATTATGAGCATGATATAATTCTATTTGTGGCTAAATAATACTTGAATCCCGAACATAAACACGAAATTCAGCGATCCGGACATCGTCTATTCCGCAGCTACTCGTAGAATAGAGGTTGGCCACTTGAACAACAAGTTTGTTCAAGTGACCTCTCTAAACGAATAGCACGATGATGACATGGTTGTTTGGGCAATCCCTTTTGTCAAGGATTAATTTTTTTTTAATCTTGGGACATCGATGGGATCGCCACGAATAAACGACCGAGGTGAAGTGGGAAGCGAAGTTTCCCCTCACGGACTCGATAAGCAAAAACCTTCATCCTCTGTGACACGAGGTGCAGTGACTTGTGGTATATCCTCTTGTACCGGTGGTACTGAAGAAGTGACTTCCCTTTTTAATTCTTCCCAAATAATTTTACTCTTGGGCTTGTGGCTCATCACATAGTCTTCCTCTAGAAATTTGGCGTTCGTGCTAACGATTACCCTCTGATCTCTAGGACTATAAAACAAACCACCCTTCATTCCTCTAGGATATCCAATGAACATGCATACATCTGTACGAGGTTCCAACTTACCAGCATCTGCCTTCAGCACTTGTGCTAGACTCCCCCATATCTGAATATGTCTTAGACTAGGCTTTCGCCCAGTCCACAATTCTGTGGGAGTAGAAGGCACTGATTTATATGGAACTAAGTTCAGAATGTACACGGCCGTATCTAGAGCATATCCCCAGAACAAATCTGGCAACTCAGAATAACTCATCATCGATCTAACGATCTCTGTAAGAGTCCTATTCCTTCGCTCTGCTACACCATTTTGCTGGGGTTTGCCAGGTTTAGTCAATTGGGATTGAATCCCAGCCTCTGATAAGTAGTTCCTAAACTCTCCCAAGAGGTACTCGCCACCACGATCAAATCGTAGTGTCTTGATACTTTTACCTTGACGCTTCTCCACAACAGCCTTGAATTCTATGAACTTGTCAAAGCATTAAGACATGCGGCGCATCAGGTAAATATAGGGATGTATACTGAAAAGTCTATCTTTTGTATCAACATCATTATTTTGAAATAAGAATCACATGATCATTGATTGCATTTTTATGGTTATGCAATATTGTCTAATACATTACATTGTAGATAATATGGTGTGTGGTGTCACATGGGAGATCATGTTATCGGCTCCTTGTAAAGTATAAGTAAAGACTCACAACCGAGATGACTTTGGACAAACCATCAGAATGGTTGTAGTGTGATTTGGTATTGGTTTGTCTTGACCATAGAATCACACTAGTGCACTTTGTGTGTATTGAGCATGACCGACTTAGAGGTGATTCGATTTATTGCTGACTACATAATTGAATCGAACCTCAGATATTATTTTTTAGATGCACTTAATCTCGATATAATAACGAGCACATATACTTAGTATTCATCTCTTTAATTTACCAATGGGCGAGATTTATAGATTAAATCGATAGGCTCGGTAAGTTGAGAGATGATATTATTTATATGATGTGCCATTGATTATTGGAGGAAACCGTGTCATATATATTTGGATGATGATGTCCCCTTGATGAGCCCATAAGGTTCATCATGTAGACCCTGTAGGTGGACTTGGTCTGGCATGATGAAAAGGTTAGGAGGTACTACACATGGAGTTAGATGTAGATTAATTAATGGTCAGTAAATTAATTAATCGACGAACATTCAAGATCTTAAACAAGGGGAGAAAATGTACAAATAATATATGGAGCCCATATTAACATATGGGGGTTGGTGAGGTAGATCAATGATAATCCTTTAGTGGATTGGATTATCATTAGTGGATCGGACTTTATGTGGGCTTGATCCATGGGTGGCCAAGATCCAACTCCTCCTCATGGTCCCTATTGTAGCCTATTAACACCTCATGAAGCTTAGAGCCAATGGATAGAAACAAAACTCTAGATCCAAAGGTAATGATTAAATCTCTAAGATTCGACAGTTGATATTAAATCTCTAGATCCGACGGTTGAGATTAAATCCCTAGAACCAATGGTGGAGATCGAACCAAGGCTTATCCCTAACTCTATAAAATGGTGGACTGGGAGTGGGCGGCAAAAGAGAGAATAGAGGAAAGGGCGATAGGGTTTTGGGCGGCAAGAGCAAGGGAGGATCAGGGTTTTGGGTGGCCACAATTAAGGAAAGATGTTCTTCTTCTTCTTCTTCCTTTGGTGGTCGGCACCATTCTTCTCTCTTCTCTCCTTGGTTTGGCCGGTGCCCAAGCTTCTCCCTTTCATCTATGGCTTATCATGGATGGCATTAGGGTTGTTTCCCTTGGGTGGCAAGCAATCCTAGTTGGGATAGGAATAGGATTGGGCGGCTAGGGTTAAGTTTTGGGGGTTGATGGTGGGCGGCAACAAGTGGAGGAGGGATTCATCTTCTTCTTCCTAAGGTTGGCCGACCCCTCTTCTTCTTCCCTCTACCTTGGCCGGAGCTCAACCTATTCTTCTTCCCTTCATCCTTGGACGAAAATTAGGAGAGCTTAGTTTAGGGTTTGGGCGCCAACAAGGAGGAGGATTGTTTTTCTTTCTCTTCTCCAAGTGTTGGTCGGCGCCCATGTCCTCTTTGATTCTCCTTTGGCCAGTTTCCATACTCCATGTTCTCTTCATTGGTCGGCAGCAACATCGAGTTTATTGACTTGGTGGCCGGTTCTAGATGGGAAGATGAGTTTTTGTTTTATGATCTTCATTTGTTCGGAGTGAACAAGGAAGGAAGATTGGCGATCTAGGAGCTTCGACTTTTAGAAGATCGTCGCCCACAAAACGTCCAAAAGGAGGAAGGACATACAATAGAAGATCAAGAGGTATAACAAGAGGTATAATCTTGTTTATTTTGATTAGTGTTCTTTTGTATTATGTTTATAATTGCTTTTCAATTATATGCATGTGTCGTGTGGATGTTTACTTTATGTATGTGGCTAAATAATACTTGGATCCCGAGCATAAACACAAAAACTGGCGATCCGGACATTGTCTATTCCGCGGCTACTTGTAAAATAGAGGATGGTCGCTTGAACAACGAGTTTGTTCAAGTGACCTCTCTAAACGAATAGCACGACGATGACTTTGTTATTTGGGCAATCCCTTTTGTCTAGGATTAAATTTATAATCCAGGGACATCGATGGGATCGCCATGCACAAGCAACCGAGGTGAAGTGGGAAGTGAAGTTTCCCCTCATGGACTAGATAAGCAAAACCCTACAGTAAATGTATCCATATCTCGAGTAATCGTCTATAAATGAGATGAAATACTCAAAACCACCTCTAGCCTGGATAGTCATAGGACCACACAAATCAAAATGAACCAATTCTAACACATCTTTGGCTCTATACCCCTTGGCCTTAAAAGGCCTCTTGGTCATTTTATCCTCCAAGCAAGATTCACAGGTTGGGAAATCCTCCACCACTAATGAACCCAAAGGTCCATCAGCTATCAACCTTTGAATTCTTTTTAGGTTAATATGACCAAGCCTAAGATGCCAAAGATATATTTGGTTCATCTTCGAAGGTTCTTTTCTATTATTGGAATTAGAAGATGAGTTATTAACTTCAATTTGCATCGTGGGAGGTTTTGGTTCAAGTGTTTATAGATTTCGTATCAATGCACCTGAACAGATAATACCCCTATTCCTTTTTATAACAACTCTGGCATTAAAAGAAATAGAATATCCATCAATAAACAATTTAGAAACCAAAATTAAATTCTTTCTAAATAAGGGTACATAAAGGCAATTCTTAAGAACCAAAACTTTATTTTTCTCAAAAGATAAAATAACGTCTCCCACTGCAATAGCCGCCACCTTTGTGGCATCACCCAAGTACACGGTAATCTACCCCTCAGCCAGTCGTCTGGTTTCTTGGAACCCCTGCAAAGTATTGCAGACATGATCAGTGGCTCCCGTATCTACAGACCAGGTGTCGGTAGATACCACCGCTAAACATGTTTCAATGACTAGACCAAAAGATATACCTTTGTTCTGCTTGCGGTTGGGGCAGTCCTTCTTCCAGTATCTAGTCTGCTTACAAGTGAAGCACTTGCCTTTCGGCTTCTTCACTCCTCCCTGAGTACCTCGCACCGCCTTTGCCCCAGTTTGTTTCTTCTTCTTCTTGCCTTTCCGCTTAGAAGTAGAAACCTTTTGGGTCACCATGGCATGTACCTGAGCACTCTGATGAAATAGCCCCTCTACCGCCTGGAGATCTGTCAGAAGCTCCGCCAATGAATACAACCTCTTGTTCATGTTGTAGTTTAGGCGAAACTGCTCAAAACTCCTAGGTTGAGACTAGAGTATGATATCGACCTGGGTTTCCCCATCGATCTCAGCTCCAAGGACCTCCAACTCATTCAAATGAGCCATCATCTTGAGAACATGATCCCTTACGAGTGTTCCCTCGATCATGGTGGTCGTCATCAAGTTTCTCATGGCTTTTTGCCTCGCAGCCCGATTCTGGTATCCGAAAAGCTCTTTGAGATTGAGCATCATGTCATAAGCTGTGGGCATGGCTTGATACTGATGTTGCAATACATTTGACATAGATGCCAAAATGTAACACTGCGCCATCTCATCGACCTTTACCCACTTCTTATAACTCTCTCTCTCCTTTTCCCCAGAATCTTCTGCAGGCTTAGGAGGGCACTCTTTGAGGAGTACATATTTGTATTCCTCCGCAGTGAAGACAATGTCTAGATTCCTCTTCCAATCAACATAGTTAGGTTTAGTAAGTTTATTCTCTTTCAATATCACAGCAAGCGGGTTGAAAGTCATTTTGAAAGAAAACCTAAGAATCACATAGATCAAAACATTAGATTTCAAAATATTATTGATTCCTCAAACAATAAAATCATAAAATCAACCAACATCGAGATTATTGTATGCCACGATAGTGTGGACGTATACGAATTCTACATTTATAAGGAGAGGTTTTACCCATTAATTTTACTATCTTGTCAACCTAACTTTTTGACAAGTAAAATTAATAGTTGGTTCCTCTTTGGCCTTACAAATAAAAGCAGTGACTCGGATGGGGAGAATACTTATATTTGTATCTAAGTGTTCACCATTACTTGGTACCAAGGTAATTATCTCGGGTTATGTGCCTTCCTATGGGGAAGTACACACGCTCCTTAATAATTCCCTATAACCATATTTGACCTTGTGATCCGCAAACAAACTCATCCGATGTGGACGAAGGCACTCAGAGCCGACGAGAAAGTTTGTTTACATCACTTATCAAATCGTAATGGAGGTCGTGGGAATTTATAAAAATATCCCTCTCCCACTTAGTAATTTGAAAATGAGGAATCTTCTAGCCTACGACATGCATATCAAACAATAAGCAATAAATATGAAAAATAAATTATTTTCCTACTATTATGGCTTTTGTCTTCAATATGTCTTTCGTTGCATCGCCTTCTCGTCCGCTCCTCCTACGCCATGTACGAGCCATCCGGAGATCCGAACCGACACTAAAATATATTTTAATTTACATCCATCGATCCTATACTCCATGAGGGTGTGTACATGAAATCTAGATCAAAAGTAAACTAAAATAAAAGGAGTGGCTAAACAACGTCGTATCTAATTTACAAAAAATTAAATACTAGCCTCGTCAACCCTGAGGATTCAACAAAATAAACATTTACACACATACAATCACATACACACATATGGCCATAATAGTCGGATCTTATGCCTACAAACAAAGAGTTAACCTACGCATATCCTACTATTATCCGACACATATAATATATGAAAAGTGCATAAAAATTAACCGAATCCTAAACACACAAAACCGGAAACATTGGCTCTGATACCAATTGTTGGGTTGATCCGTGTGGGGAAACTTCACTTCCCACTTCACCTCGGTCGTTTATTCATTGTGATCCCATCGATGACCCCGGATTAAAAAATTTAATCCTAGACAAAAGGGATTGCCCAAACAACCAAGTCATCGTCGTGCTATTCGTTTAGAGAGGTCACTTGAACAAACTTGTTGTTCAAGCGACCAAGCTCTATTCTACGAGTAGCCACGGAATAGACGATGTCCGGATCGCCGGCTTTCGTGATTATGTTCGGGATCCAAGTATCATTTAGCCACGAACAGAATATATCATGCTAATAATTGAAAAACAAAAAAAAACATGTTACAAAAGAGAATGGAGAATCGATATACCTCTCGATCTTCTAATGTATGACCTTCCTCTTTTCGGACGTCGTGTGGGTGACGATCTACCAAAAGTTGAAGCTCCTAGATCACCGATCTTCCTTCCTTGATCTTTCAAAGCAAGAAGAAGAATAGAAAGAAGGCTCTTCTCCTTCCTATAGCCAACCAACAAGCAACAAGGTGAATCCTTTCCGCCGGCCAACAAGGAGGAGGAGATTATGATGGAAACTGGCCAAGACAACAAGGGAAAGCCCTAAATCTTGTCTACACCGGCCAAGGAGAAGGAGAGGAGCTACTTTGGATGCCGGCCAAGAGTTGGAAAGACTTCAATGGGTGCCGGCCACAAATGGAGAAGGAGAAGACAAGGAAAAACTTTCTTTATTTGGTGTCGCCAAGCCCAAACCCTTGCTCCAAGATCTTGCCGCCAACCTCCAAAACCCTTGCTTCTCACAATTGTTCTCCACGCCAACCCCTTGTTCTCCTTTTATAGAGTTAGGGATAAACCTCCTTTTAATCTCCACCATTGGTTCTAGGAATTTAATCTCAACCGTCGGATCTAGAGATTTAATCTCAACCGTCGGATCTAGAGATTTAATCTCTACCTTTGGATCTAGAGTTTTGTTTCTATCCATTGGATCTAAGCTTCATGAGGTGTTAATAGGCTACAATAAGGACCATGAGGAGGAGTTGGATCTTGGCCACCCATGGATCAAGCCCACATAAAGTCCAATCCACAAATGATAATCTAATCCACTAAAGGATTATCATTGATCTATCTCACCAACCCACATAAGATAATATGGGCTCGATATATTATTTGTACATTTTCTCCCCGTGTTTAAGATCTCGAATGTCCGTCGATTAATTAATTTACTGACCATTAATTAATCAACATCTAACTCCATGAGTAGTACCACTCAACCTTTTCATCATGCCGGACCAAGTCAACCTGCAGGGTTTACATGATGAAAATTATGAGCTCCTCAAGGGGACATCATCATCCTAATATATAGGACACGGTTTCCTCCTATAATAAATGGCACACCATATAAATAATATCATCTTCCCAACTTACCGAGCCTATTGATTTAATCTATAAATCTCGCCCATTGGTAAATCAAAGAGATGAATACTAAGTATATGTGCCCGTTATTATATCGGGATTAAGACTATGGTCAATATAATATCTGAGATCCGATTCGATTATGTAGTCAACAATAAATTGAATCACCTCTAAGTCGGTCCTGCTCAATACACAGAAAGTGCACTAGTGTGATTCTATGATAAAGACAAACCAATACCAAATCACACTACAACCATTCCAATGGTTTGTCCAAAGTCATCTCGGTTGTGAACCTTTACTTATACTATTCAAGGAGCCGATAACATGATCTCCCGTGTGATACCACACACCATGTTATCTACAATTTAATGTATTAGACAATATGCATAGCCATAAAAATATGCAAACAATGATCATGTGATTCTTATTTCAAAATAAAGATTTTCATACAAAAGGTAGACTTTTCAATATACATCCTAACAGTAGAGTGTGACACCACAATTCTCTTCCCTCACACCGGTTACTCCTCCTATGAGTAACCGTGGAGGCAGGATGACTGACAACCCTCTCAACCATAAGGGAGACCACGTCGCCAATATGCATGCAAATGACATGAATGCTCTGTCACAAATAGATATCCATCATAGACTCTCTATTCTACAGAGAGTCATACTAATCAGATCAACGCACTCTCTATCTTATAGAGAGTCATACTCAACTGATCAAAACACTCTTTATCATGTAGAGAGTCATACCAATCTAATCGACACACTCTCTATCATGCAGAAAGTCGTACTCAACTGATGGACGCACTCTCTATCCTATAGAGAGTCATACTCATCTAATCGACGCACTCTCTATCGTATAGAGAGTCGTACTTATTGATCGATGCACTCTCTATCCTGTAAAAAGACGTACTCAAACTGATTATATCAAGCTAGGACCATCGGTTCGTAGCGACACACTAAATTTCATTCACCTCACCATTTACACAATACATGGTCGGTGGTAAACATGCAACTTAAGGGTACTATAATTAACCCTAGGTTCAAGATATTATCTACCTATGGATGATCTTTTTGCCCAATTTATAGTCAGGTTGTCATCTGGACTTTACTATTTGCACTTAACTAAACAAATTCTAGGTTACTTACAACACCTATATATATATCTCCTAATCATGATAAAATCAAACATGATAGCAGCAATGGAGTTAACAGCATAAGGTAAAGTATCAAGCGCAAGAGTAAATAAGAACAGAGACAAGGTAATTGTTGGTGCAGTAGGCACCTAAGTCGAACCTGAGTTTTGATTATAGCAAATGATACAAAGTTAAGATCATGTTGTTATCTCACGAGCTAAATCGAGTGTGCAGAAAATTGCTATAGCTGGAAGCTGAAGGCTAGCGACACCGGGAGGAAGCCGCGGTGGTCGGGCAACACTCAAGTAACTTCGGAGGGAGCCGAAGGAATTGAGTGGAAGGCCGGAAGCAAAAGCAACACGTAAGTATCGAGGTAAGCTCGTGTGTGCGAGTGAAAGTAAGGTCGTATCCTCGTTACAGGGAAAGACTTAAGCGTAGATCCGACCCAAGACAACTCATAGGTGGTCTAGGTCGAGATCGGACGGTCGACGACCGTCGAAATAATGTTTTCCTTAACCTAACTTTGCCTTGCAGCCAGCATCAGTCGACTGCCAACCTAAAGGACTCGACTACCGTCCATCAGTCGAGTGACTACGGCTAGGACTCGATGTCGCCAAAGAATCGATCGTAGTGATGGCCATCGATCATCGCCGTCAAAGGATCAGCCTCGAGTAGTCAAGAGTTATCACCATTTTTCAATGGGTTTTGTGCCCATTTGTGATTGGCTAAAGACCCATTCGATGAGGGGCTCAAAGGGTATAAAAGGAGGGCCAAACCAAGGGTTTTTCATCAATTCAAAAGCTTCCAAGTGCTTTCGATACGGTCCGACTCTCCAACATCCCTACGACGAAGCGCTGCCGAGACGACGACTAGAGCTTCAACCTCCAATCTTTGAAGTCATCGGTATAATCTTTAAATTTGTATAAGTTGTTTTTATTTCGAGCTTTAAATCATATCAAGGAGAGGGGGAGTGTCCCTCTACCTTGAGTCTTTCTTGAGTTTTTGTATTCGTTTAACTCCTATCTCCATCGAGAGGGAGTTCGTTTAGTATTTGCCCTCCGTGCGTGGTCAAGGACCATTAGGGCCTTGGAGTAGTAGCCGAAGGCTACGAACCAAGTAAAACCTATTTGTCTCTATTTACTTTACATTTCCGCTGCAATTAATTTTCTCTCAAGTTTTAACGAAAGAAACGAGAAAAAGTTTTTATCGCTATTCACCCCCCCCCTCCCCTCTAGCGAACCGCATCGATCCAACAATTGGTATCAGAGCCGGGGGTTGCTAAGATTTAGTGAAACCACCAGTCTAGCCATTTTTCATAGATTTATTTTTCTTTTATTTCTGTTTATTTCAGATTTATTTCGCTTTGTTAAATTTACTCCCGCACTACTAATCCAAGACGCGAGTCTTGGTACTTTTTGTGTGTTTTTGTCATTGCTAGTTTTTTTTCCTTCGTCTCCTTGTGTTCATTGTTCTAATGGACCATCTCGAAGGGTTTAGCACCGTCCGACCTCCGTTTTACAACAGAGATGACTTCCGTTATTGGAAGGGTCGGATGGAATGCTTTCTTAAAACCCAAATCGAGATGTGGATCATAATCCAAACGGGTTTCACACTTCCGACTAATGAAGTGGGTGACTCCTTGGATTATGACCAATGGACCATTGCGACAAAAAAACAAGTCGAAGCCGACGCTAAGGCAACGCAAATTCTTCATTGCGGCCTATCCAAGGAGGAGCTAAATCGCGTCGGACCCTTCATAAGCGCAAAAGATCTTTGGACAAAACTAGTGGAGCTACACGAAGGAACCGATGAAGCCAAGGTATGTAAGCGCGACCTTTTGTTCAATAAATTGTATAATCTAAAAATGCAGGAACACGAGTCCGCGACACAACTTCACGCCCGAGTATAGGACATCGTCAACAACCTACATGCAATCGGGCAAAAGGTCGAAAACTGCGACCTTATAAGGTATGTCCTAAACTCTTTTCCGAGGACTACCTTATGGGCATCCATGGTCGATGCCTATAAGGTCTCCAAGGACCTTTCTAAAATTAGGTTAGATGAACTCTTTTCGGATTTTGAACTTCATGAGCAGTCTAACTCGGAGCCCGAGAGGGGTATAGCCTTGTTTGCAGGTTCAAAGAAGAAGAAAATCGCAAGCAAGCCACCACCAACCGAAGAGGAAGACGAGTCCGAAGAAGAAGTTGACCTGGAGTTGACTGCCGAACTAATGAACCTAGCTCGAAGGATAGCCAAGGGACGAAAGCGAACCACGACTCGACCCAACCAAGGTAAGCCTAAAAGTTCCAATATTAGGTGTTATGAGTGCAACAGGTTTGGACATATCAAGTCCGAGTGCCCCAAGCTCAACCACCAACCACCTAAGCACAAGAAGGCCCTCAACGCGACATGGGAACAAGCGTCATCCGAAGAAGACGAAGACCACGTCTTCATGGCGAAATCAATTGAGTCGGACACGGAGAATGAGCCTGAACTTGAGTCAGAACCTGAGGATGACTCGGACTACGAAGCTACCTTCAAGTCAAGCCACGGATACGCATTCGGTTCAAAAGATACCCTTAAAGTAAGTCGAACTTTATTTAATACTTTACATAATACGGTTAGGTTTTTGTCTAGGAAGTTAGCTAAGTCCGAGTCCAAGGTCGAGACCCTTGTTGAGGAGGTTAAACTCCTCAAACACGAGGTCTCCCTAACCTCTTCGACTAGTCGAGTTCAAGAGAAGGACTCAACTCGAGTTGAAAAGCTCGAAGTTGAGAACTCTCTCTTGAAAAGTCAAGTCGAAGATCTTAGGAACACGTTGGAAAGGTTCACTTCGGGATCCAAAGGACTTGACCTCCTACTTGGATCTCAAAGGGCCGTGTACAACAAGGCTGGACTAGGATTTAACTCAAACACGACTAATAGGTCGTATATGTCGATTGTAAGTCGACATAGGAAACATGTCCAAGCATGGGTCCCTAAGAACCTTTTGATTTCAACTCTAGGATCCAACCCGTACTGGATTTCCAAGGACCAAATCCACTATGTGGATAGACCGAACCGATTCAACGGTCTAGGTGGAGCCAGTACAAAACATGTTTGTGCTTTAACTTAGAAATTGCATGTTTTAACTTAGAATGTTTGTGCTTTAACTTAGAAATTGCATGTTTTAACTTAGAATGTTTGTGCTTTAACTTAGAAATTTCATGCTTTAACTTAGAAAGTTTGTACTTTAAAACTTGTGAACTCACTTAGAACATGAACATAATCAACTTCGAAAAGATTGAGCCTCGGGGAGCCTCTTTTCAAAAACATAACCAACTAAAATTCTTCGAAAAGATTGAGCTTCGAGGAGCCTATTTTAAAAAACATAACCAACTAAAATTCTTCGAAAAGATTGAGCCTCGGGGAGTCTCTTTTCAAAAATAACCAGTTAGACTAGGAAATAATCTTAGGTGAGTCAAGTCATCATTTTCTTGAACATGGCTTTGTCTAAGGAAGTGGTCGATGATCCGATAAAAGAAGGCCCCTGTGCCTCGCCACGACCTGGAAGCCATGATCTTGAAAAGGTAAACTTGACAAGCCTAGGGTCAAATCCAAATCTAACCTAAAATTACTTGAACCTAAATACACTTAATCAACTTAATTGGAAATCATCTCACAAAAAACACATAAGTATAACATGCTTGATCATATAGACACAGGTGAGATGACCTAGGTTTAACAACTTACAACAAATTTAAAAAAAAAAAAAAATCTAACATCCAATCCAACCACCTTGTGTGTAGGATCAATGGATGTTGGACAGCGGTTGCTCCCGACACATGACCTGGGATCAACTCAAATTCACAAAGCTTCGATTCAAACGATAAGGATCGGTAGCCTTTGGGAATAACGGCAAGCTCAAAATCATCGGATCAGGTGATATCGAGCTTAACTCGAATTTTTTTATTAAAAATGTATTACTTGTAGAGAATTTTGAATATAACCTGCTTAGCGTAAGCCAATTATGTGACAATAACTATAAGGTCGTATTTTTAGAAAATGAATGTGTAATTAAAACAAATAAAACAGCTAAAACAATACTCAAAGGAACTAGGACAAATAACATTTATACAATTAACTTAATCAAATCCTCAGCCAAATGTCTTATGACACAGGAAGAGGAATCATGGTTGTGGCACCGACGACTTGGTCACTCGCACCCAAGACTCGTCCACAAGATGAGTCAGAGTGGCTTAGTCAGAGGCTTACCCAACCTCAACAACTTGGTTAATAAAATCTGTAATGCTTGTCAACAAGGAAAACAACCTAGGACACAACACAAGTTAACTAACCAAGAACGAACCTCAAGTGTACTTGAGCTCCTACATATGGATCTATTCGATTCACATGGAGCCAAGTCACTCAATAGAAGTCAATATTGCTTAGTCATAATTGACGACTACTCCAGGTTTACCTGGGTTAGGTTCATCAAACATAAAAATGATACCCTAGATCAATTAATCAATCTATTCAAATTAATCGAGAATCAAAAAGACCTTAAGGTTAAAAGACTTAGAAGCGATCATGGTGGTGAATTCGAAAATCAAATGTTCACCGACTTCTGTAACCTAAACGGATACCACCATGAATTCTCTTGCCCTAGGACCCCTCAACAAAATGGCCTAGTGGAGCAGAAAAATCGAACTCTACAAGAAGTCGCTAGGACCATGTTGAACGAATACGACCTACCCGATAGGTTTTGGGCAGAAGCCGTGAGTACAACATGCTATGTCCAAAATAGGATCCTTATGGTAAAAAGGCACCTTAAGACCTCGTACGAGATTTATCACGATAAAATACCTAACATCAAGTACTTTAGGGTATTTGGGTGTAAGGTACATATCCTAAACACTAAGAATTACCTAGGGAAATTTACATCCAAAACTACGACCGGAATCTTTCTAGGATACTCGACTACAAGTCGAGCTTATAGAGTATATAACCACGACACTCTTAGAGTCGAAGAGACTATTAATGTAGTGTTCGATGAAGTGCCCGAACCTACAAAACCCTTAATGACCCTAAGTGTTGAGCCCACTGATACCAAACTCGTCTCCGACCCTGAGATCGAGTCTAATCCACATCAACCAACTTCTCTTGTCGACCAAATGACAAGTGATCCGAGTCAAACTAGTGTTCAACCAAATCACTCTATTGATCAAGTGATAGATGACTCCAACCAAACTAGAACTCAAACGAGTCATCCTATGGATCAAGTTGTAGACTCAAACCCAAATCCAACTAGGACTCAAACGAATCATCCTATCGACCAAGTGATAGGAGATCCTAATCTAGGAGTTCGAACTAGAGCATCCTATAGGAACCTTAGTCAAATTTCCTTAATTTCAAAGATAGAACCCAAATCAATTGAACAAGCTCTTCTTGATCCCGATTGGATTATTGCAATGCAAGAAGAGCTAGCTTAATTTACTAGGAATGAAGTGTGGGAATTAGTACCACCACCTAAAGACAAAACGATAATTGGAACAAGGTGGGTGTTTCGAAATAAGCTTGATGATAAAAATGAAGTAGTTAGAAACAAGGCTAGGTTAGTCGCCAAAGGGTTTAGTCAAGTCGAAGGATTAGATTACGACGAAACCTATGCCGCACATCGAGGATTTAAGCTGTTTCAAATGGATGTTAAGTCGGCATTCCTAAATGGATACATTAAAGAAGAAGTTTATGTTAGCCAACCCCCCGAATTCGAAAATCTAGATAAACCCGACCATGTTCTAAAACTTAAGAAAGCTCTCTATGGACTTAAACAAGCTCCTCGAGCTTGGTACGAGAGACTTTCAATCCATCTTAAGTCAAAAGGGTTTAACCAAGGCTTAGTTGACCCAACTCTCTTCGTAAAAACCTTAGGTAAAGAAATATTCATAGCTCAAATTTACGTAGACGATATAATTTTTGGAACCTCTAACTCAGCCTTACTAAACGAGTTCGTTTCACTCATGGAAAGTGAGTTCGAAATGAACTTGGTAGGCGAGTTAAGTTTCTTTTTAGGTCTACAAATTAAACAAACTAAGGATGGTGTATACCTATATCAACAAAAATACACTAAGGAGTTAATTAAAAGATTTGGAATGCAAGACGCTAAGGTAATAAACACCCCAATGGCGATTAACGTTAACATAGGAGAAGACCTAGAAAGTAAGACCATTGACTTAAAGTACTATAGGAGCGTGATAGGAAGTCTCCTATACTTAAACATCCTATTCTAGTATGTGTGCCAGGTTTCAAACCTGTGCTAAGGAGTCTCACCTAACCCTAGTTAAGCGTATCCTTAGATATCTAAAGGGTACACTTAACGTCGGTATTTCGTACCCTAGATCTACGGAGTTCGAACTAATCGGCTACTCCGATTCGGATTATGCCGGTAGTAAACTCGATAGAAAGAGCACGAGTGGTTGTTGTCAACTACTCGGCTCGAGTCTAGTAAGTTGGTGCAGTAGTATGCAACACTGTGTCGCTTTATCTACCACCGAAGTCGAATTCATTGCGATGGGTGAGTGTGTCACTCAACTTCTTTGGATGAAGCACACTCTCCGCGACTTTAAGTTAGACTTTACGAATACTAAACTTCACGTAGACAACATTAGTTCAATTAATCTTACAAAGAATCCGATATGTCACTCTAGGACCAAACATATAGAAGTTAAACACCATTACATTCGAGAACATGTGGCCAACGGAGCCATACAACTCGAATACATCGAATCGAAGTCTAACTTAGCAGACCTATTTACTAAACCCCTACCCGAAGCCGAATTTAGTCTATTAAGATGAAAATTGGGCATGTGCGTAATAGAATAGGTACATGCAAATTATATGTTCTTACTACTATTTCATTTTTATGGAACTAGCATAGGACATACCTTAGATATCATGCACCTATAGATTTAAGGAGCTAGTACATCTCACAACACATAGAACTAATGTGTTTGTGTACTTAGCCACGTAGATGGGCGTGAGATGTTAGGACCTTACTCCTGGTTCCAGATGTAGAGCTAGTGCATCGCTATGAGCCACGGAGTATAATCATACATACTAACCGACTCTGACCAGGACTGGTTGATCTTACATATCAATCAAGCCAAATATGAGTCGAACATTTTATAGATGAGCTTATTTTCAGTATAGTTTTATATATATATATATATATAATAGGGAACATGCTTGGACTTTAACACTTATTTTGTTTTCCACACACCCCTTACCCTTTTCGATATACAGCAAAAGGGGGAGAAAAAGGCCAAAGTTAAGGGATCAACAATTTTTTTTTATGGCCAACTTTAAGTTAACAAAACAAGTTAAGGGAACTCTTAACTTAAACATATTTAGTTAACTTGTTTTTGTCAACAAATAAATTACTTAACTTTAAGTTAACTTGTTAACAAAACGAAAGTAAAGGCCAAGGTTAAGAAATCATTTTTTTTTTATTTCTTAACTTAAAACTTATTTTAAATACTATGGCCAATGTTAAGTAATTTCGG
This sequence comes from Wurfbainia villosa, assembly GCA_025175895.1. Taxonomy (NCBI): domain Eukaryota; kingdom Viridiplantae; phylum Streptophyta; class Magnoliopsida; order Zingiberales; family Zingiberaceae; genus Wurfbainia; species Wurfbainia villosa. The sequence continues at coordinate 50,503,129 of CM045999.1, read as the reverse complement.
TTACTTATTTTTTTTAGTAGCAAACATCAAGGGGGAGAGTTAAAACTCTTTCTCAAGTACTCACCCTCGGTCAAGGGGGAGGTTTCCTCAAGGGGGAGCACTTGAAAAAGAGTTTTTATATATACTCCTGTTCATTCATGCTCTTAACACTCCTGCTCATTCATGAATATCTTTTCTTAATGTGTTTAATTTTCTTAACTTTGTATGTGGGTTTGCCATAAATCAAAAAGGGGGAGATTGTTGGTGCAGTAGGCACCTAAGTCGAACCTGAGTTTTGATTATAGCAAACGATACAAAGTTAAGCTCATGTTGTTATCTCACGAGCTGAATCGAGTGTGCAGAAAATTGCTATAGCTGGAAGCTGAAGGCTAGCGACACCTGGAGGAAGCCGCGGTGGTCGGGCAACCCTCAAGTGACTTCGGAGGGAGCCAAAGGAATTGAGTGGAAGGCCGGAAGCAAAAGCAACACGTAAGTATTGAGGTAAGCTCGTGTGTGCGAGTGAAAGTAAGGTCGTATCCTCGTTACGGGGAAAGACTTAAGCGTAGATTTGACCCAAGACAACTCATAGGTGGTCTAGGTCGAGATCGGACGGTCGACGACCGTCGAAATAATGTTTTCCTTAAGCTAACTTTGCCTTGCAGCCCGGCATCGATCATTGCCAACTGAAGGACTCATTGCCAGTCCATCGATCAGTGACTATGGCTAGCACTCGATCGATCTGCCGATCGGGTGATGGCCATCAGTCGACTACTGGTCAAAGGATCAGCCTCGAGTAGTCAAGAGTTAACACCATTTTTCAAGGGGTTTCGTGCCCATTTGTGATTGGCTAAAGACCCATTCGATGAGGGGCTCAAAGGCTATAAAAGGAGGGCCAAACCTAGGGTTTTTCATCAATTCAAAAGCTTCCAAGTGCTTCCGATACACTCCGACTCTCCGACATCCCTACGACGAAGCGCTGCCGAGACGACGACTAGAGCTTCAACCTCCAATCTTTGAAGTCGTCGGTATAATCTTTAAATTTGTATAAGTTGTTTTTATTTCAAGCTTTAAATCATATCAAGGAGAGGGGGAGTGTCCCTCTACCTTGAGTCTTTCTTGAGTTTTTGTATTCGTTTAACTCCTATCTCCATCGAGAGGGAGTTCGTTTAGTATTTGCCCTCCGTGCGTGGTCAAGGACCATTAGGGCCTTGGAGTAGTAGCCGAAGGCTACGAACCAAGTAAAACCTATTTGTCTCTATTTACTTTACATTTCCGCTGCAATTAATTTTCTCTCGAGTTTTAACGAAAGAAACGAGAAAAAGTTTTTATCGCTATTCACCCCCCCCCCCCTCCCCTCTAGCGAACCGCATCGATTCAACAGTAATATGATCATATAAGATGATCATGCATCTAAATCTGTATGCATTAAAACTACCTGACCAGGGTAGGAATTACCCACCTGATGATGTAGATTATTTGGAATTATCATTTGTCTTCACATCCATGAATTTCTCTCGATTCAACATCTAGCACACAACACAGAACATAATTAAGTTCTATCGTGCATCGTATAATCGAATCAAACTCCACATCAACTTCGTATCTCAATCTATAAGATTGAGTTGGTTATCCAATTAACCTAATCAATCCTTCACATCATCCCTATATTTCATCATTAACCAACACCAGATCAGATAACAAAATAACAATAGTATACATCCATAACAACTTATCTCTTGACTCACCTAGGTTAGCTTTAATTGCTAAATAGCTCAATCCAAATCAACTCGTTGAACTGCAACCACTCAGTTAAATTGGAGGCAGATTCCAATTCTAATATCTTAAACCAGAAATAAGAGATGTATAGGTTATCTGAAAATTTGTTGATTGACCCACAAAACACTCACAACCCCTTCGTGGCCAAGAACAATCCCTATTCCCAGCAAAATCCCAGCCATTCATAGCTCCTTTACAACCATATCACAGGCTCATCCACTCTTCACAGTCGGCACAACTTCACATTGTTGGGAGTATGAGGAATACAATCAAAGTCCCACATTGGTAAGACATGGAAAAGATCATGTGCTTATAAGAAAAAAGATATCTCCATTGGTATGAGGCCTTTTGGGTAAAGCCCAAAAACAAAACCATGAGGGCTTGGGCCCAAAGTGGACAATATCATACCATTGTGGAGATATGTGGATCTTATATGCACTAACAATTGGTATCAGAGCCATGGTCCATGTCAAGCCATGAACCTCGAACGAAGGAAGTTGAGCTCCCACGTCCGGATCAAGAGAACCAGACATCAGGAAGGAAGTCTAGTTGGGTCGGGGGGACCGAACAACTGGCAGGAAGTCCTGGTGGGTTGAAGATCGGACATCAAGCAGAGAAAATCCTTCGAGGAGGGATAGGCTTGAGGGGGGGCCCAATGTGGTCCTTCGTTTGAGGGGGGGATTGTTGGGAGTATGAGGAATACAATCAAAGTCCCACATTGGTAAGACATGGAAAAGATCATGTGCTTATAAGAAAAAAGATATCTCCATTGGTATGAGGCCTTTTGGGTAAAGCCCAAAAACAAAACCATGAGGGCTTGGGCCCAAAGTGGACAATATCATACCATTGTGGAGATATGTGGATCTTATATGCACTAACACACATAACCTGCACAACCGCTCAACCGACATCAAACCCATTCACACTCAACAAATCCTTGCTCACAGTCAACTCCAAAGATAGGAACAAACACTCCACATATCACACAACCACATTTAGCAATTTACAGTTAAAATAGAGGGGATAAAACAAGCTTACCAACCCTGGACTCCATCGGTAGCAATCCCCAATACCGGCAACCCTCTTTATCGGCTACGATCGGTGCTCACGATCCCTTCCCAGACACTCAAAATCCCATTCAACTAAGGAAATCACAGTAAGGAATTAGACAAAGAGAAGTCGGCCCTTACCTAGTTCCAACGATCTCCGGCAAAGCAATCCTAATAAAACCCGGTAGCCCCCCTCACGGACGCATAATCCCGAAGACAGTCGGCTAGGGTAGCTCACTTGTGCTCAAAGAAGGCCTCACATGACTCCTCGATCAGCGTTCTGCCCACCAGCCGGACCTCTCATCGAAAGGAGCCATAAGCGGTCGCTAGATCATAGAGAAGCAAGGGTGTTGGCTCCCTTCCTTTCGGTTGGATCTCTCTCTGGAACGAGGTGTAGGCAGCGAGCAAGGGGACGATTGTTGGGTTTCCGGCACTGCGGCGTGTGTGTGTTCGATCACGTTTCGTAAACATGAGCGCAGCGGAAGCAATAAAAATAATAAATCTACATTTATTACAACACACACATCACACGCATGCATAGTACAACATGTGCAGACATAACCGTAAATTTAAATTTTGCAATAAAGGAAATTTAACTACGTTATACCTTTCGTATCACGTGTAGCGGGAACGGCATCAACCGGAACGATCCTCGCTAGAATCGTCTATATCCGTATCCACGCCGAGTATCCTTAGGATGACTTCGCTAAGCCATGAGCTTCGTCTTCGTATGGGTTACTAGCCTCGTGTTGAAGACGACGTGATCGAGAGATGATCACGATCCGAATCCAAATTCGGATCCAAAACCGAGTTCTCAAAACTCACTTCTCCGGAGAGGTATTCGTCAACCAATTGACGAATCCTTCGTCCTCCACCTCAGAGGATTACCGGAGATCCAATCCCCGGCAAGTTAGCCGCTGTCGGAGCTCTAACCGTCGTCCAAACGACGCTCCGATGAGAGGAGAACAAGCTGTCCAGAAAACTGGACAGCTTTGGTGGAGGAGATAGGCGCCGGCCAACCAAGGGAAGATAAAGCTCACCTTGATGCCAAACCTAAAGGAGATCACCGGAGGGTCGCCGGAGAATCACCAGCTGAAGCTTGGACGCCGACAAGGAGCTGGACAGCGGCACAAGGGGCTGGGCGGCAATGGAGGTTGGCACCAACTCTTAGAGGGGATGAAGTGGGCGGCAACTATTGCTAGGGTTTTGGATTAGGGCTTAATTATCCCTTAAGCCCTCTTTTATAGAGAACTAATTCTCTTAATGGTTATTGGATCATAACCATTAGGCCCGTTAACCCGCTCCATTAAGATAAGTTAAAATAAACCAAACCATGATGTTTTATTTTAAATTAAAATGAACCGAACCAACTTTTGGTTCATTCGTTTAAAATAAACCAAACCCTTTGGTTTATTCTCCTCCATTGGATTATAACCAAACCATTTTGGTTCATCCATTATGTCTTCATAAGACTCGGCCCATCCACGCTTCCATTGCGACTGAAACGATTTCATGCTCGCTTTATGTTTGGTCCAACCAAACCTAGTTTCTCTCGGTCTAAGAATCCCATTCTCAAGCTCGTTTTAAATCCTTTGGATTACGCTCGTTGTGTGTGTGACCAAATAGGTTCTCAGTTTATGTTGGCCGTCTATAATTAACCATGAATTATAGAACGATCATGAGTGCCACCTAGTAGTACATCATGATCCTCAATTAACCGAAAAGATCAACGATTGATCCAGAACTATTTCTGAAACCCTTCAGCAGCTCGAATGATTCGTGCCCCATTCCCTTCACTCATCTTATAACCACTTGGTTCAGGACATGGTCTATAGTGTCAGTCCCCACTATACTGAATATGTCACACCTAGCCTAAGTATCATTTCCTCGTCCTACGGATTCTAGTTACTCCACATGTATCGAAGAGTACTTTACTCTAAACATGTAATGCTTTGGCCAAAGACTTTAGTAACAATCCGACGAGAGGCCATGGGTATACATCCCGCAAGGAGTGGTGAATCCTTTATAGGCTATTCAAACACCTTCGATCACTTCCACTTATACCCAATCATCCCGGGTCCACATCTCCTTAGAGATGTTTGCTTAAGATGTCAAAGCATAAGTCTCCATGATCAAGATGACTTGAATACCGCAAGTCAAAGGAACATCGCACTTAAGCTACAGTAAAAACTTCATTGACATATCTATATATGCAGAGAACCATATGAAGTCTTACGGCTGCTCACTCCAATGAACTAGTTACCATAACTAGCATCCACGATTAACTCCGGACATCACTATGTCTCCAGCTAGTGAGAATCAGCTGCTTGGATACACCAAGGAGTATACCTCATGCTAGTCTCGACAGAATCGATGGTGTCCAAATCCATCAATTCATCGACTAGGGATAATTCCGATACATCACAATTACACATGTAGAGATACTCACTAGTTGTGATCCAATCACAAATTCTCTCATGCTGTGAATCGTATCGTGGACATTCAGTAAATGAGTTTAAGATCCAATCAAATACATAAAACATGTATACTGAAATAGTGAATCTTCATTTATCATATAAATGGTTTATACATAAGGCGATTGCCTTAGGACATCTCTCATATATTACTAACAGACTCCCACTTGGCCTAATGCCAATCGCTACGGTATCCAATACCATAAGCTCTAACATGACGCTCAAACTTACTTTGAGGTAATGCCTTAGTCAAAGGATCCACTAAGTTCCTTTCAGTGGGAATTTTCTCGATTTGTATTTCGTTCCTACTGATGATCTCTCTGATAAGATGATAGCGGCGAAGCACATGTTTGGATCATTGATGAGACCACATCAAGTTCAGAGATGAACTTCTTGATCCAAACCGCTTCCTTTGCTGCTTCCAAAGCTGCAATGTATTCTGCCTTAGTGGCAGAATCCGCTATAGCGTCAAGCTTGGAACCTTTCCAACTTATTGTGCCTCCATTCTAGGTGAATACTTACCCAGACTGAGACATGGAATCATCCTTGTCTGTCTAGAGCTGGCATCCGTATACCCACGTATCACCATGTACCATTCTCCATATATTAGGAACACATCCTTAGTTCTTCTCAAGTACTTAAGGATCGTCTTAACAACCACCCAATAATCCATTCCTGGATCAGACTAGTATCTGCTCGTGACACTTAGAGCATACGATACATCGGGCCTCGTACATAACATAGCATACATGATAGATCCTATTGCGGATGCATAGGGAATCTTACTCATGCAAATCCTCTCGTTTTCTTTGTGCGAACACATAGACTTCGAAAGGTGTATCTCTTGCCTGATGGGTAGGAAACCTTTCTTGGATTCCGACATGCTAAACCTCTTTAGCACTCGGTCTATATATGTAGACTGCGAAAGACCAAGCAACCGTTTCGATCTATCTCTATAGATCTTAATCCCGAGGATGTAGGTTGCTTCTCCCAGGTCTTTCATGGAGAATGTCTTGGATAACCAAACCTTAATCGATCAGAAGATCAAACATCGTTTCCTATAAGTAATATGTCATCGACATATAATACTAGGAACACGATTGCACTCCCACTAACCTTCTTGTACACACAAGGTTCGTCTAAATTTTGTGAGAAATCAAACTTTTTGATTGTCTCATCAAAACGGATATTCCAGCTCCTAGATGCTTGCTTCAATCCATAAATGGATCGTCGCAATTTGCATACCTTGGTTTTATCAACCGATGTGAAACCCTCAGGCTGTATCATATACACGTCCTCGAGCAGGTTTCCATTAAGGAAAGCTATTTTCACATCCATCTGCCATATCCCATAATCATAATGAGCCGCTATGGCCAGGAGCATCCGAATGGATTTAAGCATAGCTACAGGTGAATAGGTTTCGTTATAATCAACATCTTGCTTTTGACGATATCCTTTCGCCACCAATCTAGCCTTATAGGTAATCACATTACCATCCATGTCGGTTTTCTTCTTGAAAACCCACTTGCACCCTATAGGCTTTATGCCTTCAGGTGGGTCAACCAAGTTCCAAACTTGGTTTTCATACATGGAATCCATTTCCGACTTCATGGCACCAAGCCACTTATCCCTTTTGAACTTGTCGGCACTTCTTCATAAGCGTAGGCTCCTCATCATCAATGAGTAACACGTCATTCGATTCACTTACGAGAAATCCATATCTCTCAGGAATATTGCGTGTTCTACCAGATCTACGAAGATGTGGTGTTACAATGGTCCAGTCGATTGCTCATCACTATGAGTTGTCGACTGTTGTGCTTCACCAGGTATCTCATCAATGTCTATTTGAGTCTCTCGAGCCTCCTCAAGATCGATGACACTCCCACTATTTTCTTGCAAGAGAAACTCTTTCTCTAGAAACACAGCATGCCTTGAAACAAACACCTTTTGTTCCACAGGATGATAGAATTGGTAACCCCTTGTTTCCTTAGGGTATCCAATAAATAGACATTTATCAGACTTAGCATCCAATTTGTCTGATACTGTCCGCTTCATATAAGCAGGACAACCCCATATCTTCAAGTAAGATACATGAGGTTTCTTACTATTCCATATCTCATATGGAGTAGTTGAGACTACCTTGGTAGGCATTCTGTTTAACAAGTAAACAGCTGTCTGAAGTGCATAGCCACAAAAGGACTTGGGAAGAGTCGCATGATTCATCATTGACCTGACCATGTCCAACAAGGTCCGGTTACGCCTCTCAGATACACCATTATGCTGTGGTGTATATGGCGGAGTCCATTGAGACAATATGCCATTGTCTCTTAGATAATCAAGAAACTCTTGACTTAAGTATTCACTACCTCGATCCGATCGAAGTATTTTAATACTCTTGTCATGTTGTTTCTCTACTTCATTTCTGAATTCTTTGAACCTTTCAAAGGCTTCAGACTTATGTTTCATCAAGAACACATAGCCAAACCGTGAGTGATCATCGGTGAAGGTAATGAAGTAGCTATAGCCTCCTAAAGCTTGAGTTGACATAGGTCCACATACATCAGTATGTATTAGACCTAGTAACTCTCCCACTCGTTCACCTTTTCCAGTAAAAGGTAACTTAGTCATCTTGCCTTTTAAGCATGATTCGCATGTATCGTATGAATCATATTCAAACGATTCCAGAATTCCACATCGGTGTAATTCGGATATGCGCTTCTTGCTTACATGGCCAAGACCACAATACCACATGTAAGAGTCTAATTGATTATCTTTTCGAGCACGCTTGTTGCTCGCTTCGATATTGAAAATATCACTGGATACGTCCAACGTATAAACACCATTGCTTAAAGTTCCAGTCCCTTAAAGAACTTCATTCATAGTTATGTGACAACAATTGTTACTAAAAGTCAAATGGTACCCATTTCTATTTAAAAAAGAAATAGAAATGATGTTCTTTATCAACGAAGGAACATAAAAGCAATTGTCGAGTTCTAAGACAAGTCCTAGGGAGTTCCAACTAATACGTTCCGATGGCGAGTGCAGCAACCGTTGCTCCATTCCCAACACATAAATTTGACTCTCCCTTGACGAGTCTTCTTCTATTCCTTAGCCCATGTATGTCATTACATATATGTGAGCCACACCCAGTATCAAATACCCAAGTGTCTGAGGAAATAGAATGACAATCAATAAAGATGATTTCTGAAGAAGATGGGGCATCCGATGCCTTATCCTTCTTCATGGACTCATGATAAATCTTGCACTTTCTTCGCAAATGGCCCTACTTGCCATAATGATGGCAAGTGCCCTTTTGAGCTGGTTCTGCCTTTTTAGCCTTTTTCTTCTTCCCCTTGTGTTGTTCCTTTGACTCCCTCTTAGAACCTTTCTTCGAGGAATCAACTAACAACACCGTTCCCTGCTCATGCTTCTTAGAAGGCTCCACAGTCTTCAGCATGTTGAGCAGTACAACAGATGAACCTTCTTGCATCTCAGAGGTGAAGAGGAGCTTGGAGACTTCGAACCTTTCGAATCTCACTTGCTTATCAAACAACTCATAAAGATGAAGGACTACGATATGAGAATCCATATGCTCATGCTGCTTTAGTAACTTGGGTTCCAACGCGGCTAGCATGATGCAACTTGTCAGTTCAAAATCAGTCACATATTTCTGATAGACCAACAATTGGTCCGGAGTTGCATCGTCACTAGGATGGGCGGGAAGAGGCGCTTCGAGGACATACGCAAGCTTTTCACCTTGAGAACAATTCTCAAGTTTCTAAGCCAGTCCAAGAAGTTTGGCCCAGTCAATTTATTCCAATCCAAAATGGAACGCAAATTAAAAGACAACATGATCAATTTTAGAAATACAAAACGAGCATATATGAGAAAGATGATTTTTAAAATGCATCAATATACATTTATAAATCCCATTCATTTTTCGAATTCAAAAACCCTTGAAATAAATTCGGGAGATCGTAGGCAATCTCCGAATGGGCTGATATCCAATATAGATAAGAACAACCTTGGAGTGAGTCCAACAAGCCATTCTTAGCTATGATGGTGGGTATCAAGTATATCGATTACATATCATGTATATGTAACTATCACAATGTGCTATCAACTAATTGAATGTTTACACATACATTGGGTTGTTAACACATTAACAAGTATGTATCATATGCATAGCACCCAACTTCACCTCTCTTCACATCGACCTTGGAGTGAGTCCAACAAATCGATGCTCCAAGTTAAAGTCGACCCATTAATCGCGAAATAGTTTTAATATGGTTAGAGCGCATTCAACCAATTAGCCAGGCTTGGAGTGAGTCCAACAACCCAAACTAACGATTGACCTCTGACTCTTACCATATTAGAGTTAAACTATTCCAATGATTTGAACATGTTCAGGTTCGAGCCGGGCTTGGAGTGAGTCCAACAACCCAAACAAGAAACAGAACTCTGGTTCTAACCATATTAATGGAAGGTGTAGGCTTTAATATTGAGTTAGGGTTTTATGTCTCATCCTCTTTGCATGCAAATAACTATTATCTATATGGCATGACATACATGACATACATCAACATGTCACGACACACATGGCATAATGTTATGCATCTAATGCAATTACATGGCATACAATTATGTCATGTACATAATTTTCTTATTTGTCATAACTATTTATGGAAATAAAATATGTTTAAGATTTGATTCTCCAAATCAAATCATGATTGAATTAGGAAACAAATTTCCAAATCTAATCACATATTTTATTTATGAAAATAATTGATTAAGGAAAATCAATTTAGGAAACCAATTTCCTAAATCATCAAAACTACTTATGGAAATAAAATATTTTAAGATTTGATTCTCCAAATCAAATCATGATTAAATTAGGAAATAAATTTCCAAAATCTAATCAAATATTTTATTTATGGAAAATATAAATTTCCATAAATACTTCCAACTTTCCAAAAGTGGAAGATTTCCATAAATACATCTAGACTTTCCAAAATTGAAAAATTTCCATAAATACTTCTAAATTTCCAAAATTAGAAAATTTCCAGAAATAACATTATGACTATCGGAAAACCATTTTACGATTATGTCGAAAGACAACCTGGGCTCTGATACCACTGTTGGGTTTCCGGCACCGCGGCGTGTGTGTGTTCGATCACGTTTCATAAACATGAACACAGCGGAAGCAATAAAAATAATAAATCTACATTTATTACAACACACACATCACACGCATGAATAGTACAACATGTGTAGACATAACCGTAAAATTAAATTTTGCAATAAAGGAAATTTAACTACGTTATACCTTTTGTATCACGTGTAGCGGGAACGGCATCAACCGGAACGATCCTCGCTAGAATCGTCTCTATCCGTATCCACGCCGAGTATCCTTAGGATGACTTCGCTAAGCCATGAGCTTCGTCTTCATACGGGTTACTAGCCTCGTGTTGAAGACGATGTGATCGAGAGATGATCACGATCCAAATCCAAATTCGGATCCAAAACCGAGTTCTCAAAACTAGCTTCTCCGGAGAGGCATTCGTCAACCGATTGACGAATCCTTTGTCCTCCACCTCAGAGGATTACCGGAGATCGAATCCCCGGTAAGTTAGCCGCTGTCGGAGCTCTAACCGTCATCCAAACGACGCTCCGATGAGAGGAGAACAAGCTGTCCAGAAAACTGGACAGCTTTGGTGGAGGAGATAAGCGCCAGCCAACCAAGGGAAGATAAAGCTCACCTTGATGCCAAACCTAAAGGAGATCACCGGAGGGTCGCCGGAGGATCACCGGCTGAAGCTTGGACGCCGGCAAGGAGCTGGACGGCGGCACAAGGGGCTGGGCGGCAATGGAGGTTGGCGCTAACTCTTAGAGGGGATGAAGTGGGCGGCAACTATTGCTAGGGTTTTGGATTAGGGCTTAATTATCCCTTAAGCCCTCTTTTATAGCGAACTAATTCTCTTAATGTTTATTGGATCATAACCATTAGGCCCGTTAACCCGCTCCATTAAGATAAGTTAAAATAAACCAAACCATGATGGTTTATTTTAAGTTAAAACGAACCGAACCAACTTTTGGTTCATTCGTTTAAAATAAACCAAACCCTTTGGTTTATTCTCCTCCATTGGATTAGAACCAAACCATTTTGGTTCATCCATTACGTCTTCATAAGACTCGGCCCATCCACGCTTCCATTGCAACTGAAACGATTTCATGCTCGCTTTATGTTTGGTCCAACCAAACCTAGTTTCTCTCGGTCTGAGAATCCCATTCTCAAGCTCGTTTTAAATTTTTTGGATTACGCTCGTTGTGTGTGTGCCGAAATAGGTTCTCGGTTTATGTTGGCCGTCTATTGTTAGTAATATATGAGAGATGTCCTAAGGCAATCGCCTTATGTATGAACCATTTATGTGATAAATGAAGATTCACTATTTGAGTATACATGTCTTATGTATTTGATTGGATCTTAAACTCATTTACTGAATGTCCACGATACGATTCACAGCATGAGAGAATTTGTGATTGGATCACAACTAGTGAGTATCTCTACATGTGTAATTGTGATGTATCAATTATCCTAGTTGATGAATTGATGGATTTGGACACCATCAATTCTGTCGAGACTAGCACGAGGTATACTCCTTGGTGTATCCAAGAAGCCGATTCTCACTGGCTGGAGACATAGTGATGTCCGGAGTTAATCGTGGATGCTAGTTATGGTAACTAGTTCATTGGAGTGACCAGCCGTAAGACTTCATATGGTTCTCTGCATATATAGATATGTCAATGAAGTTCTTCGCGGGGGCTTAAGTGCGATGTTCCTTTGACTTGCGGTATTCAAGTCATCTTGATCATGGAGACTTATGCTTTGACATCTTAAGCAAACATCTCTAAGGAGATGTGGACCCGGGATGATTGGGTATAAGTCGAAGTGATCAAAGGTGTTTGAATAGCCTATAAAGGATTCACCACTCCTTGCGAGGAGATGTATACCCATGGCCTCTCGTCGGATTGTTACTAAAGTCTTTGGCCAAAGCATTACATGTTTAGAGTAAGGTACTCTTCGATACATGTGGAGTAACTAGAACTGTAGGACGAGGAAATGATACTTGGGCTAGGTGTGGCGTAGTCACCTAGTGGGGATCGACACAATAGACCATGTCTGAACCAAGTGGGTATAAGATGAGTGAAGGGAATGGGGCACGATTCATTCGAGCATCAAGGGTTTCGAAATAGTTACGGATCAACCGCTGATCTTTTCGGTTAATTGGGGATCATGATGTACTACTAGGTGCCACTCATGATCGTTCTATAATTAATGGTTAATTATAGGCGGCCAACATAAACCGAGAACCTATTTGGTCACACGACAATGAGTGTAATCCAAAGGATTTAAAACGAGCTTGAGAATGAGATTCTCGCCGAGAGAAACTATGTTTGGTTGGACCAAACATAAAGCGAGCATGAAATTGTTTCAGTCGCAATGGAAGCGTGGATGGGCCGTGTCTTATGAAGACATAATGGATGAACCAAAATGGTTTGGTTCTAATCCAATGGATGAGAATAAACCAAAGCGTTTGGTTTATTTTAAACGAATGAACCAAAAGTTGGTTCGGTTCGTTTTAACTTAAAATAAACCATCATGGTTTGGTTTATTTTGACTTATCCTAATGGAGCGGGTTAACGGGCTTTATGGATATGATCCATTAACCATTAAGAGAATTAGTTCTCTACAAATAGGGCTTAAACCCTAAACCAAACCCTAAGGAAGTGGTTGCCGCCCAACATAGAGTTGCCGCCCACCCTTGTTGGTGAATTCGGCGCCCAACCCTAAGTGGCGCCGCCCATCCTTTGTGCCGCCGTCCAAGTCATTGCCGGCGACCAAGCTTCAGCCGGTGAACACTCCGGCGACCCTCCGGTGATCCCCTATAGCTTTGGCATCGAGGTGAGGCTTTTCTTTCCTTGGTTGGCCAGCGCCTATATCCTCCACCAAGCTGTCCAGTTTTCTGGACAGCTTCTCCTCCTCTCGTCGGAGCGTCGTTTGGACGACGGTTAGTGCTCCGACAGCGGCTAACTAACCGGGGATCTGATCTCCGGTAATCCTCTGAGGTGGAGGACGAAGGATTCGTCAAACGGTTGACGAATACCTCTCCGGAGAAGCGAGTTTTGAGAACTCATTTTAGGATCCGAATTTGGATTCGGATCGTGATCATCTCTCGATCACGTCGTCTTCAACACGAGGCTAGTAACCCGTACGAAGACGAAGCTCGTGACTTAGCGAATTCATCCCGAGGAGCTCGGCGTGGATACGGATAGAGACGATTCTTACGAGGATCGTTCCGGTTGATGTCGTTCCCGCTACACGTCATACGAAAGGTATAACGTAGTTTAATTTCCTTTTATTGCAATTTTAATTTACGGTTATGTCTACACTTGTTGTAATAGCATGCGTGTGTTGTGTGTGTTGTAATAAATAGGAGTATTTATTATTTTTATTGCTTCCGCTGTGCTCATGTTTACGAAACATGATCGAACACACACACGCCGCGGTGCCGGAAACCCAACAGTGGTATCAGAGCCCAGGTTGTGTTTCGACATAATCGTAAAAATGGTTTTGCGATAGTCATAATGTATTTCTGGAAGTTTTCTAAATTTTGGAAATTTAGAAGTATTTATGGAAATTTTTCAATTTTGGAAAGTCTAGAAGTATTTATGGAAATCTTCCACTTTTGGAAAGTTGGAAGTATTTATGGAAATTTATATTTTCCATAAATAAAATATTTGATTAGATTCTGGAAATTTGTTTCCTAATTTAATCATGATTTGATTTGGGAAATCAAATCTTAAAATATTTTATTTCCATAAGTAGTTTTAAAGATTTAGGAAATTGGTTTCCTAAATAGATTTTCCTTAATCAAATAATTCCATGAATAAAATATGTGATTAGATTTGGAAATTTGTTTCCTAATTTAATTATGATTTGATTTGGAGAATCAAATCTTAAACATATTTTATTTCCATAAATAGTTATGACAAATAAGGAAATTATGTACATGACATAATTGTATGCCATGTAATTGCATTAGATGCATAACATTATGCCATGCGTGTCGTGACATGTAGATGTATGTCATGTATGTCATGTCATGTAGATAATAGTTATTTGCATGCAAAGAGGATGAGACATAAAACCCTAACTCAATATTAAAGCCTACACCTTCCATTAATATGGTTAGAACCAGAGTTCTGTTTCTTGTTTGGGTTGTTGGACTCACTCCAAGCCCGGCTCGAACCTGAACATGTTCAAATCATTGGAATAGTTTAACTCTAATATGGTAAGAGTCAGAGGTCAATCGTTAGTTTGGGTTGTTGGACTCACTCCAAGCCTGGCTAATTGGTTGAATGCGTTCTAACCATATTAAAACTATTTTGCGATTAATGGGTCGGCTTTAACTTGGAGCATCGATTTGTTGGACTCACTCCAAGGTCGATGTGAAGAGAGGTTGGGTGCTATGCATATGATGCATACTTGTTAATGTGTTAACAACCCAATGTATGTGTAAACATTCAATTAGTTGATAGCACATTGTGATAGTTACATATACATGATATGTAATCGGTATACTTGATACCCACCATCATAGCTAAGAATGGCTTGTTGGACTCACTCCAAGGTTGTTCTTATCTATGATGGATATCAGCCCATTCGGAGATGGACCTACGATCTCCCGAAGTGATTTTGGGGTTTTTGAATTCGAAAAATGAATGGGATTTATAAATGTATATTGATGCATTTTAAAATCATCTTTCTCATATATGCTCGTTTTGTATTTCTAAGTTAATATATTGATCATGATGTGTTTGAATTTGCGTTCCATTTTGGATTCAAATAAATTGACTGGGCCGAACTTCTTGGACTGACTTAGAAACTTGAGAATTGTTCTCAAGGTGAAAAGCTTGTGTATGTCCTCGAAGCGCCTCTTCCCGCCCGTCCTAGTGACGATGCAACTTTGGACCAATTGTTGGCCTATCAGAAACATGTGAGTGATTCTGAACAAATGAGTTGCATCATGCTAGCCGCGATGGAACCCAAGCTACGAAAGCAGCATGAGCATATGGATGCTCATATCGTAGTCCTTCATCTCTGTGAGTTGGTTGATGAGCAAGTGAGATTCGAAAGGTTCGAAGTCTCCAAGCTCCTCTTTGTTAGTTAAAGCCCTAGAACCAATCATGTGATGGTTGAATAGGGAACATTTTTGTATCATATTCTATAAAGGCAAAGGATTGGTTATTATATTTACATCTTGCTTGTGCCAGCTAATTTAAATATAATAATGCCCTAGAAAAGTAGGTTCTTATCTACAGCACATCAATTGGCAGAATTGATTATGAGAGGCTGTAGAGAACACTTTCCTAAATGTTCCTAGTCGAGTATTAATATGCAAGGGCAATATTAATACATAAAGACTAGCATGTAGGTCAATTGATGACTTGATCTCACAAGTCATGGATATATGATATCAAGTTGACACATGGGTATATATTGGAGAATATATACTGAACTGACCCGCCATGAGAAAGTTTCATGGATCGTTATATGAGTGTCATAAACTTTCTCATGTGACTATTGGTATGAATAGTCCTCAGACCTGAAGTCACTACGGTTCCCTACATAAGGAGTTATGTACTTTGGTATCACAAACGCCACCCGTAATAGGTGGACCATAAAGGCGACATCGGGTATGTAACAAATTATGCGAGGGATGTGAGTGATGTAGATGGGATCTATCCTTCCATATGACGTGAGTGATATCTGGGCCCCTTTGATTGAGTAGAACTACTAAAACGCATGGCCATGCTCGAATGAGTCAATATGAGATATTGAGCTCATTTGTTTGAGTTAGTTTACTCAGGGATCAAGAAACACATAGATTGATCGAGGATGACACGGTCTATGCCTCATTGATCAATCTGATATCAAGGATAGAAGGACACGGTCATATATTATAGTAGTCACGAAAGGTTAGCCTGATCTTGACTTATCTCAGAATCTTGGGTAGCAATGATGTATTGCTAGATGCCGCTCATTGCTTGTGTATCTAAAAGAGTTTAGGTCCACTGCCAACGTTATGAGAGCCTATAGGGTCACACACAAAGAGCATGATAATTAGAGGACTTAGAGTATTCTAGTTTGACTAGAATAATTTGGGAATAAGCTTAAGTACAAAATGGTTTTTGGACTTTAAGCTTAATGAGAATTTTAGCTAATTGATTTAATGAGATTAATTCAATATGTTACCTTATTGATTTAATAAGATTAATTCAATATGATAACATAAGCTTAATTGAATTAATAAGATTAATTCAATATGATAACATAAGCTTAATTGAATTAATAAAGATTAATTCAACATGCATGAAGGCCACACAAGAATAAGCATGCCACATAAGCATGCCACCTAAGCATCCACCTAAGCTAGTTAAGGTGGAAGAAAACAAAATGGTTTTGTCTCCTTAAGTGGCCGGCCAAACAAGGAAGCCAAATCCTTTTTGAGTGTGTCTCAATGCAATGGATTGCATTGAATGTGAAGGAGGTGGAAGGGTTTTTCCAACCCTATAAAAGGCTCCATGGAGTGGCCGGCCATAGGGAGTTTTTGGTGTTGTGGTTGTGAGAGAGCTTGGTGGAAGCTTTAGTTGTGTGGGTGTGTGAGTGTAGGCTAGCAAGAAGAGGAGTCTTCTTCTTCCTTTCTCCTTTTCCCTCTCTTCCTCTCCTTTAGGGACTTCTCTAGCAAGAAGTAAAGGAGAGCTCTTCTATTTTTCCTTTTGTGAGACAAGAGCGTGCTCGTGTGGATACGTATAGAGGCACGGACACTTGAACGTGCTAAAGATCCAACAAACCGAAAGGAAAAGCGGGATTGCAAAGGGCACGGAACAAAGGTAGAACTCTCCTATAAGATAGGCTTGGTTTAGAGAAATTTATTTTATACGAGTTTGCTTTCGCATGGATCACTTGGAAGGGATCCTATTTTCCGTTGCGCATATGCCATTTGGCATACGAGATTTCCCTACAGTGGTATCAGAGCCACTTGCGAAAGATCGTATAAAAATAGGTTTTCTCTATTTTATATGTGATATAGAAGTAGGATAAATTTTATTATGAGTTGATAATTGCATTAGCAAATTTTCAAACATAATAAAATATCCAATGTCTTTTAAAAGTTAAAATGACATGGTGCATGGTTATGGCCTAGTCCCAACAAGTTTGTGGTTGTGTGTTGTAATTCTTAATACGGCCTGCGTGTCGTGCCTTTCTCCTAATATTCTTGTTGTAAAATTAGTTTTAGACTCGAATGTAACTCGAGTATTTCTCCTTTTGTAATGTACAAAACAAGGATGGAGGGTCCATTGGAAGATGAGGTTACAAGGAGGAAGTCAACACACAAGACAACCAAAAGGAAGCACTTAGGAGAAGATTCTATCCCTAGGTTGACCAATCAATCTTTTCATTGGCTTGAGAAGATTGTAGAATAAGGGCCATAACCATGACACGTTAGTTTAATATGTATGTGATGCATGTTAGTTTAGCTTATATGTGATGTATGCTAATATGTATATGATACATGTTTATTTCTTAATAAGTCTAAACGATATGCCTACCAAAGTTGGTACTCACTACTTCCTCGATCATTTGTTATTGGGTTTGCCAAAGCAAAGCAATGCATTTTATCTTGGAGGGGTGCGAGTGGACAATCGTGATGTCCCGCTATCAGTCTTGGTTAAGACTTAATTAAGTGTTTTCTTAATTGGTTAAGAAAGTAGAGGCATATATTAGCTTTGAACATAAGTGTTAACATTAGTTTTGTGTGATTTCCGAACATCAGCTTTGTCTTAGAAGTGGTCGTTGCTCGATATCCAAGAAGGCCCCTGTGCCTCGCCACACTGAAGTGGTTTAGGAATAAACACTAAACTAATCTAAAACTTAACCAAAGCTATTAAAGAGTTACATCAGATGTAATTGGCAAAAGATTGCCTACCTAATTATACTACGTCTTGGGCGATTAGCCAAAGCTAACTCAAGGCAATTATGATGTGGATCTTTATCCCATATAAATTTATAGCTAAATAGTAGCTATGAGAATTTAGTAGCCTCATTTAATTAAAGGCCTAATTAAATGATTTAGGTATGATACTTAACTTTGCATTTTAATGTTGTAGATCACCATGTCATCTAACACGACACACCCTCAACTTGCGATCTGTCCTTGAGAAGGACAAGCTCAATGGAGCAAACTTTCTTGATCGTATAGGAACTTGAGGATTATCCTCAAGCAAGAAGCATAAACTATATGTCCTAGAGCAGTCTACCCACTGAAATACCCGCCTACGGCCACTCGTGCTGAAAAGGATGCTTATAAGAAGCATCAAGATGACGCATTAGATGTGTCATGCCTTATGCTTGCCACCATGAACTCTGAGCTTCAGAAGCAACATGAGACCATGGATGCCTATGATATGGTTGAGCATTTGAAACAACTATATCAAGGACAAGCTAGGCACGAGCGTTTTGAAGTGTCTAAGGCTCTTTTTGCATGCAAGATGCAAGAAGGAACACCAGTAGGAACTCACGTACTCAAAATGATTGGGTACGTTGAGAACCTTGAAAGACTAGGTTTTCCACTGAGCCAAGAATTGGCAACTGATGTTATCCTGCAATCGTTGCCGGAAGCATACAATCAATTCGTCATGAATTATAACATGAATGAAATTGATAAACCTTTGCCTGAGATTCTCAGCATGTTGAGAACTGCTGAACCAAATCTCAAGAAGAAAGTTAGTAATGTACTAATGGTCAAGAAGGACAAAGGTAAGCGGAAAGACAAGGGTAAGACCCAAGCCAAAGGCAAGGCCAATTCATCCACTTCAAAGGGTAAAGGTAAAGTACCTAAGGAAGGGGACTGCTTCCATTGCGGTGAGATCGACCTTTAGCGGAACTGCAAAGTCTACCTTGAGGAAGTAAAGAACAAGAGAAGTGGGACTTCTGCCTCAGGTATACACGTTATAGAAGTTAATCTATCTATTTCTTCTACATGGGTATTAGATACCGGATGTGCATCTCACATTTGTACTAATGTGCAGGGACCGAGAAATAGTAGAATAATGGCAAAGGGTGAAGTGGACCTACGAGTAGGCAATGGCGCATGAAAGTTCTTCTTTGTTTGTAGGAACATATTCTTTGTCTTTGCCTTTGGCTTATCTTAGAACTAGAGGAGTGCTTCTATGTACCCGCATTAACAAAGAACATAATTTACGTATCTTGTTTAGACAAGAAAAACTTTTCTTTTATAATAAAGGACAAATGTTGTTCCATTTATTTAAATGAAATGTTCTATTGTAATGCACCACTTATGAATGGTCTCTATGTTCTAGATTTAGATAACCCAATTTATAACGTAAATACCAAACGGTTCAAATCGAATGATTTGAACCCGGACATATCTCTTCAACCTGTCGCCTAGGTCACATAAATGAAAACGCATATCCCAACTCCATAAAGATGGATTATTGGACTCATTTGATTTTGAATCATATGAGGTATCGAGTCTTGTCTTTTAGGAAAGATGACTAAAACTCCATTTAGTGGACATGGCGAGAGCGACGGATTTGTTAGGACTCATACATACGATGTATGTGGCCCTTTCAATGTCGCGGAGGAGGCTATAAGTACTTTATTACTTTCACTGATGATATGAGTAGATTTGGCTACTTATATTTGATGAGACATAAGTCAGAATCCTTTGAAAAGTTCAAAGAATTCAAGAATGAAGTACAAAACCAACTTGGTAAGCGTATTAAGCTACTTCGATCAGATCGAGGTGGAGAATACCTTAGTCAAGAGTTTCGTGATCACCTGGCTGAGTGTGGGATAATATCCCAACTCACTCCACCTGGAACACCACAATGGAATGGTGTATCTGAGAGGAGAAATCGTACTCTATTAGATATGGTACGATCAATGATGAGCCAGACTGATCTACCTACTTCCTTTTGGGGTTTATCTCTAGAGACAGCCGCTTTCACACTTCATCGCGTTCCATCAAAAGCCGTAGAAAAGACACCATATACGATATGGACCGGGAAGAGTCCCAAAATGTCTTTTATAAAGATTTGGGGTTGTGAAGCTTACGTTAGACGTCAAGTCTCAGATAAACTAGGACCCAAATCAGATAAGTGTTATTTTGTAGGATATCCCAAGGAAACTAAGGGATATTACTTTTACAATCCCACACTTGGCAAGGTGTTTGTTGCGAAATCTTTGTCTTTCTAGAAAGAGAATTTATTTCTAGAAATACTAGTGGAGTAAAATTCATCTTGAAGAAGTTCAAGATGATGATAACACTAAGGCTTCGATGGAAAATGAGCAGAACCACAAAGTGTTGTGGATGAAATTGTTGCCCAAAGAGTTGTGGAGCAACACACATTCAAGTAGACCAACCTCTTCGTAGATCTGATAGGATCCGTCGTCAACCTTTGAGAGATATTCTTTTCTCTTGGTACACGGTGATGAGGTATTGCTTGTCGATCTTGGCGAGCCTACATCCTATCAAGAAGCTATGATGAGCCAGATTCGAGAAATGGCTAGAGGCCATGAGATCCGAAATGGAATCCATGTACACTAACCAAGTATGGACTTTGGTTGATCCACGAAGGGGTAAAACCCATTGGGTGTAAGTGGGTCTTTAAAGTAAAAGGGACATGGATGGTAATAAGCATACCTATAAAGGTAGATTGGTGGCTAAAGGATTCAAACAAATTCATGGTATTGACTATGATGAAACCTTTTCACCGATTGCGATGCTTAAATCCATTCGGATCATACTTGCTATTTACCATGATTATGAGATCTGGCGGATGGATGTCAAAACCGCTTTTACGAATGGAAAGCTACTCGAGGATGTGTACATGACACAACCCGAGGGTTTTGAAGATCCAAAGCATCCGGAAAGGTATGCAAACCGCAAAGGTCCATTTATGGACTAAAGCAAGCCCTCGAAGTTGGAATCTTCGATTCGATGATGCAATCAAAGAGTTTGGTTTCATCAAGAATGAAGATGAGCCTTGTGTCTACAAGAGAAATAGTAGAACACATTGTATTTCTTGTCTTGTATGTAGATGACATACTTCTCATCGGAAATGATATTCCCTCACTCCATCAGTGAAGATGTGGTTAGGGAATTGTTTCTCGATGAAGGACTTAGGTGAAGTCGCCTATATTCTAGGCATCAAGATCTATAGAGATAGATCTAGAAGATTACTTGGCCTAAGTCGAGTACATACATTGATAAAGTGCTAGATCGTTTGCTATGCAAAATTCTAAGAAAGGGTTTACGCCTTTATCACATGGTGTGAGTCTTTCAAGACTCAATGTCCCTCTTCTAAGGAGAGAGAGATCGCATGGATAAGATCCCTTATGCATCGGTATAGGGTCTATCATATGCGCCATGCTTTGTACTGTCGTCGACGTCTCGTATGCTTTGAGCATGACGAGTAGATACGATCGAGATCCGGTGAAAGTCATGGATAGCGATCAAAAATATTCTTAAATACTTACGAAGGACGAAAGAATATTTCCGATATTTGGAGGCAATGAGGAGCTAATCAGTAAGGGTTACGATGATGCAAGCTTCCAAATGCATAAGGATGACTATAGATCGAATCGGGTGCGTGTTTTGCACGAATGGTGGAGCCGTGAGTCGAAGAGTTCAAAGCGAGGACACGATTCTTGATTCTACAATGGAGTATATTTGCAAAGATCGATGCAAAGAAAGGAGGCTGTTTGGCTCCGCAGTTCATCTGAACTTGGGGTAGTTCCTAGCATTGCAGATCCAATAGACCTCTCAGTGACAACAATGGGGCTATTGCGAGCTAAGGAACCTCGATCACATCGACGGACCAAACACATCTGCGGCGCTTCCATCTCATTCGAGAGATCATCGATAGAGGAGATGTGAGGATATGCAGAGTACCGAGTAAGCTAACATCGCAGATCCATTGACCAAGGCTTTGTACAGAGGAAGCATGATGGTCACACTAGGTCACTAGGTATTAGATA
The DNA here is from genome assembly GCA_025175895.1 of Wurfbainia villosa. Taxonomy (NCBI): domain Eukaryota; kingdom Viridiplantae; phylum Streptophyta; class Magnoliopsida; order Zingiberales; family Zingiberaceae; genus Wurfbainia; species Wurfbainia villosa. The sequence goes on along the minus strand of CM045999.1, from coordinate 50,480,723 downwards.
TCATAGTGATTGGTACTAGTGCTAGTGGGAGATTGTTAGTTATAGCCCTAAGAACCAATCATGTGATGGTTGAATAGGGAACATTTTTGTATCATATTCTATAAAGGCAAAGGATTGGTTATTATATTTACATCTTGCTTGTGCCACTAATTTAAATATAATAATGCCCTAGAAAAGTAGGTTCTTATCTACAGCACATCAATTGGCAGAATTGATTATGAGAGGCTGTAGAGAACACTTTCCTAAATGTTCCTAGTCGAGTATTAATATGCAAGGGCAATATTAATACATAAAGACTAGCATGTAGGTCAATTGATGACTTGATCTCACAAGTCATGGATATATGATATCAAGTTGACACATGGGTATATATTGGAGAATATATACTGAACTGACCCGCCATGAGAAAGTTTCATGGATCGTTATATGAGTATCATAAACTTTCTCATGTGACTATTGGTATGAATAGTCCTCAGACCTGAAGTCACTACGGTTCCCTACATAAGGAGTTATGTACTTTGGTATCGTCAAACGTCACCCGTAACAGGGTGGACCATAAAGGCGATTACTGGGTATGTAACAAATTATGCGGAGGGATGTGAGTGATGTAGATGGGATCTATCCCTTCCATATGACGGGAGTGATATCGGTGGGCCCCTTGATTGAGTAGAACTACTAAAACGCATGGCCATGCTCGAATAAGTCAATATGAGATATTGAGCTCATTTGTTTGAGTTAGTTTACTCAGGGATCAAGAAACACATAGATTGATCGAGGATGACACGGTCTATGCCTCATTGATCAATCTGATATCAAGGATAGAAGGACACGGTCATATATTATAGTAGTCACGGAAAGGTTAGTCGGATCTTGACTTATCTCGTAACTTGGGTAGCAATGATGTATTGCTAGATGCCGCTCATTGCTTGTGTATCTAAAAGAGTTTAGGTCCACTGCCAACGTTATGAGAGCCTATAGGGTCACACACAAAGAGCATGATAATTAGAGGAATTAGAGTATTCTAGTTTGACTAGAATAAATTGGGAATAAGCTTAAGTACAAAATGGTTTTTGGACTTTAAGCTTAATGAGAATTTTAGCTAATTGATTTAATGAGATTAATTCAATATGTTACCTTATTGATTTAATAAGATTAATTCAATATGATAACATAAGCTTAATTGAATTAATAAGATTAATTCAATATGATAACATAAGCTTAATTGAATTAATAAAGATTAATTCAACATGCATGAATGCCACACAAGAATGCCACATAAGCATGCCACATAAGCATGCCACATAAGCATGCCACCTAAGCATCCACCTAAGCTAGTTAAGGTGGAAGGAAACAAAATGGTTTTGTCTCCTTAAGTGGCCGGCCAAACAAGGAAGCCAAATCCTTTTTGAGTGTGTCTCAATGCAATGGATTGCATTGAATGTGAAGGAGGTGGAAGGGTTTTTCCAACCCTATAAAAGGCTCCATGGAGTGGCCGGCCATAGGGAGTTTTTGGTGTTGTGGTTGTGAGAGAGCTTGGTGGAAGCTTTAGTTGTGTGGGTGTGTGAGTGTAGGCTAGCAAGAAGAGGAGTCTTCTTCTTCCTTTCTCCTTTTCCCTCTCTTCCTCTCCTTTAGGGACTTCTCTAGCAAGAAGTAAAGGAGAGCTCTTCTAGTTTTCCTTTTGTGAGACAAGAGCGTGCTCGTGTGGATACGTATAGAGGCACGGACACTTGAACGTGCTAAAGATCCAACAAACCGAAAGGAAAAGCGGGATTGCAAAGGGCACGCAACAAAGATAGAACTCTCCTATAAGATAGGCTTGGTTTAGAGAAATTTATTTTATACGAGTTTGCTTTCGCATGGATCACTTGGAAGGGATCCTATTTTCTGTTGCGCATATGCCATTTGGCATACGAGATTTCCCTACACTCTTCACCTCTGAGATGCAAGGAGGTTCATCTGTGGTACTGCTCAACATGCTGAAGACTGTGGAGCCTTATGAGAAGCATGAGTAGGGGACAGTGTTGTTAGTTGATTCCTCGAAGAAAGGTTCTAAGAGGGAGTCAAAGGAACAACAGAAGGGGAAGAAGAAAAAGGCTAAAAGGCAGAACCAGCTCAAAAGGGCACTTGCCATCATTATGGCAAGGAGGGTCATTGGCGAAGAAATTGCAAGGTTTATCAAGAGTCCGTGAAGAAGGATAAGGCATCGGATGCCCCATCTTCTTCAGAAATCTTCTTTATTGATTGTCATTCTATTTCCTTAGACACTTGGGTATTGGATATTGGGTGTGGCTCACATATATGTAATGACATACATGGGCTAAGGAATAGAAGAAGACTCGTCAAGGGAGAGTCAAATTTACGTGTTGGGAATGAAGCAAAGGTTGCTGCACTCGCCATCGGAACGTATTTGTTGAAACTCCCTGCAGGACTTGTCTTAGACCTGGACAATTGCTTTTATATTCCTTTGTTGATAAAGAACATCATTTCTATTTCTTGTTTAAATAGAAATGGTTTCCATTTGACGTTTAGTAACAATTGTTGTTACATAACTTTGAATGGGGTTCTTTATGGGACTGGAACTTTAAGCAATGGTGTTTATCGATGGGCGTATCCGGTGACATTTGCAATATCGAGCGAGCAACAACGATTGCTCGAAAGGATAATCAAATAGACTCCTACATGTGGCATTGTCGTCTTGGCCATGTAAGCAAGAAACGCATGTCCGAATTACACCGATGTGGAATTCTGGAATCGTTTGAATTGGATTCATACGATACATGCGAATCATGCTTAAAAGGCAAGATGACTAAGTTACCTTTACGGAAAAGGTGAAGCGAGTGGGAGAGTTACTAGGTCTAGTACATACCGATGTATGTGGACCTATGTCAACTCAAGCTTTAGGAGGCTATAGCTACTTCATTACCTTCACCGATGATCACTCACGGTTTGGGTATGTGTTCTTGATGAAACACAAGTCCAAGCCTTTGAAAGGTTCAAAGAATTCAGAAATGAAGTAGAGAAACAACATGACAAAAGTATTAAAATACTTGATCGGATCGAGGTGGTGAATACTTAAGTCAAGAGTTTCTTGATTATCTAAGAGACAATGGCATATTGTCTCAATGGACTCCGCCTATACACCACAGATAATGGTGTATCCGAGAGGCGTAATCGACATTGTTGGACATGGTCAGTCAATGATGAATCATGCGACTCTTCCCAAGTCCTTTTGGGGTTATGCACTTGCATGTTTACTTGTTAAGCAGAATGCCTACCAAGGTAGTCTCTACTACTCCATATGAGATATGGGCTAGTAAGAAACCTCATGTATCTTACTTGAAGATATGGGGTTATCACCTTATGTATGAGCGATGCTGCTAAGTCGATAAATGTCTATTTATTGGATACCCTAAGGAAACAAGGGGTTACCAATTCTATCATCCTGTGGAACAAAAGGTGTTTGTTTCAAGGCATGCTGTGTTTCTAGAGAAAGAGTTTCTCTTGCAAGAAAATAGTGGGAGTGTCGTCGAGCTTGAGGAGTCTCGAGAGACTCAAATAGACATTGATGAGATACCTGGTGAAGCACAACAGCCGACAACTCATAGTGATGAGCAATCGGCTGGACCTATTGTAACACCACATCTTCGTAGATCTGGTAGAAAATGCAATATTCCTGAGAGATATGGATTTCTCGTAAGTGAATCGACGGACGTGTTACTCATTGATGATGAGGAGCCTACCGGTTATGAAGAAGTCGACAAGTTCAGAAAGGGATAAGTGGCTTGGTGCCATGAAGTCGGAAATGGATTCCATGTACGAAAACCAAGTTTGGAACTTGGTTGACCCACCTGAAGGCATAAAGCCTATAGGGTGCAAGTGGGTTTTCAAGAAGAAAACCGACATGGATGGTAACGTGATTACCTATAAGGCTAGATTGGTGGCGAAAGGATATCGTCAAAAGCAAGGTGTTGATTATGACGAAACCTATTCGCCTGTAGCTATGCTTAAATCCATTCGGATGCTCCTGGCCATAGCGGCTCATTATGATTATGAGATATGGCGGATGGATGAAAGCGGCTTTCCTTTATGGAAACTCGCCGAGGGCGTGTATATGATACACTGAGGGTTTCACATCGGTTGATAAAACCAAGGTATGCAAATTGCGACGGTCCATTTATGGATTGAAGCAAGCATCCAGAGTCGAATATCCGTTTTGATGAGACAATCAAAAGGTTTGATTTCTCACAAAATCCAGACGAACCTTGTGTGTACAAGAAGGTTAGTGGGAGTGCAGTCGTATTCCTAGTATTGTATGTCGATGACATATTACTTATAGGAAACAATGTTTCAATCTTACAGTCAGTTAAGGTTTGGTTATCCAAGACATTCTCCATGAAAGACCTGGGAGAAGCAACCAACATCCTCGGGATTAAGATCTATAGAGATAGATCGAAACGGTTGCTTGGTCTTTCGCAGTCTACATATATAGACCGAGTGCTAAAGAGGTTTAGCATGTCGGAATCCAAGAAAGGTTTCCTACCCATCAGGCATGGGGTACACCTTTCGAAGTCTATGTGTCCGCGCACAGAAGATGAGAGGATTTGCATGAGTAAGATTCCCTATGCATCCTTAATAGGATCTATCATGTATGCTATGTTATGTACGAGGCCCGATGTATCGTATGCTCTGAGTGTCACGAGCAGATACCAGTCCGATCCAGGAATGGATCATTGGGCGGCTGTTAAGACGATCCTTAAGTACTTGAGAAGAACTAAGGATGTGTTCCTAATATATGGAGAAGGGTACATGGTGATACGTGGGTATACGGATGCCAGCTCCAGACAGACAAGGATGATTCCATGTCTTTGTCTGGGTATGTATTCACCTGGAATGGAGGCGCAATAAGTTGGAAAGGTTCCAAGCTTGACACTATAGCGGATTCTGCCACTAAGGCAAAATACATTGCAGCTTTGGAAGCAGCAAAGGAAGCGGTTTGGATCGAGAAGTTCATCTCTGAACTTGATGTGGTCTCATCAATGATCCAAACATGTGCTTCGCCGCTATCATCTTATCAGAGAGATCATCAGTAGGAACGAAATACAAATCGAGAAAATTCCCACTGAAAGGAACTTAGCGGATCCTTTGACTAAGGCATTACCTCAAAGTAAGTTTGAGGGTCATGTTCGAGCTTATGGTATTGGATACCGTAGCGATTGGCATTAGGCCAAGTGGGAGTCTGTTAGTAATATATGAGAGATGTCCTAAGGCAATCGCCTTATGTATGAACCATTTATGTGATAAATGAAGATTCACTATTTGAGTATACATGTCTTATGTATTTGATTGGATCTTAAACTCATTTACTGAATGTCCACGATACGATTCACAGCATGAGAGAATTTGTGATTGGATCACAACTAGTGAGTATCTCTACATGTGTAATTGTGATGTATCGGAATTATTCCTAGTCGATGAATTGATGGATTTGGACACCATCAATTCTGTCGAGACTAGCACGAGGTATACTCCTTGGTGTATCCAAGCAGCTGATTCTCACTGGCTGGAGACATTGTGATGTCCGGAGTTAATCGTAGATGCTAGTTATGGTAACTAGTTCATTGGAGTGACCAGCCGTAAGACTTCATATGGTTCTCTGCATATATAGATATGTCAATGAAGTTCTTACTGTGGCTTAAGTGCGATGTTCCTTTGACTTGCGGTATTCAAGTCATCTTGATCATGGAGACTTATGCTTTGACATCTTAAGCAAACATCTCTAAGGAGATGTGGACCCGGATGATTGGGTATAAGTCGTGATCGAAGGTGTTTGAATAGCCTATAAAGGATTCACCACTCCTTGCGAGGAGATGTATACCCATGGCCTCTCGTCATTGTTACTAAAGTCTTTGGCCAAAGCATTACATGTTTAGAGTAAGGTACTCTTCGATACATGTGGAGTAACTAGAATCCGTAGGACGAGGAAATGATACTTGGGCTAGGTGTGACGTAGTCGGCCTAGTGGGGACTGACACAATAGACCATGTCCTGAACCAAGTGGGTATAAGATGAGTGAAGGGAATGGGGCACAATTCATTCGAGCTACTGAAGGGTTTCAGAAATAGTTCTGGATCAACCGTTGATTTTTTCGGTTAATTGGGGATCATGATGTACTACTAGGTGCCACTCATGATCGTTCTATAATTAATGGTTAATTATAGACGGCCAACATAAACCGAGAACCTATTTGGTCACACGCACAACGAGCGTAATCCAAAGGATTTAAAACGAGCTTGAGAATGGGATTCTCAGATCGAGAGAAACTAGGTTTGGTTGGACCAAACATAAAGCGAGCATGAAATCGTTTCAGTCGCAATGGAAGCGTGGATGGGCCGTGTCTTATGAAGACATAATGGATGAACCAAAATGGTTTGGTTCTAATCCAATGGATGAGAATAAACCAAAGGGTTTGGTTTATTTTAAACGAATGAACCAAAAGTTGGTTCGGTTCGTTTTAACTTAAAATAAACCATCATGGTTTGGTTTATTTTGACTTATCCTAATGGAGCGGGTTAACGGGCTTTATGGATATGATCCATTAACCATTAAGAGAATTAGTTCTCTACAAATAGGGCTTAAACCCTAAACCAAACCCTAAGGAAGTGGTTGCCGCCCAACATAGAGTTGCCGCCCACCCTTGTTGGTGAATTCGGCGCCCAACCCTAAGTGCCGCCACCCATCCTTTGTGCCGCCGTCCAAGTCATTGCCGGCGACCAAGCTTCGGCGACCCTCCGGTGATCCCCTATAGGTTTGGCATCGAGGTGAGGCTTTTCTTTCCTTGGTTGGCCGGCGCCTATATCCTCCACCAAGCTGTCCAGTTTTCTGGACAGCTTCTCCTCCTCTCATCGGAGCGTCGTTTGGACGACGGTTAATGCTCCGACAGCGGCTAACTAACCGGGGATCTGATCTCCGGTAATCCTCTGAGGTGGAGGACGAAGGATTCGTCAAACGGTTGACGAATACCTCTCCGGAGAAGCGAGTTTTGAGAACTCGTTTTAGGATCCGAATTTGGATTCGGATCGTGATCATCTCTCGATCACGTCGTCTTCAACACGAGGCTAGTAACCCGTACGAAGACGAAGCTCGTGACTTAGCGAAGTCATCCCGAGGAGCTCGGCGTGGATACGGATAGAGACGATTCTTACGAGGATCGTTCCGGTTGATGCCGTTCCCGCTACACGTCATACGAAAGGTATAACGTAGTTTAATTTCCTTTTATTGCAATTTTAATTTACGGTTATGTCTACACTTGTTGTAATAGCATGCGTGTGTTGTGTGTGTTGTAATAAATAGGAGTATTTATTATTTTTATTGCTTCCGCTGTGCTCATGTTTACGAAACATGATCGAACACACACACGCCGCGGTGCCGGAAACCCAACATCTATAATTAACAATTAATTATAGAACGATCATGAGTGGCACCTAGTAGTACATCATGATCCCCAATTAATCGAAAAGATCAACGGTTGATCCAGAACTATTTCTGAAACCCTTCAGCAGCTCGAATGATTCGTGCCCCATTCCCTTCACTGATCTTATACCCACTTGGTTCAGGACATGGTCTATAGTCTCAGTCCCCACTAGACTGACTACGTCACACCTAGCCCATGTATCATTTCCTCGTCCTACGAATTCTAGTTACTCAACATGTATCGAAGAGTACTTTACTCTAAACATGTAATGCTTTGGCCAAAGACTTTAGTAACAATCCGACGAGAGGCCATGGGTATACATCTCCTCGCAAGGAGTGGTGAATCCTTTATAGGCTATTCAAACACCTTCGATCACTTCAACTTATACCCAATCATCCCGGGTCCACATCTCCTTAGAGATGTTTGCTTAAGATGTCAAAGCATAAGTCTCCATGATCAAGATGACTTGAATACCGCAAGTCAAAGGAACATCTCACTTAAGCTACAGTAAGAACTTCATTGACATATCTATATATGCAGAAAACCATATGAAGTCTTACGGCTGGTCACTCCAATGAACTAGTTACCATAACTAGCATCCACAATTAACTTTGGACATCACTATGTCTCTAGCTAGTGAGAATCAGCTGCTTGGATACACCAAGGAGTATACCTCGTGCTAGTCTCGACAGAATCGATGGTGTCCAAATCCATCAATTCATCGACTAGGGATAATTCCGATACATCACAATTACACATGTAGAGATACTCACTAGTTGTGATCCAATCACAAATTCTCTCATGTTGTGAATCGTATCGTGGACATTCAGTAAATGAGTTTAAGATCCAATCAAATACATAAAACATGTATACTGAAATAGTGAATCTTCATTTATCATATAAATGGTTTATACATAAGGCGATTGCCTTAGGACATCTCTCATATATTACTAACAACGATGAGTGGCAGAGAGAGAGAGAGCTTGGAGGTGTCATCCGCAAGAGGAGGAAGGAAAGAGCTCGGCGCGAGTAAGATGCGAAGGGGAGGAGCTCATGATGCCAACCTCTTCAACTCGAGGCGGTGATGCGTTAGGGCACGATAAGCGGGCTCGGTGACAGAGAGTGCGAGCGTGAGGAAAGGAAATGTGATCAGGAGAAGGGATCGATCTCTGGTTGCTTCAGACATGAAGAAGAAGCGTTCGGGAAGAGCTACGTGATTGGAAGTCGAGCGACGGAGGAAGAGGAGTCGGCAGCAGCCATTCGGCGAGGAAGAGGTGCGGTGGAGGAAAAGAAACAGCTAGCAATGCTCGGGGATGAAGGTTTTGGAACCGAAGCTCAGATACCACTTGAAGGTAGGAAACTTCGCTTCCCACTTCAACTTGGTCACTTGTTCATGGCTATCCCTTCTACGTCCCCGGATAAAAAAAAATTTATCCTTGACATGAGGGATTACCCAAGCAACCGTTTCATCATCGTGCTATTCGATTAGAGTAGTCACTTGAACAAACATGTTGTTCAAGCCACCAACCTCTATTCTACGAATGGCCGCGGAATCGACGATGTATGGATCGTCGGCTTTTGTGTTTATATTCGGGGTCCAAGTTATATTAGCCACAAAATAGAATATATCATGCATATATAATTGAAAAACAATTATAAACATGTTACATAATAAAATAGACAAGTATTATACCTCTCGATCTTCTATTGTATGTCCTTCCTCCTTTTTGTAGGGGATCGGTCGTCCAGCTAGAGGGGGGTGAATAGCCCTCTTACGTTGGATAATGGTATTTACTCGTCTACAAATGATTAGTGCAATGGAAACAACAAGACAAGCAAATCAAGCAAATAAAAACAAAGGAAAGGAAACAAACAATGCTAACACAAGGTCGTAACGTGGTTCATGGCTACACCGCTAATCCACGATCCCGATTCGTCCAAGGTGAATCACTCCTTTGCCATCCACTAAGTCTCTCCTTTGCACCAAGCTATGTGGAGGTAACCTCTTTACAATCCCTCTTCTTACAATTGAATGAGAATTCGCACAAGAAGAAGAGTGGAAAAACCCTTAGAGCACTTTGGGAGATGTTATGAGTTGAAGCATTTGGTTCCCAAAGCCCCACACCATTCCTCTTTATAGAGGAAGAGGGTTTCTTCCCATTGACACAAGAGCAGTCGACTGATGTCCCTATCAGTCGACTGGTCCTGTAGCGGTTGCCCAATAACGGCTACTTTCCACATTGGATTTCATCCAACGACACTGGCATCAATCGACTAATATTCCCATCAGTCGACTTATGCTCGAATAGTCGAGTGCTCCGCGAGCTCGACTCCATTCTGTGCCCAAAACATTTAGACCTCTGACCGATGCCTTCATCACGATCAGGAATCTCATGATGCCATTCCATGGCAATGATCGCTATTAACTGAACCGCATCAACACTAGTCGAGTCATCGTTGACTTAGAGTAGATGACTACCATAACATGGTAGTCAACTTGATGTCGGGGAATCTCATTCGACACTTAGACAAATGGCCAAGTTCACCTAATGAGCTACTTACATTTCAATCATTCTCTCATCTCACTCGAAGTCCCTCGCCAAAGCTTTCTTCGTTCGCGACCACATCCCTCGGCAGTATCAGGTGCATGACTCTGCAATGCTCCTTCGCATCTATTGCCTCCGAAGTCTGCTCCCTTCGCTTCGCTTCAAGTATTCTCGTCCGGCGGTCCCTCGGCAGCATCAAGTGCACGACTCTGCAATGCTCCTTCTCTGACTCAGGCATGAGGTAGTGAGTGGTGAACCCGCCAAGGCTCCATGTGCAAATTACTAAGCCCTGCAAGACTCCAACGCACATATCAAATCATAATAACAATCTAACATAAACCCTTTGCCACACACATCAAAACCTTATCATGGCAATAGATTGCCCTAATAATCTCCACCTTTTTGATGTGTGGCAATCCGTTTAAGTTAGGTAAAAACATTTGATAAAACTATTAAGAGAGGAAAGCATGTAAGTAAACATGATTAGCAACTCTCCCCCTTAATACATGAAACTCCCCCTACATATATTCCCCCTTACTTAAACTATTCTCCCTTACTTAAACATAACATTTCTCCCCCTTTGACTCCATCAAAAATAATAAACAAGGTTTATACAAGCATGGCATCAAGTCTAGAGGTAAACAAATGCCAAAACATGCCTTAAAATCGGATACAAAAGGTTATTGGGCATATTATTAGGCTACCAGTCGACTGGTTCAAACTACCAGTCGACTGGCACATGGATTTCAGAATTTTTTATTTTCCGGCGTGAATTTTAAAAATGCACTAGAAAATCTATAAAATTTAAAAAATCATGAAATTTGGAGAACACATTTTTTGTAAGTATATTTATCAAAGAAAAATAGTTTTCCATGAAAAATCATTGTATTTTTAAGTATTTGCCAAAAATCCAACAACTTTAAAAACCACTAGGTTTTTGATCATGTAAGTATCCATTTTAACACCTAGTATTGCTTTGGATTGTTTCAAAACATGAATACACAGATTTTAAAGTAAGAAATTTTTTTGAAAACCTATGAAATATCCAACCATGATCTTTGGATAATATGTCTATGAATTAAACATAAGCCTTCCCCATGATTGGTCTATTATTACTATTTTGATACCTTAAATGACCATCTAGATGCCATAGACATTAGTGGACATTTGTATCATCCTATCATCTCACTCATTCTAAGTTTTCAATCAAGGTAGCTGATGGTGAGTGTGAGATGTATCCTAAAGTTATTTGTAGATACTTATCCATTATTTTCATGTAATTCTATCAAGGTTAAGTATCATCCTATCATTCCATATGATCATAAAGATGTATATGAATTAATTTCACATTATGATCATGAAACAAATGTATTCATCAAATTGTGGTCATGCATTAGGTATTATATCATGATAATAAAGCAAATATCACCTAAAGCATGATTTATCTATTTATAGGTGCATTATCATCACCTAACACTATTTCAAAAATGTTGTTCCGCCATCCTAAGTCAACCAAAAATATGATATAGGTAAAGTCCATATGGTTGACTATCCTAGGGTTTTTCTAACCCTTAAGGATGGATTTTCGAACTCAATATAAATTCTTGCCTATGGGGTTCACTAAAAATTCCTTAGGGATCCATTTTCAAGCAATTACTTTCTTTTTGTCTTGACCCCTAGCTATTAGACATTTGTAGGCCTTTTCAATTTTCTTTTCCTTATAACCTAGGCCTTTCTTGTTGAAGCTTGCCCTTTGCCTCCCAATTATCATGTTAAGGGTATTGGAGCCTATAGTAAACTTTTCTAGGGCTTTGGTCAAATAGTCTACCTTTTCCCTTAAAGCCCTATTTTCTTCTATGCATGCATCATTAACATCCAAAGGCATATAATTATACTGTAAGCATGCATCATTATCATCATCATTATCATTAAAACATGCTTTTTCTAATTTTTGCTCTAAATCTTTAATTTGATCAAGCTTGGTTTTATTTTTCTTCTTTGCTCTAAATAAATCCTTAGTGAGACTAGAAATCATAGAAACTATTTTACTAGGTGAAAGGTTAGTTACCATAGTTTCTATGTCCTCTACTTCGGATGAGAAGGTAGAGGAGGCTCCCCCTTCACTTGAGCTCTCTCCACTAGAACTTGATCCTTCATTTTCGGAAGAGGAACAATCCAACTCGTCAAAGGCCATTAGGGCTAAGTTGGTGACAAAAGCATTCTCCTCTTCCGATGATGATGAAGATGATGAGGAGGGGTCATCCCAAGTTCTTACCTTTAGTGCCTTTGTCTTTCCCTTTTCATTGGCTTTCTTCTCCTCTTTTTTCCTCTTGCTATCCTTCTTCTTTTTCTTTTCTTCTTTCTTCTTTCTCTCTTCTTTGCTCTTGTTTAGGAGAGGACAATTGTCCCTTATGTGTCTCTCGCCTTGGCAATTGTAACAAATGATCTTCCCCCTTGATCTTCTACTCCTATCATTAGATTTATTAAATCTAAAACCTTTTAATGCATGCCTTACCCTCCTTACCATATAGGCTTCTTCCGTGCTATCCATGGAGGAGGAGGAGGAAGCTTCATCATCGGAGGAAGAGGGGATCTCCATCTTCTTCTTCCCCTTGTGTGCCATCAAGGCTACTCCTCTTGAAGGTTGAAACTTTGGCTCTTCTTGTATTCCTTCAAACCTCGTTTCGTGGAGCTTCATTGTTGAGAAGAACTCCTCCAAGGTGCTCACTTCTAAGTTCTTGGAGATGTAGAACGAGTCCACCATGGAGCTCCATCTTGAGGAACGGGGAAAAGCATCTATGGCCTTCATTACCATATCCCGGTTGGACGGCCATTCACCTACACTTGTTAGTCCAATCAAAATTTATTTAAACTTAGAATGCAATGAGGTTACCTTTTCTCCCTTTTCTAATTTTATGTTGGATAGTTGGGAGGGGAGGAGGTCTCTTCTTGCAAGTTTGGCCTCCGAGGTACCTTCATGAAGCTCTACTAGCTTCTTCCACATCTCCATTGCACTAGAGCATTCCCCTATCCTATTCACTTCTTGTTGGGGAAGTACATTGTAGAGGTGGTGCTTGGCCTTTGAATTTGCTAAATATTCTTCCCTTTGCCTCTTGCTCCACCTTGATTTTTCCAATGGCTCACCATCTTCATTCCTAGGCATCTCGAAACCGTTTTCCATTATTAATAAAATTTCAAAGTCGGTTTCAAAGAATACCTCCATTCTCTTTTTCCACCAAGAGAATTCGCCTTCGAATTTTGGTGGGTGAATATTTGAGCCGGCCATTCTTGAATGTACTTGTTATGGCGGTTAGTCCTCGACAAGCTTTCCTTGGCTCTGATACCACTTGCAGGGGATCTATCGTCCGGCTAGAGGGGGTGAATAGCCCTCTTACATTGGATAATGGTATTTGCTCGTCTACAAAAGATTAGCGCAACAGAAAAAACAAGACAAGCAAATCAAGCAAATAAAAACAAAGCAAAGGAAACAAACAATGCTAACACAAGGTCGTAACGTCGTTCACGGTTACACCGCTAATCCACGATCCCGATTCGTCCAAGGTGAATCACTCCTTTGCCAAATCCACTAAGTCTCTCCTTTGCACCAAGCTAGGTGGAGGTAACCTCTTTACAATCCCTCTTCTTACAATTGAATGAGAATTAGAACATGAAGAATAGTGGAAAAACCCTTAGAGCACTTTGGGAGATGTTATGAGTTGAAGCATTTGATTCCCAAATCCCCACACCATTCCTCTTTATAGAGGAAGAGGATTTCTTCCCGTTGACACAGGAGCAGTCGACTGATGTCCCTATCAGTCGACTGGTCCTGTAGTCGTTGCCCAATAACGGCTGCTTTCCACGTTGGATTTCATCCAATGGCACTGGCATCAGTCGACTGATATTGCCATTAGTTGACTAATGCTCAACTAGTCGAGTGCTCTGCGAGCTCGACTCCATTCTCGTACTGAACACTTGCAACCACCGACCGATGCCTTCATCGCCGATCGGGTGGTCTCGCGATCGGATCGAACACTAGTCGAGTCACCATCGACTTATAGTAGTTGACTACCATAACATGGTAGTCAACTTGATGTCGGGAAATCCCATCCGACACTTAGCCAAATGGCTAAGTTCACCTAATGAGCGACTTACATTTCACTCATTCTCTCGTCTTACTCGAAGTCCCTCACCGAAGCTCTCTTCGTTCACGGCCACGTCCCTATGTAGCATCAGGCGCATGACTCTGCAATGCTCCTTCGCGTCTCTTGCCTCCGAAGTCTGCTCCCTTGGCTTCGCTTCAAGTCATCTCGTCCGACGGTCCCTCGGCAGAATCAAGCGCACGACTCTGCAATGCTCCTTCTCTGACTCAGGCATGAGGTAGTGAGTGGTGAACATGCTAAGGCTCCATGTGCAAATTACTATGCCGTGCAAGACTCTAATGCACATATCAAATCATAATAACAATCTAACTTAAACCCTTTCCCACACACATCAAAACCTTATCATGGAAAGAGATTGCCATAATACTTTTGGACGTCGTGTGGGCGACGATCTACCAAAAGTCGAAACTCCTAGATCACCAATCATCCTTCCTTGCTCGCTCCGAACAAGAGGAAGAATAAGAAACAAGGCATTTCTCCTTCTTTCAACCAACCACCAAGCTCCAAGCTTGGTGCTTGCTGTCGGCCAAGAAGGAGAAGATGAATAAGATGGAAACCGGCCAAGACTCCAAGGGAAGACCCTAAGTCTTGTTTCCACCATCCAAGGAGAAGGGGATGAAGGAGATTGGACACCGGCCAAGGGAGGGAAGGGCTGGTTTGGGCGCCGGCCACCAAGGAAGAAGAAGAAGAAAAGGAAGAACTTTCCTTATTTTTGCCGCCAACACCCCAAACCCTAATCACCCAAGCTTGCCGCCCACTAACCATAATCCTATCTCTATTGGAATTCATCTTTCTGCCCACCCCATGCTCTCCTTTTATAGAGTTAGGGATATGCCATGTTTTAATCTCTACCATTAGTTCTAGGGATTTAATCTCAACCGTCGGATTTAGAGATTTAATCTCAACCGTCGGATCTAGAGATTTAATCTCTACCTTTGGATCTAGAGTTTTGTTTTCAACCAATGGATCTAGGCTTCATGAGGTATTAATAGGCTACAATAGGGACCATGAGGGAAGAGTTGGATCTTGGCCACCCAATGGATCAAGCCCACATAAAGTCCTATCCATTAATGGTATTCCAATCCACATAAGGATTATCATTGATCTACCTCACCAACCCCCAAAAGTTAATATGAGCTCCATATATTATTTGTACAATTTTCTCCTCATGTTTAAGATCTCGAATATCCGTCGATTAATTAATTTACTGACCATTAATTAATCAACATCTAACTTCATGAGTAGTACCACTCAACCTTTTCATCATGCCAGACCAAGTCCACCTGCAGGGTTTACATGATGAACCTTATGAGCTCCTCAAGGGGACATCATCATCCTAATATATATGACACGGTTTCCTCCTATAATGAATGACACACCATATAAATAATATCATTTCCTAACTTACCGAGCCTATTGATTTAATCTATAAATTTTGCCCATTGGTAAATCAAAGAAATGAATTCTAAGTATATGTGCCCGTTATTATATCGAGATTAAAAGTATGTACAATATAATATCTGAGGTCCGATTCGATTATATAGTCAGCAATAAATCGAATCACCTCTAAGTCGGTCCTACTCAATACACACAAAGTGTACTAGTTTGATTCTATGGTCATGACAAACCAATACCAAATCACACTACAACCATACCAATGGTTTGTCCAAAGCCATCTCGGTTGTGAGCCTTTACTTATACTTTACAAGGAGCCGATAACATGATCTCTCGTATGACACCACACACCATGTTATCTACAATGTAATGTATTAGACAATATTCATAACCATACATATGCATAAAATTATCATGTGATTCTTATTTCAAAATAAAGATGCTCATACAAAAGATAGACTTTTCAGTATACATCCCAACAGGGGAGAAGGAAATTTACGGACGGCGAGAATGGGAGAAAGAAGAAACTGTTAGGCCAATCTCTTGCCGTGATATCGTTTTGATGTGTGTGGAAAAGGGTTTAAGTTAGGTTGTTATTATGATTTGATATGTTCGTTAGAGTCTTGCAGGACTTAGTAATTCGCACATGGAGTCTTAGCGGGTTCACCACTCACTACATCATGCTTGAGTCGGAGAAGGAGCATTGAAGAGTTGTGCGCTTGATGCTGCCAAGGGACCGCCGGAAGAGATGACTTGAAGCGAAGCCAAGGATGCAGACTTCGGAGGCAAGAGACGCGAAGGAGCATTGCAGAGTCATGTGCCTGATGTTGCCGAGGGACGTGGCCGCGAAAGAAGAGAGCTTCGATGAGAGTCTTCGAGTGAGATGAGAGAATGAGTGAATTGTAAGTAGCTCATTAGGTGAACTTGGTCGAATGGCTGAGTGTCGGAGGCTCAACCATAAGGGTTGAGGTTTACCTGACCACCAAAAGCTCAAACGAATGTCAAGTTTGAGTTTCACACGACACCAGTCGACTGCCATGAAGTGGCAGTCGACTGCTCTGAGTCGAATGCAGTTTGATTGGTATCCGACTGATGGGTTTATGCCCAGCAGTCGACTGCCATGGAATGGCAGTCGACTGCCAGAGGATGTCGCGGGCATAGAACAGCTCGTAGTCGACTGGGCAGTCAACTACGGAGGCAGCAGACGATTGATGGATCCATCATTCGACTGCCAAGGGATCCGTTGGACTACAACGGTCAGGATCTGACGTGTTCAGAGGTCGTTGAAGTGGCGGAAGTCGACTGGTGGCGGCCAACGGGAAGAAATCAACCCTTTCTATAAAAAGGGAGGGTGTGGCCTTGTGGATACCTAATGCTTATGCTCTAAGTGATCATCCAAGTGCTCTACAAGATTCAAACTCCTTCTCTTAGTTTTCTTTCACATCAATTGTAAAAGAAGGAGTGTTCTTGAGTTGTAAGGGTTACCTCCACCTAGCTTAGTGCAAAGGAGAGACCGATAGTGATTTGATTGCAGAGTGATTCACCAAGGACGAATCGGGGACCGTGGATTAGCGGCATAGCCGTGAACCATGTTATATTATCTTGTTAGCATTGTTTTTACCTTTGCATTGTTAATTTTCTAGTCTTGTTTAGTATTCCACTTGCACTAACGATTGTGTAGACGAGCAAATTCCACCATCCAACGAAAGAGGGCTATTCACCCCCCTCTAGCCAGTCACATCCACACTTCATCGATCCTACAGAAATAGCTTGGTGTTAAGAGATGGAGCGGGTTGGATTTTAGTTTGTGGGTCCGGTCCACTAACGGATGGAGCTTAAAACCCTATAAGCCTAAGTCTATATCCACTTAACCCATCTATCATTAACCCAAGGTTTGATTCAATTAAATCCCTAACCATTGATTAATTAATCCCTTAAAATGTTCTCTAATTAACGAATAATAGAGATGTTATCCTGTTGAAAAAAATTATTCGTGATATTTTACAGCGTGTCACAGAGGATACACAGGTGATACCTCGTAGTAGTGGGAGGGTTGTTAGACAGCCTGATCGATTCATGTTCTTGGGATAATCTGCTGATTTGATCCCTAGCGAACATGAACCTGATCCCTGGATATATGAGGAGGCAATCCAAGATAAAGATGTGGTATCTTGGCAAAGTGTGATGAATTCTGAGATAGAATCTATGGATTCAAATTAGGTCTGGGAGCTAGTAGAACCACCCAATGGTGTAAAATTCATTGGATGCAAGTGTATCTACAAAAGGAAGAGAAGAATAGAAGTGAAGGTAGAGACCATCAAAGCTAGGCTTGTTACGAAGGGGTATACTCAGAAAGAGTGTATCGATTATGAGGAGACCTTTTCACCGGTAGCCATACTTAAGTCTATCCAGATTCTCTTATGTATTGCTGCTCATATAGATTATGAGGTATGGCAGATGGATGTCAAGACAACTTTCCATAATGGAAGTCTTGAGGAGAACATCTATATGAAGCAACAAGAGGGATTCATTGCAAAGGGCAAAGAACATCTTGTGTGCAAGCTTAATCGGTCCATTTATGGATTGAAGTAAGCTTCGAGGTCTTCGAACATCAACTTTGATGAGGTAATCTAGTCTTATGGATTTATTCAAAGTCTGGATGAGTCTTGTGCATACAAGAGAAGTGACAAAAACGTAGTGGTATTTCTTGTACTATACGTAGATGACATTTTGTTAATTGGCAAGAATATCAAGGTGTTATCGGACGTAAGGGTATGGTTGTCCAAACAGTTTGATATGAAGGACTTGGGAGAAGTGGGACACATCCTTGGGAACAAGTTTATAAGGGATCGCAGGAAAAGGATGTTGTGCTTATCTCAAGCTTCATACATAGACACCATTATGGATCATTTTAGCATGCAAACCTCCATGAAAGGTTTTCTACCTTTCAGGCATGGAGTTCCTTTATCTAAGGAGATGAGTCCTAGAACATCTAAGGAGATAGAGGAGATGAAGGCGGTTCCTTATGCTTCGGTAGTAGGAAGCCTCATGTATGTCATGCTATGTACGAGACCGGATATCTATTTTGACGTGGGCATGGTCAGCAGATATTAGAGTAATTCAGGACAGGGACATTGGACTACAGTAAAGCATATATTGAAGTACCAGAGAAGGACTAGGGATTATATGCTGGTATACCAGGTAGATTAATTACTCCCTATGGGTTACAAAGATTTTGACTTTAAATCAGATAGGGATAACAGTAAATCTACTTCAGATTTTGTGTTTACTTTGGGAGGTGGAGCCATTGTATGGTGGAGTGTCAAGCAGAAATGCATTGCGGACTCTACCATTAAAGCTGAGTGTGTGGCAGCCTCTGAGGTGGCCAAAGAAGTTGTGTGGCTCAAAAACTTCTTGATGGACTTGGATTTGATTCCTTGTTTGCCCAGAACTATCACAATTTATTGTGATAATAGTGGTGCAGTTGCAAACTCGAAGGAACCATGAGCCCATAAGGCAAGTAAACACATAGAGCACAAGTACCATCTGATACGAGAAATCATAAAGGAGGTAGAAGTTGTTGTCGCCTAGATTGCATCAGAGGATGACCTGGTAAATCCTTTCACTAAGGCCCTTCTAGCGAGAGCTTTGATAGGCATGTGGAGGGAATGAGAATCAGATGTATGGCAGTATGAGGACAGCATAATCTTTTAGTATAAGTGGGAGTTTATTGGGATGTATACTGAAAAGTCTATCTTTTGTATGAACATCTTTATTTTTGAAAATAGAATCACATGATCATTGTTTGCATATTTATGGTTATGCATATTAGTCTGATACGTTACATTGTAGATAACATAGTGTGTAGTGTCACACAGGAGATCATGTTATAAGTTCCTTGTAAAGTATAAGTAAAAGCTCACAACCGAGATGGTTATTGACAAACCATTGATATGGTTGTAGTGTTATTTTGTATTGATTTGTCTTGACCATAGAATTTCACTAGTACACTTTATGTGTATTGTGCAGGACCGACTTAGAGGTGATTCGATTTATTGGTGACTACATAATTGAATCGGACCTCGGATATTATGTTGTACATGCTATTAATCCCGATATAATAACGGATACATATACTTTGTATTTATTTCTTTGATTTACCAATTTACGAGATTTATAGAGTAAATCGATAGGCTCGGTAAGTTGAGAAATGATATTATTTATATGGTGTGCCGTTGATTATAAGAGGAAACCGTGTCCTATAAAATAGGATGATGATGTCCCCTTGAGGAGCTTATAAGGTTCATCATTTTTTTTGTTTTTTTTTATGAAAGGTAAATATATATCATTAAAAAAAAGCACAATCATACAAAATCCTGGGACACATACTCATGTCAACCCTGCAGGTGGACTTGGTCTGGCATGATGATAAGGTTGAGTGGTACTACTCATGGAGTTAGATGTTGATTAATTAATTGTCAATAAATTAATTAATTGACGAAAATTCGAGATCTTAAACACGGGGAGATATATTTACAAATAATATATGGAGCTCATATTAACTTATGGGGGTTGGTGAGGTAGATCAATAATAATCCTCTAGTGGAATGGATTATCATTAATGGATCGGACTTTATGTGGGCTTGATCCATTGGGTAGCCAAGATCCAACTCCTTCTCATGGTCCCTATTGTAGCCTATTAAAACCCTCATGGAACCTATATCCGATGATGGAAAATGAAACTCTAGATCCGACGGTGGAGATTAAATTTCTAGATCCGACGGTGGATATTAAATCCCTAGATCTGACGGTCGAGATTAAATCTGTAGATCTGACGCTGGAGATTAAATCTATAGATCCGATGTTTAAGATTAAATCTCTAGATCCGACCGTTGAGATTAAATCCCTTGATCTGATGGTGGAGATTAAAAGAAGGCTTAAGTCTAACTCTATAAATATGGCTTATGGCGTGGGCCGCAAGGAGAGGTTCGAGATAAGGGTTTTGGCTTTGGGCGGCTAGAATTAGGGTTTTGGCTTGGGCGGTAACAAGGTGGGAGATTAATGGTTTCTTCCTTTCTCTTCCTAAGGTGTAGCAGGCGCCCTCTCCATCTTCCTCTCTCCCTTGGCCGGTGCTCATCCTCTTCCTTTCTTCATCCTTGGCCGGTGGCAACTAGGGTTAGGGTTCTTCCCTTGGAGCTCTTTGTCGGCACCTACTCCATCTTCATCTATTCTCTTTGGGCCGACGGCAAACATCAAGCTTGGATCTTGATGGTTGGTCCTAGATAGGAGAAGAGTTTCGTTTCATTCTTCCCTTTGTTCGTAGTGAGCAAGGAAGGGAAGAGAGTGTTCTAGGAGGCTTCGACTTTTGGAAGATCATCGCCCACATGATGTCCAAAAGGAGGAAGGACATACAATAGAAGATCAAGAGGTATAACAAGAGGTATAACAAGAGGTATAATGCTTGTTTATGAATCTTTTTTTATTCTATGCATGTTGTATATTTTGTTTGTGGCTAATTTACTTGGACCCCAAATACAAACACAAAAACCGGCGATCCGTACATCGTCTATTCTGTAGCTAATATAAGAATAGAGGTTGGTTGCTTGAACAACAAGTTTGTTCAAGTGACCACTCTAATCGAATAGCACGACGATGGAACGGTTGCTTGGGTAATCCCTCTTTATCAAGGATGAATTTTTTTATCCGGGGACATAGATGGGATCGCCATGAACAAGCGACCGAGTTGAAGTGTGAAGCGAAGTTTCCCACCTTCACACCTTTGTCAAACAAGTCTTTGGTATAGTAATGTCAAACATTATTTCCACATCTACAGAATTAACCCAAAACATAGAAGGAAAACCACCATCTACGGTGGCCGAGTGTGCAACTCCAACTTCCACCATCAACAGTGCCCAAGTCACGCAACTTCAACAACCACAACCTTATCCAATCATGTCTAGAATACACGATTCTCAAATCCAGGGGCGACTAGACTGTTAAATAGTCTAACAACTTAATCAAAACTTATAAAATTCATACTAAGTATGAAATTGTCGTCTCTACACACCTGCATCCTCTTTACTCTAAGCTGATAATATATCAATCATCACAACGACAATGATAATTGTATGACACCATGTCACTACAATATCAACACTCAAGTCTTAAATCAACCCTAGAGTATACGCTGATGTCATTAGCTGATCTAAATAGATCATCTATCCATAACGAAGAATATTCACTTTCAACAACTATCACATTCCATCATTGATAATCGATCCATAATCTCAAAAGTCCATCTCCCTTACAACAAAGAGTTATGGATCCTTCTTAAGGAGAAATACTGGGACAGATAAATATCCCCTCCAACATCTTCTATAATCACAACTTACATTCTTCCAATTCTCATAGTGTCTATTAACACTTATACCACTCAAATTATTTTCCGGTATGAGATCTTCGACATCGGAACTATTTCTACAATGATTTTGATCGCCTACTCAACTTGCCAATGCAACGGCAAGGCTAGGAGTTCATCCAAAACTACATCTGAATGCTCTCAGATTATACGCACATCTGAGAGACATAATCATACAATAATCTCAACAATTTGACCTTCCATAAGGATTTGTCAACAGTAAAGATATGTCTATCCAAGTCTAAGGGCATCCCTTAACTTGTTAATTGTTGGTCCACATCTCACCTGACGGTAAAGATACCACCAACCCATAAGTCGATGTATAGGAACCCTACTAATCCGAACTAAGAATGTTCTAGACAAAGATACCTTTAAATACAAGCATCTTTCAATATATTAACCTAGAGGGTAAACTAACGTAATACCCTGTATGATCAATTATCTGTCGTTCCAATCCAAAGGCTCTACGCAGGTCTCGACCTTTCTTCGAAGAGAAAATGATTAGATCCAACAGTCCGGGATAAAGCGGTCGCATTTCTGCTACGAATGCCTCGGGGATTTTTCCTAGATCATCTGATCCCATCCCTAAATCCTACGAGCTACAACACTAGAATACAAACTAGATATGACCATCGTCGTATACTCTCTCTTGTGTACAAAGTCAATCCACATCTGGAGGTAACTGTTGTTGTTGTCTGCATGAGTCTTCTACGATGTCTTCTATTGATACTACTAAATAAATCACTTCCCTTGAAGGGAAGTATCACGAAACTCCAACCACGCCTAAGGTAGTAGATCGCTGCTGATGAGATAACCCAATCTTTTGTGATGATCTATGCTATTAAGACGGTGCATCATCCCCCCGGAACACCATTGATAGTCTTCAACTGAGTCTTCAAAGTATAGCTCCTCAAATGTACGGGTTGCTTACAATAGAAACAGATGAAAAAATCAAACAGATAATCTAACTTCGCATGTCTTCATGATCCGCACTGCATGCACATAATCCCTTCGGAGTCTTTGTTCTGATTTCACTGATGTGCACGAGAACATCTTGATGATTTGTGGTTGGCCTTCTATAATCGGAAAGTAGCTCAAGGCCTATAACTCCGATCTTGCTCCTTTTTGTCAAATAGTAGGAGACTTCTAACTCTAATAAGTTGTCCTGCAATATCTGCATATCGGTCTCTAACTCTTGAACACTTGTACGGAGTCATTTCTAAACTCCTGACTCAATCCAATGTCTTCCGGCTCGATCAGATAGAAGATTCAGTGATTTTAATCCAACAGTAAGCCAATAACCGTGGGTGGCTTAAAACATCCCTTCATCTTCTTGAGCTATTAGGTGAGCATAACTCTGCAAGTCTAATGACTCTGCATGGTATTCCCATTATCGACGATCACCCTACTTGATGCTCAAGACTTCCCTACAATGTGTCATTGAAAGTGATGCAGGGAAATACTCTCTTTCAACATTACTAAACCATGATCAAGTGATATATCATTCTCCCAATGTTATTTTCTACATTTACCACCAAATACCGGCTTGATTCCGATAATGGTATGCAAATAACTCTACTTTCTCTATATAACCCGAGTTAAGTACTCAAAAGTACCTTCAAAGTTATACAACCCAGTACGAACAACTCAGGGATAAAAATACTTATGAAACATAGTAAACTAGTCTTCCTCTATCTGCATCAATAATAGTGTACTTGTCTTGTCCATTACCCAATAGGTAATGATCTTACTAGCATAATTAGTGAAAATCTCTAAGACTGTAGTCTCTGATTTCCACAAGAAATGTGACGACTTGACCCCTATTTTCCGACTCGGTATCAGTTGGCTCTCAAAGGATCACCTTTTTGACACAGGTTCAAGACTCACAGAGTCCATAGGTCGTTCCCGTGGTCAGTTTATGCCACGGTTATGAACAATAACCATCACACTATATGTTATTCCCTGTTCAAGCATTAAATACATAACCAACAAAACCGAAAGTATAAACCCTAACGGTAAGTCCGGTTGGTCACCACGGTGGGCGACTTCTACTATAAGTCTGCATAGGTGTCATAACTCTAACTGTATACACCTATTGAGCAAGTTTAGATAAACATCTAACTAACTATAAGTTATCAGGGATTCTTACCTCTGTTGGATCAATGCGGTTCGCTAGAGGGGGGGGTGAATAGCGAAAGAAAAAACTTTTTCGAATTCGTTTCAAGACAAATATACGCAGCGGAAAGATAAGCAAAACAAAAAGTAAAGGAGACAATAGAAACAAGATATTTACTTGGTTCGTAGCCGAAGGCTACTACTCCAAGGCCCTAGTGGTCCTTGACCACGCACGGAGGGCAAATCACTAAACAAACTCCTCCTCGTTGGAGGTAGGAGTTAATCGATACAAAAAAAACTTGAGGTAGAGGGACACTCCCCCTCTCCTCGTTACGATAGAAAAATAGCTTCGAAGAATGTAAATGAGCAACGACACTAAAATTAAAACCGACGTACAAAAATAAAGGAAATGAAACCTAGACGTCGGAGAAGAAGAAGCACGTTGTTGTCGGTAGCTTTATGAGACTTTTTGAAGCTTAGAATTGTTGTCAAAACCCTAGGTTTGGCCCTCCTTTTATAGCTTTTGAGCCCTTTTCGAGTGGGTCTTCAACCACTCACAAATGGACACCAAACCGCTTTGAGGTGGAGTGATAAGCCTTGACTCCTCGACCGAATCGATCATTGATCATCGATCGATGGCCATCATCACGACCGATGATGCAACATCGATCGATTGATGACCTTTGGCGGCACTGATACATACACGATCGAGTCCTCCAAGCCGGGCAATGATCGATGCTTGCGGCAAGTCAAAGTTAGCTCAACAAAAACATAATTTCGACGCTTCGATCCGATCTCGACCTAGACCACCTATGAGATGTCTTGGGTCGGATCTACGCTTAAGATCATCCCCGTAAAGAGGATTCGACCTCACTTACGCTCACACACACGAGCTTACCTCGATACTTACGTGTTGCTTTTTCTTCCGGCCTTCCACTCGATTCCATCGGCTCCCTCTGAAATCACTCGAGTGTTGCTCGACCACCGCGGCTTTCTCCGGGTGTCGCTAGCCTTCACTCACTATATCAATCTTCGCACACTCGATTCAAATTCTGTGAGAAAACAAAATAGACTTAACTTTGTGTCTTTGCTATAATCAAAACACAGGTTCGATTTCGGTGCCTCACTGTACCAACAATCTCCCCCTTTTTGATATATGGCAAAAACACACAAAGTTAAGAAAATTAAGTGCATGAAACAGTAAAGACAAGAAGCAAAAGTAGGAGTAGTAAAAATATTTCTCAAGTTCTCCCCTTAGAGGAACCCTCCCCCTTGACCGAGGGTGAGTACTTGAAAAAGACTTTTAGTTCTCCAAACACAAAAGATAATGAGTTAAGTAAATGGCATTACTTAACTTAGGGTCAAAAATAAGTGCAAGTTAAGTAATCAAAAGTTAAGTCAAAAGGTTAATTATTCAAAAAGGTTTAACTTTTGATTTCTTAACTTGGGCCTTTAAAGTTTTCAATTCCGAAGAGTTGAAACCTAAACCTTACTCCCCCTTAACTTAGGCCAGAATCAAAGTTTAAGTTAAGTTATCAATTTCAAAAATTTGAATTTGAACTTTGGCCTTATCTTGAACCTTAACTTTGGCCTTTTCTCCCCCTTTTGACATAAATCAAGGAAAAAGTGGGGGGGTTTTAAGAAAACCCTAAGTCCAAGCATGATGATTTTAAAAATAGTATATGAAAATAATTCATCTAAATGTTCAACTCTAGTTTGACTTGATTGAAATGATATTATCAACAAGTCCTGATTAGAGTTGGTTAATATTAGTTGCATATTTATACTCCGAGGTTCATATTGACGCACTTGATCTACATCTTGGAACCTGGAGTAGGGTCCTAACATCTCACGCCCATCAACGTGGCTAAGTACACAAACACATTAGTCCTATGTGTTGTGAGATGTACTGGCTCCTTAAATCTATAGGTGCATGTTATCTAAGGTATGTCCTATGCTAGTTCCATCAAAATGAAAAATAAGAAATAGTAGTAAGAAAATATAGTTTGCAAGTTCTTATTCTATTACGCACATGCCCAATTTTCGTCTTAATAGACTAAATTCAGCTTCGGGTAGGGGTTTAGTAAATAGGTCTGCTAGGTTAGATTTCGATTCGACGTACTGGAGTTGTATGGCTCCGTTGGCCACATGTTCTCGAATGAAATGGTGTTTGACTTCTATATGTTTGGTCCTAGAGTGACATATTGGATTCTTGGTAAGATTAATTGAACTAATGTTATCTACGTAAAGTTTAGTATTTGTAAAGTCTAACTTAAAGTCGCGGAGGGTGTGCTTCATCCAAAGAAGCTGAGTGACACACTCACCCATCGTGATGTATTCGGCTTCGGTGGTAGACAAGGCAACACAATGTTGCTTCCTACTGCACCAACTCACTAGACTCGAGCCAAGTGGTTGACAACAACCACTCGTGCTCTTTCTGTCGAGTTTACTACCGGCATAATCCGAATTGGAGTAGCCGATTAGTTCGAACTCGGTAGATCTAGGATACCAAATACCGACATTAAGTGTACCCTTTAGATATCTAAGGATACGCTTAACTAGGGTTAGGTGAGACTCCTTGGCACATGTTTGAAATCTGGCGCACATACTTATCAAGAATAAGATATCGTCGCTCGCTTGCTAAGTCAGAGACTCTATTACACTCTATAGTATTTTAAGTCAATGGGCTTACTTTCTCTTCTCCTATGTTAACATTAATCGCCATTGGGGTGTTTATTATCTTAGCGTCTTGCATTCCAAATCTTTTAATTAACTCCTTAGTGTATTTTTGTTGATATAGGTATATACCATCCTTAGTTTGTTTAATTTGTAGACCTAAAAAGAAACTTAACTCGCCTACCAAGTTCATTTCGAACTCACTTTCCATGAGTGAAACGAACTCGTTTAGTAAGGCTGAGTTAGAGGTTCCAAAAATTATATCGTCTACGTAAATTTGAGCTATGAATATTTCTTTACCTAAGGTTTTTACGAAGAGAGTTGGGTCAACTATGCCTTGGTTAAACCCTTTTGACTTAAGATGGATTGAAAGTCTCTCGTACCAAGCTCGAGGAGCTTGTTTGAGTCCATAGAGAGCTTTCTTAAGTTTTAGAACATGGTCGGGTTTATCTAGATTTTCGAATCCGGGGGGTTGGCTAACATAAACTTCTTCTTTAATGTATCCATTTAGGAATGCCGACTTAACATCCATTTGAAATACCTTAAATCCTCGATGAGCGGCAGAAGCTAGCAACATTCGCATGGATTCGAGTCTAGCTCCTGGGGCAGAGGTTTCGTCGTAATCCAAGCCTTCAACTTGGCTAAATCCTTTGGCGACTAACCTAGCCTTGTTTCTAACTACTTCACCTTTATCATCAAGCTTGTTTCGAAACACCCACCTTGTTCCAATTATCGTTTTGTCTTTAGGTGATGGTACTAATTCCCACACTTCATTCCTAGTAAATTGAGCTAGCTCTTCTTACATTGCAATAATCCAATCGGGATCAAGAAGAGCTTGTTCAATTGATTTGGGTTCTATCTTTGAAATTAAGGAAATTTGACTAAAGTTCCTATAGGATGCTCTAGTTCGAACTCCTAGATTAGGATCTCCTATTACTTGATCGATAGGGTGGTTAGTCTGAATCCTAGATTGGGTTGGGTTTGTGTCACCTAATGCTTGATCAATGGGGTGACTTGGTTGAACACTAGTTTGGTTGGAGTCATCTATCACTTGATCAATAGAGTGACTAGGTTGACTTAGGTTAGGATTAACACTAGACCTGATCTCCGGATCAGAGTAAGGTCTAGTATGAATCGGCTCGCTAATTGGGGTTGCCGGGGGTTTTGTAGGTTCATGTCCTTCATCGAATACTACATTGATAGTCTCCTCGACTCTAAGGGTGTCGTGGTTATATACTCTATAAGCTCTACTTGTAGTCGAGTATCCTAGAAAGATTCCGGTCGTGGTTTTGGATGTAAATTTTCCTAGGTAATCCTTAGTGTTTAGGATATGTACCTTACACCCAAATACCCTAAAGTACTTGATGTTAGGTATTTTATCGTGATAAATCTCGTACGAGGTCTTAAGGTGCCTCTTTACCATAAGGATCCTATTTTGGACATAGCAAGCCGTGCTAACAGCTTCTGCCCAAAATCTATCGGGTAGGTCGTATTCGTTCAACATGGTCCTAGCGGCTTCTTGTAGAGTTCGGTTTTTTCGCTCCACTAGGCCATTTTGCTGAGGGGTCCTAGGGCAAGAGAATTCATGGTGGTATCCGTTTAGGTTACAGAAGTCGGTGAACCTTTGATTTTTGAATTCACCACCATGATCGCTTCTAAGTCTTTTAACCTTAAGGTCTTTTTGATTCTCGATTAATTTGAATAGATTGATTAATTGATCTAGGGTATCACTTTTATGCTTGATGAACCTAACCCAGGTAAACCTAGAGTAGTCGTCAATTATGACTAAGCAATATTGACTTCTATTGAGTGACTTGGCTCCATGTGAATCGAATAGATCCATATGCAGGAGCTCAAGTACATTTGAGGTTCGTTCTTGGTTAGTTAACTTGTGTTGTGTCCTAGGTTGTTTTCCTTGTTGACAAGCATTACAGATTTTATTAACCAAGTTGTTGAGGTTGGGTAAGCCTCTGACTAAGCCACTCTGACTCATCTTGTGGACGAGTCTTGGGTGCGAGTGACCAAGTCGTCGGTGCCACAACCATGATTCCTCTTGCCGTGTCATAAGACACTTAGTTGAGGAGTTGGTTAAGTTGATCGTATAAATGTTGTTATTTCTAGTTCGTTTAAGAATTGTTTTAGAGGTTTCGTTGGTATTAATTACGCATTCATTTTCTAGAAATATAACCTTATAGTTATTATCACACAATTGGCTTACACTAAGTAAGTTATATTCAAAATTCTCTACAAGTAATACATTTTTAATGACAAAATTCGTGTTCATCGATATCACCCGATCCGATGATTTTGAGCTTGCCGCTATTCCCAAAGGCTACCGATCCTTGTCGTTTGAATCAAGCTTTGCGAATTTGAGTTGATCCCCATGTGTCGAGCAATCAGTCAACATCCATTGATCCTACACACAAGGTGGTTGGATTGGATGTTAGATTTTTGTTAAGAAAATTGGTTGTAAGTTGTTAACCCTAGGTCATCTCACCGGAGTCTATATGATCAAGCATGTTATACTTATGTGTTTTTGAGATGACTTCCAATTAAGTTGATTAAGTGGATTTAGGTTCAAGTAATTTTATGTTGAGATGATTTCCAATTAAATTGATTAAGTGAATTTAGGTTCAAGTAGATTTAGGTTCAAGTGATTTTATGTTGAGATGATTTCCAATTAAATTGATTAAGTGAATTTAGGTTCACGTAGATTTAGGTTCAAGTAAATTTATGTTAGATTTGGATTTAACCCAAGGCTTGTCATGTTTACCTTTTCAAGATCATGGCTTCCAGGTCATGGCGAGGCACAGGGGCCTTCTTTTATCGGATCATCGACCACTTCCTTAGACAAAGCCATTTTCAAGAAAATGATGAGTTGACTCACCCAAGATTATTTCCTAGTCTAATTGGTTATTTTTGAAAAGAGGCTCCCCGAGGCTCAATCTTTTCGAAGGCTTTTAGTTGGTTATGTTTTTGAAAAGAGGCTCCCCGAGGCTCAATCTTTTCGAAGGCTTTTAGTTGGTTATTTACGTGTTCTAAGTGAGTTCACGAAAAAAAACAAAAAAAAATCTAAGCATGCAATTTCTAAGTTAAAACACAAACATGTTTTGTACTGGCTCCCCCTAGACCGTTGAATCGGTTCGGTCTATCCACATAGTGGATTTGGTCCTTGGGAACCCAGTACGAGTTGGATCCTAGAGTTGAAATCAAAGTGGTCTTAGGGACCCATGCTTGGACACATTTTTTATGTCTACTTACGATTGACATATACGACTTATTGGTCGTGTTTGAGCTAAACCCTAGTCCGGCCTTGTTGTACACGGCCCTTTGCGATCCAAGTAGGAGGTCAAGTCCTTTGGATCCCAAAGTAAACCTTTCCAACGTATTCCTAAGATCTTCGACTTGACTTTTCAAGAGTGAGTTCTCAACTTCGAGTTTTTCAACCCGAGTTGAGTCCTTCTCTTGAACTCGACTAGTCGAAGAGGTTAGGGAGACCTCGTGTTTGAGGAGTTTAACTTCCTCAACCAGGGTCTCGACCTTGGACTCGGACTTAGCTAACTTCCTAGACAAAAACCTAACCGTATTATGTAAAGTATTAAATAAGGTTCGACTCACCTTAAGGGTATCTTTTGAACCGGATGTGTATCCGTGGCTTGACTTGAAGGTAGCTTCGTAGTCCAAGTCATCCTCAGGTTCTGACTCAAGTTCGGTCTCTGTGTCTGACTCAATTGATTTCGCCATGAAGACGTGATCTTCGTCTTCTTCGGATGACGCTTCTTCCCGTGTCGCGTTGAGGGCCTTCTTATGCTTAGGTGCTTGGTGGTTGAGCTTGGGGCACTCGGACTTGATATGTCCAAACCTGTTGCACTCATAACACCTAATGTTAGAACTTTTAGGCTTACCTTGGTTGGGTCGAGTCGTAGTTTGCTTTCGTCCCTTGGCTATCCTTCGAGCTAGGTTCATTAGTTCGGCAGTCAACTCCGGGTCAACTTCTTCTTCGGACTCATCTTCCTCCTCGGGTGGTGGTGGCTTGCTTGCGATTTTCTTCTTCTTTGAACCTGCAAACAAGGCTATACCCCTCTCGGGTTCCGAGTTGGATTGTTCATGTAATTCGAAATCCGAAAAGAGTTCGTCTAACCTAATTTTAGAAAGGTCCTTGGAGACCTTATAGGCATCAACCATGGATGCCCATAAGGTAGTCCTCGGAAAAGAGTTTAGGACATACCTAATAAGGTCGCGGTTTTCGACCTTTTGCCCGATTGTGTGTAGGTTGTTGACTATGTCTTGGACACGGGCGTGGAGTTGCGTCGCGGACTCGTGTTCCTGCATTTTTAGTGTGTACAATTTATTGAATAACAAATCACGTTTGCAAACCTTAGCTTGATCTGATCCTTCGTGTAACTCGATTAGTTTTGTCCAAAGATCCTTTGCGCTTATGAAGGGGCCGACGCGATTTAGCTCCTCCTTGGACAAGCCGCATTGGAGGATTTGTGTTGCCTTGGCATCGGCTTCGACTTGTCGTTTTGTTGCAAAGGTCCATTGATCATAATCCAAGGAGTCACCCACTTCATTGGTCGGAAGAGTGAAACCCATTTGAATTATGATCCACATCTCAATTTGGGTTTTGAGAAAGCATTCCATCCGACCTTTCCAGTAACGGAAATCATCTCCGTTGTAAAACGGAGGTCGGACGGTGCTAAAACCCTCGAGATGGGCCATTAGAACAAAAAGACAAGGAGACTAAAATGAAAACCTAGCAACAACATAAACACACGAAAGTACCAAGACTTGCGTCTTGGATTAGTAGTGTGGGAAATAAAAAGAAATAAACGAAAAATAGAAAGTTAAGCAAAGAAATAAGAAACTAAATAAAAAGTAAGTACTCACAACCTTCGATGTCCCCGAAAGGCTACTAAACGTCATTTTTTGAGGATGATAACAGCTTGTTACGGGGGTAAACCCTAGTAAGAAGTGTAGATCTCTGCGAGAGCTTCGATTTGGTAGGTAGACTGTGTCGTGGGTCAACTTGTACGAAAAGTTATGCCCGTTTGACCGTCGGCTACTCCAAAAGCGAATACTTGCAAAACAAAATCAAACGAAGAGTACCAAGACTTCGTCTTGGATTAGTAGTGCGGGAGAAAAATTTAAACGAACGAAAAACAAATCTGTAAAAAAAAATGTTAGATTGGTGGTTTCACCAAATCTAAGTGCCCCCGGCTCTGATACCAATTGTTGGATCAATGCGGTTCGCTAGAGGGGGGGGTGAATAGCGAAAGAAAAAACTTTTTCGAATTCGTTTCAAGACAAATATACGCAGCGGAAAGATAAGCAAAACAAAAAGTAAAGGAGACAATAGAAACAAGATATTTACTTGGTTGCGTGGCGAAACTACTACTCCAAGGCCCTAGTGGTCCTTGACCACGCCGGAGGGCAAATCACTAAACAAACTCCTCCTCGTTGGAGGTAGGAGTTAATCGATACAAAAAACTTGAGGTAGAGGACACTCCTTCTCCTCGTTACGATAGAAAAATAGCTTGAAGAATGTAAATGAGCAACGACACTAAAATTAAAACCGGCGTACAAAAATAAAGGAAATGAAACCTAGGCGTCGGAGAAGAAGAAGCACGTTGTTGTCGGTAGCTTTATGAGACTTTTTGGAAGCTTAGAATTGTTGTCAAAACCCTAGGTTTGGCCCTCCTTTTATAGTTTTGAGCCTTTTTAGTGGGTCTTCAACCAATCACAAATGGACACCAAACCGCTTTGAGGTGGAGTGATAAGCCTTGACTCCTCGAATCGATCATTGACCATCGATCGGTGATGGCCATCATCGATCGTGATGGCGACATCGGATCGATTGATGACCTTCAGCGATCGGCCCGATACGCGGTCGAGTCCTCCAAGTAGCGGTCGGATGCTTCTTTGCAAGTCAAAGTTAGCTCAACAAAAACATAATTCCGACGGTCTTTGACCGTCCGATCTCGACCTAGACCACCTATGAGATGTCTTGGGTCGGATCCACGCTTAAGATCATCCCCGTAAAGAGGATACGACCTCACTTACGCTCACACACACGAGCTTACCTCGATACTTACGTGTTGCTTTTGCTTCCGGCCTTCCACTCGATTCCATCGGCTCCCTCCGAAATCACTCGAGTGTCGCTCGACCACCGCGGCTTTCTCCGGGTGTCGCTAGCCTTCATCTCCAGCTATATCAATCTTCTGCACACTCGATTCAGCTCGTGAGAAAACAAAATAGACTTAACTTTGTGTCTTTGCTATAATCAAAACACAGGTTCGATTTCGGTGCCCCACTGCACCAACAACCTCGTGCTGCTTGGAGATCAGGTCGCTGCCCATCTCATCTCAAAAAACCTAAACCGAAACAAATCGACTCCCAAGAATCCAAGACTCGACACAAAAAAACATTATATGACATCGCAGAACCTAGGGCTCTAATGGCACTAAAGTTGTCACGCCCCAAGAGTATGTCGTGCCGAAAAGCAAACGGATGACATCTCCCCTATACGTGGCAACATCTCGTGTTAATACAAGGCCCGTAGGCCACAACAACAACAACATATATATATGTAAACAAACCACAGCAGAAACTAACCACAACAATATAACAAACTACACAGTGCATACCGGTATAACTAACACATCACAACATAACGGAACCTCGACAAAATCCAAATCCACAAGTCCATAAAATAGTACATCACGAAAACTCCAAATACAATACACCCATACGGAAAGCCCAAAACGACCACCAGAGTCTCGGAGATGAGATGAGAAGTTAGTCAGCGGTGCTCCAAGCCGTCACGAAGACTTATACCTCTTACTTGGGCGACAGAAAAACCCAGGGTCCATGGTGGTGAGTGTAACTCAGCAGGTAATAGGAAAAACATGTATATGGCAAATATCACTTGTAATCCAACAACATAAGCTAAAGGTACAACAGGTATACCAGCACAATATATAAATACATGCAAATACCGTCTAAGCAAATAAACAACGTATAACGAAGATATAGTTGAAAGTCTGCTATGCTACTCTGATCCAACCTGAGCATATATCCAACATATATAACAGGAAGAGTAATACTAACTCATAATATACTCATGATACAGGTCAAGGTATCTAATGGTCTATCCAACAAATATACAAGTATCCGACACAACCGTATAACAGATGCAAGAAGTATGCATGAATATGATGTGCAAGCAAATGCAGCAAGCATAATACAATCAAATGCAACATCACAATAAGCATATATATATAGACTGCATCTATATATATATTAATCACAACCATCTATATATATATATATATATATATATATATATATATATATATATATATATATATATATATATATATATATATATATATATATATATATATATATATATATATATATATATATATATATATATATATATATATATACATGCATATATGTATATATATGGAAATATGCAAAGCTTCATAAGATACTCCAATGCAACATGCATGGTCATGCCTGCGCACCCCTACTCACTACCACAATCCCAGTGTGGCCTAGGTGGCACGACATGACAACTGTCCCAACTCAACACCAACCACCACTCTAGAGTGGCTGAGTGGGCAGTATGATCAAGTAGCATATGAGCGTAAAGAGCTCGCTACACACTCCGACTAACACTACCAATGAGTGGTTGAGTGCCACGCACCCAGGACAAGCACACAACTCCAACTACCACCGTCTATAGTGGTAGAGTGCAGCACAATAAATGCTCTGCCCTCACACTAGTTACTCATCGAGAGTAACCTAGGAGGCAAGATAACTAACGACTCTCTCAACCCCAAGGGAGACTATGTCGTCAGAATGCATACAAATGACATGAATGTACTGTCACACGTACAAATATCTACCACAAACTCTCTGTTCAACAAAGAGTCGTACCCATATGATCAATATACTCTCTATATTGTAGAGAGTCATACTCAACTGATTTACGGACTCTGTATTCTATAGAGAGTCGTAATCAACTGATCATAACTCTCTATCCAATTGAGAGTCGTACTCAACTGATCGACGCACTCTCTATCCTGTAGAGAGTCGAACTTGACTAATCATATCAAGTTGGTAACACCGGTCCGTAGCGATACACTAATCACCCTTCACTTAACCATTACCCAACACATGGTTGGTAATAAGAATGCAACATATGGGTATTGGAATAAATCATACCTTTAGGGCATTACCTACCCACGGATGAACATTTACCCAATTTACAAATCAGGTTATCATCCGTACTCCAACATCTACACCCTGCTAAACATTTATAGATCTACCTACATCACATCTGTAACTCCTTAATCATGAAAAAGGAAAATGTGATATCAACATTTGAGCTGTTGGGGTTGATCCGTGAGGGGAAACTTCGCTTCGCCTTCGCCACGGTTGCTTGACCATGGTGATCCCTTCGATGTCCCCGGATTAAAATTTTAATCCTAGACAAAAGGGATTCCCAAAGCAACCAAGTCATCGTCGTGCTATTCGTTTAGAGAGGTCACTTGAACAAACTAGTTGTTCAAGCAACCATCCTCTATTCTACGAGTAGCCGCGGAATAGACGATGTCCGGATCGCCGATTTTTGTGTTTATACTCGGGATCCAAGTATTATTTAGCCATTTACAGAAATTTAACATGCTTATAAATCAAAAATAAATACAAGCAATGAATAAATGAGAAAGAAGAATAGGTATGCCTCCTAGTCTTCTAATGTATGATCTTCCTCCTTTTGGACGTCGTGTGGGCGACGATCCACCAAAAGTTGAAGCTCCTAGATCGCAACACTTCCTTCCTTGCTCTTCCAAAGCAAGAGAAAGAATAGAAACAAGGATATTTACCTCCCTAAAACCAGCCAACAAGAAGCAAGGAGTATCCTTGTCACGCCAACAAAAGAAGGAAAGAGAAGGAGTTTTGGGTGTGGCCGGCCAAAAGCTCCAAGGGAAAACCCTAAACCTTTGTTCCACCGGCCAAGGAGAAGGAGAAGGCTTGTTTTGGACGCTGACCAAGGTCTGGAAGGAAGAAGATGGGCGCCGGCAGCTTGGGGAAGAAGAACAACTAAGGAAAGACTTTCCTTAATAGGTGCCGCCCAAGCTCCAAACCCTAATTCCTAACCTTGCCGCCAACTCCAAAAACCCTAGCTCTCTTCAATTGTTTTCCACGCCAACTCCATGCCATCCTTTTATAGAGTTAGGGATAAGCCATGAATTAATCTCATCCATTGGTTCTAGGGATTTAATCTCAACCGTCGGATCTAGAGTTTTAATCTCAACCGTCGGATCTAGAGATTTAATCTCTACCTTTGGATCTCGAGATTTGTTTCTATCCTTTGGATCTAAGCATCATGAGGTGTTAATAGGCTACATTAGGGACCATGAGGAGGAGTTGGGTCTTGGCCACCCATGGATCAAGCCCACATAAAGTCCGATCCACTAATGATGATCCAATCCACTAAAGGTCCATCATTGATCTACCTCACCAACCCCCATATGATAATATGGGCTCCATATATTATTTGTACATTTTCTCCCCGTGTTTAAGATCTCGAATGTCCGTCGATTAATTAATTTACTAACCATTAATTAATCAACATCTAACTCCATGAGTAGTACCACTCAACCTTTTCATCATGCCGGACAAAGTCCACCTGCAGGGTTTACATGATGAACCTTATGAGCTCCTCAAGGGGACATCATCATCCTAATATATAGGACACGGTTTCCTCCTATAATCAACGGCACACCATATAAATAATATCATCTCCCAACTTACGAGTCTATCGATTTAATCTATAAATCTCGCCATTGGTAAATCAAAGAGATGAGTACCAAGTATATGTGCCCGTTATTATATCGGGATTAAGAGCATGTACTAAATAATATCCGAGGTCCGATTCGATTATGTAGTCGAATAAATCGAATCACCTGTATGTCATCTGCTCAATACACACAAAGTGCACTAGTGTGATTCTATGGTCAAGATAAACCAATACCAAATCACACTACAACCATTCCGATGGTTTGTCCAAAGCCATCTCGGTTGTGAGCCTTTACTTATACTTTACAAGGAGCCGATAACATGATCTCCCGTGTGACACCACACACCATGTTATCTACAATGTAAGGTATTAGACAATATTGCATAACCATAAAAATATGCAAACAATGATCATGTGATTCTTATTTCAAAATAAAGATGTTCATACAAAAAATAGACTTTTAAGTTTACATCCCTACAATCTCTCACTTATACTAAAAGACTATGCTGTCCTCAAAGTGCCATACATCTGATCCCCATTCCCTCCACATGCCTATCAAAAGCTCTCGCCGGAAGGCCCTTAGTGAAAGGATCTGCCAGGTTATCCTCCGATGCAATCTTGGCCACAGCAACTTCTCCTCGCTTTACGATTTCTCGTATCAGGTGGTACTTGCGCTTTATGTGTTTACTAGCCTTATGGGCTCGTTGGTTCCTTCGAGTTTGCAACTGCACCACTATTATCACAATAAATCGTGATAGTTCTGGGCAAACCAGGAATCACATCCAAGTCCATCAGAAAGTTTCTGAGCCATACAGCTTCTTTGGCCGCCTCAGAGGCCGCCACATACTCAGCTTCCATGGTGGAGTCTGCCACGCACTTTTGCTTGACACTCCTCCATACAATGGCTCCACCTCCCAAAGTAAACACAAAACCTGAGGTAGACTTACTGTTATCCCTATCAGATTGGAAGTCGGAATCCGTGTAACCCACAGGGAGTAATTGGTCTGCCCGGTAAACCAGCATATAATCCCTAGTCCTTCTCAGGTACTTCAATATATGCTTTACCACAGTCCAATGTCCCTGTCCTGGATTACTCTGATATCTGCTGACCATGCCCACGACAAAATAGATATCTAGTCTCGTACAGAGCATCGCATACATGAGGCTTCCTACTGCCGAAGCATAAGGAACCGCCTTCATCTCCTCTATCTCCTCAGATGATCTAGGACACATCTCCTTAGATAGAGGTACTCCATGCCTGAAAGGTAGGAAACCCTTCTTGGAGTTCTGCATGCTAAAACGCTCCATAATCGTGTCTATGTATGAAGCTTGGGATAAGCACAACATCCTTTTCTTGCGATCCCTTATAACCTTGATCCCAAGGATGTGTCCCACTTCTCCCAAGTCCTTCATATCAAACTGTTTGGACAACCATACCCTTACGTCTGATAACACCTTGATATTGTTGTCAATCAACAAAATGTCATCTACGTATAGTACAAGAAATACCACTACGTTTCCGTCACATCTCTTGTATACACAAGACTCATCCGGACTTTGAATAAATCCATAAGACTGGATCACCTCATCAAACCGAATGTTCCAAGACCTCGAAGCTTGTTTCAATCCATAAATCGACCGATTAAGCTTACATACAAGATGCTCTTTTCCCTTAGCAATGAATCCCTCTGGTTGCTTCATGTAGATGTTTTCCTCAAGACTTCCATTAAGGAAACCTGTCTTGACATCCATCTGCCACACCTCATAATCCATATGAGCTGCTATGCATAAGAGAATCCGGATAGATTTAAGCATGGCTACGTGAAAAAAGGTCTCCTCATAATCGATACCCTCTTTCCGAGTATACCCTTCAACAAGCCTCGCTTTGAAGGTCTCAACCTTCCCATCTATTCCTCTCTTTCTTTTGTAGATCCACTTGCATCCAATGGTTTTACACCATCGGTGGTTCTACTAGCTCCCGACTGATTTGAATCCATAGATTCAATCTCAAAGATTCATTGCACTCGCCAAGATACTGCATCTTTATCTTGGATTGCCTCATCATATATCCAGGATCAGGTTCATGTTCGCCGAGGACCAAATCAGAAGATTCTCCCAAGAACATGAATCTATCAGGCTGTCTCACAACCCTCCCACTACGACGAGGTATCACCTGTGTATCCTCTGTGACACGTGGTGCAAGTGACATGTGGTATATCCTCTTGTCCGGTGGTACTAAAGAAGTGACTTCCTAACTCCTCCAACAATTTTACTCGGGGTGGTTCATCACATAGTCCTCCTCTAGAAACTGGCATTCGTACTCACGATCACCTTCTCGATCTCTAGGACTATAGAACAAACCACCCTTCGCTCCTTAGGTAGCCAACAAACATGCACATTTCAGACGAGGTTCCAACTTACCAAAGATCCGCCTTTCAAAGACATGTGGCCGGACTCCCCATATCCGAATATGTCTCAGACTAGGCTTTCGCCACCCACAATTCTACTGGAGTAGAAGGCACCGATTTAGATGGAACCAAGTTGAATGTATACCGTCAGATCTAGAGCATATCCCCGTAACGAATCGGCAGTCGAATAACTCATCATCGATCTAACCATCTCCATAAGAGTCCTATTCCTTCGCTCGCTACACCATTCTCACGGGTGTGCCAGTGCATAATTGGGATTGAATCCCAGCCTTTGATAAGTAATTCCTAAACTCTCCCAAGAGGTATTCACCACCACGATCAGATCGTAGGGTCTTGATACTTTTACCTTGACGGTTCTCCACATCAGCCTTGAATTCTTTGAACCTGTCAAAGCATTTAGACTTGCGGCGCATCAAGTAAATGCATCCATATCTTGAATAATCGTCTATAAAAGAGACGAAATATTCAAAACCACCTCTAGCCTGGATAGACATAGGACCACACAAATCAGAATGAACCAATTCTAACACATCTTTGGCTCTATACCCCTTGGCCTTGAAAGGCCTCTTGGTCATCTTACCCTCCAAGCAAGATTCACAGGTTGGGAGATCCTCCACCACTAATGAGCCCAAAGGTCCATCAGCTATCAACCTTTGAATCCTGCTTAGGTTAATGTGACCAAGCCTAAGATGCCAAAGATATGTTTGGTTCATCTTCGAAGGTTCTTTTCTCTTATTGGATTTAGAAGATGAGTTATTAACTTCAATTTGCATCGTGGGAGGTTTTGGTTCAACTGTGTACAAATTTCCTATCAATGTACCCGAACAGATAATGTCCCTATTGCTTCTTATAACAACTCTGTCATTAAAAGAAATAGAATATCCATCCATAAATAATTTAGAAACTGAAATTAAATTATTTCTAAATAAGGGTACATAAAGGCAATTCTTAAGAACCAAAAGTTTATTTTTCTCAAAAGATAAATGAACGTCTCCCATCAATGCCCGCCACCTTTGTGGCACGCCTAAGTACATGGTAATCTCCTTCACCAGTCGTCTGGTTTCCTGGAACCCCTGCAAAGTATTGCAGACATGATCAGTGGCTCCCGTATCTACACACCAGGTGCCGGTAGATAACACCGCTAAACATGTTTCAACGACTAGTCCAAAAGATATACCTTTGTTCTTGCGGTCGTCCTTCTTCCAAAGGTCCAATCGCTTACAAGTGAAGCACTTGCCTTTCGGCTTCTTCACTCCTCCCTGAGTACCTCCCACCGCCTTTGCCCGGTTTGTTTCTACTTCTTATTGCCTTTCGGCTTAGAAGCAGAAACCTTCTGGGTCATCACGACATGCACCTGAGCACTCTGACGAAATAGTCCCTCTGCCGCCTGGAGTTCTGTCAGAAGTTCCGCCAATGAATACAACCTCTTGTTCATGTTGTAGTTGAGGCGAAACTGCTCAAAACTCCTAGGCAGAGACTGGAGTATGATATCGACCTGGGTTTCCCCATCAATCTCAGATCCTAGGACCTCCAGCTCATTCAAATGAGCCATCATCTTGAGAACATGATCCCTCACGGGTGTTCCCTCGATCATGGTGGTCGTCATCAAGTTTCTCATGGCCTCTTGCCTCGCAGCCCGATTCTGGTGTCCGAAAAGCTCCTTGAGATTGAGCATCATATCATAGGCAGTGGGCATGGCTTGATGCTGATGTTGGAGTACATTTGACATAGATGCCAAAATGTAACACCGTGCCATCTCATCGACCTTGTTCCACTTCATATAGCTCTCTCTCTCCTTTTCCCCAGAATTATCTGTAGGCTTGGGAGGGCACTCTTCGAGGAGTACATATTTGTATTCCTCAGCAGTCAAGACAATATCTAGATTCCTCTTCCAATCTACATAGTTGGGTCCAGTAAGTTTGTTCTCTTTCAGTATCACAGCAAGTGGGTTGAAAGTCATTTTGAAAGAAAACCTAAGAATCAGATAAATCAAAACATTAGATTTCAAAAAATTATGTTAGGGCAATCTCTTGCCGTGATATGGTTTTGATGGTGTGGCAAAGGGTTTAAGTTAGTTTGATATGTTGATGTGATATGTGCGTTGAAGTCGTGCAGGGCTTAGTAATTCGCACATGGAGCCGTGGTGAGTTTCACATCTCATGACTCGTGCCTTGAGTCGGTGAAGGATAGCTTTGTGGAAGTCGTGCGCTTGGAG
The DNA here is from genome assembly GCA_025175895.1 of Wurfbainia villosa. Lineage (NCBI taxonomy): Eukaryota > Viridiplantae > Streptophyta > Magnoliopsida > Zingiberales > Zingiberaceae > Wurfbainia > Wurfbainia villosa. Next base: position 50,439,484 of record CM045999.1, on the reverse strand, counting down.
CATCCGAGGGACTGCCGGACGAGAAGCTTGGAGTGAAGCCGGAGGAAGTAGACTTCGAGGCAAGAGACGCGAAGGAGCATTGCAGAGCCGTGCGCCTGATGCTGCCGAGGGACGTGGCCGAGAACGAAGAGAACTTCGAAGGCGAGGGACTCCGAGAAATGAGAGTGAGCGATTGTAACCCGGGGAAGGGTAGCTCTTAGGTGAAACTTGGCCACTTGGCCAAGTGTCGGATGGGTTTTCCCGACACCGCCGATCGCCATGTCATGGCCCGATCGCCCGAGTCGAGTGAGTTCGATCGGTATACGATCGATCGGATTGTGCCAGCCGATCGCTATACGCTGTGAGCGCCGATCGCAGAGACCATCGATCCGGCGTGAATGATCGGTCAATGGGGTTTCGACAGAATCGTCGTAGCCGATCGGGCGGCGTCGACTACGGAGGCGGAATCGTGATGAGGTCCATCAGTCGACTACCAAGAGTTTCGTTGGACTACAACGGTTGGGATCCGACGTGTTCGGAGGCCGTTGTAGTGACGGTAGTCGACTGCCAAGGGCGGCAGTCGACTGATGGCGGCAAATGGGAAGAAGTTAGCCCTCTCTATAAAAAGAGAGGGTGTGAGCCTTTGAGAGGCTAATGCTCATACTCCAAACGATCTTCCTAGTGCCCCACAAGCTCTAAACTCTTCTTACTTGTCTTTACTTCAATCCTATTGTAAGAAGAGTGATCTTGGTTGTAAAGGTTACCTCCACCTAGCTTTGTGCAAAGGAGAGACCGATAGTGATTGGTTTTGGCGGAGTGATTCACCGTGGACGAATCGGACCGTGGATTAGCGGCGTAGCCGTGAACCACGTTATATCTCGGTGTTTGTGTTGCTTGCTTATATTTTGCTTGTCTTTACTTATATTTGTATATTCCGCTTGCGCTAACGTTTTGTAGACGAGCAAAATACCGCCATTCAAACGAAAAGGGCTATTCACCCCCCTCTAGCCGGCCATACCGATCCCCTACAAGTGGTATCAGAGCCGAGGTTGCTTGTCACCGGACTAACCGCCACAACAAGCCCTACATCAAAAATGGCCGGCTCCAACATCCATCCTCCGAAGTTTGAAGGAGAATTCGCTTGGTGGAAGAAGCGAATGGAGGTATTTTTCGAAACGGATTTTGATATAATGATCACAATGGAATCCGGTTTCGTTTTGCCTAGGGATGAAGAGGGGAAGCCAATAGAGAAATCTAGGTGGACCAAGAGGCAAAGAGAGGAGCACCTTGCAAACTCCAAAGCCAAGCACCATCTCTACAATGTGCTCCCTCAACAAGAGATCAACCGGATCGGAGAATGTGCTAGCGCTAAAGAGATGTGGGAGAAGCTTATAGAACTCCATGAAGGCACATCCGAGGCCAAGCTAGCAAGGAGAGACCTCCTCCGCTCCCAATTATCCAATATAAAACTAGAAAAGGGAGAAAAGGTAACCTCACTACACTCTAGGTTTAAAGAAATTTTAATTGGGCTAACAAGTGTAGGTGAGAAGCTATCAAACCGGGATATGGTAATGAAGGCCATAGATGCCTTTCCCCGGTCCTCAAAATGGAGCTCCATGGTGGACTCATTTTATATCTCCAAGAACCTAGAAGTGAGCACCTTGGAGGAATTCTTTTCAACCATGGAGCTTCACGAAACTAGGCTTGAGGGAATACAAGAGGAGCCTAAAATTCAACCCTCAAGAGGAGTAGCATTATTGGCAAGTAAGGGGAAGAAGAAGATGGAAATCCCCTCCTCCTCCGATGATCTTCCTCCTCCTCCATGGATAGCACCGAAGAAGCCTATATGGTAAGGAGGGTAAGACGTGCATTTAAGAATTTTAGATTTGATAAATCTAATGATAGGATGAGAAGACCAAGGGGGAAGGTCATATGCTACAATTGCCAAGGAGAAGGGCACATAAGGGACAATTGTCCTCTCCTAAACAAGAGCAAGGAAGAAAGGAAAAAGAAAGAAGAAAAGAAGAAGAAGAAGGGGAGCAAGAAAAAGAAGGAAGAGGAGAAGAAGACAAAGGAGAAGGGAAAGGCTAAGGCTCTCAAGGCAAGGACTTGGGATGATCCATCCTCATCCTCCTCCTCATCATCGGATGAGGAGAATGCCTTTGTCGCCAATTTGGCCTTGATGGCCTTTGATGATTTGGATTGCTCTTCCTCCGAAAATGAAGGATCAAGCTCAAGAGGAGAGAGCTCAAGTGAAGGGGGAGCCTCCTCCACATCATCATCCTCCTCCTCATCCGAAGAAGAAGAGGACATGGAGACTATGGTAACAAATCTAACCCCCAAGAAAATAGTTTCCATGGTTTCTAGTTTAACTAAGGACCTATTTAGAGCAAAGAAGAAGAACAAGAGCATGCTAGAGCAAATTAAGGACCTAGAAAACAAATTAGAAAAAGCATGCTTAAATCAAAATGAAAATAATTTTTCTTGCCATGATGATGCATGCTCACATGAATACATGCCATTTAATGTTAGTGATGCATGCATGAATGAAAATAGGGCTTTAAGGGAAAAGGTAGACTATTTGACAAAAGCCCTAGAGAAATTCACTATAGGCTCCAATACCCTTAACATGATAATTGGGAGCCAAAGGGCAAGTTTTAACAAGAAGGGCCTAGGATATAAAGAGAAGAAAAATGAGAAGGCCTATAAATGCCTAATAGCTAGGGGATAAGATAAAAAGAAAGTAATTGCTAGGAAATGGATCCCCAAAGAATTTCTAGTAAACCCCATAGGCAAAAATATATTTTGGGTTCCAAAATCCATCCTTAAGGGTTAGAAAACCCCTAGGGTAGTCAACCATATGAACTTGACCTATATCATATTTTGGTTGACTTAGGATGACGGGACAACATTTTTTAGATAGTGTTGGGTGATGATAACGTGCCCATAAATAGGTAATAATGCTTAAATCATGATGATTGATGTAATTGCTATGTATGTTCTAAATCATGATTTATAATTTTGATATTTGGCACGTTATCATGAGAAATAGGATTAAATCATGCTTTAGGTGATAATTTGTTTATTATCATCGTATAATACCTAATGCATGACTATAATTTGATGAAAACATGTATTTCATGATCATAATGTAGAATTAATTGATATATGTCATTATGATCATGTAGAATGTTAGGTTGATACTTAACCATGATAGAATTGCATGAATATATGGGTTAAGTATATACAAATACCCCCTAGGATACATCTCACACTCACTATAGGCTAACTTGATTGCAAACTTAGCATGGGTGAGATATTCGGATGATACAAATGTCCACTAATGCCTATGGCATTTAGATGGTCATTTAAAGTATCAAAATAGCAATAATAGACCAATCATGGGGAAGGCTTATGTTTAATTCATAGACATATTGCCCAAAGATCATGGTTGGATATTTCATATGTTTTCAAAACAATTTCTTACCTTAAAATACATGTATTCATGTTTTGAAACAATTGGATGCAAAACTAGGTAGCTAACTTGATACTAGAATGATAAAAAACCTAGTGGTTTTTAGAGCTTTTGGATTTTTGGCAAAAACAAGAAAATATAATGAGTTTTCATGAAAAACTATTTTTCCTTGATAGATATACTTAATATAAATATGTTCCCCAAATTTCATGATTTTTCAAATTTTCTGGAATTTATAATGCATTTCTGAATTTCGTCCAGAAAATCAGAAATTTGGATTCCTTTGTGCCAGTCGACTGCCATACTGATAGCAGTCGACTGGTAGCCTGAAAATCAGAACATTGAAGGCCGAATTCAGTTTGTAAACCTACAACTAGTGATAGAAATATACTTGATGCCATCAACAAGTGGTACCCAATTTTAAATCAACTTGTCATATTTTTCCCTCCATTATACTTGATGCCATGAGCTTATAACTTAGTGTTAATCTTTTTGATGGTGTCAAAGGGGGAGAAATAAGTATGTTTAAGTTAATCACTTTAGGGGGAGAAATATATTGTAGGGGGAGAAATATATAGGGGGAGAAAATTTGCATAGAGAGTTTCATGGATTAAGGGGGAGTTGCATATTGTTATATCATGTTTATCTTTACATGCTTTCTTACCCTAGAATTTATATCAAATGTTTTTACCTAACTTAAACGGATTGCCACACATCAAAAAGGGGGAGATTGTTAGGGCAATCTCTTGCCATGATATGGTTTTGATGGTGTGGCAAAGGGTTTAAGTTAGTTTGATATGTTGATGTGATATGTGCGTTGAAGTCGTGCAGGGCTTAGTAATTCGCACATGGAGCCGTGGCGAGTTTCACATCTCATGACTCGTGCCTTGAGTCGGTGAAGGATAGCTTTGCGGAAGCCGTGCGCTTGGAGCATCCGAGGGACTGCCGGACGAGAAGCTTGGAGTGATGCCGGAGGAAGTAGACTTCGAGGCAAGAGACGCGAAGGAGCATTGCTGAGCCGTGCGCCTGATGCTGCCGAGGGACGTGGCCGAGAACGAAGAGAACTTCGAAGGCGAGGGACTCCGAGAAATGAGAGTGAGCGATTGTAACCTGGGGAAGGGTAGTCGATCGATAGGGCCGCAATGATCGCCATACGCGGCACGATCGAAGATTATCAGCCGATCGCCAAGGCGCAATGACCGGGTCAATGGGGTTTCGCCATATAGCTCGCCGAGCGATCAAGGGCCGACTACGGAGGGGAGGCGATCTGATCGATAAGGTCCATCGCCGATCGCCAATAGTTCCGTTGGACTACAACGGTCGGGATCCGACGTGTTCGGAGGCCGCTAGGATGGCAATGATCGCCAAGGGCGCAATGATCGTGATGGCGTAAACGGAAGAAGTTTGCCCTCTCTATAAAAAGAGAGGGTGTGAGCCTTTGAGAGGCTAATGCTCATACTCCAAACGATCTTCCTAGTGCCCCACAAGCTCTAAACTCTTCTTACTTGTCTTTACTTCAATCCTATTGTAAGAAGAGTGATCTTGGTTGTAAAGGTTACCTCCACCTAGCTTTGTGCAAAGGAGAGACCGATAGTGATTGGTTTTGGCGGAGTGATTCACCGTGGACGAATCGGACCGTGGATTAGCGGCGTAGCCGTGAACCACGTTATATCTCGGTGTTTGTGTTGCTTGCTTATATTTTGCTTGTCTTTACTTATATTTGTATATTCCGCTTGCGCTAACGTTTTGTAGACGAGCAAAATACTGCCATTCAAACGAAAAGGGCTATTCACCCCCCTCTAGCCGGCCATACCGATCCCCTACAAATTATTGATTCCTCAAACAATAAAATTTTGATATCAACCAACACCTCAATCCACCGAGAATATCGCATGCCACGCAGTGTGGACGTATACGAATTCTACATTTCTAAGAGGAGGTTTTACCCATTAATTTTATTATCTTGTCAACCTTACTTTTCGACAAATAAAATTAATAGTTGGTTCCTCTTTGGCCCTACAAATAAAAGCAGTGACTCCGATGGGGAGGATACTTTTGATTTGCATCTAAGTGTGCACCATTACACGATACTAAGGGAATTATTTCGGATTATGTGCCTTACCGCTGTGGAAGTACACATGCTCCTAGATAATTTCCTATAACCATTATTTGACCTAGTGATCCGCAAACAAACTCATCCACAGGGAGGAAGGCACTCAGAGCCAACACGCAAGTTTGTTGCATCACACGTCAAATTGTAATGGAGGCCGCGGGAATTAATTAAAATATCCCTCTCCCACTTAGTAAATTAAAAATGAGGAATTTTCCTACGACATGCATATCAAACAAAAAGCAATAAATATGAAAAATAAATTATTTTCCAACTATTATGGCCTTTGTCTTCAATATGGCTCCGTCGATCGCATCTCGTCCCGCCTCCTCCTACGCCATGTACGAGCCATCCGAGATCCGAGCGAGACTAAATCCTATTTTAATTTACATCCATCGATCCTATACTCCACGAGTGTACATGAAATCTAGATCGAAAGTAAAATAAAATAAAGAGCAGACTAAACAATGCCGTATTTAATTTACAAAAACTAAATACTAGCCTCACAACCCCGAGGATTCAACAAAATAAACATTTACACACATACAATCACATACACACACATGCCATAATAGTCGGATCTTATGCCTGCAACCAAAGAGTTAAACTACGCATATCCTACTATTATCCGACACATATAATATATGAAAAAGTGCATAAAAATTAACCGAATCCTAAACACACAAAATTGGAAACCTTGGCTCTGATACCAAATGTTGGGGTTGATCCGTGAGGGGAAACTTCGCTTCCCCTTCGCCACGGTTGCTTGACCATGGTGATCCCTTCGATGTCCCCGGATTAAAATTTTAATCCTAGACAAAGGATTCCCAAAGCAACCAAGTCATCGTGCTATTCGTTTAGAGGTCACTTGAACAAACTAGTTGTTGGCGACCATCCTCTATTCTCACAGTAGCCGCGGAATAGACGATGTCCGGATCGCCGGTTTTTGTGTTTATACTCGGGATCCAAGTATTATTTAGCCATTTACAGAAATATAACATGCTTATAAATCAAAAATAAATACAAGCAATGAATAAATGAGAATGAAGAATAGGTATACCTCCTAGTCTTCTAATGTATGACCTTCCTCCTTTTGGACGTCGTGTGGGCGACGATCCACCAAAAGTTGAAGCTCCTAGATCGCAACACTTCCTTCCTTGATCTTCCAAAGCAAGAGAAAGAATAGAAACAAGGATATTTACCTCCCTAAAACCAGCCAACAAGAAGCAAGGAGTATCCTTGCCGCCAACAAAAGAAGGAAAGAGAAGGAGTTTTGGGTGTGGCCGGCCAAAGCTCAAGGAAAACCCTAAACCTTTGTTCCACCGGCCAAGGAGAAGGAGAAGGCTTGTTTTGGACGCTGACCAAGGTCTGGAAGGAAGAAGATGGGCGCCGGCAGCTTGGGGAAGAAGAACAACTAAGGAAAGACTTTCCTTAATAGGTGCCGCCCAAGCTCCAAACCCAAATTCCTAACCTTGCCGCCAACTCCAAAAACCCTAGCTCTCTTCAATTGTTTTCCACGCCAACTCCATGCCATCCTTTTATAGAGTTAGGGATAAGCCATGAATTAATCTCATCCATTGGTTCTAGGGATTTAATCTCAACCATCGGATCTAGAGTTTTAATCTCAACCGTCGGATCTAGAGATTTAATCTCTACCTTTGGATCTCGAGATTTGTTTCTATCCTTTGGATCTAAGCATCATGAGGTGTTAATAGGCTACATTAGGGACCATGAGGAGGAGTTGGGTCTTGGCCACCCATGGATCAAGCCCACATAAAGTCCGATCCACTAATGATGATCCAATCCACTAAAGGTCCATCATTGATCTACCTCACCAACCCCCATATGATAATATGGTCTACATATATTATTTGTACATTTTCTCACCGTGTTTAAGATCTAGAATTTCAGTCGATTAATTATTTTACTAACCTTTAATTAATCAACATCTAACTCCATGAGTAGTACCACTCATCCTTTTCATCATGCCGGACCAAGTCCACCTGCAGGGTTTACATGATGAACCTTATGAGCTCCTCAAGGGACATCATCATCCTAATATATAGCACACGCTTTCCTCCTATAATCAACGGCACACCATATAAATAATATCATCTCCCAACTTACCGAGTCTATCGATTTAATCTATAAATCTCGCCCATTGGTAAATCAAAGAGATGAGTACCAAGTATATGTGCCCGTTATTATATCGGGATTAAGAGCATGTACTAAATAATATCTGAGGTCCGATTCGATTATGTAGTCGACAATAAATCGAATCACCTGCATGTCAGTCTGCTCAATACACACAAAGTGCACTAGTGTGATTCTATGGTCAAGACAAACCAATACCAAATCACACTACAACCATTCCGATGGTTTGTCCAAAGCCATCTCGGTTGTGAGCCTTTACTTATACTTTACAAGGAGCCGATAACATGATCTCCCGTGTGACACCACACACCATGTTATCTACAATGTAAGGTATTAGACAATATTGCATAACCATAAAAATATGCAAACAATGATCATGTGATTCTTATTTCAAAATAAAGATGTTCATACAAAAAATAGACTTTTAAGTATACATCCCTACATGAGCATATATAGCCAACGACAAGTATCAAGCATAAGATAAATAAGAGCAGGGTCAAGATAATATGAATATATAACATGATCATATCTATCTCTAAATCTGAATGCAATTACATTTACCTGACCAGGGTAGGAAATTACCCACCTGATATGAAGCTCGAAATAATCATCACAGTCGTGGACCTGCTTCGTATCCAAACAAACACATAATAGCAAACTATGATTAAGTACAAGTATCTGACAAATACATAACTACTACGTCATTTCTATACTCCCGTCCTTTTATCGAACGTGAGTTAGCACTACGAGCACACACCTCTCGTAACCCCAAATCTACATCCATCCTTGGTCGATTCACAACAAACTCAATCTACATCAGATCACCAACATCTACAAGATCAATTAAAGTAATTAGATCTAAACAACACTCAAATAACTATCCAATAATCTAAACATAGTCTCCACACTTCAACATAACCAATCCGTAACACCATTACTTAACTGACTCACCTTACATTGCTTCATAACTTCTTGACCTCAACTAGGATCACAGATCCATTCACTTCCATAATCCCCTAAACCTGTTACTGATCAAGAACAAACCATTAGACCAAAAGCATATTAGCTACAACTAAATCATATCACAACCAACCAGATCAGACTTACCTTGCACAACACAACCAAATTAAGATTTTCACTAATTCCCACTCTAATCACGGCGACAAATCCATGATCACAGCTTATATTCAATCACCCTACAGCTCAACAGTCACACAATCGACATATCATCAACAAAACCAACGTCCACCACAAATTATGTTGATACCAACACGAATCGCACACAGAATATATGCTAAGAGGTAATTAGATCCCACTTACCTACCCTAAATCCCTCGGCAGCCACCCCTTCCTTCAATCCTCAGTTTACCGACCAAAGACCCTGCCCAATTTCAATGGATCAAGCTCAAATATGAAACAAAATCACAGCTTGACCTTATATCTCGTCCAAGATCGAAGAAAATAGCACCTACTCACCCGACTCCGAAGACGATCCTTGAACTTACGGCACGGAGGATCTGAATTGGCATCGGTGTTGTCCATTAGGCAGCAGAGTCCAACCCTAATAATCGAGACTGGAGGGATCAGCAACTTTCGGCCAACCATATGTGCCAGTGGAGATCAGCGGCGATGGCCAAGCGTGGTGGTCACCGACCGTGCACCTAGGGGTGGCGACTGCTGATCCTGTGTGTGCATTGAGCAGGGCGATTGAAACGTGTGCTGCTCTACCCAAGGGCTACCGACAATCGTGGATGGCTGCGGGGAGGAGGCGGGGGAGGGGGATGATGGGGAGGGTGGGGTGGCGCGGTGAGGAAGGCAGCGTGCAAGGTGAGGAGGTGGTGCGATTGGGAAAGAATAGGAGTGGAAATCAGGATCTAAAGAAGAAGAGTCGCGCAATTAAAGAAATGAGAATGAACCAATTTTTAATAAAACGCATTAACTCTTCCATAACGGGTAATCCAAATAGGCTTTGTAAAAGCTTGTTAAATCTCTCATTACATAGTATCATAAGAATTCCGTCTAAATAAAAAAAAATCAAAAAAATCATAAAAATTCTTGAGAAATTCTATAAGATAATTTATTAATTAACTAGGAATATTTTATTTTATTTTTATTTTTTACAGGTACATGTTCGATAGAAGAGTTAAGCAGACCGGGGGCGAAGGCCTTTGGAGTTCTCATTTGGGGAATAGGTTTTTCTGTGTGTTTCACCTACGAGTGGAGGTGAAACAATTCAGGGTAAAAAAAGAAATTAGTTCCACGCTTTATTGGCCCATTTGAGATATTGGCATGGATTGGAGGTGTAGCTTACTGGTTGGCTTTACCTCCGACACTGACGGGTGTTCACAACGAATTTCATGTTTCTATGCTGAGGAAATCTGTGCCACATTCAGATCATGTTTGGAAAGAGGTTCTGATTTCACTTCAATTGAATACCACCTATGAGAAGATTCCAATGCGAATTCTTGGTCGCAAGGAGCAACAGTTGCGGAACAAAACCATCCGACTCGTGAAAGTTGGATGGCAGCATCATACTGATGAGGAGGCTACTTGGGAGCTGAAAGACACTATACGAGCTTGGTACCCTCATCTGTTCACTTGAGATATGTAGTAGTTCAAGAAATTTCTTGAATGTATTAATGCATTTAAGTATGAAATTTGGGGACCAAATTTTATTAAGTAGGGGAGAATGTAAAATATCACAAACAAATGGCAAATGAGGGATATTATTATGGGATAAATTAAATTGAAACATAATGGTTAGGGTTTTAAATAAAACCTAACCTAGCTTGAGAGGTTAATGGTTGGGGTTGATTGAAGCTAGGTTTGGGCTTATTGGGTCTGAAAAACCCGACCCGACCTGTTAACCCATTCCTTTAATTCCTTGCTGTTTTCTCTCCCAAACAACGATTTTTGTTTATTTCCTTCTCATGAATGGATTTCTTCACACGACCTCCTCCTCTCCCATGCGATCTGCCTTCCTCGGGATTCAACTACCCTCGCATCCCCGTTCTCACCGCAGCCAACCCCTTTACTCTCGTTCTTTCTACTTAAGGCAAACGACGATGACAGGCTTTGACGATGGCCATAGATAAGCCGACAGCGAGCACGTGCAGCTGGGAGGTTGCGTCGGTGGCGGCGACACTTTGTTCCGAACTAGGGCTGGAGTCTGCGTCGGCGGTGTTGCGAATCGGGAGTTGTTCTTCTCGATCGAAGCTGCAGCAAGGTGAGCAGTGCCTTCTTCCCTGATCTCAGATAGACCCCTCTCCAATTGTAGTCCTTTCTTTCGAATTTCTCGGCAACTCTAGTGATAGGGCAGTAGGTGTTTCTACCGGTGAACAAAACAAGGGAGAAGGGAAGGTTGCTGTCGATGGATTTTCTAGTGTCGGTAAGCAGTGATTTATTACTTTTTCTTTTCTTCTGAAACTTGATGTATGCTGGACACAGCGAGATTAGGTGTGAGGATTCTATTTTTTTCAGCAGGGCAAGGAGCTAAGATCTTCGATCTGGTGCTCTGTTGGTGTGGTGGTCGATTAGTGAGTGAGACGAGAAGGTGAGCTACATTTACAGCATTGATTTAGGTGATGTTCAGCTTTCTGTTATTGTTTTAGTTGATTTGGATTGGTTGTTCGGACACAAATCTGATACTTTGAATTGAAGCAAGAAGCTATGGAAAAGAAGTTAAGGTAGGTAAATTTGGATATGTGTGATATGGATTGGTATAATGGTTGATGATTAGCAGTGTAATTAGATGAATGTGATATTAGATATATAGCAATATCTTTGTAGGATTGGTAAATCAGAGTTGGAATTGATTTCCAATTTTATAGTTAGAATCAGATCTGATGAGGATCAAGAAGTTGAGCTAATGGAGGCTAGGCTTGGTAAGTGAGATTTAGTTGTTTATAGTTGTGTATCAGTTTTGTTTAGTAAATTGATCTGGATGTGTTATTGTAGGATTATATTGGTATTCTACGGTTGCAAAACCTTGACTCTGGATTGCCTTTTCGATGTGAAGACAATTGGTGTTTTATATATCAGGTGGGTAATTTCCTACCCTGGTCAGGTAGTTGTAATGCATGCAGATTTAGATACATGACCATCTTATATGGGCATGTTACCTTGACACCGCTCTTATTTACTCTTGCGCTTGATACCTTATCTTTGGCTGTTAAACTATATTGTTGTTATCATGTTTCACTTCATCATGATTAGGATTTATATATATATATGTGATGAAGTAACCTAGTATCAGTTTAGTTAAGTGCAAATAGTAAAGTCCGGATGATGACCTGATTGTAAATTGGGCAAAAAAGGTCATCCGTAGGTAGATAATGTCTTGAACCTAGAGTTAAATCTAGTACCCTTAGGTTACATGTTTACCACTGACCATGTATTGTGTAAAGGGTCAGGTGAATTGTACTTAGTGTGTCGCTACGGATCGGTGGTCCTAGCTTGTTATAATCAGTTAAGTACGACTCTCTACAGGATAGAAAGTGCGTTGACCAGTTGAGAATGACTCTCTACAGGATAGATAGTGCGTCCATCAGTTGAGTACGACTCTCTACAGGATAGAGAGTACGTCGATCAGTAAGTATGACTCTCTAGAGGATAGAGAGTGCGTCGATCAGTTGAGAACGACTCTCTATAGGATAGAGAGTGGGTCCATTAGTTGAGTACGACTCTCTGCAAGATAGAGAGTGTATCGATTAGATTGGTATGACACTCTACAGGATAGAAAGTATTATGATCAGTTGAGTATGACTGTTTACAGGATAGAGAGTGTGTTGATCTTATTAATATGACTCTCTGTAGAATAGAGAGTTTGTTGTGGATGTCTATTTGTGATAGAGCATTCATGTCATTTGTATGCATGTTGGCGACGTGGTCTCCCTTATGGTTGAGAGGGTTGCCAGTCATCCTGCCTCCACGGTTACTCATAGGAGGAGTAACCGGTGTGAGGGAAGAGCATTGTGGTGCCACACTCTATCACTATAGACGGTGGTAGTGAGATTTACATGCCATAGTCCTACATGTGTGGCACTCGACCACTCATGGGTAGTCACTGTCGGAGTGGCCAACAGCAGGGGCCCCCATCGTGTAGCTTGCTCTTCACGCTTATATGCTACTCGATCATACTGCCCACTCGGCCACTCGAGAGTAGTGGTTGGTGTTGAGTTGGGACATTTGTCATGCTCGAGCCACCGAGGTCACACTGGGGTCGTGGTGGCTTTAGGGTGAGCCGACATGACCATGCATGCTACATTGCTGTGACTTATGGCATTTTTGCATATTGCCATACATATACATATATGCATGCATATATATATATGGATTATTGTGATTAGTATATATATATAGATGTAGTCTATATATATATATATGCTTATTATGATGTTGCATTTGATTGTACTATGCTTATTGCATTTGGTTGTACATCATCTTCATACATGCTACCCGCATCACTTGTATAGTTGTGTCGGATACTTGTATACTTGTTGGACAGACCTTTAGATACCTTTAACCTGTATCATGAGTATATTGTGAGTTAGTATTACTCTTCCTGTTATATATGTTTGATATATGCTTAGGTTGGATCAGAGTAGCGTAGCAGACTTTCAGGTATGTCTGCATTATACGTTGTTTATTTGGTTAGACGATTTATGCATGTATATGTTTATTATGCTTGTGTTTACCTGATGTACCTATAGATTTTTCTGTTGAATTACATGTGATACTTGATATATACATGTTTTTCCTATTACCAGCTGAATTTTACTCTCCACCATGGACCCTAGGTTTTTTTGTCGCCCAGGTAACAGGTAGCTGACTTTGTGATAGACTTGGAGCACGCCTGGCTGGCATCGTCTCATCTCAACTCCGAGAGTCTGGGTTTTTGGGTTATTATTGGTGTTCCGATATGTCTTTGGTTTTCATGTGATGATTGTAGTCTATGACTATTGTTGTTGTATCTTTCTTTTTTGGTTTTTGTTATGGTGGTTCTTAGTTTTGGTGTTAGTCATACGGGTATGCATGTGTGTGGGATTGTATTGTTGTTGTGTTGTTTCTGCTGTGTTTTGATGTGTTATTATGGTTACATTTTTATATATTATGTTTATTGTGGCCTCAAGGGCCATGTATTAACACGAGATGTTGGCACGTACAGGGGAGATGTCGTCCGTTTGCTTTTCGGCACGGCATGTTCTCGGGGCGTGACATGCCTGGTGTCCGGTCCTCCTGATCTGTCAAGATTCATGCCTAGTCTCCATTCAACAAAACCTACAAGGACTTCCTATTAATCCTGAACACTTAACACTTATATTAGATCACATGTGAGTCCTAACTATTAACTGTAGTTCATGCATCAAAACTAAGGAGTGATGCTTACTGCATCAACACATTCGACTTCGGAGGGTTTCGCTTTTTACAAATAATGAAGAAGGGTAACACACTACCCACTCTTCTTAAAGTTAAGTGAATAAGAGAAATAATAAATTAAAAATAAAGTACAAGGATTTATACCGACCCTAAGAGATTGTAGAGATAGTTGCAGTGTGTCGTAATGTCGCCTTGTTGTGGAATGAAAATTTAGTGGACAAGCAAGTATTTCGGCAGCACTTCGACGTTGATTGAATGTTTATATCGAGTTTTGGTTGAGCACGACTTTTATAAACTCTTTCCAGTCGACTGGAATACTTTCCAGTCGACTCCACATCAGCCCGTCGATATGGTATTCATGGTATTTCAGTCGACTGAATCCCCTTCAGTCGACTCCACGTCACTCGGCTCCACATGAGGAAATTTCTCTCTTCAGTCGACTCAAACTCTTCAGTAGACTCAAGCCCTTTCCATCTACGTCACACGATCTTTGATTGATCACCAGCTGATCCTGCTAAATAGGTATCCAGTCGACTGATACATCTCCAGTCTACAAAACAGGATTAGCATGAAACAAATAATATGCAATGTAATAGCAGTAGTAATATTGTTCGATCTCGACTACTAAGTCCCACCCGGACTTTTTCGCCAGATCGATGCCTAGCATTATCCCCCTACAGAGGATTCGGCCTCACCTCTTCACTCGAGGCTTACCTGTCGGCTACCTGCCGGACTTACCATTCTTGACATCCGATCTGACCCACCAAGGCTTCCATCGGTTGTCTGGTCTGCCTGACCTAGCTGGACTTTTTACCGATTGTCCGGTCTCCTGACCCAACCAGTCTTCATTCTAGATGTCTGGTCCACGCGACCCATCTGGACTTCATGCCTGGTATCCGATCCTTTTGATCTGTCTAGATTAATGCCTAGTATCAGGTCAACAAGACCTACTTGGACTTCATGTTAAGTCTGCACACTTAACACTTATATTAGATCAAACGTGAGTCCTAACTGTTAACTGTAGTTCATACATCAAAACTAAGGAGTGATGCTTACTACATTAACAATCTCCCCCTTTTTGATGTATGACAACACATCAGTTAAAGTTAGGAGAATCAAATACCAATCATCATATTTAACATGTATAAGTAATGAACTTACAGCTTTTGTAATGAATATTGATGCATAAATTTAACCATGTATAATATGCATTAATCGTTATCAAATTTTTGCATCTTCTATAATTTTATCTCTCTAATTATATCTCTTCTCTCCCCCTTTGGCATACATCAAAATAAGGGTGAAATTAAAGATTTATCACATTTTCAAAAACTACCCTTGAACAATTTATCCTTTAAAAAAAATCAAGAATTAATAATTTTTCCTTGAATAACAAATTTTCAAACATTTTTAGAAACTCCCCCTGAAAAATTTAATAATTTAAAAAAGTTTTTCAAAGTATTCACGAGTCCCCATGGAAAATTCAAAGTATTCAAACATTAAAAAAACTTTCATTCAAAATTTTTCTAAGATTTTCAGAACTCCCCCTTAAACATTTCAATGTATTCACAAGTTCACATGAAAAATTCAAATTTTCAAACAATTAAAAAACCTTCATTTAAAATTTTTCAAACATGATCAAAACACTCCCTTAAACATTTCAAAGTATTCACAAGTTCACATGAAAAATTCAAATTTTCAAACAATTAAAAAAACCTTAATTCAAAATTTTTCAAACATTATCAGAACTCCCCCTTAAAAATTTCAAGGTATTCACAAGTTCACATTAAAAATTCAAAATTTTCAAAAAATTTTAAAAAAAACTTTTATTCAAAATTTTTCAAACATTTTCAGAACTCCCCCTTAAAAATTTCAAAGTATTCACAAGTTCACATGAAAAATTCAAAATTTTCAACCATTTAAAAAACTCCTCAAATATTTTAAAACTCCCCTTGAAAAATTTAATAATTTAAAAAATAAATTCAAGCAATTGTTTTTTTAAATTTGATGCACAAATGATAGAGAGTAAGCCCAAGCATGAATTCCTATTACATTTAGCTTTTGAAGATACACATCTAAAAATTGTCCTTAAAAAAAATATCCAACTTTTTCTAGCTCAAATGATATAGAGTAAATAATCAAGCTTTGAATTGCAGTCAGTCATCGAAGTGATCGATTTACTTTTGTAAACCGCATGTCGGTTCATGTCGATGCACTTGATCTACATCTGGAACCTAGGGGTACAGTCCTAACATCTCACACACATCTTCGTGGCTCAATACACAAACAGGTAAACCTAGGTATTTGTGAGATGCAAAGCCTACCTAGATCTATAGGATCATGAATTCTAGATTGACCTATTCTAGAATATTTTTTTTTAATTTTCTTACAAAAATAATATAATATTACTTTTCAAAATAATTCGGAATGGTAAGCAAAAAGAAATTTCCTAGTCTACCAAGCATAACCCAATTCAATACACAAGATTTTATTAATAAAATTTCATTATGTTCCAGTATCATAATACTCCTAATCTGTGGAAGGAGGACGAGAGGGACCCATGCCCCAAGACCTAAGAAGATCCATCATCTGTCGATGGTCGTCTCTATTCCTGCAAGATCTGCATCATCTCAAGATGTTACCGCTGCACCGTGTCCTCCAACCTGGATAATCTCTCTGCTACGGTTGGAGCAGTTGGAAGTCCAAGAAATGGTGATAAACTATCAAATCCTAGTGCTTCCTGATGCTCGGCCTCGAAGTGATGGTCTGGGTCGATCTCTGGCTCATGCTCCTGCTCCAGGTCAGGCTGGGGCTGAGGCTAAGATCCATCTCTCTTCCATACAAGGATATTATTGTCATCTAAACCTACTTTTTCTAACCCAAACTGCCTAGATCCTATCATGTCATACTCAGCAAGTTGTTTGATGTTACCTGTGGTAACATCAAACCCTAATGCAACTAAGAGGGATGTGATGACATGGCAGTAAGGCAAGTGTACCATACTGCTAGTGACTGACCTGGAAGGATAGATGATAGAATGAAACAACTATAGGCTAATATCTAGATCTAACCTATGACTAAGTACATAAAGTAAAAATGAATGAAAAGGGCACATCATGGTGATGTCCCTAGTGGTGAGTGGTAAAATATAATTTACTATAACTTGATACAGGGCATAGTCATGTACTCGAAGTCTAGTAGAACTAAAGATACTCATAGACAGAGTTCTTTCTTCACCAAAAAGATGCATGTGAATCCTATCTAATGTAATATGAGAGTAGGGGTCACCATATGGTAACTCTGATGATGGAAAACATGCAACAGGACATGTTGATGCATTAGTCCTAAATGCTCTCTCAATATGTCAGGGGTAAAAATGAAGTCCCTACCTTGTACCCTAGTCGAGTATGAAAGGTCATCAATTTTGGTAAAGTTATTGAAAAATTCCGCACATACGTCTATGTTAATAGAATTTTTACAATAGACTAGTCTCTCTAATCCATAGTGTGCAATGACCTCCATACTTATTATGCATGCATTACTAAAATATGATCTATTGATATACCTAGTGGGCATAGTAATGTAAGTAATACTCTCGAATCTAATCCTATGTCCCTCAGTAGGGAACCTAACATCCGTGCATGGAGTTGATGATTCAACCTCGATAGCTCTTCTTTTACCCCTAATTAAATTACAAGTATTAAATATTTATTGAAAATAATTGAAAATTGAGTTTTAAAAATTATTATCTTGGCATTTCGAATGATATGACAACCTTAGTGCTTTGAAAGATTGGAATTCGGGTTTTTCAGTTGGATTTCGACTGTGGTGAATGGTTTTGGTGTGGTTCGATAGTGTTCTTATAGACAGAATTCAATCGACTGAAGATACTCCAGTCGCCTGAATATGAGTCGACTGAAAGTGTTTCAGTCGACTGTTATAGTTATTACCATTTACTTCACCGCCTAAACTTTATCTACCGGTTCATTTCAGTCGACTTAATCGACTTCAGTCGACTGAATTTGTGTTTTACCTTCCTGATACTTCGAGGCAACTAATTTTGATTCATTCGACTCTCATTGAGTCGACTGAAAACAATTTAGTCCACTGAATTATCATATTTGCGATTTAATATTATTTAATTATCCTTTTTGTTTAAATTTCATAGATCAATTAATTATGAAATTAAATTTATTTAGTTTCATTTATTCAGTTTAAGTATAGTAAATTAGCTTAAGTTGACTTAAATTAGGTTAACATAATGCGGTATATTTGTTTAGTTTGAGTTAATTAAGGTAGGTTAACTAGAGTATGTGTTAAAAAAAAATTGGTTGAAGTGTATTTTAATCCTAAATCATCTCGCCGAAGTTAGGTTTTAAATACACTTATCCTTATCTGTTTTGTGAGATGAGGATTTCTTTTATCTTTATTAAATTAAATGAGCAATTTCAAAGTGTTTAAACTTGTGTTAGATTAGGGCTTGGTTTGAGCTAGTCAAGTAGGTTTTTCCAGTATTGACTTTCAGGTCATGGCGAGGCACATGACCTTCTTGATTCTCGGAGCAATGACCACTTCCTAGACAAAGTCAATAAAGGAATCAAGTACTTGATTCACTTTAGGTTAAGCCTTGGTTTAACTAGTCAAAGACTTAGTGAGTTAGCTTCGGTTAGTTCTGTTAAATACGGAAATTTAAAATACTAAATTAAATGGCCAAAATTTAGGGAAAATAATCCTAAGAATTATTTTCATGATTTTTGGAGAATTTTAGAAATTTTTCTGGAATTAAACGGAGCTTGTACGGGAAACTAATGGGGATAAGAAAATTATATTTTTAAAGGGTCTATTTAGATTATTTAATAGGTTTAATTAACATAAGTTATAAACCTAGGTTTTCTATTCCTATTTCTCCCAAGAATTTTCGCAGCCGCGCCCGACTTCTCCTTCTTGCGATTTCCTCGATTCTTCTTCCCACATCTCACGGCAACAACCTTTTCTTCTCCTCCCTCTCGATTTCTCGTGCGCTCGTCGTCCACACCAGCACGCGACGCCCTCTCCTTGCACCACATCTCCGATTCTCGGCCAACTCTCCCCTCATCTGCAAGCGACGACCGACCACCACTCGTCGATGCCCACGGATGAGCCACAGCAACGACCTAGGGTCGGCAGCATCGGCAGCGTTTCGACTAGAGGTCATTCTCCACAATCTCCGTCGGAGCAAGACTATCTGTATGTGGGATTAGGGCAGTCAGGTGGAGATTATCGCCGGTGGGGGAGCTGCCCTTCTAGCTGAGCATCGTCATAGTAGGTAAGAGTTGTTACTCTTCCTATCTTAGACGGTTTTGGCTTCTTTGGTTGAGCATGGGTCTGTGTTGGGCAGAGATCGTGAGCATCGTTTGCTCCGGTGAACACCAGATAAAGAAATGTCACTGCAGAGGGATTTCTAAAGCCGATAAGCTATGATTTACTCTTCTTGGTTCATTTGTGATTGTTGTATTTTGTGGAGGGTTGATGGATCTGGGAGTGGCTCAGTTATGGGCTGCGAATAGAGTGTGTGTTATTGTAACGGCTGTGAGTTAGAGGAGAAGATGCGAGTGGGTTGTTCCAGTGAATAGAACGGGTTGTGTTGGCTGTTGACTGCTATAAATGGACTGTGGGTGCCATTTTGTGGGATCAAAGGGTTGGATCGAGTTTGAGGTAAGATTTGGGTTGAGCTATGTTTTTATCAGATTTTATATACGACAATGTGGTCGTTTTGGTGAAGGGGATGGTTCATTGAGGTATGCTTGAAGGGGTTGCGTATTCTGTGAATGGTTGATAGGGATTGATATAAAGTATTGATTAGGTTAATAGGATAACTAAATCAATCTAGTTGATCAGATATGAAGTCAATGTAGGATTCGATTCGATCATTTATTGTATGCTAGCACTTAATCATAATGTCTGTTATTTGCAAGTTTCGATCACGAGACAGGTCCACGGGCGTGAAGATAGTTATCATGAGTTTTATAGCAGGAGGGTATCTTTGACTTATCTTTTTTTAGATATTGTCATATTGTTGTGCATTGTGTACTATAGCTAGTAATAGTTTTCTATGCTTCTAACTGCCCTGGTATATCACTACCTAGTAAGGGTTGTAGTCTTTTCACATGCTTATTTTATTGGTGCTCATTTTTCTAGATACTTGCCATGTGTACTTATTTTAGGAGTTGTGACATACACTTGACTAGCTTGTAGATATACTTTCCCTGTATACTTAGGTCATCAATATGTACTCATTTTGTTTGTACATATTATTTGGAGACGTATATTGGTTGGTGTTACATGCTTTAGTGTCATGCACCATCTTGCATGATTGCATGCTTGCTGGTCGACGGTTCCTTTATAGTTGAGCTCGTAGTCAGTTACATGATATACACATACAACCATTCACACGTTATTAGTACATCAAAAGGGTGTTTTCAGTAGCTCTGTCAGGCTCCGCTGGTCCACTCATAGGTAGCGGTGAAGCAGCGTGGTAGCAGGCAAGGATCCCTCCTTCGGTCTATGACACTAGAAGATGAGAGCTTTACTCACCCACTCTATTTAGGGTAGGAGGATAGGTATACTTCGACAGTATTTTGTCCACTTGGTCACTCAGGAGTAGTGATGGCAGAGTGCACAGTTGTTATAGCCCTACCTACTCATCCTCACCATCGCTTGTGAGGCGGCTGACTGGCATCAGCAGTGACAATGTCATTTGCATTGCATGCATATTGCATGGATTGCATTTGTTTGTGTTTGTTGCATTTTGGTTGCTGCCTTGGTTGTTGCATATGATTGACATGCATATAGAATACATCATGTATTTGGTCTGACGACCTTACTTCTGCTAGTATGGCTTACACTCCTATGTCAGGATAGGAGATTCAAGTAAGTACAGTCTTTCCGTATTTCTTCCTTGCATTTTCTATTATTGATCAGGAGACTGTACTGCCATGATTATTATTGATACTTATAGTTTACTATGCATGACTATTAGATATCCGCTGAGTTTTACTCACACCATTGATATCTATTCTATTTCAGGATGAAGCCTTTCGGAGGGTCCAGTCGCCAGTCCCCTAATCTGACGCCTCCGTATTTTTGATTTCATGCTTCCATATTTTTACCGCTAGTACTCTATTTTTTAAACTTGTAGTATTTTATACTCGTGGTTGTTTTGGCGATACTTGATATGTATTTATGGACTTTTGTTTGATTTGTTATGGTTATGTGTGGTTGTGTATTCTTGCTCAGATGGAAGAAGAGGTGAGTCTAGAAGTGTTAGATTCCTTATTTATTTTGGTTGTTGGCCTGAGGCCCGTATATTATATATATTGTGGTGTGGTATGTTCCGGTCATCTTTGCCGTTGTATAGTGGGTTGTGTGGGTCATGTATACAGGTTTCAATTGTCCGCAGTACAGGGGAGGTGCTGTCCGATTTTCATCGGACAAGTACTACCTCTCGGGGTGTGACAATTTATTTGGTATTAGAGAGCCTAGGTTTTCGAGTTCCTAAAAGTTTTTTTTGGGTTTTCATAGTTTGCCATGTTTGGCAGGTCAACCTGTGCATTTTTTAGCTTTTATGGATTTCGATTGATTTGGCATTTTCGAACATTTTGTAGTCATATTTCAACAATATCGTATTGGGGGACTTGGCGGTGACAGGACATCTCCAGATGGCTAACAGGTGAAATTATTGATTTTTATAATTGTCTATCTGTAGTAATACTTGGATATGAAATGAGGCCGGTGTGCTCTCGTGCCGAGACGTGGTGCAGTGCAGCCACGCAAGAGAACATTGAGATCTTTGGTGATGGAGTTGCCAGAAAGGTCTACAGAGTTATGACACATGTACAGACTCGTAGTAGGGGTCGCCCACCAAGGTGACCAGTCAGAATTGTCTTTAGTGTTTATACTCCCGGTTAGGTTTGCTATGCGTTTAGTGTTTATAACAGAAAATAACATGTAGTGTGTTTGTTACTATTCGTAATCGTGGTTTGAGTTGATCACATTAATGACCTATTCAGTCTGTGAGTCTTGAACCTGTGTCGAAAAGGTGAATTTCCTTTGAGAGCCAACTGATACCGAGTCAGAAAGTAGGGTTCAAGTCGTCACATTTCTTGTGGAAATCAAAGATTATAGTCTTAGGGATTTTCACTAATTATGCGAGTCAGATCATTACCTGTTGGGTAATGGACAAGACGTGTAGGTTATTGCTGATACAAATAGCGGAGGGTTAGTTTACGGTGTTTCATAGGGATTTTGATCCCTGAGTTGTGCGTACTGGGTTGTATAACCTTGAAGGTATTTTTGAGTACTTAACTCGTGTTATACAGAGAAAGTGGAGCTAGTTGCATACCATTATCAGGATTAAGCCGGTACTTGGTGGAAGATGCAGGGAAATAATCTTCAAGGTATCGTATATCACTAGGTCACGGTGTAGTGATGTTGTGAGAGGGTATTTTCCCCGTGTTATTCCTTTGACTCATTGTCAGGAAATTCTTGAGTTTCAAATAGGGGGATCATTTGATAATGGTGTACCGTGCAGAGTCGTGAGACTTGCAAAGGTTACGACCACCTAATAACTCAAGAATGTGAATGGATGTTTTAAGCCACCCTTGGTTTATTGGCTTACATTTGGACTAGGATGTTTGGATCTTTTATCAGATCCTGCCGGAAGATATTGGATCGAGTCATGAGTTTAGAAATGACTCCGTACAAGTGTTTAAGAGTTGGAGACCGATAAGAAGATATTGCAGGTCAAATTATTAGAATCCGAAGCCTCCAAATCATGGATAAATGGTGCAAGATCGGAGTCATAGGCTACGAGCTACTTTCCCATCATGGAAGACTCATGCAGACAACAACTGTTACCCCCCATATGTGGATTGACTTTGTACAAAGAAGAGAGTATACGACGATGGTCGTATCTATTCTGTATTCTAAAGTTGTAGCTCGTAGGATTAAGTGAGTGGACCAAACGATCCAGGAAAATCCCCGGGTCATTCATCGTAGAAATGCGATCGCTTTGTCGTGGACTGTTGGATCTGATTCCGTTCTCTTCGGGGGAAGGTCGAGACCTGCATGGAGACTTGGGATCGGATCGACAGATAGTTGATCATTCAAGGTATTACTTTAGTTTACCCTCTGAGTTAATATATTGAGAGATACTTGTAGTTTACAGGTGTCTTTGAATAGAACATTCTTAGTTTGGATTAGAAGGGTTACTATACATCGACTTGTGGGTCGGTGGTATCTCTACCATCGGGTGAGATGTTGACTAACAATTAAGAAGTCAAGGGGTGCCCTTAGATTTTGATAGACATACCTTTACGGTAGACATAACCTTACAGATGGTTAAATTGTGTGATTATGGTATTGTATGTCTCTCGAATGCGCGTTGATGGCATGCTCAGAGGCTCATCGGCTCCCATGTCCCTGGATTAAAATTTTCACTAATAAAAACTAATCCGGATGGGATGAGTTTCCTAAGCTCAACCAATTCATCATCGTGCTAACGACTTGAGCGATCTCTTGAACAAACTAGTTGTTCAAGCAACAAAACTCTTCTAGTTGGTTAGCCGCGGAAGAGATGACGGACGGATCACCGGTTTTTGTGTTTATCTTCGGGGTCCATGATTATACAAATACATATGGATGTAGACATGTATAACCAACACATACAAACATATTAATAAGAACATGCAAAGATCAATAATAAAACTTGTAAAACTTTTATACCTCTCGATCTTCTATCGTATGTCCTAACCACCTTGTAGACTTCGTGTGGGCGAAGATCCTCCACAAGTTGAAGCTTCCTAGATCTTCTTCAATCAAAAGAAAGAAGAACTCTCCTTCCCTTCTTGCTTGAGCCAACCACCAAGCCACAAAAGCATGTTGCCGGCGCCCCCAAGAAAAGAGAGAACAAGATGGCCAACCAAGGAACCAAACAAGGGAACAATCCCTAGCTCCTAGTGCCGCCGGCCAAGAGGAAAAGGATGAGAGAAAGACCGGCCAAAGGGGAGCAATAGAAGACCCTACAACCCGGCCCTAGAGGGAGTGAAGAGGAGACCCTTAGGAAGAAAGCTTAGGGTTTCTTATATCTTTGTGCCGCCAACCACAAGGGGATAGAGCCGGACAAGCAAAGAAACCTAAACCCTAATTCTTTATCCTCATCGTGCCGCCCCCTTAGCCTCCCTTTTTTAGAACTTAGGAGAAAGTTGGTTATTGATGAGGTGGCCAAATAATTACGAACTAATTCCTAATTATTCTTGCCGCCCAAGGTAGCAAGGAATTAGTAAAAAAAAAAATTTCTACCTCCTCTAATCTTGCCGCCCAAGGTGGCATAGAAAATAGAAATTTTTTTTTTACCAATTCTAATCTTGAAATTTTTTTTAACTAATTCAAATCTTGCCGCCTAAGGTCTCATAGAATTAGGAAATAAAATTTTTCTATCAAACATTAAACTTGTCGCCCACCTCATCCAACCTCTCCTCTCCCTTTCCTTTCCTTTCCCTCCCCTTTCCTTTCCCTCCCCTTTCTTTTCCTTCTATTCTTATATCTAGGCTTCATGAGGATTATATTAGGGTACGATAGGGACCATGAGGAGGAGTTTGATCTTGGCCACCCGATGGATCGGAACCACACAAACTTGATCCATCAATGATGTTCCATTCCACTAGAGGATCATCATTGAATTACCTCACAAACCCCCATAAATTAATATGGGCTCCATACATTATTTGTACATCCATCTCCCCATGTTTAAGATATTGAATGTCTGTTAATTAATTGATTTACTGACCATCAATCAATTAACATCTAACTCCTCGAGTAGTACCACTCACCCTTATCATCATGTTGACTAAGTCAACCTGCAGGGTTTACATGATGAACCTTATGAGCTCCTCAAGGGGACATCATCAACCTAATATATAGGACAAAGTTTCCTCCTATAATTAATGACACACTATGTAAATAATATCATTTCCCAACTTACCGGGCAAATTGATTTAATCCATTTAAATCTCACCCTTTGGTAAATCAAAGAAATAAATACTAAGTACATGTGCCCGTTATTATATCGGGATTAAGAGCATGTACAACATAATATCCGAGGTTCGATTCAATTATGTAGTCAGCAATAAATTGAATCACCTCTATGTCAGTCCTGCTAAATACACCTAAGTGTACTAGTGTAACTCTATGTTCAAGACAAACCAATACCAAGCTACACTACAACTATGCCAATGGTTTGTCCAAAACCATCTTGGCTGTGAGCCTCTACTTATATTCTACAAGGGACTGATAACATGATCTTCTGTGCCACACCAAGCACCATGTTATCTACAATGTAAAGTATTAGACAATATGCACACATATAATAAATATAAAGTGCAAAAAATGATCATGTGATTCTTATTTCAAAATAAAAATGTTCATACAAAAGATCTAGTCTTTCAGTATACATCCCAACACGCGTATAATCCGAGAGCATTCGAATGTATTTCTGGATGAACTCCTAGGCTTGCCGCTGCATAGCAAGTGGAGTAAGCAATTGGAATGATTGTGGAGATAGTGTTGATATTGAAGACCTTATACCGGGTGACAATTTTATTAGTACTGAAGTAATGATATTTTTTGAGTCAAATGTTTTTACTTATGGTGTGTTGGCTGAGGGCTGGTGTAAAGCACAAAATGTTGTTGAAGCTCGTGATGTACTTAAGGCAATGTCATTCAATTGGTTGTGAGGCAAATCAAGTTGCTTTGATACCGTCATCGATCGGTTTTTCAAAGTTGTCAAGGTTGATGATGCCCGGGAGGTATTTGTTAGAATGACAATTTTTCCAGGAGATAATTTTGTTGGTAAAAGTGTTGCTTAACACTATGGGAATTGGAAGAACCTACATTCCGATTATAGGAGATGTTGGATGGGATATTTATCTGTCCCAGTATTTTCTTGAGAAGATCCGTAACTCTTTGTTAAAAGAGAGATAGACCTTTGAGATTATGCATCGATTATTGATGATGGAATGCCATAGTTGTAGAAGGAAATAAATATCCTTAATTGTGGATAGAGGATCTTTTTAGATCAGCTATAGAACACATATGTATACTCTAGGATTGATTTATGACTGGTGTGTTGATATTGTCGTGACATGATGTCATACAATTATCATTATCGTTGTGATGATTGATATATCATCAGCCTAGAGTAAAGAGGATCCAGGTGTGTAGCGACGACAATTTCATACTTGGTATGAATTGTATGAGCTTTTGATTATCTTATTAGACTTATTAACAACTTAGTCATCCAGGGATTTGGGAAGTCTTGTATTTTGGACATGCTTGGATCAATTGTGGTCATTGGAGTTGCGTAACTTGGCCACTGTTGATGGTGGTAGTTGGAGTTGCACACTCAGGCACCGTAGATGGTGGTTTCCTTGTTTTGATTTGATTATTACCATAGATATGGATAGGGTTCTCTAGCGGTACTACATCGCTGACTGGTTGGACTAGGAAGGTGTTGGAATTTACTTAGTCTGAAGCTTGTGAAACTAGTTTCAAGGCTCAGACGATGGTTGACTCTTACGCCAGTATTGTTTAATCATTCTGGTGTGGATGGAAGGGTAGTGTACATGGAGACAACATTTCAGGGATCAGAGCGATTCTGATGCTATTGAATAAGACGTATCCTAAGCTTATTGCAGTTAAAGAATTGTGAGATAAGTTGTCAAATATATGACGTGGACCTAGCAGTTATTATGTTGTTTTGTAGAGGTGAGGAGCAGGAATGCTCATGGGGTTTTGGCTAGATACTGGGTAGTTGCATAGTGTTGTTAGAACACGAATAGTTGCAACTAGAGAGATTGGTCAATATAGTCTCCCAGTCAGCTCCCGTTCTGTGCGATATAGTGGATTTTAGACAGTCGATTTCTCTTGTGAGAAAATATTTCTCCATCTCCGAGGAGAATAGTGGGTTACATAGTTGCATTCGAATTTAGGAAGAGTTACTTTTGATTCAGGACAGCAGATAGATCCCTGTTGTGATGATAGAGAGAATCTACCATAGGGTTATACTCTTGCTCTACCCATTCGGAGATAGTGATAGTGGAATTCGTATGTCATTTGTAGCTAGATAGCTACCCGACATCTTGACTGCCCACGAGACCTAGTCATGGTAGCATGTGGTTGCGTGCAATCCATAGCTAGATAGTTATATACTACGTCTGCTCATGAGACCCGGTCATGGTAGCATGTTGTTGCCCGTAGACATTGAGTCTTTTATTGCATGTCTACCCACAAGTCCCGTTTGTGGTAGCATGTGGTTGTGCGTAGATAGTGCTCTGTTTATTGCCTGTCTACCCACGAGTCCCATTCGTGGTAGCATGTGGTTGTGCGTAGACAGTGCTCTGTATATTGACTATCTTCCCACGAGTCCCGGTCATGGTAGCATGTCGTTGCCCGTAGATAGTGTCTTTTGTATTACCTCGAGAGCCACGAGGCTTTGTCATGATATTTTGATAAGTATTGCGAGTAGATTGTGGTAGGTTGTATATGTTGCAGATGTATTCGGATTGTATCAGGAAAATAGTAAGTATTAAAACGTTCTTTGTGGTGGAACGACATGCGGAACATAGTTGATTTTGTAGTCTGGTTTTAGTGTGTCAACTAGTAAAGGTGGAATACTAGTAATCAGCAAGGCTGTGTACCGAGATGGACTTGATAGCCTAGTATGATGGACAATGTTGGGAGATTATTTAGAATTTGGAAAGGACTTGATGCAATTTCGGGTAATCGGTTATCGATTATCCAAGTCCGCTCATTTTCTTCTGATCCATAAGATGAGTTTGTTGGATCGCTAGATAGGTTTATACTATGAAGATTTCCAGTTCATGGAGTATCTTATGTGATTGCGATTCAGGATTTACCTTGCAATTCTGGCAAAGTCTCCAACAAGTCACGGATATAGAGCTTCACTCTGGTACAGTTATGTACTTTTTGATAGGTGGTCGATATGAAGATACTATTCATACTTTGGAAGGCTTGTTAGAAGCAAGTGTCAGAGCTCTATATCAATAACCCCACTTAGTCACTTGAGGTGTAACTTGTCTCTAGATTCCTGAGATGGTTGTTGTGACATCTCGTACTCATAAATGAGTGAGAAATTTGGGGAGCAAACTTTTATTAGTGGGGGAGAATGTTAAATATGGAAATTTAAAATACTAAATTAAATGGCCAAAATTTAGGGAAAATAATCCTAGGAATTATTTTCGAGATTTTTGGAGAATTTTAGAAATTTTTCCAGAATTTTTCTAGAATTATACGGAGCTTGTACAGGATATTTAAAGGTATAAGAAAAATAGGTTTTTAATGGTCTGTTTAGATTATTTAATAGGTTTAATTAACCTAAGTTATAAACCTAGGTTTGCTATTCCTATTTCTCCCAAGCGTTTTCACAGCCGTGCCCGACTTCTCCATCTCATGATTTCCCTGATTCTTTTTCCCAAATCTCGTCGTCGCATCCTTTTCTTCTCCTCCCTCTCAGTTTCTCGTGCGCTCATCGTCCACAGCAGCACGCGATGCCCTCTCCTTGCTCCACATCTTCGGTTCTCGGTCAGCTCTCCCCTCCTCTACAAGCGACGACCGACAACTGCTCGTCGATACCCACGGACGAGCCACAGGAACGAGCTAGGGTTGGCAGCATCGGCAACGTTTCGACTTGAGGCCATCCTTGAAAATCTTCGCCAGAGCTAGACTTTCTGTGTGATGGGATTAGGGTAGTCAAGTTGAGATTATCGCCTGTGGGGGAGCATCCCTTCTAGCCGAGCGTCACTGGAGTAGGTAAGAGTTGTTACTCTTCCTATCTTAGACGGTTTTGACTTTTTTGGTTAAGCATGGGTTTGTGTTGGGCAGAGATCGTGAGCGTCGTTTGCTTCGGTGAACAGCGGATAAAGGAAGGTTGCTGCCGAGGGATTTCTAAGGCCGGTATGCTGTGATTTACCCTTCTTGGTTCATTTGTGATTGCTGTTTTTTTTGGAGGGTTGATGGATCTGGAAGTGGCTCGATTATGGGCTGCGAATAGAGTGTGTGTTGTTGTAACGGCTGTGAGTGAGAGGAGAAGACGCGAATGGGTTGTTCTGATGAATAGAACGGGTTGTGTTGGCTGTTAATGGTTGTAAATGGACTGTGGGTGCTAATTTGTGGGATCGACGGGTTGGATCGAGTTTGAGGTAAGATTTGGGTTAAGCTATGTTTTTATCAGATTTTATATACGACAATGTGGTCGTTTTGGTGAAGGGGATGTTTCATTGAGGTATGCTTGAAGGGGTTGTGTATTCTGTGAATGGTTGATAGGGATTGATATGGATGATTTATTTGTTTAATAGGATAACTAAATCAATCTAGTTGATCGGATACGAAGTCGATGTAGGATTCAATTCGATCATTTGTTGTATCCTAGCACTTAATCATAATGTCTGTTATATGTAGGTTTCGGTCACGAGACAGGTCCATTGGCGTGAAGATAGTTATCACGAGTTTCATAGCAGGCGGGTTTCTTTGACTTATCTTTTTTTAGATATTGTCATATTGTTGTGTGTTGTTTACTATAGCTAGTAATAGTTTTCTTTGCTTCTAACTGCCCTGGTATGTCACTACCTAGTACGGATTGTTGTCTTTTCATATGCTTATTTTATTGGTGCTCATTTATCTAGATACTTGCCATATGTACTAATTTTAGAAGTTGTGACATACACTTGACTAGCTTTTAGATATACTTTCCCTGTATACCTAGGTCATCGATATGTACTCATTTTGTTTGTACATATTATTTAGAGACGTATATTGGTTGGTGTTATATGCTTTAGTGTCATGCACCATCTTGCATGATTGCATCCTGGCTGGTCAGCGGTTCCTTTGTAGTTGAGCCCGCAACCAGTTACATGATCTGCACACACAGCCACTCATGGGTTAGTGGTACATCAGGAGGGTGTCTGCAGTAGCTCTGTCAGGCTCCGCTGGTCTGCTCATGGGTAGCAGTGAGGCAGCGTAGTAGTGGGCGGGGATCCCTCCTTTGGTCTATGACACCAGGAGATTAGATCTTTACTCCCCCACTCTATTTGGGGTAGGAGGATAGGTGTACTCCAACAGTATCCTATCCACTCGGTCACTCATTAATAGTGATGGCAGAGTTTATAGTTGTCATAGCCCTACGCACTCGACCTCACCATCGTGTGTGAGGCGGCTGACTAGCGTCAGGTGTGACCATGCCATTTGCATCGCATGCATATTGCATGGATTACATTTGTTTGTGTTTGCTGCATTTTGGTTGCGGCCTTGGTTGTTGCATATGATTGACATGCATACAGGATACATCATGTATTTGGTCTGACGACCTTACTTCTGCTAGTTTGTCTTACATTCCTATGTCAAGATAGGATATTCAGGTAAGTATAGTCTTTCTGCATTTTTCCTTGCATTTCCTATTATTGATCAGGAGACTGTACTGACATCATTATTATTGCTACTTATAGTTTACTATGCATGACTATTAGATATCTGTTGAGTTTTACTAACACCGTTGATATCTATTCTATTTCAGGATGAAGCCTTCCAGAGGGTCCAGTCGCCAGTCCCCTGATCTGACGCCTCCTTATTTTTGATTTCACACTTCCGTATTTTTACCGCTAGTACTCTATTTTTTAAACTTGTAGTTTTCATACTCATGGTTGTTTTGGCGGTATTTGATATGTATTTATGGACTGTTGTTTGATTGGTTATGGTTATGTGTGGTTGTTTATTCCTACTCAGATGGGAGAAGAGGTGAGTCTAGAAGTTGTAGATTCCTTATTTATTTTGATTGTTAGCCTGAGGCCCGTATATTATATATATTGTGGTGTGGTATGTTCCGGCCATGTTGGCCGATGTATAGTGGGTTGTGTGGTTCATGTATACAGGTTTCAATTGTCCGCAGTACAGGGGAGGTGCTGTCGATCTTTGTCGGACAAGTACCCCCTCTCGGGGCATGACAAGTTCCACTCGACTTAGTGCACCAGGTCGTAGCGAGGCACATGGCCTTCTTGATTATTGGAGCAACGACCAATTCCTAGACATGCACTTCGAAGAGCTTCCCCAACTTACTATCAGTTCACTTGTCTTAGTACTAGGTTGTTCAAGTTTATGCTACTTTGTTTCCTATCTAGTCCATTCTACATTAAACAAGTAAACTTGACTAAGACATTCAAGTTTTTAACTAAAAACAAGGAAAGTACACTAAAGCAATCAAGTGTTAAACAAGAAAAGTTAACTAAAATATGCAGGTGTTTAACTAAACAAGGAAACAAGCAAGGTGTTAGCTCCCCCTAAATGGTAGCTAGTTTGAGTTTTGTTCACTAAATGAACTTGACTCTTGGAAACCCAAAATTGATTTGGTCCAACTTGGTTGACTAAGGTAGACATAGGAACCCATGCTTCGACTCGATTTTTAGCATTTCGGCTAAGTAATGACATGTTAGATTTATAGGTGGACTTTGCCTTATACCCGAGTCCGAATCTGTTATACAGAGCTCTCTGAGATCCAAGCATCATGTTGACATACTTGGAACCCGAAGTGAACTTTTCCAAAGATCCAGTTAGATCTTCTACTTGTCTTTTTAGGATTGAGTTCTCTTCCTCAAGCTTTCCAACTTGAGTTGAGTCTCTATCCTTAAATTGGCAAGTCGAAGTCTTCGAGTTGACTTGCTCCTTAAGTACTTCGACTTCCTTAAGTAGCGAGTCGACTCGATTTTAGGACTTAGCTAACTTCCTACCTAAGCATGCAATGATATTATATAATTTATCTTCTAATAGAAAAGTTACCTCATTTGAACCTTCGAAAATGGATACGGATCCATGGCTTCTCTCGGATTCAGAATCGGACTCATATTCGAAACTTGACTCGGCTCCGAATCTTGATTCGACCATAAACACAATGAAGATTCTCTTCGTCTCTTCCGCATCTAACTCCTTAGATGACGACTCATCCCATGTTGCCTTAAGAGCCTTCTTCTTCTTTTCCTTTTTCGGTTTTTCTTCCATTTTTAAATTTGAGCACTCCAACTTGTAATGTTCTTTTTCGTTACATTCGAAGCAGGTTACTTCCGATCGAGGTCTCGGCTTGTTGTCGGCCACCTTTTTGGCATATTTCTTTGTAAATCTCTTCTTTCGGTTTAACATTTTTCTTACCATGTTTACAATCTCTTCTTCTCCATTTGTTTTCGACTCTGACTCATCTTCGGACTCAACCTTCACTTTTCTTTCCTTTTTAGTTGAACCTGCCATCAAAGCTATACCATTCTTGGTTTGACCCGAGTAAGCTTGTTCGTGTAGTTCAAGTTCACAAAATAGTTCATCTAACCTAATTGTGGAGAGATCCCTAGATACCTTATAGGCATCGACAATCGATGTCCATAAAACATTTCTCGGGAATGCCTTAAGGGTAAACCTAATTAAGTCCCTATTCTCTATTTGGTGTCCTATTAAATGTAATCCATTTAATATATCCTTAATCCTAGTATGAAGTTGACTAGCGTTTTCGTTTTCGTTCATTTTACAATTAAATAATTTATTTAAAAGCATGTCCCTTTTGACTATCCTAGTGTCATTTGTCCCCTCATACAATTCAATTAACTTCTCCCATAATTATTTAAAATTTTCAAATGGACCTACCCTATTTAACTCTTCTTTAGTAAGTTCGCAATACAAGGTGCTAAGTGCCTTGTAATCAACTTGAGCTCTCTTCCTAATATCTGAGGTTCATTTCTCCGGTTCTAATAACTCCCCCGAGTCGTCTATCAGAGTTATAAATCCTTTCCTAATTGAAAACCAGACCTCTAGGTCGGTCTTTATATAACATTCCAATTGCCTTTTCCAGTAGGAAAAGTCCTCTCCGTTAAAGAGAGAGGGGCGAACGGTATTGTATCCCTCTAAGTGTTACATTATCAATGAAATATTTTTTTTAAGGACAAAAATTGGTTTTAAAAAAAAATCTAATACGCAGAAAACTAATTTACCGAATTTAAATATGCTGAAAAAGATTTTAAAATACAGAATATTATATTAACGAATTTTAAAATTCAAAAAATGAATTTAATATGCAGAAAATTATTTTAACTAATTTTAAAATACAGAAAACGAATTTAATGTGTAGAAAATTATTTTTAGTAATATTAAATTGTAGAAAATGAATTTAATATGCAAAAAATATTTTAACTAATTTTAAAATGCTAAAAAAGAATATAATATGTAGAAAATTATTTTTAGTAATATTAAAATGTACAAAATGAATTTAATATGCAAAAAATTATTTTAACTAATTTTAAAATACTGGAAATAAATTTAATATGCAGAAAACTATTTTAAGTAATTTTAAAATGATAGAAATTAATTTAATATGAAGAAAATTATTTTAAGTAATTTTAGAATGCTGAAAATTAATTTAATTCGAAGAAAATTATTTTAAGTAATTTTAAAATACTGGAAATTAATTTAATATGCAGAAAATTATTTTAAGTAATTTTAAAATGCTGGAAATTAATTTAATTTGCATAAAATTATTTTAAGTAATTTTAAAATGTTGAAAAATAATTTAATATGTAGAAAATTATTTTAAGTAATTTTAAAATGCTAGAAATTAATTTAATGTGAGAAAATTATTTTAAGTAATTTTAAAATGCTGAAAATTAATTAATGTACAGAAAATTATTTTAAATATTTTTAAAATGCTGGAAATTAATTTAATGTGAAGAAAATTATTTAGAGTAATTTTAAAATGCATGAAATTAATTTAATATACAGAAAATTATTCTTCCGTAATAAAAATTATTGTAATGCAATATAAATTATACTAAAGAAATAAAAAGTATTCTAAAGAAATAAAAATTATTCTAAAGCAATAAAATTTTTTCTAAAGCAATAAAAATTATTATCATGCAATAAAAATTATACTAAAGTAATAAAAAGCTCACGATGGTGGTTTCACCAACTCGAAGCGTCCCTGCTCTGATGCCAATTATAGGTTCGAGTGAACCAAGAGAGGGGGGTGAATCTCGGTATTTTATATTTTAAAATTAATTTTATATTATATATTCTAATCAAAGTACGCAGCAGAATATAAAGAATTATCAACACAGGCAATTTACTTGGTTCACAACTCGGTCAGGGTTGCTACTCCAAGGCCCGTAGCTCTCTCGCGAACTACCTCGATGGGCAATTCACTAAATACCCTCCGACTCGAGAACTCTCGACTTCGGAGGGTTTCACTTTTTACAAATAATGAAGAAGGGTAACACACTACCCACTCTTCTTAAATTTAAGTGTAGAAGA
Organism: Wurfbainia villosa; assembly: GCA_025175895.1. Lineage (NCBI taxonomy): Eukaryota > Viridiplantae > Streptophyta > Magnoliopsida > Zingiberales > Zingiberaceae > Wurfbainia > Wurfbainia villosa. Next base: position 50,405,003 of record CM045999.1, on the reverse strand, counting down.
GAAATAATAAATTAAAAATAAAGTACAAGGCTTTATACCGAGACTAAGAGATTGTAGAGATAGTTGCAGTGTGTCGTAATGTTGCCTTATTGTGGAATGAAAATTTAGTGGACGAGCAAGTTTTTCGGCAGCACTTCGACTTTGATTGAATGTTTATATCGAGTTCTGGTCGAGCACGACTTTTATAAACTCTTTGCAGTCGATTGGAATGCTTTCCAGTCGACTCCACATCATCCCGTCGATATGGTATTCGTGGTCTTTCAGTAGACTGAATCCCCTTCAGTCAACTCCACGTCACTCGGCTCTGCATCAGGAAATTTCTATCTTCAGTCGACTCAAACTCTTCAGTCGATTCAAGCCCTTTCCATCTGTGTCACACGATCTTTGATCGATCACAAACTGATCATGCTAAATAGGTATCCAGTTGACTGATACCTCTCCAGTCGACTGGACTTCAGTCGACTGATTTTTGCAAAATAGGATTAGCACAAAACAAATAATATGCAATGTAATAGAAGTAGTAATACTGTTCGATCTCGACTACTAAGTCCCACGCGGACTTTTTCGTCGGATCGACGCCTAACTTTGTCCCCCTACAGAGGACTCGACCTCACCTCTTCACTCGAGGCTTACCTGCTAGCTACCTGCCGAACTTACCATCCTTGACATCCGATCTGACTCACCAGGGCTTTGACCAGCTGTCTGGTCCGCCTGACTCAGCTAGACTTTTTGTCGATTATCCAGTCTCCTGACCCAACCGGTCTTCATGCCAGATGTCTGATCCACGTGACCCATCTGGACTTCATGCCTGGTGTCCGATCCTCCTGATCTGTCATGATTAATGTCTAGTATCCGATCAAAAAGACCTACTAGGACTTCCTTTTAAGTATGCACACTTAACACTTATATTAGATCAATCGTGACTCCTAACTGTTAACTGTAGTTCATACATCAAAACTAAAGAGTGATGCTTACTACATCAACAAATACAATTACTGCACACTCAACGTAGTACATGAGATAACAATAATAACTTAACTTTGAACCTTTGTCATAAATGAAACATAGATTCGATTATCTGATGCACCTACACCAACAATCTCCCCCATTTTGATCTATGGCAAACCGATTCAAAGTTAAGGAAATATTAAGTATAAATAAGCATGAGCAAGCATAAGTATGTTGGGATGTATACAGAAAGCCTAGCCTTTGGATGAACATCTTCATTTTGAAATAAGAATCACATGATCATTGTTTGAATTTTATATTTATTATATGTGTGCTTATTGTCTGATACTTTACATTGTAGATAACAAGGTATGTGGTGTCACACATGTTGGGATGTATACTAAAAAGTCTATCTTTTGTATGAACATCTTTATTTTTGAAATAAGAATCACATGATCATTGTTTGCATATTTATGGTTATGCATATTTGTCTAATACATTACATTGTAGATAATATGGTGTGTAGTTTCACACGGGAGATCATGTTATCGGCTCCTTGTAAAGTATAAGTAAAGGCTCACAACCGAGCTGATTTTGGCAAACCATTGGTATGGTGGTGGTGTGATTTGGGATTGGTTTGTCTTGACCATAGAATCACACTAGTACACTTTGTGTGTATTGAGCAGGACCGAGTTAGAGGTGATTCGATTTATTACTGACTACATAATCGAATCGGACCTCAGATATTATATTGTACATGCTCTTAATCCCGATATAATAACGTGCACATATACTTAGTATTCATTTATTTGATTTACCAATCAGCGAGATTTATAGATTAAATCGATAGGCTCGGTAAGTTGGGAAATGATATTATTTATATGATGTGTCGTTGATTATAGAAGGAAACCGTGTCCTATATATTAGGATGATGATGTCCTCTTGAGGAGCTCATAAGATTCATCATGTAAATCCTGCAGGTGGACTTGGTCCGGTATGATGATAAGGATGAGTGGTACTACTCATGGAGTTAGATGTTGATTAATTAATGGTCAGTAAATTAATTAATAGACGGACATTCGAGATCTTAAACATGGGGAGATAAATGTACAAATAATATATGGATCCCAAATTAACTTATGGGGGTTGGTGAGGTAGATCAATCATAATCCTTTAGTGGATTGGATTATCATTAATGGATCGGACTTTATGTGGGTTTGATCTATTGAGTGGCCAAGATCCAACTCCTCCTCATGGTCTCTATTGTAGCCTATTAAAACCTCATGAAGCCAAGATCGAATGGTTGAAAATAAAACTCTAGATCCAACGGTAGAGATTAAATCTCTAGATCCGACGGTTGAGATTAAATCCCAAGAACCAATGGTGGAGATTAAAACAAGGCTTATCCCTAACTCTATAAAAAGGGGCTTAAGGGTTTGCATGGAGAATAAGAATCAAAGGAGGGGCTAGGGTTTTGGGCGGCAAGGAGGCTTAGGGCTTTAGGCCGCCACAATTAAGGAAAGAATTTCCTTTCTCTTCTTCTTCTTGTTGTTGGCCGGAACCCAAGGTTTGCTTCTCCTTTCCTTGGCCGGTGTTCAAGCCCTCCCTCTCTTCTCCTTGGCCTGTGGAAACAAAGCTTAGGGTCTTCCCTTGGAGGTCTTGGTCGGCATCCATCTCCTTCATCCATTCCTTTGGCCGGCGCACACCAAGTTGGTGCTTGGTGGTTGGCGCAAGCAAGGAGAGGAAGAGTTTTGTTATTGATCTTCCTTTGTTTGGAGAGAACAAGGATAGGAAGATTGGTGATCTAGGAGCTTCGACTTTTGGAAGATCGTCGCCCACACAACGTCGAAAAGGAGGAAGGACATACAATAGAAGATCGAGAGGTATAACAATTGTCTATTTTCTTTTGTAACATGTCTATAATTGTTTTTCAATCATATACATGTTATATATTCTGTTTTTATGGTTAAATATACTTGGACCCCGAACATAAACACAAAAGCGGCGATCTGTACAACGTCTATTCCACGGCTATTCGTAGAATAGAGGTTGATTGCTTGAACAACAAGTTTGTTCAAGTGACTACTCTAATCGAATAGCACGATGATGAAATGGTTTCTTGGGTGATCCCTTTTATCTAGGATTATTTTTTTTAATCTGGGGACATCGATGGGATCGCCATGAACAAGCGACCGAGTTGAAGTGGGAAGCAAAGTTTTCTACCTTCAAGTGGTATCAGAGCCACGGTTTCCGATTTTGTGTGTTTAGGATTCGGTTACTTTTATGCACTTTTCATATATTATATATGTCGGATTGTCACGCCCCGAGAGCATGCCGTGCCGAAAAGCAAACGGACGACATCTCCCTTGTACGTGGCAATATTTCGGGTTAATACAAGGCCCGTAGGCTACAACAACAACAATACACATATATATATGAAAACAAACTAACTACAACAAATACATAGCGGGAACATAAAACACAACATCACAAACTACACACATGCATACCGGTATGACTAACACCAACTCAGAACTCCATAAAAAAATCAGAAAAAGAAAGGTACAACATTCACATTGTCCGATCACTACAAAACATCACCTAAACCAAATCCATATCGGAACACAAATAAAAACACCAAAAATCTAGACTCTCGGAGTTGAGATGAGACGATGTCATCCAGCCGTGCTCCAAGTCCATCACGAAGTCAGCTACCTGTTACTTGGGCGACAGAAAAACCCAGGGTTCGTGGTGGTGGTGAGTAAAACTCAGCAGGTAATAGAAAACATGTAAATATATGTATCAATATTACATGTCATTCAATAGTTTAATCTACTCGTACAATAGGTATACATCAGCGTAACAAGTATACATGCATGCAAACACTAAGTAAACTGAACAACAAATGATGCTGACATACCTGACAGTCAGCTACTCTATCCTCATCCAACCTGGGCATATATCCACAACATAAGGTATAAGGAATAATACTAACTCACACTACATCCTGACATGGGTCGAGGGTATCACTGTGAATAAACAATAAGTATACAAGTACCGGCCTACTACAATACAGAAAATGCAATAGCATGTATGAATATGTGCAAACAAATGCAACAAGCATAGTACATACAAATGCAGCATCACAATAAGCATATATATATATAGACTACATCTATATGTATACTAATCACAATCATCCATATATATATATATATATACATGCATATATGTATATATATGGCAATATGCAAAAATGCCATAAGTCGACAATGCAGCATGCATGGTCATGTCGGCTCACCCTAAAGCTACCACGACCCCAGTATGGCCTCGGTGGCTCGAGCATGACAACTGTCTCAACTCAACACCAACCACTACTCTCGAGTGGCCGAGTGGGCAGTATGATCGAGTAGCATATAAGCGTGAAGAGCAAGCTACACGATGGGGGTCCTTGTTGTTGGCCACTCCGACAGTCACTACCCATGAGTGGTCGAGTGTCACACACGCAGGACTACGACATGCAAATCCAACTATCACTGTATATAGTGATAGAGTGCGACACCACAATGCTCTGCCCTCACACCGGTTACTCTTCCTGTGAGTAACCGTGGAGGCAGGATGACTAGCGACCCTCTCAATCATAAGGGAGACCTGGTCGCCAGCGTGCATGCAAATGACATGAATGCAATGTCTCACATACAGACATCCACCATACACTCTCTATTCTACAGGGAGTCATACTAACCAGATCAACGCACTCTCTATCCTGTAGAGAGTGGTACTCAAACTGATCATAACACTCTCTATCCTGTAGAGAGTCATACCAATCTAATTGATGCACTCTCTATCCTGAAGAGAGTCGTGTTGGATTTCCAGCACCGCGGCGTGTGTGTGTTCGATCACGTTTCGTAAACATGAACACAGCGGAAGCAATAAAAATAATAAATCTACATTTATTACAACACACACAACACACGCATGCATATTACAACAAGTGTAGACATAACCGTAAATTTAAATTTGCAATAAAAGAAAATTTATCTACGTTATACCTTTCGTATGACGTGTAGCGGGAACGGCATCAACCGGAACGATCCTTGCTAGAATCGTCTCTATCTGTATCCACGCCGAGTTCCTCGGGATGACTTCGCTAAGCCACGAGCTTCATCCTCGTACGGGTTACTAGCCTCGTGTTGAAGACGACGTGATCGAGAGATGATCACGATCCGAATCCAAATTCGGATCCTAATACGAATCCTCAAAACTCGCTTCTCCGGATAGATATTGGTCAACCAATTGACGAATCCTTCGTCCTCCACCTCAGAGGATTACCGGAGATCGAATCCCCGGTAGTTTAGCCGCTGTCGGAGCTCAAACCGTCGTCCAAACGACGCTCCGACGAGAGGAGAACAAGCTGTCCAGAAAACTGGACAGCTTTGGTGGAGGAGTAGGCACCGGCCAAAACAAGGAAGCCAAGTGCTCACCTTTTCACCGAAGCCTAGGAAGATCACCGGAGGGTCGTCGGAGGATCACCGGCTGAAGCTTGGATGCCGGCAAGGACTTGGACGGCGGCACAAAAGCTGGGCGGCAAAGGAGGTTGGGCGGCAACTCCCTCAATGGGGTGGGCGGCAACTCCTTGCTAAGGTTTTTTGGATTAGGGCTTAATTATCCCTTAAGCCCTCTTTTATAGAGAACTAATTCTCTTAATGGTTATTGGATCATAACCATTAGGCCCGTTAACCCGCTAGATTAAGATAAGTTAAAATAAACCAAACCATGATGGTTTATTTTATGTTAAAACGAACCGAACCAACTTTTGGTTCATTTGTTTAAAATAAACCAAACCCTTTGGTTTATTCTCCTCCATTGGATTAGAACCAAACCATTTTGGTTCATCCATTACGTCTTCATAAGACTCTGCCCATCCACGCTTCCATTGCGACTGAAACGATTTCATGCTCGCTTTATGTTTGGTCCAACCAAACCTAGTTTCTCTCAGTCTGAGAATCTCATTCTCAAGCTCGTTTTAAATCCTTTGGATTACGCTCGTTGTGCGTGTGACCAAATAGGTTCTCGGTTTATGTTGGCCGTCTATAATTAACCATTAATTATAGAACGATCATGAGTGGCACCTAGTAGTACATCATGATCCCCAATTAACCGAAAAGATTAACGGTTGATCCAGAACTATTTCTGAAACCCTTCAGTAGCTCGAATGAGTCGTGCCCCATTCCCTTCACTCATCTTATACCCACTTGGTTCAGGACATGGTCTATAGTGTCAGTCCCCACTAGGCTGACTACGTCACACCTAGCCCAAGTATCAATTCCTCGTCCTATGGATTCTAGTTACTCCACATGTATCGAAGAGTACCTTACTCTAAACATGTAATGCTTTGGCCAAAGACTTTAGTAACAATCCGACGAGAGGCCATGGGTATACATCTCCTCGCAAGGAGTGGTGAATCTTTTATAGGCTATTCAAACACCTTCGATCATTTCGACTTATACCCAATCATCCCGGGTCCACATCTCCTTAGAGATGTTTGCTTAAGATGTCAAAGCATAAGTCTCCATGATCAAGATGACTTGAATACCGCAAGTCAAAGGAACATCGCACTTAAGCCAAAGTAAGAACTTCATTGACATATCTATATATGCAGAGAACCATATGAATTCTTATGGCTGGTCACTCCAATGAACTAGTTACCATAACTAGCATCCACGATTAACTCCGGACATCACAATGTCTCCTGCCAGTGAGAATCAGCTGCTTGGATACACCAAGGAGTATACCTCGTGCTAGTCTCGACAGAATTGATGGTGTCCAAATCCATCAATTCATCGACTAGGGATAATTCCGATACATCACAATTACACATGTAGAGATACTCACTAGTTGTGATCCAATCACAAATTCTCTCATGCTGTGAATCGTATCGTGGACATTCAGTAAATGAGTTTAATATCCAATCAAATACATAAAACATGTATACTCAAATAGTGAATCTTCATTTATCATATAAATGGTTCATACATAAGGCGATTGCCTTAGGACATCTCTCATATATTACTAACAGACTCCCACTTGACCTAATGCCAATCGCTACGGTATCCAATACCATAAGCTCGAACATGACCCTCAAACATATTTTGAGGTAATGCCTTAGTCAAGGGATCCGCTAAGTTCCTTTCAGTGGGAATTTTCTCGATTTGTATTTCGTTCCTACTGATGATCTCTCTGATAAGATGATAGCGGCGAAGCACATGTTTGGATCGTTGATGAGACCTTGGCACTTTCGCCTGTGCAATTGCTCCATTGTTGTCGCAGTAGACCGGTATTGCTTCAACAACGGCCGAAATCACACCAAGTTCATGAACGAACTTCTTGATCCAAACCGCCTCTTTCGCCCGCCGCAATGTATTCCTCAGGTAGAATCCGCCATGCCTCTTGTTTGAAACTTTTCCAACTCATCGCGCACTTCATTCAAGGTGAACACGATCCGCATCGAGACTCGAATCATCCTCGTCATTCGAAGCCGCATCCGTATACCCGCGTATCACCATGTCCCCTTCTCCATATATTAGGAACACATCCTTAGTTCTTCTTAATTACTTAAGGATCGTCTTAACAGCCACCCAATAATCCATTCCTGGATCGGACTGGTATCTACTCGTGACACTCAGAGCATACGATACATCGGGCCTCGTACATAACATAGCATATATGATAGATCCTATTGCGGATGCATAGGGAATCTTACTCATGCAAATCCTCTCGTCTTCTGTGCGTGGACACATAGACTTCGAAAGGTGTACCCCATGCCTGATGGGTAGGAAACCTTTCTTGGATTCCGACATGCTAAATCTCTTTAGCACTCGGTCTATATATGTAGACTGCGAAAGACCAAGCAACCGTTTCGATCTATCTCTATAGATCTTAATCCCGAGGATGTAGGTTGCTTCTCCCAGGTCTTTAATGGAGAATGTCTTGGATAACCAAACCTTCACTGACTGTAAGATTGAAACATCGTTTCCTATAAGTAGTATGTCATCGACATATAATACTAGGAATACGACTACACTCCCACTAACCTTCTTGTACACACAAGGTTCGTCTGGATTTTGTGAGAAATCAAACCTTTTTATTGTCTTATCAAAATGGATATTCCAACTCCTGGATGCTTGCTTCAATCCATAAATGGACTGTCGCAATTTGCATACCTTGGTTTTATCAACCGATGTGAAACCCTCAGGCTGTATCATATACACATCCTCGAGCAGGTTTCCATTAAGGAAAGCTGTTTTTACATCCATCTGCCATATCTCATAATCATAATGAGCCGCTATGGCCAGGAGGATCCGAATGGATTTAAGCATAGCTACAGGCAAATAGGTTTCGTCATAATCAACACCTTGTTTTTGACGATATCCTTTTGCCACCAATCTAGCCTTATAGGTAATCACATTACCATCCATGTCGGTTTTCTTCTTGAAAACCCACTTGCACCCTATAGGCTTTATCCCTTCAGGAGGGTCAACCAAGTTCCAAACTTGGTTTTCATACATGGAATCCATTTCCGACTTCATGGCACCAAGCCACTTATCCCTTTCTAAACTTGTCAGCACTTCTTCATAACTGGTAGGCTCTTCATCATCAATGAGTAACACGTCGTTCGATTCACTTACGAGAAATCCATATCTCTCAAGAATATTGCATGTTCTACCAGATCTACGAAGATGTGGTGTTACAATAGGTCCAGCCGATTGCTCATCACTATGAGTTGTCGTCTGTTGTGCTTCACCAGGTATCTCATCAATGTCTATTTGAGTCTCTCGATCCTCCTCAAGCTCGACGACACTCCCACTATTTTCTTGCAAGAGAAACTCTTTCTCTAGAAACACAGCATGCCTTGAAACAAACACCTTTTGTTCCACAGGATGATAGAATTGGTAACCCCTTGTTTCCTTAGGGTATCCAATAAATAGACATTTATCAGACTTAGCATCCAATTTGTCTGATACTGTCCGCTTCACATAAGCAGGACAACCCCATATCTTCAAGTAAGATACATGAGGTTTCTTACCATTCTATATCTCATATGGAGTAGTTGAGACTACCTTGGTAGGCATTCTGTTTAACAAGTAAACAGCTGTCTGAAGTGCATAGCCCCAAAAGGACTTGGGAAGAGTTGCATGATTCATCATTGACCTGACCATGTCCAACAAGGTCCGGTTACGCCTCTCAGATACACCATTATGCTGTGGTGTATATGGCGGAGTCCATTGAGACAATATACCATTGTCTCTTAGATAATCAAGAAACTCTTGACTTAAGTATTCACCACCTCGATCCGATCGAAGTATTTTAATACTCTTATCATGTTGTTTCTCTACTTCATTTCTGAATTCTTTGAACCTTTCAAAGGCTTCAGACTTGTGTTTCATCAAGAACACATACCCAAACCGTGAGTGATCATCGGTGAAGGTAATGAAGTAGCTATAGCCTCCTAATGCTTGAGTTGACATAGGTCCACATACATCAGTATGTATTAGACCTAGTAACTCTCCCACTCGTTCACCTTTTCCAGTAAAAGGTAACTTAGTCATCTTGCCTTTTAAGCAGGATTCGCATGTATCGTATGAATCCAATTCAAACGATTCTAGAATTCCACATCGGTGTAATTCGGACATGCGTTTCTTGCTTATATGGCCAAGACGACAATGCTACATATGGGAGTCTAATTGATTATCCTTTCGAGCACGCTTGTTGCTCGCTTCGATATTGAAGATGTCATTGGATACGTCCAACGTATAAACACCATTGTTTAAAGTTCCAGTCCCATAAAGAACTCCATTCAAAGTTATGTAACAACAATTGTTACTAAAAGTCAAATGGTACCGATTTCTATTTAAACAAGAAATAGAAATGATGTTCTTTATCAACGAAGGAACATAAAAGCAATTGTCCAGTTCTAAGACAAGTCCTGTAGGGAGTTTCAACAAATGTGTTCCAATGGCGACTGCAGCAACCTTTGCTCCATTCCCAACACGCAAATTTGACTCTCCCTTGACGAGTCTTCTTCTATTCCTTAGCTCATGTATGTCATTACATATATGTGAGCCACACCCAGTATCCAATACCCAAGTGTTTGAGGAAATAGAATGACAATCAATAACGAAGATATCTGAAGAAGATGGGGCATCCGATGCCTTATTCTTCTTCACGGACTCAAGATAAATCTTGCACTTTCTTCGCAAATGGCTCTCCTTGCCATAATGATGGCAAGTTTCCTTTTGTGCTAGTTCTACCTTCTTAGCCCTTCTCTTCTTTCCCTTCTGCTATTCCTTTGACTTCCTCTTAGAACCTTTCTTCGAGGAATCAACTAACAGCACCGTCCCCTGCTCATGCTTCTCAGAAGACTCCACAGTCTTCAGCATATTGAGCAGTACCACAGATGAACCTTCTAGCATCTCAGAGGTGAAGAGGATCTTTGAGACTTCGAGCCTTTCGAATCTCACTTGCTTATCAACCAACTCACAAAGATGAAGGACTACGATATGAGCATCCATATGCTCATGCTGCTTTCTTAGCTTGGGTTCCATCGCGGCTAGCATGATGCAACTCATTTGTTCAGAATCACTCACATGTTTCTGATAGGCCAACAATTGGTCCAGAGTTACATCGTCACTAGGACGGGCGGGAAGAGGCGCTTCGAGGACATTTGCAAGCTTTTCAACGTTGAGAACAATTCTCAAGCTTCTAAGCCAGTCCAAGAAGCTCGGCCCAGTCAATTTATTCTAATCCAAAATGGAACGCAAATTCAAAGACATCATGATCAATCTTAGAAATCCAAAACGAGCATATATGAGAAAATGATTTTTAAAATGCATTAATATACATTTATAAATCCCATTCATTTTTTTCAAATTTCAAAAACCCCAAAATCACTTCGGGAGATCGTAGGTCCATCTCCGAATGGGTTGATATCCATCATAGTTATGAACAACCTTGGAGAGAGTCCAACAAGTCATTCATAACTACGACGGTAGGTATTAACTATACCGATTGCATATCACATATATGCAACTATCACAATGTGCTATCAACTAATTGAATGTTCACACATACATTGGGTTGTTAACACATTAACAAGTATGCATCATATGCATAGCACCCAACTTCACCTCCCTTTACATCGACCTTGGAGAGAGTCCAACAAGCCGATGCTCCAGGTTAAAGCCAACCCATTAATCGGGAAATAGTTTTAATATGGTTAGAGCACATTCAACCAATTAGCCCAGCTTGGAGAGAGTCCAACAACCAAAGCTAACGATTGACCTCTGACTCTTACCATATTAGTATTAAACTATTCCATGGTTTGAACATGTTCGGGTTCGAGCCGGGCTTGGAGAGAGTCCAACAACCCAAATATGAAACGGAACTCTGGTTCTAACCATATTAATGGAAGGTGTAGGCTTTAATATTGTTTAAGGGTTTTTATGTCTCATCCTCTTTGCATGCAAATAACTATTATCTACATGGCATGACATACATGACATACATCTACATGTCACGACACGCATGGCATAATGTTATGCATCTAATTCAATTACATGGCATACAATTATGTCATGTATATAATTTCCTTATATGTCATAACTATTTATGGAAATAAAATATGTTTATGATTTGATTCTCCAAATCAAATCATAATTAAATTAGGAAACAAATTTCCAAATCTAATCACATATTTTATTCATGGAATTATTTGATTAAGGAAAATCTATTTAGGAAACCAATTTCCTAAATCATTAAAACTACTTATGGAAATAAAATATTTTAAGATTTGATTTCCCAAATCAAATCATGATTAAATTAGGAAACAAATTTCTAGAATCTAATCAAATATTTTATTTATGAAAAATATCAATTTCCATAAATACTTCCAACTTTCCAAAAGTGGAAGATTTCCATAAATACTTCTAGACTTTCCAAAATTGAAATATTTCCATAAATACTTCTAAATTTCCAAAATTAGAAAATTTCCAGAAATACATTATGACTATCGCAAAACCATTTTTACGATTATGTCGAAACACAACCTGGGCTCTGATACCATCAAGGTTTCGCATCAGGTGTGTGTGTTCGATCACGTTTCGTAAACATGAACACAGCGGAAGCAATAAAAATAATAAATCTACATTTATTACAACACACACAACACACGCATACATATTACAACAAGTGTAGACATAACCATAAATTTAAATTTGCAATAAAAGGAAATTTATCTACATTATACCTTTCGTATGACGTGTAGCGGGAACGACATCAACCGGAACGATCCTCGCTAGAATCGTCTCTATCCGTATCCACGCCGAGTTCCTCGGGATGACTTCCCTAAGCCATGAGCTTCGTCCTCGTACGGGTTACTAGCCTCGTGTTGAAGACGACGTGATCGAGAGATGATCACGATCCGAATCCAAATTCGGATCCTAATACGAATCCTCAAAACTCGCTTCTCCGGATAGGTATTGGTCAACCAATTGACGAATCCTTCGTCCTCCACCTCAGAGGATTACCGGAGATCGAATCCCCGGTAGTTTATCCGCTGTCGGAGCTCAAACCGTCGTCCAAACGACGCTCCGACGAGAGGAGAAGCTGTCCGTAAAACTGACTGCTTGGTGGAGGAGGTCCGCCAAACAAGGAAGCCAAGTGCTCATCTTTCACCGGCCTAGGAAGATCACCGAGGGGCCGAGGATCACTACCGAGCTTGACGCGCAAGGGACTTGGACGGCACAAAAGTCAAGGCAAAGGAGGTTGGGCGGCAACTCCCTCAATGGGGTGGACGACAACTCCTTGCTAGGGTTTTTGGATTAGGGCTTAATTATCACTTAAGCTCTCTTTTATAGAGAACTAATTCTCTTAATGGTTATTGGATCATAACCATTAGGCCCGTTAACCCGCTCCATTAAGATAAGTTAAAATAAACCAAAGCATGATAGTTTATTTTAAGTTAAAATGAACCGAACCAACTTTTGGTTCATTCGTTTAAAATAAACAAAACCCTTTGGTTTATTCTCCTCCATTGGATTAGAACCAAACCATTTTAGTTCATCCATTACGTCTTCATAAGACTCGGCCCATCCACGCTTCCATTGCGACTGAAACGATTTCATTCTCGCTTTATGTTTGGTCCAACCAAACCTAGTTTCTCTCGGTCTGAGAATCCCAATCTCAAGCTCATTTTAAATCCTTTGGATTACGCTCGTTGTGCGTGTGACCAAATAGGTTCTCGGTTTATGTTGGCCGTCTATAATTAACCATTAATTATAGAACGATCATGAGTGGCACCTAGTAGTACATCATGATCCCCAATTAACCGAAAAGATCAACGGTTGATCCAGAACTATTTCTGAAATTCTTCAGTAGCTCGAATGAGTCGTGCCCCATTCCCTTCACTCATCTTATACGCACTTGGTTCAGGACATGGTCTATTGTGTCAGTCCCCACTAGGCTGACTACGTCACACCTAGCCCAAGTATCAATTCCTCGTCCTATGGATTCTAGTTACTCCACATGTATCGAAGAGTACCTTACTCTAAACATGTAATGCTTTGGCCAAAGACTTTAGTAACAATCCGACGAGAGGCCATGGGTATACATCTCCTCGCAAGGAGTGGTGAATCCTTTATAGGCTATTCAAACACCTTCGATCATTTCGACTTATACCCAATCATCCCGGGTCCACATCTCCTTAGAGACGTTTGCTTAAGATGTCAAAGCATAAGTCTCCTTGATCAAGATGACTTGAATACCGCAAGTCAAAGGAACATCGCACTTAAGCCACAGTAAGAACTTCATTGACATATCTATATATGCAGAGAATCATATGAAGTCTTACGGCTGGTCACTCCAATGAACTAGTTACCATAACTAGCATCGACGATTAACTCCGGACATCACAATGTCTCCAGCCAGTGAGAATCAGCTGCTTGGATACACCAAGGAGTATACCTCGTGCTAGTCTCGACAGAATTGATGGTGTCCAAATCCATCAATTCATCGACTAGGGATAATTTCGATACATCATAATTACACATGTAGAGATACTCACTAGTTGTGATCCAATCACAAATTCTCTCATGCTGTGAATCGTATCGTGGACATTCAGTAAATGAGTTTAAGATCCAATCAAATACATATAACATGTATACTCAAATAGTGAATATTCATTTATCATATAAATGGTTCATACATAAGGCAATTGCCTTAGGACATCTCTCATATATTACTAACAAGTCGTACTCAAACTGATTATCAAGCTAGGACCACCGGTCCACAGCGACACACTTAGTACCATTCACTTGACCATTTACACAATACATGATCAGTGGTAAATATGCAACCTAAGGGTACTGGAATTACCCCAAGGTTCAAGACCTTATTTACCCACGGATGACCTTTTTAACAAATTTTACAGTCAGGTTGTCATCCAGACTTTACTATTCGCACTTAACTAAACAAATTCTAAGTTTCTTACATCACCTATATATATAACTCCTAATCATGATAAAATCAAACATGATAGCAGCAATGGAGTTAACAGCCAACTGTAAAGTATCAAGCGCAAGAGTAAATATAACTGAGTCTAGGTAACATGATCATGCATCTAAATCTGTATGCATTAAACTACCTGACCAAGCTTGGAATTACCCACCTACTGTAATGCTCGTAATAAAGTTGTCTTCACGTCCGCGGACCTGTCTCGTATTCACGTCCTGCAACCAAAGATTACAACATAAATCAAAGTTCTACTATCAATCTAATAGTAGAACCAAACCAATCCCTTAACATATTACTCCACATCAATCGATCTATCCATTTTCCTTAATCACATATACTAGATCATTACAAAAGGGACAACCTTTCTCCATTAGCTCTTATTAATGATCTAATAACTACCCAACAGTAAAACAATATTCATAACACAACATAATCGAATCCACACTTACCTAGCACAACATTAACTGCGTAACTCGGTGGTCGAATTTTTTTTTGACAATAGCAACTCGATTTGATAACCCCCTAACCTGTAATTGCAAGAAAATTAGTTTCCCTTTAATCCAAATCCCTAAATAGCAAATAGATACAAAGATTACCCGAAATCAGATGTGAGGCCAATACACAACTATCGATTGACAGATCTGAGCCAATCAAGTTGATACAGGAATACTCGATCACTACAACACATCCCAAAATGTCGCCACACCTGCTAGATCTGCTACTTCTCGATACTCTAATCTCAAAACAGAGGAAAGGGTAAAGTAAATCAAACCAGTAGAAGAAGAGGGCAACAACCACTTTTGTCACAGTTGGGACAGTGGCGAACAACCACTGGAATCGTAATTAGGTGTCGACGGCACTCACTGTCGTCAGATCAACAAAGCATAGCTTAGAAACAAAATCATCGACGTGAGGTAGCTTGTGGCGGCCTGGCACAGGGAAGGCGGTGAAGTTACAGGCCTAGAACTTAAGTTCGAAGAAACCAACAGCAAGGAAATAGGGAAAAGAGTCGACGGTGGTGCTCACGTGCCTGACCATGGTCGGTTGGTGTCACGGCTAGGCGACTGCGGTGGCAGAAGATACAGCTATGGATGGCGAGCACATGATATCCCCGGTAAGGCTGGCGACCAACGGTGTGAATCGACGAGAGGGGCAGCAACGCCAATGCCGACGAACTCAAGCTCCAGCGATAAGAAAGGGAGGAGGCATCGACGTTAGTCACGGGCGACGAAGATCGGCTGGATCGGAGGAAGATCGAATGGATCGGGCGGAGATCGACACCGACGACAGTAGCTATGGCTCGGTTGCTTGCGGTGGTAGAAGATCAGCTCGAGGAGTCAGCTCTAGGGCGGCGACAGCGAGTGAAGCGACAACGGTGAGTGGCAAGATGAAAAATCAGAAGGGAGAAGGAAAGGAAATCGCGCTCGAGAATGAAAGGAGGAAAAAGGTTCGATCGAGAGAGGGAAGAGGGGTTTGCGACTGTGGCTGAAAGGTGGAAAGTCGCGATCGGGGAGAAGTCACGAAGGGGAAGAGAAAAGAAGAGTTTCATTGGTTGTTCAGGATTTCGATGCAGAAACGCTCAGAAATTCGACGGTGAGGAAAACACTAAACGGCTTGGCGTTAAAAACGGGTCGGGTTTTGAATAAAAATCACATCGGGTTTATCCAATAAGACTTAGATCTAGATCCACTTAAACCCCCCTTTTTATCATTAAACATGGTTTGGTTCAATTAAATCCCTCACCATGTTTTTTTTTCTGTGGTATTTTACATTCTCTCCCACTTAATAAAATTTGGTCCCCAAATTTCATACTAACATGGAAAAATTACTTCAAGCAAGTTTCTGAAAGGACCACATACACGCCTCAAGTGAACAGATGAGGGTGTCGAGCTTGGATACTATTTTCCAGCTTCCACGTAGCCTCCTTAATCCATGACACAAGATCTTAATAGATCCTCCAGAGTCTAAATGATACACTCCGATTGTTTGTCTATTTGCGGATGAAATGTTATACTGAGCCGAAGCTCTGTGCCCATAGTCTGATGCAGGCTTTGTCAAAAAAAAAATTGCGAGGTAAAATGCGGGTCTCTATCATATATAGTACTCAAATGTACCCCACACAATCTAGTAATCTTTCGACAATATAACTCTGCCGGATGATCCAACGAGTATGACCCACGAATAGGAAGGAAGTGAGCTGATTTGGTTAGTCGATCCATGATCACCCAAATCACATCATGTCCTTTACGGGTTCTAGACAATCCCGTAACGAAATCCATAGTGATACACTCCCACTTCCATTTCGAAATCAGAATTTTCCTGGAGCAATCCATCGGATTTTTGATGTTCAACCATCACCTGCTGGTATAGTAAATATCCAGTATATCTCTTCATACCATTCCCACCAGTATAAACATCTCAAATCTCGATACATCCGAGTACCACTAGGATGCATAGCAAATCTCGAATGATGTGCATCCTGTAGCAACACATTCTTAAGTGGATGCGTGTTCGGAATACACATCCATGTTAGAGATGGAAAATTATCTTCTCACAAGAGAAGTCCATCTACAATCTAAAATCCACTCAACCTCACACTCTGTAAGTGCATGGGAGACTATGGCGACCAATCTCACTTGTTGCAACTGTTCGCATTCTAGCAACTCTATAGTAGCTACTCAGTAGCTAGTCACAACTCCATGAGCACTTACGTTCCATACATCCATAAATCCAGATAATAACTACTGAAGCCATGTCATGTATATGACAGCCTATTTCGTAGTTTCTTAACTGACGTAAGCATAAGATACACCTCATGCAACTATATCCGACTCGCCCTGATCCCTGAAACGATACATTTGAGTACAACATCCTTTTATCCACTCCGAAAAGATTAACTAATACTCGTGTAAAAGTTAACCACCGTCTAGGTCTTGTAAACTGGTTTCACCAACTTCCGACTAAACAATTACCATCATCACCCTTGTCAAACAAGTCAGTGATATGCTAATGCTCAAAAGGATCCTATCCATATTCGTAGGAATAACCAAATCATACAAGGCAAACCACCATCTACGGTGGCCGAGTGCGCAACTCCAACTACCACAATCAATAGTGGCTAAGTTATGCAACTCCAACAACCACAAACTGATCCAATCGTGTTCAGGATACACGATTCTCAAATCCAGTGGCGACTAAATCATTTATTAGACTAACATCTTAATCAAAACTCATAAAATTCATACTAAGTATGAAATTGTCGTCTCTATACACTTGCATCCCCTTTACTCTAAGCTGATGATATATTAATCATCACAACGACAATGATAATTGTATGACACCATGTCACTATAATATCAACACTCCAGTCGTAAATCAATCTTAGAGTATACACAGGTGTCCTTTGCTAATCTAAATAGATCATCTATCCCCAACGGAGGATATTCACTTTCAACAACTATCGCATTCCATCATCGATAATCGATGCATAATTTCAAAGGTCCATCTCTCTTTCAACAAAGAGATCCGAATCTTCTCAAGGAGGAATACTGGGATAGATAAATATCCCTTCCAACATCTCCTATAATCGCAACATACATTCTTCCAATTCTTATAGTGTTTAGTAACACTTATACTAGTCAAATTATCACCCGGCATGGGATCTTCGATATCAGAACTATTTCCGCAATCATTTCGATCGCCTACTCCACTTGACTATGCAACAGCAAGGCTAGGAGTTCCTCCGAATACTCTTGGATTATTCGCACATCTTAGAGACATATCATACCATAATCTCAACAATTTGACCATCAGTAAGGACATGTCTGCAGTAAAGATATGTCTATCCAAGTCTAAGGGCATCCCTTAACTTCTTAATTGTTGCTCCACATCTCACCTGACGGTAGAGATACCACCGACCTACAAGTCGATGTAAAGGACCCTTCTAATCCAAATAAAGAATGTTCTAGACCAAGATACCCTTAAATGACAAGTATCTCTCAATATATTAACCTTGAGGGTAAACTAAAGTAATACCCTAAACAATCCATTATCTGTCGATCCGATCTAAAGGCTCCTCGCAAGTCTCAGCCTTTCTCCAAAGAGGAGAAGATCAGATCCAACAACCCGCGATAAAGCGGTCGCATTTCTACGACGAATGACCTGAGGATTGTTTTCCTAGATCATCTGATTCTATCACTTAATTCTATGAGCTACAACTGTAGAATACCGAATAGATACGACCATCATCATATTCTCTCCTCTGTACAAAGCAAATCACATCTGGAGGTAACTGTTGTTATATGTTGAATCTTCTAAGATATCTTCTACTGATGCTACTTCTGTGCTGATCTCTGCTGAAGGGGAGTATCAAGGAACTCCAACCACGCCTGAGGTAGTAGGTTACGGCTGATGAAATAACCCAATCTTCTGTGTTGATCTCTGCTATCGAGATGGTGCATCATCCTCCCGGAACACCATTGGTAGTCTTCAACTGAGTCTTCATGATATAGCTCCTCCACTGTACTCGTTCGCAATAGCAACAGATGAACTGATCCAACAGATAATCTGACTTTACGTGTCTTCATGATCTACACTGCACGCATATAATCCCTTCAGAGTCTTTGTTCTGATTTTTGCTGATATGCACGAGAACATCCTGATGATATGCGATTGGTCTTCTATAATCGGAACATAGCTCAAGGCCAATGACTCCAATCTTGCTCCTTTATCCAATAGTCGGAGACTTCTGACTCTATCCAACGTCTTCCGATAGGATATGCTAGAAGATCCCTTCATCTTAATCCAACAAAAAGCCAACAATTGTGGGTGGCTTAAAACATCCATTCACATTTCTGAGCTATTAGGTGGTCTTAACCTCTGCAAGTCTCACATCTCTGCACAGTACACTATTACTAACCAATCACCCTTTCTTGAAGCTCAAGAATTCCTTACAATATGTCACTAAAAGTGACATGGGGAAATACTCTTTTTCAATATCACTAAACCATGATCAAGTGATATATTATTTCCCGAAGATTAATTTCTACATTTATCAGCAAATACCAGCTCGATCCCGATAATGGTATGTAATAACTCTTCTTTCTCGCTATAACATTAGTTAAGTACTCAAAACTACTCTCAAAGTTATACAACTCAGTACGAACAACTCAGGGATAAAATCCCTATGAAGCACCGTAACCTAGCCTTCCGCTATCTGTAGGGAGTTGCTTAGGAGACTCATTGGCTCCCATGTCCCCGGATTAAAATTTTCACTAATGAAAGAATTAATCCGGATGGGATGAGTTTCCTTAGCAAAACCAATTCGTCGTTCTGCTAACAACTTGAGTGATCGCTTGAACAAACTAGTTGTTCAAGCAACACAACTCTTCTAGTTGGTTAGCCGCGGAAGAGACGATGGACGGATCGCCGGATTTTGTGTTTGTCTTTGGGGTCCATGATTATACAAAATATATACTAATGCACACTTGTATAATCAACACATAAAAGAACATGCTTAGATCAGAATATAAAGTTGTAAAACTTTTATACCTCACGATCTTCTACCATATGTCCTATCTTCCTCGTGGACGACGTGTGGGCGAAGATCCTCCACGAGTAGAAGCCTTCTAGATCGCGTTCTTCCCTTCCTTGTCCGCTGCGAACAAAGAGAAGAAACAACAAAACCTTTCCTTTCTAAAACCGACCACCAAGCAAGGGATGTTGATGCAACCGCTGGCCAAGGAACGAGTGGATGAGCGCCGGCCAACATGTTGAAGTGTTGCCGCCGGCCACCTAGAGGTTGGAGAAGTGCCGGACACCAAGGAGTTGGAGAACCGCCGGCCACCAATGAGCAAAGGAGGAGGAAGAGATGAACACCGGCAATGGATGAGAATAGGATGAGGGGCGCCGGCCAAAACCCTAGGGAGAACAAGCTTGCCGCCCACTTCTAGCCGCCCAAAACCCTAGCTCCTCTAGGGTTTGTTGCCGCCCACTTTGAGATGAGCCAAACCCTAATTTCCAATCTATATTTTGCCGCCCAAGCCTTAGCCATCTATATATAGAGTTTGTTGGGGATCGAATGGCCGGCTAGAGGGGGGTGAATAGCCCTCTTCCAATGGATGTTGGAATTCTCGCGTTCGTTTGCTCGTCTACAAAAACGTTAGCGCAAGCGAAAGCAATAAACTAAGACAAGCAATAAATGAAAATTTAAACGCTAACAAAGAATGTAACGTGGTTCATGGCTACGCCGCTAATCCATGGTCCCTGATTCGTCCTCGGTGAATCACTCCGTTAAACCAATCCACTAAATGGTCTCTCCTTTGCACCAAGCTAGGTGGAGGTAACCTTTACAATCAAGATCACTCTTCTTACAAATAGAATGGAGTAAAAGCGGGTAAGAAGAGTTTAGAGCTTGTGGGGCACTAGGAAGATCACTTGGAGCATAAGCATTAGCCTCTCAAAGGCTTACACCCTCTCTTTTTATAGAGAGGGCTGATTTCTTCCCGTTGGCCGCCATCAGTCGACTGTCGCCCTTGGCAGTCGACTGCCGTCACTACAACGGCCTCCGAACACGTCGGATCCCGACTGTTGTAGTCCAACGGAACTCTTGGCAGTCGACTGATGGACCTCATCGGGCCGATCGCTACTCCGTAGTCGACGCCTGCCGGCCACGAACGGTTCGCGGGCTAAACCCTATTGACTACCGATCGACGCGCTTTCAGCGAATGATCGATGGTCTTGGCAATGATCGCCCACGATGGTACGATCGCTGGCCACGCCACGCCCGGGCCGATACCACCGAACTCACTGATTGAGCGCCGATCCGCCATGACATGGCAATGATCGGGTGTCGGAAACCCATCCGACACTTGGCCAAATGGCCAAGTTTCACCTAAGAGCTACCCTTCCCGGGTTACAATCGCCACTCATTTCTGAGTCCTCGCTCGAAGTTCTCTTCGTTCGGCCACGCCCCTCGGCAAAGATCAGCGCACGGCTCTGCAATGCTCCTTCGCCTCTTGCCTCAAGTCTACTTCCTCCGGCTTCACTCCAAGCTTCTCGTCCGGCGGTCCCTCGGATGCTCCAAGCGCACGGCTTCCGCAAAGCTATCCTTCACCGACTCAAGGCACGAGTCATGAGATGTGAAACTCGCCACGGCTCTATGTGCGAATTACTAAGTCCTGCACGACTTCAACGCACATATCACATCAACATATCAAACTAACTTAAACCCTTTGCCACAACATCAAAACCATATTACGGCAAGAGATTGCCCTAACAATCTCCCCCTTTTTGATGTGCGGCAATTCGTTTAAGTTAGGTAAAAACATTTGATATAAATTCTAAGGTAAGAAAGCATGTAAAGATAAACATGATATAGCAACATGCAACTCCCCCTTAATCCATGAAACTCTCTATGCAAATTTTCTCCCCCTATCATATATTTCTCCCCCTAAAATATATTTCTTCCCCCTAAAATGATTAACTTAAACATAAATTATTTCTCCCCCTTTGACACCATCAAAAAGAATAACACTAAGTCATAAGCTCATGGCATCAAGTATAATGGAGGGAAAATATGACAAGTTGATTTAAAATTGGGTACCACTTGTTGGTTTACAAACTGAAATCGGCCTTCAATGTTCTGATTTACAGGCCACCAATGATCGCTATCGATGGCAATGATCGCACAAAGGAATCTGAATTTTTGATTTTCTGGACGAATTTCAGAAATGCATTATAAATTCCATAAAATTCGAAAAATCATGAAATTTGGGGAACATATTTCTTTTAAGTATATCTATCAGTGAAAAATATGTTTTCATGAAAAATCATTATATTTCCACATATTTGCCAAAAATCCAAAAGCTTTAAAAACTACTAGGTTTTTGATCATAAGAGTATCCATTTTAACACCTAGTCTTGCATTGAATTGTCCCAAAACATGAATACATAGATTTTAGATTAAGGAATTGTTTTTAAAACATATGAAATATCCAACCATGATCTTTGGGCAATATGTCTATGAATTAAACATAAGCCTTCCCCATGATTGGTCTATTATTGCTATTTTGATACTTTAAATGACCATCTAAATGCCATAGGCATTAGTGGACATTTGTATCATCCTAACATCTCACTCATGCTAAGTTTTCAATCAAGGTAGCCTATGGTGAGTGTGAAATGCATCCTAGGGGGTATTTGTATATACTTAACCAATATATTCATGCAATTCTATCATGGTTAAGTATCAACCTAACAATTAACATGATCATAATGACATATATGAATGAATTCCACATTATGATCATGAAATGCATGTTTTCATCAATTTATAACCATGCATTAGGTAATATGAGATGATAATAAACAAATTATCACCTAAAGCATGATTTAAACCTATTTCTCATGATAACGTGCCAAATTTCAAAAACATAAATCATGATTGCAAATATACATAGGGATTACATTAATCATCATGATTTAAGCATTATTACCTATTTATGGGTACGTTATCATCACCCAACACTATCTAAAAAATGTTGTCCCGTCATCCTAAGTCAACCAAAATATGATATAGGTCAATTCCATATGGTTGACTACCCTAGGGGTTTTCTAACCCTTAAGGATGGATTTTGGAACCCAAAATAAATTCTTTCCTATTGGGTTCACTAAATATTCCTTGGGGATCCATTTTCTAGCTATTACCTTCTTCTTATCTTGTCCCCTAGCTATAAGGCATTTGTAGGCCTTTTCATTTTTCTTTTCCTTGTAACCTAGGCCCTTCTTGTTAAAACTTGCCCTTTGGCTCCCTAGGATCATATTTAAGGTGTTGGAGCCAATTGTGAATTTCTCTAGGGCTTTGGTTAAATAATCTACCTTTTCCCTTAATGCCCTATTTTCCTCTATGCATGCATCATTAACATCCAAAGGCATATAATCATGTGAGCATGCATCATCTAAGCTAGAAGAAATATTACCATTTAAGCATGCATTTTCTAGCTTATTTTCTAAATCCTTAATTTTATCTAGCATGCTCTTATTTTTCTTTTTCATGCCAAATAAGTCCTTAGTTAAACTAGAGATTATGGAAACTATTTTCTTAGGAGAAGCATTTGTTACCATAGTTTCCATGTCTTCTTCTTCTTCTTCGGATGATGAGGATGTAGAAGCTCCCCCTTCACTTGAGCTCTCTCCACTTGAGCTTGATCTTTCATTTTCGGATGAAGAGCAATCCAAGTCATCAAAAGCCATCAAGGCCAAATTGGTGACAAAGGCATTCTCCTCATCCGATGATGATGAGGAGGATGAAGATGGGTCATCCCAAGTCCTTGCCTTGAGAGCTTTGGCCTTTCCCTTTTCCTTTGTCTTCTTCTCCTCTTCCTTTTTCTTCTTTCTCCCCTTTTTCTTCTTCTTTTCTTCTTTCTTTTTCCTCTCTTCCTTGCTCTTGTTTAGGAGAGGACAATTGTCCCTTATGTGCCCTTCTCCTTGGCAATTGTAGCATATGACCTTCCCCCTTGGTCTTCTATTCCTATCATTAGATTTATCAAATCTAAAATTCTTAAATGCACGTCTTACCCTCCTTACCATATAGGCTTCTTCGGTGCTATCCATGGAGGAGGAGGAAGACGCTTCGTCATCGGAGGAGGAGGGGATTTCCATCTTCTTCTTCCCCTTATTTTCCAACAATGCTACTCCTCTTGAGGGTTGAATTCTAGGCTCCTCTTTTATTCCTTCAAGCCTAGTTTCGTGAAGCTCCATGGTTGAAAAGAATTCCTCCAAGGTGCTCACTTCTAGGTTCTTGGAGATATAAAATGAGTCCACCATGGAGCTCCATTTTGAGGACCGGGGAAAGGCATCTATGGCCTTCATTACCATATCCCGGTTTGATAGCTTCTCACCTACACTTGTTAGCCCAATTAAAATTTCTTTAAACCTAGAGTGTAGTGAGGTTACCTTTTCTCCCTTTTCTAGTTTTATATTGGATAGTTGGGAGCAAAGGAGGTCTCTTCTTGCTAGCTTGGCCTCGGATGTGCCTTCATGGAGTTCTATAAGCTTTTCCCACATCTCTTTGGCGCTAGCACATTCTCCAATCCGGTTGATCTCTTGTTGGGGGAGCACATTGTAGAGATGATGCTTGGCTTTTGAATTTGCAAGGTGCTCTTCCCTTTGCCTTTTGGTCCACCTAGATTTCTCTATTGGTTTCCCTTCTTCATCCCTAGGCAAAACGAAACTGGATTCCATTGTAATCATTATATCAAAATCCGTTTCGAAAAATACCTCCATTCGCTTCTTCCACCAAGCGAATTCTCCTTCAAACTTCGGAGGATGAATGTTGGAGCCGGCTATTTTGACAATTGCTTGTAGTGGCGGTTAGTCCTCGACAAGCTTTCCTCGGCTCTGATACCACTTGTAGGGGATCTATTGGCCGGCTAGAGGGGGGTGAATAGCCCTCTTCCAATGGATGTTGGAATTCTCGCGTTCGTTTGCTCGTCAACAAAAACGTTAGCGCAAGTGGAAGCAATAAACTAAGACAAGCAATAAATGAAAATACAAACGCTAACAAAGAATGTAACGTGGTTCACGGCTACGCCGCTAATCCACGGTCCCTGATTCGTCCTCGGTGAATCACTCCGTTAAACCAATCCACTAAATGGTCTCTCCTTTGCACCAAGCTAGGTGGAGGTAACCTTTACAATCAAGATCACTCTTCTTACAAAGAGAATGGAGTAAAAGCAGGTAAGAAGAGTTTAGAGCTTGTGGGGCACTAGGAATATCACTTGGAGCATAAGCATTAGCCTCTCAAAGGCTTACACCCTCTCTTTTTATAGAGAGGGCTGATTTCTTCCCGTTGGCCACCATCACGATCGCCGCCCTTGGCGACCGATCGTCATTACTACAACGGGCCTCCGAACACGTCGAATCCCGACCGCTGTAGTCCAACGGAACTCTGGCGTGATCGATGAACCTCATCGGCCGATCGCCGCCTCCGTAGTCGATCGCCCAATGGCTACGAACGCTGCTGGTCAAACCTATTGACTACCGATCGCGCCAGCCGATCGATGGTCTGGCAATGATCGCCCACGATGGCCGCCGATCACGCCTGATCTAGTCGATCGTATACCACGGTCGAACTCACTCGACTAGCGACCATGACATGGCAATGATCGTGTCGAAAACCCATCCGACACTTGGCCAAATGGCCAAGTTTCACCTAAGAGCTACCCTTCCCCGGGTTACAATCGCTCACTCTCATTTCTCGGAGTCCCTCGCCTTCGAAGATCTCTTTGTTCTCGGCCACATCCCTCGGCAGCATCAGGCGCACGGCTCTGCAATGCTCCTTCGCGTCTCTTGCCTCGAAGTCTACTTCCTCCGGCTTCACTCCAAGCTTCTCGTCCGACGGTCCCTCGGATGCTCCAAGCGCACAGCTTCCGCAAAGCTATCCTTCACCGACACAAGGCACGAGTCATGAGATGTGAAACTCGCCATGGCTCTATGTGCGAATTACTAAGTCCTGCACGACTTCAACGCACATATCACATTAACATATCAAACTAACTTAAACCCTTTGCCACACCATCAAAACCATATTACGGCAAGAGATTGCCCTAACAGAGTTGGGCCTATGCCTCCTTTAATCTCCACCGTCGGATCTAGGGATTTAATCTCCACCGTCTGATCTAGGGTTTTATCCCAACCGTCAGATCTAGGGTTTCATCCCAACCGTCAGATCTAGGATTTCATTCCAACCGTCGGATCTAGGTTTTCATCCCAACCATCGATTTTAGGGTTTCATCCTAACCATCGGATCTAGGGATTTAATCCCAACCGTTGGTTCTAGGGTTTCATCCCAACCATCGGATCTAGGGATTTAATCCCAACCGTTGGTTTTAGAGTTTTGTTTTACTTCCTT
Source organism: Wurfbainia villosa (assembly GCA_025175895.1). Lineage (NCBI taxonomy): Eukaryota > Viridiplantae > Streptophyta > Magnoliopsida > Zingiberales > Zingiberaceae > Wurfbainia > Wurfbainia villosa. The sequence continues at coordinate 50,378,575 of CM045999.1, read as the reverse complement.
GGATCTAGACTTCTTTAGGATTATATTAGGCTATAATAGGGAGCATGAGGTCGAGTTGGATCTTGGCCACCCGATGGATCGGAACCACACAAACTTGATCCATCAATGATGTTCCATTCCACTAGAGGATCATCATTGAACTACCTCACCAACCCCCATAAATTAATATGGGCTCCATATACTATTTGTACATTCATCTCCCCGTGTTTAAGATATCGAATGTCCTTCAATTAATTGATTTACTGACCATCAATTAATTAACATCTAATTCCTCGAGTAGTACCACTCAACCTTATCATCATGTTGACTAAGTCAACCATCTGGGTTTACATGATGAACCTTATGAGCTCCTCAAGGGGACATCATCAACCTAGTATATAGGACACGGTTTCCTCCTATAATCAACGACACACCATGTAAATAATAACATTTCCCAACTTACCGGGCATATTGATTTAATCCATCTAAATCTCACCCTTTGGTAAATCAAAGAAATAAATACTAAGTACATGTGCCCGTTATTATATCGGGATTAAGAGCATGTACAACATAATATCCGAGGTCCGATTCAATTATGTAGTCAGCAATTAATTGAATCACCTCTATGTCGGTCCTGCTCAATACACCTAAGTGTACTAGTGTAACTTTATGTTCAAGATAAAACAATACCAAGCTACACTACAACCATGCTAATGGTTTGTCCAAAACCATCTTGGTTGTGAGCCTCTACTTATATTTTACAAGGGACTGATAACATGATCTTCCGTGCCACACTAAGCACCATGTTATCTACAATGTAAAGTATTAGACAATATGCACACACATATATTAAATATATAAAGTGCAAACAATGATCATGTGATTCTTATTCCAAAATAAAATGTTCATACAAAAAGAGCTAGGCTTTCAGTATACATTCCAACAATCTCTCACTTATAATAAAAGACTATGCCGTCATCACACTGCCACACATCTGATCCCCATGTCCTCCACATGCCTATCAAACGCTTTCGCTGGAAGGGCCTTAGTGAATGGATCCGCCAGGTTATCCTCTGATGCAATCTTGGTGACAACAACTTCTCCTCGCTTTACGATCTCTCATATAAGGTGGTACTTGCGCTCTATGTGTTTACTCGCCTTATAGGCTCGCGGTTCCTTCGAGTTTGCAACTGCACCACTATTATCACAATAAATTGTGATAGTTCTGGGAAAACCAGGAATCATATCCAAGTCCATCAAGAAGTTCCTGAGCCATACAACTTCCTTGGCTGCCTCCGAGGCTGCCACACACTCAACTTCCATGGTAGAGTCCGCCACGCATTTCTGCTTGACACTCCTCCATACTATGGCTCCACCTCCAAAAGTAAACACAAACCCCGAGGTAGACTTACTCTTGTCCCTATCTGATTGGAAATCTGAATCCGTGTAACCCACAGGGACTAATTGATCTGCCTGGTAAACCAACATATAATCCCTAGTCCTTCTCAGGTACTTCAATATATGCTTTACCGCAGCCCAATGTCCCTGTCCAAGATTACTCTGATATCTGCTAACCATGCCCACGATAAAGCAGATATCCGGTCTCATACATAGCATAGCATACATAAGACTTCCTACTGCTGAAGCATAAGGAACCGCCTTCATGTCCTCTATCTCCTTTGATGTTTTGGGACACATCTCTTTAGATAAAGGAACTCCATGCCTAAAAGGTAGAAAACCTTTCTTGGAGTTCTGCATGCTAAAACGAGCAAGGATAGTGTCAATGTATGAAGCTTGAGATAAGCACAACATCCTTTTCATGCGATCCCTTATAACTTTGATCCCAAGGATGTGTCCCACTTCTCCCAAGTCCTTCATGTCAAAGTGTTTGGACAACCATACCCTTACGTCTGATAACACTTTGATATTGTTGCCAACTAACAAAATGTCATCTACGTATAGTACAAGAAACACCACTACGTTTCTGTCACATCTCTTGTATACACAAGGCTCATCCGGATTTTGAATAAATCCATATAACTGAATTACTTCATCAAAGCAGATGTTCCAAGATCTAGAAGCTTGCTTCAATCCATAAATGGACCGATTAAGCTTACATACAAGATGCTCTTTGGCTTTAGCAATGAATCCCTCTGGTTGTCTCATATAGATGTTCTCCTCAAGACTTCCATTAAGGAAAGTTATCTTGACATCCATCTGCTAAATCTCTTAATCCATATGAGGAGCTATAGATAAGAGAATCCGGATAGACTTAAGCATAGCTACCGGTGAAAAGGTCTCCTCATAATCGATACCCTTTTTCTGAGTATACCCTTTCGCGACAAGCCTAGCTTTGAAGGTCTCAACCTTCCCATCCACTCCTCTCTTTCACTTGTAGATCCACTTGCATCCACTGGCTTTTACACCATCGGGTGGCTCTACTAGCTCCCAGACTTGATTAGAATCCATAGATTCTATCTCTGAATCCATCGCACTTTGCCAAGATACCACATCTCTATCTTGGAGTGCCTCATCATATGTCCAGGGATTCGGTTCTTGTTCACCAGGGACTAAGTCCGAAGACTCTCCCAAAAACATGAATCTCTCGGGTTGTCTAACAAACCTCCCACTACGACGAGGTGCCTCCTATGTATACTCTGTGACACGCGGTGCAGTGACTTGTGGCATCTCCTCTTGTACCGGTGGTACTGAAGTCGGGACTTCCCCTGTTAACTCCTCAAGAACAATCCTACTCGTGGGCTTGTGTTTCATCACATAGTCCTCCTCTAGAAATCTGACATTCATACTCACGATCACCTTCTGATCTCTTGGACTATAGAATAAACCACCCTTCGTTCCCTTAGGGTAGCCAACAAACAAGCGCATTTCAGCATTTAGATTCCAACTTACCAAGATCTCCTTCAAAGACATGTGCCGACTTCCCCAACCGAATATATGTCTTAGACTAGGCTACCACCCACAACTCTGGGGAGTAGAGGGCATCGACTTAGATGGAACCAAGTTCAGAATGTGCCAGCTTCTAGAGCAAACCCCGTAACTAATCAGTAACTCTGTAATAACACATCATAGATCTGACCATCTCCATAAGAGTCCTGTTCCTTCGCTCCGCCACACCATTCTGCTGGGGTGTGCCAGGTGCGGACAATTGGGATTGAATCCCAGCCTCTGATAAGTAACTCCTAAACTCTCCCAAGAGGTACTCGCCACCACGATCAGATCGTAATGTCTTGATACTTTTACCTTGACGGTTCTCCACATCAGCCTTGAATTCTTTGAAGCTGTCAAAGCATTCAGACTTGCGGCGCATCAAGTAAATGTATCCATATCTTGAATAATCGTCTATAAAAGACACAAAATATTCAAAACCACCACTTGCCTGGATAGCCATAGGACCGCACAAATCAGAATGAACCAATTCTAAAACATCTTTGGCTCTATACCCCTTGGCCTTGAAAGGCCTCTTGGTCATTTTACCTTCCAAGCAAGATTCACAGGTTGGGAGATCCTCCACCACTAATGAACCTAAAGGTCCATCAGCTATCGACCTTTGAATTCTGCTTAGGTTAATATGACCAAGCCTTAGATGCCAAAGATATGTTTGGTTCATTTGCGAAGGTTCTTTTCTCTTATTAGACTTAGAAGATGAGTTATTGATTTCTATATGCATCGTGGGAGTTTTCGGTTCAAGAGTATATAAATTGCCAACCAATGTACCAGAACAGATAATCTCCCTATTCCTTTTTATAACCACTTTGTCATTAAAAGAAATAGAATATCCATCCATAAACAATTTAGAAACTGAAATTAAATTCTTTCTAAAAGTAGGTACATAAAGACAATTTCTCAAAACCAAAACTTTATTCCTATCAAAAGATAAATAAACGTCTCCCACTGCAATAGCCGCCACCTTTGAAGCATTGCCCATGAAGACGACAATTTCTCCCTCAGCTAGTTGTCGGGTTTCCTGGATCCCCTTTGTTCTTTCGGCGAGGACAGTCCGCCTTCCAATGTCCAGTCTGCTTGCAAGTGAAGCACTTGCCTTTCGACTTCTTCACTCCTGCCTGAGGTCCCACTGCCACTATCTTCGCTCCACCTTGCTTCTTCTTCTTCTTACCTTTCGGTTTAGAAGAAGAAACCTTCTGAGCAACCATGGCTTGAGCGCTTTGATGAAAAAGCCCCTCTGTTGCCTGGAGTTCTGTCAGAAGCTCCGCCAAAGAATACAACCTCTTGTTCATGTTGTTGTTGAGGCGGAACTGCACAAAACTCCTAGGCAGAGACTGGAGAATGATATCGACCTAGGTTTCCCCATCGATCTCAGCTCCGAGGACTTCCATCACATTAAGATGAGCCATCATCTTGAGAACATGATTCCTAACGGGTGTTCCCTCGACCATGGTGGTCGTCATCAAGTTTCTCATAGCTTCCTGTCTAGCCGCCCAACTCTGATGTCCGAAAAGTTCCTTGAGATTGAATATCATGTCATAAGCTGTGGCCATGTCCTGATGCTGATGTTACAGCACATTTGACATAGATGCCAAAATGTAACACCGCGCCATCTCATCTGCCTTAATCCATTTATTATAACTTTCTTTCTCTTTTTCATTAGAGTCATCGGTGGGCTTAGGAGGACAGACCTCAAAGAGTACAAATTTGTACTCCTCTGCAGTTAAGACAATATCCAAGTTTCTTTTCCAATCAATATAGTTTGTTCCAGTAAGTTTATTTTCTTTTTATATCACAGCAAGTGGGTTGAAAGCCATTTGAAAAACCTAAGAATCACAATGATCAAAATATTAGATTTCAAATATTATTGATTTCTCAAAACAATAAAATTCCGAAATCATCCAACACCTCAAAACACCGAGAATATCGCATTCCACGATAGTGTGGACGTATACGAATTCTACATTTGTAAGAGGAGGTTTTACCCATTAATTTTATTATCTTGTCAACCTTACTTTTTGACAAATAAAATTAATAGTTGGTTCCTCTTTGGCCCTACAAATAAAAGCAGTGACTCCGATGGGGAGGATACTTTTTATTTGCATCTAAGTGTGCACCATTACACGATACTAAGGGAATTATTTCGGATTATGTGCCTTACTGATGGGGAAATACACACGCTCCTAAATAATTTCCTATAACCATTATTTGACCTAGTGATCCGCAAACAAACCCATCCAATGGGGAGGAAGGCACTCAGAGCCAATGCGCAAGTTTGTTGCATCACACGTCAAATTGTAATGGAGGCCGCGGGAATTAATTAAAATGTCCCTCTCCCACTTAGTAAATTGACAATGAGGAATTTTCAAGCATACACAACATGCATATAAAAACAAATCAGCAATAAATATGGAAAAAAATAGAATTTTTCCAACTATTATGGCATTGTTCTCCAATACTTATCCCGTCGTGTCGCCACCTCGTCCGCTCCATCTTTTCCCGTGCGCAAGTCACCAAAGAGATCCGAGCCGAGATCAACTATTTTAATTTACATCCATCGATCCTATACTCCACAAAGGAGTGTACAAATAATCTAGATCGAAAGTAAACTAAAATGAGTGGCTAAACAATGCCGTATTTAATTACAAAAATTAAATACTAATCTAACCTCGTCATCCCCGAGGATTCAAATAATATACATACAATCACACACAAAACAATCACATACACACAAATAGCCATAATAGTCGGATCTTATGCCTGCAAGCAAAAAGTTAGCCTACGCACATCCTACTATTATCCGGCATACTCAATTTGTGATATGTGCATGAATGTAACCGAATCCAAAACACACAAAACCGGAAACCGTGGCTCTGATACCACTTGTAGGGAGTTGCTTCGGAGACTCATTGGCTCCCATGTCCCCGGATTAAAATTTTCACTAATGAAAGAATTAATCCGGATGAGATGAGTTTCCTTAGCACAACCAATTCGTCGTCGTGCTAACAACTTGAGTGATCGCTTGAACAAACTAGTTGTTCAAGCAACACAACTCTTCTAGTTGGTTAGCCGCGGAAGAGACGACGGACGGATCGCTGGTTTTTGTGTTTGTCTTCGGGGTCCATGATTATACAAAATATATACTAATTCACACTTGTATAATCAACACATAAAAGAACATGCTTAGATCAGAATATAAAGTTGTAAAACTTTTATACCTCACGATCTTCTACCATATGTCCTATCCTCCTCGTGGACGACGTGTGGGCGAAGATCCTCCACGAGTAGAAGCCTTCTAGATCGCATTCTTCCCTTCCTTGTCCGCTGTGAACAAAGAGAAGAACCAACAAAACCTTTCCTTTCTAGAACCGGCTACCAAGCAAGGGAGTTTGATGCAACCGCCGGCAAAGGAACGAGTGGATGAGCGCCGGCCAACTTGTTGAAGTGTTGCTGCCGGCCACCTAGAGGTTGGAGAAGTTCTAGCCACCAAGGAGTTGGAGAACCGCCGGCCACCAATGAGCAAAGGAGGAGGAAGAGATGAACACCGGCAATGGATGAGAATAGGATGAGGGGCACCAGGCAAAACCCTAGGGAGAACAAGCTTGCCACCCACTTCTAGCTGCCCAAAACCCTAGCTCCTCTAGGGTTTGTTGCCGCCCACTTTGAGATGAGCCAAACCCTAATTTCCAATCTATATTTTGCCGCCCAAGCCTTAGCCATCTATATATAGAGTTGGGCCTAAGCCTCCTTTAATCTCCACCGTCGGATCTAGGGATTTAATCTCCACCGTCGGATCTAGGGTTTTATCCCAACCGTCGGATCTAGGGTTTCATCCCAACCGTCAGATCTAGGATTTCATCCCAACCGTCAGATCTAGGTTTTCATCCCAACCGTCGATTTTAGGGTTTCATCCTAACCATCGGATCTAGGGATTTAATCCCAACCGTTGGTTCTAGGGTTTCATCCCAACCATCGGATCTAGGGATTTAATCCCAACTGTTGGTTTTAGAGTTTTATTTTACATCCTTGGATCTAGACTTCTTTAGGATTATATTAGGCTACGATAGGGAGCATGTGGAGGAGTTGGATCTTTGCCACCCGATGGATCGGAACCACACAAACTTGATCCATCAATGATGTTCCATTCCACTAGAGGATCATCATTTAACTACCTCACCAACCCCCATAAATTAATATGGGCTCCATATACTATTTGTACATTCATCTCCCCGTGTTTAAGATATCGAATGTCCGTCAATTAATTGATTTACTAACCATCAATTAATTAACATCTAATTCCTCGAGTAGTACCACTCAACCTTATCATCATGTTGACTAAGTCAACCAGCTGGGTTTACATGATGAACCTTATGAGCTCCTCAAGGGGACATCATCAACCTAGTTTATAGGACACGGTTTCCTCCTATAATCAACGGCACACCATGTAAATAATATCATTTCCCAACTTACTGGGAATATTGATTTAATCAATCTAAATCTCACCCTTTGGTAAATCAAAGAAATAAATACTAAGTACATGTGCCCGTTATTATATCGGGATTAAGAGCATGTACAACATAATATCCGAGGTCCGATTCAATTATGTAGTCAACAATTAATTGAATCACCTCTATGTCGGTCCTGCTCAATACACCTAAGTGTACTAGTGTAACTTTATGTTCAAGATAAAACAATACCAAGCTACACTACAACCATGCCAATGGTTTGTCCAAAACCATCTTGGTTGTGAGCCTCTACTTATATTTTACAAGGGACTGATAACATGATCTTCTGTGCCACACAAAGCACCATGTTATCTACAATGTAAAATATTAGACAAAATGCAGACACATATATTAAATATATAAAGTGCAAACAATGATCATGTGATTCTTATTCCAAAATAAAATGTTCATACAAAAAGAGCTAGGCTTTCAGTATACATTCCAACACTATCTGCATCAACAATAGTCTATTTGTCTTGTCCATTACCCAACAGGTAATGATCTGACTAGCATAATTAGTGAAAATCTCTAAGACTGTAGTCTTTGATTTCCACAAGAAATGTGACGACTTGACCCCTATTTTCCGACTCGGTATCAGTCGGCTCTCAAAGGTAAATCACCTTTTCGACACAGGTTCAAGACTCATAGACCTAACAGGTCATTTCCGGGGTCAACTCATACCACAATTATGAACAATAATCAACACACTACAGGTTATTCCCTGTTATATACACTAAAAACATAGCCAACAAAACCGAGAGTATAAACACTAAAGGTAACTCCGGTTGGTCACCTCGATGGACAACCTCTACAACAAGTCTACGCAGGTATAATATATCTAACTATATACACTTGTTAATCAAGTCTAGATAAATATCCAACTAGAAAAATAAGTCATCAAGAATACTTACTTCATGCTGCTTGGAGCTCAGGCCGCTGTCCATCTCATCTAAAAAAAAACAAAACCGAATAAATCGACTCCCGAGAATCTAAGACTCGACACAAAATCAACCTTGTATGGCATCGCAGAACCTAGGTATCTGATACCACTAAAGTTGTCACGCCCCGAGAGCATGTCGTTCCGAAAAGCAAACGGATGACATCTCCCCTGTACGTGACAATATTTCGGGTTAATACAAGGCCCGTAGGTCACAACAACAACAATACACATATATATATGAAAACAAACTAACTACAACAAATACACAAAGGAAACATAAAACACAACATCACAAACTACACATATGCATACCGGTATGACTAACATCGACTCAGAACACCATAACAAAATCAGAAAAAGAAAGGTACCACATTCACAATGTCCGATCACTACAAAACATCACCTAAACCAAATCCATATCGAAACACTAATGAAAACACAAAAAATTCGGACTCTCGGAGTTGAGATGAGATGATGTCAGCCAACCGTGCTCCAAGTCCATCACGAAGTCAGCTACCTATTACCTGGGCGACAGAAAAACCCAGGGTCCGTGGTGGTGGTGAGTAAAACTCAACAGGTAATAGGAAAATATGTAAATATATGTATCAATATTATATGTCATTCAACAGTTTAATCTACTCGTACAATAGGTATACATCAGCATAACAAGTATACATGCATGCATACACTAAGTAAACTGAACAACAAATGATGCTGACATACCTGACAGTTAGCTACTCTATCCTCATCCAACCTGGGCATATATCCACAACATAAGGTATAAGGAATAATACTAACTCACACTACATCACGATATGGGTCGAGGGTATCATAGTGAATAACCAACATGTATACAAGTACCGACCTACTACCATACAGAAAATTCAATAGCATGTATGAATATGTACAAACAAATGCTACAAGCACAGTACATACAAATGCAGCATCACAATAAGCTTATATATATAGACTGCATCTATATATGTATACTAATCATAATCATCCATATATATATATATACATGCATATATGTATATATATGGCAATATGCAAAAATGTCATAAGTCGGCAATGCAGTGTGCATGGTCATGTCGGCTCACCCTAAAGATACCACGACCCCAGTGTGGCCTCGGTGGCTCGAGCATGACAACTGTCCCAACTCAACACCAACCACTACTCTCGAGTGGCCGAGTGGGCAATAGGATCGAGTAGCATATAAGCGTGAAGAGCAAGCTACACGATGGGGGTCCCAACTGTGGGCCATTCCGACAGTCACTACCCATGAGTGGTCGAGTGCCACACACGCAGGACTACGACACACAAATCCAACTATCACCGTCTATAGTGATAGAGTACGGCACCACAATGCTCTGCCCTCACACCGGTTAATCCTCTTATGAGTAACCGTGGAGGCAGGATGACTGGCGACCCTCACAACCACAAGGAAGACCTGGTCACCAACGTGCATGCAAATGACATGAATGCAATATCTCACATACATACATCTACCATAGACTCTCTATTCTACAGGGAGTCATACTAACCAAATCAACGCACTCTCTATCCTGTAGAGAGTCATACTCAAACTGATCATAACACTCTCTATCCTATAGAGAGTCATACCAATCTAATCGACACACTCTCTGTCCTGTAGAGAGTCGTACTCAAATCGATTATCAAGCTAGGACCACCGGTCCATAGCGACACACTAAGTACCATTCACTTGACCATTTACACAATACATGGTCAGTGGTAAACATGCAACCTAAGGGTACTACAATTAACCCTAGGTTCAAGACCTTATCTACCCACGGATGTCCTTTTTACCCAATTTTATAGTCAGGTTGTCATCCAGACTTTACCATTCGGACTTAACTAAACAAATTCTAGGTTACTTACATCACCTATATATATAACTCCTAATCATGATAAAAACAAACATGATAGCAGCAATGGAGTAAACAGCCAACGGTAAAGTATCAAGTACAAGAGTAAATAGAACAGAGTCAAGGTAACATGATGATATAAGATGATCATGCATCTAAATCTGTATGCATTAAACTACCTGACCAGGGTAGGAATTACCCACCTACTGTAATGCTCGTAAAAAAGTCTTCACGTCCGCGGACCTGTCTCGTATCCACGTCTTGCAACCAAAGATTACAACATAAATCAAAGTTCTACTATCAATCTAATAGAAGAACCAAACCAATCCCTTAAAATATTACTCCACATCAATCGATCTATCCATTTTCCTTAATCACATATACTAGATCATTACAAAAGGGACAAACTGTCTCCATTAGCTCTTATTAATGATCTAATAACTACCTAATAGTTAAACAATATTCATATCACCACATAATCGAATCCACACTTACCTAGCTCAATATTAATTGCATAACTCTTTGATTGAAGCTCCAAGTCGCAAACCTAACTCGGTCGTCGAATTTTTTTTCGACAATAGCAACTCGATTTGTTAACCCATTAACTTGTAATTGCAAGAAAATTAGTTTTCCTTTAATCCAAATTCCTAAATAGAAAATAGATACCAAGATTACCCAAAATCAGATGTGAGGCCAATACACAACTATCGATTGACAAATCTTAGCCAATCAAGTTGATACAGGAATACTCGATCACTGCAACACATCTCAAAAATGTCACCACACCTGCTAGATCTGCTACTTCTCGATACTCAAATCTCAAAACAGAGGAAAGGGTAAAGGAAATCAAACCAGTGGAAGAAGAGGGCAACAACCACTTTGGTCACAGTAGGGACAGTGGCGAACAACCACTGGAATCGTAATGAGGTGCTTACGGCGCTCACTGTCGTAAGATCAATGATGCATAGATTAGAAACAAAATCCTCGATGCGTGGTTGCTTGCGCCGTTCTGGCATAGGGAAGGAGGTGAAGTTCTAGCCCTAGAACTTGAGTTTGAAGAAACCAACAGTAAGAAAATAGGGAAAAGAGTGGCGGTGGTGCTCACGTGCTTGACCATGGTCGGCTGGTGTCGCGACTAGGCGACTGCGGCGGCCGAAGATGCAGCTGTGGATGTTGAGCACACGATATCCCCAGCAAGGCTGGTGACCAACATTGTGCACCGACGAGAGGGGCAGCAATGCCAACGCCGACGAACTCAAGATCCCGCGATTAGAAAGGCAGGAGGCATCGGTGTTAGTCACGGGCGACGAAGATCAGCTGGATCGGACGGAGATCGACTGGATTGGGTAGAGATCGGCATCGGCGACAGTAGCTATGGCTCTGTGGCGTGCGGTGGTAGAAGATCATCTCGAGGAGTCGGCGCTAGGGCGGCAGCAGCGAGTGAAGCGGCAGCGGCGAGTGACGCGACGAAAAATTAGAAGGGAGAAGGGAAGGAAATCGTGCTAGAGAATGAGAGGAGGAAAAAGGTTCGATCGAAAGAGGGAAGAGGGGTTTGTGACTGTGGCTGGAAGGAGGAAAGTCGCGATCGGGGAGAAGTCACGAAGGGGAAGAGAAAAGAAGAGTTTCACCGGCCGTTCGGGATTTCGGCGCAGAAACGCTCGGAAATTCAATGGTGAGGAAAACATCGAACGTCTTGGCGTTAAAAATGGGTCGGGTTTTGAATAAAAATCACATCGAGTTTATCCAATAAGACTTAGATCTAGATCCACTGAAACCCCCGTTTTATCACTAAACATGGTTTGGTTCACTTAAATCCCTCACGATGTTTTTTTCTGTGGAATTTTACACGAATAATAGTAAGATGTGTGTAGGTTAACTTTTTGGTTGCAGGCATAGGATCCAACTATTATGGCCATATGTGTGTATGTGATTGTATGTGTGTAATTGTATATTTTGTTGAATCCTCAGGGTTGACGAGGCTAGTATTTAATTTTTGTAATTAGATACGACATTGTTTAGCCACTCTTTTTATTTTAGTTTACTTTCGATCTAGATTTCATGTACACTCCCTCGTGGAGTATATGATTGATGGATGTAAATTAAAATAGTTTTTAGTCTCGGTTCAGATCACCGGATGACTTGTACATGGCATAGGGAGGAGCGGACGAGATGGCGATACGACGGGAGACATATTGAAGACAAAAGCCATAATAGTTGAAAAATATTTATTTTTCATATTTATTGCTTATTGTTTGATATGCATGTCGTAGGCTAGAAAATTTCTCAATTTTAAATTACTAAGTGGGAGAGGGATATTTTTATAAATTACCGTGGCCTCCATTACGATTTGACATGTGATGCAAACAAACTTGCGCATCGGCTCTGAGTGCCTTCCTCCCCATCGGATGAGTTTGTTTGTGGATCACAAGGTCAAATATGGTTATAGGAAATTATTAAGGAGTGTGTGTACTTCCCCATCAGAAGGCACATAACCCGAGATAATTACCTTGGTACCTAGTAATGGTGAACAATTAGATACAAATATAAGTATCCTCCCCATCGGAGTCACTGCTTTTATTTGTAGGGCCGAAGAGGAACCAACTATTAATTTTACTTGACAAAAGGTTAGGTTGACAAGATAGTAAAATTAATGGGTAAAACCTCCCCTTACAAATGTAGAATTCGTATACGTCCACACTATCGTGGCATATGATATTCTCGGTTTTGATTGATTTTGAAATTTTATTGTTTGAGGAATCAATAATTTTTTGAAATCTAAAGTTTTGTTCTATGTGATTCTTAGTTTTTTAAAAAATGACTTTCAGTCCACTTGCTGTGATACTAAAGGAAAATAAACTTACTATACATAATTATGTTGATTGGAAAAGAAATCTAGATATTGTCTTAACTGCTGAAGAGTACAAGTATGTACTCTTCGAAGAGTGTCCTCCTAAGCCTACGAATGAGTTGGAAGTCCTTGGAGCTGAGATTGATGGGAAAACCCAGGTCGATATCATTCTCCAGTTGACAGAAAGGCTTGCTCAGGCTCAGGGCATGGTTGCTCAGAAGGTTTCTACTTCTAAGCCTAAAGGCAAGAAGAAGAAGAAACAAGGTGGAGTAAAGGTGATGGGAGGATCTGAGGGACGAGTGAAGATGTCAAAAGGCAAGTGCTTCACTTGCAAGCAAGATGGACATTGGAAGAAGGACTATCCCAATCCGAAGTAGAACATAGGTATATCCTTTGGTCTAGTCATTGAAACATGTTTAGCGTTGTGATCTATCGACACTTGGTGTGTAGATACGGGAGCCACTGATCATGTCTGCAATACTTTGCAGGGGTTCCAGGAAACTCGACGACTAGCTGAAGTGGAGATTATCGTTTACTTGGGCGATGCCACAAAGGTGGCGGCTATTGTAGTGGGAGATGGTTATTTATCTTTTGATAGGAATAAAACTTTGGTTCTGAAAAATTGCCTTTATGTAACTTTATTTAGAAAGAATTTGATTTCGATTTCTAAATTATTTATGGATGGATATTCTCTTTCTTTTAATGACAGAGTTGTTATAAAAAGAATAGGGAGATTATCTGTTCTTGTGCATTGATAGGAAATTTATATACACTTGAACCAAAAGCTCCCACGATGCAAATAAAAGTTAATAACTCATCTTCTAATTCCAATAAGAGAAAAAAACCATCGAAGATGAACCAAACATATCTTTGGCATCTAAGACTTGGTCATATTAACCTAAGCAGAATTCAAAGGTTGAAAGCTGATGGACCTTTGGGTTCATTAGTGGTGGAAGATTTCCAACCTACGAATCTTGCTTGGAGGGTAAAATGAACAAGAAGCCTTTTAAGGCCAAGGGGTATAGAGCAAAAGATGTGTTGGAATTGGTTCATTCTGATTTATGTGGTCCTATGTCTATCCAGGCTAGAGGTGGTTTTGAGTATTTTATCTCCTTTATAGATGATTATTCGAGATATGGATACATTTACTTAATGCGCTGCAAGTCTGAATGCTTTGACAAGTTCAAAGAATTCAAGGCTGATGTGGAGAAACATCAAGGTAAAAGTATCAAGATACTACGATCTAATCATGGTGGTGAGTACCTCTTAGGAGAGTTTAGGAATTACTTATCAGAGGCTGGGATTCAATCCCAATTGTTTGCACCTGGCACACCCCAGCAGAATGGTGTAGCAGAGCGAAGGAATACGACTCTTATGGAGATGGTTAGATCGATGATGAGTTATTTTGAGTTGCCAGATTCGTTCTGGGGTATGCTCTAGATACGACAGTGTATATTCTGAACTTGATACCATCTAAATCAGTGAATTCTACTCCCACAGAATTGTGGACTGGGCAAAAGCCTAGTCTGAGACATATTCGGATTTGGGAGAGTCCAACACATGTGCTGAAGGTAGATACTAGTAAGTTGGAACCTCGTACAGAAGTGCGCATGTTCATTGGCTATCCTAGAGGAATGAAAGGTGGTTTGTTTTATAGTCCTTGAGATCAGAAGGTTATCGTTAGAACGAATGCTAGATTTCTAGAGGAAGACTATGTGATGAACCATAAGCCCATGAGTAAGATTGTTCTGGAGGCATTGAAAGGGGAAGTCACTACTTCAGTACAACTGGTACAAGAGGATATACCAGAAGTCACTGCACCGCGTGTTACATAGGATACACAGGTGATACCTCGTCATAGTGGGAGGGTTGTTAGACAACCTGATAAATTCATGTTCTTGGGAGAATCTTCTGATTTGGTCCCTGACGAACATGAACCTTATCCCCGGACATATGATGAGGCAATCCAAGATAAAGATGCGGTATCTTGGCAAAGTGCAATGAATACTGAGATTAAATCTATGGCTTCAAATCAAGTCTAGGAGCTAGTAGAACCACTCAATGGTGTAAAAACCATTGGATGCAAGTGGATCTACAAAAGAAAGAGAGGAATACACAGGAAGGTTGAGACCTTCAAATGCGAGGCTTGTTGTGAAGGGGTATACTCAGAAAGAGGATATCAATTATGAGGATACCTTTTCTCCGGTAGTCATGCTTAAGTCTATCCGAATTCTCTTATGTATTGCTGCTCATATGGATTATGAGGTATGATAGATGGATGTCAAAACAGCTTTCCTTAATGGAAGTCTTGAGGAAAACATCTATATGAAGCAACCAGAGGGATTCATTGCAAAAGGCAAAGAGCATCTTGTGTGTAAGCTTAATCGGTCCATTTATGGATTGAAGCAAGCTTCGAGGTCTTGGAACATCCGCTTTGATGAGGTAATCCAGTCTTATGGATTTATTCAAAGTTCGGATAAGTCTTGTGTGTATAAGAGATGTGACAGAAACGTAGTGATATCTCTTGTACTATACGTAGATGATATTTTGTTAATTGGCAACAATGTCAAGGTGTTATCGGACGTATGGGTATGGTTGTCCAAATAGTTTGATATGAAGGACTTGGGAGAAGTGAGACACATCCTTGGGATCAAGGTTATAAGGAATCACAAAAAAAGGTTATTGTGCTTATCTTAACCTTTATACATAGATACAATTATGGATCGTTTTAGCATGCAGAACTCAAAGAAAGGTTTTCTACCTTTTAGGCATGGAGTTCCTTTATCTAAGGAGATGTGTCCTAGAACATCTAAGGAGATAGAGGAGATGAAGGCAGTTCCTTATGCTTCGGCAGTAGGAAGCCTCATGTATGAGATGCTATGTATGAGACTAGATATCTACTTTGTCGTGGGCATGGTTAGCAGATATCAGAGTAATCCAGGACAGGGACATTGGATTGCGGTAAAGCATATATTGAAGTACCTGAGAAGGACTAGGGATTATATGCTAGTTTACCAAACAAGTCAATTGCTCCCTATGGGTTACACAGATTCTGACTTCCGATCAAATAGGGTTAATAGTAACTCTACCTCAGGTTTTGAGTTTACTTTGGGAAATGGAGCTATTGTATGGAGGAGTGTCAAGCATAAATGCATGGCGGACTCTACCATGGAAGCTGAGTAGGTGGCAACCTCTGAGGTGGCCAAAGAAGCTGTATGGCTCAGGAACATCTTGACGGACTTGGATGTGATTCCTGGTATGCTCAGAACTCTCACAATTTATTGTGATAACAGTGGTGTAGTTGCAAACTCGAAGGAACCACGTGTCCATAAGGCAAGTAAATACATAGAGCGCAAGTACCACCTGATACAAGAAATCATAAAGGAGGTAGAAGTTGTTGTCGCCTAGATTGCTTCAGAGGTTACCCTAGTAGATCCTTTCACTAAGGCCCTTCAAGAGAGAGCTTTTTATAAGCATGTGGAGGGAATGCGAATCAGATGTATGCCAGTATGAGGACAGCATAGTCTTTTAGTATAAGTTGGAGATTGTTGAGATGTATACTGAAAAGTATATCTTTTGTATGAACATATTTATTTTTGAAATAATAATCATATGATCATTGTTTGCATATTTATGGTTATGCATATTTGTCTAATACATTACATTGTAGATAACATGGTGTGTAGTGTCACACGGGAGATCATGTTATCGGCTCCTTGCAAAGTTTAAGTAAAGGCTGACAACAGAGATGGCTTTGGACAAACCATTAGTATGGTTGTGGTGTGATTTTGTATTGGTTTGTCTTGACCATAGAATCCACTAGTACACTTTGTGTGTATTGAGCAGGACCGACTTAGAGATGATTCGATTTATTGCTAACTAAATAATCGAATCAAACCTCAGATATTATATTGTACATGCTCTTAATTCCAATATAATAATGGGCACATATACTTAGTATTCATTTTTTGATTTACCAATGGGCGAGATTTATAGATTAAATCGATAGGCTCGGTAAGTTGAGAAATGATATTATTTATATGGTGTGCCGTTGATTTTAAGAGGAAACCGTGTCCTATATATTAGGATGATGATGTCCCCTTAAGGAGCTCATAAGGTTCATCATGTAAACCCTGCAGGTGGACTTGGTCCGACATGATGATAAGGATGAGTGGTACTACTCATGGAGTTAGATGTTGATTAATTAATGGTCAGTAAATTAATTAATCGACGGACATTCGAGATCTTAAACACGGGGAGATAAATGTACAAATAATATATGGAGCCCATATTAACTTATGGGGATTGGTGAGGAAGATCAATGATAATCCTTTAGTGGATTGGATTATCATTAATGGATCGGACTTTATGTGGGCTTGATCCATTGGGTGGCCAAGATCCAACTCCTCCTCATGGTCCCTATTGTAGCCTATTAAAACCTCATGAAGCCTAGATCCAATGGTTGAAAAGAAAACTCTAGAAACAATGGTAGAGATTAAATCTCTAGATCCGACGGTTGAGATTAAATCTCTAGATCCGACGGTTGAGATTAAATCACTAGAACCAATGATGGAGATTAAAACAAGGTTTATCCCTAACTCTATAAAAAGGGGCTTAAGGGTTGGCGTGGAGAATAAGAATCAAAGGAGGGGCTAGGGTTTTGGGCGGCAAGGAGGCTTAGGGCTTTGGGTGGCCACAATTAAGGAAAGAATTTCCTTTCTCTTCTTCTTCTTGTTGTTGGCCGGAGCCCAAGGTTTGCTTCTCCCCTCCTTGGCCGGCGTTGAAGCCCTCCCTCTCTTCACCTTGGCTGGTGGAAACAAAGCTTAGGGTCTTCCCTTGGAGCTTTTGGTCGCCATCCATCTCCTTCATCCATTCCTTTGGTCGGCGCACACTAAGTTGGTGCTTGGTGGTTGGCACAAACAAGGAGAGGAAGAGTTTTGTTATTGATCTTCCTTTTATCGGAGAGAACAAGGATAGGAAGATTGGTGATCTAAGAGCTTTGACTTTTTGAAGATCGTCGCCCACACGATGTCCAAAAGGAGGAAGGACATACAATAGAAGATCGAGAGGTATAACGATTGTCTATTTTCTTTTTTAACATGTCTATAATTGTTTTTCAATCATATACATGTTATATATTCTATTTTTATGATTAAATATACTTGGACCCCGAACATAAACACAAAAGCCGGCAATCCGTATATCGTCGATTTTGCGACTATTCGTAGAATAGAGTTGATTGCTTGAACAACAAGTTTGTTCAAGTGACTACTCTAATCGAATAGCACAACGCTGAAACGGTTGCTTGGTTGATCCCTTTTGTCTAGGATTAATTTTTTTTAATCTGAGGACGTCGATGGGATCACCATGAACAAGCGACCGAGTTGAAGTGGGAAGCGAAGTTTCCTACCTTCAACACAGAAGATCATGTTATCAGTTCCTTGTAGAGTATAAGTAGAGGCTCATAACCAAGATGGGTTTGGACAAACCATTGACATGGTTGTAGTGTAGTTTGGTATTGATTTTTCTTGACAATAGAATTACACTAGTACACTTTGTGTTTATTGAGTAGGACCAATTTAGAGGTGATTCGATTTATACTGACTATATAATTGAATCGGACCTCAAATATTATGGTGTACATGCTCTTAATCTCGATATAATAACGGGCACATGTACTTAATATTTATTTCTTTGATTTACCAATGGGCAAGATTTATGGGTTAAATCGATAGGCCCGGTAAGTTAGGAAATAATATTTTTTACATGGTGTGCCATTGATTATAGGAGGAAACCGTGTCCTATGTATTAAGATGATGATGTCCCCTTGAGGAGCTCATAAGAATCATGAAAATATTGTAGGTGGACTTGGTCTAACATGATGATGAGGTTGAGTGGTACTACTCATGGAGTTAAATGTTAATTAGTTAATTTGTAGTAAATTAATTAATTAACGGACATTCGATATCTTAAACATGGGGAGATATTTTGTACAAATAATATATGGAGCCCATATTTAATTATGGGGGTTGGTGAGATAGATCGATGATGATTGCTTTTGTCATGCCCCGAGAGTATGCCGAGCTGAAAATAATCAGACAACATCTCCCCTGTACGTGATACAATTTCCTGATATACATAAAGCCTTTCGGCCACAATCACATAACAAATATATATACATAATCCATACAAACACAGTGGAAGATACAGACAAATAATAAATACACAACGACTAAACTATGCACTCCGGAGTTACTTGACACAACAAAAACCATAATAGTAAACCACATCAGAAATCAAATACATACAACACATCCGTAACCACAAATACGGAAACAATACAGGATAAAATCCCAAAATGACAATCCAACAGAATACCACAAATCGTAATAAACCTCTATCCGTTCGGTGTGAGATGGGATCAGCTAGCAAAGCTCCGAACGTCCAAGGAATCTTCTACATGTTACCTGGGCGACAACAAACCCAAGGACCGGGGTGGTGAGTATAAACTCAGCGGTAATATATAGAAAGTGCATGAAACCCATATAGAATATAGAGATCTACAAGTATACATGTGAAGATCTACAGGTATACAACATGAGTCTAATAGACATACAATCCTAATGTAATAACAAGTAACCACAGTATAGTTATACTCAATGCATATACTAACCTGATCAACTGAACATGAAGTAATGTACTAACGTACCTGACAGTCTGCACCACCATAAGCTATATCATCCTGAATAGGTGTACAATAACATAACCCATATAACATACAAGGTCAATCCCATACCTGACCAACACTTAGGCATATGAACAGTATATAATCACATGCAATAACATCCTGGTCCATACTAGGACATGATGATAATTAAATACATATAACAGTCTAGACCAACCCATATATCATGCTCAACACACAGCAGTATAATAATATGCAATTGACATGTATCATGATGAACAAACATATACAACAATCATAGCTCAATCAATTGCAGCATCTCATAGGCATATGTAAAACATATATCAAATACATGCATACATATATATCAGCATTGCATATGCATGGCCATGTCTGAGGACCCGTCCAACCACGACCCTACAGTGGCCAGGGTGGCACAACATGACTACTATCCCGACTCCAGCCGGCACCACTCTCGAGTGACCGAGTTGGGTAGTGTGACTTGTAGCTAGCCGCCATAGAGCTATATGCTACCCTAGGGATCCTTGCTGCAAGCGACTCTAGCTACCACTACCCATGAGTGGTCGAGTGATGCATGACAAGATAAGCTGCACGCCACTCCAGCTACCACCGTCTATAGTGGTCGAGTGTGGCACATACAATGCTCTGCCCTCAACCCTACTACCACTACCCCGAGTGGCTGAGGAGGTAGGATGACTGATGACCCGTCTCAACCACAAGAGAGACCCCAGTCAACAGCATGCATGCAATGTAATGATGCATAGCTCCACATTAGTATTCTCGCAACACTCCCTATCCAACGGGGAGTCCTGGTCAACAAAAAGTCAACTATGCAAGGACTACTAATCCACAAGACACTCTCTCTACCAAACAAAGAGTCATATACAACTGATAGTTAACAACGCTAAGACCTCTAGTTCGTAGCGATATACTATCGAAAATTCATATAACCATACACAGATACATGATCCATAATGGATATACAATCACGCTAGGACCTCCAGTCCCTAGCCACATAATGACAACCACACACTTATCTATGCACAGACGACTAGATACACCATAGTTACACAACTAATATGTGTACGATACAAGAATCGACTCCATAATATGATCCATCGCCTAACCCTAGTGATGTAACACAGTAACCAAATTTAAGGTCACAAGATAACCCTAAGCACATGTACTAAACTAAACATCTATCAGCTAAAACAGTAGGGTTTGTAATTCATATCCGGGATAAAAGAAGGATGAACTAACAGCAATATCTCAAAGATCAAGGATAAGTACAAGCACATATCATGCACCAGATTCAGATTAAAACTACCTGACCAGGGTAGATATTACCCACCTGACACGAAGCTCCTAATAGAAATCCTCACGGTCGTGGAGCTGCTTCATATCCCAAACCTGCACATAATAGTAAACTACGGTTAAGTTATAGCACCCAATAAATATATAGGTTAACTACTACATTTTTGTATCCACGTTCTTTCCTCGAATACAAGTTATCTGACCATTCAAAGCAAATCTCAATACTTCGTAATTCACAGCTCTTCACTACCAAAATCACTCAACACTTACCCTTACATTTCTTCATCCACTCACCGGAACACCACAACACAACAACCACATCGCAATTATCAACTCCAAGATCAACTGAATCCATTAACAAAATTTAGATCAACCTGCATACTCACAAATCTAAGCTCACCATAACTGCATAGCTCACTTCAATTGCATCACCAACACATTCCTCAAATCTCTGCCCCAACCCACACAAATCTAAGCTCTCAACCTCACAATCTATCAACACAACATAACCAATAGGGCAACCAACCAATGCTTCCACTTTTGGTGCAATCAAATGAATGAAACTCTACCCACGATGAGGATAAGCTGAACATAAGAGAAGGCAACAACAGATCGGCTCACCATTAAGCAACGCAAGGAGGAAATGTCAGATGTGAGCTCGGAAACTCTAAAGAGATGATTGTAGGCTGGTGGCAGAGCTGACTGGAGCAAACAACTGACGGAGGTGGAAGAAGCGACGACGATCGCGTGCACGACCACTACCATGGCTGAAGGAGCTCGCGATGCTCAATCGAAGTAGGTTATCAAAATCTTACCCAAGAAGCTCCGATGACAAGAAAATGGCGAAGTAGTAATCGGTGGTTCTAACAGTGCCTCCAGCTAAAGATTGCCGGAGAACTCCTACTGCCCTCGCCACAAGTCCACCAGCTGCAACGTCAATGGAGTCGATCCGTCTTCCCTCGTCGCTGACAGAGATATCAAAGGTAGCTCCCCATCGTTGTCTTCATTTCTCCCCTGATCCGTAATCGTCGTCCTGTAGATGGAAGCTAGCTCTTCTCCTCTCGCTAGGCCGCCGATCTCCAGTCGACGAGAACCCAGCTGAGCAACCCACTTCGCGGCAAAGAGGAAGAAGAGAGCCGAAGAGGGGATTCGGTGATCGTGATGAGGAACACCCGAAAATCGCGAAGAGAAGAAGAAAGTACAGTGCTCGATCGAGTTTGGGCTTATATAAGTCGTTCCACTTTAGGCTTGAATCGGGTTTAAGATCAAACATAATCTAAGTTGAGCGTAACCCTAATTAACCTTTGCCCCTTTGATTAACCCAATTAACTACTATAAAGGTTAATCCCTATATTTTTTTTTCGTATCTTACATTCTCCCCCACTTATAAAAATTTGGTCCCCAAATTTCTGACTCATGTACGAGTACGAGATGTCACAACAACCTCTCAAGTATATGGAGAAAAGTCACACACCTCCAGTGACTAAGTGGGGTATTGAGCCTCTAAAATCTGTCATGGATCCTCTCAACAGACCTTTTAATGTCTGAATAACACCCTCATATAGCTCGCCTAGCAAAAAGTACATAATTGTACCGTAGTGGAGCTCTATTCTCGTGACCGATGGAAGACTTTGCCAGAATCATAAGGTGAATCATAAATCACTATCGGAAATAATACTCAAGGATACTCCCATGAATATAATTCCGTCAAGCGATCCAATGAAATCCATCTTACGGCTCGGAAGGAAATGAGCAGACCTAGCGAATCGATCATCGATTACCCAAATCACATCCAGTCCTTTCCAAATTCTAGATAATCTCCCAACACAGTCTAACGTACTAAGCTCCCACTTCATCATGGTACGTAACTCTACCGATCACTAATATTCCACCTTTACTTGTTGGCACATCAACTACGGAATCATCGATGTCCCATATATCGTTCTACCAACAAGGATGTTTCAACATACTATTTTCTTCGGATACGGAGAATTCCTTTCTCACAAGAGAAATCAATCTACTCTCCAAAATCCACTCTACCACACAACACTAGAAGACTATAATAACTAATCTTTTTTGTTATAACTGTCCGTGTTCTAGCCACTCTATAGCAACTACCCCGTAGCTAGCCAAAACTCTAGGAGCACTCCTGCTCTATACATCTACTAATCAAGATAATAACTGCTTATCTTCTAGTTCCTCAACTGATGTACGCCTAAGATATGTCTCAATCAACTACATTAGGATCGCTCCTAATCCCTGAAATGATACATCTATGTGTAGTACCCTTCCTTTCCCAATGGAAGGACTAACTAACACTGATGCAAAAGTCAGTCACCGTCTAGGCCCTGAAACCTAGCTTCACTAACTTCCGACCAGGTGATTTCCATCACCTTCTTGGTCCAACAAGTCAGCAATATAGTAACGCCAGCGCATCCTATCCACATCTACGATAAATACCAAATCAATCTAGGGAAACCACAACTTCCCTCAAGATTGGGAATATATCCATAGATATATCCTCCACAGATATGATGACAATTGATCTCAAATACTCCAAGAGTACTTGATTCCCCAAATCCATGAACGACTAAATCGTCGATAAGTCTAACAACATTATCAACAGCTCATAAAATTCATACTATGTATGAAATGTTACCTTCTACACACTTGCATCATTTACTCTGAGCTGATGATAGCTTAATCATCACACCGACAATGATAATTGTATGAAACACACGAATCATAAATCAACCCTAGAGTATACACAGGTGTCCTTTAACTGATCTAAACAGATCATCTATCGAGAAAAAAAGATGTCCATTTTCAACAACTACTGCATTCCAATCATCGATAATCGATGCATAGCCTCAAAGGTCTATCTCTCTTTTAACAAAGAGTTACGAGTCTTCTCAAGAAGAACACTAGGAAAGTTAAATCTCCCATCCAATACCTCATATAATCGCAACATACATTCTTCTAATTTCCACAGTGTTTAGCAACATTGATACCAATAAAATCATCTCCCAGTATGAGGTCTTCAATATCGGAACTATTCCCGAAATCAACCCCCCAATCGCATATTTCCACTTGCCCATACCGTGGCAAGCTCAGGTGTTCATCTGGAACTATATCCGAATACTCTCGAATTATATGCACATCCGAGATACATGTTATACCATCATTTCAACAATTAACTATCCGTAAGAAAATCTCTATATTAGAGGTATGTCTAGCAAAGGCTAAGGGTATGCCTTGACTACTTGGTTGTTGATCAACATCTCACCAGATGGTAGAGAAAAATCACCAACCCACAAATCGATAGGAACCCTTCTAATCCTATCTAAGAACGTTCTAGATAAAGATACCAATAAACTACCCGTATCTCTCGATACACCAGCAAATAGGGTAACCAAAAGTAATACCCCCAACTGACCACTTCTTCGGTCTTCTATACCTCTTCCCGAGTAACCATGTAAACTCGTCCCACTTCTCCTCTTAGCGACTGCGCTCATGTAGATGCAAAAGATGACCATAGAGGAACTGAAGTCAACTGCTGAAATGAGGTACAAACTAAAACAACTGCAACGGAGACAGTAAACACTATTGTACTGGCAAAGGTACACATTCGGCTGTAAAATACTAAAGAACTATCAACATCATAGCATGCTCCAACTCTGCAAATAGTATAACTGCATCTGGAGAATACAACATAGATATGACCATCATCATAATCTCTCTCCACTTTACAAAGCATAACCATGCCTGGGAAGGTAATAGTTGTCTTCTAGACATCTAAGTTTTTTGAGATGTCATCTATTGATACTGCTGAGTAAATTTCTTCTCTCGGATGGAAGTATCAAAGAGCTCCAACTATATCTGAGGTAGTAGATTGCTGCTAATGTGATAACCCAATCTTCTACGATGATCTTGGCTTCCGAGGTTGTGGATCGTCCTCTCGAAAGCATCATTCATAGTCTTCAACTGAGTCTTCAATGTACATACTCTCCTCTTGGGTACTGGCTGCATATAGTATAAACGGACAAAATGATCCACCGGATAATCTGACTCTACATCTCGTCGTGACCCGCACTACACACACATAATCTCCCTTCGAAGTCTTCCTCTAATTTCACTGATAAACATGAAAAGATGCTGACGATCTACAGTTTGTCTTCTATGATAGGAAAACTCTCCAATAGTCGCTCGTGGCCCATGACTCCAATCTTGTTCCTTTTGTCAAACATTCAGAGAATTCTAATTCGAATAATTTGACTTGCAATGTCTGCTTATCAAATCTCCAACTCTTAAAATACTTGCTACGGAGTCATTTCTATACACATGACTCGGTCTAATGCCTTCCGATAGGATCTGGTAGGAGATCCAAACATCCTGATCAAGATGTCAGCCAATAAACTGTGGGTGGCTAATACCAACCCAATCACATTCTTGAGCTATTAAATGGTCGTAACCTTCGCAAGTCTAACGACTTTGCATGGTACTCCCATTACCAAATGATCACCCTACTCGAAGCTCAAGAATTCCCTGACAATGAGTCAAAGAAGATGACGTGGGAAATACTCTCTCACAACATCACTAAACTGTGACCAAGTGATACCTTATTTCTTGAAGGCTATTTCCTATCTCTTCCACCAAGTACCGGCTAGATCCGGATAATGGTATTCAACTAACACTACTTTCTTCGTATAACACGAGTTAAGTACTCAAAAGTTCTCTCAAAGTTATACAACCTAAAACGACCAATCTGGGGATCAAAATCCCCATGAATATCATCCAGTAATTTTCTACTATCTTCACCAACAATAGTATACTTGCTTAGTCCATTACCCCTCAGGTAATAATCTGACAAGCATAATTAGTGAAAATTCTTGGGAGTGTAATCTTTGATCTCCACAAGAGATGTGACTACCTAGACCCTGCTTTTCGACTCGGTATCAGTCGTCTCTCAAAGTTAATTACCTTTTCGATAGTAGGTACATGTCTAATAACCTCAACATGTTGTTCTCATGGTCAACTCAAACCACGGTTACGAATACTAACCAACACCCTACAAGTCATCCATGTTATAAGCAACTAAATGTATAGCCAACAGAAGGATATGTAATAATAGTTAACATACCTTAAACCTTGTAGCTCGAAGATGTCCGCAATAGCCAGATCCCATAACTCACAAAACAAAAACCGAGTAAAGTAAAACTCGATGTCCGAATGAAATCAAATCCGAAAGTGGACTTCGCAACCTAGGGCTCTGATACCAATAAAATTGTCAAGCCCCGAGAGTATGTCGTGCCGAAAAGCAATCGGATGACATCTCCCCTATACGTGGAAACATATCCTGTTAATACATGCCCCGTAGGCCCACAACTACAACATAATAGGCAAACATGAATATACTAAACACAGTGGAAATATATTAAGAGGTAAACAAGCTACAAAGACCCAACTGTGCACTCCGGAGTGACTTGACACGACAAAAATCATAATTGAAACCACATCAAAAGTCAAATACATACAACACATCCATAACCACAAATACAGAAACAATACAGGATAAAATCCCAAAATGACAATCCAACAGAATACCATAAATCGTAATAAACCTCTATGCGTTCGGTGTGAGATGAGATCAGCTGGAGGAGCTCTGAACGTCCAAGGAATCTTCTACCTGTTACCAGGGCGACAAGAAACCCAGGGTCTAGTGTGGTGAGTATAAACTTAGGGGTAATATATAGAAAGTGCATGAACAACATATAGAATATAGAGATCTACAAGTATACATGTTAAGATCTATAGGTATACAGCATGAGTCCAATAGACATACAGTCCTAATGTAATAACAAGTAACCACAGTATAGTCATACTCAATCCATATACTAAACGGATAAACTGAACATGAAGTAATGTACTAACGTACCTGACGGTCTGCACCACTATAAGCTATATCATCCTGAATAGGTGTATAATGTTAGTAATATATGAGAGATGTCCTAAGGCAATCGCCTTATGTATGAACCATTTATATGATAAATGAAGATTCACTATTTGAGTATACATGTTTTATGTATTTGATTGGATCTTAAACTCATTTACTGAATGTCCACGATACGATTCACAAGATGAGAGAATTTGTGATTGGATCACAACTAGTGAGTATCTCTACATGTGTAATTGTGATGTATCAGAATTATCCCTAGTCGATGAATTGATGGATTTGGACACCATCAATTCTGTCGAGACTAGCACGAGGTATACTCCTTGGTGTATCCAAGCAGCTGATTCTCACTCGCTGGAGACATTGTGATGTCCGGAGTTAATCGTGGATGCTAGTTATGGTAACTAGTTCATTGGAGTGACCAGCCGTAAGACTTCATATGGTTCTCTGCATATATAGATTTGTCAATGAAGTTCTTACTATGGCTTAAGTGCGATGTTCCTTTGACTTGCGGTATTCAAGTCATCTTGATCATGGAGACTTATGCTTTGACATCTTAAGCAAACATCTCTGAGGAGATGTGGACCCGGGATGATTGGGTATAAGTCGAAGTGATCGAAGGTGTTTGAATAGCCTATAAAGGATTCACCACTCCTTGCGAGGAGATGTATACCCATGGCCTCTCGTCGGATTGTTACTAAAGTCTCGCCAAAGCATTACATGTTTAGAGTAAGGTACTCTTCGATACATGTGGAGTAACTAGAATCTAGGGACGAGGAAATGATACTTGGGCTAGGTGTGACGTAGTCAGCCTAGTGGGGACTGACACTATAGACCATGTCCTGAACCAAGTGGGTATAAGATGAGTGAAGGGAATGGGGCACGAATCATTCAAGCTGCTGAAGGGTTTCAGAAATAGTTCTGGATTAACCGTTGATCTTTTCGGTTAATTGGGGATCATGATGTACTACTAGGTGCCACTCATGATCGTTCTATAATTAATGGTTAATTATAGATGGCCAACATAAACCGAGAACCTATTTGGTCACACGCACAACGAGCGTAATCCAAAGGATTTAAAACGAGCTTGAGAATGGGATTCTCAGACCGAGAGAAACTATGTTTGGTTGGACCAAACATAAAGCGAGCATGAAATTGTTTCAGTCGCAATGGAAGCGTGGATGGGCCGTGTCTTATGAAGACATAATGGATGGACTAAAATGGTTTGGTTCTAATCCAATGGAGGAGAATAAACCAAAGGGGTTTGGTTTATTTTAAACGAATGAACCAAAAGTTGGTTCAGTTCGTTTTAACTTAAAATAAACCATCATGGTTTGGTTTATTTTAACTTATCTTAATGGAGCGGGTTAACGGGCTTTATGGATATGATCCATTAACCATTAAGAGAATTAGTTCTCTATAAAATAGGGCTTAAACCCTAATCCTAAAAACCCTAATTGGAGTTGCCTCCCAACCTAGTTGTGCCGCCCCCTCCATCTCCTCTCCTAATCGGCGCCAACCTTAGGTGTGCCGCCGCCCATCCCATAGCTCCTCCAACCGGCGTCCAGAAGGCAGCTTCCTTCCTCCTCGCCGGCGTCGAGCTGCTGCCGGAAGAGTTCCGGCGATCCTCCTTAGGTTTGGCATCAAGGTGAGCACTTGGCTTCCTTGTTTTGGCCGGCGCCTACTCCTCCACCAAGATGTCCAGTTTTCTGGACAGCTTCTTCTCCTCTCGTCGGAGCATCATTTGGACGACGGTTAGTGCTCCGACAACGGCTAACTTACCGGGGATTTGATCTCCGGTAATCCTCTGAGGTGGAGGACGAAGGATTCGTCAAACGGTTGACGAATACCTCTCCGGAGAAGCGAGTTTTGAGAACTCGTTTTAGGATCCGAATTTGGATTCGGATCGTGATCATCTCTCGATCACGTCGTCTTCAACACGAGGCTAGTAACCCGTACGAAGACGAAACTCGTGACTTAGCGAAGTCATCCCGAGGAGCTCGGCGTGGATACGGATAGAGACGATTCTTACGAGGATCGTTCCGGTTGATGCCGTTCCCGCTACACGTCATACGGAAGGTATAACGTAGATAATTTTCTTTTATTGCAAATTTTAATTTACGGTTATGTCTACACTTGTTGTAATAGCATGCGTGTGTTGTGTGTGTTGTAATAAATATAGATTTATTATTTTTAATTGCTTCCGTTGTGCTCATGTTTACAAAACATGATCGAACACACACACGCCGTGGTGCCGGAAACCCAACATATAATAACATAACCCATATAACATACAAGGTCAATCCCATACCTGACCAACACTCAGGCATATAAACAGTATATATTCACATGTAATAACATCCCAACTAAGATATGTCGCTAATCAAATGCATACAACAGTCTAGCCCAACACATATATCATGCTCAACACACAACAGTATAATAATATGCAAATGACATATATCATGATGAACAAACATATGCAGCAATCATAGCTCAATCAAATGCAACATCTCACAGGCATATGTAAAACATATATCAAATACATGCATACATATATATCAGAAATGCATATGCATGGCCATGTCTGTGGACCCGTCCAACCATGACCCCAGAGTGGCGAGGGTGGCACAACATGACTACTATCCCCCCTCAACTCGCCACCACTCACGAGTGACCGAGTTGGGTAATGTGACTGGTAGCTAGCTGCCATAGAGCTATATGCTACCCTAGGGGTCCTTGCTGCAAGCGACTCTAGCTATCACTACCCATTAGTGGCCTAGTGCTGCACGATTGGACAAGCTGCATGCCACTCTAGCTGCCACCATCTATAGTGGTTGAGTGAGGCACATCCAATGCTCTACCCTCCACCCTGCTACCACTACCCCAAGTGGCCGGCGAGGCAGGATGATTGACGACCCATCTCAACCACAAGGGAGACCCCAGTCGACATCATGCATGCAATGTAATGATGCATATCTCCACATACGTATCCTCGCAACACTCCCTATCCCACGGGAAGTCCTAGTCAATCAAAAGTCAACTATGCAAGGACTACTAATCCACAAGACACTCTCTCTACCAAACAAAGAGTCATACATAACTGACATTCAACCATGATAAGACCTCCAATCCGTAGCGATATACTATCGAAAATCCATATAACCATACACAAATACACAATCCATAATGGATATACAATCACGCTAGGACCTCCAGTCCGAAGCCACATACTGACAACCACACACTTATCTATGCACAGACGACTAGATCCATCATTGTTGCACAACTAATATGTGTGTGATACAACAATCGACTCCATAATCTGATCCATCACCTAACCCTAGTGATGTAACACAGTAATGAAATCTGAGGTCACAAGATAACCCTAACCACATGTTAGGATGTATACTGAAAAGTCTATCTTTTGTATGAACATCTTTATTTTTGAAAAAAGAATCACATGATCTTTGTTTGCATTTTTATGGTTATGCAATATTGTCTAATACATTACATTGTAGATAACATGGTGTGTGGTGTCACATGGGAGATCATGTTATCGGCTCCTTGTAAAGTATAAGTAAAGGCTCACAACCGAGATGGCTTTGGAAAACCATCAGAATGGTTGTAGTGTGATTTGGTATTGGTTTGTCTTGACCATAGAATCACACTAGTGCACTTTGTGTGTATTAAGCAGGACCGACTTAGAGATGATTTGATTTATTGCTGACTACATAATCGAATCAGACCTCAGATATTATTATGTACATGCTCTTAATCCCGATATAATAATGGGAACATATACTTAGTATTCATCTCTTTGATTTACAAATGGGCGAGATTTATAGATTAAATAGATAGGCTCGGTAAGTTGGGAGATGATATTATTTATATGGTGTGTCGTTGATTATAGGAGAAAACCGTGTCCTATATATTAGGATGATAATGTATCCTTGAGGAGCTAAAAAAGTTCATCATGTAAACCCTGCAGGTGGACTTAGTCCGGTATGATGAAAAGGATGAGTGGTACTACTCATGGAGTTAGATGTTGATTAATTAATGGTCAGTAAATTAATTAATCGACGGACATTCGAGAACTTAAACAAGAGGAGAAAATGTACAAATAATATATGGATGTCATATTAACTTATGGGGGTTGGTGAGGTAGATCAATGATAATCCATTAGTGGATTGAATTATCATTAATGGATCGGACTTTATGTGGGCTTGATCCATGGGTGGCCAAGATCCAACTCCTCCTCATGGTCCCTATTGTAGCCTATTAACACCTCATGAAGCTTAGATCAAATGGATGAAAACAAAACTCTAGATCCAAAGGTAGAGATTAAATCTCTAGATCCGATGGTTGAGATTAAATCTCTAGATCCGAAGGTTGAGATTAAATCCCTAGAACCAAAGGTGGAGATTAAATCAAGCCTTAAGCCTAACTCTATAAATATGGGCTTGAGGGTGGGTAGAAATAATGAATTAGAGGAAAGGGGGGCTAGGGTTTTGGGCGGCAAGGGCAAGGGAGGCTTAGGGTTTTGGGTGGCCACAATTAAGGAAAGATGTTTTCTTCTTATTCTTCCTTGAGGTGGCCGGCGCCCTTCTTCCCTATTCTCTCCTTGGTTTCCCCGGTGTCCAACCTTCTTCCTTTCATCTATGGCTTAAGAGGTTAGGGTTTGCTTCCCTTGGATGGCAAGGAATCCTAGTTAGGTTAGGATTGGGATTGGGCGGCTAGGGTTTGAGAAGGGGTGGGCGGCAACAATGGGAAAGAGGTTTTTCTTCTTCTTCCTTGGTGGCCGTCACCCATCCTTTTCCTATGCACCTTGCCCAGAGCTCAACCTATTCCTCTTCTTCTTCTTGGACGGTGGACACAAGAGCTAGGGATTCATTTCTTGAAGCTTTTGGCCGGCGCCTACACTTCTAGTCTTCATCTCTTTGGGCCGGCGGCAAGCATCAAGCTTGGAGCTTGATGGTTGGTCCTATATAAGAGAAGAGTTTAGTTTTTATGATCTTCCTTTGTTCGGAGAGAACAAGGAAGGTAGATTGGTGATCTAGGAGCTTCAACTTTTGGTAGATCGTCGCCCACACGACGTTCGAAAGGAGGAAGGTCATACAATAGTAGATTGAGAGGTATATCGATTCTCTATTTTCATATGCTACATGTTTGTATTTGTTTTTCAATTATGAGCATGATATATTCTGTTTGTGGCTAAATAATACTTGGATCTCGAACATAAATACAAAAGCTGGTGATCCGTACATCGTATATTTCGCGGCTACTCGTAGAATAGAGGTTGGTTGCTTGAACAATGAGTTTGTTCAAGTGACCTCTCTAAACGAATAACACGACGATGACTTGATTGTTTGGGCAATCCCTTTTGTCTAGGATTAAATTTTTTAATCCGAGGACATCGATGGGATTGCCATGAACAAATAACCAAGGTGAAGTGGGAAGCGACGTTTCACCTCACGGATTGATCAGAAAAACAAAAACCTACAATTGATATAATAGCCAAGGTTTCTAGTTTTGTGTGTTTAGGATTCGGTTAATTTTTATGCACTTTTCATATATTATATATGTCGGATAATAGTAGGATATGCGTAGGTTAACTCTTTGGTTGCAGGCATAAGATCCGACTATTATGGCCATATGTGTGTATGTGATTGTATGTGTATATTTTGTTGAATCCTCGGGGTTGACGAGGCTAGTATTTAATTTTTTGTAAATTAGATACGACATTGTTTAGCCTCTCTTTTTATTTTAGTTTACTTTCGATCTAGATTTCATGTACACTCCCTTGTGGAGTACAAGATCGATGGATATAAATTAAAATAGATTTTAGTCTCGGCTCGGATCTCCGGATGACTCATAGATGGCGTAGGAGGAGCGGAGGAGAAGGCATTGCGACGGGAGACATATTGAAGACAAAAGCCATAATAGTTGGAAAATAATTTATTTTTCATATTTATTGCTTTTTGTTTGATTTGAATGTCGTAGGCTAGGAAAATTGCTCAATTTCAAATTACTTAGTGGGAGAGGGATATATTTATAAATTCGCACGACCTCCATTACAATTTGACATGTGATGCAAATAAACTTGCGCGTCGGCTCTGAGTGCCTTCCACCCCATCGGATGAGTTTGTTTGCGGATCACAAGGTCAAATATGGTTATAGGGAATTATTAAGGAGCGTGTGTACTTCCCCATCGTAAGGCACATAACCCGAGATAATTACCTTGGTACCAAGTAATGGTGAACACTTAGATATAAATATAAGTATCCTCCCCATCAGAGTCATTGCTTTTATTTGTAGGGCCGAAGAGAAACCAACTATTAATTTTACTTATCAAAAAGTTAGGTAGACAAGATAGTAAAATTAATGGGTAAATTCTCCTCTTACAAATGTAGAATTTGTATACGTCCACACTATCATGGCATACGATATTCTCGGTGTTTTGAGGTTTTGGTTGATTTTAAAAAAATTTATTGTTTGAGGAATCAATAATTTTTTGAAATCTACAGTAATGATCTATGTGATTCTTAGGATTTTTAAAAAATGACTTTCAGTCCACTTTTTGTGATACTAAAAGAAAATAAGCTTACTATACCCAAATTTTGTTGATTGGAAAAGAATCAAGATAATGTCTTAACTGCTGAGGAGTACAAGTATGTACTGTTCGAAGAGTGTCCTCCTAAGCCCGCAAATGAGCTGGAAGTCCTTGGAGCTGAAATCGATGGGGAAACCCAGGTCGATATCATTCTCCAATCGAGAGAAAGGCTTGCTTAGGCTCAGGCCATGGTTGCTTAGAAGGTTTCTACTTCTAAGCCAAAAGGCAAGAAGAAGAAGAAACAAGGTGGAGCAAAAATGGTGGGAGGATCTCAGGGAGGAGTGAAGAAGCCGAAAGGCAAGTACTTCACTTGCAAGCATGATGGATATTGGAAGAAGGACTGTCCCAATCTGAAACAGAACAAAGGTATATCCTTTGGTCTAGTCGTTGAAACATGGTTAGCGGTGTTATCTATCGGCACCTGGTGTGTAGATACGGGAGCCTCTGATCATGTCTGCAATACTTTGCAGGGGTTCCAGGAAACCCGACGATGAGCTGAGGGAGAGATTACCGTTTACTTGGGCAATGCCATGAAGGTGATGGCTATTACAATGGGAGATGTTTTATTTATCTTTTGAGAAAAATAAAACTTTGGTTCTAAAAAAAATTCCCTTTATGTACCTTTATTTAGAAAGAATTTAATTTCAGTTTCTAAATTGTTTATGGATGGATATTCTATTTCTTTTAATTACAGAGTTGTTATAAAAAGGAATAGGGACATTATCTGTTCAGGTGCATTGATAGGAAATTTATACACACTTGAACTAAAACCTCCCACGATGCAAATTGAAGTTAATAACTCACCATCTAATTCCAATAAGAGAAAAGAACCTTCGAAGATGAACAAAACATATCTTTGGCATCTTAGGCTTAGTCATATTAACCTAAGCAGAATTCAAAGGTAGGTAGCCGATGGACCTTTGGGTTCATTAGTGGTGGAGGACTTCCCAACCTGTGAATCATGCTTGGAGGGTAAAATGACCAAGAGGCCTTTTAAGGCCAAGGGGTATAGAGCCAAAGATGTGTTAGAATTGGTTCATTTTGATTTGTGTGGTCCTATGTCTATCCAGGCTAGAGGTGGTTTTGAGTATTTCATCTCTTTTATAGATGATTACTCAAGGTATGGATACATTTACCTGATGCGCCGCAAGTCTGAATGCTTTGACAAGTTCAAAGAATTCAAGGCTGATGTGGAGAAACGTCAAGGTAAAAGTATCAAGACACTATGATCTGATTGTGGTGGTGAGTATCTCTTGGGAGAGTTTAGGAACTACTTATCAAAGTCTGGGATTCAATCCCAATTGACTGCACCTGGCACATCCCAGCAGAACGGTGTAGCAGAGCGAAGGAATAGGACTCTTATGAAGATGGTTTGATCGATGATGAGTTATTCTGAGTTGCCAGATTCGTTCTGAGGATATGCTCTAGATACGGCGGTGTACATTCTGAACTTTGTTCCATCTAAATCAGTGTCTTCTACTCCCACAGAATTGTGGACTGGGCGAAAGCCCAATCTAAGACAAATTCAGATATTGGGGAGTCCAACACATGTGCTGAAGGTAGATGCTGGTAAGTTGGAACCTCGTGTTGGTGCAGGGGCACTAGATAATCAAACATGTGTTTTAATTATGTCAAAGACACAAAGTTAAGTTTACATCATTATCTCACGAGCTAAATCGAGTGTGCATAAAAGTACTAAAGCTAGAGCTGAAGGCTAGCGACACCCGGAGGAAGCCGTAGTGGTCGGGCGTCACTCGAGTGTCTTCGGAGGGAGCCAGAGGGATTCATTGCTAAAGGCAAAGAGCATCTTGTGTGTAAGCCTAATCGGTTCATTTATGGATTGAAGCAACCTTCAAGGTCTTGGAACATCTGCTTTGATGAGGTAATCTAGTCTTATGGATTTATTCAAAGTTCGGATGAGTTTTGTGTATACAAGAGATGTGACGGAAATGTAATGGTATTTCTTGTACTATACATAGATGACATTTTGTTGATTGACAACAATATCAAGGTTTTATCGGATGTAAGGGTATGGTTGTCCAAACAGTTTGATATGAAGGACTTGGGAGAGGTGGGACACATCGTTGGGATCAAGGTTATAAGAGATTGCAGGAAAAGGATGTTGTGCTTATCCCAAGCTTCATACATAGACACGATTATGGATCATTTTAGCATTCAGAACTCCAAGAAGGGTTTTCTACCTTTTAGGCATGGAGTTCCTTTATCTAAGGAGATATGCCCTAGATGATTTGAGGAGATAGAGGAGATGAAGGTGATTCCTTATGCTTCGGCAGTAGGAAGCCTCATGTATGTGATGCTATGTACGAGACCAGATATCTGCTTTGCTGTGGGCATGGTCAGCAGATATCAGAGTAATCCAGGATAGGGATATTGGACTGCGGTAAAACATATATTGAAGTACCTGAAAAAGACTAAGGATTATATACTGGTTTACCGGGCAGACAAATTACTCCCTATGGGTTACACGGATTACGACTTCTAATATGATAGGGATAACAGTAAATCTACCTCAGGTTTTGTATTTACTTTGGGAGGTGGAGCCATTGAGTGGAGGAGTGTCAAACAGAAATACGCGGCAGACTCCACCATGGAAGCTGAGTATGTGGCAGCCTCTGAGGCAGCCAAAGAAGTTGTGTGGCTCAGGAACTTCCTGATGGACTTGGATGTGATTCCTAGTTTGCCCAGAACTATCACAATTTATTGTGATAATAGTGGTGCAGTTGCAATCTCGAAGGAACCACGAGCCCATAAGGCTAGTAAACACATAGAGCACAAGTACCACCTGATACGAGAAATCGTAAAGGGGCTAGAAGTTGATGTCGCCTAGATTGCATCAAAGGATGACCTGGTAGACCCTTTTCATTAAGACCCTTCTAGCGAGAGCTTTGATAGGCATGTGGAGGGAAGTGGAATCAGATGTATGGCAGTATGAGGACAGCATAGTATTTTAGTATAAGTGGGAGATTGTTAGGATGTATAATGAAAAGTCTATCTTTTGTATTAACATCTTTATTTTTGAAATAAGAATCACATGATCATTGTTTGCATTTTTATGGTTATGCAATATTGTCTAATACATTACATTGTAAATAACATGGTGTGTGGTGTCACACGGGAGATCAAGTTATCGGCTCCTTGTAAAGTATAAGTAAAGGCTCACAACCGAGATGGCTTGGACAAACCATCTGAATGGTTGTAGTGTGATTATGTATTGGTTTGTCTTGACCATAGAATAACACTAGTGCACTTTGTGTGTATTGAGCAGGACCGACTTAGAGGTGATTCGATTTAATGTTGACTACATAATCGAATCAGACCTCAGATATTATTTTGTACATGCTCTTAATCCCGATATCATAACGGGCACATATACTTAGTATTCATCTCTTTGATTTACCAATGGGCGAGATTTATAGATTAAATCGATAGGCTCGGTAAGTTGGGAGATGATATTATTTATATGGTGTGTCGTTGATTATAGGAGGAAATCGTGTCCTATATATTAGGATGATAATATCGCCTTGAGGAGCTCATAAGGTTCATAATGTAAACCCTGCAGGTGGACTTGGTCCGGCATGATGAAATGGTTAAGTGGTACTACTCATGGAGTTAGATGTTGTTTAATTAATGGTCAGTAAATTAATTAATCGACGGACATTCGAGATCTTAAACACGGGGAGAAAATGTACAAATAAAATATGGAGCCCATATTAACTTATGAGGGTTGGTGAGGTAGATCAATGATAATCCTTTAGTGGATTGGATTATCATTAATGGATCGGACGTTATGTGGGCTTGATCCATGGGTGGCCAAGATCCAATTCCTCCTCAAGGTCCCTATTTTAGCCTATTAACACCTCATGAAGCTTAGATCCAATGGATGAAAACAAAACTCTAGATCCAAAAGTAGAGATTAAATCTCTAGATCCGACGGTTGAGATTAAATCCTAGAACCAATGGTGGAGATTAAATCAAGCCTTAAGCCTAACTCTATAAATATGGGCTTGAGGGTGGGCGGCAAGAATGAATTAGAGGAAAGGGGGCTAGGGTTTTGGGCGGCAAGGGCAAGGGAGGCTTAGGGTTTTGGGTGGCCACAATTAAGGAAAGATGTTTTCTTCTTCTTCTTCTTTGAGGTGGCCGGCGCCCTTCTTCCCTATTCTCTCCTTGGTTTGGCCGGCATCAAACCTTCTCCCCTTCATCTATGGCTTAGGATATTAGGGTTTGCTTCCCTTGGGTGGCAAGGAATCCTAGTTAGGTGAGGATTGGGATTGGGAGGCTAGGGTTTGAGAATGGGTGGGCGACAATAATGGGAAAGGGGTTTTTCTTCTTCTTCCTTGGTGGTCGTCGTCCATCCTTTTCCTATACACCTTTGTTGGAGCTCAACCTATTCCTCTTCTTCTCCTTGGCCGGGGGACACAAGAGCTAGGGATTCTTTTCTTGAAGCTTTTGGCCGGTGCCTACACTTCTAGTCTTCATCTCTTTGGGCCGACGGCAAGCATCAAGCTTGGAGCTTGATGGTTGGTCCTAGATAAGAGAAGAGTTTAGTTTTTATGTTCTTCCTTTGTTCGGAGTGAACAAGGAAGGAAGATTGGTGATCTAGGAGCTTGAACTTTTGGTAGATCATCGCCCACACGACGTCCGAAAGGAGGAAGGTCATATAATAGAAGATCGAGAGGTATATCGATTCTCTATTTTCATTTGCTACATGTTTGTATTTGTTTTTCAATTATGAGCATGATATATTCTGTCTGTGGCTAAATACTACTTGGATCCCAAATATAAATACAAAAGTCGGTGATCCATACATCGTCTATTCTGTGGCAACTCGTAGAATAGAGGTTGGTCGCTTGAACAACGAGTTTGTTCAAGTGACCTCTCTAAACGAATAGCACGATGATGACTTGATTGTTTGGGCAATCCATTTTGTCTAGGATTAAATTTTTTAATCTGGGTACATCGATGGGATCGCCATGAACAAACAACCAAGGTGAAGTGGGAAGCGAAGTTTCCCTCATGGATTGATCACAAAAACAAAAACCTACACCACATGTACGTAATTAAACATCTATCAGCTAATATACAATAGGGATTGTAATTCATATCCGTGATAAAAGAACGATGAACTAATAGTAATATCTCAAAGGTCAAGGCTAAGTACAAGCACATGATAAAATAAGAGTGGAGTCAAGGTAAAAGAATTCTATATAAATCCAAATTCTTGCACCAGATTCAAATCAAAACTACCTTACCAGGGTAGATATTACCCACCTGACACAAAGCTCGTAATATAAATCCTCACGGCCGTGGAGCTGCTTCGTATCCCAAACCTTCACATAATAGTAAACTATGGTTAAGTTATAGCACCCAATAAATATATAGGTTAACTACTACATTTTTATATCCAAGTTCTTTCCTCGAATACGAGTTATCTGACCATCCAAACCAAATCTCAATACTTCGTCATTCACAGCTCTTCACTACCGAAATCACTCAACACTTCCCCTTACATTTCTTCATTCGCTCACCGGAACACCACAACACAGCAACCAGACCACAATTATCAACTCCAAGATCAACTAAAACCATCAACAACATTTAGATCAACCTTCATACTCACAAATCTAACCTCACCATAACTCCATATCTCACTTCAATTGCATCACCAACACATTCCTCAAATCTCTGCCCCAACCCACACAAATCTAAGCTCTCAACCTCACAATCTATCTACACAGCATAACCAATAGGGCAGCTGACCAATGCTTCCACTCTCGGTGAACTCAAATGGATGAAACTCTACCCACGACGAGGATAAGCTGAACATAAGGAAGGTGACAATAGATCGGCTCACCATTAAGCAAAGCAAGGAGAAAATGTCAGATGCGAGCTCAAAAACTCCAAAGAGACGATCGCAGGCTTGCGACAGAGCTGACTGAAGCAAATTACTGACGGAGATGGGGGAAGCGACGACGATCGTGTGCACGACTACTACCATGGTTTAAGGAGCTCACGATACTCGATCAGAGCAGGTGATCAGAATCTTGACCAAGAACCTCCGATGACAAGAAAACGGTGAAGTAGCAATCGGTGGTTCTAATAGTTCCTCTAGTTGAAAGATCGTCGGAGAACCCCTGTTGCCCTCGCCACAAGTCTACCAGCTATAACGTCAATGGAGCCGATCCGGCTTCCCTCGTTGCTGGCAGAGATATCAATGGTAGCTCCCCATCGTCATCTCCATTTCACCCCTGATCCACAATCGTCACCCCGTGGATGGCATCTAGCTCTCCTCCTCTCACTAGGTCGCCGATCTCCAGTCGACGAGAACCCAGCTGAACAACCCACTCCGCGGTAAAGAGGAAGATGAGAGCCGAAGAGGGGATTCGGCGATCGTAATGTGGAACACCCGAAAATCATGAAGAGAAGAAGAAAGTACAGTGCTCAATCAGGTTTGGGCGTATATAAGTCGTTCCACTTTAGGCTTGAACCGGGTTTAAGCTCAAACATAATCTAAGTTGAGCCTAGCCCTAATTAACCTTAGCCCCTTTGATTGACCCAGTTAACTACTATAAAGGTTAATCCCTATATTTTTTATTTTTTTTTCGTATCTTACACCTTTAGTCGAATGGATCATCATTAATGGATCGGGTTTGTGTGGTTTGAATCCATTGGGTGGCCACGATCAAACTCTTCCTCATGGTTCCTATTGTAGCATATTATAAATACCTCATGAAGCCTAGATCTATAAAAGGTGGTGGAGAGGCTTGGGAAAAAAAAGAAAGATACACAAGGAGAGTTAGGGTTTGGGGCGGCGGCAACAAGAGGGCAAGGCTAGGGTTTCTCCTCCTTTCTCTTGCTGGACACTAGGGTTTCCTTCTCTTCCTTGGGTTTTGGGAGGCACCACCTCCTCTCCCTTCTCCTAGGGCCGGCGGTTCCCTCTCCATTGGTAAGGGTCGGTGCCACCTCCTCTCCCTTCTCCTAGGGCCGACGATTTCTTCTCCATTAGCAAGGGTCGACGCCACCTTCTACTCTCTCTCCTTTGGCCGGCGGAAACAACCAAGCAAGAAGGCTTGGCAGTCAACACTATATAGGAGAAGAAGGGAGAGTTTTCTTCCCTTTGTTCAGAGCGAGCATGGAAGGAAAGATACGAGATCTAGAAGGCTTAAATTCTTGGAAGATCTTTTCCCACACAACATCTAAGAAGAGGATAGGTCATACTATAGAAGATCAAGAGGTAAAAAAGAGGTATAAATCTTGTTTGTTTTGATTTTAGTTCTCTTGTATCATGTATACAGTTTTTTTACTTGGACCCCGATGATAAACACAAAAATTGGTGA
This sequence comes from Wurfbainia villosa, assembly GCA_025175895.1. NCBI lineage: Eukaryota > Viridiplantae > Streptophyta > Magnoliopsida > Zingiberales > Zingiberaceae > Wurfbainia > Wurfbainia villosa. The sequence continues at coordinate 50,337,511 of CM045999.1, read as the reverse complement.
TCCGTAGATCATCTATTCCGCAGCTAATTGAGGATAATAGTTAGGTTGCTTGAACAACAAGTTTGATCAAGCAACTACTCAAATCGAATAGCACAATGATGGATTGGTTCCTTGGGTAATCCATCTTCGTCTAGATTAATTTTTTTAATTCGGAAACATGTGATAGGATCTCCATGCACAAGCGACTGAAGAAGGGGAAGCAATTTCCCCACAAGTGGTATCAGAGCCACGGTTTCCGGTTTTGTATGATTTGGATTCAGTTACTTTTATGCACTTATCATATTTTATGTGTGCCGGATAATAGTAAGATGTGCGTAGGCTAACTTTTTGTTTGCAGGCACAAGATCCAACTATTATGGCCATATGTGTGTGTTTGTGATTGTATGTGTGTAATCGTTGAAGGTAGGAAACTTCGCTTCCCTCTTCAACTCGGTCACTTGTTCATGGTGATCCCTTCTACGTCTCCGGATAAAAAAATTTATCCTTGACATGAGGGATTACCCAAGCAACCATTTCATCATCATACTATTCGATTATAGTGGTCACTTGAACAAACTTGTTGTTCAAGCCACCAACCTCTATTCTATGAATTGTCGCGGAATAGACGATGTACGGATCGCCGGTTTTGTGTTTATGTTCGGGGTCTAAGTTATATTTGCCACAAAATAGAATATATCATGCATATATAATTGATAACAATTATAGAAAATATACAAAAGAACACTAATCAAAATAAACAAGATTATACCTCTTGTTATACCTCTTGATCTTTTATTGTATGCCCTTCCTCCTTTTGGACGTCGTGTGGGCGACGATCTTCCAAAAGTCGAAGCCTCCTAGATCACCAATCTTCCATTCCTTATTCACTCCGAACAAAGGTAGATTATAAAACAAAACACTTCTTCCTATCTAGAACCGGCCACCAAGTCAATAGACTCGATGTTGCCGCCGACCAAGGAAGAGAATATGGAGTTTGGGAACCGGCCAAAGGAGAATCAATGAGGGTGATGGGCGCCGACCAACACTTGTAGAAGAGAAAGGAAACTAACCCTTCACCTTCTAGCCGCCCAAAACCCTAACCCTAGCTCTCCTAGTTGCCGCGGCCAAAGAAGAGAGGAAGAGGAATAGGTTGAGCACCGGCCATAGTAGAGGGAAGAGGGATAGGTGCCGGCAACACCTAAGGAAGAAGAAGAAATGAACTTATCCTCTTGTTGTCGCCCACTCCAACTCCCAAAACCTAGCCGCCCAACCTCAATCCTAACCTAACTAGGATTTCTTGCCGCCCAAGGGAAGCAAACCCGAATCCCGTTCCATCAAGTTGCCGCCCACCCCCTTAAGGCTTATTTATAGGGTGAGGGATAAGCCTTGTTTTAATCTCCACCATTGGTTCTAGGGATTTAATCTCAACCGTTGGATCTAGAGATTTAATCTCAACCGTCGGATCTAAAGATTTAATCTCTACCGTTGGATCTAGAGTTTTGTTTTCATCCATTGGATCTAGGCTTCATGAGGTATTAATAGGCTACAATAGGGACCATGAGGAGGAGTTGGATCTTGGCCACCCAATGGATCAAGCCCACATAAAGTCCGATCTATTAATGATTATCCATTCCACTAGAGGATTATCATTGATCTACCTCACCAACCCCCATAAGTTTATTATCGACTTCATATATTATTTGTACATATATCTCCCCGTGTTTAAGATCTTGAATGTCCGTCGATTAATTAATTTACTGACAAATAATTAATCAACATCTAACTCAATGAGTAGTACCACTCATCGTTATCATTATGTCGGATCAAGTCCACCTGCAGGGTTTACATGATGAACCTTATGAGCTCCTCAAGGGGACATCATCATCCTAATATATAGGACATGGTTTCCTCCTATAATCAATGACACATCATATAAATAATATCAATTCTCAACTTAGCGAGCCTATCGATTTAATCTATAAATCTCGCCCATTGGTAAATCAAAGAAATGAATACTAAGTATATGTTCCCGTTATTATATCGGGATTAAGAGAATGTACAATATAATATCTGAGGTCCGATTTGATTATGTTTTCAGCAATAAATCGAATCACTTCTAAGTCGGTCCTGCTCAATACACACAAAGTGCACTAGTGTGATTCTATGGTCAAGACAAACCAATACCAAATCACACTACAACCATACCAATGGTTTGTCCAAAGCCATCTCGGTTGTGAGCCTATACTTATACTTTACAAGGAGCCGATAACATGATCTCCCGTGTGACACCACACACCATGTTATCTACAATGTAATGTATTAGACAATATGCATCATCATAAATATGCAAACAATGATCATGTGATTATTATTTCAAAAATAAATATGTTCATACAAAATATAGACTTTTCAGTATACTTCTCAACAATCTCCCACTTATACTAAAAGAGTATGCTATCCTCAAACTTCCATACATCTGATTCCCATTCCCTCCACATGCTTATCAAAAGCTCTCGCTTGAAGGCCCTTAGTGAAAGGATCTACCAGGTCATCCTCTGATGCAATCTAGGCGACAATAACTTCTACCTCCATTACGATTTCTCGTATCAAGTGGTACTTGTGCTCTATCTATTTACTTGCCTTATGAGTTCGTGGTTCCTTCGAGTTTACAACTGCACCATTATTATCACGATAAATTGTGATAGTTCTTGGCAAACAAGGAAACACATCCAAGTCCATCAAGAAGTTCCTGAGCCACACAGGTTCTTTGGCCACCTCAGAGGCCGCCACATACTCAACTTCCATGTTATAGTCCGCCACGCATTTCTTCTTGACAATCCTCTATACAATGGCTCCACCTCCCAAAGTAAACACAAAACCTGAGGTAAACTTACTGTTATCCCTATCTGATTGGAAGTCAGAATCCATATAACCCACAGGGGGTAATTGGTCTGCCTAGTAAACTAGCATATAATCCCTAGTCCTTCTCAGGTACTTCAATATATGTTTTACCACAGTCCAATGCCCCTATCCTGGATTACTCTGATATCTACTGACCATGCTCACGGCAAAGCAAATATCTAGTCTCGTACATAGCATCACATACATGAGGCTTCCTACTGTCGAAGAATATGGAACCACCTTCATCTCCTCTGTCTCCTCAGATGTTCTAGGACACATCTCCTTAGACAAAAGAACTCCATGCCTGAAAGGTAGAAAACCCTTCTTGGAGTTCTGCATGCTAAAATGATCCATAAAGGTGTCTATGTATGAAGCTTGAGATAAGGACAACATCTTTTTCCTACGATCCCTTATAACCTTGATCCCAAGGATGTGTCCCACTTCTCCCAAGTCCTTCATATCAAACTGTTTGGACAACCATACCCTTACGTTCGATAACACCTTGACATTGTTGCCAATTAACAAAATGTCATCTACGTATAGTACAAGAAATTCCACTACATTTCCTCACATCTCTTGTATACACAAGACTCATCCGGACTTTGAATAAATCTATAAGACTGGATTACCTCATCAAAGCGGATGTTCCAAGACCTCAAAGCTTGTTTCAATTCATAAATGGACCGATTAAGTTTACACACAAGATGCTCTTTGCCCTTTTTAATGAATCCCTCTGGTTACTTCATATATATGTTTTCCTCAAGACTTCCATTAAGGAAATCTATCTTGACATCCATCTGCAACACCTCATAATCCATATGAGCTGCAATACATAAGAGAATTCGGATAGACTTAAGCATGGCCACCGGAGAAAAGGTCTCCTCATAATCGATACCCTCTTTATGAGTATACCCCTTCGCAACAAGCCTCGCTTTGAAGGTCTCAACCTTCTCGTCTATTCCTCTCTTTCTTTTGTAGATTCACTTGCATCCAATGGTTTTTACACCATCGGGTGGTTCTACTAGCTCCCAGACCAGATTCGAATACATAGATTCAATCTCAGTATTCATTGAATTTTGCCAAGATACCGCATCTTTATCTTGGATTGCCTCGTCATATGTCCAAGGATCAGGTTCATGTTTGCCAGGGACCAAATCAGAAGATTCTTCTAAGAATATGAATCTATCAGGCTGTCTCACAACCCTCCCACTACGATGAGGTATCACCTGTGCATCCTCTATGACATGCGGTGCAGTGACTTGTGGTATATCCTCTTGTACCGGTGGTGTTGGGTTTCCGGCACCGCGGCGAGTGTGTGTTCGAACATGTTTCGTAAACATGTGCACAACGGAAGAAACAAAAATAATAAATCTACATTTATTACAACACACACATCACACGCATGCATAGTACAACATGTGTAGACATAACCGTAAATTTAAATTTGCAATAAACAGAAATTTAACTACGTATACCTTTCGTATCACGTTTAGCGGGAACGACATCAACCGGAACGATCCTCGCTAGAATCGTCTCTATCCGTATCTACGCCGAGTATCCTCGGGATGACTTCGCTAAGTCACGAGCCTCGTCTTCGTACGGGTTACTAGCCTCGTGTTGAAGACGATGTCATCGAGAGATGATCACGATCCGAATCCAAATTCGGATCCAAAAACAAGTCCTCAAGACTCGCTTCTCCGGAGAGGTATTAGTCAACCGTTTGACGAATCATTCATCCTCCACCTCAGAGGATTACCGGAGATTGAATCCCTGGTAAGTTAGGCGCTGTCGTAGCTCTAACCGTCGTCCAAACGACACTCCGACGAGAAGAGAACAAGCTGTCCAGAAAACTGGACAGCTTTGGTGGAGGAAATAGGGCCGGCCAAAAAGGTAGGATGAAGCTCACCTTGATGCCAAACCCAAAGGAGATCACCGGAGAGTTGCCGGAGGATCACCGGCCGAAGCTTGGACGCCGGCAAAAAATTTGGACGGCGACACAAGGAGCTAGGCGGCAGCAATGGGTGTTGGCGCCGAATAGATGAAGAGGAGGGAGAGGTGGGCGGCCAAAACTTGGTTAGGGTTTAAGCCCTCTTTTATAGAGAAATAATTCTCTTAATGGTTATTGGATCATAACCATAAGACCCGTTAACCCGCTCCATTAATATAAGTTAAAATAAACCAAACCATGATGGTTCATTTTAAGTTAAAATGAACCGAACCAACTTTTGGTTTATTCGTTTAAAATAAACCAAACCCTTTGGTTTATTCTTGTCCATTGGATTAGAACCAAACCATTTTGGTTCATCCATTATGTCTTCGTAAGACACGGCCCATCCACGCTTCCATTGCGACTGAAACGATTTCATGCTCGCTTCTTATTTGGTCCAACCAAACCAAGTTTCTCTCGGTCTGAGAATCCCATTCTCAAGCTCGTTTTAAATCCTTCGGATTACGCTCGTTGTGCGTGTGACCAAATAGGTTCTCGGTTTATGTTGGCCGTCTATAATTAACCATTAATTATAGAATGATCATGAGTGACACCTAGTAGTACATCATGATCCTCAATTAAACGAAAAGATCAACGGTTGATCCAGAACTATTTCTGAAACCCTTCAGCAGCTCGAATGAATCGTGCCCCATTCCCTTCACTCATCTTATACCCACTTGGTTTAGGACATGGTCTATAGTGTCAGTCCCCACTAGGCTGACTATGTCACACCTAGCCCAAGTATCATTTCCTCGTCCTACGGATTCTAGTTACTGCACATGTATCGAAGAGTACCTTGCTCTAAACATGTAATGCTTTGGCCAAAGACTTTAGTAACAATCCGACGAGAGGCCATGGGTATACATATCCTCGCAAGGAGTGGTGAATCCTTTATAGGCTATTCAAACACCTTCGATCACTTCAACTTATACCCAATCATCCCGGGTCCACATCTCCTTAGAGATGCTTGCTTAAGATGTCAAAGCATAAGTCTCTATGATCAAGATGACTTGAATACCGCAAGTCAAAGGAACATCGCACTTAAGCTATAGTAAGAACTTCATTGACATATCTATATATGCAGAGAACCATATGAAGTCTTACGGCTGGTCACTCCAATGAACTAGTTACCATAACTAGCATCCACGATCAACTCCGGACATCACAATGTCTCCAGCCAGTGAGAATCAGCTGCTTGGATACACCAAGGAGTATACCTTGTGCTAGTCTCGACAGAATTGATGGTGTCCAAATCCATCAATTCATCGACTAGGGATAATTCCGATACATCACAATTACACATGTAAAGATACTCACTAGTTGTGATCCAATCACAAATTATCTCATGCTGTGAATCGTATCGTGGACATTCAGTAAATGAGTTTAAGATCCAATCAAATATATGAAACATGCATACTCAAATACTGAATCTTCATTTATCATATAAATGGTTCATACATAAGGCGATTGCCTTAGGAAATCTCTCATATATTACTAACAGGTGGTACTGAAGAAGCGACTTCCCCTTTCAATTCCTCCAGAACAATCTTACTCATGGGCTTGTGGTTCATGACATAGTCTTCCTCTAGAAATCTGATGTTCGTGCTGACGATCACCCTCTGATCTCTAGGACTATAAAACAAACCACCTTTCGTTCCTCTAGAATAGCCAACAAACATGCCCACCTCTATACGAGGTTCCAACGTACCAGCATCTGCCTTCAGCACATGTTTTGGATTCCCCCATATCCGAATATGTTTTAGACTAGGCTTTCGCCCAGTCCACAATTCTGTGAGAGTAGAAGGCACTGATTTAGATGGAACAAAGTTTAGAATCTACACTGTCGTATCTAGAGCATATCCCCAGAATGAATCTGGCAACATAGAATAACTCATCATCGATCTAACCATCTCCATAAAAGTCCTATTCCTTCGCTCTGCTACACCATTCTACTGGGGTGTTCCAGGTGCAGACAATTGGGATTGAATCCTAGCCTCTGATAAGTAATTCTTAAACTCTCCCAAGACATACTCACCAGCACGATCAGATCGTAGTGTCTTGATACTTTTACCTTGATGTTTCTCCGCATCAGCTTTGAATTCTTTGAACTTGTCAAAGCATTCAGACTTGCGGCGCATCAAGTAAATGTATCCATATCTCAAATAATCGTTTATAAAAGGGATGAAATACTCAAAACCACCTCTAGCCTGGATAGACATAGGACCACACAAATCAGAATGAACCAATTCTAACACATCTTTGACTCTATACCCCTTGGCCTTAAAAGGCCTCTTTGTCATTTTACCTTCCAAGTAAGATTCGCAGGTTGGGAAATCTTCCACCACTAATGAACCCAGAGGACCATCAGCTATCAACCTTTGAATTCTGCTTAGGTTAATATGACCAAGCCTAAGATGCCAAAGATATGTTTGGTTTATCTTCGAAGGTTCTTTTCTCTTATTGGAATTAGAAGATGAGTTATTAACTTCTATTTGCATTGTGGGAGCTTTTGGTTCAAGTGTATACAAATTTCTTATCAATGCACCAGAACAGATAATCTCCCTATTCCTTTTTATAACAACTCTGTCATTAAAACAAATAGAGTATCCATTCACAAACAATTTAGAAACCGAAATTAAATTCTTTCTAAATAAAGGTACATAAAGGCAATTTTTAAGAATCAAAACTTTATTTTTCTCAAAAGACAAATAAATATCTCCCACTGCAACAACCGCCACCTTCGTGGCATTGCCTAAGTAAACTGTAATCTCCCCTTTAACTAGTCATCGGGTTTCCTGGAACCCCTGCAAAGTATTGCAGACATGATCAGTGGCTCCCATATCTACACACCAAGTGCCGGTAGATAACACCGCTAAACATATTTCAACGACTAGACCAAAGGATATACCTTAGCTCTGTTTCGGATTGGGACAGTCCTTCTTTCAATGTCCAGTCTGCTTGCAAGTGAAGCACTTGCCTTTTGGTTTCTTCACTCCTCCCTAAGATCCTCCCACCAGCTTAGCTCCACCTTATTTCTTCTTCTTCTTGCCTTTCGGCTTAGAAGTAGAAACCTTCTGAGCAACCATGGCTTGAGCCTGAGTAAGCCTTTCTGTCGACTTGAGAGTGATATCGACAGGGTTTTCCCTTTGATCTCAGCTCCAAAAACTTCCAACTCATTCGCAGGCTTAGGAGGGCACTCTTTGAGGAGTATATATTTGTACTCCTCAGCAATCAAGACAATATCAAGATTCCTCTTCCAATCTACATAATTAGGTCCAGTAAGTTTATTTTCTTTCAGTATCACAGCAAGCGAGTTGAAAGCCATTTTGAAAAACCTAAGAATCACATAGATCAAAACATTAGATTTCAAAAAATTATTGATTCCTCAAACGATAAAATTTTAAAATCAACCAACACCTCAAAACACCGAGAATATCGTATGCCAAGATAGTGTGGACGTATACGAATTTTATATTTGTAAGAGGAGGTTTTACCCATTAATTTTACTATCTTGTCAACCTAACTTTTTGACAAATAAAATTAATAGTTGGTTTCTCTTCGGCCCTACAAATGAAAGAAGTGACTCCGATGGGGAGGATACTCCTATTTGCATCTAAGTGTTCACCATTAATCGATACCAAGGAAATTATCTCAGGTTATGTGCCTTCCGATGGGGAAGTACACATGCTCCTAATGTTGGGTTTCCGGCACCGCGGCGTGTGTGTGTTCGATCACGTTTCGCAAACATGAGCATAGCAGAAGCAATAAAAATAATAAATCTACATTTATTACAACACACACAACACACACATGCATATTACAACAAGTGTAGATATAACAGTAAATTTAAATTTGCAATAAAAGGAAATTTATCTACGTTATACCTTTCGTATGATGTGTAGCGGGAACGGCATCAACCGAAATGATCCTCGCTAGAATCGTCTCTATCCGTATCCACGCCGAGTTCCTCGGGATGACTTCGCTAAGCCACGAGCTTCATCTTCGTAGGGGTTACCAGCCTCGTGTTGAAGACGACGTGATCGAGAGATGATCACGATCCGAATCCAAATTCGGATCCTAATACGAGTTCTCAAAACTCGCTTCTCCGGAGAGGTATTCGTCAATCAATTGACGAATCCTTCGTCCTCCACCTCAGAGGATTACCGGAGATCGAATGCCCGGTAAGTTAGCCGCTGTCGGAGCTCTAACCATCGTCCAAACGACGCTCTGTCGAGAGGAGAACAAGCTGTCCAGAAAGCTGGACAACTTTGGTGGAGGTGATAGGCGCCAGCCAACCAAGGGAGATAGAGCTCACCTTGATGCCAAACCTGAAGGAGATCTCCGGAGCACTAACCGGCAGCAGCTCGACGCCGGCGAGGGGGAAGGTCAGCACCTTCTGGATGCCGGTTGAAGCCTCAAGGTGGGTGGCGGCAAGGAGGAGGAGAGTTGGCGCCGAATTTCTCCAAGGAGAGGTGGGCGGCAACTTAGGGTTGTGGATTAGGGCTTAATTATCCCTTAAGCCCTCTTTTATAGAGAACTAATTCTCTTAATGGTTATTGGATCATAACCATTAGGCCCGTTAACCCGCTCCATTAAGATAAGTTAAAATAAACCAAACCATGATGGTTTATTTTAAGTTAAAACGAACCGAACCAACTTTTGGTTCATTCGTTTAAAATAAACCAAACCCTTTGGTTTATTCTCCTCCATTGGATCAGAACCAAACCATTTTGGTTCATCCATTACGTCTTCATAAGACTCGGCCCATCCATGCTTCCATTGCGACTGAAACGATTTCATGCTCGCTTTATGTTTGGTCCAACCAAACCTTGTTTCTCTCGGTCTAAGAATCCCATTCTCAAGATCATTTTAAATACTTTGGATTACGCTCGTTGTGCATGTGACCAAATAGGTTCTCGGTTTATGTTGGTCGTCTATAATTAACCATTAATTATAGAACGATCATGAGTGGCACCTAGTAGTACATCATGATCCCCAATTAACCGAAAAGATCAACGGTTGATCCAGAACTATTTCTGAAACCCTTCAGCAGCTCAAATGAATCGTGCCCCATTCCCCTCACTCATCTTATACCCACTTGGTTCTGGACATGGTATATAGTGTCAGTCCCCACTAGGCTGACTACGTCACACCTAGCCTAAGTATCATTTCCTCGTCCTACGGATTCTAGTTACTCCATATGTCTCGAAGAGTACCTTACTCTAAACATGTAATGCTTTGGCCAAAGACTTTAGTAACAATCCGACGAGAGGCCATGAGTATACATCTCCTCGCAAGGAGTGGTGAATCCTTTATAGGCTATTCAAACATCTTCTATCACATCGACTTATACCCAATCATCCCGGGTCCACATCTCCTTAGAGATGCTTGCTTAAGATGTCAAAGCATAAGTCTCTATGATCAAGATGACTTGAATACCGCAAGTCAAAGGAACATCGCACTTAAGCCACAGTAAGAACTTCATTGACATATCTATATATGCAGAGAACCATATGAAGTCTTACGGCTGGTCACTCCAATGAACTAGTTACCATAACTAGCATCCACGATTAACTCCGGACATCACTATGTCTCCAATCAGTGAGAATCAGCTGCTTGGATACACCAAGTAGTATACCTCGTGCTAGTCTCGACAGAATTGATGGTGTCCAAATCCATCAATTCATTGACTAGGGATAATTCCGATACATCACAATTACACATGTAGAGATACTTACTAGTTGTGATCCAATCACAAATTCTCTCATGTTGTGAATCGTATCATGGACATTCAGTAAATGAGTTTAAGATCCAATCAAATACATAAAACATGTATACTAAAATAGTGAATCTTCATTTATCATATAAATGGTTCATACATAAGGCGATTGCCTTAGGACATCTCTCATATATTACTAACAGACTCCCACTTGGCCTAATGCCAATCGCTACGGTATCCAATACCATAAGCTCTAACATGACCCTCAAACTTACTTTGAGGTAATGCCTTAGTCAAAGGATCCGCTAAGTTCCTTTTAGTGGGAATTTTCTCGATTTGTATTTCATTCCTACTGATGATCTCTCTGATAAGATGATAGCGGCGAAGCACATGTTTGGATCATTGATGAGACCACATCATGTTCAGAGATGAACTTCTTGATCCAAACCGCTTCCTTTGCTGCTTCCAAAGCTGCAATGTATTCTGCCTTAGTGGCAGAATCCGCTATAGCGTCAAGCTTGGAACCTTTCCAACTTATTGTGCCTCCATTCTAGGTGAATATATACCCAGACTGAGACATGGAATCATCCTTGTATGTCTGGAGATGGCATCCGTATACCCACGTATCACCATGTACCCTTCTCCATATATTAGGAACACATCCTTAGTTCTTCTCAAGTACTTAAGGATCGTCTTAACAGCCACCCAATAATCCATTCTCGATCGGGACTCGTATCCGCCGTGACACTCAGAGCATACGATACATCGGGCCTCGTACATAACATAGCATACATGATAGATCCTATTGCAAATGCATAGGGAATCTTACTCATGCAAATCCTCTCGTCTTCTGTGCGCGGACACAGACTTCGAAAGGTGTATCCCATGCCTAATGTGTAGGAAACCTTTCTTGGATTCCGACATGCTAAACCTCTTTAGTACTCGGTCTATATATATAGACTGCGAAAGACCAAGCAACCATTTCGATCTATCTATATAGATCTTAATCCTGAGGATGTAGGTTGCTTCTCCCAGGTCTTTCATGGAGAATGTCTTGGATAACCAAACCTTAACTGACTGTAAGACTGAAAAATCGTTTCCTATAAGTAATATGTCATCGACATATAATACTAGGAACACGATTGTACTCCCACTAACCTTCTTGTACACACAAGGTTCGTCTGGATTTTGTGAGAAATCAAACTTTTTGATTGTCTTATCAAAACGGATATTCCAGCTCCTGGATGCTTGCTTCAATCCATAAATGGACCGTCGCAATTTGCTTACCTTGGTTTTATCAACCGATGTGAAACCCTCAGGCTGTATCATATACACGTCCTCGAGCAGGTTTCCATTAAGGAAAGTTATTTTTCACATCCGTCTACCATATCTCATAATCATAATGAGCCGCTATGGCCAGGAGCATCCGAATGGATTTAAGCATAGCTACAAGCGAATAGGTTTCGTCATAATCAACACCTTGCTTTTGACGATATCCTTTCGCCACCAATCTAGCCTTATAGGTAATCACATTACCATCCATGTCGGTTTTCTTCTTGAAAACCCACTTGCACCCTATAGGCTTTATGCCTTCAAGTGGGTCAACCAAGTTCCAAACTTGGTTTTCATACATGGAATCCATTTCCGACTTCATGGCACCAAGCCACTTATCCCTTTCTGAACTTGTGAGCACTTCTTCATAACTGGTAGGCTCCTCATCATCAATGAATAACACGTCGTTCGATTCACTTACGAGAAATCCATATCTCTCAGGAATATTGCGTGTTCTACCAGATCTAATAGATGTGGTGTTACAATAGGTCCAGCCGATTGCTCATCACTATGAGTTGTCGACTGTTGTGCTTCACCAGGTATCTCATCAATGTCTATTTGAGTATCTCGAGCCTCCTCAAGCTCGACGACACTCCCACTGTTTTCTTGCAAGAGAAACTCTTTCTCTAGAAACACAGCATGCCTTGAAACAAACACCTTTTGTTCCACAGGATGATAGAATTGGTTACCCCTTGTTTCCTTAGGGTATCCAACAAATAGACATTTATCAGACTTAACATCTAATTTGTCTGATACAGTCCGCTTCACATAAGCAGGACAACCCCATATCTTCAAGTAAGATACATGAGGTTTCTTACCATTCCATATCTCATATGGAGTAGTTGAGACTACCTTGGTAGGCATTCTGTTTAACAAGTAAACAGTTGTCTGAAGTGCATAGCCCCAAAAGGACTTGGGAAGAGTTGCATGATTCATCATTGACCTGACCATGTCCAACAAGGTCTTGTTACGCCTCTCAGATACACCATTATGCTGTGGTGTATATGGCGCAGTCCATTGAGACAATATACCATTGTCTCTTAGATAATCAAGAAACTCTTGACTTAAGTATTCACTACCTCGATCCGATCGAAGTATTTTAATACTCTTGTCATGTTGTTTCTCTACTTCATTTCTGAATTCTTTGAATCTTTCAAAAGCTTCAGACTTGTGTTTCATCAAGAACACATACCCAAACCATGAGTGATCATCGGTGAAGGTAATGAAGTAGCTATAGCCTCCTAAAGCTTAAGTTGGCATAGGTCCACATACATCAGTATGTATTAGACCTAGTAACTCTCCCACTCGTTCACCTTTTCCAGTAAAAGGTAACTTAGTCATCTTGCCTTTTAAACATGATTCACATGTATCGTATGAATCCTATTCAAATGATTCCAGAATTCCACATCGGTGTAATTTGGACATGCGTTTCTTGCTTACATGGCCAAGACGACCATACCACATGTAGGAGTCTAATTGATTATCTTTTCGAGCACGCTTGTTGCTCGCTTCGATATTGAAAATATCACTGGATACGTCCAACGTATAAACACCATTGCTTAAAGTTCCAGTCCCTTAAAGAACTCCATTCAAAGTTATGTAACAACAATTGTTACTAAAAGTCAAATGGTACCCATTTCTATTTAAACAAGAAATAGAAATGATGTTCTTTATCAACGAAGGAACATAAAAGCAATTGTCCAGTTCTAAGACAAGTCCTACAGGGAGTTCCAACAAATACGTTCCGATGGCGAGTGCAGCAACCGTTGCTCCATTCCCAACACGTAAATTTGACTCTCCCTTGACGAGTCTTCTTCTATTTTTTAGCCCACGTATGTCATTACATATATGTGAGCCACACCCAGTATCAAATACCCAAGTGTCTGAGGAAATAGAATGACAATCAATAAAGAAGATTTCTGAAGAAGATGGGGCATCCGATGCCTTATCCTTCTTCACAGACTCAAGATAAATCTTGCACTTTCTTCGCAAATGGCCCTACTTGCCATAATGATGGCAAGTGCCCTTTTGAGCTGGTTCTGCCTTTTTAGCCTTTTTCTTCTTCCCCTTCTGTCGTTCCTTTGACTCCCTCTTAGAACATTTCTTCGAGGAATCAACTAACAACACCGTCCCCTGCTCATGCTTCTCAGAAGGCTCCACAGTCTTCAGCATGTTGAGCAGTACCACAGATGAACCTTCTTGCATCTCAGAGGTGAAGAGGAGCTTGGAGACTTCGAACCTTTCGAATCTCACTTGCTTATCAAACAACTCATAAAGATGAAGGACTACGATATGAGCATCCATATGCTCATGCTGCTTTCGTAGCTTGGGTTCCATCGCGGCTAGCATGATGCAACTTGTCAGTTCAGAATCAGTCACATGTTTCTGATAGACCAACAATTGGTCTGGAGTTGCATCGTCACTAGGATGGGCGGGAAGAGGCGCTTCGAGGACATACGCAAGCTTTTCACCTTGAGAACAATTCTCAAGTTTCTAAGCCAGTCCAAGAAGTTCGGCCCAGTCAATTTATTCGAATCCAAAATGGAACGCAAATTAAAAGACAACATGATCAATTTTAGAAATACAAGACGAGCATATATGAGAAAGATGATTTTTAAAATGCATCAATATACATTTATAAATCCCATTCATTTTTCGAATTTTAAAAACCCTAAAATCACTTCGGGAGATCGTAGGTCCATCTCCGAATGGGCTGATATCCATCATAGTTATGAACAACCTTGGAGAGAGTCCAACAAGTCATTCATAACTACGACGGTAGGTATCAACTATACTGATTGCATATCACATATATGCAACTATCACAATGTGCTATCAACTAATTGAATGTTCACACATACATCGGGTTGTTAACACATTAACAAGTATGCATCATATGCATAGGACCCAACTTCACCTCTCTTCACATCGACCTTGGAGTGAGTCCAACAAATCGATGCTCCAAGTTAGAGCCGACCCATTAATCGCGAAATAGTTTTAATATGGTTAGAGCGCATTCAACCAATTAGCCAGGCTTGGAGTGAGTCCAACAACCCAAACTAACGATTGACCTCTGACTCTTACCATATTAGAGTTAAACTATTCCAATGATTTGAACATGTTCAGGTTCAAGCCGGGCTTGGAGTGAGTCCAACAACCCAAACAAGAAACAGAACTCTGGTTCTAACCATATCAATGGAAGGTGTAGGCTTTAATATTGAGTTAGGGTTTTATGTCTCATCCTCTTTGCATGCAAATAACTATTATCTACATGGCATGGCATACATGGCATACATCTACATGTCACGACACACATGACATAATGTTATGCATCTAATGCAATTACATGGCATACAATTATGTCATGTACATAATTTCCTTATTTGTCATAACTATTTATGGAAATAAAATATGTTTAAGATTTGATTCTCCAAATCAAATCATGATTGAATTAGGAAACAAATTTCCAAATCTAATCACATATTTTATTTATGAAAATAATTGATTAAGGAAAATCAATTTAGGAAACCAATTTCCTAAATCATCAAAACTACTTATGGAATTAAAATATTTTAAGATTTGATTCTCGAAATCAAATCATGATTAAATTAGGAAACAAATTTCCAGAATCTAATCAAATATTTTATTTATGGAAAATATCAATTTCCATAAATACTTCCAACTTTCCAAAAGTGGAAGATTTCCATAAATACATCTAGACTTTCCAAAATTGAAAAATTTCCATAAATACTTCTAAATTTCCAAAATTAGAAAATTTCCAGAAATAACATTATGACTATCGCAAAACCATTTTACGATTATGTCGAAACACAACCTGGGCTCTGATACCACTGTTGGGTTTCCAGCACCGTGGCGTGTGTGTGTTCGATCACGTTTCGCAAACATGAGCACAACGGAAGCAATAAAAATAATAAATATACATTTATTACAACACACACAACACACGCATGCATATTACAACAAGTGTAGACTTAACTGTAAATTTAAATTTGCAATAAAAGGAAATTTATCTACGTTATACCTTTCGTATGACGTGTAGCGGAAACAGCATCAACCGGAACGATCCTCGCTAGAATCGCCTCTATCCATATCCACGCCGAGTTCCTCGGGATGACTTCGCTAAGCCACGAGCTTCGTCTTCGTATGGGTTACCAGCCTCATGTTGAAGACGACGTGATCGAGAGATGATCACGATCCGAATCCAAATTCGGATCCTAATACGAGTTCTCAAAACTCGCTTCTCCAGAGAGGTATTCGTCAACCAATTGACGAATCCTTCGTCCTCCACCTCAGAGGATTACCGGAGATCGAATCCCCGGTAAGTTAGCCGCTGTCAGAGCTCTAACCGTCGTCCAAACGACGCTCCGTCGAGAGGAGAACAAGCTGTCCAGAAAACTGGACAGCTTTGGTGGAGGTGATAGGCGCCGGCCAACCAAGGGAGATAGAGCTCACCTTGATGCCAAACCTGAAGGAGATCTCCGGTGCACTAACCGGCAGCAGCTCGACGCCGGCGAGGGTGAAGGTCAGCACCTTCTAGACGCCGGTTGAAGCCTCAAGGTGGGCGGCGGCAAGGAGGAGGAGAGTTGGCGCCGAATTTCTCCAAGGAGAGGTGGGCGGCAACTTAGGGTTGTGGATTAGGGCTTAATTATCCCTTAAGCCCTCTTTTATAGAGAACTAATTCTCTTAATGGTTATTGGATCATAACCATTAGGCCCGTTAACCCGCTCCATTAAGATAAGTTAAAATAAACCAAACCATGATGGTTTATTTTAAGTTAAAACGAACCGAACCAACTTTTGGTTCATTCGTTTAAAATAAACCAAACCCTTTGGTTTATTCTCCTCCATTGGATCAGAACCAAACCATTTTGGTTCATCCATTACGTCTTCATAAGACTTGGCCCATCCACGCTTCCATTGCGACTGAAACGATTTCATGCTCGCTTTATGTTTGGTCCAACAAAACTTTGTTTCTCTCGGTCTGAGAATCCCATTCTCAAGCTCGTTTTAAATCCTTTGGATTACGCTCGTTGTGCGTGTGACCAAATAGGTTCTCGGTTTATGTTGGCCGTCTATAATTAACCATTAATTATAGAATGATCATGAGTGGCACCTAGTAGTACATCATGATCCCCAATTAACCGAAAAGATCAACGGTTGATCCAGAACTATTTCTGAAATCCTTCTGCAGCTCGAATGAATTGTGCCCCATTCCCTTCACTCATCTTATACCCACTTGGTTCAGGACATTGTCTATAGTGTCAGTCCCAACTAGGCTGACTACGTCACACCTAGCCCAAGTATCATATCCTCATCCTACAGATTCTAGTTACTCCACATGTATCGAAGAGTACCTTACTCTAAACATGTAATTCTTTGGCCAAAGACTTTAGTAACAATCCGACGAGAGGCCATGGGTATACATCTCCTCGCAAGGAGTGGTGAATCCTTTATAGGCTATTCAAACACCTTCTATCACTTCGACTTATACCCAATCATCTCGGGTCCACATCTCCTTAGAGATGCTTGCTTAAGATGTCAAAGCATAAGTCTCTATGATCAAGATGACTTGAATATCGCAAGTCAAAGGAACATCGCACTTAAGCCACAGTAAGAACTTCATTGACATATCTATATATGCAGAGAACCATATGAAGTCTTACGGCTGGTCACTCCAATGAACTAGTTACCATAACTAGCTTCCACGATTAACTCCGGACATCACTATGTCTCCAGCCAGTGAGAATCAGCTGCTTGGATACACCAAGGAGTATACCTCGTGCTAGTCTCGACATAATTGATGGTGTCCAAATCCATCAATTCATCGACTTGGGATAATTACGATACATCACAATTACACATGTAGAGTTACTCACTAGTTGTGATCCAATCACAAATTCTCTCATGCTGTGAATCGTATCGTGGACATTCAGTAAATGAGTTTAAGATCCAATCAAATACATAAAACATGTATACTCAAATAGTGAATCTTCATTTATCATATAAATGGTTCATATATAAGGCGATTGCCTTAGGACATCTCTCATATATTACTAACACCTAAATAATTTCCTATAACCATATCCGACCCTGTGATCCACAAACAAACTCATCCGATGGGGAGGAAGGCACTCAGAGCCGACACACAAGTTTTCTTGCATCACATGTCAAATCGTAATGGAGGCTATGGGAATTTATAAAAATATTCCTCTCCCACTTAATAATTTAAAATTGAGGAATTTTCTATCCTACGACATGCATATCAAACAATAATCAATAAATATAAAAAATAAATTTTTTTTCCAACTATTATGGCTTTTGTCTTCAATATGTCTCCCATCGTATCGCCATCTCGTATGCTCCTCCCTATGCCATGTACAAGCCATCCGGAGATCCGAGCCGAGGAAAAACTATTTTAATTTACATCCATCGATCCTATACTCCATGAGGGAGTGTACATGAAATCAAGATCGAAAGTAAACTAAAATAGAAAGAGTGGCTAAACAATGTTGTATCTAATTACAAAAATTAAATACTAGCCTTGTCAATCCCGAGGATTCGACAAAATATACAATTACAAACATAAAATCACATACACACATATGGCCATAATAGTTGGATCCTATGCCTGCAATAAAAAAGTTAACCTACGCACATCCTACTATTATCCGGCACATATAATATATGAAAAGTGCATAAAAGTAACCGAATCCTAAACACACAAAACCAGAAACTGTGGCCCTGATACCGCTTGAAGGTAGGACACTTCGCTTCCCACTTCAACTCGGTTACTTGTTCATGGCGATCCCTTCTACATCCCCGGATAAAAATATTTATCCTTGACACGAGGGATTACCCAAGCAACCGTTCATCGTCATGCTATTTGATTAGAGTGGTCACTTGAACAAACTTGTTATTCAAGACACCAACCTCTATTCTACGAATAGCCACGGAATAGACGATGTACGGATCGCCGACTTTTGTGTTTATGTTCGAGGTCAAAGTTATATTAGCCACAAAACAGAATATATCATGCATATATAATTGAGAACAATTATAGACATTATACAAAAGAACACTAATCAAAATAAACAAGATTATACCAATTTTTATACCTCTTGATCTTCTATTGTATGTCCTTCCTCTTTTTGGACGTCGTGTGGCCGATGATCTTCCAAAAGTCAAAGCCTCCTAGATCACCTATCTTCCTTCCTTGTTCACTCCGAACAAAGGAAGATCATAAAACAAAACTCTTCTTCCTATCTAGAACCGACCACCAAGTCAATAGACTCGATGTTGTAGCCGGCCAAGGAAGAGAATATGGAGTATGGGAACCAGCCAAAGGAGAATCAATGAGGGTGATGGGCACCGGCCAACACTTGGAGAAGAGAAAGGAAACCAACCCTTTACCTTGTAGCCACCCAAAACTCTAACCCTAGTTGACCTAGTTGCCGGCGACCAAAGAAGAGGGGAAGAGGAATAGGTTGAGCACCGGCCAAAGTAGAGGCAAGAAGGATAGGTGCTGGCAACACCTTAGGAAGAAGATAAAAGGAACTTCTCCTCTCGTTGCCGCCCACTCCACCTCCCAAAACCTAGCCGTCCAACCTCAATCATAACCTAACTAGGATTCCTTGTCGCCCAAGGGAAGCAAACCCTAATCCCCTTCCATCAAGTAGCCGCCCACCCCCTTAAGGCTTATTTATAGGGTTAGGGATAAGCCTTGTTTTAATCTCCACCATTGGTTCTAGGGATTTAATCAAAACCGTCGGATCTAGATATTTAATCTCAACCGTCGGGTCTAGAGATTTAATCTCTACCGTTGGACCTAGAGTTTTGTTTTCATCCATTGGATCTAGGCTTCATGAGGTATTAATAGGCTACAATAGGGACCATGAGGAGGAGTTGGATCTTGGCAACCCAATGGATCAAGCCCACATAAAGTCCGATCCATTAATGATTATCCATTCCACTAGAGGATTATCATTGATCTACCTCACCAACCCCCATAAGTTAATTATGGGATCCATATATTTTTTGTACATATATCTCCCCGTGTTTAAGTTCTCGAATGTCCATTAATTAATTAATTTACTGACAATTAATTAATCAACATGTAACTCCATGAGTAGTACCACTCATCCTTATCATCATGCCGGACCAAGTCCACCTGCAGGGTTTACATGATGAACCTTATGAGCTCGTCAAGGGGACATCATCATCCTAATATATAGGACAAAGTTTCCTCCTATAATCAATGACACACTATATAAATAATAATATCATTTCTCAACTTACCGAGCCTATCGATTTAATCTATAAATCTCCCCCATTGGTAAATCAAAGAATTGAATACTAAGTATATGTGCTCGTAATTATATCGGGATTAAGAGCATGTACAATATAATATCTGAGGTGCGATTCGATTATGTAGTCAACAATAAATCGAATCACCTCTAAGTCTATGCTGCTAAATACACACAAAGTGCACTAGTGTGATTCTATGGTCAAGACAAACCAATACCAAATCACACTACAACCATACCAATGGTTTGTCCAAAGCCATCTCGGTTGTCAGCCTATACTTATACTTTACAAGGAGCCGATAACATGATCTTCCGTGTGACACCACACACCATGTTATCTACAATGTAATTTATTAGACAATATGCATCATCATAAATATACAAATAATGATCATGTGATTCTTATTTCAAAAATAAAGATGTTCATACAAAAGATAGACTTTTCAGTATACATCCCAACAATCGTAATATTATTTGAATCCTTGGGGTTGACGAGGCTAGTATTTAATTTTTGTAATTAAGTACGACATTGTTTAGTCACTCTTTTATTTTAGTTTATTTTTTATCTAGATTTCATGTACACTCCTTTGTGGAGTATAGGATCGATGGATGTAAATTAAAATAATTTTTCTCAGCTCGGATCTCCTGATGGCTTGTACATGGAGTAGAGAGGAGCGGACGAGGTGGCAACACGACTGGAGGCATATGTTATGGCAATCAACCCGTGATATGGTTTTGATGTGTGTGGAAAAGGGTTTAAGTTAGGTTGTTATTGTGATTTGATATGTGGATTTAGAGTCTTGCAAGACTTAGTAATTCACACATTGAGCCTTGACAAGTTTCACATCTCATGATTCGGTCCTTGAGTCGGTGAAGGATGGCTTTGCGGAAGCCGTGCACTTGGAGCATCGAGGGACCACCGGACAAGGAGCTAGGGGTGAAGCCGAAGGAAGTAGATTTCAGGGTGAGACGCGAAGGATGGTGCAGCAGAGCCGTGTGCTTGGCGCATCCGAGGGACTTGGTCGGACGAAGACAACTTCAACGGGGAGGGACTCCAAGGGATGAGAGTGAGCGAATGTAACCCAGGAAGGGGTAGTCCTCATAGGTGAAACTTGGCCATTTGGCTAAGTGTCGGATGAGGTTTCCGATACGATCGGCCCGCCATAAAATGGCAATGATCGCCAATCGAATGGGATTCGACCGTATCCGGCCCGATGGGTTTATTGAATGGCGGTCCGGAGAGGAAGTCGCAGCACATTACCTCTCTTAGCCGATGGGCGATTACGAGGTAGCAATGATCGGTGATGGTTACATCAATCGACTGCAAGGGATCCGTTGGACTACAACGGTTAGGTTCCAACATGTTCGGAGGTCGTTGTAGTGGCGACAGTCGACTGCCAAGGGCAGCAGTCGACTGGTGGTGGCCAACGGGAAGAAATCAACCCTCTCTATAAAAAGAGAGTGTGTTCGACGTTGGGGGGCTAATGCTTGAACTCCTAACAGCTCCCAAAGTGCCCTAAATGTTTTCCACTCTTATACTTGAGCTAATCTTCATTCTATTGTAAAAGAATTATCCATGTGTAAAAGAGGTTACCTCCACCTAGCTTTGTGCAAAGGAGAGATCTAGTGGAAAGATTGAGGAGTGATTCACCTTAGACGAATCAGACCGTGGATTAGCGACATAGTCGTGAACCACATTACATCCCTTGTTAGCATTTGTATTCTTGTTTATTTATATTTGCTTGTCTTGTTTTGTTTCCGTTGCGCTAATAGTTTTTCTAGACGAGAAAATTCCACCATCGTACGATTGAGGGCTATTCACCCCCTCTAGCCGGCCAACATCTAAACTTCATAGACCCTACAAGTGGTATCAGAGCCAAGTCGCTTGTCGAGGACTAACTGCCGCAACAAACACTTCATCAAAAGATGGTCGGCTCCACATTCACCCACCGAAATTTGAAGGAGAATTCGCTTGGTGGAAGAAGCGAATGGAGGTATTCTTTGAAACCGATTTTGATATCATGCTTATAATGGGAAACGGTTTTGAAATGCCTAGGGATGAAGAGGGGAGAATACTAGACAAATCATGGTGGACTAAGAATCAAAGAGAATAACACCTTGCAAATTCTAAGGCTAAGCACCATCTCCTCAACGTACTCCCCCAACAAGAAATAAATCGGATTGGAGAATGCTCTAGTGCTATGGAGATGTGGGAGAAGCTAGTAGAGCTTCATGAAGGTACCTTGGAGGCCAAACTTGCAAGGAGAGACCTCCTCTGCTCCCAACTAACGAATATCAAACTTGTAAAGGGAGAAAAGGTAACTTCACTACACTCTAGATTTAAAGAGATAATAACCGGTTTATCTAGTGTAGGGGAGAAGCTTTCAAATAGGGACATGCTCATGAAGGCAACCGATGTCTTCCCTCGGTCCTCAAGATGGAGTTCAATGGTGGACTCCTTCTATATATCCAAGAATTTAGAAGTGAGCACATTGGAGGAGTTCTTCTCAACCATGGAGCTCCACGAAACAAGACTTGAAGGAATAAATGAAGATCCAAGAATTCAACCTTCAAGAGGAGTGGCCTTGATAGCCAACAAGGGGAAGAAAAAGATGGAGATTCCCACCTCCTCCGATGATGAAGCATCCTCCTCCTCCTCCATGGATAGCAGGGAAGAAGCTTACATGGTAAGGAAGGTAAGGCGTGCTTTAAGAAATTTTAAATTTAATAAATCCAATTATAGGAGGAGAAGACCAAGGGGGGAGGTGATTTGTTATAGTTGCCAAGGAGAGGGACATATAAGGGATAATTGTCCCCTCTTGAACAAGAGAAAAGAGGAGAAGAGAAAGAAGGAAGAAAAGAAGAAGAAAAAGGGGAGCAAGAAGAAGGAAGAAGAGAAGAAAGCCAAAGAAAAGGAAAAGGTCAAAGCACTAAAGGCAAAGACATGGGATGATCCTTCTTCCTCATCCTCATCCGATGAAGAAGAACATGTCTACTCAAATCTTGCTCTAATGACCTTTGATGACCTAGACTCCACCTCCTCCTCCGAATATGAAGAAGCAAACTCAAGTGAGGAGAGCTCGAGTGAAGGGGGAGCTTCTTCTACATCCTCATCATCGGAAGAGGATTTGGTAAGTGAGGTAACAAATCTTTCCCCCAAGAAAGTTATGTCAATTATTTCTAGCCTCACTAAGGACTTGTTTCGAGCCAAAAAGAAAAACAAAAGCATGCTTGATCAAATTAAGGATCTATAAAATAAATTAGAACAAGCATGTTTAAGTGTTAATAATGATGATGCATGCTCACATGATCACTAAATGCCATTTGATGTTAATGATGCATGTATGGAAGAAAATAGGGTTTTAAGGGAAAAGGTAGATCATTTGACCAAAGCCCTAGAAAATTTTACAATTGGCTCAAATACATTGAACATGATAATTGGGAGCCAAAGAGCTAGTTTCCATAAGAAAGGCCTAGGATATTTGGAAAAGAAAAATGAAAAGGCCTATAAATGTTTAATTGCTAGGGGTCAAGACAAAAAGAAGGTTATAGCACGAAAATGGATCCCTAAGGAGTATTTAGTGAACCCCATAGGAAATAACTTATTTTGGGTTCCTAAATCCATCCTAAATGGTTAGGAAAACCATAGGGTAGTCAACCATATGCAATTTACCTATATCGTATGTTGGTTGACATAGGAAGGCGGGATAATATTTTTGAAATAGTGTTAGGTGATGTTAATGCACCTATAAATAGATAAATCATGCTTTAGGTGATATTTTCCTTATTATCATGATGTAATACCTAATGCATGATCACAATTTGATGAATACATTTATTTCATGATCATAATATGGAATTCATACATATATGTCTTTATGATCATGTGATATGTTAGGATAATACTTAACCTTGATAGAATTGCAAGAAAATAATGGTTAAGTATATACAAATACCTTTAGGATGCATCTCACACTCACCATAGGCTACCTTGATTGAAAATATAGCATGGGTGAGATGTTAGGATGATACAAATGTCCACTAATGCCTATGGCATTTAGATGGTCATTTAAAGTATCAAAATAGAAATAATAGACCAATAATGGGAAAGACTTATGTTTAATTCATAGACATCTTGCCCAAAGATCATGGTTTGATATTTCATATGTTTTCAAAACAATTTCTTACTTTAAAATCTACATGTTCATGTTTTGAAACAATTTAAAGCAAAACTTGGTGTTAAAATGGATACAAACTTGATCAAAACACTAGTTGTTTTTAAAGCTTTTGGATTTTTGGCAAATCCTTGAAAATATAATGTTTTTTCATGGAAAACTATTTTTCATTGATAAAGAACCTTAAAAGAAATGTTTTCCCCAAATTTCACTATTTTTTGAATTTTCTGGAATTTATAGTGCATTTCTGAAATTCATCCAGAAAATCAAAAATTCTGATTTCCTTGTGCTAGTCGACTGCCATACTGATAGCAGTCGACTGATGAACTGTGCACGAGCACAGTAACTTAATTTTATCAGGTTTTGAGTGATTTTGATTTTTGCTTCTCTCTAGACTTGATGTCATGCTATATAAACCTTGTTTAATCTTTTTGATGGTGTCAAAGGGGGAGAAAGATATATGTTTAAGTAAAGGGGGAATGCATTTAGGAGGAGTTTCATGTATTAAGGGGGAGAGTTGCTAATCATGTTATTTACATGCTTTCCTTTCACAATATTTTATCAAATGTTTTTACCTAACTTAAACGGATTGCCATACATAAAAATGGAGGAGATTGTTCGGGCAATCAACCCGTGATATGGTTTTGATGTGTGTGGCAAAGGGTTTAAGTTAGGTTGTTATTGTTATTTGATATGTGCGTTGGAGTCTTGCAGGACTTAGTAATTCGCACATGGAGCCTTGGCGAGTTTCACATCTCATGACTCTGTCCTTGAGTCGGTGAAGGATGGCTTTGCTGAAGCCATGCGCTTGGAGCATCCGAGGGACCGTCGGACGAGGAGCTTGGAGTGAAGTCAGAGGAAGTAGACTTTAGGGCAAGACACAAAGGATGGCGCTGTAGAGCTGTGCACTTGGCGCATCCGAGGGACGTGGTCGGACGAAGACAACTTCAAAGGCGAGGGACTCCAAGGGATGAGAGTGAGCTAATGTAACCCGGGAAGGGGTAGTGCACTTAGGTGAAACTTGGTCATTTGGCTAAGTGTTGGATGAGGTTTCCCGACACCAGTCGATTGCCATGAAATGACAGTCGACTGCTCTGAGTCAAACGGGGTTCGACTAGTATCCGACTGATGGGTTTATACCGAGCAGTTGACTACCATTGAATGGCAGTCGATTGCCAGAGGAAGTCGCGGGCACATAACCTCTCGTAGCCGACTGGGCAGTCGACTATGGAGGCAGCAGTCGACTGATGGTTAGATCAGTCGATTGCCAAGGGATCCATTGGACTACAACAGTCGGGATCTTGTTGGAAATCATGCTAGCCCTCGGAATGCTCATCGGCTCCCATGTCCCCGGATTAAAATTTTCACTAATGAAAACTAATCCGGATGGGATGAGTTTCTTAAGCACAACCAATTCGTCGACGTGCTAACGACTTGAGCGATCGCTTGAACAAACTAGTTGTTCAAGCAACATAACTCTTCTAGTCGGTTAGCGGCGGAAAAGACGACGGACGGATCATCGGTTTTTGTGTTTATCTTCGGGGTCCATGATTATACAAATACATACAAATGTAAACTAGTATAATCAACACATACTAACATAAAGAACATAAGCTAGCATATTAATAAGAACATGCAAAGATCAATAATAAAAGTTGTAAAACTTTTATACCTCTCGATCTTCTATCGTATGTCCTATCCTCTTTGTAGACTTCGTGTGGGCGAAGATCCTCCACAAGTTGAAGCTTCCTAGATCACGATCTTCTTTCCTTGCTCGCTCCGAACAAGAAGAAGTATAGAAACATAACTCATCTCTTATCTAGGACCAACCATCAAGCTCCAAGCATGATGTTTGCCGTCGGCCCAATGAGAATAAAAGGAATTGCCGACCAACCTTGAAGAAGGTTGCCGCCGGCCAACCTTGATAGAGAAGCGGAGAGAATGCTCCGGCCAAGAGAGGAAGATGAGAAGCTAATCCCTTACCTTCTTGCCGCCGGCCACACACACCATGGACCATGGGCGCCACCCAAAGATTAGGGTTCTAAACCCTAATCTTGCCGCCCAAGCATTAGGGTTCTAAACCCTAATGATGCCGCCCAAGGTCTCTCCCAAAACCCTAACCTCTTAGCATTAGGTTGCCGCCCAAGCCAATGCCCTCTATTTATAGAGTTAGGCTTAAGCCTCCTTAAATCTCCACCGTCGGATCTAGGGATTTAATCTCCACCGTCGGATCTAGGGTTTCATCCCAACCGTCGGATCTAGGGTTTCATCCCAACCGTCGGATCTAGGAATTTAATCTCAATCGTCGGATCTAGAGATTTAATCTCAACTGTCGGTTCTAGGGATTTAATCTCAACCGTCAGTTCTAGATATTTAATCTCCACCGTCGGATCTAGAGATTTAATCTCAACCATCGGTTATAGAGTTTTGTTTTCCATCCTTGGATCTAGGGTTCATGAGGATTATATTAGGCTACGATAGGGACCATGAGGAGGAGTTGGATCTTGGCCACCCGATGGATCGGAACCATACAAACTTGATCCATCAATGATGTTCCATTCCACTAGAGGATCATCATTGAATTACCTCACCAACCCCCATAAATTAATATGGGCTCCATATATTATTTGTACATCCGTCTCCTCGTGTTTAAGATATCGAATGTCCGTCAATTAATTGATTTACTGACCATCAATTAATTAACATCTAACAACTCGAGTAGTACCACTCAACCTTATCATCATGTGGACTAAGTCAACCTGCAGGGTTTACATGATGAACCTTATGAGCTCCTCAAGGGGACACTATCAACCTAATATATAGGATACGGTTTCCTCCTATAATCAACGGCACACCGTGTAAATAATATCATTTCCCAACTTACCGGGCATATTGATTTAATCCATAGAAATCTCACCCTTTGGTAAATCAAAGAAATAAATACTAAGTACATGTGCCCATTATTATATCGGGATTAAGAGCATGAACAACATAATATCCGAGGTCCTATTCAATTATATAGTCAGCAATAAATTGAATCACCTCTATGTTGGTCCTGCTCAATACACCTAAGTGTACTAGTGTAACTCTATGTTCAAGATAAAACAATACCATGCTACACTATAACCATGCCAATGGTTTGTCCAAAACCATCTTGGTTGTGAGCCTCTACTTATATTCTACAAGGGACTGATAACATGATCTTCTGTGCCACACCAAGCACCATGTTATCTACAATGTAAAATATTAGACAATATGCACACATATAATAAATATAAAGTGGAAACAATGATCATGTGATTCTTATTTCAAAATAATAATGTTCATACAAAAAAGCTAGGCTTTCAGTATACATCCCAACAGATCTGACGTGTTCGGAGGTCGTTGTAGTGGCTGCAGTCGACTACCAAGGGCAGCAGTCGACTGGTGGCGACCAACGGTAAGAATTCAGCCATCTCTATAAAAAGAGAGGGTGTTGGGCTTTGGGGGGCTAATGCTTGAACTCCTAACAGCTCCCAAAGTGCCCTAAACATTTTCCACTCTTATACTTGTGCTAATCTTCATTCTTTTGTAGAAGAGTGATCCTTGTGTAAAAGGGGTTACCTCCACCTAGCTTTGTGCAAAGGAGAGATCTAGTGGAAAGATTTAGGAGTTATTCACTTTGGACAAATCGGACCGTGGATTAGCGGCGTAGCCGTGAACCACGTTACATCCCTTGTTAGAGTTTGTATTTTTGTTTATTTATATTTTCTTGTCTTGTTTTGTTTCCGTTGCGCTAATAGTTTATGTAGACGGCCAAATTCCACCATCGTACGATTGAGGGCTATTCACCCCCCTCTAGCCGACCAACATCTACACTTCATAGACCCAACAACATATTGGAGAACAAAAGCCATAATAGTTGGAAAAATTGTTTTTCATATTTATTGCTTTTGATTTATATGCTTGTTGTGGTTTCATGGTTAAAATTACTCAATTTTAAATTACTATTGAAGGGTTTTGCCCGGAAGCTCTGATACCAATTGAAGGGTTTTGCTTATCGAGTCCGTGAGGGGAAACTTCGCTTCCCACTTCACCTCGGTTGCTTGATCATAGTGATCCCTTCGATGTCCCCGGATTAAAAAAATTTAATCCTCGACAAAAGGGATTTCCCAAACAACCAAGTCATCATCGTGCTATTCGATTAGAGAGGTCACTTACAAACTCATTGTTCAAGCGACCATCCTCTATTCTACGAGTAGCCACGGAATAGACAATGTCCGGATCACCAGTTTTTGTGTTTATGCTCGGGATCCAAGTATTATTTAGCCATATACAGATTTATATCATGATCATAATTGAAAAACAAATACAAACATGTAACATATAAAAATTAAAGAATCGATATACCTCTCGATCTTCTAATGTATGACCTTCCTCCTTTTGGACGTCGTGTGGGCGACGATCTACCAAAAGTTGAAGCTCCTAGGTCGCAAATATTCCTTCCTTGCTCTTCCAAAGCAAGAGGAAGAATAGAAACAAGGCTCATCTCCTTCCTATAGCCAACCAACAAGCAACAAGGAGAATGCTTGCCGCCGGCCAACAAGGTGAAGGAGATAATGGTGGAAACCGGCCAAGACACCAAGGGAAACCCCTAAGTATTGTTTCCACCACCCAAGGAGAAGGAGAATAGGGTTTTTGGATGCCGGCCAAAGGCTGGAAAGAGGGTTGTGGGCTCCGGCCAACAAGGGAAAGGAAGAAGAAAGCAAACTACTTCCTTATTTGGTGCCACCCAAACCTCCTAAACCCTAAGCTTCCAAACCCTAATCCTAGCTCTCCTAATGGCCGGCCATGGAAGTGGGGAAGAAGATTAGGATGAGCACCGGCCAAGGTAGAGGGAAGAAGGGAGGAACTGGCCAAACCTTAGGAAGAAGAAGAAAAACTCCTCCACTTGTTGCCGCCCACCCCTAGCTCCTAAAAACCCTAGCCACCCAAACCAAATCCTAAACCAACTAGGATTCCTATCCACCAAAGGAAGCAAACCTTAATCCCATTAAACATCCTAATGGTCGGCCATGGAAGTGGGGAAGAAGATTAGGATGAGCACCGGCCAAGGTAGAGGGAAGAAGGGAGGAACCAGCCAAACCTTAGGAAGAAGTAGAAAAACTCCTCCACTTGTTGCCGCCCACCCCTAGCTCCCAAAAACCCTAGCCACCCAAACCTAATCCTAAACCAACTAGGATTCCTAGCCTCCAAAGGAAGCAAACCCTAATCCCCTTAAACCTCCATCTTTCTTACCGCCACTTTATGATCTCTATTTATCGAGTTGGGCTCAAACCCTGATTTAATCTCCTCCATTGGTTCTAGGGATTTAATCTCAATCGTCGGATCTAGAGATTTTATCTAAACCATTGGATCTAGAGATTTAATCTCTACCTTTGGATCTAGATTTTTGTTTCTATCCTTTGGATCTAATCATCATGAGGTGTTAATAGGCTACATTAGGGACCATGAAGAGGAGTTGGATCTTGACCACCCATGGATCAAGCCCACATAAAGTCCGATCCATTAATGATAATCCAATCCACTAAAGGATTATCATTGATCTACCTCACCAACCCCCATATGATAATATGGGCTCCACATATTATTTGTACTTTTTCTCCGCATGTTTAAAATCTCGACTGTCCGTCGATTAATTAATTTACTGACCATTAATTAATCAACATCTAACTCCTTGAGTAGTACCACTCAACCTTTTCATCGTGCCGAACCAAGTCCACCTGCAGGGTTTACATGATGAACCTTATGAGCTCCTCAATGGGACATCATCATCCTAATATATAGGACACGGTTTCCTCCTATAATCAACGACACACCATATAAATAATATCATCTCCCAATTTACCGAGCCTATCGATTTAATCTATAAATCTCGCCCATTGGTAAATCAAAGAGATGACTACTAAGTATATGTGCCCGTTATTATATCGAGATTAAGAGCATGTACAAAATAATATCTGAGGTTCGATTTGATTATGTAGTCAGCAATAAATCGAATCACCTCTAAGTCGGTCCTGCTCAATACACACAAAGTGCACTAGTATGATTCTATGATCAAGACAAACTGTAGACGAGCAATTTACGACGTCCAATGTACGAGGGCTATTCACCCCCCTCTACCCGGCCATCTGATCCCCTACAAGTGGTATCTGTGCCAAGGAAAGCTTGTCAAGGACTAACCGCCACAACAAGCAATTTTAAAAATGGCCGGCTCAAACATCCACCCACCGAAGTTCGACGGCGAATTCTCTTGGTGGAAAAAGAGAATGGAGGTATTCTTCGAAACCGACTTTGAAATTCTTTTAATAATGGAAAACGGTTTCGAGTTGCCTAGGAACGAGGATGGGGAGCCATTGGAGAAATCAAGGTGGAGCAAAAGGCAAAGAGAAGAATACTTGGCAAATTCAAAGGCCAAGCACCACCTATACAATGTCCTCTCTCAACAAGAAGTAAATAGAATAGGAGAATGTGCTAGCGCCAAGGAAATGTGGTAGAAACTAATAGAAATCCATGAAGGCTCATCCGAGGCAAAGCTAGCAAGGAGAGACGTCCTTCGCTCCCAATTGTCCAATATCAAACTTGAAAAGGGAGAGAAGGTAAAATCTCTACACTCTAGATTCAAGGAAATACTAACCGGTTTAACAAGTGTAGGTGAAAAGCTCTCCAACCGGGATATGATAATGAAGGCCATAGATGCCTTTCCCTGGTCCTCAAGATGGAGTTCCATGGTGGATTCATTCTACATCTCCAAGAACTTAGAAGTGAGCACCTTGGAGGAATTCTTTTCAACCATGGAGCTTCATGAGACAAGGCTTGAAGGGATACAAGAAGAGCCTAGAATTCAACCCTCAAGAGGAGTAGCTTTGATGGCAAATAAGGGGAAGAAGAAGATGGAAATCCCCTCCTCCTCCGATGACGAAGCGTCCTCCTCCTCCATGGATAGCACCGAAGAAGCCTATATGGTAAGGAGGGTAAGACGTGCATTTAAGAATTTTAGATTTGATAAATCTAATGATAGGAATAGAAGACCAAGGGGGAAGGTCATATGCTACAATTGCCAAGGAGAGGGACACATAAGGGACAATTGTCCCCTCCTAAACAAAAGCAAAGAAGAGAAGAAAAAGAAAGAAGAGAAGAGGAAGAAGAAGAAGGGGAGCAAGAGAAAGGAAGAAGAAAAGAAGGCAAAAGAAAAGGGGAAGGCCAAAGCATTCAAGGCCAAGACATGGGATGATCCTTCCTCATCCTCTTCATCATCATCGGAAGAGGAGAATGCCTTTGTCACCAATTTGGCCTTGATGGCCTTTGATGACTTGGATTGCTCTTCCTCCGAAGATGAAGGTTCAAGCTCAAGAGGAGAGAGCTCAAATGAAGGGGGAGCTTCTACATCATCCTCATCATCCGAAGAAGAAGAGGACATGGAAACTATGGTAACCAATCTCTCACCTAATAAAATAGTTTCTATGATTTCTAGCATAACTAAGGACTTATTTAGAGCTAAGAAGAAGAACAAAAGCATGCTAGATCAAATTAAGGACCTAGAACAAAAATTAGAAAAAGCATGCTTAAATGAAAATGAAAATATTTCTTCTAGCTTAGATGATGCATGCTCACATGATTATATGCCTTTAAATGTTAATGATGCATGCATAGAGGAAAATAGGGCATTAAGGGAAAAGGTAGATTACTTAACCAAAGCCCTAGAGAAATTCACAATTGGCTCCAACACCTTAAATATGATCTTAGGGAGCCAAAGAGCTAGTTTCAACAAGAAAGGCCTAGGATACAAAGAAAAGAAAAATGAAAAGGCCTATAAATGCCTAATAGCTAGGGGACAAGATAAAAAGAAAGTAATTGCTAGGAAATGGATCCCCAAGGAGTATTTAGTGAACCCAATAGGAAAGAATCTATTTTGGGTTCCAAAATCCATCCTTAAGGGTTAGAAAACCCCTAGGGTAGTCAACCACATGGACCTAACCTATATCATATTTTGGTTGACTTAGGATGACGGGACAACATTTTTTTTAGATAGTGTTGGGTGATGATAACGTACCTATAAATAGGTAATAATGCTTAAATCATGATGATTAATGTAATCCCTATGTATATTTGCAATCATGATCTATGTTTTTGAAATTTGACACGTTATCATGAGAAATAGGTTTGAATCATGCTTTAGGTAATACTTTATTTAGCATCACATATTACCTAATGCATGGTTATAAATTGATGAAAACATGCATTTCATGATCATAATGTACAATTCATTCATATATGTCATTATGATCATGTTAATTGTTAGGATGATACTTAACCATGATAGAATTGCATGAATATATTGGTTAAGTATATACAAATACCCCCTAGGATGCATTTCACACTCACCATAGGCTACCTTGATTGAAAACTTAGCATGAGTGAGATGTTAGGATGATACAAATGGCCACTAATGCCTATGGCATTTAGATGGTCATTTAAAGTATCAAAAATAGCAATAATAGACCAATCATGGGGAAGGCTTATGTTTAATTCATAGACATATTGCCCAAAGATCATGGTTGGATATTTCATATGTTTTCAAAACAATTTCTTAATCTAAAATCTATGTATTCATGTTTTGGAACAATTCAAAGCAAGACTAGGTGTTGAAATGGATACTAACATGCTCAAAAACTAGTGGTTTTTCAAGTGTTTGGATTTTTGGCAAAAACAAGAAAATATAATGAGTTTTCATGAAAAACTATTTTTCATTGATAGATATACTTAAAAGAAATATGTTCCCCAAATTTCATGATTTTTCAAATTTTCTGGAATTTATAATGCATTTCTGAAATTCATCCAGAAAATCAGAAATTTGGATTCCTTTGTGCCAGTCGACTGCCATACTGATAGCAGTCGACTGGTGGCCTGTAAATCAGAACATTGAAGGCCGATTTCAGTTTGTAAACCAACAAGTGGTACCCAATTTTAAATCAACTTGTCATATTTTCCCTCCATTATACTTGATGCCATGAGCTTATGACTTAGTGTTATTCTTTTTGATGGTGTCAAAGGGGGAGAAATAATTTATGTTTAAGTTAATCATTTTAGGGGGAAGAAATATATTTTAGGGGGAGAAATATATGATAGGGGGAGAAAATTTGCATAGAGAGTTTTATGGATTAAGGGGGAGTTGCATGTTGCTATATCATGTTTATCTTTACATGCTTTCTTACCTTAGAATTTATATCAAATGTTTTTACCTAACTTAAACGAATTGCCACACATCAAAAAGGGGGAGATTGTTAGGGCAATCTCTTGCCGTAAAATGGTTTTGATGGTGTGGCAAAGGGTTTAAGTTAGTTTGATATGTTGATTTGATATGTGCGTTGAAGTCGTGCAGGACTTAGTAATTCGCACATAGAGCCGTGGCGAGTTTCACATCTCATGACTCGTGCCTTGAGTCGGTGAAGGATAGCTTTGCGGAAGCCGTGCGCTTGGAGCATCCGAGGGACCGCCGGACGAGAAGCTTGGAGTGAAGCCGGAGGAAGTAGACTTGAGGCAAGAGGCGCGAAGGAGCATTGCAGAGCCGAGGCGCTTTGATCTTCGAGGGACGTGGCGAGAATGAAGAGAACCGAAGGCGAGGGACTCAGAAATGAGTGAGCGATTGTAACCCGGGAAGGGTAGCTCTTAGGTGAAACTTGGCCATTTGGCCAAGTGTCGGATGGGTTTTCGACACGATCCTTTGCCATGTCATGCGATCATTGCTCACGAGTAGAGTGAGTTATTGGTATACTCTCGTTGGATTGTGGCCAGCGATCGGCCATACATGGGCGATCGATTGCCACTCATCGATCATTGTGAAGCGATGGTCGGTAGTCAATAGGGTTTCGACAGAACCGTTCGTAGCCGATGGCGGTCGATCGGAGCGTGCCGATCGTGATGAGGTCCATCAGTCGACTGCCAAGAGTTCCGTTGGACTACAACGGTCGGGATCCGACGTGTTCGGAGGCCGTTGTAGTGACGACAGTCGACTGCCAAGGGCGACAGTCGACTGATGGCGGCCAACGGGAAGAAATCAGCCCTCTCTATAAAAAGAGAGGGTGTAAGCCTTTGAGAGGCTAATGCTCATACTCCAAACAATCTTCCTAGTGCCCCACAAGCTCTAAACTCTTCTTACCTGTTCTTACTCCATTCTATTTGTAAGAAGAGTGTGCTTGATTTGTAAAGGTTACCTCCACCTAGATTGGTGCAAAGGAGAGACCATTTAGTGGATTGGTTTAACGGAGTGATTCATCGAGGACGAATCAGGGACTGTGGATTAGCGGCGTAGCCGTGAACCACGTTATACCATCGTGTTAGCGTTTGTTTTATTGTTTGTCTTTGGCTTTGTATTTGTATATTCCGCTTGCGCTAATCTTTTGTAGACGAGCAATTTACGACGTCCAACGTACGAGGGCTATTCCCCGGGTTACAATCGCTCACTCTCATTTCTCGGAGTCCCTCGCCTTCAAAGTTCTCTTCATTCTCGGCCACGTCCCTCGGCAGCATCAGGCGCACGGCTCTGCAATGCTCCTTCGCGTCTCTTGCCTCGAAGTCTACTTCCTTCGGCTTCACTCCAAGCTTCTCGTCCGGCGGTCCCTCGGATGCTCCAAGCGCACGGCTTCCGCAAAGCTATCCTTCACCGACTCAAGGCACGAGTCATGAGATGTGAAACTCGCCATGGCTCTATGTGCGAATTACTAAGTCCTGCACGACTTCAATGCACATATCAAATCAACATATCAAACTAACTTAAACCCTTTGCCACACCATCAAAACCATTTTACGGCAAGAGATTGCCCTAACACAAACCAATACCAAATCACACTACAACCATTCCGATGGTTTGTCCAAAGTCATCTCGGTTGTGAGCCTTTACTTATACTTTACAAGGAGCCGATAACATAATCTCCCGTGTGACACCATACACCATGTTATCTACAATGTAATGTATTAGACAATATTGCATAACCATATAAATATGCAAATAATGATCATGTGATTCTTATTTCAAAAATAAAGATGTTCATACAAAAGATAGACTTTTCAGTATACATCCCAATAATCGTAATATTATTTGAATCCTCGGGGTTGACGAGGCTAGTATTTAATTTTTGTAATTAAGAACGACATTGTTTAGCCACTCTTTTATTTTAGTTTATTTTTTATCAAGATTTCATGTACACTCCTTTGTGGAGTATAGGATCGATGGATGTAAATTAAAATAATTTTTCTCAGCTCGGATCTCCGGATGGCTTGAATATGGAGTAGAGAGTAGCGGACGAGGTGGCAACACGACTGGAGGCATATGTTATGGCAATCAACCCGTGATATGGTTTTGATGTGTGTGGAAAAGGGTTTAAGTTAGGTTGTTATTGTGATTTGATATGTGTGTTAGAGTCTTGCAGGACTTAGTAATTCACACATTGAGCCTTGGCGAGTTTCACATCTCATGACTCGGTCCTTGAGTCGGTGAAGGATGGCTTTGCGGAAGCCGTGCACTTGGAGCATCGAGGGACCGCCGGACAAGGAGCTAGGAGTGAAGCCGAAGGAAGTAGACTTCAGGGTGAGATGCGAAGGATGGTGCAGCAGAGCCGTGTGCTTGGCGCATCCGAGGGATGTGGTCGGACGAAGACAACTTCAAAGGCGAGGGACTCCAAGGGATGAGAGTGAGCGAATGTAACCCAGTAAGGGGTAGTGCTCATAGGTGAAACTTGGCCATTTGGCTAAGTGTCGGATGAGGTTTCCCGACACCAGTCGACTGCCATAAAATGACAGTCGACTGCTCTGAGTCGAATGGGATTCGACTAGTATCCGACTGATGGGTTTATTGAATGGCAGTCGACTGCCAGAGGAAGTCGCAGGCACATTACCTCTCTTAGCCGACTGGGCGGTCGACTACGGAGGTAGCAGTCGACTGATGGTTACATCAATCGACTGCCAAGGGATCCATTGGACTACAATGGTCAGGATCCAACATGTTCGGGGGTCGATGTAGTGGCGACAGTTGACTGCCAAGGGCAGCAGTCGACTGGTGGTGGCCAACGGGAAGAAATCAACCCTCTCTATAAAAAGAGAGGGTGTTCGGCTTTGGGGGGCTAATGCTTGAACTCCTAACAGCTCCCAAAGTGCCCTAAATGTTTTCCACTCTTATACTTGTGCTAATCTTCATTCTATTGTAAAAGAGTTATCCTTGTGTAAAAGAGGTTACCTCCACCTTGCTTTGTGCAAAGGAGAGATCTAGTGGAAAGATTGAGGAGTGATTGACCTTAGACGAATCAGACCGTGGATTAGCGACGTAGTCGTGATCCACGTTACATCCCTTGTTAACATTTGTATTCTTGTTTATTTATATTTGCTTGTCTTGTTTTGTTTCCGTTGCGCTAATAGTTTTTCTAGACGAGCAAATTCCACCATCGTACGATTGAGAGCTATTCACCCCCTCTAGCCGGCCAACATCTAAACTTCATAGACCCTACAAGTGGTATCAGAGCCAAGTCGCTTGTCGAGGAGTAACTGCCGCAACAAACACTTCATCAAAAGATGGTCAGCTCCACATTCACCCACCGAAATTTGAAGGAGAATTCGCTTGGTGGAAGAAGCGAATGGAGGTATTCTTTGAAACCAATTTTGATATCATGCTTATAATGGGAAACGGTTTTGAAATGCCTAGGGTTGAAGAGGGGAGAATACTAGACAAATCAAGGTGGACTAAGAATCAAAGAGAAGAGCACCTTGCAAATTCTAAGGCTAAGCACCATCTCCTCAACGTACTCCCCCAACAAGAAGTAAATCGGATTGGGGAATGCTCTAGTGCTAAGGAGATGTGGGAGAAGCTAGTAGAGCTTCATGAAGGTACCTTGGTGGCCAACCTTGCAAGGGGAGACCTCCTCTGCTCCCAACTAACGAATATCAAACTTGAAAAGGGAGAAAAGGTAACTTCACTACACTCTAGATTTAAAGAGATAATAACCGGTTTATCTAGTGTAGGGGAGAAGCTTTCAAATAGGGACATGCTCATGAAGGCAACCGATGTCTTCCCTCGGTCCTCAAGATGGAGTTCAATGGTGGACTCCTTCTATATGTCCAAGAATTTAGAAGTGAGCACATTGGAGGAGTTCTTCTCCACCATGGAGCTCCACGAAACAAGACTTGAAGGAATAAATGAAGATCCAAGAATTCAACCTTCAAGAGGAGTGGCCTTGGTAGCCAACAAGGGGAAGAAAAAGATGGAGATTCCCACCTCCTCCGATGATGAAGCATCCTCCTCCTCCTCCATGGATAGCACGGAAGAAGCTTACATGGTAAGGAAGGTAAGGCGTGCTTTAAGAAATTTTAAATTTAATAAATCCAATGATAGGAGGAGAAGACCAAGGGGGAAGGTGATTTGTTATAGTTGCCAAGGAGAGGGACATATAAGGGATAATTGTCCCCTCTTGAACAAGAGAAAAGAGGAGAAGAGAAAGAAGGAAGAAAAGAAGAAGAAAAAGGGGAGCAAGAAGAAGGAAGAAGAGAAGAAAGCCAAAGAAAAGGGAAAGGTCAAAGCACTAAAGGCAAAGACATGGGATGATCCTTCTTCCTCATCCTCATCAGATGAAGAAGAACATGTCTACTCAAATCATGCCCTAATGACCTTTGATGACCTAGACTCCACCTCCTCCTCCGAATATGAAGAAGCAAACTCAAGTGAAGGGGGAGCTTCTTCTACATCCTCATCATCAGAAGAGGATTTGGTAAGTGAGGTAACAAATCTTTCCCCCAAGAAAGTTATGTCAATTATTTCTAGCCTCACTAAGGACTTGTTTCGAGCCAAAAAGAAAAACAAAAGCATGCTTGATCAAATTAAGGATCTATAAAATAAATTAGAACAAGCATGTTTAAGTGTTAATAATGATGATGCATGCTCACATGATCACTAAATGCCATTTGATGTTAATGATTCATGTATGGAAGAAAATAGGGTTTTAAGGGAAAAGGTAGATCATTTGACCAAAGCCCTAGAAAAGTTTACAATTGGCTCAAATACATTGAACATGATAATTGGGAGCCAAAGAGCTAGTTTCCATAAGAAAGGCCTAGGATATTTGGAAAAGAAAAATGAAAAGGCCTATAAATGTTTAATTGCTAGGGGTCAAGACAAAAAGAAGGTTATAGCACGAAAATGGATCCCTAAGGAGTATTTAGTGAACCCCATAGGAAATAACTTATTTTGGGTTCCTAAATCCATCCTAAAGGGTTAGGAAAACCCTAGGGTAGTCAACCATATGCAATTTACCTATATCGTATGTTGGTTGACATAAGAAGGCGGGATAATATTTTTGAAATAGTGTTAGGTGATGATAATGCACCTATAAATAGATAAATCATGCTTTAGGTGATATTTTCCTTATTATCATGATGTAATACCTAATGCATGATCACAATTTGATGAATACATTTATTTCATGATCATAATATGGAATTCAGACATATATGTCTTTATGATCATGTGATATTTTACGATGATACTTAACCTTGATAGAATTGCAAGAAAATAATGGTTAAGTATATACAAATACCTTTAGGATGCATCTCACACTCACCATAGGCTACCTTGATTGAAAATATAGCATGGGTGAGATGTTAGGATGATACAAATGTCCACTAATGCCTATGGCATTTAGATGGTCATTTAAAGTATCAAAATAACAATAATAGACCAATAATGGTGAAGACTTATGTTTAATTCATAGACATCTTGCCCAAAGATCATGGTTGGATATTTCATATGTTTTCAAAACAATTTCTTACTTTAAAATCTGCATGTTCATGTTTTGAAACAATTTAAAGCAAAACTTGGTGTTAAAATGGATACAAACTTGATCAAAACACTAGTTGTTTTTAAAGCTTTGGGATTTTTGGCAAATCCTTGAAAATATATTGTTTTTTCATGTAAATCTATTTTTCATTGATAAAGAACCTTAAAAGAAATGTGCTCCCCAAATTTCACTATTTTTTGAATTTTCTGGAATTTATAGTGCATTTCTGAAATTCATCCAGAAAATCAAAAATTCTGATTTCCTTGTGCCAGTCGACTGCCATACTGATAGCAGTCGACTGATGAACTGTGCATGAGCACAGTAACTTAATTTTATCAGGTTTTGAGTGATTTTTATTTTTGCTTCTCTCTAGACTTGATGTCATGCCATATAAACCTTGTTTAATCTTTTTGATGGTGTCAAAGGGGGAGAAAGATATATGTTTAAGTAAAGGGGGAATGCATTTAGGAGGAGTTTCATGTATTAAGGGGGAGAGTTGCTAATCATGTTATTTACATGCTTTCCTTTCACAATATTTTATCAAATGTTTTCACCTAACTTAAACGGATTGCCACACATCAAAATGGAGGAGATTGTTCGGGCAATCAACCCGTGATATGGTTTTGATGTGTGTGGCAAAGGGTTTAAGTTAGGTTGTTATTGTGATTTGATATGTGCGTTGGAGTCTTGCAGGACTTAGTAATTCGCACACGGAGTCGTGGCGAGTTTCACATCTCATGACTCGGTCCTTGAGTCGGTGAAGGATGGCTTTGCGAAAGCCGTGCGCTTGGAGCATCCGAGGAACCGCCGGACGAGGAGCTTGGAGTGAAGTCAAAGGAAGTAGACTTTAGGGCAAGACACAAAGGATGGCGTTGTAGAGCTGTGCACTTGGCGCATCCGAGGGACGTGGTCGGACGAAGACAACTTCAAAGGCGAGGGACTCCAAGGGATGAGAGTGAGCGAATGTTACCCGGGAAGGGGTAGTGCACTTAGGTGAAACTTGGCCATTTTGCTAAGTGTTGGATGAGGTTTCCTGACACCAGTCGATTGCCATGAAATGACAGTCGACTGCTCTGAGTCAAACGGGGTTCGACTAGTATCTGACTGATGGGTTTATACCGAGCAGTGGACTACCATTGAATGGTAGTCGACTGCCAGAGGAAGTCGCGGGCACGGAACCTCTCATAGCCGACTGGGCAGTCGACTACAGAGGCAGCAGTCGACTGATGGTTAGATCAGTCAATTGCCAAGGGATCCATTTGACTACAACGGTAGGGATCTTGTTGGAAATCATGCTAGCCCTCGGAATGCTCATCGGCTCCCATGTCCCCGGATTAAAATTTTCACTAATGAAAACTAATCCGGATGGGATGAGTTTCTTAAGCACAACCAATTCGTCGTCGTGCTAACGACTTGAGCGATCCCTTGAACAAACTAGTTGTTCAAGCAACATAACTCTTCTAGTCGGTTAGCCGCGGAAAAGACGACGGACGGATCATCGGTTTTTGTGTTTATCTTCGGGGTCCATGATTATACAAATACATACAAATGTAAACTAGTATAATCAACACATACTAACATAAAGAACATAAGCTAGCATATTAATAAGAACATGCAAAGATCAATAATAAAAGTTGTAAAACTTTTATACCTCTCGATCTTCTATCGTATGTCCTATCCTCCTTGTAGACTTCGTGTGGGCGAAGATCCTCCACAAGTTGAAGCTTCCTAGATCACGATCTTCTTTCCTTGCTTGCTCCGAACAAGAAGAAGTATAGAAACATAACTCATCTCTTATCTAGGACCAACCATCAAGCTCCAAGCATGATGTTTGCCGCCGGCCCAAAGAGAATAAAAGGAATTGCCGACCAACCTTGAAGAAGGTTGCCGCCGACCAACCTTGATAGAGAAGAGGAGAGAATGCTCCGGCCAAGAGAGGAAGATGAGAAGCTAATCCCTTACCTTCTTGCCGCCGGCCACACACACCATGGACCATGGGCGCCGCCCAAAGATTAGGGTTCTAAACCCTAATCTTGCCGCCCAAGCATTAGGGTTCTAAACCCTAATGATGCCGCCCAAGGTCTCTCCCAAAACCCTAACCTCTTAGCAACCATCAAGCTCCAAGCATGATGTTTGCCGCCGGCCCAAAGAGAATAAAAGGAATTGCCGACCAACCTTGAAGAAGGTTGCCGCCGACCAACCTTGATAGAGAAGAGGAGAGAATGCTCCGGCCAAGAGAGGAAGATGAGAAGCTAATCCCTTACCTTCTTGCCGCCGGCCACACACACCAAGGACCATGGGCGCCGCCCAAAGATTAGGGTTCTAAACCCTAATCTTGCCGCCCAAGCATTAGGGTTCTAAACCCTAATGATGCCGCCCAAGGTCTCTCCCAAAACCCTAACCTCTTAGCATTAGGTTGCCGCCCAAGCCAATGCCCTCTATTTATAGAGTTAGGCTTAAGCCTCCTTAAATCTCAACCGTCGGATCTAGGGATTTAATCTCCACCGTCGGATCTAGGGTTTCATCCCAACCATCGAATCTAGGGTTTCATCCAAACCGTCGGATCTAGGGTTTCATCCCAACCGTCAGATCTAGGAATTTAATCTCAACCGTCGGATCTAAAGATTTAATCTCAACTATCGGTTCTAGGGATTTAATCTCAACTGTCGGTTCTAGATATTTAATCTCCACCGTCGGATCTAGAGATTTAATCTCAACCGTCGGTTATAGAGTTTTTTTTTCCATCCTTGGATCTAGGGTTCATGAGGATTATATTAGTCTACGATAGGGACCATGAGGAGGAGTTGGATCTTGGCCCCCCGATGGATCGGAACCACACAAACTTGATCCATCAATTATGTTCCATTCCACTAGAGGATCATCATTGAATTACCTCACCAACCCCCATAAATTAATATGGGCTCCATATATTATTTGTACATCCGTCTCCTCGTGTTTAAGATATCGAATGTCCGTCAATTAATTGATTTACTGACCATCAATTAATTAACATCTAACAACTCGAGTAGTACCACTCAACCTTATCATCATGTTGACTAAGTCAACCTGCAGGGTTTACATGATAAACCTTATGAGCTCCTCAAGGGGACATCATCAACCTAATATATAGGACACGGTTTCCTCTTATAATCAACGGCACACCATGTAAATAATATCATTTCCCAACTTACCGGGCATATTGATTTAATCCATAGAAATCTCACCCTTTGGTAAATCAAAGAAATAAATACTAAGTACATGTGCCCATTATTATATCGGAATTAAGAGCATGTACAACATAATATCCGAGGTCCGATTCAATTATATAGTAAGCAATAAATTGAATCACCTCTATGTTGGTCCTGCTCATTACACCTAAGTGTACTAGTGTAACTCTATGTTCAAGATAAAACAATACCATGCTACACTATAACCATGCCAATGGTTTGTCCAAAACTATCTTGGTTGTGAGCCTCTACTTATATTCTACAAGGGACTGATAATATGATCTTCTGTGCCACACCAAGCACCATGTTATCTACAATGTAAAATATTAGACAATATGCACACATATAATAAATATAAAGTGCAAACAATGATCATGTGATTCTTATTTCAAAATAATAATGTTCATACAAAAAAGCTAGGCTTTCAGTATACATCCCAACAGATCTGACGTGTTC
This sequence comes from Wurfbainia villosa, assembly GCA_025175895.1. Taxonomy (NCBI): domain Eukaryota; kingdom Viridiplantae; phylum Streptophyta; class Magnoliopsida; order Zingiberales; family Zingiberaceae; genus Wurfbainia; species Wurfbainia villosa. Next base: position 50,294,554 of record CM045999.1, on the reverse strand, counting down.
GGAGGTCGTTGTAGTGGCTACAGTCGACTACCAAGGGCAGCAGTCGACTGGTGGCGCCCAACGGCAAGAATTCAGCCATCTCTATAAAAAGAGAGGGTGTTGGGCTTTGGGGGGCTAATGCTTGAACTCCTAATAGCTCCCAAAGTGCCCTAAACATTTTCCACTCTTCTACTTGTGCTAATCTTCATTCTTTTGTAGAAGAGTGATCCTTGTGTAAAAGGGGTTACCTCCACCTAGCTTTGTGCAAAGGAGAGATCTAGTGGAAAGATTTAGGAGTTTTTCACTTTGGATAAATCGGACTGTGGATTAGCGGCGTAGCCGTGAACCACGTTACATCCATTGTTAGAGTTTGTATTTTTGTTTATTTATATTTTCTTGTCTTGTTTTGTTTCCGTTGCGCTAATAGTTTATGTAGATGGCCAAATTCCACTATCGTACGATTGAGGGCTATTCACCCCCCTCTAGCCGACCAACATCTACACTTCATATACCCAACAACATATTGGAGAACAAAAGCCATAATAGTTGGAAAAATTGTTTTTCATATTTATTGCTTTTGATTTATATGCTTGTTGTGGTTTCATGGTTAAAATTCCTCAATTTTAAATTACTATTGAAGGGTTTTGCCCGGAAGCTCTGATACCAATTGAAAGGGTTTTGCTTATCGAGTCCGTGAGGGGAAACTTCGCTTCCCACTTCACCTCGGTTGCTTGATCATAGCGATCCCTTCGATGTCCCCGGATTAAAAAAATTTAATCCTCGACAAAAGGGATTTCCCAAACAACCAAGTCATCATCGTGCTATTCGTTTAGAGAGGTCACTTACAAACTCATTGTTCAAGCGACCATCCTCTATTTACGAGTAGCCACGGAATAGACGATGTCCGGATCACCAGTTTTTGTGTTTATGCTCGGGATCCAAGTATTATTTAGCCATATACAAATTTATATCATGATCATAATTGAAAAACATATACAAACATGTAACATATAAAAATTAAAGAATCGATATACCTCTCGATCTTCTAATGTAGACCTTCCTCCTTTCGGACGTCGTGTGGGAGACGATCTACCAAAAGTTGAAGCTCCTAGGTCGCAAATATTCCTTCCTTGCTCTTCCAAAGCAAGAGGAAGAATAGAAACAAGGCTCATCTCCTTCCTATAGCCAACCAACAAGCAACAAGGAGAATGCTTGCCGCTGGCCAACAAGGCGAAGGAGATAATGGTGGAAACCGGCCAAGACACCAAGGGAAACCCCTAAGTCTTGTTTCCACCACCCAAGGAGAAGGAGAATAGGGTTTTTGGATGCCGGCCAAAGGCTGGAAAGAGGGTTGTGGGCTCCGGCCAACAAGGAAAAAAAAGAAGAAAGCAAACTACTTCCTTATTTGGTGCCACCCAAACCTCCTAAACCCTAAGCTTACAAACCCTAATCCTAGCTCTCCTAATGGTCGGCCATGGAAGTGGGGAAGAAGATTAGGATGAGCACCGGCCAAGGTAGAGGGAAGAAGGGAGGAACTGGCCAAACCTTAGGAAGAAGAAGAAAAACTCCACTTGTTGCCGCCCACCCCTAGCTCCTAAAAACCCTAGCCACCCAAACCAAATCCTAAACCAACTAGGATTCCTAGCCACCAAAGGAAGCAAACCCTAATCCCTTTAAACCTCCTAATGGTCGGCCATGGAAGTGGGGAAGAAGATTAGGATGAGCACCGGCCAAGGTAGAGGGAAGAAGGGAGGAACCAGTGAAACCTTAGGAAGAAGTAGAAAAACTCCTCCACTTGTTGCCGCCCACCCCTAGCTCCCAAAAACCCTAGCCACCCAAACCTAATCCTAAACCAACTAGGATTCCTAGCCTCCAAAGGAAGCAAACCCTAATCCCCTTAAACCTCCATCTTTCTTGCCGCCACTTTATGATCTCTATTTATAGAGTTGGGCTCAAACCATGATTTAATCTCCTCCATTGGTTCTAGGGATTTAATCTCAACCGTCGGATCTAGAGATTTTATCTAAACCATCGGATCTAGAGATTTAATCTCTACCTTTCGATCTAGATTTTTTTTTCTATCCTTTGGGTCTAAGCTTTATGAGGTGTTAATAGGATACATTAGGGACCATGAGGAGGAGTTGGATCTTGACCACCCCTGGATCAAGCCCACATAAAGTCCGATCCATTAATGATAATCCAATCCACTAAAGGATTATCATTGATCTACCTCACCAACCCCCATATGATAATATGGGCTCCACATATTATTTGTACATTTTCTCCGCGTGTTTAAGATCTCGAATGTCCGTCGATTAATTAATTTACTGACCATTAACTAATCAACATCTAACTCCTTGAGTAGTACCACTCAACCTTTTCATCGTGCCGAACTAAGTCCACCTACAGGGTTTACATGATGAACCTTATGAGCTCCTCAATGGGACATCATAATCCTAATATATAGGACACGGTTTCCTCCTATAATCAACGACACACCATATAAATAATATCATCTCCCAACTTACCGAGCCTATCGATTTAATCTATAAATCTCGCCCATTGGTAAATCAAAGAGATGACTACTAAGTATATGTGCCCATTATTATATCGGGATTAAGAGCATGTACAAAATAATATCTGAGGTTCGATTTGATTATGTAGTCAGCAATAAATTGAATCACCTCTAAGTCGGTCCTGCTCAATACACACAAAGTGCACTAGTCTAATTCTATGGTCAAGACAAACCAATACCAAATCACACTACAACCATTCTGATAGTTTGTCCAAAGTCATCTCGGTTGTGAGCCTTTACTTATACTTTACAAGGAGCTGATAACATGATCTCACATGTGACACCATACACCATGTTATCTACAATGTAATGTATTAGACAATATTGCATAACCATATAAATATGCAAACAATGATCATGTGATTCTTATTTCAAAATAAAGATGTTTATACAAAAGATAGACTTTTCAGTATACATCCCTACAATCTCCACTTATACTAACAGACTATGCTGTCTTCATACTGCCATACATCTGATTCCCCTTCCCTCCACAAGCCTATCAAAGCTCTCGCTAGAAGGGCCTTAGTGAAAGAGTCCTCTTGGTCCTCCTCTGATGCAATCTAGGCGACAACAACTTCTACCTCCTTTACGATTTCTCGTATCAGGTGGTACTTGCGCTCTATGTGCTTACTTGCCTTATGAGCTCATGTTTCCTTCGAGTTTGCAACTGTACCATTATTATCACAATAAATTGTGATAGTACTTGGCAACCCAGGAATCACAACCAAGTCCATCAGGAAGTTCCTGAGTCACACAGTTTCTTTGGTAGAGTCCGCCACGCATTTTTGCTTGACACTCCTCCATACAATGGCTCTACCTTCCAAAGTAAACACAAAACCTGAGGTAGACTTACTATTATCCCGATCTGATTGGAAGTCGGAATTCGTGTAACCCACAGGGAGTAATTGGTCTGCATGGTAAACTAGAATATAATCCCTAGTCCTTCTCAGGTACTTCAATATATGCTTTATCGCAGTCCAATGTCTCTGTCTTGGATTACTCTGATATCTACTGACCATGGCCACAGCAAAGCAGATATCGGGTCTCGTACATAGCATCGCATACATGAGGCTTCCTACTACCGAAGCATAAGGAACCACCTTCATCTCCTCTATCTCCTCAGATGTTCTAGGACACATCTCCTTAGATAAAGGAACTCCATGCCTGAAAGGTAGAAAACCTTTCTTGGAGTTCTGCATGCTAAAACGATCCATAATCGTGTCTATGTATGAAGCATGGGATAAGCACAACATCCTTTTCTTGCGATCCCTTATAACCTTGATCCCAAGGATGTGGCCCACCTCTCCCAAGTCCTTCATATCAAACTGTTTGGACAACCATACCCTTATGCCTGATAACACTTTGATATTGTTGTCAATCACCAAAATGTTATCTACGTATAGTACAAGAAATATCACTACATTTCCGTCACATCTCTTGTATACACAAGACTCATCCGAACTTTGAATAAATCCATAAGACTGGATTACCTCATCAAAGCGGATGTTTCCAACACCTCGAAGCATGCTTCAATCCATAAATGGACCGATTAAGCTAACATACAAGATGCTCTTTGCCCTTAGCAATGAATCCCTCTGGTTGCTTCATATAGATGTTTTCCTCAAGACTTCCAATAAATAAAGCTGTCTTGATATCAATCTACCACACCTCATAATCCATATGAGCTATTATGCATAAGAGAATCTGGATAGACTTAAGCATGGCTATCGGCGAAAAGGTCTCCTCATAATCGATACCCTCTTTCTGAGTATACCCCTTCGCAACAAGCCTCACTTTGAAGGTCTCAACCTTCCCATCTATTCCTCTCTTTCTCTTGTAGATCCACTTGCATCCAATGGTTTTTACACCATCGGGTGGTTCTACTAACTCCCAAACCTGATTTGAATCCATATATTCAATCTCAGCATTCATTGCACTTTGCCAAGATACTGCATCTTTATGTTGGATTGCCTCATCATATGTCCAGGGATAAGGTTCATGTTCGCCAGGGTCTAAATCAGAAGATTCTCCCAAGAACATGAATCTATTAGGCTGTCTGACAACCCTTCTACTACGATGAGGTATCACCTGTGTATCCTCTGTGACACGTGGTGCAGTGACATATGGTATATCCTCTTGTACCGGTGGTACTAAAGAAGTGACTTCCCCTTTTAACTCCTCAATAACAATTTTACTCTTGGGCTTGTGGCTCATCACATAGTCTTCCTCTAGAAATCTGGTGTTCATGCTAACGATCACCCTCTGATCACTAGGACTATAAAACAATCCACCCTTCGTTCCCCTGGGATAGCCAACGAACATGTGTACTTCTGTACGAGGTTCCAACATACCAGCATCTGCCTTAAGCACATGTGCTGGACTCCCCCATATCCGAATATGTCTTAGACTAGGCTTTCGCCCAGTCCACAATTCTGTGGGAGTAGAAGGCACTGATTTAGATGGAACCAAGTTCAGAATGTACACCGCCGTATCTAGAGCATATCCACAGAACAAATCTGGCAAGTCAGTATAACTCATCATCGATCTAACCATCTCCATAAGAGTCCTATTCCTTCGCTCTGCTACACCATTATGCTGGGGTGTGCCAGGTGCAGTCAATTGGGATTGATTCCCATCCTCTAATTAGTAGTTTTTAAACTCTTCCAAGGGGTACTCACCACGACGATCATATCGTAGTGTCATCCATATCTTGAATAATCGTCTATGAAAGAGACGAAATATTCAAGACCACCTCTTGCCTGGATAGTCATAGGACCACACAAATCAGAATGAACCATTTCTAATACATCTTTGGCTTTATACCCATTATCCCTAAAAGGCCTCATGGTCATTTTATCCTCCAAGCAAGATTCGTAGGTTGGGAAATCTTCCACCACTAATGAACCCAGAGGTCCATCAGCTATCAACCTTTGAATTCTGCTTAGGTTAATATGACTAAGGCTAAGATGCCAAAGATATGTTTGGTTCATCTTCGAAGGTTCTTTTCTCTTATTGGATTTAGAAGATGAGTTATAAACTTCAATTTGCATCGTGGGATGTTTTGGTTCAAGTGTATACAAATTTCCTATAAATGTACCTGAACAGATATTCCCTCTCTTCCTTTTTATAACAGCTCTGTCATTAAAAGAAATAGAATATCCATCCATAATCAATTTAGAAACTGAAACTAAGTTCTTTCTAAATAAAAGTACATAAAGGGAATTTTCTGGAACCTATGTTTTATTTTTCTCTAGAGATAAATAAAACTTCTCCCACTGCAATAGCCGCCACCTTCATGGCATTGCCCAAGTAAATGGTAATCTCCCCTTTAGCTAGTCGTCGGGTTTCCTGGAACCCCTGCAATGTATTGCAGACATGATTTGTGGCTCCCGTATCTACACACCAGGTTCCTGTAGATAACATCGCTAATCATGTTTTAACGACTAGTCCAAAGGATATATCTTTGTTCTGCTTTGGATTGGGACAGTCCTTCTTCCAATGTCCATCCTGCTTGTAAGTGAAGTACTTGCCTTTCGACTTCTTCACTCCTCTCTGAGATCCTCCCACCACCTTTGCTTCACCTTGTTTCTCCTTATTCTTGCCTTTCAGCTTAGAAGTAGAAACCTTTTTGAGCAACCATGGCTTGAGGACACTCTTCGAAGAGTGCATAATTGTACTCCTTAGCAGATAAGACAATATCTAGATTCTTTTCCAATCATCATAATTATGTACAGTAAGTTTATTTTCCTTTAGTATCATAGCAAGTGGACTGAAAGTCAATTTTGAAAATCCTAAGAATCACATATATCATTACTGTAGATTGCAAAAAATTATTGAATCCTCAAACAATAAAATTTTAAAATCAACCAACACCCCAAAACACCGAGAATATCGTATGCCACGATAGTGTGGACGTATACATATTCTGCATTTGCAAGAAGAGGTTTTACCCATTAATTTTACTATCTTGTCAACCTAAATTTTTGACAAGTAAAATTAATAGTTGGTTTCTCTACGACCCTACAAATAAAAGTAGTGACTCCGATGGGAAGGATACTTATATTTGTATCTAAGTGTTCACCATTACTCGGTACCAAGGTAATTTTCTTGGGTTATGTGCCTTCCGATGGGGAAGTACACACGCTCTTTGATAAGTCCCTATAATCATATTTGACCTTGTGATCCGCAAACAAACTCATCAGATGGGGTGGAAGGCACTCAGAGCCGACGCTCAAGTTTGTTTGCATCACTTGTCAAATCATAATGGAGGCCGCAGGAATTTATAAAAATATCCCTGTCCCACTTAGTAATTTGAAATTGAGGAATTTTCCTAGCCTACGACATGCATATCAAACAAAAAGCAATAAATATGAAAAATAAAATATTTTCCAACTATTATGGCTTTTTTCTTCAATATGTCTCCCGTCGCAACGCCTTCTCATCCGCTCCTCCTACGCCATGTACAAGCCATCCGGAGATCCGAGCCGAGACAAAAACCTATTTTAGTTTACATCCATCGATCCTATACTCCACGAGGGAGTCTACATGAAATCTAGATCGAAAGTAAAATAAAATAAAGAGTGGCTAAACAATGTCGTATCTAATTTACAAAAAATCAAATACTAGCCTCTTCAACCCCAAGGATTCAACAAAATATACACATACAATCACATACACACTTATGGCCATAATAGTCGTATCTTATGCCTGCAACCAAAGAGTTAAACTACGCATATCCTACTATTATCCGACACATATAATATATGAAAAGTGCATAAAAATTAACCGAATCCTAAACGCACAAAACTAAAAACCAGGGCTGTTAGTTATAGCCCTAAGAACCAATCATGTGATGGTTGAATAGGGAACATTTTGTATCATATTCTATAAAGGCAAAGGATTGGTTATTATATTTAAGTCTTGCTTGTGCCAGCTAAATTAAATATAGTAATGCCCTAGAAAAGTAGGTTCTTATCTACAGCACATCAATTGGCAGAATTGATTATGAGAGGCTGTAGAGAACACTTTCTAAATGTTCCTAGTCAAGTATTAATATGCAAGGGCAATATTAATACATAAAGACTAGCATGTAGGTCAATTGATGACTTGATCTCACAAGTCATGGATATATGATATCAAGTTGACACATGGGTATATATTAGAGAATATATACTGAACTGACCCGCCATGAGAAAGTTTCATGGATCGTTATATGAGTGTCATAAACTTTCTCATGTGACTATTGGTATGAATAGTCCTCAGACCTGAAGTCACTACGGTTCCCTACATAAGGAGTTATGTACTTTGGTATCGTCAAACGTCACCCGTAACAGGGTAGACCATAAAGGCGATTACTGGGTATATAACAAATTATGCAGAGGGATGTGAGTGATGTAGATGGGATCTATCCCTCTCATATGACGAGAGTGATATCGGTGGGCCCCTTGATTGAGTAGAACTACTAAAACGCATGGCCATGCTCGAATGAGTCAATATGAGATATTGAGCTCATTTGTTTGAGTTAGTTTACTCAGGGATCAAGAAACACATAGATTGATCGAGGATGACACGGTCTATGCCTCATTGATCACTCTGATATCAAGGATAGAAGGACACGGTCATATATTATAGTAGTCACGGAAAGGTTAGTCGGATCTTGACTTATCTCGTAACTTGGGTAGCAATGATGTATTGCTAGATGCCGCTCATTGCTTGTGTATCTAAAAGAGTTTAGATCCACTGCCAACGTTATGAGAGCCTATAGGGTCACACACAAAGAGCATGATAATTAGAAGAATTAGAGTATTCTAGTTTGACTAGAATAATTTGGGAATAAGCTTAAGTACAAAATGGTTTTTGGACTTTAAGCTTAATGAGAATTTTAGCTAATTGATTTAATGAGATTAATTGAATATTTTACCTTATTGAATTAATAAGATTAATTCAATATGATAACATAAGCTTAATTGAATTAATAAGATTAATTCAATATGATAACATAAGCTTAATTGAATTAATAAGATTAATTCAACATGCATGAATGCCACATAAGAATGCCACATAAGCATGCCACCTAAGCATCCACCTAAGCTAGATAAGGTGGAAGGAAACAAAATGGTTTTGTCTCCTTAAGTGGCCGGCCAAACTTGTGTCCCAATGCAATGGATTGCATTGAATGTGTGGAGGTGAAAGGGTTTTTCCAACCCTATAAAAGAACCCATGAAGTGGCCGGCCAATGCAATTGTTGTTGTGGTTGTGAGAGAGCTTGGTGGAAGCTTTGGTTGTGTGGGTTTGTGAGTGTAGGCTAGCAAGAAGAGGAGTCTTCTTCTTCCTTTCTCCTTTTCCCTCTCTTCCTCTCCTTTAGGGACTTCTCTAGCAAGAAGTAAAGGAGAGCTCCTCTAGTTTTTCTTTTGTGAGACAAGAGCTTGCTCGTGTGGATACATATAGAGGCACGGACACTTGAACGTGCTAAAGATCCAACAAACAAAAGGAAAAAGCGGGATTGCAAAGGGCACGCAACAAAGGTAGAACTCTCCTATAAGATAGGCTTGGTTTAGAGAAATTTATTTTATACGAGTTTGCTTTCGCATGGATCACTTGGAAGGGATCCTAATTTTTCCGTTGCGCATATGTCATTTGGCATAAAGAATTCCTCTGATGGTATCGAGCCACTTGCGAAGATCGTATTATAAAATAGGTTTTCTCTATTTTATATGTGATATAGAAGTAGGATAAATTTTATTATGAGTTGATAATTGCATTAGCAATTGTCAAACATAATAAAATATCCAATGTCTTTTAAAAGTTAAAATGACATGGTGCATGGTTATGGCCTAGTCCCAAAAGGTTTGTGAATGTTTGTGTGTTGTAATTCTTAAATACGGCCTGCGTGTCGTGCCTTCCTCCTAAAATTCTTGTTGTAAAATTAGTTTTAGACTCGAATGTAACTCGAGTATTTCTCCTTTTGTAATGTACAAAACAAAGATGGAGGGTCCATTGGAAGATGAGGTTACAAGGAGGAAGTCAACACACAAGACAACCAAAAGGAAGCACTTAGGAGAAGATGCTATCCCTAGGTTGACCAATCAATCTTTTCATTGGCTTGAGAAGATTGTAGAATAAGGGCCATAACCATGACACGCTTAGTTTAATATGTATGTGATGCATGTTAGTTTAGCTTGTATGTGATGCATGATTAGTTTAGCTTATATGTGATGTATGCTAATATGTATATGATACATGTTTATTTCTTAATAAGTCAAAAATGATATGCCTACCAAAGCTTGGTACTCACTACTTCCTCGATCATTTGTTATTGGGTTTGCCAAAGCAAAGCAATGCATTTTATCTTGGAAGAGTGCGAGTGGACAATCGTGATGTCCCGCTATCAAACTTGGTTAAGACTTAATTAAGTTTTCTTAATTAGTTAAGAAAGTAGAGGCATATATTAGCTTTGAACATAAGTTTTAAAATTAGTTTTATGTGATTTCCGAACATCAGCTTTGTCTTAGAAGTGGTCGTTGCTCCGATATCCAAGAAGGCCCCTGTGCCTCGCCACAGCCTGGAAGCTGGTTTAGGAATAAACACTAAACTAATCTAAAACTTAACCAAAGCTATTAAAGAGTTACATCAGATGTAATTGGCAAAAGATTGCCTACCTAATTATACTACGTCTTGGGCGATTAGCCAAAGCTAACTCAAGACGAATTATAATGTGGATCTTTATCCCATATAAATTTATAGCTAAATAGTAGCTATGAGAATTTAGTGGGAGCCTCATTTAATTAAAGGCCTAATTAAATGATTTAGGTATGATACTTAACTTTGCATTTTAATGTTGTAGATCACCATGACATCTAACACGACACACCCCCTCAACTTGCGATCTGTCCTTGAGAAGGACAAGCTTAATGGAGCGAACTTTCTTGACTGGTATAGGAACTTGAGGATTATCCTCAAGCAAGAACGCAAACTGTATGTCCTAGAGCAGTCTACCCCTGAAACACCCGCTCATGCGGCCACTTGTGCTGAAAAGGATGCTTATAAGAAGCATCAAGATGACACATTAGATGTGTCATGTCTTATGCTTGCCACCATGAACTCTGAGCTTCAGAAGCAACATGAGAACATGGATGCCTATGATATGGTTGAGCATTTGAAACAACTATATCAAGGACAAGCTAGGCACGAGCGTTTTGAAGTGTCTAAGGCTCTTTTTGCATGAAAGATGCAAGAAGGAACACCTGTAGGAACTCACGTACTCAAAATGATTGGGTACGTTGAGAACCTTGAAAGACTAGGTTTTCCACTGAGCCAAGAATTGGCAACCGATGTTATCCTGCAATCGTTGCCGGAAGCATATAATCAATTCGTCATGAATTATAACATGAATGAAATTGATAAACCTTTGCCTGAGATTCTCAGCATGTTAAGAACTGCTGAACCGAATCTCAAAAAGAAAGTTAGCAACGTACTAATGGTCAAGAAGGGCAAAGGTAAGCGCAAAGGCAAGGGTAAGACCCAAGCCAAAGGCAAGGCCAATTCATCCACTTCAAAGGGTAAAGGTAAAGTACCTAAGGAAGGGGACTGCTTCCATTGCGGTGAGACTGGACACTGGAAGCGGAACTGCAAAGTCTACCTTGAGGAAGTAAAGAATAGAAGAAGTGGGACTTCTGCCTCAGGTATACACGTTATAGAAGTTAATCTATCTATTTCTTCTACATGGGTATTAGATACCGGATGTGCATCTCACATTTGTAATAATGTGCGGGAGAGAAATAGTAGACAAATGGCAAAAGGCGAAGTAGACCTCGAGTAGGCAATGGCGCAAAAGTTCTTCTTTGTAGTAGGAACATATTCTTTGTCTTTGCCTTTGGGCTTATCTTAGAACTAGAGGAGTGCTTATATGTACTGCATTGACAAAGAACATAATTTACGTATCTTGTTTAGACAAGAAAAACTTTTCTTTTATAATAAAGGACAAATGTTGTTCCATTTATTTGAATGAAATGTTCTATTGTAATGCACCACTTATGAATGGTCTCTATGTTCTAGATTTAGAAAACCCAATTTATAACGTAAATACCAAGCGGTTCAAATCGAATGATTCGAACCAAACATATCTCTGGCACTGTCGCCTAGGTCACATAAATGAAAAACGCATATCCCAACTCCATAAAGATGGATTATTGGACTCATTTGATTTTGAATCATATGAGGTATGCGAATCTTGCCTTTTAGGAAAGATGACTAAAACTCCATTTAGTGGACATGGAGAGAGAGCGATAGACTTGTTAGGACTCATACATCTTGATGTATGTGGGCCTTTCAATGTCGGCCAGAGGAGGCTATAAGTACTTTATTACTTTCACTGATGATATGAGTAGATTTGGCTACTTATATTTGATGAGACATAAGTCAGAATCCTTTGAAAAGTTCAAAGCATTCAAGAATGAAGTACAAAATCAACTTGGTAAGCGTATTAAGCTACTTCGATCAGATCGAGGTGGTGAATACCTTAGTCAAGAGTTTCGTGATCACCTGGCTGAGTGTGGGATAATATCCCAACTCACTCCCCCTGGAACACCACAATGGAATGGTGTATCTGAGAGGAGAAATCGTACTCTATTAGATATGGTACGATCAATGATGAGCCAGACTGATCTACCTACTTCCTTTTGGGGACTAGCTCTAGAGACAGCCGCTTTCACACTTAATCGCGTCCCATCAAAAGCCGTAGAAAAGACACCATATACGATATGGACTGGGAAGAGTCCCAAAATGTCTTTTATAAAGATTTGGGGTTGTGAAGCTTATGTAAGACGTCAAGTCTCAGATAAACTAGGACCCAAATCAGATAAGTGTTATTTTGTCGGATATCCCAAGGAAACTAAGGGATATTACTTTTACAATCCCACACTTGGCAAGGTGTTTGTTGCCAGAAATATTGTCTTTCTAGAAAGAGAATTTATTTCTAGAAAAACTAGTGGGAGTAAAATTCATCTTGAAGAAGTTCAAGATGACGATAACACTAAGGCTTCGATGGAAAATGAACAGGAACCACAAAGTGTTGTGGATGAGGAAATTGTTGCCCAAAGAGTTGTGGAGCAAACACCTGTTCAAGTAGACCAACCTCTTCGTAGATCTGATAGGATCCGTCGTCAACCTGAGAGATATTCTTTTCTCTTGACTGACAACGGTGAGGTATTGCTTGTCGATCTTGACGAGCCTACATCCTATCAAGAAGCTATGATGAGCCCAGATTCAGAAATGGCTAGAGGCCATGAGATCGAAATGGAATCCATGTACACTAACCAAGTATGGACTTTGGTTGATCCACCTGAAGGGGTAAAACCCATTGGGTGTAAGTGGGTCTTTAAAGTAAAGACCGACATGGATGGTAATAAGCATACCTATAAAGGTAGATTGGTGGCTAAAGGATTCAAACAAATTCATGGTATTGACTATGATGAAACCTTTTCACCGATTCGATGCTTAAATCCATTCGGATCATACTTGCTATTGCAGCCTACCACGATTATGAGATCTGGCAGATGGATGTCAAAACCGCTTTTCTGAATGGAAAGCTACTCGAGGATGTGTACATGACACAGCCTGAGGGTTTTGAAGATCCAAAGCATCCTGGAAAGATATGCAAACTGCAAAGGTCCATTTATGGACTAAAGCAAGCCTCTCGAAGCTGGAATCTTCGATTCGATGATGCAATCAAGGAGTTTGGTTTCATCAAGAATGAAGATGAACCTTGTGTCTACAAGAGAAATAGTGGGAGCACAGTTGTATTTCTTGTCTTGTATGTAGATGACATACTTCTCATCGGAAATGATAGTCCCTCACTCCAGTCTGTGAAGATGTGGTTAGGGAATTGTTTCTCGATGAAAGACTTAGGTGAAGCTGCCTATATTCTAGGCATCAAGATCTATAGAGATAGATCTAAAAGATTACTTGGCCTAAGTCAGAGTACATACATTGATAAAGTGCTAGATCGTTTTGCTATGCAAAATTCCAAGAAAGGATTTACGCTTTATCACATGGTGTGAGTCTTTCGAAGACTCAATGTCCCTCTTCTAAGGAGGAGAGAGATCGCATGGATAAGATCCCTTATGCATCTGCCATAGGGTCTATCATGTACGCCATGCTTTGTACTCGTCCTGACGTCTCGTATGCTTTGAGCATGACGAGTAGATACGATCGGATCCATGAAAGTCATCGGATAGCGATAAAAATATTCTTAAATACTTACGAAGAGCGAAAGAATATTTCACGATATTTGGAGGCAATGAGGAGCTAGCCGTAAAGGGTTACGATGATGCAAGCTTCCAAGCAGACAAGGATGACTATAGATCGCAATCGAGTACGTGTTTTGCACGAATGGTGGAGCCGTGAGTGGAAGAGTTCAAAGCGAGACACAGCTTCGATTCTACAACAGAGTATATTCGCATCGATGCGGAAAGGAGGCTGTTTGGCTCCGTAAATTCATCAGTGAATTTGGGGTAGTTCCTAGCATTGCAGATCCAATAGACCTCTATTGTGACAACAATGGGGCTAGTGCACAGGCTAAGGAACCTCGATCACATCAGCGGACCAAACACATACTGCGGCGCTTCCATCTCATTCGAGAGATCATCGATAGAGGAGATGTGAGGATATGCAGAGTACCGACAGAAGCTAACATCGCAGATCCATTGACCAAGGCTTTGGCACAGAGGAAGCATGATGGTCACACTAGGTCACTAGGTATTAGATATCATAGTGATTGGTACTAGTGCTAGTGGGAGATTGTTAGTTATAGCCCTAAGAACCAATCATGTGATGGTTGAATAGGGAACATTTTGTATCATATTCTATAAAGGCAAAGGATTGATTATTATATTTAAGTCTTGCTTGTGCCAGCTAAATTAAATATAGTAATGCCCTAGAAAAGTAGGTTCTTATCTACAACACATCAATTGGCAGAATTGATTATGAGAGGCTGTAGAGAACACTTTCTAAATGTTCCTAGTCAAGTATTAATATGCAAGGGCAATATTAATACATAAAGACTAGCATGTAGGTCAATTGATGACTTGATCTCACAAGTCATGGATATATGATATCAAGTTGACACATGGGTATATATTAGAGAATATATCTGAACTACGACCCGCCATGAGAAAGTTTCATGGATCGTTATATGAGTGTCATAAACTTTCTCATGTGACTATTGGTATGAATAGTCCTCAGACCTGAAGTCACTACGGTTCCCTACATAAGGAGTTATGTACTTTGGTATCGTCAAATGTCACCCGTAACAGGGTGGACCATAAAGGCGATTACTGGGTATATAACAAATTATGCGGAGGGATGTGAGTGATGTAGATGGGATCTATCCCTCTCATATGACGAGAGTGATATCGGTGGGCCTTGATTGAGTAGAACTACTAAAATGCATGTTATGCTTTAATGAGTCAATATGAGATATTGAGCTCATTTGTTTGAGTTAGTTTACTCAGTGGATCAAGAAACACATAGATTGATCGAGGATGACACGGCCTATGCCTCATTGATCAACTGATATCAAGGATAGAAGGACACGGTCATATATTATAGTAGTCACGGAAAGGTTAGTCTGGATCTTGACTTATCTCAGAACTTGGGTAGCAATGATGTATTGCTAGATGCCGCCATTGCTTGTGTATCTAAAAGAGTTTAGATCCACTGCCAACGTTATGAGAGCCTATAGGGTCACACACAAAGAGCATGATAATTAGAGTATTCTAGTTTGACTAGAATAATTTGGGAATAAGCTTAAGTACAAAATGGTTTTTGGACTTTAAGCTTAATGAGAATTTTAGCTAATTGATTTAATGAGATTAATTCAATATTTACCTTATTGAATTAATAAGATTAATTCAATATGATAACATAAGCTTAATTGAATTAATAAGATTAATTCAATATGATAACATAAGCTTAATTGAATTAATAAGATTAATTCAACATGCATGAATGCCACATAAGAATGCCACATAAGCATGCCACCTAAGCATCCACCTAAGCTAGATAAGGTGGAAGGAAACAAAATGGTTTTGTCTCCTTAAGTGGCCGACCAAACTTGTGTCCCAATGCAATGGATTGCATTGAATGTGTGGAGGTGAAAGGGTTTTTCCAACCCTATAAAAGACCCCATGAAGTGGCCGGCCAATGCAATTGTTGTTGTGGTTGTGAGAGAGCTTGGTGGAAGCTTTGGTTGTGTGGGTTTGTGAGTGTAGGCTAGCAAGAAGAGGAGTCTTCTTCTTCCTTTCTCCTTTTCCCTCTCTTCCTCTCCTTTAGGGACTTCTCTAGCAAGAAGTAAAGGAGAGCTCCTCTAGTTTTTCTTTTGTGAGACAAGAGCTTGCTCGTGTGGATACATATAGAGGCACGGACACTTGAACGTGCTAAAGATCCAACAAACAAAAGGAAAAAGCGGGATTGCAAAGGGCACGCAACAAAGGTAGAACTCTCCTATAAGATAGGCTTGGTTTAGAGAAATTTATTTTATACGAGTTTGCTTTCGCATGGATCACTTGGAAGGGATCCTAATTTTTCCGTTGCGCATATGCCATTTGGCATAAAGAATTCCCTACAACGGCTATGATACCAATTGAAGGGTTTTGGCCGGAAGCTCTAATACCAATTGAATGGTTTTGCTTATCGAGCCCATGAGGGGAAACTTCGCTTCCCATTTCACCTCGATTGCTTGATCATCCCTTCGATGTCCCCGGATTAAAAAAAATTAATCCTAGACAAAAGGGATTGCCCAAACAACCAAGTCATTGTCGTGCTATTCGTTTAGAGAGGTCACTTGAACAAACTCATTGTTCAAGCGACCATCCTCTATTCTACGAGTAGCCGCGGAATAGACGATGTACGGATCATCGATTTTTGTGTTTATGCTCGGGATCCAAGTATTATTTATCCATATACAGATTTATATCATGCTCATAATTGAAAAACAAATACAAACATGTAACATATAAAAATTAGAGAATCGATATACCTCTCGATCTTCTAATGTATGACCTTCCTCCTTTCGGACATCGTGTGGGCGACGATCTACCAAAAGTTGAAGGTCCTAGATCGCAAATATTCCTTCCTTGCTCTTCCAAAGCAAGAGGAAGAATAGAAACAAGGCTCATCTCCTTCCTATAGCCAACCAACAAGCAACAAAGAGAATGCTTTCCGCCGGCCAACAAGGAGAAAGAGATAATGGTGGAAACCGGCCAAGACACCAAGGGAAACCCCTAATTCTTGTTTCCACCACCCAAGGAGAAGGAGAATAGGGTTTTTGGATGCCGGCCAAGGGCTGGAAAGAGGGTTGTGGGCGCCGGCCACCAAGGGAAAGGAAGAAGAAAGCAAACTACTTCCTTATTTTGTGCCACCCAAGCCTCCAAAACCCTAAGCTTCCAAACCCTAATCCTAGCTCTTCTAATTGTGGGCCATGGAAGTGGGGAAGAAGATTAAGATCAGCACCGGCCAAGGTAGAGGGAAGAAGGGAGGAACAAGCCAAACCTTAGGAAGAAGAAGAAAAACTCCTCCACTGGTTGCCGCCCACCCCTAGCTCCCAAAAACCCTTGCCACCCAAACGTAATCCTTAACCAACTAGGATTCCTAGCCTCCAAAGGAAGCACACCGTAATCCCCTTAAACCTCCTAATGGTCGGCCATTGAAGTGGGGAAGAAGATTAGAATGAGCACCGGCCACGGTAGAGGGAAGAAGGGATGAACCGGCCAAACCTTAGGAAGAAGAAGAAAAACTCCTCCACTTGTTGCCGCCCACCCCTAGCTCCAAAAAACCCTAGCCACCCAAACCTAATCCTGAACCAACTAGGATTCCTAGCCTCCAAAGGAAGCAAACCCTAATCCCCTTATACCTCCATCTTTCTTGCTGCCCACTTTATGATCTCTATTTATAGAGCTGGGCCCATGCTATGATTTAATCTCCTCCATTGTTTCTAGGGATTTAATCTCAACCGTCGAATCTAGAGATTTAATCTCAACCGTCGGATCTAGAGATTTAATCTCTACCTTTGGATCTAGAGTTTTATTTCTATGCTTTGGATCTAAGCTTCATGAGGTGTTAATAGGCTACATTAGGGACCATGAGGAGGAGTTGGATATTGGCCACCCATGGATCAAGCCCACATAAAGTCCGATCCATTAATGATAATCCAATCCATTAAAGGATTAACATTGATCTACATCACCAACCCCCATATGATAATATGGGCTCCACATATTATTTGTACATTTTCTCCCCGTGTTTAAGATCTCGAATGTTCGTCGATTAATAAATTTATTTACCATTAATTAATCAACATCTAAATCCTTGAGTAGTACCACTCAACCTTTTCATCATGTCAGACCAAGTCCACCTGCAGGGTTTACATGATGAACCTTATGAGCTCCTCAAGGCGACATCATCATCCTAATATATAGGACACGGTTTCCTCTTATAATCAACGACACACCATATAAATAATATCATCTCCCAACTTACCGAGCCTATCGATTTAATCTATAAATCTCTCCCATTGGTAAATCAAAGAGATGACTACTATGTATATGTGCCCGTTTTTATATCGGGATTAAGAGCATGTACAAAATAATATCTGAGGTCTGATTCGATTATGTAGTCAGTAATAAATCGAATCACATCTAAGTCAGTCCTGCTCAATACACACAAAGTGCACTAGTGTGATTCTATGGTCAAGACAAACCAATACCAAATCACACTACAACCATTCTGATGGTTTGTCCAAATCCATCTCGGTTGTGAGCCTTTACTTATACTTTACATGGAGCCGATAACATGATATCCCGTGTGACACCACACACCATGTTATCTACAATTTAATGTATTAGGCAATATTGCATAACCATATAAATATGCAAACAATGATCATGTGATTCTTATTTCAAAATAAAGATGTTCATACAAAAGATAGACTTTTCAGTATACATCCCTACAAATATGTGGGAGAGAGATATTTTTTTTTAAATTCCCGCGACCTCAATTACAATTTGACAAGTGATGCGAACAAACTTGCACGTTGGCTTTAAGTTCCTTCCTCCATATCAGATGAGTTTGTTTTTCGGATCACTAGGTCAAATATGGTTATAGGAAGTTATTTAGGAGCATGTGTATTGAAGGTAGGAAACTTTGCTTCCTACTTCAACTCGGTCGCTTGTTCATGGCAATCGCTTCTACGTCCCCGGATAAACAAAATTATCCTTGACAAGGAGGGATCACCCAAGCTACCATTTCATCGTCGTGCTATTCGATTAGAGTAGTCGCTTGAACAAACTTGTTGTTTAAGCAACCAACCTCTATTCTACGATTAGCCGCGGAATAGACGATGTACGGATAACCGACTTTTGTGTTTGTATTCGGGGCCCAAGTTAGTTTAGCCACAAAATAGAATATACAACATGTATATGATTGAAAAACAATTATAGACATGTTACAAAAGAATATAAGAAAGCATTTTACCTCTCGATCTTCTATTGTATGTCCTTCCTCCTTTTGGATGTCGTGTGGGCGACGTTCTTCCAAAAGTTGAAGCCTCCTAGATCACCAATCTTTCTTCCTTGTTCGCTCCGAACAAGTGGAAGTATAGAAACAAAACTCTTCTCCTTCCTTTAGCCAACCACCAAGCACCAACCTTGATGCTTGCCGCCGGCCAACAAGAAGAAGAGATGAGAAAGTGGGTGCCGGCCAAGAGCTCCAAGGAATCACCCTAACCCTTGTTTCCACCGGCCAAGGAGAAGAGATGAGGAGGTTGGATGCCGGGCAAGGAATAGGAGAGACAAGTTGGGCGCCGACCAAGAAGAAAGGAAGGAAGAACTTTCCTTAAAAGTGGTCACCCAAGCCTCTAAACCCTAGCCACCCAAACCCTTGCCCCTCATCAATTGCTCTAGCCGCCCACTCCCTTGCCTCCTTTTATAGAGTTAGGCCTAAGCCACCTTTAATCTCCACCGTCGGTTCTAGGGATTTAATCTCAACCGTCCGATCTAGAGATAAAATCTCAACAGTCGTATCTAGAGATTTAATCTCCACCGTCGAATCTAGAGTTTTGTTTTCAACCATTGGATCTAGGCTTCATGAGGTTTTAATAGGCTATAATAGGGACCTTGAAGAGGAGTTGGATTTTGGCCACCCAATGGATCAATCCCACATAAAGTCCGATCCATTAATGATAATCCATTCCACTAGAGGATTATCGTCGATCTACCTCACCAACCCCCATAAGTTAATATGGGTTCCCGTATCTACACACTAGGTGCCGGTAGATAACACCGCTAAACATGTTTCAATGACTTTACCAAAAGATATACCTTTGTTCTACTTGGGTTGGGGCAATCCTTCTTCCAGTGTCTAGTCTGCTTACAAGTGAAGCACTTGCCTTTCAGCTTCTTCACTCCTCCCTGAGTTCCTCCCACCGCCTCTGCCCTAGCTTGTTTCTTCTTTTTCTTGCCTTTCGTCTTTGAAGTAGAAACCTTTTGGGAAATCATGGCTTGCGCCTGAGCACTTTGACGAAAAAGCCCCTCTGCCACCTAGAGTTCTATCAGAAGCTCCGCTAACGAATACAACCTCTTGTTAATGTTGTAGTTTCGGCGAAACTGCTCAAAACTCCTAGGTAGAGACTGGAGAATGATATCGACCAGGGTTTCCCCATCGATCTTAGCTCCGAGGACTTCCAGCTCATTTAAATGAGCCATCATCTTGAGAACATGATCCCTTGCGGGTGTTCCCTCGATCATGGTGGTCGTCATCAAGTTCCTCATGGCTTCCTGCCTGGCAGCCTGATTCTGGTGTCTGAAATGCTCTTTGAGATTGAGCATCATTTCATAAGCAGTGGGCATGACTTGATGCTGATGTTGTAGTATATTTGACATAGATGCCAAAATGTAACACCTCGCCATCTCATCGACCTTAATCCACTTCTTATAACTCTCCTTCTTCTTTTCCCCAGAATCATCCGCAGGCTTAGGAGGCCACTCTTTGAGGAGTACATATTTGTATTCCTCAGCAGTCAAGACAATGTCAAGATTCCTCTTCCAAACAATATAGTTGGGTCCAGTAAGTTTATTTTCTTTTAGTATCACAACAAGCGGGTTGAAATTCATTTTGAAAACATTATATTTCAAAAACTTATTTATTCCTCAAACAAAATTTTTTTAAAATCAACCAACACCTCAATACACCGAGAATATCATATGCCACGATAGTGTGGACGTATACGAATTGTACATTGGTAAGAGGAGGTTTCACGCATTAATTTAACTATCTTGTCAACCTAACTTTTTGACAAATAAAATTTATAGTTGGTTTCCTCTTCGGCCCTACAAATAAAAGTAGTGACTCCGATGGGGAGGATACTTATATTTGTATCTAAGTGTTCACCATTACTCAGTACCAAGGAAATTATCTCGGGTTATGTGCCTTCCGATGGGGAAGTACACACACTCCTTAATAATTTCCTAGAAACATATTCGACCTTGTGATTTGCAAACAAACTCATCCGATGGGGAGGAAGGCACTCAGAGTCGACGCGCAAGTTTATTTGCATCACATGTCAAATTGTAATGGAGGCCGTGAGAATTTATAAAAATATCCCCCTCCCACTTAGTAATTTAAAATTGAGGAATTTTCTAGCCTACGACATGTATATCAAACAATAAGCAATAAATATGAAAAAGAAATATTTTCCAACTATTATGGCTTTTGTCTCCAATATGCCTCACGTCGTACCGCCATGTCATCCGCTCCTCCCTACGCCATGTACAAGCCATCCGGAGATCCGAGCCGAGAAAAACTATTTTAATTTACATCCATCGATCCTATATTCCACAAAGGAGTGTACATGAAATCTAGATCGAAAGTAAACTAAAATAAAAAGAGTGGATAAACAATGTCGTATCTAATTACAAAAATTAAATACTAGCCTCGTCAACCCCGAGGATTCAACAAAATATACAATTACACACATACAATCATATACACACATATGGCCATAATAGTTGGATCATATGCCTGCAACCAAAAAGTTAACCTATCCACATCCTACTATTATCTGGCACATATAATATATGAAAAGTGCATAAAAGTAACCGAATCCTAAACACACAAAACCGAAAATCGTGGCTCTAATAACACTTGAAGGTAGGAAACTTCGCTTCCTACTTCAACTCGGTCGCTTGTTCATGGTGATCCCTTCTACGTCCCCGGATAAAAAAAAATTATCCTTGACCAGGAGGGATCACCCAAGCTACTATTTCATCGTCGTGCTATTCGATTAGAGTAGTCACTTGAACAAACTTGTTGTTCAAGCAACCAACCTTTATTCTACGATTAGCCCCGGAATATAAAATGTACGGATCGCTGACTTTTGTGTTTGTATTCGGGGTCCAAGTTAATGTAGCCACAAAATAGAATATACAACATGTATATGATTGAAAAACAATTATAGACATGTTACAAAAGAATATAAGCAAGTGTTATACCTCTCGATATTCTATTGTATGTCCTTCCACTTTTTGGACGTCATGTGGGCGATGATCTTCCAAAAGTCGAAGCCTCCTAGATCACCAATCTTCCTTCCTTGCTCGCTCCGAACAAGAGGAAGTATAGAAACAAAACTCTTCTCCTTCCTTTAGCCAACCACCAAGCACCAACCTTGATGCTTGCCGCCGGCCAATAAGAAGAAGAGATGAGGAAGTGGGCGCCGACCAAGAGCTCCAAGGAATCACCCTGACCCTTATTTCCACCGGCCAAGGAGAAGAGATGAGGAGGTTGGATGCCGACCAAGGAATAGGAGAGACAAGTTTGGCGCTGGCCAAGAAGAAAGGAAGGAAGAACTTTCCTTAAAAGTGGCTGCCCAAGCCTCTAAACCTTAGCCGCCCAAACCCTAGCCCCTCTTCAATTTCTCTTGCTGCCCACCCCCTTGCCTTCTTTTTATAGAGTTAGGCCTAAGCCTCCTTTAATCTCCACCATCGGTTCTAGGGATTTAATCTCAACCATCCGATCTAGAGATTTAATCTCAACCGTCAGATCTAGAGATTTAATCTCCACCATCGGATCTAGAGTTTTGTTTTCAACTATTGGATCTAGGCTTCATGAGATTTTAATAGGATACAATAGGGACCATGAGGAGGAGTTGGATCTTGGCCAACCAATGGATCAAGCCCACATAAAGTCCGATCCATTAATGATAATCCATTCCACTAGAGGATTATCATTGATCTACCTCACCAACCCCATAAGTTAATATGGGCTTTATATATTATTTGTACAAATGTCAGTCGATTAATTAATTTACTGACAATTAATTAATCAACATCTAACTCCATGAGTAGTACCACTCAACTTTATCATCATGCCAAACCAAGTCCACCTGCAGGGTTTACATGATGAACCTTATGAGCTCCTCAAGAGGACATCATCATCCTAATATATAGGACACAGTTTCCTCCTTTAAATAATATCATTTCCCAACTTATCGAGCCTATCTATTTACTCTTTAAATATCACCCATTGGTAAATCAAAGAAATTAATACTAAGTATATGTGCCCATTTTTATATCGGGATTAAGAGCATATACAACATAATATCTGAGGTCCGATTCGATTATGTAGTCAGCAATGAATCGAATCACCTCTAAGTCAGTCATACTCAATACACACAAAGTGTATTAGTGTAATTCTATGGTCAAGACAAACCAATATCAAATCACAATACAACCATACCAATGGTTTTTCCAAATCCATCTAGGTTGTGAGCCTTTACTAATATTTTACAAGGAACTGATAATATGATCTCCCATGTGACATTAAACACCATATTATCTACAATGTAATGTATTAGACAATATGCATAATGATAAATATGCAAACAATGATCATGTAAGTCTTATTTAAAAAATAAAGATGTTCATACAAAAGATAGACTTTTCAGTATACATCCCAACATGTATTTCCCCATCGGAAGGCAGATAATTTGATATAATTGCCTTAGTATTGTGTAATAGAAAACACTTAGATGCAAATAAAAGTATCCTCCCCATCAGAGTCATTGCTTTTATTTGTAGGGCCAAAGAGCAACTAACTATTACTTTTATTTGTCAAAAGTAAGGTTGACAGGATAATAAAATTAATGGGTAAAACCTCTTCTTATAAATGTAGAATTCGTAAACATCCACAGTATTGTGGCATACGATATTCCTGGTGTTTTGAGGTGTTGGTTGATTTTAAAATTTTATTGTTTGAGGAATCAATAATTTTTTGAAATCTAATGTTTTGATCTATGTGATTCTTAGGTTTTTCAAAATGACTTTCAATTGACTTGCTGTGATTCTTAAAGAAAACAAACTTACTGGACCTAACTATGTTGATTGGAAAAGAAATCTTGACATTGTCTTAACTGCTAAGGAGTACAAATATTTACTCTTTGAATAGTGTCCTCCTAAGCCTATGGATGATTCTGGTCAAAAGGAGAAGGAGAGTTATAAGAAGTGGGTCAAGGATGATGAGATGGCACGGTGTTACATTTTGGCTTCTATGTCAAATATATTGTAACATTAGCATTAGGCCATGACTACTACCTATGACATGATGCTCAATCTCAAAGAACTTTTCAGACACTATAATCAGGCTGCTAGGCAAAAAGCCATTAGAAACTTGATGACGACCACCATGGTTGAGGGAACACCCGTGAGGGATCATGTTCTTAAGATGATGGCTCATTTGAATGAGCTGGAAGTTCTTGGAGCTGAGATGGATGGAGAAACCCAGGTCAACATCATTCTCTAATCTCTACCTAGGAGTTTTGAGCAGTTTCGCCTGAACTACAACATGAATAAGAGGTTGTATTTGTTGGTGGAGCTTTTAACAGAACTCCAAGTGGCAGAGGGACTTTTTCTTCAGAGTTCTCAGGCTTTCGTTGCCCAAAAGGTTTCTACTTCTAATGCAAAATGCAATAAGAAGAAGAAACAAGGCACAACAAATGTGGTGGGAGGATCTCAGGGAGTAGTGAACAAGCTGAAAGGCAAGTGCTTCAATTGCAAGCAGACTGGACATTGGAAGGCCGACTGTCCCAACCGCAAATAGAAACAAGGTATATCTTTTGGTCTAGTCATTGAAACATATTTAGCGGTGTTATCTACCTGCACCTGGTGTGTAGATACGGGAGCCACTGATCATGTCTACAACTCTTTGCAGGGGTTCCAAGAAACCATATGACTAGCTGAGGGGGAGATTACCGTCTACATGGGCAATGCTACGAAGGTGGTGGCTATTGTAGTGGGAGATGTTTATTTATCTTTTGATAGGAATAAAACTTTGGTTCTGAGAAATTGCCTTTATGTACCTTCATTTAGAAAGAATTTGATTTTAGTTTCTAAATTATTTTTGGATTGATATTCTATTTCTTTTAATGATAGATTTGTTATAAAAAGGAATAAAGAGATTATCTGTTCTGGTACATTGGTAGTAAATTTGTACACTCTTTATCCAAAAGCTCCCACGATGCAAATATAAATAAATAACTCATCTTCTAAATATAATAAGAGAAAAGAACCTTTGTAAATGAATCAAATGTATCTTTGGCATCTAAGGTTAGGTCATATTAACCTGAGTAGAATTCAATAGCTGATGGACCTTTGGGTTCATTGGTGGTGGAAGATTTCCCATCCTCCGAATCTTGCTTAGAAGGTAAAATGACTAAGAGGCCTTTTAAGGACCAAGGGATATAGAGCCAAAGATGTGTTGGAATTGGTTCATTCTGATTTGTGTGGTCCTATGTCTATCCAGGCTAGAGGTGGTTTTGAATATTTCATCTCTTTTATAGACAATTATTCAAGATATAGATACATTTACTTGATGCACTGCAAATCTAAATCCTTTGATGGGTTCAAAGAATTCAAGGCTGATGTGGAGAAACGTCAAGGTAAAAGTATCAAGATACTACGATCTGATCATGGTGGTGAGTACCTCTTGGGAGAGTTTAGGAGTTACTTATCAGAGGCTAGGATTCAATCCCAACTGTCTGCATCTTGTACACCCCAGTAGAATGGTGTGGCGGAGCGAAGGAATAAGACTCTTATAGAGATGGTTAGATCGATGATGAGTTATTCTGAGTTACCGAATTCATTCTGGGGGTATGCTCTAGATATGGTAGTGTATATTCTGAACTTGGTACCATCTAAATCAGTACCTTCTACTCCCACATAATTGTTGACTAGGAGAAAGCCTTGTCTGAGTCATATTTGGATTTGGGGGAGTCCAGCACATGTGCTAAAGGGAGATGCTAGTAAGTTTGAACATCATATAGAAGTACGCTTGTTCGTAGGTTATCCTAGAGGAACGAAAAGTTGTTTGTTCTATAGTCCTAGAGATCAAAGGTTGATCGTTAGCACGAATGCCCAATTTTTATAGGAAGACTATGTGATGAACCACAAGCCCATGAGCAAGATTGTTCTGGAAGAGTTAAGAGGGGAAGTCACTACTTCAATACCAACGGTATAAGAGGATATACCACAAGTGACTGTGCCACGTGTCATAGAGGATACACAGGTGATACCTCATCGTAGTGGGATGGTTGTTAAACAACCTGAGAGATTTATGTTCTTGGGAGAATCTTTGGATTTGGTCCCTGGCGAACATGAATCTGATCCCTATACATATGACGAGGCAATCCAAGATAAAGATGCGACATCTTGGCAATGGGCGATGAATTCTGAGATAGAATCTATGGATTCAAATCATGTATGGGAGCTAGTTGAACAACAAAATGATGTAAAAGCCATTGGATGCAAGTGGATTTACAAAAGAAAGAGAGGATCAGATGGGAAGGTAGAGACCTTCAAAGCAAGACTTGTTGTGAAAGGGTATACTTAGATAGAGGGTATCGATAATGAGGAGACCTTTTCACCGATAGTCATGCTTAAGTCTATCTGGATTCTCTTGTCTATTGCTGCTCATATGGATTATGAGGTTTGGTAGATGGATATTAAGACAGCTTTCCTTAATGGAAGTCTTGAAGAAAACATCTATATGAATCAACTAGAGGGATTCATTGCAAAGGGCAAAAAGCATCTTGTGTGCAAGCTTAATTGGTCCATTTATGAATTGAAGCATGCTTCAAGATCTTGGAACATATGCTTTGATGAGGTAATCCAGTTATATGAATTTATTCAAAGTCCGGATAAGTCTTGTATATACAAGAGATGTGACGGAAACATAGTGGTACTTCTTGTACTATACGTAGATGACATTTTGCTCATTGGCAAAAATGTCAAAGTGTTGTCAGACGTAAGGGTATGGTTATCCAAACAGCTTGATATGAAGGACTTGGGAGAAGTGGGACACATCCTTTGGATCAAGGTTATAAGGGATCGCAAGAAAAGAATGTTGTGCTTATCTCATGCTTCATACATAGACACTATTTTGCCTTATTTTAGCATGAAGAACTCCAAGAAAGGTTTTCTACATTTTAGGCATGGGGTACCTTTAACTAAAGAGTGTTGGTGCAGTGAGGCACCGAAATCGAACCTGTGTTTTGATTATAGCAAAGACACAAAAGTTAAGTCTATTTTGTTTTCTCACGAGCTGAATCGAGTGTGCAGAAGATTGATATAGCTGGAGCTGAAGGCTAGCGACACCCGGAGGAAGCCGCGGTGGTCGGGCGATACTCGAGATACTTCGGAGGGAGCCGAAGGAATCGAGTGGAAGGCCGGAAGCAAAAGCGACACGTAAGTATCGAGGTAAGCTCGTGTGTGCGAGAGTAAGGTCGTATCCTCTTTACGGGGATGATCTTAAGCGTAGATCCGACCAAAGACATCTTATAGATGGTCTAGGTCGAGATCGGATGGTCGACAACCATCGAAATTATGTTTTTATTGAGCTAACTTTGACTTGCAGCAAGCATCAGTCTACTGCCAGCTTGGAGGACTCGACTGCCATGTATCAGTCGACTGCCGAAGGTCATCAATCGACTGATGCTGCCATCAGTCGACTGATGATGGCCATCAGTCGACTGATGGTCAATGATTAGATTTGAAGAGTCAAGGCTTATCACTCCACCTCAAAGCGGTTTGGTGTCCATTTGTGATTGGTTGAAGACCCACTCGAAAAGGGGCTCAAAAGCTATAAAAGGAGGGCCAAACCTAGGGTTTTGACAACAATTCTAAGTGCTCAAAAGCCTCCGTTACGCTGCAACTCTACGACAACGAAGTCCTTCCATTCCGACGTCTAGGTTTAACTTTCTTTATTATTGTACATCGGTCTTAGTTTTTGTTATCAGTTTGTCATTTATATTTCCGGAGCTTTTATCGTATACGAGGAGAGGGGGAGTGTCCCTCTACCTCAAGTTTTTGTGGTTTCTTCTTGTATCGATTAACTCCTACCTCTAACGAGGAGGAGTTCCTTTAGTGATTTTGCCCTCCGTACGTGGTCAAGGACCACTAGGGCCTTGGAGTAGTAGCCTTCGGCTACGAACCAAATAAATCTCTTGTGTCTATTGTCTCCTTTACTTTTTGTTTTGCTTATCTTTCCGCTGCATATAAGTTTTATTTTAAAACGAGTTCGTACGAGAAAAATTTTCTTTTGCTATTCACCCCCCCCCTCTAGCGAACCGCATCGATCCAACAATGAGATGTGTCCTTGAACATCAAAGGAGATAGAGGAGATGAAGGTGGTTCCTTATACTTCGGCAGTAGGAAGCCTCATGTATGCTATGTTATGTACGAGGTCGGATATCTGCTTTGTCGTGGGCATGGTTAGCAGATATCAGAGTAATCCAAGATAGGGACATTGGATTGCTATAAAGCATATATTAAAGTACCTGAGAAGGACTAAGGATTATATGCTAGTATATCGAGCAGATCAATTATTCTGTGTGGGTTACACAGATTCTGACTTCCAATCAGATAGGGACAGTAAGTCTACCTCAGGTTTTGTGTTTACTTTGGGAGGTGGGGATATAGTATGGAGGAGTGTCAAGTAGAAATGCGTGGCGGACTCCACCATGGAATTTGAGTATGTGGCAGCCTCTGAGGTAGCTAAAGAAGTTGTATGGCTCAGGAACTTCTTGATGGACTTGGATGTGATTCCTAGTTTGCCCAAAACTATCACAATTTATTGTGATAATAGTGGTGCAGTTGCAAACTTGAAGGATCCATGAGCTTATAAGGCAAGTAAACACATAGGGCGCAAGTACCACCTGATACGAGAGATCGTAAAGCGAGGAGAAGTTATTGTTGCCAAGATTGCATCAGAGGATAACCTGGCAAATCCTTTCACGAAGGCCCTTCCAGTGAGAGCTTTTGATAGGCATGTGGAGGGAATGGGAATCAGATGTATGGCAGTTTGATGGCACTATAGTCTTATAGTATAAATGGGAGATTGTTGAGATGTATTTTGAAAGCCTAGCCTTTGTATGAACATCTTCATTTTGAAATAACAATCACATGAACATTGTTTTCATTTTATATTTATTATATGTGTGCATATTGTCTGATACTTCACATTATAGATAACATGGAATATGGTGTCACACAGAAGATCATGTTATCAGTTCCTTGTAGAGTATAAGTAAAGGCTCATAACCAAGATGGTTTTGGACAAACCAGTGGCATGGTTGTAGTGTAGTTTGGTATTGGTTTATCTTGACTATAGAATTACACTAGTACACTTTGTGTGTATTGAGCAGGACCGATTTAGAGGTGATTCAATTTATACTGACTATATAATTGAATCGGACCTCAGATATTATGGTGTACATGGTCTTAATCCCAATATAATAAAGGGCATATGTACTTAGTATTTATTTCTTTGATTTATCAGTGGGAGAGATTTATGGGTAAAATTGATATAACCCGGTAAGTTGGGAAATAATATTATTTACATGGTGTGTCATTGATTATAGGAGAAAACCGTGTCCTATGTATTAGGATGGTGATGTCCCCTTGAGGAGCTCAAAAGGATCATCATGTAAATCCTGCAGGTGGACTTGGTCCAGCATGATGATGAGGATGAGTGGTACTACTCATGGAGTTAGATGTTAATTAATTAATTGTCAGTAAATTAATTAATTAATGGACATTCGATATCTTAAACACTGGAAGATATTTTGTACAAATAATATATGAAGCCGATATTTAATTATGGGAGTTGGTGAGGTAGATCAAAGATGATCGCTTTAGTGGAATGGATCATCATTAATGGATCGGGTTTGTGTGGTTCGGATCCATTGGGTGGCCAAGATCCAACTCCTCCTCATGGTCCCTATTATAGCCTATTATAAATACCTCATGAAGCCTAGAACGATAAAGGGTGGTGGAGAGGCTTGGGGAAAAAAAAGAGAGAGATACACAAGGAGAGTTAGGGTTTGGGTCGGCAGCAACAAGTGGGCAAGGTTATGGTTTCTCCTCTTTTCTCTTGGCCGACACTAGGGTTTCCTTCTCTTCCTTGGGTATTGGGTGGCGCCACCTCCTCTCCCTTCTCCTTGGGCCAGCGGTTCCCTCTCCATTGGTAAGGGCCGGTGCCACCTTCGCTCCCTTCTCCTAGGGCCGGTGATTTCTTCTCCATTGGCAAGGGTCGGCGCCACCTTCTACTCCCTCTCCTTTGGCCGGCGGCAACAACCAAGCAAGAAGGCTTGGTGGTCGGCACTAGATAGGAGAAGAAGGGAGAATATTCTTCCCTTTGTTAGGAGCGAGCAAGGAAGGGAAGATAAGAGATCTAGGAATCTTCGATTCTTGGAAGATCATTGCCACACAAAGTCCAAGAGGAGGATAGTGTTGGAAAGTATACTGAAAAGTCTATCTTTTATATGAACATCTTTATTTTTGAAATAAGAATCACATGATCATTGTTTCCATATTTATGATTTTGCATATTGTCTAATAAATTACATTGTAGATAACATGGTGTGTAGTGTCACACGGGATATCATGTTATCAGTTCCTTATAAAGTATAAGTAAAGGCTCACAACCGAGATGGCTATGGACAAACCATTGGAATGGTTGTAGTGTGATTTGGTATTGGTTTGTCTTGATCATAGAATTATACTGGTACACTTTGTGTGTATTGAGTAGGACCGACTTAGAGGTGATTCGATTTATTGCTGACTACATAATCGAATCAGATCTCAGATATTATATTGTACATGCTCTTAACCCCGATATAATAATGGGCACATATACTTAGTACTCATCTCTTTATTGCTTATCGAGTCTGTGAGGGGAAACTTCGCTTCCCACTTCACCTCGTTAGCTTGTCCATGGCGATCCCTTCGATGTCCCAGGATAAAAAAAATTTAATCCTAGACAAAAGGGATTGCCAAAGCAACCAAGTCATCATCGTGCTATTCATTTAGAGAGGTCACTTGAACAAACTAGTTGTTCAAGCGACCATCCTCTATTCTATGAGTAGATGCGGAATAGATGATTTCCGGATCGCCGGTTTTTGTGTTTATACTCGGGATCCAAGTATTATTTATCCATTTACAGATTTATAACATGCTTATAATTGAAAAACAAAAACAAGCAACAAACAATAGAAGAAAGTAGAATAGGTATACCTCTCGATCTTCTAATGTATGACCTTCCTCCTTTTGGACATCGTGTGGGCGACGATCCACCAAAAGTCGAAGCTCCTAAATGCCAAATCTTCCTTCCTTGCTATTTCAAACCAAGAGGAAGAATAGAAACAAGGTTTTTCTCCTCACTAGAAAAAACCAACAAGGAACTAAACTTATCCTTGCCGACGGCCAACTAGATGAAGGAGAAGATGGTGGAAAACAACCAAGACACCAAGGGAAGCCCTATATCTTGTTTCCACCACCTAAGGAGAGGGAAATGGAAGCTTTTGGGTGCTGGCCAAGGCTGGAAAAGAGCTGGGAAGGGTGTTGTACATTGGCCAAAAGAGGAAGAAGAAGAGAGAAAGAACCTGCCTTATTTGGTGCCACCCTTGCCTCCAAACCCTAATCCTAATCCTATCTCAAATACGATTCCTTTTTGCCGCCCAAACCCTAGCTCTCCTATCATGTATTTCATGCCAAATCCCTTTGACATCCATTTATAGAGTTATGGATAAGTCATGAATTAATCTCCTGCATTGATTCTAGGGATTTAATCTCAACCATCGGATCTAGAGATTTAATCTCAACCGTTGGTTCAAAGAGATTTAATCTCTACCAATGGATCTTTGAGTTTTGTTTCTATCCTTTGGATCTAAGCATCATGAGGTCTTAATAGGCTACATTACAGACCATGAGGAGGAGTTGGGTCTTGGCAACCCATGGATCAAGCCCACATAAAGTCCGATCCACTAATGATGATCAAATCCACTAAAGGTTCATCATTGATCTACCTCACCAACCCCCATATGATAATATGGGCTCCATATATTATTTGTACATTTTCTCCCCGTGCTTAAGATCTCGAATGTCCGTCGATTAATTAATTTACTGACCATTAATTAATCAACATCTAACTTCTTGAGTAGTACCACTCAACCTTTTCATCATGTCGGACCAAGTCCACCTGTAAGGTTTACATGATGAACCTTATGAGCTCCTCAAGGGGACATCATCATCCTAATATATAGGACACGGTTTCCTCCTATAATCAACGACACACCTTATAAATAATATCATCTCCCAACTTACCGAGCCTATCGATTTAATCTATAAATCTCGCCCATTGGTAAATCAAAGAGATGAGTACTAAGTATATGTGCCCGTTATTATATCGGGATTAAGAACATGTACTAAATATTATCTGAGGTTCGATTCGATTATGTAGTCAGTAATAAATCGAATCACCTCTAAGTCGGTCCTGCTCAATACACACAAAGTACACTAGTGTGATTCTATTGTCAAGACAAACCAATATCAAACCACACTACAACCATTCCAATGGTTTGTCCAAAGCCATCTCGGTTGTGAGCCTTTGCTTATACTTTTCAAGGGGCCGATAACATGGTCTCCTGTGTGACACCACACACCATGTTATCTACAATATAAAGTATTAGACAATATTGCATAACCATAAAAATATGCAAACAATAATCATGTGATTCTTATTTCAAAAATAAAGATGTTCATACAAAAGATAGACTTTTCAGTATACATCCCTACAATCTCCCACTTATACTAAAAGACTATGCTGTCCTCAAAGTGTCATACATCTGATCCCCATTCCCTCCACATGCCAATCAAAAGATCTCGCCGGAAGGGCCTTAGTGAAAGGATCTGCCAGGTTATCCTCCAATGCAATCTTGGCCACAACAACTTCTCCTCTCTTTACGATTTCTCGTATCAGGTGGTACTTGCACTCTATGTGTTTACTAGCCTTATGGGCTTGTGGTTCCTTCGAGTTTGCAACTGCACCACTATTATCACAATAAATTATGATAGTTCTGGGCAAACCAGGAATCACATCCAAGTCCATCAACAAGTTCCTGAGCCATACAACTTCGTTGGCCACCTCAGAGGCCGCCACATACTCAGCATCCATGTTGGAGTCCGCCACACACTTCTGCTTGACACTCCTCCATACAATGGCTCCACCTCCCAAAGTAAACAGAAAACCTGAGGTAGACTTACTATTATCCCTATTAGATTGGAAGTCAGAATCCGTGTAACCCACAGGGAATAATTGGTCTGCCCGATAAACCAACATATAATCCCTAGTCCTTCTCAGGTACTTCTTTATATGCTTTACCGCAGTCCAATGTCCCTGTCCTGGATTACTCTGATATCTGCTTACCATGCCCACGACAAAGCAGATATCTGGTCTCATACAGAGCATCGCATGCATGAGGCTTCCTACTGCCGAAGTATAAGGAACCGCCTTCATCTCCTCTATCTCCTCAGATGATCTAGGACACATCTCCTTAGATAAAGGAACTCCATGCCTGAAAGGTAGAAAACCCTTCTTGGAGTTCTGCATGCTAAAATGCTCCATAATCGTGTCTATGTAAGAAGCTTGGGATAAGCACAACATCCTTTTCCTGCGATCCCTTATAACCTTGATCCCAAGGATGTGTCCTACCTCTCCCAAGTCTTTCATATCAAACTGTTTGGATAACCATACCCTTACATCCGATAAAACCTTGATATTGTTGCCAATCAACAAAATGTCATCTACGTATAGTACAAGAAATACCACTACATTTCCGTCACATCTCTTGTATACACAAGACTCATCCGGACTTTGAATAAATCCATAAGACTGGATCACCTCATCAAACCGAATGTTCCAAGACCTCGAAGCTTGTTTCAATCCATAAATGGACCGATTAAGCTTACATTCAAGATGCTCTTTGCCCATAGCAATGAATCCCTCTTGTTGCTTCATGTAGATGTTTTCCTCAAGACTTCCATTAAGGAAAGTTGTCTTGACATCCATCTGCCACACCTCATAATCCATATGAGCTGCTATGTATAAGAGAATCCGGATACACTTAAGCATGACTACCGGAGAAAAGGTCTCCTCATAATCGATACCCTCTTTCTGAGTATACCCCTTCGCAAGAAGCCTCTCTTTGAAGGTCTCAACCTTCCCATCTATTCCTCTCTTTCTCTTGTAGATCCACTTGCATCCAATGATTTTTACACCATCGGGTGGTTCTACTAGCTCCCAGACATGATTTAAATCCATAGATTCAATCTCAGCATTCATTGCACTTTGCCAAGATACTGCATCTTTATCTTGGATTGTCTCATCATATGTCCAGGGATCAGGTTCATGTTCGCCAGGGACAAATCAGAAGATTCTCCCAAGAACATGAATCTATCAGGCTGTCTCACAACCCTTCCACTACGACGAGGTATCACCTGTGTATCCTCTGTGATACGCGGTGCAGTGACATGTGGTATATCCTCTTGTACCGGTGGTACAAAAGAAGTGACCTCTCCTTTTAACTCCTCCAGAACAATTTTACTCTTGGGCTTGTGGCTCATCACATAGTCTTCCTCTAGAAATCTGGCGTTCGTGATAACGATCACCCTCTGATCTCTAGGACTATAAAAAAATCCACTCTTCATTCCCCTGGGATAGCCAACTAACAAGCATACTTCTGTAGGAGGTTCCAACTTACCAGCATCTGCCTTCAGCATATGTGCTGGACTCCCCCATATCCGAATTTGTCTTAGTCTAGGCTTTCGCCCAGTCCACAACTCTGTGGGAGTAGAAGGCACTGATTTAGATGGTACCCAGTTCTGAATGTACACCATCGTCCCTAGAGCATATCCCCAGAATGAATCTAGCAAGTTAGAATAACTCATCATCGATCTAACCATCTCTATAAGAGTCCTATTCCTTCACTCTGCTACACCGTTCTGTTGGGGTGTGCCAGGTGCATTCAATTGGGATTGAATCTCAGCCTCTGATAAGTAGTTCCTAAACTCTCCCAAGAGGTACTCAGTGCCACGATCAGATCATAATGTCTTGATACTTTTACCTTGATGTTTCTCCACATCAACCTTTAATTCTTCGAACTTGCCAAAGCATTCAGACTTGCGGCGCATCAGGTAAATGTATCAATATCTTGAGTAATCGTCTATAAAAGAGACGAAATACTCAAAACCTCCTCTAGCCTGGATAGACATAGGACTACACAAATCAGAATGAACCAATTCTAACACATCTTTGGCTCTATACCCCTTGGCCTTAAAAGGCCTCTTGGTCATCTTACCCTCCAAGCAAGATTCACAGGTTGGGAGATCCTCCACCACTAATGAACCCAAAGGTCCATCAGCTATCAACCTTTGAATTCTGCTTAGGTTAATGTGACCAAGCCTAAGATGCCAAAGATATGTTTGGTTCATCTTCGAAGATTCTTTTCTCTTATTGGAATTAGAAGATGAGTTATTAACTTCAATTTGCATCGTGGGAGGTTTTGGTTCAAGTGTATACAAATTTCCTATGAATGCACCCGAACAGATAATGTCCCTATTTCTTCTTATAACAACTCTGTCATCAAAAGAAATAGAATATCATAAACAATTTAGAAACCGAAATTAAATTCTTTCTAAATAAGGGTACATAAAAGCAATTCTTAAGAATCAAAAGTTTATTTTTCTCAAAAGATAAATGAACATCTCCCACTGCAACAGCAGCCACCTTCGTGGCATTGCCCAAGTATACGGTAATCTCCCCTTCAGCCAGTCGTCTGGTTTCCTAGAACCCATGCAAAGTATTGCAGTCATGATCAGTGGCTCCCGTATCTACACACCAGGTGCTGGTATATAACGTCGCTAAACATGTTTCAATGACTAGACCAAAAGATATACCTTTGTTCTTGCGGTTGGGGCAGTCCTTCTTCCAGTGTCTAGTCTGCTTACAAGTGAAGCACTTGCCTTTCGGCTTCTTCACTCCTCCCTGAGTACCTCCCATTGCCTTTGCCCCGGTTTGTTTCTTCTTCTTCTTGCCTTTCGGCTTAGAAGTAGAAACCTTCTGGGTCACCACGACATGCGCCTGAGCACTCTGACGAAATAGTCCCTCTACCGCCTGGAGTTCTGTCAGGAGTTCCACCAACAAATATAACCTCTTTTTCATGTTGTAGTTGAGGCGAAACTGCTCAAAACTCCTAGGCAGAGACTGGATTATGATATCGACCTGGGTTTCCCCTTCGATCTCATCTCCTAGGACCTCCAGCTCATTCAAATGAGCCATCATCTTGAGAACATGATCCCTCACGGGTGTTCCCTCGACCATGGTGGTCGTCATCAAGTTTCTCATGGCCTCTTGCCTCGCAGCCCGATTCTGGTGTCCGAAAAGCTCCTTGAGATTGAGCATCATATCATATGCAGTGGACATGGCTTGATGCTGATGTTGCAGTACATTTGACATAGATGCCAAAATGTAACACCGCGCCATCTCATCGGCCTTGATCCACTTTTTATAGCTCTCTCTCTCCTTTTCTCCAGAATTCTCTGCAAGCTTGGGAGGGCACTCTTCGAGGAGTACATATTTGTATTCCTCAGCAGTCAAGACAATGTCTAGATTCCTCTTCCAATCTACATAGTTGGGTCCAGTAAGTTTGTTCTCTTTCAGTATCACAGCAAGTGGGTTGAAACTAATTTTGAAAGAAAACCTAAGAATCACATAAATCAAAACATTAGATTTCAAAAAATTATTGATTCCTCAAACAATAAAATTTTAAAATCAACCAACACCTCAAAACACCGAGAATATCGTATGCCACGATAGTGTGGACGTATACGAATTCTACATTTGTAAGAGGAGGTTTTACCCATTAATTTTACTATCTTGTCAACCTAACTTTTTGACAAGTAAAATTAATAGTTGGTTCCTCTTTGGTCCAACAAATAAAAGCAGTGACTCTGATTGGGAGGATACTTATATTTGTATCTAAGTATTCACCATTACTCCGTACTAAGGTAATTATCTCGGGTTATGTGCCTTACGATGGGCAAGTACACACGCTCCTTAATAATTTCCTATAACCATATTCGACCTTGTGATCCGCAAACAAACCCATCCGATGGGGAGGAAGGCACTCAGAACCGACGCGCAAGTTTTTTTGCATCACTTGTCAAATCGTAATGGAGGCCGCGGGAATTTATAAAAATATCCCTCTCCCACTTAGTAATTTGAAATTGAGGAATTTTCTTAGCCTACGACATGCATACCAAACAAAAAGCAATAAATATGAAAAATAAATTATTTTCCAACTATTATGGCTTTTGTCTTCAATATGACTCCCGTCGCATCGCCATCTCGTCCGCTCCTCCTACGCCATGTACGAGCCATCCGGAGATCCGAGCCGAGACTAAAACCTATTTTAATTTACATCCATCAATCCTATACTCCACGAGGGAGTGTACATGAAATCTAGATCGAAAGTAAAATAAAATAAAGAGCGGCTAAACAATGTTGTATTTAATTTACCAAAAACTAAATACTAGCCTCGTCAACCCCGAGGATTCAACAAAATAAATATTTACACACATACAATCACATACATACATATGGCCATAATAGTCGGATCTTATGCCTGCAACCAAAGAGTTAAACTACGCATATCCTACTATTATCCGACACATCTAATATATGAAAAAGTGCATAAAAATTACCCGAATCCTAAACACACAAAACCGGAAACCTTGGCTCTGATACCAATTGAAGGTTTTGCCCGGAAGCTCTGATACCAATTTTAGGGTTTTGCTTATCGAGTCCGTGAGGGGAAACTTTGCTTCCCACATCACCTCAGTAGCTTGTCCTTGGCGATCCCTTCGATGTCCCCGGATAAAAAAAATTTAATCCTAGACAAAAGGGATTGCCAAAGCAACCAAGTCATCGTCGTGCTATTCATTTAGAGAGGTCACTTGAACAAACTATTTGTACAAGCGACCATCCTCTATTCTACGAGTAGCCGCAGAATAGACGATGTCCGGATCGCCGGTTTTTGTATTTATGCTCAGGATCCAAGTATTATTTAGCCATTTACAGATTTATAACATGCTTATAATTGAAAAACAAAAACAAGCAACAAACAAAAGAACAAAGTATAATAGGTATACCTCTCGATCTTCTAATGTATGACCTTCCTCCTTTTGGACGTCGTGTGGCCGACGATCCACCAAAAGTCGAAGCTCCTAGATGCCAAATCTTCCTTCCTTGCTCTTCCAAAGCAAGAGAAAGAATTGAAACAAGGTTTTTCTCCTCACTAGAAACAACCAACATGGAACCAAACTTATCCTTGCCGCCGGCCAACTTGATGGAGGAGAAGATGGTGGAAAACAACCAAGACACCAAGGGAAGCCCTATATCTTGTTTCCACCACCTAAGGAGAGGGAAAAGGAAGCTTTTGGGTGCCGGCCAAGGCTGGAAAAGAGCTGGGAAGGGTGCTGGACGTTGGCCAAAAGAGGAAGAAGAAGAGAGAAAGAACCAATATATTTGGTGCCACCCTTGCCTCCAAACCCTAATCCTAATCCTATCTCAAATAGGATTCCTTCTCGCCGCCCAAACCCTAGCTCTCCTATCATGTATTTCACGCCAAATCCCTTTGCCATCCTTTTATAAAGTTAGGGATAAGTCATGAATTAATCTCCTCCATTGGTTCTAGGGATTTAATCTCAACCGTCGGATCTAGATATTTAATCTCAACAGTCGGTTCTTAGAGATTTAATCTCTACAAATGGATCATTGAGTTTTATTTATATCCTTTGGATCTGAGCATCATGAGGTGTTAATAGGCTACATTAGGGACCATGAGGAGGAGTTGGGTCTTGGCCACCGATGGATCAAGCACACATAAAGTCCGATCCACTAATGATGACCCAATCCACTAAAGGTTCATCATTGATCTACCTCACCAACCCCCATATGATAATATGGGCTCCATATATTATTTGTACATTTTCTCCCCGTGTTTAAGATCTCGAATATCCATCGATTAATTAATTTACAGACCATTAATTAATCAACATCTAACTCCTTGAGTAGTATCACTCAACCTTTTCATCATGCCAGACCAAGTCCACCTGCAGGGTTTACATGATGAACCTTATGAGCTCCTCAAGGGGACATCATCATCCTAATATATAGGACACGGTTTTCTCCTATAATCAACGGCACACTATATAAATAATATCATGTCCCAACTTACCGACTCTATCGATTTAATCTATAAATCTCGCCCATTGGTAAATCAAAGAGATGAGTACTAAGTATATGTGCATGTTATTATATCGGGATTAAAAGAATGTACTAAATAATATCTGAGGTCCAATTCGATTAAGTAGTCAGCAATAAATCGAATCACCTCTAAGTCGGTCCTGCTCAATACACACAAAGTTCACTAGTGTGATTCTATGGTCAAGACAAACCAATATCATACCACACTACAACCATTCCGATGGTTTGTCCAAAACCATCTCGGTTGTGAGCCTTTGCTTATACTTTTCAAGGGGTCGATAACATGGTCTCCTGTGTGACACCACACACCATGTTATCTATAATGTAAAGTATTAGATAATATTTCATAACCATAAAAATATGCAAACAATGATCATGTGATTATTATTTAAAAAAATAAAGATGTTCATACAAAAGATAGACTTTTCAGTATACATCCCTACAGGAAAATGAAACTCTAGATCCGACGGTTGAGATTTGTTAGGGCAATCTCTTGCCATGATAAGGTTTTGATGTGTGTGGCAAAGGGTTTAAGTTAGTTTGTTATGTTGATTTGATATGTGCGTTGAAGTTGTGCAGAACTTAGTAATTTGCACATGGAGCCATGGCGAGTTCCACAACTCATGACTCGGTCCTTGAGTCGGTGAAGGATGGCTTTGCAGAAGTCGTGCGCTTGGAGCATCCGAGAGACCGCCAGACGAGGAGCTTGGAGTGAAGCCGGAGGAAGTAGACTTCGAGGCAAGAGACGCGAAGGAGCATTGCAGAGTCGTGCGCCTGATGCTGCCGAGGAACGTGGCCACGAACGAAGAGAACTTCGAAGGCGAGGAACTCCGAGAGATGAGAGTGAGCGAATGTAACCCGGGAAGGGGTAGCTCTTAGGTGAAACTTGGCCATTTAGCTAAGTGTCGGATGGGATTTCTCGACACCAGTCGACTGCCATGGAATGACAGTCGACTGCTCTGAGTCGAACGTGGTTTGACTGGTATTAGTTGTTTGAGGCCGGATGATCGCCATGTAATGCGATCGCCAAGACCATCAATCGACTGAAGGCACCCGGATCGGGTCGAAAGGTTTAGCCACAGAACCGTGGCCAGAGCCGATCAACTACGAGGCGGTCGTGATGAGGTCCATTAGTCGACTGCCAAGTGTTCCATTGGACTACAACGGTTGGGATCCGACGTGTTCGGAGACCGTTGTAGTGGCGGCAGTCGACTGGTGGCGGCCAACGGGAAGAAAAGCCTCCTCTCTATAAAAAGAGAGGGTGTGGAGCTTTGGGGGGCTAATGCTCTTACTCAAAACGACCATCCAAGTGCCCCACAAGGTCTAAACTCTTCTTACTTGTTTTTACTCTATTCTTATTGTACGAAGAGTGATCTTGTTTGTAAAGGTTACCTCCACCTAGCTTGGTGCAAAGGAGAGACCAATAGTGATTGGCTTTGGAGGAGTGATTCACCTTGGACGAATCGGACTGTGGATTAGCAGCCTAGCCGTGAACCACATTATACCATCGTGTTAGCGTTTGTTTTATTGTTTATCTATTGCTTTGTCTATTTGTATTTGCATCTGTTGGGTTTCCGGCACCGCGGCGTGTGTGTGTTCGATCATGTTTCGTAAACATGAACACAGCGGAAGCAATAAAAATAATAAATACTCCTATTTATTACAACACACACAACACACGCATGCATATTACAACAAGTGTAGACATAACCGTAAATTTAAATTTGCAATAAAAAAAAATTTATCTACGTTATACCTTTCGTATGACGTGTAGCGGGAACGGCATCAACCGGAACGATTCTAGCTAGAATCGTCTCTATCCGTATCCACGCCGAGTTCCTCGGGATGACTTCACTAAGCCACGAGCTTCGTCTTCGTACAGGTTACTAGCCTCGTGTTGAAGACGACGTGATCGAGAGATGATCACGATCCGAATCCAAATTCGGATCCAAAACGAGTCCTCAAAACTCGCTTCTCCGGAGAGGTATTCGTCAACCGATTGACGAATCCTTCGTCCTCCACCTCAGAGGATTACTGGAGATCGAATCCCCGGTAAGTTAGCTACTGTCGGAGCTCTAACCGTCGTCCAAACGATGCTCCGACGAGAGGAGAAGAAGCTGTCCAGAAAACAGGACAGCTTGGTGGAGGAGATAGGCGTCGGCCAACAAAGGAAGCCAAGTGCTCACCTTTTCACCGAAGCCTAGGAAGATCACCGGAGGGTCGTCGGAGGGTTCACCGGCTGATGCTTGGACGCCGGCAAGGAGTTGGACGGCGGCACAAGGGCTGGGCGACAATGGAGTTGGGCGGCACAACTTGGTTGGGCGGCAACTCCAACTAGGGTTTGGATTGGTTAGGGCTTAACAATCCCTTAAGCCCTCTTTTATAGAGAACTAATTCTCTTAATGGTTAATGGATCATATCCATAAAGCCCGTTAACCCGCTCCATTAAGATAAGTTAAAATAAACCAAACCATGATGGTTTATTTTAAGTTAAAATGAACCGAACCAACTTTTGGTTCATTCGTTTAAAATAAACCAAACCCTTTGGTTTATTCTCCTCCATTGGATTAGAACCAAACCATTTTGGTTCATCCATTATGTCTTCATAAGACACGGCCCATCCACGCTTCCATTGCGACTGAAACGATTTCATGCTCACTTTATGTTTGGTCCAACCAAACCTAGTTTCTCTCGGTCTGAGAATCCCATTCTCAAGCTCGTTTTAAATCCTTTGGATTACGCTCGTTGTGCGTGTGACCAAATGGGTTCTCGGTTTATGTTGGCCGTCTATAATTAACCATTAATTATAGAACGATCATAAGTGTCACCTAGTAGTACATCATGATCCCCAATTAACCGAAAAGATCAACGGTTGATCCAGAACTATTTCTGAAACCCTTCAGCAGCTCGAATGAATCGTGCCCCATTCCCTTCACTCATCTTATACCCACTTGGTTTAGGACATGGTCTATAGTGTCAGTCCCCACTAGGCTGACTACGTCACACCTAGCCCAAGTATCATTTCCTCGTCCTACGGATTCTAGTTACTGCACATGTATCGAAGAGTACCTTACTCTAAACATGTAATGCTTTGGCCAAAGACTTTAGTAACAATCCGACGAGAGGCCATGGGTATACATCTCCTCGCAAGGAGTGGTGAATCCTTTATAGGCTATTCAAACACCTTCGATCACTTCGACTTATACCCAATCATCCCGGGTCCACATCTCCTTAGAGATGTTTGCTTAAGATGTCAAAGCATAAGTCTCCATGATCAAGATGACTTAAATACCGCAAGTCAAAGGAACATCGCACTTAAGCCACAGTAAGAACTTCATTGACATATCTATATATGCAGAGAACCATATGAAGTCTTACGGCTGGTCACTCCAATGAACTAGTTACAATAACTAGCATCCACGATTAACTCCGGACATCACTATGTCTCAAGCCAGTGAGAATCAGCTGCTTGGATACACCAATGAGTATACCTCGTGCTAGTCTCGACAGAATTGATGGTGTCCAAATCCATCAATTCATCGACTAGGGATAATTCCGATACATCACAATTACACATGTAGAGATACTCACTAGTTGTGATCCAATCACAAATTCTCTCATGCTGTGAATTGCATCGTGGACATTCAGTAAATGAGTTTAAGATCCAATCAAATACATTAAACATGTATACTCAAATAGTGAATCT
The DNA here is from genome assembly GCA_025175895.1 of Wurfbainia villosa. Classification (NCBI taxonomy): domain Eukaryota; kingdom Viridiplantae; phylum Streptophyta; class Magnoliopsida; order Zingiberales; family Zingiberaceae; genus Wurfbainia; species Wurfbainia villosa. The sequence continues at coordinate 50,251,592 of CM045999.1, read as the reverse complement.
TCATTTATCATATAAATGGTTCATACATAAGGCGATTGCCTTAGGACATCTCTCATATATTACTAACATACTCCCACTTGGCCTAATGCCAATCGCTACGGTATCCAATACCATAAGCACTAACATGACCCTCAAACTTACTTTGAGGTAATGCTTTAGTCAAAGGATCCGCTAAGTTCCTTTCAGTGGGAATTTTCTCGATTTGTATTTCGTTCCTACTGATGATCTCTCTGATATGATGATAGCGGCGAAGCACATGTTTGGATCGTTGATGAGACCTTGGCTCTTTCGCCTGTGCAATTGCTCCATTGTTGTCGCAGTAGACCGGTATTGCTTCAACAATGGCCGGAATCACACCAAGTTCATGAACGAACTTCTTGATCCAAACCGCTTCCTTTGTTGCTTCCGAAGCTGCAATGTATTCTGCCTCAGTGGTAGAATCCGCTACAGTCTCTTGTTTGGAACTTTTCCAACTCACTGCGCCCCCATTCAAGGTGAACACGTATCCAGACTGAGACCTGGAATCATCCTTGTCTGTCTGGAAGCTGGCATCCGTATACCCACGTATCACCATGTCCCCTTCTCCATATATTAGGAACACATCCTTAGTTCTTCTCAAGTACTTAAGGATCGTCTTAACAGTCGCCCAATGATCCATTCCTGGATCAGACTGGTATCTGCTCGTGACACTCAGAGCATATGATACATCGGGCCTCGTACATAACATAGCATACATGATAGATCCTATTGTAGATGCATAGGGAATCTTACTCATGCAAATCCTCTCGTCTTCTGTGCGCGGACACATAGACTTCGAAAGGTGTACCCCATGCCTGATGGGCAGATAACCTTTCTTGGATTCCGACATGCTAAACCTTTTTAGCACTCGGTCTATATATGTAGACTGCGAAAGACCAAGCAACCGTTTCGATCTATCTCTATAGATCTTAATCCCAAGGATGTAGGTTGCTTCTCCCAGGTCTTTCATGGAGAATGTCTTGGATAACCAAACCTTAATCGTAAGATTGACACATCGTTTCCTATAAGTAATATGTCATCGACATACAATACTAGGAACACGACTGCACTCCCACTAACCTTCTTGTACACACAAGGTTCGTCTGGATTTTGCGAGAAATCAAACTTTTTGATCGTCTCATCAAAACGGATATTGTAGCTCCTGGATGCTTGCTTCAATCCATAAATGGACCGTCACAATTTGCATACCTTGGTTTTATCAACCGATGTGAAACCCTCAGGCTGTATCATATACACGTCCTCGAGCAGGTTTCCATTAAGGAAAGCTGTTTTCACATCCATCTGCCATATCTCATAATCATAATGAGCCGCTATGGCCAGGAGCATCCGAATGGATTTAAGCATAGCTACAGGCGAATAGGTTTCGTCATAATCAACACCTTGTTTTTGACGATGTATTTTCGCCACCAATCTAGCCTTATAGGTAATCATATTACCATCCATGTCGGTTTTCTTCTTGAAAACCCACTTGCACCCTATAGGCTTTATCCCTTCAGGTGGGTCAACCAAGTTCCAAACTTGATTTTCATACATGGAATCCATTTCCGACTTCATGGCACCAAGCCACTTATCCCTTTCTGAACTTGTCAGCACTTCTTCATAACTGGTAGGCTCCTCATCATCAATGAGTAACACGTCATTCGATTCGCTTACGAGAAATCCATATCTCTCAGGAATATTGCGTGTTCTACCAGATCTACGAAGATGTGGTGCTACAATAGGTCCAGCCGATCGCTCATCACTATGAGTTGTCGGCTGTTGTGCTTCACCAGGTATCTCATTAATGTCTATTTGAGTCTCTCGAGCCTCCTCAAGCTCGACGACACTCCTACTGTTTTCTTGCAAGAGAAACTCTTTCTCTAGAAACACAGCATGCCTTGAAACAAACACCTTTTTGTTCCACAGGATGATAGAATTGGTAACCCCTTGTTTCCTTAGGGTATCCAATAAATAGACATTTATCAGACTTAGCATCCAATTTGTCTGATACAGTTCGCTTTACATAAGCAGGACAACCCCATATCTTCAAGTAAGATACATGAGATTTTTTACTATTCCATATCTCATATGGAGTAGTTGAGACTACCTTGGTAGGCATTCTGTTTAACAAGTAAACAGCTGTCTGAAGTGCATAGCCCCAAAAGGACTTGGGAAGAGTCGCATGATTCATCATTGACCTGACCATGTCCAACAAGGTCCGATTACGCCTCTCAGATACACCATTATGCTGTTGTGTATAAGGCGGAGTCCATTGAGACAATATACCATTGTCTCTTAGATAATCAAGAAACTCTTGACTTAAGTATTCACCACCTCGATCCGATCGAAGTATTTTAATACTCTTGTCATGTTGTTTCTCTACTTCATTTCTAAATTCTTTGAACCTTTCAAAGGCTTCAGACTTGTGTTTCATCAAGAACACATACTCAAACCGTGAGTGATCATCGGTGAAGGTAATGAAGTAGCTATAGCCTCCTAATGCTTGAGTTGACATAGGTCCACATACATCAGTATGTATTAGACCTAGTAACTCTCCCACTTGTTCACCTTTTCCAGTAAAAGGTAACTTAGTCATCTTGCCTTTTAAGCACGATTCACATGTATCGTATGAATCCAATTCAAACGATTCCAGAATTCCACATCGATGTAATTCGGACATGCGTTTCTTGCTTATATGGCCAAGACGACAATGCCACATATAGGAGTCTATTTGATTATCCTTTCGAGCACGCGTGTTGCTCGCTTCGATATTGAAATAAATCCTTTGGATACGTCCAACGTATAAACACCATTGCTTAAAGTTCCAATCCCATAAAGAACTCCATTCAAAGTTATGTAACAACAATTGTTACTAAAAGTCAAATGGAACCCATTTCTATTTAGACAAGAAATAGAAATGATGTTCTTTATCAACGAAGGAACATAAAAGCAATTGTCCAATTCTAAGACAAGTCCTACAGGGAGTTCCAACAAATACGTTCCGATGGCGAGTGCAGCAACCGTTGCTCCATTCCCAACACGTAAATTTGACTCTCCTCTTGACGAGTCTTCTTCTATTCCTTAGCCCATGTATGTCATTACATATATGTGAGCCACACCCAGTATCAAATACCCAAGTGTCTGAGGAAATAGAATGACAATCAATAAAGAAGATTTCTGAAGAAGATGGGGCATCCGATGCCTTATCCTTCTTCACAGACTCAAGATGAATCTTGCACTTTCGCAAATGGCTCTCCTTGCCATAATGATGGCAAGTTTCCTTTTGTGCTAGTTCTACCTTCTTAGCCCTTCTCTTCTTTCCCTTCTGCTGTTCCTTTGACTTCCTCTTAGAATCTTTCTTCGAGGAATCAACTAACAGCACCGTCCCCTGCTCATGCTTCTCAGAAGACTCCACAGTCTTCAGCATATTGAGCAGTACCACAGATGAACCTCCTGGCATCTCAGAGGTGAAGAGGAGCTTTGAGACTTCGAACCTTTCGAATCTCACTTGCTCATCAACCAACTCACAAAGATGAAGGACTACGATATGAGCATCCATATGCTCATGCTGCTTTCGTAGCTTGGGTTCCATCGTGGCTAGCATGATGCAACTCATTTGTTCAGAATCACTCACATGTTTCTGATAGGCCAACAATTGGTCCAGAGTTGCATCGTCACTAGGACAGGCGGGAAGAGGCGCTTCGAGGACATTTGCAAGCTTTTCAACCTTGAGAACAATTCTCAAGCTTCTAAGCCAGTCCATGAAGCTCGACCCAGTCAATTTATTCCAATCCAAAATGGAACGCAATTCAAAGACATCATGATCAATCTTAGAAATACAAAACGAGCATATATGAGAAAGATGATTTTAAAAATGCATCAATATACATTTATAAATCCCATTCATTTTTCGAATTTCAAAAACCCCAAAATCACTTCGGGAGATCGTAGGTCCATCTCTGAATGGGATGATATCCATCATAGTTATGAACAACCTTGGAGAGAGTCCAACAAGCAATTCATAACTACGACGGTAGGTATCTTCTATGCCGATTGCATATCACGTATATGCCACTATCACAATGTGCTATCAACTAATTGAATGTTCACACATACATCGGGTTGTTAACACATTAACAAGTATGCATCATATGCATAGCACCCAACTTCACCTCCCTTTACATCGACCTTGGAGAGAGTCCAACAAGCCGATGCTCCAGGTTAAAGCCAACCCATTAATCGGGACATAGTTTTAATATGGTTAGAGCGCATTCAACCAATTAGCCCAGCTTGGAGAGAGTCCAACAACCAAAGCTAACGATTGACCTCTGACTCTTACCATATTAGTATTAAACTATTCCATGGTTTGAACATATTTGGGTTCGAGCCGGGCTTGGAGAGAGTCCAACAACCCAAACAAGAAACGGAACTCTGGTTCTAACCATATTAATGGAAGGTGTAGGCTTTAATATTGTTTAAGGGTTTTTATGTCTCATCCTCTTTGCATGCAAATAACTATTATCTACATGGCATGGCATACATGGCATACATCTACATGTCACGACACGCATGGCATAATGTTATGCATCTAATGCAATTACATGGCATACAATTATGTCGTGTATATATTTCCTTATATGTCATAACTATTTATGGAAATAAAATATGTTTAAGATTTGATTCTCCAAATCAAATCATAATTAAATTAGGAAACAAATTTCCAAATTTAATCACATATTTTATTCATGGAATTATTTGATTAAGGAAAATCTATTTAGGAAACCAATTTTCTAAATCATTAAAACTACTTATGGAAATAAAATATTTTAAGATTTGATTTCCCAAATCAAATCATGATTAAATTAGGAAACAAATTTCCAGAATCTAATCAAATATTTTATTTATGGAAAATATCAATTTCCATAAATACTTCCAACTTTCTAAAAGTGGAAGATTTCCATAAATACTTCTAGACTTTCCAAAATTGAAAAATTTCCATAAATACTTCTAAATTTCCAAAATTAGAAAATTTCCAGAAATACATTATGACTATCGCAAAACCATTTTACGATTATGTCGAAACACAACCTGGGCTCTGATACCACTGTTGGGTTTCCGGCACCGCGGCGTGTGTGTGTTCGATCATGTTTCGTAAACATGAACACAGCGGAAGCAATAAAAATAATAAATACTCCTATTTATTACAACACACACAACACACGCATGCATATTACAACAAGTGTAGACATAACCGTAAATTTAAATTTGCAATAAAAAGAAATTTATCTACGTTATACCTTTCGTATGACGTGTAGCGGGAACGGCATCAACCGGAACGATTCTCGCTAGAATCGTCTCTATCCGTATCCACGCCGAGTTCCTCGGGATGACTTCGCTAAGACACGAGCTTCGTCTTCGTACGGGTTACTAGCCTCGTGTTAAAGACGACGTGATCGAGAGATGATAACGATCCGAATCCAAATTCGGATCCAAAACGAGTCCTCAAAACTCGCTTCTCCGGAGAGGTATTCGTCAACCGATTGACGAATCCTTCGTCCTCCACCTCAGAGGATTACCGGAGATCGAATCCCCGGTAAGTTAGCCGCTGTCGGAGCTCTAACCGTCATCCAAACGACGCTCCGACGAGAGGAGAAGAAGCTGTCCAGAAAACTGGACAGCTTGGTGGAGGAGATAGGCGTCGGCCAACAAAGGAAGCCAAGTGCTCACCTTTTCACCAAAGCCTAGGAAGATCACCGGAGGGTCGCCGGAGGGTTCACCGGCTGAAGCTTGGATGCCGGCAAGGAGTTGGACGGTGGCACAAGGGCTGGGCGGCAATGGAGTTGGGCGGCACAACTTGGTTGGGCGGCAACTCCAACTAGCGTTTGGATTGGTTAGGGCTTAACAATCCCTTAAGCCCTCATTTATAGAGAACTAATTCTCTTAATGGTTAATGGATCATATCCATAAAGCCCGTTAACCTGCTCCATTAAGATAAGTTAAAATAAACCAAACCATGATGGTTTATTTTAAGTTAAAATGAACCGAACCAACTTTTGGTTCATTCGTTTAAAATAAACCAAACCCTTTGGTTTATTCTCCTCCATTGGATTAGAACCAAACCATTTTGGTTCATCCATTATGTCTTCATAAGACACGGCCCATCCACGCTTCCATTGCGACTGAAACGATTTCATGCTCGCTTTATGTTTGGTCCAACCAAACCTAGTTTCTCTCGGTCTGAGAATCCCATTCTCAAGCTCGTTTTAAATCCTTTGGATTACGCTCGTTGTGCGTGTGACCAAATAGGTTCTCGGTTTATGTTGGCCATCTATAATTAACCATTAATTATAGAACGATCATAAGTGGCACCTAGTAGTACATCATGATCCCCAATTAACCGAAAAGATCAACGGTTGATCCAGAACTATTTCTGAAACCCTTCAGTAGCTCGAATGATTCGTGCCCCATTCCCTTCACTCATCTTATACCCACTTGGTTCAGGACATGGTCTATAGTGTCAGTCCCCACTAGGCTGACTACGTCACACCTAGCCCAAGTATCATTTCCTCGTCCTACGGATTCTAGTTACTCCACATGTATCGAAGAGTACCTTACTCTAAACATGTAATGCTTTGGCCAAAGACTTTAGTAACAATCCGACGAGAGGCCATGGGTATACATCTCCTGCATGAGTGGTGAATCTTTATAGGCTATTCAAACACCTTCGATCACTTCGACTTATACCCAATCATCCCGGGTCCACATCTCCTTAGAGATGTTTGCTTAAGATGTCAAAGCATAAGTCTCCATGATCAAGATGACTTGAATACCGCAAGTCAAAGGAACATCGCACTTAAGCCACAGTAAGAACTTCAATGACATATCTATATATGCAGAGAACCATATGAAGTCTTACGGCTGGTCACTCCAATGAACTAGTTACCATAACTAGCATCCACGATTAACTCCGGACATCACTATGTCTCCAGCCAGTGAGAATCAGCTGCTTGGATACACCAAAGAGTATACCTCGTGCTAGTCTCGACAGAATTGATGGTGTCCAAACCCATCAATTCATCGACTAGGGATAATTCTGATACATCACAATTACACATGTAGAGATACTCACTAGTTGTGATCCAATCACAAATTCTCTCATGCTGTGAATTGCATCGTGGACATTCAGTAAATGAGTTTAAGATCCAATCAAATACATTAAACATGCATACTCAAATAGTGAATCTTCATTTATCATATAAATGGTTCATACATAAGGCGATTGCCTTAGGACATCTCTCATATATTACTAACAGCATATTCCGCTTGTGCTAATCTTTTGTAGACGAGCAAAATACGACATTCAACGAACGAGGGCTATTCACCCCCCTCTAGCCGGCCATTTCAATCCCCAGCAAGTGGTATCAGAGCCAAGGAAAGCTTGTCGAGGACTAAATGCCACAACAAGCAACATTCAAAATGGTCGGCTCCAACATCCACCCACCGAAGTTCGACGGCGAATTCTCTTGGTGGAAGAAGCGAATGGAGGTATTCTTCGAAACCGACTTTGAAATCCTTTTAATAATTAAAAACGGTTTCGAGTTGCCTAGGAACGAAGATGGGGAGCCATTGGAAAAATCGAGATGGAGCAAAAGACAAAGAGAGGAGTATTTGGCAAATTCAAAGGCCAAGCACCACCTCTACAATGTGCTCCCTCAACAAGAAGTAAATAGGATAGGGGAGTGTTCTAGTACAAAGGAGATGTGGGAGAAGCTAGTGGAGCTTCATGAAGGCACCTCGGAAGCTAAACTTGCAAGGAGAGACCTTCTCCGCTCCCAACTATCCAACATAAAATTAGAAAAGGGAGAAAAGGTAACTTCTTTGCATTCTAGATTTAAAGAAATTTTAATTGGGCTAACAAGTGTAGGAGAAAAGCTCTCCAACCGGGATATGGTAATGAAGGCCATAGATGCCTTTTCTCGGTCCTCAAAGTGGAGCTCCATGGTGGACTCCTTCTATATCTCGAAGAATTTAGATGTGAGCACCTTGGAGGAATTTTTCTCAACAATGGAGCTCCACGAAACGAGGCTTGAAGGAATACAAGAAGAGCCAAGAATCCAACCTTCAAGAGGAGTAGCTTTGATAGAAAACAAGGGGAAGAAGAAGATAGAGATCCCCTCCTCCTCCGATGATGAAGCGTCTTCCTCCTCCTCCATGGATAGCACCGAAGAAGCCTATATGGTAAGGAGGGTAAGACGTGCTTTAAAAGGTTTTCAATTTAATAAATCTCATGATAGGAGAAGAAGACCTAGGGGGAAGGTCATATGCTACAATTGCCAAGGAGAGGGACATATAAGGGATAATTGTCCCCTCCTAAACAAGAGCAAGGAAGAAAGGAAGAAGAAAGAAGAAAAGAAGAAGAAAAAGGGGAGTAAAAAGAAGGAAGAGGAAAAGAAGGCCAAGGAAAAGGAAAGGCCATGGCTCTCAAAGCAAAGACATGGGATGACCTTGCTTCCTCATCCTCATCAGAAGAAGAAGAACATGTCTACTCAAATTTAGCACTAATGGCTTTTGATGATTTGGATTGCTCCTCCTCCTCAAATGAAGAATCAAGCACAAGTGGGGAGAGCTCAAATGAAGGGGGAGCCTCCTCTACATCCTCATCCGAAGAAGAGGATTTGGTAAGTGAGGTAACAAATCTACCCCCTAAGCAAATTATGTCTTTGATTTCTAGCCTCACTAAGGACTTATTTAGAGCCAAGAAAAAGAATAAATGCATGCTTGAACAAATTAAGGACTTAGAAGAGAAGTTAGAAAAAGCATGCTTAAATGAAAATGAAAATATTTCTTCTTGCCATGATGATGCATGCTCACATGAATATATGCCATTTAATGTTAGTGATGCATGCATGGATGAAAATAGGGCTTTAAGGGAAAAGGTAGACTATTTGACAAAAGCCCTAGAGAAATTCACAATTGGCTCAAATACCTTGAACATGATTATAGGGAGCCGAAGAGCTAGCTTCAATAAGAAAGGCCTAGGATACAAAGAAAAGAAAAATGAAAAGGCCTATAAATGCCTAATTGGTAGGGGACAAGATAAGAAGAAAGTAATTGCTAGGAAATGGATTCCTAAGAAATTTCTAGTGAACCCTATAGGCAAGAATTTGTATTGGGTTCCAAAATCCATCCTTAAGGGTTAAGAAAACCCTAGGATAGTCAACCATATGCAATTGACCTATATCATATTTTGGTTGACTTAGGATGTTGGGACACATTTATTTTTTTTAAAATAGTGTTAGGTGATGATAACGTGCATATAAATTGATAATAATGCTTAAATCATGATAGTTGATGTAATTGTTACACATGTTTGCAATCATGATTTATGATTTTGATATTTGGCACATAATCATGAGAAATAGGATTTAAATCATGCCTTAGGTGATATTTTCTAATTATCATCATGTAATACCTAATGCATGATTATTATTTGATGAATACATGAGGTTTATGATCATAATGTGAAATTAATACATACATATCTTTATGATCATGAGAATTGTTAGGATGATACTTAACCTTGATAGAATTGCATGAATATAATGGTTAAGTATATACAAATACCTCTAGGATACATCTCACACTCACTATAGGCTACCATGATTGAAAACTTAGCATGAGTGAGATGTTAGGATGATACAAATATCCACTAATGCCTATGGCATTTAGATGGTCATTTAAGGTATCAAAATAGAAATAATAGACCAATCATGGGGAAGGCTTATGTTTAATTCATAGACATATTGCCCAAAGAACATGGTTGGATATTTCATATGTTTTCAAAACAATTTCTTACTTTAAAATCTATGTATTCATGTTTTGAAACAATTGGATGCAAAACTAGGTGTTGAACTTGATACTAGAATGATCAAAAACCTAGTGGTTTTTAAAGCTTTTGGATTTTTGGCAAATACGTGAAAATATAATAATTTTTGATGAAAACCTATTTTTCATTGATAGATATGCTTAAAAGAAATATGTTCCCCAAATTTCATGATTTTTCAAATCTTTTGGAATTTTTAATGCATTTCTAAAATCCGCCTTGAAAAATCGTAATTTGAATCCATTGTGCGATCAGCTATATCGATAGCGATCATTGATCGTCACCAAAAAACAGCCCAATATTTTCTGAATTCAGATTTTAAACATGTTTTGGTATTTTCCTTCTATTATACTTGATGCCATGAGTTTATAACTTAGTGTTAATCTTTTTGATGGTGTCAAAGGGGAAGAAATAATTATGTTTAAGTTAATTATGATTGGGGGAGAAATTTGTATGGGGAGTTTCATGGATTAAGGGGGAGTTGCATGTTGCAATATCATGTTTATGTTTACATGTTTTCTTACCTTAGAAATTTATATCAAAGGTTTCTACCAAACTTAAACGGATTGCCACACATCAAAAAGGGGGAGATTGTTAAGGCAATCTCTTGCCATGATAAGGTTTTGATGTGTGTGGCAAAGGATTTAAGTTAGTTTGTTATGTTGATTTGATATGTGCGTTGAAGTCGTGCAGGACTTAGTAATTCGCACATGGAGCCGTGGCGAGTTTCACAACTCATGACTCGGTCCTTGAGTCGGTGAAGGATGGTTTTGCAGAAGTCGTGCGCTTGGAGCATCCGAGGGACCGTCGGACGAGGAGCTTGGAGTGAAGCCGGAGGAAGTAGACTTCGAGGCAAGAGACGCGAAGGAGCATTGCAGAGCTGTGCACCTGATACTATCGAGGGACGTGGCCGGGAACGAAGAGAACTTCGAAGGCGAGGGACTCCAAGAGATGAGAGTGAGCGAATGTAACCCGGGAAGGGGTAGCTCTTAGGTGAAACTTGGCAATTTGGCTAAGTGTCGAATGGGATTTCCCGACACCAGTCGACTGCCATGGAATGGCAGTCGACTGCTCTAAGTTGAACGTGGTTCAACTGGTATTCGACTGGCTATTTTGAGGCCAGCAGTCGACTGCCATATTTGGGCAATTGCCAGACTCATCAATCGATCGTTGAAGGCACGATCGGAGTCGAAGGGTTTAGCCAGCGAGAACCGCTCGTAGCCGTGACGATCGACTACGAGGCGTGATCGATCGATGAGGTCCATCAGTCGACTGCCAAGTGTTCCGTTGGACTATAAAGGTCGGGATCTGACGTATTCGGAGACCGTTGTAGTGCCGGCAGTCGACTGCCAAGGGCAGCAGTCGACTGGTGGCGGCCAACGGGAAAAAAAGCCTCCTCTCTATAAAAAGAGAGGGTGTGGAGCTTTGGGGGGCTAATGCTCTTAATCAAAATGACCATCCAAGTGCCCCACAAGCTCTAAACTCTTCTTACTTGTTTTTACTCCATTCTTATTGTAAGAAGAGTGATCTTGTTTGTAAAGGTTACCTCCACCTAGCTTGGTGCAAAGGAGAGACCAATAGTGATTGGCTTTGGAGGAGTGATTCACCTTGGACGAATCGGACCGTGGATTAGCGGCCTAGCCGTGAACCACATTATACCATCGTGTTAGCGTTTGTTTTATTGTTTATCTTTTACTTTATATATTTGTATTTGCATATTCCGCTTGCGCTAATCTTTTGTAGACGAGCAAAATACGACATTCAACGAACGAGGGCTATTCACCCCCCTCTAGCCGGCCGTTTCGATCCCCAACAAGATTAAATCTATAGATCTGACGATTGTGATTAAATCTCTAGATCCGATGGTTGAGATTAAATCCCTAGATCCGACGGTGGAGATTGAAAGGAGCCTTAAGCCTAGCTCTATAAAAGGAGGCTTAAGGGGTGGGCAGCAAGAACATTGAAGGAGATTAGGGTTTTGGCCGGCTAGGGCTTGGAGAGGCTTTGGGCGGCTAGGGTTTGGAGAACCCATGAGCGGCAACACTTCCCTTCTTCCTAGGGTTTTGGCCAGCGCCCCTCTTCTTCCTCTCATCCTTGGCCGACGTCCTAATCCTCTTCCTCTTCTCCTTGGACGGCATCAAGAGCTAGGGTCTCTTCCCTGGGAGATTTTGGCCGGCGCCCATACTCCGTATTCTCATTGGTCCGATGACAAACATCAATCTTGGAGCTTGATGGTTTGTCCTAGATAGGAGAAGAGTTTCGTTTCATTCTTCCCTTTGTTCGGAGCGAGCAAGGAAGAGAAGAGCATGTTCTAAAAGCTTCGACTTTTAGAAGATCGTCACCCACACGATGTTCAAAAGGAGGAAGGACATACAATAAAAGATCAAGAGGTATAACAAGATGTATAATGCTTGTTTATGAATCTTTTCTTATTCTATGCATGTTGTATATTTTGTTTGTGGCTAATTTACTTGGACCCCGAATACAAACACAAAAATCGGCGATCCGTACATCGTCTATTCCGCGGCTAATCAAAGAATAAAGGTTGGTTGCTTGAACAATAAGTTTGTTCAAGTAACCACTCTAATCGAATAGCACGACGATGGAATGGTTGCTTGGGTAATCTCTCTTTGTCAAGGATAATTTTTTTTTATTCGGGGATGTAGATGGGATCGCCATGAATAAGCGAGCAAGTTGAAGTGGGAAGCAAAGTTTCCTCCCTTCAAGTGGTTTCATAGCCACGGTTTCTGATTTTATGTGTTTAGGATTTGGTTAATTTTATGCATTTTTCATATATTGTATGTGTCGGATGATAGTAGGATGTGTGTAGGCTAACTTTTTGGTTGCAGAGATAAGATTTAACTATTACGGCCATATGTGTGTATGTGATTGCATGTGTGTAATAGTATTTGAATCCTCGAGGTTGACGAGGCTAGTATTTAATTTTTGTAATTAAGTACGGCATAGTTTAGCCACTCATTTATTTTAGTTTACTTTCGATCTAGATTTCATGTACACTCCTTCGTGGAACGTTGGATGTAAATTAAAATAGTTATTCTTGGCTCAGATCTTCGGATGGCTTGTACATGTCCTAGAGAGGAGCGGACGATATGGTGATACAATGGGAGGCATATTGGAGACAAAATCCATAATAGTTGGAAAATATTTTTTTTCATATTTATTGATTCTTGTTTGATATGCATGTCGTAGTCTATGAAAATTCCTCAATTTTAAATTACTAAGTGGTAGAGGGATATTTTTATAAACACCCATGGCCTCCATTACGATTTGACAAGTGATGCAAACAAACTTGCATGTCGGCTCTGAGTGCCTTCCTCCCCATCGGATTAGTTTGTTTACGGATCAAAGGGTCGAATATGGTTCTAGGAAATTATTAAGAATCGTGTGTACTTCTCCATCGGAAGGGACATAATCCGAGATAATTACCTTGGTACCAAGTAATGGTGAACACTTAGATGCAAATAGGAGTATCCTCCCCATCGGAGTCACTGCTTTTATTTGTAGGGCCGAAGAGGAACCAACTATTAATTTTATTTGTCAAAAAGTTAGGTTGATAAGATAGTAAAATTAATGGGTAAAACCTCCTCTTACAAATGTAGAATTCGTATACGTCCACACTATCGTGGCATACGATATTCTCGGTGTTTTGATGTGTTGGTTGATTTTAAAATTTTATCGTTTGAAGAATCAATATTTTTTTGAAATCTAATGTTTTGATCTATGTGATTCTTAGGTTTTTCAAAATAACTTTCAACCTGCTTGCTGTGATACTGAACGAAAATAAACTTACTGGACCTAATTATGTTGATTGGAAGAGGAATCTTGATATTGTCTTGACTCCTCAAAGATACAATCACGAACGCAAGCACAACACGAGGATATAACGTGGTTCGGAACCGTAACGGTTCCTACTCCACGGATTGGGTTCGTACGAACCCTAGCGATGCCACAAACACCACTAAGCAATAAAGCTTCTTCTCGATAATAAGTCGGAGGTGGAGAAACCTCGTACAATGAATTACAACAAGTAATACAAAGTAAACAAGCAAATACAAGTGAAAATGTAAAGAACACTTTACAAACTAGGGTTTTGAGCGCTTGCTTGTCGGTTGCTTGGATGAGCTTGAAGGACCCTGAAATGCACCTGCAAATTGCCTTCAAATTGCCTCACCAAAGCCCCCAAAAAACTGAAGCTTGAGCCTTCCACGAACAGCTGCTTTTATCCTCCATCGGGCTAGATTTCCGCCTAGCAGTCGACTGCCATAAGTCCCCAGTCGACTGCCAGCACTGTAGCTGTGAGACAATGACTCAATCCACGTTGGACAAGTTCCAACGGGACTCTTGGCAATCGACTGCCAACATTGGCAGTCGACTGGCGTAGACATCAGTCGACTGCTCCAATGAGCAGTCGACTGCCAGAGCAATTCCGGCTTTAAATTGGCAGTCGAACTTAAGTCGACTCACGGTAGTCGAACCGGCCATATTGCCAGTCGACTTCCAACCTCAAACATGAGGTTTTAACCCAAGTATGGTGCCCCCATACTTGCTAGACCACCCTTAGCCTAGACCTAAGCCTTCTAGCCACCTCCATCAGCCTCACGCCTCTCGGATCCCTCCAAGTCATCCATGACTTGTTCGTCCATCACGCTAGCCTCCAGGTGCATCCCTCAGCTATGTCATGCTAACAGTGTCTACACCGCCAAGGCACATTGGACTTACATCGCCAAGACTCCGCTTGGACTTTATGCTGCCAATATCAAACCCCTTGGACTTCCCAAGTGCCAAGACTCAAGCTTGGACTTTCCATTTGCCAAGACCCATGCTTGGACTTCTCATTTTCCAAGACCCATGCTTGGACTTCTCATGCTATGTGCTCAAGACTTGGACTTTCCCAAATGTCAAGTACCCATGACTTGGACTTTCCATGCGCCAAGTGTCCCACATGGACTTTTCATGCCAAGTACTCAAAACTTGGACTTTACCAAATGCCAAGTGTTCCACTTGGACTTTCCATGCCAAGTGCACAAGACTTGGACTTTCCCATGACAATTACATTGTCATATGTTTTTGTCCAAACATCAAAACATCACTCGAGTCAAACTCGAGTCCTGGTCAATCGTGACCTGGGTCGATTGCATCAACAATCTCCCCCTTTTTGATGTTTGACAAAAACCAAACAAATTATTGAGTTAGAATACTAACTCAAATCCCTTACCAATTATCCCAAATTGGTAAAAACTCTCCAAATGTTCTCCCCCAAACATTCTCCCCCTTTTTGACAAACATAAAAAAGGTTTCCTCTCTAAAGCGGTCAATGTCTCATGTCCCAATGAGATCTTACAATCTCCCCCTTGGTCCAAAAATACTTAGGATGCCTACCATCTTCCTAGTGATAAGTCCAATATCACTCAAGAGAGGCAATCCCATTTACTCTCCCAATTTCCAAATTTGGTCCCTCAAAAGTCCCATCAATTTCCCAATTGATGTCATATTCTCCCAATAACTTCTCCTCTTCAAGGAGAAAAACACATCCATCATCCCAAGATGGATACCTCCTCCTAAAGGCTTGCTCCCCCTTGACCATTGCACCAAGCAATGCCCTTGGGAAGTCCCTAAGCCAATAGGAACTTTAAACCATCAAAATTAAGGTTATAAATTCAATATTGAACTTTCCAACACCTTAAAATTGATACAAACCCTAAACACTTCTCCTAATCCATATCCAATGGATTTTTACCCTTTATAATGCTACCCAAAGCATATCCTAGGGTTAGGAGTGATTAGGGACCATAACCGTAGTTGAAATCGGATTAAACATCCTTGTTTACCCCGAAATCAGGCTACCAGTCGAGTGATTCAGAAATCAGTCGACTGGCACCTCCATCAGTCGACTGCCACCAATGGCAGTCGACTGATAACTGAAATTTCCGAATTTCAGTTAATAGAGTTGAGATTTGGAAAAACATAAGTAATTCTACGTAATTTTAAAAATCATAAAATTTGATATGTATATTACTTATAGTCAATACAATGAGTGAAAAATATTTGAAAATTATTTTACCCATAAACTAGTATGTTTGATTCAAAACTCAAAACCATTGAAATTTTCAATGTTTTGGCCCTATTTTGTATCAACTCTATCAATGGTGATTGCTATCAAAAGATAGACTTCACCAAGGTTTTTCAAAATGATTTTAAAATATTTTCAAAACATTATTTTGGATCATATTCCTTGGGCTCTATGTACATGACTTGTACACATGCTCTCCCAATAATCCACAATTGAAATTAGATGAGTTTTAGTTCATCTAGATGCAAAAACTATGCACCTTGAACTCAACTCATATCCTAGCATCTCACATGTATCTAAGGTGTATAAAAACACATACATGTCAATTGGATGTGAGATGTGGGTTTTGTTCTCCCTAATCTAGGGTTTCATGCATTTTTCTAAGGCAACTCTACTTGATTCCCTTATAAATGGGACTCCAAGTCATGTCATTGTCCTTAATTCAATTTGAATCAAATTATCTTAAATGCATGAATGATTATGGCATTAATGATGATATAAATAAGCATATGCTCATAATCATGATGTCATGACATAAGATGAAATCTAAAACACATGACATTAATCCTTAATCCTAAACATGAACATGACATATAAAATGATTAAATGTAAATATGATGTCATGACATGGCATATGACAATCAAGGCAAGGCAAATAAAATATATAGGTATAGTAATACCTAAATTTTAATATTAATTGCCATTTGTTGGGATTAAGTTCATTTTGCCATAATCCTAAACTATCCCCTAAACATGCCAAAAACCCAAAATGGCATACTAACACTCTAAACCTAAATTGTGCCAATTTGATCATTTTATCAAACTTCTCAATTAATATTGGCACATCCTAAAACCCTTTAGGATTTAAATCAAATGTATTTCCAAGGTAACCATGACCTTGAAAATAACCTAAAGTGCCACCTTTGCCATGGTTGAGTTAACTACCCATCCAATTAAGCTTGGCACACCCCAAACCCATCTAGCGTGAATCAATCACGCTCTTAGGAACCCAAAACCTATTTGAGCTCCTAGGGTTAATTAGGTATTCCTTAGGAATAACCTCCCTAGATACCTTCCTAATGACCCTCCTAGGCTTGTTAGCCTTGGTCATTTGGGTCTTACCTAGGTTGACTCTAGGGTTAACTCCCCTTGCAACCTTCTTAGTGGCCACCCTAGGTTTCCTAGAAGCCCTTGCCACTAGGCACACCCTTTGGTCAACTCTAGGGATAACCTCCCTATTGACCTTGGTCTTCCTAGACCTAGTTTGTGTTCTATAATCAAATGGAACACTATGGTAAGCCACCTTAGGCTTAGGTTTGTGACCCAAACCTTGCTTTCCCTTAGTTGACTTTTGACTTTGAGGTCCTAGGTGTTGACTTTGAGACCTAGACCTAGACTTTTGATCATTAGACCCTTTAACTTGGTTTTGTATATTCCTAAGGGTCTTTTCTAGTTTCTCAAGCCTTGACCTCAAGGCTTGGTTTTCTAATTCTAATTGCCCAATTGAATTTTGATTAAATTCTTGGGCATGGGACTTTCTAGGCATATGCCTAGTCCATTTAGGGTTTAGACCTAGGTGCTCTTGCACCTTTCTAATTGTCTCCCTAGGTAAAATTGATCTTGAGTTATTTGACCTAGGTTTGTCCTTAGGTAAATTGTTTTTAGGGACATTAGTCCCAAATTTCTCCTTACTTTTGAAGTTAACGCTTTTAGCTCCTAAACAAATATATTTATCTATAGCATGCTTTTCATGGTGAATTGCAAGAAAATTAAAATTTCTAGCATGCTTTTGACTTTTAAATTTGGAAGGTGCATTATTAAAATATACCTTAGGGTTAGCTATAGAAGCTCCCACTACTTGTGATGCTCCTCCTTGCCCCTTCTTCTTCCCCCTAGGGCATTGACTCCGATAATACCCCTTTGAATTGCACTTGAAGCATATGATGTGCTCCTTGCCTTTAGGTGTTGGGGAACCGACATCCTTGACTTTTGGTGCCGGTGGAGCTTTCCTAATCTTCTTTGGGCACTTGCTCTTATAGTGCCCAAATTCCCTACACTCAAAACACATAATATTATTTTTATTTGAAATTAGAGTGTTTGAGTTACCTAGGTTAGTGGTGGAGTTCGGAATTGACACTTCTTCATCTTGACTGGATGTAGAAGCTTCTTCTTGATGCTCCGGAGTTGAGGAAACTCTAATCTCCTCCTCAATCCTAGAAGTGGATGCTTCTTCCACTTCATCCACCAACCCGGAAATTGACTCCCTATCAACTTCCGATTCTACTTCCTCTTCCTCTTTGGATGTTGATGATCTCTCAACCTCCAAGTCCTCACTTCCTTGTGAGGGTGATGCATTAGCCTCTTCGGTCTCTTCCTCTTGGACCATTGATGTGCTTTCATGGAGCTTGGCCACTTGGCTCCATAGCTCGTTTGCATCTACATAATTACCTAACATACACAAGATATTGTTAGGTATTAAATCAATTAACAACTTCATTACCTTCTCATTCTTTTCGAAGGCTTGGACTTGCTCTTCGGTCCATTTCTTTTTCTTGAGGAATCCACCTTTTGGTTCTCTTGGATAGCTATATCCTTCCATTAAGATAGACCATTCTTCGAAGTCCCTCATCATTAGGAAGTCTTCAATTCTTGACTTCCATTTCTTAAACCCTTCTTGTCCATAGAAGGAGTAAGGGATCGGTGTGTTAATATTCCATCCCAATTGTTCTTCCATCTTCACCCTCTAGCTTCTTTGTCCTAGCTCCCGGCGGTTAGTGCGTAGAAGAGCCCCGGGCTCTGATACCACTTGTTGGAGATTTGAGGCCGCTAGAGTGGGGGTGAATAGCACGTTGCCCGTACAAAGATGGAAATCGTTCGTGATCGTCTCTACAAATCTAGTTATGCGTAGCGGAATAGAGATAATAAAAGCAATAACGAAAAGATACAATCATGAACGCAAGCACAACACGAGGATATAACGTGGTTCGGAACCGTAACGGTTCCTACTCCACGGATTGGGTTCGTACGAATCCTAGCGATGCCACAAACACCACTAAGCAATAAAGCTCCTTCTCGACAACAAGTCGGAGGTGTAGAAACCTCGTACAATGAATTACAACAAGTAATACAAAGTAAACAAGCAAATACAAGTGAAAATGTAAAGAACACTTTACAAACTAGGGTTTTGAGCGCTTGCTTGTCGGTTGCTTGGATGAGCTTGAAGGACCCTGAAATGCACCTGCAAATCGCCTTCAAATCTCCTCACCAAAGCCCCCAAAGAACTAATACTTGAGCCTTCCACGAATAGCTGCTTTTATCCTCCATCGGGCTGGATTTCCGCCTAGCAGTCGACTGCCATAAGTCCCGATCATTTGCCGGCCTCTATAGGACTCAATCCACGTTGGACAAGTTCCAATAGGACTCTTGGCGATCGCCAACATTGGCGATCAACGCTGTAATCGGCTGGTCAGTCGGCGTTACGCGTTCGACCGCTCGAGAACTAGCAGTCGACTACCGACCCTTGGCAGTCGATTGCCGTAGACATCAGTCAACTGCTCCAATGAGCAGTCGACTGCCAGAGCAATTCTGGCTCTAAATTGGCAGTCGAACTTAAGTCGACTCACGGTAGTCGAACCGACCATATTGCCAGTCGACTGCCAACCTTAAACATGAGGTTTTAACCCAAGTATGGTGCCGCCATACTTGCTAGACCACCCTTAGCCTAGACCTAAGCCTTCTAGCCACCTCCATCAGCCTCACGCCTCTCGGATCCCTCCAAGTCATCCATGACTTGTTCATCCATCGCACTAGCCTCCAGGTGCTTCCCTCAGCTATGTCATGCTAACGGTGTCTACGCCGCTAAGGCCCATTGGACTTACACCGCCAACACTCCGCTTGGACTTTCGCTGCCAATATCAAACCCCTGGGACTTCCCAAGTGCCAAGACTCAAGCTTAGACTTTCCATTTCCCAAGACCCATGCTTGGACTTCTCATTTGCCAAGACCCATACTTGGACTTCTCATGCTAAGTGCTCAAGACTTAGACTTTCCCAAATGCCAAGTACCCATGACTTGGACTTTCCATGCGCCAAGTGTCCCACTTGGACTTTTCATGCTAAGTACTCAAGACTTGGACTTTACCAAATGCCAAGTGTTCCACTTGGACTTTCCATGCCAAGTGCACAAGACTTGGACTTTCCCATGACAATTACATTGTCATATGTTTTTGTCGAAACATCAAAACATAACTCGAGTCAAACTCGAGTCATGGTCAATCGTGACCTGGGCCGATTGCACCAACATTTTCCACACAATGATTCCACCTCCCAAAGTAAACACAAAACCTGAGATAGACTTACTGTTATCCCTATCTGATTAGAAGTCGGGAATCCGTGTAACCCACAGGAAGTAATTGGTGTGCCTGGTAAACTAGCATATAATCCCTAGTCCTTCTCAGGTACTTCAATATATGATTTACCGCAGTCCAATGTCCCAGTCCTGGATTACTCTGATATCTGCTGACCATGCTCACGACATAGCAGAAATCTGGTCTCGTACATACCATCGCATACATGAGGCTTCCTACCGTCGAAGCATAAGGAACCACCTTGATTTCCTCTATCTCCTCAGATGTTCTAGAACACATCTCTTTAGATAAAGGAACTCCATGCCTGAAAGGTAGAAAACCCTTCCTGGAGTTATGCTTGCTAAAACGATCCATAATCGTGTCTATGTATGAAGCTTGGGATAAGCACAACATCCTTTTCCTGTGATACCTTATAACCTTGATCCCAAGGATGTGTCCCACCTCTCCCATGTCGTTCATATCAAACTATTTGGATAACTATACCCTTACGTCTGATAACACCTTGATATTGTTGCCAATAAATAAAATTTCATCTACGTATAGTACAAGAAATACCACTACGTTTCTGTCACATCTCTTGTATACACAAGACTCATCCGGACTTTGAATAAATCCATAAGACTGGATTACCTCATCAAAGTGAATGTTCCAAGTCCTCGAAGCTTGCTTCAATCCATAAATGGACCGATTAAGCTTACATTAAATATGCTCTTTGCCCTTCATAATGAATCCCTCTGGTTGCTTCATATAGATGTCTTCCTCAAGACTTCCATTTAGGAAAGTTATCTTGACATCCATCTGCCACACCTCGTAATCCATATGAGCTGCTATGCATAAGAGAATCCAGGTAGACTTAAGCATGGCTACCAGCGAAAAGGTCTCCTCATAATCGATACCCTCTTTCTGAGTATACCCCTTGGCAACAAGCCTCACTTTGAAGGTCTCAACCTTCCCATATATTCCTCTCTTTCTTTTGTAGATCCACTTGTATCCAATGGTTTTTACACCATCGAGTGACCTTATTTGAATCCATAGATTCAATCTCAGTATTCATTGCACTTTGTCATGATGCTGCATCTATATCTTGGATTGCCTTGTCATATGTCCAAGGATTAGGTTCATGTTCGCCAGGGACCAAATCAGAAGATTCTCCCAAGAACATTAATCTATCAGGCTGTCTAACAATCCTCCCACTATGACGAGGTATCTCCTGTGTATCCTCTGTGACACGTGGTGTAGTGACTTGTGGTATATCCTCTTGTACCGATGGTACTGAAGAAGTGACTTCTCCTTTTAATTCCTCAAGAACAATTTTACTCATGGGCTTGTGGCTCATCACATAGTCTTTCTCTAGAAATATGGCGTTCGTGCTAATGATCACCCTCTGATCTCTAGGACTATAAAACAAACCACCCTTCGTCCTATATAATAGCCAATGAACATGCGTACTTCTGTACGAGGTTCCAACATACCAGCATCTTCCTTCAGCACATGTACTGGACTCCCCCATATTCGAATATGTCTTAGACTAGGCTTTCGCCCAGTCCACAACTCTGTGGGAGTAAAAGACACTGATTTAGATGGAACCAAATTCAGAATGTACACTGCCGTATCTAGAGCATATCCCCAGAACGAATATGGCAACTCAGAATAACTCATCATCGATATAACCATCTCCATAAGAGTTCTATTCCTTCGCTCTGCTACACCATTCTGCTCGGGTGTGCTAGGTGCAGACAATTGGGATTGAATCCCAGCCTCTGATAAGTAATTACTAAACTCTCCGAAGAGGTACTCGCCACCACGATCAGATCATAGTGTCTTGATACTTCTACTTTGATGTTTCTCCACATCAGCCTTAAATTCTTTGAACTTGTCAAAGCATTCAAACTTGCGGTACATCAGCCTTGAATAATCGTCTATAAAAGAGACGAAATACTCAAAACCACTTCTAGCCTGGATAGACATTGGACGACACAAATCAGAATGAACCAACTCCAACACATCTTTGGCTTTATACCCCTTAGCCTTAAATGACCTCTTGGTCATTTTACCCTCCAAGCAAGATTCACAGGTTGGGAAATCCTCCACCACTAATGAATCCAAAGGTCCATCAGCTATCAACCTTTGAATTCTTCTTAGGTTAATATGACCAAGCCTAAGATGCCAAAGATATGTTTGGTTCATCTTCGAAGGTTCTTTTCTCTTATTGAAATTAGACGATGAGTTATTAACTTCAATTTGCATCGTGGGAGGTTTTGGTTCAAGTGTGTATAGATTCCCTATGAATGCACATAAACAGATAATGTCCCTATTCCTTTTTATAACAACTCTGTCATTAAAAGAAATAGAATATCCATCCATAAACAATTTAGAAATCAAAATTAAATTCTTTCAAAATAAAGGTACATAAAGGCAATTCTTAAGAACCAAAAGTTTAATTTTCTCAAAAGATAAATGAATGTCTCCCACTGCAACAGCCGTCACCTTCGTGGCATCGCTCAAGTAGATGGTAATCTCCCCTTCAGCCTATCTTCTGGTTTCCTGGAACCCATTCAAAGTATTGCAGACATGATCAGTGGCTCCTATTTCTACACACCAGGTGCCGGTAGATAACACCGCTAAACATGTTTCAACGACTAGACCAAAAGATATACCTTTGTTCTGCTTGTGGTTGGGGCAGTCCTTCTTCTAGTGTCCAGTCTGCTTACAAGTGAAGCACTTGCCTTTCGGCTTCTTCACTCCTCCCTGAGTACCTCCCACCGCCTTTGCCATAGTTTGTTTCTTCTTCTTCTTGCCTTTCGGCTTAGAAGTAGAACCCTTTTGGGTCACCATGGCATGTTCCTGAGCACTCTGATGAAATAGCCCCTCTGTCGCCTGGAGTTCTGTCAGAAGCTCCACCAACAAATAAAACCTGTGGTTCATATTGTAGTTCAGGCGAAACTGCTCAAAACTCCGAGGCAGAGACTGGAGTATGATATCAACCTGGGTTTCCCCATCGATCTCAGCTCCAAGGACCTCCAACTCATTCTAATGAGCCATCATCTTGAGAACATGATCCCTTACGGGTGTTCCCTCGATCATGGTGGTCGTCATCATGTTTCTCATGGCTTCTTGCCTCGCAACCTGATTCTAGTGTTCGAAAAGCTCTTTGAGATTGAGCATCATGTCATAAGTTGTGGGCATGGCTTGATGTTGATGTTGTAGTACATTTTACAAAGATGCCAAAATTGTAACACCGTGCCATCTCATTGGCCTTTATCCACTTCTTATAACTCTCTTTCTCCTTTTCCCCAGAATCATCTGCAGGCTTAGGAGGGCACTCTTCGAGGAGTACATATTTGTATTCCTCAACAGTCAAGACAATGTCTAGATTCCTCTTCCAATCAACATAGTTGGGTCCAGTAAGTTTATTCTCTTTCAGTATCACAACAAGTGGGTTGAAAGTCATTTTGAAAGAAAACCTAAGAATCACATAGATCAAAACATTAGAATTGAAAAAAAAAATATTGATTCCTCAAACAATAAAATTTTAAATCAACCAACACCTCAAAACACCGAGAATATCGTATGCCACGATAGTGTGGACGTATACGAATTCTACATTTGTAAGAGGAGGTTTCACCCATTAATTTTACTATCTTGTCAACCTAACTTTTTGGCAAGTAAGATTAATAGTTGGTTCCTCTTTGGCCCTACAAATAAAAGCAGTGACTCCGATAGGGTGGATACTTATATTTGTATCTAAGTGTTCACCATTACTCGGTACTAAGGTAATTATCTCGGGTTATGTGCCTTCCGATGGGGAAGTACACATGCTCCTTGATAATTTCCTATAACCATATTTGACCTTGTGATCCGCAAACAAACTCATCCGATGGGGAGGAAGGCACTCAGAGCCGACGCGTAAGTTTGTTTGCATCACATGTCAAATCGTAATGGAGGCCGTGAGAATTTATAAAAATATCCCTCTCCCACTTAGTAATTTAAAATTGAGGAATTTTCTACCCTATGACATGCATATCAAACAATAAGCGATAAATATGAAAAATAAAAATTTTCCAACTATTATGGCTTGTGTCTTCAATATGTCTCCTGTCATATCGCCTTCTCTTCCGCTTCTCCTACGCCATATACGAGCCATCCGGAGATCCGAACCGAGACAAAACTATTTTAATTTACATCCATCGATCCTATACTCCACGAGGGACTGTACATGAAATCTAGATCGAAAGTAAACTAAAATAAAAAAGAGTGGCTAAACAATGTCGTATCTAATTTACAAAAAATTAAATACTAGCCTCGTCAACCCAGAGTATTCAACAAAATATACTATTACAGACATACAATCACATACACACATATGGCCATAATAGTCGGATCTTATACCTGCAACCAAAGAGTAAACCTACGCATATCCTACTATTATCCGACACATATAATATATGAAAAATGCATAAGAGTAACCAAATCCTAAACAGACAAAACAAGAAACCTTGGCTTTGATACCAATTGTTGGGTTGATCCGTGAGGGGAAACTTTGCTTCCCACTTCAACTCGGTCGCTTGTTCATGGTGATCCCTTCTACATCCCCGGATAAAAAAATTTATCCTTGATAAGAGGGATTGCCCAAGCAACCTTGTCATTGTCGTGCTATTCGTTTAGAGTGGTCACTTGAACAAACTTGTTTTTCATGCGACCAACCTCTATTCTACGAGTAGCTGCGGAATAGACGATATACGGATCGTCGGCTTTTGTGTTTATTTTCGGGATCCAAGTATTATTTAACCACAAACAGAATATATCATGTTCATAATTGAAAAACAAATATAAACAAGTTACAAAAGAGAATGAAGATTCGATATACCTCTCGATCTTCTATTGTATGACCTTCCTCCTTTCGGACGTTGTGTGGGCGACGATCTACCAAAAGTTGAAGCTCCTAGATCGCCAATCTTCCTTCCTTGCTCGTTCAGAGCAAGAGGAAAAATAGAAACAAGCCTCTTCTCCTTCTTTTAACCAACCACCAAACTCCAAGGTTGGAGCTTGCCGCCGGCCAAGAAGGAAGAGGAGAATATGTGAATGCCAACCAAAGCTCCAAGGGAGAACCCTAAGGCTAGGTTTTGCCGGCCAAAGAGAGGGAGAGGGGCTGTTTTGGACACTGGCCAAGGGCTGGAAAGGGAAGCTAGGTCGTTGGCCACCTTGAGGGAAGAAGAAGAAAGGAAAGACCTTCCTTATTTGGTGTCGCCAACTCCTAAACCCTAGCCACCAAGCCTTGCCGCCCAAAACCCTAATCCTATCTCTAGTTGGATTCTAGTTGCCACCCACCCCTTGCCCACCTTTTATAGAGTTAGGGAAGCCTTGTTTTAATCTCCACCATTGGTTCTAGGGATTTAATCTCAACCATCGGATCTAGAGATTTAATCTCAACCGTCGGATCTAGAGATTTAATCTCTACCTTTGGATATAGAGTTTTGTTTCTATCCATTGGATCTAAGCTTCATGAGGTATTAATAGGCTACAATAGAGACCATGAGGAGGAGTTGGATCTTGGCCACCCAATGGATCAAGCCCAAATAAAGTCCGATCAATTAATGATAATCCAATCCACTAAAGGATTATCATTGATCTACCTCATCAACCCCCATAAGTTAATATGGGCTCCATATATTATTTGTACATTTTCACCCCGTGTTTAAGATCTCGAATGTTCATCGATTAATTAATTTACTGACCATTAATTAATCAACATCTAACTCCATGAGTAGTACCACTCAACCTTTTAATAATGCCGAACCATGTCCACCTGCAGGGTTTACATGATGAACCTGTTGGATCGAAAGTGTCGCTAGAGGGGGGGGTGAATAGCGATACGATGTCGTTAAAAAACTTTTGCAATAAGTAAAAAGCAAGTAGAGAGTGCACAGCGGAAATATAAAGTAGACAAGATATTTTTACGTGGTTCACAATCTTTCGATTGCTAATCCACGGCCCTAGTGATCCTTGATCACGTACGGAGGGCAATTCACTAAAACCACTCCTCCTCGTTGGAGGTAGGAGCAACGATTACAAAAAGAAATCAAGGCAAAGGGACACTCCCCCTTTCCTTGTTACGATTAAAGCACAAAGACAATTTAAAGAAGTAGAACTTAAATAAATATACCGACAACTCTTATAAGTAGAAGATGTAGCTTTCGTTGTCGGCGGCACTTCGTCGTAGCAAATGTGAGTGGTAGTAGCGACGTTACGACGGCGTGTTGAGAGCTCTTGAATTCTTGTTATTTGCTTGGCTTGAACATGTCTATTTATGGATATTGATCTATGAATTTAGACATAGGTAGTGTCCAAGGTGAGGTTCTTATCCCCCAAGACTTGTTCATCCACATCCTTTGCGCCAACTCAAGGATGAGGTGTTTCATCCAACCACCTTGTGCCACCTCCAACCTCCTTGTGCTCCAACTCAAGGATGAGGTGTTTCATCCAACCACCTTGTGCCACCTCCAACCTCCTTGGGCGCCAACTTGAGGATGAGGTGTTTCATCCAACCACCTTGTGCCACCTCCAACCTCCTTGGGCGCCAACTTGAGGATGAGGTGTTTCATCCAACCACCTTGTGCCACCTCCAACCTCCTTGGGCGCCAACTTGTTGGAGCCATTCAACTTGTGCCACATCATGGGAGCCAACCATCTTGTGCCAACTCACCTTATCTTGGGCGTCCACCACAAGGAAGCTTGGTGATGGTTTGGATGTCCACCTTGATGCCACATCACCCTTTGTACCAAAACACGAGTCAAGTCCAAATTCACCCCCTTGAAATTCGAGCTCTTCTCGAGGCTGGAACTTGACTAGCAGTTGACTGTAGTCAAAGGGTTTTGGACTGCAGTACAAGTTAGCTTAAAATATAAAGTACGATGGTTCTAACCATTTGATCTCGACCTAGACCTTCCATTGGAGGTATTGGGTCGGATCTACGCTTAACGACCTTGCTTCGCTTTCACACGAGCTTACCTTGTAGCCTCGCTTCCGGTCTTCACCCGAGTACCTCGGCTTCCTCCGAAGTCCCTCTGGCGTTGCCCGACCACCTCGGTTCCCACCGGGTGTCGCAGACCTTCCGCTCAACTTTAGCATTTCTGCACACTTAATTGAGCTCGTAAGATAACAAATATACCCTTAACTATTGAGCCTTTTGCCATAATCAAAATACCGGTTCGACTTTGGTGCCCACTGCACCAACAATCTCCCCCTTTTTGATTCATGGCAAACCGACACAAAAGTTAAGGAAAAATTAAGCATAACAGTAAGCTAGCATAATGATTAAGCATGAATGATCTAGCATAAAGATTAAATATGAATGAGCTAGCATAATGATTAAGCATGAATGAGCTAGCATAAAGATTAAATATGAATGAGCTAGCATAAAGATTAAATATGAATGAGCTAGCATAATGATTAAATATGAATGAGCTAGCATAATGATTAAGTATGAATGAGCTAGCATAAAGATTAAGAATGAGTGAGCTAGCATAAAGATTAAGCATGAGTGAGAAATATTATTGTTTCAAGTTCTCCCCTTTGAGGTAACCTCCCCCTTGACCGAAGGTGAGTTCTTGAAAAATAATTTTTACTTCCCCTTAATAAATAATTTTTACTCCCCCTTAATAGTTGCTTAAGTAAACGGAATTACTTAATATAAAAGGTAATAATTTTGTTTACTTTCTTCCTTACTTTTGTGACTTTCTCCCCCTTTTGCCTTAACTCAAAAAGTTTGTAAATATATTTTAAGGTTTGTAAGTCCAAGCAAGTTCCCAATATAAATATATATATATATATATATATATTTTTTAAATAATAATAAGCTTGAAAATATGTTCATCTAAAATGTACAACTCCGGTTGGACTTGATTGATATAGAATGATCAATAAGTCTTGAAGGAGTTGATTAATTTTAAATAATTATACTCCATGGTTCATGTCGATGCACTGAATCTACATCTGGAACCAGGAGTAAGGTCCTAACATCTCACGCCCGTCTACGTGGCTAAGTACACAAACACATTAGTCCTATGTGTTGTGAGATGTGTTGGCTCCTTAAATCTATAGGTATATGATTTCTAAGGTAAGACTTAGGCTAATTTCATAAAAAGAAGCAAAAGTATAGTACATATATAGAAAAATTTAAATCCTACTCTATTACGCACATACCTAACTTTCATCTTAATAAACTAAATTCGGCTTCGGGTAGTGGTTTGGTGAAGATGTCCGCTAGGTTTGATTTGGACTCAACATACTCTAGTTGTATAGTTCCATTAGTTACATGTTCCCTAATGAAGTGGTGTTTAACTTCTATATGTTTTGTCCTAGAATGACATATTGGATTTTTAGTTAAGTTAATTGAACTAATGTTATCTATGTAGGTTTTAATGTTGTTAAAGATTAAGCTAAAGTCTTGGAGAGTGTGCTTCATCCACAGGAGCTGAGAGACACACTCACCCATCATAGCGTATTAAACGGCGGTGGTAGATAAGGCAGCTAATCTTTGCTTCCTCTTGCACCAACTTACTAGACTCGGTAGGATTTGACAACAACCACTCGTGCTCTTTCTATCGAGTTTACTACCGGCATAGTCGGTGCCCTTTAGATATCTAAGGATACGCTTGACTAGGGTTAGGTGAGACTCCTTGGCACAGGTTTGTAACCTTGCGCACATACTTACCGCGAATAAAATGTCGGGCTCGCGGTTAAGTATAGGAGACTTCCTATTGCGCTCTATAGTATTTTAGGTCAGCGGGTTTTCCTTCTACATCTTCGTTTATATTAACATTAGTTGCCATAGGTGTATTGATTATTTTAGCATCGTGCATTCCAAATCGATTTATTAAGTCCTTAGTATATTTTTGTTGATGTAAATATATTCCATCTTTAGTTTGTTTAATTTGTAAACCTAAGAAGAAACTTAACTCTCCTACTAAATTCATTTCAAATTCACTTTCCATAAGTGAGATGAATTAGATTTAGCGAGGATCGAGTTGGTAGTTCCAAAATTATATCATCTACATAGATTTGGGCTATAAAGATTTCTTTTCCTATGGTTTTACGAATAAGGTTGGGTCGACTAAACCTTGGTTGAATCCTTTGGACTTAAGATAGATCGAAAGCCTTTAGTACCAAGCTCTTGGGGCTTGTTTGAGTCCATATAGGGCTTTCTTAAGTCTAAGGACATGGTCAGTTTATCTAGATTTTGAATCCGGAGGTTGGTAGCGTAAACTTCTTCCTTAATGTATCCATTCAAAAATGCTGACTTGACATCCATTTGAAACAATTTAAAACCTCGATGTGCGGCATATGCTAACAACATTCGGATGGACTCTAGTCTTGCTACGGCGTAGGTCTCATCGTAATCTAAACCTTCGACTTGACTAAACCCTTTTGCGACTAACCTAGCTTTATTTCTAACTACTTCACCTTTATCATCAAGTTTATTTGAAATACCCACCTTGTTCCAATAATTGATTTTTCTTTAGGTGGTGGTACTAATTCCCGGACTTCATTTCTAGTGAATTGAGCTAGCTCTTCTTGCATAGCAATAATCCGATCGGGATCAAAAGTGCTTGTTCAATAGTTTTGGGTTCGATTTTGGAAATTAACGAGATTTGACTAATGTTTGATATGAAGCTCTAGTTCGAACCCTAAATTTGGATCACCTATAACTTGATTGATAGGATGACTTGGGTTAGGGTCATCTATCACTTGGTCGATAGGATGACTTGGAGTTGGGGACGAGATTCAAGTTCAAGATCAGAGTCGGGTTTGCTATAAGTTGATTTGCTAGTTGGTTTTGTTAAGGATTGAACGGGTTCGTGTCCTTCGTCGAAAACTATATTAATGGTTTCTTCGACTCTAAGAGTGTCGTGATTGTATACCCTATAAACTCTACTGGTGGTTGAGTATCCTAGAAAGGTTCCAGTAGTGGTTTTGGATTTGAATTTCCCTAGGTAATCCTTAGTGTTTAAGATATGTACCTTGCATCCAAATACCCTAAAGTATTTGATGTTCGGTATTTTATCGTGATAAATCTCGTACGAGGACTTTTGGTGCCTCTTTACCATAAGGATCCTATTTTGGACATAGCAAGCCGTACTAACGGCCTCTGCCCAAAATCTATCGGGTAGGTTATACTCGTTTAACATTGTCCTAGCGGCTTCTTGTAGGGTTCTATTTTTCCGTTCGACTAACCCATTTTGTTGTGGGGTTCTAGGACATGAAAACTCATGGTGGTATCCGTTTAGGTTCTGACAATCAGAAACTGTGGTTTTTAATTCACCACCATGATCGCTTCTAAGTCTTTTAATCTTAAGGTTCTTTTGATTTTCGATTAACCTACAAAGATTGATTAGTTGGTCTAGGGTATCATTTTTATGTTTGATAAACCTAACCCAAGTAAATCTAGAATAGTCGTCAATTATGACTAAGCAAAATTGACTACCATTGAGTGACTTAGCTCCGTGTGAATCAAATAGATCCATGTGTAGGAGCTCAAGAACACTTTTGGTTCGTTCTTGATTAGTTAATTGATGTTGTGTCCTAGATTGTTTACCTTGTTGACAAGCATTACATATTTTATTATCCAAGTTGTTTAGTTTAGGCAAACCTATAACCAAGCCACTTTGACTCATCTTGTGGACGAGTCTTGGGTGCGAGTGTCCGAGTCTTCGGTGCCATAACCAAGATTCCTCTTGCTGTGTCATAAGACACTTGGTTGAGGAGTTGGGTAAATTTATTGTGTAGATGTTGCTACTCCTAGTTCCTTTAAGTATTATTTTAGATGTTGCATTTATTTTGATTACGCATTCATTTTCTAGAAATATGACCTTATAATTGTTATCACACAATTGCCTTACACTAAGTAAATTATATTGAAAGTTTTCTACTAATAAGACATTTTGAATTGTAAAGTTAGAGTTGAGCTCAATATCACCTGATCCGATGATTTTGAGCTTGCCGTTATTTCCGAAGGCTACCGATCCTTGTCGTTTGAATCGTAACTTCAAAATTTGAGTTGATCCCGGTCATGTGTCGGGAGCAACCAGCATCCAACATCCATTGATCCTACACATAAGGTAGTTGGATCGGATATTGGAATTACTAAAGGGTTGTTTGTAAGTTTTTAAACCTAAATCATCTCACCAATATCTACATGATCAAAACATGTTATTCCTATGTGTTATTGTGAGATGACTATCAATTTTACTTGATTAATTTTAATGAATTTAAATTAACCAACATTAGGTTAGATTCGGATTTAGTCTAAGCTCATCAAGTAATCTTTTCAAGAGATTAGCTTCGTGTCGTGGCGAGGCACCTGAGGCCTTCTTTGATCGGAACAACGACCACTTCCTTAGACAAAGCTAATTTCAAGAAATTGATAACTCGACTTACTTGAGACTACGTCTTGGTCTAACTAGTTATTTTTGAAAAGAGGCTCCCGAGGCTCAATCTTTTAAATAGGATTTTAGTTGGTTTATTTTTGAAAAGAGGCTCCCGAGGCTCAATCTTTTCAGGATTTTAGTTGGTTATGAGTCCTATCTAACCATTCTAAAAATAAAGGAAAAACTAAGCATGCAATTTCTAAGACTTAACAAAAATACATTTTGTATTGGCTCCCCCTGGACCATTGAATCGAGTGGGTCTATTCACATAGTGAATTTGGTCCTTGGGAACCCAATACATGTTAGATCCTAAAGTTGAAATCAAAGTGGTCTTAGGGACCCATGCTTGGACATTTTTCCTATGTTGGTTTACTATAGACATATATGACTTATTGGTTGTATTTGAGTTAAACCCGAGTCCGGCCTTGTTGTACACGGCCCTTTGTGATCCAAGTAAGAGGTCAAGTCCCTTGGATCCCAAAGTGAACCTTTCCAACGTGTTCCTAAGGTCTTCGACTTGTGTTTTCAAAGCGAGTTCTCAACTTCAAGCTTTTCAGCAGGTTGAGTCCTCCTCTTGAATACGAGTAGTCGAAGAGGTTAGGGAGACCTCATGTTTGAGAAGGTTAACCTCCTCAATTAGGGTCTCGACCTTGGACTCGGACTTAGCTAGTTTCTTATTTAAAAATTTAATTCCACCATACAAAGTATTAAGTAACGACCGACTTACCCTTAATGATTCTTTTGAACCGGATACGGATCCGTGGCTTGTCTTGAATGGAAGCTCATCATCGGATTCGGACTCGGACTCTTCTTGATTTGAGTCGTGCTCGGGCGCTTATTAGAGCTTGGATATCGTCTTCTTCCTCGACAACTCCTCCCAAGTAGCGTTTAGCGCTTTCTTGGTCTTTGATGCGTTATTCTTTAGCTTTGGGCACTCGGACTTGATGTGACCAGAACCTGCACTCATAGCATCTAAAATTAGAAGTATTTGAATTAGGTTTAGGCTTACCTTGAGTTGTTGGTCGTTTCGTCTCTTGATCATCTTAGAACTAGATTGACTAGTTCGGATTCTATTCGAGTCTACTTCCGATTCGGACTCGTCTTCTTCCTTGGGGTGGCTTGCTTGCGGGCTTCTTCTTCTTGGAACCTGCAACTAACGCAATACTCTTCTCGGCGGACCACGTTAGTTTGCTCATGTAATTCAAGTTCAAACAATTCGTCTAACCTAATTTTAGAAAGGTCCTTGGAGACCTTGTAGGCATCGACCATGGATGCCCACAAGGTGGTCCTAGGAAGCGAGTTAAGAGAATACGATAAGGTCGCGATTCTCGACCTTTTGTCCGATGGCATGGAGTTGGTTGACGATGTCTTGGATCACGAGCATGTAGTTGAGTTGCGGTCTCGTTTTCCTGCATTTTCAAGTTATACAATTTATTTAAAAGTAAATCTCTTTTACATACCTTCGTGTCGTCGGTGCCTTCTGTAGTTCCACTAGCTTGGTCCATAAGTCCTTTGCACTAATGAAGGGCCGACGCGGTTGAGCTCTTCCTTGGACAACCCACATTGCAAGATTTGAGTTGCCTTGGCATCGGCTTCTACTTGTTTTTCATGGAATTTGACCATTGATCGTAACCCAAAGATTCACCATCTTCATTAATAGGAAGTGTGAAACCGGTTTGGATTACGATCCACATCTCGATTTGGGTTTTAAGAAAGCATTCCATCCGACCCTTCCAATAACGAAAGTCATTACCGTTGTAAAAGCGGGGTCGGAGTGCTAAACCCTTCGAGATGGGCCATTTAAAACAAGAAGAAGAACATTTAAAAGAATCTTGCAAAACACACACGAAAGAATATTCCAAGACTTTCGTCTTGGATTAGTAATCTTGAGAAGTAAAAAGATATATAAAATGTAACTTGCAAAAGAAATAAACAATCAAATGCGAATGTCGAAGTTCCGGAGGACAACCTTACTCGGGATCTAACCCGAAGGACAACCTTATCCGGATCCTAAAGCCTCTAATGCAATTCTATATGTAGGAGAAGATAAGCAAGTGAAATAATTATACGAAAACAGAAATAAATAAATAAAAATCTGTAAAAAGAAAAACAAAGCTAGATTGGTGGTTTCACGAATCTTAGCGCCCGACTCGATACCAATTGTTGGATCGAAGTGTCGCTAGAGGGGGTGAATAGCGATACGATGTCGTTAAAAACTTTTGCAATAAGTAAAAAGCAAGTAGAGAGTGCACAGTGAAATATAAAGTAGACAAGATATTTTACGTGGTTCACAATCTTTCGATTGCTAATCCACGGCCCTAGTGATCCTTGATCACGTCACGGAGGGCAATTCACTAAAACCACTCCTCCTCGTTGGAGGTAGAGCAACGATTACAAAAGAAATCAAGGCAAAGGACACTCCCCTTTCCTTGTTACGATTAAAGCACAAAGACAATTTAAAGAAGTAGAACTTAAATAAATATACCGACAACTCTTATAAGTAGAAGATGTAGCTTTCGTTGTCGTCGTAGCAAATGTGAGTAGTAGTAGCGGCGTTACGACGGCGTGTTGAGAGCTCTTGAATTCTTGTTATTTGCTTGGCTTGAACATGTCTATTTATGGATATTGATCTATGAATTTAGACATAGGTAGTGTCCAAGGTGAGGTTCTTATCCCCAAGACGTGCCACCTTCCAACCTCCTTACGCCTAACTTGAGGACGAGGTGTTTCATCCAACCACCTTGTGCCACCTCCAACCTCCTTGGGCGCCAACTTGAGGTGTTTCATCCAACCACCTTGTGCCACCTCCAACCTCCTTGGGCGCCAACTTGTTGGAGCCATTCAACTTGTGCCACATCATGGGAGCCAACCATCTTGTGCCAACTCACCTTATCTTGGGCGTCCACCACAAGGAAGCTTGGTGATGGTTTGGATGTCCACCTTGATGCCACATCACCCTTTGTACCAAAACACGAGTCAAGTCCAAATTCACCCCCTTGAAATTCGAGCTCTTCTCGAGGCTGGAACTTGACTAGCAGTTGACTGTAGTCAAAGGGTTTTGGACTGCAGTACAAGTTAGCTTAAAATATAAAGTACGATGGTTCTAACCATTTGATCTCGACCTAGACCTTCCATTGGAGGTATTGGGTCGGATCTACGCTTAACGACCTTGCTTCGCTTTCACACGAGCTTACCTTGTAGCCTCGCTTCCGGTCTTCACCCGAGTACCTCGGCTTCCTCCGAAGTCCCTCTGGCGTTGCCCGACCACCTCGGTTCCCACCGGGTGTCGCAGACCTTCCGCTCAACTTTAGCATTTCTGCACACTTAATTGAGCTCGTAAGATAACAAATATACCCTTAACTATTGAGCCTTTTGCCATAATCAAAATACCGGTTCGACTTTGGTGCCCACTGCACCAACAGAACCTTATGAGCTCCTCAAGGGGACATCATCATTCTAATATATAGGACATGGTTTCCTCCTATAATCAACGACACACCATATAAATAATACCATTTTCCAACTTACCGAGCCTATCGATTTAATCTATAAATCTCGTCCATTGGTAAATCAAAGAAATGAATACTAAGTATATGTGCCCGTTATTATATCAGGATTAAGAGCAAGTACAATATAATATCTGAGGTCTGATTCGATTATGTAGTCAGCAATAAATCGAATCACTTCTAAGTCGGTCCTGCTCAATACACACATAGTGTACTAGTGTGGTTTTATGGTCAACACAAACCAATACTAAATCACACTACAACCATACCAATGGTTTTTCCAAAGCCATCTCGGTTGTGAGCCTTTACTTATACTTTACAAGGAACCAATAACATCATCTCCCATGTGACACCATACACCATGTTATCTACAATGTAATGTATTAGACAATATGCATAGGCATAAAAATATGCAAACAATGATCATGTGATTCTTATTTCAAAATAAAAATATTCATACAAAAGATAGACTTTTCAGTATACATCCCAACACTTGGAACTGAGATCGTTGGGGAAACCCAGGTTGATATCATATTCAAGTCTCTACCTAAGAGTTTTGAGCAGTTTCACCTGAACTTCAACATGAATAAGAGGTTGTAATCGTAGGCGGAGCGTCTGACAGAACTCCACGCGACAGAGGGGCTTTTTCGTCATAGTGCTTAGGCTCAGGCCATGGTTACCCAAAATGTTTCTACTTCTAAGCTGAAAGGCAAGAAGAAGAAGTATCAAGGTGGGACAAAGGTGGTGGGAGGATCTCAGGGAGTTGTGAAGAAGCCAAAAGGCAAGTGCTTCACTTATATGAAGACTGAACATTGGAAGAAGGATTGTCTCAATCGGAAGTATAAAAAAGGTATATCTTTTGGTCTAGTCGTTGAAACATGCTTAGCGGTGTTAACTACCGGCACCTGGTGTGTAGATACGGGAGCCACTAATCATGTCTTCAATACTTTGCAGGGGTTCTGGAAAACCAAATGACTGGATGAAGGGGAGATTACCGTCTACTTGGGTGATGCTATGAAGGTAGCGGCTATTGCAGTGGGAGATGTTTATTTGTCTTTTGAGAGGAATAAAGTTTTGGTTCTGAAAAATTCCCTTTATGTACCTTTATTTAGAAAGAATTTGATTTCGATTTCTAAATTGTTTATGGATGGATATTCTATTTCTTTTAGTGATAGGGTTGTTATAAAAAGGAATAGGGAGATTATCTGTTATGGTGCATTGATAGGAAATTTATATAACCTTGAACCAAAAGCTCCCACAATGCAAATAGAAGTAAATAAATAATCTTCTAATTCCAATAAGAGAAAAGAACCTTCGAAGACGAACCAAACATATCTTTGGCATCTAAGGCTAGGTCATATTAACCTAAGCAGAATTCAAAGGTTGATAGCTGATGGACCATTGGGTTCATTGGTGGAGGAAGGTTTCCCAACCTGCGAATCTTGCTTGGAAGGTAAAATGACCAAGAGGCCTTTTAAGGCGAAGGGTTATAGACCCAAAGATGTGTTGGAATTGGTTCAATCTGATTTGTGTGGTCCTATGTCTATCCAGGCAAGAGGTGGTTTTCAATATTTTGTCTCTTTTATAGACGATTATTCAAGGTATGGATACATTTACTTGATGCGTCGCAAGTTTGAATGCTTTGACAAGTTCAAAGAATTTAAGGCTGATGGGGAGAAACATCAGGGTAAAAGTATCAAGACACTACGATCTGATCGTGGTGGTGAGTACCTCCTGGGAGAGTTTAGGGATAACTTTTCATAGGATGGGATTCAATCCCAATTGTCTGCACCTGGCACACCCCAGCAAAATGGTGTTGGTTAGATCGATGATGAGTTATTCTGAGTTGCCAGATTCGTTCTTGGGGTATGCTCTAGATAGGTAGTGTATATTCTGAACTTGGTACCATCTAAATCAATGCCTTCTACTCCCACAAAATTGTGGACTGGGCAAAAGCCTAGTCTGAGACATATTCAGATTTGGGGGAGTTGAGAACATATGCTGATGGCAGATGCTGGTAAATTGGAACCTCGTACAGAAGTGCGCACGTTCGTTGGCTATCCTAGAGGAATGAAAGGTGGTTTGTTTTATAGTCCTAGAGATCAGAGGTTGATCGTTAGCATGAACGCCAGATTTCCAAAGGAAGACTATGTGATGAACCACAAGCCCATGAGTAGGATTGTTTTGGAGGAATTGAGAGGGGAAGTCGCTACTTCAGTACCATCGGTACAAGAGGATATACCACAAGTGACTGCACCTTGTGTCACAGAGGATACACATGTGATACCTCATCATAGTGGGAGGGTTTTTAGATAGTCTGATAGATTTATATTCTATGGAGAATATTCTGATTTTGTGTCTAGCGAACATGAACCTGATCCCTGGACATCTGACGAAGAGATCCAAGATAAAGATGTTGTATCTTGGCAAAGTTTGATGAATTCTGAGATAGAATCTAAGGATTCAAATCAGGTATGGGAGCTAGTAGAACCACCCAATGGTTTAAAATCCATTGGATGCAAGTAGATCTACAAAAGAAACAGAGGAATAGACGGGAAGGTTGAGACCTTCAAAGCAAGGCTTGTTGCGAAGGGGTATACTCAGAAAGAGGGCATCGATTAAGAGGAGACCTTTTTGCCGGTAGCCATGCTTAAGTCTATCCAGATTCTCTTATGTAATGCTACTCATATGGATTATGAGGTATGGCAGATGAATGTCAAGATAGCTTTCCTTAATCGAAGTCTTGAGGAGAACATCTATATGAAGCAACCAGAGGGATTCTTTGCAAAGGGCAAAGAGCATCTTGTGTGAAAGTTTAATCGGTCCATTTGTGGATTGAAGCAAGCTTCGAGGTCTTGGAACATTCGCTTTGATGAGGTAATCCAGTCTTATAGATTTATTCAAAGTCCGGATGAGTCTTGTGTATAAAAGAGATGTGACGGAAATGTAGTGGTATTTCTTGTACTATACATAGATGACATTTTGTTAATTGGAAATAATGTCAAGTTATTTTCGGACGTAAGGGTATGGTTGTCCAAACAGTTTGATATGAAGGACTTGGGAGAAGTGGGACACATCCTTGGGATCAGGGTTATAAGGGATCACAGGAAAAGGATGTTGGGATGTATACTGAAAAGTCTATCTTTTGTATGAACATCTTTATTTTGAAATAAGAATCACATGATCATTGTTTGCATATTTATGGTTATGCATATTTGTCTGATACATTACATTGTAGATAACATGGTGTGTAGTGTCACACAGGAGATCATGTTATCGGTTCATTGTAAAGTATAAGTAAAGACTCACAACCGAGATGGTTTTGGACAAACCATTGGCATGGTTGTGGTGTGATTTGGTATTGGTTTGTCTTGACCATACAATCACACTAGTACACTTTGTGTCTATTGAGCAGGACCGACATAGAGGTAATTCGATTTATTGCTGACTACATAATTGAATCAGATCTCAGATATTATGTTGTACATGCTCTTAATCCAGATATAATAACGGAAACATATACTTAGTATTCATTTCTTTGATTTAACAATGGGCGAGATTTATAGAGAAAATTGATAGGCTCGGTAAATTGGGAAATGATATTATTTATATGGTGTGTCATTGATTATAGGAGGAAACCATGTCCTATATATTAGGATGATGATGTCCCCTTCAGGAGCTCATAAGGTTCATCATGTAAACCCTGCAGGTGGACTTGGTCCGGCATGATGATAAGGTTGAGTGGTACTACTCATGGAGTTAGATGTGGATTAATTAATTGACAGTAAATTAATTAATCGATGGATATTCGAGATCTTAAACACGGGTATAAATATGTGCAAATAATATATGGAGCCCATATTATCTTATGGGGGTTGGTGAGGTAGATCAATGATAATCCTCTAGTGGATTTGATTATCATTAATGGATTGAACTTTATGTGGGCTTGATCCATTGGGTGGCCAAGATCGAACTCCTTCTTATGGTCCCTATTGTAGCCTATTAAAATCTCATGGAGCCTAGATCCAATGATGGAAAACAAAACTCTAGATCCAATGGTAGAGATTAAATCTCTAGATCCGACGGTTGAGATTAAATCTCTAGATTCGACAGTTGAGATTAAATCCTTAGAACCGATGGTGGAGATTAAAACAAGGCTTAAGAATAACTCTATAAAAGGAGGGATTAGGGTGACCGACAAGATCAATTAGAAGCAAGATAGGATTAGGGTTGGGCGGCAAGATCTTGGAGGTTTTGGGCGACCACAATTAAGGAAAATTTTTCCTTTCTTCTCTTCTTCCTTAGGTGGCTGGCGCCCATCATCTTGTCCTCTCTCTTTGGCCAGCGTCCAAATCCCTTCCTTCTTTTCTCTTTGGTCGGTGGAAACAAGGGTTAGGCTGATTCCTTGGAGCTCTTGGCCAGCGCCCACTTTTCCCTCTCTTTAGGCCGGTGGCAAGCTTCAAGTTGGGATCATGTTGATTGGTTCTAGATAGAGGTGAGTTTTGTTTCTTATTGTTCCTTTTGTTCAAAGCGAGCAAAGAAAAGAAGATTGGTGATCTAGGAGGCTTCGACTTTTAGAAGATCGTCGCACACACGACGTCCAAAAGAAGGAAGGACAAACAATAGAAGACAGAGAGGTTTAATGCTTGTTTAAATTCTTTTGTAACATGTCTATAATTGTTTTTCAATCATATACAGGTTGTATCATCTATTTTATGGTTAAATTTACTTGGACTCTGAATACAAACACAAAAACCGGCGATCCGTACATCGTCTATTCCGCGGCTATTCGAAGAAAAGAGGTAGGTTGCTTGAACAACATGTTTATTCAAGTGACCACTCTAATCGGATAGCACGATGATGAAATGGTAGCTTGGTTAATCCCTCTTATTAAGAATATATTATTTTTATCCAGGGACGTAGAAGGCATCGCCATGAACAAGGGATCGAGTTGAAGTGGGAAGTGAACTTTCCTACCTTCAAGTGGTATCAGAGCCACGGTTTCCAGTTTTGTATGTTTAGGATTCGGTTACTTTTATACACTTTTCGTATATTATATGTGCTGGATAATAGTAGGATGTGCGTAGGTTAACTTTTTGGTTGCAGGCATAGGATCCAACTATTATGGCCATATGTGTCTATGTGATTGTATGTGTGTAATTGTATATTATTTGAATCCTCCGGGTTGACGAGGCTAGTATTTAATTTTTCTAATTAGAAACGACATTGTTTAGCCACTCTTTTTATTTTAGTTTACTTTCGATCTAAATTTTATGTACACTCCTTCATGGAGTATAGGATCGATGGATGTAAATTAAAATAGTTTTTTTTCCTGACTCGGATCTCCAGATGGCTTGTACATGTTGTAGGGAGGAGCGGACGAGATGATGATACGATTGGAGACATATTGAAGACAAAAGCCATAATAGTTGGAAAATATTTATTTTTCATATTTATTGCTTATTGTTTGATATGCATGTCGTAGGCTAGAAAATTCATCAATTTTAAATTACTAAGTAGGAGAGGGATATTTTTATAAATTCCCACGGACTCCATTATCATTTGACATGTGATGCAACCAAACTTGCGCGTCAGCTCTGAGTGTCTTCCTCCCCTTCGGAAGAGTTTGTTTGCGGATCACAAGGTCGAATATGGTTATAGGAAATTATTAAGGAGCGTGTGTACTTCCCCATCGGAAGGCACATAACCCAAGATAATTATCTTGGTACCGAGTAATGGTGAACACTTAGATACAAATATAAGTATCCTCCCCATCGGAGTCACTGCTTTTATTTGTAGGGCTGAAGAGGAACCAACTATTAATTTTATTTGTTAAAAAGTTAGGTTAACAAGATAGTAAAATTAATGGGTGAAACCTCTTCTTACAAATGTATAATTCGTATACGTCCACACTATCGTGGCATACGATATTCTCGGTGTATTGACTTGTTGGTTGTTTTTAAAATTTTATTGTATGAGGAATCAATAATTTTTTGAAATCTAATGTTTTGATCTATGTGATTCTTAGGTTGTTTTAAAAATGACTTTCTAGCCGCTTGCTATGATACTGAAAGAAAATAAACTTACTGGACCCAACTATGTTGATTGGAAGAGGAATCTTGACCTTGTCATGGTAGCTGAGGAATACAAATATGTACTCCTCGAAGAGTGCCCTATTAAGCCTACAGATGATTCTAGGGAAAAGGAGAAGGAGAGTTATAAGAAATGGATTAAGGCCGATGAGATGGCACGGTGTTACATTTTTGCATCTATGTCAAATGTACTGCAACATCGGCATCAAGCCATGCCCACTGTTTATGACATAATGCTCAATCTCAAAGAGCTTTTTGGACACCAGAATCAGGTTGCTAGGTAGGAATCCATGAGGAACTTGATGATGACCACCATGATGGAGGGAACACCCGTGAGGGATCATGTTCTCAAGATGATGACTCATTTGTTTGAGCTGGAAGTCCTCGGAGCTGGGATCGATGGGGAAACCCAGGTCGATATCATTCTCCAGTCTCTACCTCGGAGTTTTGAGCAGTTTCGCCTGAACTACAACATGAACAAGAGGTTGTATTCGTTGGCGGAGCTTCTGACAGAACTCCAGGCGGCAGAGGGGCTTTTTCGTCGGAGTGCTCAGTCTCAGGCCATGGTTACCCAAAAGGTTTCTACTTCTAAGCCGAAAGGCAAGAAGAAGAAGAAACACGGTGGGACAAAGGTGGTGGGAGGATCTCATGGAGGAGTGAAGAAGCCAAAAGGTAAGTGTTTCACTTGCAAGCAAACTTGACATTGGAAGAACGACTGTCCCAATCAGAAGCAGAACAAAGGTATAACTTTTGGTCTAGTCGTTGAAATATGTTTAGCGGTGTTATCTACAGACACCTAGTGTATAGATACGGGAGCCACTGATCATGTCTCCAATACTTTGCAGGGGTTCTTGGAAACCAGACGACTGGCTGAGGGGGAGATTATCGTATACTTGGGCGATGCCACAAAGGTGGCGAATGTTGCAGTGGGAGATGTCTATTTGTCTTTTGAGAGGAATAAAGTTTTGGTTCTTAAAAATTGCCTTTATGTACCTTTATTTAGAAAGAATTTAATTTCTGTGTCTAAATTGTTTATGAATGAATATTCTATTTCTTTTAATGACATAATTGTTATAAAAAGGAATAGGGAGATTATCTATTCTGGTGCATTAATAGGAAATTTGTATACACTCAAACCAAAAGCTCCCACGATGCAAATAGAAGTTAATAATTCATCGTCTAATTCCAATAAAAGAAAAAAACCTTCAAAGATGAACCAAACATATCTTTGGCATCTAAGACTTGTGTTGGGATGTATACTGAAAAGTCTATCTTTTTTATGAAAGTCTTTATTTTGAAATAAGAATCAGATGATCATTGTTTGCATATTTATAGTTATGCATATTTTCTGATATATTATATTGTAGATAACATGGTGTGTAGTGTCAAACAAGATATCATGTTATCGGTTCATTGTAAAGTATAAGTAAAGGCTCACAACCGAGATGGTTTTGGACAAACCATTGGCATGGTTGTGGTATGATTTGATATTGGTTTGTCTTGACCATAGAATCACACTAGTACATTTTGTGTGTATTGAGCAGGAACGACATAGAGGTGATTCAATTTATTGTTGACTACATAATCGAATCGAACCTCAGATATTATGTTGTACTTTCTCTTAATCCCGATATAATAACGGGCACATATACTTAGTATTCATTTCTTTGATTTACCAATGGGCGAGATTTATAGAGTAAATCGATAGGCTCGGTAAATTAGGAAATGATAATATTTATATGGTTTGTCATTGATTATAGGAGGAAACCGTGTACTATATATTAGAATGATGATGTCCACTTGAGGAGCTGATAAGGTTCATCATGTTAACCTTGCAGGTGGACTTGGTCTGGCATGATGATAAGTTTGAGTGCTACTACTCATGGAGTTAGATGTTGATTAATTAATTGTCAGTAAATTAATTAATCAACGGACATTCGAGATCTTAAACATGGGGAGAAATATGTGCAAATAATATATGGAGCTCATATTATCTTATGAGGGTTTGTGAGGTAGATCAATGATAATCCTCTAGTGGATTGGATTATCATTAATGGATCGGACTTTATGTGGGATTGATCCATTGGGTGGCTAAGATCCAACTCCTCCTCATGGTCCCTATTATAGCCTATTAAAACCTCATGAAGCCTAAATCCAATGATGGAAAACAAAACTCTAGATCCAACGGTAGATATTAAATCTCTAGATCCGATGGTTGAGATTAAATCTCTAGACCCGACGGTTGAGATTAAATCCCTAGAACCAATGCTGGAGATTAAAACAAGGCTTATGACTAACTCTAAAAAAGGAGGCAAGGGGGTGGGCGACAACAACAATTGAAGAGGGGCTAGGGTTTGGGCAGCAAGGGTTTGTAGGTTGGGCGGCCACAAATAAGGAAATAGTTTCCTTCTTCTCCTTCTTCCATGGTGGCCGGTGCCCATGTTCTCCTCTCCTCTCTTTGGCCGGCATCCAAAGCCCTTCCTTCTTTTCTCATTGGCCGGTGGAAACAAGGGTTAGGGTGATTCCTTGGAGCTCTTGGCCGGTGCCCACTTTTCCCTCTCTTTAGGCCGGCGGCAAGCTTCAAGTTGGAATCATGTTGTTTGGTTCTAGATAGAGGTGAGTTTTTGTTAGTTATAGCCCTAGAACCAAACATGTGATGGTAGAATAGGGAACATTTTGTATCATATTCTATAAAGGCAAAGGATTGATTATTATATTTACATCTTGCTTGTGCCAGCTAAATTAAATATAATAATGCCCTAGAA
Organism: Wurfbainia villosa; assembly: GCA_025175895.1. NCBI lineage: Eukaryota > Viridiplantae > Streptophyta > Magnoliopsida > Zingiberales > Zingiberaceae > Wurfbainia > Wurfbainia villosa. The sequence goes on along the minus strand of CM045999.1, from coordinate 50,207,444 downwards.
AAGTAGGTTCTTATCTACAGCACATCAATTGGCAGAATTGATTATGAGAGGCTGTAGAGAACACTTTCCTAAATGTTCCTAGTCAAGTATTAATATGCAAGGGCAATATTAATACATAAAGACTAGCATGTAGGTCAATTGATGACTTGATCTCACAAGTCATGGATATATGATATCAAGTTGACACATGGGTATATATTAGAGAATATATACTGAACTGACCCGCCACGAGAAAGTTTCATGGATCGTCATATGAGTGTCATAAACTTTCTCATGTGACTATTGGTATGAATAGTCCTCAAACCTGAAGTAACTACGGTTCCCTACATAAGGAGTTATGTACTTTGGTATCGTCAAACGTCACCCGTAACAGGGTGGACCATAAAGGCGATTACTGGGTATATAACAAATTATGCGGAGGGATGTGAGTGATGTAGATGGGATCTATCCCTCCCATATGACGGGACTGATATCTGTGGGCCCCTTGATTGAGTAGAACTACTAAAACGCATGACCATGATCGAATGAGTCAATATGAGATATTGAGCTCATTTGTTTGAGTTAGTTTACTCAGGGATCAAGAAACACATAGATTGATCGAGGATGACACATTCTATGCCTCATTGGTCAATCTGATATCAAGGATAGAAGGACACGGTCATACATTATAGTAGTAACGGAAAGGTTAGTCGGATCTTGACTTATCTCGTAACTTGGGTAGCAATGATGTATTGCTAGATGCCGCTCATTGCTTGTGTATCTAAAAGAGTTTAGATCCACTGCCAACGTTATGAGAGCCTATAGGGTCACACACAAAGAGCATGATGATTAGAAGAATTAGTGCATTCTAGTTTGACTAGAATAATTTGGGAATAAGCTTAAGTACAAAATGGTTTTTGGACTTTAAGCTTAATGAGAATTTTAGCTTATTGATTTAATGAGATTAATTCAATATGCTAAGCTTAATTGATTTAATAAGATTAATTCAATATGTTACCTTATTGATTTAATGAGATTAATTCAATATGATAACATAAGCTTATTGAATTAATAAGATTAATTCAACATCCATGAATGCCACATAAGCATGCCACCTAAGCATGCCACATAAGCATGCCACCTAAGCATGCCACCTAAGCTTGATGAGTTGGAAGGAGACAAAGGGTGTGACCCTTGGATTTCCTCCACATGTGGCCGGCCAAAACAAGGAGGATAACTCCTTGTTTAATTATCTTTCAATGTCATTGATTGCATTGAATGTGATAGGAGATGAAAGGTTTTTCAAATCCTATAAAACACCCCATGGGGTGGCCGGCCAAATGAGTTGAGTGAAAAGCTTAAGGCTTGGTGAGAGCTTGGTGGGAGAGGCTTTTGTTGTGTGGTTTTGTGAGTGTAAGCTAGCAAGAAGAGTAGTCTTCTTCTTCCTTTCTCTTCTTCCCTACCTTCCTCTCCTTTAAGGACTTCTCTAGCAAGAAGTAAAGGAGAGATCTTCTAGTTTTCTTTTGTGAGACAAGAGCTTGCTCGTGTGGATACATATAGAGGCACGGACATTTGAACGTGCTAAAAGATCCAACACATCCAAGGAAAAGCGGGATTGCAAAGGGCACGCAACAAAGGTAGAATTCTCCTATAAGATAGGTTTTCTTTTGAGAAATTTATTTTTGAACGAGTTTTTCTTTCGCAAGAATCACATGGAAGGGATCCTAATTTTTCCGTTGCGCATATGCTATTTTGCATAAAGAGATCCCAACAGTGGTATCAGAGCCACTTGCGAAAGATCGTATAAAAATAGGTTTTCTCTATTTTATATATGATATAGAAGTAGGATAAATTTTATTATGAGTTGATAATTGCATTAGCAATTTATCAAACATAATAAAATATCCGATGTCTTTTAAAAGTTAAAAATGACATGGTGCATGGTTATGGCCTAGTCCCAAAAAGTTTGTGAATGTGTGTTGTAATTCTTAATACGGCCTGCGAGTCGTGCCTTTCTCCTAAAAATCTTGTTGTAAAATTGGTTTTAGACTCGAATGTAACTCGAGTATTTCTCCTTTTGTAATATACACAACAAAGATGGCGGGTCCATTGGAAGATGATGTTACAAGGAGGAAGTCAACAACACACGACAACCAAAAGGAAGCACTTGGGAGAAGATGCTATCCCTAGGTTGACCAATCAATCTTCTCATTGGCTTGAGAAGATTGTAGAATAAGGGCCATAACCATGACACGCTTAGTATGCTAATATGTATGTGATGCATGTTAATTTAGCTTATATGTGATGTATGCTAATATGTATGTGATGCATATTTAAGTTTATTTCTTAATAAGTCTAAACGATATGCCTACCAAAGTTTGGTACTCACTACTTCCTCGATCATTTGTTATTGGGTTTGCCAAAGCAAAGCAATGCATTTTATCTTGGAAGAGTGCGAGTGGACAATCGTGATGTCCCGCTATCAAACTTGGTTAAGACTTAATTAAGTTTTTTTAAAGTAGAGGCATATATTAGCTTTGAACATAAGTTTAAAAAATTAGTTTTGTGTGATTTCCGAACATCAGCTTTATCTTAGAAGTGGTCGTTGCTCCGATATCCAAGAAGGCCTCTGTGCCTCGCCACTACCGAAGTCGGGTTTAGGAATAAGCACTAAACTAATCTAAACTTAACCAAAGCTATTAAAGAGTTACATCAGATGTAATTGGAAAAAGATTGCCTACCTAATCATACTACGTCTTGGGCGATTAGCCAAAGCTAACTCAAGACGAATTATGATGTGGATCTTTTATCCCATATAAATTTATAGCTAAATAGAAGCTAATGATGTAAGCAAAATGTGTTTGCCTACATCAATAATTAGCTCATATCAAAGCTATGAGAATTTAGTGGGAGCCTCATTTAATTAAAGGCCTAATTAAATGACTTAGGTATGATACTAAATTTTGCATATTAATGTTGTAGATCACCATGTCATCTAACACGACACACCCCCTCAACTTGCGATCTGTCCTTGAGAAAGACAAGCTCAATGGAGCTAACTTTCTAGACTGGTATAGGAACTTGAGGATTATCCTCAAGCAAGAACGTAAACTGTATGTCCTAGAGCAATATCCTCAAGAAACACCCGCCCTACGCGCCACTCTAAAAGGATGCTTATAAGAAGCATCAAGATGACTCATTAGATGTGTCATGTCTTATGCTTGCCACCATTAACTCTGAGCTTCAGAAGCAACATGAGAACATGGATGCCTATGATATGGTTGAGCATTTAAAACAACTATATCAAGGACAAGCTAGGCACGAGCGTTTTGAAGTGTCTAAGGCTCTTTTTGCATGCAAGATGCAAGAAGGAACACCTGTAGGAACTCACGTACTTAAAATGATTGGGTACGTTGAGAACCTTGAAACACTAGGTTTTCCATTGAGCCAAGAATTGGCAACCGATGTTATCCTGCAATCGTTGCCGGAAGCATATAATCAATTCGTCATATAACATGAATGAAATTGATAAACCTTTGCCTGAGATTCTCAGCATGTTAAGAACTGCTGAACCGAATCTCAAAAAGAAAGTTAGTAATGTACTAAAGGTCAAGAAGGGCAAAGGTAAGCGCAAAGGCAAGGGTAAGACCCAAGCCAAAAGCAAGGCCAATTCATCCACTTCAAAGGGTAAAGGTAAAGTACCTAAGGAAGGGGACTGTTTCCATTGCGGTGAGACTGGACACTGGAAGCGGAACTGCAAAGTCTACCTTGAGGAAGTAAAGAATAAAAGAAGTGGGACTTCTGCCTCAGGTATACACGTTATAGAAGTTAATCTATCTATTTCTTCTACATGGGTATTAGATACCGGATGTGCATCTCACATTTGTACTAATGTGCAGGGACTGAGAAATAGTAGACTAATGGCAAAAGACGAAGTGAACCTACGAGTAGGCAATGGCGCAAAAGTTGCTGCTGTAGCTGTAGGAACATATTCTTTGTCTTTGCCCACTAGGCTTATCTTAGAACTAGAGGAGTGCTTTTATGTACCTGCATTAACAAAGAACATAATCTCTGTATCTTGTTTAGACAAGAAAAACTTTTCTTTTATAATAAAGGACAAATGTTGTTCAATTTATTTGAATGAAATGTTCTATTGTAATGCACCACTTATGAATGGTCTCTATGTTCTAGATTTAGAAAACCCAATTTATAACGTAAATACCAAACGGTTCAAATCGAATAATTTGAACCAAACATATCTCTGGCACTGTCGCCTAGGTCATATAAATGAAAAACGCATATCCCAACTCCATAAAGATGGATTATTGGACTCATTTGATTTTGAATCATATGAGATATGCGAATCTTGTCTTTTAGGAAAGATGACTAAAACTCCATTTAGTGGACATGGCGAGAGAGCGACGGACTTGTTAGGACTCATACATACTGATGTATGTGGCCCTTTCAATGTCGAAGCCAGAGGAGGCTATAAGTACTTTATTACATTCACTAATGATATGAGTAGATTTGGCTACTTATATTTGATGAGACATAAGTCAGAATCCTTTGAAAAGTTCAAAGAATTCAAGAATGAAGTACAAAACCAACTTGGTAAGCGTATTAAGCTACTTCGATCAGATCGAGGTGGTGAATATCTTAGTCAAGAATTTCGTCATCACCTGGCTGAGTGTGGGATAATATCCCAACTCACTCCACCTGGAACACCACAATGGAATGGTGTATCTGAAAGGAGAAATCGTACTCTATTAGATATGGTACGATCAATGATGATCCAGACTAATCTACCTACTTCCTTTTGGGGTTTAGCTCTAGAGACAGCCGCTTTCACACTTAATCGCATCCCATCAAAAGCCGTAGAAAAGACACCATACACGTTATGGACTGGGAAGAGTCCCAAAATGTCTTTTATAAAGATTTGGGGTTGTGAAGCTAATGTTAGACGTCAAGTCTTAGATAAACTAGGACCCAAATCAGATAAGTATTTTTTTGTAGGATATCCCAAGAAAACTAAGGGATATTACTTTTACAATCCCACATATGGCAAGGTGTTTGTTGCCAGAAATGCTGTCTTTCTAGAAAGAGAATTTATTTCTAGAAAAACTAGTGGGAGTAAAATTCATCTTGAAGAAATTCGGGATGAAGATAACACTAAGGCTTCGATGGAAAATGAACAGGCACCACAAAGTGTTGTGGATGAGGAAATTGTTGCCCAAAGAGTTGTGGAGCAAACACCTGTTCAAGTAGACCAACCTCTTCGTAGATCTGATAGGATCCGTCGTCAACCCGAGAGATATTCTTTTCTCTTGACTGAAAACGGTGAAGTATTGCTTGTCGATCTTGACGAGCCTACATCCTATCAAGAAGCTATGATGAGCCCAGATTCCGAGAAATGGCTAGAGGCCATGAGATCCGAAATGGAATCCATGTACACTAACCAAGTATGGACTTTGGTTGAACCACCTGAAGGGGTAAAACCTATTGGGTGTAAGTGGGTCTTTAAAGTAAAGACTGACATGGATGGTAATAAGCATACCTATAAAGGGAGATTGGTGGCTAAAGGATTCAAACAAATTCATGGTATTGACTATGATGAAACCTTTTCACCAGTTGCGATGCTTAAATCCATTCGGATCATACTTGCTATTGCAGCCTACCACGATTATGAGATCTGGCAGATGGATGTCAAAACCGCTTTTCTGAATGGAAAGCTACTCGAGGATGTGTACATGACACAGCCTGAGGGTTTTGAAGATCCAAAGCATCCTGGAAAGGTATGCAAACTGCAAAGGTCCATTTATGGACTAAAGCAAGCCTCTCGAAGCTGGAATCTTCGATTCGATGATGTAATCAAGGAGTTTGGTTTCATCAAGAATTAAGATGAACCTTGTGTCTACAAGAGAAATAGTGGGAGCACAGTTGTATTTCTTATCTTGTATGTAGATGACATACTTCTCATCAGAAACCGATTAAGGGAAGCTATTGAAGAGATAGTCTATAAACCAGATGGTGGGGTCACCGGACACATGAGAAGGCTCGATGGTCTTTTTAGGAGACTCGAGCGGCAGGAGTTTCCGTTACTGGATAACTATAAGATCTGGGCCTTGGTCCGCTCCCTGCCAAATGAGTTCATGGTAGCTGCACACCACGTGTGGGGTCGTTATGAAGGGCGGATAACCTATGCAGAGTTGTGCTAGGAACTACTGGAGCACAGGGTTCAAGAGAAGCCTGTGGTAGAAAATCCAGTGGTAGCTGGCCTCGGGAGGAAGGAAGAAGGATCTGCAAACAGTCAACTTATTGGCCAACCAAGGACCACCCTGGTGAGGCCAAGGAAGATGGGACGAAAAATAATTACGATCGCACTAGGGTTTGTCCTAGTGGGAGTCATAATGAACTATCTTCTCAAATAGTTGCTGTGGTTTAATTTGGAAATAAGGAATGTTATCTGTTAACATTTCTCCTTATGATTGGAAAAGATGAATAAGAGATGTGAATAAGAGACGACAAGTCGTTTCTCCTTTTGAAATTAATGATGAGTTCATTGCATGGGATGTGTATGATATAGTTGAACATACAAAAAAAAAAAAAAAAAAAAGGGGGAGTAATGAATTACGAGGTGGAAACCACGACGATATAGCGCCGACATTGTTCGATGATATACTGGAAAAGCAAGCACGTGACCCAAGCCTTCAGAGGATCAAGCAAGAGGTCCTAGAGGGAAAGGACGATGGGTTTCGGATCTCTGATAATGGAGTACTCTACCTCAGGGATCGCTTGTGTATTCATAATCCGAATCAAGTGCGAGGAGATATTTGAGGAAGCTCACAAAACTCCTATGCGATGCATCCGGAACCACGAAGATGTACCGAGACCTTAAACGAAAGTTACGTGGTTCGGAATGAAAAGAGATGTGGCTCGATGTCAAGATTTGCGACCAAAAGGGTTAAGGCGAGCACCAAAGACACGGAGGAACACCGCTGATCCAGATTCCGGAATGGAAATGGGAGGACATTTCTATGGATTTCATCTCGGGATTGCCCAAGACGACAAGCGGTTACGATGCTATATGGGTGATTGTAGCAGATTGACTAAGTCCGCCCATTTCTTAGCAATCAAGATGACCTATTCGACGAGCAATCGGCTCGTTATATGCTAGGGAAATTATCAGACTACATGGAATTCCTAAGACCATCATTTCTGACAGAGATGGTCGCTTTATCTCCATTCTAGGAATGCGTTCAGAAGGCCTTAGGCACAAAGCTATTGTTCAGTACTGCCTTCCATCCCCAGACGGAATGACGAAAAAAGAGTAAATCAAATCGAAGATAGGTTAAGAGCTCGCATACCTGGATTTCAAAGGTAGCTGGTGTCGATACTTATGTTTGGCAAAATTCGCCTACAATAATAGCTACCAAGCTACTATTGGAATGGCACCTTACGAGGCTCTATACGGGAGGAAATGTAGATCTCCCATATCTTTGATGCGAGGGTGGTTAAAAGAAGAGGATGAGACTCGCACGGATTTCATCGACGACACCACCGAGCTATACTAACATCCGCCAGAGGATTGAAAGCCCAAAGCCACAAAAGAGCTTGGCGCGATAAGAGGCATAGACCATTAGAATTCGAGGTTGGGGACCTAGTATTCTCAAAGTGGCTCCATGAAGGGAGTAATGAGGTTCGAAGGAAGGGTAAACTGAGTCCACGTTACGTGGGACCGTATCCGATATCGCAGAGGATCGGCAATGTAGCCTACAAGCTAGAGCTGCCTCAAGAGATGTCGGCTATTCACAACGTGTTCCATGTCTCTGTGCTCAAGAAATGCATTTCCAGTACGGACCAAGTGATCGAGCCACAAACAGTACAAGTTCAAGAGGACCTGAGTATTGAAAGTCGGCCTATCCAAATACTAGACCGAGGAATCAAGAGGCTAAGGAACAAAGAGGTGCCCTTAGTAAAGGTCCTGTGGCAGAATCAACGGTACGAGGAAGCCACCTGGGAACGCGAGGAGGACATGAGCCAGAAGTTCCCAGAATTGTTCTAAGTTTTGAGGACGAAACTTTTTAAAGGTATGAAGGATTGTAACGCCCGTAAAATTCCTAGCAATTTTACAAGAATTTTTGGCTTGATGATCATGGGCTTTATGTGGGCCTTTTCAAAAATAAAAGAAAATAAGCCGAAAAGGGGTGCAAGGCCTAGGAATTGAACTCCAAACCTCTAGAGATAGCCAAACCCTATAGATGCACCCACTAACCATAAGCCCAATAGGATTATATGATTAAGGAAGAGGGGAAACCATAGATAAGTAGGGCTAAGGGTAAATGAAGAGGCATAGAAAAGAAAAGAGGAACTTCTCTTCCTCCCCCCCTTTATAAAGAAGAGGGAAGGTTGAATTTGGTCACTTCCTCTCTTCTTCTTCCTCTTCTCACCGAAAATCTTGAGCTCCCTCTCCATTTCCTCCATTGGCCGAACCTCCTTCAAGCAAGAAGCAAGGGCTAGGGTTGGTTCTTAGGTCATCTTCTCCACCCAAAACAAAGCGAAGGAAGTAAGTATCCCTCACCTGCATACGAGTAGTTGCGATTGAATGTTTGAACAACCTGTATGTTATATTCGGCCAAGCATGTTTTAGTTTACCAATGAAGTTGAAATCTATGTTTAGGAAGGATATGATGATGCTAAGATGGGAAAAGAGGGTTGGTTAAAAAGCTAACCCTAGTTGAGCCCTTATGTGTTTCGGCCACCCTAGGAAATTAGGGTTAGGGTTTCATGAATGCCATGTTTTAATTGCTATATGATGTAGTTAGGGTTTAAAAGGGATTAGGTCAAAGTTAACCCTAGGAAACCCTATGGACCCTTCGGCCAACATGGGTTTTTGGTGTTTTTGTTGAAGTTTATATCTTGCTTTACTTGCAAATGATGATGATAGCATGTTAGAGGGATTAGGATAAAGATCTAACCCCAAAGGTCTCCATGAACCATTCGGCCAAGTCATGGACGAGGGTCTAAATGAAGCTCCATGTTATGTTTATGCTATGTTCTATAACTAGATGTTGATGTTAGGGTTTTAAGTGGATTAGAACAAAAGCTAACCCTAATGAACAATATGGTTCTCTTCGGCCAAACCCTAGTTTTAGGGTTTTAATGAAGTCCCATGCCATCTTTATTTGTAACTAGATGATGCTGTTAGTGTATAAAATGGATTAGGTCAGAGGTTAAGCCCAAATCCCTACATGGACCATTCGCCAACCCATGTTGTGGGGATTAGATGAAGCTTTAATTCAAACTCTATGTGCTTATGAGGTTGTAGCCATGCTAAATGAATTAGGTTAACATGTGCTTTGTGTTTGAGTGAACCTATGATAACTTGTGATCTTAAAAGGATGCTAAGTGAAGATACCATGCCTTAGTTAGTATTTGCTTATTCTTGATACCATGTCTTGTGCCATGCCTATATGAATGTGATATCTAACAATAAGAAATGGAATACGATAAGACTATGGAATGGAACAAAATGATATGTTCACCAAATAAAAGGATATGATAACAAATGAAGCATGATATATTTTATGAAATGAAGTATGCTATGTTATGGTATGAAAGAAGATCGTTCACGAAATGAAGTATGACATGTTATGAAATGAAGTATGCTATGTTAAGAAATGAAAGAAGATATGTTCATGAATGAAGCATGATGTGTTATGAAATGAAGTATGCTATGCTATGTTAATGAAAAGAAGCATGATGTGTTACGAAATGAAGTATGCTATGCTATGTTAAAGAAATAAGCTATGTTGTAAAATAAGCATATAAGTATTTTACTTTCTGCATGGCTTGTACCAAGACCTTAACAAGGTCCAAGAAGGGATGGGCTCCTAAGATGCCCTAGGTCGATGGAATAAGACTCGGGCCTAGGATGGGCTTCTATGTATGATTGCCCCTAGGTCGATGGAATAAGATTCGGGCCTAGTACGGGATGGGCTCCAAGATGCCTTAGGTCGATGGAGTAAGACTCGGGCCTAGGATGGGCTTCTACGCTATGACGATTGCCCCTAGGTCGATGGAATAAGACTCAGGCCTAGGAACCTATTAGGTTCGAGACTTGCTACCTCGGGCCTATTTAGGGATGCGCGCTATGATATGGAAGAAGTGGTACAATGCCGGGCCCAAATATGTTGAGATCTATATTTACGTACCTAATATATATGTTTTCAAAAAGCATCTTGCATATGTATGCCTTAATGTTTAAGTTACATGTTATGTTAGATGATATGCCATGATTGTTTACGTTACAGGTTATGTTAGATGATATGCCATGATTGTTTACGTTACATGTTATGTTAGATGATATGCCATGATTGTTTACGTTACATGTTATGTTAGATGATATGCCATGATTGTTACGTTACATGTTATGTTAGATGATATGCCATGATTGTTTACGTTACATGTTATGTTAGATGATATGCCATGATTGTTTACGTTACATGTTATGTTAGATGATATGCCATAATGTTAAGTTACATGTTATGTTAGATGATATGCCATAATGTTTAAGTTACGTGTTATGTTAGATGATATGCGTTAATGTTTAAGTTACCTGTTATGTTAGATGATATGTCATGTTCTATAAGTTACATGTTATGTTCAATGGTACGCTATGATGTTAGGTTACTAAGTTACATATGATGCATATTATGCTGATTAAGTATATATATATATATATATTTCATGTTATGCTGCTAAGTTAGTGATGATCCATGCTCTATTATCTCATGTTACTTAAGCTACAAGTTAAGTCGATGATGCCATGTATGTTACATGATATATTGATTATATGTTATAAATGCTACAAGTCATGATTAATGATGATGTATGGTTTTTGTGAGTAGGACAGGATCTTACTAAGCCTATGTGCTTATAGTTTATTTTCCCTCGTACTATAGATAAGGGTAAGGGATGGATAAACTAAAGGGAGCAGCAGGAGGGGTCAATGTGTGTGGTAGTGGCATGGTGGAGAAGATCCGTTAAGTCTACTTATACATGTATTACCTATAATGATGATGTCTATGGATGTCTTTACTTATGTCTCCCTATGACTATGATGTTATGAACCTACTAAGCCTTAAGTATCTATATATATATATGATGCATGCTTTATGTTGATAAGAAGAAGTAAAGAAGAAGTAAGAAGAAGTATCTATGCATGCTATGCTATGTAACATACTCTATGTTAAGAAGAAGTGTTAATGCATATTTATGTTAAAAGAAAAAAAAAGTATTTAGGTCTTAAGTCTTCCGCTGTAAGAAATAAGAAGTATATATATAAAGTCTTCCGCTGTATGAAATATATGTACGGTCGCGTCACGCGCCGCCTCTCCGGACATTTAGGGTCACGGAAGGGCGGGCGTGACAGGTTGGTATCAGAGCGGATCTGCCTTTCCACTACACACACATCAAGCTCCAAATCCTGCTGCCCCAAGTAAGAATTCTATGTCTATGCTTTAATTTTTGTTAATTTTGATCATGCATGATATAAAATGTCTTTAGATTATTTAGTTCATGTATGATATAAATTGCCTCTAGCTTAATTATAAAATGCCTTCACCTTATGCTTGTTCATGAATGATAGGAAATGCTTCTAGCTTAAAAATGCATGAATGATAGAAAATGCCTCTAGCTTAAAAATGCATGGGAATATGTATGGTACCCTTATGACTTGTTCATGTATGATATAAAATAACTTAAGCTTAAATTATGCAGGAGAACATGAGTGATGCCTTAAGCTATGATGCCTTAAGCTTAAAACAACCTTATGCTAGCCTTAGTTTAATTACAAAAAATAATAATAATAATAATAAAATATCTATATATATATATATATATATATATATATATATATATATATATACATATATATATATAAACAAATAAATAAATAAATAAACAAATTTTGTTACGAAAATTTGATTTTTCGTAATTAATTGTGTAAGGTCTATGTTCATCTGAATTGAATTAAGCCGGTTTCGTACGGGTTGGTCGGTTTTGTACTGACTTCATTTATTTCAATTTCAGATGGCACGGACGATGACTACCATGACCCGTCGTGATGTGTCACGAAACCGATTAAGGGAAGCTATTGAAGAGATAGTCTATAAACCAGATGGTGGGGTCACCGGACACATGAGAAGGCTCGATGGTCTTTTTAGGAGACTCGGCGCAGAGTTTCGCATCGGATAACTATAAGATCTGGGCCTTGGTCCGCTCCCTGCCAAATGAGTTCATGGTAGCTGCACACCACGTGTGGGGCCGTTATGAAGGGCGGATAACCTATGCGGAGTTGTGCTGGGAACTACTGGAGCACAGGGTTCAAGAGGTTACGTATTGCTGCTAAGTGGATAAATTTTATTATCGAGTTGATAATTGCATTCATGATTTTCAAGCATAATAAAAGCCTATCTGATATAAAGGAAGTTAAAATTGAGGGCTTTGGGAGGCTAATGCTTGAGTAAACTTCTCAGTGCCTAGTGGGAGTCATAATGAACTATCTTCTCAAATAGTTGCTGTGGTTTAATTTGGAAATAAGGAATGTTATCTGTTAACATTTCTCCTTATGATTGGAAAAGATGAATAAGAGATGTGCATAAGAGACGACAAGTCGTTTCTCCTTTTGAAATTAATGATGAGTTCATTGCATGGGATGTGTATGATATAGTTGAACAATGCTGGGTAGACTGGAACATACAAAAAAAAAAAAAAAGGGGGGGGAGTAATGAATTACGAGGTGGAAATCATCTCCGGACAGCTCTCGACCCTGACGATAGCGCCGACATTGTTCGATGATATACTGGAAAAGCAAGCACGTGACCCAAGCCTTCAGAGGATCAAGCAAGAGGTCCTAGAGGGAAAGGACGATGGGTTTCGGATCTCTGATAATGGATACTCTACCTCAGGGATCGCTTGTGTATTCCCGACAATCCAGAATTGAGGGAGGAGATATTTGAGGAAGCTCACAAAACTCCTATGCGATGCATCCTGGAACCACCAAGATGTACCGAGACCTTAAAGCGAAAGTTCGGTGGTTGGAATGAAAAGAGATGTGGCTTAGTATGTCAAGATTGCTTGACACACGCCAAAGGGTTAAGCGAGCACCAAAGACTGGAGGAACACTGCGGTAGATCCAGATTCGAGAATGGAAATGGGAGGACATTTCTATGGATTTCATCTCGGGATTGCCCAAGGCGACAAAGCGGTTACGATGCTATATGGGTGATTGTAGAGTTGACTAAGTCCGCCCATTTCTTAGCAATCAAGATGACCTATTCGACTGAACAACCGCTCGATTATATGCTAGGAAATTATCGGACTACATGGAATTCCTAAGACCATCATTTCGAGAGATGGTCGCTTTATCTCCCATTTCTGGGAATGCGTTCAGAAGGCCTTAGGCACAAAGCTATTGTTCAGTACTGCCTTCCATCCCCAGACGGACGGACAGACCGAAAGAGTAAATCAAGTACTGGAAGATAGGTTAAGAGCCGCTACTGGATTTCAAAGGTAGCCGTGTGTGATACTTATGTTTGGCGAGTCGCCTACAATAATAGCTACCAAGCTACTATTGGAATGGCACCTTACGAGGCTCTATACGGAGGAAATGTAGATCTCCCATATGTGAGTACGAGGTGGTGAAAAGAAGAGGATGGGACTCGACGGATTTCATCGACAACACCACCGAGCTATCTGGAACATCCGCCAGAGGATTGAAACGGCCCAAAGCCGACAAAAGAGCTATGCGGATAAGAGGCGTAGACCATTAGAATTCGAGGTTGGGGACCTAGTATTCCTCAAAGTGGCTCCCATGAAGGGAGTAATGAGGTTCGGAAAGAAGAGTAAACTGAGTCCACGTTACGTGGGACCGTATCCGATATCGCAGAGGATCGGCAATGTAGCCTACAAGCTAGAGCTGCCTCAAGAGATGTCGGCTATTCACAACGTGTTCCATGTCTCTGTGCTCAAGAAATGCATTTCGGTCTGGACCAAGTGATCGAGCCACAAAGCAGTACAAGTTCAAGAGGAGTATTGAAAGTCGGCCTATCCAAATACTAGACCGAGGAATCAAGAGGCTAAGGAACAAAGAGGTGCCCTTAGTAAAGGTCCTATGGCAGAATCAACGGTACGAGGAAGCTACCTGGGAACGCGAGGAGGACATGAGGCAGAAGTACCAGACTGTTCTAAGTTTCGATGTGAAACTTTTTAAAGGTATGAAGGATTATACGCCGTAAAATTCCTAGCAATTTTACAAGAATTTTTGGCTTGATGATCATGGGCTTTATGTGGGCCTTTTCAAAAATAAAAGAAAATAAGCCGAACAGGGGTGCATGGCCTAGGAATTGAACTCGAAACCTCTAGAGATCGCCAAACCCTATAGATGCACCCACATAAGCCCAATAGGATTATATGATTAAGGAAGAGGAAACCATAGATAAGTAGGGCTAAGGGTAAATGAAGAGGCATAGAAAAGAAAAGAGGAACTTCTCTTCCTCCCCCCCTTTATAAAGAAGAGGGAAGGTTGAATTTGGTCACTTCCTCTCTTCTTCTTCCTCTTCTCACCGAAAATCTTGAGCTCCCTCTCCATTTCCTCCATTGGCCGAACCTCCTTCAAGCAAGAAGCAAGGGCTAGGGTTGGTTCTTAGGTCATCTTCTCCACCCAAAACAAAGCGAAGGAAGTAAGTATCCCTCACCTGCATACGAGTAGTTGCGATTGAATGTTTGAACAACCTGTATGTTATATTCGGCCAAGCATGTTTTAGTTTACCAATGAAGTTGAAATCTATGTTTAGGAAGGATATGATGATGCTAAGATGGGAAAAGAGGGTTGGTTAAAAAGCTAACCCTAGTTGAGCCCTTATGTGGCCACCCTAGGAAATTAGGGTTAGGGTTTCATGAATGCCATGTTTTAATTGCTATATGATGTAGTTAGGGTTTAAAAGGGATTAGGTCAAAAGTTAACCCTAGGAAACCCTATGGACCCTTCGGCCAACTTGGGTTTTTGGTGTTTTTGTTGAAGTTTATATCTTGCTTTACTTGTAAATGATGATGATAGCATGTTAGAGGGATTAGGATAAAGATCTAACCCCAAAGGTCTCCATGAACCATTCGGCCAAGTCATGGACTAGGGTCTAAATGAAGCTCCATGTTATGTTTATGCTATGTTCTATAACTAGATGTTGATGTTAGGGTTTTAAGTGGATTAGAACAAAAGCTAACCCTAATGAACACTATGGTTCTCTTCAGCCAAACCCTAGTTTTAGGGTTTTAATGAAGTCCCATGCCATCTTTTTGTAACTAGATGATGATGTTAGGGTTTAAAATGGATTAGGTCAAAGGTTTAGCCCAAATCCCTACATGGACCATTCGGCCAACCCATGTTGTGGGGATTAGATGAAGCTTTAATTCAAACTCTATGTGCTTATGAGGTTGTAGCCATGCTAAATGAATTAGGTTAACATGTGCTTTGTGTTTGAGTGAACCTATGATAACTTGTGATCTTAAAAGGATGCTAAGTGAAGATACCATGCCTTAGTTAGTATTTGCTTATTCTTGATACCATGTCTTGTGCCATGCCTATATGAATGTGATATCTAACAATAAGAAATGGAATACGATAAGACTATGGAATGGAACAAAATGATATGTTCACCAAATAAAAAGGATATGATAACGAAATGAAGCATGATATATTTTATGAAATGAAGTATGCTATGTTATGGTATGAAAGAAGATACGTTCACGAAATGAAGTATGACATGTTATGAAATGAAGTATGCTATGTTAAGAAATGAAAGAAGATATGTTCATGAATGAAGCATGATGTGTTATGAAATGAAGTATGCTATGCTATGTTAATGAAAAGAAGCATGATGTGTTACGAAATGAAGTATGCTATGCTATGTTAAAGAAATAAGCTATGTTGTAAAATAAGCATATAAGTATTTTACTTTCTGCATGGCTTGTACCAAGACCTTAACAAGGTCCAAGAAGGGATGGGCTCCTAAGATGCCCTAGGTCGATGGAATAAGACTCGGGCCTAGGATGGGCTTCTATGTATGATTGCCCCTAGGTCGATGGAATAAGATTCGGGCCTAGTACGGGATGGGCTCCAAGATGCCTTAGGTCGATGGAGTAAGACTCGGGCCTAGGATGGGCTTCTACGCTATGACGATTGCCCCTAGGTCGATGGAATAAGACTCCGGCCTAGGAACCTATTAGGTTCGAGACTTGCTACCTCGGGCCTATTTAGGGATGCGCGTTATGATAATGAAGAAGTGGTACAATGCCGGGCCCAAATATGTTGAGATCTATATTTACGTACCTAATATATATGTTTTCAAAAAGCATCTTGCATATGTATGCCTTAATGTTTAAGTTACATGTTATGTTAGATGATATGCCATGATTGTTTACGTTACAGGTTATGTTAGATGATATGCCATGATTGTTTACGTTACATGTTATGTTAGATGATATGCCATGATTGTTTACGTTACATGTTATGTTAGATGATATGCCATGATTGTTATGTTACATGTTATGTTAGATGATATGCCATGATTGTTTACGTTACATGTTATGTTAGATGATATGCCATGATTGTTTACGTTACATGTTATGTTAGATGATATGCCATAATGTTAAGTTACATGTTATGTTAGATGATATGCCATAATGTTTAAGTTACGTGTTATATTAGATGATATGCGTTAATGTTTAAGTTACCTGTTATGTTAGATGATATGTCATGTTCTATAAGTTACATGTTATGTTCAATGGTACGCTATGATGTTAGGTTACTAAGTTACATATGATGCATATTATGCTGATTAAGTATATATATATATATATTTCATGTTATGCTGCTAAGTTAGGGATGATCCATGCTCTATTATCTCATGTTACTTAAGCTACAAGTTAAGTTGATGATGCCATGTATGTTACATGATATATTGATTATATGTTATAAATGCTACAAGTCATGATTAATGATGATGTATGGTTTTTGTGAGTAGGACAGGATCTTACTAAGCCTATGTGCTTATAGTTTATTTTCCCTCGTACTGTAGATAAGGGTAAGGGATGGATAAACTAAAGGGAGCAGCAGGAGGGGTCAATGTGTGTGGTAGTGGCATGGTGGAGAAGATCCGTTAAGTCTACTTATATATGTATTACCTATAATGATGATGTCTATGGATGTCTTTACTTATGTCTCCCTATGACTATGATGTTATGAACCTACTAAGCCTTAAGTATCTATATATATATATGATGCATGCTTTATGTTGATAAGAAGAAGTAAAGAAGAAGTAAGAAGAAGTATCTATGCATGCTATGCTATGTAACATACTCTATGTTAAGAAGAAGTGTTAATGCATATTTATGTTAAAAGAAAAAAAAAGTATTTAGGTCTTAAGTCTTCCGCTGTAAGAAATAAGAAGTATATATATAAAGTCTTTCGCTGTATGAAATGTATGTACGGTCGCGTCACGCGCCGCCTCTCCGGACATTTAGGGTCACGGAAGGGCGGGCGTGACAATTAATACATAAAGACTAGCATGTAGGTCAATTGATGACTTGATCTCACAAGTCATGGATATATGATATCAAGTTGACACATGGGTATATATTAGAGAATATATACTGAACTGACCCGCCATGAGAAAGTTTCATGGATCGTCATATGAGTGTCATAAACTTTCTCATGTGACTATTGGTATGAATAGTCCTCAAACCTGAAGTCACTACGGTTCCCTACATAAGGAGTTATGTACTTTGGTATCGTCAAACGTCACCCGTAATAGGGTGGACCATAAAGGCGATTACTGGGTATATAACAAATTATGCGGAGGGATGTGAGTGATGTAGATGGGATCTATCCCTCCCATATGACAGGAGTGATATCTGTGGGCCCCTTGATTGAGTAGAACTACTAAAACGCATGGCCATGCTCGAATGAGTCAATATGAGATATTGAGCTCATTTGTTTGAGTTAGTTTACTCAGGGATCAAGAAACACATAGATTGATCGAGGATGACATGATCTATGCCTCATTGGTCAATCTGATATCAAGGATAGAAGGACACGGTCATACATTATAGTAGTCACGGAAAAGGTTAGTCGGATCTTGACTTATCTCGTAACTTGGGTAGCAATGATGTATTGCTAGATGCCGCTCATTGCTTGTGTATCTAAAAGAGTTTAGATCCACTGCCAACGTTATGAGAGCCTATAGGGTCACACACAAAGAGCATGATGATTAGAAGAATTAGTGCATTCTAGTTTGACTAGAATAATTTGGGAAAAAGCTTAAGTACAAAATGGTTTTTGGACTTTAAGCTTAATGAGAATTTTAGCTTATTGATTTAATGAGATTAATTCAATATGCTAAGCTTAATTGATTTAATAAGATTAATTCAATATGTTACCTTATTGATTTAATGAGATTAATTCAATATGATAACATAAGCTTATTAAATTAACAAGATTAATTCAACATCCATGAATGCCACATAAGCATGCCACCTAAGCATGCCACCTAAGCTTGATGAGTTGGAAGGAGACAAAGGGTTTTGACCCTTGGATTTCTTCCACATGTGGCCGGCCAAAACAAGGAGGATAACTCCTTGTTTAATTATCTTTCAATGCCATTGATTGCATTGAATGTGATAGGAGATGAAAGGTTTTTCAAATCCTATAAAACACCCCATGGGGTGGCCGGCCAAATGAGTTGAGTGAAAAGCTTAAGGCTTGGTGAGAGCTTGGTGGGAGAGGCTTTTTTTGTGTGGTTTTGTGAGTGTAAGCTAGCAAGAAGAGTAGTCTTCTTCTTCCTTTCTCTTCTTCCCTACCTTCCTCTCCTTTAGGGACTTCTCTAGCAAGAAGTAAAGGAGAGATCTTCTAGTTTTCTTTTGTGAGACAAGAGCTTGCTCGTGTGGATACATATAGAGACACGGACATTTGAACGTGCTAAAAGATCCAACACATCCAAGGAAAAGCGGGATTGCAAAGGGCACGCAACAAAGGTAGAATTCTCCTATAAGATAGGTTTTCTTTTGAGAAATTTATTTTTGTACGAGTTTTTTTTTCGCAAGGATCACTTGGAAGGGATCCTAATTTTTCCGTTGCGCATATGCTATTTTGCATAAAGAGATCCCAACAGTTTTGTTTCTTATTCTTCCTTTTGTTCAAAGCGAGCAAAGAAAGGAAGATTGGTGATCTAGGAGGCTTCGACTTTTGGAAGATCATCGCCCACATGACGTCCAAAAGGAGGAAGGACATACAATAGAAGATTGAGAGGTATAATGCTTGTTTATATTCTTTTGTAACATGTCTATAATTGTTTTTGAATCATATACATGTTGTATGTTCTGTTTTATGGTTAAATAAACTTGGACCCCGAATACAAACACAAAAGTCGATGATCCGTACATCGTCTATTCCGTGGCTAATCGTAGAATAAAGGTTAGTTGCTTGAACAACAAGTTTGTTCAAGTGACAACTCTAATCGAATAGCACAAAGATGAAACGGTAGCTTGGGTAATCCCTCATGTCAAGGATAAATTTTTTTATCCGGGGACATAGAAGGGATCGCCATGAACAAGCGACCGAATTGAAGTGGGAAGCGAAGTTTTCTACCTTCGAGTGGTATCAGAGCCACGATTTCCGATTTTGTGTGTTTAGGATTTGGTTACTTTTATGCACTTTTCATATATTATATGTTCTGGATAATAGAAGGATGTGCGTAGGTTAACTTTTTGGTTGCAGGCATAGGATCCAACTATTATGGCCATATGTGTGTATGTGGTTGTATGTGTGTAATTGTATATTTTGTTGAATCTTCGGGGTTGACGAGGCTAGTATTTAATTTTTATAATTAGATATGACATTGTTATCCGCTCTTTTTATTTTAGTTTACTTTCGATCTAGATTTCATGTACACTCCTTTGTGGAGTATAGGATCGATGGATGTAAATTAAAATACTTTTTCTCGGCTCGGATCTCCGGATGGCTTGTACATGGCATAGGGAGAAGCGGAAGAGATGGCGATACGATGGGAGACATATTGAAGACAAAAGCCATAATAGTTGGAAAATATTTATTTTTCATATTTATTGCTTATTGTTTGATATGCATGTCATAGGCTAAAAAATTCCTCAATTTTAAATTACTAAGTGGGAGAGGGATAATTTTATAAATTCCCACAGGCTCCATTACGATTTGACATGTGATGCAAACAAACTTGCGCATCGGCTCTGAGTGCCTTCCTCCACATCGGATGAGATTATTTGTGGATCACAAGGTCGAATATGGTTATAGAAAATTATTAAGGAGCGTGTGTACTTCCCCATCGGAAGGCACATAACTTGAAATTATTACCTTGGTACCGAGTGATGGTGAACACTTAGATACAAATATAAGTATCCTCCCCATCAGAGACACTGCTTTTATTTGTAGGGTCGAAGAGGAACCAACTATTAATTTTATTTGTCAAAAAGTTAGGTTGACAAGATAGTAAAATTAATGGGTGAAACCTCTTCTGACAAATGTAGAATTCGTATACGTCCACATTATCGTGGCATACGATATTCTCGGTGTATTGAGGTGTTGGTTGATTTTAAAATTTAATTATTTGAGGAATCAATAATTTTTTGAAATCTAATTTTTTGATCTATGTGATTGTTAGGTTGTTTTCAAAATGACTTTCAACCCGCTTCCTATGATACTGAAAGAAAATAAACTTACTGGACCTAAGTATGTTGATTGGAAGTGGAATCTTGACATTGTCTTGACTACTGAGGAATACAAATATGTACTCCTCGAAGTGTGTCCTCCTAAGCCTGTGGATGATTATGGGGAAAAGGAGAAGGAGAGTTATAAGAAGTAAATCAAGGCCGATGAGATGAAGCGGTATTACATTTTGGCATCTATGTCAAATGTACTACAACATCAGCATCAAGCCATGCCCACTGCTTATCACATGATGCTCAATCTCAAAGAGCTTTTCGGACACCAGAATTGAGCTGCTAGGCTGGAAGCCATGAGGAACTTGATGACGACCACCATGATGGAGGGAACACCCGTGAGGGATTATGTTCTCAAGATGATGACTCATTTGAATGTGCTGGAAGTCCTCGGAGATGAGATCAATGGGGGAACACATGTTGATATCATTCTCTAGTCTCTACCTAGGAGTTTTGAGCAGTTTCACCTGAGCTATAACATGAACAAGAGGTTGTATTCGTTGGCGGAGTTTCTGACAGAACTCCAGGCGGTAGAGGGGCTTTTTCGTCAGAGTGCTCAGGCTCAAGCCATGGTTGCCCAAAAGTTTTCTACTTCTAAGCCAAAAGGCATGAAGAAGAAGAAACAAGCTGAGGCAAAGGCGGTGGGAGAAACTCAGGGAGGAGTTAAGAAGTCTAAAGGCAAGTACTTCACTTGTAAGCAGACTGGACACTGGAAGAAGGACTGCCCCAACCGCAAGCAAAACAAAGGTATATCTTTTGGTCTATTCATTGAAACATGTTTAGTAGTGTTATCTGTTAGTAATATATGAGAGATGTCCTAAGGCAATCGCCTTATGTATGAACCATTTATATGATAAATGAAGATTCACTATTTGAGTATACATGTTTTATGTATTTGATTGGATCTTAAACTCATTTACTGAATGTCCACGATACGATTCACAGCATCGTATCACAACTAGTGAGTATCTCTACATGTGTAATTGTGATGTATCGGAATTATCCCTAGTCGATGAATTGATGGATCTGGACACCATCAATTCTGTTGAGACTAGCACGAGGTATACTCCTTGGTGTATCCAAGCAGCTGATTCTCACTGGCTGGAGACATAGTGATGTCCGGAGTTAATCGTGGATGCTAGTTATGGTAACTAGTTCATTGGAGTGACCAGCCGTAAGACTTCATATGGTTCTCTGCATATATAGATATGTCAATGAAGTTCTTACTGTGGCTTAAGTGCGATGTTCCTTTGACTTGCGGTATTCAAGTCATCTTGATCATGGAGACTTATGCTTTGACATCTAAGCAAACATCTCTAAGGAGATGTGGACCCGGGATGATTGGGTATAAGTCAAGTGATCAAGGTGTTTGAATAGCCTATAAAGGATTCACCACTCCTGCGCAGGAGATGTATACCCATGGCCTCTCGTCCGGATTGTTACTAAAGTCTGGCCAAAGCATTACATGTTTAGAGTAAGGTACTCTTCGATACATGTGGAGTAACTAGAACTGTGAGGACGAGGAAATGATACTTGGGCTAGGTGTGACGAGTCACTTAGTGGGGACTCACAATAGACCATGTCCCAACCAAGTGGGTATAAGATGAGTGAAGGGAATGGGGCACGATTCATTCGAAGCCATCAAGGGTTTCGTAAATAGTTCGATCAACCGCTGATCTTTTCGGTTAATTGGGGATCATGATGTACTACTAGGTGCCACTATGATCGCTCTATAATTAATGGTTAATTATAGACGGCCAACATAAACCGAGAACCTATTTGGTCACACGACAACGAGTGTAATCCAAAGGATTTAAAACGAGCTTGAGAATGGGATTCTCGCATCGAGAGAAACTATGTTTGGTCGACCAAACATAAAGCGCATGAAATTGTTTCACCGCAATGGAAGCGTGATGGGCCGTGTCTTATGAAGACATAATGGATGGACCAAAATGGTTTGGTTCTAATCCAATGGATGAGAATAAACCAAAGGGTTTGGTTTATATTAAACGAATGAACCAAAGGTTGGTTCGGTTCGTTTTAACTTAAAATAAACCATCATGGTTTGGTTTATTTTAACTTATCTTAATGGAGCGGGTTAACGGGCTTTATGGATATGATCCATTAACCATTAAGAGAATTAGTTCTCTATAAAATAGGGCTTAAACCCCCAACATCTTGTTGCCGCCACCTCGTGCAGCCTTCCAACTTGTTGCGACCCAACCTTCAGCCCGGTGAACCTCCACCCTGATCTCCTATAGGTTTGGCATCAAGGTGAGGCTTTTCTTTCCTTGGTTGGCCGGCGCCTACTCCTCCACCAAGCTGTCCAGTTTTCTGGACAGCTTCTCCTCCTCTCGTCGGAGCGTCGTTTGGACGACGGTTAGTGCTCCGACAGCGGCTAACTTACCGGGGATTTGATCTCCGGTAATCCTCTGAGGTGGAGGACGAAGGATTCGTCAAACGGTTGACGAACACCTCTCCGGAGAAGCGAGTTTTGAGAACTTGTTTTGGATCCGAATTTGGATTCGGATCGTGATCATCTCTCGATCACGTCGTCTTCAACACGAGGCTAGTAACCCGTACGAAGACGAAGCTCGTGACTTAGCGAAGTCATCCCGAGGAGCTCGGCGTGGATACGGATAGAGACGATTCTTACGAGGATCGTTCCGGTTGATGTCGTTCCCGCTACACGTCATACGGAAGGTATAACGTAGTTTAATTTCCTTTTATTGCAAATTTTAATTTACGGTTATTTCTACACTTGTTGTAATAGCATGCGTGTGTTGTGTGTGTTGTAATAAATATAGATTTATTAATTTTAATTGCTTCCGCTGTGCTCATGTTTACGAAACATGATCGAACATACACACGCCGTGGTGCCGGAAACCCAACATTATCTATCGTCACCTGGTGTGTAGATACAGGAGCCACTAATCATGTCTGCAATACTTTTTCAGGGGTTCCAGGAAACCAGACGACTAGATGAGGGAGAGATTACCGTATACTTGGGCAATGCCACAAAGGTGGCGGCTGTTGCAGTGAGAGATGTTTATTTGTCTTTTAAGAGAAATAAAGTTTTGGTTTTTAAGAATTGCCTTTATGTACCTTTATTTAGAAAGAATTTGATTTCAGTTTTTAAATTGTTTATGGATAGATATTCTATTACTTTTATTGATAGAGTTGTTAAAAAAAGTAATAAGGAGATTATCTGTTCTGGTGCATTGATAGGAAATTTGTATACACTCGAACCAAAAGCTCCCACGATGCAAATAGAAGTTAATAACTCATCTTCAAAAACCAATAAGAGAAAAGAACCTTCGAAGATGAACCAAATATATCGTTGGCATCTAAGGCTTGGTCATATTAACCTAAGCAGAATTCAAAGGTTGATAGCTGATGGACCTCTGGGTTCATTAGTGGTGGAAGATTTCCCAACCTGCGAATCTTTCTTAGAGGGTAAAATGACCAAGAGGCCTTTTAAGGACAAGGGGTATAGAGCCAAAGATGTGTTGGAGTTGGTTCATTCTTATTTTTGTGGTCCTATGTATATCCAGGCAAGAGGTGGTTTTGAATATTTCATCTCATTTATAGACGATTATAAAAGATATGGATACATTTACTTGATGCACCGCAAGTCTGAATGATTTGACAAGTTCAAAGAATTCAAGGCTGATGTGGGGAAACGTCAAGGTAAAAGTATCAAGACACTACGATCTGATCGTGGTGGTGAGTACCTCTTGGGAGAGTTTAGGAATTACTTATTAGAGGATGGGATTCAATCCCAATTGTCTGCACCTGGCACACCCTAGCAGAATGGTGTAGTAGAGCGATGGAATAGGACTCTTATGGAGGTGGTTAGATCGATGATGAGTTATTCTGAGTTGCCAGATTTTTTATGGGGATATGCTCTAGATACGGTAGTGTACATTCTGAACTTGGTTCCATCTAAATCAGTGCCTTCCACTCCCACAGAATTTTGGACTAGGCAAAAGCCTTGTCTAAGACATATTCGGAGTTGGGGGAGTCCAGCACATGTGCTGAAGGCAGATGCTGGTAAGTTTGAAATTCGTACAGAAGTGTGCATGTTCGTTGACTATCCTAGAGGAACGAAAGATGGTTTGTTTTATAGTCCTAGACATCAGAAGGTATTCATTAGCACGAACGCAAGGTTTCTAGAGGAAGACTATGTGATGAACCACAAGCCCATGAGTAAGATTGTTCTGGAGGAATTGAAAGGGGAATCACTACTTCAGTACCACCAGTACAAGAGGATATACCACAAGTCACTGCACCGTGAGTCACAGAGGATACATAGGTGATACCTCATCGTAGTGGGAGGGTTGTGAGACAGTTTGATAGATTCATGTTGTTGGAAGAATCTTCTGATTTGGTACTTGGTGAACATGAACCTGATCCCTGGACATATGACGAAACAATCCAAGATAAAGATGCGGTATCTTGGCAAAGTGCAATGAATGTTGATATTGAATCTATGGATTTAAATCAGGTCTGGGAGCTAGTAGAACAACCTGATGGTATAAAAACCATTGGATGCAAGTGGATCTACAAAAGAAAGAGAGGAATAGAAGGGAAGGTTGAGACCTTCAAAGCAAGGCATGTTGCGAAAGGGAATACTCAGAAACAGGGTATCGATTATGAGGAGACTTTTTCATCGGTAGCCATGCTTAAGTCTATCCGGATTCTCTTATATATTGCTGCTCATGTGGATTATAAGGTATGGTAGATGGATGTCAAGACAGCTTTCCTTAATGGAAGTCTTGAGGAAAACATCTATATGAAGCAACCAGAAGGATTCATTGCAAAGTGCAAAGAGCATCTTGTGTGTAAGCTTAATTGGTCAATTTATGGATTGAAGTAAGCTTCGAGTTCTTGGAACATCTGCTTTGATGATATAATCCAGCCTTATGGATTTATTTGAAGTCCGGATGAGTCTTGTGTATACAACAGATGTGACGAAAAAGTAGTGGTATTTCTTGTACTATATGTTGGTGCAGCAGGCACCTAAGTTGAACCTGAGTTTTGATTATAGCAAACGATACAAAGTTAAGATCATATCGTTTTCTCACGAGCTGAATCGAGTGTGCAGAAAATTGCTATAGCTGGAGCTGAAGGCTAGCGACACCCGGAGGAAGCCGCGGTGGTCGGGCGACACTCAAGTGACTTCGGAGGAAGCCGAAGGAATTGAGTGGAAGGCCGGAAGCAAAAGCAACACGTAAGTATCGAGGTAAGCTCGTGTGTGCGAGTGTAAGTAAGGTCGTATCCTCGTTACGGGGAAAGACTTAAGCATAGATCCGACCCAAGACATCTCATAGGTGGTCTAGGTCGAGATCGGACGGTCGACGACTGTCGAAATAATGTTTTCTTTAAGCTAACATTGCCTTGCAGCCAAAGATCAATCGACCGGCCAACTGAAGGACTCATTGCGATCCATCGGTCGGGTGACTACGGCTAGTGCTCATTGATCTTGCGGATCGGCTGGTGATGGCCATCGATCATTCTTAGTCAGATCGACCTCGAGGAGTCAAGGTTTATCACCAAATTACAAGGGGAGTGGTGCTCAAATATGATTGGCTAGGGTTCCTCTCGAAAAGGGGCTCAAAGGCTATAAAAGGAGGTCCTAACCTAGAGTTTTAACTACAATTCTAAGTGCTCAAAAGCTTCCGCAACGCTGTGACTCTCCGACTCTCGACAACGAAGTCTTAGCTTAAGGTCTTTCTTTTTAGTTGTTGGTATAATCCTTGTTATTGTTTTCAATATTGCAACTCTTTTTCTCGAGGTTTTTCTATCGTTGCATTTTACTTTAATAGAAGAGAGGGTTTGTCTCTCTATCATTTTGCTTCGAAAGTTTTTTGTAATCGTCAAACTCCTACCTCCAACGAGGAGGAGTGTTTTAGTGAATTGCCCTCCGTACACGGTCTAGGACCGTTAGGGCCTTGGAGTAATGGCAAGGCTCTGAACCAAGTAAAAAAATAAACTTGTCTCTTTTTGTTTCATTTACATTTCCGCTGCGTATATTTGTCTTGAAACGAATTCGAAAGAAAAAGGCTTTTCGCTATTCACCCCCCCTCTAGCGAACCGTATCGATCCAACAATTGGTATCAAAGCCGGGGGTTGCTAAGATTTGGTGAAACCACCAATCTAGCCATTTTTACAGATTTATTTATTTTTGTTTCTTTTAATTCTGTTTTTTTTTTCCTTTTTTTTTGATTTATTTCGCTTTGTTAAGTATTCTCCCGCACTAATAATCCAAGACGCGAGTCTTGGCACTTGTTTTTGTGTTTTTGTCGTTGCTAGTTTCTTCATCGTCGTCTCCTTGTGTCTTTTGTTCTAATGGCCCATCTCGAGGGTTTTAGCACCGTCCGACCTCCGTTTTACAATGGATATGACTTCCGTTATTGGAAGGGTCGGATGGAATGCTTCCTAAAAACCCAAATAGAGATGTGGATTGTGATCCAAACCGGTTTCACCCTTCCTACTAATGAAGAAGGTGAATCCTTGGATTACAATCAATAGACCATTGCGACAAAACGACAAGTCGAAGCCAACGCAAAGGCAACACAAATCCTCCAATGCGGCCTATCCAAAGAGGAGCTAAATCGCATCGGCCCCTTCATAAGCGCAAAAGATCTTCGGACAAAACTAGTGGAGCTACACGAAGGGACCGATGAAGCCAAGGTATGTAAGCGCGACCTCTTGTTCAATAAATTATATAATCTAAAAATGCAGGAACACAAGTCCGCGACGCAACTCCACGCCCGTATCCAAGACATAGTCAACAATCTACACGCAATCGGGCAAAAGGTCGAAAACCGTGACCTTATAAGGTATGTTCTAAACTCTTTTCCGAGGACTACCTTGTGGGAATCCATGGTTGATGCTTACAAGGTCTCCAAGGACTTCTCTAAACTTAGATTAGATGAACTCTTTTCCGATTTTGAATTACATGAGCAGTCCAACTCGGTAGCCGAGAGGGGTATAGCCTTGTTTGCAGGTTCAAAGAAGAAGAAAATCGCAAGCAAGCCACCACCAACCGAGGAGGAAGATGAGTTCGAAGAAGAAGTTGACCCGGAATTGACTGCTGAGCTAATGAACCTAGCTCGAAGGATAGCCAAGGGACGAAAGCGAACCACAACTTGACCCAACAAAGGTAAGCCTAAAGGTTCTAATATTAGGTGTTATGAGTGTAACAAGTTTGGACATATCAAGTCCGAGTGCCCCAAGCTCAACCACAAAGCACCTAAGCACAAGAAGGCCCTCAACGCGACATGGGAAGAAGCGTCAGCCGAAGAAGACGAAGACCACGTCTTCATGGCGAAATCAATTGAGTCAGACACGGAGACCGAACCTGAACTTGAGTCAGAACCTGAGGATGACTCGGACTATGAAGCTACCTTCAAGTCGAGCCACGGATACGCATCCGGTTCAAAAGATACACTTAAAGTAAGTGGAACTTTATTTAATACTTTACAAAATACGGTTAGGTTTTTGTCTAGGAAATTAGTTAAATCCGAGTCCAAGGTCGAGACCCTGGTTGAGGAGGTCAAACTCCTCAAACACAAGGTCTCCCTAACCTCTTCGACTAGTCGAGTTCAAGAGAAGGACTCAACTCGGGTTGAAAAACTCGAAGTTGAGAACTCACTCTTGAAAAGTCAAGTCGAAGATCTTAGGAACACGTTGGAAAGGTTCACTTCGGGATCCAAAGTACTTGACCTCCTACTTCGATCTCAAAGGGCCGTGTACAACAAGGCTAGACTAGGGTTTAACTCAAACACGACTAATAGGTCGTATATGTCGATTGTAAGTCGACAT
Organism: Wurfbainia villosa; assembly: GCA_025175895.1. Lineage (NCBI taxonomy): Eukaryota > Viridiplantae > Streptophyta > Magnoliopsida > Zingiberales > Zingiberaceae > Wurfbainia > Wurfbainia villosa. The sequence continues at coordinate 50,178,827 of CM045999.1, read as the reverse complement.
AGGAAACATGTCCAAGCATGGGTCCCTAAGAACCTTTTGATTTCAACTCTAGGATCCAACCCGTACTGGATTCCCAAGGACCAAATCCACTATGTTGATAGACCGAACCGATTCAACGGTCTAGGGGGAGCCAGTACAAAACATGTTTGTGCTTTAACTTATAAATTGCATGTTTTAACTTAGAAAGTTTGTGCTTTAACTTAGAAATTGCATGCTTTAACTTAGAAAGTTTGTGCTTTAACTTAGAAATTGCATGTTTAAAATTAGAAAGTTTGTGCTTTAACTTAGAAAATTTGTGCTTTAAAACTTGTGAACTCACTTAGAACATGAACATAACCAACTAAAATTCTTCGAAAAGATTGAGCCTCGGGGAGCCTCTTTTCAAAAATAACCAGTTAAACTAGGAAATAATCTTAGGTGAGTCAAGTCATCATTTTCTTGAAAATGGCTTTGTCTAAGGAAGTGGTCGATGATCCGATAAAAGAAGACCCCTGTGCCTCGCCATGACCTGGAAGCCATGATCATGAAAAGGTAAACTTGACAAGCCTAGGGTCAAATCCAAATCTAACATAAAATTACTTGAACCTAAATGCACTTAATCAACTTAATTTGAAGTCATCTCACAAAAAACACATAAGTATAACATGCTTGATCATATAGACACAGGTGAGATGACCTAGGTTTAACAACTCACAACCAATTTTTTTAAAAATCTAACATCCAATCCAACCACCTTGTGTGTAGGATCAATGGATGTTGGATAGCGGTTGCTCCCGGCACATGACCGGGGATCAACTCAAATTCACAAAGCTTCGATTCAAACGACAAGGATCGGTAGCCTTTGGGAATAACGGCAAGCTCAAAATCATCGGATCAGGTGATATCGAGCTTAACTCGAATTTTGTTATTAAAAATGTATTACTTGTAGAGAATTTTGAATATAACCTGCTTAGCGTAAGTCAATTATGTGACAATAACTATAAGGTCATATTTTTAGAAAATGAATGTATAATTAAAATAAATAAAACAGTTAAAACAATACTCAAAGGAACTAGGAAAAATAACATTTATACAATTAACTTAATCAAATCCTCAGCCAAATGTCTTATGACACAAGAAGAGGAATCATGGTTGTGGCACCGACGACTCAGTCACTTGCACCCAAGACTCGTCCACAAGATGAGTCAGAGTGGCTTAGTCAGAGGCTTACCTAACCTCAACAACTTGGTTAATAAAATCTGTAATGCTTGTCAACAAGGAAAACAACCTAGGACACAACACAAGTTAACTAACCAAGAACGAACCTCAATTGTACCTGAGCTCCTACATATGGATCTATTCGATTCACATGGAGCCCAGTCACTCAATAGAAGTCAATATTTCTTAGTCATAATTGACGACTACTCCAGGTTTACCTGGGTTAGGTTCATCAAACATAAAAATGATACCCTAGATCAATTAATCAATCTATTCAAATTAATCGAGAATAAAAAAAACCTTAAGGTTAAAAGACTTAGAAGCGATCATGGTGGTGAATTCGAAAATCAAAGGTTCACCGACTTCTGTAACCTAAACGGATACCACCATGAATTCTCTTGCCCTAGGACCCCTCAACAAAATGGCCTAGTGGAGCGGAAAAACCGAACTCTACAAGAAGCCGCTAGGACCATGTTGAACGAATACGACCTACCTGATAGGTTTTGGGCAGAAGCCGTTAGCACGGCTTGCTATGTCCAGAATAGGATCCTTATGGTAAAGAGGCACCTTAAGACCTCGTACGAGATTTATCACAATAAAGTACCCAACATCAAGTACTTTAGGGTATTTGGATGTAAAGTACATATCTTAAACACTAAGAACCACCTAGGGAAATTCGAATCCAAAACCTCCACCGGAATCTTCTTAGGATACTCAACCATGAGTAGGGCCTATAGGGTATATAACCACGATACCCTTAAAGTCGAAGAGACTATTAATGTAGTGTTCGATGAAGTACCCGAACCTACAAAACCCTTAATGCCCCAAGTGTTGAGCCCACTGATACCAAACTCATCTCCGACCCTGAGATCGAGTCTAATCCACATCAACCAACTTCTCTTGTCGACCAAGTGACAAGTGATCCGAGTCAAACTAGTGTTCAACCAAGTCACCCCATTGATCAAGCATTAGGTGACACAAACCCAACCCAATCTAGGATTCAAACTGAACACCCTATCGATCAAGTGATAGGAGATCCTAATCTAGGATTTCGAACTAGAGCATCCTATAGGAACCTTAGTCAAATTTCCTTAATTTCAAAGATAGAACCCAAATCAATTGAACAAGCTCTTCTTGATCCCGATTGGATTATTGCAATGCAAGAAGAGCTAGCTCAATTTACTAGGAATGAAGTCTGGGAATTAGTACCACCACCTAAAGACAAAACGATAATTGGAACAAAGTGGGTGTTTCGAAATAAGCTTGATGATAAAGGTGAAGTAGTTAGAAACAAGGCTAGGTTAGTCGCCAAAGGGTTTAGTCAAGTCGAAGGCTTAGATTACGACGAAACCTATGCCCCAGTAGCTAGACTCGAATCCATTCGAATGTTGCTAGCTTATGCCGCACATCGAGGATTTAAGCTATTTCAAATGGATGTTAAGTTGGCATTCCTAAATGGATACATTAAAGAAGAAGTTTATGTTAGCCAACCCCCCGGATTCGAAAATCTAGATAAACCCGACCATGTTCTAAAACTTAAGAAAGCTCTCTATGGACTTAAACAAGCTCCTCGAGCTTGGTACGAGAGACTTTCAATCCATCTTAAGTCAAAAGGGTTTAACCAAGGCTTAGTTGACCCAACTCTCTTCGTAAAAACCTTAGGTAAAGAAATATTCATAGCTCAAATTTACGTAGACGATATAATTTTTGGAACCTCTAACTCAGCCTTACTAAACGAGTTCATTTCACTCATGGAAAGTGAGTTCGAAATGAAATTGGTAGGTGAGTTAAGTTTCTTTTTAGGTCTACAAATTAAACAAACTAAGGATGGTATATACCTATATCAACAGAAATACACTAAGGAGTTAATTAAAAGATTTGGAATGTAAGACGCTAAGATAATAAACACCTCAATGGCGATTAACGTTAACATAGGAGAAGACCCAGAAAGTAAGTCCATTGACTTAAAGTACTATATAAGCGCGATAGGAAGTCTCCTATACTTAACTGCGAGCCGACCCGACATCCTATTCGCAGTAAGTATGTGCGCCAGGTTTCAAACCTGTGCTAAGGAGTCTCACCTAACCATAGTTAAGCGTATCCTTAGATATCTTAAGGGTACACTTAACGTTGGTATTTGGTACCCTAGATCTACAGAGTTCGAACTAATCGGCTACTCCGATTCGGATTATGCCGGTAGTAAGCTCGATAGAAAGAGCACGAGTGGTTGTTGTCAACTTCTCGGCTCGAGTCTAGTGAGTTGGTGCAGTAGGAAACAACACTGTATTGCTTTATCTACCACCGAAGCCGAATACATCGCGATGGGTGAGTGTGTCACGCAGCTTCTTTGGATGAAGCACACTCTCCGCAACTTTAAGTTAGACTTTACGAATACTAAACTTCACGTAGATAACATTAGTTCAATTAATCTTACAAAGAATCTGATATGTCACTCTAGGACCAAACATATAGAGGTCAAACACCATTTCATTCGAGAACATGTGGCCAACGGAGCCATACACCTCGAATACGTTGAATCGAAGTCTAACTTGGCAGATATATTTACTAAACCCCTACCCGAAGCCGAATTTAGTCTATTAAGATGAAAATTGGGCATGTGCGTAATAGAATAGGTACTTGCAAATTATATGCTCTTACTACTATTTCTTTAATTTCATGGAACTAGCATAGGACATACCTTAGATATCATGCACCTATAGATTTAAGAAGCCAGTACATCTCACAACACATAGGACTAATGTGTTTGTGTACTTAGCCACGTAGATGGGCGTGAGATGTTAGGACCTTACTCCTGGTTCCAGATGTAGAGCTAGTGCATCACTATGAACCACGGAGTATAATCATACATACTAAGGCTACGACCGAGATTGGTTGATCTTTTATATCAATCAAGACAAATATGAGTCGAACATTTTATAGATGAACTTATTTTCACTATATTATTTTCAAAATAATATGGAACATGCTTGGACTTTAAAATTAAAACTTATTTTTTATTCCACACACATCCTCACTCTTTTCGATATATGGCAAATGGGGGAGAAAAAGGCCAAAGTTAAGGGATCAATTTTTTTATGGCCAAGGCTTACTTAACTTTAAGTTAACAAAACAAGTTAAGGGAACTCTTAACTTAAACACATTTAGTTAAACATGTTTTCGTTAACAATACAATAATTTACTTAACTCTTACTTAACTTGTTAACAAAAAGTATTTTACTTAACTTGTTAACAAAATGAAGTAAAGGCCAAGGTTAAGAAATCAATTTTTTGATTTCTTAACTTAAAACTAATTTTAAATACTATGGCCGATATTAAGCAATTTCGGTTACTTAATTTTTTTTTTAGTAGCAAATATCAAGGGGGAGAGTTAAAACTCTTTCTCAAGTACTCACCTTCGATCAAGGGGGAGGATTCCTCAAGGGGGAGCACTTGAAATAGAGTTTTTATATACTCCTGCTCATTCATGCATATCTCTTACTCATTTTACTTAATGCACTTAATTTATTTTTCTTAACTTTGTATGCGGGTTTGCCATAAATCAAAAAGGGGGAGATTGTTGGTGCAGCAGGCACCTAAGTCGAACCTGAGTTTTGATTATAGCAAATGATACAAAGTTAAGATCATATTGTTTTCTCACGAGCTGAATCGAGTGTGCAGAAAATTGCTATAGCTGGAGCTGAAGGCTAGCGACACCCGGAGGAAGCCGTGGTGGTCGGGCGACACTCAAGTGACTTCGGAGGAAGCCGAAGGAATTGAGTGGAAGGCCGGAAGCAAAAGCAACACGTAAGTATCGAGGTAAGCTCGTGTGTGCGAGTGTAAGGTCGTATCCTCGTTACGGGGAAAGAATTAAGCGTAGATCTGACCCAAGACATCTCATAGGTGGTCTAGGTCGAGATCAGACGGTCGACGACCGTCGAAATAATGTTTTCTTTAAGCTAACATTGCCTTGCAGCCAGCATCAGTCGACTGCCAACCTGAAGGACTCGACTGTCGTCCATCAGTCGGGTGACTACGGCTAGCACTCGGTGATCTGCCGATCGGTCATTGGTGATGGCAATCGATCATTCTCGAGGAGTCAAGGTTTATCACCAAATTTCAAGGGGAGTGGTGCTCAAATATGATTGGCTAGGGTTCCTCTCGAAAAGGGGCTCAAAGGCTATAAAATTAGGTCCTAACCTAGGGTTTTAACTACAATTCTAAGTGCTCAAAAGCTTCATCGACTGACTCTCGACGACTCTCGACAACCTAGCTTAAGGTCTTTCTTTTTAGTTGTTGGTATAATCCTTGTTATTGTTTTCAATATTGCAACTCTTTTTCTCGAGGTTTTTCTATCGTTGCATTTTACTTTAATAGAAGAGAGGGTTTGTCTCTCTATCATTTTGCTTCGAAAGTTTTTTATAATCGACAAACTCCTACCTCCAACGAGGAGGAGTGTTTTAGTGAATTGCCCTCCGTACACGGTCTAGGACCGTTAGGGCCTTGGAGTAGTAGCCGAAGGCTACGAACCAAGTAAAAAAATAAACTTGTCTCTTTTTGTTTCATTTACATTTCCGCTGCGTATATTTGTCTTGAAACGAATTCGAAAGAAAAAGGCTTTTCGCTATTCACCCCCCCCCCTCTAGCGAACCGCATCGATCCAATACTATACATAGATGACATTTTGTTAATTGACAACAATGTCAAGGTGTTATCGGACGTAAAGGTATGGTTGTCCAAACAATTTGACATGAAGGACTTGGGTGAAGTGGGAAACATCCTTGGGATCAAGGTTATAAGGGATCACAAGAAAAGGATGTTGTTCTTATCTCAAGCTTCATACATAGACACCATTATGTATCGTTTTAGCATGCAAAACTTCAAGAAAGGTTTTCTACCTTTCTGGCATGGAGTTCCATTATCTAATGAGATGTGTCCTAGAACATCTAAGGAGATAGAGGAGATGAAGGCGGTTCCTTATGCCTCGGCCGTAGGTAGCCTCATGTATGCGATGCTATGTACGAGACCGGATATCTGCTTTGTCATGGGCATGGTCAGCAGATATCAGAGTAATCCAGGACAGGGACATTGGACTGCAGTAAAGCATATATTGAAGTAGCTGAGAAGGAATAGGGATTATATGCTAGTTTACCAGGCAGACCAATTGCTCCCTGTGGGTTACACTAATTTCCACTTCCAATCAAACAGGAATAACAGTAAGTCTACATCAGATTTTGTGTTTACTTTGGAATATGGAGCCATTGTATGGAGGAGTGTCAAGCAGAAATGCGTGGCGGACTCCACCATGGAAGCTGAGTATGTTGCAGCCTCTAAGGACTTGGATGTGATTCCTGGTTTGCCTAGAACTATCACAATTTATTGTGATAATAGTTATGCAGTTGCAAACTTGATGGAACCACGAGCCCATAAGGCATGTAAACACATACAGCGCAAGTACCACTTGATACGAGAAATCGTAAAGAGAGGAGAAGTTGTTATGGCCAAGATTGCCTCAGTGGATAACCTGGCAGATCCTTTCACTAAGGCCCTTCCGACGTGAGCTTTTGATAGGCATGTTGAGGGAATGGGAATCAGATGTATGACAGTTTAAGGACAGCGTAGTCTTTTAGTATAAGTGGGAGATTGTTGCGATGTATACTGAAAAGTCTTTCTTTTGTATGAACATCTTTATTTTTAAATAAGAATCACATGATCATTGTTTGCATATTTATAGTTATGCATATTTGTCTGATACATTATATTTTAGATAACATGGTGTGTATTGTAACACAGGAGATCATGTTATCGGTTCATTGTAAAGTATAAGTAAAGTCTCACAACTGAGAAGTTATGGACCAACCATTAGCATGGTTGTGGTTTGATTTGGTATTGGTTTGTCTTGACCAAAGAATCACACTAGTTCACTTTGTGTGTATTGAGAAAGACTGACATAGAGGCGATTCGATTTATTGCTGACGACATAATCGAATCAAATCTCAGATATTATGTTGTACAGGCTCTTAATCCCGATATAATAACGGGCACATATACTTAGTATTCATTTCTTTGATTTACCAATGGTCGAGATTTATAGAGTAAATCGATAGGCTCGGTAAATTAAGAATTTATATTATTTATATGGTGTGTCTTTGATTATAGGAGGAAACTGTGTCCCATATATTAGGATGATGATGTCCCCTTGAGGAGCTCATAAGGTTCATCAGGTAAACTCTGCAGGTGGACTTGGTCCGACATGATTATAAGGTTGAGTGGTACTACTCATGGAGTTAGATTTTGATTAATTAATTATCAATAAATTAATTAATCGTCGGACATTCGAGATCTTAAACACGGGGAGAAATATCTGCAAATAATATATGGAGCCCATGTTATCTTATGGGGGTTGGTGAGGTTGATCAATGATAATCCTCTAGTGGATTGGATTATCATTAATGGATCAGAATTTATACCTTTGTTCTTTCGGCGAGGACAGTCCACCTTCCAATGTCCAGTCTGCTTGCAAGTGAAGCACTTGCCTTTTGGCTTCTTCACTCCTGCCTGAGGTCCTACTGCCACTTTCTTTGCTCAACCTTGCTTCTTCTTCTTCTTCTCTTTCGGTTTAGAAGTAGAATCCTTCTGAGCAACCATGGCTTGAGCGCTTTGACAAAAAAGCCCCTCTGCCGCCTGGAGTTCTGTCAAAAGCTCCGCCAACGAATACAACCTCTTGTTCATGTTGTAGTTGAGGCGGAACTGCTCAAAACTCCTAGGCAGAGACTGGAGAATAATATCGACCTGGGTTTCCCCATCGATCTCAGCTCCGAGGACTTCCATCTCATTCAGATGAGCCATCATCTTGAGAACATGGTCCCTGACAGGTGTTCCCTCGATCATGGTGGTCGTCATCAAGTTCCTCATAGTCTCCTGTCTGGCCGCCCTACTCTGATGTCTGAAAAGTTCCTTGAGATTGAGCATCATGTCATAAGTCGTGGCCATGGCCTGATGCTGATGTTGCAGCACATTTGACATAGATGCCAAAATATAACACCGTGCCATCTCATCTGCCTTGATCCATTTCTTATAACTCTCTTTCTCCTTTTCATCAGAGTCATCGGTGGGCTTAGGAGGACAGACCTCGAAGAGTACAAATTTGTACTCCTCTGCAGTTAAGACAATATCCAAATTTCTTTTCCAATCAATATAATTTGTTCCAGTAAGTTTATTTTCTTTTAATATCATAGCAAGTGGGTTGAAAGCCATTTGAAAAAACCTAAGAATCACAATGATCAAAATATAAGATTTTAAATATCATTGATTCCTCAAACAATAAAATTTCGAAATCAACCAACACCTCAAAACACCCAGAATATCGCATGCCACGATAGTGTGGATGTATACGAATTCTACATTTGTAAGAGGAGGTTTAACCGATTAATTTTATTATCTTGTCAACCTTACTTTTTGACAAATAAAATTAATAGTTGGTTCATCTTTGGCCCTACAAATAAAAGCAGTGACTCCGATGGGGAGGATACTTTTTATTTGCATCTAAGTGTGCACCATTACACGATACTAAGAAAATTATCTCGGATTATGTACCTTACCGATGGGGAAGTACACACACTCCTAAATAATTTCCTATAACCATTATTTGACTTAGTGATCCGCAAACAGACTCATCCGATGGGGAGGAAGGCACTCAGAGCCGACGGGTAAGTTTGTTGCATCACACATCAAATTGTAATGGAGGCCGCGGGAATTAATTAAAATGTCCCTCTCCCACTTAGTAAATTGACAGTGAGGAATTTTCAAGCACACACAACTGTTGGGTTTCCGGCACCGCGGCGTGTGTGTGTTCGATCATGTTTCGTAAACATGAGCACAGCGGAAGCAATTAAAAATAATAAATCTATATTTATTACAACACACAAAACACACGCATGCTATTACAACAAGTGTAGACATAACCGTAAATTAAAATTTGCAATAAAAGAAAATTATCTACGTTATACCTTCCGTATGACGTGTAGCGGGAACGGCATCAACCGGAACGATCCTCGTAAGAATCGTCTCTATCCGTATCCATGCCGAGCTCCTCGGGATGACTTCAATTCGCTAAGTCACGAGCTTCGTCTTCGTGCGGGTTACTAGCCTCGTGTTGAAGACGACATGATCGAGAGATGATCACGATCCGAATCCAAATTCGGATCCTAAAACGAGTTCTCAAAACTCGCTTCTCCGGAGAGGTATTCGTCAACCGTTTGACGAATCCTTCGTCCCCCACCTCAGAGGATTACCGGAGATCAAATCCCCGGTAAGTTAGCCGCTGTCGGAGCACTAACCGTCGTCCAAACGACGCTGCGACGAGAGGAGGAGATGCTGTCCAGAAAACTGGACAGCTTGGTGGAGGATATAGGCGCCGGCCAACCAAGGAAAGAAAAGCCTCACCTTTATGCCAAACCTATAGGGGATCACCGGAGGGTCGCCGGAGTGTTCACCGGCTGAAGCTTGGTCACCGGCAATGACTTGGACGGCGGCACAAAGGATGGGCGGCGGCACTTAGGGTTGGGGGCCGAATTCACCAACAAGGGGTGGGCGGCAACTCTATGTTGGGCGGCAACAACTTGATTAGGGTTTAAGCCCTATTTTATAGAGAACTAATTCTCTTAATGGTTAATGGATCATATCCATAAAGCCCGTTAACCCACTCCATTAAGATAAGTTAAAATAAACCAAACCATGATGGTTTATTTTAAGTTAAAACGAACCGAACCAACCTTTGGTTCATTCGTTTAATATAAACCAAACCCTTTGGTTTATTCTCATCCATTGGATTAGAACCAAACCATTTTGGTCCATCCATTATGTCTTCATAAGACACGGCCCATCCATGCTTCCATTGCGACTGAAATAATTTCATGCTCGCTTTATGTTTGGTCCAACCAAACATAGTTTCTCTCGGTCTGAGAATCCCATTCTCAAGCTCGTTTTAAATCCTTTGGATTACACTCACAGTGGTGACCAAATAGGTTCTCGGTTTATGTTGGCCGTCTATAATTAACCATTAATTATAGAACGATCATGAGTGGCACCTAGTAGTACATCATGATCCCCAATTAACCAAAAAGATCAACGGTTGATCCAGAACTATTTCTGAAACCCTTCAGTAGCTCGAATTAATCGTGCCCCATTCCCTTCACTCATCTTATACCCACTTGGTTCAGGACATGGTCTATTGTGTCAGTCCCCACTAGGCTGACTACGTCACACCTAGCCCAAGTATCATTTCCTCGTCCTACGGATTCTAGTTACTCCACATGTATCGAAGAGTACTTTACTCTAAACATGTAATGCTTTGGCCAAAGACTTTAGTAACAATCCGACGAGAGCCATGGGTATACATCTCCTCGCAAGGAGTGGTGAATCCTTTATAGGCTATTCAAACACCTTCGATCACTTCGACTTATACCCAATCATCCCGGGTCCACATCTCCTGAGAGATGTTTGCTTAAGATGTCAAAGCATAAGTCTCCATGATCAAGATGACTTGAATACCGCAAGTCAAAGGAACATCGCACTTAAGCCACAGTAAGAACTTCATTGACATATCTATATATGCAGAGAACCATATGAAGTCTTACTACCGTCACTCCAATGAACTAGTTACCATAACTAGCATCCACGATTAACTCCGACATCACTATGTCTCCACCAAAGGAGAATCACCGCTTGATACACCAAGGAGTATACCTGTAGTCTCGGCTGCACTGATGGTGTCCAAATCCATCAATTCATCAACTAGGATAATTCCGATACATCACAATTACACATGTAGAGATACTCACTAGTTGTGATCCAATCACAAATTCTCTCATGCCGTGAATCGATCGTGACATTCAAGAAATGAGTTTAAGATCCAATCAAATACATAAAACATGTATACTCAAATAGTGAATCTTCATTTATCATATAAATGGTTCATACATAAGGCGATTGCCTTAGGACATCTCTCATATATTACTAACAGACTCCCACTTGGCCTAATGCCAATCGCTACGGTCTCCAATACCATAAGCTCTAACATGACCCTCAAACTTACTTTGAGGTAATGCTTTAGTCAAAGGATCCGCTAAGTTCCTTTCAGTGGGAATTTTCTCGATTTGTATTTCGTTCCTACTTATGATCTCTCTGATAAGATGATAGCGGCGAAGCACATGTTTGGATCATTGATGAGACCACATCAAGTTCATAGATGAACTACTTGATCCAAACCACTTCCTTTGCTGCTTCCAAAGCTGCAACGTATTCTGCCTTAGTGGCAGAATCCGCTATAGTCTCAAGCTTGGAACCTTTCCAACTTATTGCACCTCCATTCTAGGTGAATACTTACCCAGACTAAGACATGGAATCATCCTTGTCTGTCTGGATCTGGCATCCGTATACCCACGTATCACCATGTACCCTTCTCCATATATTAGGAACACATCCTTAGTTCTTCTCAAGTACTTAAGGATCGTCTTAACAGCCGCCCAATGATCCATTCTTGGATCGGATTGGTATCTGCTCGTGACACTCAAAGCGTACGATACATCGGGCCTCGTACATAACATAGCATACATGATAGATCCTATTGCGGATGCATAGGGAATCTTACTCATGCAAATCATCTCGTCTTCTGTGCGCGGACACATAGACTTCGAAAGGTGTACCCCATGCCTGATGGGCAGATAACCTTTCTTGGATTCCGACATGCTAAACCTCTTTAGCACTCGGTCTATATATGTAGACTGCGAAAGACCAAGCAACCGTTTCGATCTATCTCTATAGATCTTAATCCCAAGGATGTAGGTTGCTTCTCCCAGGTCTTTCATGGAGAATGTCTTGGATAACCAAACCTTAACTGACTGTAAGATTGACACATCGTTTCCTATAAGTAATATGTCATCGACATACAATACTAGGAACACGAATGCACTCCCACTAACCTTCTTGTACACACAAGGTTCGTCTGGATTTTGTGAGAAATCAAACTTTTTGATCATCTCATCAAAACGGATATTCCAGCTCCTGGATGCTTGCTTCAATCCATAAATGGACCGTCGCAATTTGCATACCTTGGTTTTATCAACCGATGTGAAACCCTCAGGCTGTATCATATACACGTCCTCGAGCAGGTTTCCAGTAAGGAAAGCTATTTTCACATCCGTCTACCATATCTCATAATCATAATGAGCCGCTATGGCCAGGAGCATCCGAATGGATTTAAGCATAGCTACAGGTGAATAGGTTTCGTCATAATCAACACCTTGTTTTTGACGATATCCTTTCGCCACCAATCTAGCCTTATAGGTAATCACATTACCATCCATGTCGGTTTTCTTCTTGAAAACCCACTTGCACCCTATAGGCTTTATGCCTCAGTGGGTCAACCAAGTTCCAAACTTGGTTTTCATACATGGAATCCATACTTCATGGCATCAAGCCACTTATCCCTTTCGAACTTGTCAAGACTTCTTCATAACCCGGTAGGCTCCTCATCATCAATGAGTAACACGTCGCTCGATTCACTTACGAAATCCATATCTCTCGAATGTTGCGTGTTCTACCAGATCTACGAAGATGTGGTGTTACAATATTGATTGCTCATCACACTATGAGTTGTCGGCTATTGTGCTTCACTGTATCTCATCAATGTCTATTTGAGTCTCTCGAGCCTCCTCAAGCTCGACGACACTCCTGCTTTCTTGCAAGAGAAACTCTTTCTCTAGAAACACAAAGATGCCTTGAAACAAACACCTTTTGTTCCACAGGATGATAGAATTGGTAACCCCTTGTTTCCTTAGGGTATCCAATAAATAGACATTTATCAGACTTAGCATCCAATTTGTCTGATACAGTCTGCTTCACATAAGCAGGACAACCCCATATCTTCAAGTAAGATACATGAGGTTTCTTACTATTCCATATCTCATATGGAGTAGTTGAGACTACCTTGGTAGGCATTCTGTTTAACAAGTAAACAATATCAAGTGCATAACCCCAAAAGGACTTGGGAAGAGTTGCATGATTCATCATTGACCTGACCATGTCCAACAAGGTCCGGTTACGCCTCTCAGATACACCATTATGCTGTGGTGTATAGGGTGGAGTCCATTGAGACAATATGCCATTGTCTCTTAGATAATCAAGAAACTCTTGACTTAAGTATTCACCACCTCGATCCGATCGAAGTATTTTAATACTCTTGTCATGTTGTTTCTCTACTTCATTTCTGAATTCTTTGAACCTTTCAAAGGTTTCAGACTTGTGTTTCATCAAGAACACATACCCAAACCGTGAGTGATCATCGGTGAAGGTAATGAAGTAGCTATAGCCTCCTAAAGCTTGAGTTGACATAGGTCCACATACATCGATGTATTAGACCTAGTAACTCTCCCACTGCTCACCTTTTCCGTAAAGGTAACTTAGTCATCTTGCCTTTTAAGCATGATTCGCATGTATCGTATGAATCCAATTCAAACGATTCCAGAATTCCACATCGGTGTAATTCGGACATGCGTTTCTTGCTTACATGGCCAAGACGACAATGCCACATGTAGGAGTCTATTTGATTATCCTTTCGAGCACTCTTGTTGCTCGCTTCGATATTGCAAATGTCACTGGATACGTCCAACGTATAAACACCATTGCTTAAAGTTCCAGTCCCATAAAGAACCCCATTAAAAATTATGTAACAACAATTGTTACTAAACGTCAAATGGAAACCATTTCTATTTAAACAAGAAATAGAAATGATGTTCTTTATCAACAAAGGAATATAAAAGCAATTGTCCAGTTCTAAGACAAGTCCTGCAGGAAGTTTCAACAAATACGTTCCGATGGCGAGTGCAGCAACCTTTGCTTCATTCCCAACACGTAAATTTGACTCTCTCTTGACGAGTCTTCTTCTATTCCTTAGCCCATGTATGTCATTACATATATGTGAGCCACACCCAGTATCCAATACCCAAGTGTCTAAGGAAATAGAATGACAATCAATAAAGAAGATTTCTGAAGAAGATGGGGCATCCGATGCCTTATCCTTCTTCACGGACTCTTGATAAACCTTGCAATTTCTTCGCCAATGACCCTCCTTGCCATAATGATGGCAAGTGCCCTTTTGAGCTGGTTCTGCCTTTTAGCCTTTTTCTTCTTCCCCTTCTGTTGTTCCTTTGACTCCCTCTTAGAACCTTTCTTCGAGGAATCAACTAACAACACTGTCCCCTACTCATGCTTCTCAGAAGGCTCCACAGTCTTCAGCATGTTGAGCAGTACCACAGATGAACCTCCTCGCATCTCAGAGGTGAAGAGGAGCTTGGAGACTTCGAACCTTTCGAATCTCACTTGCTCATCAACCAACTCACAGAGATGAAGGACTACGATATGAGCATCCATATGCTCATGCTGCTTTCGTAGCTTGGGTTCCATCGCGGCTAGCATGATGCAACTCATTTGTTCGGAATCACTCACATGTTTCTGATAGGCCAACAATTGGTCCAAAGTTGCATCGTCACTAGGACGAGCGGGAAGAGGCGCTTCGAGGACATACACAAGCTTTTCACCTTGAGAACAATTCTCATGTTTCTAAGCCAGTCCAAGAAGTTCGGCCTAGTCAATTTATTTGAATCCAAAATGGAACGCAAATTCAAACACATCATGATCAATATATTAACTTAGAAATACAAAACGAGCATATATGAGAAAGATAATTTTAAAAATGCATCAATATACATTTATAAATCCCATTCATTTTTCTAATTTCAAAAACCCCTAAATCACTTCGGGAGATTGTAGGTCCATCTCCGAATGGGCTGATATCCATCATAGATAAGAACGACCTTGTTGTGAGTCCAACAAGTCATTCTTAGCTAAGATGGTGGGTATCTAGTATACCGATTACATATCATGTATATGTAACTATCACAATGTGCTATCAACTAATTGAATGTTTACACATACATTGGGTTGTTAACACATTAACAAGTATGCATCATATGCATAGCACCCAACTTCACCTCTCTTCACATCGACCTTGGAGTGAGTCCAACAAATCGATGCTCCAAGTTAAAGCCGACCCATTAATCGCGAAATAGTTTTAATATGGTTAGAGCGCATTCAACCAATTAGCCAGGCTTGGAGTGAGTCCAACAACCCAAACTAACGATTGACCTCTGACTCTTACCATATTAGAGTTAAACTATTCCAATGATTTGAACATGTTCAGGTTCGAGCCGGGCTTGGAGTGAGTCCAACAACCCAAACAAGAAACAGAACTCTGGTTCTAACCATATTAATGGAAGGTGTAGGCTTTAATATTGAGTTAGGGTTTATTATGTCTCATCCTCTTTGCATGCAAATTACTATTATCTACTTGGCATGGCATAAATGGCATACATCTACATGTCACGACACGCATGGCATAATGTTATGCATCTAATGCAATTACATGACATACAATTATGTCATGTATATAATTTCCTTATATGTCATAACTATTTATGGAAATAAAATATGTTTAAGATTTGATTCTCCAAATCAAATCATAATTAAATTAGGAAACAAATTTCCAAATCTAATCATATATTTTATTCATGGAATTATTTGATTAAAGAAAATCTATTTAGGAAACCAATTTCCTAAATCATTAAAACTACTTATGGAAATAAAATATTTTTTAAGATTTGATTTCCCAAATCAAATCATGATTAAATTAGGAAACAAATTTCCAGAATCTAATCAAATATTTTATTTATGGAAAATATCAATTTCCATAAATACTTCCAAATTTCCAAAAGTGGAAGATTTCCATAAATACTTCTAGACTTTCCAAAATTGAAAAATTTCCATAAATACTTCTAAATTTCCAAAATTTAGAAAATTTCCAGAAATACATTATGACTATCGCAAAACCATTTTTACGATTATGTCGAAACACAACCTGGGCTCAGATACCACTGTTGGGTTTCCGGCACCGCGGCGTGTGTGTGTTCGATCATGTTTCGTAAACATGAGCACAGCGGAAGCAATTAAAAATAATAAATCTATATTTATTACAACACACACAACACACGCATGCTATTACAACAAGTGTAGACATAACCGTAAATTAAAATTTGCAATAAAAGAAAATTATCTACATTATACCTTCCGTATGAAGTGTAGCGGGAACGGCATCAACCGGAACGATCCTCGTAAGAATCGTCTCTATCCGTATCCACGCCGAGCTCCTCGGGATGACTTCGCTAAGTCACGAGCTTCGTCTTCGTGCGGGTTACTAGCCTCGTGTTGAAGACGACGTGATCGAGAGATGATCACGATCCGAATCCAAATTCGGATCCTAAAACGAGTTCTCGAAACTCGCTTCTCCGGAGAGGTATTCGTCAACCGTTTGACGAATCCTTCGTCCCCCACCTCAGAGGATTACCGGAGATCAAATCCCCGGTAAGTTAGCCGCTGTCGGAGCACTAACCGTCGTCCAAACGACGCTGCGACGAGAGGAGGAGATGCTGTCCAGAAAACTGGACAGCTTGGTGGAGGATATAGGCGCCGGCCAACCAAGGAAAGAAAAACCTCACCTTGATGCCAAACCTATAGGGGATCACCGGAGGGTCGCCGGAGTGTTCACCGGCTAAAGCTTGGTCGCCGGCAATGACTTGGACGGCGGCACAAAGGATGGGCGGCGACACTTAGGGTTGGGCGCCGAATTCACCAACAAGGGGTGGGCGGCAACTCTATGTTGGGCGGCAACAACTTGATTAGGGTTTTGGCCCTATTTTATAGAGAACTAATTCTCTTAATGGTTAATGGATCATATCCATAAAGCCCGTTAACCCGCTCCATTAAGATAAGTTAAAATAAACCAAACCATGATGGTTTATTTTAAGTTAAAACGAACCGAACCAACCTTTGGTTCATTCGTTTAATATAAACCAAACCCTTTGGTTTATTCTCATCCATTGGATTAGAACCAAACCATTTTGGTCCATCCATTATGTCTTCATAAGACTTGTGTATTCACCACCTCTTGACTTAAGTATTCACCACCTCGATCCGATCGAAGTATTTTAATACTCTTGTCATGTTGTTTCTCTACTTCATTTCTGAATTCTTTGAACGTTTCAAAGGCTTCAGACTTGTGTTTCATCAAGAACACATACCCAAACCGTGAGTGATCATCGGTGAAGGTAATGAAGTAGCTATAGCCTCCTAAAGCTTGAGTTGACATAGGTCCACATACATCAGTATGTATTAGACCTAGTAACTCTCCCACTCGTTCACCTTTTCCCGTAAAAGGTAACTTAGTCATCTTGCCTTTTAAGCATGATTCGCATGTATCGTATGAATCCAATTCAAACGATTCCAGAATTCCACATCGGTGTAATTCGGACATGCCTTTCTTGCTTACATGGCCAAGACGACAATGCCACATGTAGGAGTCTATTTGATTATCCTTTCGAGCACTCTTGTTGCTCGCTTCGATATTGCAAATGTCACTGGATACGTCCAACGTATAAACACCATTGCTTAAAGTTCCAGTCCCATAAAGAACCCCATTAAAAATTATGTAACAACAATTGTTACTAAACGTCAAATGGAAACCATTTCTATTTAAACAAGAAATAGAAATGATGTTCTTTATCAACAAAGGAATATAAAAGCAATTGTCCAGTTCTAAGACAAGTCCTGCAGGGAGTTTCAACAAATACGTTCCGATGGCGAGTGCAGCAACCTTTGCTTCATTCCCAACACGTAAATTTGACTCTCCCTTGACAAGTCTTCTTCTATTCCTTAGTCCATGTATGTCATTACATATATGTGAGCCACACCCAGTATCCAATACCCAAGTGTCTAAGGAAATAGAATGACAATCAATAAAGAAGATTTCTGAAGAAGATGGGGCATCCGATGCCTTATCCTTCTTCACGGACTCTTGATAAACCTTGCAATTTCTTCGCCAATGACCCTCCTTGCCATAATGATGGCAAGTGCCCTTTTGAGCTGGTTCTGCCTTTTAGCCTGTTTCTTCTTCCCTTACATTGTTCCTTTGACTCCCTCTTAGAACCTTTCTTGAGGAATCAACTAACAACACTGCCCCTACTCATGCTTCTCGTAAGGCTCCACAGGTCTTGACAAAGATGTTGAGCGACTACAGATGAACCTCCTCGCATCTCGAGAGAGGTGAAGAGGAGCTTGGAGACTTCGAACCTTTGAATCTCACTTGCTCATCAACCAACTCACAAAGATGAAGGACTACGATATGAGCATCCATATGCTCATGCTGCTTTCGTAGCTTGGGTTCCATCGCGGCTAGCATGATGCAACTCATTTGTTCAGAATCACTCACATGTTTCTGATAGGCCAACAATTGGTCCAAAGTTGCATCGTCACTAGGACGAGCGGGAAGAGGCGCTTCGAGGACATACACAAGCTTTTCACCTTGAGAACAATTCTCAAGTTTCTAAGCCAATCCAAGAAGTTCAGCCCAGTCAATTTATTTGAATCCAAAATGGAACGCAAATTCAAACACATCATGATCAATATATTAACTTAGAAATACAAAACGAGCATATATGAGAAAGATGATTTTAAAAATGCATCAATATACATTTATAAATCCCATTCATTTTTCGAATTTCAAAAACCCCAAAATCACTTCGGGAGATTGTAGGTCCATCTCCGAATGGGCTGATATCCATCATAGATAAGAACGACCTTGGAGTGAGTCCAACAAGCCATTCTTAGCTATGATGGTGGGTATCTAGTATACCGATTACATATCATGTATATGTAACTATCACAATGTGCTATCAACTAATTGAATTATTACACATACATTGGGTTGTTAACACATTAACAAGTATGCATCATATGCATAGCACCCAACTTCACCTCTCTTCACATCGACCTTAGAGTGAGTCCAACAAATCGATGCTCCAAGTTAAAGCCGACCCATTAATCGCGAAATAGTTTTAATATGGTTAGAGCGCATTCAACCAATTAGCCAGGCTTGGAGTGAGTCCAACAACCCAAACTAACGATTGACCTCTGACTCTTACCATATTAGAGTTAAACTATTCCAATGATTTGAACATGTTCAGGTTCGAGCCGGGCTTGGAGTGAGTCCAACAACCCAAACAAGAAACAGAACTCTGGTTCTAACCATATTAATGGAAGGTGTAGGCTTTAATATTGAGTTAGGGTTTATTATGTCTCATCCTCTTTGCATGCAAATAACTATTATCTACTTGGCATGGCATACATGACATACATCTACATGTCATGACACGCATGGCATAATGTTATGCATCTAATGCAATTACATGACATACAATTATGTCATGTATATAATTTCCTTATATGTCATAACTATTTATGGAAATAAAATATGTTTAAGATTTGATTCTCCAAATCAAATCATAATTAAATTAGGAAACAAATTTCCAAATCTAATCATATATTTTATTCATGGAATTATTTGATTAAAGAAAATCTATTTAGGAAACCAATTTCCTAAATCATTAAAAATACTTATGGAAATAAAATATTTTTTAAGATTTGATTTCCCAAATCAAATCATGATTAAATTAGTAAACAAATTTCCAGAATCTAATCAAATATTTTATTTATGGAAAATATCAATTTCCATAAATACTTCCAACTTTCCAAAAGTGGAAGATTTCCATAAATACTTCTAGACTTTCCAAAATTGAAAAATTTCCATAAATACTTCTAAATTTCAAAAATTTAGAAAATTTCCAGAAATACATTATGACTATCGCAAAACCATTTTTACGATTATGTCGAAACACAACCTGGGCTCTGATACCACTGTTGGGTTTCCGGCACCGCGGCGTGTGTGTGTTCGATCATGTTTCGTAAACATGAGCACAGTGGAAGCAATTAAAAATAATAAATCTATATTTATTACAACACACACAACACACGCATGCTATTACAACAAGTGTAGACATAACCGTAAATTAAAATTTGCAATAAAAGAAAATTATCTACGTTATACCTTCCGTATGACGTGTAGCGAAACGGCAACAGCGGAGCGATCCTCGTAAGAATCGTGCAGATCCGTATCCACGCCGAGCTCCTCGGGATGACTTCGCTAAGTCACGAGCTTCGTCTTCGTACGGGTTACTAGCCTCGTGTTGAAGACGACGTGATCGAGAGATGATCACGATCCGAATCCAAATTCGGATCCTAAAATGAGTTCTCAAAACTCGCTTCTCCGGAGAGGTATTCGTCAACCGTTTGACGAATCCTTCGTCCCCCACCTCAGAGGATTACCGGAGATCAAATCCCCGGTAAGTTAGCCGCTGTCGGAGCACTAACCGTCGTCCAAACGACGCTCTGACGAGAGGAGGAGATGCTGTCCAGAAAACTGGACAGCTTGGTGGAGGATATAGGCGCCATCCAACCAAGGAAAGAAAAGCCTCTCCTTGATGCCATACCTATAGGGGATCACCGGAGGGTCGCCGGAGTGTTCACCGGCTGAAGCTTGGTCGCCGGCAATGACTTGGACGGCGGCACAAAGGATGGGCGGCGGCACTTAGGGTTGGGCGCCGAATTCACCAACAAGGGGTGGGCGGCAACTCTATGTTGGGCGGTAACAACTTGATTAGGGTTTTGGCCCTATTTTATAGAGAACTAATTCTCTTAATGGTTAATGGATCATATCCATAAAGCCCGTTAACCCGCTCCATTAAGATAATTTAAAATAAACCAAACCATGATGGTTTATTTTAAGTTAAAACGAACCGAACCAACCTTTGGTTCATTCGTTTAATATAAACCAAACCCTTTGGTTTATTCTCATCCATTGGATTAGAACCAAACCATTTTGGTCCATCCATTATGTCTTCATAAGACACGGCCCATCCACGCTTCCATTGCGACTGAAATAATTTCATGCTCGCTTTATGTTTGGTCCAACCAAACATAGTTTCTCTCGGTCTGAGAATCCCATTCTCAAGCTCGTTTTAAATCCTTTGGATTACACTCGTTGTGCGTGTGACAAAATAGGTTCTCGGTTTATGTTGGTCGTCTATAATTAACCATTAATTATGGAACGATCATCAGTGGCACCTAGTAGTACATCATGATCCCCAATTAACCGAAAAGATCAACGGTTGATCCAAAACTATTTCTGAAACCCTTCAGTAGCTCGAATTAATCGTGCCCCATTCCCTTCACTCATCTTATACCCACTTGGTTCAGGACATGGTCTATAGTGTCAGTCCCCACTAGGCTGACTACGTCACACCTAGCCCAAGTATCATTTCCTCGTCCTACTGATTCTAGTTACTCCACATGTATCGAAGAGTACCTTACTCTAAACATGTAATGCTTTGGCCAAAGACTTTAGTAACAATCCGACGAGAGGCCATGGGTATACATCTCCTCGCAAGGAGTGGTGAATCCTTTATAGGCTATTCAAACACCTTCGATCACTTCGACTTATACCCAATCATCCCGGGTCCACATCTCCTTTGAGATGTTTGCTTAAGATGTCAAAGCATAAGTCTCCATGATCAAGATGACTTGAATACCGCAAGTCAAAGGAACATCGCACTTAAGCCACAGTAAGAACTTCATTGACATATCTATATATGCAGAGAACCATATGAAGTCTTACGGCTGGTCACTCCAATGAACTAGTTACCATAACTAGCATCCACGATTAACTCTGGACATCACTATGTCTCCAGCCAGTGAGAATCAGCTGCTTGGTTACACCAAGGAGTATACCTCATGCTAGTCTCGACAGAATTGATGGTGTCCAAATCCATCAATTCATCGACTAGGGATAATTCCGATACATCACAATTACACATGTAGAGATACTCACTAGTTGTGATCCAATCACAAATTCTCTCATGCTGTGAATCGTATCGTGGACATTCAGTAAATGAGTTTAAGATTCAATCAAATACATAAAACATGTATACTCAAATAGTGAATCTTCATTTATCATATAAATGGTTCATACATAAGGCGATTGCCTTAGGACATCTCTCATATATTACTAACAGACTCCCACTTGGCCTAATGCCAATCGCTACGGTATCCAATACCATAAGCTCTAACATGACCCTCAAACTTACTTTGAGGTAATGCTTTAGTCAAAGGATCCGCTAAGTTCCTTTCAGTGGGAATTTTCTCGATTTGTATTTTGTTCCTACTGATGATCTCTCTGATAAGATGATCCGAGACAAGATAAACAATTTTAATTTACATCCATCGATCCTATACTCCACGAAGGAGTGTACAAATAATCTAGATCAAAAGTAAACTAAAATGAGTGGCTAAACAATGCCATATTTAATTACAAAAATTAAATACTAATTTAGCCTCGTCAACCCCGAGGATTCAAATAATATACAATCACACACACATGCAATCACATACACACATATATAGCCATAATAGTTGGAACTTATGCCTACAACCAAAAAGTTATCCGACGCACATCCTACTATCATCCGGCATATACAATATATGATAAGTGAATGAAAGTAACCGAATCCAAAACACACAAAATCGAAAACCGTGGCTCTGATACCACTTTGATGGCATTGCTCCGAGGCTCGTTGGCTCGCATGTCCCCGGATTAAAATTTTCACTAATGAAAACTAATTCGGATGGGATGAGTTACCAAAGCACAACCAATTCGTCGTCGTGCTAACGACTTGAGCGATCGCTTTAAAAAACTAGTTGTTCAAGCAACAAAACTCTTCTAGTCGGTTAGCCGCGGAAGAGACGACGAACGGATCGCCGGTTTTTGTGTTTATCTTTGGGGTCCATGATTATACAAATATATATGGATGTAGACATGTATAATCAACACATACAAACATATTAATAAGAACATAAAAAGATCAATAATAAAAGTTGTAAAACTTTTATACCTCTCGATCTTCTATCGTATGTCCTAACCTCCTTGTAGACTTCGTGTGGGCGAAGATCCTCCACAAGTTGAAGCTTCCTAGAACACGCTCTTCCTTCCTTGCTCGCCCCGAACAAGAGGAAGTGTAGAAACAAAACTCATCTCTTATCTAGGACCAACCATCAAGCTCCAAGCATGATGTTTGTCGCAGGCCCAAAGAGAATAAAAGGATTGCCGACCAACCTTGAAGAAGGTTGCTGCCGACCAACCTTGATAGAGAAGAGGAGAGGATGCTCCGGCCAAGAGAGGAAGATGAGAAGCTAATCCCTTACCTTCTTGCCGCCGGCCACACCCCATGGGCAATGGGCGCCGGCCAACCATTTGGGTTCTAAACTCTAATCTTGCCGCCCAACCATTAGGGTTCTAAACCCTAATCTTGTCGCCCAAAGTCTCTCCCAAAACCCTAATCTTCTTAGCATTCGCCTTGCTGCCCAAGCCAAGAAGCCTTATTTATAGAGTTAGGCTTAAGCCTCCTTTTATTCTCCACCGTCGGATCTAGGGATTTAATCTCAACCATCGGATCTAGAGAATTAATCTCAACCGTCCGATCTAGAGATTTAATGTCCACCTTCGGATCTAGGGATTTAATCTCAACTGTCGGATCTAGAGAATTAATCTCAACCGTCGGATCTAGAGATTTAATCTCCACCGTCGGATCTAGAGTTTTGTTTAATCTCCACCGTCGGATCAAGGCTCCATGAGGTTTATATTAGGCTACGATAGGGACCATGAGGAGGATTTGGATCTTGGCCACTCGATGGATCGGAACCACACAAACATGATCCATCAATGATGTTCCATTCCACTAGAGGATCATCATTGAATTACCTCACCAACCCCCATAAATTAATATGGGCTTCATACATTATTTGTACATCCATCTCCCCGTGTTTAAGATATCGAATGTTCGTCAATTAATTGATTTACTGACCATCAATCAATTAACATCTAACTCCTCGAGTAGTACCACTCAACTTTATCATCATGTTGACTAAGTCAACCTGCAGGGTTTACACGATGAACCTTATGAGCTCCTCAAGGGGACATCATCAACCTAATATATAGGACACGATTTCCTCCAATAATTAACGATACACCATGTAAATAATATCATTTCCCAATTTACCGGGCATATTGATTTAATCCATATAAATCTCACCATTCGGTAAATCAAAGAAATAAATACAAAGTACATTTACCCGTTATTATATCGGGATTAAGAGCATGTACAACATAAGATCCGTGGTCCGATTCAATTATGTAGTCAGCAATAAATTGAATCACCTCTATGTCGGTCCTGCTCAATACACCTAAGTGTACTAGTGTAACTCTATGTTCAAGACAAAACAATACAAAGCTACACTACAACCATGCCAATGGTTTGTCCAAAACCATCTTGGTTGTGAGCCTCTACTTATATTCTACAAGGGACTGATAACATGATCTTTTATGCCACACCAAGCACCATGTTATCTACAATGTAAAGTATTAGACAATATGCACACATATAATAAATATAAAGTGCAAACAATGATCTTGTGATTCTTATTTCAAAATAAAAATGTTCATACAAAAGAGCTAGGCTTTCAGTATACATTCCAACAGGGCGTCGGCCAACAAGGAAGAAGAAAAAGAAGGAAACTATTTCCTTATTTGTGGCAGCCCAACTTCCAAACCCTAGCCGCCCAAACCCTAGCCCCTCTTCAATTGTTGTTGCCGACCACCCCCTTGCCTCCTTTTATAGAGTTAGGCATAAGCCTTGTTTTAATATCCACCCTTAGTTCTAGGGATTTAATCTCAACCGTCGGATCTAGAGATTTAATCTCAACCGTCGGATCTAGAGATTTAATCTCTACCATTGGATCTAGAGTTTTGTTTTCCATCATTGGATCTAGGCTTCATGATGTTTTAATAGGCTACAATAGGGACCGTGAGGAGGAGTTGGATCTTGCCCACCAAACGGATCAAGCCCACATAAAGTCCGATCCATTAACGATAATCCAATCCACTAGAGGATTATCATTGATCTACCTCACCAACCCCCATAAGATAACATGGGCTCCATATATTATTTGCAGATATTTCTCCTCATGTTTAAGATCTCAAATGTCCATCGATTAATTCATTTATTGACAATTAATTAATCAACATCTAACTCAAAGAGTAGTACCACTCAACCTTATCATCATGCCAGACCAAGTCCACCTGCAGTGTTTACTTGATGAACCTTATGAGCTCCTCAAGGGGACATCATCATCCTAATATATGAGACACAGTTTCCTCCTATAATCAAAGACACACCATATAAATAATATAATTTCTTAATTTACCTAGCCTATCGATTTACTCTATAAATCTCGCCCATTGGTAAATCAAAGAAATGAATACTAAGTATATGTGCCTGTTATTATATCGGGATTAAGAGCATGTACAACATAATATCTGAGGTTTGATTCGATTATATAGTCAAAAATAAATCGAATCACCTCTATGTCAGTCTTTCTCAATTCACACAAAGTGTACTAGTGTAATTCTATGGTCAAGACAAACCAATACCAAATCACACCACAACCATGCTAATGGTTGGTCAATAACCATCTCGGTTGTGAGCCTTTACTTATACTTTACAAAGAAACGATAACATGATCTCCTGTGTGACAATACACACCATGTTATCTACAATGTAATATATCAGACAAATATGCATAACTATAAATATGCAAACAATGATCATATGATTCTTATTTAAAAATAAAGATGTTCATACAAAAGAAAGACTTTTTAGTATACATCCCAACAATCTCCCACTTATATTAAAAAACTATGCTGTCCTTAAACTGCCATACATCTGATTCCCATTCCCTCAACATGCCTATCAAAAGCTCTCGCCGGAATGGCCTTAGTGAAAGGATCTGTCAGGTTATCCTCTAATGCAATCTTGGCCATAGTAACTTCTCCTCTCATTACGATTTCTCGTACCAGGTGGTACTTGCGCTCTATGTGTTTACTTGCTTTATGGGCTCGTGGTTCCTTCGAGTTTGCAACTGCACAACTATTATCACAATAAATTATGATAGTTCTAGGCGAACCAGGAATCACATACAAGCCCATCAAGAAGTTCCTGAGCCACAACTTCTTTGGCCGCCTTAGATGCTGCAACATACTCAGCTTCCATGGTGGAGTCCGCCACGCATTTCTGCTTGACACTCCTCCATACAATGGCTCCATCTTCAAAAGTAAACACAAAATCTGATGTAGACTTACTGTTATTCCTGTTTGATTGGAAGTCGAAATCAGTGTAACCCACAGGGAGCAATTTGTCTGCCTGGTAAACTAACATATAATCTCTAGTCATTCTCAGCTACTTAAATATATGCTTCACTGTAGTCCAATGTCCCTGTCCTGAATTACTCTGGTATCTGCTGACCATGCCCACGGCAAAGCAAATATCCGATCTCGTACATAGCATCGCACACACGAGGCTTCCTACAGCCACGACATAAGGAACCGCCTTCATCTCCTCTATCTCCTCAGATGTTCTAGGACACATCTCCTTAGATAATGGAACTCCATGCCTGAAAGGTAGAAAACCTTTCTTGAAGTTTTGCATGCTAAAACGATACATAATGGTGTCTATGTATGAAGCTTAAGATAAGCACAACATCCTTTTTCTGTGATCCCTTATAACCTTGATCCCAAGGATGTGTCCCACTTCTCCCAAGTCCTTCATGTCAAATTGTTTGGACAACCATACCCTTATGTCCGATAACACCGTGACATTGTTGCCAATTAACAAAATGTCATCTATATATAGTACAAGAAATACCACTACTTTTCCGTCACATCTGTTGTATACACAAGACTCATCCAGACTTCAAATAAATCCATAAGGCTGGATTACCTCATCAAAGAAGATGTTCCAAGAACTCGAAGCTTGCTTCAATCCATAAATGGACCAATTAAGCTTACACACAAGATGCTCTTTTCCCTTTGCAATGAATCCTTCTAGTTGCTTCATATAAATGTTTTCCTCAAGACTTCCATTAAGGAAAGCTGTCTTGACATCCATCTACCATACCTTATAATCCATATGAGGAGCAATACATAAGAGAATCCCGATAGACTTAAGCATGACTACCGACGAAAAAGTCTCCTCATAATCGACACCCTCTTTCTAAGTATACCCTTTCGCAACAAGCCTTTCTTTGAAGGTCTCAACCTTCCCTTCTATTCCTCTCTTTCTTTTGTAGATCCACTTGCATCCAATGGTTTTTACCCCATCGGGTGGTTCTACTAGCTCCCAGACCTTATTTGAATCCATAGATTCAATATCAGCAATCTTTGCACTTTGCTAAGATACCGCATCTTTATCTTGGATTGCTTCGTCATATGTCTAGGCATCAGGATAATGTTCGCCAAGGACCAAATCAAAAGATTCCCCCAAGAACATGAATCTATCAAGCTGTCTCACAACCCTCCCACTACGACGAGGTATCACTTATGTATCCTCTGTGACTCGCGGTGCAGTGACTTGTGGTATATCCTCTTGTACTGGTGGTACTGAAGTAGTGACTTCCCTTTTCAATTCCTCCATAACAATCTTACTCATGGGCTTGTGGTTCATCATATAATGTTCCTCTAGAAATCTTGCATTCGTGCTAACGATCACCTTCTGATCTCTAGGACTATAAAATAAAACATCTTTCATTCCTCTAGGATAGCCAACGAACAATCACACTTATGTACGAATTTCAAACTTACCAGCATCTGTCTTCAGCATATGTGCTGGACTCCCCCAAATTCGAATATGTCTCAGACTAGGTTTTCGCCCAATCCACAATTCTGTGGGAGTAGAAGGCACTGATTTAGATGGAACGAAGTTCAGAATGTACACTACCGTATCTAGAGCATATCCCCAGAACAAATCTGGCAACTCAGAATAACTCATCATCGATCTAACCACCTCCATAAGAGTCTTATTCCTTCGCTCTACTATACCATTCTGCTAGGGTGTGCCAGGTGCAGACAATTGAGATTGAATTCAAGCCTCTGATAAGTAATTCCTAAACTCTCCCAAGAGGTACTCACCACCACGATCAGATCGTAGTGTCTTGATACTTTTACCTTGACGTTTCTCCACATCAGCCTTGAATTCTTTGAACTTGTCAAAGCATTCAGACTTGCGGCGCATCAAGTAAATGTATCCATATCTCAAATAATCGTCTATAAAGGAGACGAAATATTCAAAACCACCTCTTTCTCTTATTGGAATTAGAAGATGAGTTTTTAACTTCTATTTGCATCGTGGGAGCTTTTGGTTCGAGTGTATACAAATTTCCTATCAATGCACCAGAACAGATAATCTCCCTATTCCTTTTTATAACAACTCCTTCAATAAAAGAAATAGAATATCCATCCATAAACAATTTAGAAAATGAAATCAAATTCTTTCTAAATAAAGGTACATAAAGGCAATTCTTAAGAACCAAAACTTTATTTCTCTTAAAAGACAAATAAACATCTCTCACTGCAACAGCCGCCACCTTTGTGGCAATTGCCCAAGTATACGATAATCTCTCCCTCATCTAGTCGCCTGGTTTCCTGGAACCCCTAAAAAAGTATTGCAGACATGATCAGTGGCTTCTGTATCTACACACCAGGTGCCGATAGATAACACCACTAAACATGTTTCAATGAATAGACCAAAAGATATACCTTTGTTCTGCTTGCGGTTTGGGCAGTCCTTCTTCCAGTGTCCCGTCTGCTTACAAGTGAAGTACTTTCCTTTCGACTTCTTAACTCCTCCCTGAGTTCCTCCCACCGCCTTTGCCCCAACTTGTTTCTTCTTCTTCTTGCCTTTCAGCTTAGAAGTAGAAACCTTTTGGGCAACCATGGCTTGCGCCTGAGCACTCTGACGAAAAAGCCCCTCTGTCGCCTGGAGTTCTATCAGAAACTCTGCCAACGAATACAACCTTTTGTTCATATTGTAGTTCAGACAAAACTGCTCAAAAATACTAGGTAGAGACTAGAGAATGATATCAACCTGGGTTTCCCCATCGATCTCAGCTCCGAGGACTTTCTGCTCATTCAAATGAGCCATCATCTTGAGAACATGATCCCTCACGGGTGTTCCCTCCATCATGGTGGTCGTCATCAAGTTCCTCATGGCTTCCAGCCTAGCAGCCCGATTCTGGTGTCCGAAAAGCTCTTTGAGATTGAGCATCATGTCATAAGCAGTGGGCATGACTTGATGCTGATGTTGTAGTACATTTGACATAGATGCCAAAATGTAATATCGCGTCATCTCATCGGCCTTGATCCACTTCTTATAACTATCCTTATTATTTTCCCCAGAATCATCCACAGGCTTAGGAGGACACTCTTCGAGGAGTACAAATTTGTATTCCTCACCAGTCAAGACAATGTAAAGATTCCTCTTCCAATCAACATAGTTGGGTCTAGTAAGTTTATTTTCTTTCAGTATCACAGGAAGCGGGTTGAAAGTCATTTTGAAAACAACCTAACAATCACATAGATCAAAACATTAGATTTCAAAAAATTATTGATTCCTTAAATAATTAAATTTTAAAATCAACCAACACCTCAATACACCGAGAATATCGTATGCCACGATAGTGTGAACGTATATAAATTCTACATTTGTAAGAAGAGGTTTCACCCATTAATTTTACTATCTTGTCAACCTAACTTTTTAACAAATAAAATTAATAGTTGGTTCTTCTTTGGCCCTACAAATAAAAGTAGTGACTCCAATGGGGAGGATACTTATATTTGTATCTAAGTGTTCACCATTACTCGGTACCAAGGTAATTATCTCGGGTTTATGTGCCTTCCGATGGGGAAGTACACACACTACTTAATAATTTCCTATAACCATATTCGACCTTGTGATCCACAAATAAACTCATCTGATATAGAGGAAGGCACTGAGAGCTGACGCGCAAGTTTGTTTGCATCACATGTCAAATCGTAATGGAGCCCGTGGGAATTTATAAAATTATCCCTCTCCCACTTAGTAATTTAAAATTGAGGAATTTTCTAGCCAACGACATGAATATCAAACAATAAGGAATAAATATGAAAAATAAATATTTTCCAACTATTATGGCTTTTGTCTTCAATATGTCTCCCGTCGTATTGTCATCTCATCCGCTCCTCCCTACACCATGTACAAGCCATCCGGAGATCAGAGCCGAGAAAAAGTATTTTAATTTACATCCATCGATCCTATACTCCAGAAAGGAGTGTACATGAAATCTAGATCGAAAGTAAACTAAAATAAAAAGAGTTGCTAAACAATGTCGTATCTAATTACAAAAATATAATACTAGCCTCGTCAACCCCGAGGATTCAACAAAATATACAATTACACACATACAATCACATACACATAATGACCATAATAGTCGGATCCTATGCCTTCAACCAAAAAGTTAACCTACACACATCCTTCTATTATCCAGTACATATAATATATGAAAAGTGAATAAAGTAACCGAATCCTAAACACACAAAATCGGAAACCGTGGCTCTGATACCACTTGAAGGTAGAAAACTTCGCTTCCCACTTCAATTCGGTCACTTGTGCATGGTGATCCCTTCTACGTCCCTGGATAAAAAAAATTTATCCTTGACAAGAGAGATTACCGTAGCTACTGTTTCATCTTCGTGCTATTCGATTAGAGTTGTCACTTGAACAAACTTGTTGTTCAAGCAACCAACCTCTATTCTACGATTAGCCGCGGAATAGACGATGTACGGATCACCAACTTTTGTGTTTGTATTCGGGGTCCAAGTATATTTAACCATAAAACAGAACATATAACATGTATATGATTGAAAAATAAATTATAGACATGTTACAAAAGAATATAAACAAGCGTTATACCTCTCGATCTTCAATTGTATGTCCTTCCTCCTTTTGGACGTCGTGTGGGCGACGATCTTCCAAAAATCGAAGCCTCCTAGATCACCAATCTTCCTTTCTTTACTCGCTTTAAACAAAAGGAAGAATAAGAAACAATACTCACCTCTGTCAAGAACCAACCAACAAGCTCCCAACTTGAAGCTTGCAGCCGGCCTAAAGAGAGGGAAAAGTGGGCGCCGACCAAGAGCTCTAAGGAATCACCCTAACCCTTGTTTCCACCGGCCAAGGAGAAGAGAATGAAGGGCTTTGGATGCCAGCCAAAGAGAGGAGAGGAGAAGATGGGCATCGGCCACCAAGGAAGAAGAAAAAGAAGGAAACTATTTCCTTATTTGTGGCAGCCCAACTTCCAAACCCTAGCCGCCCAAACCCTAACCCCTCTTCAATTGTTGTTGTCGGCCACCCCCTTGCCTTCTTTTATAGAGTTAGGCATAAGCCTTGTTTTAATCTCCACCATTAGTTATAGGGATTTAATCTCAACCGTCGGATCTAGATATTTAATCTCAACCGTCGGATCTAGAGATTTTATCTCTACCGTTGGATCTAGAGTTTTGTTTTCCATCATTGGATCTAGGCTTCATGATGTTTTAATTGGATACAATAGGGACCATGAGGAGGAGTTGGATCTTGCACACCAAATGGATCAAGCCCACATATCTTCTTGTTTAGTTGTTGAAACATGTTTAGCGGTGTTATCTACCAGTACCTGGTGTGTAGATACAGGAGCCACTAATCATGTCTGCAATACTTTGCAGGGATTCCAGGAAACCCAACGACTAGCTGAGGGAGAGATTACCGTCTTCATGGGCAATGCTTCAAAGGTGGCGACCATTGAAGTGGGAGACATTTATTTATCTTTTGATAGGAATAAAGTTTTGGTTTTGAGAAATTGTCTTTATGTACCTACTTTTAGAAAGAATCTAATTTCAGTTTCTAAATTGTTTATGGATGGATATTCTATTTCTTTTAATGACAAAGTTGTTATAAAATGGAATAGGGAGATTACCTGTTCGGGTACATTGGTTGGCAATTTGTACACTCTTGAACCGAAAACTCCCACGATGCATATATAAGTGAATAACTCATCTTCTAAGTCTAATAAGAGAAAAGAACCTTCGAAAATGAACCAGACATATCTTTGGCACCTAAAACTTGGTCATATTAACCTGAGTAGAATTCAAAGGTTGATAGCTGATGGACCCTTGGGTTCATTAGTGGTGGAAGATCTCCCAACCTACGAATCTTGTTTGGAAGGTAAGATGACCAAGAGGCCTTTTAAGGCTAAGGGGTATAGAGCCAAAGATGTATTGGAATTGGTTCATTCTGATTTGTGCAGTCCTATGTCTATCAAGGATAGAGGTGGCTTTGAATACTTTGTCTCTTTTATAGAAGATTATTCAAGGTATGGATACATTTACTTGATGCGCCGCAAGTCTGAATGCTTTGACAAGTTCAAAGAATTAAAGGCTAATGTGGAGAACCGTCAAGGTAAAAGTATCAAGACACTACGATCTAATCGTGGTGGCGAGTACCTCTTGGGAGAGTTTAGGAGTTGCTTATCAAAGGCTGGGATTCAATCCCAATTGTCCACACCTGGCACACCCCAGCAGAATGGTGTGACAGAGCGAAGGAATAGGACTCTTATGGAGATGGTCAGATCGATGATGAGTTATTCTGAGTTACCTGATTCGTTCTGGGGGTTTGCTCTAAAAATGACGGCACACATTCTGAACTTGGTTCCATCTAAGTCAGTACCCTCTACTCCCACAGAATTGTGGACTGGGTGAAAGCCTAGTCTAAGACATATTCGAATTTGGGGTAGTCCAGCACATGTGCTGAAGGGAGATGCTGGTAAGTTGGAATCTCATACAGAAGTACGCTTGTTTGTTGGATACCCTAAGGGAATGAAGGGTGGTTTGTTCTATAGTCCTAGAGATCAGAAGGTGATCATGAGTACGAATACCATATTTCTAGAGGAGGACTATGTGATGAACCACAAGTCCACGTGTAGGATTGTTCTTGAGGAGTTGACAGGGGAAGTCCCGACTTCATTACCACCGGTACAAGAGGAAATACCACAAGTCACCGCACCGCGTGTCACAGAGCATACACAGGAGGCACCTCGTCGTAGTGGGAGGGTTGTTAGACAACCCATGAGATTCATGTTCTTAGGAGAGTCTTCGGACTTAGTCCCTAGTAAACATGAACCTGATCCCTGGACATATGACGAGGCACTCCAAGATAGAGATGCGGTATCTTGGCAAATAGCGATGAATTCAGAGATAGAATCTATGGATTCTAATCATGTCTGGGAGCTAGTAGAACCACCCGATGGTGTGAAAGCCATTGGATGCAAGTGGATCTACAAGAGAAAGAGAGGAGTAGATGGGAAGGTTGAGACATTCAAAGCTAGGCTTGTTGCGAAAGGGTATACTCAGAAAAAGGATATCGATTATGAGGAGACCTTTTCACCGGTAGCTAAGCTTAAGTCTATCCTGATTCTCTTATCTATTGTTGCTCATGAGGATTATAAGATTTGGCAGATGGATGTCAAGACAGCTTTCCTTAACGGAAGTCTTGAAGAAAACATCTATATGAAGCAACCAGAGGGATTCATTGCAAAGGGCAAAGAGCATCTTGTGTGTAAGCTTAATCGGTCCATTTATAGATTGAAGCAAGCTTCTAGATCTTGGAACATCCGCTTTGATGAAGTAATCCAGTCATATGGATTTATTCAATGTCCGGATGAACCTTGTGTATACAAGAGATGTAATGGAAACGTAGTGGTATTACTTGTACTATACGTAGATGACATTTTGTTAGTTGGCAACAATATCAGAGTGTTATCAGACGTAAGGGTATGGTTGTCCAAACAGTTTGATATGAATGACTTGGGAGAAGTGGGACACATCCTTGGGATCAAGGTAATAAGGGATCGCAAGAAAAGGATGTTGTGCTTATCTCAAGCTTCATACATTGACACTATCCTTGCTCGTTTTAGCATGCAGAACTCCAAGAAAGGTTTTCTACCTTTTAGGCATGGAGTACCTTTCTCTAAAGAGATGTGTCCCAAAACATCAAAGGAGATAGAGGAGATGAAGGCGGTTCCTTATGCTTCGACAGTAGGAAGCCTCATGTATGCTATGCTATGTACGAGACCAGATATCTACATTGCCATGGGCATGGTTAGCAGATATCAGAGTAATCCTGGACAGGGACATTGGACTGCGGTAAAGCATATATTGAAGTAATTGAGAAGGACTAGGGATTATATGCTGGTTTACCGGGCATATCAATTAGTCCCTGTGGGTTACACGGATTCTGATTTCCAATCAGATAGGGACAACAGTAAGTCTACCTCGGGATTTGTGTTTACTTTTGGAGATGGAGTCATAGTATAGAGGAGTGTCAAGCAGAAATGCGTGGCCATGGAAGCTGAGTATGTGGCAACCTCTGTGGCAGCCAAGGAAGCTGTATGGCTCAGGAACTTCTTGATGAACTTGGATGTGATTCCTGGTTTGCCCAAAACTATCACAATTTAATATGATAACAGTGGTGCAGTTGCAAACTCGAAGGAATCATGAGCCCATAAGGCGAGTAAACACATAGAGCGCAAGTACCACCTGATACGAGAGATTGTAAAGTGAGGAGAAGTAGTTGTCGCCAAGATTGCATCAAAGGATAACTTGGCGGATCCATTCACTAAGGCCCTTCCAGCAAAAGCGTTTGATAGCCATGTAGAGGACATGGGGATCAGATGTATGGCAGTGTGATGACAGCATAGTCTTTTAGTATAAGTGGGAGATTGTTGGAATGTATACTGAAAGTCTAGCACTTTTGTATGAACATTTTTATTTTGAAATAAGAATCACATGATCATTGTTTGCACTTTATGTAACGCCCGCCCTTATCTTCTCTCAGGGCGACGCTACTTTTTTTTTTTTTTTTTTATAACATGACATATAGGGATCATTTCACAATCTACATACTTAGACATGTTATCATGACCTAAACCTTCTTTTATGCATGGATCACACATCATATTCATAATTAGCATGTTAACATATCATAGCTTCTTTTATAACATGCATCACATTTCATATTCATAATTTGGCATGTTCCATATCCTATCTCATTTTACCACATGCATAACATGAAGATCTATTCATGAGTTCTATCATATCAAACTTTTATAAGTAATTGAACAGTAACATAACTAAGCAACATTCAACATGGTACTAATAAATCTCAAGTCTTATAAGCGGAAGCAAATGTCTTAAGGTGTTCACGGAGCATATAAATATAAGCAGATAGAAATAGGGTCATTTTCCACCATGCCACTATCACACACACTTGGCCCCTCCTGCTACTTCCTCTTAGTTCATGTTTCCTTTATCTGCAGTATATGGACAACATAAACTATAAGCATATAGCTTAGTAAGATTCTTGCCTACTCACAAAAGCCATAAACTTCATCAAACAAATAGAAAGCAGGAGCATACTAGCATAAATAGCATAAGTATTTCATAACAACACTATGCATCAACTTACCAACGTAATGAGAACATAAGCATGGCATACAATTTACATAGCATGCTAAACATAATTAAATCTAAGCAGGGCATAAATTAAACCATAAGCATTCATGGCGTCATCAACCCTAAACATGCATAAAGGACATAATCATAAGCATTCTTAAACTTGACATAAGCATTCATAATTTCCTCAATTCTAACATGCATAAAGGTCATAATCATAAGCATTCTTAAACTTAACATAAGCATTCATAATTTCATAAATCATAGACAAGCATCAGGGACATAATCATAAGCATTCTTAAACTTAACATAAGCATTCATAATTTCATAAATCATAGACAAGCATCAGGGACATAATCATAAGCATTCTTAAACTTAACATAAGCATTCATAATTTCATAAATCATAGACAAGCATCAGGGACATAATCATAAGCATTCTTAAACTTAACATAAGCATTCATAAAAGTCCTTTCTTTTCAAAACATATACATATAGGTACTTTAACATAATTATAACTTGAATGGGGGGCCCCAGGTTAAGTACCACATAATGCGCGTTCCCTAATAGGCTGGGGTAGCGAGCCACCGGACCTACTAGAGCAAGACCTCTTACGTCTTACCAGGGCATGACCTCTTACGTCTTCTTATGTCCCTATGGATTTGATTAACGACCACCTGACGGGTCGGGTACCTAACCTCTTACAAAGTAAAATACTTAATTCCTTTCTTTCTTGTCATATCATAAAGAATGCTCTTAATCCCCAACATAAACAGGGAAGCATCTCAATCTTGTCTTATCATAAGGAGAGCTCTTAATCCCTACTTGAAAGGGAAGCATCTCCATCTTATCTTATCATAAGGAGAGCTCTTAATCCCTACTTGAAAGGGAAGCATCTCCATCTTAGACATTTCATAACATACATGCATTCATAACATAAGAGTACCCTAAAGGGGTCCTAAAGCATAAACATGTTTATCACATAAGCATATTTCAAAGGCATATTCATGGCATATTAAATCATAAAACATGTTCATCTCAAAGGCATATTTCATGGCATATTACATCATAAACATGTTCATCACATAGGCATAATTCATGGCATATTATAATCATCCACATAACATATTTCATGGCATATAAAAATCATAATCATGTTCATCATATAAACTTATTTCATGGCACATAAAAATCATAATCATGTTCATCACATAAACATATTTCATGGCATATAAAAATCATAATCATGTTCCTCACATAAACTTATTTCATGGCACATAAAAATCATAATCATGTTCATCACATAAACATATTTCTTGAAGGCATACAACCTAATACAACTTCATAAGGGGTATTTTCATGAAACCCTAAGCCTAAACCTAATGTTGGCCGAAACATATAGGGCACCATTTTCTTTATTTTTGTTACATAAACTCCTACTTGAAGGCATACCACCTAATACAACTTCATAAGGGGTATTTTCATGAAACCCTAACCCTAAACCAATGATGGCCGAAATATGTAGGGTACCAAAATTTTATTCTTGTTACATAAATTCATACATGAAGGCATATGACATAACATAACTTCATAAGGGGTATTTCCATGAAACCCTAACCCTAAAACCATTGGTGGTCGAAACATATAGGGGCACAAAGCTTGGATTTTTCTCACCTAAAAATTTCTACATGAAGCATACAACATATCAAAATTTCCATAGAAGCATTTTCATGCAACCCTAGCCCCAAAAACCTTGGTTGGCCGAAACTTGTAAGGGCACCAAGACTTGTATCTTGTCCCTAAAATTCCTACATGAAGCATACAACATATCAAAGTTATTCTTAGAAGCATTTTCATGCAACCCTAGCCCAAAAATACTTGGTTGGCCGAAACTTGCAAGGGCAACAAGACTTATATTTTGTTCATAAAATTCCTACATGAAGCATACAACATATCAAAGTTTTTCTTAGAAGCATTTTCATGCAACCCTAGCTCAAAAATACTTGGTTGGCCGAAACTTGCAAGGGCAACAAGACTTTTATTTTGTCCCTAAAATTCCTACATGAAGAATACAATCTATAAAATATCTTAGAATCATTTTCATGCAACCCTAGCCCCCAAAAACCTTGGTTGGCCGAAACATGTAGGGTATCAAGCATCCTATTCCTTTCATGTATCATGTCCTACAAGAACTAATATACTGCAGGTGAGGGAATCTTACATCCTTCGCTTGCTTTTAGTTGGTAGATGACCTAATGGAAGCCAAGAACTAGCCTTCCCTTGCTTGGATGAGGTTCGGCCAAAGGGTGAAAATGGAGAGGGGGAGAGATGGTTTTCGGTGAGGAAGAAGAAGAGAAGAAGAAGTGGCCAAGTGGAAACTTCCCTCTTCTTTATAAAGGGAGGAAGAGAAGTTTCTCTTCTCTTTTCCATGCCTCTTCATTTACCCCCATCACACTTATCTACAATTTCCCCTCTTCCACTAATGATCTAATCCTATTGGGCTTCTGGTTAGTGGGTGCATCTATAGGGCTTTGCTATCTCTAGAGGTTTGGGGTTCAATTCCTAGGCCTTGCATCTCTTTTTGGCTTATTTTCCTTTTATTTTCGAAAAG
Organism: Wurfbainia villosa; assembly: GCA_025175895.1. Lineage (NCBI taxonomy): Eukaryota > Viridiplantae > Streptophyta > Magnoliopsida > Zingiberales > Zingiberaceae > Wurfbainia > Wurfbainia villosa. Next base: position 50,140,549 of record CM045999.1, on the reverse strand, counting down.
GCCCACATAAAGCCCATCATCGTAAAGCCAAAAATTCTCGTAAAATTGCTAGAAATTTAACGGGCGTTACACTTTATATTTATTATATATGTGCATATTGCCAAATACTTTACATTGTAGATAACATGGTGCTTGGTGTGGCACAGAAGATCATGTTATCAGTCCCTTGTAGAATATAAGTAGAGGCTCACAACCAAGATGGTTTTGGACAAACCATTGTCTTGGTTGTAGTGTAGCTTGGTATTGTTTTGTCTTGAACATAGAGTTACACTAGTACACTTAGGTGTATTGAGTAGGACCGACATAGAGGTGATTCAATTTATTGCTGACTACATAATTGAATCGGACCTCGGATATTATGTTGTACATGCTCTTAATCCCAATATAATAATGGGCACATGTACTTAGTATTTATTTCTTTGATTTACCAAAGGGTGAGATTTATATGGATTAAATAAATGTGCCCGGTAAGTTGGGAAATGATATTATTTACATGGTGTGCCGTTAAATAATGATGTCCTATATATTAGGTTGATGATGTCCCCTTGAGGAGCTCATAAGGTTCATCATGTAAACCCTATAGGTTGACTTAGTCAACATGATGATATGGTTGAGTGGTACTACTCGAGGAGTTAGATGTTAATTGAGTGATGGTCAGTAAATCAATTAATTTACCGACATTCGATATCTTAAACACGGGGAGATGGATGTACAAATAATGTATGCATCCCATATTAATTTATGGGGGTTGGTGAGGTAATTCAATGATGATCCTCTAGTGGAATGGAACATCATTGATGGATCAAGTTTGTGTGGTTCCAATCCATCGGGTGGCCAAGATCCAACTCCTCCTCATGGTCCCTATCGTAGCCTAATATAAACCTCATGGAGCCTAGATCAAATGATGGAAAGCAAAACTCTAGATCCGACGGTGGAGATTAAAACTCTAGATCCGACAGTTGAGATTAATTCTCTAGATTCGACGGTTGAGATTAAATCCCTAGATCCGAAGGTGGAGATTACATCTCTAGATCCGACGGTTGAGATTAATTCTCTAGATCCGATGGTTGAGATTAAATCCCTAGATCCGACGGTGGAGAATAAAAGGAGGCTTAAGGCTAACTCTATAAATAAGGCTTCTTGGCTTGGGCGGCAAGGCGAATGCTAAGAAGATTAGGGTTTTGGGAGAGACTTTGGGCGGCAAGATTAGGGTTTAGAACCCTAATGGTTGGGCGGCAAGATTAGGGTTTAAAACCCTAATGGTTTGGCGGCGCCCATTGCCCATGGGGTGTGGCCGAAGGCAAGAAGGTAAGGGATTAGCTTCTCATCTTCCTCTCTTGGCCGGAGCATCCTCTCCTCTTCTCTATCAAGGTTGGCCGGCGGCAACCTTCTTCAAGGTTGGTCGGCAATCCTTTTATTCTCTTTGGGCCGGCGGCAAACATCATGCTTGGAGCTTGATGGTTGGTCCTAGATAAGAGATGAGTTTTGTTTCCACACTTCCTCTTGTTCGGGGCGAGCAAGGAAGGAAGAGCGTGTTCTAGGAAGCTTCAACTTGTTGAGGATCTTTGCCCACACGAAGTCTACAAGGAGGTTAGGACGTACGATAGAAGATCGAGAGATATAAAAGTTTTACAAGTTTTATTATTGATCTTTGTACGTTCTTATTAATATGTTTGTATGTGTTGATTATACATGTCTACATCCATATGTATTTGTATAATCATGGACGTCGAAGATAAACACAAAAACCGGCGATCCGTCCATCGTCTCTTCTGCGGCTAACCGACTAGAAGAGTTTTGTTGCTTGAACAACTAGTTTGTTCAAGCGATCGCTCAAGTCGTTAGCACGACGATGAATTGGTTGTGCTTAGAAAACTCATCCCATCAAGATTAGTTTTCATTACTGAAAATTTTAATCCGGGGACATGGGAGCCAACGAGCCTCCGAGCAATGCCATCATGCCCATCTTCTCCTCTCCTCTCTTTGGCCGACATCCAAATCCCTTCCTTCTCTTCTCCTTAGCCGGTGGAAACAAGGGTTAGGGTGATTCCTTAGAGCTCTTGGTCGGCGCCCACTTTTCGCTCTCTTTACGCCGGTGGCAAGCTTCAAGTTGGGAGCTTGTGGGTTGGTTCTTAACAAAGGTGAGTTTTGTTTCTTATTCTTCCTTTTGATCAAAGAAAGCAAAGAAAGGAAGATTGGTGATCTAGGAGGCTTCGACTTTTGGAAGATCGTCGCCCACACGACGTCCAAAAGAAGGAAGGACATACAATTGAAGATCGAGAGGTATAACGCTTGTTTATATTCTTTTGTAACATGTCTATAATTGTTTTTCAATCATATACATGTTGTATGTTCTGTTTTATGGTTAAATATACTTGGACCCCGAATACAAACACAAAAGTTGGTGATCCGTACATCGTCTATTCCGCGACTAATCGTAGAATAGAGGTTGGTTGCTTTAACAAAAAGTTTGTTCAAGTGACAACTCTAATCGAATAGCACGAAGATGAAAAGGTAGCTTGGGTAATCCCTCTTTTCAAGGATAAATATTTTTATCCGGGGACGTAGAAGGGATCACCATGAACAAGCGACCGAATTGAAGTGGGAAGCGAAGTTTTCTACCTTCAAGTGGTATTAGAGCCACGGTTTCCGATTTTGTGTGTTTAGGATTTGGTTACTTTTTTGCACTTTTCATATATTATATGTACTGGATAATAGAAGGATGTGCGTAGGTTAACTTTCTAGTTGCAGGCATAGGATCCGACTATTATGGCCATATGTGTGTATGTGATTGTGTGTGTGTAATTGTATATTTTGTTGAATCCTCACGGTTGACGAGGCTAGTATTTAATTTTTGTAATTAGATACGACATTGTTTAGCCACTCTTTTTATTTTGTTTTACTTTCGATCTAGATTTCATGTACACTCCTTTGTGGAGTATAGGATCGATGGATGTAAATTAAAATACTTTTTCTCGGCTCGGATCTATGGATGGCTTGTACATGGCGTAGGGAAGAGCAGATGAGATGGCGATACGACGGGAGACATATTGAAGCCAAAAGCCAGAATAGTTGGAAAATATTTATTTTTCATATTTATTGTTTATTGTTTGATATGCATGTCGTAGGCTAGAAAATTTCTCAATTTTAAATTACGAAGTGGGAGAGGGATAATTTTATAAATTCCCACAGGCTCCATTACGATTTGACATGTGATGCAAACAAACTTGCGCGTCGGCTCTGAGTGCCTTCCTCCACATCGGATGAGTTTATTTGTGGATCACAAGGTCGAATATGGTTATAGGAAATTATTAAGGAGCGTGTGTACTTCCCCATCGGAAGGCACATAACCCCAGATAATTACCTTGGTACCGAGTAATGGTGAACACTTAGATACAAATATAAGTATCCTCCCCATCGGAGTCACTGCTTTTATTGTTAGTGAAAGCCCTAGAGCTAATCATGTGATGATTGTTGTATGGACTTTATTGTATCATATTCCTATTTATAAAGGTATGGTTATTATATTTACTTGTATTGGTGGCAAATAACTAAATATAATAATGTCCTTGAGTAGTAGGTTCTTATCTATATCAATAGATTGGTTGAATCGATAATGAGATGATATAGAGAACACTACTTTTAATCATTCCTAGTCAAGTATTAACATTTAGGGACAATGTTAATGCGTAGAGACTAGCATGTAGGTCAACACGATGACTTGATCTCACAAGTCATGGATATGAGATATCAAGTTGACACATGGGTATGCATTGGAGAATGTATATTGAATGACACGCCATGAGAAAGTATCATGGATCGTTATATGAGTGTCATATACTTTCTCATGTGGCTATTAGTATGACTATTAGTCCTTAGACCTGAAGTCACCATGATTCCCTACATAAGGAGTTGCATACTTTGGCTTCGTCAAACATCACCCGTAAATGGGTGGACTATAAAGGCGATTACTAGGTATGTGACAACTTATGCGGAGGGATGTGAGTGATGTAGATGGGATCTATCCCTCCTATATGACGGGAGAGACATCGTTATTCTTGATAGAGTGAGACCACGAAGTGCATGGCCATGCCCAAATGAGTCAATATGAGATATTGAGCTCATTTGATTAGAGTGAGTCTACTTGGAGTTCAAGATATAGATTGTACCGAGGATTACACGGTCTATGCCTCAATTGGTAAATCTAGATGTCAAGGATAGAGGGACATTGTCACATATTGTGAGAGTCACAATTAGTAGTCACAAAGGTGATGTTGGAGCTCAACATTCTTGTAATTTGGGTAGCAATGATGTGTTGCTAGATACCGCTCATTGCTTCTGTTTCTAAATCGGTTTAGGGACATTGCCAATGTTACAAGAACCTATAGGGTCACACACAAACGACAATTAGATGGAGATTAGGTTCTTATGATGAACCATGAGGATTAGGTTCATGTGATGAACCAAATTATATTAAGAGTAATCCTAATTAGACTAATTGAGTCGGACTCAATTTGATTCAAGTGTTGAATGAGTCTAATTTAGATTTGATTCATCAAATCAATTTAAATTAATGAATATAGATTCATTAAATTAAATTGACTTGAATCAAATGATTGGATTTGATCAACCATGGGAGATAAGAGGTCAAGTTTGACTTGACTTGAGAGGGAAGATGAAAGGTCAATTTTGACTTGACCAATTGCCATGTCATGGTGACTTGGCATGGGGCTGACCAATAATGATGCTCCACATCATCATGGAAACATCATGGGGTGCCAACTAATGAGGGAGACCAAGAGCCATTGGTTCTTGGAGTTACATGCATGCATGTAACCCCCTTATAGTGGGTTATGAAAGTGTGCAGTTAAGGTGTGTAACTTTATCTTCTTCTTTGGTTCTTCCTCTCTTGCTCTCCCAATCCTTCTACGTCGAAATTTCCATGAGTGCTAGCACACTCTAGGTTGAGTTTCTCCACCATTTGTCCATTTGGATAGCAATAGAGGAGTGTACACTTAACACTCTTGAGTTCCGGTAAGCTATTGGACGAGTGGGATAAGCGAAGGGCGTCGCTACGAGGGTAACACGCTCAACTTCTAGATCTAAGGTAGATCTAGGTTTACTTAGCACATACATGTTTTTATTTTAATATATCTTCGCATGGATTCATGGCCGGACTTCCGGGATTTCCGCAATGCAAAAAGCGGTTTTTGCGGCTCGGAAAGTCCAATGGTGGTATCAGAGCCACGTGCGAAGCATGTATGTGTTCCATTTTTTTTTGTAATTTTTGTATTAGATATAAAAATTACAGGTTTATATGTTTCTGTAAATTTCCTAATTTTATTGGATTTTTGGGTATTTTTCTCAAAGAATCGAAGCAACGAGTGTTGGGACACTTGTAGGCTTCAACCGTTGAGAAAAACTCTCCGTAACGGCGAGTTCTCGCTTTAGGTTTTTGGGACAGCGACTTAAGTCGCTGTAAGATCATTGTAGGGACACTCGCAAAGTTTATTTTGCGAGTTGGGTTGCTGCCCCTATCCCCAAAAGGGGCCTTGTCCCGCGATCGCGCCCGGAAATCGCTTAGCGGGACCATTACGGGAAGGTGACTCATAAAATTGAAAAAAATAGGAAATATTATAGAAATTTTCTGTAAAAATACATTGCATGCCCCAATAACCACAATATGATTGGATGTGATGTGTTGTAATTCATAATACGGCATGCGTGCCATTTTATAATTGTGCGTGTTGTATAGTGTATGCGACCTGCGCATCGTACCTCTTCTTTTGATATTCTAGTTGTAAATAGTTTTAGACTCGAATGTAACTCGAGTTTCATATTTGTAATGTACAAAATGGAGCGGTGGAATGTCCACTTGAAGACGAGATTACGAGAAGGGTGACGACGACACATGGCGGTCAAAGGAAGCGCTTGGAGAAGCCGCTAGCCTTAGGTTGACCGTCCGATCTTCTCATTGGCTTGAGAAGATCGTAGTAGGGTCATGACTACATCACATTTAATTATATATATATATGTTGATATATATATATATATATATATATATATATATATATATATATATATATATATATATATATATATATATATATATATTTATATATATTTGATTTTGCTTGTATGTATGTGATGCATGCTAGTAGAATAATGCTTGTATGTATATGATGCATGCTAGGATATTTTTCTTGTATGTATGTGATGCATGCTAGAATAATGATTTTATGTATGTGATGCATGCTAATATAGGATAATAAAGGCCTAAATGCGTATAAGATACACAATACGATTAGATTATATCATAATCGAATCAACTCAAAAATGCCTACCAAGCCTTGATACTCATCACTACCTCGATCATTTGTTGTTGTTGAATCTGCCAAAGCAGAGCAACGCATATTATCTTGGTAGGGTGCGGAGGGACAATCTTGGTCCCGCCTTTCACGCTTGGGTTAGAGTAAGCTCAATTAGATTGAGCAAAACTAGTTAACTCAATTGGATCGAGTAGAACTATAGGCATATTCCAATCGCTGAAAAGATAGGGTAAGATCGCATTTACACTAAATCTTGGGCGATTTAGCCAAAGCTAACTCAAGGTATTTTGTAAATGTGGGTCTTGATCCTATAAACAAGAGTTGCATAGAGATGTAATCGGTAATGTGTTACCCACCGATCGTACTAAGTCTTGGGCGATTTAGCCAAAGCTAACTCAAGGCTTAGTATGATGTGGATCTTGTCCCGCAAGAATTATAGCTAGTTTGTTTGAATCTAGTAATGTGGTTTGACCACATCCATAACTCGATTCTACAAAATTCCTATAATTCAGTGGGAGCATCATTTGATTAAAGGCCTAATTAAATGATAAAAGGAATATGATATTAATTCTCTGCATTGTATGTTGTAGATAACTATGTCGACAAACACGAACACTCTCTCTCTGCGTTCTGTCCTTGAGAAGGACAAGCTCAATGGAGCAAATTTCCTGGACTGGTACAGGAACCTGAGAATTGTTCTCACCCAAGAAAGGAAGTTGTACATCCTGGAGCAGCCCATTCCGGAGGCACCTCCTGCCACTGCCTCGCGAGCTGACAAAGATGCTTACAAGAAGCATCAAGATGATGCATTAGATGTGTCATGTCTAATGCTTCCGACCATGAACTCTGAGCTTCAGAAGCAACATGAGTTTATGAATGCTTATGATATGGTTAGACATCTTCATCAACTATATCAAGGACAAGCAAGGCATGAGAGATATGAAGTCTCTAAGGCATTGTTTGGGTCTAAAATGCAAGAAGGGACTCCCATAGGTCAATATGTACTCAAGATGATTGGGTACGTAGAAAACCTACAAAGGCTAGGATTCCCACTTGGCCAAGAGCTGGCCACTGACCTGATCTTGCAATCTTTGCCACAAGCCTTCAATCAATTTGTCAAGAATTATAACATGAATGAAATTTATAAGCCATTGCCTGAAATGCTCAGCATGTTGAGAACTGCTGAGCTTAACCTTAAGAAAGGAAAATCTGACACCATTTTGATGGTGCAGAAGAAGAAAGGCAAGGGAAAGCCTAAAGGTAAGGGAAAGTCCCAAGCCAAGGGCAAAGGCAAGGAACTTAAACCCAAATGAGGGGTGGCCAAGGAAGGGGCTTGCTTTCACTGTAAGGAAGCTGGACACTGGAAGCGTAACTGCAAGGCATCCCTGGAAGATCTTAAGAAGAAGAGAAGTGAGACTTCTACTTCAGGTATAAATGTTATAGAAGTCAATCTATCTATTTCTTCATCATGTGTATTAGATACCGGATGTGCATCTCACATTTGTACCAATGTGCATTCGCTGAGAAATAGTAGAGCATTGACAAAGGGCGAGGTGGACCTACGAGTAGGCAATGGAGCAAGGGTTGCTGCTGTTGCTGTAGGAACTTATGATCTATCTCTGCCCACTGGGCTTGTACTAGAATTAGATGAATATGGTTATGTGCATGCTTTAACTAAGAACATAATTTTGGTTTCTTGTTTGGACAAGAAAGGATTTACATTTATAATAAAGAACAATTGTTGTTCAGTTTATTTAAATGATATGCTCTATTGTAGTGCACCTCTAATGAACGGACTCTACTTTCTAGACTTAGAGAGCTCTATCTATAACATAAGTACCAAAAGGTTCAAGTCAAATGAGTTAAACCAAACCTATCTCTGGCATTGTCGCTTAGGTCACATAAATGAGAGTCGCTTATCTCAGCTCCATAAGGATGGCTTGCTAGACTCATTTGATTTTGAATCATATGAGACATCTGAGTCTTGCCTTTTAGGCAAGATGACCAAGACTCCCTTTAGTGGACACAACGAAAGAGCAACAGACTTGTTAGGACTTATACATAGTGATGTATGTGGCCCTTTCAATGTTGCTGCTAGAGGTGGTTACAAGTACTTCATTACATTTACTAATGACTTCAGTAGATATGGTTATGTGTATCTTATGACACAAAAATCAGAATCCTTTGAAAAGTTTAAAGAATTCAAGAATGTAGTACAAAACCAGCTTGGCAAGAGTATTAAGATACTTCGATCATATTGAGGTGGCGAATACCTTAGCTATGAGTTTCGTGACTATCTAGCTGAGTGTGGGATAATATCCCAACTCACTCCTCCTCGAACACCACAGTGGAATGATGTATTTGAAAGGAGGAATCGTACCCTATTAGATATGGTACGATCTATGATAAGTCACATAGATCTTCGTATATCTTTTTGGGGATATGCTCTAGACACAACAGTCTTTACCCTTAACCGTGTACCATCCAAGGCTGTAATAAAGACACCATATATGATATGGACAGGGAGAAATCCCAAGATGTCTTTCATGAGGATTTGGGGTTGTGAGGCTTACATTCGACGTCAAGTCTCAGAAAACTGGGACCCAAATCCGATAGGTGCTATTTTGTTGGATATCCCAAGGACACAAAGGGATATTACTTCTACATTCCCAGTCAGCACAAAGTGTTAGTGGCAATGACTGGGGTTTTTCTAGAAAGGGATTTTATTTCTAGAAAAACTAGTGGGAGTACGTTCGATCTTGAAGAAATTCAAGATAAGGACTATAGCACTGAGGCCTTGATGGAGGTTGAACAGGAACCACAAAGTGTTGTGGGTGATGAGTTTGTTGCAAAAAGAGTTGTGGAACAACCACCTGTTTAGGTAGACCTACCTCTTCGCAGATCTGATAGGGTACGTCATCAGCCTGAGAGATACTCATTTCTCTTGTCTAACCATGATGACGTAATGCTCATTGAGAATGAGCCTACCTCTTATCAGGAAGCTGTGATGAGCCAAGATTCTGAGAAATGACTAGAGGCCATGAGATCCGAGATGGAATCCATGTACACCAACCAAGTATGGACTTTGGTTAATCCACCTGAAGGGGTCAAACCCATTGGGTGTAAGTGGGTCTTTAGGAGAAAGACTAACATGGATGGACTTACGCATACCTATAAGGGCCGATTGGTGGCTAAAGGTTTCAAGCAAATTCATGGTATTGACTATGATGAAACCTTTTCTCCAGTGGTGATGTTTAAGTCCATTCGGATCTTTCTTGCTATTGTAGCATACCACGATTATGAGATCTGGCAGATGGATGTCAAAACCGTGTTTTTGAATGGAAACTTACTCGAGAATGTGTAAATGATACAACCTAAGGGTTTTGAAGATCCACAGCATACTGGGAAAGTATGCAAGCTGCAAAGATCCATTTATATGCTAAAGCAAGCCTCTCGGAGCTGGAATCTTTGATTCGATGATGCAATCAAATAGTTTGGTTTCATCAAGAATGAAGATGAACCCCGTGTCTACAAAAGGGTTAATGGGAATACAGTTGTCTTCCTTGTATTGTATGTGGATGACATACTGCTCATTGAGAATAACATCCCTTCGCTAAAGTCTATGAAGACTTGGCTGGGGACATGCTTCTCAATGAAGGACTTAGGTGAAGCAACCTATATTCTAGGAATCAAGATCTATAGAGATAGATCTAAGAGATTGCTTGGCCTATGTCAGAGTACATACATTGACACGGTATTACTACGGTTTTCCATGCAGAATTCCAAGAAGGAACTTCTGCCGATGTCACATGGTGTGAGTCTTTCGAAAACTCAAAGTCCCTCTTCTAGAGAGGAGAGAGACCGCATGGATAAGATCCCTTACGCATCTGCTATAGGATCTATCATGTACGTCATGTTGTGTACTCGTCCTGATGTCTCATATGCTTTGAGCATGACGAGTAGATACTAGTCAGATCAGGTGAGTGTCACTGGATAGCAGTCAAGAATATTCTTAAGTACTTGAGAAGGACTAAAGAATATTTCTTGATATTTGGAGGCGATGAGGAGCTAGCTGTAAAGGGTTACAGCGATGCCAGCTTCCAAACTGACCAGGATGATTATAGATCGCAGTTAGGGTTCGTGTTTTGCTTGAATGGTGGCGCTGTGAGCTGGAAGAGTTCCAAGCAGGACACAGTTGTTGATTCTACAACGGAGGTCAAATATATCGATGCTTCCATCTCATTCGAGAGAATATCGATAAAGGAGATGTGAAGATTTTCAGAGCACCCACAGAGGCTAACATCGCAGATCCCTTGACCAAGGCTTTGGCACAGAAAAAACATAATGGCCACACTAGGTGATTGGGTATTAGATACTACGGTGATTGGCACTAGTGCTAGTGGGAGATTGTTAGTGAAAGCCCTAGAGCCAATCATGTGATAATTATTGTATGGACTTTATTGTATCATATTCCTATTTATAAAGGCATGGTTATTATATTTACTTGTATTGTTGTCAAATAACTAAATATAATAATGTCTTTGAGTAGTAGGTTCTTATCTATATCAATCGATTGGTTGAATGGATAATGAGATGATATAGAGAACACTACTTTTAATCATTCCTAGTCAAGTATTAACATTCAGGGACATTGTTAATGCGTAGAGACTAGCATGTAGGTCAACACGATGACTTGATATCACAAGTCATGAATATGAGATATCAAGTTGACACATGGGTATGCATTGGAGAATGTACACTGAATGACCCGCCATGAGAAAGTATCATGGATCATTATATGAGTGTCATATACTTTCTCATGTGGCTATTAGTATGACTATTAGTCATTAGACCTGAAGTCACCATGGTTCCCTACATAAGGAGTTGCATACTTTGGCTTCGTCAAACATCACCCGTAAATGGGTGGACTATAAAGGCGATTACTGGGTATGTGACAAATTATGCGGAGGGATGTGAGTGATGTAGATGGGATCTATCCCTCCTATATGACGGGAGAGACATCGTTATTCTTGATAGATTGAGACCACGAAGTGCATGGCCATGCCCACGTTCCGTTTACGTGACTGAGTTTTCGAACTCGTATTAGGATTTTATGGATTATGGAAAATATCATCTTTCCATCCGTCAATCACTTTAGCACCGAAATTTGGTCAATCTAGATGTCAAGGATAGAGGGACATTGTCACATATTGTGAGAGTCACAATTAGTAGTCATAAAGGTGATGTTGGAGCTCAACATTCTTGTAACTTGGGTAGCAATGATGTGTTGCTAGATTCCGCTCATTGCTTATGTTTGTAAATCGGTTTAGGGACATTGCCAATGTTACAAGAACCTATAGAGTCACACACAAAGGAAAATTAGATGGAGATTAGGTTCATATGATGAACCATGAGGATTATGTTCATGTGATGAACCAAATTGGATTAAGAGTAATTCTAATTTGACAATTGAGTTGGACTCAATTTGATTCAAGTGTTGAATGAGTCTAATTTATATTTGATTCATCAAATCAATTTAAATTAATGAATAGAGATTCATTAAATTAAAATGACTTGAATCAAATGGTTGGATTTGATCAACCATGGGAGATAAGAGGTCAAGTTTGACTTGACTTGAGAGGGAAGATGAAAGGTCAATTTTGACTTGACCAATTGCCATGTCATGGTGACTTGGCATGGGGCCGACCAATGATGATGCTCCACATCATCATGGACACATCATGGGGTGCCAACTCATGAGGGAGACCAAGAGCCATTGGTTCTTGGAGTTACATGCATGCATGTAACCCCCTTATAGTGGGTTATGAAAGTGTGAAGTTAAGGTGTGTAACTTCATCTTCTTCTTTGGTTCTTCCTCTCTTGCTCTCCCAATCCTTCATGGCCGAAATTTCCATGAGTGCTAGCACACTCTAGGTTTAGTTTTTCCACCATTTGTCCGTGTGGATACGAATAGAGGAGTGTACACTTGACACTCTTGAGTTCCGGCAAGCTTTTGGACGAGCGGGATAAGCGAAGGGTGTCGCTATGAGGGTAACACGCTCAACATCTAGATCAAAGGTAGATCTAGGTTTACTTAGCACATACATGTTTTTATTTTAATATATCTTTGTACGGATCCGTGGCTGGACTTTCGGGGTTTCCGCAATGCAAAAAGCGGTTTTTGCGGCTCGGAAAGTCCATCATTTATTTGTAGGGCCGAAGAGGAACCAACTATTAATTTTATTTGTCAAAAAGTTTGGTTGACAAGATAGTAAAATTAATGGGTGAAACCTCTTCTTACAAATGTAGAATTCGTATACGTCCACACTATTGTGGCATACGATATTCTCGGTGTTTTGAGTTGTTGATTGATTTTAAAATTTAATTATTTGAGGAATCAATAATTTTTTGAAATCTAATGTTTCGATCTATGTGATTCTTAAGTTGTTTTCAAAATGACTTTCAACCCGCTTCCTGTGATACTGAAAGAAAATAAACTTACTAGACCCAACTATGTTGATTGGAAGAGGAATCTTGACATTGTCTTGACTGATGAAGAATACAAATATGTACTCCTCGAAGAGTGTCCTCCTAAGCCTGTGGATGATTTTGGGGAAAAGGAGAAGGAGAGTTATAAGAAATGGATCAAGGGCGATGAGATGGCGCAGTATTACATTTTGGCATCTATGTCAAATGTACTACAACATCAGCATCAAGCCATGCCCACTTCTTATGACATGATGCTCAATCTCAAAGTGCTTTTCGGACACTAGAATCGGGCTGCTAGGTTGAAAGCCATGAGGAACTTGATGACGACCACCATGATGGAGGGAACACCCGTGAGGGATCATGTTCTCAAGATGATGGCTCATTTGATTGAGTTGGAAGTCCTCGGAGCTGAGATCGATGGGGAAACCCAGGTTGATATCATTCTCCAGTCTCTACCTAGGAGTTTTGAGCAGTTTCACCTGAACTACAACATGAACAAGAGGTTGTATTCGTTGGCGGAGTTTCTGACAGAACTCCAGGCGGCAGAGGGGATTTTTCATCAGAGTGCTCAGGCGCAAGCCATGGTTGCCCAAAAGGTTTCTACTTCTAAGCCGAAAGGCAAGAAGAAGAAGAAATAAGCTGTGGGCAAAGGCGGTGGGAGGAACTCAGGGAGGAGTTAAGAAGTCAAAAGGCAAGTACTTCACTTGTATGCAGACTGGACACTGGAAGAAGGTCTGCCCCAACCGCAAGCAGAACAATGGTATATCTTTTGGTCTATTCATTGAAACATGTTTAGCGGTGTTATCTATCAGCACCTGGTGTGTAGATACAGGAGCCACTGATCGTGTCTGCAATACTTTTTCAGGGGTTCCAGGAAACCAGACGACTAGATGAGGGAGAGATTACCTTATACTTGGGTAATGCTACAAAGGTGGCGGTTGTTGCAGTGAGAGATGTTTATTTTTCTTTTAAGAGAAATAAAGTTTTGGTTCTTAAGAATTGCCTTTATGTACCTTTATTTAGAAAGAATTTGATTTAAGTTTCTAAATTGTTTATGGATGGATATTCTATTTCTTTTATTGACAGAGTTGTTATAAAAAGAAATAGGGAGATTATCTGTTCTGGTGCGTTGATAGAAAATTTGTATACACTCGAACCAAAAGCTCCCACGATGAAAATAGAAGTTAATAACTCATCTTCTAATTTCAATAAGAGAAAAGAACCTTCGAAGATGAACCAAATATATCTTTGGCATCTAAGGCTTGGTCATATTAACCTAAGCAGAATTCAAAGGTTGATAGCTGATGGACCTCTGGGTTCATTAGTGGTGGAAGATTTCCCAACCTGCGAATCTTGCTTCGAGGGTAAAATGACCAAGAGACCTTTTAAGGACAAGGGGTATAGAGCCAAAGATGAGTTGGAGTTGGTTCATTCTTATTTTTGTGGTCCTATGTATATCCAGGCAAGAGGTGGTTTTGAATATTTCGTCTCCTTTATAGACAATTATTCGAGATATGGATACATTTACTTGATGCGCCGCAAGTCTGAATGCTTTGACAAGTTCAAAGAATTTAAGGCTGATGTGGAGAAACGTCAAGGTAAAAGTATCAAGATACTACGATCAGATCGTGGTGGTGAGTACCTCTTGGGAGAGTTTAGGAATTACTTATCAGAGGTTGGGATTCAATCCCAATTGTCTGCACCTGGCACACCCTAGCAGAATGGTGTAGTAGAGCGAAGGAATAGGACTCTTATGGAGTTGGTTAGTGTTGGAGATCGATTGGCCGGCTATAGGGGGGTGAATAGCCCTCTTACGATGGATGTCGGAATTCTCTCGTTCGTTTGCTCGTCTACACAATCGTTAGCGCAAGCGGAAGCATGAACAATAAAGACAAACCAATGAAAAAAAATACAAACGCTAACAAAGAAGATGTAACGTGGTTCACGGCTACACCGCTAATCCACGATTCCGATTCGTCCGAGGTGAATCACTCCTTCAAAGCCAATCACTATTGGTCTCTCCTTTACACCAAGCTAGGTGGAGGTAACCTTTACAAATCAAGCACACTCCTTTTACAATAGATGTGAAAGGAAGATAAGAGAAGGAGTTTTAATCTTGTGGAGCACTTGGATGGTCGTTTAGAACTTGAGCATTAACCTCCCAAAGCTCCACACCCTCTCTTTTTATAGAGAGGGCTGATTTCTTCCCGTTGGCCGCCACCAGCCGACTGTTGCCCTTGGCAGTCGACTGCCGCCACTCCAACGGCCTCCGAACACGTCGGATCCCGACCGTTGTAGTCCAAGTCCACGCGAACGCCGATGGACCTCGGGATCACCGATCACGCTTCCATAGTTGATCGCCTCGGCTACAGCGGTTCTGCGTTCGCGACATCCTTGGCATGATCGCCATTCCATGGCAATGACTCATCGGGCATAAACCCATCACGGATACCGAACACACTCGATTAGCGATCATTTCGCCATTACATGGCAATCGATCGGTGTTGCGGTGAAACTCAAACTTAACATAAGTTTGAGCTTCCGGCGGTCAGGTAAACCTTAACCCTTGCGGTCAAGTCTCCGACACTCAGCCATTCAGCCAAGTTCACCTAATGAGCTACTTATATTTCACTCATTCTCTCATCTCACTCGAAGTCCCTCACCAAAGCTATCTTCGTTCGCGGCCACGTCCCTCGGCAGCATTAGGCGCACGTCTCTGCAATGCTCCTTCGCGTCTCTTGCCTCCGAAGTCTGCTTCCTTGGCTTCACTTCAAGTTATCTTGTCCGGCGGTCCTTCGGATGCTCCAAGCGCACGGCTTCCACAAAGTCATCCTTCACCGACTCAAGGACCGAGGTTGTGAGGGTGAACCTGCCAAGGCTCCATGAGCGAATTACTAAGTCCTGCAAGACTCCAACGCACATATCAAATAACAATACCAACCTAACATAAACCCTTTGCCACACACATCAAAACCTTATCATGGCAAGAGATTGCCCTAACAGTTAGATCGATGATGAGTTATTCAGAGTTGCCAGATTTGTTATGGGGATATGCTCTAGATACGGTAGTGTACATTCTAAACTTCGTTCCATCTAAATCAGTGCCTTCTACTCCCAAAGAATTATGGACTGGGCGAAAGCCTAGTCTGAGACATATTCGGATTTGGGGAAGTCCAGCACATGTGCTAAAGGCAGATGCTGGTAAGTTTGAAATTTGTACAGAAGTGTGCATGTTCGTTGGCTATCCTAGAGGAACGAAAGATGGTTTGTTTTATAGTCCTAGAGATCAGAAGGTGATCGTTAGCACGAACCGAAGATTTTTAGAAGAAGACTATGTGATGACCCACAAGACCATGAGTAAGATTGTTCTAGAGGAATTGAAAGAGGAAGTCACTACTTCAGTACCACCAGTACAAGAGGATATACCACAAGTCACTGCACCGTGAGTCACAGAGGATACATAGGTGATACCTCATCGTTGTGGAAGGGTTGTGAGACAGCTTGATAGATTCATGTTCTTGCGAGAATCTTCTGATTTGGTCCCTGACGAACATGAACCTGATCCCTAGACTTATGACGAAGCAATCCAAGATAAAGATGCGGTATCTTGGCAAAGTACAATAAATGCTGATATTGAATCTATGGATTCAAATCTGGTCTGGGATCTAGTAGAACCACCCGATGGTGTAAAAACCATTGGATGCAAGTGAAGGTTTTGCCCGGAAGCTATGATACTAATTGAAGGGTTTTGCTTATCGAGTCCGTGAGGGGAAACTTCGCTTCCCACTTCACCTCGGTAGCTTGTCCATGGCGATCCCTTCGATGTCCCTGGATTAAAAAATTTAATCCTAGACAAAAGGTATTGCCAAAGCTACCAAGCCATCATCGTGCTATTCATTTAGAGAGGTCACTTGAACAAACTAGTTGTTCAAGCAAACATCCTCTATTCAACGAGTAGCCGCGGAATAGACGATGTTCGGATCGCCAGTTTTTGTGTTTATGCTCAGGATCCAAGTATTATTTAGCCATTTACAGATTTATAACATGCTTATAATATAAAAACAAAAACAAACAACAAACAAAAGAAGAAAGTAGAATAGGTATACCTCTCGATCTTCTAATGTATGACCTTCCTCCTTTTGGACGTCGTGTGGGCGACGATCCACCAAAAGTCAAAGCTCCTAGATGCCAAATCTTCCTTCCTTGAACTTCCAAATCAAGAAGAAGAATAGAAACAAGGTTTTTCTCCTCACCAGAAACAGCCAACAAGGAACCAAACTTATCCTTGTCGCAGGCCAACTAGATGAAGGAGAAGATGGTGGAAAACAACCAAGACACCAAGGGAAGCCCTATATCTTGTTTCCACCACCTAAGGAGAGGGAAAAGGAAGCTTTTGGGTGCCGGCCAAGGCTAGAAAAGAGTTGGGAAGGCTGCTGGACTTTGGCCAAAAGATGAAGAAGAAGAGAGAAAGAACCTTCCTTATTTGGTGCCACGCTTGCCTCCAAACCCTAATCCTAATCCTATCTCAAATAGGATTCCTTCTTGCCGCCCAAACCCTAGCTCTCCTATCATGTAGTTCACACCAAATCCCTTTGCCATCCTTTTATAGAGTTAGGGATAAGTTATGAATTAATCTTCTCCATTGGTTCTAGGGATTTAATCTCAACCGTCGGATCTAGAGATTTAATCTCAACCGTCGGTTCTTAGAGATTTAATCACTACCAATGGATCTTTGAGTTTTGTTTCTATCCTTTGGATCTAAGCATCATAAGATGTTAATAGGATACATTAGGGACCATGAGGAGGAGTTGGGTCTTGGCCACCCATGGATCAAGCCCACATAAAGTCCGATCCACTAATGATGATCCAATCCACTAAAGGTTCATCATTGATCTACCTCACCAACCCCCATATGATAATATGGGCTCCATATATTATTTGTACATTTTCTTCCCATGTTAAAGATCTCGAATGTCCATCGATTAATTAATTTACTAACCATTAATTAATCAACATCTAACTCCTTGAGTAGTACCACTCAATCTTTTCATCATGCCGGACCAAGTCCACCTGCAGGGTTTACATGATGAACCTTATGAGCTCTTCAAGGGGACATCATCATCCTAATATATAGGACACGGTTTCCTCCTATAATCAATGGTACACCATATAAATAATATCATCTCCCAACTTACCGAGCCTATCGATTTAATCTATAAATCTCGCCCATTGGTATATCAAAGAGATGAGTACTAAGTATATGTGCCCGTTTTTATATCGGGATTAAGAGCATGTACTAAATAATATATGAGGTCCGATTCGATTAAGTAGTCAGCAATAAATAGAATTACCTCTAAGTCGGTCGTGCTCAATACACACAAAGTGCACTAGTGTGATTCTATGGTCAAGACAAACCAATACCAAACCACACTACAACCATTCCGATGGTTTATCCAAGGCCATCTCGGTTGTGAGCCTTTGCTTATACTTTTCAAGGGGCCAATAACATGGACTCCTGTGTGACACCACACACCATGTTATCTACAATGTAAAGTATTAGACAATATTGCATAACCATAAAAATATGCAAGGAATGATCATGTGATTCTTATTTCAAAATAATGATGTTCATACTAAAGATAGACTTTTCAGTATACATCTCTACAATCTCCCACTTATACTAAAAGGCTATGCTGTCCTCATACTTCCATACATCTGATTCCCCTTCCCTCCACATGCCTATCAAACCTCTCGCTAGAAGGGCCTTAGTGAAAGGGTCTACCAGGTCATCCTCTGATGCAATCTAGGCAACAACATCTTCTACCTCCTTTACGATTTCTCATATCAGGTGGTACTTGCACTCTCTGTGTTTATTACCCTTATGGGCTCATGGTTCCTTAGAGTTTGCAAATGCACCACTATTATCACAATAAATTGTGATAGTTCTGGGCAAACCAGGAATCACATCCAAGTCCATCAGAAAGTTCCTGATCCATACAACTTCTTTGGCCGCCTCAGAGGCTGCCACATACTCAGCTTCCATGGTCGAGTTCGCCATGCACTTCTTCTTGACACTCCTCCATACAATGGCTCCACCTCCCAAAGTAAACATAAAACCTGAGGTAGACTTACTGTTATCCCTATCAGATTAGAAGTCGGAATCCGTGTAACCAACAGGGAGTAATTGGTCTGCCTGATAACTAGCATATAATCCCTAGTCCTTCTTAGGCACTTCAATATATGCTTTACCGCAGTCCAATATCCCCATTCTGGATTACTCTGATATCTGCTGACCATGCCCACGACAAAACAAATATCTGGTCTCGTACATAGCATCGCATACATGAGGCTTCCTACTGCCGAAGCATAAGGAACCGCCATCATCTCCTCTATCTCCTCAGATGATCTAGGACACATCTCCTTAGATAAAGGAACTCCATGCTTGAAAGGTAGAAAACCCTTCTTGGAGTTCTGCATGCTAAAACGCTCCATAATCGTGTCTATGTATGAAGCTTGGGATAAGCACAACATCCTTTTCCTGCGATCCCTTACAACCTCGATCCCAAGGATGTGTCCCACCTCTCCCAAGTCCTTCATATCAAACTGTTTGGACAACCATATCCTTACGTCCGATAACACCTTGATATTGTTGCCAATCAACAAAATGTCATCTACGTATAGAACATGAAATACCACTACATTTTCGTCACATCTCTTTTATACACAAGACTCATCTGGGCTTTGAATAACTCCATAAGACTGGATCACCTCATCAAAGCGGATGTTCCAAGACCTCAAAGCTTGCTTCAATCCATAAATGGACCGATTAAACTTACATACAAGATGCTCTTTGTTCTTAGCAATGAATCCCTCTGGTTGCTTCATGTAGATGTTTTCCTCAAGACTTCCATTAAGGAAAGCTGTCTTGACATCCATCTTCCACACCTCATAATCCATATGAGCTGCTATGCATAAGAGAATCCGAATAGACTTAAGCATGGCTACCAGCGAAAAGGTCTCCTCATAATCGATACCCTCTTTCTGAGTATACCCATTCGCAACAAGCCTCGCTTTGAAGGTCTCAACCTTCCCATCTATTCCTCTCTTTCTCTTGTAGATCCACTTGCATCCAATGGTTTTTACACCATCGGGTGGTTCTACTAGCTCCCAGACCTGATTTGAATCCATAGATTCAATCTCAGCATTCATTGCACTTTGCCAAGATACTACATCTTTATCATGGATTGCCTCGTCATATGTCCAGGGATCAGGTTCATGTACGCCAGGGACCAAATCAGAAGATTCTCCCAAGAACATGAATCTATCAGGCTGTCTCACAACCCTCCCACTACGACAAGGTATCACCTGTGTATCCTTTGTGACACGCGGTGCAGTGACATGTGGTATATCCTCTTGTACCGGTGCTACTAAAGAAGTGACTTCCCCTTTTAACTCCTCCAAAACAATTTTACTCTTGGGCTTGTGGCTCATCACATAGCCTTCCTCTAGAAATCTGGCATTTATGCTAACGATCACCCTCTGATCTCTAGGACTATAAAACAATCGAACCTTCGTTCCCCTAGGATAGCCAACGAACAAGCGTACTTCTGTACGAGGTTCCAACTTACCAGCATCTGCCTTTAGCACATGTGCTGGACTCCCCCATATCCGAATATGTCTTAGACTAGGCTTTCGCCCAGTCCACAACTCTGTGGGAGTAGAAGGCACTGATTTAGATGGTACCAAGTTCAGAATGTACACCGCCGTATCTAGAGCATATCCCCATAACGAATCTGGCAAGTCAGAATAACTCATCATCGATCTAACCATCTCCATAAGAGTCCTATTCCTTCGCTCTGCTACACCGTTCTGCTGGGGTGTGCCAGGTGCAGTCAATTGGGATTGAATCCCATCCTCTGATAAGTAGTTCTTAAACTCTCCCAAGAGGTACTCACCGCCACGATCAGATCGTAGTTTCTTGATACTTTTACTTTGTTGTTTCTCCACATCAGCCTTGAATTCTTTGAACTTGTCAAAGCATTCAGACTTGCGGCGTATCAGGTAAATGTATCCATATCTTGAGTAATCATCTATAAAAGAGACGAAATACTCAAAACCACCTCTAGCCTGGATAGACATAGGAGCACACAAATCAGAATGAACCAATTCTAACACATCTTTGGCTCTATACCCCTTGGCCTTAAAAGGCCTCTTGGTCATCTTATCCTCCAAGAAAGATTCACAGGTTGGGAGATCCTCCACCACTAATGAACCCAAAGGTCCATCAGCTATCAACCTTTGAATTCTGCTTAGGTTAATGTGACCAAGCCTAAGATGCCAAAGATATGTTTGGTTCATCTTCGAAGGTTCTTTTCTCTTATTAAAATTAGAAGATGAGTTATTAACTTCAATTTGCATTGTGGGAGGTTTTGTATACAAATTTCCTTTCAATGTACCTGAATAGATATTCTCTCTATTCCTTTTTATAACAACTCTGTCATTAAAAGAAATAGAATATTCATCCATAAAAAATTTAGAAACTGAAACTAAATTCTTTCTAAATAAAGGTACATAAAGGTAATTTTCTAGAACCAAAGTTTTATTTTTCTCAAAAGATAAATAAAACTTCTCCCACTGCAATAGCCGCCACCATTATGGCATTGCCAAAGTAAATGGTAATCTCTCCCTTAGCTCGTTGTCGGGTTTCCTGGAACCCCTGCAAAGTATTGCAGACATGATTAGTGGCTCTCGTATATACACACCAGGTGCCGATAGATAACACCACTAATCATGTTTCAACGACTAGTCCAAAGGATATACCTTTGTTCTGTTTTGGACTGGGACAGTCCTTCTTCTAATGTCCATCCTGCTTACCAGTACTTGCCTTTCGGCTTCTTCACTTCTCCCTGAGATCCTCCCACCACCTTTGCTTCATCTTGTTTCTTCTTCTTCTTGCCTTTTGGCTTAGAATGTAGACACCTTTTTGAGCAACCATGGCTTGAGTACGCTCTTCGAAGAGTGCATACTTGTACTCCTTAGCAGATAAGACAATATCTACATTCGTTTCCAATCAACTTTATTTGGGTATAGTAAGTTAATTTCCTTTAGTATCATAGTAAGTGGACTGAAAGTCATTCTTGAAAATATTAAGAATCACATAGATCATTACTGTAGATTTCAAAAAATTATTGATTCCTCAAACAATAAAATTTTAAAATCAACCAACACCTCTAAACACCGAGAATATCGCATGCCACGATCGTGTGGACGTATACGAATTCTACATTTTTAAGAGGAGGTTTTACCCATTAATTTTACTATCTTGTCAACCTAACTTTTTGACAAGTAAAATTAATAGTTGGTTTCTCTTCGGCCCTACAAATAAAATCAGTGACTCCGATGGGGAGGATACTTATATTTGTATCTAAGTGTTCACAATTACTTGGTACCAAGTTAATTATCTCGGGTTATGTGCCTTACGATGGGCAAGTACACACACTGCTTAATAATTTTCTATAACCATATTCGACCTTGTGATCCACAAACAAACCCATCCGATGGGGAGGAAGGCACTCAGAGTCGATGCACAAGTTTGTTTGCATCACTTGTCAAATCGTAATAGAGGCCGCGGGAATTTATAAAAATATACCTCTCCCACTTAGTAATTTGAAATTGAGGAATTTTTCTATCCTACGACATGTATCAAACAAAAAGCAATAAATATGAAAAATAAAATTATTTTTCAACTATTATGGCTTTTGTCTTCAATATGTCTCCCGTCATATCACCATCTCGTCTGCTCCTCCTACGCCATGTATGAGCCATCCGGAGATCCGAGCTGAGACTAAAACCTATTTTAATTTACATCCATCGATCCTATACTCCACGAGGGAGTGTACATGAAATCTAGATCAAAAGTAAAATAAAATAAAGAGCAGCTAAACAATGCCGTATTTAATTTACCAAAAACTAAATACTAGCCTCGTCAACCCCGAGGATTCAACAAAATAAATATTTACACACATACAATCACATAAACACATATGGCCATAATAGTAAGATCTTATGCCTACAACCAAAGAGTTAAACTACGCATATCCTACTATTATCCGGCACATATAATATATGAAAAAGTGCATAAAAATTAATGCAATCCTAAACACACAAAACCGAAAACCTTGGCTCTTATACCAATTGAAGGTTTTCCCCGGAAGCTCTGATACCAATTGAAGGGTTTTGCTTATCGAGTCCGTGAGGGGAAACTTCGCTTCCCACTTCACCTCGGTAGCTTGTCCATGGCGATCCCTTCGATGTCCCCAGATTAAAAAATTTAATCCTAGACAAAAGGGATTGCCAAAGCAATCAAGTCATCGTCGTGCTATTCGTTTAGAGAGGTCACTTGAACAAACTAGTTGTTAAAGTGACCATCCTCTATTCTACGAGTAGCTGCAGAATAGACGATGTCCGGATCGTTGGTTTTTGTGTTTATGCTCAGGATCCAAGTATTATTTAGGCATTTATAAATTTATAACATGCTTATAATTGAAAAACAAAAACAATCAACAAACAAAAGAAGAAAGTAGAATAGGTATACCTCTCGATATTCTAATGTATGACCTTCCTCCTTTTGGACGTCGTGTGGGCGACGATCCACCAAAAGTCGAAGATCCTAGATGCCAAATCTTCCTTCCTTGCTCTTCCAAAGAAAGAGGAAGAATAGAAACAAGGTTTTTCTCCGCACTAGAAACAACCAACAAGGAACCAAACTTATCCTTGCCGCCGGCTAACTAGATGACGGAGAAGATGGTGGAAAACAACCAAGACACCAAGGGAAGCCCTATATCTTGTATCCACCACCTAAGGAGAGGGAAAAGGAAGCTTTTGGGTGCCGACCAAGGCTGGAAAAGAGCTGGGAAGGGTGCTGGACGTTGGAAAAATTAGGAAGAAGAAGAGAGAAAGAACCTTCCTTATTTGGTACCACCCTTGCCTCCAAACCCTAATCCTAACCCTATCTCAAATAGGATTCCTTCTTGCCGCCCAAACCCTAGCTCTCCTATCATGTAGTTCATGCCAAATCCCTTTGCCATCCTTTTATAGAGTTAGGGATAAGTCATGAATTAATCTCCTCCATTGGTTCTAGGGATTTAATCTCAACCGTCGGATCTAGAGATTTAATCTCAACCGTCGGTTCTTAGAGATTTAATCTCTAACAATGGATCTTTGTGTTTTGTTTCTATCCTTTGGATCTATGCATCATGAGGTGTTAATAGGCTACATTAGGGACCATGAGGAGGAGTTGGGTCTTGGCCACCCATGGATCAAGCCCACATAAAGTCCGATCCACTAATGATGATCCAATCCACTAAAGGTTCATCATTGATCTACCTCACCAACCCCCATATAATAATATGGGCTCCATATATTATTTGTACAATTTTTCCCCGTGTTTAAGATCTCGAATATCTATCGATTAATTAATTTACCGACCACTAATTAATCCACATCTTACTCCTTGAGTAGTACCACTCAACCTTTTCATCATGCCGGACCAAGTCCACCTGCAGGGTTTACATGATGAACCTTATGAGCTCCTCAAGGGGACATCATCATCCTAATATATAGGACACGGTTTTCTCCTATAATCAAAGGCACACCATATAAATAATATCATCTCACAACATACTGAGCCTATCGATTTAATCTATAAATCTCACCCATTGGTTAATCAAATAGATGAGTACTAAGTATATGTGCCCGTTATTATATAGGGATTAAGAGCATGTACTAAATAATATATGAGGTCCGATTCAATTATGTAGTCAGCAATAAATCGAATCACCTCTAAGTCGGTCCTGCTCAATATACACATAGTGCACTAGTGTGATTCTATGGTCAAGACATACCAATACCAAACCACACAACAACCTTTCCTATGGTTTGTCCAAAGTCATCTCAGTTGTGAGCCTTTGGTTATACTTTTCAAGGGGCCGATAACATGGTCTCCTGTGTGACACCACACACCATGTTATCTACAATGTAAAGTATTAGACAATATTGCATAACCATAAAAATATGCAAACAATGATCATGTGATTCTTATTTCAAAATAAAGATGTTCATACAAAAGATAGACTTTTCAGTATACAACCCTACAGCAAGTGGATCTACAAAAGAAAGAGAGGCATAGAAGGGAAGGTTGAGACCTTCAAAGCAAGTCTTGTTGCGAAAGGGTATACTTAGAAAGAGGGTATCGATTATGAGGAGACTTTTTCGTCGGTAGCCATGCTTAAGTCTATTCGGATTCTCTTATGTATTGCTGCTCATATAGATTATAAGGTATGGCAGATGGATGTCAAGATAGATTTCCTTAATGGAAGTCTTGAGGAAAACATCTATATGAAGCAACCAGAAGGATTCATTGCAAAGGGCAAAGAGCATCTTGTGTGTAAGCTTAATTGGTCCATTTATGGATTGAAGCAAACTTCGAGTTCTTGGATCATCTACTTTTATGAGGTAATCCAGCCTTATGGATTTATTTGTAGTCTGGATGAGTCTTGTTTATAAAACAGATGTGACGAAAAAATAGTGGTATTTCTTGTACTATACATAGATGACATTTTGTTAATTGGCAACAATGTCAAGGTGTTATCGGACGTATGGGTATGGTTGTACAAACAATTTGACATGAAGAACTTGGGAGAAGTGGGACACATCCTTGGGATCAAGGTTTTAAGGGATCATAAGAAAAGGATGTTGTGCTTATCTCAAGCTTCATACATAGACACCATTATGTATCATTTTAGCATGCAAAACTTCAAGAAATGTTTTCTACCTTTTAGGAATCGAGTTCCATTATCTAAGGAGTTGTGTTCTAGAACATCTGAGGAGATAGAGGAGATGAAGGCGGTTCATTATGCCTCGGCCGTAGGAAGCCTCATGTATGCGATGCTATGTACGAGACCGGATATCTACTTTACCGTGGGCATGGTCAGCGGATATCAGAGTAATCCA
Organism: Wurfbainia villosa; assembly: GCA_025175895.1. Classification (NCBI taxonomy): domain Eukaryota; kingdom Viridiplantae; phylum Streptophyta; class Magnoliopsida; order Zingiberales; family Zingiberaceae; genus Wurfbainia; species Wurfbainia villosa. The sequence goes on along the minus strand of CM045999.1, from coordinate 50,114,720 downwards.
GGATAGGGACAATGGACAGCAGTAAAGCATAAATTGAAGTAGCTGAGAAGGACTAGAGATTATATGCTAGTTTATGAGGCAGACCAATTGCTCCCTGTGGGTTACACTGATTTCGACTTACAATCAAAGAGGAATAACAGTAAGTCTACATCAGGTTTTGTGTTTACATTGGAAGATGAAGCCATTGTATGGAGGAGTGTTAAGAAGAAATGCGTGGCAGACTCCACCATGGAAGCTGAGTATGTTGCAGCCTCTAAGGAGGGAAAACAACTGTGGCTCAGGAACTTCTCGATGGACTTGGATGTGATTTCTGGTTTGCCCAGAACTATCATAATTTATTATGATAATAGTTGTGCAGTTGCAAACTCGAAGGAACCACGAGCCCATAAGGCAAGTAAACACAAAGAGCGTAAGTACCACCTGATACGAGAAATCATAAAGAGAGGAGAAGCTGCTATGGCCAAGATAGCATCAGAGGATAACCTGGCAGATCCTTTCACTAAGGCCCTTCCGGCGAGAGCTTTTGATAGGCATGTTGAGGGAATGGGAATAAGATGTATGGCAGTTTAAGGACAACGTAGTCTTTTAGTATAAGTGGGAGATTGTTGGGATGTATACTGAAAAGTCTTTCTTTTGTATGAACATCTTTATTTTTAAATAAGAATCACATTATCATTGTTTTCATATTTATATTTATACATATTTGTCCGATACATTACATTGTAGATAACATGGTGTGTATTGTCACACAAGAGATCATGTTATCAGTTCATTGTAAAGTATAAGTAAAGGCTCACAACCGAGATGGTTATGGACCAACCATTAGCATGGTTGTGGTGTGATTTGGTATTGGTTTGTCTTTACCATAGAATCACACTAGTACACTTTGGTGGTATTGAGAAAGACTGACATAGAGGTGATTCGATTTATTGCTGACTACATAATCGAATCAAACCTCAGATATTATGTTGTACATCTTCATAATCCCGATATAATAACGGGCACATATACTTAGTATTCATTTCTTTGATTTACCAATAGGTGAGATTTATAGAGTAAATCAATAGGCTAGTTAAATTAAGAAATTATATTATTTATATGGTGTTTCGTTGATTATAGGAGGAAACTGTGTCCCATATATTAGGATGATTATGTCCCCTTCAGGAGCTCATAAGGTTCATCAGGTAAACCCTGCAGGTGGACTTGGTCCGACTTGATGATTAGGTTGAGTGGTACTACTTATGGAGTTAGATGTTGATTAATTAATTGTCAATAAATTAATTAATCGATGGACATTCATGATCTTAAACGTGGGGAGAAATATCTACAAATAATATATGGAGCCCATGTTATCTTATGGGGGTTGGTGAGGTAGATCAATGATAATCCTCTAGTGGATTGGATTTTCGTTAATGGATCGGACTTTATGTGGGCTTGATCCATTTGGTGGGCAAGATCCAACTCCTTCTCATGGTCCCTATTGTAGCCTATTAATACATCATGAAGCCTAGATCCAATGATGGAAAACAAAACTCTAGATCCAACGGTAGAGATTAAATCTCTAGATCCGATGGTTGAGATTAAATCTCTAGATCCGACAGTTGAGATTAAATCCCTAGAACTAATGGTGGAGATTAAAACAAGGCTTATGCCTAACTCTATAAAAGGAGGCAAGGGGGTGGCCGGCAACAATAATTGAAGAGGGGCTAGGGTTTGGGCGGCTAGGGTTTGAAAGTTGGGCTGCCACAAATAAGGAAATAGTTTCCTTCTTTTTCTTCTTCCTTGGTGGCCGATACCCATCTTCTCCTCTCCTCTATTTGGCCGGCATCCAAAGCCCTTCCTTCTCTTTTCCTTGGCTGGTGGAAACAAGGGTTAGGGTGATTCCTTAGAGCTCTTGGTCGGCACCCACTTGTCCCTCTCTTTAGGCCGGCGGCAAGCTTCAAGTTGGGAGCTTGTTGGTTGGTTCTTGACAGAGGTGAGTTTTGTTTCTTATTCTTCCTTTTGTTCAAAGCGAGCAAAGAAAGGAATATTGGTGATCTAGGAGGCTTCGACTTTTGGAAGATCGTCGCCCACACGCGTCCAAAAGGAGGAAAGACATACAATTGAAGATCGAGAGATATAACACTTGTTTATATTCTTTTGTAACATGTCTATAATTGTTTTTCAATCATATACATGTTGTATGTTCTATTTTATGGTTAAATATACTTGGACCCCGAATACGAACACAAAAGTTGGCGATCCGTACATCGTCTATTCCATGGCTAATCGTAGAATAGAGGTTGGTTGCTTGAACAAAAAGTTTGTTCAAGTGACAACTCTAATCGAATAGCACGATGATGAAATAGTAGCTTGGGTAATCCCTCTTGTCAAGGATAAATTTTTTTATCCGTGGACGTAGAAGGGATCGCCATGAACAAGTGACCGAGTTGAAGTGGAAAGCGAAGTTTCCTAACTTCAACTTGGTCATATTAACCTATGTAGAATTCAAAGGTTGATAGCTGATGGACCTTTAGGTTCGTTAGTAGTAGAAGATTTCCCAACTTGCGAATCTTGCTTGGATGGTAAAATGACCAATAGGCCTTTTAAGGCCAAGGGGTATAGAGCCAAAGATGTGTTGGAATTAGTTCATTCTGATTTGTGTGGTTCTATGTCTATCCAGGATAGAGGTGGTTTTGAGTATTTCGTCTCTTTTATAGACAATTATTCATGATATGGATACATTTACTTGATGCGTCGCAAGTCTGAATGCTTTGACAAGTTCAAAGAATTCAAGGCAGATGTGGAGAAACGTCAAGGTAAAAGTATCAAGGCACTACGATCCGATCGTGGTGGTGAGTACCTCTTGGGAGAGTTTAGGAATTACTTATCAGAGGCTAAGATTCAATCCCAATTGTCTGCACCTAGCATACCCCAGCAGAATGGTGTAGTAGAGCGAAGGAAAAGGACTCTTATGGAGATGGTTAGATTGATGATGAGTTATTCTGAGTTGCCAGATTCATTCTGGGGTTATGCTCTAGATACGACAGTGTATATTCTGAACTTGGTTCAATCTAAATCAGTGCCTTCTACTCCCACAGAATTGAGGACTGGGCGAAATAAGAATCACATGATCATTGTTTGCATATTTATGGTTATGCATATTTGTCTAATACATTACATTGTAAATTACATGGTGTGTAGTGTCACACACAAGATCATGTTATCGGTTCATTGTAAAGTATAAGTAAAGGCTCACAACCGAGATGGTTTTGGACAAACAATTGGCATGGTTGTGGTGTGATTTGGTATTGGTTTGTCTTGACTATAGAATCACACTAGTACACTTTGTGTGTATTGAGCATGACTGACATAGAGGTGATTCGATTTATTGCTGACTACATAATCGAATCGGATCAAAAATATTATTTAGTACATGCTCTTAATCCCGATATAATAACGGGCACATATACTTAGTATTTATTTGATTGATTTACCAATGGGCGAGATTTATAGAGTAAATCGATAAGCTCGGTAAATTGAGAAATGATATTATTTATATGGTCAGACGTTGATTGTAGGAGGAAATCGTGTCCTATATATTTGGATGATGATGTCCCCTTGAGGAGCTCATAATGTTCATCATGTAAGCCCTGTAGGTGGACTTGGTCTAGCATGATGATAAGGTTGAGTGGTACTACTCATGGAGTTAGATGTGGATTAATTAATTATCAGTAAATTAATTAATCGACGTATATTCGAGATCTTAAACACGGGGAAAAATATGTGCAAATAATATATGGAGCTCATATTATCTTATGGGGGTTGGTGAGGTAGATCAATGATAATCCTCTAGTTGATTGGATTATCATTAATGGATCGGACTTTATGTGGGCTTGATCCATTGGGTGGCCAAGATCCAACTTCTCCTCATGGTCCCTATTGTAGCCTATTAAAACCTAATGGAGCCTAGATCCAATGATGGAAATCAAAACTCTAGATCAAACGGTAGAGATTAAATATCTAAATCTGACGATTGAGATTAAATCTCTAGATCCGACGGTTGAGATTAAATCCCTAGAACCGATGGTGGAGATTAAAACAAGGCTTAAGCCTAACTCTATAAAAGGAGGGATTAGGGTGGGCGGCAAGATAAATTAGAAGCAAGATACGATTAGGGTTGGCATCAAGAGCTTGGAGGTTTTGGGCGGCCACAATTACGGAAAAATTTTCCTTGCTTCTCTTCTTCCTTAGGTGTCTGGTGCCCATCATCTTCTCCTCTCTCTTTGGCCGGCATCCAAAGACCTTCCTTCTCTTCTCTTTGGCCGTTGGAAACAAGGGTTAGGGTGATTCCTTGGAGCTCTTGGACGGCGACCACTTTTTCCTCTCTTTAGGCCGGCGGCAAGCTTCAAGTTGGGAGCTTGTTGATTGGTTCTAGATAGAGGTGAGTTTTGTTTCTTATTCTTCCTTTTATTCAAACCGAGCAAAGAAAAGAAGATTGGTGATCTAGGAGGCTTCGACTTTTGGAAGATCATCGCCCACATGACCTCCAAAATGAGGAAGGACATACAATAGAAGATTGAGAGGTATAACGCTTGTTTATATTCTATTGTAACATGTCTATAATTGTTTTTCAATCATATACGTGTTGTATGTTCTTTTTTATGGTTAAAATTACTTTCACCCCAAATACAAACGCAAAAACCGGTGATCCGTACATCGTCTATTCCGCGGCTATTCGATGAATAGAGGTAGGTTGCTTGAACAACAAGTTTGTTCAAGTGACCACTCTAATCGGATAGCATGACGATGAAATTGTAGCTTGGGTAATCCCTCTTGTCAAGGATAAATTTTTTTTATCCGGGGATGTAGAAGGAATCGCCATGAACAAGCGACCGAGTTGAAGTAGGAAGCTAAGTTTCCTACCTTTGAAGGATGTTGTGCTTATCTCAAGTTTCATACATAGACACCATTATGGATCATTTTACCATGCAAAACTCCAAGAAAGGTTTTCTACCTTTCAGGCATGGAGTTCCTTTATCTAAGCAGATGTGTCCTAGAACATCTATGAAGATAAAGGAGATGAAGGCGGTTCCTTATGCTTCGGCAGTAGGAAGCCTCATGTATGTCATGCTATGTATGAGATTAGATATCTACATTGTCGTGGGCTTGGTTAGCATATATCAGAGTAATCCAAGATAGAGACATTGGATTGCAGTAAAACATATATTGAAGTACCTGAGAAGGACTAGGGATTATATGCTGGTATACCAAGAAGATCAATTACTCCCTGTGGGTTACATAGATTTCAACTTCCAATCATATAGGGATAACAGTAGGTCTACCTCAGGTTTTGTGTTTACCTTGGGAGGTGGAGCCATTGTATAGAGGAGTGTCAAGTGGAAATGCATGGCGGACTCTACCATGGAAGCTGAGTATGTGGCGGCCTCTGAGGTGGCCAAAGAAGTTGTGTGGCTCAGGAACTTCTTGATTGACTTGGATGTGATTCCTGGTTTGCCCAGAACTATCATAATTTATTGTGATAATAGTGGTGCAGTTGCAAACTCGAAAGAACCACGAGCCCATAAGGCAAGTAAACACATAGAGCACAAGTACCACCTGATACGAGAGATCGTAAAGCGGGTAGAAGTTGATGTCGCCAAGATTGCATGAGAGGATGACCTGGTAGATCCTTTCACTAAGGACCTTCAAGCAAGAGCTTTTGATTGGCATATGGAGGGAATGGGAATCTGATGTATGGCAGTATGAGGACATCATAGTCTTTTAGTATAAATGGGAGATTGTTGGGATGTATACTGAAAAGTCTATCTTTTGTATGAAGATCTTTATTTTTGAAATAAGAATCACATGATCATTGTTTGCATATTTATGGTTATGCATATTGTCTAATATATTACATTATAGATAACATAGTGTGTAGTGTCAGACGGGAGATCATGTTATCAGTTCTTGTAAAGTATAAGTAAAGGCTCACAACCGAGATGGTTAGCGACAATACATTGGAATGGTTGTAGTGTGATATGTTATTAGTTTGTCTTGATCATAGAATTACATTTGTACACTTTGTGTGTATTGAGCAGGATCGACTTAGAGGTGATTCGATTTATTGTCAACTACATAATTGAATCGGACCTCGGATATTATGTTGTACATGCTCTTAATCCCGAAATAATAACGGGCACATATACTTAGTATTTATTTCTTTGATTTACGAATGGGCGAGATTTATAGAGTAAATCGATAGGCTCGGTAAGTTAGGAAATCATATTATTTATATGGTTTGCCATTGATTATAGGAGGAAATCGTATCCTATATATTAGGATGATGATGTCCCCTTGCGGAGCTCATAAGGTTCATCATGTAAACCCTGGAGGTGGACTTGGTCCTGTAGGGATGTATATTGAAAAGTCTATCTTTTGTATGAACATCTTTATTTTGAAATAAGAATCACATTATCATTGTTTGCATATTTTTATGGTTATGCATATTGTCTAATACTTTACATTGAAGATATCATGGTGTGTGGTGTCACACGGGAGATCCTGTTATCGGCTCCTTGAAAAGTATAAGTAAAGGCTCACAACCGAGATGGCTTTGGACAAACAATCGGAATGGTTGTAGTGTGATTTGGTATTGGTTTGTCTTGACTATAGAATCACACTGGTGCACTTGGAGTGTATGGAGCAGGACCGACTTAGAGGGGATTCGATTTATTGCTGACTACATAATCGAATGGGACCTCAAATATTATTTAGTACATGCTCTTAATCCCGATATAATAACGGTCACATAAACTTAGTATTCATCTCTTTGATTTACCAATGGACGAGATTTATAAATTAAATCGATAGGCTCAGTAAGTTGGGAGATGATATTATTTATATGGTGTGTCATTGATTATAGGAGGAAATCGTGTCCTATATATTAGGATGATGATGTCCCCTTGAGGAGCTCATAAGGTTCATCATGTAAACCCTGCAGGTGGACTTGGTCCGGCATGATGAAAAGGTTGAGTGGTACTACTCAAGGAGTTAGTTGTTGATTAATTAATGGTCAGTAAATTAATTAATCGATGGATATTCGAGATCTTAAATACAAGGAAAAAATGTACAAATAATATATGGAGCCCATATTATAATATGGGGGTTGGTGAGGTAGATCGTTGATGATCCTTTAGTGGATTGGATTATCATTAGTCGATCGGACTTTATGTGGGCTTGATCCATGGGTGGCCAAGACCCAACACCTCCTCAAGGTCCGTAATGTAGCCTATTAATACCTCATGAAGCTTAGATCCAATGGATAGAAACAAAATTCTAAGATCCATAGGTAGAGATTAAATCTCTAAGATCCGACGGTTGAGATTAAAACTCTAGATCTGACAGTTGATATTAAATCCCTAAAACCAATGGAGGAGATTAAATCATGACTTATCCCTAACTCTATAAAAGGAGGGAAAGGGGGTTGGCGTGAAGAATATCCAAGAGAGCTAGGGTTTTGGGCGGCAAGAGAGGAATCCTAGTTGAGATAGGATTAGGGCTAGGGTTTGGAGGCTTGGGCGGCACCAAATAAAGAAGGTTTACCTTTCTTCTTCTTCCTTCATTGGCCGGCATCCAACAGCTTTTCCAGCCCCTTTCCAACCTTGGCCGGTGGCCAAAGCTTCTCTTCTCCTTCTCCTTAGGTGGTGGAAATAAGATATAGGGCTTTCCCTTGGTGTCTTGCCCAGATTCCACCACAAACTCCTCCTCCTAGTTGGTCGGCGGCAAGGATTCTATTTGTTCCTTGTTGGTTGGTTTTAGGGAGGAGAAGAACCTTGTTTCTATTCTTCCTCTTGCTTTGGAAGAGCAAGAAAGGAAGATTTGTGATCTAGGAGCTTCGACTTTTGGTAGAGCGTCGCCCACACGACGTCCCAATGGAGGAAGGTCATACATTAGAAGATCGAGAGGTATATCGATTATCTAATCTTTATATGTTACATGTTTGTATTTGTTATTCAACTATGAGCATGATATAAATCTGTATATGTCTAAATAATACTTGGATCCCGAGCATAAATACAAAAATCGGCGATCCAGACATCATCTATTCTGCGTCTACTCGTAAATAGAGGATGGTTGCTTGAACATCGAGTTTGTTCAAGTGACCTCTCTAAACGAATAGCACGACAATGACTTTGTTGTTTGGGCAATCTCTTTTGTCTAGGATTATTTTTTTTTTAATCCGGGGGCATCGAAGGGATCGCCATGATCAAGCAACCGAGGTGAAGTGGGAAGCGAAGTTTCCCCTCACAGACTCGATAAGCTAAACCCTTCAGGTCCGACATGATGATAAGGTTGAGTTGTACTACTCATGGAGTTAGATGTTGATTAATTAATTGTCAGTAAATTAATTAATTGATGGACATTCGAGATCTTAAACACAGGGAGATATTTGTATAAATAATATATGGAGCCCATATTAACTTATGGGGGTTGGTGAGGTAGATCAATGATAATCCTCTAGTGGAATTGATTATCATTAATGGATCGGACTTTATGTGAGCTTAATCCATTGGGTGGCCATGATCCAACTCCTCCTCATGCTCCCTATTGTAGCCTATTAAAACCCTCATGGAGCCTAGATCTGATGGTGGAAAATGAAACTCTAGATCTGACGGTTGAGATTAAATCGCTAGATCCGACGGTTGAGATTAAATCTCTAGATTCGACGGTTGAGATTAAATCCCTAGATCCGACGGTGAAGATTGAAAGGAGCCTTAAGCCTAGATCTATAAAAGGAGGCTTAAGGGGTGGGCAGCAAGAACATTGAAGGAGATTAGGGTTTTGGGCGGGTGGGGCTTGGAGAGGCTTTGGGCGGCTAGAGTTTGGAGAACCATTGAGCGACAACACTTCCCTTCTTCCTAGGGTTTTGTCCGGTGCCCCTCTTCTTCTTCTCATCCTTGGTCGACATCCTAATCCTCTTCCTCTCCTCCTTGGCCAGCGGCAAGAGCTAGGGTCTCTTCCCTTGGAGCTTTTGGCCAGCGCCCATACTCCTTATTCTCTTTGGGCCGGCGACAAACATCAAGCTTGGAGCTTTATGGTTGGTCCTAGATAGGAGAAGAGTTTCATTTCATTCTTCCCTTTGTTCGGAGTGAGCAAGGAAGGGAAGAGCGTGTTCTAGGAGGCTTCGACTTTTGGAAGATCATCGCCCACACGATGTCTAAAAGGAAGAATGACATACAATAGAAGATCAAGAGGTATAACAAGAGGTATAATGATTGTTTATGAATCTTTTCTTATTCTGTGCATGTTGTATATTTTGTTTGTGGCTAATTTACTTGGACCCCGAATACAAACACAAAAACCGATGATCCGTACATCGTCTCTTCCGTGGTTAATCGAAGAATAGAGGTTGGTTGCTTGAACAACAAGTTTGTTCAAGTGACCACTCTAATCGAATAGCACGACGATGGAATGGTTGCTTGGGTAATCCCTCTTTGTCAAAGATAATTTTTTTTTATCCGGGGACATAGACAGGATCGCTATGAACAAGCGATCGAGTTGAAGTGGGAAGCGAAGTTTTCTCCCTTCAGATAGGTTATACAATAGATGATCAAGAGATAAACAAGAGGTATAAATCTTGTTTGTTTTGATTTTAGTTCTCTTGTATCTTATATGTGGTTTATTTACTTGGACCCCGTTGATAAACACAAAAATAGGTGATCCGTACATCATCTATTCTGCGGCTAATCGAGGATAAGAGTTAGGTTGCTTGAACAACAAGTTTGTTCAAGCGACTATTCAAATCGAATAGCACGATGATGGATCGGTTTCTTAGGTAATCCATCTTTGTTTGGATTAATTTTTATAATCCGAGGATGTGTGATAGGATCGCCATGCACAAGCGACTGAAGAGGGGGAAGCAATTTCCCCATAAAGTATAAATTAATAATAAGTATGAAAGTCTGTAAACATGAGTAAGTGAGTAAAATAGTAAGTGTGATTGAGCAAGTGTAAGTAAGTATGAATGAAATAGTAAGTGTGATTAAGTAAGTATGAATAATAAGTTCTTTTTCAAATCCTCCCTCTCAAGGTTACCACCCCCTTGACCTTAGGTGAGTTTTTGAAAAAGAAACTTCTCTCTCCCCCTTAAAGAAAGTTACGTCCACTTAAAAAACTTTTGATTCCTTAACATTGGCCTCTATTCTCCCCCTTTTGCCATATATGAAAAATACTTGGCGATTTATAAAAAAAAACTTTAAAAAACCCATAGTAACATATGTTTGTAAGTCCAAGCATGTCCCTTTTAATTTTGAAAATAATTGTTTCAATATTAATTCAACTAATTGCATGTTCAACTATTTTTGACTAAATTGATATAAAATGATCAATAAGTCTTGATTAGAGTTGGTTATTTTAAATAATTATACTCTATAATTCATATCGATGCACTTGATCTACATTTGGAATCATGAGTAAAGTCCTAACATCTCACGCCTATGTACATGACTCAGTACACAAACACATTGAACATATGTGTTGTGAGATGTGTTGCCTCCTTAAATCTATGGGTGCATGCTTTCTAAGGTATACCCGAAGCTAGTTCCATGTAGCATGAAAAAGAAAAGATAGAGTATAAATAAGAGTTTAGTCCTACTCTACTATGCATATTCCTAATCTTTGTCTAAGCAAACTAAATTCTACATCGGGTATGTTGGGATGTATACTGAAAGCCTAGCTCTTTTGTATGAACATCTTTATTTTGAAATAAGAATCACATGATCATTGTTTGCATATTTTTATGGTTATACAATATTGTCTAATACGTTACATTGTAGATAACATGGTGTGTGGTGTCACACGGGAGATCATGTTATCGGCTCCTTGTAAAGTATAAGTAAAGGCTCACAACCGAGATGGCTTTGGACAAACCATCGGAATGGTTGTAGTGTGATTTGGTATTGGTTTGTCTTAACCATAGAATCACACTAGTGCACTTTGTGTGTATTGAGCAGGACCGACACAGAGGTGATTCGATTTATTGCTGACTACATAATCGAATCGGACCTCAGATATTATTTAGTACATGCTCTTAATCCCGATATAATAACCGGCACATATACTTGGTACTCATCTCTTTGATTTACCAATGGGCGAGATTTATAGATTAAATCGATAGACTCGGTAAGTTGGGAGATGATATTATTTATATGGTGTGTCGTTGATTATAGGAGGAAACCGTGTCCTATATATTAGGATGATGATGTCCCCTTGAGGAGCTCATAAGGTTCATCATGTAAACCCTGCAGGTGGACTTGGTCCGGCATGATGAAAAGGTTGAGTGGTACTACTCATGGAGCTAGATGTTGATTAATTAATGGTTAGTAAATTAATTAATCGACGGACATTCGAGATCTTAAACACGGGGAGAAAATGTACAAATAATATATGGAGCCCATATTATCATATGGGGGTTGGTGAGGTAGATCAATGATGGACCTTTAGTGGATTGGATCATCATTAGTGGATCGGACTTTATGTGGGCTTGATCCATGGGTGGCCAAGACCCAACTCCTCCTCATGGTCCCTAATGTAGCCCATTAACACCTCAAGATGCTTAGATCCAATGGATAGAAACAAAACACTAAGATCCATTGGTAGAGATTAAATCTCTAAGATCCGACGGTTGAGATTAAATCTCTAGATCCGACGGTTGAGATTAAATCCCTAGAACCAATGGAGGAGATTAATTCATGACTTATCCCTAACTCTATAAAAGGAGGGCATGGGAAGTGGTCGTGGATAACATCATAGAGAGGGAGCAAGGCTTGGGCGGCAAGAATAGGGCAATCCTAGTTGAGATAGGATTGGAATTAGGGTTAGGGTTTGGAAGCAAGGGTGGCACCAAATAAGGCAAGTTTTCCTTCTTCTTCCTTGCCTTGTGGCCAACGTCCAGCAGCTATTCCAGCCCTTCCCAGCCCTTGGCCACGCCCAAAACACTCCCCTCTCTTCTCCTTCGGTGGTGGAAACAAGATATAGGGTTTCCCTTGGTGTCTTGGTAGTTTTCCATCATCTTCTTCTCCTTCTAGTTGGCCGGCGGCAAGAACTTCTATAGTTCTTTGTTGGTTGAGTTTTTGAAGGAGAAAAACATTGTTTCTCTTCTTCCTCTTGCTTGGGAAAAGCAAGGAAGGAAGTTTTGCGATCTAGGAGCTTCGACTTTTGGTGGATCGTCGCCCACACGACGTCCAAAAGGAGGAGGGTCATACATTATAAGACCAAGAGGTATAACTATTCTTCTATCTCTTTTATTCATTGCTTGTGTTTGTTTTTCAAAATATAAGCATGTTATATTTCTGTAAATAGGCTAAATAATACTTGGATCCCGAGTATAAATACAAAAACCGGCGATCCGGACATCGTCTATTCCGCGGCTACTCGTAGAATAGAGAATGGTCGCTTGAACAACTAGTTTGTTCAAGTGACCTCTCTAAATGAATAGCACGACGATGACTTGGTTGCTTTGGGAATCCCTTTTGTCTAGGATTAAATTTTTTAATCCGGGGACATCGAAGGGATCACCATGGTCAAGCAACCGAGGTGAAGGGGAAGCGAAGTTTCCCCTCACGGATCAACCCCAACAGGGTAAGTGTTTCATGAAAATGTCCGCTAGGTTCAATTTCGACTCGACATACTCGTGTTTTATAATTCCATTAGCTACGTGTTCTCGTATAAAGTGATGATTAACCTCTATGTGTTTGGTTCTAGAGTGACAAATCATGTTCTTAGTTAGGTTAATAAAACTAATGTTATCAATTAAGATTTTAGTGTTACTAAAGTTTAAATATAAGTTTTGGAGAGTGTGCTTCATCCAAATAAGTTGAGCTACACACTCACCCATTGCAACATATTTAGCTTTGGTGGTAGAAAAGGCAACACAATGTTGCTTTCTACTACACCGGTTGACTAGATTCAAGCCTAGGAGTTGGCGACATCCACTCGTGCTCTTCTTATCAAGTTTACTACTAGTATAATCTGAGTCAGAGCAGCCGATTAGTTCGAACTCACTCAATCTAGGGTACAAAATTCCTCGGTTTAGTGTTCTTTTTAGGTATCTAAAAATTCGTTTAACTTGCATTAGGTGTGATTCCTTAGCATGAGATTGAAATCTAGCACACATAATTACTGCGAAGAGTATATCAGGTCGACTCGGAGTTAAGTATAGAAGGATACCTATTTTGCTCCTATAGTATTTTAAATCCATTGCTTCCCCTTCTAAGTATTCTCCTATGTTTACATTGGTAGCCATTGATGTATTAATCTCCTTAGCGTTTTGCATTGCAAACTTACTAATTAGGTCCTTAGCATATTTATGTTGATGTAAATAAATTCCTTCTCTAGTTTGTTTGATTTGTAACCCTAAGAAAAAGTTAAGTTCTTCTACTAAGTTCATTTCAAATTCACTTTCCATTAGTGAAATGAACTCATTTAATAATTGTGTGTTGGTTGTTCCAAAGATTATGTCATCTACATAAATTTGTGCAATGAAGATTTCTTTTCCTATAGATTTTACAAAAAGAGTTGGATCAACTAAACTTTGATTAAATTCCTTAGACTTAAGGTAGATTGAAAGCCTTTCATACCAAGCTCTAGAAGCTTGCTTTAATCCATATAAGGCTTTTCTAAGTTTGAAGACATGGTTAGGTTTGTCTAGACTCTCAAATCCAGGTGGTTGGCTAACATAAACTTCTTCCATAATAAATCCATTCGAAAATGCTGACTTAACATCCATTAGAAATAATTTGAAACCTTGATGTTCAGCGTAGGCTAATAACATTTTGATTGATTCAAGTCTAGCTACGGATGCATATGTCTTATCAAACTCTAACCCTTCGATTTGATTGAACCCTTTAGCAACTAACCTAGCTTTATTCCTAATTACTTCTCCTTTGTCATCAAGTTTATTTCGAAATACCCACCTAGTCCCAATAATCATTTTTCCTTTAGGTGGGGGTACTAATTCCCAAACTTGACTTCTAGAAAATTGAGCTAACTCTTCTTGCATAGTTATAATCCAATCGGGGTCATGAAGAGCTAGTTCAATTGTTTTTTGGTTCGATTTTAGAGATGAGTGAGATTTGGCTTAGGTTCATATAGGATGCCCTAGTTCAAACTCCTAAATTAGGATCACCTATTACTTGATCAATTGGATGGTTTGCTTGTAACTTAGATTGATTTGGGTTAGGATCTATACAAGATTTGTTTTGTGGGTTAGTTTCAGGTCTATTTTCAATTTGTTCATTAATTGATTCTACTTCGAGTTTTGTAGTTTTGTTTTCTTCATCAAATACTATATTGATTGTTTCTTCTATTTATAGGTTTTCATTGTTATATACCCTATATGCTTTACTAGTGGTTGAGTATCCTAGAAAAGTTTCGGTACTAGTTTTAGACATGAATTTTCCTAAGTAGTCTTTAGTGTTTAATATGTGTACCCTACATCAAAAAACCCTAAAGTACTTAATGTTTGGGAGTTTTTCGTAATAGATTTTGTATGATGTTTTTTGATGTCATCTAACTAGTAAAATCCTATTTTTGACATAGCAGGCAATATTGATCGCTTCTGCCCAAAACCTAATAGGTAGATTGAATTCATTTAACATGGTTTTAGTGGCTTCTTGTAGGGTTCTATTTTTGCGTTCAACTAGACTTTTTTGTTTAGGGGTCCTAGGGTAGGAGAACTCATGGTGGTATCCATTTTGGTTATAAAAGTCGATGAATTTATGGTTTTCGAATTCACCACCATGATCGCTTCTAATTCTCTTAATCTTAGGGTTGTTTTAATTTTCAATTAGTTTGCATAAATTGATGAGTTGATCTAAGGTTTCACTCTTTTGTTTTAAAAACCTAAACCATTTTAACCTAGAGTAGTCATCGATTATGACTAGGCAGTATTGGCTTCGATTTAGTGACTTGGCTCCATGAGAGTCAAAAAGGTCTAAGTGTAGGAGCTCCAGTACACTTTTAGTTCTTTCTTGATTACTTAGTTGATGTGAAGTCCTAGTTTCTTTACCTTGTTGACAAGCATTACATATTTTGTTTTCTAGGTTATTTAGGTTGGGTAGACCTCTAACTAAGCCACTCTGACTCATTTTGTGTATGTCTTGGATGGGAGTGGGCGAGTCGTTGGTGCCGCAACTAAGATTCCTCTTGCTGTGTCATTAGACACATGGTTGAGGAGTTGGGTATGTTGAGTGTGTAAATGTTGCTATTCCTAGTTCCCTTAAGTATAGTTTTTGAAGAATCACTATTTTTTTTTATGCATTCATTTGGTAGGAAAATGACCTTATCATTATTGTCACTCAGTTGACTAACACTAAGGAGATTAAATTCAAAATGTTCAACAAAAAGTACTTGACGAATTGTAAAGTTCGAGTTTAGTTCAATATCACTTGATCTGATGATTTTGAGCTTCCCGTTGTTTCCGAATGCTATCAATCCTTGGTTTTTGAATATGAGCTTCATAAACTTTAGTCGGTCTCCAATCACATGTCAGGAGCACCTATTGTCCAACATCCATTGACCTACACATATAGTAGTTGGATCGGATATTGGAATTTTGAGGTTGTTTGAAAATTTTAACCTAGGAATCATCTCAACCTTTCTACATGATCAAACATGTTAACCTTATATGTTTTGTGAGATGACTTCAATTTTACTAGGTTAAATTTAGTGATTTCAAGATGATCAACCTTGGGTTAGATTCGAATTTAACCTTTAGATTGTTAAGTGAGATTTCAAAAAAATGGCTTCCAGGTCATGGCGAGGCACAGAGGCCTTCTTTGATCGAAACAACTGTCATGCCCGCCCTTTACAGGGGTTGGAGGGGCAGCGCAACGCGATCGTACATACATGCATTACAGCGGAAGACTACATATACTTCTTACAGCGGAAGACTTTAAACTTTTTTTTTTCTTTCTTTCTTTTAAACATAAGCATGCATCATTATTTCATAAATACTTAGTTCCAGTTCATGACATTCAACTTAAAGAAAACGTGCATAAGTACGGGAAGCATAAACAGATCTCCTCCACCATGCCACTACCACACACACTTTGCCCCTCCTGCTGCTCCCTTTAGTTTAGCCATTCTTTACCCTTATCTGCAGTACAAGGGAACATAAAACTAAAAGCACATAGGCTTAGTAAGATCCTGTCCTACTCACAAAAACCATACGCAAGCATTAAGCATAGAGTAGTGACATGATCATATAAGCTCATATAAGCATAACATTCATATAAACGTACACGAACATATAAGCAAGCATAGCCTGCATATAAACATACCAGAACATAAGCATAGCATTCATATAAACATTCAAGAACATAAGCAAGTATAACATGCATAATAACATCATAATGATCTAGACATGAAATAAAGGTATATGCAAGATGCCCTTTGAAAACATATATATTATAGGTACTTAAACATAATCTCAACATATTGGGCCCGACATTGTACCACATACATCATCATCATAGCGCGCATCCCTAATAGACCCGAGGTAGCTAATCCTGAACCCACTAGAGTACTAGGCCCGTACTATGTCCATTGGCCTAGGGGCAACATAACATAGAAGCACATCCTAAGCCCGTACTTATGACCGTCAGCCTAGGGCATCTGGGAGCCCATCCTATACTGAGTCCGTACTACGACCGTCGACCCAGGGGCACATAGGAGCCCATCCCTTGGACCATATTAGGGTCCTGGTACAAGCCATGCAAAAAGTAAAATAACATATCAAGTTCCTTATCATAACATATCATATTTCTTTTCTTAAACATATTATGTTCCTTATCATGGCATATCATGTTTCTTCTTCATAGCATATCGTGTTTCTTCTTCATCACATATCATATTTCATTTCATAACATAGCATGTTCCTTCTTTATAACATATCATGTTTCCTTCTTCATAACATATCATATTTCTTTTTGTAGGATATTTGACACCGCTAGAGGGGGGTGAATAGCGTTTGACCGTTCGTAGATGGAATTCGATCGTGTTTTCGTCTCTACAATTTCGTTAGTGCGTAGCGGAAATAGATATAATACAATAACGAAATACGCCAACACAACAAGAACACGAGTATGAAACGTGGTAGGAACCGCACGGTTCCTACTCCACGGATCGAGCTCTACGAGCTCTAGTGATGCATACACAACCACTAATAAACACTCCTTCTAGGAACAATCCGGAGGCGGAGAAACATCGTACAATAATGATTACAACAATAATCAAATAAATATAAGCAAATACAATGAAATACAAATGCAAGTAAAGGAAAAACACTTTACAAGAGCTTTGGATTGCTTGATCTTTGATTGCCTTGAAATAGCTTTGAAGGACTGGAAAGCACCAACTTCCCCCTTCAATTTCGCTCAAGAAAATCGCTATCTTTTTCTCCATCACGAGCTCCTTTTATAGCTTCAACCTGTGCTGGAAAAGGTCGATCAGTCGACTGCTCGGGACCATCAGTCGACTGATCACATTGTTGCTGTGAGACAACGGTGTAATCACCGCTGGAAAAATCCAACGGCTAGGACATCAGTCGACTGATGAGCCATCACTCAACTGCTCGTCGCAGCAATCGAGTGAGACTCCATTCTGTGGCCGAAAATCTGAGCACCAGTCGACTGATCACACGATCAGTCGATTGCTTGAGCCATCAGTCGACTGCCCACCTCTGGCAGTCGACTGCTAGACCACTTTCCGCAGTCAAACCCTAGTTGACTCGGTCCAGTCGACTGCCACATGGCACCAGTCGACTGGCACACCTCAAACATGAGGTTTTAGCCCAAGTATGGTGCCCCCATACTTGCTAGACCACCCTTAGCCTAGACCTAAGCCTTCTAGCCACCTCCATCAGCCTCACGCCTCTCGGATCCCTCCAAGTCATCAATGACTTGTTCATCCATCGCATTAGCCTTCAGGTGCTTCCATCGGCTATGTCATGCTAACGGTGTCTACACCGCCAAGGAACATTGGACTTACGCCGCCAAGACTCCGCTTGGACTTTACGCCGCCAACCATTGGACTTATGCTGCCAAGACTCCCGCTTGGACTTTACGCAGCCAATATCAACCCCCTTGGACTTCTCATGCCAAGACTCAAGCTTGGACTTTCCCTTGCCAACCCATGTTGGACTTTTACATTGCCAAGACCCATGCTTTGACTTTTCATGTGCGAAGTGTCCCACTTGGACTTTTCATGGCAAGTACTCAAGACTTGGACTTTACCAAATGCCAAGTGTTCCACTTGGACTTTCCATACCAAGTACCCATGACTTGGACTTTTACATTGCCAAGACTCATGCTTGGACTTTTCATGTGCCAAGTGTCCCACTTGGACTTTTCATGCCAAGTACTCAAGACATGGACTTTACCAAATGCCAAGTGTTCCACTTGGACTTTCCATGCCAAGTACCCATGACTTGGACTTTACCTTGACAATTACATTGTCATATATTTTTGTCGAACATCAAAACATCATTCGAGTCAAACTCGAGTCCTGGTCAATCGTGACCTGGGCCGATTGCACCAACAATCTCCCCCTTTTTGATGTTTGACAAAAACTAAACAAATCATCGAGTTAGAACACTAACTCAAATCCCTTACCAATTATCCCAAGTTGGTAATCTTAAACATCCTCTAAACATTCTCCAAATGTTCTCCCCCAAACATTCTCCCCCTTTTTGACTAACATCAAAAAGGTCTTCTCTCCAAGGAGGTCAATGTCTCATCTCCCAATGAGATCTTACAATCTCCCCCTTGGTCTAAAAATACCTAGGATGCCTACCATCTTCCTAGTGATAAGTCCCATATCACTCAAGAGAGGCAATCCTATACACTCTCCCACTTTCCAAATTTGGTTTCTAAAAATACATCAATTTTCCCAATTGATAACATTTTCGCCTTCAAGAAGAAAGAAAAACACATCCATCACTCCAAGATGGATACCTCCCCCTAAAGGCTTGCTCCCTCTTGACCATTGAACCAACAATGTCCTTGGGAAGTCCCTAAGCCAATAAGAACTCGAAACCATCAAAATTAAGGTTAGAAATTCAACATTGAACTTCCCAACACCTTAAAATTGATACAAACCCTAAACACCTCTCCTAATCCATATCCAATGGATTTTCACCCTTCATCATGCTTCCCAAAGCATATCCTTGGGTTAGTAGTGGTTAGGGACCTTAACTGCAGCTGAATTCGGGTTAAACAACTTTGGTTACCCCGAAATCAGGCTATCAGTTGACTCTGTTAGCTACGATCGGTGATGTGTCCATCGATCGGACGCGAAAGCAGCAATGAGTGATACTACGTTGCGATCGAGTCCAAGCGTTGCCCATCACATTTGCTGTAGAGCGATCGTGATAATAAAACTGATTTTTAGAAATCAGACTCGACTTTTGGAAATTCATAAGTAATTCTACGTAAATCAAAAAATCACGAAACTTGATACATATATTACTTATCACGCATACAATTAGTGAAAAATTTTGGAAAAATATTTTTACCATCGAAATAGGAGATTGGTACAAAGTTCAAAAACTATTAAAACTTTAATGTTTTTTGATCCACTTTATATCAACTTCTACAATGATGATGGCTATCAAAAGATAGATTTCACCAAGGTTTTCTAAATTGATTTTAAAATGTTTTTGAAAACCTATTTTGAACCATGGTTTATTGGCTAAATATACATAACTTGTATATTAGCTTTCCTTATGATTCTTGGTGATAATTAAAATAAGTTTGAGTTCATCTAGATGCACTACCTATGCACCTTGAACCTAACTTATTATCCAAGCATCTCACATGTATCTAGGGTGTATAAATACACATACATGTCAATGTGATGTGAGATGTGGGTTTTGATTCATTTTATCTAGGGTTTCATGCATTTCCTAGGCAACCCTACTTGATTCCCTTATAAATGAGACTTCAAGTCATGCCATTTTTTTTTAAATCAATGTTCAATCAAATTAATGCATGAAATGATCATGGCATAGTGATAGCAAAATAAAAACATGACCAATGATCATGATGTCATGGCATATGATGAAATTTAAAAACACATGACATTTAAAGTAATCACAACCAATGACATGACATGTTATATAATAAGATGAAATTCCATGTCATGTCATGATATAGCAATTTTCATAAACCAATACATTAATACAAATACACACTCAAACACACATGATTTTCACAAACAGAAATTTCATTAAATTTAAAAGGATTTCAGTTTTTACATTCAAAATGGAGATTTGATATACTCAATCTCACTACAAAACTGAGAAACAAAAGAAAATCCTAACATCTTCTAGATCTAATCGTCTGCAAGAGGTGGCGGTGGAGGAGGCTGCTAGCTCAAAGTCCAAGCCTGCATCATCTCATACATATCGAGCTGATGCTGCTCGATACGACTATGGGACTCTGCAATCTGCATGTATCTCTCCTCCATCTGACCAAGACATGCGCCCATGGATGCTTGCCCTACTAAGAGCTCTATCAGTTTAGAGTCGACCATCTGCTGATAGTCCTAGAATCTGGACTCCAGCTGGCCAAGACGATCTGATGGACCCACCGCTGATGCATCTACTGGCAGCTGATCCTCCTCAACAGCGGCGTCTGCATCCTCATAGTCCTCTGCCGCCTCTCTGGGTACCAGAGGAGGCTCTCTGTGTGCCCTGGGTGGTGGTAGAGGTGCCAACTCCATCTCTCCAGGCCCCATCCGCAGCTTCGCTAACGAGAAGTTGCGAATCGATATGCAGTCGTACACCTCAGAGAGCACTCTCAGAGAACCCCTGTGAATGTTGATGCCTACAGACTCTAACCATGCTGTGATAATGTGACCTTATGGCATATGCACTTTCCCTTGTACAGGGGAAATGAAATGCACTATGCAATGAAACATATTTAGTGCAATGTTAATGTCTAATCTATTACGCATAGCGTAGAGTAGAAAGAGATGAGGAGGCCGAATCTTGGCCAGACCCCGAGTGACGATCGGAAGAAAACACCCAACAATGACCTTGTAGAGTACATTGTCAGGTGTAGATAACTCAGTAATAGGAAATAAATTCTGGGCTGGTGGACGAGGATGACCAAAAATATGCTCATGCATAGAGTCCAAAGAAATATGGTCAAATGGCTTGGGTAAAGGAGCATCAAAGGTGGGGTAAAAAATGAAGGTGTCATCCGAGGGCTTACACTCGAGAAACTCCTGCAGTATCGCAGGAGTGAACTCTAAATCGTGTTTTGCAATGCGAGTAGTGTAGGTAGGGCCATCGTCTACCTTCTTTAGGTTCTGATAAAACTCCTTAAGGAGGTCATCATTAATGGCATGTGTGCATAAGACAATTTTCATGAGATGATAATAGGCAAATATGTCAATGAAATCACTACAATAACGTTGGAAAAAGTCCCTATCGATGTACCTAACCAACATAGGTTGGTACAATCAAGATTCACCCTCGGGTGGATCATTCCTATGGGTTCTCCTATATGTAATGCAATGATATGACATGCATGGGCACCAATACACAATTAGATTTAAAAGGATTATAATGGAAAGGAAAACAAAATTAGGGTTTTTGGGTAAAAAAAAAATTACTTCGGTGCCATTTGGAGGTGCGACGAGGGAATGCTTGTTGGAATGTATACTGAAAGCTTAGCTCTTTTTATATGAACATTTTTATTTTGAAATAAGATTCCCATGATCATTGTTTGCACTTTATATTTATTATATGTGTGCATATTGTCTAATATTTTACATTGTAGATAACATGGTGCTTGGTGTGGCACAGAAGATCATGTTATCAGTCTCTTGTAGAATATAAGTAGAGGCTCACAACCAAGATGGTTTTGGACAAACCATTGGCATGGTTGTAGAGTAGCTTGGTATTCTTTTATCTTGAATATAGAGTTAAACTAGTACACTTAGGTGTATTGAGCAGGACCGACATAGAGGCGATTCAATTTATTGCTGACTACATAATTGAATCAGACCTCGGATATTATGTTGTACATGCTCTTAATCCCGATATAATAACGGGCACATGTACTTAGTATTTATTTCTTTGATTTACCATAGGGTGAGATTTAGATGGATTAAATCAATATGCCCGGTAAGTTAGGAAATAATATTATTTACATGGTGTGCCGTTGATTATAGGAGGAAACCGTGTCATATATATTAGGTTGATGATGTCCCCTTGAGGAGCTCATAAGGTTCATCATGTAAACCCAGCTGGTTGACTTAGTCAACATGATGATAAGGTTGAGTGGTACTACTCGAGGAGTTAGATGTTAAATGATTGATGGTCAGTAAATCAATTAATTAACGGACATTCGATATCTTAAACACGGGGAGATGGATGTACAAATAATATATGGAGACCATATTAATTTATGGGGGTTGGTGAGGTAGTTCAATGATGATCCTCTAGTGGAATGGAACATCATTGATAGATCAAGTTTGTGTGGTTCCGATCCATCGGGTGGCCAAGATCCAACTCCTCCTGATGGTTCCTATCGTAGCCTAATATAATCCTCAAGAAGCCTAGATCCAAGGATGTAAAACAAAACTCTAAAACCAACGGTTGAGATTAAATACCGTGAACCGATGGTTGAGATTAAATCTCTAGATCCGACGGTTGGGATGAAACCCTAGAACCGACGGTTGAGATTAAATCCTTAGATCCGACTGTTGGGATTAAATCCATAGATCCGACGGTTGGGATTAAATCCCTAGATCTGACCGATGGGATTAAATCCCTAGATCCGACGGTTGGGATGAAACCCTAGATCCGACGGTTGGGATAAAACCCTAGATCCGACGGTGGAGATTAAATCCCTAGATCCGACGGTGGAGATTAAAGGAGGCTTAAGCCCAATTCTATAAATAGAGGGCTAAGGCTTGGGCGGCAAGAATAGTTTTTTGGATTAGGGTTTTTCTTCTCAAGAGATTAGGCGGCTAGGGTTTTGGTGTGTGGTTTTGGGCGGCAACAAAGAAGGAGATTAGGGTTTCCTCCTTTGCTCCTTGGTGGCCGGCGTTCATTCCCTCCTCCTCCTTGTTTTGGCCGGCTCTCTTCCTCATCCTTTTCTCTTTGGTGGCCGGCGGTTCTCCATACATTGGTGGCCGACGCTTCTCCCTTTCATTGGTGGCCGGTGGCAACATTGTCACAAGGTTAGCCGACGCTCAACCATTCACTCCTTGGCCGGCGGTTACATCGATCTCCTTGGCTTGGTGGCCGGTTCTAGAAAGGAGAAGGAGCTTTGTTTGGTTCTTCTCTTTGTTCGGAGCGAACAAGGAAGAGAAGAACGTGATCTAGGAGGCTTCTACTAGTGGAGGATCTTCGCCCACACGACGTCCACGAAGAGGATAGGACATACGGTAGAAGATCGTGAGGTATAAAAGTTTTATAACTTTATTTTCTGATCTTAGCATGTTCTTTATGTGTTGATTATACTAGTTTACATTTTTATGTATTTTGTATAATCATGGACCCCGAAGAAAAACACAAAAACCGGCGATCCGTCTGCCGTCTCTTCCGTGGCTAACCAACTAGAAGAGTTGTGTTGCTTGAACAACTAGTTTGTTCAAGCAATCGCTCAAGTTGTTAGCACGACGACGAATTGGTTGTGCTAAGGAAACTCATCCCATCCGGATTAGTTTTTTCATTAGTGAAAATTTTAATCCGGGGATAGGGGAGCCAATGAGCCTCCGAAGCAATTCCTACCAACAATACTCGGATATTTGTTGAGGGGGTCGCCGGAAAGTTCGCCGGAGGACTTAGATGCTGGAACCCTAACCGGAAACAAGGAAACAAACGTTGGAAACGAATGAACTAGGGCTGTGAGATGAGTGAAAAAGCGAGAAGAAAGGCTTAGCTATCAAACCTAAGGCTTGGGCGGCTGGCACGGTCGGAAAGACTGGTCGGAGAAGAGTTGGCGATCGGAGAGGAGAAAGGAAAAACGACAGGGCGTCGCGTGAAGACGCTGAACCCTAGCAGTTCGGCGTTATAAAATCGCGACGCCAATCGAGTGATGTGCAGCATCAGTCTACTGATCGCGGCTTATTAGTGGGTTTACCGAACCGAAGCGATCATTGCTCGGCTCGGCCAATATCACGAACCTTCATGGCGTGCTATAGTAACATCGATCGTGATGGCTCATCGATCGGCCCGGTGTTGTCACCACTCGACTGATGAGCGAGCACTCGACTGATGACCCTCAGCCTCGGTGAACAGTATCATCAGTCGACTGATGTATCCCATCAGTCGACTGATGTTCAAGCAGTCGAGTCCTAGAGCCAGCACTCGACTGTTGGACGCATCTTATCACGCTACAGTATGATCAGTCGACTAATATGTGATTTTCTATTCTGAAATTCATAAAATCTCGATTTCTTCATCTAATTTATTCTATTTTATCATGTTTAATCTTGTATATCAAACATATTGATGTTATACTTATATTCATGTATTTGTTAATGTATTTTAATGTTTTATTTTATTTTGGCAAACATTAACATCCAATGATTTCCATATCCTAACATCTCACCCTTTCTAAGTGTTGAAATACACAATCAAGGTAAAAAGGCTTGTTTTGTGAGATGCAATCCATCCTAGACATTCCTTCCATGCAAACACATGGTGAAACATATGAAGCATGGTAAGTACAAGACATCAAGTTCTGTGGCACTTGAGTATCACTCTAGATGTTACTTTTACATCTTAAACACACTTCTCTTGATACATGAACTTCTAAAGTGTGCCAACAATCAAAGTTACACACTATGACCTCTAAATCTAGATTGTGCGAATTTTATTGATTTTCATGTTTTCAAAAATATATTGACACATCCTAAAATCCTTTAGGATTAAGGCTCAAATGTATTTCCAAGGTAACCATAACCTTGAAAATAACCTAAAGTGTCACCTTTACCATGGTTGAGTTAACTACTCATCCAATCATGGTTGGCACATTCTAACCCATTTAACGTGAATCAATCACGCTCTTTGGAACCCAAAATCTATTTGAGCTCATTGAATTAATTAGGTATTTCTTAGGGGATAACCTCCCTAGATACCTTCCTAATGACCCTCCTAGGCTTGTTAGCCTTGGTCATTGTGGTCTTACCTAGGTTGACTCTAGAGGTAACTCCCCTTGCAACCTTGGTCTTCCTAGACCTAGTTTGTGTTCCATAGTCAAATGGAACACAATGATAAGTCACCTTAGGTTTAGGTTTGTGACCCAAACCTTTCTTGCCCTTGGTTGACTTTTGTCTTTTGGGTCCTAGATGTTGACTTTGAGATCTTGACCCTTGACTTTGACCATTAGACCCTTGAAATTGATTTTGTAGCTTATTTAGGGTCTTTTCTAGTTTCTCAAGCCTTGACCTTAAGGCTTGGTTCTCTAATTCTAATTGCCCAAATGATTTTTGATTAGGTTTTTGGGCATTACCATTTACCTTAGACATATGTTTACCCTTATTTGAATTGATACCTAAATGGTTTTCGATTTTCTTAATTGCTTTCTTAGGAATGAGATTTCTAGGGACATTAGTCCCAAATTTCTCCTTCTTTGAAATAGATCTAGAGTTATCATTCCTAGCATGCTTCGATTCATGAGTAATAGCAAAGTTATTTGAATTAACTTTAGCATGCTTTTGCTTAGAATTTAAGGAATGAGCATCATGAAAATATACCTTAGGGTTTGCCTTAGTAGCTCCCCCTACTTGTGATACTCCTTCTTGGGTCTTCTTGCTCCCCCTAGGACATTGATTTCGGTAATGTCCCGGTTGCCGACATTTGAAGCAAATGATATGGTCCTTGTCTTTAGATGATGGGGAACCGGCATCCTTTGACTTTTGTTGACTTTTAGGCACCAGAGGAGTCTTCTTAACCTTCTTTGGGCACTTTCTCTTGTAGTGCCCATACTCCCTACACTCAAAACACAATATATGGATTTTATTTGAAATTGGAGTGTTAGAGTTACCTAGTTCGGTGGTGAGGATCTCTTGAGCTGTTCTTCCTCTTGACCAGATGTAGATGGTACTTCTTGTTGCTCCGGTGTTGAGGATGCTCTAATCTCCTCAATCCTAGAAGTGGATACTTCTTCCACTTCTTCCACCTCTTCTTTCTCCGATCCGGAGGTTGACTCCTCACTTTCTTGTGAGGATGATGAAGCTTCCTCTTCGGTCTCCTCCTCTTCCAAGTCTTCTTGGACCGATTCGGGATTGTCGTGGAACTCGACCAACTTGTTCCACAAGTCCTTGGCATCCCTATAGCTTCCTAATCTAGACAAAATGTCGTTAGGTATCAAATTAATTAACATTTTTGTTACCTTAATGGTTGTCTTGAATTTTTGCCGTTGCTCCTCGGTCCTTCGCTTCATTTTGAGGATTTCGCCGTTCTCTCCTCTCGGAGCATCAAAACCTATAATCACGGCAAACCAATTTTCTATGTTCGTCATTAGAAAATATTCCATCCTACCTTTCCAATATGCGAAATGTTCGCGGTCGAAGGAAGGCAGAGAGTTGAAGTCGTCACCCAATCTCTCCTCGAACTCCATCTTGTTCCTCAAGCGTCTTGACTCCGGG
Source organism: Wurfbainia villosa (assembly GCA_025175895.1). Classification (NCBI taxonomy): domain Eukaryota; kingdom Viridiplantae; phylum Streptophyta; class Magnoliopsida; order Zingiberales; family Zingiberaceae; genus Wurfbainia; species Wurfbainia villosa. The sequence continues at coordinate 50,088,068 of CM045999.1, read as the reverse complement.
TTGTTAATCCGTAGAAGAGCCCCGGGCTCTGATACCAATTGTAGGATATTTGACGCCGCTAGAGGGGGGGGTGAATAGCGTTTGACCGTTCGTAGATGGAATTCGATCGCGTGTTCGTCTCTACAATTTCGTTAGTGCGCAGCGGAAATAGATATAATACAATCACGAAATACGCCAACACAACAAGAACACAAGTATGTAACGTGGTTCGGAACCGCACGGTTCCTACTCCACGGATCGAGCTCTACGAGCTCTAGTGATGCATACGCAACCACTAATAAACACTCCTTCTCGGAACAATCCGGAGGCGGAGAAACCTCGTACAATAATGATTACAACAATAATCAAATAAATACAAGCAAATACAATGAAATACAAATGCAAGTAAAGGAAAAACACTTTACAAGAGCTTTGGATTGCTTGATCTTTGATTGCCTTAAACTAGCTTTGAAGGACTGGAAAGCACCAACTTCCCCCTTCAATTTCGCTCAAAAAAATCGCTATCTTTTTCTCCATCACGAGCTCCTTTTATAGATTCAACCTGTGCTGGAAAAGGTCGATCAGTCGACTACTCGGGACCATCAGTCAACTGATCACACTGTTGCTGTGAGACAACGGTGTAATACACGCTGGAAAAATCCAACGGCTAGGACATCAGTCGACTGATCATGAGCATCAGTCGACTGATGAGCCATCACTCGACTGCTCATCGCAGTAGTCGAGTGAGACTCCATTCTATGGCTGAAAATCCGAGAACCAGTCGACTGATCACTCGATCAGTCGACTGCTCGACCATCAGTCGACTGACCACATCTGACAGTCGACTGCTAGACCACTTCCCACAGTCAAACCCTAGTTGACTCGGTGCAGTCGACTGCCACATGGCACCAGTCGACTGGCACACCTCAAACATGAGGTTTTAGCCCAAGTATGGTGCCCCCATACTTGCTAGACCACCCTTAGCCTAGACCTAAGCCTTCTAGCCACCTCCATCAGCCTCACGCCTCTCGGATCCCTCCAAGTCATCCATGACTTGTTCATCCATCATGTTAGTCTTCAGGTGCTTCCATCGGCTATGTCATGCTAACGGTATCTACACCGCCAAGGCACATTGGATTTATGCCGCCAAGACTCCGCTTGGACTTTACGCCGCCAACCATTGGACTTATGCTGCTAAGTCTCCCGCTTGGACTTTACACAGGCAATATCAAACCCCTTGGACTTCTCATGCCAAGACTCAAGCTTGGACTTTCCCTTGCCAACCCATGTTGGACTTTTACATTGCCAAGACCCATGCTTGGACTTTTCATGTGCCAAGTGTCCCACTTGGACTTTTCATGCCAAGTACTCAAGACTTGGACTTTACCAAATGCCAAGTGTTCCACTTGGACTTTCCATGCCAAGTACCCATGACTTGGACTTTTACATTGCCAAGACCCATGCTTGGACTTTTCATGTGCCAAGTGTCCCACTTGGACTTTTCATGCCAAGTACTCAAGACTTGGACTTTACCAAATGCCAAGTGTTCCACTTGGACTTTCCATGCCAAGTACCCATGACTTGGACTTTAGCTTGACAATTACATTATTATATATTTTTGACGAACATCAAAACATCATTCGAGTCAAACTCAAGTCCTGGTCTATCGTGACCTGGGCCGATTGCACCAACACTTTTCATATCATATCATGTTCCTTCTTTATGACATATCATATACTCATACAATTAACATGACAATGAGCATAACATAATCATACATCCCTACAATTAACATGACAATGAGCATAACATAATCATACATTCATACAATTAACATGGACATAAGGTAGTGACATTAACCAATTATGCTATCATAAAATCTAACTAACATCATATTTGCATCTTTTTCTACATGTAACATGGCATGGAGGACATATTGGAGGGCATGTACATGGGCTGGCTGAAACCCTAAGGGAGGGTTCTTAGGAGTTTACATGCTAAACAACTTGTGCAAGGTCTACTTAACATCATACTAACATCACACACATATAGGGTATGGCATAAACATCATGAACAAGCATAACATGGTGTGATATAAACTTCATGGGGTTCTACCAAAAATTTTAAACCCTAAACAACTTGTACATGATCTAACTAACCACATATTAATTCTATCACATATAAATCATGGCATGGAAGGCCCTTAGGAGTTTAAATGGGTCTTGGCCGAGAGCTTCAAGGAACCTTAAGATCCATTTCTTAAATCTAGCTTAGCTATCAACATGTTACCTTCATCTACATTCAAAACATAGCATGACAACTTAACCTTCATCTACATTCAAAACATAGCATGACAACTTATAGATCATAGCATGATAGACCATTAGGAGCCTTAATGGGTCTTGGCCGAATGTTTCAAGGAGCTTTAAAGATCAACGACTTAAATTTAGTTGTGCTAACAACATGTTATCTTCATCTAAAATCAAAACATTGCATGACCACATCTAGAGCATAGCATAGAAAACCATTAGGGGTCTAAAAGGGGGGCTTGGCTGAGAGTTTTATGAAACCTTAAAGATCAAAAATTTAAATTTAGTATAGCTATCACCATACTATCTTCATCGACAATCAAAACATAGCATGCCCACATATAGAGCATAGCATAGAAAAAAAACCATTAGGGGTCAAAAAGGGACTTGGCCGAGAGTTTCATGAAGGTTGGAGATCAAACACTTAACTTTAGTTTAGCTATCAACATACTATCTTCATCTACAATCAAAACATTGCATGACCACATATGGAGCATAGCATAGAAAACCATTAGGGGTCAAAAGGGGACTTGGCCGAGAGTTTCATGAAGTTTTGAAGATCAAACACTTAACTAAACCTATCTAGAAAACTATTATCATCATATTCATACAAAGTATAGGATGGACCATCATGGAGAGCATAAGGAAGGTCTTGGCCGAAAGTTTCTTGTAGCTTTTTCTTAATAACTTCAATCAAAACAACTTTGTATACAGGTGAGGGGATACTTACTTGTTTAATAGTTGGAAAACACCCTATGTGATGCCAAACTAGAGCCTTCTTCTTGCTTGGTTAGTTTTCGGAAAATGGAAGAGGGGAAGGAGTAGGGTTTTGCTGAGGAATAAGAAGAGAAGGAGAGAATGACAACTTTGGTTTCTCATGTCTCCTCATTCCCCTATTTATTCACTTGAAGGTGTCCCTTAGCCTCCCTTACCCTTATCTATCATTTCCCATACCCTTCTAATAGCACAACCCTGCTGGGCTTCTGGTTATTGGGTGCATCTTAAGGTTTAGCTATCTACTTGGGGTTTAGGGTTCAATCCCTGGACCATGCATCCTTTTTGGCTCTATTTCTTTTATTTTTGATAGAGCCCACATAAAGCCCATTATAATCATGTAAAAATTCTTGTAAAATTGGTATGAATTTTATGGGCGTTATAATCCTTCATACCTTTTAAAAGTTTCGTCCTCGAAACTTAGAATAACTCTGGGTACTTCTGCTTCATGTCCTCCTCGCGTTCTCATGTGGCTTCTTCGTATCATTGATTTTGCCACAGGACCTTCACTAAAGGCACCTCTTTATTCCTTAGTCTTTTGACTTCTCAGTCTAGTATCTGGATAGGCCGACTTTCATAACTCAGGTCCTCTTGAACTTGCACTGTTTGTGGCTCGATCACTTGGTCTGCACTAGGAATGCACTTCTTGAGCATCAAAACATGGAACACGTTGTGAATAGCCGACATCTCTTGAGGCAGCTCTTGCTCGTAAGCTACCTTGCCAACTCTCTTCAGTATCAGATATGGTCCCACATAGTGCAGACTCAGCTTACCCTTTCTTCCGAATCTCATCACTCCCTTCATAGAGGCCACTTTGAGGAATACCAGATCCCCGACTTCGAATTCTAATGGTCTATGCTGCATATCTGCATAGCTCTTTTGCCGGCTCTGAGCAGTTTCAATTCTTTGGCGGATATTCTGTATAGCTCGGGTGGTCTCGTCAATGAAATCTGTTCGAAGTCCCATCCCCTTCTTTTCACCACCCTCGTACCAGCATATAGGAGATCTACATTTACACCCATATAGAGCCACGTAGGGCGCCATTCTAATAGTAGCTTGGTAGCTATTATTATAGGCGAATTCTGCCAAGCATAAGTATCAGCACCAGCTCCCTTTGAAATCCAGGGCGCAAGCTCATAACATATCCTCCAGTACTTGATTTACCCTTTCGGTTTGTCCGTCTGTCTGAGGAAGGAAGGCAGTACTGAATAATAGCTTCGTGCCAAGGGCCTTCTGAACACATTCCAATAAATGGGAAATAAAGTGACCATCTCTGTTAGAAATGATGGTCTTAGGAATCCCATGTAATCTGATAATTTCCCTAGCATATAATTGAGCCAATTGCTCCGTCGAATAGGTCATCTTGATTGCTATGAGGTGGGCAGACTTCGTCAATCTGTCCATAATTACCCATATAGCATCATATCAGTTCATCGTCTTGGGCAGTCCTGAGATGAAATCCATAGAAATATCTTCCCATTTCCATTATGGAATTTGGATCGGCTGCAGTGTTCCTCTAGGTCTCTGGTGTTCTGCTTTAACCCTCTGGCAGGTCAGGAAGATACTAACATACTGAGCCACATCCCTTTTCATACCGAACCACCAGAATTTCCTTTTTAGATCTTGGTACATTTTGGTGGTTCCAGGATGCATCGCATAAGAGGTTCCGTGAGCTTCCTCAAATATCTTCTTCCATAATTCTGGATCATCGGGAATACACAAGTGATCCCTGAGGTAGAGTACTCCACTATCAGAGATATGAAACCCATCATCCTTTCCTTCTAGGACCTCTTGCTTGATCCTTTGAATGCTCGGGTCACAGGCTTGCTTTTCTAATATATCGTCGAATAGTGTCTATGCTATCGTCATGGTCGAGAGCTGTCCAAAAATGATTTCAACCCCGTAACGCATAATTTCCTTTTCTAAGGGTCGAGATAATACCGATAGAGATATCAAGGTGGCACAGGACTTCCTGCTGAGTGCATCGACCACCTTGTTTGCTTTTCTTGGATGGTAGAATATCTTACAGTTATAATCCTTGACGAGCTCGATCCATCTGCGTTGTCTCATGTTTAGGTCCTTTTGTGTGAAGAAATATTTCAGACTCTGGTGGTCTGTATAAATCCTACACTGAGCTCCATATAGATAATGCCTCTATCTTTTGAGAGCAAAGACCACGACCGCTAGCTCTAGATCGTGAGTGGGATAATTCCTTTCATGTTCCTTGAGTTGTCTAGAGGTGAAGCCAATGACCTTTCCATTCTGCCTGAGTACAGCTCCGAGTCCCAACTTGGAAGAATCGCTGTACATGTCAATGCCTTTGTTACTGTCTGGCAGAGCAAGGATTGGAGCACTGGTCAGTCTCTTTTTCAATTCTGTGCACTTCTCGCAGGCATCCGTCCATTCATAATTTTTGTTCTTTCTGGTGAGGACTGTCATAGGGGGTGCAATTTTAGAGAAGTTCTCTACAAACTTCCTATAGTAGCTTGCTAGCCCAAGAAAGCTTCTGATCTCACTGGCATTCTTTGGCCTGTTCCAGTTACTCACAGCTTCAATCTTTATTGGGTCAACCATCACTCCATGCTTGGATATAACGTGACCCAAAAATGATACTTGATCGAGCCAGAATTCGCATTTGGAGAACTTTGCATATAGCTGCTTTTCCCGAAGAATCTGTAATACCATATTCAGATATTCTGCGTTCTCTTCTTGGGTTCTCGAATATATCAATATATCGTTGATGAAAATGATTACAAATTTGTCGAGGAATGCCGATAATACCCGATTCATCAGATCCGTGAACATAGCAGGTGCATTCGTCACTCCGAAGGGCATAACTACAAACTCATAATGTCCGTATCTTGTTCGGAAAGTCGTCTTTGGTATATCATCTGGTTTCACTTTCACTTGATGATAGCCAGACCTTAGGTCATTTTTAGAGAAGACGGTGGCACCCTTTAGCTGGTCGAACAGGTCATCAATCAGCGGTAAAGGGTACCTGATCTTGATTGTCACATTATTTAGCGTTCGGTAGTCTATGCACATTCGCATAAACCCATCTTTCTTCTTTACCGATAGTACTAGAGCTCCCCATGGAGAGCGACTTGGGCGTATGAGTCCCTTGTCAAGTAACTCCTATAGTTGTCCCTAAAGTTCCTTCAATTCAGTAGGCGCCATACGATAAGGTGCTTTAGAGATCGGATTAGTACCAGGAATCAATTCGATCTCAAATTCAATTTCTCTATCTAGGGCTAACCCTGGTAGTTCATCTGGGAATACCTCTGGGTAATTGCATATAACTCTGACATCTTCTAGCTTTTGCTCCTCGGCTTGACTTGTATCAACCACATGTGCTAGTAACCCAGTGCATCCGCTGTCTAACATCTTGCGTGCCTGTAGAGCTGATAGAAATTTATCGATTCTTTTCCTTGGCTCTCCAATAAATTCAAACATAGGTTCTGCCTCCGACTGGAAGACCACTTTTCTTTTATGACACTCGATCGAAGCACCGTACTTGCTTAAGGAATCCATACCCAATATAAGATCATAATCCTACTTGTCGAGCACTATTAGATCACAGTAGTGGTCTCTGTCTGTGATTCTGATGGTTGCAGCTCGCAGCATATGGGTAGAGGGCATTACTTTTCCCGAAGGCAGGGTGGTTAAGAACATGCGATCCAAAGTTTGTTGTGGTATTCGCATCTTTTTCGTGAAAGGTGTAGAAACAAACGAATGTGTTGCCCTAGTATCAAATAATGCAGTAGCACACTGACAGAAAATAAATATCTAACCTGTGACAACCGTAGAAGTGTTCGCCACATCTTCTTGGGTGAGAGAGAATACCCTGGCATCTGTCATAACTGGCGGGGCTTCTAATCTCCCTTTACTTATCGGGGTACCTTCAATTGCAGCTTGCATCTGGTGTAGTTGTGGAGGAGCACCCCTGTACTGGGTATACTACTGAGGAGGTGCCTGAACCTGAATACGGCAGTCCTTGACTCTATGCCCTTCCCATCCACAGTTGTAGCATCTATTTGTGCCCCTGTAGCATACTCCAGGATGTATCTTCTCGCATGTAGCACACAGAGGGATCTTGGGCTGCTTGTTCGCTGGACCACCTTTATAGTCATCCCATTGCTTTCTCTTGCCAGTGTGGTTCCCTTTCCAAGTACTCTGGGTTCTCTGACCTCCTGACTTGGCTTGACTCCTGCCTTCATTCAGTGCCCTCTTTTACTAGTTAATGTTGTTCAGGTAATGTTCAGTAATCAAGGCACTACTGAACAACTCCTCTACGGTCTGCGGTCTATTAACTCCGTCGGCCACGTTCAGAACTATCTCGCATCAGAGCATCTTCAGCATAAGTCTGATCCTTTCTCTTTCTATACTGACCAAACTCTGGGCATAGGTGTGCGAGTCAGTTGAATCTCTTCACAGCCTCACTAACTGATAGGTCACCTTGTTGGAACTCAGTAAACTCATCGTAATGCTCATTTGTCACCCGCATATGAAAGAATTCTTTGAAAAATTCATATTCGAAGTCCGTCCATCTCATCTGATTCACTTGCATCTTTGCTTTAACCCTTACCCACCACATTCGGGCATCTCCCGAAAGGAAAAATGACGCGCACTTAATCTTTTCACATTCGGGCCAGTCCAGTAGCTCTACGATGCTTTCCATAGTCTTGAACCAGGCCTGGGCGTCCCATGGTTCACCAATACCAGAGAAATTTTCTGGCTTCAGCCTCTACCACTGGATTAGGTAAGCTTCCTGTCGAACTATCGGGCCAAGGCCCGCTGGTGGGGCGGTAGGGTTTCCTTGCTGATTCATTAAGGCATTTATCACTTGTTGTTGCTCTGTGACTTGACGCTAGAGTTCAGTAACCACATGCGTAAGGTCAGCTGAGGGTGCTATCTCATCGACCCTACTACTGCATCTCCCAACCATGTTTATCTTCATATATTAGAATAAGGCTAGTATAAGATTATCATTCATTCATCTATGCATCTTTAAAATAAAGGCTAGCATAAGGTTATTATACATATTTTTCATGCATATTTAAGCTAAAAGCATTTCATATCATACATGAACAAAAAATAGAGAAGGCATAGAATTTCTTACTTGGAGCGGCAGGATTGGAGCTTGATGTGTGTGTAGTGGAAAGGCAAATATGCTCTGATACCAACCTATCACGCACGCCCTTTCCAGGGGTTGGAGGGGCAGTGCGACACGATCGTACATACATGAATTACAGCGGAAGACTACATATACTTCTTACAGCAGAAGACTTTAAACTTTTTTTTCTTTCTTTCTTTTAAACATAAGCATGCATCATCATTTCATAAATACTTAATTCCAGTTCATGACATTCAACTTAAAGAAAATGTGCATAAGTATGGGAAGCATAAAAAGATCTCCTCCACCATGCCACTACCACACACACTTTGCCCCTCCTGCTGCTCCCTTTAGTTTAGCCATTCTTTACCCTTATCTGCAATACAAGGGAACATAAAACTATAAGCACATAGCCTTAGTAAGATCCTGTCCTACTCACAAAAACCATACATCAAGCATTAAGCATAGAGTAGTGACATGATCATATAAGCTCATATAAGCATAACATTCATATAAATGTACACAAACATATAAGCAAGCATAGCATGCATATAAACAAACCAAAACATAAGCATAGCATTCATATAAACATTAAAGAACATAAGAAAGTATAACATGCATAATAACATCATAATGATCTAGACATGAAATAAAGGTATATTCAAGATGCTTTTTGAAAACATATATATTATAGGTACTTAAATATAATCTCAACATATTCGGCCCGGCATTGTACCACATACATCATCATCATAGCGCGCATCCCTAATAGACCCGAGGTAGCTAATCCCGAACCCACTAGAGTACTAGGCTCGTACTATGTCCGTCGACTTAGGGGCAACATAACATAGAAGCCCATCCTAAGCCCGTACTTTTGACCGTCGGCCTAGGGCATCTGGGAGCCCATCCCATACTGAGTCTGTACTACAACCGTCGACCCAGGGCCACGTAGGAGGTCATCCCTTGGACCTTATTAGGGTCCTTGTAAAAGCCATGCAGAAAGTAAAATAGCATATCATGTTCTTTATCATAACATATCATATTTCTTTTCTTAAACATATCATGTTCCTTGTCATGGCATATCATATTTCTTCTTCATAGCATATCATGTTCTTTCTTCATAACATATCATATTTCTTTTCATAACATAGCCTGTTCCTTCTTTATAACATATCATGTTTCCTTCTTCATAACATATCATATTTCTTTTCATATCATATCATGTTCCTTCTTTATGACATATGATATACTCATACAATTAACATGGCAATGAGCATAACATAATCATACATCCCTACAATTAACATGGCAATGAGCATAACATAATCATACATTAATACAATTAACATGGACATAAGGTAGTGACATCAACCAATCATGCTGTCATAAAATCTAACTAACATCATATTTGCATCTTTTTCTACATGTAGCATGGCATGGAGGACTTAGTGGAGGGCATGTGCATGGGCTGGCCGAAACCCTAAGGGAGGGATCTTAGGAGTTTACATGCTAAACAACTTGTGCAAGGTCTACTTAACATCATACTAACATCACACACATATAGGGTATGGCATAAACATCAGAACAAGCATAACATGGTGTGATATAAACTTCATGGGGTTCTACCAAAAATTTTAAACCCTAAACAACTTGTACATGATCTAACTAACCACATATTAATTCTATCATATATAAATCATGGAATGGAAGGCCCTTAGAAGTTTAAATGGGCCTTGGCCGAGAGCTTCAAGGAACCTTAAGATCCATTTCTTAAATCTAGCTTAGTTATCAACATGTTACCTTCATCTACATTAAAAACATAGCATGACAACTTAACCTTCATCTACATTCAAAACATAGCATGACAACTTATAGATCATAGCATGATAGACCATTAGGAGCCTAAATGGGTCTTGGCCGAATGTTTCGAGGAGCTTTAAAGATCAACCACTTAAATTTAGTTTAGCTAACAAAATGTTATCTTCATCTAAAATCAAAACATAGCATGACCACATCTAGAGCATTGCATAGAAAACCATTTGGGGTCCAAAAGGGTGGCTTGGCCGAGAGTTTTATGAAACCTTTAAGATCAAACATTTAAATTTAGTTTAGCTATCAACATACTATCTTCATCTACAATCAAAACATAGCATGACCACATATAGAGCATAGCATAGAAAAAAAACCATTAGGGGTCAAAAGGGGACTTGACCGAGAGTTTCATGAAGGTTGGAGATCAAACACTTAACTTTAGTTTAGCTATCAACATACTATCTTCATCTACAATCAAAACATAGCATTACCACATATGGAGCATAGCATAGAAAACCATTAGGGGTCAAAAGGGAACTTCGCCGAGAGTTTCATGAAGGTTTCAAGATCAAACACTTAACCAAACCTATATAGAAACCTATTATAATCATATTCCTACAATGTATAGCATGGACCATCATGGAGAGCATAAGGAAGGTCTTGGCCGAAAGTTTCATGTAGCTTTTTCTTAATAACTTCAATCGAAACAACTTGTATGCAGGTAAGGGGATACTTACATCCTTCACTTTGTTTAATAGTTGGAAAAACACCCTAAGTGATGCCAAACTTGAGCCTTCTTCTTGTTTGGTTAGTTTTCGGAAAATGGAAGTGGGGAAGGTGTTGGATTTCTGTGAGGAAGAAGAAGAGAAGGAGAGAATGACAACTTTGGTTTCTCATGTCTCCTCATTCCCCTATTTATTCACTTGAAGGTGTCCCTTAGCCTCCCTTACCCTTATCTATCATTTCCCATACCCTTCTAATAGCACAACCCTGCTGGGCTTCTGGTTATTGGGTGCATCTTATGGTTTAGCTATCTACTTGGGGTTTAGGGTTCAATCCCTGCGTCATGCATCCTTTTTGGCTCTATTTCTTTTATTTTTGAAAGAGCCCACATAAAGGCCATTATAATCATGCAAAAAATCTTCTAAAATTGCTAGGATTTTTACAGGCGTTACAACAACGACCACTTCCTTAGACAAAGCCAATTTCAATAAAATGTTTACTTAAGTCACTTAGGGTTACTTCTTGGTCTAACTAGTTTAGGATGTGGCGAGGTAGCTTCAGCTAGTTCCACTTAGCCGAGTGTACCAAGCTAGATACTCCTTATCTATCTCGGGTACACAGGACCTCATTTCCCTAACGTACTATCATCTCACTGTGTCCTGATACTAGTTATCAAGGTTGACTAACTATAGATCTTATCTATCCATTCTAAAAATTAAAACTAAAAGTAACTAAGCATGCAAAGCTAAATCAAGAAGTAGAGCATACAATTTTAGTACTAGCTCCCCCTGGACCATTGCGATCTTTCCACGTAGTGTATTTAGTCCTTGGCAACCTAATACATAGTTGATCCTAATTGTGAATTCAAAAAGGTATTAGGGACTCATGCTTGAATTTTTTGTCTATTTCGACTAATAATCGACATATACGATTTGTTCGCTGTGGTTGATCTAAATCTGAGTCTGACCTTATTATACATTGCCCTTTGCGATCCAAGTAGTAGGTCAAGACCCTTAGAACCCAAAGTAAACATTTTCAATGTTTTCCTAAGCTCTTGAAATTGTTCTTTCAAGAGAGAATTATCTTACTCAAGTTTTTCAACTTGAGTTGAGATTCCCTCTTGAACTTGACTAGTCCAAGAGGTTAGGGAGCCTCATGCTTAAGGAGTATAACCCCCTTAGCCAAGGTCTCAACCTTGGACTTGGACATAGCTAACTTCTTTGTCAAATATTTAATTGCACTATATAAATTATCAATTAGAAACAGACTTACCTTGATCGAATCTTTTGAACCGGATGCAGATCCGTGGCTTGTCTTGAATTGAAGCTCATCATCGGATCTGGAGTTGGACTCGGTCTTGAACTCGTAGCTTGTCACGAGTTCAGATTCGATCTCAGACTCGGTTAGTTTGGCCATGAATGCTAGGTTGTTGAGTTCATCTTCTTCCTCCAATGACTCTTTCCAAGTTGCATTGAAAGCTTTCTTTGTGTGTGCTTGGTTGTTCTTTAGCCTTGGATAATCGGATTTGATGCGACCCCTTTTATTGCATTCATAGCATTTGTAATTTTAACCTTGCTTGGGTCTCTTCTCCTTGGATTGCTTGATTGGTTGTCTTCTTCTCTTGATCATCTTCCGAACTAGATTTACTAGCTCAGTCTCCATTTCATCATTCACCTCCGATTTTTATTCCTCTTGTTCTTCGGGAGGTGATTTTCTCTTTACCTTCTTCCTTTGACCTGCAACCAAGGCAATACTTTTCTCGACCAGGACTGAGTTAGATTTTTCATGCAATTCAAATTCGGAAAATAGCTCGTCTAGTCTAATTTTTGATAAGTCTCTAGATACTTTGTAGGCACCAACCATAGATGCCCACAAAGTGGTCCTAGGAAATGCATTCAAAGCATACCTTATTACATCCTGATTCTCTACCTTTTGTCCAATTGAGTGAAGACCGTTCATTACGTCCTGGATCCTTGCATGGAGTTATGTCGCTATCTCGTGGTCCTGCATTTTTAGATTAAATAACTTATTCAAAAGAAGGTCCCTTTTGCATACCTTTGTGTCGGGCATCCCTTCGTGTAGCTCGATGAGCTTGTTCCATATATCCTTCATGCTGATGAAGGGGCTGACACAGTTGAGTTCTTCCTTGGAAAGACCGCATTGAAGGATTTGTTTGGCTTTCGCATCGGCCTCCACTTGTCGCTTCATGTCGTTCATCCACTTATCGCAATCCAAGTACTCCCCGTCTTCATTCGTTGGTAAGTTGAAGCCGGTTTGGATGACTATCAACATCTCGACTTGGGTCTTAAGGTAACACTCCATCCGACTCTTCCAATAATGGAAGTCATCTCCGTTGTAAAATGGAGGTCGGGCAGTGCTAAACCCCTCGAGATAGGCCATTAAATAACCTTACGAACAAAAACACGAAAAATGCACGAATTACCAAGACTTGGTCTTGGATTAGTAGTGCGGGATATAAAAATAGAAGAAACTTAAATTATGAAATGAAAAACTATGAAAAGAATAAAATTTGCTAGATCAGTGGTTGCATCGAATCTGAGCTCCCCCTCTCTGATATCAATTGTTGGATCGAAGAGTGTCGCTAGAGGGGGGGGGGTGAGTAGTGATCGTAAACTATTTTCTCTTTTCTATTAAAAGCACGAGTAGCACAATGGAAAGAAAAACAATAAAAGTAAATAAGACCTTTTTTTTTACTTGGTTTACAACCAAAAGGTTGCTATGCCAAGGTCCCACAATCCTAGACCACATACGATGGGGAAATCCACTAAAAGTCTCCTCCTCGTTGGAGGTAGGAGATGATGGTTACAAAAATCAAGATAGAGGAATAGGCAACAAGCCTACCTCTCCTCTTAGCAATGGAAAACTCGAATACAAGACAGTGGAAAGCTTGAATACAAGAAAGTAGAAGACTTTAATTAAACTACCGACGAATGGATTTGGAATCTCTGTTTGATGTCGTCGTAGTGTTTTCGTTAAAGCTTAGCATTGTTGGAGCACTTTGGGAGAAAAATTAGATGATACAAAGAGGTGAAATGACCCTTCTTTCATAGCCCTCTAAACCCTAGCTCGTTGAGATCCATATCTAGATCAAAGCTTCTTATCCCTCCATTTTTGGTGAAGCTTATCTTGACTTTCTTCGAGATGACCAGTTTGAATAGCAGTCGACTGATGACCCTCAACAGTCAACTGATGGTAGGTTCAATCGACTGCCAATAGCTTTCAGTCAACTATTTCCCTGGTCACTCACCTACAGCAAAGAGTTAGCATAGAAATGTCGAGTAATGGACATCACGATGGTTCCTTACTGTCCGATCTTAACCTAGACCTTCCCTCTGAAGTCTTAGTCGAATCACCACCTAAGTTTGTCCCCGTATGGAGGAAACTGCCTCACCATTACTCTGCACGCAATGCTTACCTCTAGTTCTCTCTGACCTATCGCTTAGCTTTCAGTCATCACCAAGGTTCCTTGACTCCAACAAGATTCTCCTGGTGTCGACCAACCATCATGGTTTCTTGTCTCGAGATTCTCTAGGTGTCGCTGACCTTGGGCTTAGCTTAATACAATTCCTGCACACTCAACATAGTATATGAGATAACAATAATAGCTTAACATTGAACCTTTGTCATAATCAAAATCTAGGTTCGATTTTCTGGATCCCCTGCACCAATACGTTCAAGCCATGGAGAGGAGTCAAGCGACGAATTGTCATCTAGTGATGATGAGGTAAACGAATCTCTTCAAGTATAATTTTTGTACAAAACTATTGCCTATCTCAAAAATGATTTAGTTAAGTCAAAATCTAAGGTTAAGGATTTAAAGGTAGAAATTAAGGAAATTAGAAATGAAACATCTTTATGTAGTGAGACATGCATGCTTAAGGAGGAAAATGAAAATCTTAAGAATCAAGTACTTGAATTAAGGACATGCTTAGAGAATTTTACTAATGGCTTAAAATACCTTGATATGATCCTTAGAGACCAAAGAGTCATTTACAACAAGGCCGATATAGGATATAAGCCTAATGATAAGGAAGTTGCTTATATTTCTCTAATAAATAGAGAAATTTTTATAGAAGGGATGGGTACCAAAGAAATTTTTAAATGATGTTTCTAATCCAAACATTTGGGTGCCAAAGAATGTTATTTTTAGTGTTTTTTAGGTAGGAGAACCAAGTATGTGGATTGTGGATATAGCGGTTGCTCAAGACACATAATCGGATATGTGAGCAAGTTCTCCACAATCGATTATGTTAATAAGGGAATCGTATCATTTGGGAATAGTGGAAAGCTCAAGATTTTAGGTAGAGGTACAATTGAGGTATCACCTAAAATCATCATTCATAAAGTTTTATTAGTTAAGAGCATGAAAGTTAACTTGCTTAGTGTGAGTCAACTATGTGATGAAGGATATAATGTAGAGTTTTTTGGTGCAATCGACGCAGGTCATGATTGACCAGACTCGAGTTGGACTCGAGTAGTATTTTTATGTTTGAAAATGGTTTGGAGAGATTATTGGTGCAATCGACCTGGGACATGATTTGTTAGGGCAATCTCTTGCCGCAATATGGTTTTGATGGTGTGGCAAAGGGTTTAAGTTAGTGTGTTATGATGATTTGATATGTGCGTTGAAGTCATGCAGGACTTAGTAATTCGCACATAAAGCCGTGGCGAGTTTCACATCTCATGACTCGTGCCTTGAGTCGGTGAAGGATAGCTTTGCGGAAGCCGTGCGCTTGGAGCATCCGAGGGACCGCCGGACGAGAAGCTTGGAGTGAAGCCGGAGGAAGTAGACTTCGAGGCAAGAGACGCGAAGGAGCATTGTAGAGCCGTGCGCCTGATGCTGCCGAGGGACGTGGCCGAGAACGAAGAGAAATTCGAAGGTGAGGGACTCCGAGAGATGAGAGTGAGCGATTGTTGAAGGGTTTTTGCCCGGAAGCTCTGATACCAATTGAAGGGTTTTTGCCCGGAAGCTCTGATACCAATTGAAGGGATTTCCCTTGTCGAGTCCGTGAGGGGAAACTTCGCTTCCCCTTCACCTCGGTTGCTTGACCATGGTGATCCCTTCGATGTCCCCGGATTAAAAAATTTAATCCTAGACAAAAGGGATTCCCAAAGCAACCAAGTCATCGTCGTGCTATTCGTTTAGAGAGGTCACTTGAACAAACTAGTTGTTCAAGCGACCATCCTCTATTCTACGAGTAGCCGCGGAATAGACGATGTCCGGATCGCCGATTTTTGTGTTTATACTCGGGATCCAAGTATTATTTAGCCTATTTACAGAAATATAACATGCTTATATTTTAAAAAACAAACACAAGCAATGAATAAAAGAGATAGAAGAATAGTTATACCTCTTGGTCTTCTAATGTATGACCCTCCTCCTTTTGGACGTCGTGTGGGCGACGATCCACCAAAAGTCGAAGCTCCTAGATCGCAAAACTTCCTTCCTTGCTTTTCCCAAGCAAGAGGAAGAAGAGAAACAATGTTTTTCTCCTTCAAAAACTCAACCAATAAAGAACTATAGAAGTTCTTGCCGCCGGCAAACTAGAAGGAGAAGAAGATGATGGAAAACTACCAAGACACCAAGGGAAACCCTATATATTGTTTCCACCACCTAAGGAGAAGAGAGGGGAGTGTTTTGGGTGCCGTCCAAGGGCTTGGAAGGGCTGGAATAGCTGCTGGACGTTGGCCACAAGGCAAGGAAGAAGAAGGAAAACTTGCCTTATTTGGTGCCACCCTTGCTTCCAAACCCTAACCCTAATTCCAATCCTATCTCAACTAGGATTGCCCTATTCTTGCCGCCCAAGCCTTGCTCCCTCTCTATCATGTTATCCACGACCACTTCCCATGCCCTCCTTTTATAGAGTTAGGGATAAGTCATGAATTAATCTCCTCCATTGGTTCTAGGGATTTAATCTCAACCGTCGGATCTAGAGATTTAATTTCAACCGTCGGATCTTAGAGATTTAATCTCTACCAATGGATCTTAGTGTTTTGTTTCTATTCATTGGATCTAAGCATCTTGAGGTGTTAATGGGCTACATTAGGGACCATGAGGAGGAGTTGGGTCTTGGCCACCCATGGATCAAGCCCACATAAAGTCCGATCCACTAATGATGGTCCAATCCACTAAAGGTCCATCATTGATCTACCTCACCAACCCCCATATGATAATATGGGCTCCATATATTATTTGTACATTTTCTCCCCGTGTTTAGGATCTCGAATGTCCGTCGATTAATTAATTTACTGACCATTAATTAATCAACATCTAACTCCTTGAGTAGTACCACTCAACCTTTTCATCATGCCGGACCTAGTCCACCTGCAGGGTTTACATGATGAACCTTATGAGCTCCTCAAGGGGACATCATCATCCTAATATATAGGACACGGTTTTCTCCTATAATTAACGGCAGACCATATAAATAATATCATCTCCCAACTTACCGAGTCTATCGATTTAATCTATAAATCTCGCCCATTGGTAAATCAAAGAGATGAGTACCAAGTATATGTGCCCGTTATTATATCGGGATTAAGAGCATGTACTAAATAATATCTGAGGTCCGATTCGATTATGTAGTCAGCAATAAATCGAATCACCTCTGTGTCGGTCTTGCTCAATACACACAAAGTGCACTAGTGTGATTCTATGGTCAAGACAAACCAATACCAAATCACACTACAACCATTCCGATGGTTTGTCCAAAGCCATCTCGGTTGTGAGCCTTTACTTATATTTTACAAGGAGCCGATAACATGATCTCCCGTGTGACACCACACACCATGTTATCTACAATGTAACGTATTAGACAATATGCATAAATATATGCAAACAATGATCATGTGATTCTTATTTCAAAATAAAGATGTTCATACAAAAGATAGATTTTTCAGTATACATCCCTACAATTGTAACCCGGGGAAGGGTAGCTCTTAGGTGAAACTTGGCCATTTGGCCAAGTGTCGGATGGGTTTTCCCGACACGATCATTGCCATGTCATGGCGATTGGATCGCTTCAGTCAGTGTAGATCATCGTTATACGACCCGATCGGATTGTGGCTAGCGATCGATCGCCATCGTGGGCGCCGATTGCCAAGATCTCGATCATCGCTAAAAGCGGCCGATCGGTAGTCAATAGGGTTTCGGCCATAGAACCATTCGTAGCCGACTGGGCAGTCGACTACGGAGGCAGCAGTCGACTGATGAGGTCCATCAGTCGACTGCCAAGAGTTCCATTGGACTACAACGGTCAGGATCCGACGTGTTCGGAGGCCGTTGTAGTGACGGCAGTCGACTGCCAAGGGTGGCAGTCGACTGATGGCGGCCAACGGGAAGAAATCAGCCCTCTCTATAAAAAGAGAGGGTGTAAGCCTTTGAGAGGTTAATGCTTATGCTCCAAGTGATCTTCCTACTGCCCCACAAGCTCTAAACTCTTCTTACTTGCTTTTACTCCATTCTATTTGTAAGAAGAGTGATCTTGATTGTAAAGGTTACCTCCACCTAGCTTGGTGCAAAGGAGAGACCATTTAGTGGATTGGTTAAGCGGAGTGATTCACCGAGGACGAATCGGGGACCGTGGATTAGCGGCGTAGCCATGAACCACGTTACATTCTTTGTTAGCGTTTGTTTTCTTGTATTTCTATTTGCTTTTCTTTATTAGTCTTCCGCTTGCGCTAATTAGTTTTGTAGACGAGCAAATATCGGCATCCAAACGAAAAGGGCTATTCACCCCCCTCTAGCCGGCCGTACCGATCCCCTACAAGTGGTATCAGAGCCAAGGAAAGCTTGTCGAGGACTAACCGCCACGACAAGCAACATTCAAAATGGCCGGCTCAAACATCCAACCATCGAAGTTCGACAGTGAATTCTCTTGGTGGAAAAATCGAATGGAGGTATTTTTCGAAACGGATTTTGACATTATGATTACAATGGAATCCGGTTTCGTTTTGCCTAGGGATGAAGAGGGGAAGCCAATAGAGAAATCTAGGTGGACCAAAAGGCAAAGGGAAGAGCACCTTGCAAATTCAAAGGCCAAGCACCACCTATACAATGTCCTCCCTCAACAAGAAGTCAATAGGATAGGAGAGTGTGCTAGCGCCAAGGAAATGTGGGAGAAACTAATAGAAATCCATGAAGGCACATCCGAGGCAAAGCTAGCAAGGAGAGATGTTCTTCGCTCCCAATTGTCCAATATCAAACTTGAAAAGGGGGAGAAGGTAAAATCCCTACACTCTAGATTTAAGGAAATTCTAACCGGTTTAACAAGTGTAGGTGAAAAGCTTTCCAACCGGGATATGATAATGAAGGTCATAGATGCCTTTCCTCGGTCCTCAAAATGGAGCTCCATGGTGGACTCATTTTATATCTCCAAGAACTTAGAAGTAAGCACCTTGGAGGAATTCTTCTCAACAATGGAGCTTCATAAAACTAGGCTAGAAGGAATACAAGAAGAGCCTAGAATCCAACCCTCAAGAGGAGTAGCTTTGATAGCGAACAAGGGGAAGAAGAAGATGGAAGTCCCTCCCTCCTCATCCGATGAAGCCTCTACCTCCTCCATGGATAGCACGGAAGAAGCCTACATGGTAAGGAAGGTAAGGCGTGCATTTAAGAATCTTAGATTTGATAAATCTCATGATAGGAATAGAAGACCAAGGGGGAAGGTCATATGCTATAATTGCCAAGGAGAGGGACATATAAGGGATAATTGTCCCCTCCTAAACAAGAGCAAGAAGGAAGAAAAGAAGAAGAAAAAGGGGAGCAAGAAGAAAAAGGAAGAGGAGAAGAAGACAAAGGAAAAGGGAAAGGTCAAAGCCCTAAAGGCAAGGACTTGGGATGACCCATCCTCATCCTCTTCATCATCATTGGATGAGGAGAATGCCTTTGTCACCAATTTGGCCTTGATGGCCTTTGATGACTTGGATTGCTCTTCCTCCGAAAATGAAGGATCAAGCTCAAGAGGAGAGAGCTCAAGTGAAGGGGGAGCTTCTACATCCTCCTCATCCGAAGAAGAAGAAGAAGATATGGAAACTATGGTAACGAAAGCTTCTCCTAAGAAAATAGTTTCCATAATCTCTAGTTTAACTAAGGACTTATTTGGCATGAAAATGAAAAATAAGAGCATGCTTAGTCAAATTAAGGAATTAGAACAAAAGCTAGAAAATGCATGCTTAAATGATAATATTTCTTCTAGCTTAAACGATGATGCATGCTCACATGATAATTATGTGCCATTAGATGTTAGTAATGCATGCATAGAGGAAAATAGGGCTTTAAGGGAAAAGGTAGATTATTTAACAAAAACCCTAGAGAAATTCACAATTGGCTCCAACACATTAAATATGATCATAGGGAGCCAAAGAGCAAGTTTTAATAAAAAAGGCCTAGGATATAAGGAAAAGAAAAATGAAAAGGCCTACAAATGCCTAATAGCTAGGGGACAAGATAAAAAGAAAGTAATAGCTAGAAAATGGATCCCCAAGGAATATTTAGTGAACCCAATAGGAAAGAATTTATTTTGGGTTCCAAAATCCATCCTTAAGGGTTAGAAAACCCCTAGGGTAGTCAACCACATGGACCTAATCTATATCATATTTTGGTTGACTTAGGATGACGGGACAACATTTTTTAGATAGTGTTGGGTGATGATAACGTACCCATAAATAGATATTAATGCTTAAATCATGATGATTGATGTAATTCCGATGTATATTTACAATCATGATTTATGTTTTTGAAATTTGGCACGTTATCATAAGAAATAGGTTTGAATCATGCTTTAGGTAATACTTTGTTTATTATCATCATATAATACCTAATGCATGACTATTATTTGATGAATACATGAGTTTCATGATCATAATGTAGAATTCATTCATATATGTCATTATGATCATGTTAATTGTTAGGATGATACTTAACCATGATAGAATTGCATGAATATATTGGTTAAGTATAAACAAATACCCCCTAGGATGCATCTCACACTCACTATAGGCTAACTTGATTGCAAACTTATCATGGGTGAGATGTTAGGATGATACAAATGTCCACTAATGCCTATGGCATTTAGATGGTCATTTAAAGTATCAACATAGCAATAATAGACCATTCATGGGGAAGGCTTATGTTTAATTCATAGACATATTGCCCAAAGATCATGGTTGGATATTTCATATGTTTTCAAAACAATTCCTTAATCTAAAATCTATGTATTCATGTTTTGGAACAATTCAAAGCAAGACTAGGTGTTAAAATGGATACTAACATGCTCAAAAACTAGTGGTTTTTCAAGTGTTTGGATTTTTGGCAAATCTAAGAAAATATAATGATTTTTCATGAAAAACTATTTTTCTTTGATAGATATACTTAATAGAAATATGCTCCTCAAATTTCATGATTTTTCGAATTTTATGGAATTTTTAATGCATTTCTGAAATTCACCCAGAAAATCAGAATTTCGGAATCAATTGTGCCAGTCGACTACCATACTGATAGCAGTCAACTGCTCACCTGAAAATCAGCCTGCAATTTTCTGATTTCAGATTTTAATCATGTTTTTGGTATTTTCCCACCATTATACTTGATGCCATGAGCTTATAACATAGTGTTAATCTTTTTGATGGAGTCAAAGGGGGAGAAATAATTTATGTTTAAGTTAATTATTTTAGGGGGAGAAATATATGATAGGGGGAGAAAATTTGCAATATAGAGTTTCATGGAATAAGGGGGAGTGGCATGTTGCTATATCATGTTTATCTTTACATGCTTTCTTACCTTAGAATTTATATCAAATGTTTTTATCTAACTTAAACGGATTGCCACACATCAAAAAGGGGGAGATTGTTAGGGCAATCTCTTGCCGCAATATGGTTTTGATGGTGTGGCAAAGGGTTTAAGTTAGTGTGTTATGATGATTTGATATGTTCGTTGAAGTCATGCAGGACTTAGTAATTCGCACATGAAGCCGTGGCGAGTTTCACATCTCATGACTCGTGCCTTGAGTCGGTGAAGGATAGCTTTGCGGAAGCCGTGCGCTTGGAGCATCTGAGGGACCGCCGGACGAGAAGCTTGGAGTGAAGCCGGAGGAAGTAGACTTCGAGGCAAGAGACGCGAAGGAGCATTGCAGAGTCGTGCGCCTGATGCTGCCGAGGGACGTGGCCGAGAACGAAGAGAACTTCGAAGGCGAGGGACTCCGAGAGATGAGAGTGAGCGATTGTAACTGGGAAGGGTAGCTTTAGGTGAAACTTGGCCATTTGGCCAAGTGTCGGATGGGTTTTCGACACCACGCCGATCGCTATGTCATGCGCAATGATCGCTCGAGTCGAGTGTAGTTCGGTGGTATACGATTGAATGGATTGTGGCGCCATCGCCATACGTGCGGGCCGATCCAAGATTATCACGATCGCTAAAGCGCGAATGATCGGGTCAATAGTGTTTCGCCAGAACCGTCAGTAGCCGATCGGGCGATTGACTACGGAGGGTAGTGATCGGAGGTCCATCACCGATCGCCAAGAGTTCCGTTGGACTACAACGGCCGGATCCGACGTGTTCGAGGCCGTTGTAGAATGGCAGCCGATCGCTAAGGGTGGCAGTCGACTGATGGCGGCCAACGGGAAGAAATCAGCCCTCTCTATAAAAAGAGAGGGTGGAAGCCTTTGAGAGGTTAATGCTTATGCTCCAAGTGATCTTCCTAGTGCCCCACAAGCTCTAAACTCTTCTTACTTGCTTTTACTCCATTCTATTTGTAAGAAGAGTGATCTTGATTGTAAAGGTTACCTCCACCTAGCTTGGTGCAAAGGAGAGACCATTTAGTGGATTGGTTAAGCGGAGTGATTCACCGAGGACGAATCGGGGACTGTGGATTAGCGGCGTAGCCGTGAACCACGTTACATTCTTTGTTAGCGTTTGTTTTCTTGTATTTCTATTTGTTTGTCTTTATTAGTCTTCCGCTTGCGCTAATTAGTTTTGTAGACGAGCAAATACCGGCATCCAAACGAAAAGGGCTATTCACCCCCCTCTAGCCGGCCGTACCGATCCCCTACATGATTGACCGGACTCGAGTTTGACTCAAGGGGTATTTTGATGTTTGACAATGGATTGACCATTGTTTGACTATATGGTTGACATGGGGTTGATCATATGATGGAGAATTCCAAGTCAAGGGTACTTGGCATGGAAAGTCCAAGCATGGGTCTTGGCAAGGCAAAGTCCATGCTTGAGTCTTGGCAAATGGAAAGTCAAACATGGGTTGGCAAGGAAAGTCCAAGCATGGGTCTTGGCAAGGGTAAGTCCAAGCTTGAGCCTTGGCAAATCGAAAGTCAAACATGGGTTGGCAAGGGAAGTCCAACGGGTGATATTGGCAGCGTAAAGTCCAAGGGTGGAGTCTTGACAGCATAAGTCCAATGGTTTGCAGCGTAAAGTCTAAGCGGAGTCTTGGTAGCATAAGCCCAATGTGCCTTGGCGGTGTAGACCACATTAGCATGACAATAGCTAATGGAAGCACCAGAAGGCTAGCGTATATCCGATAGGCATGAGGCTGACGAAGGTGGTTAGAAGGCTTAGGTCTAGGCTATGGGTGGTCTACCAAGTATGAGAACATCATACTTGGTGTTAAAACCTTATGGAGATGTGAGTCGATCAGAGGAAGTGGTCTGAGCTGACTATCGAATTAAAGCGATCGATGGCACGAGCATTTATGATTTGGTGATCAGTTAACTGATGGTCGAGTATAAGGGGACAGAAAATTTTCGAGTCGACTGTTAGGGTTTGATAGTCGAGTGATGGCTCGATAAGTCGACTAATGGGCATGATCAATCGACTGATGCCATGTCTATGGAACTTATCCAATGTGGCTCGAGCCGTTGTAAGACAACAACTACATAAGCAGTCGACTGATGGTCTCGATCAGTCGACTGCTAGGCGAAATCTAGCTCGAGTTGCAGGTTTAAAAGGACCACGAAGGGAGGGGTTTGGTAGCGATTTCTTGAGCATCTTTGAGATGATTTGCTGGTGCAAATCAAGTTCTTCAAGCACAGTTCAAGCAATCAACAAGCAAGCATTCCAAAGCAATAGTTGTAAAGTTTTTTTTATGTTGTTTTGTATATTCATCTTGTATTTGCTTGTTTTACCTTTTATTACTTAGTGTAATCACTTGTACGAGGTTTCTTCGCTTCCATCTTGTTGTTGGGAAGGAGTATTTGATTAGTGGTGTGTGTTTGCATCGCTAGGGCATTTTCGAGCCCAATCCATGTAGTATGAACCTTGAGGTTCCGAACCACGTTATATTTGTGTGTTGTGATTGTGTTATCTTGTTATTTGTCTTTGTTATTATTATTCCACTATGCTAACAAGATTGTAGAAGTAAGAAAACTCAAGAAGAAAAATTAGAACCAAGAACAACTCCTATACTTCAATATAAACAATAAGGTAATGGGTATTTTTCTTAATGTAATCCCTAATCACATTTTGATCAAGATATGTAAAGACGCCAAGGAGCTATGGAGCAAATTGGCGAAATATCATGAAGACCCATAATTTGCTCAATTGGAAAGAGAGCCCAAAGAAGAGGAAGAAAGCTCATCTTCACAAGAAAGTGAGGATTTGAAGGTCGAGGAGTGTTCGACATCCAAGAAGGAAGAAGAGGCTGAAGAATTGGAGGTTGAAAGGCCATCAACGTCCAATGAAGAGGTAGAATTGGAAGAAACCTCAACCTTTAGGATTGAGGGGGATGAGAGACCATCTACACCAGAACAAGAGAAAAATCAAGAAATACCATCAACTTTCGGAAGAGATGAAGAAGCCCAAACATTCATCGATGACCTAGGTAACTCATGCATTTCGATAAATCCTAAAAATCGTATAATATGCTTTGAGTGTAGGGAAGCCAGACACTACAAGAGCAAGTTTCCTAAGAAGGTTAAGAAGGCTCCACCGGTGTGAAAGGTCAAGGATACCGGCGTCGCCGCTAAGAAGAGCAAGGAGCATGCCATTTGCTTCAAATGTCAACAACCGGGACATTATAGAAGTCAATGCCCACAGGCGGAGGGGGGGGGGGGAAGAAGACTCATGAAGGAAGAGCTACACATATAGGGGGAGCTAAGGCAAGCCCTAAGGTAACTTTTAAGTATGCTTCTTCTTCAATTAGTTATCAAAAGCATGCTAGAAGTAATCTTGCAATTATTCATGAAAGACATGCTAGAAATAATAGGCTTTATTGTTTAGGAGATAAACATATCCATTTTAGGAATAAGGAGAAATTTGGGATTAATGTCCCTAAAACAATTTTACCTAAGGAAAGTATTAGGAAGAGAGAGAATCATCTACGCTTTAACTCCAAGAATTCTAGACATATGCCTAGAAAGAACAAATCAATTCAAAGAAACAATGGGCCAAAAAAATTAGAAAAATTGGAGATGGAGGACAAAGACTTGAGGTCAAGGCTTGAGAAAATGGAAAAGACTCTTAGGATTATGCAAAATCAAATGCAAGGTTCAAATAGTCAAAGCCTAGGGTCTATGATTTAAAGTCAAAGGCCTAGGGAACAAGAACCATCCAAGGGCAAGCTTAAGCCCAAAAAGGCCTATCACAATGTTCCATTCGATTATAGAACTCAATCTAGGTCTAGGAAAACAAAGGTCAATAGGGAAGTCATCCCTAAGATTGACCAAGGTAGATGCCTTGCGGCTAGGGTTTCAAGGAAACCTAGGGAAGCCACTAAGAAGGTTACAAGGGGAGTTACCCCTAGAGCTAACCTAGACAAGACCTAAATGACCAAGGCTTCTAAGCCTAGGAGGGTCTTTAGGAGGGTATCTAGGGAAGCTATCCCTAGCGAATACCTAGTAAACCCAAGGAGCTCCAATAGGTATTGGGTTCCTAGGAGCGTGATCGATTCACGCTAAATGGGTTAGGTTGTGCCAACTTTAAATGGATAGGTAGTTAACTAACCATGATAAAGGTGGTACTTTAGGTCATTTCCAAGGTAATGTGATACTTTGGAAATGTGGTTTGATTATAATCCTAAAGGATTTTAGGATGTGCCAATATATTTTGAGAACTATGAAAAATTGATCAAATTGGCACAATTAGGTCTTAGAGGTCATGGTGTGTCATTTTGAGTTTTTGGCACACTTTGAGAAAAAGTGACATTAAGGCACAATTGGACTTAATTCTAGAAATGACAATTTAGGCTTAACACTTAGGTATTTAATACCTTAGTATTTTACAATTGTCATGCTTTGTTTGCCTTGCCATGTCATGACATCATATTTCTTTTAATCATATAAAATGTCATGATCATGATTAGGACCTTTTATGTCATGTATGCTAAGGTTATATCATATGTCATGACATCATGATCATTGACCATGCTTATTTATATCAACATTTATGCCATGATCATTGATGCATTTAAAGTAATTAAAATTGATTTAAGGACTATGACATGACTTGAAGTCCCATGTATAAGGGAATCAAGTAGTGTTTACCTAGAAAATGCATGAAACCCTAGTTTAAGATGAACCAAAACCCATATCTCACATAACATTGACATGTGTGTGTATTGATACACCCTAGATACACGTGAGATGCTGGGAAATGAGTTAAGTTCAAGGTGTATAATTTTTGCATCTAGATGAACTTAAACTCAACTCATACCATGGATAAATCATGAGGAAAGCTTGTGTACAAGTCATGTGCACTAAGCCCATAGATCATGGTTCAATATAAGGTTTTAAACTACTTCAAAATCATTTTGAAAAACCTTGGTGTAGTTTATCTTTTGATAGAAGTCACCATTGATTATGTTGATACAAAGTGAGCTCAAAACAATGAAGTTTTTCTCATTTTTGAACTTTGTATCAATCTCACTATTTTGTGGGTAAATTATTTTTCAAATATTTTTCACCCATAATGTGTGTTAAAAGTATTATACATATAAATTTTCATGATTTTTGATTTATGTATAATTACTTATGATTTTCACAAATTCAAATTCTTCATATGCAAATATCAGTAGACTGCTTCTTGATGGCAATGATCGATGCATAGGGCAAATGATCGACATCATAAAGTCGATCATAACATCGATGAGGGTAAACAAGAATGTTTAGCCCATGTTTTAGCTATGTTAGGCAACCCTAACTACTTCTAACCCTAGGATATGCTTTGGAAAGTATTGGAAAGGGTGAAAATCCATTGGATATGGATCAGGAGAGTTGTTTAGGGTGTGTATCAATTTTAAGGTGTGTAAATGTTCAATTTTGAACTTCGGACCTTAATTTTGATGATTTAGTGTTCCTATTGGATTAGGGACTCTCCAAAGATATTGTTGGTGCAATAGTCAAGGGGAAGCAAGCCTTTAGGGGGAGGTATCCATCTTGGGATGATGGATGTGTTCTTCCTCATGAGGGGGAGAAATGGGAATGTAAGATGCCTAATTTGGAAATTGAGAGAGTGTTTGGTTTCCGGCACCGCGGCGTGTGTGTGTTCGATCACGTTTCGTAAATATGAACACAGCGGAAGCAATAAAAATAATAAATCTATATTTATTACAACACACACAACATACGCATGCATATTACAACAAGTGTAGACATAACCGTAAATTTAAATTTGCAATAAAAGGAAATTTATCTACGTTATACCTTTCGTATGACATGTAGCGGGAACGACATCAACCGGAACGATCCTCGCTTGAATCGTCTCTATCCGTATCCATGCCGAGTTCCTCGGGATGACTTCGCTAAGCCACGAGCTTCGTCTTCTTATGGGTTACTAGCCTCGTGTTGAAGACGACGTGATCGAGAGATGATCACGATCCGAATCCAAATTCGGATCCTAATACGAGTTCTCAAAACTCGCTTCTCCGGAGAGGTATTCGTCAACCAATTGACGAATCCTTCGTCCTCCACCTCAGAGGATTACCGGAGATCGAATCCCCGGTAAGTTAGCCGCTGTCGGAGCTCTAACCGTCGTCCAAACGATGCTCCGACGAGAGAAGAACAAGCTGTCTAGAAAACTGGACAGCTTTGGTGGAGGTGATAGGCGCCGGCCAACCAAGGAAGATAGAGCTCACCTTGATGCCAAACCTGAAGGAGATCTCCGAAGCACTAACCGGCAGCAGCTCGACGCCGGCGAGGGGGAAGGAAGTTGCCTTCTGGACGCTGGTTGGAGGAGCTATGGGCGGCGGCAAGAGGTTGGCGCCGAGACCTCCAAGGAGGAGGTGGGCGGCAAACTTAGGGCTAGGGGTTTATGGATTAGGGCTTAATTATCCCTTAAGCCCTTTTTTATAATGAACTAATTCTCTTAATGGTTATTAGATCATAACCATTAGGCCCGTTAACTCGCTCCATTAAGATAAGATAAAATAAACCAAACCATGATGGTTTATTTTAAGGTAAAACGAACCGAACCAACTTTTGGTTCATTCGTTTAAAATAAACCAAACCCTTTGGTTTATTCTCCTCCATTAGATTAGAACCAAACCATTTTGGTCCATCCATTATGTCTTCATAAGACACGACCCATCCACTCTTCCATTGCGACTAAAACGATTTCATGCTCGCTCCATGTTTGGTCCAACCAAACTTAGTTTCTCTCGGTCTGAGAATCTCATTCTCAAGCTCATTTTAAATCCTTTGGATTACGTTCATTGTGCGTGTGACCAAATAGGTTCTTGGTTTATGTTGGCCGTCTATAATTAACCATTAGTTATAGAACGATCATGAGTGGAACCTAGTAGTACATCATGATCCCCAATTAACCGAAAAAATCAACGGTTGATCCAGAACTATTTCTGAAACCCTTCAGCAGCTCGAATGATTCGTACCCCATTCCCTTAACTCATCTTATACCCACTTGGTTCAGGACATGGTCTATTGTGTCAGTCCCCACTAGGCTGACTACGTCACACCTAGCCCAAGTATCATTTCCTCGTCCTACGGATTCTAGTTACTCCACATATATCGAAGAGTACCTTACTATAAATATGTAATGCTTTGGCCAAAGACTTTAGTAACAATTCGACGAGAGGCCATGGGTATACATCTCCTCGCAAGGAGTGGTGAATCCTTTATAGGCTATTCAAACACCTTCGATCACTTCGACTTATACCCAATCATCCCGGGTCCACATCTCCTTAGAGATGTTTGCTTAAGATGTCAAAGCATAAGTCTCCATGATCAAGATGACTTGAATATCGCAAGTCTAAGGAACATCGCACTTAAGCCACAGTAAAAACTTCATTGACATATCTATATATGCAGAGAAGCATATGAAGTCTTACGGTTGGTCACTCCAATGAACTAGTTACCATAACTAGCATCCACGATTAACTCCGGACATCACAATGTCTCCAGCCAGTGAGAATCAGCTGCTTGGATACACCAAGGAGTATACCTTGTGTTAGTCTCGACAGAATTGATGGTGTCCAAATCCATCAATTCATAGACTAGGGATAATTCCGATACATCACAATTACACATGTAGAGATACTCACTAGTTGTGATCCAATCACAAATTCTCTCATGCTGTGAATCGTATCGTGGACATTCAGTAAATGAGTTTAAGATCCAATCAAATACATAAAACATGTATACTCAAATAGTGAATCTTCATTTATCATATAAATGGTTCATACATAAGACGATTGCCTTAGGACATCTCTCATATATTACTAACAGACTCCCACTTGGCCTAATGCCAATCGCTACGGTATCCAATACCATAAGCTCTAACAAGACCCTCAAACTTACTTTGAGGTAATGCCTTAGTCAAAGGATCCACTAAGTTCCTTTCAGTGGGAATTTTCTCGATTTGTATTTCGTTCCTACTGATGATCTCTCTGATAAGATGATAGCGGCGAAGCATATGTTTTGATCGTTGATGAGACCTTGGCTCTTTCGCCTGTGCAATTGCTCCATTGTTGTCGCAGTAGACCGGTATTGCTTCAACAATGGCCGGAATCACACCAAGTTCATGAACGAACTTCTTGATCCAAATCGCTTCCTTTGCTGCTTCCAAAGTTGCAATGTATTCTGCCTCAGTGGTAGAATCCGCTACAGTCTCTTGTTTGGAACATTTCCAACTCACTGCGCCCCCATTGAAGGTGAACACGTATCCAGACTGAGACCTGGAATCATCCTTGTCTGTCTGGAAGCTGGCATCCGTATACCCGCGTATCACCTGTTAGTAATATATGAGAGATGTCCTAAGGCAATCGCCTTATGTATGAACCATTTATATGATAAATGAAGATTCACTATTTGAGTATACATGTTTCATGTATTTGATTGGATCTTAAACTCATTTACTGAATGTCCACAATGCGATTCACAGCATGAGAGAATTTGTGATTGGATCACAACTAGTGAGTATCTCTACATGTGTAATTGTGATGTATCGGAATTATCCCTAGTCGATGAATTGATGGATTTGGACACCATCAATTCTGTCGAGACTAGCACGAGGTATACTCCTTAGTGTATCCAAGCAGCTGATTCTCACTGGCTGGAGACATTGTGATGTCCGGAGTTAATCGTGGATGCTAGTTATGGTAACTAGTTCATTGGAGTGACCAGCCGTAAGACTTCATATGGTTCTCTGCATATATAGATATGTCAATGAAGTTCTTACTGTGGCTTAAGTGCGATGTTCCTTTGACTTGCGGTATTCAAGTCATCTTGATCATGGAAACTTATGCTTTGACATCTTAAGCAAGCATCTCTAAGGAGATGTGGACCCGGGATGATTGGGTATAAGTCGAAGTGATCGATGGTGTTTGAATAGCCTATAAAGGATTCACCACTCCTTGCGAGGAGATGTATACCCATGGCCTCTCGTCGGATTGTTACTAAAGTCTTTGGCCAAAGCATTACATGTTTAGAGTAAGGTACTCTTCGATACATGTGGAGTAACTAGAATCAGGACGAGGAAATGATACTTGGCTAGGTGTGACGAGTCACCTAGTGGGATCGACACTATAGACCATGTCCTGAACCAAGTGGGTATAAGATGAGTGAAGGGAATGGGGCACGAATCATTCGAGCTACTGAAGGGTTTCAGAAATAGTTCTGGATCAACCGTTGATCTTTTCGGTTAATTGGGGATCATGATGTACTACTAGGTGCCACTCATGATCGTTCTATAATTAATGGTTAATTATAGACGGCCAACATAAACCGAGAACCTATTTGGTCACACGCACAACGAGCGTAATCCAAAGGATTTAAAACGAGCTGGAGAATGGGATTCTCAGACCGAGAGAAACTTGGTTTGGTTGGACCAAACATAAAGCGAGCATGAAATCGTTTCAGTCGCAATGGAAGCGTGGATGGGTCGTGTCTTATGAAGACATAATGGATGAACCAAAATGGTTTGGTTCTAATCCAATGGAGGAGAATAAACCAAAGGGTTTGGTTTATTTTAAACAAATGAACCAAAAGTTGGTTCGGTTCGTTTTAACTTAAAATAAACCATCATGGTTTGGTTTATTTTAACTTATCTTAATGGAGCGGGTTAACGGGCCTAATGGTTATGATCCAATAACCATTAAGAGAATTAGTTCTCTATAAAAGAGGGCTTAATGGATAATTAATCCCTAATCCAAAAACCCTAGCTTCGAGTTGCCGCCCAACCTAGTTGTGCCGCCCAACCTCCATTGCCGCCCAGCTAGTTGTGCTGCCGTCCAGCTCTTTGCCGGCGTCCAAGCTTCAGCCAGTGATCCTCCGGCGACCCTCCGGTGATCTTCCTAGGCTTCGGTGAAAAGGTGAGCACTTGGCTTCCTTGTTTTGGCCGGCGCCTACTCCTCCACCAAGCTGTCCAGTTTTCTGGACAGCTTCTTCTCCTCTCGTTGGAGCGTCGTTTGGACGACGGTTAGAGCTCCGGCAGCGGTTAACTTACCGTGGATTCGATCTCCGGTAATCCTCTGAGGTGGAGGACGAAGGATTCGTCAATTGGTTGACGAATACCTCTCCGGAGAAGTGAGTTTTGAGAACTCGTATTAGGATCCGAATTTGGATTCGGATCGTGATCATCTCTCGATCACATCGTCTTCAACACGAGGCTAGTAACCCGTATGAACACGAAGCTCGTGGCTTAGCGAAGTCATCCCGAGGAACTCGGCGTGGATACGGATAGAGATGATTCTAACGAGGATCGTTCCGGTTGATGCCGTTCCCGCTAGTACACCTTTCGAAGTCTATGTGTCCTATTTGCATGAGTAAGATGACTTGAATACCGCAAGTCAAAGGAACATCGCACTTAAGCCACAGTAAGAACTTCATTGACATATCTATATATGCAGAGAACCATATGAAGTCTTATGGCTGGTCACTCCAATGAACTAGTTACCATAACTAGCATCCACGATTAACTCCGGACATCATAATGTCTCCAGCCAGTGAGAATCAGCTGCTTGGATACACCAAGGAGTATACCTCATGCTAGTCTCGACAGAATTGATGGTGTCCAAATCCATCAATTCATCGACTAGGGATAATTCCGATACATCACAATTACATATGTAGAGATACTCACTAGTTGTGATCCAATTACAAATTCTCTCATGCTGTGAATCGTATCGTGGACATTCAGTAAATGAGTTTAAGATCCAATCAAATACATAAAACATGTATACTCAAATAGTGAATCTTCATTTATCATATAAATGGTTCATACATAAGGCGATTGCCTTAGGACATCTCTCATATATTACTAACAGAGAGCTTATAGAAACCTCCCTTAAGGGATACAAGACTTATCACTAGGAAGAGTGAAGGCATCCTATATGTTTTTAGACTAAGGGGGAGATTGTAAGATCACATTGGAATATGAGACATTGACCTCCTTGGGGAGAACCTTTTTGACGTTTGACAAAAAAGGGGGATAATTTATAATAGAAGTTATGGGAGAATTAACGGGATTATCAATTTGGCTGAATTGGTAAGGAGATTAGAGTTAGGTGGCCTAATTCAATGTTTTGTTTATGGTTTTTGTCAAACGTCAAAAAGTGGGAGATTGTTAATACAATTGGCCCAGGTCATGATTGACCATACTCGAGTTGGACTCGAGTAGTGTTTTGATGTTTGACAATGGTTTGGCGGGATTTTTTGTGCAATTGACCCGGGTCATGATTGACTGGACTCGAGTTTGACCCGAGAGGCATTTTGATGTTTGACGATGGTTTGACCATTGATAGACTTTATGGTTGACATGGGGTTGACCATATGATGGAGAAGTCCAAGTCATGGGTACTTGGCATGGAAAGTCCAAGCATGGGTCTTGCCAAGGGAAAGTCCAAGCTTGAGTCTTGGCAAATGGAATGTCCAACATGGGTTGGCAAGGAAAGTCCAAGCATGGGTCTTGGCAAGGGAAAGTCCAAGCTTGAGTCTTGGTAAATGGAAAGTCCAACAGTTGGCAAGGGAAGTCCAAGGAGTGATATTGGCGGCGTAAAGTCCAAGGGTGGAGTCTTGGTAGCATAAGTCCAATGGTTGCTGGCGTAAAGTCCAAGCGGAGTCTTAGCAGTGTAAGCCCAATGTGTCTTGGCGGTGTAGACCTTATTAGCATGACAATAGCTGATGGAAGCATCTGAAGGCTAGCATATGGATGAATAATTCAAGGATGACTTAGAGAGATCCGATAGGTGTGATGTTGACGGAGATGGCTAGAAGGCTTAGGTCTTGGCTATGGTGGTCTAGCAAGTATGAGGGATTCATACTTGGTGTTAAAATCTAATGGATGAGGTTATCAGTCGACTGATATTATGGGCAGTCGACTGATGTGAGTCGATTGGTGTTCAACTATAGGAAATGGTCTAGCAGTCAACAGCCAGAATTGGACAGTCGACTGATGGCCTGAGCAGTCGATTGATATGGTGATCAGTCGACTGATGGTCGAGGTTTCGGGGACAGAAATTTTCCGAGTTCACTATTAGGGTTTGATAGTCGAGTGATGGGTCGATCAATAGACTGATGGGCATGATCAATCGACTGATGCCTTATCCGTTGGAACTTATCCAACAAGGCTCAGGCCATTGTGAGACAATGGCTATAGGAGTAGTCGACTAATAGTCTCGATCAGTTGACTGTTTGGTGAAATCCAACCCGAGTTGAAGGTTTAAAAGGAGCACGAAGGGAGGAATTTGGCAGCGATTTCTTTAGCATCTTTGAGGTGATTTGCTGGTCCAAATTAGGTTCTTCAAGCATGCTTCAAGCAATCAACAAGCAAACATTCCAAAGCAATAGTTGTAACATTTTCTTTATGTTGTTTTGTATATTCATCATGTATTTTCTTGTTTTACCTTGTATTACTTAGTGTAATCACTTGTATGAGGTTTCTCTACCTCCGACTTATTGTCGAGAAGGTGTATTTGATTAGTGGTGTGTGTTTGCATCGCAAGGGCTCTTTCGAGCCCAATCCGTGGAGTAGGAACCTTGAGGTTCCGAACCATGTTATATTTGTGCGTTGTGATTGTGTTATCTTGTTATTTATCTTTGTTATTATTATTCCTCTTTGCTAACAAGATTGTAGAAGATCAAACGGGAACAAATTCCATCGACAATCGAAAAGCTATTCACCCCTCCTCCTCTAGCGGGCGGATAGGTCCTAACAGAGTTTAAATCCACTAAATATTTGATTAGACACAAAAGCATAGAAGATTTCATATTAGTTGGATATAGCAAAATAAATCATTATTATGTTGATCTTTTCTATGCTTCTAACATTTCTACTAAGTATCTTATATCAGGGTGGCTACGACATTGGCGACTTGGTCACATTAATATGAAGAACATAGCCAAGGTAGCCAAATTTGAGCTTGTAAAGAGCTACCAAAAATAAAGTATATCAAAGACAAATTTTTTAATGCATGCCAAGAAAGAAAACAATCAAATTCATCACACAAGGGTAAAAATCTAACTAGCACTTCATTACCATTAGAATTATTGCATCTAGATCTCTTTGATTGTCATAGTACTCTTTCATTAAATTGTAATAAATATTGTTTAGTAATAGTTAATGATATTCTAGCTATACTTGTGTTTACTTTATGAAACATAAGGATGATGCGCTAGAAATAATCATAGGTTTTAGCAAAAAGGATAGAAAATGAAAAGAATCTCAAAATCAATCAGATCCGAAGTGATCATTGTGGAGAATTTAAGATTTTTAACTTTTCAAACTTTTTCTTAGAACAATGGTATAAACATCAACTCTCTTTTCCAAGAACACCCCAATGAAATGGAGTGATGGAAAGGAGAAATTGTGCTCTACAAGAAGCGGCTAGGATTGTGCTTAATGCATATTCTTTACCTAGCTACTTGTGGGCGGAAGTGGTTAACACTACTTGTTATATCCAAAATCATGTATTAATCCATAATTTTTAGGTAAAACACCCTTTGAAGGAATGACCCAATTCCTACAATTCACTATTTTAAGGTCTTTGGTTGCAAAGTTTATATTTTAAATACCAAAGACAATTTTGAAAAATTTAAGTCTAAGGCAGATGAAGGAATCCTAATTGGATACTCATCTACTATTAGAGGATATTGAGTATACAACAAGAGGACTCAAAAGGTTGAGGAATCCTCTAATGTTGAATTTGATGAATCTACTAGTATACCCTAGGAAATCCTCCATTGATAAGTATATTAATGAAAGAAATCAAGACATTACCCAAGGGGATAAAAAATTTAAACTTAGGGGGTAATGATCAAGGGGGAGGAAGAGGAGATTTTGATGATGAAAGGAGAAAGGATAACAATGATCAAATTTACAGTAATTCACCTCCTAAGACTCTACAAATTCATCAAAACCATCCTTTAGACCAAGTAGTAGGAGAACTTTCACAAAGAGTATGGACTAAGTTCTTCTATAGAGATCCTACTAGTCATGTTGCCCTAATCTCCCAAATTGAGCCTAAATCAATTAATGATGTATTGCTTGATCCGGAATGGATATTAGCAATGAAAGAAGAGTTAGCTCAATTTAAGAGAAGTCAAGTATGGGAACTAGTTCATAGACTCAACAATGACACAATTGTTTTAAAAAGATGGGTCTTTAGGAACAAGTTAGATGATCAAGGGAAAGTCACTAGGAACAAATTTAGGTTAGTGGCTCGAGGATTCAATCAAATTGAAGAACTTGATTATGATGAGACTTATACACCGTAACTAGGTTAGAGTCTATCCAGATCTTATTAGGATATGCCACTCACATGGATTTTAAATTCTATCAAATGGATAAGAAATCAACATTCTTAAATGGGTTCATTAAGGAAGAAGTCTATGTGGAGCAACCACCCGGGTTTGAAAACGTAGACTACCCAAACCATGTGTGTAAGCTTAAGAAAGCTTTATATGGGTTAAAACAAGCTTCTTGAGCTTGGTATGAGAGACTCTCATCATTCCTAATTTCTAAAGACTTTAGAAGAGACCAAGATGACCAAACTCTATTTCTAAAATCTAAAGAAAAATACATCTTTGTTGCTCAAGTTTATATTGATGATATCATATTTGGGTCAAAAAATGATGAACTTCTCCAAAACTTCATCAAAAATATTGAAAATGAATTTGAGATGATCAGAGAAAGCGCAAGAGGGGGGATAGAGAAAAACAATTCTTTCATTTCGTTTGATTAAAACACGAGTGCATATCAGAAAATAAATAAAACAAATTCTTTTTTACCTGGTTCACAGCCTACCGGCTGCTAATCCAAGGCCCTAGTGGTCCGAGACCACGTACGGAGGGCAACTCACAAAAATGTCTCCTCCTCATTGGAGGTAGGAGATGACGAATACAAGACTTAAAGAGATCGAGCTAGAGGGACACTCTCCCTCTCCTCGTTATGATAAAAACTCGATAAAGATGAATTACAAAAACTTTAGAATAGACAACTCAAGAAGTAAGCTATATCTACGACTGATGGAGAGGAAGTTGAGCTCGTGTCGTCGGTGTTTCGGTAGTACTTCATTGTCGTAGAGTTGTCGAAGGGTCGTGGCATTGCAGGAGCACTTGTAAGCACTTGGGATGATGAAAATAGTGAAGAACACTCCTTTTAAAGCCTTTGAGAACCCTAAACGTTGAGCTCAAGTTTTATCACCAAAGGCCACCTCACCATAGAATAAAGGGATGAGGTTTGACTCTCCTCGGGGCTGGAATTTGAACATCAGTCAACTGCTCAACCCTAGCTATCGACTAATGGAGGCAATAGTCGACTGATACAAGCCATCAGTCGATTGTTGCTAGGGTTTACAACTTCAATGAAAAGTTAGCTAAAAAATGCAAGTAATGCAAGTGATTTTGATGTCCACTTACCGTCCGATCTCAACTTAGACCTTCCACGGAATGTCTTTGTTGGATCGTCGCCATGGGTGTCCCCGTATGGAGGACTCAACCTTGCATTCTCTCGCACACAAGAGCTTACCTTATGTTTTACCTTTGTAGATTTACTTTCGGTCTCTACCTGATTTCTTCGGCTCCTTCCGAAGTCCACCTGGTGTCGCCCAACCACCATGGTTTCTCAACACGAGAACCTCCGGGTGTCGTGACCTTCAGCTTATCTTAACATCCCTGCACACTTAATTCATCTCATGAGATAACGATATAAACTTAACTTTGTGTCTTTGTCATAATCAAAACATAGGTTCGATTATCTAGTGCCCTTGCACCAACAGAGTCTAGTCGGAGAATTGACCTTTTTCTTAGGTTTACAAGTCAAACAAACTAGTGAAGGAAGCCATGTTTATCAAACCAAATATGCTAAAGAAATCATCAAAAAATTTGGTTTAGAAAATGCTAAGGTAGTGTCTACACCTATGGGAACTAATACTAAGATAGACAATGGTTTAGATGGAAAATTAATAGACTCAAAATATTATAGGTGTATGATTTGTAGTCTACTACACCTAACAACTAGTTGATCAGATATATTATTTGTGGTAGGTATGTGTGGAAGATACCAATCTTGTGGTAAACAGTCCTATTTAGTGGCGCCCAAGAGGATATTAAGATATATCAAGGGAACTCTTAAGATAGGTCTATGGTACTCGAGGCCTCAAACTTTTGATTTGATTGGGTACACCGATTCCGATTATACGGGTTGCAAATTGGATCAGAAAAGCACTAGTGGTGGATGAAAATTTCATGGATCCTCCTTAGTGAGTTGGAGTAGTAGAAAACAATCTTGTGTTGCTTTATCCACAATCGAGGCCGAGTATGTGGGAATGGGTGATTGTGTGGCTCAACTACTTTGGATGAGACATACTCTAGAGGATTATGAGTTACACTATTCCAAAGTCAAAGTCTATTGTGATAATGTGAGGACCATTAATTTGACTAAAAATTTGGTATATCACTCTAGGACAAAACACATTTAAGTGAAGCATCACTTCATTGGAGATCATGTGGCAAGAGGATACATTGAGCTTAACTATATTGAATCCAAGTCTAACCTTTCTGACATTTTCAGCAAGGCTCTCCCTGAAGCAGAATTTATATCACTTAGGAGAGAATTTAGAATGTTCTTTGTAGAGTAGTTAGTATAGTCTTGCATGATCCCATAGCTAAACTTTAGGATTATACTTTTACACTTCTCACAAAAGACTCAAAAAACCTTGATTTTTGTACTTAGCCACTTAGACATCATGTGAGATGTTAAAAAGACGCATTTGGTTCATCAAGTGGGAAGACTTGTTCATAACTAATGTGCACATAGCTCTTAGAATATGGTTGGAAATGTCAAATAAAATACTTTTTAAATTGTTCTTATCATGCTTTGAAAAATAGTTTGTATTAAGAAAAAGTGATACAATGTTTGGAAAATAGTAAAGCTTTTCTTAGTTTCAAATCTTGTGTCAATCTAGAAATCTGAAAAAGATATATTTTTTCAAATTAATTTTTTTTGATAGAAATGGATTGACAAATATGTTTGTAAAATTTTGTGAATTTTTGACACCATTAGATTTAGTTATGCATTTCTGATTTTCGATTGAAAAACCAAACTACACATTTCAGATAATAGTAATCTACTGCTATAGATACTAGTCGACTAGTCTAGTACCAATCGACTGGTAATCCCCTAAGTCGACTGCTAACACTGTTTTGGTTACTTAAGCCTCATTTAACCATATACCATTAATCCTAGGAAGTCCTTGTTAGGGCAATCAACCCAAGTATGAGTTTGGTTTTGATGTGTGTGGCAAAGGGTTTAAGTTAGGATGTTTATGTGGTTTGATGTGTGTTTAAGTTGTGCAGGACTTAGTAAATCACACATGGTTAGCTTGATGAAGCATTGGCGAGTTCATCATCTCATTGCTCGTGTCCTTGAGTCGGTGAAGGATGGCACAGGGAGAAGTCTTGAGCTTGGTGCATCCGAGGGACCGTCGGACAAGGAGCAAATGGAGTGAATCCAAAGGAAGCAGACTTTAGGGCAAGACGCGAAGGATGGCACGGGTGAAGCTACGGTCTTAGTGCATCCGAGAGACGTAGGTTGTACGAAGAGAGCTTCGGTGAGCAACTCCATGGGAGATTAGAGATTGAGCGATTGTAACCTGGGATGGGGTAGCTCAAGTTAGGTGAACTTGGCTGAATGGCTAAAGTCAAGTGTTGGACGCTCAAACATGTTGTTTGAGATTTTACTCGACGATCAGATGCTCAAACACTTTGTTGTTTGAGGTTTTACTCGACATCAGTCGACTGATATAGGTATCAGTCGACTGATCCAAGTCGACTGCTAGTTGATCAGTGTCAACTAGGGTTTGGTTGCCATCAGTCCACAGCCAAGGGATGACAGTCGACTGTTATAGGTGGAAACGATCACAGAAGCGAGGAAGCTCGACTAGAAGCACGATTGCATGGGTCTCAGTCGACTGCTAGGGTTTGACAGTCGACTGATTGGCTATCCGTTAGTTGGGATGCTAATGTAGATGAAGCTGTTGTGAGACAATGACTACAATAGTAGTCGACTGCTGGCATGCAACAATCAACTGCTAGCATGCAACAGTCAACTACTGCATGCCCAACGAGAAGAAAGCCTTCTTCTTTATAAGAAGAAGGCATGGGTGCCTTGGAGAGGTTAATGCTTTCACTAGTATTCATGCTCTATGTCCTCCCATGTCTTCCAAGTATTTTTACTCCTTTATTCTCTAGTTTTACTCATATTTTTTGAGAGAAGAGGAGTTGGGGTAAAGAGGTTACCTCCACCTTGTCTTGAGCTAAAGGAGAGATTAGTGGATTGATTTGAGGGAGTGATTCACCTTACAAATCGTCCGTCGACTAGCAGCAAGGGTTGTGAACCATGTTACATCGCTTGAGTTTGCATTTGCATCATATTTATACTTGTTTAGCTTAATTATCTTTGCTTTAGCTCTATATTTTGTTGCGCTAACGATATTGTAGAAAATTAAGAATAACTGAATTCCATCGAGCTGGGCCATGATCCTCCAATAGTCCTAATCCTATGATATGATTAGAGAAACATTTAAAATGATAATTGTTTAAGGAAAAAGGATGAGTAGGACTAATTGATGCAATGGTTAAGGGGGAGCCTTAAATGCTAAATCATCTAAACCCAATTCACAAGTGTGAATGTCTTATTGTTGGTGCAAAGTTAGGCAATACTTTTTATTCATGTTTTCATACTTTTTACCACATGATAAAGTTAGAATGTGTCTTGGATTAAGGGGGAGTTTTAAGGATATTTTATTCCTTAGTTCAAGGCATTGATACACACGAACGCGACCTCAAATCTCACGATGGAGCGTGTCGAGGACTTGAAGCACGCACTCGCGCTAAACGCCCGCAAGTGCATGGGTGTCATCAAGTAATAATATAGATTATCGATCCCACAGGGATTGAGTTTCTGTTAATAATATATGAGAGATGTCCTAAGGCAATCGCCTTATGTTTGAACCATTTATATGATAAATGAAGATTCACTATTTGAGTATACATATTTTCATGTATTTGGTTGGATCTTAAACTCATTTACTGAATGTCCACGATACGATTCACAACATGAGAGTATTTGTGATTGGATCACAACTAGTGAGTATCTCTGCATATGTAATTGTGATGTATCAGAATTATCCCTAGTCGATGAATTAATGGGTTTGGACACCATCAATTCTGTCGAGACTAGCACGAGGTAGACTCCATGATGTATCCAAGCAGCTGATTCTCACTGGCTAGAGACATTGTGATGTCCGAAGTTAATCGTGGATTCTAGTTATGGTAACTATTTCATTTGAGTGACCAGGTGTAAAACTTCATATGGTTCTCTACATATATAGATATGTCAATGAAGATCTTGCTACAGCTTAAGTGTGATGTTCCTTTGACTTGCGGTATTCAAGTCATCTTGGTTATGAAGACTTATGCTTTGATATCTTAAGCAAGCATCTCCGATGAGATGTGGACCCGGGATGATTGGTCATAAGTCGAAGTGATCGAAGGTGTTTGAATAGCCTATAAAGGATTCATCACTCCTTGCGAGGAGATTTATACCCATGGCCTCTCGTCGGATTGTTACTAAAGTCTTTGGCCAAAGCATTACATGTTTAGAGTAAGGTACTTTCGGATACATGTGTAGTAAATAGAATTCGTATGATGAGGAAATGAAACTTGGGCTAGGTGTGACGTAGTCAACCTAGTGGGCACT
This sequence comes from Wurfbainia villosa, assembly GCA_025175895.1. Taxonomy (NCBI): domain Eukaryota; kingdom Viridiplantae; phylum Streptophyta; class Magnoliopsida; order Zingiberales; family Zingiberaceae; genus Wurfbainia; species Wurfbainia villosa. The sequence continues at coordinate 50,046,682 of CM045999.1, read as the reverse complement.
GACACTATAGACCATGTCCTGAACCAAGTGGGTATAAGATGTGTAAAGGGAACGGGGCACGATTCATTATAGCTACTGAAGGGTTTCAGAAATAGTTTTGGATCAACCGTTGATCTTTCGCTTAATTGGGGATCATAATGTACTACTAGGTGCCACTCATGATCATTTTATAATTATTGGTTAATTATAGACGGCCAACATAAACCGAGAACTTATTTGGTCACATGCACAACGAGCGCAATCCGAAGGATTTAAAACGAGCTTGAGAATGAGATTCTCAAACCAAGAGAAATTAGGTTTGGTTGGACCAAACAAGGATCGAGCATGAAATCATTTCAGTCACAATGGAAGCGTGGATGGGTCATTTCTTATGAAGACATGATGGAAGAACCAAATTGATTTGGATCTAATCTAATGGTGAAGAATAAACCAAAGGGGTTTGGTTTGTTTTAAACGAATGAAACAAAGTTGGTTCGGTTCGTTTTAACTTAAAATAGATGAACTCGGTTCGGTTTATTTTAACTTAAGTTATTGGAGAGGATTAATGGGTTTTTGATTATGAACCAATAACCATTACGAGAATATGGTTTCTATAAAAACAGGGCTTAAGGGTTTTGTGAAAACCAAATTTAGTCTTGCCGCCCATCCCTCTCTCCTCCTTGCTTGCCGCCGGCGTCCAAGCCTCCATGCCACCAACCTTGTGCCGCCATCCACCTTGCTATCGGCATCAAAGCTCCTACCGCCGATCCTCTGGCGACCCTTCGGCGACTTCCCTTGGCTCAGGTGACCAAGGTGTAGTCGGCCATCCTCTTTGGGCGGCGCAACCCCTCCACCAAGCTGTCTAGATTTTTTGATAGCTTCCTCCCTTTGTGTCAGAACGTCATTTGGATGACGTTTGGAGCTCTGATAGCGGCTACCTTACCAGGGATTCGATCTATGGTAATCCTCATAGGTGGAGGACGAAGGATTCTTCAATCAGTTGACGAATACCTCTCCAGAGAAGCGAGTTTTGGGGACTCATTTTTGAATCCGAATTTTGATTCGGATTGTGATCCTCTCTCGATCACATCATCTTCGTCACAAGGCTAATAACTCTTGCGAAGATGAGGCTTGTAGCTTTGTGAAGCTATCCCGACGATACTCGGCGTGGATACGGATAGAGGTAATTCTAGCGAGAGCTGCTTCAGTTGATGACTTTCCCACTGCACGTGATATGTTAGGTATACCTAGAGTAATTTCCTATTAATGCAAAATTTTAAATTGTGATTATGTCTACACATGTTGTACTATGAATGCGTGTGGTGTGTGTGTTATAATAAATTAGATTTATTGCTTTTTATTTCTTCCGCTGCACTCATGTTTACAAAACATGTTTGAACACGCATCGTCGGGGTGTCGGAAACCCAATAGTTTCGAGTACCTATCTATTCAATGGACATCATTGTTCAGAATTTAGTTCTAATGGTTGTGCCTAGGCGGTCGTCGGCGATCCGAACTCAGTACGGTGTCACACGGAGGAAGAGAAGGGTTGCTATGAGTCTTTAGATGGGATTCTAGGATTTCGGTTTCGTTTGTGTGTCGCAGAACACATTTTCAGTTGAGTTTTGTCTAGGTTTGTAACTACGATTTAGTGGAAAGGACATCATACACTCCCTCAATGAGCCTTCGCACCTACCGGAACCTACCTCTACCATTACCAGGTTGACCCCTGGCCTTAGGATGGGATAGTCGGTATGAGGATGCCGAATCAATCCCTGCAACGAGTTTGAAACGGGGCATGTTTCTTACTTTATCGCATCCTTCTATCCACAGTTACCGGCGATGAGGCCAACCCCTAGGTGTTGGAATGTATACTGAAAGCCTAGCTCTTTTTGTATGAACATTTTTATTTTGAAATAAGAATCACATGATCATTGTTTGCACTTTATATATTTATTATATGTGTGCATATTGTCTAATATTTTACATTGTAGATAACATGGTGCTTGGTGTGGCACAGAAGATCATGTTATCAATATCTTGTAGAATATAAGTAGAGGCTCACAACCAAGATGATTTTGGACAAACCATTGGCATGGTTGTAGTGTAGCTTGGTATTGTTTTGTCTTGAACATAGAGTTACACTAGTACACTTAGGTGTATTGAGCAGGACCGACATAGAGGTGATTCAATTTATTGCTGACTACATAATTGAATCGGACCTCGGATATTATGTTGTACATGCTCTTAATCCCGATATAATAACGGGCACATGTACTTAGTATTTATTTCTTTGATTTACCAAAGGGTGAGATTTAAATGGATTAAATCAATATGCCCGGTAAGTTGGGAAATGATATTATTTACATGGTGTGTCGTTGATTATAGGAGGAAACCGTGTCCTATATATTAGGTTGATGATGTCCCCTTGAGGAGCTCATAAGGTTCATCATGTAAACCCAGCTGGTTGACTTAGTCAACATGATGATAAGGTTGAGTGGTACTACTCGAGGAGTTAAATGTTAATTAATTGATGGTCAGTAAATCAATTAATTGACGGACATTCGATATCTTAAACAAGGGGAGATGGATGTACAAATAATATATGGAGCCCATATTGATTTATGGGGGTTGGTGAGGTAGTTCAATGATGATCCTCTAGTGGAATGGAACATCATTGATGGATCAAGTTTGTGTGGTTCCGATCCATCGGGTGGCAAAGATCCAACTCCTCCTTATGGTCCCTATCGTAGCTTAATATAATCCTCAAGAAACCTAGATCCAAGGATGTAAAACAAAACTCTAAAACCAACGGTTGGGATGAAACCCTAGATCCGACGGTTGGGATGAAACCCTAGATCTGACGGTTGGGATTAAATCCCTAGATCTGACGGTTGAGATAAAACCCTATATCCGACGGTTGGGATGAAACCCTAGATCCGACGGTTGGGATAAAACCCTAGATCCGATGGTGGAGATTAAATCCCTAGATCTGACGGTGGAGATTAAAGGAGGCTTAAGCCCAATTCTATAAATAGAGGGCTAAGGCTTGGGCGACAAAAAAGGGTTCTCTTGGATTAGGGTTTTGCCTCTCAAGTGTTTTAGGCAGTTAGGGTTTTGGAAGTGGTTTGGGCGGCAACAAGAAAGGAGATTAGGGTTTCCTTCTTTTCTCCTTGGTGGCCGGCGCTCACTCCCTCTTCTTCCTTGCTTTGTACGGCCCTCTTCCTCCTCCTTTGCTCCTTGGTGGCCAGCGGTTCTCCAACTTCTTGGTGGCCGGCGTTTCTCCAACTTCTAGGTGGCCGGCGGCAACATTGTCACAAGGTTGGCCGGTGCTCAACCATTCACTCCTTGGCCGGCGGTTACATCGAGCTCCTTGGCTTGGTGGTCGGTTCTAGAAAGGAGAAGGAGTTTTTCTTGGTTCTTGTCTTTGTTCGCAGCGAACAAGGAAGGGAAGAACGCGATCTAGGAGGCTTCTACTCGTGGAGGATCTTTGCCCACACGACGTCCACAAGGAGGATAGGACATACGGTAGAAGATCATGAGGTATAAAAGTTTTACAACTTTATTTTCTGATCATAGCATGTTCTTTTATGTGTTGATTATACAAGTGTACATTTGTATATATTTTGTATAATCATGGACCCCGAAGATAAACACAAAAACCGCCGATCCGTCCGTCGTCTCTTCCGCGGCTAACCAAATAGAAGAGTTGTGTTGCTTGAACAACTAGTTTGTTCAAGCGATCACTCAAGTTGTTAGCACGACGATGAATTGGTTGTGCTAAGGAAACTCATCCCATCTGGATTAGTTCTTTCATTAGTGAAAATTTTAATCCGGGGACATGGGAGCCAATGAGCCTCCGAAGCAACTCCCTTCAAGTGGTATCAGAGCCATGGTTTCCGGTTTTGTGTGTTTTGGATTCGGTTACTTTCATGCACATATCATATATTGAGTATGCCGGATAATAGTAGGATGTGCGTAGGCTAACTTTTTGGTTGCAGGCATAAGATCCGACTATTATGGCTATTTGGTTGTATGTGATTGTTTTGTGTGTGATTGTATGTATATTATTTGAATCCTCGGGGTTGACAAGGCTAGATTAGTATTTAATTTTTGTAATTAAATACGGCATTGTTTAGCCGCTCATTTTAGTTTACTTTCGATCTAGATTATTTGTACACTCCTTCATGGAGTATAGGATCGATGGATGTAAATTAAAATGATATATCTCGACTCGGATCTCTTTGGTGACTTTCGCACGGGAAAAGATGGAGCGGACGAGGTGACGACACGATGGGATGTGTATTGGAGAACAATGCCATAATAGTTGGAAAAATTCTATTTTTTTTTCATATTTATTGCTTATTTTTTTTATATGCACGTTGTGTATGCTTTAAAATTCCTCATTTTCAATTTACTAAGTGGGAGAGGGATATTTTAATTAATTCCCGCGGCCTCCATTACAATTTGACGTGTGATGCAACAAACTTGTGTGTCGGCTCTGAGTGCCTTTCTCCCTGCGGACGAGTTTGTTTGCGGATCACTAGGTCAAATGATGGTTATAAGAAATTATCTAGGAGCATGTGTACTTCCACAACGGTAAGGCACATAATCCGAAATAATTCCCTTAGTATCGTGTAATGGTGCACACTTAGATGCAAATAAAAGTATCATCCCCATCGGAGTCACTGCTTTTATTTGTAGGGCCAAAGAGGAACCAAATTTTAATTTTATTTGTCAAAAAGTAAGGTTGACAAGATAATAAAATTAATGGATAAAACCTCCTCTTACAAATGTAGAATTCGTATACGTCCACACAGCGTGGCATGCGACATTCTCGGTGATTTGAGGTGTTGGTTGATTTCGGAATTTTATTGTTTTGAGGAATCAATAATATTTGAAATCTAATGTTTTGATCATTGTGATTCTTAGGTTTTTCAAATGGCTTTCAACCCACTTGCTGTCATATTAAAAGAAAATAAACTTACTAGAACAAACTACATTGATTGGAAAAGAAATCTGGATATTGTCTTAACTGCGGAGGAGTACAAATTTGTACTCTTCGAGGTGTGTCCTCCTAAGCCCACCGATGACTCTGATGAAAAGGAGAAAGAAAGTTATAAGAAATGGATCGAGGCAGATGAGATGGCGCGGTGTTACATTTTGGCATCTATGTCAAATGTGCTACAACATCAGCATCAGGCCATGGCCACAGCTTATGACATGATTTTCAATCTCAAGGAACTTTTCGGACATTAGAGTAGGGCGGCTAGACAGGAGGCGATGAGAAACTTGATGACGACCACCATGATCGAGGGAACACCCGTTAGGGATCATGTTCTCAAGATGATGGCTCATCTTAATGAGATGGAAGTCCTCGGAGCTGAGATCGATGGGGAAACCCAGGTCGATATCATTCTCCAGTCTCTGCCTAGGAGTTTTGAGCAGTTCTGCCTCAACTACAACATGAACAAGAGGTTGTATTCGTTGGCAGAGCTTCTGACAGAACTCTAGGCGGCAGAGGGGCTTTTCGTCAAAGCGCTCAAGCCATGGTCGCTCAGAAGATTTCTTCCTCTAAACCGAAAGGTAAGAAGAAGAAGAAGCAAGGTGGAGCGAAGAAAGTGGCAGTGGGACCTCAGGCAGGAGTGAAGAAGCTGAAAGGCAAGTGCTTCACTTGCATGCAGACTGGACATTTGAAGGCGGACTATCCTCGCCGAAAGAACAAAGGGGTTCCAGGAAACCCGAAGACCAGCTGAGGGAGAGATTACCGTCTTCTTGGGCAATGCTTCAAAGGTGGGTGCTATTGCAGTGGGAGACGTTTATTTATCTTTTGATAGGAATAAAGTTTTGGTTTTGAGAAATTGTCTTTATGTACCTACTTTTAGAAAGAATTTAATTTCAGTTTCTAAATTGTTTATGGATGGATATTCTGTTTCTTTTAATGACTAAGTGGTTATAAAAAAGAATAGGGAGATTATCTGTTCTGGTATATTGGTTGGCAATTTATATACTCTTGAACCGAAAACTCCCACGATGCATATAGAAGTCAATAAATCATCTTCTAAGTCTAATAAGAGAAAAGAACCTTCGCAAATGAACCAGACATATCTTTGACATCTAAGACTTGGTCATATTAACCTAAGCAAAATTCAAAGGTTGATAGCTGATGGACCTTTGGGTTCATTAGTGGTGGAGGATCTCCCAACCTACGAATCTTGCTTGGAAGGTAAAATGACCAAGAGGCCTTTCAAGGCCAAGGGGTATAGAGCCAATGATGTGTTAGAATTGGTTCATTCTGATTTGTGCGGTCCTATGTCTATCCAGGCAAGAGGTGGTTTTGAATATTTCGTCTCTTTTATAGATGATTATTCAAGATATGGATACATTTACTTGATGCGCCGCAAGTCTGAATGCTTTGACAAGTTCAAAGAATTCAAGGTGGATGTAGAGAACCGTCAAGGTAAGAGTATCAAGACCCTACGATCTGATCGTGGTGGTGAGTACCTCTTGGGAGAGTTTAGGAATTACTTATCAGAGGCTGGGATTCATTCCCAATTGTCACTTTGCAGTAGAATGGTGTGGAAGGAATAGGACTCTTATGGAGATGGTCGGATCGATGATGAGTTATTACGAGTTACTGTTTCGTTACGGGGTATGCTCTGGATCGGCAATGTACACTCGAACTTGGTTCCATCTAAGTCAGTACCTTCTACCCTTGTGGTTGTGGTGAAAGCCTAGTCTAAGACATATTCGGATATGGGGAGTCGGCACATGTCTTTGAAGGGAGATCTTTGGTAAGTTGGAATCTCTCGAAGTGTGCTTGTTTGTTGGCTACCCTAAGGAGCGAAGGGTGGTTTGTTTTATAATCCTAGAGATCGGAGGGTGATCGTTAGCACGAGCCTTGATTTCTAGGAGGATTATGTAATGAACCACAAGTCCCAGAGTAGGATTGTTCTTGAGAGTTGGACGAAGTCCGACTTGATACCGGTACAAGAGGAGATACCACAAGTCACTGCACCGCGTGTCACAGAGCATACACAGGAGGCACCTCGTAGTAGTGGGAGGGTTGTTAGACAACCCGAGAGATTCATGTTTTTGGGAGAGTCTTCGGACTTAGTCCCTGGTGAACATGAACCTGATCCCTGGACATATTACGAGGCACTCCAAGATAAAGATGCGGTATCTTGGCAAAGAGCGATGAATTCAGAGATAGAATCTATGGATTCTAATCATGTCTGGGAGCTAATAGAGCCACCCGATGATGTAAAAGCCATTGGATGCAAGTTGATCTACAAGAGAAAGAGAGGGGTAGACGGGAAGGTTGAGACCTTCAAAGCTAGGCTGGTTGCGAAAGGGTATACTCAGAAAGAGGGCATCGATTATGAGGAGACCTTTTTGCCGGTAGCTATACTTAAGTCTATCCGGATTCTCTAATCTATAGCTGCTCATATGGATTATGAGATTTGGCAGATGGATGTCAAGACAGCTTTCCTTAACGGAAGTCTTGAGGAGAACATCTATATGTGGCAACCAAAGGGATTCATTGCTAAAGGCAAAGAGCATCTTGTATGTCAGCTTAATCGGTCCATTTATGGATTGAAGCAAGCTTCTAGATCTTGGAACATCCTCTTTGATGAGGTAATCTTGTCATATGGATTTATTCAAAGTTCGGATGAGCCTTGTGTATACAAGAGATGTGACGGAAACGTAGTGGTGTTTCTTGTACTATACGTAGATGACATTTTGTTAGTTTGCAACAATATCAAAGTGTTATCAGACGTAAGGGTATGGTTGTCCAAACAGTTTGACATGAAGGACTTGGGAGAAGTGGGACACATCCTTGGGATCAAAGTTATAAGGGATCGCAAGAAAAGGATGTTATTCTTATCTCAAGCTTCATACATTGACACAATCCTTGATCGTTTTAGCATGCAGAACTCCAAGAAAGGTTTTCTACCTTTTAGGCATGGAGTACCTTTATCTAAAGAGATGTGTCCCAAAACATCAAAGGAGATAGAGGACATGAAGGCGGTTCCTTATGCTTCGGCAATAGGAAGCCTCATGTATGCTATGCTATGTACGAGACCAGATATCTGCTTTGTCGTGGGCATGGTTAGCAGATATCAGAGTAATCCTGGACAGGGACATTGGACTGCGGTAAAGCATATATTGAAGTACCTGAGAAGGACTAGGGATTTTATGCTAGTTTACCGGGCAGATCAATTAGTCCCTGTGGGTTACACAGATTCGGATTTCCAATCAGATAGGGACAAGAGTAAGTCTACCTCGGGGTTTGTGTTTACTTTTGGAGGTGGAGCCATAGTATGGAGGAGTGCCAAGAAGAAATGCGTGGCAGACTCTACCATGGAAGCTGAGTATGTGGCAGCCTCTGAGGCAGCCAAGGAAGCTGTATGGCTCAGGAACTTTTTGATGGACTTGGATGTGATTCTTGGTTTGCCCAGAACTATCACAATTTATTGTGATAACAGTGGTGCAGTTGCAAAGTCGAAGGAACCACGAGCCCATAAGGCGAGTAAACACATTGAGCGCAAGTACCACCTGATACAAGAGATCGTAAAGCGAGGAGAAGTAGCTGTCGCCAAGATTGCATCAGAGGATAACCTGGCGGATCGATTCACTAAGGCCCTTCCAGCGAAAGTGTTTGATAGGCACGTGGAGGACATGGGGATCAGATGTATGGCAGTGTGATGACAACATAGTCTTTCAGTATAAGTGGGAGATTGTTGGAATGTATACTGAAAGCCTAGCTTTTTTTGTATGAACATTTTTATTTTGAAATAAGAATCACATGATCATTGCTTGCACTTTATATATTTATTATATGTGTGCATATTGTCTAATATTTTACATTGTAGATAACATGGTGCTTGGTGTGGCACAGAAGATCATGTTATCAGTATCTTGTAGAATATAAGTAGAGGCTCACAACCAAGATGGTTTTAGACAAACCATTGGCACGGTTGTTGTGTAGCTTGGTATTGTTTTGTCTTGAACATAGAGTTACACTAGTACACTTAGGTGTATTGAGCAGGACCGACATAGAGGTGATTCAATTTATTGCTGACTACATAATTGAATCGGACCTCGGATATTATGTTGTACATGCTCTTAATCCCGTTATAATAACGGGCACATGTACTTAGTATTTATTTCTTTGATTTACCAAAGGGTGAGATTTAAATGGATTAAATCAATATGCCCGGTAAGTTGGGAAATGATATTATTTACATGGTGTGCCGTTGATTATAGGAGGAAACCGTGTCCTATATATTAGGTTGATGATGTCCCCATGAGGAGCTCATAAGGTTCATCATGTAAACCCAGCTGGTTGACTTAGTCAACATGATGATAAGGTTGAGTGGTACTACTCAAGGAGTTAGATGTTAATTAATTGATGGTCAGTAAATCAATTATTTGACGGACATTCGATATCTTAAACATGGGGAGATGGATGTACAAATAATATATGGAGCCCATATTGATTTATGGGGGTTGGTGAGGTAGTTCAATGATGATCCTCTAGTGGAATGGAACATCATTGATGGATCAAGTTTGTGTGGTTCCGATCCATCGGGTGACCAAGATCCAACTCCTCCTTATGGTCTCTATCGTAGCCTAATATAATCCTCAAGCAGCCTAGATCCAAGGATGTAAAACAAAACTCTAAAACCAACGGTTGGGATGAAACCCTAGATCGGACGGTTGGGATGAAACCCTAGATCCGACGGTTGGGATTAAATCCCTAGATCCGAAGGTTGGGATGAAACCCTAGATCCGACGGTTGGGATGAAACCCTAGATCCGACGGTTGGGATAAAACCCTAGATCCGACGGTGGAGATTAAATCCCTAGATCCGACGGTTTAGATTAAAGGAGGCTTAAGCCCAATTCTATAAATAGAGGGCTAATACTTGGGCGGCAAAGAAGGGTTCTCTTGGATTAGGGTTTTGCCTCTCAAGTGTTTTAGGCGGCTAGGGTTTTGGAAGTGGTTTGGGTGGCAACAAGAAAGGAGATTAGGGTTTCCTTCTTTTCTCCTTGGTGGCCGGTGCTCACTCCCTCTTCTTCCTTGCTTTGGACTGGCCTCTTCCTCCTCCTTTGCTCCTTGGTGGCCGGCAGTTCTCCAACTTCTTGGTGGCCGGTGCTTCTCCAACTTCTAGGTGGCTGGCGGCAACATTGTCACAAGGTTGGCCAACGCTCAACCATTCACTCCTTGGCCGGCGGTTACATCGAGCTCCTTGGCTTGGTGGCCGGTTCTAGAAAGGAGAAGGAGTTTTGCTTGGTTCTTCTCTTTGTTCGCAGCGAACAATGAAGGGAAGAATGCGATCTAGGAGGCTTCTACTTGTGGAGGATCTTCGCCCACACGACATCCACGAGGAGGATAGGACGTACGGTAGAAGATCGTGAGGTATAAAAGTTTTACAACTTTATTTTCTGATCTTAGCATGTTCTTTAATGTGTTGATTATACAAGTGTGCATTTGTATATATTTTGTATAATCATGGACCCCGAAGACAAACACAAAAACCGGCGATCCGTCCGTTGTCTCTTCCGCGGCTAACCAACTAGAAGAGTTGTGTTACTTGAACAACTAGTTTGTTCAAGCGATCACTCAAGTTGTTAGCACGACGACAAATTGGTTGTGCTAAGGAAACTCATCCCATCCGGATTAGTTCTTTCATTAGTGAAAATTTTAATCCGGGGACATGGGAGCCAATGAGCCTCCGAAGCAACTCCCTTCACTAGGTTCCTCCTTAATTCACCTAAATCTTTGATACGAGGGTTGTCACCCATCGTATAGGCTAAGCACAGTGACTAGAAAACCAAAACAATAGCTATAGATCTAAACCAAACTCCAATTGCAAATATAAATTCAAGAACGAAAAGATATTTGAATCGACATGTTCTAACTCAACACAAACTACTCCCTAGTCCTAGAATCAGAGAATCTACTCCATGAATATGAGGAAAGAAAAACAAGGCATTGTTGAATTCTTATATACAAGATAAATCATGGTAAGAATATAGATTATAATGCAATGGTGCTTTTCTCCTTGGCGTTGAGGTGCAGAATTTGGATCTCGCGCGACTTCCTTCCTCCCCGTTGTGACTTTTCAATGCTTTTTAGGGCACTGGTTTGTTGTCCCAATCATCGAGCCTCCCTCTAGGGTTTGGGCATAGACTCCTTTATATATACATAAACCTGGATCTCCCCAAAACCTGGAAAATAACCTAATCATGTCAGAATTGCACAATGCCACACGACCATGTGGATCCACATGGCCAGGCCGTGTGTGGCACTGTGGCGCAAGCCGTGTGTGCTGCTGTGGTGCAGCTTGTGTGTTTTCACAGGGACAGGGTGTGTCATTTTGTTCTAGCTACCAATTGTCTTCTTTTCACTCCAAAATGCACCATTTTCCCTATATAATCCTGTCCTGCACACAAAAGTACAACGAGCAGATCTCCGAACTAGATAATAGGAAATGCATGCGAAATAAAGTAAAATATGTATGAAACAAACATAAAAATGAAATGAGATATGAGCGAAAACTACTCCTAAAACCCCATATGTTTTGTTCACATCAATTCCCCCAGACTTAGATCTTTGCTTGTCCTCAAGCAAACCCCAGTGCCATAAATTTTAAAAAGGTATGATGTCCGGAGTTAATCGTGGATGCTAGTTATGGTAACTAGTTCATTGGAGTGACCAGCCGTAAGACTTCATATGGTTCTCTGCATATATAGATATGTCAATGAAGTTCTTACTGTGGCTTAAGTGCGATGTTCCTTTGACTTGCGGTATTCAAGTCATCTTGATCATGGAGACTTATGCTTTGACATCTTAAGCAAACATCTCTAAGGAGATGTGGATCCGGAATGATTGGGTATAAGTCGAAGTGATCAAAGGTGTTTGAATAGCCTATAAAGGATTCACCACTCCTTGCGAGGAGATGTATACCCATGGCCTCTCGTCGGATTGTTACTAAAGTCTTTGGCCAAAGCATTACATGTTTAGAGTAAGGTACTCTTCGATACATGTGGAGTAACTAGAATCCGTAGGACGAGGAAATGATACTTGGGATAGGTGTGACGTAGTCAGCCTAGTGGGGACTGACACAATAGACCATGTCCTGAACCAAGTGGGTATAAGATGAGTGAAGGGAATGGGGCACGAATCATTCGAGCTGCAGAAGGGTTTCAGAAATAGTTCTGGATCAACCGTTGATCTTTTCGGTTAATTGGGGATCATGATGTACTACTAGGTGCCACTCATGATCATTCTATAATTAATGGTTAATTATAGATGACCAACATAAACCGAGAACCTATTTGGTCACACGCACAACGAGCGTAATCCAAAGGATTTAAAACGAGCTTGAGAATGAGATTCTCAGACCGAGAGAAACTATGTTTGGTTGGACCAAACATAAAGCGAGCATGAAATCGTTTCAGTCGCAATGGAAGCGTGGATGGGTCGAGTCTTATGAAGACGTAATGGATGAACAAAAATGGTTTGGTTCTAATCCAATGGATGAGAATAAACCAAAGGGTTTGGTTTATTTTAAACGAATGAACCAAAAGTTGGTTCGGTTCGTTTTAACTTAAAATAAACCATCATGGTTTGGTTTATTTTAACTTATCTTAATGGAGCGGGTTAACGGGCCTAATGGTTATGATACAATAACCATTAAGAGAATTAGTTCTCTATAAAAGAGGGCTTAATGGATAATTAAGCCCTAATTGGAAGAGCCCTAAACCTAGTTGCCGCCCAACCCCATTGAAGGAGTTGCCGCCCAAGCTCCTTGGCCGCCCAGCCCCTTGTGCCGGCGTCCAGCTCCTTGCCGGCGACCAAGCTTCAGCCGGTGATCCTTCGGCGAGCCTCCGGTGATCTTCCTAGGCCTCGGTGAAAAGGTGAGCACTTGGCTTCCTTATTTTGGCCGGCGCCTACTCTTCCACCAAGCTGTCCAGTTTTCTGGACAGCTTCTTCTCCTCTCGTCGGAGCGTCGTTTGGATGATGGTTAGAGCTCCGACAGCGGATAACTTACCGGGGATTCGATCTCCGGTAATCCTCTGAGGTGGAGGACGAAGGATTCGTCAATCGGTTGATGAATACCTCTCCGGAGAAGCGAGTTTTGAGGACTCATTTTGGATCCGAATTTGGATTCGGATCGTGATCATCTCTCGATCACGTCGTCTTCACCACGAGGCTCGTAACCCGTACTAAGACGAAGCTCGTGGCTTAGCGAAGTCATCCGGAGGAACTCGGCGTGGATACGGATAGAGACGATTCTAGTGAGGATCGTTCCGGTTGATGTCGTTCCCGCTACATGTCATACGAAAGGTATAACGTAGATAAATTTCCTTTTATTGCAAATTTAAATTTACGATTATGTCTACACTTGTTGTAATATGCATGCGTGTGTTGTGTGTGTTGTAATAAATAGGACTATCTATTATTTTTATTGCTTCCGCTGTGTTCATGTTTACGAAACATGATCGAACACACACACGCCGCGGTGCCGGAAACCCAACACGACATGCATATCAAACAAAAAGCAATAAATATGAAAAATAAATTATTTTCCAACTATTATGGATTTTGTCTTCAATATGACTCCCGTCGCATCGCCATGTCATTCGCTCCTCCTACGCCATGTACGAGTCATCCGTAGATCCGAGCTGAGACTAAAACCTATTTTAATTTACATCCATCGATCCTATACTCCACGAGGGAGTGTACATGAAATCTAGATCTAAAGTAAAATACAAAAAAGATTGGCTAAACAATACCGTCTTTAATTTACTTAACTAAATACTAGCCTAATCAACCCCTAGGATTCAACAAAATATATATTTACACACATACAATCACATACACACATATGACCACAATAGTCGGATTTGATGTCTGCAACTAAAAAGTTAAACTACTCATATCCTACTATGATCCGACACATATAATATATGAAAAAGTTCATAAAAATTAACTGAATCCTAAACACAAAAAACCAGAAACCTTGGCTCTGATACCAATTGAAGGGTTTAGCTTATCGAGTCAGTGAGGGGAAACTTCGCTTCCCACTTTGCCTTGGTCGTTTGTTCATGGCGATCCCCTCGATGTCCCCGGATTAAAAAATTTAATCCTAAACAAAAAGAATTGCCCAAACAGCCAAGTCATCGTCATGCTATTCGTTTAGAGAGGTCACTTGAACAAACAAGTTGTTCAAGCGACCAACCTCTATTCTACGAGTAGCCGCGGAATAGACGATGTCCGGATCACCGGTTTTTGTGTTTATGCTCGAGATCCAAGTATTATTTAGCCATATATAGATTTATATCATGCTCATAATTGAAAAACAAATAAAAACATGTAACATATAAAGATTAGAGAATCGATATACCTCTCAATCATCTAATGTATGACCTTCCTCCTTTCGGACGTCGTGTGGGCGATGATCTACCGTAAGTCGAAGCTCCTAGATCGCAAATCTTCCTTTCTTGATCTTCCAAAACAAGAGGAAGAATAGAAACAAGGTTCTTGTCCTCCCTAAAACCAACCAACAAGGGAAAAAAGAAATCCTTGCCGCCGGGCAACTAGGAGGAGGTGTTTGTGGTGGAATCCGGCCAAGACACCAAGGGAAGTCTTATATCTTGTTTCCACCACCTAAGGAGAAGGTAATAGAGCCTTTTGGGTGCTGGCCAAGAGCTGGAAAGATGCTGGATGCCGGCCAATGAAGGAAGAAGAAGAAAATAAAACCTTCCTTATTTGGTGCCGCCCTAACCTCCAAACCCTAACCCTAATCCTATCTCAACTAGGATTCCTTCTCATGCCGCCCAAAAACCCTAGCTCTCTTGGATGATATTCATGCCAACTCCCTTTCCCTCCTTTTATAGAGTTAGGGATAAGTCATTATTTAATCTCCTCCATTTGTTCTAGGGATTTAATCTCAACCGTCGGATCTAGAGATTTATCATAGAGATTTAATCGCTACCAATCGATCTTAGAATTTTGTTTCTATCCATTGGATCTAAGCTTCATGAGGTGTTAATAGGCTACATTAGGGACCATGAGGAGGAGTTGGATCTTGGCCACCCATGGATCAAGCCCACATAAAGTCCGATCCACTAATGATGATCCGATCCACTAATGATGATCCAATCCACTAAAGGATCATCATTGATCTACCTCACCAACCCCCATATGATAATATGAGCTCCAGATATTATTTGTACATTTTCTCCCCGTATTTAAGATCTCAAATGACCATCGATTAATTAATTTACTGACCATTAATTAATCAACATCTAACACCATGAGTAGTACCACTCAACCTTTTCATCATACCAGACCAAGTCCACCTGTAGGGTTTACATGATGAACCATATGAGCTCTTCATAGGGACATCATCATCCTAATATATAGGACACGGTTTCCTCCTATAATCAACGACACAACATATAAATAATATCATCTCCCAACTTACCGAGCCTATCAATTTAATCTATAAATCTCGCCCATTGGTAAATCAAAGAGATGAATACTAATTATATGTGCCCGTTATTATATCGGGATTAAGAGCATGTACTAAATAATATCAGAGGTCCGATTCGATTATGTAGTCAGCAATAAATCGAATCACCTCTAAGTCGGTCCTGCTCAATACACACAAAGTGCACTAGTGTGATTCTATGGTAAAGACAAACCAATACCAAAACACACTACAACCATTCCGATGGTTTGTCCAAAGTCATCTCGGTTGTGAGCCTTTACTTATACTTTTCAAGGAGCCGATAACATGATCTCCTATGTGACACCACACACCATGTTATCTACAATGTAATGTATTAAAAAATATTGCATAACCATAAAATATGTAAACAATGATCAAGTGATTCTTATTTCAAATTAAAGATGTTCATACAAAAGGTAGACTTTTCAGTATACATCCCTATAGGTTCCATCTAAATTAGTGCCTTCTACTTCCATAGAATTGTGGACTTGTCGAAAGCCTAGTCTAAGACATATTCGGATTTGGGGGAGTCCAGTACATGTGCTGAAGGCAGATGCTGGTAAGTTTGAACCTCGTACAGAAGTATGCATGTTCGTTGGCTATCCTAGAGGAACGAAGGATGGTTTGTTTTATAGTCCTAGAGATCAGAGGGTGTTCGTTAGCACGAACGCCAGATTTCTAGAGGAAGATTATGTGATGAACCACAAGCCCATGAGTAAAATTGTTCTGGAGAAATTAAAAGGGGAAGTCACTTCTTCAGTACCACCGGTATAAGAGGATATACCACAAGTCACTGCACCGCGTGTCACAGAGGATACACAGGTGATACCTCGTCGTAGTGGGAGGGTTGTGAGACAGCTTGATAGATTCATGTTCTTGGAAGAATCTTTTGATTTGGTCCCTGACAAACATGAACCTGATCCCTGGACATATGACGAAGCAATCAAAGATAAAGATGCAGTATCTTGGCAAAGTGCAATGAATGCTCATATTGAATCTATGGATTCAAATCAGGTATGGGAGATAGTAGAACCACCCAATGGTGTAAAAATCATTGGATGCAAGTGGATCTACAAAAGAAAGAGAGGAATAGACTGGAAGGTTGAGACCTTCAAAGCGAAGCTTGTTGCGAAGGGGTATACTCAGAAAGACGGTATCGATTATGAGGAGACCTTTTCGTCGATAGTCATGCTTACGTCTATCTGAATTCTCTTATGTATAGCAGCTCATATGAATTATGAGGTGTGGCAGATCGATGTCAAGACTGCTTTTCTTAATGGAAGTCTTGAGGAAAACATCTATATAAAGAAACTAGAGGGATTCATTGCTAAAGGCAAAGAGCATCTTGTATGTAAGCTTAATCGGTCCATTTATGTATTGAAGCAAGCTTCGAGGTCTTGGAACATCCGCTTTGATGTGGTAATCCAGTCTTATGGATTTATTCAAAGTCTGGATGAGTCTTGTGTATACAAGAGATGTGACAAAAATGTGGTGGTATTTCTTGTACTATACGTATATGACATTTTGTTGATTGGCAAAAATATCTAGGTGTTATCGGATGTAAGGTTATGGTTGTCCAAACAGTTTGATATGAACTTGGGAGAAGTGGGACACATCCTTGGGATCAAGGTTATAAGGGATCACAGGAAATGGATATTGTGCTTATCCCAAGCTTCATACATAGACACGATTATGGATTGTTTTAGCATGCAAAACTCCAAGAAAGGTTTTCTACCTTTCAGGCATGGAGTTCCTTTATCTAAGGAAATGTGTCCTAGAACATCTGAGGAGATAGAGGAGATGAACGCGGTTCCTTATGCTTCAGCGGTAGAAAGCCTCATGTATGTGATGCTATGTACGAGACCAGATATCTGCTTTGCCGTGAGCATGGTCAGCAGATATTAGATTAATCCAGGACAGGGACATTGGACTGCGGTAAATCATATATTGAAGTACCTGAGAAGGACTTGGGATTATATGCTGGTTTACCAGGCAGACCAATTACTCCCTTTAGGTTTCACGGATTCCGACTTCCAATCTGATAGGGATAACAGTAAGTCTACCTCAGATTTTGTGTTTACTTTGGGAGGTGGAGCCATTGTATGGAGGAGTGTCAAGTAGAAATGCATGGCGGACTCTACCATCGAAGATGAGTATGTGGCAACCTCTGAGGCGATCAAAGAAGTTGTGTGGCTTAGGAACTTCCTAATGGACTTGGATGTGATTCCTATTTTTCCCAGAACTATCACAATTTATTGTGATAATAGTGGTGCAGTTGCAAACTCGAATGAACCACGAGCCCATAAGGCAAGTAAGCACATAGAGCGCAAGTACCACCTGATACGAGAAATCGTAAAAAGAGGAGAAGATGTTGTGGCCAAGATTACATCAGAGGATAACCTGACAGATCATTTCACTAAGGCCCTTCGGGCGAGAGCTTTTGATAAGCATGTGGAGGGAATGGGGTTCAGATGTATGGCAGTTTGAGGACAACATAGTCTTTTAGTATAAGTGGGAGATTGTTGGGATGTATACTGAAAAGTTTATCTTTTGTATGAACATCTTTATTTTGAAATATGAATCACATGATCATTGTTTGCATATTTTTATGGTTATGCATATTGTCTAATACATTACATTGTAGATAACATGGTGTGTGGTGTCACACGGGAGATCATGTTATCGGTTTCTTGTAATGTATAAGTAAAGGCTCACAACCGAGATGGCTTTGGACAAACCATTGGAATGGTTGTAGTGTGATTTTGTATTGGTTTGTCTTAACCATAAAATCACACTAGTAGACTTTGTGTGTATTGAGCACGACCAACATAGAGGTGATTCGATTTATTGCTGACTACAAAATCGAATCAGACCTCAGATATTATATTGTACATACTCTTAATCCCGATATAATAACGGGCACATATACTTAGTAGTCATTTCTTTGATTTATCAATGGGCCAGATTTATAGAATAAATCGATAGGCTCGGTAAGTTGGGAAATGATATTATTTATATGGTGTGCCGTTGATTATAGGAGGAAACCGTGTCCTATATATTAGGATGATGATGTCCCCTTGAGGAGCTCATAATGTTCATCATGTAAACCCTGTAGGTGGACTTGGTCCGGCATGATGAAAAGGTTGAGTGGTACTACTCATGGAGTTAAGTGTTGATTAATTAATGGTCAGTAAATTAATTAATCGATGGACATTCGAGATCTTAAACACGGGGAGAAAATGTACATATAATATATGGAGCCCATATTAACATATGGGGGTTGGTGAGGTAGATCAATGATAAACCTTTAGTGGATTGGATTATGGTTAATGGATCGGACTTTATGTGGGCTTGATCCATTGGGTGGACAAGATCCAACTCCTCCTCATGGTCCCTATTGTAGCCTATTAATACCTCATGAAGCTTAGATCCAATGGATAGAAACAAAACTCTAGATCCAAAGGTAGAGATTAATTCTCTAGATCCGACGGTTGAGATTAAATCTCTAGATCCGACGGTTGAGATTAAATCCCTAGAACCAATGGTGGAGATTAAAACAAGGCTTATCCCTAACTCTATAAAAGGAGGGCAAGGGGTGGGCGGCAACAATGACTCCAATTAGAGATAGGATTAGGGTTTTGGGCGGCAAGGCTTGGAGGCTAGGGTTTGGAGTTGGCGGCACATATTAAGGAAATTTTTTCCTTATCTTTTTCTTCTTCTTTGGTGGCCGGCGTCCATACAACACCTTCCTCACCTTGGCCGGCATCCATAGCATCTCTTCTCCTTCTCCTTGGCAGGTGGAACCATGGCTTAGGGTCCTCCCTTGATGCTCTTGGCCGGCAACCATCTTTTTCTCCCTTCTCCTTGTTGGCCGGCGGCAAGCAAGTTGCTTGTTGCTTGTTGCTTGTTGGTTGGTTAAAAGAAGGAAAGGAGTCTTGTTTCTATTCTTCCTCTTTCTCGGAACGAGCAAGGAAGGAGGATTGGTGATCTAGGAGCTTCAACTTTTGGTAGATCGTCGCCCACACGACGTCCGAAAAGAGGAAGGTCATACAATAGAAGATCGAGAGGTATATCGATTCTCTTTTTTCATTTGTTACATGTTTATATTTGATTTTAAATTATATGGATGATATATATTCTGTTTTGTGGCTAAATATACTTGGACCCCAAACATAAACACAAAAGTCGGCGATCCGTACATCGTCTATTCCACGGCTATTCATGAAATTGAGGTTGGTCGCTTGAACAACAGGTTTGTTCAAGTGACTACTCTAAACGAATAGCACAACGATGACACGGTTGCTTGGCCTATCCCTCTTGTCAAGGATAAATTTTTTTTTTATCCGGGGATGTAGAAGGGATCGCTATGAACAAGCGACCAAGTTGAAGTCGGCAAAGTTCCCCCCCAACACCTGCATCTTGCTCAAAAGTAGAAAAAGGTGGTGGTCCAAGTGCAGGCTCATGTAGATGTGGACTAGGTGGGCTCCTATACATGTATGGACTGGAGGGAGAGTGATGAATAGGGGCAAAACACATGGTGCAGCGGCCTTTATCCCTTACACAGCACGGTCGTGTGAAAATAGACAGCCAGACTGTGTGTGCTACTAGAATGTGGGGCATGGCCATGTGAAAACACACGGCCAAGCCGTGTGCCCCCCGTTTCTCTCTCATGGTGCACAACGGTCAGAATTCTCCTTAAACAATCAGTTGTGTAGGTTCAAAATGATTTTTGTTTCTACCTAGCAAGTCCTTTCTAGTCGTAATTTATTTGCAAAATGCTAAATGTAATAAATTAAAGTTTAAATTACCCAAATGAATGGAATAAAATAAAAAGAGAACATAAAAACTAAACTTGTGTTGCCTCCCAAGAAGTGCTTTGTTTAAGGTCTTTTAGCTCAACCTTATTCCTACTTTTCATTTGATGTGTTTGAATCTTGCTCGTCGGGGAGCAAGATATTTGCTCACCTTACGCCTCCTCCCTTGTGCTCCCTTATCACCATATCTCTTAAATCTTGCTTGTGGAGGGGAAAGATATTTATTGGCTGCCTTCCTTGGTTCTAGAGTGAATATACTTATCTTTAAAGAATCATCAGGAGCTTGATCATGATATTCTGTTCATCCATATGTTGTGAATAATGTAACTCACCATAAATTTACTCGTCAAAAGATTGATCAGCTTATTCTATTATGTCAAATGAAATTTTATCAGTACAAATCACTAAATGGGCTTCGTTATTGGTAGCTAAAGTTTCGGTGAGGGTTAAGGTAGGCTCTTATAGACCCTTGAGGTTAAGAGGTGTTTGGATTGAAGCAATGCACTCGATTAAATTATCAATTATATAATCCTCAAGTTCTTCTTCCAGTGGTGATTGAATGGATTGTCCTTCTTCACTTCCCATGTCATCTACGTCCTCCTCATTCATTTGCTCAAAGTGAGTCTCTGCCATATTAGGTGTAATCCAGTTATCAAAGTTACCTTCTAGTCATTTAATTTTTTCATCTACTAGATTTGTCCCATAAACTCCGTGAATTGTTGACTATACTCCTTGCATTCCCTAGTAACTTTATCTTGCAAGGCTTTTGGGTGGAGACTTGGTTCTGGATAAAATTCGCATGGCGATTCATAGCACTGATTCTCGCTTGGGAAACAATATTAAGTCTTTGTATGTCAATGCTGCCGTAGGAATTCATCATTCGCCACTTATTGCGTTTGAATGAAATCTTCCATCATCTGCTCAAGTCGGGATTTAGGAAGACAATATTGAGGGTTTAAGTAGCCAGGGCCATAACTATATGAATAGGAATTATCTTGTGACCACTGCTTGTAATTGTAGGTGACATCTTCTGGTTCAAATTGTAAAGGTTTGAATATATCCAGATAATCGTTAATGGTATGCCATGTTTCACCACAATGCTCACAATAAATGTTACCAAAACTTACAACATTAAATTAACCATAATCCTGAGTAAAAGCATGCATTGTTATATGCAGGAAATTATAAATAGGGAAAGAGCAACAGAATGAACAAAACTGAAATAAAATTAAATAAAATAAAACAAGAAAAGTAAATCTATCCTAGGTCCGATCCAACTATCCACTTCTTGATTCGATATCGAATCAATCAGTCCCCGACAATGACACAAAAAATATGATGCACACGAACGCGACCTCAAATCTCACGACGGAGCCCATCGAGGATTCGAAGCGCGCGCTCATGCTCAACGCCCACAAGTTCACGGGTGTCATCAAGTAATAATATAGATTATCGATCTCATAGGGACTGAGATTCGAGTACCTATGTATTAAGGGGACGTTACTGTTCGGAATTCAGTTCTAATAGTTATGCCTAGGAGGTCGTCGACGGTCCGAACTCTATACGGTGTCACACGGAGGAAGAGAAGGGTTGCTATGAGTCTTTAGATGGGATTCTAGGATTTCGATTTCGTTTGTGTGTCACAGAACACGTTGTCAATTGAGTTTTGTCTAGGTTTCTAACTATGATTTTGCAGAAAGGACATCATACACTCCCCCGATGAGCCTTGGCATCTATCAAAAGCTACCTCTGCCATTACGAGGTTGACCCCTAGCCTTAGGATGGGATAGTCGGTACGAGGATGCCGAATCGATCCTTGCGACGAGTCAGAAATGGGGCGCATTTCCTACTCTATCGCATCCTTTTATCCACAATTACTGGTGATGAGGCCAACCCCTAGGTTCCTCGTTAATTTGCCTAAATCTTTGATACGAGGGCTATCACCCCTTGTATCGACTAAGCACAGTGACTAGAAAAACAAAATAATAGTTATAGATCTAAAACAAACTCCAATTGAAAATATAAATTCAATAACGAAAAGATATTTGAACCAACATGTTCTAACTCAACACAAACTACTCCCTAGTCCTAGAATCAGAGAATATACTCCATGAATATGAGGAAAGAAACACAAGGCATTGTCGAATTCTTGTATACAAGATAAAGCATGGTAATAATATAGATTATAATGTGATGGCACTCTTCTCCTTAGCGTTGAGGTGCATAATTTAGATCTCGAGTGGCTTTCTTCTTCCACATTGCGAGTTTCCAGTGCTTTTTAGGGCACCGGTGTGCCATCCCAGTCGTCGAGCCTCCCCCTAAGGTTTGGGCGTAGCCTCATTTATCACTTGCCACTCATCAGTGTGGATCCACACGGCTAGGCCGTGTGTGGCTCTGTGGTGCAGGCCGTGTGTTTTCATAAGGCCAGGGCATGTGTCATTATGTTCTAGCTGCCAAATGTCTTCTTTTTGCTCCAAAAGTGTGCCATTTTTCCCGTATAATGTTGTCCTGCACACAAAAGTACAACGTGAAAATCTCTGAACACGAAAATAGGAAATTCATGCAAAACAAAGTAAAATATGCTTGAAAAAAACATAAAATGAAATGGGATGTGAACGAAAACTATTCCTAAAGCCCTATATGTTTTGCTCACATCAGGCATAAACACCTTATTCATAATTGACATTCTTATTGTCAACATTGGATATGTTGGAGAATTGTTTATCTCTTTTTGATGTGCGTCAAAGGGGGAGAGGGGAAAATTTACGTTAGAACTCATATTCATGAAAAAGACATATTGTGTTTACATATGTGCTTTTATTTTGTGTTTTTATTGCATATTTAAAGACCTAACTTAAATGATTGTCAAACATCAAAGATGAGGAGATTGTTGGTCCAAGATTGCCCCAAGTATTAATTATTTTTTATGTGATCTAACATGGCTGTTAAGTATCAGTTATAAAGAAAGTCTAAGAGTGAAGACATAGCAAGAAAGTTCAAGAGTGAAGATTTGGCAAGAAAAGTCCAAGAGTGTAGACTTGGCAAGAATAGTCCAAGTGTGAAGTCTTATTAAGAAAAGCCCAAGGATGAGGTCTTGGCAGCATAAGTATAAGTGTGTAGTCTTGGTTGCATACACCCAAGAAGACCTTGGCAATGGAAGACCCTAAATCATGACAAAGACAAAGGAAGCTTTTGAAGGCAAGCACAAGGATGAAGGAGTCATTGACTCGGAGGGATCCTTAAGGTGCGAGGCTGATAGAAGAGCTTGAAGGTTTAATCTAGGCTTAGGGTTTGGTTTCAAGTATGAAACAGTCATACTTGAGGTCTACTAGTCGACTGATGTTTGAATCAATCGACTAGTGAGGTAAAAATAATCTAGCATATTGTTTAACAGTCGACTGGCTCTTTGACTAATCGACTGGTCTTGGGTGCTCAACACTCAAGATGTTTGAGCCGTGCTGGGGCTCAAGTTGGCACCCGAACTCGAGAAGATGAGTTATGATCGAGTAGTTGACTAGCTTCAAGAGTCAACTAGTCAAGTGCTTGACACTCAAAAAAGAAAACTATGCTTTGACATTCGACTAGTCATTTGGACTAGTTAATAGGCCACTGGTAGCCGGCTGACTGCTAGGGTTTAGTAGTTGACTGATTTAAGTGGACAAGGGCACAAAATGTTTCTTAGTCAACTGGTGGCTCATAACAGCAGACTGATGGCTCTATCAGTCGACTGGTGTTATGAGTAGTTGATTGATCAAGCATCCATTGAGTGATGACGATCGGGATCAGGCTGAGTCAGAAGTTGTTAGATCCAATCAATAGTAGCACCAGTCGACTGCTAGTATGCAATAGACGACTGGTGAATTGCTCAATGGATAGAATGGGTAGACACCCAAAGGTTTATTTAAGGAGAGGTTTGGGGGCTTGAAGAGGCTATTGCTTTCGTATGAAATTCTTATCTTCTAAGCTCCCCAAGCATTCTCCTAAGTTTCTAATTCCTTAATATCTTCTTCCTAAGCTTACTTCCACCATCATTGTAAGAAGAAAGATTGTCTTGTAAAGAAGCTTTCTCCTCCTTGGTGTGCTCATCCAAAGGAGGACTTTAGTGAAGGCTTGCAAGGAGTGATCCACCTTAAGGATCACCGTGGAGTATGAGTGGATCTTCGAACCACATTAAACAACTTGTGTTAGCATTGCTTCTTGTTGTTTATTTCAATATTTCTTTATATTTGCTTCCGCTAACCAGATTTGTATAAGGAAATCGAAGAAAGGGCTATTCACCCCCTCTAGTCATAATCAAGATCCCTAACAAATTGTTAGGACCTTAGCATCACTAGAGGGGGGGGGTGAATAGTGATTGATGTGCAAGGTATATGTGTCATGGAACTATTTTAAATTAATTACCAAACCCCCCTAACTACACTAATATAGCATAGTGGATGGCCCGGATCGTTTCCCAACGAGTGTAATCGCCAGAATTATAAACTTAAGATCACTAATTATTGCTTTGGGTTTTCTATTGAAGATGGCGGTTTGGGTTTTAAAAGACTAATCCTACTGTTGCAAGGTAATCAAAAGTCTAAACTATCATGCGACAATTAAATCTAACAGTGCAAGAATTAAAGCAATAAAAATTGAAAGATAAACTAAATGATCTAATCAACCCAAGATTGGCCCGGTGAATGAACAAGTTCCTCCGGCTAAGTCCGACGAAGCTCGATCGAGACTTCGCAAACGACAGTGGATGGGGGATAGTGCAAACTCCTGAATCTAGTAGTTTGATGGATGCTCTAAACTCTTGTGGATCCGGTTGAGCTCGAAGAAGTGTCATCGGGGTGGAACTCCTCGAATCCGAAGGAGAAGGTTGATGATCTATGGGAAGGAGGATGTCACCACCGATCACCAGAGTGGGGATTCCCCTCCGGTATCATCTCATTCCATCCGACCAGTAGCTCCGGCAACCATCACCATAGCTCGAGCAGTCATCTCCACGTTTGCGGCCAACTCCTTCATAGCAGCGCCAATTTCTAGCTCCGATCAGCACCAATTTCAGTTTTTTTTCTTGCAATTTTCAGCTTCTATTTCAGTTTCGGTTAACTGTTTGGTTGTTTAGTTTGTGTTGAACGGTTGTAATCAATTTCACTTCCATGTTTTGAATTGCACATATTTAGGTTAATTTGTTTCATGCATATGTATTGTTTGGTTAAATGCTTCTTAGAGTAATTAGGTTGCAGTTCATTAGGTTAGATTTAGTTGCATGCTTTGATTATGTCATTGGGTTGTTGGTTAAATATTTTCTTCCCTTGAGCCCTAGCAACCACCTCCACCTTCTATCCATCCCGTTTCCTCCACGGATTTGAGAAGGAACAACTTCATCGAGAGATTTCGACGACATCCTTCATCCCACAACTCATCCACCTTCTCCTTTAGATTCAAGGAGGAGTTCTACCCCGACGACACTTCATCGAGCTCAACCGGATCCCCAAGAGTTTGGAACATCCATCAAGCTACTGGATTCAGGTGTTTGCACCATCCCCCATCCACTGTCATTTGCGGAGTTTCGATAGAGCTTCGTCAGACATAGTTGGAGGAACTTGTTCATTCACCGGGCCTATCTTGGGTTGATTAGATCATTTAGTTTATCTTCCAGTTTTTTTTGCTTTAATTCTTGCACTGTTTGATTTAATTGTCGCATGTTAGTTTAGACTTTTGATTACCTTACAATAGTAGGATTAGTCTTTTAAAACCCAAAGCAATAATTAGTGATCTTAAGTTTACTATTCTGTCGATTACACTCATTGGGAAACGATCTAGGTCATCCACTATGCTATATTAGTGTAGTTAGGGGGTTTGGTAATTAATTTGAAACGGTACCATGACACAAATACCGTGCACATCAAATTTTGGCACCGTTGCCAGGGAGTGTAATGATACTTAGTAGATTTAGGATTGTTTGTCAATTTTTCTAAAAAAATAAAAATAAAAATTCAAAATCTTTTGTTTAGGGTTGCATTCTTTTATTTTTTGCATATCCATGTACTTGATCATGTCTATTTCTTGTCACTTTTGATTGTGTTTGTTAGTTTTTCAGGAAAGACTAGGAATCTCTTGCAACATGGATCCATATTCTCAGTCATTTGGAGATCTCAGTGATGCTTACTATTCAAGCACTGGACAACAGGAGTATTTGTTGGACTTTCTGAGTCGCAAAAACCGCTTTTTGCGTTGCAAAAACCTCGGAAGTCCGGCCACGGATCCGTGTAAAGTATAAAAAATAAAAACTACATGTATGTATTTAATACTTTTAGATCTACTCTAGATCTACATGATAAGAAATTATCCTTGAAGCGATACCCTTCGCTTATCCCGCTCGTCCAAATAGATTGCCGGAACTCGAGAGTGTCAAGTGTACACTCCTCTATTGGTATCCACTCAAGCAATAGGTGGAGAAAAGACAATCTTGAGTGTGCTAGCACTCCTTGAAGGTCTTGGCAATAGAGGATTGGGAGAGAGCAAGAAGGAGAGCTAAGGAAGAAGATGATGGAGTTACTCACCAAAATAAAAACACACCATCAAGAAAAGTGGTCGACCACTTATTTGGGTGGGGGTAACATGCATGCATGTAACTCCAAGAGAAAATGACTCTTGGTCTCCCACATGAAGTAGCACCCCATGATAAGTCAATGATGATGTGGAGGCGGGCCCCCATGCCAAGTCACCATGACATGGCAATTGGTGAAGTCAAAATTGACCATTCATCTTCCCTCTCAAGTCAAGTCAAACTTCACCTATTATCTCGCATGGTTGATCAAATCTAACCACTAGATTCAAGTCAATTTAATTTAATGAATCTCTATTCATTAATTTAGATTGACTCAATGAATCAAATAGAAATTAGACTCATTCAACACTTGAATCAAATTGAGTCTAACTCAATTTGTCTAATTTGGATTACTCTTAATCCAATTTGGTTCATCCCATGAACCTAATCCTCATGGTTCATCATACGAACCTAATCTCCATCTAATTTCCCATTGTGTGTGACCCTATAGGTTCTTGTAACGTTGGCAATGCTCCTAAACTGATTTAGGAACATAAGCAATGAACAAAATCTAGCAACACATCATTGCTACCCAAGTTACGAGAATGTTGAGCTCCAACATCACCTTTGTGTCTACTAATTGTGACTCTCACAATATGTGACAATGTCGTTTCAGTTACATGTTGCTCATCCTTGGCCCGATTGAGGCGCCATAGTTATCTTAGTGCAATCTTCTGAGACTCCAAGTAGACTCACTCTAATCAAATGAGCTCAATAATTCATATTGACTCATTTGGGCATGGCCATGCACTTCGTGGTCTCACTCTATCAAGAATAATGATGTCACTCCTGTGATATAGGAGGGATAGATCCCATCTACATTACTCACATCCCTCCGTATAATTTGTTACATACCCAGTAATCGCCTTTATAGTCCACCCATTTACGGATGACGTTTGACGAAGCCAAAGTATGTAACTCCTTATGTAGGGAACCATGGTGACTTTAGCTCCAAGGACTAATAGTCATACTACTAGTCACATGAGAAAGTATATGACACTCATATAACGATCCATGACACTTTCTCATGGTGGATCATTCAGTATACATTCTCTAATGCATACTCATATGTCAACTTGATATCTCATATCCATGACTTGTGAGATCAAGTCATCGAGTTGACCTACATGCTAGTCTCTACGCTTTAACATTGTCCCTGAATGTTAATACTTGACTAGGAATGATTAAGGGTAGTGTTCTCTATATCATCACATTATCGATTCAACCAATCGATTGATATAGATAAGAACCTTCTACTCAAGGACGGTATTATACTTAGTTTATTTAGCACCAATACAAGTAAATATAATAACCATGCCTTTATAAATAGGAATATGATACAATAAAGTCCATACAACAATTATCACATGATTGACTCTAGGGCTTTCACTAACAATCTCCCACTAGCACTAGTGTCAATCATCGTAGTATCTAATACCCAATGACCTAGTATGACCATCATGCTTTTTCTATGCCAAAGTCATGGTCAAGGGATCTGCGATGTTAGCCTTTGTGGGTACTATGCAAATCTTCATATCTCTGTTAGTTATAGCCCTAGAACCAAACATGTGATGGTTGAATAGGGAACATTTTGTATCATATTCTATAAAGGCAAAGGATTGGTTATTATATTTACATCTTGCTTGTGCCAGCTAAATTAATTATAATAATGCCCTAGAAAAGTAGGTTCTTATCTACAGCACATCAATTGGCAGAATTGATTATGAGAGGCTATAGAGAACACTTTCCTAAATGTTCCTAGTCAAGTATTAATATGCAAGGGCAATATTAATACATAAAGACTAGCATGTAGGTCAATTGATGACTTGATCTCACAAGTCATGAATATATGATATCAAGTTGACACATGGGTATATATTAGAGAATATATACTGAACTGACCCGCCATGAGAAAGTTTCATGGATCGTCATATGAGTGTCATAAACTTTCTCATGTGACTATTGGTATGAATAGTCCTCAAACCTGAAGTCACTACGGTTCCCTACATAAGGAGTTATGTACTTTGGTATCGTCAAACGTCACCCATGTAGGCGGACCATAAAGCGATTACCTGGGTATATAACAAATTATGCGGAGGATGAGTGATGTAGATGGGATCTATCCCTCCCATATGACGGAGTGATATCTGTAGGCCTTGATTGAGTAGAACTACTAAAACGCATGGCCATGCTCGAATGAGTCAATATGAGATATTGAGCTCATTTGTTTGAGTTAGTTTACTCAGGGATCAAGAAACACATAGATTGATCGAGGATGACACGGTCTATGCCTCATTGGTCAATCTGATATCAAGGATAGAAGGACACGGTCATACATTATAGTAGTCACGGAAAGGTTAGTCGGATCTTGACTTATCTCGTAACTTGGTAGCAATGATGTATTGCTAGATGCCGCTCATTGCTTGTGTATCTAAAAGAGTTTAGATCCACTGCCAACGTTATGAGAGCCTATAGGGTCACACACAAAGAGCATGATGATTAGAAGAATTAGTGCATTCTAGTTTGACTAGAATAATTTGGGAATAAGCTTAAGTACAAAATGGTTTTTGGACTTTAAGCTTAATGAGAATTTTAGCTTATTGATTTAATGAGATTAATTCAATATGCTAAGCTTAATTGTTTTAATAAGATTAATTCAATATGTTACCTTATTGATTTAATGAGATTAATTCAATATGTTAACATAAGCTTATTGAATTAATAAGATTAATTCAACATCCATGAATGCCACATAAGCATGCCACCTAAGCATGCCACATAAGCATGCCACCTAAGCTTGATGAGTTGGAAGGAGACAAAGGGTTTTGACCCTTGGATTTCCTCCATATGTGGCGGGCCAAAACAAGGAGGATAACTCCTTGTTTAATTATCTTTCAATGCCATTGATTGCATTGAATGTGATAGGAGATGAAAGGTTTTTCAAATCCTATAAAACACCCCATGGGGTGGCCGACCAAAAGAGTTGAGTAAAAGCTTAAGGCTTGGTGAGAGCTTGGTGGGAGAGGCTTTTGTTGTGTGGTTTTGTGAGTATAAGCTAGCAAGAAGAGTAGTCTTCTTCTTCCTTTCTCTTCTTCCCTACCTTCCTCTCCTTTAGAGACTTCTCTAGCAAGAAGTAAAGGAGAGATCTTCTAGTTTTCTTTTGTGAGACAAGAGCTTGCTCGTGTGGATACATATAGAGGCACGGACATTTGAACGTGCTAAAAGATCCAACACATCCAAGGAAAAGCGGGATTGCAAAGGGCACGCAACAAAGGTAGAACTCTCTTATAAGATAGGTTTTCTTTTGAGAAATTTATTTTTGTACGAGTTTTTCTTTCGCAAGGATCACTTGGAAGGGATCCTAATTTTTCCGTTGCGCATATGCTATTTTGCATAAAGAGATCCCAACAGTGGTATCAGAGCCACTTGCGAAAGATCGTATAAAAATAGGTTTTCTCTATTTTATATATGATATAGTAGTAGGATAAATTTTATTATGAGTTGATAATTGCATTAGCAATTTATCAAACATAATAAAATATCCGATGTCTTTTAAAAGTTAAAAATGACATGGTGCATGGTTATGGCCTAGTCCCAAAAAGTTTGTGAATGTGTGTTGTAATTCTTAATACGGCCTGCGAGTCGTGCCTTTCTCCTAAAAATCTTGTTGTAAAATTAGTTTTAGATTCGAATGTAACTCGAGTATTTCTCCTTTTGTAATATACACAACAAAGATGGAGGGTCCATTGGAAGATGATGTTACAAGGAGGAAGTCAACAACACACGACAACCAAAAAGGAAGCACTTGGGAGAAGATGCTATCCCTAGGTTGACCAATCAATCTTCTCATTGGCTTGAGAAGATTGTAGAATAAGGGCCATAACCATGACACGCTTAGTATGCTAATATGTATGTGATGCATGTTAATTTAGCTTATATGTGATGTATGCTAATATGTAGGTGATGCATGTTTAAGTTTATTTCTTAATAAGTCTAAACGATATGCCTACCAAAGTTTGGTACTCACTACTTCCTCGATCATTTGTTATTGGGTTTGCCAAAGCAAAGCAATGCATTTTATCTTGGAAGAGTGCGAGTGGACAATCGTGATGTCCCGCTATCAAACTTGGTTAAGACTTAATTAAGTTTTTTTAAAGTAGAGGCATATATTAGCTTTGAACATAAGTTTAAAAATTAGTTTTGTGTGATTTCCGAACATCAGCTTTGTCTTAGAAGTGGTTGTTGCTCCGATATCCAAGAAGGCCTCTGTGCCTCGCCACGGCCTGGAAGCTGGTTTAGGAATAAGCACTAAACTAATCTAAATTTAACCAAAGCTATTAAAGAGTTACATTAGATGTAATTGGCAAAAGATTGCCTACCTAATCATACTACGTCTTGGGTGATTAGCCAAAGCTAACTCAAGACGGATTATGATGTGGATGTTTTATCCCATATAAATTTATAGCTAAATAGAAGCTAATGATGTAAGCAAAATGTGTTTGCCTACATCAATAATTAGCTCATATCAAAGCTATGAGAATTTAGTGGGAGCCTCAGTTAATTAAAGGCCTAATTAAATGACTTAGGTATGATACTAAATTTTGCATATTAATGTTGTAGATCACCATGTCATCTAACACGACACACCCCCTCAACTTGCGATCTGTCCTTGAGAAAGACAAGCTCAATGGAGCTAACTTTCTAGACTGGTATAGGAACTTGAGGATTATCCTCAAGCAAGAACGTAAATTGTATGTCCTAGAGCAGTCTATCCCTGAAACACCCGCCCCTGCGGCCACTCGTGCTGAAAAGGATGCTTATAAGAAGCATCAAGATGATGCATTAGATGTGTCATGTCTTATGCTTGCCACCATGAACTCTGAGCTTCAGAAGCAACATGAGAACATGGATGCCTATGGTATGGTTGAACATTTGAAACAACTATATCAAGGACAAGCTAGGCACGAGCATTTTGAAGTGTCTAAGGCTCTTTTTGCATGCAAGATGCAAGAAGGAACACCTGTAGGAACTCACGTACTTAAAATGATAGGGTACGTTGAGAACCTTGAAAGACTAGGTTTTCCATTGAGCCAAGAATTGGCAACCGATGTTATCCTGCAATCTGGGTCGGAAGCATATAATCAATTCGTCATGAATTATAACATGAATGAAATTGATAAACCTTTGCCTGAGATTCTCAGCATGTTAAGAACTGCTAAACCGAATCTCAAAAAGAAAGTTAGTAATGTACTAATGGTCAAGAAGGGCAAAGGTAATCGCAAAGGCAAGGGTAAGACCCAAGCCAAAAGCAAGTCCAATTCATCCACTTCAAAGGGTAAAGGTAAAGTACCTAAGGAAGGGGACTGTTTCCATTGCGGTGAGACTGGACACTGGAAGCGGAACTGCAAAGTCTACCTTGAGGAAGTAAAGAATAAAAGAAGTGGGACTTCTGCCTCTGGTATACACATTATAGAAGTTAATCTATCTATTTCTTCTACATGGGTATTAGATACCGGATGTGCATCTCACATTTGTACTAATGTGCAGGGACTGAGAAATAGTAGACTAATGGCAAAAGGCGAAGTGGACCTATGAGTAGGCAATGGCGCAAAAGTTGCTGCTGTAGCTGTAGGAACATATTCTTTGTCTTTGCCCACTGGGCTTATCTTAGAACTAGAGGAGTGCTTTTATGTACCTGCATTAACAAAGAACATAATCTCTGTATCTTGTTTAGACAAGAAAAACTTTTCTTTTATAATAAAGGACAAATGTTGTTCCATTTATTTGAATGAAATGTTCTATTGTAATGCACCACTTATGAATGGTCTCTATGTTCTAGATTTAGAAAACCCAATTTATAACGTAAATACCAAACGGTTCAAATCGAATAATTTGAACCAAACATATCTCTGGCACTGTCGCCTAGGTCACATAAATGAAAAACGCATATCCCAACTCCATAAAGATGGATTATTGGACTCATTTGATTTTGAATCATATGAGATATGTGAATCTTGTCTTTTAGGAAAGATGACTAAAACTCCATTTAGTGGACATGGCGAGAGAGTGACGGACTTGTTAGGACTCATACATACTGATGTATGTGGCCCTTTCAATGTCGAAGCCAAAGGAGGCTATAAGTACTTTATTACTTCACTGATGATATGAGTAGATTTGGCTACTTATATTTGATGAGACATAAGTCAGAATCCTTTGAAAAGTTCAAAGAATTCAAGAATGAAGTACAAAACCAACTTGGTAAGCGTATTAAGCTACTTCGATCAGATCGAGGTGGTGAATATCTTAGTCAAGAATTTCGTCATCACCTGGCTGAGTGTGGGATAATATCCCAACTCACTCCACCTGGAACACCACAATGGAATGGTGTATCTGAAAGGAGAAATCGTACTCTATTAGATATGGTACGATCAATGATGAGCAAGATTGATCTACCTACTTCCTTTTGGGGTTTAGCTCTAGAGACAACCGCTTTCACACTTAATCGCGTTCCATCAAAAGCCGTAGAAAAGACACCATACACGTTATGGACTGGGAAGAGTCCCAAAATGTCTATTATAAAGATTTGGGGTTTTGAAGCTTATGTTAGACGTCAAGTCTTAGATAAACTAGGACCCAAATCAGATAAGTGTTATTTTGTAGGATATCCCAAGGAAACTAAGGGATATTACTTTTACAATCCCACACATGGCAAGGTGTTTGTTGCCAGAAATGCTGTCTTTCTAGAAAGAGAATTTATTTCTAGAAAAACTAGTGGGAGTAAAATTCATCTTGAAGAAATTCGGGATGAAGATAACACTAAGGCTTCGATGGAAAATGAACAGGCACCACAAAGTGTTGTGGATGAGGAAATTGTTGCCTAAAGAGTTGTGGAGCAAACACCTGTTCAAGTAGACCAACCTCTTCGTAGATCTGATAGGATCCGTCGTCAACCCGAGAGATATTCTTTTCTCTTGACTGAAAATGGTGAAGTATTGCTTGTCGATCTTAACGAGCCTACATCCTATCAAGAAGCTATGATGAGCCCAGATTCCGAGAAATGGCTAGAGGCCATGAGATCCGAAATGGAATCCATGTACACTAACCAAGTATGGACTTTGGTTGAACCACCTGAAGGGGTAAAACCTATTGGGTGTAAGTGGGTCTTTAAAGTAAAGACTGACATGGATGGTAATAAGCATACCTATAAAGGTAGATTGGTGGCTAAAGGATTCAAACAAATTCATGGTATTGACTATGATGAAACCTTTTCACCAGTTGCGATGCTTAAATCCATTCGGATCATACTTGCTATTGCAGCCTACCACGATTATGAGATCTGGCAGATGGATGTCAAAACCGCTTTTTTGAATGGAAAGCTACTCGAGGATGTGTACATGACACAGCCTGAGGGTTTTGAAGATCCAAAGCATCCTGGAAAGGTATGCAAACTGCAAAGGTCCATTTATGGACTAAAGCAAGCCTCTCGAAGCTGGAATCTTCGATTCGATGATGCAATCAAGGAGTTTGGTTTCATCAAGAATGAAGATGAACCTTGTGTCTACAAGAGAAATAGTGGGAGCACAGTTGTATTTCTTGTCTTGTATGTAGATGACATACTTCTCATCGGAAATGATATTCCCTCACTCCAGTCTGTGAAGATGTGGTTAGGGAATTGTTTCTCGATGAAAGACTTAGGTGAAGCTGCCTATATTTTAGGCATCAAGATCTATAGAGATAGATCTAAAAGATTACTTGGCCTAAGTCAGAGTACATACATTGATAAAGTGCTAGATCGTTTTGCTATGTAAAATTCTAAGAAAGGATTTCTGCCTTTATCACATGGTGTGAGTCTTTCGAAGACTCAATGTCCCCCTTCTAAGGAGGAGAGAGATCGCATGGATAAGATCCCTTATGCATCTGCTATAGGGTCTATCATGTACGCCATGCTTTGTACTCGTCCTGACGTCTCGTATGCTTTGAGCATGACGAGTAGATACTAGTCGGATCCAGGTGAAAGTCACTGGATAGCAGTCAAAAATATTCTTAAATACTTACAAAGAACGAAAGAATATTTCCTGATATTTGGAGGCAATGAGGAGCTAGCTGTAAAGGGTTACAGTGATGCAAGCTTCCAAACAGACAAGGATGACTATAGATCGCAATCGGGGTACGTGTTTTGCCTGAATGGTGGAGCTGTGAGCTGGAAAAGTTCGAAGCAGGACACGATTCGATTCTACAATGGAAGCCGAGTATATTGCGTCGATGCGATGCAAAGGAGGCTGTTTGGCTCCGCAAGTTCATCAGTGAACTTGGAGTAGTTCCTAGCATTGCAGATCCAATAGACCTTTATTGTGACAACAATGGGGCTATTGCACAGGCTAAGGAACCTCGATCACATCAGCGGACCAAACACATACTGCGGCGCTTCCATCTCATTCGAGAGATCATCGATAGAGGAGATGTGAGGATATGCAAAGTACCAACAGAAGCTAACATCGCAGATCCATTGACCAAGGCTTTGGCACAGAGGAAGCATGATGGTCACACTAGGTCACTAGGTATTAGATATCATAGTGATTGGTACTAGTGCTAGTGGGAGATTGTTAGTTCTAGCCCTAGAACCAAGCATGTGATGGTTGAATAGGGAACATTTTGTATCATATTCTATAAAGGCAAAGGATTGGTTATTATATTTACATCTTGCTTGTGCCAGCTAAATTAAATATAATAATGCCCTAGAAAAGTAGGTTCTTATCTACAGCACATCAATTGGCAGAATTGATTATGAGAGACTGTAGAGAACACTTTCCTAAATGTTCCTAGTCAAGTATTAATATGCAAGGGCAATATTAATACATAAAGACTAGCATGTAGGTCAATTGATGACTTGATCTCACAAGTCATGAATATATGATATCAAGTTGACACATGGGTATATATTAGAGAATATATACTGAACTGACCCGCCATGAGAAAGTTTCATGGATCGTCATATGAGTGTCATAAACTTTCTCATGTGACTATTGGTATGAATAGTCCTCAACCCTGAAGTCACTACGGTTCCCTACATAAGGAGTTATGTACTTTGGTATCGTCAAACGTCACCCGTAACAGGGTGGACCATAAAGGCGATTACTGGGTATATAACAAATTATGCGGAGGGATGTGAGTGATGTAGATGGGATCTATCCCTCCCATATGACGGGAGTGATATCTGTGGGCCCCTTGATTGAGTAGAACTACTAAAACGCATGGCCATGCTCGAATGAGTCAATATGAGATATTGAGCTCATTTGTTTGAGTTAGTTTACTCAGGGATCAAGAAACACATAGATTGATCGAGGATGACACGGTCTATGCCTCATTGGTCAATCTGATATCAATGATAGAAGAACACGGTCATACATTATAGTAGTCACGGAAAGGTTAGTCGGATCTTGACTTATCTCGTAACTTGGGTAGCAATGATGTATTGCTAGATGCCGCTCATTGCTTGTGTATCTAAAAGAGTTTAGATCCACTGCCAATGTTATGAGAGCCTATAGGGTCACACACAAAGAGCATGATGATTAGAAGAATTAGTGCATTCTAGTTTGACTAGAATAATTTGGGAATAAGCTTAAGTACAAAATGGTTTTTGGACTTTAAGCTTAATGAGAATTTTAGCTTATTGATTTAATGAGATTAATTCAATATGCTAAGCTTAATTGATTTAATAAGATTAATTCAATATGTTACCTTATTGATTTAATAAGATTAATTCAATATGATAACATAAGCTTATTGAATTAATAAGATTAATTCAACATCCATGAATGCCACATAAGCATGCCACCTAAGCATGCCACATAAGCATGCCACCTAAGCATGCCACATAAGCATGCCACCTAAGCTTGATGAGTTGGAAGGAGACAAAGGGTTTTGACCCTTGGATTTCCTCCACATGTGGCCGGCCAAAACAAGGAGGATAACTCCTTGTTTAATTATCTTTCAATGCCATTGATTGCATTGAATGTGATAGGAGATGAAAGGTTTTTCAAATCCTATAAAACACCCCATGGGGTGGCCGGCCAAAAGAGTTGAGTAAAAGCTTAAGGCTTGGTGAGAGCTTGGTGGGAGAGGCTTTTGTTGTGTGGTTTTGTGAGTATAAGCTAGCATGAAGAGTAGTCTTCTTCTTCCTTTCTCTTCTTCCCTACCTTCCTCTCCTTTAGAGACTTCTCTAGCAAGAAGTAAAGGAGAGATCTTCTAGTTTTCTTTTGTGAGACAAGAGCTTGCTCGTGTGGATACATATAGAGGCATGAACATTTGAACGTGCTAAAAGATCCAACACATCCAAGGAAAAGCGGGATTGCAAAGGGCACGCAACAAAGGTAGAACTCTCCTATAAGATAGGTTTTCTTTTGAGAAATTTATTTTTGTACGAGTTTTTCTTTCGCAAGGATCACTTGGAAGGGATCCTAATTTTTCCGTTGCGCATATGCTATTTTGCATAAAGAGATCCCAACAATCTCCTCTATGGATAATCTCTCGAATGAGATGAAAGCGCCGTAGTATGTGTTTGGTCCGCTGGTGTGAGCGAGGTTCCTTGGCCTGTGCAATCGCTCCATTGTTGTCACAATAGAGCTCTATGGGATTTGCTATGTTAGGAACCACCCCAAACTCTGTAATGAACTTGCGGATCTAAACTGCCTCCTTTGCTACCTTAGATGCAGCGATATACTCGGCTTCTGTTGTAGAATCAGCAACTGTGTCCTGCTTTGAACTCTTCCAGCTCACATCGCCACCATTCAAGCAAAACACAAACCTTGACTGTGATCTATAATCATCCTGGTCAGTTTGGAAGCTTGCATCGCTGAAACCCTTTATAACTAGCTCCTCATCGCCTCCAAATATCAAGTAATATTCTTTAGTCCTTCTCAAGTACTTAAGAATATTCTTGACTGCTATCTTGTGACACTCACCTGGATCTGACTGGT
The DNA here is from genome assembly GCA_025175895.1 of Wurfbainia villosa. Classification (NCBI taxonomy): domain Eukaryota; kingdom Viridiplantae; phylum Streptophyta; class Magnoliopsida; order Zingiberales; family Zingiberaceae; genus Wurfbainia; species Wurfbainia villosa. The sequence continues at coordinate 50,008,786 of CM045999.1, read as the reverse complement.
ATCTACTCGTCATGCTCAAAGCATACGAGACATCAGGACGAGTACACAGCATGGCGTACATGATAGATCCTATTGAAGATGCGTAAAGGATCTTATCCATGTGGTCTCTCTCCTCTCTAGAATAGGGACTTTGAGTCTTCGAAAGACTCACACCGTGTGACATCAACAGAAGCCCCTTCTTGGAATTCTACATGGGAGATCGTAGTAATACCGTGTTAATATATGTACTCTGACTTAGGCCAAGCAATCTCTTAGATCTATCTCTATAGATCTTGATGTCTAGAATACATGTTGCTTCACCTAAATCCTTCATTGAGAAGCATGTCCCTAGCCATGTCTTCACAGACTGTAGCGAAGGGATGTCATTCTTAATGAGTAGTATGTCATCCACATATAATACAAGGATGACAACTGTGTTCCTATTAACCCTCTTGTAGACAAAGGGTTCATCTTCATTCTTGATAAAACCAAAATGTTTGATCGCATCATCCAATTGAAGATTCCAGCTCCGAGAATCTTGCTTTTGCCCATAAATGGACCTTTATAGCTTGCATACTTTCCCAGTATGCTATGGATCTACAAAACCATCAGGTTGTGTCATGTACACATCCTCTTGTAAGTTTCCATTCAGAAATATGGTTTTGACATCCATCTTCCAGATCTCATAATCGTGGTATGCTACAATAGCAAGCATGATCCGAATGGACTTAAACATCGCCACTGGAGAAAAGGTTTCATCATAGTCAATACCATGAATTTGCTTGAAACCTTTAGCCACCAATTGGCCCTTATAGGTATGCATAAGTCCATCCATGTCAGTCTTTGTCTTAAAGACCCACTTACACCCAATGGGTTTGACCCCTTTAGGTGGATCAACCAAAGTCCATACTTGGTTTGTGTACATGGACTCCATCTCGGATCTCATGGCATCTAGCCATTTCTCAGTGTCTGGGCTCATCACAACTTCCTGATAGGAGGTAGGTTCATTCTCAATGAGCATAACGTCATTATGGTCAGATAAAAGAAATGAGTATCTCTCATGCTGACGACGTACCCTATCAGACCTGCGAAGAGGTAGGTCTACATGAACAGGTGGTTGTTCCACAACTCTTTGTGCAACAATCTCATCACCCACAACACTTTGCGGTTCCTGTTCAACCTCCATCAAGGCCTCAGTGCTATAGTCCTTATCTTGAATTTCTTCAAGATCGAACATACTCCCACTAGTTTTTCTAGAAACAAAATCCCTTTCTAGAAAAGCCCCAGTCTTTGCCACAAACACTTTGTTCTGATTGGGAATGTAGAAGTAATATCTAATCGTCTCCTTGGAATATCCAACAAAATAGCACTTATCGAATTTGGGTCCCAGCTTTTTTGAGACTTGACGTCGAACATAAGCCTCACAACCCCAAATCCTCATGAAAGACATCTTGGGATTTCTCCCTGTCCATATCGTATATGGTGTCTTTATCACAGTCTTGGATGGTACACGGTTAAGTGTGAAGGCTGCTGTGTCTAGAGCATATCTTCAAAAGGATATAGGAAGATCTATGTGACTCATCATAGATCGTACCATATCTAATAGAATACCATTCCTCCTTTCGGATACTCAATTCCACTATGGTGTTCCAGGAGGAGTGAGTTGGGATAGAATCCCACACTCAGCTAGATAGTCATGAAACTCATGCCTAAGGTATTCACCACCTCGATCTGATCGAAGTATCTTAATACTCTTGCCAAGTTGGTTTTGTACTTCATTCTTGAATTTTTTGAACTTTTCAAAGGATTCTGATTTATGTGTCATGAGATACACATAACCATATTTACTGAAGTCATCAGTAAATGTAATGAAGTACCTGTAACCACCTCTAACAGCAACATTAAAAGGGCCACATACATCACTATGTAAAAGTCCTAACAAGTCTGTTGCTCTTTCGCTGTATCCACTAAAGGGAGTCTTGGTCATCTTGCCTAAAAGGCAAGACTCGTACGTCTCATATGATTCAAAATCAAATGAGTCTACCAGCCCATCCTTATGGAGCTGAGATAAGAGACTCATTTATGTGACCTAAGCGACAATGCAAGAGATAGGTTTGGTTCAACTCATTTGACTTGAACCTTTTGATACTTATGTTATAGATGGGGCTCTCTAATTCTAGAAAGTAGAGTTCGTTCATTAGAGGTGCACTACAATAAAACATATCATTTAAATAAACTGAACAACATTTGTTCTTTATTATAAATGTAAATCCTTTCTTGTCCAAACAAGAAACCGAAATTATGTTCTTAGTTAAAGCAGGCACATAACAACATTCATCTAGTTCTAGTACAAGCCCAGTGGGCAGAGATAGATCATAAGTTACTAAACCAACAGCAAAAACTCTTGCTCCATTGCCTACTCATAGGTCCACCTCGCCCTTTGTCAATGCCCTGCTATTTCTCAGCGTCTTCACATTGGTACAAATGTGAGATGCATATTCGGTATCTAATACCCATGATGAAGAAATAGATAAATTGACTTCTATAACATTTATACCTGAAGTAGAAGTCTCACTTCTCTTCTTCTTAAGATCTTCCAGGTAAGCTTTGCAGTTACGCTTCCAGTGTCCAACTTCCTTGCAGTGGAAGCAAGCCCCTTCTTTGGCCACCCCTCCTTTGGGTTTCAGTTCTTTGCCTTTGCCCTTGGCTTGGGGCTTTCCCTTACGTTTAGGCTTGCCCTTGCCTTTCTTCTTTTGCACCACCAAAATGGAGTTAGATTTTTCATTCTTAAGGTTGAGCTCAGTAGTTCTCAACATGCTGAGCATCTCAGGCAGTGGCTTATCAATTTCTTTCATGTTGTAATTCATGACAAATTGATTGTAGCTTTGTGGCAAAGACTGCAAGATCGAGTCAGTGGCCAACTCTTGGCCAAGTGGGAATCCCAATCTCTGTAGGTTTTCTACGTACCCAATCATCTTGAGTACATATGGACCTATGGGAGTCCCATCTTGCATCTTGGACTGAAACAATGCCTTAGAGACTTCATATCTCTCGTGCCTTGCTTGTCCTTGATATAGTTGACGAAGATGTTCAACATATCATAAGCACTCATGAACTCATGTTGCTTCTGAAGCTCAGAGTTCATGGTCGCGAGCATGAGAGATTGTTGGTGCAATCGGCCCAACAGTACCTTGATGGTATTTTGATGATAGACAAAACTCATGACATGGGATTGTCATGGGAAAGTCCAACATGGGTTGGCATGGAAAATCTAAGCATGGAGCTTGGTCTGGAAGTCCAAAGCATTGCGAAGCCGTGCGCTTGGTGCTTGGCATGGGAAATCCAAAGCATTGCGAAGCCGTGCGCTTGGTGCTTGGAGAGAAATGCATTGCGAAGCCGTGCGCTTGGTGGATATGAGAAGTCTTAAGGACTTGGTAAGTTCACTAGGCTCGGGGTCCTTGAGTCGGTGAAGGATGGCATTGCGAAGCCGTGCGCTTGGTGCATCCGAGGGACCATCGGACGGGAAGCGAATGGAGTAAACCCAAAGGGAAGCATACTTCTAGGGCATGAGACGAGAAGGATGGCGTTGCGAAGCCGTGCGCTTGGCGCATCCGAGGGACGTAGGCCGAGGGAAGAGAGCTTCGGTGGGGAACTCCATGAGAAATGTGGACTTAGCCAAGTGGCTAAGACTGAGTGTCGGAGGCTCAAACAACTTGGTGTTTGAGGTTTTGCCCGACAGCAGTCGACTGGCATAGGTGCCGGGTCGACTGGTCCAAGTCGACTAAGGTTCGACTAGTGTAAGGCTGCGTTTTGGTGCTTAGCGATGCCATGGGTGATCGTGATGTCGGCAACGATCGATCGCCGTGGGATGGCGATCGGTGATGGAAGTGTCAGCCGCGAGCGCTCCGTATCGGTATGCGATCGACTACTAGGTCACCGATCATTGCCGGCCCACAGCGATCGTAAGAGATCCGTTGGAACTTGTCCGGCGTGGATCGCCGTTGTGAGACAACGGACACGAGCGATCGGGGGGCCTTTGGCGGTCGGTGATGGTAAAACGACGATGCAGGTTATAAATGGAGCTCGAGTTGGAGGATTTCGCTAAGCCTTTTGTGAAGCTATTGGAGGGGAATTGCTGCTGCATTCCAGACCTTCAAGAGCCATCTAAAGCAAGCAACAAGCAAAGGATTCAAAGCAAGCGTTGTAAAGTGTTCTTTACATGTATTTCATATTTGTCTTTGTATTGCTTGTATTTCATTACTTAGTGTAATTGCTTGTGAGAGGTTTCTCCACCTCCGACGTGTAGTCGAAAAGGAGTGTTATAGTTAGTGTCGCGCGCATAACTAGAGCTCGAGGAGCTCGCCCGTGGAGTAGGAACCATTCGATTCCGAACCACGTATATCGTGTGTGTTTGCGTGTGCTTATTTGTTGTTAGTATTATTACTATTTTATTGTTTCCGCTGCGCTAACAACAATCGTAGACAAGCACGCGACGAGAACGAACGAATTATGACATCCATCGTAAGTGGGCTATTCACCCCCCTCTAGCTGGCCGTACCGATCCGTTACAAGTGGTATCAGAGCGAGGTCACTCTTCGAGGACTAACCGCCGCGAGAGCACCACAAATGGCCGACTTCATCCATCCACCGAAATTCGATGGAGATTTTGCTTGGTGGAGGAAACAGATGGAGGTATATCTTGAAACCGATTTTCATTCTATGTTAATTGTAGAAAATGGCTTTAAGATGCCTAGGGACAAATACAACAAGCCAATTGAAAAGTCAAGGTGGACCCAAGACCAAATTAAGGACTTCAAGACAAATCTTGAGGTAATTAAATTACTTAGTGATTTATTACCTAACACAATTTGGTCTAGATTGGGTGACTATAGGGATGCTAAGGAATTATGGGAGAAAATAATGAAATTCCAAGAAAATTCCCAATCGGCACAAGTAGAGGAGAATGCCGAAGAAGAAGCACCCACAACATTTGAAGATGTTGATGATTTGGTGGAGACCTCCACCTCTAGCATGGAGGGGGAGGAAAGGCAATTTTCCATCCCGGAGCAAGAACAAGAAGCATCCACATCCGGGAGAAGTGAAGATCATGAAGAGGCCTCCACCACCTCCCTAGGTAACTCAAGTGTTATTATTTTAAATAAAAATCACATAATATGCTTTGAGTGTAGGGAGAAAGGGCATTACAAGAGCAAATGCCCTAAATTGGCTAAGGAAAAGGCATCAAGACCGAAAGTCAACCGAAGTCAAAGGATGCCGGTGTTCCCAAAATCAAGAGCAAAGAGCACATTGTGTGATTCAAATGCAATCAAAAGGGACACTACCGAAGCCAATGCCCTAGGGGGAGGAAGAAAGGGCAAGAAGGTGCAACTCATGTAGGGGGAGCTCATAAAGCTAACCCTAAGGTAAATTTAGTTAATGCAACTTTAATTCCTAAAGTCAAAAAGCATGCTAAAAATTATTTTAGTTCTCTTGCCATTATTAATGAAAAGAATGCTAGGAGAAACAATACGGTTTATTGCTTAGGTGCCAAGCATGTTCATATGACTAAAGACAAACCTAGGACTCATAATTCTAGAAATATCTTGCCTAGGGAGTCAATTAGGAGAGTAGAAGAAAATTTGGGTATTAATCCCAAAAAGTCTAGGCACATGCCTAAGAAGAAGAGGTTTTCCCAAAAACCTAATGAAAATTCAAAAATGGGAAAATTAGAGCTAGAGAACCAAGTCTTGAGGTCAAGACTTGAGAGAATGGAGAAAGTCCTTAGAATCATAGAAAATTCAATTCTAGGGTCAAATGCCCAAAAGTCAAGACCTAAGGTTCAAAAACGGTCTAAGGGCAAGGAAGGTTTGGGTGACAAACCTAAGCCCAAGAAGACTTATCATAATGTTCCATTTAATTATGAAACTATTTCTAGGTCTAGGAAAACCAAGGCTAATAGGGAAGTCATCACTAAGTCTAGCCATGGTATGTGTTTAGTGGCTAAGGACTTAAGAAAAATCAAGAAAGCCACTAAGAAGGTCAATGGAGGAGTCACCTCTAGAGTTGACCTAGGAAAGACCCAAAAGACTATGGCTTCAAAGCTTAAAAGGGTCATTAGGAAGGTATCTAGGGAAGTTATCCCTAGAGAATACCTTGTTAACCCAAGGAGCTTCAATAGATATTGGGTTCCTAAAAGCGTGATCGATTCACGCTAAATGGGTTAGGGTGTGTCAACCCTAAGTGGATGGGTAGTTAACCTAACCATAGTAGAGTTGACACATTAGGGTGTGCCAATATGGTTTGAGAAGTTAAAAAATGATTTAAATTGGCATATTTAGGTCATAGAGGCATTGGTGTGCCATTTTGGGTTTTTGGTACACTAGGGAAATGAATGGTTTAAGGCAAGTGTATTTAATTCCTAGAAATGGCAAATTAATTTTAACACTTAGGTATTCTATACCTTAGTATATTTTACTTGCCATGCTTTATTTGCCTTGCCATATCATGACATCATTTTCATTTTTATCTATAAAATGTCATGATCATGTTTAGATTTATGTTTAGATGTCATGTATGCTTAAGTTTCATTCACATGCCATGACATCATGATATTGGCATATGTTTTTATCTATATCATATCTATGCCATAATCATCATCATGCAAAATTAAAATGGAATTAAGGACTATGGCATAATTTGATGGGAATCAAATAATATTGCCTTAGAAATATGCATGAGAATTTAAAAGAACAAAAACCCACATCTCACTAGATTAATTGCCTTGAATGTGTTTTACACATCTAGATATTTGTGATATGTTTAGGAAAATGAAAATAAAGGTTTTGAAAACTTTTTGAAAACATTTTGAAAAACCTTGGTGAAGCCTATCTTTTGATAGCTATCACCATTGAATGGGATGATACAAAGATGGCTCTTTATTGAAGCTTTTCTAAACTTTTGAACTTTGTATCAATCTCCTAATTTAGTGGGTAAAATAATTTTCCAATATTTTTCACCCATAGTGTTTAGGATAAGTATTATACGTATGCATTTTCGAGATTTTTAAAATTACGTATATTTACTATCACGATCGTGGATGGTAATGATCGATGATAAGTGACAAACCGATCGATTTCGATTTCAATGATCGCCCAAGCTGATTTCGAGTAAATCTTGTTGGTTAGGCCCATGTTCAGCTAGGTTAAGGTCCCCTAACCACTCTTAACCCTAAGATATGCTTGGGAGAGCATTAGAGAGGGTGGCAATCCATTGGATATGGATTAGGAGTTGGGTTGAGGGTGAGTATCAATTTTAAGGTGGAAAAGAGTTCATTGTTGAACTTTGCTTTAATTTTGATTTGCTTAATGTTCATATTGGCTTAGGGACTCTCCAAGGACATTGTTGGTGCAATGGTCAAGCGGGAGCAAGCCTCTAGGGGGAGGTATCCATCATGGGAAGATGGATGTGTATTTCCTCATGGGAGGAAAATTGGGTTGCCTCTCTTTAAGTGATATGGGATCACTAGAAAGATTGTAGGCATGTGTTCCTCCAAGGGAGAGATTGTAAGATCTCATTGGGATATGAGACATTCATACCCTTGGGGAGGACCTTTTTGATGTAATGTCAAAAAGGGGGAGAAGTTACCAAGTTACCAATTAAGGTTCGTTGGAATTCTCATTGGGATATGAGAATTGCCAATATGGGAGAATTGGTAGACTTGAGATGGTAGTTTTGTCAATCTTCAAAAAGGGGGAGATTGTTGGTGCAATCGGCCCAGCAGTACCTTGATGGTATTTTGATGATAGACAAAACTCATGACATGGGATTGTCATGGGAAAGTCCAACATGGGTTGGCATGGAAAATCCAAGCATGGAGCTTGGTCTGGAAGTCCAAAGCATTGCGAAGCCGTGCGGTTGGTGCTTGGCATGGGAAATCCAAAGCATTGCGAAGTCGTGCGCTTGGTGCTTGGAGAGAAATGCATTGCGAAGCCGTGCGCTTGGTGCATATGGGAAGTCTTAAGGACTTGGTAAGTTCACTAGGCTCGGGGTCCTTGAGTCGGTGAAGGATGGCATTGCGAAGCCGTGTGCTTGGTGCATCCGAGGGACCGCCGGACGGGAAGCGAATGGAGTAAACCCAAAGGGAAGCATACTTCTAGGGCATGAGACGAGAAGGATGGCGTTGCGAAGCCGTGCGCTTGGCGCATCCGAGGGACGTAGGCCGAGGGAAGAGAGCTTCGGTGGGGAACTCCATGAGGAATGTGGACGTAGCCAAGTGGCTAAGACTGAGTGTCGGAGGCTCAAACAACTTGGTGTTTGAGGTTTTGCCGCAATGATCGTAGCATAGGTGCGGATTCGGTGGTCCAAGTCGACTAAGGTTCGACTGGTGTAAGGCTGCATTTTGGTGCTTAGCGATCATTGCCATGGAGCGTGATCGGATGTCGGCAGCCGATCGCCGTGGGATGGCGATCGGTGATGGAAGTGTCGAGCACAAGATCGCTCCGTAGCCGAGGCGATCGACTACTAGGTCACCGATCGGGCCCACTGGCGATCGACTAGTAGGAGATCCGTTGGAACTTGTCCGACGTGGATCTGGCCGTTGTGAGACAACGGACACAGGGGCAGTCGACTAGGGCCTTTTGGCAGTCGACTGATGGGCACGAAAATAGCTTGATGCAGGTTATAAATGGAGCTCGAGTTGGAGGATTTCGCCAAGCCTTTTGTGAAGCTATTGGAGGGGAATTGCTGCTGCATTCCAGACCTTCAAGAGCCATCTAAAGCAAGCAACAAGCAAAGGATTCAAAGCAAGCGTTGTAAAGTGTTCTTTACGTGTATTTCGTATTTGTCTTTGTATTGCTTGTATTTCATTACTTAGTGTAATTGCTTGTGAGAGGTTTCTCCACCTCCGACGTGAAGTCGAAAAGGAGTGTTATAGTTAGTGTCGTGCGCATAACTAGAGCTCGAGGAGCTCGCCCGTGGAGTAGGAACCATTCGGTTCCGAACCACGTATATCGTGTGTGTTTGCGTGTGCTTATTTGTTGTTAGTATTATTACTGTTTTATTGTTTCCGCTGCGCTAACAACAATCGTAGACAAGCACGCGACGAGAACGAACAAATTACGACATCCATCGTAAGAGGGCTATTCACCCCCCTCTAGCTGGCCGTACCGATCCCCTATAGAGATGACACATCTAATGCATCATCTTGATGCTTCTTGTAAGCATCTTTGTCAGTTCGCGAGGCAGTGGCAGGAGGTGCCTCCGGAATGGGCTACTCTAGGACGTACAGTTTCCTTTCTTGGGTGAGAACGATTCTCAAGTTCCCATACCAGTCCAGGAAATTTGTTCCATTGAGCTTGTCCTTCTCAAGGACAGAACGCAGGGAGAGAGTGTTCGTTTTTGTCGACATAGTAATCTACAACATACACAATGTAGAAAATTAATATCATATTCCTTTTATCATTTAATTAGGCCTTTAATCACATGATGCTCCCACTGAATTATAGGAATTTTGTAGAATCGAGTTATGGATGTGGTCAAACCACATTAGTAGATTCATACAAACATGCTATAATTCCTGCTTGACAAGATCCACATCATACTAAGGCTTTAGTTAGCTTTGGCTAAATCGCCCAAGACTTAGTATGATCGTTGGGTAACACATTACCGATTACATCTCTATGGAACTCTTGTTTATAGGATAAAAACCTACATTTACAAAAGTCCTTGAGTTAGCATTGGCTAAATCGCCCAAGATTTAGTGTAAATGCGATCTTATCCTATCTTTCCAACGGTTTGAATATGCCTATAGTTCTACTCGATCCAATTGAGTTAACTAGTTTTACTCAATCTAATTGAGCTTACTCTAACCCAAGCATGATAGGCGGGACCAAGATTGTCCCTCCGCATCCTACCAAGATAATATGCATTGTCCTGCTTTGGAAGATTCAACAACTACAAATGATCGAGGTAGTGATGGGTATCAAGACTTGGTAGGCATTTTTCGAGTTTATTCGATTATGATCTAATCTAATCGTGAATGTGTATCATATACACATCAAGGCATTTATTATCCTATACTAGCATGCATCACATACATACAAGCATTATACTAGCATCCATCATATACATACAAGTAAAATATCCTAGCATGCATCGTATACATACAAACAAAATTTACTAGCATGCATCACAAACACACAAGAAAAAACAAATATATATATATATATATATATATATATATATATATATATATATATATAAATTAATTGTGATTAGGTCATGGCCCTTCTACGATCTTCTCAAGCCAATGAGAAGATCGGACGGTCAACCTAGGGTTAGCGGCATCTCCAAGCGCCTCCTTTGACCGCCATGTGTTGTCGGCTCCCTCCTCGTAACTCCATCTACAAGTGGACTTTCCACCGCTCCATTTTTGTACATTATAAATATGAAACTCGAGTTACATTCGAGTCTAAAACTATTTACAATAGAATTTTAAAAGAAGAGGCACGACACTCATGTCGCATACCCTATACAACATGCACAACCACAAAAATGGCACGCGGCCTTATGAATTACAACACATTATCATCCAATCATATTTGGGTTCTTGGGCCATGACCATCACATAATTATACATAATTCAAAATTATGTATTTTATAGAAAATTTCTATAATTCTTCCTATTTTTTTCAATTTTATGAGTCACATCTCCGTAACGGTCCCGCTAAGCGATTTCCAGGCATGACTATGGGACAAGGCTCCTTTCAGGGATAGGGGAAGCGCCCCTACTCACAAAAATAAACTTTGCAAGTGTCCCTACTTGATCTTACAGTGACTTAAGTTGCTGTGCCAAAAACCTAAAGCGAGAACTCGCCGTTTCAGAGAGTTGTTCTCAGTTGTTGAAACCAACAAGTGTCCCCACACTTGTTGCTTCGACTCATTAAGAAAAATACCCAAAAAATCTATAAAAATCGGAAATTTACAGAAACATAAAAATCTGTAATTTTTATATCTAATACAAAAACTACAAATTTAAAACACATACATGCTTCGAACGTGGCTCTGATACCACTATTGGACTTTCCGAGCCGCAAAAACTGCTTTTTACGTTGCGGAAACCTCGAAAGCCCGGCCACGGATTCGTGCTAAGTATAACAAATAAAAACTACATGTGTGTGTTTAATACTTTTAGATCTACTCTATATCTACATGATAAGAAATTACCTTTGAAGTGATGCCCTTCGCTTATTCCGCTTGTCCAAATGGATTGCCGGAACTCGAGAGTGTCAAGTGTACACTTTTCTATTGGTATCCACACAAGCAATAGGTGGAGAAAAGACAATCTTGAGTGTGCTAGCACTCCTTGAAGGCCTCAGCAATGGAGGATTGGGAGAGAGCAAGGAGGATAGCCAAGGAAGAAGATGATGGAGTTACTCACCAAAATAAAAACACACCATCATGAAAAGTGGCCGACCACTTATTTGAGTGGTTGTTACATTCATGCATGTAACTCCAAGAGCCAATGGCTCTTGGTCTCCCTCATGAAGTCGCACCCCATGATAAGTAAATGATGATGTGGAACATCATCATTGGCCAGCCCCCATGCCAAGTCACCATGACATGGCAATTGGTCAAGTCAAAATTGATCATTCATCTTCCCTCTCAAGTCAAGTCATACATGACCTATTATCTCCCATGGTTGATCAAATCTAACCACTTGATTCAAGTCAATATGATTTAATGAATATCTATTCATTAATTTAAATTCACTCAATGAATCAAATCTAAATTAGACTCATTCAACACTTGAATCAAATTGAGTCTAACTCAATTAGTCTAATTTGGATTACTCTTAATCCAATTTGGTTCATCCCATGAACCTAATCCTCATGGTTCATCATATGAACCTAATCTCCATCTAATTGCCCTCTGTGTGTGACCCTATAGGTTCTTGTAATGTTGGCAATTCTCCTAAACCGATTTAGGAACATAAGCAATGAGCGGTATCTAGTAACACATCATTGCTACCCAAGTTACAAGAATGTTGAGCTCCAACATCACCTTTGTGTCTACTAATTGTGACTCTCACAATATGTGACAATGTCCCTCTATCCTTGACATGTAGATTGACCAATTGGGGCATAGACGATGTCATCCTCAGTACAATCTATATCTTGAACTCCAAGTAGACTCACTCTAATCAAATAATCTCAATATCTCATATTGACTAATTTGGGCATGGCCATGCAGTTCGTGGTCTCACTCTATCAAGAATAATGATGTCACTCCCGTCATATAGGAGGGATATATCCCATCTACATCACTCACATCTCTCTACATAATTTGTTACATACCCAGTAATCGCCTTTATAGTCCACCCATTTACGGGTGATGTTTGACGAAGCCAAAGTAAGCAACTCTTTATGTAGGGAACCATGGTGACTTCAAGTCCAAGGACTAATAGTCATACTAATAGTCACATGAGAAAGTATATGACACTCATATAACGATCCATGATACTTTCTCATGGCGGGTCATTTAGTATACATTCTCTAATGTATACCCATGTGTCAATTTGATATCTCATATCCATGACTTGTGAGATCAAGTCATCGAGTTGACCTACATGCTAGTCTCTACGCATTAACATTGTCCCTGAATGTTAATACTTTACTAGGAATGATTAAGAGTAGTGTTCTCTATATCATCACATTATCGATTCAACCAATCGATTGATATAGATAAGAACCTTCTACTCAAGGACGGTATTATACTTAGTTTATTTAGCACCAATACAAGTAAATATAATAACCATGCCTTTATAAATAGGAATATGATACAATAAAGTCCATACAACAATTATCACATGATTGACTCTAGGGCTTTCACTAACAATCTCCCACTAGCACTAGTGTCAATCACCGTTGTATCTAATACCCAATGACCTAGTGTGACCATCATGCTTTTTCTATGGCAAAGTCATGGTCAAGGGATCTGCGATGTTAGCCTTTGTGGGTACTATGCAAATCTTCATATCTCCTCTATGGATAATCTCTCGAATGAGATGGAAGCGCCGTAGTATGTGTTTGGTCCGCTGGTGTGAGCGAGGTTCCTTGGCCTGTGCAATCGCTCCATTGTTGTCACAATAGAGCTCTATGGAATTTGCTATGCTAGGAACCACCCCAAACTCTGTAATGAACTTGAGGATCTAAACTGCCTCCTTTGCTACCTTAGATGCAGTGATATACTCGGCTTCTGTTGTAGAATCAGCAACTGTGTTCTGCTTTGAACTCTTCCAGCTCACATCGCCACCATTCAAGCAAAACACAAACCTTGACTGTGATCTATAATCATCCTGGTCAGTTTGGAAGCTTGCATCGCTGAAACCCTTTATAACTAGCTCCTCATCGCCTCCAAATATCAAGAAATATTATTTAGTCCTTCTCATGTACTTAAGAATATTCTTGACTGCTATCTTGTGACGCTCACCTGGATCTGACTGGTATCTACTCGTCATGCTCAAAGCATACGAGACATCAGGACGAGTACACAACATGGCGTACATGATAGATCCTATTGAAGATCCGTAAAGGATCTTATCCATGTGGTCTCTCTCCTCTCTAGAACAGGGACTTTGAGTCTTCGAAAGACTCACACCGTGTGACATCAATAGAAGCCCCTTCTTAGAATTCTACATGGGAGATCGTAGTAATACCGTGTTAATATATGTACTCTGACTTAGGCCAAGCAATCTCTTAGATCTATCTCTATAGATCTTGATGTCTAGAATACATGTTGCTTCACCTAAATCCTTCATTGTGAAGCATGTCCCTAGCCATGTCTTCACAGACTGTAGCGAAGGGATGTCATTCCTAATGAGTAGTATGCCATCCACATATAATACAAGGAAGACAACTGTGTTCCTATTAACCCTCTTGTAGACAAAGGGTTCATCTTCATTCTTGATGAAACCAAAATGTTTGATCGCATCATCCAATTGAAGATTCTAGCTCCGAGAATCTTGCTTTTGCCCATAAATGGTCCTTTATAGCTTGCATACTTTCCCAGTATGTTATGGATCTACAAAACCCTCAGGTTGTGTCATGTACACATCCTCTTGTAAGTTTCCATTCAGAAATATGGTTTTGACATCCATCTTCCAGATCTCATAATCGTGGTATGCTGCAATAGCAAGCATGATCCGAATGGACTTAAACATCGCCACTGGAGAAAAGGTTTCATCATAGTCAATACCATGAATTTGCTTGAAACCTTTAGCCACCAATTTGCCCTTATAGGTATGCATAAGTCCATCCATGTCAGTCTTTCTCTTAAAGACCCACTTACACCTAATGGGTTTGACCCCTTTAGGTGGATCAACCAAAGTCCTTACTTGGTTTGTGTAGATGGACTCCATCTCGGATCTCATGGCCTCTAGCCATTTCTCAGAGTCTGGGCTCATCACAACTTCCTGATAGGAGGTAGGTTCATTCTCAATGAGCATAACGTCATTATGGTCAGATAAAAGAAATGAGTATCTCTCATGCTGACGACGTACCCTATCAGACCTGCGAAGAGGTAGGTCTACATGAACAGGTGGTTGTTCCACAACTCTTTGTGCAACAATCTCATCACCCACAACACTTTGCGGTTCCTGTTCAACCTCCATCAAGGCCTCAGTGCTATAGTCCTTATCTTGAATTTCTTCAAGATCGAACATACTCCCACTAGTTTTTCTAGAAACAAAATCCCTTTCCAGAAAAGCCCCAGTCTTTGCCACAAACACTTTGTTCTGATTGGGAATGTAGAAGTAATATCTAATCGTCTCTTTGGAATATCCAACAAAATAGCACTTATCGAATTTGAGTCCCAGTTTTTTTGAGACTTGACGTCGAACATAAGCCTCACAACCCCAAATCCTCATGAAAGACATCTTGGGATTTCTCCCTGTCCATATCGTATATGGTGTCTTTATCACAGTCTTGGATGGTACACGGTTAAGTGTGAAGGCTGCTGTGTCTAGAGCATATCTTCAAAAGGATATAAGAAGATCTGTGTGACTCATCATAGATCGTACCATATCTAATAGAATACCATTCCTCCTTTCGGATACTAAATTCCACTATGGTGTTCCAGGAGGAGTGAGTTGGGATAGAATCCCACACTCAGCTAGATAGTCATGAAACTCATGCCTAAGGTGTTCACCACCTCGATCTGATCGAAGTATCTTAATACTCTTGCCAAGTTGGTTTTGTACTTCATTCTTGAATTTTTTGAACTTTTCAAAGGATTCTGATTTATGTGTCATGAGATACACATAACCATATCTACTGAAGTCATCAGTAAATGTAATGAAGTACCTGTAACCACCTCTAACAGCAACATTGAAAGGGCCACATACATCACTATGTAAAAGTCCTAACATGTTTGTTGCTCTTTCGCTGTGTCCACTAAAGGGAGTCTTTGTCATCTTGCCTAAAAGGCAAGACTCGTACGTCTCATATGATTCAAAATCAAATGAGTCTACCAGCCCATCCTTATGGAGCTGAGATAAGAGACTCATTTATGTGACCTAAGCGACAATGCAAGAGATAGGTTTGGTTCAACTCATTTGACTTGAACCTTTTGATACTTATGTTATAGATGGGGCTCTCTAATTCTAGAAAGTAGAGTTCGTTCATTAGAGGTGCACTATAATAGAACATATCATTTAAATAAACTGAACAACATTTGTTCTTTATTATAAATGTAAATCCTTTCTTGTCCAAACAAGAAACCGAAATTATGTTTTTAGTTAAAGCAGACACATAACAACATTCATCTAGTTCTAGTACAAGCCCAGTGGGCAGAGATAGATCATAAGTTACTACTCCAACAGCAGAAACTCTTGCTCCATTGCCTACTCATAGGTCCACCTCGCCCTTTGTTAATGCCCTGCTATTTCTCAGCGTCTTCACATTGGTACAAATGTGAGATGCATATTCGGTATCTAATACCCATGATGAAGAAATAGATAAATTGACTTCTATAACATTTATACCTGAAGTAGAAGTCTCACTTCTCTTCTTCTTAAGATCTTCCAGGTAAGCTTTGCAGTTACGCTTCCAGTGTCCAACTTCCTTGTAGTGGAAGCAAGCCCCTTCTTTGGCCACCCCTCCTTTGGGTTTCAGTTCTTTGCCTTTGCCCTTGGCTTGGAGCTTTCCCTTACGTTTAGGCTTGCCCTTGCCTTTCTTCTTTTGCACCACCAAAATGGAGTTAGATTTTTCATTCTTAAGGTTGAGCTCAGTAGTTCTCAACATGCTGAGCATCTTAGGCAGTGGCTTATCAATTTCATTCATGTTGTAATTCATGACAAATTGATTATAGCTTTGTGGCAAAGACTCCAAGATCGAGTCAGTGGCCAACTCTTGGCCAAGTGGGAATCCCAATCTCTGTAGGTTTTCTACGTACCCAATCATCTTGAGTACATATGGACCTATGGGAGTCCCATCTTCCATCTTGGACTGAAACAATGCCTTAGAGACTTCATATCTCTCGTGCCTTGCTTGTCCTTGATATAGTTGACGAAGATGTTCAACATATCATAAGCACTCATGAACTCATGTTGCTTCTGAAGCTCAGAGTTCATGGTCGCGAGCATGAGAGATGACACATCTAATGCATCTTCTTGATGCTTCTTGTAAGCATCTTTGTCAGTTCGCGAGGCAGTGGCAGGAAGTTCCTCCGGAATGGGCTACTCTAGAACGTACAGTTTCCTTTCTTGTGTGAGAACGATTCTCAAGTTCTCGTACCAGTCCAGGAAATTTGCTCCATTGAGCTTGTCCTTCTCAAGGACAGAACGCAGGGAGAGAGTGTTCGTTTTTGTCGACATAGTAATCTACAACATACACAATGTAGAAAATTAATATCATATTCCTTTTATCATTTAATTAGGCCTTTAATCACATGATGCTCCCACTAAATTATAGGAATTTTGTAGAATCGAGTTATGGATGTGGTCAAACCACATTAGTAGATTCATACAAACATGCTATAATTCCTCCTTGACAAGATCCACATCATACTAAGCCTTTAGTTAGCTTTGGCTAAATCGCCCAAGACTTAGTATGATCGTTGGGTAACACATTACCGATTACATCTCTATGCAACTCTTGTTTATAAGATAAAAACCTACATTTACAAAAGTCCTTGAGTTAGCATTGGCTAAATCGCCCAAGATTTAGTGTAAATGCGATCTTATCCTATCTTTCCAACGGTTGGAATATGCCTATAGTTCTACTCGATCCAATTGAGTTAACTAGTTTTACTCAATCTAATTGAGCTTACTCTAACCCAAGCATGATAGGCGGGACCAAGATTGTCCCTCCGCACCCTACCAAGATAATATGCATTGTCCTGCTTTGGAAGATTCAACAACTACAAATGATCGAGGTAGTGATGGGTATCAAGACTTGGTAGGCATATTTCGAGTTTATTCGATTATGATCTAATCTAATCGTGAATGTGTATCATATAGACATCAAGGCATTTATTATCCTATACTAGCATGCATCACATACATACAAGCATTATACTAGCATCCATCATATACATACAAGTAAAATATCCTAGCATGCATCATATACATACAAACAAAATTTACTAGCATGCATCACAAACACACAAGAAAAAACAAATATATATATATATATATATATATATATATATATATATATATATATATATATATATATATATATATATATATATATATATATATATAAATTAATTGTGATTAGGTCATGGCCCTTCTACGATCTTCTCAAGCCAATGAGAAGATCGGACGGTCAACCTAGGGTTAGCGGCTTCTCCAAGCGCCTCCTTTGACCGCCATGTGTTGTCGGCTCCCTCCTCGTAACTCCGTCTACAAGTGGACTTTCCACCGCTCCATTTTTGTACATTATAAATATGAAACTTGAGTTACATTCGAGTCTAAAACTATTTACAATAGAATTTTAAAAGAAGAGGCACGACACGCATGTCGCATACCCTATACAACATGCACAACCACAAAAATGGCACGCGGCCTTATGAATTACAACACATTATCATCCAATCATATTTGGGTTCTTGGGCCATGACCATCACATAATTATACATAATTCAAAATTATGTATTTTACAGAAAATTTCTAAAATTCTTCTTATTTTTTTCAATTTTATGAGTCACATCTCCGTAACGGTCCCGCTAAGCGGTTTCCAGGCGTGACTACGGGACAAGGCCCCTTTCAGGGATAGGGGAAGCACCCCTACTCACAAAAATAAACTTTGCAAGTGTCCCTACTTGATCTTACAGTGACTTAAGTTGCTGTCCCAAAAACCTAAAGCGAGAACTCGCCGTTTCAGAGAGTTTTTCTCAGTTGTTGAAACCAACAAGTGTCCCAACACTTGTTGCTTCGACTCATTAAGAAAAATACCCAAAAAATCTATAAAAATCGGAAATTTACAGAAACATAAAAATCTGTAATTTTTATATCTAATACAAAAACTACAAATTTAAAACACATACAAGCTTCGAACGTGGCTCTGATACCACTATTGGACTTTCCGAGCCGCAAAAACTGTTTTTTACGTTGCGGAAACCTCGAAAGCCCGGCCACGGATTCGTGCTAAGTATAACAAATAAAAACTACATGTGTGTGTTTAATACTTTTAGATCTACTATATATCTACATGATAAGAAATTACCTTTGAAGTGATGCCATTCGCTTATCCCGCTTGTCCAAATGGATTGCCGGAACTCGAGAGTGTCAAGTGTACACTTTTCTATTGGTATCCACACAAGCAATAGGTGGAGAAAAGACATTCTTGAGTGTGCTAGCACTCCTTGAAGGCCTCGGCAATGGAGGATTGAGAGAGAGCAAGGAGGATAGCCAAGGAAGAAGATGATGGAGTTACTCACCAAAATAAAAACACACCATCAAGAAAAGTGGTCGACCACTTATTTGAGTGGTGGTTACATGCATGCATGTAACTCCAAGACCCAATGGCTCTTGGTCTTCCTCATGAAGTCGCACCCCATGATAAGTAAATGATGATGTGGAACATCATCATTGGCCGGCCCCCATGCCAAGTCACCATGACATGGCAATTTGTCAAGTCAAAATTGACCATTCATCTTCCCTCTCAAGTCAAGTCATACATGACCTATTATCTCCCACGGTTGATCAAATCTAACCACTTGATTCAAGTCAATATGATTTAATGAATATCTATTCATTAATTTAAATTCACTCAATGAATCAAATCTAAATTAGACTCATTCAACACTTGAATCAAATTGAGTCTAACTCAATTAGTCTAATTTGGATTACTCTTAATCCAATTTGGTTCATCCCATGAACCTAATCCTCATGGTTCATCATATGAACCTAATCTCCATCTAATTGCCCTCTGTGTGTGACCCTATAGGTTCTTGTAATGTTGGAAATTCTTCTAAACCGATTTAGGAACATAAGCAATGAGCGGTATCTAGCAACACATCATTGCTACCCAAGTTACAAGAATGTTGAGCTCCAACATCACCTTTGTGTCTACTAATTGTGACTCTCACAATATGTGACAATGTCCCTCAATCCTTGACATGTAGATTGACCAATTGGGGCATAGATGATGTCATCCTCAGTACAATCTATATCTTGAACTCCAAGTAGACTCACTCTAATCAAATAATCTCAATCACTCTAATCAAATATCTCAATATCTCATACCTTCGTGGTCTCACTCTATCAAGAATAATGATGTCACTCCCGTCATATAGGAGGGATATATCCCATCTACATCACTCACATCTCTCTACATAATTTGTTACATACCCAGTAATCGCCTTTATAGTCCACCCATTTACGGGTGATGTTTGACGAAGCCAAAGTATGCAACTCTTTATGTAGGGAACCATGGTGACTTCAAGTCCAAGGACTAATAGTCATACTAATAGTCACATGAGAAAGTATATGACACTCATATAACGATCCATGATACTTTCTCATGGCGGGTCATTCAGTATACATTCTCTAATGTATACCCATGTGTCAATTTGATATCTCATATCCATGACTTGTGAGATCAAGTCATCGAGTTGACCTACATGCTAGTCTCTACGCATTAACATTGTCCCTGAATGTTAATACTTTACTAGGAATGATTAAGAGTAGTGTTCTCTATATCATCTCATTATCGATTCAACCAATCGATTGATATAGATAAGAACCTTCTACTCAAGGACGTTATTATACTTAGTTTATTTGGCACCAATACAAGTAAATATAATAACCATGCCTTTATAAATAGGAATATGATACAATAAAGTTCATACAATAATCATCACATGATTGACTCTAGGGCTTTCACTAACAATATTATCAGTACCAACCGCAATATCTGTTAGAAATTTGACGCCGCTTGAGGGGGGGTGAATAGTGTTTGACCGTTCGTAGATGGAATTTGATCGCGTGTTTGTGTCTACTGAAGGGAGTTGCTTCGGAGGCTCATTGGCTCCCATGTCCCCAGATTAAAATTTTTACTAATGAAAGAATTAATCCGAATGGGATGAGTTTCCTTAGCACAACCAATTCGTCGTCGTGCTAACAACTTGAGTGATCGCTTGAACAAACTAGTTGTTCAAGCAACACAACTCTTCTAGTTGGTTAGCCGCGGAAGATACGACGGACGGATCGCCGGTTTTTGTGTTTGTCTTCGGGGTCCATGATTATACAAAATATATACCAATGCACACTTGTATAATCAACACATAAAAGAACATGCTAAGATCATAAAATAAAGTTGTAAAACTTTTATACCTCACGATCTTCTACCGTATGTCCTATCCTCCTCGTGGACGACGTGTGGGCGAAGATCCTCCACGAGTAGAAGCCTTCTAGATCGAATTCTTCCCTTCCGTGTTCGCTGCGAACAAAGAGAAGAACAAAACAAAAACTCCTCCTTTCTAGAACCGGCCACCAATCAAAAGAGCTCGATGTAACCGCCGGGCAAGGAATTAATGGATGAGCGCCGGCCAACTTGTTGCAATCTTGCCGCTGGCCACCTAGAAGTTGGAGAAGTGCCGGCCACCAAGGAGTTGGAGAACCGTCGGCCACCAAAGAGGAAAGGAGGAGGAAGAGGGCCGGCCAAAGCTAGGAGAAGGAAGCAGTGAGCGCCAGCCACCAAGGAGCAAAGGAGGAAACCCTAATCTCCTTTCTAGTTGCTGCCCAAACCAAATCCAAAAACCCTAGCCGCCTAAAGCACTTGAGAGGCAAAACCCTAATCCAATTGAACCCCCTCTTGCCGCCCAACCTAAGCCCTCTATTTATAGAATTGGGCTTAAGCCTCCTTTAATCTCCACCGTCGGATCTAGGGATTTAATCTCCACCGTCAGATCTAGGGTTTTATCCCAACCGTCGGATCTAGGGTTTCATCCCAACCGTCGGATCTAGGATTTCATCCCAATCTTCGGATCTAGGGTTTCACCCCAACCGTCGGATCTAGGGTTTTATCCCAACCGTCAAATCTAGGGATTTAATCCCAACCGTCGATTCTAGGGTTTTATCCTAACCATCGGATCTAGGGATTTAATCCCAACCGTTGGTTCTAGGGTTTCATCCCAACCATCGGATCTAGGGATTTATTCCCAACCGTTGGTTCTAGAGTTTTGTTTTACATCCTTGGATCTAGACTTCATGACGATTATATTAGGCTACGATAGGGACCATAAGGAGGAGTTGGATCTTGGCCACCCGATGGATCGGAACCACACAAACTTGATCCATCAATGATGTTCCATTCCACTAGAGGATCATCATTGAACTACCACACCAACCCCCAAAAATTAATATGGGCTCCATATATTATTTATACATTCATCTCCCCGTGTTTAAGATATCGAATGTCCGTCAATTAATTGATTTACTGACCATCAATTAATTAACATCTAACTCCTCGAGTAGTACCACTCAACCTTATCATCATGTTGACTAAGTCAACTAGCTGGGTTTACATGATGAACCTTATGAGCTCCTCAAGGGGACATCATCAACTTAATATATAGGACACGGTTTCCTCCTATAATCAACGACACACCATGTAAATAATATCATTTCCCAACTTACCGGGCATATTGATTTAATCCATCTAAATCTCACCCTATGGTAAATCAAAGAAATAAATACTAAGTACATGTGCCCGTTATTATATCGGGATTAAGAGCATGTACAACATAATATCCGAGGTCTAATTCAATTATGTAGTCAGCAATTAATTGAATCACCTATATGTCGGTCCTGCTCAATACACCTAAGTGTACTAGTGTAACTCTATGTTCAAGACAAACAATACCAAGCTACACAACAACCATGCCAATGGTTTGTCCAAAACCATATTGGTTGTGAGCCTCTACTTATATTTTACAAGGGACTGATAACATGATCTTCTGTGCCACACCAAGCACCATGTTATCTAGAATGTAAAATATTAGACAATATGGACACACATATAATAAATATATAAAGTGCAAACAATGATCATGTGATTCTTATTCCAAAATAAAATGTTCATACAAAAAGAGCTAGGCTTTCGGTATACATTCCAATAATCTCCCACATATACTAAAAGACTATGCCATCATCACACTGCCATACATCTGATCCCCATGTCCTCCACATGCCTATCAAACGCTTTCGCTGGAAGGGCCTTAGTGAATGGATCCGCCAGGTTATCCTCTGATGCAATTTTGGCGACAACAACTTCTCCTCGCTTTACGATCTCTCGTATAAGGTGGTACTTGCGCTCTATGTGTTTACTCGCCTTGTGGGCTCGTGGTTCCTTCAAGTTTGCAACTGCACCACTGTTATCACAATAAATTGTAATAGTTTCGGGCAAACCAGGAATCACATTCAAGTCTATCAAGAAGTTCCTAAGCCATACAACTTCCTTGGATGCCTCAGAGGCTGCCACATACTCAGCTTCCATGGTAGAGTCCGCCACGCATTTCTTCTTGACACTCCTCCATACTATGGCTCCACCTCCAAAAGTAAACACAAACCCCGAGGTAGACTTACTGTTGTCTCTATCTGATTGGAAATCCGAATCCGTGTAACCTACAGGGACTAATTGATCTTCCCGGTAAACCAGCATATAATCCCTAGTCCTTCTCAGGTACATCAATATATGCTTTACCGCAGTCCAATGTTCCTGTCCAGGATTACTCTGATATCTGCTAACCATGCCCACGGTAAAGCAGATATCTGGTCTCGTACATAGCATAGCAAACATGAGGCTTCCTACTGCCAAAACATAAGGAATCGCCTTCATGTCCTCTATCTCCTTTGATGTTTTGGGACACATCTCTTTAGATAAAGGAACTCCATGCCTAAAAGGTAGAAAACCTTTCTTGGAATTCTGCATGGTAAAACGAGCAAGGATAGTGTCAATGTATGAAGCTTGAGATAAGCACAACATCCTTTTCTTGCGATCCCTTATTACCTTGATCCCAAGGATGTGTCCCACTTCTCCCAAGTCCTTTATGTCAAACTGTTTGGACAACCATACCCTTACGTCTGATAACACTTTGATATTGTTGCCAACTAACAAAATATCATCTACGTATAGTACAAGAAACACCACTACGTTTCCGTCACACCTCTTGTATACACAAGGCTCATCCGACTTTGAATAAATCCATATGACTGGATTACCTCATCAAAGCGGATGTTCCAAGATCTAGAAGCTTGCTTCAATCTATAAATGGACCGATTAAGCTTACAAAAAATATGCTCTTTGCGTTTAGCAATGAATCCCTCTGGTTGCCGCATATAGATGTTCTTTTCAAGATTTCCGTTAAGGAAAGCTGTCTTGACATCCATCTACCAAATCTCATAATCCATATGAGCTGCTATAGATTAGAGAATCTGGATAGACTTAAGCATAGCTACCGGTGAAAAGGTCGCCTCATAATCGATACCCACTTTCTGAGTATACCCTTTCGGAACAAACCTAGCTTTGAAGGTCTAAACCTTCCCGTCTACTCCTCTCTTTCTCTTGTAGATCCACTTGCATCCAATGGCTTTTACACCATCAGGTGGTTCTACTAGCTCTCAGACCTGATTAGAATCCATAGATTCTATCTCTGAATTCATCGCTCTTTGCCAAGATACCGCATCTCTATCTTGGAGTGCCTCGTCATATGTCCAGGGATCAGGTTCATGTTCACAAGGGACTAAGTCCAAAGACTCTCTCAAAAACATGAATCTCTCGGGTTGTTTAACAACCCTCCCACTACGACGAGGTGCCTCCTGTGTATGTTCTGTGACACGCGGTGCAGTGACTTGTGGTATCTCTTCTTGTACCGGTGGTATTGAAGTCGTGACTTCCCCTGTCAACTCCTCAAGAACAATCCTACTCGTGGGCTTGTGGTTCATCACATAGTCCTCCTCTAGAAATCTAGCATTCGTACTCATGATCACCTTCTGATCTCTAGCACTATAGAATAAACCACCCTTCGTTCCCTTAGGGTAGCCAACAAACAAGTGTACTTCTGTATGAGATTCCAACTTACCAGCATCTCCCTTCAGCACATGTGCTGTACTATCCCAAATCCGAATATGTCTTAGACTAAGCTTTCGCCCAGTCCACAACTCTGTGGGAGTAGAGGGTACTGACTTAGATGGAACCAAGTTCAGAATGTGCTGCTGTTTCCAGAGCAAACCCCCAGAACGAATCAGGTAACTCACAATAACTCATCATAGATCTGACCATCTCCATAAGAGTCCTGTTCCTTCACTCCGCCACACCATTCTGCTGGGGTGTGCCAGGTGCAGAAAATTGGGATTGAATCCCAAACTCTGATAAGTAACTCCTAAACTCTCCTAAGAGATACTCGCCACCACGATCAGATCGTAGTGTCTTGATACTTTTACCTTGGCGGTTCTCCACATCAGCCTTGAATTCTTTGAACCTGTCAAAGCATTCAGACTTGCGGCGCATCAAGTAAATGTATCCACACCTTTAATAATCGTCTATAAAAGAGACGAAGTATTCAAAGCCACCTCTAGCCTGGATAGTCATAGGACCGCACAGATCAGAATGAACCAATTCTAACACATCTTTGGCTCTATACCCCTTGACCTTGAAAGGCCTCTTGGTCATTTTACCTTCCAAGCAAGATTCGCAGGTTGGGAGATCCTCCACCACTAATGAACCCAAAGGTCCATCATCTATCAACCTTTGAATTCTGCTTAGGTTAATATGACTAAGCCTTAGATGCCAAAGATATGTCTGGTTCATTTGCGAAGGTTCTTTTCTCTTATTAGACTTAGAAGATGAGTTATTTACTTCTATATGCATCGTGGGAGTTTTTGGTTCTAGAGTATATAAATTGCCAACCAATGTACCAGAACAGATAATCTCCCTATTCCTTTTTATAACCACTTTGTCATTAAAAGAAACAGAATATCCATCCATAAACAATTTAGAAACTGAAATTAAATTCTTTCTAAAAGTAGGTACATAAAGACAATTTCTCAAAACCAAAACTTTATTCCTATTAAAAAATAAATAAACGTCTCCCACTGCAATAGCCGCCACCTTTGAAGCATTGCCCATGAAGACGGTAATCTCTCCCTCAGCTAGTCGTCGGGTTTCCTGGAACCCCTACAAAGTATTGCAGACATGATCAGTGGCTCCTGTATCTACACACCATACACTAGTAGATAACACCGCTAAACATGTTTCAACAACTAAACAAGAAGATATACCTCTGTTCTTTCGGCGAGGACAGTCCGCCTTCCAATGTCCAGTCTGCTTGCAAGTGAAGCACTTGCCTTTCGGCTTCTTCACTCCTGCCTGAGGTCCCACTACCACTTTCTTTGCTCCACCTTGCTTCTTCTTCTTCTTACCTTTTGGTTTAGAAGAAGAAACCTTCTGAGCGACCATGGCTTGAGCGCTTTGATGAAAAAGCCCCTCTGCAGCCTGGAGTTCTGTCAGAAGCTCCGCCAACGAATACAACCTCTTGTTCATGTTGTAATTGAGGCGGAACTGCTCAAAACTCTTAGACAGAGACTGGATAATGATATCGACCTGGGTTTCCCCATCGATCTCAGCTCCGAGGACTTCCATCTCATTAAGATGAGCCATCATCTTGAGAACATGTTCCCTAATGGGTGTTCGCTCGATCATGGTGGTCATCATAAAGTTTCTCATCGCCTCCTGTCTAGCCGCCCTACTCTGATGTCCGAAAAGTTCCTTGAGATTGAACATCATGTCATAAGCTGTGGCCATGGCCTGATGCTGATTTTGCAACACATTTGACATAGATGCCAAAATGTAACACCATGCCATCTCATCTGCCTTGATCCATTTCTTATAATGTTCTTTCTCCATTTCATCAGAGTCATCGGTGGGCTTAGGAGGGCAGACCTCGAAGAGTACAAATTTGTACTCCTCCGCAGTTAAGACAATATCCAGATTTCTTTTCCAATCAATATAGTTTGGTCCAGTAAGTTTATTTTCTTTTAATATCACAGCAAGTGGGTTGAAAGCCATTTGAAAAACCTAAGAATCACAATGATCAAAATATTAAATTTCAAATATTATTGATTCCTCAAAACAATAAAATTCCGAAATCAACCAACACCTCAAAACACCGAGAATATCGCATGCCACGATAGTGTGGACGTATACGAATTCTACATTTGTAAGAGGAGGTTTTATCCATTAATTTTATTATCTTGTCAACCTTACTTTTTAACAAATAAAATTAATAGTTGGTTCCTCTTTAGCCCTACAAATAAAAGAAGTAACTCCGATGGGGAGGATACTTTTATTTGCATCTAAGTGTGCACCATTACACTATGAGAGAAGAATTATTTCGGATTATGTGCCTTACCGATGGGGAAGTACACACGCTCCTAAAATAATTTCCTATAACCTTTATTTGACCTAGTGATCCGCAAACAAACCCATCCGATGGGGAGGAAGGCACTCAGAGCCAACGCGCAAGTTTGTTGGATCACACGTCAAATTGTAATGGAGGTCGCGAAAATTAATTAAAATTTCCCTCTCCCACTTAGTCAATTGAAATTGAGGAATTTTAAAACATACACAACATGCATATAAAACAAATAAGCAATAAATATGGAAAAAAAATAGAATTTTTCCAACTATTATGGCATTGTTCTCCAATATGCATCCCGTCGTGTCGCCACCTCGTCCGCTCCATCTTTTCTTGTGCGCAAGTCACCAAAGAGATCCGAGCCGAGATATATCATTTTAATTTACATCCATCGATCCTATACTCCACGAAGGAGTGTACAAATAATCTAGATTGAAAGTAAACTAAAATGAGCGGCTAAACAATGTCGTATTTAATTATAAAAATTAAATACTAATCTAGCCTCGTCAACCCCGAGGATTCAAATAATATACATACAATCACACACAAAACAATCACATACAACCAAATAGCCATAATAGTCGGATCTTATGCCTGCAACCAAAAAGTTAGCCTACGCATATCCTACTATTATCCGACATACTCAATATATGATATGTGCATGAAAGTAACCGAATCCAAAACACACAAAACCGGAAACTGTGGCTCTGATACCACTTGAAGGGAGTTGCTTCGGAGGCTCATTGGCTCCCATGTCCCCGGATTAAAATTTTCACTAATGAAAGAATTAATCCGAATGGGATGAGTTTCCTTATCACAACCAATTCGTCGTCGTGCTAACAACTTGAGTGATCGCTTGAACAAACTAGTTGTTCAAGCAACACAACTCATCTAGTTGGTTAGCCGCGGAAGAGACGACGGACGGATCGCCGGTTTTTGTGTTTGTCTTCGGGGTCCATGATTATACAAAATATATACCAATGCACACTTGTCTAATCAACACATAAAAGAACATGCTAAGATCAGAAAATAAAGTTGTAAAATTTTTATACCTCACGATCTTCTACCGTATGTCCTATCCCCCTCGTGGACGACGTGTGGGTGAAGATCCTCCACGAGTAGAAGCCTTCTAGATCGCGTTCTTCCCTTCCTTGTTCGCTGCAAACAAATAGAAGAACAAAACAAAAACTCCTTTTTTCTAGAACTGGCCATTAATCAAAAGAGCTCGATGTAACTGCTGGCCAAGGAATGAATGGATGAGCGCCGGCCAACTTGTTGCAATCTTGCCGTCGGCCACCTAGAAGTTGGAGAAGTATCGGCCACCAAGGAGTGGGAGAAGCGCCGGCCACCAAGGAACAAAGGAGGAGGAAGAGGGCCGGCCAAAGCTAGGAGAAGGAAGGAGTGAGCGGCGGCCACCAAGGAGCAAAGGAGGAAACCCTAATCTACTTTCTTGTTGCCGCCCAAACCAAATCCAAAAACTCTAGCCGCCTAAAGCACTTGAGAGGCTAAACCCTATCCAATTGAACCCCCTCTTGCCGCCCAACCTAAGCCCTCTATTTATAGAATTGGGCTTAAGCCTCCTTTAATCTCCACCGTCGGATCTAGGGATTTAATCTCCACCGTCGGATCTAGGGTTTTATCCCAACCGTCGGATCTAGGGTTTCATCCCAACCGTCAGATCTAGGATTTCATCCCAACCTTCAGATCTAGGGTTTCACCCCAACCGTCGGATCTAGGGTTTTATCCCAACCGTCGAATCTAGGGATTTAATCCCAACCGTCGATTCTAGGGTTTCATCCTAACCATCGGATCTAGGGATTTAATCCCAACCGTTGGTTCTAGGGTTTCATCCCAACCATCGGATCTAGGGATTTATTCCCAACCGTTGGTTCTAGAGTTTTGTTTTACATCCTTGGATCTAGACTTCATGAGGATTATATTAGGCTACGATAGGGGCCATAAGGAGGAGTTGGATCTTGGCAACCCGATGGATCGGAACCACACAAACTTGATCCATCAATAATGTTCCATTCCACTAGAGGATCATCATTGAACTACCTCACCAACCCCCATAAATTAATATGGGCTCCATATATTATTTGTACATTCATCTCTCCGTGTTTAAGATATCGAATGTCCGTCAATTAATTGATTTACTGACCATCAATTAATTAACGTCTAACTCCTCGAGTAGTACCACTCATCCTTATCATCATGTTGACTAAGTCTACCAGCTGGGTTGACATGATGAACCTTATGAGCTCCTCAAGGGGACATCATCAACCTAATATATAGGACACGGTTTCCTCCTATAATCAACGACACACCATATAAATAATATCATTTCCCAACTTACCGGGCATATTGATTTAATCCATAAAAATCTCACCCTATGGTAAATCAAAGAAATAAATACTAAGTACATGTGCACGTTATTATATCGGGATTAAGAGCATGTACAACATAATATCTAAGGTCTGATTCAATTATGTAGTCAATAATTAATTGAATCACCTCTATGTCGGTCCTGCTCAATACACCTAAGTGTACTAGTGTAACTCTATGTTCAAGACAAAACAATACCAAGCTACACTACAACCATGCCAATGGTTTGTCCAAAACCATATTGGTTGTGAGCCTCTACTTATATTTTACAAGGGACTGATAACATGATCTTCTGTGCCACACCAAGCACCATGTTATCTAGAATGTAAAATATTAGACAATATGGACACACATATAATAAATATATAAAGTGCAAACAATGATCATGTGATTCTTATTCCAAAATAAAATGTTCATACAAAAAGAGCTAGGCTTTCAGTATACATTCCAATAATCTCCCACATATACTAAAAGACTATGCCATCATCACACTGCCATACATCTGATCCCCATGTCCTCCACATGCCTATCAAACGCTTTCGCTGGAAGGGCCTTAGTGAATGGATTCACCAGGTTATCCTCTGATGCAATTTTAGCGACAGCAACTTCTCCTCGCTTTACGATCTCTCATATAAGGTGGCACTTGCGCTCTATGTGTTTACTCACCTTGTGGGCTCGTGGTTCCTTCGAGTTTGCAACTGCACCACTGTTATCACAATAAATTGTAATAGTTCTGGGCAAACCAGGAATCACATTCAAGTCCATCAAGAAGTTCCTGAGCCATACAACTTCCTTGGATGCCTCAGAGGCTGCCACATACTCAGCTTCCATGGTAGAGTCCGCCACACATTTCTTCTTGACACTCCTCCATACTATGGCTCCACCTCCAAAAGTAAACACAAACCCCGAGGTAGACTTACTGTTGTCTCTATCTGATTGGAAATCCGAATCTATGTAACCTACAGGGACTAATTGATCTTCCCGGTAAACCAGCATATAATCCCTAGTCCTTCTCAGGTACTTCAATATATGCTTTACGGCAGTCCAATGTCCCTGTCCAGGATTACTCTGATATCTGCTAACCATGCCCACGGCAAAGCAGATATCTGGTCTCGTACATAACATAGCATACATGAGGCTTCCTACTGCCGAAACATAAGGAACCGCCTTCATGTCCTCTATCTCCTTTGATGTTTTGGGACACATCTCTTTAGATAAAGGAACTCAATGCCTAAAAGGTAGAAAACCTTTCTTGGAGTTCTGCATGGTAAAATGAGCAAGGATAGTGTCAATGTATGAAGCTTGAGATAAGCACAACATCCTTTTCTTGCGATCCCTTATTACCTTGATCCCAAGGATGTGTCCCACTTCTCCCAAGTCCTTTATGTCAAACTGTTTGGACAACGATACCCTTACGTCTGATAACACTTTGATATTGTTGCCAACTAACAAAATGTCATCTACGTATAGTACAAGAAACACCACTACGTTTCCGTCACACCTCTTGTATACACAAGGCTCATCCGGACTTTGAATAATCCATATGACTGGATTACCTCATCAAAGCGGATGTTCCAAGATCTAGAAGCTTGCTTCAATCTATAAATGGACCGATTAAGCTTACAAAAAATATGCTCTTTGCCTTTAGCAATGAATCCCTCTGGTTGCCGCATATAGATGTTCTTTTCAAGACTTCCGTTAAGGAAAGCTGTCTTGACATCCATCTGCCAAATCTCATAATCCATATGAGCACCTATAGATAACAGAATCCGGATAGACTTAAGCATAGTTATCGGTGAAAAGGTCTCCTCATAATCGATACCCACTTTCTGAGTATACCCTTTCGCATCAAGCCTAGCTTTGAAGGTCTAAACCTTCCCGTCTACTCCTCTCTTTGACTTGTAGATCCACTTGCATCCAATGACTTTTACACCATCAGGTGGTTCTACTAGCTCCCAGACCTGATTAGAATCCATAGATTCTATCTCTGAATTCATCGCTCTTTGCCAAGATACCGCAACTCTATCTTGGAGTGCCTCGTCATATATACAGGGATCAGGTTCATGTTCACAAGGGACTAAGTCCAAAGACTTTCTCAAAAACATGAATCTCTCGGGTTGTTTAACAACCCTCCCACTACGACGAGGTGCCTCCTGTGTATGCTCTGTGACACGCGGTGCAGTGACTTGTGGTATCTCTTCTTGTACCGGTGGTACTGAAGTCGTGACTTCCCCTGTCAACTCCTCAAGAACAATCCTACTCGTTGGCTTGTGGTTCGTCACATAGTCCTCCTCTAGAAATCTGGCATTTGTACTCACGATCACCTTCTGATCTCTAGGACTATAGAATAAACCACCCTTCGTTCCCTTACGGTAGCCAACAAACAAGCGTACTTCCGTACGAGATTCCAACTTACCAGCATCTCCCTTCACCACATGTGCTGGACTACCCCAAATCCGAATATGTCTTAGACTAGGCTTTCGCCCAGTCCACAACTCTGTGGGAGTAGAGGGTACTGCCTTAGATGGAACCAAGTTCAGAATGTGCTGCTGTTTCCAGAGCAAACCCCCAGAACGAGTCAGGTAACTCAGAATAACTCATCATAGATCTGGCCATCTCCATAAGAGTATTGTTCCTTCGCTCCGCCACACCATTCTGCTGGGGTGTGCCAGGTGCAGAAAATTGGGATTGAATCCCAGACTCTGATAAGTAACTCCTAAACTCTCCCAAGAGATACTCGCCACCACGATCAGATCGTAGTGTCTTGATACTTTTACCTTGACGGTTCTCCACATCAGCCTTAAATTCTTTGAACCTGTCAAAGCATTCAGACTTGCGGCGAATCAAGTAAATGTATCCATACCTTGAATAATCGTCTATAAAAGAGATGAAGTATTCAAAGCTGCCTCTAGCCTGGATACTCATAGGACCGCACAGATCAGAATGAACCAATTCTAACACATTTTTGGCTCTATACCCCTTGACCTTGAAAGGCCTCTTGGTCATTTTACCTTCCAAGCAAGATTCGCAGGTTGGGAGATCCTCCACCACTAATGAACCCAAAGGTCCATCAACTATCAACCTTTGAATTCTGCTTAGGTTAATATGACCAAGCCATAGATGCCAAAGATATGTCTGGTTCATTTACGAAGGTTCTTTTCTCTTATTAGACTTAGAAGATGAGTTATTTACTTCTATATGCATCGTGGGAGTTTTCGGTTCTAGAGTATATAAATTGCCAACCAATGTACCAGAACAGATAATCTCCCTATTTATTTTTATAACCACTTTGTCATTAAAAGAAACAGAATATCCATCCATAAACAATTTAGAAACTGAAATTAAATTCTTTCTAAAAGTAGGTACATAAAGACAATTTCTCAAAACCAAAACTTTATTTCTATTAAAAGATAAATAAACGTCTCCCACTGCAATAGCCGCCACCTTTGAAGCATTGCCCATGAAGATGGTAATCTCTCCCTCAGCTAGTCGTCGGGTTTCCTTGAACCCCTGCAAAGTATTGCAGACATGATCTGTGGCTCCTGTATCTACACTGTTAGTAATATATGAGAGATGTCCTAAGGCAATCGCCTTATGTATGAACCATTTATATGATAAATGAAGATTCACTATTTGAGTATACATGTTTAATGTATTTGATTGGATCTTAAACTCATTTACTGAATGTCCACGATACGATTCACACCATGAGAGAATTTGTGATTGGATCACAACTAGTGAGTATCTCTACATGTGTAATTGTGATGTATCGGAATTATCCCTAGTCGATGAATTGATGGATTTGGACACCATCAATTCTGTCGAGACTAGCACGAGGTATACTCCTTGGTGTATCCAAGCAGCTGATTCTCACTGGCTGGAGACATTGTGATGTCCGGAGTTAATCGTGGATCCTAGTTATGGTAACTAGTTCATTGGAGTGACCAGCCGTAAGACTTCATATGGTTCTCTGCATATATAGATATGTCAATGAAGTTCTTACTGTGTCTTAAGTACGATGTTCCTTTGACTTGCGGTATTCAAGTCATCTTGATCATGGAGACTTATGCTTTGACATCTTAAGCAAACATCTCTGAGGAGATGTGGACCCGGGATGATTGGGTATAAGTCGAAGTGATTGAAGGTGTTTGAATAGCCTATAAAGGATTCACCACTCCTTGCGAGGAGATGTATACCCATGGCCTCTCGTCGATTGTTACTAAAGTCTTTGGCCAAAGCATTACATGTTTAGAGTAAGGTACTCTTCGATACATGTGGAGTAACTAGAATCCGTAGGACGAGGAAATGATACTTGGGCTAGGTGTGACGTAGTCAGCCTAGTGGGGACTGACACAATAGACCATGTCCTGAACCAAGTGGGTATAAGATGAGTGAAGGGAATGGGGCACGATTCATTCAAGCTATTGAAGGGTTTCAGAAATAGTTCTGGATCAATCGTTGATCTTTTCGGTTAATTGGGGATCATGATGTACTACTAGGTGCCACTCATGATCGTTCTATAATTAATGGTTAATTATAGACGGCCAACATAAACCGAGAACCTATTTGGTCACACGCACAACGAGTGTAATCCAAAGGATTTAAAGCGAGCTTGAGAATGGGATTCTCGACCGAGAGAAACTATGTTTGGTTGGACAACATAAAGCATGAAATTGTTTGATCGCAATGGAAGCGTGGATGGGCCGTGTCTTATGAAGACATAATGGATGGACCAAAATGGTTTGGTTCTAATCCAATGGATGAGAATAAACCAAAGGGTTTGGTTTATTTTAAGCGAATGAACCAAAAGTTGGTTCGGTTCGTTTTAACTTAAAATAAACCATCATGGTTTGGTTTATTTTAACTTATCTTAATGGAGCGGGTTAACGGGCTTTATGGATATGATCCATTAACCATTAAGAGAATTAGTTCTCTATAAAATAGGGCTTAAACCCTAATCAAAAATCCAAGCCCTTGGTGTTGCCGCCCACCCCTTGAAGGAGTTTTTCGGCGCCAACCCTAGTGTGCCGCCGCCCAGCCCCTTGTGCCGCCTTCCAACTTGTTGCCGGCGACCAAGCTTCAGCCGGTGAACCTCCGGCGACCCTCCGGTGATCTCTTGTGGGTTCAGTGATAAGGTGAGCTCCACATCTCCTTTGGCCGGCCTCTATTCCTCCACCAAAAGCTGTCCAGTTTTTCTGGACAGCTTGTTTCTTTGTTGTCAGAGCGTCGTTTGGACGACGGTTAGTGCTCCGACAGCGGCTAACTTACCGGGGATTTGATCTCCGGTAATCCTCTGAGGTGGAGGACGAAGGATTCGTCAAACGGTTGACGAATACCTCTCCGGAGAATCGAGTTTTGAGGACTCGATTTTGGATCCGAATTTGGATTCGGATTGTGATCGTCTCTCGATCACGTCGTCTTCAACACGAGGCTAGTAACCCGTACGAAGACGAAGCTCATGGCTTAGCGAAGTCATCCTGAGGAGCTCGGCGTGGATACAGATAGAGACGATTCTTACGAGGATCGTTCCGGTTGATGCCGTTCCCGCTATACGTCATACGAAAGGTATAACGTAGATAAATTTCCTTTTATTGCAAATTTTAATTTACGGTTATGTCTACACTTGTTGTAATATGCATGCGTGTGTTGTGTGTGTTGTAATAAATATAGATTTATTAATTTTAATTGCTTCCGCTGTGCTCATGTTTACGAAACATGATCGAACACACACACGCCGCAGTGCCGGAAACCCAACATACACACCAGGCACTAGTAGATAACACCGCTAAACATGTTTCAACAACTAAACAAGAAGATATACCTCTGTTCTTTGGCGAGGACAGTCCGCCTTCCAATGTCCAGTCTGCTTGCAAGTGAAGCACTTGCCTTTCGGCTTCTTCACTCCTGCCTGAGGTCCCACTACCACTTTCTTCGCTCCACCTTGCTTCTTCTTCTTCTTACCTTTTGGTTTAGAAGAAGAAACCTTCTGAGCAACCATGGCTTGAGTGCTTTGATGAAAAAGCCCCTCTACAGCCTAGAGTTCTGTCAGAAGCTCCGCCAACGAATACAACCTCTTGTTCATGTTGTAATTGAGGCAGAACTGCTCAAAACTCTTAGGCAGAGACTGGAGAATGATATCGACCTGGGTTTCCCCATCGATCTCAGCTCCGAGGACTTCCATCTCATTAAGATGAGCCATCATCTTGAGAACATGTTCCCTAACGGGTGTTCCCTCGATCATGGTGGTCATCATCAAGTTTCTCATCGCCTTCTGTCTAGCCGCCCTACTCTGATGTCCGAAAAGTTCCTTGAGATTGAACATCATGTCATAAGCTGTAGCCATGGCCTGATGCTGATGTTGCAGCACATTTGACATAGATGCCAAAATGTAACACCGCGCCATCTCATCTGCCTTGATCCATTCCTTATAACGTTCTTTCTCTTTTTCATCAGAGTCATCGGTGGGCTTAGGAGGGCAGACCTCGAAGAGTACAAATTTGTACTCCTCCGCAGTTAAGACAATATCCAGATTTCTTTTCCAATCAATATAGTTTGGTCCAGTAAGTTTATTTTCTTATAATATCACAGCAAGTGGGTTGAAAGCCATTTGAAAAACCTAAGAATCACAATGATCAAAATATTAGATTTCAAATATTATTGATTCCTCAAAACAATAAAATTCCGAAATCAACCAACACCTCAAAACACCGAGAATATCGCATGCCATGATAGTGTGGACGTATACGAATTCTACATTTATAAGAGGAGGTTTTACCCATTAATTTTATTATCTTGTCAACCTTACTTTTTGACAAATAAAATTAATAGTTGGTTCCTCTTTAGCCCTACAAATAAAAGCAGTGACTCCGATGGGAAAGATACTTTTATTTGCATCTAAGTGTGCACCATTACACGATACTAAAAGAATTATTTCGGATTATGTGCCTTACCGATGGGGAAGTACACACGCTACTAAATAATTTCTTATAACCTTTATTTGACCTAGTGATCCGCAAACAAACCCATCCGATGGGGAGGAAGGCACTCAGAGCCAACGCGCAAGTTTGTTGGATCACACGTCAAATTGTAATGGAGGCCGCGGGAATTAATTAAAATTTTCCCTCTCCCACTTAGTCAATTGAAATTGAGGAATTTTAAAACATACACAACATGCATATAAAACAAATAAGGAATAAATATGGAAAAAAAATAGAATTTTTCCAACTATTATGGCATTGTTCTCCAATACGCATCCCGTCGTGTCGCCACCTAGTCCGCTCCATCTTTTTCTGTGCGCATGTCACCAAAGAGATCCTAGCCGAGATATATCATTTTAATTTACATCCATCGATCCTATACTCCACGAAGGAGTGTACAAATAATCTAGATCGAAAGTAAACTAAAATGAGCGGCTAAACAATGACGTATTTAATTACAAAAATTAAATACTAATCTAGCCTCGTCAACCCCGAGGATTCAAATAATATACATACAATCACACACAAAACAATGACATACAACCAAATAGCCATAATAGTCGGATCTTATGCCTGCAACCAAAAAGTTAGCCTACGCACATCCTACTATTATCCGACATACTCAATATATGATATGTGCATGAAAGTAACCGAATCCAAAACACACAAAACCGGAGACCGTGGCTCTGATACCACTTGAAGGGAGTTGCTTCGGAGGCTCATTGGCTCCAATGTCCCCGGATTAAAATTTTCAATAATGAAAGAATTAATCCGAATGGGATGAGTTTCCTTATCACAACCAATTCGTCGTCGTGATAATAACTTGAGTGATCGCTTGAACAAACTAGTTGTTAAAGCAACACAACTCATCTAGTTGGTTAGCCGCGGAAGAGACGATGGACGGATCGCCGGTTTTTGTGTTTGTCTTCAGGGTCCATGATTATACAAAATATATACCAATGCACACTTGTATAATCAACACATAAAAGAACATGCTAAGATCAGAAAATAAAGTTGTAAAACTTTTATACCTCACGATCTTCTACTGTATGTCCTATCCCCCTCGTGGACGACGTGTGGGCGAAGATCCTCCACGAGTAGAAGCCTTCTAGATCGCGTTCTTCCCTTCCTTGTTCGCTGTGAACAAAGAGAAGAACAAAACAAAAACTCCTCCTTTCTAGAACCGGCCACCAATCAAAAGAGCTCGATGTAACCGCCGGCCAAGGAATGAATGGATGAGCGTCGGCCAACTTGTTGCAATCTTGCCGCCGGCCACCTAGAAGTTGGAGAAGTGCCGGCCACCAAGGAGTTGGAGAACCGCCGGCCACCAAGGAGCAAAGGAGGAGGAAGAAAGCCGGACAAAGCTAGGAGAAGGAAGGAGTGAGCGGCGGCCACCAAGGAGCAAAGGAGGAAACCCTAATCTCCTTTCTTGTTGCCGCCCAGACCAAATCCAAAAACCCTAGCCGCCTAAAGCACTTGAGAGGAAAAACCCTAATCCAATTGAACCCCCTATTGCCGCCCAACCTAAGCCCTATATTTATAGAATTGGGCTTAAGCCTCCTTTAATCTCCACCGTCGGATCTAGGGATTTAATCTCCACCGTCGGATCTAGGGTTTTATCCCAACCGTCGGATCTAGGATTTCATCCCAACCGTCGGATCTAGGATTTCATCCCAACCTTCCGATCTAGGGTTTCATCCCAATCGTCGTATCTAGGGTTTTATCCCAACCGTCGGATCTAGGGATTTAATCCCAACCATCGATTCTAGGGTTTCATCCTAACCATCGGATCTAGGGATTTAATCCCATCCGTTGGTTCTAGGGTTTCATCCCAACCATCGGATCTAGGGATTTAATCCCAACCGTTGGTTCTAGGGTTTCATCCCAACCATCGGATTTAGGGATTTATTCCCAACCGTTGGTTCTAGAGTTTTGTTTTACATCCTTCGATCTAGACTTCATGAGGATTATATTAGGCTACAATAGGGACCATAACGAGGAGTTGGATCTTGGCCACCCTATGGATTGGAACCACACAAACTTGATCCATCAATGATGTTCCATTCCACTAGAGGATCCTCATTGAACTACCTAACAAACCCCCATAAATTAATATGGGCTCCATATATTATTTGTACATTCATCTCCCCGTGTTTAAGATATCGAATGTCCGTCAATTAATTGATTTACTGACCATCAATTAATTAACATCTAACTCCTCGAGTAGTACCACTCAACTTTATCATCATGTTGACTAAGTCAACCAGCTGGGTTTACATGATGAATCTTATGAGCTCCTTAAGGGGACATCATCAACATAATATATAGGACACGGTTTCCTCCTATAATCAACGGCTCACCATTTAAATAATATCATTTCCCATCTTACCGGGCATATTGATTTAATCCATCTAAATCTCACCCTCTTGTAAATCAAAGAAATAAATACTAAGTACATGTGCCCGTTATTATATTGGGATTAAGAGCATGTACAACATAATATCCGAGGTCCGATTCAATTATGTAGTCAGCAATAAATTGAATCACCTCTATGTTGGTCCTGCTCAATACACCTAAGTGTACTAGTGTAACTCTATGTTCAAGACAAAACAATACCAAGCTACACTACAACCATGCCAATGGTTTGTCCAAAACTATCTTGGTTGTGAGCCTCTACTTATATTTTACAAGGGACTGATAACGTGATCTTCTGTGCCACACCAAACACCATGTTATCTACAATGTAAAATATTAGGCAATATGCACACACATATAATAAATATATAAAGTGCAAACAATGATCATGTGATTCTTATTCCAAAATAAAATGTTCATACAAAAAGTGCTAGACTTTCAGTATACATTCCAACATCTACAAGTTTCGTTAGCACAGCGGAATATATATATGATAACAATAACGAAGCACAATCA
Source organism: Wurfbainia villosa (assembly GCA_025175895.1). NCBI lineage: Eukaryota > Viridiplantae > Streptophyta > Magnoliopsida > Zingiberales > Zingiberaceae > Wurfbainia > Wurfbainia villosa. The sequence continues at coordinate 49,969,595 of CM045999.1, read as the reverse complement.
CAAACACAATAACACGAAGATTTAACGTGGTTCAGAACCACACGGTTCCTACTCCACAGATCGAGCTCTAACGAGCTCTAGCGATGCCAATGCAATCACTAATCAATAAACTCCTTCTCGACAACAAGTCGGAGGCAGACAAACCTCGTACAAACATTTACAACAATAAACGAAAGAAATACAAGCAAATATAAGGGAAAATGTAAAGACACCTTTACAAACTAGGGTTTTGAGCGCTTGCTTGTCGGTTGCTTGGATGAGCTTGAAGGACCCTGAAATGCACCTGCAAATCGCCTTCAAATTGCCTCACCAAAACCCCCAAAGAATTGATGATGAAATCCTCCACGAGCTCCCCTTTTTATCTTGCATCGGGCTGGATTTCCGCCTATCAGTCGACTGCCATAAGTCCCCAGTCGACTGATGCCATTGTTGTCGTGAGACAACGACTCAATCCACGTCGGACAAGTTCGGACTCTTAGCGCATCGCCAACATTAGCGATCGCCGATCGCGCCGTAGCCGTAGCGATCGACTATGGGCGTTACATCCTCGACATTGGTGGCTCATTGCCGACCCTCGGCGATTGATCGGCCGATCGACCGATCTGCTCAAATGAGCGATCGCTGAGCATTCGACTCAAAGCGGCAGTCGAACTCAAGTCGACTCACGACAGTCGAACCGCCCATAATGCCAGTCAACTGCCAACCTCAAAAATGAGGTTTTAACTCAAGTATGGTGCCCCCATACTTACTAGACCACCGTTAGCCTTGACCTAAGCCTTCTTGCCACCTCCATCAGCCTCACGCCTCTCGGATCCCTCCAAGTCATCCATGACTTGTTCATCCATCGCGCTAGCCTCTAGGTGCTTCCGTCGGCTATGTCATGCTAACGGTGTCTACACCGCCAAGGCAGATTGGACTTACGCCGCCAAGACTCCGCTTGGACTTTACGCCGCCAACCATTGGACTTATGCTGCCAAGACTCCCACTTGGACTTTACGCAGCCAATATCAAACCCCTTGGACTTCTCATGCCAAGACTCAAGCTTGGACTTTCCCTTGCCAACCCATGTTGGACTTTTACATTGCCAAGACCCATGCTTGGACTTTTCCCTTGCTAACCTATGTTGGACTTCTCAAATGCCAAGACCATGCTTGGACTTTCCCTTGCCAACCCATGTTCGACTTTTACATTGTCAAGACCCTTGCTTGGACTTTTACATTGCCTAGTGTCCCACTTGGACTTTTCATGCCAAGTACTCAAGACTTGGACTTTACCAAATGTCAAGTGTTCCACTTGGACTTTCCATGCCAAGTACACAAGACTTAGACTTTCCCATGACAATTACATTGTCATATATTTTTGTCGAAACATCAAAACATCACTCGAGTCAAACTCGAGTCCTGGTCAATCGTGACCTGGGCCGATTGCACCAACAATCTCCCCCTTTTTGATTTTTGACAAAAACCAAACAAATCATTTGAGTTAGACCACTAACTCAAATCCCTTACCAATTATCCCAAATTGGTAAACACTCTCCAAATGTTCTCCCCCAAACATTCTCCCCCTTTTTGACTAACATCAAAAAGGTTTTCTCTCCAAGGAGGTTAATGTCTCATGTCCCAATGAGATCTTACAATCTCCCCCTTGATCCAAAAATAAATACCTAGGATGCCTACCATCTTCCTAGTGATAATTCACATATCACTCAAGAGAGGCAATCCTATACTCTCTCCCAATTTCCAAATTGGGTATCGAAACCTCATCAATTTTCTCAATTGATGATACTCTCCCAATAACTTCTCCTCTTCAAGTAGAAAAACACATCCATCATCCCAAGATGGATACCTCCCCCTAAAGGCTTGCTTCCCCTTGACCATTGCACCAACAATGTCCTTGGGAAGCCCCTAAGCCAATAGGAACTCTAAACCATCAAAATTAAGGTTTTAAGTTCAACATAGAACTTTCACTCACCCTAAATTTGATACTTTGACCTAACACAACTCCTAATCCATATACAATGGATTTTCACCCTTTATAATGCTTCCTAAAGCATATCCTAGGGTTATGAGTGATTAGGAGCCTTTTTCATAGCTGAACACGGGCTAAACAAACCTTGTTAACCCGAAATCAGACAATGACTTTGATAGTAATCACCGATCACACTATATCACCGATCGCCACATAAAGTAATGATCGATAGCTGAAATTTCTGAATTTCAACTATCAGAATCGAGATTTAGAAAAGCATAAGTAATTCTACGTAATTTGAAAAATCATAAAATTTCATACGTATATTACTTATAGTCATTACAATGGGTGAAAAATATTTGAAAATTATTTTACCCATAAAATAGTGAGTTTGATACAAAACTCAAAACCATTGAAATTTTCAATGTTTTGGCCCTATTTTGTATCAACTCTATCAATGGTGATTGCTATCAAAAGATAGACTTCACCAAGGTTTTCTAAATTGAATTTAAAATGATTTCAAAACCATGTCTTGGATTATATTCCTTTGGCTCTATGCACATGACTTATACACAAGCTTTCCTAATGATCCACTAATCATATAAGATGAGTTTGAGTTCATCTAGATGCAAAACCTATGCACCTTGAACTCAACTCATATCCTAGCATCTCACACGTATCTAGGGTGTATAAAATACACATACATGTCAATTTAATGTGAGATGTGGTTTTGTTCATCCTAATCTAGGGTTTCATGCATTTCCTAGGCAACCCTACTTGATTCCCTTATAAATGGGACTTCAAGTCATGCCATAGTCCTTAAATCAATTTCAACCAAATTGTCTTAAATGCATGAATGATTATGGCATTAGAAATGATATAAATAAGCATATGCTCATAATCATGATGTCATGGCATATGATATAAAACTAAGCATACATGACATTAACCTAAAACCTAAGCATACTCATGACATATAAAATCATAGAAATAGGCATGATGTACATGGCATATGGCAATCAAAGCATGGCATATAAAATATATAGGTATAGTAATACCTAAATTTTAATATTAATTGCCATTTGATATAATTAGATATATTTTGCCATATTATCATTAATCTCCCTAGTGTGCCAAAAAGCCAAAATGGCACACTAACCTCTAAACCTAAATTGTGCCAATTTAATTGATTTTTCTTAAATTTTAAAAATGCATTGGCACATCCTAAAATCTTTTAGGATATTAATTCAAATCTATTTCCAAGGTAACCATAACCTTGAAAATATCCTAAAGTGCCACCTTTACCATGGTTGAGTTAACTGCTCATCCAATCAAGGTTGGCACACCCTAACCCCATCTAGCGTGAATCAATCACGCTCTTAGGAACCCAAAACCGATTTGAGCTCCTAGGGTTAATTAGGTATTCCTTAGGGATAACCTCCCTAGATACCTTCCTAATGACCCTTCTAGGCTTATTAGCCTTGGTCATTTGGGTCTTACCTAGGTTGACTCTAGGGGTAACTCCCCCTGCAACCTTCTTAGTGGCCACCCTAGGTTTCCTAGAAATCTTAGCCACTAGGCACAAACTATGGTTACTCTTAGGGATAGCTTCCCTAGTAACTTTGTTCTTCTTAGACTTAGTTTGTGTTCCATAATCAAATGGAACACTATGGTAAGCCACCTTAGGCTTAGGTTTGTGACCCAAACCTTGCTTGCCCTTGGTTGACTTTCGACTTTGAGGTCCTAGATGTTGACATTGAGATCTAGACTTAGACTTTTGATCATTAGACCCTTTAAATTGAGTTTGTATATTCCTAAGGGTCTTTTCTAGTTTCTCAAGCCTTAACCTCAAGGCTTGGTTCTCCAATTCTAATTGCCCAATTTGTGAGTTTTGATTTAAACCATGGGCATTGTCCTTTCTAGGCATATGCCTAGTCCATTTAGGGTTAAAACCTATGTGTTCTTGTATTTTCCTAATAGATTCCTTAGGTAAGGTTTTTCTAGGGACATTAGTCCCAAATTTCTCCTTATTTTTTAAGTGGACCTTTTTAGCACCTAAACAAATATGTCTATTACTTCTAGCATGCTTTTCATGTACAATAGCAAGAGAATTAAATCTTCTAGCATGCTTTTGCCTATTAAATAAGGAAGGTGCATTATTGAAATATACCTTAGGGTTTGCCTTGGATGCTCCCCCTACATGTGTAGCTCCCTCTTTGGTCTTTTTGCTCCCCCTAGGACATTGATTCCTATAATGTCCTTTTGAATTGCACTTGAAGCATATGATGTGCTCCTTGCTTTTAGATGTTGGGGAACCGGCATCCTTGACTTTTGGTGCCGGTGGAGCTTTCCTAACCTTCTTTGGGCATTTGCTCTTGTAATGCCCAAATTCCCTACACTCAAAACACATGATATGATTTTTATTAGAAATTGATGTGTTTGAGTTACCTAGGGTCATGGCGGAAACTCGAGCTTGCTCTTCCTCTTGACCGGAAGTAGAGGCTTCTTCTTGACTTGACTCTTGCTCCGAAGTGGATGGTCTAACTTCCTCCCCCTCAATCCTAGAGGTGGAGGTCTCTTCCAATTCTTTCATCTCCTCTTCCACTGATTTAGAAGTTGATTCCTTATCAACCTCTGAATCCCCACTTTCTTGTGAGGATGACCTTTCTCCTTCTTGAGCCATGGATGGTTCTTCATAGAGCTTGGCTAAATTTTCCCATAGCTCCTTGGCGCCTTGAAATTCACCTAAACTAGATAAAATGTCATTAGGTATTAAATCTTCTAAGAGCTTTATTACCTTGATTTCGGTCTTGAACTTGAGACGTTGCTCTCGTGTCCACTTCTTCAATTTCAAGACGTTTCCGTTTTTGTCCCGAGGAGGTTCAAAGCCTTCTACGAGGATGAACTGATCCTCTATATCCATCATCAAGAACGTCTCCATTCTTGATCTCCATGCCCAAAAGTCTTCTCGATCATATGGAGGTGGAGTGTTGATGACCCATCCAAGCTTGTCTTGGAATTCCATCTTCTTCCTCTAGCGTGCTCCCTTGGTTGTTAAACTCAGAAGAGCAGCCTCGCTCTGATACCACTTGTTAGAAATTTGACGCCGTTAGAGGGGAGGTGAATAGCATTTGACCGTTCGTAGATGGAATTCGATCGTGTGTTCGTGTCTACAAGTTTCGTTAGCACAGCGGAATATATATATGATAACAATAACGAAACACAATCACAAACACAATAACATGAAGATTTAACGTGGTTCGGAACCACACGGTTCCTACTCCACAGATCGAGCTCTAACGAGCTCTAGCGACGCCAATGCAATCACTAATCAATAAACTCCTTCTCGACAACAAGTCGGAGGCGGAGAAACCTCGTACAAACGTTTACAACAATAAACGAAAGAAATACAAGCAAATACAAGTGAAAATGTAAAGAACACTATACAAACTAGGGTTTTGAGCACTTGCTTGTCGGTTGCTTGGATGAGCTTGAAGGACCCTGAAATGCACCTGCAAATCTCCTTCAAATTGCCTCACCAAAACCCCCAAAGAACTGATGATGAAATCCTCCACGAGCTCCCCTTTTTATCTTGCGTCGGGCTGGATTTCCGCCTATCAGTCAACTGCCATAAGTCCCCAGTTGACTGATGCCACTGTTGTCGTGAGACAACGGCTCAATCCACGTCGGACAAGTTCCAACGGGACACTTGGCAGTAGACTACCAACATTGGCGATCATCGGCGCCAGCGAGCCGACCGGTCGGCTCACGAGCATTTATATGCTCGACATTGGATCGGCGGTCATGCCGACCCTCGGCGATCGCTTGCCGACACCAGTCGACTTCTCCAATGAGCAGTCGACTGCCAGAGCATTTCCATCTCTAAACTCGCAGTCGAACTCAAGTCGACTGACGGCAGTTGAACCGGCCATAATGCCAGTCGACTGCCAACCTCAAAAATGAGGTTTTAACCCAAGTATGGTGCCCCCATACTTGCTAGACCACCCTTAGCCTAGACCTAAGCCTTCTAGCCACCTCCATCAGCCTCACGCCTCTCGGATCCCTCCAAGTCATCCATGACTTATTCATCCATCGCCCTAGCCTCTAGGTGCTTCCGTCGGCTATGTCATGCTAACGGTGTCTACACTGCCAAGGCAGATTGGACTTACGCCACCAAGACTCCTCTTGGACTTTACGCCGCAAACCATTGGACTTATGCTGCCAAGACTCCCGCTTGGACTTTACGCAGCCAATATCAAACCCCTTGGACTTCTCATGCCAAGACTCAAGCTTGGACTTTCCCTTGCCAACCCATGTTGGACTTTTACATTGCCAAGACCCATGCTTGGACTTTTCCCTTTCCAACCCATGTTGGACTTCTCAAATGCCAAGACCATGCTTGGACTTTCCCTTGCCAACCCATGTTGGACTTTTACATTGCCAAGACCCATGCTTGGACTTTTACATTGCCAAGTGTCCCACTTGGAATTTTCATTCCAAGTACTCAAGACTTGGACTTTACCAAATGCCAAGTGTTCCACTTGGACTTTCCATACTAAGTACACAAGACTTGGACTTTCCCATGACAATTACATTGTCATATGTTTTTGTCGAAACATCAAAACATCACTCTAGTCAAACTCGAGTCATGGTCAATCGTGACCTGGGCCGATTGCACCAACAATATCATTAGCATTTTCCTCAGTATCATCAGTCTTATCAGTAGGACAGGTATAATTCAAACTTTTGTTCATCTTTTCTTAATTTTGATTCAGATTTTAGGTATGGGCATACACCACTCTATGTTCCTAAGCAGTCTCAGTGCTATCCACCCCTATCATCTATAGATACGTACATGCCCAGTTGGGGTGATCAATAAAGTCACAGTTATAGAGAAGCACATCAGGAAGAGGCTCAGACTTTTTTAGCTTATCAGAGTCCATTGGGATTTCAAGACGACACAGTGTGTGATGGACTACAACCATTCCAACAAGCTAAGTCAATTACAGAGACACTAGAAAATCTAGGAGCATTGATGCAGCAGTAGATGCAATAGATGCAACAACAATATCAACAACAACAAGAAAGGATAAAGAATATGCAAATCCAGCTGGATCTAATTGCATTATCCATTAGCCAAACACAAGCACAAGAGTTCATGCAGCCTCCATCAGAGACCATTTATATGGAGATCGACGAGCTTAGGGAGATGGATTGTGGAGTGAGTGACAGGGATGTCTATGATGCAGCTACTCCATAGGACTCCTATGAATCTTCATGCTGTGATGCTATTGTGGATACTGATGGATGTGAATTTGTAGATGAAGTTGCTATTATGGAAGATGATGTGGATGATGATACTAGCAGCTTAGATTTACTCTGTAATGTTGTTTGTGCCCTATATTATTCTGAAGAGGAGCAGTTTCTAGATACCAGTGCCCAGACTTGACAGCCAAACCAGAAGTTAAGTGAGACAGTGGCGACAAGCAATTCTGATGAGCTGATTCCCATGGAAGTGGTGGATAGCTGGAGGCCCCCAGGCTAGACACTTCCATCTCAGCCAGATTCTCCAACACCTCTGCTGATGAAGGCCCTGACATTCCATACAATAATCCAGCCCTAAGGCTGGACACTTTTCGTGAATCTCCTCCGACCGCCAGAGACTACATGTGAGAAGGTGATCCTATTGGAGAAAGCAACACAATACTATCATGATCACACCATGAAGGCGCTCACCCCCATTCATTCCATCTCACTCCCGGCATGGATGCTTACACTGAATCTTCTTCAACCACTAAGACGGAATTTCTCTCGGAGCACTCCACTGTTTAAGTGGCTTCTCTTACTGAACCTTCTCCAACCACCACAACTTCAAGGAAGTTTTCTCCATCTCACCTCTTTTCTTTTTCTTTGTATATATATCTCTTTTACTTCATTTGTTTTTGTTTTGTTGGGATTTTCAAATAAATTTCCTATGCATTCCTTTATATCATCTTAGAAGTCGTGAAAGCTAGTTAAATTTGATTGCCGAGTTTCAGGGATTTATTGAATTGAATGAATTATTTGATTGCATGTGGTTACTACTTGGTGATGGATTCTATGTTGATAGACTGAGTTGATTAATTTTGTTTAATTAGTGAGGATTGAACCTATTTTTATTGCTTGTGTGTGGTGCACTTGTGGTTATTGTAACTCTAGAACTTGCTTTGATTCTTTCGAGACTACACAACCATAGGTTTGCATAATTACTATGAAGGCAATCACATTTGTTTTCCTTCACTTCTTTTATCGCCACATGCTTATTGAATAACATTCTAGTCATTTATCATTAAATTTTTTCTTTCCTTCCTTTACTTTCTTCTCTATTTCTATTTCTGGATGTGGAATACTTGGGTGATCCATGATGAGTGTTTTGCCTAGGATGGATAAAAATTTAAGTGTGGGGGAGAGACTAGTTCAAGAGAATTTAGTGTAAGCATAGGCAAGTCATGCTTGATCACCATGAGCTAGCCATGTTTTTTATGTTTTTAGCCGAGTTTGATGTTGGAGCATAGGGAAGTGCACTACATGTCAGAAAAAAAGTTTGAAATAAAAAAGGAAAAAAACTGAAAAAAAAAAGTTGAAAACAAAAGTTTGAAAAAAAAAGATGAAAAAAAAGTTGAAAAAAAAATTAATTGGGTGGCCATGAAATAAAAAAAAGTATTGTGAAAATTTTGACATGTGGTGCCATTCATTTTTTTATTCATGTGTGATAGTATCTTTGTTAGTGACATCCCTTGTTGCAACTATTGAAAGATCTATTGTATATCATGAGTAGATTTGTATCGAAGTATGTGATAAGGGTTGTTTACATGTTTATTGGGTTCGAAGAAAAATTTTTAGGGCAATGCTTTCTTGTACTCATCTATGTAGTATTCCAGTATTTCCATATCTTCTTCTTGCATTTCTTTAGCTATTTCATTTCTTATCTTTCTTTTCTTTCACAGATATTGTCATTTTCCTTTTATTCATGTTTCCCTTACATTCTTAATAAGCTTTCAGTGATTGTGCATTCTTATTTGTATATAGTAGTGAAGGTAGAAGAAAAGCAAGCATATGGTAGTTCATAAACCATGAGTAGCTTGAGTGAACTCTACTATTACATGCTTATGAGAGCGAGAGAAACCACCACTTACCTTATGAGGCTTAATTATTCTTAGTCTATTCATGATGGATTGAAGTCACCATGTTTGTTAACCTATGTAAGATTTGAGTCCATGATTGCTTGAGTCTTTGAGATTTGACAATCCTAGGTAATTTTCTTTCACGATCTTCTATGTATGCTTGGGAATTGCTAGGGAAATATATCTTCAATTTGTTTTTAGTTTTATTTACTTGCTCGGGACGTGCAAGAATAAATGTGGGGGAATTGATAACTACCATTTTGTCGGGTTATTTTGGTCCTTAATATCACTATTTTAATCCTCTCAGGTGTTTAATTGTTGATTATTTGCATGTTTTATGAGTTGGATATATTTTTTGACCTTAGTGTAAATTTTCTTAAAATTTGGACTTATATGTGAATTTTATCTTTGTTTGTAGGAGATCAGATCTGAGCTATATGGACCATCCGATGCAAGCGGCTAGATTCTGAGCCATTTATCCAGATTTGGAGAGATCCGGTTGGTACATTTAAATATGGGCATCTTATCCTTTCATCCAGATTCGGTCAATCGTGATTATCTATTCAGATGGATCAGATCCATCCATCCAAAGTTGGAGTGATTTCAGCCGTTGGATGCACAACTAGCTTATGGATTCATTAAGGAAATCAAAACCTAGCTCTAATGGGTGGCTGAGAATAGATGACCAATTGATCGGACGACTGCTAAAATGAAGCATATAAATCCAACATTTTCCCATTGCTCCTTCTTCATCACGCAGCGCACAGAGACTTCATCAGCTCCATCGCGCGACGCCGATGTCTCCCTTCTCCTCCCACACTCAAGCACCTCCGGCCATCCACTTCCTCCACCAAGGCCGGAAGTGGTATCTTCCATCACCTTCCCTTTCACGCGCGAGGAGCCGGCTTCAGCCCCTTCTTCTCCCACAATCACCCGACGCCTCTGCCATCTTCACTGCCCCGAGCTCTGTTGCCGTCGATCACCGGAGTGAAGGGTGGGGAAACTTCACTTCCCACATCAACTCGGTCGCTTGTTCATGGCGATCCCTTCTATGTCCCTTGATAAAAAAAATTTATCCTTGACAAGGAGGGATTACCCAAGCTACCGTTTCATCATCGTGCTATTCGATTAGAGTGGTTACTTGAACAAACTTATTGTTCAAGCAACCAACTTCTATTCTACGATTAGCCACGGAATAGACGATGTACGGATCACCGGTTTTTGCATTTGTATTCGGGGTCCAAGTAAATTAAGCCACAATCCACACATACAATATTCAAAGAAATAAACAAGGAAAACAAAACAAGATTTATACCTCTCGATCTTCTATTGTATGTCCTCCCTCCATTTGGACGTCGTGTGGGCGACGATCTTCCAAAAGTCGAAGCCTCCTAGATCACCAATCTTCCTTTCTTTGTTCACCTTGAACAAAGGAAGATTATAAAACAAAACTCTACTCTATCTAGGACTAACCAACAAGCTCCAAACTTGAAGCTTGCCGCCGGCCCAAAGAGAGTTGAAGGTGGGCGCCGGCAAAGAGCTCCAAGGAACCACCCTTACTCTTGTTTTCACTGGCCAAGGATGAGAGAAAGAAGATTGGATGCTCGCCAAGGAGAGAAGAAGCAAGTTGGGTGCTGGCCAAGGAGAAGAGAAAGGAATCCTTGCCGCCCAAGGATTCCCCTAAACCCTAGGCGCCCATGCCTCCAAGCCCTAGCCGCCCAAACCCTAATCTCCAATCCTATATCCTTGCCGCCCACCCTAGGAGCCTTATTTATAGAGTTGGGCTCAAGCCTGCTTTTAATCTCCATCGTCGGTTCTAGGGATTTATTCTCAACCGTCGGATCTAGAGATTTAATCTCAACCATCGGATCTAGAGATTTAATCTCCACAGTCGGATCTAAAGATTTAATCTCTACCTTTGGATCTAGAGATTTGATCTCCACCGTCGGATCTAGAGTTTCATTTTCAACCATTGGATCTAGGCTCCATGAGGTTTTAATAGGCTACAATAGGGACCATGAGGAGAAGTTGGATCTTGGCCACCCAATGGATCAAGCCCACATAAAGTCCGATCGATAAATGATAATCCATTCCACTAGAGGATTATCATTGATCTACCTCACCAACCCCCATAAGTTAATATGGGCTCCGTATATTATTTGTACATTTTTCTCCCTGTGTTTAAGATATCGAATGTCCGTCGATTAATTAATTTACTGAAAATTAATTAGTCAACATCTAACTCCATGAGTTGTACCACTCAACCTTATCATCATGTCGGACCAAGTCCACCTACAGGGTTTACATGATGAACCTTATGAGCTCCTCAAGGGGACATCATCATCCTAATATAGATAGGACATAGTTTCCTCCTATAATCAACAGCACACCATATAAATAATATCATTTCCCAACATACAGAGCCTATCGATTTACTCTATAAATCTCGCCTATTGGTAAATCAAAGAAATGAATACTAAGTATATGTACCCGGTATTATATCGGGATTAAGAGCATGTACAACATTAATCTAAGGTCCGATTCAATTATGTAGTCAGCAATAAATTGAATCACTTCTATGTCGGTCCTGCTCAATACATAAAAAGTGTACTAGTGCAATTCTATTGTCAAGACAAACCAATACCAAATTACACTACAACCATTGCAATGGTTTGTCCATGACCATCTCGGTTGTGAGCCTTTACTTATACTTTACAAGGAACTGATAACATGATCTCCCATGTGACACTACACACCATGTTATCTACAATGTAATGTATTAGACAAATATACATAACCTTAAATATGTAAACAATGATCATGTGATTCTTATTTCAAAATAAAGCTGTTCATACAAAAGATAGACTTTTCAGTATATATCCCAACATGGAGTGGGGATTCCCCTCCAGTATCATCTCATTCATCCGACCAGTGACTCAAGCGCCATCACCATAACCCGTGACCATCTCCACCGATTGCGCTAGCTCCTTCATATGTTGTCGGTTTCAGCTCGTCGGCCAAATTCAAATTTTTTTTCTTACAATTTCCAGCTTCTATTTCAGTTTCGGTTGACTGTTTGGCTGTTTAGTTTGTGTTGAATCATTGTAATCAATTTCACTTCCATGTTTTGAATTGCACATATTTAGGTTAATTTGTTTCATGCACATGTAGTGTTTGGTCAAATGCTTCTTAGAGTAATTAGGTTGTAGTTCATTAGGTTAGATTCAGTTGCAAGTTTTGATTATGTCATTTGGTTGTTAGTTAAATCATTTCTTCCCTTGAGCCCTAGCAACCACCTCCACCATCCTTCCATCCAGTTTCTTCCACGAATTCGAGGAGGAACCACTTCATCGAAAGATTTCGGCGACATCTTCCATCCCATAGGTCATCCACCTTCTACTTTGGATTCGAGGAGGAGTTCCACACCGACGATAATTCTTCGAGCTCAACCCGATCCGCGAGAGTTCGAAGCATCCATCAAACTACTGGATTCAGGAGTTTGCACCATCCCCCATCCACTATCGTTTGCAGAGTCTCGATCGAGCTTCGTCGGACTTAGCTGGAGGACCTTGTTCATTCACCGGGCCTATCTTGGGTTGATTAGATCATTTAGTTTATCTTCCAGTTTTTATTGCTTTAATTCCTACACTGTTTGATTTAATTGTCACATGTTAGTTTAGACTTTTGATTACCTTGCAACAGTAGGATTTGTCTTTTAAAACCCAAATCCCCATCTTCAATAGAAAACCCAAAGCAATAATTAGTGATCATAAGTTTACTATTCTGTCGATTACACTCGTTGGGAAACGATCCGGGCCATCCACTATGCTATATTAGTGTAGTTAGGGGGTTCCGTAATTAATTTGAAATGGTACCACGACACAAATACCGTGCACATCATATTTGTGTCATGGTACCATTTCAAATTAATTATCGAACCCCCTAACTACACTAATATAGCATAGTGGATGACCCGGATCATTTCCCAACGAGTGTAATCGACAGAATAGTAAACTTAAGATCACTAATTATTTGTTTGGGTTTTCTATTGAAGAAGGGGGTTTGGGTTTTAAAAGACTAATCCTACTGTTGCAAGGTAATCAAAAGTCTAAACTAACATGCAATAATTAAATTAAACAGTGCAAGAATTAAAGCAATAAAAATTGGAAGATAAACTAAATGATCTAATCAAGCAGACAGGCGATCTGATCCTCAGACTAAGTCGACAAGCTCGATAGAGACTCATAATGGCGATGGATGGGGGATAAATCTTGAATCATTAGTTTGATGGATGCTCCAAACTCTGGCAGATTTGGTTGAGCTCGAAGAAGTGTCGTTAGGGTGGAACTCCTTGAATCTGATGGAGAAGGTGGATGAGCTGTGGGATGGAGGATGTCGCTGAAATCTCTCGATAAAGCGGTTCCTCCTCGAATCCATAGAGGAAATGGGATGGAAAGAAGGTAGAGGCAGTTGCTAGGGCTAAAGGGAAGAAAAGATTTAACTGACAACCAAATGACATAATCAAAGCTTGCAACTAAATCTAACCTAATGAACTACAACCTAATTACTCTAAGAAGCATTTAACCAAACACTACATATGCATGAAACAAATTAACCTAAATACGTGCAATTCAAAACATGGATGTGAAATTTATTATAACCATTCAATACAAACTAAACAACCAAAAAGTCAATCAGAACTGAAACAGAAGCTGGAAATTGCAAGAAAAAAAATTGGAATTGGTGCTGATCGGAGCTGGAAACCAACGCTGCCGTGAAGGAGCTGGCCGCAAACATGGAGATGGCTACCGGAGCTATGGTGATGGCTGTCGGAGCTGCTGGTCAGATGGAATGAGATGATACCGGAGGTGAATCCACACTCTGGTGATCGGTGGTGACAGAGCTCGGGACGGTGAAGATGGCAGAGGCATCGGGTGATTGCGGGAGAAGAAGGGGGTGAAGCCAACTCCTCACGCATGAAAGGGAAGGTGATGTAAGAGACCACCATCGTCCTTGGCAGAGGAAGTGGATGGCCTATGGTGCTTGGGTGTGGGAGGAGAAGGGAGACGTCGGGGTCGCATGATGGAGCGGATGAAGTCTCTGTGCGCTGTACGATGAAGAAGGAGCGATGGGAAAATGTTGGATTTATATGCTTCATTTTAGCAGCCATCCGATCAACTGGTCATCTAATCTCAGCCACCCATTAGAGCTAGGTTTTGATTGCATTAATTAATTCATAAGCTAGTTGTGCATCCAATGGCTGAAATCACTCTAACTGTGGATGGACGAATCTGATCCATCTGAATAGATAATCACGATCGGCCGAATCTGGTCCAGATCTAAATGTATGGACCGGATCTCTCCAAATCTAGAAAATGGCTAAGAATCAAGCCGCTTGCATCGAATGGTCCATATCGCTCAGATTCGATCTCCTACAAACAAAGATAAAATTTGCATATAAGTCTAAAATTTAGAAGAATTTACACTAAGATCCAAAAATATATCCAACTCATAAAACACGCAAATAATCAACAATTAAACACAAGAGAGTATTAAAATAGTGATATTAAGGACCAAAATAACTCGACAAAATGGTAGTTATCAATGATTCATCTTAATCTCATTTTCTTCATGCGTTCTTGTCTATAAAGAGTTAGTCTGTAGCAGCAATAAAAGACAAACAAAAATAAGATACAAACGAACAATAAATCATTTTTATATGGTTCGAAATCCTCGATTCCTACACCACAACCTAGCTCCAACGATAGTCCCACTATCACTTTCTCATTCTCGAAAACCTTTCGAAGGTTGGGAACCTCATACAACCTGTTATTTTACAACAAATACAACTAAATACAAGTGTAAAAAAGATAAAATTAAATACAATAATAAGAACACATTACACAAAGGAATTTTTACTTGATCGCTGTTTGATTACTTTGGAATGCCTTGCAAGGTTTGGAATGCAGCAACAACTCCCCTTCAAAGTCTCCAAGAACAGGTCACTTCAAATTATTGGTGCAATCAGCCTAGGTCAAGATTTACCAAACTCGAGTGAGACTCAAGTTGAGTTTCGATGTTTGACAATATGATTAGAGGTAAAGGATGGGGTGAGGGAGATTGTCGGTGCAATTAACCTCTGGTTGACCAAGCTTGAACAGGACTCGAGTTGGAGTTGTAGGGAGTTGCTTCGGAGACTCATTGGCTCCCATGTCCCCGGATTAAAATTTTCACCAATGAAAGAACTAATCTGGATGAGATGAGTTTCCTTAGCACAACCTATTCATCGTCATGCTAACAACTTGAGTGATCGCTTGAACAAACTAGTTGTTCAAGCAACACAACTCTTCTAGTTAGTTAACCGCGGTGGAGACGACGGATGGATCGCCGATTTTTGTGTTTGTCTTCGGGGTCCATGATTATACAAAATATATACATACGCACACTTGTATAATCAACACATAAAATAACATGCTAAGATTAGAAAATAAATTTGTACCACTTTATACCTTACAATCTTCTACCGTATGTCCTATCCTCCTCGTGGACGACGTGTGGGCGAAGATCCTCCACGAGTAGAAGCCTTCTAGATCACGTTCTTCCCTTCCTTGTCCTCTAGGAACAAAGAGAAGAACCAACAAAATCTTTCCTTTCTAGAACCGGCCACCAAGCAAGGGAGTTTGATGCAACCGCCGGCCAAGGAACAAAGGGATGAGCGCCAGCCAACCTTGAAGAGAGGTTGCCGCCGACCACCTAGAGGTTGGAGAAGCACCGGCCAGCAATTGTTGGAGGACCGCCGGCCACCAAGGATCAAAGGAGAAGGAAGAGGGCCGGCCAAAGCTTAGAGAAAGAAGGAGTGAGCACCGGCCACCAAGGAGAAAAGGAAGAAGATGGGCGCAGGCTTCTTGTCCAAGAGTTGTCGCCCAAAACTTTTCTTCCAAACCCTAGCCGCCCAAACTAAAACCCTAACTCCAAAATTGAACCTATTTTGCCACCCAACCTAAGCCCTCTATTTGTAGAATTGGGCTTAAGCCTCCTTTAATCTCCACCGTCGGATCTAGGGATTTAATCTCCACCGTCGGATCTAGGATTTTATCCCAACCGTCGGATCTAGGGTTTCATCCCAACCGTCGGATCTAGGGTTTCATCCCAACCGTCGAATCTAGGGTTTCATCCCAACCGTCGGATCTAGGGATTTAATCCCAACCATCGATTCTAGGGTTTCATCCTAATCATAGGATCTAGGGATTTAATCCCAACCGTTGGTTCTAGAGTTTTGTTTTACATCCTTGGATCTAGACTTCTTTAGGATTATATTAGGCTACGATAGGGACCATAACGAGGAGTTGGATCTTGGCCACTCGATGGATCGGAACCACACTAACTTGATCCATCAATGATGTTCCATTCCACTAGAGGATCATCATTGAGCTACCTCACCAACCCCCATAAATAAATATGGGCTCCATATATTATTTGTACATTGATCTCCCCGTGTTTAAGATATCGAATGTCCGCCAATTAATTGATTTACTGACCATCAATTAATTAACATATAATTCCTTGAGTAGTACCACTCAACCTTATCATCATGTTGACTAAGTCAACCAGCTGGGTTTACATGATGAACCTTATGAGCTCCTCAAGGGGACATCATCAACCTAGTATATAGGACACGGTTTCCTCCTATAATCAACGGCACACCATGTAAATAATATTATTTCCCAACTTACCGGGCATATTGATTTAATCCATTTAAATCTTACCCTTTGGTAAATCAAAGAAATAAATACTAAGTACATGTGCCCGTTATTATATCTGGATTAAGAGCATGTACAACATAATATCTGAGGTCCGATTCAATTATGTAGTCAGCAATTAATTGAATCACCTCTATGTCGGTCCTGCTCAATACACCTAAGTGTACTAGTGTAACTCCATGTTCAAGACAAAACAATACCAAGCTATGCTACAACCATGCCAATGGTTTGTCCAAAACCATCTTGGTTGTGAGCCTCTACTTATATTTTACAAGGGACTGATAACATGATCTTCTGTGCCACACCAAGCACTATGTTATCTACAATGTAAAATATTAGACAATATGCACACACATATAATAAATATATAAAGTGCAAACAATGATCATGTGATTCTTATTCCAAAATAAAATGTTCATACAAAAAGAGCTAGGCTTTCAGTATACATTCCAATAATCTCCCACTTATACTAAAAGACTATGCCGTCATCACACTGCCATACATCTTATCCCCATGTCCTCCACATGCCTATCAAACACTTTCGCTGGAAGGGCCTTAGTGAATGGATCCGCCAGGTTATCCTCTGATGCAATCTTGGCGACATCAACTTCTCCTCGCTTTACGATCTCTCGTATAAGGTGTTACTTGTGCTCTATGTGTTTACTGTAGAAGATTTGACGCCGCTAGAGGGGGGGTGAATTGCGCGTGTTCCGTTCGATGATGGAATTCGATCATGATCGTGTCTACAAGTTTTGTTAGCGCAGCGGAAATAGAAAAGTAATAACGATAACGAAATACACAACACGCTAACACAATGATATAACGTGGTTCGGAACCACACAGTTCCTACTCCACGGATTGGGTTCGTACGAACCCTAGCGATGCCACAAACACCACTAATCAATAAACTCCTTCTCGACAACAAGTCGGAGGCGGAGAAACCTCGTACAAATGTTTACAACAATAAACAAGTAAATACAAGCAAATACAATATGAAATACAAATGCAAGTAAAGGAAAAACACTTTACAAGAGCTTTGGATTGCTTGATCTTTGATTGCCTTGAACTAGCTTTGAAGGACTGGAAAGCACCAACTTCCCCCTTCAATTTCGCTCAAGAAAATCGTTGTCTTTTCCTCCATCACGAGCTCCTTATATAGCTTCAACCTGTGTTGGAAAAGGTTGATCAGTCGACTGCTCGGGACCATCAGTCGACTGATCACACTGTTGCTATGAGACAACAATGTAATCCACGCTGGAAAAATCCAACGGCTAGGACATCAGTCGACTGATCATGACCATCAGTCGACTGATGAGCCATCACTCGACTGCTCGTCTCAGCAGTCGAGTGAGACTCCATTCTGTGGCTGAAAATCCGAGCATCAGTCGACTGATAACATAATCGATCATTGCTGATCCATCGATCGGCCCGCTACGGTGGCGATCATTGCTCCACTTCCCGCAATCAAACCCTAGTTGACTCAGTCCAGTCGACTGCCACATGGCATCAGTCGACTGACACACCTCAAACATGAGGTTTTAACCGAAATATGGTTCCCCCATACTTGCTAGACCACCCTTAGACTAGACCTAAGCCTTCTAACCACCTCCTTCAGCCTCACTCCTCTCGGATCCCTCCAAGTCATCCATGACTTGTTCATCTATCGCGCTAGCCTTCAGGTGCTTCCATCGGCTATGTCATGCTAACGGTGTCTACACCGCCAAGGCACTTTTGGACTTACGCCGCCAAGATTCCGCTTGGACTTTACGCCGCCAACCATTGGACTTATGCTGCCAAGACTCCCGCTTGGACTTTACGCCGCCAATATCAAACCCTTGGACTTCTCAAATGCCAAGACTCAAGCTTGGACTTTCCCTTGCCAACCCATGTTGGACTTTTCATGCCAAGAACTCAAGACTTGGACTTTACCAAATGACAATTACATTGTCATATGTTTATGTCGAAACATCAAAACATCACTCGAGTCAAACTCGAGTCCTGGTCAATCGTGACGTGGGCCGATGCACCAACATTTACTCGCCTTATGAGCTCGTGGTTCCTTCGAGTTTGCAACTGCACCACTATTATCACAATAAATTGTGATAGTTCTGTGCAAACCAGGAATCACATCCAAGTCCATGAAGAAGTTCCTGAGCCATACAGCTTCCTTGGTTGCCTCAGAGGCTGCCACATACTCAGCTTCCATGGTAGAGTCCGCCACGCATTTCTGCTTGACACTCCTCCATACTATGGCTCCACCTCCAAAAGTAAACACAAACCCTGAGGTAGACTTACTCTTGTCCCTATCTGATTGGAAATCCGAATCCGTGTAACCCACATGGACTAATTGATCTGCCCGGTAAACTAGCATATAATCCCTAGTCCTTCTCAGGTACTTCAATATATGCTTTACCGTAGTCCAATGTCCCTGTCCAGGATTACTCTGATATCTGCTAACCATGACCACGGCAAAGCAGATATTCAGTCTCGTACATAGCATAGCATACATAAGGCTTTCTCCTGCCGAAGCATAAGGAACTGCCTTCATGTCCTCTATCTCCTTTGATGTTTTGGGACACATCTCTTTAGATAAAGGAACTCCATGCCTAAAAGGTAGAAAACCTTTCTTGGAGTTCTGCATGCTAAAACGAGCAAGGATAGTGTCAATGTATGAATCTTGAGATAAGCACAACATCCTTTTCTTGCGATCCCTTATAACTTTGATCCCAAGGATGTGTCCCACTTCTCTCAAGTCCTTCATGTCAAACTGTTTGGACAACCATACCTTTACGTCTGATAACACTTTGATATTGTTGCCAACTAACAAAATGTCATCTACGTATAGTACAAGAAACACCACTACGTTTCCGTCACATCTCTTGTATACACAAGGCTCATCCGGATTTTGAATAAATCCATATGACTGGATTACCTCATCAAAGCGGATGTTCCAAGATCTAGAAGCTGGCTTCAATCCATAAATGGACCGATTAAGCTTACATACAAGATGCTCTTTGCCTTTAGCAATGAATCCCTCTGGTTGTCGCATATAGATGTTCTTTTCAAGACTTCCGTTAAGGAAAGCTGTCTTGACATCCATCTGCCAAATCTCATAATCCATATGAGTAGCTATAGATAAGAGAATCCGGATAGACTTGAGCATAGCTACCGGCAAAAAGGTCTCCTCATAATCGATACCCTCTTTCTGAGTATACCCTTTCGCGACAAGCCTAGCTTTGAAGGTCTTAACCTTCCCGTCCACTCCTCTCTTTCTCTTGTAGATCCACTTGCATCCAATGGCTTTTACACCATCGGGTGGCTTTACTAGCTCCCAGACTTGATTAGAATCCATGGATTCTATCTCTGAATTCATCGCACTTTGCCAAGAAACCGCATCTCTATCTTGGAGTACCTCGTCATATGTCCAGGGATCCGGTTCATGTTCACCAGGGACTAAGTCCTAAGACTCTCCCAAAAACATGAATCTCTCGGGTTGTCTAACAACCCTCCCACTACGACGAGGTGCCTCCTGTGTATACTCTGTGACACGCGGTGTAGTGACTTGTGGCATCTCCTCTTGTACCGGTGGTACTGAAGTCGAGACTTCCCCTATTAACTCCTCAAGAACAATCCTACTCGTGGGCTTGTGGTTCATCACATAGTCCTCCTCTAGAAATCTAGCATTCGTACTCACGATCACCTTCTGATCTCTTGGACTATAGAATAAACCACCCTTCATTCCCTTAGGGTAGCCAACAAACAAGCGTACTTCTGTACGAGATTCCAACTTACTAGCATCTCCCTTGGCCATGTCTTTGGACTACTAAATCCGAATATGTCTTAGACTAGGCTTTCGCCCAGTCCACAACTCTATGGGAGTAGAGGGTACTGACTTAGATGGAACCAAGTTCAGAATGTGTGCTGCTGTTTCCAGAGCAAACCCCCAGAACGAATCAGGTAACTCAGAATAACTCATCATAGATCTGACCATCTCCATAAGAGTCCTGTTCCTTCGCTCCGCCACACCATTCTGCTGGGGTGTGCCAGGTGCGGACAATTGGGATTGAATCCCAGCCTCTGATAAGTAACTCCTAAACTCTCCCAAGAGGTACTCGCCACCACGATCAGATCGTAATGTCTTGATACTTTTACCTTGACGGTTCTCCACATCAGCCTTGAATTCTTTGAAACTGTCAAAGCATTCAGACTTGCGGCGCATCAAGTAAATGTATCCATATCTTGAATAATCGTCTATAAAAGAGACGAAATATTCAAAACCACCTCTTGCCTGGATAGACATAGGACCGCACAAATCAGAATGAACCAATTCTAATACATCATTGGCTCTATACCCCTTGGCCTTGAAAGGCCTCTTGGTCATTTTACCTTCCAAGCAAGATTCGCAGGTTGGGAGATCCTCCACCACTAATGAACTTAAAGGTCCATCAGCTATCAACCTTTGAATTCTGCTTAGGTTAATATGACCAAGCCTTAGATGCCAAAGATATGTTTGGTTCATTTGCGAAGGTTCTTTTCTCTTATTAGACTTAGAAGATGAGTTATTGATTTCTATATGCATCATGGGAGTTTTCGGTTCAAGAGTATATAAATTGCCAACCAATGTACCAGAATAGATAATCTCCCTATTCCTTTTTATAACCACTTTGTCATTAAAAGAAATAGAATATCCATCCATAAACAATTTAGAAACTGAAATTAAATTCTTTCTAAAAGTAGGTACATAAAGACAATCTCTCAAAACCAAAATTTTATTCCTATCAAAAGATAAATAAACGTCTCCCACTGCAATAGCCGCCATCTTTGAAGCATTGCCCATGAAGACGGTAATCTCTCCCTCAGCTAGTCGTCAGGTTTCCTGAAACCCCAGCAAAGTATTGCAGACACAATCAGTGGCTTCTGTATCTACACACCAGGCATTGGTAGATAACACCGCTAAACATGTTTCAACAACTAAACAAGAAGATATACCTTTGTTCTTTCGGCGAGGACAGTCCGCCTTCCAATGTCCAGTCTGCATGCAAGTGAAGCACTTGCCTTTCGGCTTCTTCACTCCAGCCTGAGGTCCCAGTGCCACCTTCTTCGCTCCACCTTGCTTCTTTTTCTTCTTACCTTTCGGTTTAGAGGAAGAAACCTTCTGAGCGACCATGGCTTGAGCACTTTGACGAAAAAGCCCCTCTGCCGCCTGGAGTTCTGTCAGAAGCTCCACCAACGAATACATCCTCTTGTTCATGTTGTAGTTGAGGCGGAACTGCTCAAAACTCCTAGGCAGAGACTGGAGAATGATATCAACTTGGGTTTCCCCATCGATCTTAGCTCCGAGGACTTCCATCTCATTAAGATGAGCCATCATCTTGAGAACATGATCCCTAACGGGTGTTCCCTCGATCATGGTGGTCGTCATCAAGTTTCTCATCGCCTTTTGTCTAGCCGTCCTACTCTGATGTCCGAAAAATTCCTTGAGATTGAACATCATGTCATAAGCTGTGGCTATGGCCTGATGCTGATGTTGCAGCACATTTGACATAGATGCCAAAATGTAACACCGCGGAATCTCATCTGCCTTGATCCATTTCTTATAACGTTCTTTCTCCTTTTCATCAGAGTCATCGGAGGGCTTAGGAGGACAGACCTCAAAGAGTACAAATTTGTACTCTTTCGCAGTTAAGACAATATCCAGATTTCTTTTCCAATCAATGTAGTTTGGTCCAGTAAGCTTATTTTCTTTTAAAATCACAGCAAGTGGGTTGAAAGCCATTTGAAAATCCTTAAAATCACAATGAAGAAAATATTAGATTTCAAATATTATTGATTCCTCAAAACAATAAATTCCCGAAATCAACCAACACCTCAAAACACCGAGAATATCGCATGCCACGATAGTGTGGACGTATACGAATTCTGCATTTGTAAGAGGAGGTTTTACCCATTAATTTTATTATCTTGTCAACCTTACTTTTTGACAAATAAAATTAATAGTTGGTTCCTCATTAGCCCTACAAATAAGAGCAGTGACTCCGATGGAGAGGATAC
Source organism: Wurfbainia villosa (assembly GCA_025175895.1). Classification (NCBI taxonomy): domain Eukaryota; kingdom Viridiplantae; phylum Streptophyta; class Magnoliopsida; order Zingiberales; family Zingiberaceae; genus Wurfbainia; species Wurfbainia villosa. The sequence goes on along the minus strand of CM045999.1, from coordinate 49,946,653 downwards.
TTTTATTTGCATCTAAGTGTGCACCATTACACGATACTAAGGGAATTATTTCGAATTATGTGCCTTACCGATGGGGAAGTACACACACTCCTAAATAATTTCCTATAACCATTATTTGACCTAGTGATCCACAAGCAAACCCATCTGATGGGGAGGAAGGCACTCAAAGCCAATGCGCAAGTTTGTTGCATCACACGTCAAATTGTAATGGAAGCCGCGGGAATTAATTAAAATATCCCTCTCCCACTTAGTAAATTGAAATCAAGGAATTTTAAAGCATACACAACATGCATATAAAACAAAATAGCAATAAATATGAAAAAAAAACAGAATTTTTTCAACTATTATGGCATTGTTCTCCAATACGCATCCCGTCGTGTCGCCACCTCGTCCGCTCCATCTTTTCTCGTGCGCAAGTCACCAAAGAGATCCGGGCCGAGATAAATCATTTTAATTTACATCCATCGATCCTATACTCCACGAAAAAGTGTACAAATAATCTAGATCGAAAGTAAACTAAAATGAACGGCTAAACAATGTCGTATTTAATTACAAAAATTAAATACTAATCTAGCCTCGTCAACCCCGAGGATTCAAATAATATACATACAATCACACGTAAAACAATCACATACAACCAAATAGCCATAATAGTCGGATCTTATGTCTGCAACCAAAAAGTTAGCCTACGCACATCCTACTATTATCCGGCATACTCAATATATGATATGTGCATGAAATTAACAGAATCCAAAACACATCAAACCGGAAACCGTGGCTCTGATACCAAATGTAGGGAGTTGCTTCGGAGACTCATTGGCTCCCATGTCCCCGGATTAAAATTTTCACCAATGAAAGAACTAATCCGGATGGGATGAGTTTCCTTAGCACAACCTATTCGTCGTCGTGCTAACAACTTGAGTGATCGCTTGAACAAACTAGTTGTTCAAGCAACACAACTCTTCTAGTTGGTTAGCCGCTGAAGAGACGACGGACGGATTGCCGGTTTTTGTGTTTGTCTTCGGGGTCCATGATTATACAAAATATATACATACGTACACTTGTATAATCAACACATAAAATAACATGCTAAGATCAGAAAATAAAGTTGTACCACTTTATACCTTACGATCTTCTACCGTATGTCCTATCCTCATCGTGGACGACGTGTGGGCGAAGATCCTCCATGAGTAGAAGCCTTCTAGATCGCGTTATTCCCTTCCTTGTCCGCTGCGAACAAAGAGAAGAACCAACAAAACCTTTCCTTTCTAGAACCGGCCACCAAGCAAGGGAGTTTGATGCAACCGCCGGCCAAGGAACGAAGGGATGACCGCCAGCCAACCTTGAAGAGAGGTTGCCGCCGGCCACCTAGAGGTTGGAGAAGCACTGGCCACCAATTGTTGGAGGACCGCCGGCCTCCAAGGATCAAAGGAGAAAGAAGAGTGTAGGGGATCGATTGGCCGGCTAGAGGGGGGGTGAATAGCCCTCTTACTATGGATGTTGGAATTCTCTCCTTGTTTGCCCGTCTACACAATCGTTAGAGCAAGCGGAAGCATAAACAATAAACACAAAGCAATAAATGAAAATACAAACGCTAACAAAGAAGATGTAACGTGGTTCACGGCTACGCCGCTAATCCACGATCCTAATTCGTCCGAGGTGAATCACTCCTCCAAAGCCAATCACTATTGGTCTCTCCTTTGCACCAAGCTAGGTGGAGGTAACCTTTACAATCAAGATCACTCTTCTTACAATAAGAATGAAGTAAAAACAAGTAAGAAGAGTTTAGAGCTTGTGGGGCACTAGGAAGATCACTTAGAGCATAAGCATTAGCCTCTCAAAGGCTCACACCCTCTCTTTTTATAGAGAGGGCTGATTTCTTCCCGTTGGCCGCCACCAGTCGACTGCTATCCTTGGCAGTCGACTGTCGTCACTACAACGGCCTCCGAAAACGTCGGATCCCGACCGTTGTAGTCCAACAGAACTCTTGGCGCTGACCTCGACTCACCAGCCGATCACGCCTCGTAGTCGACTGCCTAGTCGGCTACGAGCGGTTCGCGTTCGCGATCCTCCTCCGGCATTGATCATTCCATGGCAATCATCGGGCATAAACCCATCACGATACCAAACTCCACTTGACTCCGCCATGACTTGGCATTCGATCGGTGTTAACTCAAACTTAACATAAGTTTGAGCTTCCGGCGGTCGGGTAAACCTTAACCCTTGCGGTCAAGTCTCCGACACTCAGCCATTCGGCCAAGTTCACCTAATGAGCTACTTACATTTCACTCATTCTCTCATCTCACTCGGTCCTCGCCGAAGCTCTCTTCGTTCACGCCACGTCCTCGCGGCATCAGCGCGCTCTGCAATGCTCCTTCGCGTCTCTTGCCTCCGAAGTCTCCTTCCTTGGCTTCACTTCAAGTCATCTCATCCGGCGGTCCCTCGGATTCTCCAAGCGCACAGCTTCCGCAAAGTCATCCTTCACCGACTCAAGGACCGAGGTTGTGAGGGTGAACCCGCCAAGGCTCCATGTGCGAATTACTAAGTCCTGTACGACTTCAACGCACATATCAAATCAACATAACACACTAACTTAAACCCTTGTCCACACCATCAAAACCATATTACGGGAAGAGATTGTCCTAAAAATCTCCCCCTTTTTTATGTGTGGCAATCCGTTTAAGTTAGGTAAAAACATTTGATATAAATTCTAAGGTAAGAAAGCATGTAAAGATAAACATGATATAGAAACATGCAACTCCCCTTTAATCCATGAAAATCCCCATAAAAATGTTCTCCCCCTATCATAAGCATAATCATTTCTCCCCCTAAATATGTTCCCCTTTACTTAAACATACATTTCTCCCCCTTTGACACCATCAAAAAGATTAATCCTAATTTATAAACTCATAGCATCAAGTATAGTAGAAAGAGAACACCAAAAACTTGATTAACATCTGAAATCAGAAAATATTGGGCTGTTTTTATTTATCGATCACATATCGTGATAATGATCATTGGCACAATGGATTCGTAAATTCGATTTTTACAGTAATTTAAAATGCATTAAAAATTCCAGAAAATTTAAAAAATCATGAAATTATGGGAACACATTTCTTTTAAGTATATCTATCAGTGAAAAATAGGTTTTCATTAAAAATCATTATATTTCCACGTATTTGCCAAAAATCCATAAGCTTTAAAAACTACTAGGTTTTTGATCATAAGAGTATCCATTATAACACCTAGTCTTGCTTTGAATTGTTTCAAAACATGAATACATAGATTTTAGATTAAGAAATTGTTTTGAAAACATATGAAATATCCAACCATGATTTTTGGGCAATATGTCTATGAATTAAACATAAGTCTTCCCCATGATTGGTCTATTATTGCTATGTTGATACTTTAAATGACCATCTAAATGCCATAGGCATTAGTGGACATTTGTATCATCCTAACATCTCACCCATGCTAAGTTTGCAATCAAGTTAGCCTATAGTGAGTGTGAGATGCATCCTAGGGGGTATTTGTATATACTTAACCCTTGTATTCATGTAATTCTATCATGGTTAAGTATCAACCTAACAATCATCATGATCATAAAGGCATATGTCAATTAATTTTACATTATGATCATGAAATACATGTATTCATTGAATAATAATCATGCATTAGGTATTATATGATAATAAGCAAAGTATCACCTAAAGCATGATTACGTGCCAAATATATAAATCATGATTTCAAACATACATAGCAATTACATTAATCATCATGATTTAAGCATTATTATCTATTTATGGGCACGTTATCATCATCCAACACTATTCTAAAAATGTTGTCCCGCCATCCTAAGTCAACCAAAATATGATATAGGTCAATTGCATATGGTTGACTACCCTAGGGGTTTTCTAACCCTTAAGGATGGATTTTGGAACCCAAAATAAGTTCTTGCCTATTGGGTTCACTAGATACTCCTTGGGGATCCATTTCCTAGCTATTACCTTCTTTTTATCTTGTCCCCTAGCAATTAGGCATTTATAGGCCTTTTCATTTTTCTTTTCTTTATAACCTAGGCCCTTTTTGTTGAAACTAGCTCTTTGGCTCCCTAAGATCATGTTCAATGTGTTGGAGCCAATTGTGAATTTTTCTAGGGCTTTTGTTAAATAATCTACCTTTCCCCTTAAGGCCCTATTTTCATTTATACATGCATCACTAACATCTAATGACACATAAAGGTCATGTGAGCATGCATCATTTAAGCTAGAAGAAATATTATCATTTAAGCATGCATTTTCTAGATTATTTTCCAATGCCTTAATTTGATTAAGCATGCTTTTATTTTTCTTTTTCATTCCAAATAAGTCCTTAGTTAAACTAGAAATTATGGAAACTATTTTCTTAGGAGAGGCTTTCGTTACCATAGTTTCCATATCCTCTTCTTCTTCTTCGGATGAGGAGGATGTAGAAGCTCCCCCTTCACTTGAGCTCTCTCCTCTTGAGCTTGATCCTTCATTTTCGGATGAAGAGAAATCCAAGTCATCAAAGGCCATCAAGGCCAAATTGGTGACAAAGGCATTCTCCACATCCGATGATGATGAGGAGGATGAGGATGGGTCATCCCAAGTCCTTGCCTTTAGAGCTTTGGTCTTCCCCTTTTCTTTTGTCTTCTTCTCCTCTTCCTTCTTTTTCTTGCTCCCCTTTTTCTTCTTCTTTTCTTCTTTCTTTTTCCTCTCTTCCTTGCTCTTGTTTAGGAGAGGACAATTGTCCCTTATGTGCCCCTCTCCTTGGCAATTGTAGCATATGACCTTCCCCCTTGGTCTTCTATTCCTATCATGAGATTTATCAAATCTAAAATTCTTAAATGCACGTCTTACCTTCCTTACCATATAGGCTTCTTCGGTGCTATCCATGGAGGAGGAGGAGATCTCTATCTTCTTCTTTCCCTTATTTGCCAACAATGCTACTCCCCTTGAAGGTTGTATTTTTGGCTCTTCTTGTATTCCTTCAAGCCTAGATTCATGTAATTCTATATTGGAGAAAAATTCATCTAGAGTACTTACCTCTAGATTCTTTGAAATGTAAAATGAGTCCACCATTAAAGTCCACTTGGATGATCGGGGGAAAGCATCTATGGCCTTCATTATCATATCGCGATCGGAGAGCCTTTCTCCTACACTTGTTAGTCCATTTAAAATTTTTTTGAATCTAGAATGCAAAGAAGTTACCTTTTCTCCCTTTTCTAATTTAATGTTGGATAGTTGGGAGCAGAGGAGATCTCTCCTTGCTAGCTTTGCCTCGGATGTGCCTTCATGAAGCTCAATTAGCTTCTCCCACATTTCCTTGGCGCTTAGGCATTCTCCTATTCAGTTGATTTCTTGTTGGGTGAGCACATTGAAGAGATGATGCTTGGCTTTTGAATTTGCAAGGGGCTCTTCCCTTTGCCTTTTGGTCCACCTAGATTTTTCTATTGGCTTCCCCTCTTCATCCCTAGGAAAAACGAAACCGGATTCCATTGTAATCATAATATCAAAATCCGTTTCGAAAAATACCTCCATTCGCTTCTTCCACCAAGAGAATTCTCCTTCAAACTTCGGAGGATGGATGTTGGAGCCGGACATTTCGAAAGTTGCTTGTTGTGGCGGTTAGTCCTCGACAAGCTTTCCTTGGCTCTGATACCACTTGTAGTGGATCGAGTGGCCGGCTAGAGGGGGGGTGAATAGCCCTCTTACTATGGATGTTGGAATTCTCTCCTTGTTTGCTCGTCTACACAATCGTTAGAGCAAGCGGAAGCATAAACAATAAACACAAAGCAATAAATGAAAATACAAACGCTAACAAAGAAGATGTAACATGGTTCACGGCTACGCCGCTAATCCACGATCCCGATTCGTCCGAGGTGAATCACTCCTCCAAAGCCAATCACTATTGGTCTCTCCTTTGCACCAAGCTAGGTGGAGGTAACCTTTACAATCAAGATCACTCTTCTTACAATAAGAATGAAGTAAAAACAAGTAAGAAGAGTTTAGAGCTTGTGGGGCACTAGGAAGATCACTTAGAGCATAAGCATTAGCCTCTCAAAGGCTCACACCCTCTCATTTTATAGAGAGGGATGATTTCTTCCCATTGGCTGCCACCAGTCGACTGCTGTCCTTGGCAGTCGACTGCCGTCACTACAATGACCTCCTAACACGTTGGATCCCGACCGTTGTAGTCCAACGGAACTCTTGACAGTCGACTGATGGACCTCACCAGTTGACTGCTGCCTCCGTAGTCGGTGCCCGATCGCTCTACAGCGAGCGGTGCCGCGATATCCTCCGGCGATCGCCATGGAATAGATCGATCACTGGGCATAAACCCATCAGTCGGATACCAGTCGAACCCACTCGACTCAGAGTAGTCGACTGCCATGACTTGGCAGTCGACTGGTGCCCTGTAAAACTCAAACTTAACATAAGTTTGAGCTTCCGGCGATCGGGTAAACCTTAACCCTTGCGGTCAAGTCTCCGACACTTAGCCATTCGGCCAAGTTCACCTAATGAGCTATTTACATTTCACTCATTCTCTCATCTCACTCGAAGTCCCTCGCCGAAGCTCTCTTCATTCGTGGCCATGTCCCTCGGCAGCAACAGGCGCACGACTCTGCAATGCTCCTTCGCATCTCTTGCCTCCGAAGTCTGCTTCCTAGGCTTCACTTCAAGTCATCTCTTCCGGCGGTCCCTCGGATGCTCCAAGCGCACGGCTTCCGCAAAGTCATCCTTCACCGACTCAAGGACCGAGGTTGTGAGGGTGAACCCGCCAAGGCTCCATGTATGAATTACTAAGTCCTGTACGACTTCAACGCACATATCAAATCAACATAACACACTAACTTAAACCCTTTGCCACACCATCAAAACCATATTATGGCAAGAGATTGCCCTAACAAAGAGGGTCGGCCAAAGCTTAAAGAATGAAGGAGTGAGCGCCGGCCACCAAGGAGAAAAAAAAGAAGATGGGCGCCGGCTTCTTGTCCAAGAGTTGCCGCCCAAAACTTTTCTTCCAAACCCTAGCCGCCCAAACTAAAACCCTAACTCCAAAATTGAACCTATTTTGCCGCCCAACCTAAGCCCTCTATTTATAGAATTGGGCTTAAGCCTCCTTTAATCTCCACTGTCGGATCTAGGGATTTAATCTCGACCGTCGAATCTAGGGTTTTATCCCAACCGTCGGATCTAGGGTTTCATCCCAACCGTCGGATCTAGGATTTCATCCCAACCGTCAGATCTAGGGTTTCATCCCAACCGTCGGATCTAGGGTTTCATCCCAACCGTCGGATCTAGGGATTTAATTCCAACCGTCGATTCTAGGGTTTCATCCTAACCATCGGATCTAGGGATTTAATCCCAACCGTTGGTTCTAGGGTTTCATCCCAACCATCGGATCTATGGATTTAATCCCAACCGTTGGTTCTAGGGTTTCATCCCAACCATCGGATCTAGGGATTTAATCCCAACCGTTGGTTCTAGAGTTTTATTTTACATCCTTGGATCTAGACTTCTTTAGGATTATATTAGGCTACGATAGGGACCATAAGGAGGAGTTGGATCTTTGCCACCCGATGGATCGGAACCACACTAACTTGATCCATTAATGATGTTCCATTCCACTAGAAGATCATCATTGAACTACTTCACCAACCCCCATAAATTAATATGGGCTCCATATATTATTTGTACATTCATCTCCCCATGTTTAAGATATCGAATGTCCGTCAATTAATTTATTTACTGACCATCAATTAATTAACATCTAATTCCTTGAGTAGTACCACTCAACCTTATCATCATGTTGACTAAGTCAACCAGCTGGGTTTACATGATGAACCTTATGAGCTCCTCAAGGGGACATCATCAACCTAGTATATAGGACACGGTTTCCTCCTATAATCAACGGCACACCATGTAAATAATATTATTTCCCAACTTACCGGGCATATTGATTTAATCCATTTAAATCTCACCCTTTGGTAAATCAAAGAAATAAATACTAAGTACATGTGCCCGTTATTATATCGGGATTAAGAGCATGTACAACATAATATACGAGGTCCGATTCAATTATATAGTCAGCAATTAATTGAATCACCTCTATGTCGGTCCTACTCAATACACCTAAGTGTACTAGTGTAACTCCATGTTCAAGACAAAACAATACCAAGCTACACTACGACCATGCCAATGGTTTGTCCAAAACCATCTTGGTTGTGAGCCTCTACTTATATTTTACAAGGGACTGATAACAAGATCTTCTGTGCCACACCAAGCACCATGTTATCTACAATGTAAAATATTAGACAATATGCACACACATATAATAAATATATAAAGTGCAAACAATGATCATGTGATTCTTATTCCAAAATAAAATGTTCATACAAAAAGAGCTGGGCTTTCAGTATACATTCAAACTGGAGTTGGATTTAAGTATGGGTTATAATATGACTATGAGTTGGTATGAGACATTCGTAGTCATATGGAGATGAGTGTGAAGTCAAGTAGGTCAAGGTTGACAAAATAATTTATGAGTGGAGAAATCCAAGTAGGTCAAGAGAGACCGAACACTTGGTGTTGAAGAGTCCAACTGGGAGTTGGCAAGTGGATAGTCCAAGTCGATCAAGGTTGACCGAACACTTGGCACGAGAAGAGAGAAGTCCTGGTAGCTCAGCGAGACCGTTCTTGGCAATTGAAGTCCCGACAGGTCAGGGAGACCGTGCTTGGCGAGTGAAGACTCGACAGGTCTGGGAGACCATACTTGGTAAGGGAAGACCCGACTGGTCAGGGAGACCGATCTTGGCAAAAAAAGTCCTAGTAAGTTACGGTTGACTGGATGCTAGGCAAGGGAGGAAAGTCCTACTAGGTTGAGGTCAACCAGATACCAAATGAAGTGAGAGTTGATTTGAAACTAGGCTGAGACTGAGTCATCAGTCGATTGGTAGGGTTTACTAGTCGATTGACAACAATTCTTGAGCAAATGTTGAGTTTGTGATTCAACTTCCAACTCAACTAGTGGAACAGTCGACTGGTGTACAGTCTATTGGTGGAATCAGCAGTCGACTGGTGACTGGCTAAGGGTAGTCGACTGATGGATTGATAAGTCAACTGGTCACACTATAGTAGGGCATATAAGGATAATAACTCGACTGACCAATCGACTAATGGCTTGATAGATGACTGATAGGTAATGGTAGTTGACTGATGGAGCAGAATCCAATATGGATGATGTTGTTGGAGTGTCAGATCATGCAATAGTCCCTTAACCAGTTGACTAGGGTTTTTGGCAATCGACTGCCAAACAAAATCCGCCCGATGAAGACCCTTTAAAAGAAGGGTTCGAGGTGATTTCAAGGGGCCGATTCTTAGAGCACTTGGAGAGGAATTATTGCTGCCTTCTATACCTCCCAATCCATTCCAAAGCAACCAAAATCAAAGCAATCAAAAGTGCACTTGTGTGAAGTGTTTGGTTTGAGTTTTCTTATTTCATTTGTATACTTGTCTCTTGTTTGTATTATTTTATTGTAATCTCATTGTAAGAGGTTTCTCCACCTCTGGATTGTTTTCGAGAAGGAGAAGGTTTAACGATGGTGTGCATCACTAGAGCTCACTCTAAAGCTCAACCATCGAGTAGGAACTAGGGTTTTGAATCACCTAAAATTGTGTGTCATTATTGTGTTGTGCTTTGGGTTTGTATTTGTATTTTTATCTATATTTTGACAATGTACTAACACTCATAGACAAGCATGAACATGAATGAATAATGAAATCAATAAATCACTATTCACCTCCCCTCTAGCATCATCAAGGTTCTAACAAGTGGTATCAGAGCGAAACCACACATCAAGGACTCACCACCATGAGAGAACAAGAGCTAGAGGGAATGGAGTTCAATGATGGATTTGGACTCGACATGAGATTTCCACCTCCCTATGGACTAGGCAGATTTGCCTAGTGGAAGATAAGAACTGAGGTGTTCTTCCAAATGGAAATCGAAGAATGATTCACACTAATGGAAGGGTTCAATGCTCCAAAGGACAAGAAGGGGAGCACTCTGAACCAGGGCAAGTGGATCGAAGAGCAAGTTTTGAGATCGAATGCAAATGACAAAGTAACTAACATCTTAGTTAACTTTATTCCTAACAAAATTCTATGTAAGTTAAGAAAATATAAGGATCCTAGGGAGTTATGGAGCAAGCTTGCTAAGCTCCACAAAGAACCTACCTCAACCCAAAATTAAGATGTTGATGAGTCTGGAGAAGAATAATCAACATCATCTCAATATCTTGAAGATTCGAAAGTTGAGAGATGCAACCAACACTGGAACAAGAGAAAAAGGAGAGCTCTACCTCTGGGAGACATGAAGAACTAGACAACAGTTCTCTTATTACCAAAGAAGGTAACTCAAGCATAGTAATTAAAAATAAAGATCATATTATATGCTTTGAGTGTAGGGAGAAAGGGCATTACAAGAGCAAGTGCCCAACAAGAGTTAAGAAGACAAGTCAAGTGGCATCGAAGGTCAAGGAGAAGTCCAAGGAGTCCGAAGCCCCAATTCATAAAGGCAAGGAACACATCGTGTGCTTCTGATGCAACCAAAAGGGGCACTTCTGCACTCAATGCCAAAAGGGAAAGTGCCTACGGAAGAACAAAGAAAGCTCAAATGTAGGGGGAGCTTCTAAGGTAGACTCTAAGGTTTCTTTATTTAGTCCAATTTCAATACATTGTGATAAAAAAATGCTAGCAATAAATTTTATCATTTTGGCAATCAATATCATGATAATAGGACTAAGGACCATTTTAGATCCATAAACTCCAAACCTACATGATCTAGGGAGAACATTAGAACCTTTAGAGGTAGACCTTGTTTACTTAAGGATAAAAAGGATAGGAAGGTAGAGAACAACCTAGGCAATAACCCTAAGAAAACTAGACATATTCCTAGAAAAAATAATGTCCAAATAAATATTGGACAAAAATACATTGAGTCAGTAAAGGTAGGAAATCAAGTTTTGAGGTCGAAACTTGAAAAATTATAAAAGACCATTGAAAAGATGAACAATATGATTAAAGGGCCTTATGAGCAAAATCAAGGATCAAGAACACAAAATTTCGGTGTTAGGAGGCAAGAAAATTCTAAGGACAAGAAAGGTTTGGGTTACAAGTCTAAGTCTAATGAAATCAAACCCTCTTACCATAATATTTCATATAGTTATGGAACTAACCCTCGGTCTAGGAAAGCCAAGGTCACAAGGGACACCATCCCTAGAGTTGACCATGGTAAAAGTCAAGTGACTAAGGCTTCCAAGAAGCCTAGACAAGTCACTAAAAAGGTTACAAGGGAAGTTATCCCTAGAGCTAACCTAGAAGAGACCACAATCGCCAAGGCTTCCAAATATAGGAGGGTCATTAGAAAGGTACTAAGGGAGGTTATCCCTAGTGAATACCTAGTAAACCCAAGGAGCACCAATAGGTATTGAGTTCCTAGGAATGTGATTCCTTCACACTAAATGGGTTTAGGCTGTGTTTACCCAAAATGGTAAGGTAGTTAATCTTACCATAATGGAGTTGATACTTTAGAACATTTTCCAGGTAATGTGACACCATTGAAATGAGATAAGAAATATATCCTAAAAGATTTTAGGATGTGCTAATAGAAATTAGGGAAGTTAAAAAATTAATCATAATTGACACAAATTAGGTTAGAGTCAAAAGTGTGTCATTTTGGGTTTTTGGCACACATGAGGGATTTAGGTTGTCATTATGACAAAGTTGGGATAATCCTAGAAAATAATAATTAAGCTTAAAACTTAGATATTTCTATGCCTCTATATTATATATTTGCCAAGCTTTGTTTGCCATAATCCATGTCATGGCATCATATTTTATATGATTACTTAAAATGTAATGATAGTACTTAGATTGATAAATGCATGACTAATACTTAGGTTATTCTCATCATTTCATGACATCATGTATCATTAGCAAATGCTTTTAATTTATGCAATCAATATATGCAATGATCATCTTTCATGCATCAAGTTTAATTAAATTGAATTTAAGGATAAATGACATGATTTAATATCCTAGATAAAGGAATCAAATGGATATGACTAGATATAATGCATGAACTTTTAGATTTAGGGAAGAACAAAATCCACATATCATAAAACCCATAGGATGACTTGTCTATGTATTGATACTCCCTAGACACATATGAGATGTTATAAAAATGAGTTAGGTTCAAGGTACTCATATGATGCATTTATATAAACTCAAACTCATAAGATAATAAGAAAAAATCATGAGGAAAGCTAATGTCCAACTCATGTACATCTAGCTTATAGACAATTATTGAAAATAGGTTTTGAAAATCATTTCAAAATTATTTTGAAAAACCTTGGTGAAGTTTATCTTTTGATAGAAATCACCATAAACAATATTGACACAAAATTAGCTAAAAATATTGAAGATTTCAATAGTTTTGAACATTATATTAGTCCTTCAAAATAATTGGTATTTTCATGTAAAACTATTTTTCACCAATTGTATTTGACATAAGTAATGTACCTATGAAGTTTCATGATTTTTTTTGAAAATTGTATAATTACTTATGCTTTTTTAAAATTTGAACTGAAAGTCTGATTATAAGAAAATGAAACTCTAGTCGACTGCTGCATATAGGCAGTCGACTGGTCACTGATAGAGTTGACTACTGTGTTTGATTTTGGCTTAACACGGGTTGTTTAGCTAATTATCGGCACCCCTAAATACCCTAACTTTTCCTAACCCTATAATGTGCTTAGAGAAGCATTGGAAGGGTGAGATACAACAACAACAACAAAGCCTTATCCCACTAGGTGGGGTCGGTTATATGAATCCTTCTCTGCCATTGGACTCTATCCCCTACTATATAATCATCTATATTTAAATAAATTTTATCTTTTTTTTTGTTTCTAACCATGTCTTTTTTGGTCTTTCTATTCTTCGTTTGATGTGTATATATATCATTGTTTCACATCGCCTAACTGTTGGGGATCGATTGGACGCTAGAGGGGGTGAATAGCGTCATGATATGCATCGATGGAATTCGTTCGTGATCGCGTCTACAAATTTCGTTAGTGCAGCAGAAACAAAGATAATAAAGCAATAACGAAAAACACAATTGTTTAATGTGGTTCGGAACCTCAAGGTTCCTACTCCACGGTTGAGCTCAACGAGCTCTAGTGGTGCACACGCAACCACTAATCACAAATAACTCCTTCTCAGAACAATCCGGAGGTGGAGAAACCTCATACAATGATTACAAAAGCAATACACAAGCAAAATACAAAGAAATGTAAAGAACACTTTACAAAACTAGGGTTTGAGCACTTTGCTTGTTTGTTGCTTGGATGAGGTTGAAGGGCCCTGAAATGCACCTGCAAATCGCCCCAAGAAAGCTCCCAAAGAACCAATGCCTAAATCCTCCTCGAGCTCCTCCTTTTGTAACGCCCGTAAAATTTCTAGCAATTTTATGAGAATTTTTGGCTTTACGATGATGGGCTTTATGTGGGCCTTTTCGAAAATAAAAGGAAAATAAGCCAAAAAGAGATGCAAGGCCTAGGAATTGAACCCCAAACCTCTAGAGATAGCCAAGCCCTATAGATGCACCCACTAACCAGAAGCCAAATAGGATTAGATCATTAGAGGAAGGGGGGAAATTGTAGATAAGTGTGATGGGGGTAAATGAAGAGGCATGGAAAAGAGAAGAGAAACTTCTCTTCCTCCCTTTATAAAGAAGAGGGAAGTTTCCACTTGGCCACTTCTTCTTCTCTTCTTCTTCCTCACCGAAAACCATCTCTCACCCTCTCCATTTTCACCCTTTGGATGAACCTCATCCAAGCAAGGGAAGGCTAGTTCTTGGCTTCCATTATGTCATCTACCAACTAAAAGCAAGCGAAGGATGTAAGATTCCCTCACCTGCAGTATATTAGTTCTTGTAGGACATGATACATGAAAGGAATAGGATGCGTGATACCCTACATGTTTCGGCCAACCAAGGTTTTTTGGGGCTAGGGTTGCATGAAAATGATTCTAAGATATTTTATAGATTGTATGCTTCCTGTAGGAATTTTAGAGACAAAATACAAGTCTTGTTGCCCTTGCAAGTTTCGGCCAACCAAGTATTTTTGGGCTAGGGTTGCATGAAAATGCTTCTAAGAAAAACATTGATATGTTGTATGCTTCATGTAGGAATTTTAGGGACAAAATATAAGTCTTGTTGCCCTTGCAAGTTTCGGCCAACCAAGTATTTTTGGGCTAGGGTTGCATGAAAATGATTCTAATAAAAACTTTGATATGTTGTATGCTTCATGTAGGAATTTTAGGGACAAAATACAAGTCTTGGTGCCCTTACAAGTTTCGGCCAACCAAGGTTTTTGGGGCTAGGGTTGCATGAAAATGCTTCTAAGGAAATTTTGATATGTTGTATGCTTCATGTAGAAATTTTTAGGTGACAAAATCCAGGCTTTGTGCCCCTATATGTTTCGGGCACCAATGGTTTTAGGGTTAGGGTTTCATGAAAATACCCCTTATGAAGTTGTATTAGGTGGTATGCCTTCAAGTTGGAGTTTATGTAAAAAAAAAAAAATAAAGAAAATGGTGCCCTATATGTTTCGGCCACCAATGGTTTTAGAGTTAGGGTTTCATGAAAATACCCCTTATTAAGTTGTATTAGGTGGTATGCCTTCCAGTAGAAGTTTATGTAAAAAAAATAATAAAGAAAATGGTGCCCTATATGTTTCGGCCACCAATGGTTTTAGGGTTAGTGTTTCATGAAAATACCCCTTATGAAGTTGTATTAGGTGGTATGCCTTCAAGTAGGAGTTTATGTAAAAAAAAAAATAAAGAAAAAGGTGCCCTACATGTTTCGGCCAACATTAGGTTTAGGGTTAGGGTTTCATGAAAATACCCCTTATGAAGTTGTATTAGGTTGTATGCCTTCAAGAAATATGTTTATGTGATGAACATGATTATGATTTTTATGTGCCATGAAATAAGTTTATGTGAGGAACATGATTATGATTTTTATATGCCATGAAATATGTTTATGTGATGAACATGATTATGATTTTTATGTGCCATGAAATAAGTTTATGTGAGGAACATGATTATGATTTTTATATGCCATGAAATATGTTTATGTGATGAACATGATTATGATTTTTATGTGCCATGAAATAAGTTTATGTGATGAACATGATTATGATTTTCATATGCCATGAAATATGTTATGTGGATGATTATAATATGCCATGAATTATGCCTATGTGATGAACATGTTTATGATGTAATATGCCATGAAATATGCCTTTGAGATGAACATGTTTTATGATTTAATATGCAATGAATATGCCTCTGAAATATGCTTATGTGATAAACATGGTTATGCTTTAGGACCCCTTTAGGGTACTCTTATGTTATGAATGCATGTATGTTATGAAATGTCTAAGATGGAGATGCTTCCCTTTCAAGTAGGGATTAAGAGCTCTCCTTATGATAAGATAAGATGGAGATGCTTCCCTTTCAAGTAGGGATTAAGAGCTCTCCTTATGATAAGACAAGATTGAGATGCTTCCCTGTTTATGTTGGGGATTAAGAGGATTCTTTATGATATGACAAGAAAGAAAGGAATTAAGTATTTTACTTTGTAAGAGGTTAAGTACCTGACCCGTCAGGTGGTCGTTAATCAAATCCATAGGGACATAAGAAGATGTAAGAGGTCTTGCCCTGGTAAGACGTAAAAGGTCTTGCTCTAGTAGGTATGGTGGCTCGCTACCCCAGCCTATTAGGGAACGCGCATTATGTGGTACTTAACCTGGGGCCCCCATTCAAGTTATGATTATGTTAAAGTACCTATATGTATATGTTTTGAAAAGAAAGGACTTTTATGAATGCTTATGTTAAGTTTAAGAATGCTTATGATTATGTCCCTGATGCTTGTCTAGGATTTATGAAATTATGAATGCTTATGTTAAGTTTAAGAATGCTTATGATTATGTTTCTGATGCTTGTCTATGATTTATGAAATTATGAATGCTTATGTTAAGTTTAAGAATGCTTATGATTATGTCCCTGATGCTTGTCTAGGATTTATGAAATTATGAATGCTTATGTTAAGTTTAAGAATGCTTATGATTATGTCCCTGATGCTTGTCTATGATTTATGAAATTATGAATGCTTATGTTAAGTTTAAGAATGCTTATGATTATGTCCCTGATGCTTGTCTATGATTTATGAAATTATGAATGCTTATGTTAAGTTTAAGAATGCTTATGATTATGACCTTTATGCATGTTAGAATTGAGGAAATTATGAATGCTTATGTCAAATATAAGAATGCTTATGATTATGTCCTTTATGCATGTTTAGGGTTGATGATGCCATGAATGCTTATGGTTTAATTTATGCCCTGCTTAGATTTAATTATGTTTAGCATGCTATGTAAATTGTATGCCATGCTTATGTTCTCATTACGTTGGTAAGTTGATGCATAGTGTTGTTATGAAATACTTATGCTATTTATGCTAGTATGCTCCTTCTTTCTATTTGTTTGATGAAGTTTGTGGCTTTTGTGAGTAGGCAAGAATCTTACTAAGCTATATGCTTATAGTTTATGTTGTCCATATACTGCAGATAAAGGAAACATGAAATAAGAGGAAGTAGCAGGAGAGGCCAAGTGTGTGTGATAGTGGCATGGTGGAAAATGACCCTATTACTATCTGCCTATATTTATATGCTCCTTGAACACCTTAAGACATTTGCTTCCGCTTATAAGACTTGAGAGTTATTAGTACCATGTTGAATGTTGCTTTGTTATGTTACTGTTCAATTACTTATAAAAGTTTGATATGATAGAACTCATGAATAGATCTTCATGTTATGCATGTGGTAAAATGAGATAGGATATGGAACATGCCAAATTATGAATATGAAATGTGATGCATGTTATAAATGAAGCTATGATATGTTAACATGCTAATTATGAATATGATGTGTGATGCATGCATAAAAGAAGGTTTAGGTCATGATAACATGTCTAAGTATGTAGATTGTGAAATGATCCCTATATGTCATGTTATAAAAAAAAAAAAAAAAGTAGCGCCGCGCTGAGAGCAGATAAGGGCGGCCGTTACAGGTTGGTATTAGAGCGGGTTCACCTTTCCACTATCACATATCAAGCCTCCATCCTGCTATTTCCATGTAAGTAACTTTATGCACACCTATGTTTCTTTTATAATGAAGAGTGTCTTCTATCTAGATGGAAATAATACCTCATCATGTTTTAGTAGAATAGAACCATACTTGTGACTTAGATAGTAATGATACCTTACCAAGCCTTATATGATGGAAACAGGTCTCTCACCTAGAATTTCAACTAAGAAGGATACCTTACCTCGTTTATAATAAGGAATGTTTAGATGCATGTGTATGAGTAGAAATTTTAATAATACCTTAATTATTTATTTATCTCTAGATAACATGAACGGGAGATGTAGTAATAGAGGGAATGAACCGGCACCCCCACTAGATTTGATGCATGTGGTTACCGAGCTACAACGTCAGGTCGCCGAACAACAGCTGGTTATCAATACTCTCATGAATCAACAAGGGAACCCTAGTACCACACCAGAGACGCAGAACATGACTCCTAACACGACCACTATGGTGCAAGCCCCACTAATCAATGCTGCCACCGGGGTCCGACCCGAAGCTTATCTGATTCAGTTGCAGAGGCTGAAACCAAAAAATTTCTCTGGTGCCGGCGAACCATGGGATTCCCAAGCCTGGTTCAAAATAGTTAAGAGCATCGTGGAGCTGCTGGATTGGCCCAAGTACGAAAAGATAAAATGTGCCTCATTCTGTCTTTCCGGAGATGCGAGGATGTGGTAGGAGAGAGTCAAAGCAAAGAGACAAGTAAATCAAATGAGGTGGACAGACTTTGACTCGGAGTTCTTCGAGGAGTTCTTTTAGAGACGGATCACAAATAAGCACTACGATGAGTTCCTCGAGTTCCGACAAGGCAATCTATCAGTTAGTGAAGCTATGAAAAGGTTCAACCGACTGGCACGTCTCTGCCAAGAGTTAGTCAGTACTGAAAGGGAAAGGATCAGACTCCTGCTGAAAGTGTTGCGACCGGAGATAGCCCTGAATGTGTCTGGCGGAGTCAATCGACCCTGCATCACCAAGAGTTATTCAAGAGTGCCCCGTCACCGAGCACTACCAACAACATCATCGGCCACAGAGCAAGGCATGGGCCGGAGATCCGAAATCTCAGAATACTAGCTGGAAGAGGGATCGCAGTGGCAAGAAGAAACAGTGGAATGGCCCAAAAGGGGGCCGAAACAAAACCGGGTATCCCGATCGCCCTACATGTGGGAAGAAGCATCCGGGAATGTCGCTGGGCACGAGGAAGTGTTACAATCAGTGGACCGAGGGGCACATAGCTCTGAACTCGCCTACCCGAGTTCAGCACCTCCTCAAGAAGACGTCTTGGAGCCCCTCCATAGCTTCACCAGATGCAGGCTACGATAGAGGGTCCTCAGATAAGCCAAGGGAGATTGGAAGCCCCACCCGTTGGGACAAATGCCAGGGTGTTCTCCCTCACTAGAGAAGATGTGGCGAGTGCCTCGACGGTTGTCACAGGTCAGATATTTATTTTCTAAGATGCGGTATGCTCGATTATTTGACACTGGGGCAACCCATTCGTTCATCTCTACGCCTTTCACAAGAAAGATAGATAGGCATCCCCAAGTTTTGGACTATAAATTCTTAACAATGTTACCTTCTGGAGAAGTGATGCCATCCACCCATATTCTACGCGCCACACCAATTAGACTCGCAGACAGGGAGCTCCATTGTGACCTGATAGTCCTAGATATGTGGTACTATGATGTTATATTGGGCATGGATTTTCTGCACAAGTACGGAGCTTCAATTGAGTTTCGTAAACGGATGGTGACCTTCCGACCCGAAGCAGAGGTTTCATTTGAGTTTATCGGGTAGTCAAAGAAAGGAACCAGGAAATTTTTATCGGTGCTAAAGGCCAGAAAAATGTTAGAAAATGGATGCACCAGATTTCTAGCACATGTGGTTGATACCATATCATCAAACAACCAGAAGATAGAAGATGTCAGAGTGGTATGTGACCATCCGGAGGTATTCCCTGATGACCTACCTGGATTACCACCTGATAGAGAAATTGAGTTCGAGATCGAATTGATTCCCGGAACTAATCCGATCTCCAAGGCACCTTACCGTATGGCGCCGACTGAGTTGAAAGAACTTCAGAAACAGCTACAGGAGTTACTTGACCAGGGATTTATTCGCCCTAGTCACTCACCATGGGGAGCTCCAGTGCTGTTCATAAAGAAAAAATATGGGTCTATGCGAATGTGTATAGACTACCGGGCACTGAAGAACGTGACCATCAAGAATAGGTACCCCCTTCCTAGGATCGACTACCTGTTCGACCAACTGAAGGGAGCTACTGTCTTTTCAAAGATCGATCTCAGGTCTGGCTATCATCAAGTAAAAGTAAAGCCAGGCGATATTCCGAAGACGACCTTCTGGACGAGATACAGACATTATGAATTCGTAGTTATGCCCTTCGGAGTAACCATTGCTCCTGTGATGTTCATGGACCTGATGAATCGAGTATTCTCGGCCTTCCTCGTTAAATTTGTAATCGTTTTCATCGACGATATTTTTATCTACTCGAGAGACCGGGAAGAGCATGATGAACATCTGAAGACAGTACTACAGATTCTTCAGAAAGAGCAACTATATGCGAAATTCTCCAAATGTGAGTTCTGGCTCGATCAAGTGGCATTTTTTGGTCATGTCATCTCTAAAGAAGGAATCATGGTAGACCCAATAAAGATTGAAGCTGTGAGGAACTGGAATAGGCCAAGGAATGCGAGTGAAATCAGAAGTTTTCTCGGGCTAGCAGGCTATTATAGAAAGTTTGTAGAGGACTTCTCTAGAATTGCAGCCCCTATGACAGCCCTCACCCGAAAGGACCAGCAATACAAATGGACTGAGGACTGTGAGAGGAGTTTTACGGAACTGAAGAGGAGACTAACCAGCGCTCCCATTCTGACTCTCCCTGAAGATAATGAAAGCTTCGATATGTATAGTGACTCTTCTAAACTGGGGCTTGGAGCTGTACTTATGCAAAATGGCAAGGTTATCGCTTACGCCTCTAGACAGCTCAAGGAGCATGAAAGAAATTATCCTAACCATGACTTAGAACTAGCAGCCGTGGTATTCGCTCTTAAAATATGGAGGCACTACTTATACGGAGCTCGGTGCAGGATTTATACAGACAACCAGAGTCTGAGATATTTCTTCACTCAGAAAGACCTAAATATAAGGCAACACAGATGGCTCGAGCTAGTCAAGGATTATGATTGTGAGATATTCTATCATCCCGGAAAGGCCAACAAAGTGGCAGATGCACTTAGCAGAAAGTCCTGTGCCGCTTTGATGTCCTTATTAATGCTATCTCAGCCCCTGAAAAGTGAAATAATGAATTACGGAATAGAGATTATTTCTGGACAACTTTCCACCATGACGATAGCGCCGACATTGTTCGACGATATATTGGGAAAGCAAGATGGTCATTCAGACATCCAGAAGATCAAACAGGAAGTCCTGGAAGGAAGGGATGATGGATTCCGCATTTCCGACAGCGGACTATTATACCTCTGGGACTGACTATGTATTCCGGATGATCCGGAACTTCGGAAGAAGATACTCGAGGAATCCCATGGAACACCTTATACCATGCATCCTGGATCTACAAAAATGTATCAGGACTTAAGAGATAAATTTTGGTGGTCCGGCATGAAAAGGGATATGGCTCGACGTCAAGACTGCCTCGACCGCCAGAGGGTTAAGCGTAACACCGTAAACCCGGGGATTACTGTAGCCGATACAGATTTCAGAGTGGAAATGGGAAGAAATTTCTATGGATTTCATCTTGGGATTACCCAGAACAACAAATGGTTATGATGCTATATGGGTAATCATAGACCGATTGACAAAGTCTGCCCATTTCCTGGCAATTAAGATGACCTATCCGGTTGAGCAGCTAGCTCAATTATATGCCAAGGAAATTATCAGATTACATGGAGTGCCCAAAGCTATTATTTCTGATCGTGATGGCCATTTTACCTCCCATTTCTGGGAATGTGTTCTGAAGGCTCTTGGCACTAAGTTGAGATTCAGCACTGCGTTCCATCCTCAGACCGACGGTCAGACAGAAAGAGTGAACCAGGTGCTGGAAGATATGTTGCGAGCTTGTGCCTTAGACTTTAAGGGGAGTTGGTGTCAATATTTGTGCTCGGCAGAGTTTGCTTACAACAATAGTTACCAGGCTACTATTGGAATGGCACCATATGAAGCTCTATACGGGAGAAAATGCAGGTCTCCTATCTGTTGGTTTGAGGGTGGTGAAAGGAGGGAAATGGGTCTTCAGGCCGATATTATTGACGATACCACCAGAGCTATACAGAATATTCATCAGACAATCGAAACTGCTCAGAGCCGACAAAAGAGCTATGCGGATATGCGGCGTAGACCGTTAGAATTCGAAGTCGGGGACCTGGTATTCCTCAAGGTGGCCCCTATGAAGGGCGTGATGAGATTCGGAAGAAAGGGTAAATTGAGTCCACGCTACGTGGGACCGTATCCGATATTGCAGAGGGTTGGCAAGGTAGCTTACAAGCTGGAGCTGCCTCAAGAGATGTCAGCTATACACAACGTGTTCCATGTATCTGTACTCAAGAAATGCATATCCAGTGCGGACCAAGTGATCGAGCCACAAACAGTACAAGTTCAAGAGGACCTGAGTATGGAAAGTTGGCCTATCCAGATATTAGACCGAGAAGTCAAGAGGCTAAGGAACAAAGAGGTGCCCTTAGTGAAGGTCCTGTGGCAAAATCAACGATACGAGGAAGCTACCTGGGAGCGCGAGGAGGACATGAAGCAGAAGTACCCAGAACTGTTTTAAGTTTCGAGGACGAAACTTTTACAAGGTATGGAGGATTGTAACGCCCGTAAAATTTCTAGCAATTTTACGAGAATTTTTGGATTTACGATGATGGGCTTTATGTGGGCCTTTTCGAAAATAAAAGGAAAATAAGCCAAAAAGAGATGCAAGGCCTAGGAATTGAACCCCAAACCTCTAGAGATAGCCAAGCCCTATAGATGCACCCACTAACTAGAAGCCCAATAGGATTAGATCATTAGAGGAAGGGGGGAAATTGTAGATAAGTGTGATGGGTGTAAATGAAGAGGCATGGAAAAGAGAAGAGAAACTTCTCTTCCTCCCTTTATAAAGAAGAGGGAAGTTTCCACTTGGCCACTTCTTCTTCTCTTCTTCTTCCTCACCGAAAACCATCTCTCCCCCTCTCCATTTTCACCCTTTGGCCGAACCTCATCCAAGCAAGGGAAGGCTAGTTCTTGGCTTCCATTAGGTCATCTACCAACTAAAAGCAAGCGAAGGATGTAAGATTCCCTCACCTGCAGTATATTAGTTCTTGTAGGACATGATACATGAAAGGAATAGGATGCGTGATACCCTACATGTTTCGGCCAACCAAGGTTTTTGGGGGTTAGGGTTGCATGAAAATGATTCTAAGATATTTTATACATTGTATGCTTCCTGTAGGAATTTTAGGGACAAAATACAAGTCTTGTTGCCCTTGCAAGTTTCGGCCAACCAAGTATTTTTGGGCTAGGGTTGCATGAAAATGCTTCTAAGAAAAACTTTGATATGTTGTATGCTTCATGTAGGAATTTTAGGGACAAAATATAAGTCTTGTTGCCCTTGCAAGTTTCGGCCAACCAAGTATTTTTGGGCTAGGGTTGCATGAAAATGCTTCTAAGAAAAACTTTGATATGTTGTATGCTTAATGTAGGAATTTTAGGGACAAAATACACGTCTTGGTGCCATTACAAGTTTCGGCCAACCAAGGTTTTTGGGGCTAGGGTTGCATGAAAATGCTTCTAAGGAAATTTTGATATGTTGTATGCTTCATGTAGAAATTTTTAGGTGACAAAATCCAAGCTTTGTGCCCCTATATGTTTCGGCCACCAATGGTTTTAGGGTTAGGGTTTCATGAAAATACCTCTTATGAAGTTGTATTAGGTGGTATGCCTTCAAGTAGGAGTTTATGTAAAAAAAAAAATTAAAGAAAATGGTGACCTATATGTTTCAGCCACCAATGGTTTTAGGGTTAGGGTATCATGAAAATACCCCTTATGAAGTTGTATTAGGTGGTATGCCTTCAAGTAGGAGTTTATGTAAAAATAAAAAATAAAGAAAATGGTGCCCTATATGTTTCGGCCACCAATGGTTTTAGGGTTAGGGTTTCATTAAAATACCCCTTATGAAGTTGTATTAGGTGGTATGCCTTCAAGTAGGAGTTTATGTAAAAAATAAAAAATAAAGAAAATGGTGCCCTACATGTTTCGGTCAACATTAGGTTTAGGATTAGGGTTTAATGAAAATACCCCTTATGAAGTTGTATTAGGTTGTATGCCTTCAAGAAATATGTTTATGTACTGAACATGATTATGATTTTTATGTTCCCTGAAATAAGTTTATGTGAGGAACATGATTATGATTTTTATATGGCATGAAATATGTTTATGTGATGAACATGATTATGATTTTTATGTACCATGAAATAAGTTTATGTGATGAACATTATTATGATTTTTATATGCCATGAAATATGTTATGTAGATGATTATAATATGCCATGAATTATGCCTATGTGATGAACATGTTTATGATGTAATATGCCATGAAATATTCCTTTGAGATGAACATGTTTTATGATTTAATATGCCATGAATATGCCTCTGAAATATGCTTATGTGATAAACATGGTTATGCTTTAGGACCCCTTTAGGGTACTCTTATGTTATGAATGCATATATGTTATGAAATGCCTAAGATGGAGATGCTTCCCTTTCAAGTAGGGATTAAGAGCTCTCCTTATGATATGATAAGATGGAGATGCTTCCTTTTCAAGTAGGGATTAAGAGCTCTCCTTATGATAAGACAAGATTGAGATGCTTCCCTGTTTATGTTGGGGATTAAGAGCATTCTTTATGATATGACAAGAAAGAAAGGAATTAAGTATTTTACTTTGTAAGAGGTTAAGTACCCGACACGTCAGGTGGTCGTTAATCAAATCCATAGGGACATAAGAAGACGTAAGAGGTCTTGCCCTGGTAAGACGTAAGAGGTCTTGCTCTAGTAGGTCTGGTGGCTCGCTACCCCAGCCTATTAGGGAACGCGCATTATGTGGTACTTAACCTGGGGCCCCCCATTCAAGTTATGATTATGTTAAAGTACCTATATGTATATGTTTTGAAAAGAAAGGACTTTTATGAATGTTATGTTAAGTTTAAGAATGCTTATGATTTTGTCCCTGATGCTTGTCTAGGATTTATGAAATTATGAATGCTTATGTTAAGTTTAAGAATGCTTATGATTATGTCCCTGATGCTTGTCTATGATTTATGAAATTATTAATGCTTATGTTAAGTTTAAGAATGCTTATGATTATGTCCCTGATGCTTGTCTAGGATTTATGAAATTATGAATGCTTATGTTAAGTTTAAGAATGCTTATGATTATGTCCCTGATGCTTGTCTATGATTTATGAAATTATGAATGCTTATGTTAAGTTTAAGAATGCTTATGATTATGTTCCTGATGCTATTCTATGATTTATGAAATTATGAATGCTTATGTTAAGTTTAAGATTGCTTATGATTATGTCCCTGATGCTTGTCTATGATTTATGAAATTATGAATGCTTATGTTAAGTTTAAGAATGCTTATGATTATGTCCCTGATGCTTGTCTATGATTTATGAAATTATGAATGCTTATGTTAAGTTTAAGAATTCTTATGATTATGACCTTTATGCATGTTATAATTGAGGAAATTATGAATGCTTATGTCATGTTTAAGAATGCTTATTATTATGTCCTTTATGCATGTTTAGGGTTGATGATGCCATGAATTCTTATGGTTTAATTTATGCCCTGCTTAGATTTAATTATGTTTAGTATGCTATGTAAATTGTATGACATGCTTATGTTCTCATTACGTTCGTAAGATAATGCATAGTGTTGTTATGAAATACTTATGCTATTTATGCTAGTATGCTCCTGCTTCCTATTTGTTTGATGAAGTTTGTGGCTTTTGTGAGTAGGCAAGAATCTTACTAAGCTATATGCTTATAGTTTATGTTGTCCATATACTGCAGATAAAGGAAACATGAACTAAGAGGATGTAGCAGGAGGGGCCAAGTGTGTGTGATAGTGGCATGGTGGAAAATGACCCTATTACTATCTGCCTATATTTATATGCTCCGTGACTACCTTAAGACATTTGCTTCCGCTTATAAGACTTGAGAGTTATTAGTACCATGTTGAATGTTGCTTAGTTATGTTACTGTTCAATTACTTATAAAAGTTTGATATGATAGAACTCATGAATAGATCTTCATGTTATGCATGTGGTTAAATGAGATAGGATATGGAACATGCCAAATTATGAATATGAAATGTGATGCATGTTATAAAAGAAGCTATGATATGTAACATGCTAATTATGAATATGATGTGTGATGCATGCATAAAAGAAGGTTTAGGTCATGATAACATGTCTAAGTATGTAGATTGTGAAATGATCCCTATATGTCATGTTTTAAAAAAAAATAAAAAAAAAAGTAGCGCCGCCCTGAGAGCAGATAAGGGCGGGCGTTACACCTTTTAACCTACATTGGGCTAGATTTCCGCCTATCAGTCGACTGCCATAAGTCACCAATCGATTGATGCCACTGTTGCTGTGAGACAATGGCTCAATCCATGCTGGAAGAGTTCCAACGGGACTCTCACCAGTCGACTGCCCAGTCGGCTACGGAGCATTCTGTGCTCGCGACTAAACCAGCAGTTGACTGCCATCAGTGGACTGCTCCAATGAGCAGTCGATTGCCAGAGCCTTTTCATGCCCTAACCGGCAGTTGAACTCAAGTCGACTCATGACAGTCAAACCGGACATAATGTCCGTCGACTGCCAAGCTCAAACATGAGGTTTTAACCCAAGTATGGTGCCCCCATACTTGCTAGACCACCCTTAGCCTAGACCTAAGCCTTCTAGCCACCTTTATCAACCTCGAGCCTCTCGGATCATTCCAAATCATCCATGACTTGTTCATCCATTGCGCTAGCCTTCATATGCTTCCATCGGTTATGTCATGCTAACGGTGTCTACACCGCCAAGGCACATTGGACTTACGCCGCCAAGACTCCGCTTGGACTTTACGCCGCCAACCATTGGACTTATGCTGCCAAGACTCCACCCTTCGACTTTACGCCGCCAATATCAAAACCCTTGGACTTTTCAAATGCCAAGACTCAAGCTTAGACTTTCCCTTGCCAACCCATGTTGGACTTTCCATGCCAAGACCCATGCTTGGACTTCCCTTGTGCCAAGTACTCAAGACTTGGACTTTCCCAAATGCCAAGTGTCCCACTTGGACTTTTCATGCCAAGTACCCATGACTTGGACTTTACCTTGCCAAGACCCATTCTTGGACTTTCCCATAATCACATGGTCAACCCTAGTCAACCATCAAAGTCTCCCACGAGTCAAACTCGAGTCTGGTCAATTATAGCCTGGGTTGATTGTATAAACAATCTCCCCAAAACATTAACCGACATCAATGTCAAACATACTATGTCAAACATCAAAACATCACTTGAGTCAAACTCGAGTCTGGTCAATCGTGACCTGGGCTGATTGCACCAACACTAACTGGAGCATTTATTGACCATCTAAGTACATATCTGTACCACATTAAATGTATCTCTTGGAGCTTTCCTACAATAGATGCAACACCGACTTTTTCTCTAATATTGTAATTTCTTATTCTGTCCATCCTTATATATCCGCACATCCACCTTAACATCCTCATCTCTTCAACTCTCATCTTTTGCTCATGTGCTCGAGTCGTAGCCCAACATTCAGTGTCATATAACATAGCAGGTCTAATCGTCATTTTGTAGAAATTCCCTTTAAGTTTTAGAGGCACTTTATGATCACATAAAACACTCGACGCTCTCCTCCATTTCAACCATCCTTCTTGTATTCTATGTAAGACATCTCTCTTAATCCCTCCATCATCTTACAAAAATGATCCTAAATGTTTAAAGCTCTTAGATCTAGACAACTCGTCATCTCCTATCTTAACACTTATTTCATTACATCTAATATTGCTAAACTTAAATTTCATATATTCTGTCTTTACTCTACTAAGCTTAAAATCTTTCACTTCTAGTGTTTCCCACCAAGATTCTAGTTTAGCATTTACTTCTTCACATGTCTCCTCTACGAAAATAATACCATCTCCAAACAACATGCATAAAGGGTGAGATGTTTATTGAAAATGAATTGGAGAGTTAATTATGGTATGAATCAACTCTTAAAGGAGGTTAATGTTCAAGGTTAAACTTTTATCCTTATTTTTTATTATTTAGATTTCCTAATGGCATGTAACCTCTCCAAAGACATTGTTGGTACAATGGAAAAAAGGGAGCAAGCCTCTAGGGGGAGGTTAACCATCAAGGCATGATTGTTGATTAGTGATAAGGTTTAATCACAGATGTGTCCTTTTCTTCGGCCCACTCATATCCTTTTTTCTTTCTTAAAGGCCCCTACCAAAACCTGGAAACTCCTCACCAAATGCTAGATCTTTCACTCAAAGAGAATCGTTAGAAATGGGTCGGCATTGCCGGCGCGACCCCTCTGATGCTCATGTCAGAAGTAGACTGATAAAATGAAGTGGAAATAAGAAGAGATCCTTGTGTACCCAATAGAAAAGAAATAACCATCCTCCACTTTCGCCAAACTTTGCTCCTTTTATAGGCAATTTGTACCGCCTTACTTTGAGATGAATTTACTTTAATGCCCTTTCCAGTCCATTGAGTTGTAACTATTTTTCTAGCTTCCTTTCAAAATAACTTCATCCATGACTTCTACATGTCCCTCTTTCTTCCTTATCAAGAACCTAAAAAAACAAATCATACACAAAATTCCAAATAATAATAATATCCCTTGATGTCCCATCTTATTGTACTCCAGAATATCCACATTATCCTTTCTTACCAAATTTGGGAAACCTCCATAAAACTCATAAAACAAAAATGGTGCTCGGGAAATGCACATGCTGGTTGGGAAATACACATGCTAGTCAGGAAATGCATAGGTTACTAGGTAAATACTCACGTTACTCAATACTAACACTTCACAAACACAAAGCTCTTAAACAACTACACTGCCCATCCCTACTGAGCTCGAGAAATACACATGCTGGTCGGGAAATGCATAGGCTACTCGAGAAATACAAATACTGCTCAATACTAACACTTCACAAAATGGAGCTCTGGATCAACTCCACTACCCATCCCTACTGAACTCGGAAAATACACATTCTGGTCAGGAAACACATATACTGCTCAGAAAATACACATACTGCTCAATACTAAAACTTCACAAAATGGAGCTCTGGATCAATTGCACTGCCCATCCCTACTAAGCTCGGAAAATACAAATGCTGGTCGGAAAACACATATGCTGCTCAAGAAATGCACATACTGCTCAATACTAACACTTCACAAAATGAAGCTTTGGATCAACTACATTGGCCATCCCTACTAAGCTCGAGAAATACACATGCTAGTTGGGAAATATATATGTTGTTCGGGAAATGCACATATTGCTCAATACTATTGCTTCACAAAATGGAGCTCTAGATCAACTAAATTGCCCATCCCTACTGGGCTCGAGAAATTCACATGTTGGTCGAGAAACACATATGCTGCTCGGGAAATGCACATACTGCTCAATACTAACACTTCACAAAATGGAGATCTGGATCAACTTCATTGCCCACTCCTATTAAGCTCGAGAAATACACATACTGGTCAAGAAACACATATGTTGCTCGGGAAATGCACATACTGCTCAATACTAACACTTCACAAAACAGAGCTCTAGTTCAACTACACTGCCCATCCCTACTGAGCTCGGGAAATACACATGTTGGTTGGGAAACATATATCCTGCTCAATACTAACACTTCACAAAATGGAGTTCTGAATCAACTACATTGTCCATCCCTACTGAGCTGAAGAAATACACATGCTGGTCGGGAAAATGCATTGGCTACTCGGGAAACAGGCAAATTGCTTCGACACAAATCATACCACACTTCTTAACCCACTATAATACTCGACCTTTCTGTTCTCGGGAAAAGCATATGGTATTTTGCCGCATTACCTCTAACATTTACTAAAATAACCTAGCCAAAAAACGTGAACCCATCATAAGTTCTCCCTCTTAAGTAAAATTGAAGAGCAAAGTTGAATGAAGTTTTACAAGAATCCATAAAAAATAGACCACTACACTCAAGCACATCATACTTCTGCCATATCATTCCTCAAACATAGACTCAAAAACCCCTGAACCCATCATAAGTTTCCCATTTTTGGTAAATTTGAAACGTAAAGTCAAATGAAGTTTTGCAAGTGTCTATCAAGAATGCTTCAATGAACTCAAAAACAATCACCATACCTTGTCAAACTCATTAGGCGCAAAGCCGGAATATTTTATTTTAGCCTCTAGGTTGTCACATTAGGCACTAAGCCCAAAAAAATTTTACTTAGCCACTATAGACGGTTGTTATAGTCCCATAATGGGAGTGTAATTACCTAGCCTTAGGTTGTTATATTAGGCATAGAGTCTTGAAATTTTTTTACTTAGCTACTATAGTGGGTTGTTATAGTCTCGTAGAGGGAATGTAATTACTTAGCCCTTAGGCTGTTATATTAGGTGTAGAGCCTTGAAAAAACTTTGCTTGGCCACAATCGCGGGCTATTATAGTCCCGTAAAGGGAGTGTAATTACCTAGCCCTTAGCTTGTTACATTAGGTGTGGAGTCTTGAAAAAAGTTTACTTAGCCACTATAGCGGGTTGTTATAGTCCCGCAGAGGGAGTGTAATTTGTTGGTGCAGGGGCAATAGATAATTGAACCTAGGTATTGATTATGGCAAAGATCCAAAGTTAAGGTCATATTGTTATCTCATGAGCTAAATTAAGGTTGCAGGAAGTGGTTAAGCTAAGTCGAAGGTCAGTGACACCTGGAGAATCCCGTGTCAGAAAACGTGGTGGTCGGGCGACACCGGGGGAACTTCGTGGGAGTCGAAGAACCTAGGTGGAAGACCGGAATCAAAGCGACAGGTCATAAAGGACCAGAGGTAAGCACGAGTGTGAAGAGAGATGGTAAGGTCTTGTCCTCTGTACAGGGACGACGGTAGGTGGCGATCCAACTATGACTTCAAGTTGAAGGTCTAGGTCATGTTCGGACGGTAAGGAACCGTCATATTTACCATTTTCTGTGCTAACCTGTTACTGCAAAGAAGTTGTCAGGCTAGCAGTCGACTGATGCTCATCAGTCGACTGATGGCAACGAATCAACCTTTTGCAATAGGTCAAAATGGATAATGTTTGACATGGACACTTCGCAATAAGATAAGGTGCCACCTCGTGATCAGTTCCAAAAGTTAAGGATTTATATCAAGACTTATTCCATGGCAAAAATCTATAAAAGGAGGGGAGGACTCCAACCCAAATATCATCCATCTTGCTCTCAAAGTGCTCCCGCAATGCCAAAGCTCTAAACGCCATAACACTGATGCAACGCCAAGTTTAGAATCTCTTCGTCAGCAGCAAGTATTATTTTCATTTACTGTTTCTTGGTTTTAATCATAACAAGATGAGGTAGGCTTGTTGCCTCATCCTCATGATTTCGTTTTTGTGATCGTTATCTCCTACCTCAAACGAGGATGAGACTTTATACTAGATTGCCCCTTCGTATGCGGTTAAGGATTGCGGGGCCTTGGAGTAGCAACCGCTGGGTTATGAACCAAGTAAAAATAATGTGTCTATTTATTTTTTGTTCTTTTACTTTCCGTTGCATTTATGTTTAATCGAACGAAAAGTCAAAAAGTTTTACGCTCGCTATTAATCCCCCCCTTATAGCGACGCTTTCGATCCAACAATTGGTATCAAAGCGGGGGCACTAAGATTTTGTGAAATCACCAATCTATCACTTTTTGGGTTTATTTTAATATTTTTCTATTCTCGATCTATTCCTATTATTTCTCCTGCACTACTAATCCAAGACGAAGTCTTGGTACCCCTTTTTTGGTTGTGTATATGCAAGTATTTCGGTTTTGGAGTAGCTCATGGTTAAATGGGCATAACTTTTCGTACAAGTTGACCCACAAAACGTGCTACCAACCAAATCGAAGCTCTCTCAGAGATCTACAGTTCTTACAATGGTTTACCCTTATAACAAGGTCTCTTCATCCCCAAAAACCAACGTTTAGTACCCTTTTAGGGACATTGAAGGTTGTAAGTGCGAAGTATTTTTGTTTAGTCATTTATCTCTCATTTATTCCTTATTATTTCCTGCATTACTAATCGAATACAAATTCTTGGTCTTGGAATTCCTTTTGGTTTTTATTCATGTTTTGCAAGAAAACTAATGGCCCACATTGAGGGGTATAGCACCACCCGACCTCCTTTCTTTAATTGGAATGATTTTCATTATTGGAAAGGTCGGATGGAGTGTTTCTTGAAAATACCAAGTCGAGACTTGGATAATAATCCAAACCGGCTTTGCTCTACCCACCAATGATCAAGGGGAGCCCTTGGATTCGACAAATGGACCAATGCAACCAAGAGGCAATTTGAAGCTGATGCAAAAGCAACCCAAATGTTGCAATGCATCTAGTCCAAGGAGGAGCTCAACCGAATTGGACCATTCATTAGCGCCAAAGACCTCTGGAACAAATTAATTGATCTACATGAAGGGAGGTCCGATGCTAAGGTATGTAACAAATATTTACTATTCAATAAATTGTATAATCTAAAGATGCAGGATCACGAGACCGCTTCACAACTCCATGCGCAGATCTAAGACATCTTGAACGGTCTACATGCCATCAGACAAAAGGTAGACAATCGGGATATAATAAGGTACGCTCTTAATGCTTTTCCTAGGACCACGTTGTGGGCATCCAAGGTTGATGCCTACAAGGTATTTAAAGATCTATCTAAGATTAGGTTAGATGAACTTTTTTCAGAAATTGAGTTACATGAACAAACTAACAGGGTCTCGGTCGAGGAATATGTAGTGTTGTTTGCAGGACGAAGACAAAAAGCAAAGAGCAAGAAACCTCCTAAAGAAGAAGAATCCGAAGAGGAGATGGAGGCCGAACTAGTCAATATAGTTTGGAGGATCATCAAAAAGAAAAGGGAGCAAATGAAAAGCAAGAAACCACCACAAACATACACATGCTATGGGTGCAACAAGAATGGACATTACAAGTCGAAGTGCCCAAGACTCAAGAACAAGCCATCTCAATCCAAGAAAATATTTCATGCAACGTGGGAGGAGAGAGAAGATCAAAATAATGACTTGGCATTCATGGTGAAACTGGTAGAGTCCGAGTCTGAGTCCGAAGCCGACTATGAATTAAACTTCGACTTTGAGGATGAATTCGAGTCAAGACTCAAAGCTGGATCAAAAGAAAAGATTAAGGTAAGTCGTTCATTAATTGCAAACTTATATCATGCAATTAAGTTGCTAAATAGGAAATTTACTAAGTCCGAGTCTAGGGTTGAGTCGTTACTTGAGGAAGTTGAAACCATCAAGCAAGAGGCTACTCTAACCTCTTCAACTAGTCAAGTTCAGGAGGGAAACTCAACTCAAGTTGAAAAACTTGAGGTTAAGAATTCTCTTTTGAAAGAATGAGTTCAAGTGGTTGAGGCTAGGTTGCAAAGGTTCCCATTGGGATCCAAGAATCTTAACCAACTACTTGGAACTCAAAGAGTCATGTACAATGATGTGTTATTTTCCGCAAGTGCACGGTTGTCGTCAAGTAATAAAAATATCGATCCCACAGGGATTGGAACAATTACCGAATGATCGTGATACCAAGTTATCTAGTAAATCAATTTATGGTTTAAGCAAAGAAACTGAGCAGTCAATAACAATGAACGAGAAGAACGAGCTAAAAGTCGATAGTTGAGGAGAATCTCAGGATATGGGTTTCACCACGTCGATGATTTATAAGGTGATTTAATTCTTTCCTACCCCTATTAGAGTTTGTTTTGATGGAACCTATCCTAAGGTAAATCAACGGCCCCTTTCGAGGTCTACGCTAACTGTACCTATCAAACTCAATTTACCTGTCACGGTGTTCGAGAATAGGGGATCATAATCAGCTAAGGGGACCTGTCACGAGACCCCCGTAAACCTCCCTATTCTTACCTCTGTTACTAGGTAGAAACTGGATTTGATAGATCCATTAAGTCCATAAGAGTTCCTCTAGAGTCAAATTTCCTTTTTCACGGTAGGTTTGCACACGGGACCATAATCAGCTAAGGGGACCTGTCACGAGACCCCCGCAAGCCCTCGTAGATACACTACCGCTACTTGACAGGAGTTTATCCCTAGTTGGTTCGGGGTTTCGGGAACTTGGGTTCACTGTTAGGTACTTCCCCTTAGCTCCTTAGGTTTGTCAATAAGAATCCAACGAAAACCAAATCAACACAAACAATAATTTAAGTAGTATAGATTATATCATCATCGTAAATCGTCAAAGGGCTACTCCCCCATCCTAAGATTATAGGACACTACTCCATAATCTGACAAGAATTGCTAGAGAAAGAAATTACGATACTGGTCGCCATCTGCGTTCCTCCGTCGTCGACTCCTTCGCCGTCTTCTGTCGTCCTTTTTGACCACCCGTCGTCCCTCCTCTCTTTAGGGTTAGAATATCTTCTCTTTTATAGCCTTGCCTCCTCTTCAATTTAAGGCAATAGATTCCCTTTTTAATTGAGACGAAGATCCTGATTGCTCGCAGAAAAGGAAGGTCGAATCGAGCCAACACGCCCATGCCACATGAGGGCACCGGCGTGTCGCGGGTTTCCACATGCGGTTACGGCTTGAATCGGGCGTGTCGCGCGCACTAGGGCGTGTTGGTCACGGAATCACCGACACGGGCGTGTTGCTCTTTGAACTCGGGCGTGTTGTCCGCTGGCTCTCATGACACAGGCGTGTCGATTCCCAATACGCCTGTGTTGTTTTGATACGCCCTTCTTCTTCGCCCTGTTAACACAAAAACACCAAAAGCAGTCTCTTTTTTTCCATATGCTAAACTTAACTGAATCGTGATAAAATACATGCCTAGGATATGAAATGAGATAAAATGCACATATATAAAGTAGTGAAAACATAGCATGATTTACCCACATCAAAATCCCCTAGTCTTAAACTTTTGCTTGTCCTCAAGCAAAGAAAACTCAAAAGACAACTTATTTGTGGGAATACTAGGCATCATCTAGGGGTATACAGTCTGATCTTAATCTTTTCAAATCATTCCTAGTTGCCAAGTTCGAAAGATCCCTATATAGTGCACGTGAAATGGTGGACTAAAGTCATTGGACACCAATCTGGACTTGACATCCCTTCTATCGTAGAATATTCTTATTTCCAGCATAGAGGCACTTACCTGCCTTAATGCATGGATCATTCTTACCTATCTTCAAAAGGTCTCAAAGGAGCACTTTCCAAGAAGAGAGAAGGAAAGGAATTATAGAGAGCATTTCCCCAGTAACTAGTTAGTCTCAAAGGGACACCTTTTAGGTGTTTCCCCAGTAACTACTTGGTCTCAAAGGGGTGCTTGAAAACAATTCCCATAACCCTTTTTTTTTTTTTTTCTAGTGAAAGTGTTTCTCCAGTAACCAAGTCGCGCAAGTAAGTCTCCAATGGAAAATCGAGTACTCGTCCGATATGGGGGATTTAAATCTTTTCATTGGATACCTCAGACCTATAGACCGTGTTCGAAGTGAAATAGGGTTCTTATCAAATAGGCAAAAAGGAATTTCATGATCCGACCAATGTTCAGTTGTATTACGCTGGATGATATATAAAAAAAAATGCACTGTTATGATATATGAAAAGATGCAAATAAAATAGCAATAACCAAAAAAAAAAAATCTAAATAGAAACGGCATAAGCAGTAAAGGATGTGCATCAAAACTCACAAAATAGTTGAAGGTGGTCAATGGTCATCGTCTTCGCTACTAGCATCCTCCTCTGCCCACCTACGTCGCTGCTCTCGGTAAAACTCCCGGACTCTTGTCGAAATCTATCATCATCTTCCGGTGACTCAAGAAGGATGAAAAACTCATCGCCTCTCCTGTAAAAATCACCGCCCTATCCAAATGTTGTGTCACCATGCGATGGTGCTCCTCAGAGCTTGGGCATACCGATCCCACACACCAATGTGCGAGGTATGCTCGACCCTAAATGCTTCAATGATGATCGGAATCTGAAAAATCAAAAGAAGAGTACCTGCAGAAACATTGTCGAGGAAACCGTGGAGGTTCAGAGTCGAATGTGATGGCTCGGGGCTATGTGAGATGGCTCCTAGCAGTGTGATGGAGCATGGGCGGTGGGGGTAGGAAAGGGTTCCCTGAACATCTCTAAAAAGCCAATTGGATGAATTACGATGCTCATCCGCTCGGGGTTGGAAGAGGATTTTAATTCCATTTCTTAACACCAAACGATATCCTCGTCACATGCCTCAATCATCTTCAT
Organism: Wurfbainia villosa; assembly: GCA_025175895.1. Lineage (NCBI taxonomy): Eukaryota > Viridiplantae > Streptophyta > Magnoliopsida > Zingiberales > Zingiberaceae > Wurfbainia > Wurfbainia villosa. The sequence goes on along the minus strand of CM045999.1, from coordinate 49,910,811 downwards.
ATTTATACAAGCATCCAAATCCAATCTAGGGCTAGCAGGACAATATTCAAGGTCATCTAAATCACATCCTAAGGCTACAATCCTAGTGATAATACCCCAATGACTATGACTCGGATGGGCTATTACTAACCTTAACTAAATGCCTAACCATATGGGCTCAGAATCAATCTTAATTTCATTTAGCATGGCCCATAAAAATTGTAACTCACTCGCTTAGCCACCTCAAGACTATCATATCTCCCGAGATTGTATTTAGCCATGAATCTAAGGAGATAACGGAAAGTAGGATTAGGGATGTTAAATGATTTAGATCTAGATGCATCGTAAGGGCGAGGGTCATCGTAAATTAATCTCCAAAATTGGTGATCAATAAAATGTCTATGAATTTGCCTCTCCTCCGCTAGGAAAATCAAATATCATATTAAAATCACTTAGAGAAAGGGTAAATTCATGGTTCATTAATCTAAATTTTATTTTTCCTTCCTCACAATCTTTTCCTTGCAGATTTCAAATGGACAGGAGCTAAGGAATTCAAGAGTGATGCTAGGTAAGTAAGGTGATGGTGTGTGATAAACTCGGTCCTATCCTATTGGTTAACCAAGTTATGTCATCTCTTAACCCTAAGGTGGTCAACGTGTAGAAGTCTATAGTTCTCGTAGATACTAACTTCCTTTTTCAAGCTTCTTGAATTTAGTCTTCATAATATCATCCCTAAAAACAATTCCATAAGGATGGCTAGAGGCCGGAGGAGGTTCGCTACCCAAATCCCGAGCTTTTCTTTTCCCCTTGTCCTTTGCACAGAGGAAGAAGCTCCTCCTCTAGTCTTCACTCGCTTGCTCATGGCGCTGGGAATGGAGAGACAAAGCAGTTTGCTCCTCTTTGCTTGAGAGGGAGAGGCCGTGTGGCCAACCTTCAACCTTGTATCGCGAGTGGAAGATTAGGGCGTGCTCGGGCTGGTTTTAGAGGGCTATCCGCAGCATAGGCGTGTCGGGCATGCTCTTACGCAAATACCCGACCCGTTTAGGTGCGACATGGGCGTGCTCCGTCGTCCCCAGGCGTGTCGCAGTCCATCCCAGGCGTGCCTAGGTTGAGAAGTGTGCGACACGGGTGTGCTAGTCAGCACGCCCTGCCTATGTTGTCTTCGGGTACCAACACGCTGTGTCGTTTCTAAGACAAAGTGTCGTCAACTTGGCACGCAGTGGCACGTATCCTAAAAACCTGAAAAAAATAAAAATAGAATAAAGAATAAAATAAAATGACTAAAAAAAAAAATGAAAATAGCTTGGGTTGCCTCCCAAGAAGCGCTTGTTTAAGGTCGTTAGCTTGACCCCTTAATTACTCCCTTGTTTTGGGGATATGGCTCGAGGGGTATGCTCTGCCCCTCCTTCTCTTCGTTCTTCTTGGTATTAGGTTGGGGGCGGAAATCTCCGGCTCTGTATCCTCAAAATCCCCTTCGAGCTTATTAAGATAAGTTTGTTCTGGTGCTCCTTCTAGTGCTATTGACTGGAAACTGTCAATCCTACAACAAACATAAAAAACAGAAGGTTGTTTAACAGCTTTTGAAAGGTCGAATTCAATTTTGTCATTTCCAAATGCAAGTGAGAGTTTGTGGTTCTTGACGTCTATCATTGCCCCTGCAGTAGCCAAGAAAGGTCTCCCCAAAATGAGTGGAATACATGGGTCTTCATCCATATCTAGCACTACAAAATCTGCAGGAATACTAAAATTTCCCACCTGCACTGGTACATCTTCTAAGATTCCCAAAGGATATCTAATGGAGCGATCGGCTAACTGCAAGGCCATAGTAGTTAGTTTCATTTCTCCCAAATCCAATTTCTTGCATATGGAAAGAGGTATCAGATTTACACTGGCGCCCAAATCGCAAAAAGCCTTATCAAAATTTGAGTTATTAATTATGCAAGGGATAGAAAAACTACCCGGATCATTCAGTTTGGGAGATACCATGTTCTTAATTAAAGCACTGCACTCCTCAGTAAGAGCCACTGTTACATGCTCCTCGACTTTTCTTTTATTGGTTAAGATATCCTTCAAGAACTTGGAGTATGTAGGCATTTGTTGAAGAGCTTCTATAAAAGGTATATTGATATATAGCTTCCTAATTACCTCAAGGAACTTACCAAATTGTTCATCCAATTTTTCCTTAATCAGCCTTTGAGGGAACGGGATAGGGGGCTTATATGTTCTTGGTTCCCTATTCGACACGCCTGTGTTGTTTGGCACAGCCTGGGCGTGTTGTCTGCTGGAATGACCCGACACGGGTGTGTCGGCTGACACGCGCTCGTGGGCCTCAGGCGTGTTGAACAACACGCCCTGGGTCAGGGTGTGTCGGTTCCCTTTGCTGTTCAACCCAGGCGTGCTGCTGTCTTCTTCCAACTCCGACACGCTCGTGTCAGAGGCTGCTTGTTTAGCTCTGTCTCCTTCTAAAATCCTTCCACTTCTCAAACTTATAGAATTACAATGCTCGGCTGGGTTTATCAATTTCCAGAAATCTGCACGCATCCTTGATCTTGGAAATGGGCAATTTGGGAAATTTGATTTTCCAAAGATTCTTGTGTGATTAGTCAAATTATCAACCTTGCTTCCCAATTGCTTGATTGCCTCGGTATTATTTTGATGTTGCCTATTTGATTCTACAATATGCTGCCGAAATTCATCATTTATCTTCCCCTGACACGTGATAAAATTTTCCATCATCTTTTCTAAGCTCGACTTGGGTCCTGGCTGAAATCCCGAAGGTGCTCCAAAGTTGTTCTGTCCAGAAGAATTTTGATGGGCTCTATACGAAAAGTTGGGATGATTTCTCCAACCGGGATTGTACGTGTTTGAGTAAGGGTTGCCACCATTAGGCTTCTGATTAAAATTATTCAACGGATCAACTTGCTCAATCCCACTGATGATGGTGCGTGTAGGATTTGATACCATCGCCACGTGTCCTGTTACACCACGGATCTCGCAAGTGACATTAGATGAGTTTACACCGATACATTAAAATGTTCGAGCTTTTGAGTTAATGCATCGACTTTTGCCGAGTAGATCAATGGTACTTACCTCAAACTTACGGCATTTTAGTTTGATATCCTCGCTCAGAGCCCATTGGTGAGAATTCATTGCCACATTCTCGATGATCTCAAAAGCTTCATCCAATGTTTTGTTCATAAGAGCTCCTCCTGCAGCAGAATCAAGAGAAACCTTAGTAGCATACGAGATTCCATTGTAGAAAGTATGAACAATGAGCCACTTCTCCAGCCCATGATGAGGGCATTCGTAGTAATCCCTTAAATCATCCCAGCTTCAAATAATGTTTCTCCATCCTTTTGCGCAAAATTAGTGATTTGATGGCGAAGACTTGCAGTTTTGTTGGGTGGAAAATACTTGTCTAAAAATCTTTGCTCCAGCTGATCCCAGGTAGTTATACAATCTGCTGGAAGAGAGTGTAGCCAAGCTCTGGCTTTGTCCCGCAATGAGAAAGGAAATAAGCGCAATCTAATAGCATCAGCTGAGGCTCCATTCAGTTTAAAGTCTCGCAAAATTCCAAAATACTTCAAGTGCAGATTTGGATCTTGATAGGTGCTCCTCCAGATTGATCTTTGTTGGACCATAGATAATGTGCGGTTTTAGTTCGAAATTGTTTGCTTCAATAGGGGGTCTTCTAATACTCGATCTCAATCCCCTTGTACTAGGTGCTGCATAATCCCTTAAAGGTTTATTTTCGTTCTGGTCAGCCATGTCAGAGGTTAGATTGTTTTCCTGAGGTTGCTGAAATCGTCTTCTAGCAAGGAAAGTTCTCTCTATCTCAGGATCAATATCGAGAATTTCCCTATTAAGTCTGTGCATGCAACAACAAGAGAGGCTCCCAAAACAAGAATTCAGAATAGATACGAAAGAAAAATAGGAACAATCAATATTCAGAACAAGAATTCAGAACAGAAATCTAGATTAACTAAATCACGCTCAATTCAATATTGAGTGCTAATCCCCGGCAACGGCGCCAAAAACTTGATGTGTTATTTTCCGCAAGTGCACGGTTGTCGTCAAGTAATAAAAATATCGATCCCACAGGGATTGGAACAATTACCGAATGATCGTGATACCAAGTTATCTAGTAAATCAATTTATGGTTTAAGCAAAGAAACTGAGCAGTCAATAACAATGAATGAGAAGAACGAGCTAAAAGTCGATAGTTGAGGAGAATCTCAGGATATGGGTTTCACCACGTCGATGATTTATAAGGTGATTTAATTCTTTCCTACCCCTATTAGAGTTTGTTTTGATGGAACCTATCCTAAGGTAAATCAACGGCCCCTTTCGAGGTCTACGCTAATTGTACCTATCAAACTCAATTTACCTGTCACGGTGTTCGAGCATAGGGGATCATAATCAGCTAAGGGGACCTGTCACGAGACCCCCGCAAACCTCCCTATTCTTACCTCTGTTACTAGGTAGAAACTGGATTTGATAGATCCATTAAGTCCATAAGAGTTCCTCTAGAGTCAAATTTCCTTTTTCACGGTAGGTTTGCTGCGGGACCATAATCACCTAAGGACTGTCACGAGACCCCCCAAGCCCTCGTGAATACACTACCGCTACTTGACAGAGTTTATCCCTAGTTGGTTCGGGTTTGGGAACTTGGGTTCACTGTTAGGTACTTCCCTTAGCTCCTTAGGTTTGTCAATAAGAATCCAACAAAACCAAATCAACACAAACAATAATTTAAGTAGTATAGATTATATCATCATCGTAAATCACAAAGGGCTACTTCCCCATCCTAAGATTATAGGACACTACTCCATAATCGACAAGAATTGCTAGAGAAAGAAATTACGATCATCGTCGCCATCTGCGTTCCTCTGTCGACTCCTTCGCTCTTCGCCGTCCTTTATGACCACACCCGTCCCTCCTCTCTTTAGGGTTAGAATATCTTCTCTTTATAGCCTTGCCTCCTCTTCAATTTAAGGCAATAGATTCCCTTTTTAATTGAGACGAAGATCCGATTGCTCGCAGAAAGGAAGGTCGAAATCGTGCCAACACGCCCATGCCACATGAGGGCACCGGCGTGTCGCGGGTTTCCCACAGGGCGTGTTACGGTTTGAACTGGGGCGTGTCGCGGCTGCACTAGGGTGTGTTGGCTGCTGGAATCACCGACACGGGCGTGTTTCTCTTTGAACTCGGGCGTGTTGTCCGCTGGCTCTCATGACACAGGCGTGTCGATTCCCAACACGCCTGTGTTGTTTTGATACGCCCTTCTTCTTCGCCCTGTTAACACAAAAACACCAAAAGCAGTCTCTTTTTTTCCATATGCTAAACTTAACTGAATCGTGATAAAATACATGCCTAGGATATGAAATGAGATAAAATGCACATATATAAAGTAGTGAAAACATAGCATGATTTACCCACATCATACAACAAAGTCGGACTCGGATTTAGGTCAAGGACAATGAATAGATCTTATCTGTCTATCGTGAATTTGTAGTCATCAATGAATCCAAGCATGGGTCCTAAAAATTTTATTAAATTAACATATAAGGACTAATAAGTATTGGATTCCGTAGGATCAAGTCCACTATGTGGATAGATAAAATTGGTTCAGTGGTCCAAGGGGAGCTAGTACTAAATTTGTGTACCAACTCTCTTAGAATCTTTGCATGTTTAAATTTGTCTTTTAAATTCTAGAATCGTTAGATAGGACCAATAGTTAGTCAACCTTGATAACATAGTATCAGGACGTGGCGAGATGATAGTACATTATGGAAACAACGTCTCATGTATTTGAGCTAGATAAGGCGTATCTAGCTTGGTGCACTTGGCTGAGTTGAACTAGCTGAAGCTACCTCACCATATCCTAAACTAGTTAGACCAGGAAGTAACCCTAAGTGACTTAAGTGATATTTTCTTGAATTTGGCTTTTTCTAAGGAAGTGGTCATTATTCTGATCAAAGAAGGCCCCTGTGCCTTGCCATGACCTGGAAGCCAGTTTTCTGAAAAGTCACTTAACGATCTAAAGGATAAATTCGAATCTAACCCAAGGTTGACTATCTCTAATTAAGTTAAAATCATCTCTCAAAATATATAAGGTGAACACATTCTCAGCCACATAGAATGGGTGAGATGTTAAGGATAATTGAAATACACTTAACATAACCTTTTCAAAATGCTACCTATTTTCTCAACTATTGTTCTTAACCAATATTTACAACTCTCAAGGTCAAAGTTTAGCGCCCCCTACATTACTTATACTTCATATATTTGACTAAGGGGGAGAGTAAACTAACCTTAAGGGTTATATTACAAACCTTTAAATTATTGGTGCAGAGGGACACACCTCAAACCAATCTATCTAACTACTGCTAGACGCATGCTTGGGCTCATAGTTGATTTATCTTTTCTAGAACCATGTTGTTTTTAAACCCCTAATTTATATAAAAACCCCAACACCTTTTTTGATTTATGAAAAAAGGGGGAGAAGAGCGGAGGTTAAGAAGGAGTAATAAAAATTTAATTTTAAAAAAATTCAAGGTATCTTTTTCAAAACTCACCTAGGGTTAAGGGGGAGTTTTTGAAAGGAAGTTTATCATTTACTATCTTTTTACACGTTAATTTTTTCCCATAACTTTGTGTCAGTTTGCCATAGATCAAAAAGGGGGAGATTGTTGGTGTAGGGGCACTAGATAATTGAAGCTAGGTTTTGATTTTGGCATAGATTCAAAGTTAAGGTCATATTGATATCTCATGAGTTGAATTATCTGTGCAAAAAATGGTTAAGCTAAGTCGAAGGTCAGCAACACCAGGAGAATCCCGAGTCGGGAAATCGTGGTGGTCGGGCGACACCAGGGGAATTTCGTGGGAGTGGAAGAACCTAGGTGGAAGACCGGAAGCAAAGCGACATGTCATAAAGGCCCAGAGGTAAGCACGAGTGTGAAGAGATATGGTAAGGTCGTTTCCTCTTTACGGGGACTACTGTAGGTGGCGATCCGACTAAGACTTCAAGTGGAAGGTCTAGGTCGAGATCGGATGGTAAGGAACCGTCATATTTACCATTTTATGTGCTAACCTCTTACTATAGGGAAGTGGCCAGGGTAGCTATCAACTATTGGCTATTGGGCAGTCGACTGATGCTCATCAGTCGACTGATGGAAGGTATCAGTCGACTGATGGTGACGAATCAGCCTTTTGCACTAGGTCAAAATGAATAATGTTTGACGCGGCAACTTCGCGATAACATAAGGTGTCACCTCATGATCAGTTCCAAAAGTTGAGGATTTATATCAAGGCTTATTCCAAGGAAAAAATCTATAAAAGGAGGGGAGAACTCCGACCGAAAGATCATCCATCTTGCTCTCAATGTGCTCCCACAATGCCAAAGCTCTAAACATCGTAACGCCAACGCAATGCCAAGTTTAGAATCTCTTCATCGGTAGCAAGTATTGTTTTCATTTACTGTATTCATGGTTTTAATCGTAATGAGGTGAGGTAAGCTTGTTGCCTCATCCTCGTGCTTTCGTTTTTGTGATCGTTGTCTCATACCTCCAACATGGAGGAGACTTTATAGTGGATTGCCCCTTCGTACGCAGTCAAGGATCGTAGGGGCTTGGAGTAGCAACTACTGGGTAGTGAACCAAGTAAAAATAAAGTGTCGATTTATTTTTTGTTCTTTTACTTTCCGCTGCATTTAAGTTTAATCGAATGAAAAGACGAAAAGTTTTACGCTTGCTATTCACCCCTCCTCTAGCGACGCTTTCGATCCAACATAATTACCTAGCCCTTATACTGTTATATTAGGTGTAGATCCTTGAAAATTTTTTACTTAGCCACTATAGTGGGTTGTTATAGTCATGCAGAGGGAGTGTAATTACCTAGCCCTTCTGACTCAAATGAATGAGCCAAAAAAGAGGAAATCTACCTCCTACAACAACAAACACTTCAAGCCCAAGTACAGACCCTCACCGTAGAGAGAGACCAACTATTATTAGAAAAGGAAACCAACTCTATCCAACATAGACATGCAATACGTGGGGTTGAATGGAGGAGTGCCTACAAAGATACATAGATTCGTTCACTTTGAGAATGAGTACAACTCCACAATCAACAATTAATAAGTCTTTAATCAAAATTGGCCATGGCTAATGATAAACCCCCAAAACTGATACACCAAGAAAGAAATTGTCAATTCTTATTTGGCTAGTGCTTCCAACCTCTAGACCACCTCCATAATTCCTACGAGGAGCTCAACCACAGGACCAACAACAACATTGCAAAAATACAGTTTCAACTGTCTATCTTAAGCTAGCATGTTCAATGCGCATCAGACGTCTATAATGAACAAACTCGTCGTGCCACACAACTCCATTAAGAACTTTCTATAATGCGGGAATCAGAAGAAGAACACTAGATGGCCCAAGAAACATAGTTATGAACCAAAATGGCCTCCAAATGCGGAAAATATTTTTAGAGGGGATTCCAAGGAGCCCTTCAAGAGGCTAACGACCAAGGATTACTCTCTTCCAATCAATCTACTACAATTCAGGACATGGAAGTTGTATTTAATAAATTTCCTACAGAAGCTTTTGACACTGATTCTGATACTGACTCAGATTAGTGACTTTCTAATTTCTATCATTTTTATAATGAGTACATTTACCTTTTGTAACTCATTTGTATTTGGAATTATTTTTAATGCATTCTCCTTGAGTTGTGGTGGTTTCTTGCTTTTCATTTGAGTCAGAAGGGCTAGGTATATATATGACTTAATTTCATATATGTATTCTCATCACTAGACTATAGTGTATATATACCTCAATGCCATTGATGAGGTCAAGATTTTTTCTGATCAGGTTAAGCTTTTCCCAGACAATCTATGTGTTTGTTGAATAGTATGAGCACTTCCTGAGCTATTTATGTTTTTCCCTAGCAGTATATGTGATTTTCGAGCCCAGTAGAGGTGAGTAGTGTAGTGGTGTTCAGAAGTGAAGTATAATATTGGCTGAGTAGTATGGATATTTCTCGAGCAGTTTATGTTTTCCCCTAGCAGTATATATGATTTCCAAGCCCAGTAGAGGTGAGTAGTGCAGTGGTGTTCAAAAGTGAAGCATAATGTTGGCCAAGCAGTATGGGTATTTCTCGAGCAGTTTATGTTTTTCCCTAGCAGTATATGTGATTTCCTAGCCCAGTAGAGGTGAGTAGTGCAGTGTTGTTCAGAAGTAATGTATAATGTTGGTCGAGCAGTATGGGAACTTCCCGAGTAGTTTATGTTTTTCCTGAGTAGAATATGTGATTTTTTAGCTGAGTAGAGTTGAGTAATGTAGGAGGATCGTGTTCCAGCTAGAAGGGGGGGGTTGAATAGCCTATGTGCATTGTTCTATGGAAATTGTTGGTTCGTCACGTGCTTTTCTGCAATACTCATTAATACGCAGTGAAAATAATAGTAATGAAAACGAATACACAAGCACAATCACAACACACAAATATACGTGGTACGGAACCTTAGGGTTCCTACTCCATGAGGCTAGCTCAATGAGCTCTAGTGATGAATACACCACTACTCAAACTCCTTCTCGACAACAAGTCGGAGGTGGAGAAATCTCGTACAAGCAATTACTAAACGTAATACAAAAGTAAAAGCAAAATACAAAGATAATATGAAATACATAAAGAAAACTTTACGACAATGGCTTTGAACACTTTGCTTGTTGCTTGCTTTAGTTTGCTCTTGAATGTCTGGAATGCATCAGCAATTCCTCTCCAAAATCTCACCAAAAATCACTGTGGAAATCTTCACCAAGCTCCTCCTTTTATGCTTGACTCGGGTTTATTTCATGCCTAGTAGTCGACTGATTATACCCATCAGTTGAATTCCCCTATAGTCGTTGTGAGACAACGGTTTAATCCACGCTGGAAAAGTCCAGCGGATAGCCCATCAGTCGACTGCCAAACACTAGTAGTCGACTGATGCATAGTTAGTCTAACCCCTGGTAAAGATACCTCGCTTCTTTGGTCATTTCCTCAACCATTAGTCGATATCCTTCCATTGCAGTCGACTACCAAGCCACGTGACATAGTCAAACGCCAATCGACTCCCATCAGTCGATGGTACATCACCCCAGTCGACTGGTAAATCTCAAACATGAGGTTTAACCCAAGTATGATGGCCTCATACTTGTTAAATGATGCATGTGAACGCGACCTCAAATCTTCCCATGGAGAATGTCGAGTACTCGAAGTGCGCGCTCACGCTCAAAGCCCACAAATGCACGGGTGTCATGAAGAAATAAAGATTTATCGATCTCACAAAGACTGAGATTTGAGTACCGATCTATTCGATGGATGTTGTTGTTCGAGAATCGATTCTAATGGTTGTGGTTCAGAGGGTTGTTGGCGGTTCTAACTCTAGCACGGTGTCACACGGAGGAAGAGAAGGGATGCTATGAGTCATTGGATGGATTCTAGAATTTCTATTTCGTTTGTGTGTCGCAGAACACGTTGTTAATTGGGTTTTGTCTAAATTTCTAGCTATGGTTTTGTGGAAAGGACATCATACACTCTCCTGATGAGCCTTCGCATCTATCGGAAGCTACCTCTGCCATACCAGGTCAACCCCTGGCTTTAGGACGAGATAGACTATGCGAGGATGCCGAATCGATCCCTGCGATGAGTAAAAAATGGTGCGCGTTTCCTACTCTATTGCATCCTTCTACCCACAATTATCGGTGATGAGAACAACCCCTGGGTTCCTCTTCAAATTCCCCTATATCTTTGATACGAGTGTTGTCACCCCTCGTATCGGCTAATCACAGTAACTAGAAAACCAAATCAATAGCTATAGATCTAAACCGAACACTAATTGCAAATATAGATTCAAGAACGAAAAGAGATTTGAACAAACATGTCCTAACTCAACACAAACTACTCCCTAGTCCTAGAATCAGAGAATCTACTCCATGAATCCGAGAAAAGAATCACAAGGCATTATTGAATTCATATATACAAGATAAAGTATTAAAAGAATATAGATTACACTGCGTTGAGGCTTTTCTCTCTCGCACTGAGGTGCAGAACTTGGGTCTCGAGCGGCTTCCTTCCTCCCCATTGCAAGTTTCCGAATCTTTTTAGGGCTTCGGAGTGTTGTCTTGGACGTCATGCCTCCCCCTAGGGTTTGGTCATGGCTTTCTTTATAAAGGCATGAGGACGACTCTTCATCAATTCTAGAAAAAAATCTAATCACGCCAAAATGCTGGGCTACCACACTGCCATGTGTTTCCACATGGCCAGGCCGTGTGTGGCCCTGTGGTGGCCAATCTCGAGTTTCAGACACGATTGTGTGTAGCCATAAGCCCTGGTCGTGGCCCTGTGGTGGCCAATCTCGAGTTTCAGACACGATTGTGTGTAGCCATAAGCCCAGCCGTCAAATACTCTTTTTCGCTTCGAAAGTGCACCGTTTTCCCCATGAAATGCTATCATGCAAACAAAAGTACAAAGAGCAGATCTCTAAACTAGAAAATAGGAAATGCATGCAAAACAAAATAAAATATGCATGAAATAAACATAAAATGAAATGAGATGTGAGTGAAAACTACTCCTAAAACCCTATATGTTTTGCTCACATAAATTCCCCCCAAACTTAAATCTTTGCTTGTCCTCAAGAAAACCTCAGTGCCATGAAATTTTAAGAAGGTATTGTTCCTATACTTAGTATGTTAACTAGATTTATCAAGTGGTATTTTTAATCAATGCAAAATAGATGTGATTTAAAAATTCACTAAAATAGCTCCTCGTGCACGTGGCAAGCGAATCTTATTAGGGGATACTCATTTTATGGTAAGTTAAGTCGTTATCCTATAACTTTCATAAGGTCTTCGACTCTTAGTCAGTTTCTTATTAAAAATTTTTAATGCAAGAATAAAGATTATGGCATAAATGATAACATAAATAAGCATGTGCCAATAAACATTATGTCATGATATGTGATTCTAACTTAAGCATAACCTGACATTCCTAAGCATAAATCATGACATTTTTATGATTAAAAATAAATATGATGTCATGACTGTTGGGATGTATACTGAAAAGTCTATCTTTTGTATAAACACCTTTATTTTGAAATAAGAATCATATGATCATTGTTTGCATATTTATGGTTATGCATATTGTCTGATACATTACATTGTAGATAACATGGTGTGTAGTGTCACACTGGAGATCGCGTTATCAGTTCATTGTAAAGTATAAGTAAAGGCTCACAACCGAGATGGTTATGGACAAACCATTGGAATGGTTGTAGTGTGATTTGGTATTAGTTTGTCTTGACCATAGAATTGTTAGTAATATATGAGAGATGTCCTAAGCCAATCGCCTTATGTATGAACCATTTATATGGATGTACTTCGTTCAGTTACATGTATTGCTCACAATGCAGGCATCTCGATTTCGGTGGTAATGCTAAACCACATGTCTTTGGCAGAATTTGTGATTGGATCACAACTAGTGAGTATCTCTACATGTGTAATTGTGATGTATCAGATTATCCTAGTCGATGAATTGATGGATTTGGACACCATCAGTTACATCGAGACTAACCGAGTATACTCCTTGGTGTATCCAAGCGGCTAATTCTCCTGGAGACATAGTGATGTCGGAGTTAATCGTGGATGCTAGTTATGGTAACTAGTTCATTGGAGTGACGGTAGTAAGACTTCATATGGTTCTCTGCATATATAGATATGTCAATGAAGTTCTTACTGTGGCTTAAGTGCGATGTTCCTTTGACTTGCGGTATTCAAGTCATCTTGATCATGGAGACTTATGCTTTGACATCTTAAGCAAACATCTCTAAGGAGATGTGGACCCGAGATGATTGGGTATAAGTCGAAGTGATCGAAGGTGTTTGAATAGCCTATAAAGGATTCACCACTCCTTGCGAGGAGATGTATACCCATGGCCTCTCGTCGGAATGTTACTAAAGTCTTTGGCCAAAGCATTACATGTTTAGAGTAAGGTACTCTTCGATACATGTGGAGTAACTAGAATCCGTAGGACGAGGAAATAATACTTGGGCTAGGTGTGACGTAGTCAGCCTAGTGGGGACTGACACAATAGACCATGTCCTGAACCAAGTGGGTATAAGATGAGTGAAGGGAATGGGGCACGAATCATTCGAGCTGCTGAAGGGTTTTAGAAATAGTTCTGGATCAACCGTTGATCTTTTCGGTTAATTGGGGATCATGATGTACTACTAGGTGCCACTCATGATCGTTCTATAATTAATGGTTAGTTATAGACGGCCAACATAAACTGAGAACCTATTTGGTCACACGCACAACGAGCGTAATCCAAAGGATTTAAAACGAGCTTGAGAATGAGATTCTCAGACCGAGTGAAACTAGGTTTGGTTGGACCAAACATAAAGCGAGCATGAAATCGTTTCAGTCGCAATGGAAGCTTGGATGGGCCGAGTCTTATGAAGACGTAATCGATGAACCAAAATGGTTTGGTTCTAATCCAATGGATGAGAATAAACCAAAGTGTTTGGTTTATTTTAAACGAATGAACCAAAAGTTGGTTCGGTTCGTTTTAACTTAAAATAAACCATCATGGTTTGGTTTATTTTAACTTATCTTAATGGAGCGGGTTAACGGTCCTAATGGTTATGATCCAATAACCATTAAGAGAATTAGTTCTCTATAAAAGAGGGCTTAATGGATAATTAAGCCCTAATTGGAAGAGCCCTAAACCTAGTTGCCGCCCAACCCCATTGAAGGAGTTGCCGCCCAAGCTCCTTGGCCGCCCAGCCCCTTGTGTTGGCATCCAGCTCCTTGCCGGCGACCAAACTTCAGCCGGTGATCCTCCGGCGACCCTCCGGTGATCTTCCTAGGCCTCGGTGAAAAGGTGAGCACTTGGCTTCCTTATTTTGGCCGGCGCCTACTCCTCCACCAAGCTGTCCAGTTTTCTGGACAGCTTCTTCTCCTCTCGTCGGAGCGTCGTTTGGACGACGGTTAGAGCTCCGACAGCAGATAACTTATCGGGGATTCGATCTCCGGTAATCCTCTGAGGTGGAGGACGAAGGATTCGTCAATCGGTTGACGAATACCTCTCCGGAGAAGCGAGTTTTGAGGACTCGTTTTGGATCCGAATTTGGATTCGGATCGTGATCATCTCTCGATCACGTCGTCTTCAACACGAGGCTAGTAACCCATACGAAGACGAAGCTCGTGGCTTAGCGAAGTCATCCCGAGGAACTCGGCGTGGATACTGATAGAGACGATTCTATTACGTATTGCTGTTCTAGGTTTGACCTAGTCATCACAGGTATCTCTGAACTGGTGAATATAAATTTCCTTTTAGCAGAATTTAAATTCTGGTTATATCTACACTTGTTATAATATGCATGCGTGTATTGTGTGTGTTATAATAAATATATTTATTATTTTATTGCTTGCATTTGTGTTCGTATTTAAAGAAGCATGATCAGACACACACTCGTGGCCTTGGATGCAAAAACCAACAAATCACTAGTATAATATATGATTTATTATATTGTACATTCTCTTAATCCCGATATAATAACTGGCACATATACTTAGTATTCATTTCTTTGATTTACCAATGAGCGAGATTTTTAGAGTAAATCGATAGGCTCGGTAAGTTGGGAAATAGTATTATTTATATGGTGTGTCATTGATTATAGGAGGAAATCGTGTCCTATATATTAGGATGATGATGTCCCTTTGAGAAGCTCATAAGGTTCATCATTTAAACCCTGCAGGTGGACTTTGTATGGCATGATGATAAGGATGAGTGGTACTACTCATGGAGTTAGATGTTGATTAATTACTTCTCAGTAAATTAATTAATCGACAGACATTCGAGATCTTAAACACGGGGAGAAATATGTACAAATAATATATGGAGCCCATCTTATCTTATGGGGGTTGGTGATGTAGATCAATAATAATCCTCTAGTGGATTGGATTATCATTAATGGATCGGACTTTATGTGGGCTTGATCCATTGGGTGGCCAAGATCCAACTCCTCATCATGGTCCCTATTGTAGCCTATTAAAATCTCATGAAGCCTAGATCCAATGATGGAAAACAAAACTCTAGATCCTATGGTAGAGATTAAATCTCTAGATCCGACGGTTGAGATTAAATCTCTAGATTTGACGGTTGAGATTAAATCCCTAGAACCGACTGTGGAGATTAAAACAAGGCTTAAGTCTAACTCTATAAAAGGAGGGATTAGGGTGGGCGGCAAGGTGTTTTAGAAGCAAGATAGGATTAGGGTTTGGGCGGCTAGGGCTTGGAGCCTTGGGCGGCCACAATTAAGCAAAGCTTTTCCTTTTTTCTTCTTCTTCTTCGCCAGCGCCCAATTGAGCCTCTCCTCTTCCTTTGCCGGCATCCAACCTCTTCATCCTCTTCTCCTTGGCCGGTGGAAACAAAGCCTAGGGTCTCTTCCCTTGGAGTTTTGGCCGGCGTCCACCATCCTTCTTCTCCTTTTGGTCGGCGGCAAGCATCAAGGTTGGTGCTTAGTGGTTGGTTAAAGGAAGGAGAAGGGTTTTGTTTCTATACTTCCTCTTGTTCAGAGCGAGCAAGGAAAGGAAGATCGCGATCTAGGAGGCTTCAACTTTTCGAAGATCGTCGCCCACACGGCGTCCCAAAGGAGGAAGGACATACATTAGAAGATCGAGAGGTATAATGCTTGTTCATATTCTTTTGTAACATGTCTATAATTGTTTTTCAATCATATACATGTTGTTTGTTCTATTTAATCATTAAATATACTTGGACCCCGAATACAAACACAAAAATTGGCGATCCGTACATCGTCTATTCCGTGACTAATCGTAGAATAGAGGTTGGTTGCTTGAACAACAAGTATGTTCAAGTGAGAACTCTAATCGAATATCACGACAATGAATCGGTAGCTTGGGTTATCCCTACTTGTCAAGGATATATATTTTTTATTCGGGGACGTAAAAGGGATCTCCATGAACAAGCGACCGAGGTGGAGTGGGAAGCGAAGTTTCCTACCTTCAATTGGTATCAGAGCCACGGTTTCCGATTTTGTGTGTTTACGATTCGGATACTTTTAAGCACTTTTCATATATTATATGTGCCGGATTATAGTAGGATGTGCGTAGGTTAACTTTTTGGTTGCAGACATAGGATCCAACTATTATGGCCATATGTGTGTATGTGATTGTATGTGTGTAATTGTATATTTTGTTGAATCTTCGGAGTTGACGAGGCTAGTATTTAATTTTTGTAATTAGAAACGACATTATTTAGCCACTCTTTTTATTTTAGTTTACTTTCGATCTAAATTTCATGTACACTCCTTTGTGGAGTATAGGATCGATGGATGTAAATTAAAATAGTATTTCTCGGCTCGGATCTCTGGATAGCTTGTAGATGGCGTAGGGAGGAGCGGATGAGATGGCGATACGATGGGAGACATATTGAAGACAAAAGCCATAATAGTTGGAAAATATTTATTTTTCATATTTATTTCTTATTGTTTGATATGCATGTCGTAGGCTAGAAAATTCCTCAATTTTAAATTACTAAGTGGGAGAGGGATATTTTTATAAATTCTCACGGCCTCCATTACAATTTGACATATGATGCAAACAAACTTGCGCGTCGGTTCTGAGTGCCTTCCTCCCCATCGGATGAGTTTGTTTGTGGATAACAAGGTCGAATATGGTTATAAGAAATTATTAAGGAGCGTGTGTACTTCCCCATCGGAAGGCACATAACCCAAGATAATTACCTAGGTACCGAGTAATGGTGAACACTTAGATACAAACATAAGTATCCTACCCATCGGAGTCACTGCTTTTATTTGTAGGGCCGAAGAGGAACCAACTATAAATTTTATTTGTCAAAAAGTTAGATTGACAAGATAATAAAATTAATGGGTAAAACCACCTCTTACAAATGTAGAATTAGTATACGTCCACACTATCGTGGCATACGATATTCTTGGTGTTTTTAGGTGTTGGTTGATTTTAAAATTTATTGTTTGAGGAATCAATAATTTTTTGAAATCTAATGTTTTGATCTGTGTGATTCATAGGTTTTTTCAAAATGACTTTCAACCCGCTTGCTGTGAGTCTAAAAGAAAATAAATTTACTGGACCCAACTATGTTGATTGGAAGAGGAATATCGACATTGTCTTGACTGCTAAGTAATACAAATATGTACTCCTCGAAGAGTGCCCTCCTAAGCCTGTGGATGAATCTGGGGAAAAGGAGAAGGAGAGTTATAAGAAGTGGATTAAGGCCGACGAGATGGTGCGGTGTTACATTTTGGCATCTATGTCAAATATACTGCAACATCAACATCAAGCCAAGCCCACTGCTTATGACAAGATTGTTGGGTTTTGCCCCTGAAGCTCTCATACTAATTTAGTGGTTTTTGCTTATGGAGTCCGTGAGGGGAAACTTTGTTGGTGCAATCGGCCCAGTAGTACCTTGATGGTATTTTGATGACAGACAAAACTCATGACATGGGATTGTCATGGGAAAGTCCAACATAGTGTTGGCATGGAAAATCCAAGCATGGAGCTTGGTGTGGGAAAGTCCAACATGGGGTTGGCATGGAAAATCCAAGCATGGAGCTTGGTGTTGAAGTCCAAGAGGGAAGCCTTGGCATGGTAAAGTCCAACATGGGGTTGGCATGGGAAAGTCCATAGCATTGCGAAGTCGTGCGCTATGTGCTTGGCATGAGAAATCCAAAGCATTGCAAAGTCGTGCGCTTGGTGCTTGGTGAGAAATGCATTGCGAAGTCGTGCGCTTGGTGCATTTGGGAAGTCTTGAGGACTTGGTAAGTTCACTAGGCTCGGGGTCCTTGAGTCGGTGAAGGATGGCATTGCGAAGCCGTGCGCTTGGTGCATCCGAGGGACCGCCGGACGGGGAGCGAATGGAGTGAGCCGAAAGGGAAGCATACTTCTAGGGCATGAGACGCGAAGGATGGCGTTGCGAAGCCGTGCGCTTGGCGCATCCGAGGGACGTAGGCCGAGGGAAGAGATCTTTGGTGGGGAACTCCATGAGGGATATGGTGGACTTGGCCAAGTGGCTAAGACTGAGTGTCGGAGGCTCAAACTTGATGTTTGAGGGTTTGCCCGACGGTCGGATGCTCAAACAACTTGATGTTTGAGGTTTTGCCCGACATTAGTCGACTGACATAGGTGTCGGTTCGACTGATCCAAGTCGACTAGAGTTCGACTGGTGTAAGGCTAGGGTTTTGTGCTTGGCAGTCGACTGCCATGGACATGCGATCGGCCCGAAGTCGGCGATGACCGCTAGGGATGGCGATCGGATGATGGGAGTGTCGCGGCATAGAACGCGCGCTCGATGGCCGTGGGCGGTCGACTCTTGAGTCACCGGATCGTGATGGGCATCATCGATCAGCGTAGGTGATCCGTTGGAACTTGTCCGACGTGGATCTGGCCGTTGTGAGACAACGGCTACGAGTGATCGGCCCGAGGCCTTTTAGCAATGACTACTAGGCGTAGCGGACTCGATCACGAGTTATAAAAGGAGCTCGAGATGGAGGTTTTTGCAACGGTTTTTGTGGAGCTATTGGAGGGGAATTGCTGCTGCATTCCAGTCCTTCAAGAGCCAATCAAAGCAAGCAACAAGCAAAGCAATCAAAGCAATCGGTGAAAGTTTTCTTTTGTATTGTATTTGTGTATTTGCTTGTATTTCTATATTACATTGTAATTGCTTGTGAGTGGTTTCTCCACCTCCGACGTGTTGTCGAGAAGGAGTGTTATAGTTAGTGTCGTGCGCATAACTAGAGCTCGGTGAGCTCGCCCGTGGAGTAGGAACCATTTGGTTCCGAACCACGTATATCTTGTGTTGTGTGATTGTGTATTGTTAGCTTCATTATTATTGTTATTCCGCTGCCCTAACGATAATCGTAGACAAGCAACACAAGAAGAACGAGTAAATTCCGACATCCATTGGAAGAGGGCTATTCACCCCCCTCTAGCCGGCCGTTCGATCCCCTACAAGTGGTATCAGAGCCGAGGTTGTTCTTCAAGGACTAACCGCCGCGAGAGCACTACAAAATGGCCAGCTTCATCCAACCACCAAAATTCGATGGAGATTTTGCTTGGTGGAGGAAACGGATGGAGGTATACCTAGAAACCGATTTTGATTTTATGATTATTATAGAAAACGGTTTTGAAATGCCTAGGGACAAGTACAACAAGCCAATTGAGAAGTCAAAATGGACCCAAGACCAAATCAAAGACTTCAAGTCAAATCTTAAGGTAATCAAGTTGATTAGTGATTTGTTACCTAACACTATTTGGTCTAGATTGGGTGATTATAGGGATGCAAGGGAATTATGGAATAAGGTAATGAAATTCCAAGAAAATTCCCAATCGGCACAAGTAGAGGAAAATGTCGAAGAAGAAGCACCCACAACATTTGAAGATGTTGATGATTTGGTGGAGACCTCCACCTCTAGCATTGAGGGGGAGGAAAGGCAATCTTCCATCCCGGAGCAAGAACAAGAAGCATCCACATCCGGGAGAAGTGAAGATCATGAAGAGGCCTCCACCACCTCCCTAGGTAACTCAAGTGTCATTATTTTAAATAAAAATCACATAATATGTTTTGAGTGTAGGGAGGAAAGGCACTACAAGAGTAAATGCCCTAAATTGGCCAAGAAGAAGGCATCGACATCAAAAGTCAACCCAAAGACAAACGATGCCGGTGTTCCCAAAATCAAGAGCAAAGAGCACATTGTGTGCTTCAAATGCAATCAAAAGGGACACTACCGAAGCCAATGCCCTAGGGAGAGGAAGAAAGGGCAAGAAGGTGCAATTCATGTAGGGGGAGCTCCTAAAGCTAATCCTAAGGTACATTTAGTTAATGTACCTTTAATTCCTAAAGTCAAAAAGCATGCTAAAAATTATTTTAGTTCTCTTGCTATTATCAATGAAAAGCATGCTAAGAGAAATAATAAGGTGTATTGTCTAGGTGCCAAGCATGTTCATATAACTAAGGACAAACCTAGGACTCAAAACACTAGATCTATCCTACCTAGGAAATCAATTAGAAGAATTGAAGAGAATTTGGGTATTAATCAAAAGAAATCTAGGCATATGCTTAAGAAGAAAACCAACTCCCAAAAACCAAATGAAAATTCAAAATTGAGGAAATTGGAGTTAGAAAACCAAGTCTTGAGATCAAGACTTGAGAGAATGGAGAAAACCCTTAGAATCATAGAAAACTCAATTCTAGGGTCAAATACCCAAAAGTCAAGACCTAAGGTTCACAAACGGTCTAAGGGCAAGGAAGGTTTGGGTCACAAACCTAAGCCCAAGAAGACTTATCATAATGTTCTATTTAATTATGGAACTATTTCTAGGTCTAGGAAAACCAAGGCTAATAGGGAAATTATCCCTAAGTCTAGCCATGGTATGTGTTTAGTGGCTAACTCCTCAAATAAATCAAATGTAGCCACTAAGAAGGTCAATGGAGGAGTCACCTCTAGAGTTGGCCTAGGAAAGACCCAAAAGACTATGGCTTCAAAGCCTAAAAGGGTCATTAGGAAGGTATCTAGGGAAGTTATCCCTAGGGAATACCTGGTTAACCCAAGGAGCTCCAATAGATATTGGGTTCCTAAAAGCGTGATTGATTCACGCTAGATGGGTTAGGGTGTGTCAACCCTAAATGGATGGGTAGTTAACCTAATCATAGTAGAGTTGACACATTAGGATGTGCCAATGTGTTTTTGAGAAGTCTAAAAATGATTAAATTGACACAATTAGGTCTTAGAGGTATTGGTGTGCCATTTTGGGTTTTTGGCACACTAGGGAAATGAATGGCATTAAGGCAAAATGAATTTAATTCCTAGAAGTGACAAATTGATTTTAACACTTAGGTATTTTATACCTTAGTATATTTTTCTTGCCATGCTTTACTTGCCTTGCCATGTCATGACATTATTTTCATTTTCATCTATAAAAATGTCATGATCATGTTTAGATTTATGTTTAGATGTCATGTATGCTTAAGTTTCATTCACATGCCATGACATCATGATTTTGGCATATGTCTTTATCTATATCATAATTATGCCATAATCATCAGCATGCATAAATTAAAATGAAATTAAGGACTATGGCATGATTTGATGGGAATCAAATAATATTGCCTTAGAAATATGCATGAGAATTTAAAAGAACAAAAACCCACATCTCACTAGATTAATTGCCTTCAATGTGTTTTACACATCTAGATATTTGTGAGATGTTTAGGAAAAAGAAAATAAAGGTTTTGAAAACATTTTGAAAAACCTTGGTGAAGCCTATCTTGTGATAGCTATCACCATTGAATAGGATGATACAAAGAAGGCTTATTATTGAAGCTTTTCTAAAATTTTAAACTTTGTATCAATCTCCTAATTTAATGGGTAAAATAATTTTTCAATATTTTTCACCCATAGTGTTTAGGATAAGTAATATGCATATGAAATTTCACGAATTTTAAACTTATGTATATTTACTTATTGCGATTGTCGATCGTACCATGGATAGCGATCGGTGATGAAATGTGACGATCATTGATTTGATTTGATCATTGCCCAGTGATTTTGGGTAAATCTTGTTGGTTAGGCCCATGTTCAACTATGTTTTGGTCCCCTAACCACTTCTAACCCTAGGATATGCTTGGGAGAGCATTAGAGAGGGTGGAAATCCATTGGATATGGATTAGGAGATGGGTTGAGGGTGAGTATCAATTTTAAGGTGGAAGAGAGTTCATTGTTGAACTTTGCCTTAATTTTGATTTGGTTAATGTTCCTATTGGCTTAGGGACTCTCCAAGGACATTGTTAGTGCAATGGTCAAGGGGGAGCAAGCCTCTAGGGGGAGGTATCCATCTTGGGAAGATGGATGTGTATTTCCTCACGGGAGGAAAATTGGGTTGCCTCTCTTTAAGTGATATGGGATCACTAGAAGGATTGTAGGCATGTGTTCCTCCAAGGGAGAGATTGTAAGATCTCATTGGGATATGAGACATTCATACCCTTGGGGAGGACCTTTTTGATGTAATGTCAAAAAGGGGGAGAAGTTACCAAGTTACCAATTAGGGTTCGTTGGAATTCTCATTGGGATATGAGAATTGCCAATATGGGAGAATTGGTAGACTTGAGATGGTAGTTTTGTCAATCATCAAAAAGGGGGAGATTGTTGGTGCAATCGGCCCAGCAGTACCTTGATGGTATTTTGATGATAGACAAAACTCATGACATGGGATTGTCATGGGAAAGTCCAACATGGTGTTGCCATGGAAAATCCAAGCATGGAGCTTGGTGTGGGAAAGTCCAACATGGGGTTGGCATGGAAATTCCAAGCATGGAGCTTGGTGTGGAAGTCCAAGGGGGAAGCCTTGGCATGGTAAAGTCCAACATGGGGTTGGCATGGGAAAGTCCAAAGCATTACGAAGTCGTGCGCTTGGTGCTTGGCATGGGAAATCCAAAGCATTGCGAAGCCGTGCGCTTGGTGCTTGGTGAGAAATGCATTGCGAAGCCGTGCGCTTGGTGCATTTGGGGAGTCTTGAGGACTTGGTAAGTTCACTAGGCTCGGGGTCCTTGAGTCGGTGAAGGATGGCATTGCGAAGCCGTGCGCTTGGTGCATCCGAGGGACCGCCGGACGGGGAGCGAATGGAGTGAGCCCAAAGGGTAGCATACTTCTAGGGCATGAGACACGAAGGATGGCATTGCGAAGCCGTGCGCTTGGTGCATCCGAGGGACGTAGGCCGAGGGAAGAGAGCTTTGGTGGGGAACTCTATGAGGGATAAGGTGGACTTGGCCAAGTGGCTAAGACTGAGTGTCGGAGGCTCAAACTTGATGTTTGAGGGTTTGCCCGACAGTCGGATGCTCAAACAACTTGGTGTTTGAGGTTTTGCCCGACATTAGTCGACTGGCATAGCTGCCGGTTCGACTGATTCAAGTCGACTAGAGTTCGACTGGTGTAAGGCTAGGGTTTTGTGCTTAGCGATCATTGCCATGGACATGTGATCGGCCGAAGTCGACGATGGTCGGCTAACTTGGGGATGGCGGTCGGCATGATCATTTGAATGGCGGTCGTGATGGGAGTGTCGCGAGCCGCGAGCGCTCCGTGTGGCCATTGGGGAGTCGACTCTTGGGTCACCCGGTCGTGATGGGCATCATCATCGGGTGGTAGGTGATCCGTTGGAACTTGTCAAGCGTGGATTTGGTGTTGTGAGACAAGCGATCGGGCCTTTTGGCGGTCATTATCGGGTTATAAAAGGAGCTCGAGATGGAGGTTTTTGCAACGGTTTTGTGGAGCTATTGGAGGGGAATTGCTGCTGCATTCCAGTCCTTCAAGAGCCAATCAAAGCAAGCAACAAGCAAAGCGATCAAAGCAATCGGTGAAAGTTTTCTTTTGTATTGTATTTGTGTATTTGCTTGTATTTCTATATTACATTGTAATTGCTTGTGAGAGGGTTCTCCACCTCCGACGTGTTGTCGAGAAGGAGTGTTATAGTTAGTGTCGTGCGCATAACTAGAGCTCGGTGAGCTCGCCCGTGGAGTAGGAACCATTCGGTTCCGAACCACGTATATCTTGTGTTGTGTGATTGTGTATTGTTAGCTTCATTATTATTGTTATTCCGCTGCGCTAACGACAATCGTAGACAAGCAACGCAAGAAGAACGAGTAAATTCCGACATCCATTGGAAGAGGGCTATTCACCCCCCTCTAGCCGACCGTTCGATCCCCTACAAACTTCTTTTCCCACTTCACCTCGGTCGTTTGTTCATAGCGATCCCATCGATGTCCCCAGATTAAAAAAAAATTAATCCTAGACATAAGGGATTGCCCAAACAACCAAGTCATCGTCGTGCTATTCGTTTAGAGAAGTCACTTGAACAAACAAGTTGTTCAAGCGACCAAACTCTATTCTTCAAGTAGCCACGGAATAGACGATGTCCGGATCGCCGGTTTTTGTGTTTATGCTCGGGATCCAACTATTATTTAGCCATATACAGATTTATATCATGCTATTAATTGAAAAACAAATACAAACATGTAACATATAGAAAATAGAGATTCGATATACCTCTCGATTTTCTAATGTATGTCCTTCCTCCTTTCGGACGTCGTGTGGGCGACGCTCTACCAAAAGTCGAAGCTCCTAGATCGCAAATCTTTCATGCTTGCTCTTCCAAAGCAAGAGGAAGAATAGAAACAAAGCTCTTCTCCTTTCTATAGCCAACCAACAAGCAACAAGGAGAATGCTTGCTGCCGGCCAACAAGGAGAAGGAGATAATGGTGGAAACTGGCCAAGACACCAAGGGAAAACCCTATATCTTGTTTCCACCACCTATGGAGAAGGAGAAGGGGTCTTTGGATGCCGTCCAAGGGCTGGGAAAGGGCTGTGGGCACCGGCCACCAAAGGAGAGAATGAAGAAAGCAAACTACTTCCTTATTTGGTGCAACCCAAGCCTCCTAAACCCTAAGCCCCCAAACCCTAATCCTTGCTCTCCTTATGGCCGGCCATGGAAGTGGGGAAGAAGATTAGGATGAGCACAAGCCAAGGTAGAGGGAAGATGGACGAAACCGGCGACACCATAGGATGAAGAAGAAAAACTCCTCCTTGAGTTGCCGCCCACCCATAAGCTCCCAAAACCCTAGCAACCCAAACCTAATCCTAAACCAACTAGGATTCCTAGCCTCCAAAGGAAGCAAACCCTAATCCCCTTAAGCCATCATTATCTTTCCACCCACTTCATGATCTCTATTTATAGAGTTGGGCTAAAGTGATGATTTAGTCTCCTCCATTGGTTCTAGGGATTTAATCTCAACTGTCGAATCTAGAGATTTAATCTCTACCTTTGGATCTAGAGTTTTGTTTTAATCCTTTGGATCTAAGCTTCATGAGGTGTTAATAAGCTACATTAGGGACCATGAGGAGGAGTTGGATCTTGGCCACCCATGGATCAACCCCACATAAAGTCTGATCCACTAATGATAATCCAATCCACTAAAGGATTATCATTGATCTATCACACCAACCCCCATATGATAATATGGCCTCCATATATTATTTGTATATTTTCTCCGCGTGTTTAAGATCTCGAATATCCATTGATTATTTAATTTTCTGACCATTAATTAATCAACATCTAACTCCTTGAGTAGTACCACACAACCTTTTCATCATGCCGGACCAAGTCCACCTGTAGGGTTTACATGATGAACCTTATGATCTCCTCAAGGGGACATCATAATCCTAATATATAGGACACGGTTTTCTCCTATAATCAACCACACACCATATAAATAATATCATCTCCCAACTTACCAAGCCTATCGATTTAATCTATAAATCTCGCATTGGTAAATCAAAGAGTTGAATACTAAGTATATGTTCCCGTTATTATATCGGGATTAAGAACATGTACAAAATAATATCTGAGGTCCGAATCGATTATGTAGTCAGCAATAAATTGAATCACCTCTAAGTTGGTCCTGCTCAATACACTCAAAGTGCACTAGTGTGATTCTATGGTCAAGACAAACCAATACCAAATCACACTACAACCATTCCGATGGTTTGTCCAAAGTCATCTCGGTTGTGAGCCTTTACTTATACTTTACAAGGAGCCGATAACATGATCTCCCGTGTGACACCACACACCATGTTATCTACAATATAATGTATTAAACAATATTGCATAACCATATAAATATGCAAACAATTATCATGTGATTCTTATTTCAAAAAATAAAGATGTTCATACAAAAGATAGACTTTTCAGTATACATCCCTACAATCTCCCACTTATACTAAAAGACTATGCTGTCTTCATACTGCCATACATCTGATTCCCCTTCCCTTCACATGCCTATCAAAGCTCTCGCTAGAAGGGCCTTAGTGAAAGGGTCTACCAGGTCATCCTCTGATGCAATCTAGGCGACAGCAACTTCTACCTCCTTTACGATTTCTTGTATCAGATGGTACTTGCGCTCTATGCATTTACTTACCTTATGGGCTCATGATTACTTTGATTTTGCAACTGCACCATTATTATCACAATAAATTGTGATATTTCTGGGCAAACCAGGAATCACATCCAAGTCCATCAGGAAGTTCCTGAGCCACACAGCTTCTTTGGCCGCCTCATAGGCTGCCACATACTCAGCTTCCATGGTGGAGTTCGCCACGCATTTCTGCTGGACACTCCTCCATATAATGGCTTCACCTCCCAAAGTAAACACAAAACCTGAGGTAGACTTACTGTTATCCCTATCTGATTGGAAGTCGGAATCTGTGTAACCCACAGGGAGTAATTGGTCTGGCCAGTAAACTAGTATTTAATCCCTAGTCCTTCTCAGGCACTTCAATATATGCTTTACCACAGTCCAATGTCCCTGTCCTGGATTACTCTGATATCATCTGACCATGTCCACGGCAAAGCAGATATCGGGACTCATACATAGCATCGTATACATGAGGCTTCCTACTGCCGAAGCATAAGGAATCGCCTTCATCTCCTCTATCTCCTCAGATGTTCTAGGACACATCTCCTTAGATAAAGGAACTCCACGCCTGAAAGGTAGAAAACCCTTCTTGGAGTTCTGCATGCTAAAACGCTCCATAATCGTGTCTTTGTATGATGCTTGGGATAAGCACAACATCCTTTTTCTGCGATCCCTTATAACCTTGATCCCAAGGATGTGTCCCACCTCTCCCAAGTCCTTCATATCAAACTGTTTGGACAACCATACCCTTACTTCCGATAAGACCTTGATATTGTTGCCAATAGATAAAATGTCATCTACGTATAGTACAAGAAATACCACTACGTTTCCATCACATCTCTTGTATACACAAGACTCATCCGGACTTTGAATAAATCCATAAGACTGGATCACCTCATCAAAGCGGATGTTCCAAGACCTCGAAGCTTGTTTCAATCCATAAATGGACCGATTAAGCTTACATACAAGATGCTCTTTGGCCTTAGCAATGAATCCCTCTGGTTGCTTCATGTAGATGTTTTCCTCAAGACTTCCATTAAGGAAAGCTGTCTTGACATCCATCTTCCACACCTCATAATCCATATGAGCTGCTATGCATAAGAGAATCCGGATAGACTTAAGCTTGGCTACCGGTGAAAAGGTCTCCTCATAATCGATACCCTCTTTCTGAGTATACCCCTTCGCAACAAGCCTCGCTTTGAAGGTCTCAACCTTCCCATCTATTCCTCTCTTTCTCTTGTAGATCCACTTTCTTCCAATGATTTTTACACCATTGGGTGGTTCTACTAGCTCCCAGACCTGATTTGAATCCATAGATTCAATCTCAGCATTCATTGCACTTTTCCAAGATACTGCATCTTTATCTTGGATTGCCTCGTCATATGTCTAGGGATCAGGTTCATGTTCACCAGGGACCAAATCATAAGATTCTCCCAAGAACATGAATCTATCAGGCTGTCTCACAACCCTCCCACTATGATTAGGTATCACCTGTGTATCCTCTGTGACACACAGTACAATGACATGTGGTATATCCTCTTGTACCGGTGGTACTAAAGAAGTGACTTTCCCTTTTAACTCCTCCAGAACAATTTTACTCTTAGGCTTGTGGCTCATAACATAGTCTTCCTCTAGAAATCTGGCGTTCGTGCTAACGATCACCCTCTAATCTCTAGGACTATAAAATAATCCACCCTTCGTTCCCCTGGGATAGCCAATGAACATGCGTACTTCTCTACGAGGTTCCAACTTACTAGCATCTGCCTTCAGCACACGTGCTGGACTCCCCCATATTCGAATATGTCTTAGACTAGGCTTTCGCCCAGTCCACAATTCTATGGGAGTAGAAGGCACTGATTTAGATGGAACCAATTTCAGAATGTACACTACCATATCTAGAGCATATCCCTAGAACGAATCTGGCAAGTCAGAATAACTCATCATCGATCTAACCATCTCCATAAGAGTTCTTTTCCTTCGCTCTGCTACACCATTCTGCTGGGGTGTGCCAGGTGCAGATAATTGGGATTGATTCCCATCCTCTGATAATTAGTTCCTAATCCCTCCCAAGAGGTACTCACCACCACGATCAAATCATAGTGTCATCCATATCTTGAATAATCGTCTATAAAAGAGACGAAATATTCAAGACAACCTCTTACCTGGATAGTCATAGGACCACGAAAATCAGAATGAACCATTTCTAACACATCTTTGGCTCTATACCCTTTGGCCTTAAAAGGCCTCTTGGTCATTTTATCCTCCAAGCAAGATTCGCAGGTTGGGAGATCCTCCGCCACTAATAAACCCAAAAGGTCCATCAGCTATCAACCTTTGAATTCTTCTTAGGTTATTATGACCAAGTCTAAGATGCCAAAGATATGTTTGGTTCATCTTTGAAGGTTCTTTTCTCTTATTGGAATTAACTTTAATTTGTATCGTGGGAGATTTTTTTGTATCGTGGGAGATTTTGGTTCAAGTATATACAAATTTCCTGTCAATGTACCTGTACAAATATTCTCCCTATTCCTTTTTATAACAACTCTGTCATTAAAGTAAATAGAATATCCATCCGTAAACAATTTAGAAACTGAAATTAAATTCTTTCTAAATAAAGGTACATAAAGGGAATTAATCATAACCTAAGTTTTATTTTTCTCAAGAGATAAATAAAACTTCTCCCACTGCAATAGCTGCCACCTTCATGGCATTGCCCAAGTAAATGGTAATCTCCCCTTTAGCTAGTCGTCGGGTTTCCTGGAACCCCTGCAAAGTATTGTAGACATGATTAGTGGCTCTCGTATCTACACACTAGGTGACGGTAGATAAAATCGCTAATCATGTTTCAACGACTAGTCCAAAGGATATATCATTGTCCTGCTTTGGATTGGGATAGTCCTTCTTCCAATGTCCATCCTGCTTGTAAGTGAAGTACTTGTCTTTCGGCTTCTTCACTCCTCCCTGAGATCCTCCCACCACCTTTGCTCCACCTTGTTTCTCCTTCTTCTTCCCTTTCGGCTTAGAAGTAGAAACCTTTTTGAGCAACCATGGCTTGAGGACACTCTTTGAAGAGTGCATACTTGTACTCCTTAGTAGATAAGACAATATCTAGATTCTTTTCCAATCATCATAATTATACACAGTATGTTTATTTTCCTTTAGTATCAAAGCAAGTGGACTGAAATTCAATTTTGAAAATCCTAAGAATCACATAGATCATTACTGTAGATTTCAAAAAATTATTGATTCCTCAAACAATAAAATTTAAAAATCAACCAACACCTCAAAACACCGAGAATATCGTATGCCACGATAGTGTGGCCGTATACGAAATCTACATTTGTAAGAGGAGGTTTTACTCATTAATTTTACTATCTTGTCAACCTAACTTTTTGACAAGTAAAATTAATAGTTGGTTCCTCTTTGGCCCTACAAATAAAAGCAGTGACTCCGATGGAGAGGATACTTATATTTGTATCTAAGTGTTCACCATTACTCGGTACCAAGATAATTATCTCGGGTTATGTGCCTTCCAATGGGGAAGTACACATGCTTCTTAATAATTTCCTATAATCGTATTTGACCTTGTGATCCCCAAACAAACTCATCCAACCGAGATGCTATGCATAAGAGAATCCGGATAGACTTATGCTTGGCTACCGGCGAAAAGGTCTACTCATAATCGATACCCTCTTTCTGAGTATACCCCTTCGCAACAAGCCTCGCTTTGAAGGTCTCAACCTTCCCATCTATTCCTCTCTTTCTCTTGTAGATCCAGTTGCTTCCAATGATTTTTACACCATCGGGTGGTTCTACTAGCTCCCATACCTGATTTGAATCCATAGATTCAATCTCAGCATTCATTGCACTTTTCCATGCTACTGCATCTTTATCTTGGATTGCCTCGTCATATATCCAGGGATCAGGTTCATGTTCACCATGGACCAAATCATAAGATTCTCCCAAGATCATGAATCTATCAGGCTGTCTCACAACCCTCCCACTATGATGAGGTATCACCTGTGTATCCTCTGTGACACGCAGTGCAGTGACATGTGGTATATCCTCTTGTACCGGTGGTACTAAAGAAGTGACTTCCCCTTTTAACTCCTCCAAAACAATTTTACTCATAGGCTTGTGGCTCATCACATAGTCTTCCTCTAGAAATCTGGCGTTCGTGCTAACGATCACCCTCTGATCTCTAGGACTATAAAACAATCCACCCTTCGTTCCCCTAGGATAGCCAACAAACATGCGTACTTCTATACGAGGTTCCAACTTACTAGCATCTGCCTTCAGCACATGTGCTGGACTCCCCCATATACGAATATGTCTTAGACTAGGCTTTCGCCTAGTCCACAATTCTATGGTAGTAGAAGGCACTGATTTAGATGGAACCAATTTCAGAATGTACACTGCCATATCTAGAGCATATCCCCAGAACGAATTTGGCAAGTCAGAATAACTCATCATCGATCTAACCATCTCCATAAGAGTTCTTTTCCTTCGCTCTGCTACATCATTCTGCTGGGGTGTGCCAGGTGCAGCCAATTGGGATTGATTCCCATCCTCTGATAATTAGTTCCTAATCTCTCCCAAGAGGTACTCACCACCACGAATAAATCGTAGTATCATCCATATCTTGAATAATCGTCTATAAAAGAGATGAAATATTCAAGACCACTTCTTGCCTGGATAGTCATAGGACCACAAAAATTAGAATGAACCATTTCTAACACATCTTTGGCTCTATACCCTTTGGCCTTAAAAGGCCTCTTCGTCATTTTATCCTCCAAGCAAGATTCGCAGGTTAGGAGATCCTCCACCACTAATGAACCCAAAAGGTCCATCAGCTATCAACCTTTGAATTCTGCTTAGGTTATTATGACCAAGTCTAAGATGACAATGATATGTTTGGTTCATCAACGAAGGTTCTTTTCTCTTATTGGAATTAACTTTAATTTGTATCGTGGGAGATTTTTGTTCAAGTGTATACAAATTTCCTGTCAATGTACCTGAACAAATATTCTCCCTATTCCTTTTTATAACAACTCTGTCATTAAAGTAAATAGAATATCCATCCATAAACAATTACTGAAATTAAATTCTTTCTAAATAAAGGTACATAAAGGGAATTTTTCATAACCTAAGTTTTATTTTTCTCAAGAGATAAATAAAACTTCTCCCACTGCAATAGCCACCACCTTCATGGCATTGCCCAAGTAAATGGTAATCTCCCCTTTAGCTAGTCGTCGGGTTTCCTGGAACCCTTGCAAAGTATTGCAGACATGATTAGTGGCTCCCGTATCTACACACCAGGTGCCAGTAGATAAGACCGCTAATCATGTTTCAACGACTAGTTCAAAGGATATATCTTTGTTCTGCTTTAGATTGGGACAGTCCTTCTTCCAATGTCCATCCTGCTGGTAAGTGAAGTACTTGCCTTTCGGCTTCTTCACTCCTCCCTGAGATCCTCCCACCACCTTTGCTCCACCTTGTTTCTCCTTCTTCTTCCCTTTCGGCTTAGAAGTAGAAACCTTTTTGAGCAACCATGGCTTGAGGACACTCTTCGAAGAGTGCATACTTGTACTCCTTAGCAGATAAGACAATATCTAGATTCTTTTCCAATCATCATAATTATGCACAGTAAGTTTATTTTCCTTTAGTATCAAAGCAAGTAGACTGAAAGTCAATTTTTAAAATCCTAAGAATCACATAGATCATTACTGTAGATTTTAAAAAATTATTGATTCCTCAAACAATAAAATTTCAAAATCAACCAACACCTCAAAACACCGAGAATATCGTATGTCACCATAGTGTGGATGTATACGAATTCTTCATTTGTAAGAAAAGGTTTTACCCATTAATTTTACTATCTTGTCAACCTAACTTTATGACAAGTAAAATTAATAGTTGGTTTCTCTTCGGCCCTATAAATAAAAGGAGTGACTCCGATGGGGAGGATACTTATATTTGTATCTAAGTGTTCACCATTACTTGGTACCAAGGTAATTATCTCGGGTTATGTGTCTTATGATGGGCAAGTACACACGCTCCTTAATAATTTCCTATAACCATATTCGACCTTGTGATCCGCAAACAAACTCATCCGATGGGGAGGAAGGCACTCAGAGCCGACGCACAAGTTTGCTTGCATCACATGTCAAATCGTAATGGATGCTGTGGGAATTTATAAAAATATGCCTCTCCCACTTAGTAATTTGAAATTGAGGAATTTTCCTAGCCTACGACATGCATGTCAAGGAAAAAGCAATAAATATGAAAAATAAATTATTTTCCAACTATTATGGCTTTTGTCTTCAATATGGCTCCCGTCGCATCGCTATCTCGTCCGCTACTCCTACGCCATGTACAAGCTATTCGGAGATCTGAGTCGAGACTAAAACCTATTTTAATTTACATCCATCGATCCTATACTCCACGAGGGATTGCACATGAAATCTAGATCGAAAGTAAACTAAAAAAAGTGTGGCTAAACAATGTCGTATCTAAATTACAAAAAATTAAATACTAGACTCTTCAACCCCGAGGATTTAAAAAAATACACACATACAATCACATGCACATATATGGCCATAATAGTCGGATCTTATGCCTGCAACCAAAGAGTTAAACTACGCATATCCTACTATTATCCGACACATATCATATATGAAAAAGTGCATAAAAATTAACTGAATCCTAAACACACAAAACTAGAAACCTTGGCTCTGATACTAATTGTAGGCTTTTGCCTCTGAAGCTCTCATACCAATTTAATGGTTTTTTCTTATCGAGTCCATGAGGGGAAATTTCGCTTCCCACTTCACCTTGGTCGCTTGTTCATGGCGATCCCATCGATGTCCCTGAATTAAAAAAAAAATATAATCGTAGACATAAGGGATTGCCCAACCAACCAAGTCATCATCGTGCTATTCGTTTAGAGAGGTCACTTGAACAAACAAGTTGTTCAAGCGACCAACCAATATTCTACGAGTAGCTGCGGAATAGACGATGTCCGGATCACCGGTTTTTGTGTTTATGCTCGGGATCCAAGTATTATTTATCCATATATAGATTTATATCATGCTCATAATTGAAAAACAAATACAAACATGTGACATATAAATATTAGAGAATCGATATACCTCTCGATCTTCTAATGTATGTTCTTCCTCCTTTCGGACGTCGTGTGGGCGACGCTCTACCAAAAGTCGAAGCTCCAAGATCACAAATCTTCCTTCCTTGCTCTTCCAAAGCAAGAGGAAGAATAGAAACAAAGATCTTCTCCTTTTTATAGCCAACCAACAAGCAACAAGGAGAATGCTTGCCGCCATCCAACAAGGAGAAGGAGATAATGGTGTAAACCGGCCAAGACACCAAGGGAAAGCCCTATATCTTGTTTCCACCACCTAAGGAGAAGGAGAAGGGGTCTTTGGATGCCGCCCAAGGGCTGGGAAAGGGCTGTGGGCGCCAGCCACCAAAGGAGAGAAAGAAGAAAGCAAACTACTTCCTTATTTGGTGCCACCCAAGCCTCCTAAACCCTAAGCCTCCAAACCCTAATCCTTGCTCTCCTTATGGCCGGCCATGGAAGTGGGGAAGAAGATTAGGATGAGCACAAGCCAAGGTAGAGGGAAGATGGACGGAACCGGCCACACCATAGGAAGAAGAAGAAAAACTCCTCCTTGAGTTGTCGCCCACCCATAAGCTCCCAAAACGCTAGCCACCAAAACCTAATCCTAAACCAACTAGGATTCCTAGCCTCCAAAGGAAGCAAACCCTAATCCCCATAAGCCATAATTATCTTTATGCCCACTTCATGATCTCTATTTATAGATTTGGGATCAAGCCATGATTTAATCTCCTCCATTGGTTCTAGGGATTTAATCTCAACCGTCGGATCTACAGATTTAATCTCAATCATCGAATCTAGAGATTTAATCTCTACCTTTGGATCTAGTGTTTTGTTTTCATCCTTTGGATCTAAGCTTCATGAGGTGTTAATAGGCTACATTAGGGACCATGAGGAGTTAGATCTTCGCCACCCATGGATCAAGCCCACATAAAGTCCGATCCACTAATGATAATCCAATCCACTAAAGGATTATCATTGATCTATCTCACAAACCCCCATATGATAATATGGGCTCCATATATTATTTGTACATTTTCTCCCCGTGCTTAAGATCTTGAATGTCCATCGATTAATTAATTTATTGATGATTAATTAATCAACATCTAACTCCTTGAGTAGTACCACACAACCGTTTCATCATGCCGGACCATGTCCACCTACAGGGTTTACATGATGAACCTTATGAGCTCCTCAAGGGGACATCATCATCCTAATATATAGGGCACGGTTTCCTCCTACAATCAACGACACATTATATAAATAATATCATCTCCCAACTTATCGAGCCTATCGTTTTAATCTATAAATCTCGCCCATTGGTAAATCAAAGAGATAAATACTAAGTATATGTGCCCGTTATTATATCGGAATTAAAAGCATGTACTAAATAATATATGAGGTCCGATTCGATTATGTAGTCAGCAATAAATCGAATCACCTCTAAGTCAGTCTTGCTCAATACACACAAAGGGCACTAGTGTGATTCTATGGTCAAGACAAACCAATACCAAATCACACTACAACCATTCCGATGGTTTGTCCAAAGCCATCTCGGTTGTGAGCCTTTACCTATACTTTATAAGGAGTCGATAACATGATCTCCCGTGTGACACCACACACCATGTTATCTACAATGTAATGTATTAGACAATATTGCATAACCATATAAATATCCAAACAATGATCATGTGATTCTTATTTTAAAAAAATAAAGATGTTCATACAAAAGATAGACTTTTCAGTATACATCCCTACAAAGATGTTGAATCTCAAAGAGCTTTTCAGACACCAGAATTGGGCTGCTAGGCATGAAGCCATGAGGAACTTTATGATGACCACCATGATCGAGGGAACACCCGTGAGGGATCATGTTCTCAAGATGATGGCTCTTTTGAATGAGCTGGAAGTCCTCGAAGCTGAGATCGATGGGGAAACCCAGATTGATATCATTCTCTAGTCGCTACCTAGTAGTTTTGAGGGGTTTCACCTGAACTACAACATTAACAAGAGGTTGTATTCGTTGGCGGAGCTTCTGACAGAATTCTAGGCGACAGAGGGGCTTTTTCGTCAGAGTGCTCAGGCGCAAGCCATGGTTGCCAAAAAGGTTTCTACTTCTAAACCGAAAGGCAAGAATAAGAAGAAACAAGCAGGGGCAAAGGCGGTGGGAGGAACTCAGGGAGGAGTGAAGAAGCCGAAAGGCAAGTGCTTCACTTGTAAGCAGACTAGGCAGTGGAAGAAAGACTGCCCCAACCACAAGCAGGACAAAGGTATATCTTTTTGTCTAGTCGTTGAAACATGTTTAGCGGTGTTATCTACCAGCACCTGGTGTGTAGATACAGGAGCCACTAATCATGTCTGCAATACTTTGCAGGGGTTCCAGGATACTAGACGACTGGTTGAGGAGGAGATTACCATATACTTGGGCGATGCCACAAAGGTGGCGGCTGTTGCAGTGGGAGATGTTTATTTGTCTTTTGAGAGAAATAAAGTTTTGGTTCTTAAGAATTGCCTTTATGTACCTTTATTTAGAAAGAAATTGATTTAGGTTTCTAAATTGTTTATTGATGGATATTCTATTTCTTTTAATGACAGAGTTGTTATTCAAAGGAATAGAGAGATTATCTGTTCTGGTTCATTGATAGGAAATTTATATACACTTGAACCAAAAGCTCCCACGATGCAAATAGAAGTTAATAACTCTTCTTCTAATTCCAATAAGAGAAAAGAACCTTCAAAGATGAACCAAACATATCTTTGGCATCTAAGACTTGGTCATATTAACCTAAGCAGAATTCAAAGGTTGATAGCTGATGGACCTTTGGGTTCATTAGTGGTGGAAGATTTCCCAACCTACGAATCTTGCTTGAAAGGTAAGATGACCATGAGGCCTTTTAAGGCCAGGGGGTATAAAGCCAAAGATGTGTTGGAGTTGGTTCATTCTGATTTATGTGGTCTTATGTCTATCTAGGCAAGAGGTGGTTTTGAATCTTTCGTCTCCTTTATAGACGATTATTCAAGATATGGATACATTTACTTGATGCACCGCAAGTCTGAATGCTTTGATAGGTTCAAAGAATTCAAGGCTGATGTGGAGAAACGTCAAGGTAAAAGTATCAAGACACTACCATCTGATCGTGGTGGTGAGTACCTCTTGGGAGAGTTTAGGAATTACTTATTAGAGGCTGGGATTCAATCTCAATTGTCTGCACCTGGCACACCCCAGCAGAATGGTTTAGCAGAGCGAAGGAATAGGACTCTTATGGAAATGGTTAGATCGATGATGAGTTATTTTGAGTTGCTAGATTCTTTTTGGGGATATGCTCTAGATACGACAGTGTATATTCTGAACTTAGTTCCATCTAAATCAGTGCCTTCTACTCCCACAGAATTATGGACTGGGCGAAAGCCTAGTCTAAGACATATTCGGATTTGTAGGAGTCCAGCATATGTGCTGAAGACAGATGCTGATAAGTTGGAACCTCGTACAGAAGTGTCCATGTTCGTTGGCTATCCTAGAGGAACGAAAGGTAGTTTGTTTTATAGTCCTAGAGATCAGAAGGTGATCGTTAGAACGAATGCCAGATTTCTAGAGGAAGACTATGTGATGAACCATAAGCCCATGAGTAAGACTGTTCTGGAGGAATTGAAAGGAGAAGTCACTACTTCAGTACCACCACAAGTCACTACACCACGTGTCACAAAGGATACACACGTGATACCTCATCGTAGTAGGAGTGTTGTGAGATAGCTTGATAGATTTATATTCTTGAAAGAATCTTCTGATTTGGTCCCTGGAGAACATGAACGTGATCCCTGGACATATGACGAGACAATCCAAGATAAAGATGCGGTATCTTGGCAAAGTGCAATGAATACTGAGATTGAATCTATGGATTCAAATCATGTCTAGGAGCTAGTAGAACTACCCGATGGTGTAAAAAACCATTGGATGCAAGTGGATATACAAAAGAAAGAGAGGAATAGACAGGAAGGTTGAGACCTTCAAAGCAAGGCTTGTTGTGAAAGGGTATACTCAGAAAGAGGGTATCGATTGTGAGGAGATCTTTTTGTCGGTAGTCATGCTTAAGTCTATCCGGATTCTCTTATGCATTGCTGCTCATATGGATTATGAGGTATGGTATATGGATGTCAAGACAACTTTCCTTAATGGAAGTCTTGAGGAAAACATCTATATGAAGCAACCAGAAGGATTCATTGCAAAGGGCAAAGAGCATTTTGTGTGTAAGCTTAATCAGGCCATTTATGGATTGAAGCAAGATTCGAGGTCTTGGAACATCCACTTTGATGTGGTAATTCAGTCTTATGGATTCATTCAAAGTCCGGATGAGTCTTGTGTATACAAGAGATGTAATGGAAACGTAGTGGTGTTTTTTGTACTATACGTAGATGATATTTTGTTAATTGGCAAAATTGTCAAGGTGTATGAGACCAGATATCTGCTTTGCCATGGGAAATGGTCAGCAGATATCAGAGTAATCCAGGACAGGGACATTGGACTGTTGTAAAGCATATATTGAAGTGCCTGAGAAGGACTAGGGATTATATGCTAGTTTTCCAGGAAGACCAATTACTCCCTGTGGGTTACACAGATTCCAATTTCCAATCAGACATGGATAACAGTAAGTCTACCTCAGGTTTTGTGTTTACTTTGGGAGGTGGAGCCATTGTATGGAAGAGTGTCAAGCAGAAATGCGTAGCGGACTCTACCTTGGAAGCTGAGTATGTGACAGCCTCTGAGGTGGCCAAAGAAGATGTGTGGCTCAAGAATTTCTTGATGAACTTGGATGTGATTCTTGGTTTGCCCAGAACTATCACAATTTATTGTGATAATAGTGGTGCAGTTGCAAACTCGAAGGAACCATGAGCCCATAAGGCAAGTAAACACAAAGAGCGCAATTACCACCTGATACGAGAAATCCTAAGGAGAGGAGAAGTTGCTGTGGCCAAGATTGCATCGGAGGATAACCTGGCAGATCCCTTCACTAAGGCCCTTCCAGCGAGAGCTTTTGATAGGCATGTGGAGGGATGGGAACAAGATGTATGGCAATTTGAGGACAACATATTATTTTAGTATAAGTGGGAGATTGTTGAGATGTATACTGAAAAGTCTATCTTTTGAATGAACATCTTTATTTTGAAATAAGAATCACATGATCATTGTTTGTATATTTATGGTTATGCATATCGTCTGATATATTACATTGTAGATAATATGGTGTGTAGTGTCACACAGGAGATCGTGTTATCAGTTCATTGTAAAGTATAAGTAAAGGCTCACAACCGAGATAGTTATGGACAAACCATTGGAATGGTTGTAGTGTGATTTGGTATTGGTTTGTCTTGACCATAGAATCACACTAGTACACTTTGTGTGTATTGAGCAGGACCGACATAGAGATGATTCGATTTATTGCTGACTACATAATCGAATCGGACCTCAGATATTATATTGTACATGCTCTTAATCCCGATATAATAACGGGCACATATACTTAGTATTCATTTCTTTGATTTACCAATGAGCGAGATTTATAGAGTAAATCGATAGGCTCGGTAAGTTGGGAAATGGTATTATTTATATCGTGTGTCATTGATTATAGGAGGAAACCGTGTCCTATATATTAGGATGATGATGTCCCCTTGAGGAGCTCATAAGGTTCATCATGTAAACCCTGCAGGTGGACTTGGTCCGACATTATGATAAGGATGAGTGGTACTACTCATGGAGTTAGATGTGGATTAATTAATTATCAGTAAATTAATTAATCGACGGACATTCGAGATTTTAAACACGGAGAGAAATATATACAAATAATATATGGAGCCCATATTATCTTATGGGGGTTGGTGAGGTAGATCAATGATAATCCTCTAGTGGATTGGATTATCATTAATGGATCGGATTTTATATGAGCTTGATCCATTAGGTGGCCAAGATCCAACTCCTCCTCATGGTCCCTATTTTAGTCTATTAAAACCTCACGAAGCCTAGATCCAATGATGGAAAACAAAACTCTAGATCCGACGGTAGAGATTAAATCTCTAGATCCGACGGTTGAGATTAAATCTCTAGATTCGACGGTTGCGATTAAATCCCTAGAACTAAAAGTGCAGATTAAAACAAGGCTTAAGCCTAACTCTATAAAAGGAGGGATTAGGGTGGGCGACAAGGTGTATTAGAAGCAAGATAGGATTAGGGTTTGGGCAGCTAGGGCTTGGAGGCTTGGGCGGCCACAATTAAGGAAAGTTTTTCCTTTTTTCTTCTTCTTCTTGGTCGGTGCCCAATTGAGCCTCTCCTCTTCCTTGGCCGGCGTCCATCCTCTTCATCCTCTTCTCCTTGGCGGGTGGAAACAAAGCCTAGGGTCTCTTCCCTTGGAGTTTTGGCCTGCGTCCACCATCCTTCTTCTCCTCTTGGCCGGCGGCAAGCATCAAGGTTGGTGCTTAGTGGTTGGTTAAAGGGAGGAGAAGAGTTTTGTTTCTATACTTCCTCTTGTTCGGAGCGAGCAAGGAATCGAAGATCGCGATCTAGGAGGCTTTGACTTTTGGAAGATCGTCACCCATACGACGTCCAAAAGGAGGAAGGACATACAATTGAAGATCGAGAGATACAATGCTTGTTCATATTCTTTTGTAACATGTCTATAATTTTTTTTCAATCATATACATGTTGTATGTTCTATTTTATGGTTTAATATACTTGGACCCCGAATACAAACGCAAAAATCGGCGATCCGTACATTGTCTATTCCGCGGCTAATCGTAGAATAGAGGTTGGTTACTTGAACAACAAGTTTGTTCAAGTAACTACTCTAATCGAATAGCACGACGATGAATCGGTAGCTTGGGTGATCCCTCCTTGTTAAGGATAAATTTTTTTTATCCGGGGACGTAGAAGGGATCGCCATGAACAAGCGACCGAGTTGGAGTGGGAAGCGAAGTTTCCTACCTTCAATGACATGGCACATGGAAAGCAAATCATCCCAAATAAATGTAAGGCATAAGAATACCTAACTTTTAATATTAGTTGTCATTTGATAGAATTAAGTTAATTTTG
The DNA here is from genome assembly GCA_025175895.1 of Wurfbainia villosa. NCBI lineage: Eukaryota > Viridiplantae > Streptophyta > Magnoliopsida > Zingiberales > Zingiberaceae > Wurfbainia > Wurfbainia villosa. Next base: position 49,870,555 of record CM045999.1, on the reverse strand, counting down.
TCATATTACCAAACTCTAGCAAGTGTGCCAAAAACTCAAAATGTCACACCATGACTTCTAAGACGTAATTGTGCCAATTTAATCAAATTTCAATTTCTCAAATCACATTGTCAAATCCTAAAGTGTAAACTCTACCATGATTAGGTTAAATATCTATCCACTTAGAGTTGACACACCCTAACCCATCTAGCACGATTCGATCATGATCCTAGGAACCCAATACCTATTGGAGCTCCTTGGGTTAACAAGGTATTCATTAGGGATAACTTCCCCAGATACCTTCCTAATGACTCTTTTGTTGGGGATTTGACGCCCGCTAGAAGGGGGGTGAATAGCGTGTGACCCGTACGTAGATGGAAATCGTTCGCGTGCTTGTCTACAATTCGTGTTAGCACAGTGGAATAATAATAATAAAAGAAATACATGAAATACAATCACACACGAACACGATGATATAATGTGGTTCGGAACCGTAACGGTTCCTACTCCACGGATCGGGCTCAAACGAGCCCTAGCGATGCCAAACACACACCACTATCAAATAACTCCTTCTCGACACAAGTCGGAGGTGGAGAAACCTCTTACGATAAGATTACAACAATAATCTAAATACAACAAGCAAATATAATAGGAAATACAATAAGAGAAGTAAAGAACACTTTACAAAAACTCTTTAGATCGCTTGCTTGTTGATCGCTTGAATCGTGGTTGAAGACCCTGATTTGCAGTAGCAAATCGCCTCAAAAACGTCTAAGAAATCGCTTGAAAAACCCTCCTCCCGAGCTGCCTTTATAACCTGCGTCGGGCTGGATTTCCGCCTATAAGTCGACTGCCATAAGTCACCAGTCGACTGATGCCACTGTTGTCGTGAGACAACGGATCGATCCACGCTGGAAAAACTCCAACGGATCTCTTGGCGATCGCCAACATTGGCGCGATCGCTAACGCCGTAGTCGATCGCCACGGCCACGAGCGCTCCTTCATGGCAATGATCGCATCTCGGCCGATCGCCAGAGCTATCACCGATCGCTATGAGCACCATCGCCGAGCAATCCAATAACTCCGGCAAATAACCGGTCGATTTACAAAATGAACCGCCATAATGCCAGTCGACTGCCAACCTCAAGAATGACGTTTTAACCCAAGTATGGTGCCCCCATACTTGCTAGACCACCCTTAGCCTAGACCTAAACCTTCTAGCCACCTCCATCACCACGCCTTGGATCCTCCAAGTCATCCATGACTTGTTCATCCATCGCGCTAGCTTCCGTGTGCTTCCATTGGCTATGTCGCTAATCTGTGTCTACACCGCCAAGGCACATTGGACTTACGCCCAAGACTCGCTTGAGTTTACGCCCAACCATTGGACTTATCGCCAAGACTCGCTTGGACTTTACGCGCCAATATCAAACCCTTGGACTTCTCAAATGCCAAGACTCAAGCTTGACTTTCCATGCCAACCCATGTTGACTTTGGACTTTTTACATTGCCAAGACCCATGCTTGGACTTTTACATTGCCAAGACCCATGCTTGGACTTTCCCATAATCACAAGGTCAACCCTAGTCAACCATCAAAGTCAATTATAACCTGGGTCGATTGTATAAACAATCTCCCCAACATATTAACCGACATCAATGTCCAACATCAATGTCAATCCATTTTGTCAAATCCCTTTGTCAAACATCAAAACATCACTCGAGTCAAACTCGAGTCTGGTCAATCGTGACCTGGGCCGATTGCACCAACAATCTCCCCCTTTTTGATGTTTGACAAAAACCAAATCAAATCATGAGTTAGAACACTAACTCAAATCCCTTACCAATTATCCCAAATTGGTAAATACTCACCAAATGTTCTCCCCCAAACATTCAAGTGAAAATGTAAACCAAATGTTCTCCCAAAAATTCTCCCCCTTTTTGACTAACATCAAAAAGGTTATCTCTCCAAGGAGGTCAATGTCTCATGTCCTAATGAGATCTTACAATCTCCCCCTTGATTTAAAAATATCTAGGATGCCTACCATCTTCCTAGTGATAAGTCTCATATCACTCAAGAGAGGCAATCCTATTCACTCTCCCAATTTCCAAATTGGGTATCATCAATTTTCCCAATTGATGATACTTTCCCAATAACTTCTCCTTTTCAAGGAGAAAAACACATCCATCATCCAAGATGGATACCTCCCCCTAAAGGCTTGCTCCCCCTTGACCATTGCACCAACAATGTCCTTGGGGAGTCCCTAAGCCAATAGGAACTCTAAACCATCAAAATTAAGGTTGGAAATTCAACATTGAACTTTCCACCACCTCAAATTGATACTTTGACCTAACACCTCTCCAAATCCATATCCAATGAATTTTCACCCTTCATAATGCTTCCCAAAGCATATCCTAGGGTTAAGAGTGGTTAGGGACCTTTACCATGGCTGAAAATAGGCTAAACAAACTCGACTTCGGCAATCGATTGACGCCATCTATCGATCGTGCCACCAAGTGGCGATCGTATAACAAATTCCAATTTCTATTAGATCAATCAATTGAAATTCATAAATAATTATACGTATATCGAAAAATATTAAATTTGATACGTATAATACTTATGACTAAAACAATGGGTGAAAAATGTTTGAAAAATATTTTACCCATAAAAATACTGAAATTGATACAAAATCCAAAAGTGACTAAAAACTTTAAAGTTTAAGCTCACTTTGTATCAATCTCATCAATGGTGATTGCTATCAAAAGATAGACTTCACCAAGGTTTTTCAAAATGATTTTAAAATGTTTTCAAAACCTTATTTTGGATCATATTCCTTGGGCTCTATGTGCATGACTTGTACACAAGCTTTCCTAATGATCCACAAATAGAATTAGATGAGTTTTAGTTCATCTAGATGCAAAAACTATGCACCTTGAACTTAACTCATATCCTAGCATCTCACATGTATCTATGGTGTATAAATACACATACATGTCAATTTGATATGAGATGTGGGTTTTGTTCTTCCTAATACTAGGGTTTCATGCATTTTTCTAAGGCAACTCTACTTGATTCCCTTATAAATGGGACTCCAAGTCATGCCATTGTCCTTAAATCAATTTCAATCAAATTATCTTAAATGCATGAGTGATTATGGCATTTGAGATGATATAGATAAACATATGCTCATAATCATGATGTCATGGCATAAGATGAAATCTAAAAACACATGAGATTTAAAACTTAATTCTAAGCATGATCATGACATTTAAATGATAAAAGTAAGCATGATGTCATGTCATGGCATATGGCAAACAAATCATGGCATATAAAATATATAGGTATAATAATACCTAAATTTTAATATTAATTGCCATTTGATATAATTAAATATATTTTGCCATATTATCACTAATCTCCCTAGTGTGCCAAAAACCCAAAATGACACACAAAAAAAAAACTCTAATCCTAAATTGTGCCAATTCGATCATTTTATCAATACTCATAATTAATACTAGCACATCCTAAAAACTTTTAGGATTATAGCTCAAATGTATTTCCAAGGTGACCATAACCTTGAAAATATCCTAAAGTGCCACCTTTACCATGGTTGAGTTAACTACCCATCCAATCAAGGTTGGCACACCCTAACCCATCTAGCGTGAATCAATCACGCTCTTAGGAACCCAAAACCGATTTGAGCTCCTAGGGTTAATTAGGTATTCCTTAGGGATAACCTCCCTAGATACCTTCCTAATGACCCTCCTAGGCTTATTAGCCTTGGTCATTTGGGTCTTACCTAGGTTGACTCTAGGGGTAACTCCCCTTGCAACCTTCTTAGTGGCCACCCTAGGTTTCCTAGAAACCCTAGCCACTAGGCACACCCTTTGGTCAACTCTAGGGATGACTTCCCTATTGACCTTGGTCTTCCTAGACCTAATTTGGGTTCCATAGTCAAATGGAACACTATGATAAGCCACCTTAGGCTTAGGTTTGTGACCCAAACCTTGCTTGCCCTTGGTTGACTTTTGACTCTTAGGTTCTTGGTGTTGACTTTGACTTTTGGACCTATGACTTTGACCATTTGACCCTTTAAATTAGTTTTGTATATTCCTAAGGGTCTTTTCAAGTTTTTCAAGCCTTGACCTCAAGGCTTGGTTCTCTAATTCTAATTGCCCAATTTTAGAATTTTGATTTAGACCATGGTCATGGTTCTTCCTAGGCATATGCCTAGTCCATTTTGGATTAACACCTAGGTGTTCTTGCACCTTTCCAATGGTCTCCCTAGGTAAAATTTTCTTAGAGTTATTTGACCTAGGTTTGTCCTTAGATAAGTTGTTTTTAGGGACATTAGTCCCAAATTTCTCTCTATTATCTAAATGGATGCTTTTAGCTCCTAAGCAAAAATATTTATTCCTATTTGCATGCTTTTCATAAATTGCAAGAGAATTAAAATTCCTAGCATGCTTTTGCTTATGATTAAAAGAAAGAGCATTATAAAAATATACCTTAGGGTTAGCCTTAGCTCCCCCTACATGTGATACTCCATTTTGAGCCTTTTTCTCCCCTTTCTTGCATTGACTCCGGTAGTGTCCCGGTTGTCGGCACTTGAAGCAAATGACTTGCTCCTTGCTTTTAGTTGTTGGGGAAACGGCGTCCTTGATCTTTGGTGATGGTGGAGCTTTCCTAACCCGTTTAGGACACTTACTCTTGTAGTGCCCTTGCTCCCTACACTCAAAACACATTATATGAATTTTATTTGACATTAAAGTGTTTGAGTTACCTAGGGTGGTGGTAAGTGCCGGAGTTGAATTTTGAGCTTCTTCATCTTGATCGGATGTTGAAGCTTCCTCCTTATTTTGTTCCGGCTCCGGTGTGGATGGTCTAACTTCCTCCCCCTATATCCTAGAGGTTGAGGTTTGTCTTAACTCTACCTCTTCCACCACTTCTTCCTCCTCGGATGTTGAACACTCCTCGACCTCCGAATCCTCACTTTCTTGTGAGGATGAGCTCTCTTCCTCATCCTCCTCATCTTCTTGGATTGAGTGAGGCTCTTCATGGAATTTTTTCAATTTGTTCCATATTTCCTTGGCATCTTTACAATCCCCTATCTTGATCAAAATATCATTAGGGATTATATTAAGCAAAATACCCATTACCTTATTGTTGATGTTATAGTATCCGAGTTGTTCTTGACTCCAATTCTTCTTCTTGATTTTTCTTCCTTCTTCATCTTTTGGAGTGTCAAAACCTACTAAGACACTAATCCAATTATCAAAATCACACATTAGAAAATGCGTCATTCTACCTTTCCAATACGCGAAATCTTCGCGGTCGAAGGAAGGTGGAGCGTTGATGTCGTCACCCAATCTCTCCATCCTTCCCTCTAGCTTGCTCCCTTTTCTTTAGCTCCCGGCGGTTAATCCGTAGAAGAGCCCCGGGCTCTGATACCACTTGTTGGGGATTTGACGCCCGTTAGAAGGGGGGTGAATAGCGTGTGACCCGTACGTAGATGGAAATCGTTCGCGTGCTTGTCTACAATTCGTGTTAGCGCAGGGGAATAATAATAATAAAAGCAATACACGAAATACAATCACACACGAACACGATGATATAACGTGGTTCGGAACCGTAACGGTTCCTACTCCACGGATCGGGCTCAAACGAGCCCTAGCGATGCCAAACACACACCACTATCAAATAACTCCTTCTCGACACAAGTCGGAGGTGGAGAAACCTCTTATAATAAGATTACAACAATAATCTAAATACAACAAGCAAATATAATAGGAAATACAATAAGAGAAGTAAAGAACACTTTACAAAAACTCTTTAGATCGCTTGCTTGTTGATCGCTTGAATCGTGGTTGAAGACCCTAATTTGCAGTAGCAAATCGCCTCAAAAACGTCTAAAAAATCGCTTTAAAAACCCTCCTTCCGAGCTGCATTTATAACCTGCGTCGGGCTGGATTTTCGCCTATCAGTCGACTGCCATAAGTCACCAGTCGACTGATGCCACTGTTGTCGTGAGACAACGGATCGATCCACGCTGGAAAAACTCTAATGGATCTCTTGGCGTTATCGCCAACATCGCGCGATCGTAACGCCCGTCGTCGGCGCCCGATCGGCTACGGAGCGCTTCAATGCTCGACACTCGATTGGCGATCATTGCCATCCCTTAGCGATTGCCCAGAACCATCGATCACGATCGCTCCCATGAGCGATCGCTGAGCAATCCCAGCTCTAACCTGGCAGTCGAACTCAAGTCGACTCATGGCAGTCGAACCGGCCATAATGCCAGTCGACTGCCAACCTCAAGAATGTGGTTTTAACCCAAGTATGGTGCCCCCATACTTTCTAGACCACCCTTAGCCTAGACCTAAGCCTTCTAGCCACCTCCATCAGCCTCACGCCTCTCGGATCCCTCCAAGTCATCCATGACTTGTTCATCCATCGCGCTAGCTTCCAGGTGCTTCCATTGGCTATGTCATGCTAACAGTGTCTACACCGCCAAGGCACATTGGACTTATGCCGCCAAGACTCCGCTTGGACTTTACGCCGCTAACCATTGGACTTATGCTGCCAAGACTCCCGCTTGGACTTTACGCTGCCAATATCAAACCCTTGGACTTCTCAAATGCCAAGACTCAAGCTTGGACTTTCCCTTGCCAACCCATGTTGGACTTTTCATGCCAAGACCATGCTTGGACTTCCCTTGCCAACCCATGTTGGACTTTACATTGCCAAGACCCATGCTTGGACTTTTACATTGCCAAGACCCATGCTTGGACTTTTCCTTGCCAACCCATGTTGGACTTTTCCTTTGCCAACCCATGTTGGACTTTCCATTTGCCAAGACCCATGCTTGGACTTTCCCATAATCACATGGTCAACCCTAGTCAACCATCAAAGTCAATTATAACCTGGGTCGATTGTATAAACAATCTCCCCAACATATTAACCGACATCAATGTCCAACATCAATGTCAATCCATTTTGTCAAATCCCTTTGTCAAACATCAAAACATCACTCGAGTCAAACTCGAGTCTGGTCAATCGTGACCTGGGCCGATTGCACCAACATCTTTTTGGCTTTGAAGCCTTAGTCATTTGGGTCTTGTCATGGTTAACCTTAGGAATTGCCTCCCTAGTAACCTTCTTAGTGGTCTTCCTAGGTTTTATAGAACCACCATGGTTAACCTTAGGGATGACTTCCCTATTAACCTTGGTTTTCCTAGACCTAGATATTGTTCCATAATCGAATGGAACATTGTGGTAGGTCTTCTTGTGGTTAAGTTTGTGACTCAAACCTTTCTTCCCCCTTGATGGTTCTTGCCCCTTAGAACCTAAATTTTGACAATTATACCCCATAAATTAATTTGTCATTTTTGTTAGGGTCTTTTCCAATTTTTCAAGCCTTAACCTCAAAGCTCGATTTTCTAATTCTAACTTTCCCAATTTTGATTGTTCATTAATCTTTTTGGAATGACTCTTCTTCTTAGCCATGTGCCTACCCTTCTTAGGATTAATGCCTAAATTTTCTCCTATCCTCCTAATACTCTCCCTAGGTAAAATAGGTCTAGTGTTATTAGTTCTAGGTTGGTTCTTAGATAAATCTACATGCTTGGCACCTTAACAATAGTATTTGTTTTTACTAGCATGTTTTTCATGATTATTAACAATAGCATGAGTACTAAAAACATGATTTTTAACCCTAGAACTAGAAGGTGCATTAAAATATACCTTAGGGTTTGCTTTGGCAGCTCTCCCTACTTGTGTAGCTCCTTCTTGACCCTTCTTCCTCCCCCTAGGGCATTGGCTTCGGTAGTGTCCTCATTGATTGCACTTGAAACACACAATGTGCTCTTTGCTTTTCCTAGCGAGGACTCCGGCATCCTTTGATTTTTCTTGAGTTTTAGGCACTGGTGGAGTCTTCTTGACTCTTTTCGGACACTTACTCTTGTAGTGTCCTAGCTCCCTACACTCAAAGCATATAATATGATTATTTTTTTTTGACTAAGATGCATTAATTACCTAGGGAATTTTCTTCTTATTCTTCACTTCTCCCTGATGTTGATGCTTCTTCTTGTTCTTGCTCCGGGATGGAAGATCTCTCCTCCCCCTCAATGCTAGAGGTGGAGGTTTCCTCCAATTCATCCACATCCTCGAATGTTGATGAACCTTCTTCCTCGGCTTCCTTCTCTACTTGTGTCTGTTTGAATGTATACTGAAAAGTCTATCTTTTGTAAGAACATCTTTATTTTGAAATAAGAATCACATGATCATTGTTTGCATATTTTTATGGCTATGCATATTGTCTAATACATTACATTGTAGATAACAAGGTGTGTGGTGTCACACGGGAGATCATGTTATCGGTTCCTTGTAAAGTATAAGTAAAGGCTCACAACCGAGATGGCTTTGGTCAAACCATTGGAATGGTTGTAGTGTGATTTGGGATTGGTTTGTCTTGATCATAGAATCACACTAGTGCACTTTGTGTGTATTGAGCATGACCGACTTAGAGGTGATTCGATTTATTGATGGATACATAATCGAATCGGACCTCAGATATTATATTGTACATACTCTTAATCCCGATATAATAACGGGCACATATAATTAGTATTCATCTCTTTGATTTACCAATAGACGAGATTTATAGATTAAATTGATAGGCTCGGTATGTTTGGAGATGATATTATTTATATGGTGTGTCATTGATTATAGGAGGAAATCGTGTCCTATATATTAGGATGATGATGTCCCCTTGAGGAGCATTATATGGTTCATTGATAGGCTCGGTATGTTTGGAGATGATATTATTTATATGGTTCATCATGTAAACCCTGCAGGTGGACTTGTTCTGCAATGATGAAAAGGTTGAGTGGTAATACTCATGGAATTAGATGTTGATTAATTAATGGTCAGTAAATTAATTAATCGATGGACTTTCGAGATCTTAAACACGGAGAGAAAATGTACATATAATATATGGAGCCCATATTAAATTATTGGGGTTGGTGAGGTAGATCAATGATAATCCTTTAGTGGATTGGATTATCATTAATGGATCGGACTTTATGTGGGCTTGATCCATGTGTGGCGAAGATCCAACTCCTCCTCATGGTCCCTATTGTAGCCTATTAAAACCTCATGAAGCTTAGATCCATTGGATAGAAACAAAACTCTAGAACCAAAGGTAGAGATTAAATCTCTAGATCCGACGGTTGAGATTAAATCTCTAGATCCGACGGTTGAGATTAAATCCCTAGAACCAATGGTTGAGATTAAAACAAGCCTTATCTCTAACTCTATAAAAGGAGGGCAAGGGGTGGGTGGCAACTTGAATCCAACTAGAGGTAGGATTAGGGTTTTGGGTGACAAGGATTGGAGGCTAGGGTTTAAGGGTTGGCGGCACCAAATAAGGAAGGTATTTCTTTTCTTCTTGTTCCCTCAAGGTGGCCGGTGTCCAACAATTTTTTCCAGCCCTTTCCATCTATTGTCCGACATCCAAAGCTTCCCTTTTCCTTCTCCTTGGCTGGTGGAAACAAGATTTAGGGCTTTCCCTTGGTGTCTTGGCCGGTTTCGACCTTAATCTCCTCTTCCCTCTTGGCCGGAGGCAAGCTCCAAACTTGGAGGTTGGTGGTTGGTTGAAAGAAAGAAATGAGCTTTGTTTGTATTCTTCCTCTTGCTCGGAATGAGCAAGGAAGGAAGATTGGTGATCTAGGAGCTTCAACTTTTGGTAGATCGTCGCCCACACGACGTCCGAAAGGAGGAAGCTCATACATTGGAAGATCGAGAGGTATATCGATTCTCTATTTTCTTTTGTAACATGTTTTTTATTTGTTTTTCAATTTTGAGCATGATATATTCTGTTTGTGGCTAAATAATACTTGGATCCCGAACATAAATACAAAAGCCGGCGATTTGTACATTGTCTATTCCGCGACTACTCGTAGAATAGAGGTTGGTCGCTTGAACAACGAGTTTGTTCAAGTGACCTCTCTAAACGAATAGCACGATGATGGGATCGCCATGAACAAGCAACCGAGTTAAAGTGGGAAGCGAAGTTTCCCCTCACGAATCAATGAGACCAAACCCTACAATTGGTATCAGAGCCAAGGTTTTCGATTTTGTGTGTTTAGGATTCGGTTACTCTTATGCATTTTTCCCATATATTATATGTGTCAGATAATAGTAGGATATGCGAAGGTTAACTCTATGGTTGCATGCATAAGATCCGACTATTATGGCCATATGTGTGTATGTGATTGTATGTGTATATTTTGTTGAATCCTCGGGGTTGACGAGGCTAGTATTTAATTTTTTGTAAATTATATATGACATTGTTTAGCCACTCTTTTAATTTTAGTTTACTTTCAGACTAGATTTCATGTACACTCCCTCGTGGAGTATAGGATCGATGGATGTAAATTAAAATAGATTTTAGTCTCGGCTCGGATCTCCCGATGGCTCGTACATGGAGTAGGAGGAGCGGACGAGAAGGCGATGCGACGGGAGACATATTGAAGACAAAAGCCATAATAGTTGGAAAATAATTTATTTTTCATATTTATTGCTTTTTTTTTGATGTGCATGTCATAGGCTAGGAAAATTCCTCAATTTTAAATTACTAAGTGGGAGAGGGATATTTTTATAAAATTCCCACGGCCTCCATTACAATTTGACATGTGATGCAAACAACCTTGCGCGTCGGCTCTGAGTTCATTTCTCCCCATTGGATGAGTTTGTTTGCGGATCACAAGGTCAAATATGATTATAGGAAATTATTAAGAAGCATGTGTACTTCCCCATCGGAAGGCACAGAACCCGAGATAATTATCTTGGTACCGAGTAATGGTGAACACTTAGATACAAATATAAGTATCCTCCCCATCGGAGTCACTGCTTTTATTTGTAGGGCAAAAGAGGAACCAACTATTAATTTTACTTGTCAAAAAGTTAGGTTGACAAGATAGTAAAATTAATGAGTAAAACCTCCTCTTACAAATGTAGAATTCGTATACGTCCACACTATCGTGGCATACGATATTCTCGGTGTTTTGAGGTGTTGGTTGAATTTAAAACTTTATTGTTTAAGGAATCAATAATTTTTTTAAATCTAATGTTTTGATCTATGTGATTCTTAGGTTTTCTTTCAAAATGACTTTCAACCCGGTTGCTGTGATACTGAAAGAGAATAAACTTGCTGGACTCAACTATGTTGATTAGAAGAGGAATCTAGACATTGTCTTGACTGCTGAGGAATACAAATATGTACTCCTCAAATAGTGCCCACCTAATCCTGTAGATGATTATGGCGAAAAGATGAAAGAGAGTTATAAGAAGTGGATAAAGGCCGATGAGATGGCGCGGTGTTACATTTTGGCATCTATGTCAAATGTACTGCAACATCAGCATCAAGCCATGCCCACTGCTTATGACATGATGCTCAATCTCAAAGAGCTTTTTGGACACCAGAATCGGGCTGCGAAGTAAGAAGCCATGAGAAACTTGATGACGACCACCATGATCGAGGGAACACCCATAAGGGATCATGTTCTCAAGATGATGGCTCATTTGAATGAGCTGGAGGTCCTTGGAGCTGAGATCGATGGGGAAACCCAGGTCGAAATCATTCTCTAGTCTCTACCTAGGAGTTTTGAGCAGTTTCGCCTAAACTACAACATGAACAAGAGGTTGTATTCGTTGGCGGAGCTTTTGACAGAACTCCAGGCGGCTGAGGGGTTATTTCATGAGAGTGGTCAGGCACATGCCATGGTGACCCAAAAGGTTTCTACTTCTAAGACGAAAGGTAAGAAGAAGAAGAAACAAACTCAGGCAAAGGCGGTGGGAGGTACTCAGGGACGAGTGTAGAAGCCAAAAGGCAAGTGCTTCACTTGTAAGCAGATTGGACACTGGAAGAAGGACTGCCCCAACTGCAAGCAGAACAAAGGTATATCTTTTGGTCTAGTCGTTGAAACATGTTTTACGGTGTTATCTACCGGCACTTGGTGTGTAGATACGGGAGCCACTGATCATGTCTACAATACTTTGCAGGGGTTCCAGGAAACCAGACGACTGGCTGAGGGGGAGATTACCGTGTACTTGGGCGATGCCACGAAGGTGGCGGCTATTGCAGTGGGAGACGTTCATTTATCTTTTGAGAAAAATAAACTTTTGATTCTTAAGAATTGCCTTTATGTACCTTTATTTAGAAAGAATTTAATTTCAGTTTCTAAATTATTTATGGATGGATATTCTATTTCATTTAATGACAGAATTGTTATAAAAAGGAATAGGGACATTATCTGTTCAGGTGCATTTATAGGAAATCTATACACACTTGAACCAAATCCTCCCATGATGCAAATAGAAGTTAATAACTCATCTTCTAATTCCAATAAGAGAAAAGAATCTTCGAAGATGAACCAAACATATCTTTGGCATCTTAGGCTTGGACATATTAACCTAAGCAGAATTCAAAGGTTGATAGATGATGGACCTTTGGGTTCATTAGTGGTGGAGGATTTCCCAATATGCGAATCTTGCTTGGAGGGTAAAATGACCAAGAGGCCTTTTAAGGCAAAGGGGTATAGAGCCAAAGATGTGTTAGAATTGGTTCATTCTGATTTATGTGGTCCTATGACTATCCAGGATAGAGGTGGTTTTGAGTATTTTGTCTCTTTTATAGATGATTATTCGGGATATGGATACATTTACTTGATGCGCTGCAAGTCTAAAAGCTTTGACAAGTTCAAAGAATTTAAGGATGATGTGGAGAAACGTCAAGGTAAAAGTATCAAGACACTACGATCTGATCGTGGTGGTGAGTACCTCTTGGGAGAGTTTAGGAATTACTTATCAAAGGCTGAGATTCAATCCCAATTGTCTGCACCTGGCACACCCCAGCAGAATGGTGTAGTAGAGCGAAGGAATAGGACTCTTATGGAGATGGTTATATCGATTATGAGTTATTATGAGTTGCCAGATTCATTCTTGGGATATGCTCTAGATATGGCAGTGTACATTCTGAACTTGGTTGCATCTAAATCAGTGTCTTCTACTCCCACAGAATTGTGGACTGGACGAAATCCTAGTCTAAGACATATTCGGATATGGGGGAGTCCAGCACATGTGCTGAAGGCGGATGCTGGCAAGTTGGAACCTCGTACAGAAGTACGCATGTTCGTTGGCTATCCTAGAGGAAGGAAGGGTGGTTTGTTTTATAGTCCTAGAGATCAGAGGGTGATCATTAGCACGAACACCGAATTTCTAGAGGAAGACTATGTGATGAGCCATAAGCCTAAGAGTAAAATTATTCTGGAGGAATTAAAGGGGGAAGTCACTTCTTCAGTACCACCAGTACAAGAGGATATACCACAAGTCACTGCATGGCGTGTCATAGAGGATACATAGAAGATACCTCATCGTAGTGGGAGGGTTGTGATACAGCCTGATAGATTCATGTTCTTGGGAGAATCTTCTGATTTGGTCCATGACGAACATGAACCTTATCCCTGGACATATGACGAGGCAATCCAAGATAAAGATGCAGCATCTTGGCAAAATGCGATGAATACTGAGATTGAATCTATGGATTCAAATAAGGTTTGGGAGCTAGTAGAACCACCCGATGGTGTAAAAACCATTGGATGTAAGTGGATCTACAAAAGAAAGAGCGGAATAGATGGGAAGGTTGAGACCTTCAAAGTGAGGTTTGTTGCGAAGGGGTATACTCAGAAAGAGGGTATCGATTATGAGGAGACCTTTTCGCCGGTAGCCATGCTTAAGTCTATCCAGATTCTCTTATGCATAGCAGCTCATATGGATTATGAGGTGTGGCAGATGGATGTCAAGATAGCTTTCCTTAATGGAAGTCTTGAGGAAAACATCTATATGAAGCAACCAGAGGGATTCATTGCGAAAGACAAATAACATCTTGTATGTAAGCTTAATAGGTCCATTTATGGATTGAAGCAAGCTTCAAGGTCTTGGAACATCCACTTTGATGAGGTAATCCAGTCTTATGGATTTATTCAAAGTCTGGATGAGTCTTGTGTATACAAGAGATGTGATGGAAACGTAGTGGTATTTCTTATACTATATGCAGATGACAATTTGTTGATTGGCAACAATATCAAGGTGTTATCGGACGTAAGGGTATGGTTGTCCAAACAGTTTGATATGAAGGACTTGGGAGAGGTGGGACACATCCTTGGGATCAAGGTTATAAGGGATCGCAGGAAAAGGATGTTGTGCTTATCCCAAGCTTCATACATAGACACGATTATGGATCGTTTTAGCATGCAGAACTCAAAGAAGGGTTTTCTAACTTTCAGGCATGGTGTTCCTTTATCTAAGGAGATGTGTCCTAGAACATCTGAGGAAATAGTGGAGATGAAGGCAGTTCCTTATGCTTCAGCACAAGGTAGCCTCGTGTATGTGATGCTATGTACAAGACCAGATATCTGCTTTGCCATGGGCATGGTCAGTAGATATCAGAGTAATCCAGGACAAGGACATTGGACTACGGTAAAGCATATATTGAAGTACCTGAGAAGGACTAGGGATTATATGTTGGTTTACCAGGCAGACTAATTACTCCCTATGGTTTACACGGATTCTGACTTTCAATCTAATAGGGATAACAGTAAGTCTACCTCAGATTTTGTGTTTACTTTGGGAGTTGGAGCCATTGTATGGAGGAGTGGGAGTGTCAAGCAGAAATGTGTGGCGGACTCCACTATGAAAGCTGAGTATGTGGTAGCCTCTGAGGTGGCCAAAGAAGTTGTGTGGCTCAGGAACTTTTTGATGAACTTAGATACGATTCCTGGTTTGCCCATAACTATCACAATTTATTGTGATAATAGTGGTGTAGTTGCAAACTCGAAGGAACCACGAGCCCATAAAGCTAGTAAACACATAGAGCGCAAGTACCACCTGATACGAGAAATCGTAAAGAGAGGAGAAGTTGTTGTGGCCAAGATTGCATCACAGGATAACCTGCCAAATCCTTTCACTAAGGCCCTTCCCACGAGAGATTTTGATAGGCATGTGGAGGGAATGGGGATCAGATGTTTGGCAGTTTGAGAACAACATAGTCTTTTAGTATAAGCGGGAGATTGTTGGGGATGTATACTGAAAAGTCTATCTTTTGTATGAACATCTTTAATTTGAAATAAGAATCGCATGATCATTGTTTGCATATTTTATGGATATGTATATTGTTTAATACATTACATTGTAGATAACATAGTGTGTGGTGTCACATGAGAGATCATGTTATCGGTTCCTTATAAAGAATAAGTAAAGGCTTATAACCGAGATGACTTTGGACAAACCATTGGAATGGTAGTAATGTGATTTGGGATTGGTTTGTCTTGATCATAGAATCACACTAGTGCACTTTGTGTGTATTGAGCAGGAATGACTTAGAGGTGATTCAATTTATTGCTTGCTATATAATCGAATCGGACCTCAGATATTATATTGTACATACTCTAAATCCCGATATAATAACGGACACTTATACTTAGTATTCATCTCGGTAAGTTGGGAGATGATATTATTTATATTGTGTGTCGTTGATTATAGGAGGAAACCATGTCCAATATATTAGGATGATGATGTCCCCTTGAGGATCTCATAAGGTTCATCATGAAAACCCTGCAGGTGGACTTGGTCCAGCATGATGAAAAGGTTGAGTGGTACTACTCATGGAGATAGATGTTGATTAATTAATGGTCAGTAAATTAATTAATCGACGGACATTCGAGATCTGAAACACGAGGAGAAAATGTACATATACTATATGGAGCCCATATTAAATTATGGGGGTTGGTGAGGTAAATCAATGATAATCCTTTAGTGGATTGGATTATCATTAATCCTCATGGGTGGCCAATATCCAACTACTCCTCATGGTCCCTAGTGTAGCCTATTAAAACCTCATGAAGGTTAGATCCAATGGATAGAAAATAAACTCTAGAACCAAAGGTAGAGATTAAATATCTAGATCCGACGGTTGAGATTAAATCTCTAGATCCTGTAGGGGATCGATTACGGTCGGCTAGAGGGGGGTGAATAGCCCTCGTTCGTTAGATGTCGTAATTCGTTCGTTCTTTTGCTCGTCTACACAATCGTTAGCGCAAGCGGAAGCATAAACAATAAAGACAAAGCAATAAATGAAAATACAAACGCTAACAAAGAATGTAACGTGGTTCACGGCTACGCCGCTAATCCATGATCCCGATTCGTCCGAGGTGAATCACTCCTCCAAAGCCAATCACTATTGGTCTCTCCTTTGCACCAAGCTAGGTGGAGGTAACCTTTACAATCAAGATCACTCTTCTTACAATAAGAATGGAGCAAAAAAAAGTAAGAAGAGTTTAGAGCTTGTGGGGCACTAGGAAGATCACTTGGAGCATAAGCATTAGCCTCTCAAAGGCTCACACCCTCTCTTTATAGAGGGCTGATTTGCCGCCATCATCGCGCCTTTGGCTCGATCGCCACTCATAACGGCCTCCGAACACGTCGGATCCCGACCGTTGTAGTCCAACGGAACTCTTGGCATCACCGGACCTCACCGATCATTGTTGCCATAGTCGATCGCCCGGGGCCACGGCAGCGGTTATGTGCCCGCGATATCCTCTGGCAGTCGATTACCATTCCATGGTAGTCGACTGTTGGGTATAAACCCATCAGTCGGATACCAGTCGAACTCACTCGACTTCGAGCGATCGCCATAACATGGCAATGATCGTGTGTCGAAAACCCATCCGACACTTGGCCAAATGACCAAGTTTCACCTAAGAGCTACCCTTCCCCAGGTTACAATCGCTCATTCTCATCTCTCGGAGTCCCTCGCCTTCGAAGTTCTCTTCGTTCTCGGCCACGTCCCTCGGCAACATCAGGCGCACGACTCTGCAATGCTCTTTCGCATCTCTTGCCTCAAAGTCTACTTCCTCCGGCTTCACTCCAAGCTTCTCGTCCGGCGATCTCTCGGATGCTCCAAGCGCACGGCTTCCGCAAAGCTACCCTTCACCGACTCAAGGCACGAGTCATGAGATGTGAAACTCGCCACGGCTCCATGTGCGAATTACTAAGTCCTGCATGACTTCAACACACATATCAAATCAACATAACACACTAACTTAAACCCTTTGCCACACCATCAAAACCATATTACGGCAAGAGATTGCCCTAACAATCTCCCCCTTTTTGATGTGTGGCAATCCGTTTAAGTTAGGTAAAAACATTTGATATAAATTTTAAAGGAAAGAAAGCATGTAAAGATAAACATGATATAGCAACATGCAACTCCCCCTTAATCCATGAAACTCCCCCTTAATTTCTCCCCCTATCATAAGCATAATCATTTCTCCCCCTAAATATGTTCCCCTTTACTTAAACATACATTTCTCCCCCTTTGACACCATCAAAAAGATTAATCCTAATTTATAAACTCATGGAATCAAGTATAGTAGAAAGAGAAACCCAAAAGCTTTATTAAAATCTAAAATCAGAAAATATTGGGCTGTTTTTTAGGTTATCAATCGACTGCTATCAGTATGCCAGTCGACTGGCACAATGGATTTCGAAATTCTGATTTTCTGGGCGAATTTTAGAAATGCATTAAAAATTCCATAAAATTCGAAAAATCATGAAATTTTGGGAACACATTTATTTTAAGTATATCTATCAGTGAAAAAAATGTTTTCATGAAAAATCATTATATTTCCACGTATTTGCCAAAAATCCAAAAGCTTTAAAAATTACTAGGTTTTTGATCATAAGAGTATCCATTTTAACACCTAGTCTTGCATCCAATTGTTTCAAAACATGAATACATGTATTTTAAAGTA
Source organism: Wurfbainia villosa (assembly GCA_025175895.1). Lineage (NCBI taxonomy): Eukaryota > Viridiplantae > Streptophyta > Magnoliopsida > Zingiberales > Zingiberaceae > Wurfbainia > Wurfbainia villosa. The sequence goes on along the minus strand of CM045999.1, from coordinate 49,852,704 downwards.
AGAAATTGTTTTGAAAACATATGAAATATCCAACCATGATCTTTGGGCAATATGTCTATGAATTAAACATAAGTCTTCCCCATGATTGGTCTATTATTGCTATGTTGATACTTTAAATGACCATCTAAATGCCATAGGCATTAGTGGACATTTGTATCATCCTAACATCTCACCCATGCTAAGTTTGCAATCAAGTTAGCCTATAGTGAGTGTGAGATGCATCCTAGGGGGTATTTGTATATACTTAACCAATATATTCATGCAATTCTATCAAGGTTAAGTATCAACCTAATAATCATCATGATCATAAAGGCATATATGAATGAATTCTACATTATGATAATGAAACTCATGTATTCATCAAATAATAGTCATGCATTAGGTATTATATGATGATAATAAACAAAGTATCACCTAAAGCATGATTCAACCCTATTTCCCATGATTATGTGCCAAATATCAATAGCATAAATCATTATTGCTAACATACATAGCAATTACATTAATCATCATGATTTAAGCATTATTATCTATTTATGGGCACGTTATCATCACCCAACACTATTTAAAAATGTTGTCCCGCCATCCTAAGTCAACCAAAATATGATATAGGTCAATTGCATATGGTTGACTGCCCTAGAGTTATCCTAACCCTTAAGGATGGATTTTGGAAGCCAAAATAAGTTCTTTCCTATTGGGTTCACTAAGTATTCCTTGGGTATCCATTTCCTAGCTATTACTTTCTTCTTATCTTGTCCCCTAGCTATTAGGCATTTGTAGGCCTTTTCATTTTTCTTTTCCTTATAGCCTAGGCCCTTTTTGTTGAAACTAGCTCTTTGGCTCCCTAAGATCATGTTCATTGTGTTGGAGCCAATTGTGAATTTTTCTAGGGCTTTTGTTAAATAATCTACCTTTTCCCTTAAGGCCCTATTTTCATCCATGCATGCATCACTAATATTAAATGGCATATAGTTATCATGTGAGCATGCTTCATCATGGCAAGAATAATTATTTTCATTTAAGCATGCATTTTCTAGCTTATGCTCTAAATCCTTAATTTGAACAAGCATGCTTTTATTTTTCTTTTTCATTCCAAATAAGTCCTTAGTTAAACTAGAAATTATGGAAACTATTTTCTTAGGAGAGGCTTTCGTTACCATAGTTTCCATGTCCTCTTCTTCTTCGGATGATGAGGATGTAGAAGCTCCCCCTTCATTTGAGCTCTCCCCACTTGAGCTTGATCCTTCATTTTCGGATGATGAGCAATCCAAGTCATCAAAGACCATCAAGGCCAAATTGGTGACAAAGGCATTCTCCTCATCCGATGATGATGAGGAGGATGATGATGGGTCATCCCAAGTCCTTGCCTTTAGAGCTTTGGTCTTCCCCTTTTCTTTTGTCTTCTTCTCCTCTTCCTTCTTTTTCTTGCTCCCCTTTTTCTTCTTCTTTTCTTCTTTCTTTTTCCTCTTTTCCTTTCTCTTGTTTAGGAGAGGACAATTGTCCCTTATGTGCCCCTCTCCTTGGAAATTGTAGCATATGACCTTCCCCCTTGGTCTTCTATTCCTATCATGAGATTTATCAAATCTAAAATTCTTAAATGCACGTCTTACCTTCCTTACCATATAGGCTTCTTCGGTGCTATCCATGGAGGAGGAGGAAGACGCTTTGTCATCGGAGGAGGAGGGGATTTCCATCTTCTTCTTCCCCTTGTTCGCCATCAAAGCTACTCCTCTTGAGGGTTGAATTCTAGGCTCTTCTTGTATTCCTTCAAGCCTAGTTTCGTGGAGTTCCATCGTTGAGAAAAATTCCTCCAAGGTACTTACTTCCAAGTTCTTGGAGATGTAAAATGAATCCACCATGGAGCTCCATTTTGAGGACCGGGGAAAGGCATCTATGGCCTTCATTACCATATCCCGGTTGGAGAGCTTTTCTCCTACATTTGTTAGCCCAATTAATATTTCTTTAAATCTAGAATGTAGGGAAGTTACCTTTTCTCCCTTTTCTAATTTGATGTTTGAGAGTTGGGAGCGGAGGAGGTCTCTCCTAGCTAGCTTGGCCTCGGATGTGCCTTCATGGAGTTCTACAAGCTTTTCCCACATCTCTTTGGCGCTAGCACATTCTCCGATCCGGTTGATCTCTTGTTGAGGGAGCACATTGAGAAGATGATGTTTTGCCTTTGAGTTTGCAAGGTGCTCCTCTCTTTGCTTCTTAGTCCAACGTGATTTTTCAATTGGTCCACCCCTTTCATCTCTAGGCAACTCGAAACCATTTTCCATTATAAGCATAATATCAAAATCGGTCTCGAAGAATACCTCCATTCTCTTTTTCCACCAAGAGAATTCGCCGTCGAACTTCGGTGGGTGGATGTTTGAGCCGACCATTTTTAAAGTTGCTTGTTATGGCGGTTAGTCCTCGACAAGCTTTCCTCGGCTCTGAAACCACTTGTAGGGGATCGATTACGGCCGGCTAGAGGGGGGTGAATAGCCCTCGTTCGTTGGATGTCGTAATTCGTTCATTCTTTTGCTCGTCTACACAATCGTTAGCGCAAGCGGAAGCATAAACAATAAAGACAAAGCAATAAATGAAAATACAAACGCTAACAAAGAATGTAACATGGTTCACGGCTACGCCGCTAATCCACGATCCCGATTCATCCGAGGTGAATCACTCCTCCAAAGCCAATCACTATTGGTCTCTCCTTTGCACCAAGATAGGTGGAGGTAACCTTTACAATCAAGATCACTCTTCTTACAATAAGAATGGAGTAAAAACAAGTAAGAAGAGTTTAGAGCTTGTGGGGGCACTAGGAAGATCACTTGGAGCATAAGCATTAGCCTCTCAAAGGCTCACACCCTCTCTTTTTATAGAGAGGGCTGATTTCTTCTCGTTGGCCGCCATCAGTCGACTGCCGCCCTTGGCAGTCGACTACCGTCACTACAACGGCCTCCGAACACATCGGATCCCGACCGTTGTAGTCCAACGGAACTCTTGGCAATCGATCGGACCTCACCTCACGGTCATCGCGCCTCCATAGTCGATCGCCCGATCGAGCTTCTGCGTCGTGCGCGATATCCTCTGTGATCGGCGGTAATAAACCCATCAGTCGGATACAAGTCAAACTCACTCGACTTAGAGCAGTCGACTGCCATGACATGGCAGTCGACTGGTGTCGAGAAAACCCATCCGACACTTGGCCAAATGGCCAAGTTTCACATAAGAGCTACTCTTCCCCGGGTTACAACCGCTCACTCTCATCTCTTGGAGTCCCTCGCCTTCGAAGTTCTCTTCGTTCTCGGCCACGTCCCTCGGCAGCATCAGGCGCACGACTCTGCAATGGTCCTTCGCGTCTCTTGCCTCGAAGTCTACTTCCTCCGGCTTCACTCCAAGCTTCTCGTCCGACGGTCCCTCGGATGCTCCAAGCGCACGGCTTCCGCAAAGCTATCCTTCACCGACTCAAGGCACGAGTCATGAGATGTGAAACTCGCCACGGCTCCATGTGTGAATTACTAAGTCCTGCATGACTTCAACGCACATATCAAATCAACATAACACACTAACTTAAACCCTTTTCCACACCATCAAAACCATATTACGGCAAGAGATTGCCCTAACATATCCGACGATTGAGATTAAATCTCTAGATCCGACGGTTGAGATTAAATCTCTAGAAGCAATGGTGGAGATTAAAACAAGGCTTATCCCTAAATCTATAAAAGGAGGACAAGGGGTGGGCGGCAACATGTATCCAACTAGAGTTAGGATTAGGGTTTTGGGCGGCAAGGCTTGGAGGCTAGGGTTTAAGGGTTGGCAGCACCAAATAAGTAAGGTATTTCTTTTCTTCTTCTTCCCTCAACGTGGCCGACGTCCAGCAGTTTTTTCCAGCCCTTTCCAGCAATTGTCCGATGTCCAAAGCATCCCTTGTCCTTCTCCTTGGCTTGTGGAAACAAGATTTAGGGCTTTCCCTTGGTGTCTTGGCCGGTTTCCACCCTAATCTCCTCTTCCCTCTTGGCCGGCGGCAAGCTCCAAACTTGGAGGTTGGTGGTTTGTTGAAAGAAGGAAATGAGCTTTGTTTCTATTCTTCTTCTTGCTCGGAATGGGCAAGGAAGGAAGATTGGTGATCTAGGAGCTTCAACATTTGGTAGATCGTCACCCATACAACGCCCGAAAGGAGAAAGGTCATACATTAGAAGATCGAGAGGTATATCTATTCTCTATTCTCTTTTGTAACATGTTTGTATTTGTTTTTCAATTATGAGCATGATATATTATATTTGTGGCTAAATAATACTTGGATCTTGAACATAAATACAAAAGCCGGCAATCCGTACATCGTCTATTCCGCGTCTACTCATAGAATAGAGGTTGGTCGCTTGAACAACGAGTTTGTTCATGTGACCTCTCTAAACGAATAGCACGATGATGACAAGGTTGCTTGGGTGTTCCCTTTTGTCTAGGATTAATTTTTTTTAATCCGGGGACATCGATAGGATTGCCATGAACAAGCGACCGAGTTGAAGTGGGATGCGAAGTTTCCCCTCACGGATCAATGAGACCAAACCCTACAGTGCCAGTTCATAATTTTCGTAGAATTGGACCACCTTATTCCACAAATCCTTTGCATCCCTATAATTCCCTAATATAGACCAAATATTGTTAGGAATCTAATCACTTAGTATTTTGTTTACCTTGATATTTGTCTTGAACTCCTTGATTTGTTCCTTGGTCCATCTTGATTTTTTTATTGGCTTGTTTTCCTTATCCCTAGACAATTCAAAACCATTTTCAATAATTAACATAATATCAAAGTCGATTTCGAATTATACCTCTATCAGTTTCTTCCACCATGAAAATTCTCCTTCGAATTTAAGTGGTTGGATGTTAATGTTGGCCATTTGATCTCCTTGTCACAGTGATAAGTCCAATGACAAGCTCCTCACTCTGATACCACTTGTTGGAGGACCGTGGCTCAGCTAGAAGGAGGGTTGAATAGCCCGTGTGTGTTGTTCGATGGAAATCATTCATTAATCACGTGCTTGTCTGCAATACTCGTTAATGCGCAGCGGAAATAATAGTAATGAAAACGAATACACAAGAACAATCACAACACACATATATACTTGGTTCGGAACCTAAGCGTTTCTACTCCACGAGGCGAGCTCAACGAGCTCTAGTGATGAACACACTACTCCTCAAACTCCTTCTCGAGGACAATTCGAAGATGGAGAAACCTCGTACAAGCAATTATAAAACGTAATACAAAAGTACAAGCAAAATACAAAGACAATATAAAATATGTAAATAAATCTTTACAACAATGGATTTGAACACTTTGCTTGTTGCTTTCTTTGGTTTACTCTTGAAGGTCTAGAATGCATCAATAATTTCCCTCCAAAATCTCACCAAAAATAACTTTGGAAATCCTCCCCAAGTTTCTCATTTTATGCTTGTCTCAGGCTGATTCTACCCCTAGCAATCGACTTCTCTTACCCATCAATCGACTGCTCCTGTAGCCATTGTTAGAGAACGGCTTAATCCACACTGGAAAAGTCCAACTGATAGCCCATCAGTCGACTGCCAAACCCTACCTGTCGACTGATGCATAGTCAGTCAAGCCCCTAGTCAAGCTACCTCGCTTCTGTTGTTGTTTCCTCAACCATCAATCGATTGCCCTCCATGGCAGCCGATTGCCAAGCCATACGACACAGTCGAACGCCAGTCGACTCCCATCAATCGACTGGTACATCACCCAAGTCGGCTGATAAACCTCAAGCATGAGATTTAATCCAAGTATGATGCCCTCATACTTGCTAGACACCCTTAGCCTAGACCTAAGCCTTCTACCCACCTCTACTAGTTTCATGCCTATCGGATCCCTCCAAGTCATCCATGACTTGTTCATCCATGCGCGGATCCCTCCATGTCATCTATAACTTGTTCATCCATACGCTAGCCTCCAGGTGCTGCTTTTGTCCATTTTCATGCTCTCAGTGTCTACACTGTAAATGTACATATGAAATTATGCTCCCAAGACCACCGCTTGGCCTTACGTTGGAAAACCCCCCCCCTTGGTCTTCCCAAATGCCAAGTACCCATGACTTGGACTTTCACCGCCAAGGCTACACACTTTGACTTACATGGACAAGGCTACACACTTGGTCTTCTCTTGCCAACTCCATGTTGGACTTTTAATGTCAAGCCCCATGCTTGGACTTTTACTGCCAAGGCTACACACTTGGACTTACCCTTGCCAACTCCATGTTGGACTTCCAATGCCAAGCCCCATGTTTGGACTATCACCGCCAAGGCTACACACTTGGACTTACATGGGCAAGGCTACACACTTGGACTTCCCATGATAATCATATGTCATATGTTTTGTCTAACATCAAAATACTGCTCAAGTCAAACTCGAGTTCGGTCAATCATGACCTGGGTCGATTCCACCAACAAGTAATGCAGTGTTGTTCAGAAGAGAAGTATAGTATTGGCAGAGTAGTTTATACTTTTTTTAGCAGTTTAGGTGTTTCCCGAGCAGTATGTATAATTTTAAAGCAGTGTGTTTATTTCTTGAGTAGTATGTTTATTTCTCGAGCCATCTATGGGTTTTGGAGGTTTTTTTTGTACATGGTGAAATAAGGAGTGGGTATTTTAAAATATTGGGGATAATAGGAAGAGTTCAAGGAGGATAAATGTGATTAATATAATATATTTTGTCGTTTGTTTTTATATTTTATTTAATTAATAATTTATAGGGAAATATAAGGCACATGAAACATTTGAAAGAGATATTTTGAATATAGGCAGGAAAAGCAGTTACACTTGATAGCTGGGCGAGGGTATTAGAGTACATTCACTTTAAGGAGATGGCAGGATGAAGCATCTATAAAAGGGGCAAAGGTCGAAGGTAGTGGGGGATGGTTGTTTCTTCACTATTCGATACCTCAAAGATCTTCTTCTCACTTCTTCTTCTTTATTCTTTCTATATTACCATTTTCTTCACTTTAATGTTACTGACTTGAGCATCAGAGGGGTTGTGCTGGGAAGTTGACCCATCTCTAACACTCTTTCCCACAAAGTAGAAGATCTAGTTGTATTTCAAGGATACAAGGGTCTAAGGTGATCGGAGGAGATTTACAAGAGGGAGGAAGATCTGTTGGTGCAGGGGCACTAGTTAATCGAACATAGATTTTGATTATGGTAAAGACCCAAAGTTAAGGTCTTATTGTTATCTCATGAGCTGAATTAAGTGTGCAGGAAATGGTTAAGCTAAGCTAGTGGTCGGGCGATACCGGGAGAACTTCGTGGGAGTCGAAGAACCCAGGTGAAAACCGGAAGCAAAGAGACAGGTCATAAAGGAACGGAGGTAAGAATGAGTGCGAAGAGAGATGCTAAGGTCATGTCTTCCATACGAGGATGATCGTAGGCGGTGATCCGACTAAGACTTCGAGTGGAAGGTCTAGGTCGAGATCGGATGGTAAGGAACCATCATATTTATCATATTCCCTGCTAACCTCTTATTGCAGGGGAGTGACCAAGCTGGCAATCAACTGCTGGATATTGGCAGTTGACTATTGCCCATCAATCGACTAATGAAGGGCATCAGTCGACTGATGGCGGCGAATCAACCAAATACACAAGGTCAAAAAAGATAACATTTGATGCTGCCACTTCGCGATAAGATAATGTGCCACCTCGTGATAAGATCCATAAGTTGTGAATCTAGATATGGACTTCTTCCAAGGCACAAGTCTATAAATGGAAAGGAGGACTCGAACCCTACCTCATCAATCTTGTTCTCAAGTGCTCCCACAATGCTAAGGCTCTAACACCGTCATAACGCCGATGCAACACCAAGCTCACAACCTTTCGTCGACAGCAGTAAGTTTGTGTTTATACTTTCTATTTGTGGTTTTAATCATAATGAGGTGAGGTAGATTTGTTGCCTCATCATCGAGCTTTCTATTTTTGTGATCATTGTCTCCTACCTCTAACGAGGAGGAGACTCTATAGTGGATTGCCCCTTCGTACATGGTCAAGGATCGTGGGACCTTGGAGTAGCAACCATTAGGTTGTGAACCAAGTAAAAACAAATTGTTCCGTTTACTTTCCACTGTGCATCTCTGTGTTTTAATTGAACGAACGAAAAGAAATTTTACATGCGCTATTCACCCCCCTCTAGCACTTTTCCATCCAACAAGATCTTGGTAGGCCGAAGAGGTAAACATCATCAATTGTCATCGTATGTGGGAATTTGAAGAAAAAGTTGTGATGGTGAACGCTTGGAGGACACTGAAGGAAGCAACAGAGGGGGAGAAATCTATCTCTTGAACTTCTAAAGGGGGCACCAATAGAAGGCGTCGTGAGCCGTTGTACACGAAGGATCTTATTCAAGTAGTGGCCATTGTAATGGATCAAATGTCACAGAAGACTACCCCGAAGAAGGTGAAAGAGGATGATACATCTGATGATAACTCTGAAGAAGAGGTAGTCAGAGCCTCCCGCCCGAAGAATGATTCCTCTCGCGTCTGCAAGCAAGCAAAGGGGAAGAAAAAGAAGTGCATAGCTTCTCTTGAGAGTACCCAACCAGAGGGGGAGGTTGCCTTTGTAAGTACCATTTTAAAAGTAGAGGAGTTAAATCCCTTTACAGAAGATATTTTGAACGAGGAGCTTCCTTGTCACTTTCGAATGTCTCAGATGTCTGAATATACTAATTTCTCTGATCCTAAGGATCATCTGAGTAGATTTGAAAATTCTACTTTATTGTACCATTATACCGATGGGGTTAAATGTCGAGTGTTTTTTACTACATTAGTAGAACTAGCACAACAATGGTTTAATGATTTGAAGTCACAAAGTATTGCTTCATTTAAGGATTTCTCAACATTATTTGTTGAATGGGTAGAAGTTGCAAAGAGATGTGCTGAATGGGTAAGACCCTCTCGGGAGAAACCTTTATATGCTCCTTAGTTAAGAATTTCTAAAGAGAGGACTATGAATATTTGTGAGGAGCAGCAGTTACCGAGAAGGCCTTTTGGAGCTACTAGTGGGCCTAGAAGATTGTCATCTGCTACTTTCTGCTCTTATCATCAAGATTATGAGCATAGTACTCAAAAGTGTCAGCAGTTAGATTTTGAACTATAAAGAATTATGGGATCTAATCCTCAAGTAAGAAATATGATGATGAATCCAGCTCCTTATCAACCAAGGCCTTGGGTCAGAAATTATGGAAGAGAAAATGAGGTAAGGCTTCCTATTAACCAACCTACACATCCTATTCAACCTGTAAGAGAAGCAATGCCTAATAGAGTCATGCATGCAGGCTAACCTCTTATGAGTGGGTATATTAATATGATTTCTGGAGGTTCTACTAATGGAGATTCAAATAGGGTTCGGAAGAGACACAGTAGAAAAGAATGTGTAGTTGTTATAACTCTTCCTAGAGTAAGAGGACCTATGTTGGGTTTTGATTCTAGTGACTTAGAGGGAGTAATGACCCCTCACACTGATGCTTTTGTTATCTGGACCCTTATTGCTAATTTTGATGTTGGAAGAGTTTTTGTAGACCCTAGCAGTTTAGTGGATATTCTTTATTGGTCTGCTTTAGAACAAATGGGAGTTAATGTTACTGATTTACAGTCAATCGACACCTCTTTATTTAGGTTTTCTGGTAATGAGGGACAACCAATAGGTCAAATCAAATTACCACTATCTTTAGGGGAGGAGACAAGGAGAATAACATCATTTATTAATTTTCTAAATGGTGGACATTCCTTCTTCTTATAATGCTATCCTGGGCAGACCTGTTATAAGCAGTTTGTAGGCTGTGGCTTCCCCTTTTCATCAGAAAATTAAGTTTCCTATTAGAAATGAAGTAGGAGAGGTTAGGGGTAATAAATAGCTCTCCTGAATGTGTTATGTAGATTCTATCCGAACAAGTAAGAAGGGGAAACCTATTAATAAATCTTTGTAGAGGTTTAATCAGTATGGAGATACAGTATGTGTTATTCAAAAGGGGGGTGTTGACGAAATAAGAGAATCTGATAAAGAATCAATTGTATTAGATGATAAATGTATTGATCATGTTACATTTATAGCTCGAGTCCTTCCTCTACAGCTTAAAGATGATTTAATACAATGTCTTATTAAAAATGTTGATATTTTTGCATGGTCACCACAGGACTTATCAGGAATTGATCCTAATGTCATGGAGCATAAACTGTATATTCTGCCTATTGTATCTCCTGTAAAATAGAAATGCCAACAATTTAGAGCTGGGAATGATGCTACTATTAAGGAGGAAGTATGTAAGTTGTTGAAAGCAAGACATATCAGAGAAATACAGTATTCGACATGGCTATCTAATGTAGTGTTGGTACCTAAGCCCTTCGGAAAATGGAGGGTGTGTAGATTTCAGAGATCTTAATAAGGCTTGTCCCAAAGATGGTTATCCTCTGCCTTGCATTGATCAATTGGTAGATTCCACTGCAGGTCATCAATTTATCTCAATGTTGGATGTTTATCAAGGGTACCATCAGATACCATTAGCTTTAGAGGATCAAAATAAAGTTAGTTTTATTACTGCAGAAGGGACTTTCTATTATGTGGTTATGCCCTTCGGGTTAAAAAAATATTGGGGCTACTTATCATAGATTAATGGATAAATTTTTTGATAAACAGTTGGGGAGGAATGTAGAAGTGTATGTGGATGATATCTTAGTTAAAACTTTGTATCCCGAGCAATTAATATCTGATTTATAGGAAACTTTTGGCCCTTTACGCAAGTATAGAATGAAGTTAAATCCAGAAAAGTGTGTATTTGGGGTAACCAAGGATGTTTCTTGGGATATGTTGTTACTGAGCAAGGTATAAAAGCTAATCCTATTAAAATTGATTCTATTCAGCAGATGCAACCTCCAAAAATTTTGAGCGAAGTAGAATAGTTATTGGGCAGAATTACTGCTTTATCTGGATTTATATCCTAGTCGACAGATAGAAGTCTTCCTTTCTTTATGATTTTAAACAGATCCACTCTGTTTCAATGCGATGAACACTGTGATAAAGCTTTTTAGTCTTTAAAAGAATACTTAGTTGAGCCACCTTTCTTTGCTAAGCCTCAGCCTGGAGAAATGTTATGGATATATTTAGCTCTTTCTAAAGTTATTGTGAGCTTAGTGTTAGTTCAACATGATAAGGATGAACAACATCCAATTTAATATATCAGTTATCTATTAAAGGGGTCTGAAGTCCATTAAACGAATTTAGAAAAGATAACTTAGGGATTGGTTTTAACTGCTCGAAGGCTACAACCCTATTTTCTATCGTATCCCTTGATGGAACACACTGATACTCCTTTGGTTAGAATACTTACTCATCTAGAAGCTTTGGGAAAGCTTATTAAATGGGCTATCAAACTTAGTGAATATGATATTACTTATCAGCCTCACACCTCTATTAAAGCTTAGGCATTAGCTGAATTTTTAGTAGAGACTATACATAAGGAGTCTGAGCCATGGATGATATATGTAGATGGGTCTGCTTAAAAGGAAGGTTGTGGAGTGGAGGTAATTCTGATTTCACTAGAAGGAAAAGAGGTTAAATTGGCAGTTAGATTGCATTTCTGGGCCTCCAATAATATAGCTGAATATGAAGTTCTACTTATAGCTTTACAGGATACTAAAAATATAGGAGCCAAGCGGGTGATAGTACATATGGATTCTAAATATGTAATGCAACAGTCTGGGGGAGGATTTGAAGTTAAGGATGATAAGTGTAGAAGTAATTGTGAGTTGGTGGAGAAGGCTAAGGGAGATTTCTCAAAAGTATTGATAAAAAAAATCACTAGAATAGAAAATTAGGAAACTGATGAATTGGCTCAGTTGGCTAGTTCTTTGGAGAATTGGAGTACTCGTGAAGTGATTGCACAAATTGAATTGCTGCCCCAAGGAGAAAGATCAGGAGAGTAAATAGAGGATGATTGGAGAAAGAAGTTAGTCTCATTCTTTCAAGATATGAAGATGTTGAGTGATGTTGTAAGGGCTCGAGAATTTAAACCACACGTGGTTCATTTTTGTATTATAAAGGGAATTCTATATAAAAGAACTTGTGCTGGACCTTTATTGCGTTATTTATGAAAAACAGAAGCAAGCTATGTTCTGAAAGAGGTGCATGAAGGAGCCTGTGGGAGTCATATAGGGGGTCGAGAACTGGCTCGGAAGGTGTTGTCAGCTGGATATTTTTGGCCTATTTTGATGAAAGATTCTAAAAAGTTTGTACAACAATGTGAAAGTTGTCAAAGGTATCATAATTGATAGCATCATCCAGGCGAGTATATAAAGCCAGTTGTATTAGCTTGCCCTTTTGATTAATGGGGTATGGATATAGTGTTGGGATGTATACTGAAAAGTCTATCTTTTGTATTAACATCTTTATTTTGAAATAAGAATAACATAATCATTGTTTGCATATTTTTATGTTTATGCATATTGTCTAATACATTACATTGTAGATTGATACTACTGGTACCTTCTCTACATAATCCCCGATTGAGGGGTTAGCAGGTGACCCTAGATCCGATCCGAAATACACGGCTCCGCTAAGGAAGAAAAGGAAGATTGGCACAGGCGAATATCAGAAGCCATTGGCACGGGCGAATGTCAGAAGCCATTGGCACGGGCGAATGTCAGAAGCCATTAGCATGGGCGAATGTCAAAAGCCATTGGTACGGGAGAGTTAGCGAAAGCAATCGACACGACAAAGGAGAGACGGAAGGCGCTTTGCCAAGAGGTCGGTCCAATCTGATCAATACAAAGGGAATTTGACATGGGGAAAAGAGGAATTGGTTCTGGTTGATAAAAAGCCCTAGGGCTAGGTCACCCGTGGGCTATAGACCTAAACTAGCTTCCCTCGATACGGAAGGCTGAGGGAGGTAGTCTAGCCTAGTTTCCCGAAAAATAGAGGAAAAGGTGTTAGGCAACGGCCTGGGAGGCCCCACACAATATTCCAAGGAGTCTTCACTCCTTATATTTGTAACAGAATTATTCTCCAGGAAGAGGTGGTGGCAACGTGTACGATGGAGATAATCCACGACGTTACGATGAAGGAGGAGGGAGGATAAAAGGAAGGAGGCAAAGAGAAAAAAGGGGATCCGCAATCATTCCGACGCAGTAAGAGAGAAGAAGAGGCAAGAGGAGAAGGAAAAAAGGGAACAACCATCTTGCCAGAGAAGAAGGACGGAGATCGGCCATTGCTACATCTCATGTATTTTCCTCGTCTTGTAATATCATTGTAAGAGGTCTTTCTCCTCCACCTGCGGAAACTTGCTTTCTGTAAAGGAGGACCTTCATAGTGAAAGTACTTAGGCACCGATCCGTGAGAAAACTCACCTCCGTGAGTAGGAATCCTCATTCAACCACGCTTACATCTTGTGTCCAATCTCGATTGGCGCCGCTTTCTTGCATTTCATCTACTTCATCCTCTTATTCTCTACTGATTACGGCCGGGGAGAATCCTCTGAGACTTCCCTCAGTGCTTCACTGCATTGAAAATGGATCGACCAGATTTTTTCCCATACGCCGTCTCAGGGGAAACATTTGAGCTGGACGTCGAGATGCAACCTGAAGAAATACAACAACCTGATACTTCTACAGTGGAGGAGCGCCCCATCACCCTTCTACCATCGCAGCTGAAGGCCCTGATGGATGACACTATTATAGAAGCCCTCGCCAGGGAAAGGAGAAGGACTGATATTCAGATCCGCACCGGGAACCTTCTTCCAAAGGCCCACCCCCAGAAATGCCTCCTCCCTCTCGTACAGCCGCCAATGGGAAAGTATTGCTTGGAGGCGGGCTTGGGGGAAGAACGCCTCAGAATACTATGCCCTTCACCCAAACGCGTAGAGAGGAACAAGGTGAAAGTCAATCAACCAGACCTCCGGAAGTATACGAGCCCAGTCCCTTCACGATGGACATTCTCACTGAGCTCCCTCCATCCTACTTTAGGAATCCTCAGGTCAATAAGTATGATGGTTCGACGGATCTTGAAGAGCACATATCTCAATTCGACGGAGCGGCCTTGCTTCACTGTTATACTGACGGTCTCAAATGCCGAGTCTTCCGAACCACCCTGACTGGCTTGGCGCAAAAGTGGTTTACTACTCTGCCCCCGGGGTCTATCACCTGTTTCGCTGACTTCCAGAGAATGTTCAGTCGAGAATTTGTCAGCTGCAAGGCGTATAAACAAGACGCCTCTATGTTAATGCATATCACCCAGGGACCTTCGGAATCCCTTAGGGGGTATATTCATCGATTCACTGCACCAGGGAATCCTGCCACCCGATCTGAATCTTTCAGAGGCGCTATTCAACACGGGCTGAAGGAGGGCCCCTTCCTCAGTTCCTTGTTGAGACAACCTACGGATAGTTACGAAGAGCTACTGAGTCGTGCGGAGCAGTTTATCCGCGAAGAAGAAGGATTAAAGGTACGGAGAGCCGAACGGACTACCGCAGCAGTCCCAATTGAAAGAGTTCATCCCGCTGCTCCTCAAGTACCCCCACGGCCGGAGTATATAAGACCTTTTCGACAGGAGGTTCCGAGGCCTCGTCCAATGCTGCAAGGTGTTCGCCCCACCCCGCCATTACAAATCATGACCACTGAAGCGCTTCCTCCTGTGAGGACATGGAAAGAACGTGAAATGGAATTTTACGACCAGCAGGGTCTGCTACAATGACCCTTGGGACACAGGGGGATCCCGCGTAACCCCCCAGCCCCGTTCTTTTGCTAATATCATACAGAATATGGCCAAAGTAGTGGTCGATGTTTCAAGTTACAAGAAGAATTGGATCGCCTCCATACTGCATATCCGCAAGTAAGGTTTCAGCAGAGGGTCACGGGCGAGGCCCCAACCTAATGTAACCCGTGTGGTCAGATAATCAACAACCCCGGGTCACTTTTCCCCAAACGCCATCCCAGGAGGTTGTCTCTCAAGAAGGTCCATCAGGTGAGGGCCCTTCATCCAATCTAGATGACATTCCCACATGGGGAGTTATTCATGTTATAGCTGGAGGACCTACCGACGGGGACTCTATCCGGGCGCGAAAGTCGTACGCCCGTCTCAAGGAGAGTTTGGCCATCGTCACCGACCATACTATTCAAGTGGCACCGCCCGTTTCGTTCGGGCCAGAAGATCTGCAAGGTGTCCTGCTGCCCCACACGGATGCCTTAGTTATCCGTATATCCCTGGATAATTATGAAGTGACCCGGGTATTGGTTGACTCGGGAAGTTCTGTCAACATCCTCTTCCAAGAAGCCTTCGGACAGATGCAGCTGGGAAACGCCCAACTAGAAGAGGTGGCCACTCCCCTCTTCGGATTCGCAGGGCACGTGGTCCACACGACGGGGTAGATTTCATTGCCTTTGACTCTGGGCGTAAAGCCCAGCCAAAAAACCAGTATAATTCCTTTCCTTATCGTGGATGCTCCGTCCAATTGTAACGCTATTCTTGGGCATCCTTTCCTCACCCTTTTTCAGGCCGTGGCTTCCCCGTACCACCAGAAGCTAAAATTTCCAGTAGGTAAATCGGTGGGAGAATTTCGTGGAGAACAGAAGGTCTCCAGAAGCTGCTACGTACAAATGGTTTGGGACGATCAGAAGAAAGCCCGAACCGAGGACCTCAAAGGCAAAGCTGTCATCATCACTGATGTCTGCGTCCTGGAGGAATCTCCCCCCAAGGCTGATAAAATAGAGGAGGGAGAACTAGTGGAAATCGCTCAAGGAAAGGCCACACGGATAGCATAATAGCTGGATGTCAAAGAAGAGCTGGTGGCTTGCCTGAAGGAGAATGAAGACATCTTTGTAAAAGATGTGCATGATCTCATGAGGATCCATCCTCAAGTGGCGGAACACCATCTCAATATCATTAAAGGAGCCCGACCCATCCAACAGAAGAGGCGACATTTTGGACCAGAAAAGGACAAAGTTGTTAGGGCAATCTCTTGCCGTGATATGGTTTTAATGGTGTAGCAAAGGGTTTAAGTTAGTTTGATATGTTGATTTGATATGTGCGTTGAAGTCGTGCAAGACTTAGTAATTCGCACATGGAGCCATGGCGAGTTTCACATCTCATGACTCGTGCCTTGAGTCAGTGAAGGATAGCTTTGCGAAAGCCATGTGCTTGGAGCATCCGAGGGACCGCCGGACAAGGAGCTTGGAGTGAAGCTGGAGGAAGTAGACTTCGAGGCAAGAGACGCGAAGGAGCATTGCAGAGTCATGCGCCTGATGCTGCCGAGGGATGTGGCCGCGAACGAAGAGAACTTCGAAGGCGAGAGACTCCGAGGGATGAGAGTGAGCGATTGTAACCCGGGAAGGGTAGCTCTTAGGTGAAACTTGGCCATTTGGCCAAGTGTCGGATGAGTTTTCCCGACACCAGTCGACTGCCATGTCATGGCAGTCGAGTGCTCTAAGTCGATAGTTCGATCGACTGGTATGACCGTACCGGGCCAGGTGTATACGATCGCCATGGACCGAATGTTGACAATACAGTCGACCGCCAGCGAATGGCAATGATGGCATCGGCAATCGCACGTGACGAATGGAGTCGACTCGACCGGGCACTCGATCGATCGAGACACGGTCGACCGATGGTGCCATCACGATCGGTAAGTACCGATGGTATCCAACGTGGAAAGCAGAAGAAACCCTCTTCCTCTATAAAAAGGAAGGGGGTAAGGCTTTGGGAGGCCTATGCTTACACACTAACACTCTCCCAAAGTTCCCTAAAGCTTTCCATCCTCTTACCCAAGCTTATTTTCATTAAATTTGTAAGAGGAGTGTTGTTGTAAAGAGGTTACCTCCACCTAGCTTTGTGCAAAGGAGAGATCTAGTGGATAGATTGCGGAGTGATTCACCGTGGACGAATCGGACCGTGGATTAGCGGCGTAGCCGTGAACCACGTTACATCTCCGTGTTTGTATTGTCTTTGTTTTAATTTCTATTTGCTTGTCTTAGTTTATTGCTTCCGCTTGCGCTAACGTTTTGTAGACGAGCAAAATACGACGACCAACGAACGAGGGCTATTCACCCCCCTCTAGCCGGCCATTCGATCCCCAATAAGTGGTATCAGAGCCAAGGAAAGCTTGTCGAGGACTAACCGCTACAACAAGCAAATTTTCAAAATGGCCGGCTCAAATATCCATCCACCGAAGTTCGATGGCGAATTCGCTTGTTGGAAGAAGCCAATGGAGGTATTCTTCGAAACCGACTTTGAAATTCTATTAATAATGGAAAACGGTTTCGAGTTGCCTAGGAACGAGGATGGGGAGCCATTGGAGAAATCAAGATGGAGCAAAAGACAAAGAGAGGAGTATTTGGCAAATTCAAAGGCCAAGCACCACCTCTACAATATGCTCCCTCAACAAGAAGTAAATAGAATAGGGGAGTGCTCAAGTGCCAAAGAGATGTGGGAGAGATTGGTTGAACTTCATGAAGGCACTTCGGAAGCCAAGCTAGCAAGAAGAGATCTTCTCCGCTCCCAACTATCAAATATTAAGCTTGAAAAGGGAGAAAAGGTAACTTCCCTACATTCTAGATTTAAAGAAATATTAATTGGGCTAACAAGTGTAGGTGAGAAGCTATCCAACCGGGATATGGTAATGAAGGCCATAGATGCTTTCCCCCGGTCCTCAAGATGGAGCTCCATGGTGGACTCATTTTACATCTCCAAGAACCTAGAAGTGAGCACCTTGGAGGAATTCTTTTCAACCATGGAGCTTCATGAGACAAGATTTGAAGGTATACAAGAAGAGCCTAGAGTCCAAAATTCACGGGGAGTAGCCTTGATGGCAAACAAGGGGAAGAAGAAGATGGAAGTCCCTTCCTCCTCATCCGATGAAGCCTCTACCTCCTCCATGGATAGCACGGAAGAAGCCTACATGGTAAGGAAGGTAAGGCGTGCATTTAAGAATCTTAGATTTGATAAATCTCATGATAGGAATAGAAGACCAAGGGGGAAGGTCATATGCTATAATTGCCAAGGAGAGGGGCACATAAGGGACAATTGTCCCCTCCTAAACAAGAGCAAGGAAGATAAGAAAAATAAGGAAGAAAGGAAGAAGAAAAAGGGGAGCAAGAGAAAGGAAGAAGATAAGAGGGCAAAAGGAAAAGGGAAGGCCATGGCACTCAAAGCCAAGACATGGGATGACCTTGCCTCTTCATCCTCATCCGAAGAAGAAGAGCATGTCTACTCCAACCTAGCACTAATGGCTCTTCATGACTCGGATTACTCCTCCTCCTCCTCAAATGAAGAATCAAGCTCAAGTGGGGAAAGCTCAAGTGAAGGGGGAGCCTCCACATCCTCCTCATCCGAAGAAGAAGAAGAGGATATGGAAACTATGGTAACGAATGCTTCTTCTAAGAAAATAGTTTCCATAATTTCTAGTTTAACTAAGGAGTTATTTGGCATGAAAAAGAAAAATAAAAGCATGCATAATCAAATTAAGGAATTAGAACAAAAGCTAGAAAATGCATGCTTAAATGATAATATTTCTTCTAGCTTAAATGATGATGCATGCTCACATGATAATTATGTGCCATTAGATGTTAGTGATGCATGTATAGAGGAAAATAGGGCTTTAAGGGAAAAGGTAGATTATTTAACAAAAGCCCTAGAGAAATTCACTATTGGCTCCAACACATTAAATATGATCATAGGGAGCCAAAGAGCAAGTTTTAACAAAAAAGGCCTAGGATATAAGGAAAAGAAAAATGAAAAGGCCTACAGATGCCTAATAGTTAGGGGACAAGATAAAAAGAAAGTAATTGCTAGAAAATGG
Source organism: Wurfbainia villosa (assembly GCA_025175895.1). Classification (NCBI taxonomy): domain Eukaryota; kingdom Viridiplantae; phylum Streptophyta; class Magnoliopsida; order Zingiberales; family Zingiberaceae; genus Wurfbainia; species Wurfbainia villosa. The sequence goes on along the minus strand of CM045999.1, from coordinate 49,833,881 downwards.
ATCCCCAAGGAATATCTAGTGAACCCAATAGGAAAGAACTTATTTTGGGTTCCAAAATCCATCCTTAAGGGTTAGAATAACCCTAGGGTAGTCAACCACATGGACCTAGCCTATATCATATTTTGGTTGACTTAGGATGACGGGACAACCTTTTTTAGATAGTGTTGGGTGATGATAACGTACCCATAAATAGATAATGATGCTTAAATCATGATGATTGATGTAATTCCTATGTATATTTACAATCATGATTTATGTTTTTGAAATTTGGCACGTTATCATAAGAAATAGGTTTGAATCATGCTTTAGCTAATACTTTGTTTATTATCATCATATAATACCTAATGCATGACTATTATTTGATGAATACATGAGTTTCATGATCATAATGTGAAATTAATTCATATATGTCATTATGATCATGTAGGATGTTAGGTTGACACTTAACCATGATAGAATTGCATGAACATATTGGTTAAGTATATTCAAATACCCCCTAGGATGCATCTCACACTCACCATAGGCTACCTTGATTTAAAACTTAGCATGAGTGAGATGTTAGAATGATACAAATGTCCACTAATGCCTATGGCATTTAGATGGTCATTTAAAGTATCAAAATAAAAATAATAGACCAATCATGGGGAAGACTTATGTTTAATTCATAGACATATTGCCCAAAGATCATGGTTGGATATCTCATATGTTTTCAAAACAATTTCTTACTTTAAAATACATGTATTCATGTTTTGAAACAATTGGATGCAAAACTGGGTGTTAAAATGGATACTCTTATGATAAAAAACCTAGTAGTTTTTAAAGCTTTTGGATTTTTGGCAAATACGTGGAAATATAATGATTTTTCATGAAAACATATTTTTCACTGATAGATATACTTAAAAGAAATGTGTTCCCCAAATTTCATGATTTTTCGAATTTTCTGGAATTTTTAATGCATTTCTGAAATTCGGTCTGAAAATCAGAAAATCCCGAAATTCACGTACGGTCATTGAGTATCCGAACCGATCGATGATGGCCTGAATATCGAAAGGCTGAATTCCGAATTTTAAATCAACTTGTGGCATTTTCTTTCTATTAGACTTGATGCCATGTGTTTTTAACTTAGTGATAATCTTTTTGATGGTGTCAAAGGGGGAGAAAATACTATGTTTAAGTTAATTATAAAAGGGGGAGAAATTTATGATAGGGAGAAATTTACATAGAGAGTTTCATGGATTAAGGGGGAGTTGCATGTTGCTATATCATGATTATGTTTACATGCTTTCTTTCCTTAAAATTTATATCAAATGTTTTTACCTAACTTAAACGGATTGCCACACATCAAAAAGGGGGAGATTGTTAGGGCAATCTCTTGCCGTGATATGGTTTTGATGGTGTAGCAAAGGGTTTAAGTTAGTTTGATATGTTGATTTGATATGTGTGTTGAAGTCGTGAAAGACTTAGTAATTCGCACATGGAGCCATGGCGAGTTTCACATCTCATGACTCGTGCCTTGAGTCGGTGAAGGATAGCTTTGCGGAAGCCGTGCGCTTGGAGCATCCGAGGGACCGCTGGACGAGAAGCTTGGAGTGAAGCTGGAGGAAGTAGACTTCGAGGCAAGAGACGCGAAGGAGCATTGCAGAGCCGTGCGCCTGATGCTGCCGAGGGACGTGGCCGCGAACGAAGAGAACTTCGAAGGCGAGGGACTCCGAGGGATAAGAGAGAGTGATTGTAACCCGGGAAGGGTAGCTCTTAGGTGAAACTTGGCCATTTGGCCAAGTGTCGGATGAGTTTTCCCGACACCAGTCGACTGCCATGTCATGGCAATGATCGCCTAAGTCGATGGTTCGATCGGCGTATAAGACCGGTCAAGTGCTTGGCGATCGGCGCCATGGTAGCGATCGATCGATGTCGGCGATCATGCCGATGAATGGCGATCGGCGATCACTGTGTCTGCACGCAGAATGGAGTCGACTCGATCGGGTACTCGTCGATCTAGCACCGATCGGCCGATCGATGGTGCCATCACGATGATGCCGATGCGATCTGGATGATATCCAACGTGGAAAGCGGCCGTTATTGGGCAACGACTACGGGACCAGTCGACTGATGGCACCCATCAGTCGACTGATCCTGTGTCAACGGGAAGAAACCCTCTTCCTCTATAAAAAGGAAGGGGGTAAGGCTTTGGGAGGCCTATGCTTACACACTAACACTCTCCCAAAGTTCCCTAAAGCATTCCATCCTCTTACCCAAGCTTATTTTCATTAAATTTGTAAGAGGAGTGTTGTTGTAAAGAGGTTACCTCCACCTAGCTTTGTGCAAAAGAGAGATCTAGTGGATAGATTGCGGAGTGATTCACCGTGGACGAATCGGACCGTGGATTAGCGGCGTAGCCGTGAACCACGTTACATCTCCGTGTTTGTATTGTCTTTGTTTTTATTTCTATTTGCTTGTCTTAGTTTATTTCTTCCGCTTGCGCTAATGTTTTGTAGACGAGCAAAATATGACGACCAATGAACGAGGGCTATTCACCCCCCTCTAGCTGGCCATTCGATCCCCAACAAAAGTCATAGCAGAAGAAGTTGACAAACTACTAAAAGAGGGTAATGTAAAGGAAATCCAGTTCCCCGAATGGGTTTCTAATGTAGTCTTGGTCCCCAAGCCTTCGGGGCAATGGAGGATGTGTATCGATTTCCGTGATTTGAATAAAGCATGCCCTAAAGACTGCTACCCCATGCCTCGTATTGATCAACTGGTGGATTCTACTGTGGGATATGAAGTGGTGTCCCAAATGGATGCATATCAAGGATATCATCAAATACCTTTGGCCCAAGAAGATCAAAAGAGGGTTAGCTTTGTGACTGCGGAGGGGTTATACGCTTATGTGGTAATACCGTTCGGACTAAAGAACGCAGGAGCCACCTATCAGTGCCTTATGGACAAAATCTTCGCGGAGCAGAAAGGGAAGAATGTGGAGGTCTACGTGGATGACATTATGGTCAAATAGAAGGTCTCTCGGCATTTAGTCAAGGACTTAAATGAAACCTTCGCTACATTAAGGCGGTTTAATATGAAGCTAAACCCTAACAAATGCCTGTTTGGGGTAAAGAGTGGCAAGTTCTTGGGGTACATAGTAACGGAGAAGGGGCTGCAAGCTAACCCTGAGAAAGTGCAAGCCCTATTCAACATGAAATCACCTACTAATCTGCGAGAGACCCAAAAGTTGGTGGGCAGGATTGTTTCTTTATCCCGATTTATAGCCAGATCGGCGGACAAGGGGCTGCCTTTTTTCAAGATTCTATGCAAGGCTGCTAAATTTCAGTGGGATGATCAATGTGAACAGGCTTTCCAGGAGTTGAAGAAATATTTGGCTGGACTCCCCCTGCTAGCCAAACTAATACCTGGAGAACCATTATGGATGTATCTGGCCGTCTCGGAAGGAGCCGTTAGTTCGGTATTATTGAAACAAGAAGGTTCTCACCAGCAACCTATTTATTATACCAGCCATATCCTGAAGGGGGCGGAATTCGCTATACAGCTAGAGAAGTTGGCATATATCCTAGTACTAACCGCCCGCAAATTAAGGTTGTACTTTTTGGCTCATCCCATCACCGTTCTAACACACAGCGAATTGGGTAAGGTCGTCACTAAGCCAAATTTCTCTGGAAGATTGGCCAAAAGGGTGGTAGAACTAAGCGGGTATGATATTCACTACCAACCTCGAACGGTTATCAAGGCCCAAGCACTCGCTGATTTTCTGGCAGAGGTACCTTGCGGCGTGGAAGATGGTTCGGCAACAAAGGAGGAGAGATCAGAGGAATGGAATATATTCGTAGACGGTTCTTTAGGATCTACATGCAGCGGCGTTGGTATTTTATTAATTTCCCCGGAGGGTGAAGAAACTCGATTAGCAGTTCGCCTGGAATATCGGGCATCTAATAATGAAGCAGAATATGAAGCCATTCTAGCGGGACTGCAGGCTGCTAAAGCGGTGGGGGCTTCTTCCATTGTGATCCACTCGGATTCCCAGTTGGTAATATCACAACTTCAAGGTTCTTTTACGGTTCGGGAGGAAAGGCTGCATAAGTACTTGAAGACTTTTGAGAAAGAAAAAACTCAATTTCGTCAGGTCCTCTTGAAGCAAATCCCGCGGGAGCACAACGGGAAGGCAGATGAATTGGCTCGGATGGCTAGCGCTATGGGAGGAATAAACTCCTCGGAAGCGATCCATACGAGAATTCATACTTCCTTAGCAATATGCAGCGTGGAGGGAGACATACCCGAATCAAGCCTAACTCTTGATTGGAGGACCGACATCATAGCTTATTTACTGACAGAAGATCCTCAAGGGAAAATAATGCATCCACTTTAATAAACCGAGCCAAACGGTTCATCCTCTTAAATGAAGACCTATACAAGACATCTTTTGGGTGACCCTTGTTAAAATGCCTGGGAAATGAGGATGCGGAATGGGTACTCCGGGAGATCCATGAAGGATGCTGTAGCAATCATTTAGGAGGGAGAGCTTTAGCAAGAAAGGCCTTATTGGCAGGATACTTTTGGCCTACTCTTCAGCAAGATGCTGCTCATATAGTGCAAACCTGCATCGCTTGTCAGAAGCATAGCAACCGTTCTGAACGGCCTGCTGAGTTAATGAAATCCGTAATCTCTTCTTGTCCTTTCGATCAATGGGGAATGGATATAGTAGGCCCGATGCCAGCGGCACCTTTACAGAGGAAGTTTTTATTGGTAGCTGTGGATTATTTTTCCAAATGGGTGGAGGCAGAGCCCTTAGCCAAAATTACTGAGAATGCCGTAATACAGTTCTTATGGAGAAATATCATTTGTCGGTATGGTATCTGTTGGGAGATTGTTGGTGCAATCGTCCCAGGTTGACTTGAGTTTGACTCGAGCAGTACCCTGATGATATTTTGATGATAGACAAAACTCATGACATGGGATTGTCATGGGAAAGTCCAACATGGGGTTGGCATGGGAAAGTCCAAAGCATTGCGAAGTCGTGCGCTTGGTGCTTGGCATGGGAAATCCAAAGCATTGCGAAGCCATGCACTTGGTGCTTGGTGAGAAATGCATTGCGAAGCCGTGCTCTTGGTGCATTTGGGAAGTCTTGAGAACTTGGCAAGTTCACTAGGCTCGGGGTCCTTGAGTCGGTGAAGGATGGCATTGCGAAGCCGTGCGCTAGGTGCATCCGAGGGACCGCCGGACGGGGAGCGAATGGAGTGAGCCCAAAGGGAAGCATACTTCTAGGGCATGAGACGCGAAGGATGGCGTTGCGAAGCCATGCGCTTGGCGCATCCGAGGGATGTAGGCCGAGGGAAGAGAGCTTCGGTGGGGAACTCCATGAGGGATAAGGTGGACTTGGCCAAGTGGCTAAGACTGAGTGTCGGAGGCTCAAACATCGTTATGTTTGAGGTTTTAGCCGACATCACGATCGGTGCATAGGTGCCACCGACGCTAGGTCGATGGGTTCGACCGGTTCGATCAACCAAGTCGCTCGGTCAACCGCCGAGGGAGGGCAATGATCGTTGGGAGCCGACCGAGGGATGGCAGTCGATTGATGACACTGTGCACGGGCACAGAATGAAGTCGAGCTCGCCAGCACTCGACTGATGGTTGATCACCGATCGATGGGTGCCATCACCGATCGATGATGTGATCCGCTGGAACTTAACCAGCGTGGATCCGCCGCTTGTGAGACAACGGCACGGATCGATCGACCGATGGTCACGATCATCGATGGGCGTAAAATAGCTGGATGCAGGTTATAAATGGTGCTCGAGTTGGAGGATTTCGCCAAGGCTTTTTGGGTGACTTTGGAGGGGAATTGCTGTTGCATTCTAGACCTTCAAGAGCAAGCAAAAGCAAGCAACAAGAAAGTGATCAAAAGCAATCGGTGTAAAAGTTCTCTTTTGTATTGTCTTTGTATTTCTTGTTGTATTTCATTACTTAGTGTAATAGCTTGTGAGAGGTTTCTCCACCTCCGACGTGTTGTCGAAAAGGAGTGTTATAGTTAGTGCCGTGAGCATAACTAGAGCTCGAGGAGCTCACCCGTGGAGTAGGAACCATTCGGTTCCGAACCACGTATATCGTTGTGTTTTGTTTGTGTGTATTTGTGTTTCTTGTTAGTATTATTATTGTTATTCCGCTGCGCTAACAAGAATTGTAGATGAGAACGAACAAAATACGACGAACAACGAACGAGGGCTATTCACCCCCCTCTAGCCGGCCAATCGATCGACCCAACAGTATCCCTAGGAAAATAGTCAGTGACAATGGATGATAGTTCCAAGGAAAAAAGATCCAAGAATGGTGCCAAAGTCTCAACATTCAGCAGGCTTTCACTTTGGTAGCCCATCCTCAAGCGAATGGGCAGGTGGAAGTAACTAACAGGATCCTCATTCAAGGATTAAAGACCAAGTTCGGTGCTCAGAGGGGAAACTGGGTAGAAGAGTTACCCGGCGTCCTATGGGCCTATCGAACCACACCCAAGACAGCAACAGGAGAAACTCCCTTTAGTTTGGTATACGGGGCGGAAGCCGTTATTCCGATCGAGGTTTTGTTGAATAGCGCTCGGATAAAGGCAAACGAACCAAATCAGAACCAACTTATCCGAAGCACCGAATTGGACTTGGTGGAAGAAAGGCGGGAGATGGCACGGAGGCAGAGCGGAAGATATCCCCGTGTGGTGGTGGAACGGAAGAACCGATATCCTTCGGTTATTATTTACTTTATATATAAATTTCTATCCCCGCAAGGCAGAGCGGAAGATATCCCCGTGTGGTGGTAGAACGGAAGAACCGATATCCTTCGGTTATTATTTACTTTATATATAAATTTCTATCCCCGCAAGGCAGAGCGGAAGATATCCCTGTGTGGTGGTGGAACGGAAGAACCGATATCCTTCGGTTATTATTTACTCTATGTATAAATTTCTATCCCCGTAAGGCAGAGCGGAAGATATCCCCGTGTGGTGGTGGAACGGAAGAACCGATATCCTTCGGTTATTATTTACTCTATGTATAAATTTCTATCCCCGCAAGGCAGAGCGGAAGATATCCCCGTGTGGTGGTGGAACGGAAGAACCGATATCCTTCGGTTATTATTTACTCTATGTATATGTTTCTATCCCCGCAAGGCAGAGCGGAAGATATCCCCGTGTGGTGGTGGAATGGAAGAACGGATATCCTTCGGTTATTATTTACTCTTTGTATAAATTTCTATCCCGACAAGGCAGAGCGGAAGATATCCCCGTGTGGTGGTGGAACGGAAGAACCGATATCCTTCAGTTATTATTTACTTTATATATAAATTTCTATCCTCGCAAGGCAGAGCGGAAGATATCCCCGTGTGGTGGTGGAACGGAAGAACCGATATCCTTCGGTTATTATTTACTTTATGTATAAATTTCTATCCCCGCAAGGCAGAGCGGAAGATATCCCCGTGTGGTGGTGGAACGGAAGAACCGATATCCTTCGGTTATTATTTACTATATGTATAAATTTCTATCCCCGCAAGGCAGAGCGGAAGATATCCCCGTGTGGTGGTGGAACGGAAGAACCGATATCCTTCGTTTATTATTTACTCTATGTATAGATTTCTATCCCCGCAAGGTAGAGCGGAAGATATCCCCGTGTGGTGGTGGAAAGGAAGAACCGATATCCTTCGGTTATTATTTACTTTATATATAAATTTCTATCCCCGCAAGGCAGAGCGGAAGATATCCCTGTGTGGTGGTGGAACGGAAGAACCGATATCCTTCGGTTATTATTTACTTTATGTATAAATTTCTATCCCCGCAAGGCAGAGCGGAAGATATCCCCGTGTGGTGGTGGAACGGAAGAACCGATATCCTTCGGTTATTATTTACTCTATGTATAAATTTCTATCCCCGCAAGGCAGAGCGTAAGATATCCCCGTGTGGTGGTGGAACGGAAGAACCGATATCCTTTTGTTATTATTTACTCTATGTATAAATTTCTATCCCCGCAAGGCAGAGCGGAAGATATCCCCGTGTGGTGGTGGAACGGAAGAACCGATATCCCCGCAAGGCAGAGCGGAAGATATCCCCGTGTGGTGGTGGAACGGAAGAACCGTTATCCCCGCAAGGCAGAGCGGAAGATAGCATGGTTGACTCATTTAAGGGTTCTACATACCCTAGATTGAAAGACTAAGAGCCAAAATATGCCTCAGTCCTGTGTGAGTCTACGTGAATACAAAAGGAGTAAAGAGTGGTATAACTCAGAAGATACTGGAGAAGGGAGATAAACTAGGAAAGTTCATTGATGTGATAGAATTACATATTCTAAGTCATCTACAAGGGAAAATAACAAACAAAGAAATTTTTATATATCCCGGCATAGCTTTTTTGTTAGAGGGACAGAGGGAGTTCCCTTTGTATGGTCGAGGTTGGCACCATAGTTGACGCCGATAGGATTGCCGCAGAAGGTCCGCTTGGCCGCCTTTCGGGACCCGACCACTTGTTGGCGCAGGAGCGATTATCGCGAAGTTTCTCCACCGTGTTGTAAACACTTCACTTGTTCCTCCAAGATAGCTATGTATCGTGATCATTTATCCGCTTTTAGAAGGCGAGGAATCTGCCTGCTCGATATTCTGTCCATGGCAAGCAAAGGAAAAAGGAGAATGATGGAAGCTATCAGGTAAAGGTCGGGGGTTTTTATGGTGATGAAGGGGAATAATGCATTTATTGGTAGGAGAAGTAGGGACCATAAATTCCAGTAAAGAAGAGGAAACATGGGGGCAGTAGTGGGATGGTCGATGGGACTACAATTTTAATTAAGAAGGTCCGAATCCCCGAGAAATGATAGAAGAAGGTATGTTCGGATTAGATTACTGTCCTTTTGGAAGACAGAAACCTTACTTCTACAGGAAAAAGACAAAAACAGATATCATTTTCCTCCCTTATTTTTTATTAACATATTTGAAACGATTACATTAACTTGATCTACAAAGATTTTCCATGATTACTCCTAACAGATGAAGCGGGAGATGTCTCTTTCGGGGGAGAAGGAGCCAATATAACTCTGAAGCGTTCGCCTTGAGGTGGAGGAAGAACTGGTGGACCTTCATCAAAAGGAGAAGGATGAACCTTTGCCGGGGGAACTAGGACAAAAGCCAGCGCTGGTGGAAGTAAGGGATGTTCAGTGGTAGCGCGAGGATCTCCCACTGTATACTCCCATGTGAAGGGAGGATTCCACACCCTGTTACGGAAGGAGGGGAAAGGAGCACGGAAAGACCTCCCTGTAGGAGGAGTTTGAGTTGGAGGGAGAGACGGGAGCGGAAGGGGGCGGAAAGCTGAAGTAGTAGTTGAGCGGGTCTCCGAATCTTCCATATCCTCAGAGACCCAGTCTTGTAGTTCAAAAGATTCTGACTCTGAAGAAATTTCGATAGGATGCCCTGCTGAAGCCATGATAGTGAGATAGCAGGACGAAGACATGGGGGACGAAGGATTTATAATGGAAGAAAAGGGCAACAGAGGTTCTGGGAAAGGGGAAAGAAGACGAAGAGATTGATATCATTTCCAAAGCAGTAAGATAGATAGGAAAGATCAACAAGAAAGAGCTATTTAAAGCGTCGCCCGAACCAGAATCGGGACGGATATGAATGATATCGGGTAAAAACCCTTCCAGCAAATTCTCGAACCAGAATCGGGATGGATATGAATGATATCAGGTAAAGACCTTTCAAGTGAATCCCCGAACCAAAATTAGAGCGGAGGGGAATAATGGTTTTCGAGATCTCTCCGATAAGCCCGAACCGACGAGGTTATTGCGCTGTACGACACAGGAAAGAGATAACAGTATAGAGCAAGATCAATTTTAAATTGGTTCAGAGTTCCCAACCCCTCAAGGAGCATAACAAGATGATGATAGTTAGTTATATGGACAAAGTTATCGCTCGTATAAGCAAGAAGCCATCAGGGAAATTACTAAAAAGAGAATGTTATAAATTACGTTCAAGAGATCGGGTGACACTTAGCTAACGCCCTACCGATCCAAGTAACTAGTGTCCGGCCGGAGGCGGGTATCCTCGCTTCCTGCTCGAGCCGAGGACCCTCAAAGCCTAATACAAACAAATCTACCCCTTCTTCACGTAGCGCCTTTTAAGATCACCTCCGCTCTTTCATCCGATCTTGGCATTCCTAGTCGAGCTCGACTTTCCGCCGCTCACCGGCCAGAGCATCTTTTCTGGCCGCCTATGGCCTGACGACCCAAAGTTGAGAGGGCCTCTGAATATTCTTGGTGAAGGATGGATTGCTGCTGGGTTGCCATTGATAAAGCTTGAGGAAAAGATGCCACTATAGAAGACAGCTCCTGGCATTTTTCAATACAAGATCTCTTGGTAGCCTCCCAAGATTGACGCCCAATCGAGCTCAGAAGGCCTCGGCCAAGCCGAGAATGGTGGTTGAAGAGTCCGCAACTTTGATCATGGCCTCCCCAAGGTGCCCTTTATATTCTTTTAACTCCCGGGCCAAGTCATCTACTTGTTGCAGCTCACTGGATTGGAGGAAAATCCGCTGCTCCAATTCCTCATTCTTTCGCTGTAATTCTTCCTTCTCGCTCCTGACCAAGGCTAATTGCACCCTCACCTCCTCACATTGGCCCCTCATATCAGCCTCCTTCGCCTCTTGTTTGCTTAACTGCCGAACGAGATTCTTCTGTTGTGTCACCGAGGCGAAGTGGCGAGTTTCCACAGTAGATTGAAAGCGGGCCAACCGAGTTACCATTTTGCTATGCTGAGTGGTGGCCTGCAGGAAAGAAAACTGTCATTATACATTGTCATATATTAATACTTGCGGTAAAGAGAAAGAGGAGAAGTAATAGATACCTCGGCCAGTAGTTTGCTCACTTTCTCGCATGGGCCTTGTACGCCCGACTAATTAAAGAATTTCACCTCCGAGGGCTGCCGAATTTGCAGCTGGGACCCCATCGTGGCCTTCAGAGGAACAGGAAGGGAAGGGTCTTCCCCTTCAAAGGAGGAGGGAGGTCTGATATGGCGAAGGGGGTGGGAGCAGTTCTTGGGTCAGAAGGAACAGGAGCTTGGAGGGACTCTATATGAGAAGGTGGAGGTGAATTTTGTGCAGAGGGGGAGGAATGAAGAAAATGGGAGGGAGAATCCCCTCCTTGAAGAGAGGGAGAAGGGACAGGGGAGGTACTGCCTCCTCTTCTTGGCTCATAAATGGTTAGGGGCTAAGACCCTGGTTGAGCCGAAGATGAGGGGAGACGAGCCGATGAACTGGAGGCTCCTTTCTTGATGAGCCGCAGCTTTTTCCGAGGAGGTGACGGAGCTGATGTGGATTTGCCTCTTTTAGTTGATGTCTTCTTCTTCTTGGCAGCCTCAATCGACTCCCCTTCCACCAAAGCCTTCTACATCAGATTATCTACAAGATATACTGGTAAGAAAGATGAATGACCTAAAAAGGAAGTCACATTGCAGGATAAATGTCACCCTACCTACAGCAACCGAAGTCGTCAAAAGTAGAGGAGACAATTCAAAGTGGCTTAAGAGGGGAGTTTCTACCAGATGGTTTGAGCAGTAATGTAACTCTCCTAAAACTCTATACACTTTCGGAAAGGGACATTTGGTCCTCATTTCCCGGAAGGGAGGCAATTCGGGAAGGTCTACCTTCCAAGTATCGGAATAGGGTAAAGGCTCTGGAAGGTTTACAAAGAAGTATAGTGCTTCCCAGCCCTTGTGGGAAGTAGGCGTGTTCACTCAGAATTGGCAAATCGGCTAGATAAATAAAAGAGACCTGCCTTAGAAGACTTTAACTGGAAGAAGCAATGGAATATTTCGGGGGTCAAAGAGAGGTTCAAGTGTTGGAACACTATGTGGGCTCCCGATAGAATCCAGAAGGAGTTGGGGGTGAATTGGTTCAGGGGTAGTCCGTAGAAGTTTAGGAGGTCTAAATAGACCTGTGGTACCGGCAGGGATAGGCCGTTAAGAAATTGTTCAGAGAAAAAGCATGTCAAACCGGGAGGAGGATTATGAGGCCGATGCAGTTTAGTCGTGAAACAACATTTTATAGAGGGGTCTATGTAGTCATTCTTAATATTAAAGAAATAATGGTTACAATCTAACTAGGTTATGGTATGTTCATACCAGGTGGGTGAAGAGGTGGTCCTAGGAGCCATGGGTGTGAACAAAGCAAAACACTTACTCAGGGGTTAAAGAAGAATCGTGTGGGGAAAGGAAGAATTGGGTCGCCGCAACGCCGCCGGTGAGAATCACGGGAGAAGAAGAACAGACTGGATTGTCAAGCACACTAAACGATACCTAAAAGAAGAAGGCGAGGGTTTATATAAGGTTTTCTGCGACGATTCACCACATGTATGAGAAGGAGAAGGAGCCCATGGGCCCAGCGGGCCTCCTTCAATATACTCGGGGGAGTTATAGGGGAATAGATGGATTTAAGTCGAGAAATGAAGAATAGGTCAGAAACTTTATGTACATTGGGAAAGTCAAGCTTATAACTTCGCTTGACTATTTTTCGGGGTTGACTAATGATACTACTGGTACCTTCTCAACATAATCCCCGATAGAGGGGTTAGCAGGTGACCCTAGATCCGATCCGAAATACATGGTTCCGCTAAGGAAGAAAAGGAAGATTGGCACGGGCGAATATCAGAAGCCATTGGCACGGGCGAATGTCAGAAGCCATTGGCACGGGCGAATGTCGAGCCATTGCACGGGCGACGTCGTGGCTGGCACGGGCGAATGTCAGAAGCCATTGGTACGGGAGAGTTAGTGAAAGCAATCGACACGGCAAAGGAGAGACGGAAGGCGCTTTGCCAAGAGGTCGGTCCAATCTGATCAATACAAAGGGAATTTGACATGGGGAAAAGACGAATTGGTTCGAGTTGATAAAAAGCCCTAGGCCTAGGTCACCCGTAGGCTATAGACCTAAACTAGCTTCCCTCGATACGGAAGGCTGAGAGAGGTAGTCTAGCCTAGTTTCCTGAAAAATAGAGGAAAAGGTGTTAGGCAATGGCCTGGAAGGCCCCACACAATATTCCAAGGAGTCTTCACTCCTTATATTTGTAACAGAATTATTCTCCAGGAAGAGGTGGTGGCCACGTGTACGATGGAGATAATCCACGACGTTACGATGAAGGAGGAGGGAGGATAAAAGGAAGGAGGCAAAGAGAAAAAAGGGGATCCGCAATCATTCCGACGCAGCAAGAGAGAAGAATAGGCAAGAGGAGAAGGAAAAAAGGGAACAACCATCTCGCCGGAGAAGAAGGACGGAGATCGGCCATTGCTACATCTCTTGTATTTTCCTCGTCTTGTAATATCATTGTAAGAGGTCTTTCTCCTCCACCTGCGGAAACTTGCTTTCTGTAAAGGAGGACCTTCATAGTGAAAGTGCTTAGGCACCGTGATCCGTGAGAAAACTCACCTCCGCGGAGTAGGAATCCTCATTCAACCACGCTACATCTTGTGTCCGAATCTCGATTCTTTGGCGCCGCTTTCTATGCTTTCATCTACTTCATCCTCTTATTCTCTACTGATTACGGCCGGGGAGAATCCTCTGAGACCTCCCTCACTGCTTCACTGCATTGAAAACGGAGCGACCAGATTTTTTCCCATACCCGCATCATAGATAACATGGTGTGTGGTGTCACACGGGAGGCCATGTTATCTGCTCCTTGTAAAGTATAAGTAAAGGATCACAATCGAGATGGCTTTGGACAAACCATCGGAATGGTTGTAGTGTGATTTAGTATTGGTTTGTCTTGACCATAGAATCACACTAGTGCACTTTGTGTGTATTGAGCAGGACCGACTTAGAGGTGATTTGATTTATTGCTGACTACATAATTGAATCGGACCTCAGATATTATTTTGTACATGCTCTTAATCCCGATATAATAACGGGCACATATACTTAGTATTCATCTCTTTGATTTACCAATGGGCGAGATTTATAGATTAAATTGATAGGCTTGGTAAGTTGGGAGATGATATTATTTATATGGTGTGTCGTTGATTATAGGAGGAAACCATGTCCTATATATTAGGATGATGATGTCCCCTTGAAGAGCTCATAAGGTTTATCATGTAAACCCTGTAGGTGGACTTGGTCCGGCAAGATGAAAAGGTTGAGTGGTACTACTCATGGAGTTAGATGTTGATTAATTAATGGTCAGTAAATTAATTAATCGACGGACATTCGAGATCTTAAATACGGGGAGAAAATGTACAAATAATATATGGAGCCCATATTAACTTATGGGGGTTGGTGAGATAGATCAATGATAATCCTTTAGTGGATTGGATTATCATTAATGGATCGGACTTTATATGGGCCTGATCCATGGGTGGCCAAGATCCAACTCCTCCTCATGGTCCCTAATGTAGCCCATTATGACCTCATGAAGCTTAGATCCAATGGATAGAAACAAAACTCTAGATCCAAAGGTAGAGATTAAATCTCTATATCCGACGGTTGAGATTAAAACTCTAGATCCGACGGTTGAGATTAAATCCCTAGAACCAATGGTGGAGATTAAAAGGAGGCTTATCCCTAACTCTATAAAAGGAGAACAAGGGGTTGGCATGGTGAATTAATTGAGAGAAGCTAGGTTTTTTGGAGTTGGAGACAAGATCTTGGAGCTAGGGTTTGGGCTTGGCGACACCTAATACGGAATGTTTTTCCTTGCCTTCTTCTTCTTCCTCAAGATGCCGACGACCATTGAAGCCTTTCCAGCTCTTGGCCAACGTCCAAAGTAGGTCCTCTCCTTCTCCTTGGCCGGTGGAACAAAGGCTTATGTGTCACGCCCACCCTTTCCTAGGGTTCGGAGGGGCGCTGCGTGACGTGATCGTACATACATACATTACAGCGGAAGACTATATATACTTCTTACAGCGGAAGACTTTAGACATATTTTTTTTTCTTTTAAACATAAACATGCATCGTCATTTCATAGATACTTCTTCTTAACATAGAGCATGCATCATTATTTCATAAGTACTTAGTGCTTAGTTCTAGCCCATAAACGAAATCATCTTAGGGAAAACATGCATAAAGAACATAACAGATCTCCTCCACCATGCCACTATCACACACACTTTGCCCCTCCTGCTGCTCACTTTAGTTTAGCCACCCTTTACACTTATCTGCAGTACAAGAGAACATAAACTATAAGCACATAGGCTTAGTAAGATCCTGTCCTACTCACAAAAACTATACGTAAGCATAACATGTTAACATAAATATAACATCATAGACATAAGCAGGCATAACATGAATATAACATCATAGACATAAGTAGGCATAACATAAAGGTATATGCAGGATGCTCTTCGAAATATATATTATAGGTATTTGAACATAAATATCAACATATTGGGCCCGGTATTGTACCACATCATCATCATCATACTAGGTCCGTACTATGTCTGTCGACCTAGGGGCGACATAACATAGAGGCTCATCCTAAGCCCGTACTTATGACCGTCCGCCTAGGGCATCTGGGAGCCCATCCCCTGGACCTTATTAGGGCCCTGGTACAAGCCATGAAGAAAGTAAAATACATACATACTTCTTATCATAACATATCATATTTCATTTCATAAACATATCTTGTTCCTTATCATGGCATATCATATTTCTTCTTCATCTCATAACATATCATATTAATCTTCATAACATATTTCTTCTTCATAACATATCATATTTCTTTTCATGCATATCATGTTCCTTCTTTATAAGACATCATACATTCATAAAATCACTAGGTAATGAGCATAACATGGTCATACATTTAACATGGTAATGAGCAGAAATTTATCATGCATCCCAACTATTGATATAGACATATGGTAGTGACCTAACCAATCATGCTAAACAACTTGAGCAAGGACCCTATTAACATCATGTTAACATCACACACATATAGGGCATGGCATAAGGCATAAACATCATGAACAAGTATACATGGATTGACCTAAACTTCATGGAGGTCTATCAAGTTTTAAACACCAAACAACTTATATATTGTCTAACTAACCAAATGTTAATTCTTTAACATATAAAGCATGGCATGGGAGGGCACTTAGGATTTTAAATAAGCCTTGGCCGAAAATTTCAAGACAACCTAAGATCCATTTCTTAAATCAAGCTTAGCTTTCACATGTTACCTATATCTACATTCAAAATATAACATGGTAATTTATAGATCATAGCATGATAGGCCTAAATGGGTCTTGGCCGAATGGTTTAAAGGGACATAAGGCTCAACCACTTAACTCTAGGTTATCCAACAACATATTATCTTTATCTACCATCAAAACATAGCATTAACTCATCTATAGCATGACATAGAACATGTTATCTTCTTCTAACATCAAACATGGCATGAACTCATTTAAAACCTAGCATAGAGCATGTTATCTTCATCTAACATCAAAAGTTATCATGAACTCATTCTAAAACAAGGCATAAAAGAATACATAGGGGTCTTGGCCGAATGGTTCAAAAGGCTTTAAGGCTCAACCACTTAACTCTAGGTTATCCAACAACATATTATCTTTATCTACCATCAAAACATAGCATAAACTCATCTATAGCATGGCATAGAACATGTTATCTTCTTCTAACATCAAACATGGCATGAACTCATTTAAAACCTAGCATAGAGCATGTTATCTTCATCTAACATCAAAAGTTATCATTAACTCATTCTAAAACAAGGCATAAAAGAATACATAGGGGTCTAAAGGGACTTGGCCGAGAGTCTTAGAAGGAGTTGGGGATCAACCACTTAACCAAACTCATCTATAAACCTATCATCTTCATATTTACACAAGTTATAGCATGGATCATCATGGAGAGCACAAATATTGATCTTGGCCGAAGGCTCCTTGGGGGGTTTATGGTAAAACACTTAACCTAATCCAACTATTATCTTATCTTCCTCATATTCATCCAAGGTATGGTATGAATCTTCATTGAAAACTCAAATAAAGATCTTGGCCGAATGGTTCAAGAAGAGGTTGACACAAAAACATCAATCGAAAAATTACTCGTATGCAGGTGAGGGGATACATACTTCCTTCACTTTGCTATTAGTTGGAAGATACCCTAAGGGATGCCAAACCTAGCCTTCTTCTAGCTTGGATAGATCTCGGAAAATGGAGAGGGAGAGGGGTAGGTTTCGGTGAGGAAGAAGAAGAGAAAGAGAGGAGAAGTGGAGAAGTGACTTTTCTCTTGTCTCCTCATTCCCTATTTATTCTCTTGAAGTGTCCCTTAGTCTCCCTTACCCCTAACTATAATTTCCCATATTCCTCTAATAGCACAACCCTGATGGCCTTCTGGTTATTGGATGCATCTTTAGGGCTTAGTTACCTACTATAGTTTTGGGGTTCAATTCCTAGGCCATGCATCCTTTTTGGCTCTCTTTCTTTTATTTTTGAAAGAGCCCACATAAAGCCCATTATAATCATGCCAAAAATTCTTGTAAAATTGCTAGGAATTTTACGGGTGTTACATTAGGGTCCTCCCTTGAAGCTTTTTTCCGGCAACCATTAATCTCTTCTTCCTTCTTGGCCGGCGGCAAGCTCCATCCTTGGAGGTTGTTGGTTGGTTGAAAGAAGGAAAAGAGCCTTGTTTCTATTCTTCCTCTTGCTCGGAACGAGCAAGGAAGGAAGATTGGTGATCTAGAAGCTTCAACTTTTGGTAGATCGTCGCCAACACGACGTCCGAAAGGAGGAAGGTCATACATTAGAAGATCGAGAGGTATATCGATTCTCTATTCTCTTTTGTAACATGTTTGTTTTTGTTTTTCAATTATGAGCATGATATAATCTGTTTGTGGCTAAATAATACTTGGATCCCAAACATAAACATGAAAGTCGGCGATCTAGACATCTTTTATTCTGCGGCTACTCGTAGAATATAGGTTGGTCGCTCGAACAACAAGTTTGTTCAAGTGACCTCTCTAAACGAATAGCACGACGATAACTTGGTTGTTTGAGCAATCCCTTTTGTGGATTATTTTTGCATGACCATTAGTGGATTATTTTTTTTTTAATCCGGGGACATCGATGGGATCGCCATGAACCAACAATGGAGGTGAAGTGGGAAGCGATGTTTCCCCTCACGGATCAATGAAACCAAACCTTCAATTGGTATCAGAGCCAAGGTTTTCGGTTTTGTGTGTTTAGGATTGGGTTAATTGTTATGCACTTTTCATATATTATATGTGCCGAATAATAGTAGGATATGCGTAGGTTAACTCTTTGGTTGTAGGCATAAGATCCGACTATTATGGTCATATGTGTTTTTGTGATTGTATGTGTATATTTTGTTGAATCCTCGGGGTTGACGAGGCTAGTATTTAATTTTTTGTAAATTAGATACAGTATTGTTTAGCCACTCTTTTTATTTTAGTTTACTTTCGATCTAGATTTCATATACACTCCCTCGTGGTGTATAGGATCGATGGATGTAAATTAAAATAGATTTTAGTCTCGGCTTGGATCTCCGGATGGCTCGTACATGGCGTAGGAGGAGCGGACGAGAAGGCGTTGCGACGGGAGACATATTGAAGACAAAAGTCATAATAGTTGGAAAATAATTTATTTTTCATATTTATTGCTCTTTGTTTGATATGCATGTCGTAGGCTAGGAAAATTCCTTAATTTCAAATTACTAAGTGGGAGAGGGATATTTTTATAAATTCCCATGGCCTCCATTACAATTTGACATGTGATGCAAACAAACTTGTGCGTCGGCTCTGAGTGCCTTCCTCCCCATCGGATGAGTTTGTTTGTGGATCACAAGGTCAAATATGGTTATAGGGAATTATTAAGGAGCGTGTGCACTTCCCCATCGGAAGGCACATAACCCGAGATAATTACCTTGGTACCGAGTAATGGTGAACACTTAGATACAAATATAAGTATCCTCCCCATCGGAGTCACTGCTTTTATTTGTAGGGCCAAAGGGGAACCAACTATTAATTTTACTTATCAAAAAGTTAGGTTGACAAGATAGTAAAATTAATGGGTAAAATCTCCTCTTACAAATGTAGAATTCATATACCTCCACACTATTGTGGCATACGATATTCTCGGTGTTTTGAGGTGTTGGTTGATTTTAAAATTTTATTGTTTGAGGAATCAATAATTTTTTGAAATCTAATGTTTTGATTTATGTGATTATTAGGTTTTATTTCAAAATGACTTTCAACCCACTTGCTGTGATACTGAAAGAGAACAAACTTACTGGACCCAACTATGTTGATTGGAAGTGGAATCTAGACATTGTCTTGACTGCTGAGGAATACAAATATGTACTCCTCGAAGAGTGCCCTCCTAAGCCTGTAGAATTTTTCTAGGGAAAAGGAGAGAGAGAGTTATAAGAAGTGGGTAAAGGCCGATGAGATGGCGCAGTGTTACATTTTGGCATCTATGTCAAATGTACTGCAACATCAGCATCAAGCCATGCCCACAGCTTATGACATGATGCTCAATCTCAAAGAGATTTTCGAGCACTAGAATTGGGCTGTGAGCCAAGAAGCCATGAGAAACTTAATGACGACCACCATTATCAAGGGAACACCCATGAGGGATCATGTTCTCAAGATGATGGCTCATTTGAATGAGCTGGAGGTCCTAGGAGCTGAGATCGATGGGGAAACCCAGGTCGATATCATACTCCAGTCTCTACCTAGGAGTTTTGAGCAGTTTCGCCTGAACTACATCATGAATAAGAGGTTCTATTCATTGGCGGAACTTATGACAGAACTCCAGGCTACAGAGGGGCTATTTCGTCAGAGTGCTCAGGCACATGCCATGGTGACCCAAAAGGTTTCTACTTCTAAGCCAAAAGGTAAGAAGAAGAAGAAAAAAACTGGGGCGAAGGCGGTGGGAGGTACTCAGGGAGGAGTGAAGAAGCCGAAAGGCAAGTGCTTCACTTGTAAGCAGACTGGACACTAGAAGAAAGACTGCCCCAACCGCAAGAACAAAGGTATATCTTTTGGTCTAGTCGTTGAAACATGTTTATGTTGGATCGATGTGTAGTTGTGGTGGCCGGCTAGAGGGGGGTGAATAGCCCTCGATCGATGGATAACGGTATTTGCTCGTCTACAAAAAAGATTAGCGCAACGGAAACAACAAGACAAGCACATTAAATAAATAAAGACAAAGCAAAGGAAATAAACAATACTAACACAAAGTCGTAACATGGTTCACGGCTACCTCGCTAATCCACGATCCCCGATTCATCCTCGGTGAATCACTCCGCCAAAACCAATCCACTAATGGTCTCTCCTTTGCACCAAGCTAGGTGGAGGTAACATTTACAATCAAGATCACTCTTCTTACGATAAGAATGAAGTAAAAGCAAGTAAGAAGAGTGGGAAGACGTTTATTTCACTTTGGGAGAAGATTAGAGTTGAAGCATTAGCCTCCCAAAGCCTCATCCCCTTCCTTTTTATAGAGGAAGAGGGTTTCTTCCCGTTGACACAGGAGCAGTCGACTGATGCCCCGATCAGTCGACTGGTCCTGTAGCCGTTGCCCAATAACGGCCACTTTCCACGTTGGATTTCATCCAACGGTTCATCATCAGTCGACTGATCTTGCCATCAGTCGACTGATGTACCATCAGTCGAGTGTTCTGCGAGCTCAACTCCATTCTGTGCCCGTGCACAGTGCCATCGATCGGGTGTCGATAAAGAATGATCGTTGTCGGCGCAATGATCGCTAGTCCATGATAATGACTTCTTGGGCCAAATGCCCATGAGTCGGACACTAGTCGAAACCATTCGACTCAGAGCAGTCGACTGCCATTTCTTGGAAGTCGACTATTGTCGGGAAAACTCATCCGACACTTAGCCAAATGGCCAAGTTTCACCTAGGAGCTACTACCCCTTTCCCGGGTTACATTCGCTCACTCTCATCTCTCAGAGTCCCTCGCCTTCGAAGTTATCTTCGTCTGGCCATGTCCCTCGGATGCGCCAAGCACACGACTCTGCAGCGCCATCCTTCACGTCTCACCCTGAAGTCTACTTCCTCCAGCTTCACTCCAAGCTCCTCGTCCGGCGGTCCCTCGGATGCTCCAAGAGAACGGCTACCACAAAGCTATCCTTTCCCAACTCAAGGATCGAGTCATGAGTTGTGAAACTTGCCTAGTCTTCTATGTGCGAATTACTAAGTCCTGCAAGACTCCAACGCACATATCAACTCATAATAACAACCTAACTTAAACCCTTTGCCACACACATCAAAACCTTATCATGGCAAGAGATTGCCCTAACAGTTTAGCGGTGTTATCAACCGGCACCTAGTGTGTAGATACGGGAGCCATTGATCATGTCTGCAATACTTTGCAGGGGTTCAAGGAAACCAGACGACTGGCTGAGGAGAGATTACCGTGTACTTGGGTGATGCCACGATGGTGGCAGCTGTTGCAGTGGGAGATGTTCATTTATCTTTTGAGAAAAATAAACTTTTGGTTCTTAAGAATTGCCTTTATGTACCCTTATTTAGAAAGAATTTAATTTTAGTTTCTAAATTGTTTATGGATGGATATTCTATTTCTTTTAATGACAGAGTTGTTATAAGAAGGAATAGGGACATTATCTATTCGGGTCCATTGATAGGAAATTTATACACACTTGAACCAAAACCTCCCATGATGCAAATTGAAGTTAATAACTCATCTTCTAATTCCAATAAGAGAAAAGAACCTTCGAAGAAGAACCAAACATATCTTTGGCATCTTAGGCTTGGTCATATTAACCTAAGAAGAATTCAAATGTCGATAGCTGATGGACCTTTGGGATCTTTAGTGGTGGAAGATTTCCCAACCTGCAAATCTTGCTTGGAGGGTAAAAAGACCAAGAGGCCTTTTAAGGCCAAGGGGTACAGAGCCAATGATGTGTTAGAATTGGTTCATTCTAATTTGTGTGGTCCTATGTCTATCCATGCTAGAGGTGCTTTTGAGTATTTCATCTCTTTTATAGACGATTACTCAAGATATGAATACATTTACCTGATGCGCCGCAAGTCTGAATGCTTTGACAAGTTCAAAGAATTTAAGGCTGATGTGGAGAAACGTCAAGGTAAAAGTATCAAGACACTACGATCTGATCGTGGTGGTGAGTGTTGGCAATGTGTTATTCCTCGGAGGCTCATTGGCTCCCATATCCCCGGATTAAAATTTTTAACAAATGAAAACTAATCCGGATGGGATGAGTTTCCTAAGCACAACCAATTCGTCGTCGTGCTAACGACTTGAGCGATCGCTTGAACAAAATAGTTGTTCAAGAAACACAACTCTTCTAGTCGGTTAGCCGTGGAAGAGACGATGGACGGATCACCGGTTTTTGTGTTTATCTTCGGGGTCCATGATTATACAAATACATACAAATGTAAACTAGTATAATCAACACATACATAAAGTAAGCATCCACACAAAACAAGCATATAATTGTAAAGAAATTATAAACATAATACAAAAGAACATTAATCAAAATAAACAAGATTATACCTCTTGTTATACCTCTTGATCTTCTATTGTATGTCCTCCCTCCTTTTGGACATCGTGTGGGCGACTATCTACCAAAAGTTGAAGCCTCCTAGATCACCAATCTTCCTTTCCTTGTTCACTAGGAACAAAGGAAGATCCGAAAACAAAACTCATCTTCCTTTCTAGAACCGGCCACCATGTCAATAAACTCGATGTTGCCGCCGGCCAAGGAAGATATAATGGAGTATGGAAACCAACCAAAAGAGAAACACCAAGGGTATGGGCGCCGGCCAACACTTGGAGAAAGGAAAGGAAAACAATCCTCCTCCTTGTTGCCGCCCAAAACCTAGACAAAGCTCTCCTAATTTCCGGCCAAGGATGAAGGGAAGGAGAATAGGTTGAGCTCCAGCCAAGGTAGAGGGAACAAGGATAGCGGCCGACCAACACTTAGAAGGAAGAAGAAAAGGATCTTCATCTTCTTGTTGCCACCCACCCTAATCCCAAAACCCTAACCCTAGCCGCCCAACCCCAATCCTATCCCAACTAGGACTTGATTGCCGCCCAAGGGAAGCTATCCTAATGACATTAACCTAAGCCATAGAAGGAAGGGAGAAGCATGGGCGCCAGCCAAACCAAGGAGGAAAGAGGAGAAAAAGGGTTGTCGGCCATCATTGGGAAGAAGAAGAAGAAGCTTGTTCTTCTTGTTGCTGCCCAACACAATGAACCAAACCCTAACCCAAGACTCCTCCTATTTCTTGCCGCCCAAGCCACCTTGTCTCAATTAGGTTTTTTTATTATATTTGCCGCCCAAGCCTAAGCCCATATATATAGAGTTAGGTTTAGGCCTTGGTTTAATCTCCTCCATTGGTTCTAGAGATTTAATCTCAACCGTCGGATCTAGAGATTTAATCTCAACCGTCGGATCTAGAGATTTAATCTCAACCGTCGGTTCTAGGGTTTTAATCCCAACCATCGAATCTAGAGATTTAATCTCCACTGTCGGTTCTAGGGTTTTAATCCCAACCATCGGATCTAGAGATTTAATCTCCACTGTCGGTTCTAGGGATTTAATCCCAACCGTCGGATCTAGAGATTTGTTTTCCATCATTTGATCTAGACTTCATGAGGTGTAAATAGGCTACAATAGGGACCATGAGGAGGAGTTGGATCTTGGCCACCCGATGGATCGGAACCACACAAACTTGATCCATCAATGATGTTCCATTCCACTAGAGGATCATCATTGAATTACCTCACCAACCCCCATAAATTAATATGGGCTCCATATATTATTTGTACATCCATCTCCCCGTGTTTAAGATATCGAATGTCCGTCAATTAATTGATTTACTGACCATCAATTAATTAACATCTAACTCCTCGAGTAGTACCACTCAACCTTATCATCATGTTGACTAAGTCAACCTGCAGGGTTTACATGATGAACGTTATGAGCTCCTCAAGGGGACATCATCAACCTAATATATAGGACATGGTTTCCTCCTATAATCAACGGCACACCATGTAAATAATATCATTTCCCAACTTACCAGGCATATTGATTTAATCCATCTAAATCTCACCCTTTGGTAAATCAAAGAAATAAATACTAAGTACATGTGCCCGTTATTATATCGGGATTAAGAGCATGTACAACATAATATCCGAGGTCCGATTCAATTATGTAGTCAGCAATAAATTGAATCTCCTCAATGTCGGTCCTGCTCAATACATTTAAGTGTACTAGTGTAACTCTATGTTCAAGATAAAACAATACAAAGCTACACTACAACCATGCCAATGGTTTGTCCAAAACCATCTTGGTTGTGAGCCTCTACTTATATTCTACAAGGGACTGATAACATGATCTTCTGTGCCACACCAAGCACCATGTTATCTACAATGTAAAATATTAGACAATTTTGCATAACTATAAAAATATGCAAACAATGATTATGTGATTCTTATTTCAAAATAAAGATGTTCATATAAAAGAGCTAGGCTTTCAGTATACATCCCAACAATCTCCCACTTATACTAAAAAACTATGCTGTCATCATACTGCCATACATCTGATTCCCCTTCCCTCCACATGCCTATCAAAGCTCTCGCTAGAAGGGCCTTAGTGAACAGCGTCTACCAGGTTATCCTCTGATGCAATCTAGGCGACAACAACTTCTACCTCCTTTACGATTTCTCGTATCAGGTGGTACCTGCACTCTATGTGTTTACTAGCCTTATGGGCTCATGGTTCCTTCGAGTTTGCAACTGCACCATTATTATCACAATAAATTGTGATAGTTCTGGGCAAACCAGGAATCACATCCAAGTCCATCAGAAAGTTCCTGAGCCACTCAGCTTCTTTGGCCGCCTCATAGGCTGCCACATACTCAGCTTCCATGTTGGAGTCCGCCACGCATTTCTATTGGGCACTCCTCCATACAATGGCTCCACCTCCCAAAGTAAATACAAAACCTGAGGTAAACTTACTGTTATCCCTATCAGATTGGAAATCGGAATCTATGTAACCCAGAGGGAGTAATTGGTCTTCCCGGTAAACTTGCATATAATCCCTAGTCCTTCTCAGGCACTACAATATATGCTTTACCGCAGTCCAATGTCCCTATCCTGGATTACTCTGATATCTGCTAACCATGCCCACGGTAAAGCAGATATCTAGTCTAGTACAGAGCATCACATACATGAGGCTTCCTACTGCCGAAGCATAAGGAACCACCTTCATCTCCTCTATCTTCTTTAATGTTGGGACACATCTCTTTAGATAAAGGTACTCCATGTCAAAAAGGTACAAAGTCTTTCTTGGAATTCTGCATGCTAAAATGATCAAGATTGTGTCTATGTATGAAGCTTGGGATTAGCACACTAACCTTGATCCCAAGGATGTGTCCAACTTCTCCCAAGTCCTTCAAAACTGTTTGGACAATCATACCTTTACGTCTGATAACACTCTTATATTGTTTCCAACTACCAAAATGTCATCTACGTATAATACAAGAAATACCACTACATTTCCATCACATATCTTGTATACACAAGACTCATCCGGACTTTGAATAAATCCATAAGACTGATTTATCTTCTCAAAGCACATGTTCCAAGACCTCGAAGCTTGCTTCAATCAATAAATGGACCGATCAAGCTTACATTCAAGATGCTCTTTGCCCTTAACAATGAATCCCTCTGGTTGCTCCATATAGATGGTTTTCTCAAGACCTCCATTAAGGAAAGCTGTTTTAACATCCATATGCCACACCTCATAATCCATATGAGTTGCTATGCATAAGAGCTCTCAGACGTTACTTGAATCCATAGATTCAATCTCAGTATTCATTGCACATTGCCAAGATGTTGCATCTATATCTTGGATTGCCTCGTCGTATGTCCAGGGATCAGGATCCTGTTCGCCAGGGACCAATGTTGGAAATTTGACGCCGCTAGAGGGGGGGTGAATAGCGTTGAATTCGTACGTAGATGGAAATCGTTCGCGATCGTCTCTACAAAACTCGCGATGCGCAGCGGAATAGAAATAATAAAAGCAATAATGAAGAGACACAATCACGAACACAAGGATATAACGTGGTTCGGAATTGAACGGTTCCTACTCCACAGATCGAGCTCTAAAGAGCCCTAGTGATGCACACGCACTCACTTATCACAAATACTCCTTCTCGACACAAGTCGGAGGTGGAGAAACCTCTTACAATAGATTACAATAATAATCTAAAAGCAACAAGAAAATACAATGAAGAATAATGCAATACAAGTAAAGAAAACACTTTACAAATACTTTGGATTGCTTGCTTGAAGAGTGGCCTTGGAGACTCTGATTTGCAGCAACAATATCGCCCCAAAGATGCTCAAGAAACCATCTCCAAAAATCCTCCCGTCGAGCTCCTTTAATCCTTCCGCGCGACTTGGATTTCCGCCTATCAGTCGACTGCCATATGTCACCAGTCGACTGATGCCACTGTTGTCGTGAGACAACGGCTTGATCAACGCTGGAAAAACTCCAACGGATCTCTTGGCAGTCGACTGCCAACATTGGCGATCGGCCTTAACGCCCGTAGTCGATCGTCGGCTCACGAGGCGTTCGCGGCTCGATATAGAACTTAGCAGTCGACTGCCGTAGACATTAGTTCGACTGCTCCAATGAGCAGTCGACTGCCAGAGCAGTTCCAGCTCTTAAACGGAAGTCGAACTCAAAGTCGACTCACGGCAGTCGAACCGGCCATAATGCCAGTCGACTGCCAACCTCAAAGATGAGGTTTTAACCCAAGTATGGTGCCCCCATACTTGCTAGACCACCCTTAGCCTAGACCTAAGCCTTCTAGCCACCTCCATCAGCCTCACGCCTCTCGGTTCCCTCCAAGTCATCCATGACTTGTTCATCCATCGCGCTAGCCTCCAGGTGCTTCCCTCGGCTATGTTATGCTAACGGTGTCTACACCGCCAAGGCACATTGGACTTACGCCGCCAAGACTCTGCTTGGACTTTACGCTGCCAATATCAATCCCCTTGGACTTCTCATTTGCCAAGACCCATGCTTGGACTTCTCATGCCAAGTACTCAAGACTTGGACTTTCCCAAATGCCAAGTACCCATGACTTGGACTTTCCATGCGCCAAGTGTCCCACTTGGACTTTTCATGCCATGTACTCAAGACTTGGACTTTACAAAATGCCAAGTGTCCCACTTGGACTTTCCATGCCAAGTACCCATGACTTGGACTTTACCTTGCCAAGACCCATGCTTGGACTTTCCCATAATCACATGGTCAACCCCAGTCAACCATCAAGGTCTTCCTCGAGTCAAACTCGAGTCCGGTCAAACATGACCCGGGTCGATTGCTCCAACAATCTCCCCAACATATTAACCGACATTAATGTCAAACATCAATGCTAAACCACTTTGTCAAATATCAAAACATCACTCGAGTCAAACTCGAGTCTGGTCAATCGTTAACTGGGTCGATTACACCAACAATCTCCCCCTTTTTGATGTTTGACAAAAACCAAACAAATCATCTGAGTTAGACCACTAACTCAGATCCCTTACCAATTATCCCAAATTGGCAAACACTCTCCAAATGTTCTCCCCCAAACATTCTCCCCCTTTTTGACTAATATCAAAAAGGTTTTCTCTCAAAGGATGTCAATGTCTCATATCGCAATGAGATCTTACAATCTCCCCCTTGATCCAAAAATAAATACCTAGGATGCCTACCATCTTCCTAGTGATAATTCACATATCACTCAAGAGAGACAATCCTATACTCTCTCCCAATTTCCAAATTGGGTATCAAAAACCCATCAATTTTCCCAAATGATGATACTCTCCCAATAACTTCTCCCCCTTCAAGAAGAGAAACACATCCATCATCACAAGATGGATACCTCCCCCTAAAGGCTTGCTCCCCCTTGATCATTGCACCAACAATGTCCTTGGGAAGCCCCTAAGCCAATAGGAACTCTAAACCATCAAAATTAAGGTTCTAAGTTCAAACTTGAACTTTCCATACCCTAAATTTGATACTTTGACCTAACACAGCTCCTAATCCATATCCAATGGATTTTCACCCTTTATAATGCTTCCTAAAGTATATCCTAGGGTTAGGAGTGATTAGGAACCTTTTTCATAGCTGAACACGGGCTAAACAAACCTTGTTAACCCGAAATCAGACTGGCAATGACTCGACAAGAATCACGATCACATCACATCACTCGATCGACATTGTATACAGGCCGATCGATAATCAAAATCTTGATTTTCAACTATCAGAAATGAATTTTTAAAATTCATAAATAATTATACGTAATTCGAAAAATCGTGAAAATTCATACGAATAATACTTATGACACACACAATGGGTGAAAAATATTTGAAAATTATTTTACCCATAAAATAGTGAGTTTGATACAAAATTCAAAACCATTGAATTTTTCAATGTTTTGGCCCTATTTTGTATCAACTCTATCAATGGTGATTGCTATCAAAAGATAGACTTCAGCAAGGTTTTTCAAAATGATTTTAAAATGTTTTCAAAACCTTATTTTGGATCATATTCCTTGGGCTCTATGTACATGACTTGTACACATGCTCTCCCAATGATCCACAAATGAAACAAGATGAGTTTTAGTTCATCTATATGCAAAAACTATGCACCTTGAACTCAACTCATATCCTAGCATCTCACATGTATCTAAGGTGTATAAATACACATACATGTCAATTGGATGTGAGATGTGGGTTTTGTTCATCCTAATCTAGGGTTTCATGCATTCTCTAAGGCAACCCTACTTGATTCCCTTATAAATGGGACTTCAAGTCATGCCATAGTCCTTAATTCAATTTCAACCAAATTGTGTTAAATGCATGAATGATTATGGCCTTAGAAATGTTATAAATAAGCATATGCTCATAATCATGATGTCATGGCATAAGATATAAAACTAAGCATACATGATATTAACCTAAAACCTAAGCATACTCATGACATATAAAATCATAGAAATAGGCATGATGTCATGACATGGCATATGGCAATCAAGGCATGGCATATAAAATATATAGGTATAGTAATACCTAAAATTTTAATATTAATTGCCATTTGATACAATTAGATATATTTTGCCATATTAACCTTAATCTCCCCAGTGTTCCAAAAACCCAAAATGGCACACTAACCTCTAAACCTAAATTGTGCCAATTTGATCATTTTATCAAATTTCATAACTAATATTGGCACATCCTAAAAATCTTTTAGGATTATAATTCAACCCTATTTCCAAGGTATCCATAACCTTGAAAATAACCTAAAATGCCACCTTTATCATGATTGAGTTAACTACCCATCCAATCAAGGTTGTCACACCCTAAACCCATCTAGCGTGAATCAATCACGCTCTTAGGAACCCAAAACCGATTTGAGCTCCTAGGGTTAATTAGGTATTCCTTAGGGATAACCTCCCTATATACCTTCCTAATGACCCTCCTAGGCTTGTTAGCCTTGGTCATTTGGGTCTTACCTAGGTTGACTCTAGGGGTAACTACCCCTGCAACCTTCTTAGTGGCCACCCTAGGTTTCCTAGAAACCCTAGCCACTAGGCACACCCTTTGGTCAACTCTAGGGATGACTTCCCTATTGACCTCGGTCTTCCTAGACCTAGTTTGTGTCCCATAATCAAATGGAACACTATGGTAAGCTACCTTAGGCTTAGGTTTGTGACCCAAACCCTGCTTGCCCTTGGTTGACTTTTGACTCTTAGGTCCTTGGTGTTGACTTTGACTTTTGGACCTTTGACATTGACCATTAGACCCTTTAAATTGATTTTGTATATTCCTAAGGATCTTTTCTAGTTTTTCAAGCCTTGACCTCAAGGCTTGATTTTCAACCTCTAATTGCCCAATTGATTTTTGATTAAGTTTTTGGGCATTACCATTTTCTCTAGGCATATGCCTACCCTGTTGGTGCAGTGGGCACCAAAGTCGAACCGATATTTTGATTATGGCAAAAGGCTCAATAGTTAAGAGTATATTTGTTATCTTACGAGCTCAATTAAGTGTGCAGAAATGCTAAAGTTGAGCGGAAGGTCTGCGACACCCGGTGGGAACCGAGGTGGTCGGGCAACGCCAGAGGGATTTCGGAGGAAGCCGAGGTACTCGGGTGAAGACCGGAAGCGAGGCTACAAGGTAAGCTCGTGTGAAAGCGAAGCAAGGACGTTAAGCGTAGATCCGACCCAATACCTCCAATGGAAGGTCTAGGTCGAGATCTGGTTAGAACCATCGATTTTTATATTTTAAGCTAACTAGTATCTGCAGCTCCAAAACCCTTTGACCATCGTCTACTATAGTCAATCTGGTCTAGTTCCAAATTTCGAGAAGAGCTCAATTTCAAGGTGAATTTGGACTTGACTCGTGTTTTGGTACAAAGGGTGATGGGCATCAAGGTGGACATCCAAACCATCACCAAGCTTGGACCCCCAAAATTAGGTGATGTGGCATCAAGGTGGACATCCAAACCATCATCAAGTTGGACGCCCAAAATGAGGTGAGTTGGCACAAGATGGTTGGCAAACCACCATCAAGCTTGGACGCCCAAAATGAGGAGAGTTGGCACAAGATGGTTGGCTCCCATGATGTGGCACAAGTTGGATGGCTCCAACAAGTTGGCGTGAAGGCCTCCTTGAGGTGGCACAAGGTGGTTGGATGAGCACCTCATCCTTGAGTTGTGGCACAAGGTGGATGGATGAAGCACCTCATCCTTGAGTTGGCGCAAAGGATGTGGATGAGCAAGACTTGGGGGATAAGAACCTCACCTTGGACACTACCTATGCCTAAATTCATAGATCAATATCCATAAATAGACATGTTCACGCCAAGCAAAAAAGATAAGAAATCAAGAGCTCTCAACACGCCGTCGTAACGCCGCTACTACTACTCACATTTGCTACG
Organism: Wurfbainia villosa; assembly: GCA_025175895.1. Taxonomy (NCBI): domain Eukaryota; kingdom Viridiplantae; phylum Streptophyta; class Magnoliopsida; order Zingiberales; family Zingiberaceae; genus Wurfbainia; species Wurfbainia villosa. The sequence continues at coordinate 49,802,890 of CM045999.1, read as the reverse complement.
ACGAAGTGCCGCCGACAACGAAAGCTACATCTTCTACTTATAAGAGTTGTCGGTATATTTATTTAAGTTCTACTTCTTTAAATTGTCTTTGTGCTTTAATCGTAACAAGGAAAGGGGGAGTGTCCCTTTGCCTTGATTTCTTTTTGTGATCGTTGCTCCTACTTCCAACGAGGAGGAGTGGTTTTAGTGAATTGCCCTCCGTACGTGATCAAGGATCACTAGGGCCGTGGATTAGCAATCGAAAGATTGTGAACCACGTAAAAATATCTTGTCTACTTTATATTTCCGCTGTGCACTCTCTACTTGCTTTTTACTTATTGCAAAAGTTTTTTTTAACGACACCGTATCGCTATTCACCCCCCCCTCTAGCGACACTTTCGATCCAACAATTGGTATCAGAGCCGGGGGCGCTAAGATTCGGTGAAACCACCAATCTAGCTTTGTTTTTCTTTTTTTTCACAGATTTTTTATTTATTTATTTCTGTTTTCGTATAATTATTTCACTTGCTTATCTTCTCCTACATATAGAATTGCATTAGAGGCTTTAGGATCCGGATAAGGTTGTCCTTCGGGTTAGATCCCGAGTAAGGTTGTCCTCCGGAACTTCAACGACATTCGCATTTGATTGTTTATTTCTTTTTGCAAGTTACATTTTATATATATTTTTTTCTTTACTTCCTGCACTACTAATCCAAGACGAAAGTCTTGGAATATTCTTTTCGTGTGTGTTTTGCAAGATTCTTTTCGTCGTTCTTCTTCTTGTTTTTAAATGGCCCATCTCGAAGGGTTTAGCACGCACCAATTTCGCTTTACAACGGTAATGACTTTCGTTATTGGAAGGTTCGGATGGAATGCTTTCTTAAAACCCAAATCGAGATGTGGATCGTAATCCAAACCGGTTTCACACTTCCTATTAATGAAGATGGTGAATCTTTGGGTTACGATCAATGGTCAAATTCCATGAAAAACAAGTAGAAGCCGGCCAAGGCAACTCAAATCTTGCAATGTGGGTTGTCCAAGGAAGAGCTCAACCGCTCCGCCCCTTCATTAGTGCAAAGGACTTATGGACCAAGCTAGTGGAACTACACGAAGGCACCGACGACACGAAGGTATGTAAAAGAGATTTACTTTTAAATAAATTGTATAACTTGAAAATGCAGGAAAACGAGACCGCAACCCAACTACATGCTCGTATCCAAGACATCGTCAACCAACTCCATGCCATCGGACAAAAGGTCGAGAATCGCGACCTTATCAGGTATTCTCTTAACTCGTTTCCTAGGACCACCTTGTGGGCATCCATGGTCGATGCCTACAAGGTCTCCAAGGACCTTTCTAAAATTAGGTTAGACGAATTGTTTTCGAACTTGAATTACATGAGCAAACTAACGTGGTCCAGCCGAGAAGAGTATTGCGTTAGGCAGGTGTTCCAAGAAGAAGAAGCCCGCAAGCAAGCCACCCCCAAGGAAGAAGATTTAGTCCGAATAAGTAGACTCGAATAGAATCCGAACTAGTCAATCTAGTTCTAAGATGATCAAGAGACGAAAATGACCAACAACTCAAGGTAAGCCTAAACCTAATTCAAATACTTCTAATTTTAGATGCTATGAGTACAATGTTCGGTCCACATCAAGTCCGAGTGCCCAAAGCTAAAGAATAACGATCAAAGACCAAGAAAGCGCTAAACGCTACTTGGGAGGAGTTGCGGAGGAAGAAGACGATATCCAAGCTCTAATGGCCAAGCCGATCTGAGCACGACTAAATCAAGAAGAGTCCGAGTCCGAATCCGATGATGAGCTTCCATTCAAGACAAGCCACGGATCCGTATCCGGTTCAAAAGAATCATTAAGGGTAAGTCGGTCGTTACTTAATACTTTGTATGGTGCAATTAAATTTTTAAATAAGAAACTAGCTAAGTCCGAGTCCAAGGTCGAGACTAATTGAGGAGGTTAACCTCCTCAAACATGAGGTCTCCTAACCTCTTCGACTACTTGTATTCAAGAGGAGGACTCAACCTGTTGAAAAGCTTGAAGTTGAGAACTCGCTTGAAAACACAAGTCAAGACCTTAGGAACACGTTGAAAGGTTCACTTTGGGATCCAAGGGACTTGACCTCTTACTTGATCACAAAGGGCCGTGTACAACAAGGCCGACTCGGGTTTAACTCAAATACAACCAATAAGTCATATATGTCTATAGTAAACCAACATAAGAAAAATGTCCAAGCATGGGTCCCTAAGATCACTTTGATTTCAACTTTAGGATCTAACATGTATTGGGTTCCCAAGGACCAAATTCACTATGTGAATAGACCCACTCGATTCAATGGTCCAGGGGGAGCCAATACAAAATGTATTTTTGTTAAGTCTTAGAAATTGCATGCTTAGTTTTTCCTTTATTTTTAGAATGGTTAGATAGGACTCATAATCAACTAAAATCCTATTTAAAAGATTGAGCCTCGGGAGCCTCTTTTCAAAAATAACTAGTTAGACCAAGATGTAGTCTCAAGTAAGTCGAGTTATCAATTTCTTGAAATTAGCTTTGTCTAAGGAAGTGGTCGTTGTTCCGATCAAAGAAGGCCTCGTCTCGCCACGACCTGAAGCTAATCTCTTGAAAAGATTACTTGATGAGCTTAGACTAAATCCGAATCTAACCTAATGTTGGTTAATTTAAATTCATTAAAATTAATCAAAATTGAAAGTCATCTCACAATAACACATAGGAATAACATGTTTTGATCATGTAGATATTGGTGAGATGATTTAGGTTTAAAAACTTACAAACAACCCTTTAGTAATTCCAATATCCGATCCAACTACCTTATATGTAGGATCAATGGATGTTGGACAGTGGTTGCTCCCACATGACCGGGATCAACTCAAATTTTCGGTTACGATTCAAACGACAAGGATCGGTAGCCTTCGGAAATAACGGCAAGCTCAAAATCATCGGATCAGGTGATATTGAGCTCAACTCTAACTTTACAATTCAAAATGTCTTATTAGTAGAAAACTTTCAATATAATTTACTTAGTGTAAGCCAATTGTGTGATAACAATTATAAGGTCATATTTCTAGAAAATGAATGCGTAATCAAGATAAATGCAACATCTAAAATAATACTTAAAGGAACTAGGAATAGCAACATCTACACAATAAATTTACCTAACTCCTCAACCAAGTGTCTTATGACACAAAGAAGAGGAATCTTGGTTATGGCAATCAAGACTCTGGACACTGCACCCAAGACTCGTCCCACAAGATGAGTCAGAGTGGCTAGTTATAGGTTTGCCTAAACTAAACAACTTGGATAATAAAATATGTAATGCTTGTCAACAAGGTAAACAATCTAGGACACAACATCAATTAACTAATCAAGAACAGACCAAAAGTGTTCTTGAGCTCCTACACATGGATCTATTTGATTCACATGGAGCTAAGTCACTCAATGGTAGTCAATTTTGCTTAGTCATAATTGATTTACTATTCTAGATTTACTTGGGTTAGGTTTATCAAACATAAAAATGATACCCTAGACCAACTAATCAATCTTTGTAGGTTAATCGAAAATCAAAAGAACCTTAAGATTAAAAGACTTAGAAGCGATCATGGTGGTGAATTCGAAACCACAGTTTACAGATTTGTAACCTAAACGGATACCACCATGAGTTTTCATGTCCTAGAACCCCACAACAAAATGGGTTAGTCGTAAAAATAGAACCCTACAAGAAGCCGCTTAGGACAATGTTAAACGAGTATAACCTACCCGATAGATTTTGGAGGCCGTAGTAGTACGGCTTGCTATGTCCAAAATAGGATCCTTATGGTAAAGAGGCACCAAAAGTCCTCACGAGATTTATCATGATAAAATATAACATCAAATACTTTAGGGTATTTGGATGCAAGGTACATATCTTAAACACTAAGGATTACCTAGGAAATTCAAATCCAAAACCTCATCGAACCTTTCTAGGATACTCAACCACCAAGAGAGCTTATAGGGTATACAATCACGACACTCTTAGAGTCGAAGAAACCATTAATATAGTTTTAAGGACACGAACCCGCTCAATCCTTAACAAAACCAACTAGCAAATCAACTTATAGCAAACCCGACTGATCTTGAACTTGAATCTCCCTAACCCAAGTCACCCTATCGACTAAGTGATAGATGACCCTAACCCAAGTCATCCTATCAATCAAGTTATAGGTGATCCAAATTTAGGGGTTCGAACTAGAGCTTCATACCGAAACATTAGTCAAATCTCGTTAATTTCCAAAATCGAACCCAAAACTATTGAACAAGCACTTCTTGATCCCGACTGGATTATTGCTATGCAAGAAGAGCTAGCTCAATTCACTAGAAATGAAGTCTGGGAATTAGTACCACCACCTAAAGAAAAATCAATTATTGGAACAAGGTGGGTATTTCGAAATAAACTTGATGATAAAGGTGAAGTAGTTAGAAATAAAGCTAGGTTAGTCGCAAAAGGGTTTAGTCAAGTCGAAGGTTTAGATTACGATGAGACCTACGCCCCCGTAGCAAGACTAGAGTCCATCCGAATGTTGTTAGCATATGCTGCACATCGAGGTTTTAAATTGTTTCAAATGGATGTCAAGTCAGCATTTTTGAATGGATACATTAAGGAAGAAGTTTACGCTACCAACCTCCTGATTCAAAATCTAGATAAACGACCATGTCCTTAGACTTAAGAAAGCCCTATATGGACTCAAACAAGCCCCAAGAGCTTGGTACGAAAGGCTTTCGATCTATCTTAAGTCCAAAGGATTCAACCAAGGTTTAGTTTAACCCAACCTTATTCGTAAAAACCGTAGGAAAAGAAATCTTTATAGCCCAAATCTATGTAGATGATATAATTTTTGGAACTACTAACTCGATCCTAAACGAATTCATCTCACTTATGGAAAGTGAATTTGAAATGAATTTAGTAGGAGAGTTAAGTTTCTTCTTAGGTTTACAAATTAAACAAACTAAAGATGGAATATATTTACATCAACAAAAATATACTAAGGACTTAATAAATCGATTTGGAATGCAAGATGCTAAAATAATTAATACACCTATAGCAACTAATGTTAATATAAACGAAGATGTAGAAGGAAAACCCGTTGACCTAAAATACTATAGGAGCACAATAGGAAGTCTCCTATACTTAACCGCGAGCCGAATTCGACATTTTATTCATGTAAGTATGTGCGCAAGGTTACAAACCTCGCCAAGGAGTCTCACCTAACCCTAGTTTTATCCTTAGATATCTAAAGGGCACGCTAAACGAGGTATTTGGTACCCTAGATCTACCGAGTTTAATCTAATCGGCCATCCGACTCGACTACTATGCTAGTAAACTCGATAGAAAGAGCACGAGTGGTTGTTGTCAAATCCTCGCCGAGTCTAGTGAGTGTGCGCAAGAGGGAAGCAAAGATTGCGTTGCCTTATCTACCACCGGCCGTTTAATACGCTGCGATGGGTGAGTGTGTCTCTCCTCGTGGATGAAGCACACTCTCCAAGACTTTAGCTTAATCTTTAACAACATTAAAACCTACATAGATAACATCAGTTCAATTAACTTAACTAAAAATCCAATATGTCATTCTAGGACAAAACATATAGAAGTTAAACACCACTTCATTAGGGAACATGTAACTAATGGAACTATACAACTAGAGTATGTTGAGTCCAAATCAAACCTAGCGGACATCTTCACCAAACCACTACCCGAAGCCGAATTTAGTTTATTAAGACGAAAGTTAGGTATGTGCGTAATAGAGTAGGATTTAAATTTTTCTATATATGTACTCTATTTTTGCTTCTTTTTATGAAATTAGCCTAAGTCTTACCTTAGAAATCATATACCTATTGATTTAAGGAGCCAACACATCTCACAACACATAGGACTAATGTGTTTGTGTACTTAGCTACGTAGACGGGCGTGAGATGTTAGGACCTTACTCCTGGTTCCCTAAAACCCTAAACTGTGATGGGTAAACTTTTTATAGTTGCCAACACATAGATTCAGTGCATCGATATGAACCATGGAGTATAATTATTTAAAATTAATCAACTCCTTCAAGACTTATTGATCATTCTATATCAATCAAGTCCAACCGGAGTTGTACATTTTAGATGAACATATTTTCAAGCTTATTATTATTTTAAAAAAAAAATATATATATATATATATATATATATATATATATATATATATATATATTGGGAACTTGCTTGGACTTACAAACCCTAAAATATATTTACAAACTTTTTTGAGTTAAGGCAAAAGGGGGAGAAAGTCACAAAAGTAACCAAAATTAACCAAAATTAAAGGGGAAGAAAGTAAACAAAATTATTACCTTTTATATTAAGTAATTCCGATTACTTAAGCAACTATTAAGGGGGAGTAAAAATTATTTTTCAAGAACTCACCTTCGGTCAAGGGGGAGGTTACCTCAAAGGGGAGAACTTGAAACAATAATATTTCTCATTCATATTTAATCATTATGCTAGCTCATTCATATTTAACCTTTATGCTAGCTCATTCATGCTTAATCATTATGCTAGCTTAATTTTTCCTTAACTTTTGTGTCGGTTTGCCATGAATCAAAAAGGGGGAGATTGTTGGTGCAGTGGGCACCAAAGTCGAACCGGTATTTTGATTATGGCAAAAGGCTCACTAGTTAAGGGTATATTTGTTATCTTACGAGCTCAATTAAGTGTGCAGAAATGCTAAAGTTGAGCGGAAGGTCTGCGACACCCGGTGGGAACCGAGGTGGTCGGGCAACGCCAGAGGGACTTCGGAGGAAGCCGAGGTACTCGGGTGAAGACCGGAAGCGAGGCTACAAGGTAAGCTCGTGTGAAAGCGAAGCAAGGACGCAGCGAGATCCGACCCAATACCTCCAATGGAAGGTCTAGGTCGAGATCTGGTTAGAACCATCGTACTTTATATTTTAAGCTAACTAGTATCAGTCAAAAACCCTTTGACCTGCCTACTACACCAATCACGGTCTAGTTCCAGCCTCGAGAAGAGCTCGAATTTCAAGGGGGTGAATTTGGACTTGACTCGTGTTTTGGTACAAAGGGTGATGTGGCATCAAGGTGGACATCCAAACCATCACCAAGCTTGGACCCCCAAAATTAGGTGATGTGGCATCAAGGTGGACATCCAAACCATCATCAAGTTGGACGCCCAAAATGAGGTGAGTTGGCACAAGATGGTTGGCAAACCACCATCAAGCTTGGACGCCCAAAATGAGGAGAGTTGGCACAAGATGGTTGGCTCCCATGATGTGGCACAAGTTGGATGGCTCCAACAAGTTGGCGTGAAGGCCTCCTTGAGGTGGCACAAGGTGGTTGGATGAGCACCTCATCCTTGAGTTGTGGCACAAGGTGGATGGATGAAGCACCTCATCCTTGAGTTGGCGCAAAGGATGTGGATGAGCAAGACTTGGGAGATAAGAACCTCACCTTGGACACTACCTATGTCTAAATTCATAGATCAATATCCATAAATAGACATGTTCACGCCAAACAAAAAAGATAAGAAATCAAGAGCTCTCAACACGCCGTCGTAACGCCGCTACTACTACTCACATTTGCTACGACGAAGTGCCGCCGACAACGAAAGCTACATCTTCTACTTATAAGAGTTGTCGGTATATTTATTTAAGTCCAACTTCTTTAAATTGTCTTTGTGCTTTAATCGTAACAAGGAAAGGGGGAGTGTCCCTTTGCCTTGATTTCTTTTTGTGATCGTTGCTCCTACTTCCAACGAGGAGGAGTGGTTTTAGTGAATTGCCCTCCGTACGTGATCAAGGATCACTAGGGCCGTGGATTAGCAATCGAAAGATTGTGAACCACGTAAAAATATCTTGTCTACTTTATATTTCCGCTGTGCACTCTCTACTTGCTTTTTACTTATTGCAAAAGTTTTTTTTAACGACACCGTATCGCTATTCACCCCCCCTCTAGCGACACTTTCGATCCAACATACCCTTCTTAGGGTTAATGCCTAAGTGGTTTTCTATTTTCCTAATGCTTTCCTTAGGAAGAGTTTTTCTAGGGACATTAGTCCCAAATTTCTCCTTTCTTGAAAAATTTACCCTCTTGGCTCCTAAGCAAAAATATTTATCTCTAGCATGCTTTTCATGGTGAATTGCAAGAGAATTAAAATTTCTAGCATGCTTTTGACTTTTAAATTTGGAAGGTGCATTATTAAAATATACCTTAGGGTTAGCTATAGAAGCTCCCCCTACTTGTGATGCTCCTCCTTGCCCCTTCTTCTTCCCCCTAGGGCATTGACTCCAGTAATGACCCGGTAGTCGGCATTTGAAGCAAATCACTTGCTCCTTGCTCTTTTTCATTGAGGCACCGGTCTCCTTGGCTTTTGGCACAGGTGGAGTCTTCTTAACCCGTTTAGGACACTTACTCTTGTAGTGTCCTTTCTCCCTACACTCAAAGCATATAATATTCATTTTATTATTAATTGACATGCTTGAGTTACCTAGGGTGGTTGTGTTGGGATTTCCCGAGCCGCAAAAACCGCTTTTTGCGTTGCGGAAACCTCGGAAGCCCCGGCCACGGATCCGTGCGAAGTATAAAATTATAATTACATGTATGTGCTTACAGAAATCCTAGATCTACCTTAGATCTAAGAGGTTAGAACGTTACCCTCGTAGCGACGCCCTTCGCTTATCCCGCTCGTCCAAAAAGTTCGCCGGAACTCGAGAGTGACAAGTGCACACTCCTCTATGGTATCCACACAAGCAATAGGTGGAGAAAAACTCAACCTTGAGTGTGCTAGCACTCCTTGGTTGGTTCGGCCAAAGAGAGGGATGGGAGAGGGAGAGCTTGAGAGAAAAAGTTCCAAGGAAGAAGATGAAGTTAAGAGTGTAACTCACCAAATGAATTCACCACACATAACCCCAAAGTGGCCGGCCACTTCATGGAAGGGGGGTTACATGCATGCATGTAACTCCCATGACCCTTGGTGTCCCTCATGATGTGGCACCAATTGACCAAGTCAATGATGATGTGGAGCATCATCATTGGCCGGCCATGCCTAGTCATCATCATGACATGGCATTTGGTCAAGTCAAACTTGACCTTTCATCTTCCCTCTCAAGTCAAGTCAAACTTGACTTCTAATCTCCCATGGTTGATCAAATCTAACCACTTGACTCAAGTCAATTTAATATAATGAATCTCTATTCATTAATTTAAATTGATTTGATGAATCAAATCTCAATTAGACTCATTCAACACTTGAATCAACTTGAGTCTAACTCAATTAGTCTAATTTGGATTACTCTTAATCCAATTTGGTTCATCCCATGAACCTAATCCTCATTGTTCATCATATGAACCTAATCTCCATCTAATTGCTCTTATGTGTGTGACCCTATAGGTTCTTGTAACGTTGGCAATGTCCCTAAACTGATTTAGGAACATAAGCAATGAGCGGTATCTAGCAACACATCATTGCTACCCAAGTTACAAGAATGTTGAGCTCCAACATCACCTTTGTGACTACTAATTGTGACTCTCACAATATGTGACAATGTCCCTCTATCCTTGACATCTAGATTCACCAATCGAGGCATAGACCGTGTCATCCTCAGTACAATCTAAATCTTGATCTCCAAGTAGACTCACTCTAATCAAATGAGCTCAATATCTCATATTGACTCATTTGGGCATGGCCATGCACTTCGTGGTCTCACTCTATCAAGAATATCGATGTCACCCCCGTCATATAGGAGGGATAGATCCCATCTACATCACTCACATCCCTCCGCATAATTTGTTACATACCCAGTAATCGCCTTTATAGTCCACCCATTTACGGGTGACGTTTGACGAAGCCAAAGTATGCAACTCATTATGTAGGGAACCATGGTGACTTCAGGTCTAAGGACTAATAGTCATACTAATAGCCACATGAGAAAGTATATGACACTCATATAACGATCCATGATACTTTCTCATGGCGGGTCATTCAGTATACATTCTACAATGTATACCCATGTGTCAACTTGATATCTCATATCCATGACTTGTGAGATCAAGTCATCTTGTTGACCTACATGCTAGTCTCTACGCATTAACATTGTCCCTGAATGTTAATACTCGATTAGGAATGATTAAGAGTAGTGTTCTCTATATCATCTCATTATCGATTCAACCAATCGATTGATATAGATAAGAACCTACTACTCAAGGACATTATTATATTTAGTTATTTGGCACCAATACAAGTAAATATAATAACCATGCCTTTATAAATAGGAATATGATACAATAAAGTCCATACAACAATCATCATATGATTGGCTCTAGGGCTTTCACTAACAATCTCCCACTAGCACTAGTGCCAATCACCGTAGTATCTAATACCCAATGACCTAGTGTGACCATCATGCTTTTTCTCGCGCAAAGCCTCGTCAAGGGATCTCGCGATGTTAGCCTCTGTGGTACTGCAAATCTTCACATCTCCTCTATCGATAATCTCTCGAATGAGATGGAAGCGCCGTAGTATGTGTTTGGTCCGGTGCGAGCGAGGTTCCTTAGCGCAAATCGCTCCATTGTTGTCACAATAGAGCTCTATAGGATCTGCAATGCTAGGAACCACCCCAAGCTCAAGAATGAACTCATGGATCCAAATCGCTCCTTCGCCTCGATGCAGCCGATATACTCTCTGTAGAATCAAGAATCGTGGTCTCGCTCAACTCTTCCACTCACATACGCCACCATTCAAGCAAAACACGAACCCCGATCGCGATCTATAATCATCCCGTCGGGCTTGAAGCCGCATCACAGAATCCTTTACGCTAGCTCTCATCGCTTCCAAATATCAAGAAATATTCTTTAGTCCTTCTTAAGTACTTAAGAATATTCTTGATCGCTATCCTGACGCCACCGATCCGATCGTATCTACTCGCCATGCTCAAAGCATACGAGACATCGTGATTTAGTACACAAAGATGGCGCATATGATAGATCCTATAGCGTATGCATAAGGGATCTTATCCATGCGGTCTCTCTCCTCTCTAGAAGAGGGACTTTGAGTCTTCGAAAGACTCACACCATGTGACATCGGCAGAAGTCCTTTCTTGGAATTCTACATGGCAAACCGAAGTAATACCGTGTCAATGTATGTACTCTAACTTAGGCCAAGCAATCTCTTAGATCTATCTCTATAGATCTTGATGCCTAGAATACAGGCTGCTTCACCTAAGTCCTTCATTGAGAAGCACGTCCCTCCCAAGTCTTCACAGCTGCATCAGAGCGAAGGGATGTCATTCCCAATGAGTAGTATGTCTTCCACTTACTATACAATGTAGACATCTGTGTTCCCATTAACCCTCTTGTAGACACAGGGTTCATCATCATTCTTGATGAAACCAAACTGTTTGATCGCATCATCGAATCGAAGATTCCAGCTCCGAGAAGCTTGCTTTAGCCCATAAATGGACTTTGCACTTGCATACCTTCCCAAAGATGCTATGGATCTACAAAACCTCAGTTGTGTCATGTACACATCCTCGTAAGTTTCCATTCGTAAACGCGTTTTGACATCCATCCGCCAGATCTCATAATCGTGGTATGCCGCAATAGCAAGCAAGATCCGAATGGACTTAAACATCGCCATCGAGAAAAGGTTTCATCATAGTCAATACCATGAATTTTGAAACCTTTAGCCACCAATCGCCCTTATAGGTATGCACAAGTCCATCCATGTCGCCTTTCTCCTAAAGACCCACTTACACCCGATGGGTTTGACCCTTCGTGGATCAACCAAAGTCCATACTTGGTTAGTGTACATGGATTCCATCTCGATCTCATGGCGCCTAGCCATTTCTCGTAACTGGCTCATCAGCCTTCCTCGATAGGAGGTAGGCTCATTCTCAATGAGCATAACGCCATCATGGTCGACAAGAGAAATGAGTATCTCTCAGCCGACGACATACCCTATCGACTGCGTAAGAGGTAGGTCTATTGAATGTGGTTGTTCCACAACTCTTTGTGCAACAACCTCATCACTCACAACACTTTGTGGTTCCTGTTCAACCTCCATCAAGGCCTCAGTGCTATGGTCCTTATCTTGAATTTCTTCAAGATCGAAGGTACTCCCACTAGTTTTTCTAGAAACAAAATCCCTTTCTAGAAAAACCCCAGTCTTTGCCACAAACACTTTGTGCTGACTGGGAATGTAGAAGTAATATCCCTTAGTATCCTTGGGATATCCAACAAAATAGCACCTATCGGATTTGGGTCCCAGTTTGTCTGAGACTTGACGTCGAACGTAAGCCTCACAACCCCAAATCCTCAGAAAAGACATCTTGGGATTTTTCCCTATCCATATCGTATATGTTGTCTTTACCATAGCCTTGGATGGTACACGGTTAAGGGTAAAGGCTGCTGTGTCCAGAGCATATCCCCAAAAGGATATAGGATGATCTGTGTGACTCATCATAGATCGTACCATATCCAATAGGGTACGATTCCTCCTTTCGGATACACCATTCCACTGTGGTGTTCCAGGAGGAGTGAGTTGGGATATAATCCCACACTCAGCTAGATAGTCACGAAACTCATGGCTAAGGTATTCACCACATCGATCTGATCGAAGTATCTTAATACTCTTGCCAAGCTGGTTTTGTACTTCTTTCTTGAATTCTTTGAACTTTTCAAAGGATTCAAATTTATGTGTCATAAGATACACATAACCATATCTACTGAAGTCATCAGTAAATGTAATGAAGTACCTGTAACCACCTCTAGCAGCAACATTGAAAGGACCACATACATCACTATGTATAAGTCCTAACAAATCTGTTGCTCTTTCGTTATGTCCACTAAAGGGAGTCTTGGTCATCTTGCCTAAAAGGAAAGACTCGCATGTCTCATATGATTCAAAATCAAATGAGTCTAGCAGCCCATCCTTATGGAGCTGAGATAAGCGACTCTCATTTATGTGACCTAAGCGACAATGCCTGAGATAGGTTTGGTTCAACTCATTTGACTTGAACCTCTTAGTACTTATGTTATAGATAGGGCTCTCTAAGTCTAGAAAGTAGAGTCAGATCATTAGAGGTGCACTACAATAGAACATATCATTTAAATAAACTGAACAACATTTGTTCTTTATTATAAATAAAAAACCTTTCTTGTCCAAACAAGAAACTGAAATGATGTTCTTAGTTAAGGAAGACACATAACAACATTCATCTAATTCTAGTACAAGCCCAGAGGACAGAGATAGATCATAAGTTCCTACAGCAACAGCAGCAACCCTTGCTCCATTGCCTACTCGTAGGTCCACCTCGCCCTTTGTCAATGCCCTGCTATTTCTCAGCCCCTGCACATTGGTACAAATGTGAGATGCACATCCGGTATCTAATACCCATGATGAAGAAATAGATAGATTGACTTCTATAACATTTATACCGAAGAAGTCTCACTTCTTCTTCTTAAGATCTTCCAGTATGCCTTGCGATTACGCTTCCAGTTGTCCTCGCTTCCTTGCAAAGGGAAGCAAGCCCCTTCCTTGGCTACCCCTCCTTTGGGTTTAAGTTCTTTGCCTTTGCCCTTGGCTTGGGACTTTCCCTTACCTTTAGGATTGCCCTTGCCTTTCTTCTTCTGCACCATCAAAATAGTGTCAGATTTACCCTTCTTATGGTTAAGCTCAGCAGTTCTCAACATGCTGAGCATTTCAGGCAATGGCTTATCAATTTCATTCATGTTATAATTCATGACAAATTTATTGAAGGCTTGTGGCAAAGATTGCAAGATTAGGTCAGTGGCCAGCTCTTGGCCAAGTGGGAATCCCAGCCTTTGTAGGTTTTCTACGTACCCAATCATCTTGAGTACATATGTACCTACGGGAGTCCCTTCTTGCATTTTGGACCCAAATAATGCCTTAGAGACTTCATATCTCTCATGCCTAGCTTGTCCTTGATATAGTTGACGAAGATGTCCAACCATATCATAAGCATTCATGAACTCGTGTTGCTTCTGAAGCTCAGAGTTCATGGTCGCGAGCATTAGACATGACACATCTAATGCATCATCTTGATGCTTCTTGTAAGCATCTTTGTCAGCTCGCGAGGCATTGGCAGGAGGTGCCTCCGGAATGGGCTGCTCCAGGACGTACAACTTCCTTTCTTGGGTGAGAACAATTCTCAAGTTCTGCACTACCCAGAAATTTGCTCCATTGAGCTTGTCCTTCTCAAGGACGGATCGCAGAGAGAGAGTGTTCGTGGTTATCGACATAGTTATCTACAACATACAATGCAGAGAATTAATATCATGTTTCTTTTATCATTTAATTAGGCCTTTAATCAAATGATGCTCCCACTGAATTATAGGAATTTTGTAGAATAGAGTTATGGATGTGGTCAAACCACATTATTAGATTCAAACAAACTAGCTATAATTCTTACGGGACAAGATCCACATCATACTAAGCCTTGAGTTAGCTTTGGCTAAATCGCCCAAGACTTAGTACGATCGGTGGGTAACACATTACCGATTACATCTCTATGCAACTCTTGTTTATAGGATTAAGACCCACATTTACAAAAGACCTTGAGTTAGCTTTGGCTAAATCGCCCAAGATTTAGTGTAAATGCGATCTTAACCTATCTTTCCAACGATTGGAATATGCCTATAGTTCTACTCGATCCAATTGAGTTAACTAGTTTTGCTCAATCTAATTGAGCTTACTCTAACCCGAGTCGTGATAGGCGGGACCAAGATTGTCCCTCCGCACCCTACCAAGATAATATGTGTTTCTCTGCTTTGGCAGATTCAACAACAACAAATGATCGAGGTAGTGATGGGTATCAAGGCTCGGTAGGCATTTTCGAGTTGATTCGATTATGATCTAATCTAATCGTAATGTGTATCTTATACGCATTTAGGCCTTTATTATCCTATATTAGCATGCATCATATACATACATTAATTATTCTAGCATGCATCATATACATACAAGAAAATTAACCTAGCATGCATCATATACATACAAACATTTTTCTACTAGCATGCATCACATACATACAAGCAAAAAAATCAATTAAATATATATATATATATATATATATATATCAACATATATATATATAATTAAATGTGATATAGTCATGGCCCTACTACGATCTTCTCAAGCCAATGAGAAGATCGGACGGTCTACCTAAGGCTAGCGGCTTCTCCAAGCGCTTCCTTTGACCGCCATGTGTCGTCGTCACCCTTCTCGTAAGCTCGTCTTCAAGTTGACTTTCCACCGCTCCATTTTTGTAAATTACAAATACGAAACTCGAGTTACATTCGAGTATAAAACTATTTACAACTAGAATATTAAAAGAAGAGGTGCGACGCGCAGGTCGCAAACACTTTACAACACACACAACCACAAAACGGCACACAGGCCGTATTATGAATTACAACACACATAATCCAATCCAATTGGGTTATTGGGCCATGAAAATCACAGAATTATACATAATTCTAAATTATGTATTTTTACAGAAAATTTCTATAATTTTTCCTAATTTATTTTGAATTTATGAGTCACCCCTCCCGGTCCGCTAAGCGGTTTCGCGATCGGACATGGCCCCTTTCGGGATAGGGCAGCCTACTGCAAAAAAAACAAACTTCGCGAGTGTCCCTACAATGATCTTACAGCGACTTAAGTCGCTATCCCAAAAACCTAAAGCGAGAACTCGCCGATTCGGAGAGTTTTTCTCGACGGTTGAAGCCTACGAGTGTCCCAACACTCGTTGCTTCGACTCTACGAGAAAAATACCCAAAAATTCTATAAAATAAGAAAATTTACAGAAACATATAAATCTGTAATTTTTATATCTAATATAAAAACTACAAAAACGAAACACATACATGCTTCGCACGTGGCTCTGATACCACTGTTGGGATTTCCCGAGCCGCAAAAATCGCTTTTTGCGTTGCGGAAACCTCGGAAGCCCCGGCCACGGATCCGTGCGAAGTATAAAATTATAATTACATGTATGTGCTTACAGAAATCCTAGATCTACCTTAGATCTAAGAGGTTATAACGTTACCCTCGTAGCGATGCCCTTCGCTTATCCCGCTCGTCCAAAAAGTTCGCCGGAACTCGAGAGTGACAAGTGCACACTCCTCTATGGTATCCACACAAGCAATAGGTGGAGAAAACTCAACCTTGAGTGTGCTAGCACTCCTTGGTTGGTTCGGCCAAAGAGAGGGATGGGAGAGGGAGAGCTTGAGAGAAAAAGTTCCAAGGAAGAAGATGAAGTTAAGAGTGTAACTCACCAAATGAATTCACCACACATAACCCCAAAGTGGCCGGCCACTTCATGGAAGGGGGGTTACATGCATGCATGTAACTCCCATGACCCTTGGTGTCCCTCATGATGTGGCACCAATTGACCAAGTCAATGATGATGTGGAGCATCATCATTGGCCGGCCATGCCTAGTCATCATCATGACATGGCATTTGGTCAAGTCAAACTTGACCTTTCATCTTCCCTCTCAAGTCAAGTCAAACTTGACTTCTAATCTCCCATGGTTGATCAAATCTAACCACTTGACTCAAGTCAATTTAATATAATGAATCTCTATTCATTAATTTAAATTGATTTGATGAATCAAATCTCAATTAGACTCATTCAACACTTGAATCAACTTGAGTCTAACTCAATTAGTCTAATTTGGATTACTCTTAATCCAATTTGGTTCATCCCATGAACCTAATCCTCATGGTTCATCATATGAACCTAATCTCCATCTAATTGCTCTTATGTGTGTGACCCTATAGGTTCTTGTAACGTTGGCAATGTCCCTAAACCGATTTAGGAACATAAGCAATGAGCAGTATCTAGCAACACATCATTGCTACCCAAGTTACAAGAATGTTGAGCTCCAACATCACCTTTGTGACTACTAATTGTAACTCTCACAATATGTGACAATGTCCCTCTATCCTTGACATCTAGATTGACCAATCGAGGCATAGACCGTGTCATCCTCAGTACAATCTAAATCTTGATCTCCAAGTAGACTCACTCTAATCAAATGAGCTCAATATCTCATATTGACTCATTTGGGCATGGCCATACACTTCGTGGTCTCACTCTATCAAGAATAGCGATGTCACCCCCGTCATATAGGAGGGATAGATCCCATCTACATCACTCACATCCCTCCGCATAATTTGTTACATACCTAGTAATCGCCTTTATAGTCCACCCATTTACGGGTGATGTTTGACGAAGCCAAAGTATGCAACTCATTATGTAGGGAACCATGGTGACTTCAGGTCTAAGGACTAATAGTCATACTAATAGCCACATGAGAAAGTATATGTCACTCATATAATGATCCATGGAACTTTCTCATGGCGGGTCATTCAGTATACATTCTCCAATACATACCCATGTGTCAACTTGATATCTCATATCCATGACTTGTGAGATCAAGTCATCTTGTTGACCTACATGCTAGTCTCTACGCATTAACATTGTCCCTGAATGTTAATACTCGACTAGGAATGATTAAGAGTAGTGTTCTCTATATCATCTCATTATCGATTCAACCAATCGATTGATATAGATAAGAACCTACTACTCAAGGACATTATTATATTTAGTTATTTGGCACCAATACAAGTAAATATAATAACCATGCCTTTATAAATAGGAATATGATACAATAAAGTCCATACAACAATCATAATATGATTGGCTCTAGGGCTTTCACTAACAATCTCCCAGTAGCACTAGTGCCAATCACCGTAGTATCTAATACCCAATGACTTAGTGTGACCATCATGCTTTTTCTGTGCCAAAGCCTTGGTCAAGGGATCTGCGATGTTAGCCTCTATGGGTACTCTGCAAATCTTCACATCTCCTCTATCGATGATCTCTCGAATGAGATGGAAGCGTCGTAGTATGTGTTTGGTCCGCTGGTTTGAGCGAGGTTCCTTAGCCTGATCAATCGCTCCATTGTTGTCACAATAGAGCTCTATAGGATCTGCATTGCTAGGAACCACCCCAAGCTCAGTAATGAACTTGCAGATCCAAACTGCCTCCTTCTTTGCCTCGTCGTGATATACTACTCGGCCTCTATTGTAGAATCAAGAATCGTGGTCTCGTCAACTCTTCCACCACAGCGCCACCATTCAAGCAAAACCACGAACCACCGCGATCCGTAATCATCCCGGCCGTTTAAGTCGCATCAGTAACCCTTTACAGCTAGCTCCTCATCGCTTCCAAATATCAAGAAATATTCTTTAGTCCTTCTTAAGTACTTAAGAATATTCTTGACTGCTATCCAGTGACGCTCACCTGGATCTGACTGGTATCTACTCGTCATGCTCAAAGCATACGAGACATCGTGATTTGAGTACAAAGTACATGATAGATCCTATAGCAGATGCGTAAGGGATCTTATCCATGCGGTCTCTCTCCTCTCTAGAAGAGGGACTTTGAGTCTTCGAAAGACTAACACCATGTGACATCGGCAGAAGTCCTTTCTTGGAATTCTGCATGGCAAACCGAAGTAATACCGTGTCAATGTATGTACTCTGACTTAGGCCAAGCAATCTCTTAGATCTATCTCTATAGATCTTGATGCCTAGAATACAGGCTGCTTCACTTAAGTCCTTCATTGAGAAGCACGTCCCCAGCCAAGTCTTCACAGACTGTAGCGAAGGGATGTCATTCCCAATGAGTAGTATGTCATCCACATACAATACAAGGAACACAACTGTGTTCCCATTAACCCTCTTGTAGACACAGGGTTCATCTTCATTCTTGATGAAACCAAACTGTTTGATCGCATCATCGAATCGAAGATTCCAACTCCGAGAAGCTAGCTTTAGCCCATAAATGGACCTTTGCAGCTTACATACCTTCCCAGTATGCTGTGGATCTACAAAACCCTCAAGTTGTGTCATGTACACATCCTCGAGTAAGTTTCCATTCAGAAACACGGTTTTGACATCCATCTGCCAGATCTCATAATCGTGGTATGCTGCAATAGCAAGCAAGATTTGAATGGACTTAAACATCGCCACTGGAGAAAAGGTTTCATCATAGTCAATACCATGAATTGGCTTGAAACCTTTAGCCACCAATCGGCCCATATAGGTATGCGCAAGTCCATCCATGTCAGTCTTTCTCCTAAAGACCCACTTACACCCGATGGGTTTGACCCCTTCAGGTGGATCAACCAAAGTCCATACTTAGTTAGTGTACATGGATTCCATTTCGGATCTCATGGCGTCTAGCCATTTCTCAGAATCTGGGCTCATCACAGCTTCCTGATAGGAGGTAGGCTCATTCTCAATGAGCATAACGTCATCATGGTCAGACAAGAGAAATGAGTAACTCTCAGGCTGACGACGTACCCTATCAGATCTGCGAAGAGGTAGGTCTACTTGAACAGGTGGTTGTTCCACAACTCTTGGTGCAACAACCTCATCACTCACAACACTTTGTGGTTCCTGTTCAACCTCCATCAAGGCCTCAGTGCTATGGTCCTTATCTTGAATTTCTTCAAGATCGAAGGTACTCCCACTAGTTTTTCTAGAAACAAAATCCCTTTCTAGAAAAACCCCAGTCTTTGCCACAAACACTTTGTGCTGACTGGGAATGTAGAAGTAATATCCCTTAGTATCCTTGGGATATCCAACAAAATAGCACCTATCGGATTTGGGTCCCAATTTGTCTGAGACTTGACGTCGAACGTAAGCCTCACAACCCCAAATCCTCATAAAAGACATCTTGGGATTTTTCCCTGTCCATATCGTATATGGTGTCTTTACCACAGCCTTGGATGGTACACGGTTAAGGGTAAAGGCTACTGTGTCCAGAGCATATCCCCAAAAAGATATAGGAAGATCTGTGTGACTCATCATAGATCGTACCATATCCAATAGGGTACGATTCCTCCTTTCGGATACACCATTCCACTGTGGTGTTCCAGGAGGAGTGAGTTGGGATAGAATCCCACACTCAGCTAGATAGTCACGAAACTCATGGCTAAGGTATTCACCACCTCGATCTGATCGAAGTATCTTAATACTCTTGCCAAGCTGGTTTTGTACTTCATTCTTGAATTCTGTGAACTTTTCAAAGGATTCAGATTTATGTGTCATAAGATACACATAACCATATCTACTAAAGTCATCAGTAAATGTAATGAAGTACCTGTAACCACCTCTAGCAGCAACATTAAAAGGACCACATACATCACTATGTATAAGTCGTAACAAATCTATTGCTCTTTCGTTATGTCCACTAAAGGGAGTCTTGGTCATCTTGCCTAAAAGGCAAGACTCGCATGTCTCATATGATTCAAAATCAAATGAGTCTAGCAGCCCATCCTTATGGAGCTAAGATAAGCGACTCTCATTTATGTGACCTAAGCGACAATGCCAGAGATAGGTTTGGTTCAACTCATTTGACTTGAACCTCTTGGTACTTATGTTATAGATAGGGCTCTCTAAGTCTAGAAAGTAGAGTCCGTTCATTAGAGGTGCACTACAATAGAACAAATCATTTAAATAAACTGAACAACATTTGTTCTTTATTATAAATGAAAAACCTTTATTGTCCAAACAAGAAACTGAAATGATGTTCTTAGTTAAGGCAGGCACATAACAACATTCATCTAATTCTAGTACAAGCCCAGAGGGCAGAGATAGATCATAAGTTCCTACAGCAACAGCAGCAACCCTTGCTCCATTGCCTACTCGTTGGTCCACCTCGCCCTTTGTCAATGCCCTGCTATTTCTCAGCCCCTGCACATTGGTACAAATGTGAGATGCACATCCGGTATCTAATACCCATGATGAAGAAATAGATAGATTGACTTCTATAACATTTATACCTGAAGTAGAAGTCTCACTTCTCTTCTTCTTAAGATCTTCCAGGTATGCCTTGCAGTTACGCTTCCAGTGTCCTGCTTCCTTGCAGTGGAAGCAAGCCCCTTCCTTGGCTACCCCTCCTTTGGGTTTAAGTTCTTTGCCTTTGCCCTTGGCTTGGGACTTTCCCTTACCTTTAGGCTTGCCCTTGCCTTTCTTCTTCTGCACCATCAAAATGGTGTCAGATTTACCCTTCTTAAGGTTAAGCGATTCTCAACATGCTGAGCATTTCAGGCAATGGCTTATCAATTTCATTCATGTTATAATTCATGACAAATTGATTGAAAGCTTGTGGCAAAGATTGCAAGATTAGGTCAGTGGCCAGCTCTTGGCCAAGTGGGAAACCCAGCCTTTATAGGTTTTCTACGTACCCAATCATCTTGAGTACATATGTACCTACGGGAGTCCCTTCTTGCATTTTGGACCCAAATAATGCCTTAGAGACTTCATATCTCTCATGCCTAGCTTGTCCTTGATATAGTTGACGAAGATGTCCAACCATATCATAAGCATTCATGAACTCGTGTTGCTTCTGAAGCTCAGAGTTCATGGTCGCGAGCATTAGACATGACACATCTAATGCATCATCTTGATGCTTCTTGTAAGCATCTTTGTCAGCTCGCGAGGCATTGGCAGGAGGTGCCTCCGGAATGGGCTTCTCCAGGACGTACAACTTCCTTTCTTGGGTGAGAACAATTCTCAAGTTCCTGTACCAGTCCAGGAAATTTGCTCCATTGAGCTTGTCCTTCTCAAGGATGGATCGCAGAGAGAGAGTGTTCGTGGTTATCGACATAGTTATCTACAACATACAATGCAGAGAATTAATATCATGTTTCTTTTATCATTTAATTAGGCCTTTAATCAAATGATGCTTCCACTGAATTATAGGAATTTTGTAGAATAGAGTTATGGATGTGGTCAAACCACATTATTAGATTCAAACAAACTAGCTATAATTCTTGCGGGATAAGATCCACATCATACTAAGCCTTGAGTTAGCTTTGGCTAAATCGCCCAAGACTTAGTACGATCGGTGGGTAACACATTACCGATTACATCTCTATGCAACTCTTGTTTATAGGATTAAGACCCACATTTACAAAAGACCTTGAGTTAGCTTTGGCTAAATTGCCCAAGATTTAGTGTAAATGCGATCTTAACCTATCTTTCCAACGATTGGAATATGCCTATAGTTCTACTCGATCCAATTGAGTTAACTAGTTTTGCTCAATCTAATTGAGCTTACTCTAACCCGAGTCGTGATAGACGGGACCAAGATTGTCCCTCCGCACCCTACCAAGATAATATGTGTTGCTCTGCTTTGGCAGATTCAACAACGACAAATGATCGAGGTAGTGATGGGTATCAAGGCTCGGTAGGCATTTTCTAGTTGATTCGATTATGATCTAATCTAATCGTAATGTGTATCTTATACGCATTTAGGCCTTTATTATCCTATATTAGCATGCATCATATACATACATTAATTATTCTAGCATGCATCATATACATACAAGAAAATTAACCTAGCATGCATCATATACATACAAACATTTTTCTACTAGCATGCATCACATACATACAAGCAAAAAAATCAATTAAATAAATATATATATATATAATTAAATGTGATATAGTCATGGCCCTACTACGATCTTCTCAAGCCAATGAGAAGATCGGACGGTCTACCTAAGGCTAGCGGCTTCTCCAAGCACTTCCTTTGACCGCCATGTGTCGTCGTCACCCTTCTCGTAAGATCGTCTTCAAGTGGACTTTCCACCGCTCCATTTTTGTACATTACAAATACGAAACTCGAGTTACATTCGAGTCTAAAACTATTTACAACTAGAATATTAAAAGAAGAGGTGCGACGCGCAGGTCGCAAACACTTTACAACACGCACAACCACAAAATGGCACACAGGCCGTATTATGAATTACAACACACATAATCCAATCCAATTGGGTTATTGGGCCATGACAATCACAGAATTATACATAATTCTAAATTATGTATTTTTACAGAAAATTTCTATAATTTTTCCTAATTTATTTTGAATTTATGAGTCACCCCTCCGAAACGGTCCCGCTAAGCGGTTTCCGGGCACGATCGCGGGACATGGCCCCTTTCGGGGATAGGGGAAGCGCCCCTACTCACAAAATAAACTTCGCGAGTGTCCCTACAATGATCTTACAGCGACTTAAGTCGCTGTCCCAAAAACCTAAAGCGAGAACTCGGCGATTCGGAGTGTTTTTCTCGACGGTTGAAGCCTAAGAGTGTCCCAACACTCGTTGCTTCGACTCTACGAGAAAAATACCCAAAAATTCTATAAAATAAGAAAATTTACAGAAACATATAAATCTGTAATTTTTATATCTAATATAAAAACTACAAAAACGAAACACATACATGCTTCGCACGTGGCTATGATACCACTGTTGGGATTTCCCGAGCCGCAAAATCCGCTTTTTGCGTTGAGGAAACCTCGGAAGCCCCGGCCACAGATCCGTGCGAAGTATAAAATTATAATTACATGTATGTGCTTACAGAAATCCTAGATCTACCTTAGATCTAAGAGGTTAGAACGTTACCCTCGTAGCGACGCCCTTCGCTTATCCCGCTCGTCCAAAAAGTTCGCCGGAACTCGAGAGTGTCAAGTGCACACTCCTCTATGGTATCCACACAAGCAATAGGTGGAGAAAAACTCAACCTTGAGTGTGCTAGCACTCCTTGGTTGGTTCGGCCAAAGAGAGGGATGGGAGTGGGAGAGCTTGAGAGAAAAAGTTCCAAGGAAGAAGATGAAGTTAAGAGTGTAACTCACCAAATGAATTCACCACACATAACCCCAAAGTGGCCGGCCACTTCATGGAAGGGGGGTTACATGCATGCATGCAACTCCCATGACCCTTGGTCTCCCTAATAATGTGGCACCAATTGACCAAGTCAATGATGATGTGGAGCAAGTCAAACTTGACATGGCATTTGGTCAAGTCAAACTTGACCTTTCATCTTCCCTCTCAAGTCAAGTCAAACTTGACCTCTAATCTCCCATGGTTGATCAAATCTAACCACTTGACTCAAGTCAATTTAATATAATGAATCTCTATTCATTAATTTAAATTGATTTGATGAATCAAATCTCAATTTGACTCATTCAACACTTGAATCAACTTGAGTCTAACTCAATTAGTCTAATTTGGATTACTCTTAATCCAATTTGGTTCATCACATGAACCTAATCCTCATGGTTCATCATATGAACCTAATCTCCATCTAATTGCTCTTATGTGTGTGACCCTATAGGTTCTTGTAACGTTGGCAATGTCCCTAAACCGATTTAGGAACATAAGCAATGAGCGGTATCTAGCAACACATCATTGCTACCCAAGTTACAAGAATGTTGAGCTCCAACATCACCTTTGTGACTACTAATTGTGACTCTCACAATATGTGACAATGTCCCTCTATCCTTGATATCTAGATTGACCAATCGAGGCATAGACCGTGTCATCCTCGGTACAATCTAAATCTTGATCTCCAAGTAGACTCACTCTAATCAAATGAGCTCAATATCTCATATTGACTCATTTGGGCATGGCCATGCACTTCGTGGTCTCACTCTATCAAGAATATCGATGTCACCCCCGTCATATAGGAGGGATAGATCCCATCTACATCACTCACATCCCTCCGCATAATTTGTTACATACCCAGTAATCGCCTTTATAGTCCACCCATTTACGGGTGACGTTTGACGAAGCCAAAGTATGCAACTCATTATGTAGGGAACCATGGTGACTTCAGGTCTAAGGACTAATAGTCATAATAATAGCCACATGAGAAAGTATATGACACTCATATAACGATCCATGATACTTTCTCATGGCGGGTCATTCAGTATACATTCTCCAATGCATACCCATGTGTCAACTTGATATCTCATATCCATGACTTGTGAGATCAAGTCATCTTGTTGACCTACATGCTAGTCTCTACGCATTAACATTGTCCCTGAATGTTAATACTCGACTAGGAATGATTAAGAGTAGTGTTCTCTATATCATCTCATTATTGATTCAACCAATCGATTAATATAGATAAGAACCTACTACTCAAGGACATTATTATATTTAGTTATTTGGCACCAATACAAGTAAATATAATAACCATGCCTTTATAAATAGGAATATGATACAATAAAGTCCATACAACAATCATCATATGATTGGCTCTAGGGCTTTCACTAACAATCTCCCACTAGCACTAGTGCCAATCACCGTAGTATCTAATACCCAATGACCTAGTGTGACCATCATGCTTTTCTGTACAAAGCCTTGGTCAAGGGATCTGCGATGTTAGCCTCTGTGGGTACTGCAAAATCTTCACATCTCCTCTATCGATGATCTCTCGAATGAGATGGAAGCGCCGTAGTATGTGTTTGGTCCGGTGTGAGCGAGGTTCCTTAGCAGGTAATCGCCTCCATTGTTGTCACAATAGAGCTCTATAGGATCTGCAATGCTAGGAACCACCCCAAGCTTCGAATGAACTTGCAGATCCAAATCGCCTTCCGCTTTGCATGCGCGATATACTCGGCCTCTGTTGTAGAATCAAGAATCGTGTCTGCTCGAACTCTTCCACTCACGGCGCCACCATTCAAGCAAAACACGAACCTCGATCGCGATCTGTAATCATCTCGCCGGGTTTGGAAGCCGCATCATTGTAACCCTTTACAGCTAGCTCCTCATCGCTTCCAAATATCAAGAAATATTCTTTAGTCCTTCTTAAGTACTTAAGAATATTCTTGACTGCTATCCAGTGACGCTCACCTGGATCTGACTGGTATCTACTCGTCATGCTCAAAGCATACGAGACATCAGGACGAGTACACAGCATGGCGTACATGATAGATCCTATAGCAGATGCGTAAGGGATCTTATCCATGCGGTCTCTCTCCTCTCTAGAAGAGGGACTTTGAGTCTTCGAAAGACTCACACCATGTGACATCGGCAGAAGTCCTTTCTTGGAATTCTGCATGGCAAACCGAAGTAATACCGTGTCAATGTATGTACTCTGACTTAGGCCAAGCAAACTCTTAGATCTATCTCTATAGATCTTGATGCCTAAAATACAGGCTGCTTCACCTAAGTCCTTCTTTGAGAAGCACGTGCCCAGCCAAGTCTTCACAGACTGTAGCGAAGGGATGTCATTCCCAATGAGTAGTATGTCATCCACATACAATACAAGGAACACAACTGTGTTCCCATTAACCCTCTTGTAGACACAGGGTTCATCTTCATTCTTGATGAAACCAAACTGTTTGATCGCATCATCGAATCGAAGATTCCAGCTCCGAGAAGCTTGCTTTAGCCCATAAATGGACCTTTGCAGCTTGCATACCTTCCCAGTATGCTGTGGATCTACAAAACCCTCAGGTTGTGTCATGTACACATCCTCGAGTAAGTTTCCATTCAGAAACGCGGTTTTGACATCCATCTGCCAGATCTCATAATCGTGGTATGCTGCAATAGCAAGCAAGATCCGAATGGACTTAAACATCGCCACTGGAGAAAAGGTTTCATCATAGTCAATACCATGAATTTGCTTGAAACCTTTAGCCACCAATTGGCCCTTATAGGTATGCACAAGTCCATCCATGTCAGTCTTTCTCCTAAAGACCCACTTACACCCGATGGGTTTGACCGCTTCAGGTGGATCAGCCAAAGTCCATACTTGGTTAGTGCACATGGATTCCATCTCGGATCTCATGGCGTCTAGCCATTTCTTAGAATCTGGGCTCATCACAGCTTCCTGATAGGAGGTAGGCTCATTCTCAATGAGCATAACGTCATCATGGTCAGACAAGAGAAATGAGTATCTCTCAGGCTGACGACATACCCTATCAGATCTGCGAAGAGGTAGGTCTACTTGAACAGGTGGTTGTTCCACAACTCTTTGTGCAACAACCTCATCATTCACAACACTTTGTGGTTCCTGTTCAACCTCCATCAAGGCCTCAGTGCTATGGTCCTTATCTTGAATTTCTTCAAGATCGAAGGTACTCCCACTAGTTTTTCTAGAAACAAAATCCCTTTCTAGAAAAACCCCAGTCTTTGCCACAAACACTTTGTGCTGACTGGGAATGTAGAAGTAATATCCCTTAGTATCCTTGGGATATCCAACAAAATAGCACCTATCGGATTTGGTTCCCAGTTTGTCTGAGACTTGACGTCGAACGTAAGCCTCACAACCCCAAATCCTCATAAAAGACATCTTGGAATTTTTCCCTGTCCATATCGTATATGGTGTCTTTACCACACCTGATGGTACACTGCTAAGGGTAAAGGTCATGTCCAGAGCATATCCCCAAAAGGATATAGGATGATCTGTGTGACTCATCATAGATCGTACCATATCCAATAGGGTACGATTCCTCCTTTCGGATACACCATTCCACTGTGGTGTTCCAGGAGGAGTGAGTTGGGATAGAATCCCACACTCAGCTAGATAGTCATGAAACTCATGGCTAAGGTATTCACCACCTCGATCTGATCGAAGTATCTTAATACTCTTGCCAAGCTGGTTTTGTACTTCATTCTTGAATTCTTTGAACTTTTCAAAGGATTTAGATTTATGTGTCATAAGATACACATAACCATATCTACTGAAGTCATCAGTAAATGTAATAAAGTACCTGTAACCACCTCTAGCAGCAACATTGAAAGGACCACATACATCACTATGTATAAGTCCTTACAATTCTGTTGCTCTTTCGTTATGTCCACTAAAGGGAGTCTTGGTTATCTTGCCTAAAAGGCAAGACTCGCATGTCTCATATGATTCAAAATCAAATGAGTCTAGCAGCCCATCCTTATGGAGCTGAGATAAGCGACTCTCATTTATGTGACCTAAGCGACAATGCCAGAGATAGGTTTGGTTCAACTCATTTGACTTGAACCTCTTGGTACTTATGTTATAGATAGGGCTCTCTATGTCTAGAAAGTAGAGTCCGTTCATTAGAGGTGCACTACAATAGAACATATCATTTAAATAAACTGAACAACATTTGTTCTTTATTATAAATGAAAAACCTTTCTTGTCCAAACAAGAAACTGAAATGATGTTCTTAGTTAAGGCAGACACATAACAACATTCATCTAATTCTAGTACAAGCCCAGAGGGCAGAGATAGATCATAAGTTCCTACAGCAACAGCAGCAACCCTTGCTCCATTGCCTACTCGTAGGTCCACCTCACCCTTTGTCAATGCCCTGCTATTTCTCAGCCCCTGCACATTGGTACAAATGTGAGATGCACATCCGGTATCTAATACCCATGATGAAGAAATAGATAGATTGACTTCTATAACATTTATACCTGAAGTAGAAGTCTCACTTCTCTTCTTCTTAAGATCTTCCAGGTATGCCTTGCAGTTACGCTTCCAGTGTCCTGCTTCCTTGCAGAAGAAGCAAGCCCCTTCCTTGGCTACCCCTCCTTTGGGTTTAAGTTCTTTGCCTTTGCCCTTGTCTTGGGACTTTCCCTTACCTTTAGGCTTGCCCTTGCCTTTCTTCTTCTGCACCATCAAAATGGTGTCAGATTTACCCTTCTTAAGATTAAGCTTAGTAGTTCTCAACATGCTGAGCATTTCAGGCAATGGCTTATCAATTTCATTCATGTTATAATTCATGACAAATTGATTGAAGGCTTGTGGCAAAGATTGCAAGATTAGGTCAGTGGCCAGCTCTTGGCCAAGTGGGAATCCCAGCCTTTGTAGGTTTTCTACGTACCCAATCATCTTGAGTACATATGTACCTACGGGAGTCCCTTCTTGCATTTTGGACCCAAATAATGCCTTAGAGACTTCATATCTCTCATGCCTAGCTTGTCCTTGATATAGTTGACGAAGATGTCCAACCATATCATAAGCATTCATGAACTCGTGTTGCTTTTGAAGCTCAAAGTTCTTGGTCGTGAGCATTAGACATGACACATCTAATGCATCATCTTGATGCTTCTTGTAAGCATCTTTGTCAGCTCGCGAGGCATTAGCAGGAGGTGCCTCCGGAATGGGCTGCTCCAGGACGTACAACTTCGTTTCTTGGGTGAGAACAATTCTCAAGTTCCTGTACCAGTCCAGGAAATTTGCTCCATTGAGCTTGTCCTTCTCAAGGACGGATCGCAGAGAGAGAGTGTTCGTGGTTGTCGACATAGTTATCTACAACATACAATGCAGAGTATTGTATCATATTCCTTTTATCATTTAATTAGGCCTTTAATCAAATGATGCTCCCACTGAATTATAGGAATTTTGTAGAATCGAGTTATGGATGTGGTCAAACCACATTATTAGATTCAAACAAACTAGCTATAATACTTGCGGGACAAGATCCACATCATACTAAGCCTTGAGTTAGCTTTGGCAAAATCGCCCAAGACTTAGTACGATCGGTGGGTAACACATTACCGATTACATCTCTATGCAACTCTTGTTTATAGGATTAAGACCCACATTTACAAAAGACCTTGAGTTAGCTTTGGCTAAATCGCCCAAGATTTAGTGTAAATGCGATCTTAACCTATCTTTCCAACGATTGGAATATGCCTATAGTTCTACTCGATCCAATTGAGTTAACTAGTTTTGCTCAATCTAATATGTGTTGCTCTGCTTTGGAAGATTCAACAACGACAAATGATCGAGGTAGTGATGGGTATCAAGGCTCGGTAGGCATTTTCGAGTTGATTCAATTATGATCTAATCTAATCGTAATGTGTATCTTATACGCATTTAGGCCTTTATTATCCTATATTAGCATGCATCATATACATACATTAATTATTCTAGCATGCATCATATACATACAAGAAAATTAACCTAGCATGCATCATATACATACAAACAATTTTCTACTAGCAAGCATCACATACATACAAGCAAAAAAATCAATTAAATATATATATATATATATATATATATATATATATATATATATATATATATATATATATATATATATATAAACATATATATATATATATAATTAAATGTGATATAGTCATGGCCCTACTACGATCTTCTCAAGCCAATGAGAAGATCGGACGGTCTACCTAAGGCTAGCGGCTTCTCCAAGCGCTTCCTTTGACCGCCATGTGTCGTCGTCACCCTTCTCGTAAGCTCGTCTTCAAGTGGACTTTCCACCCCTCCATTTTTGTACATTACAAATACGAAACTCGAGTTACATTTGAGTCTAAAACTATTTACAACTAAAATATTAAAAGAAGAGGTGCGACGCGCAGGTCGCAAACACTTTACAACACGCACAACCACAAAACGGCACACAGGCCGTATTATGAATTACAACACACATAATCCAATCCAATTGGGTTATTGGGCCATGACAATCACAGAATTATACAT
Organism: Wurfbainia villosa; assembly: GCA_025175895.1. Taxonomy (NCBI): domain Eukaryota; kingdom Viridiplantae; phylum Streptophyta; class Magnoliopsida; order Zingiberales; family Zingiberaceae; genus Wurfbainia; species Wurfbainia villosa. Next base: position 49,772,541 of record CM045999.1, on the reverse strand, counting down.
AATTCTAAATTATGTATTTTTACAGAAAATTTCTATAATTTTTCCTAATTTATTTTGAATTTATGAGTCACCCCTCCGAAACGGTCCCGCTAAGCGGTTTCCGGGCGCGATCGCGGGACATGGCCCCTTTCGGGGATAGGGGCAGCGCCCCTACTCGCAAAATAAACTTCGCGAGTGTCCCTACAATGATCTTACAGTGACTTAAGTCGCTATCCCAAAAACCTTAAGCGAGAACTCGCCAATTCGGAGAGTTTTTCTCGACGGTTGAAGCCTATGAGTGTCCCAACACTCGTTGCTTCGACTCTACGAGAAAAATACCCAAAAATTCTATAAAATAAGAAAATTTACAGAAACATATAAATCTGTAATTTTTATATCTAATATAAAAACTACAAAAACGAAACACATACATGCTTCGCACGTGGCTCTGATACCACTGTTGGGATTTCCCGAGCCGCAAAAACCGCTTTTTGCGTTGCGGAAACCTCGGATGCCCCGGCCACGGATCCGTGCGAAGTATAAAATTATAATTACATGTATGTGCTTACAGAAATCCTAGATCTACCTTATATCTAAGAGGTTAGAACGTTACCCTCGTAGCGACGCCCTTCGCTTATCCCGCTCGTCCAAAAAGTTCGCCGGAACTCGAGAGTGTCAAGTGCACACTCCTATATGGTATCCACTCAAGCAATAGGTGGAGAAAAACTCAACCTTGAGTGTGCTAGCACTCCTTGGTTGGTTCGGCCAAAGAGAGGGATGGGAGAGGGAGAGAATGAGAGAAAAAGTTCCAAGGAAGAAGATGAAGTTAAGAGTGTAACTCACCAAATGAATTTACCACACATAACCCCAAAGTGGCCTGCCACTTCATGGAAGGGGGGTTACATGCATGCATGTAACTTCCATGACCCTTGGTCTCCCTCATGATGTGGCACCAATTGACCAAGTCAATGATGATGTGGAGCATCATCATTGGCCGGCCATGCCTAGTCATCATCATGACATGGCATTTGGTCAAGTCAAACTTGACCTTTCATCTTCCCTCTAAAGTCAAGTCAAACTTGACCTCTAATCTCCCATGGTTGATCAAATCTAACCACTTGACTCAAGTCAATTTAATATAATGAATCTCTATTCTTTAATTTAAATTGATTTGATGAATCAAATCTCAATTAGACTCATTCAACACTTGAATCAACTTGAGTCTAACTCAATTAGTCTAATTTGGATTACTCTTAATCCAATTTGGTTCATCCCATGAACCTAATCCTCATGGTTCATCATATGAACCTAATCTCCATCTAATTGCTCTTATGTGTGTGACCCTATAGGTTCTTGTAACGTTGGCAATGTCCCTAAACCGATTTAGGAACATAAGCAATGAGCAGTATCTAGCAACACATCATTGCTACCCAAGTTACAAGAATGTTGAGCTCCAACATCACCTTTGTGACTACTAATTGTGACTCTCACAATATGTGACAATGTCCCTCTATCCTTGACATCTAGATTGACCAATCGAGGCATAGACCGTGTCATCCTCGGTACAATCTAAATCTTGATCTCCAAGTAGACTCACTCTAATCAAATGAGCTCAATATCTCATATTGACTCATTTGGGCATGGCCATGCACTTCGTGGTCTCACTCTATCAAGAATATCGATGTCACCCCTGTCATATAGGAGGGATAGATCCCATCTACATCACTCACATCCCTCCGCATAATTTGTTACATACCCAGTAATCGCCTTTATAGTCCACCCATTTACGGGTGACGTTTGACGAAGCCAAAGTATGCAACTCATTATGTAGGGAACCATGGTGACTTCAGGTCTAAGGACTAATAGTCATACTAATAGCCACATGAGAAAGTATATGACACTCATATAACGATCCATGATACTTTCTCATTGCGGGTCATTCAGTATACATTCTCCAATGCATACCCATGTGTCAACTTGATATCTCATATCCATGACTTATGAGATCAAGTCATCTTGTTGACCTACATGCTTGTCTCTACGCATTAACATTGTCCCTGAATGTTAATACTCGACTAGGAATGATTAAGAGTAGTGTTCTCTATATCATCTCATTATCGATTCAACCAATCGATTCAACCAATCGATTGATATAGATAAGAACCTACTACTCAAGGACATTATTATATTTAGTTATTTGGCACCAATACAAGTAAATATAATAACCATGCCTTTATAAATAGGAATATGATACAATAAAGTCCATACAACAATCATCATATGATTGGCTCTAGGGCTTTCACTAACAGGTTGTGGTGGTCGGAGTGGATTCTTGAGCTTGCTCTTCCTCTCTACCGGATGTAGATGGTTCTTCTTGTTGCTCCGGTGTTGAGGAAACTCTAATCTCCTCCTCAATCCTAGAAGTGGATGCTTCTTCCACTTCCTCCACCAACCCGGAAATTGACTCCCTATCAACTTCCGATTCTACTTCCTTCTCCGATCCGGATGTTGATTCCCTATCAACTTCCGAATTCTCAAGCTCTTTAGATGTTTCTTCTTGATCTTGAGAGGGTGATGGTTCTTCTTCTTGGACCGATGATAGGCTTTCATGGAGCTTGGCCAAATCACTCCATATCTCCTTAGAATCCACATAGTCACCTAGGCTACACAAGAGGTCATTAGGAATTAAATCAAAAATGAATTTGATTACCTTCTTATTTTTATCGAATTGTTGGAGTTGCTCCTCACTCCATTTCTTCTTCTTGAGAAACCCTCCCTTTGGTCCCTTAGGATATTCAAATCCTTCCATCAATGCGGACCACTCCTCAAGGTCTCTCATCATCAAAAAATCTTCAATTCTCGCCTTCCAAGAATTGAAACCTTCTCGTCCATAGAAGGCATACGGAATTGGGGTGTTGATATCCCATCCCAATTGTCCTTGGATTTCCATCTTTACCCTCTAGCCTTCTTTGTCCTAGCTCCCGGCGGTTAGTCCGTAGAAGAGCCCCGGGCTCTGATACCACTTGTTGGAAATTTGACGCCGCTAGAGGGGGGGTGAATAGCGTTGAATTCGTACGTAGATGGAAATCGTTCATGATCGTCTCTACAAAACTCGTTATGCGCAGTGGAATAGAAATAATAAATGTAATAACGAAGAGACACAATCACGAACACAAGGATATAACGTGGTTCGGAACCGAACGGTTCCTACTCCACGGATCGAGCTCTAAAGAGCCCTAGTGATGCACACACACTCACTAATCACAAATACTCCTTCTCGACACAAGTCGGAGGTGGAGAAACCTCTTACAATAGATTACAACAATAATCTAAAAGCAACAAGCAAATACAATGAAGAATAATGCAATACAAGTAAAGAAAACACTTTACAAATGCTTTGGATTGCTTGCTTTTGGTTGCTTGAAGAGTGGCCTTGGAGACTCTGATTTGCAGCAACAAATCGCCCCAAAGATGCTCAAGAAACCATTGCCAAAAATCCTCCCGTCGAGCTCCTTTTATCCTTCCGCGCGACCTGGATTTCCGCCTATCAGTCGACTGCCATAAGTCACCAGTCGACTGATGCCACTGTTGTCGTGAGACAACGGCTCGATCCACGCTGGAAAAACTCCAACGGATCTCTTGGCAGTCGACTGCCAACATTGGCAGTCGACTGCCAACGCCCGTAGTCGACTGGCCAGTCGGCTACGAAGCGTTCTGTGCTCGACACAGAACTTAGCAGTCGACTGCCGACCCTTGGCAGTCGACTGCCGTAGACATCAGTTCGACTGCTCCAATGAGCAGTCGACTGCCAGAGCAGTTCCAGCTCTTAAACGGCAGTCGAACTCAAGTCGACTCACGACAGTCGAACCGGCCATAATGCCAGTCGACTGCCAACCTCAAAGATGAGGTTTTAACCCAAGTATGGTGCGGCCATACTTGCTAGACCACCCTTAGCCTAGACCTAGACTTCTAGCCACCTCCATCAGCCTCACGCCTCTCGGATCCCTCCAAGTCATCCATGACTTGTTCATCCATCGCGCTAGCCTCCAGGTGCTTCCCTCGGCTATGTTATGCTAACGGTGTCTACACCGCCAAGGCACATTGGACTTACGCCGCCAAGACTCAAGCTTGGACTTTCCCTTGCCAACCCATGTTGGACTTTCCATGCCAAGACCCATGCTTGGACTTCTCATTTGCCAAGACCCATGCTTGGACTTCTCATTTTCCAAGACCCATGCTTGGACTTCTCATGCCAAGTACTCAAGACTTGGACTTTCCCAAATGCCAAGTACCCAGACTTGGACTTTCCATGCGCCAAGTGTCCCACTTGGACTTTTCATGCCATGTACTCAAGACTTGGACTTTACCAAATGACAAGTGTCCCACTTGGAATTTCCATGCCAAGTACCCATGACTTGGACTTTACCTTGCCAAGACCCATGCTTGGACTTTCCCATAATCACATGGTCAACCCCAGTCAACCATCAAGGTCTTCCTCGAGTCAAACTCGAGTCCGGTCAAACATGACCCGGGTCGATTGCTCCAACAATCTCCCTAACATATTAACCGACATTAATGTCAAACATCAATGCCAAACCACTTTGTCAAATCCCTTTGTCAAACATCAAAACATCACTCGAGTCAAACTCGAGTCTGGTCAATCGTGACCTGGGCCGATTGCACCAACATCAAAAGATTCTCCCAAGAACATGAATCTATCAGGCTGTCTAACAACCCTCCCACTACGACTAGGTATCATCTGCGTATCCTCTGTGACACGCGGTGCAGTGACATGTGGTATATCCTCTTATACCGGTGGTACTGAAGTCGGGACTTCCCCTGTCAACTCCTCAAGAACAATCCTACTCGTGGGCTTGTGGTTCATCACATAGTCCCCCTCTAGAAATCTGGCATACGTACTAACGATCACCCTCTGATCTCTAGGACTATAAAACAAACCACCCTTCGTTCCCCTAGGATAGCCAATAAACATGTGCACTTATGTACGAGGTTCCAACTTACGATCACCTTCACCGAGTATATGTCTTAGACTAGGCTTTCGCCACCCACAACTCAGGAGTAGAAGGCACTAATTTAGATGGAACCAAGTTCGTAATGTACACCGCCAGATCTAGAGCATATCCCCGTAACGAACTGCAAGTCGTAATAACTCATCATCGATCTAACCATCTCCATAAGAGTCCTATTCCTTCGCTCCGCTACACCATTCTGCTGGGGTGTGCCAGGTGCAGACAATTGGGATTGAATCCCAGCCTCTGATAAGTAATTCCTAAACTCTTCCAAGAGGTATTCACCACTACGATCAGATCGTAGTGTCATCTTAAATAATTGTCTATGAAAAAGATGAAATATTCAAAACTACCTCTTGCCTGGATAGACATAGGACCATACGAATCAGAATGAACCAATTCCAACACATCTTTGGATCTATACCCCTTGGCCTTGAAAGGCCTCTTGGTCATCTTACCCTCCAAGCAAGATTTGCAGGTTGGGAGATCCTCCACCACTAATGAACCCAAAGGTCCATCATCAATCAACCTTTGAATTCTGCTTAGGTTAATATGACCAAGCCTAAGATCCCAAAGATATGTTTGGTTCATCTTCGAAGGTTCTTTTCTCTTATCGGAATTAGAAGATGTGTTGTAAACTTCAATTTGCATCGTGGGAGCTTGTGGTTCAAGTTATAAATTTCCTATCTATGTACCTGAATAGATAATGTCCCTATTCCTTTTATAACAAATCTGTCATTAAAAGGAATAGATTATCCATCCATAATTTAGAAACCGAAAGCAATTCTTTCTAAATAAAGGTACATAAAGAAAATTCTTAAGAACCTAAAACTTTATTTTTCTCAAAAGATACATAAAACATCTCCCACTGCAATAGCCGCCATCTTCATGGCATTGCCCAAGTAAATGGTAATATCCCCTTTAGCTAGTCGTCGGGTTTCCTGGAACCCCTGCAAAGTGTTGCAAACATGATTAGTGGCTCTCGTATCTACACACCAGGTGCCGGTAGATAATGTCTCTAACCATGTTTCAACGACTGGACCAAAGGACATACATTTGTTCTTGCTTCGGATTGGGATAATCCTTCTTCTTATGTCCAGTCTGCTTGCAAGTGAAGTACTTGCCATTCGGCTTCTTCACTCCTCCCTGAGATCCTCCCACCACCTTTGCTCCACCTTGTTTCTCCTTCCTCTTGCCTTTCGGCTTAGAAGTAGAAACCTTTTTGAGCAACCATGGCTTGAGGACACTCTTTGAAGAGTGCATACTTGTACTTCTTAGCAGATAAGACATTATCTAGATTCTTTTCCAATCAACATTATTTGGGTACAGTAAGTTTATTTTCTTTAGTATCATAGTAAGTGGACTGAAAGTCATTTTTGAAAATCCTAAGAATCACATTGATCAAAATATTAGATTTCAAATATTATTGATTCCTCAAAACAATAAAATTCTGAAATCAACCAACACCTCAAAATACCGAGAATATCACATGCCACGATAGTGTGGACGTATATGAATTCTACATTTGTAAGAGGAGGTTTTACCCATTAATTTTATTATCTTGTCAACCTTATTTTTTGACAAATAAAATTAATAGTTGGTTCCTTTTTGGCCCTACAAATAAAAGCAGTGACTCCGATGAGGAGGATACTTTTTATTTGCATCTAAGTGTGCACCATTACACGATACTAAGGGAATTATCTCGGATTATGTGCCTTACCGATGTGGAAGTACACATGCTCCTAAACAATTTCCTATAACCATTATTTGACCTAGTGATCCGCAAACAAACTCATCCGATGGGGAGGAAGGCACTTAGAGCCAACACGCAAGTTTATTGCATCACACGTCAAATTGTAATGGAGGCCGCGGGAATTAATTAAAATATCCCTCTCCCACTTAGTAAATTGAAAATGAGGAATTTTCAAGCACACACAACATGCATATAAAACAAATCAACAATAAATATGGAAAAAACAGAATTTTTTTCCAACTATTATGGCTTTGTTCTCCAATATGCGTCCCGTCGTGTCGCCACCTCGTCCGCTCCTCCTACGCCATGTACGAGCCATCCGGAGATCCGAGCCGAGATATATCATTTTAATTTACATCCATCTATCCTATACTCCACGAAGGAGTGTACCAATACTCTAGATCGAAAGTAAACTAAAATGAGCGGCTAAACAATGTCGTATTTAATTACAAAAATTAAATACTAATCTAGCCTCGTCAACCCCGAGGATTCAAATAATAAATATTTACACACATACAATCACATACACACATATGGCCATAATAGTCGGATCTTACGCCTGCAACCAAAGAGTTAAACTACGCATATCCTACTATTATCCGGCACACATAATATATGAAAAAGTGCATAAAAATTAACCGAATCCTAAACACACAAAACCAGAAACCGTGGCTCTGATACCAATTGTTGGCAATGTGCTATTCCTCGGAGGCTCATTGGCTCCCATATCCCCGGATTAATATTTTTAACAAATGAAAACTAATCCGGATGGGATGAGTTTCCTAAGAACAACCAATTTGTCATCGTGCTAACGACTTGAGCGATCGCTTGAACAAACTAGTTGTTCAAGCAACACAACTCTTCTAGTCGGTTAGCCACAGAAGAGACGACGGACGGATCGTCGGTTTTTGTGTTTATCTTCGGGGTCCATGATTATACAAATACATACAAATGTAAACTAGTATATTCAACACATACATAAAGTAAGAATCCACACAAAACATGCATATAATTGTAAAGCAATTATAAACATAATACAAAAGAACATTAATCAAAATAAACAAGATTATACCTCTTGTTATACCTCTTGATCTTCTATTGTATGTCCTCCCTCCTTTTGGACGTCGTGTGGGCGACGATCTACCAAAAGGTGAAGCCTCCTAGATCACTAATCTTCCTTTCCTTGTTCACTAGGAACAAAGGAAGATCCTAAAACAAAACTCATCTTCCTTTCTAGAACCGGCCACCAAGTCAATAAACTCGATGTTGCCGCCGGCCAAGGAAGATATAATGGAGTATGGAAACCAACCAAAAGAGAAACACCAAGGGTATGGGCGCCGGCCAACACTTGGAGAAAGGAAAGGAAAACAATCCTCCTCCTTGTTGTCGCCCAAACCCTAGACAAAGCTCTCCTAATTTCTAGCCAAGGATGAAGGGAAGGAGAATAGGTTGAGCTCCGGCCAAGGTAGAGGGAACAAGGATAGCGGCTGGCCAACACTTTGAAGGAAGAAGAAAAGGATCTTCATCTTCTTGTTGCCGCCCACCTTAATCCCAAAACCCTAACCCTACCCGGCCAACCCCAATCCTATCCCAACTAGGACTTGATTGCCGCCCAAGGGAAGCTATCCTAATGAAATTAACCTATGCCATAGAAGGAAGGGAGAAGCTTGGGCGTCGGCCAAACCAAGGAGGAAAGAGGTGAAAAAGGGTTGTCGGCCATCATTGGGAAGAAGAAGAAAAAGCTTGTTCTTCTTGTTGCTGCCCAACACAATGAACCAAACCCTAACCCTAGACTCCTCCTATTTCTTGCCGCCCATGCAACCTTGTCTCAATTAGGTTTTTTTATTATATTTGCCGCCCAAGCCTAAGACCATATATATAGAGTTAGGTTTAGGCCTTGGTTTAATCTCCTCCATTTGTTCTAGAGATTTAATCTCAACCGTCGGATCTAGAGATTTAATCTCAACCGTCGGATCTAGAGATTTAATCTCAACCATCGGTTCTAGGGTTTTAATCCCAACCATCGGATCTACAGATTTAATCTCCACCGTCGGTTCTAGGGTTTTAATCCCAACCGTCGGATCTAGAGATTTAATCTCCACCGTCGGTTCTAGGGATTTAATCCCAACCGTCGGATCTACAGATTTGTTTTCCATCATTTGATCTAGACTTCATGAGGTGTAAATAGGCTACAATAGGGACCATGAGGAGGAGTTGGATCTTGGCCACTTGATGGATCGGAACCACACAAACTTGATCCATCAATGATGTTCCATTCCACTAGAGGATCATCATTGAATTACCTCACCAACCCCCATAAATTAATATGGGCTCCATATATTATTTGTACATCCATCTCTCCGTGTTTAAGATATCGAATGCCCGTCAATTAATTGATTTACTTACCATCAATTAATTAAAATCTAACTCCTCGAGTAGTACCACTCAACCTTATCATCATGTTGACTAAGTCAACCTGCAGGGTTTACATGATGAACCTTATGAGCTCCTCAAGGGGACATCATCAACCTAATATATAGGACACGGTTTCCTCCTATATTCAACGACACACCATGTAAATAATATCATTTCCCAACTTACCAAGCATATTGATTTAATCCATCTAAATCTCACCCTTTGGTAAATCAAAGAAATAAATACTAAGTACATGTGCCCATTATTATATCAGGATTAAGAGCATGTACAACATAATATCCGAGGTCCGATTCAATTATGTAGTTAGCAATAAATTGAATCACCTCTATGTCGGTTCTGCTCAATACACCTAAGTGTACTAGTGTAACTCTATGTTCAAGATAAAACAATACCAAGCTACACTACAACCATGCCAATGGTTTATCCAAAACCATCTTGGTTGTGAGCCTCTACTTATATTCTACAAGGGACTGATAACATGATCTTCTGTGCCACACCAAGCACCATGTTATCTACAATGTAAAATATTAGACAATTTTGCATAACTATAAAAATATGCAAACAATGATCATGTGATTCTTATTTCAAAATAAAGATGTTCATACAAAAGAGCTAGGCTTTCAGTATACATCCCAATAGTGAGTACCTCTTGGGAGAGTTTAGGAACTACTTATCAAAGGCTGGGATTCAATCCCAATTGACTGCACCTGGCACACCCCAACAGAATGGTGTAGCAGTGCGAAGGAATAGAACTCTTATGGAGATGGTTAGATCGATGATGAGTTATTCTGAGTTGCCAGATTTGTTCTGGGGATATGCTCTAGATACGGCGGTGTACATTCTGAACTTGGTTCCATCTAAATCAGTGCCTTCTACTCCCACAGAGTTGTGGATTGGACGAAAGCCTAGTTTAAGACATATTCGGATATGGGGGAGTCCAACAGATGTGCAGAAGGCAGATGCTGGTAAGTTGGAACCTCGTACAGAAGTACGCATGTTCGTTGGCTATCCTAGAGGAACGAAAGGTGGTTTGTTTTATAGTCCTAGAGATCAGAGGGTGATTGTTAGCACCAATGCCAGATTTCTAAAGGAAGACTATGTGATGAGCCACAAGCCCAAGAGTAAAATTGTTCTGGAGGAATTAAAAGGGGAAGTCACTTCTTCAGTACCAACGGTACAAGAGGATATACCACAAGTTACTGCACCGCGTGTCACAGAGGATACACAGGAGATACCTCATCGTAGTGGGAGGATTGTTAGATAGCCTGATAGATTCATGTTCTTGGGAGAATCTTCTGATTTAGTCCCTGGCGAACATCAACCTGATCCCTGGACATATGATGAGGCAATCCAAGATAAAGATGCAGCATCTTGGCAAAATGTGATGAATATTGAGATTGAATCTATGGATTCTAATCAGGTATGGGAGCTAGTAGAACCACCCGATGGTGTAAAAACCATTGGATGCAAGTGGATCTACAAAAGAAAGAGAGGAATAGATGGGAAGGTTGAGACCTTCAAAGCGAGGCTTGTTGCGAGGGGGTATACTCAGAAAGAGGGTATCGATTTTGAGGAGACCTTTTTGCCGGTAGCCATGCTTTAGTCTATCTGGATTCTCTTATGCAGAGCAGCTCATATGGATTATGAGGTGTGGCAGATGGATGTCGAGACAACTTTCCTTAATGGAAGTCTTGAGGAAAACATCTATATGAAGCAACCAGAGGGATTCATTGCGAAGGGCAAAGAGCATCTTGTATGTAAGCTTAATCGATCCATTTATGGATTGAAGCAAACTTCGAGGTCTTGGAACATCCTCTTTGATGAGGTAATCCAGTCTTATGGATTTATTCAAATTTCCGGATGAGTCTTGTGTATACAAGAGATGTGACGGAAACGTAGTGGTATTTCTTATACTTTACGTAGATGACATTTTATTGATTGGCAATAATATCAAGGTGTTATCGGACGTAAGGGTATGGTTGTCCAAACAGTTTGATATGAAGGACTTGGGAGAAGTGGAACACATCCTTGGGATCAAGGTTATAAGAGATCACAGGAAAAGGATGTTGTGCTTATCCCAAGCTTCATACATAGACACGATTATGGATCGTTTTAGCATGCAGAACTCCAAGAAGGGTTTTCTACCTTTCAGGCATGGAGTTCCTTTATCTAAGGAGATGTGTCCTAAAATATCTGAGGAGATAGAGGAGATAAAGGCGGTTCCTTATGCTTTGGCGGTAGGAAGCCTCATGTATGCGATGCTATGTACGAGACCAGATATCTGCAATGTCGTGGGCTTGGTCAGCATATATCAGAGTAATCCAGGACAGGGACATTGGACTACGGTAAAGCATATATTGAAGTACCTCAGAAGGACTAGGGATTATATGCTAGTTTACTAGGCAGACCAATTACTCCCTGTGGGTTACACGGATTCCGACTTCCAATCTGATAGGGATAACAGAAAGTCTACCTCAGGTTTTGTGTTTACATTGGGAGGTGGAGCCTGTTAGTAATATATGAGAGATGTCCTAAGGCAATCGCCATATGTATGAACCATTTATATGATAAATGAAGATTCACTATTTGAGTATACATGTTTAATGTATTTGATTGGATCTTAAACTCATTTACTGAATGTCCACGATACGATTCACAGCATGAGAGAATTTGTGATTGGATCACAACTAGTGAGTATCTCTACATGTGTAATTGTAATGTATCGGAATTATCCCTAGTTGATGAATTGATGGATTTGGACACCATCAATTCTGTCGAGACTAGCACGAGGTATACTTCTTGGTGTATCCAAGCAGCTGATTCTCACTGGCTGGAGACGTTGTGATGTCCGGAGTTAATCGTGGATGCTAGTTATGGTAACTAGTTCATTGGAGTGACCAGCCGTAAGACTTCATATGGTTCTCTGCATATATAGATATGTCAATGAAGTTCTTCGTGGCTTAAGTGCGATGTTCCTTTGACTTGCGGTATTCAAGTCATCTTGATCATGGAGACTTATGCTTTGACATCTTAAGCAAACATCTCCGAGGAGATGTGGACCCGGGATGATTGGGTATAAGTCGAAGTGATCGAAGGTGTTTGAATAGCCTATAAAGGATTCACCACTCCTTGCGAGGAGATGTATACCCATGGCCTCTCGTCGGATTGTTACTAAAGTCTTTGGCCAAAGCATTACATGTTTAGAGTAAGGTACTCTTCGATACATGTGGAGTAACTAGAATCCGTAGGACGAGGAAATGATACTTGGGCTAGGTGTGACGTAGTCGACCTAGTGAGGGTGACACAATAGACCATGTCACGAACCAAGTGGGTATAAGATGAGTGAAGGGAATGGGGCACGATTCATTCGAGCTCTTTGAAGGGTTTGAGAAATAGTTACGGATCAGCAGTTGATCTTTCGGTTAATTGGGGATCATGATGTACTACTAGGTGCCACTCATGATCGTTCTATAATTAATGGTTAATTATAGACGGCCAACATAAGCCGAGAACCTATTTGGTCACACGCACAACGAGTGTAATCCAAAGGATTTAAAACGAGCTTGAGAATGGGATTCTCGGGCCAGAGAAACTATGTTTGGTTGGACCAAACATAAGCGAGCATGAAATTGTTTTGATCGCAATGGAGGCGTGGATGGGCCGTGTCTTATGAAGACATAATGGATGGACCAAAATGGTTTGGTTCTAATCCAATGGATGAGAATAAACCAAAGGGTTTGGTTTATATTAAGCGAATGAACCAAAGGTTGGTTCGGTTCGTTTTAACTTAAAATAAACCATCATGGTTTGGTTTATTTTAACTTATCCTAATGGAGCGGGTTAACGGGCTTTATGGATATGATCCATTAACCATTAAGAAAATTAGTTCTCTATAAAAGAGGGCTTAAGGGATTAAGCCTAATCTAATCCAAAGCCCCCCTTGAGTTGCCGCCCACCTTGTTGGTTGTTCGGCGCCCAACCTGCTGCCGCCCAGCTTTGTGCCGCCGTCCAAGACCCTTATGCGTCAAGCTGTGAACCTCCGGCGACCCTCCGGTGATCTCCTATAGGTTCGGCATCAAGGTGAGCTTTTTCTCTCCTTGTTTTGGCCGGCGCCTACTCCTCCACCAAGCTGTCCAGTTTTCTGGACAGCTTCTTCTCCTCTCGTCGGAGCGTCGTTTGGACGACGGTTAGTGCTCCGACAGCGGCTAACTTTGATCTCGGGATTTGATCTCCGGTAATCCTCTGAGTGGAGGCGAAGGATTCGTCAAACGGTTGACGAATACCTCTCCGGAGAAGCGAGTTTTGAGAACTCGTTTTGGATCCGAATTTGGATTCGGATCGTGATCATCTCTCGATCACGTCGTCTTCAACACGAGGCTAGTAACCCGTACGAAGACGAAGCTCGTGACTTAGCGAAGTCATCACGAGGAGCTCGGCGTGGATACGGATAGAGACGATTCTTACGAGTATCGTTCCGGTTGATGCCGTTCCCGCTACACGTCATACGGAAGGTATAACGTAGTTTAATTTCCTTTTATTGCAAATTTTAATTTACGGTTATGTCTACACTTGTTGTAATAGCATGCGTGTGTTGTGTGTGTTGTAATAAATATAGATTTATTATTTTTATTGCTTCATTTGTGCTCATGTTTACGAAACATGATCGAACACACACCTTGTGATCTTAGGAAACCTTGATTAGTATCGAGGCCAGGTTGTGTTTGACATAATCGTAAAATAGTTTTGCGATAGTCATAATGTATTTCTGGAAGTTTTCTAAATTTTGGAAATTTAGAAGTATTTATGGAAATTATTCAATTTTGGAAAGTCTAGAAGTATTTATGGAAATCTTCCACTTTTGGAAAGTTGGAAGTATTTATGGAAATTTATATTTTCCATAAATAAAATATTTGATTAGATTCTGGAAATTTGTTTCCTAATTTAATCATGATTTGATTTGGGAAATCAAATCTTAAAATATTTAATTTCCATAAGTAGTTTTAAAGATTTAGAAATTGGTTTCCTAAATAGATTTTCCTTAATCAAATAATTCCATGAATAAAATATGTGATTAGATTTGGAAATTTGTTTCCTAATTTAATTATGATTTGATTTGGAGAATCAAATCTTAAACATATTTTATTTCCATAAATAGTTATGACATATAAGGAAATTATATACATGACATAATTGTATGTCATGTAATTGCATTAGATGCATAACATTATGCCATGCGTGTCGTGACATGTAGATGTATGCCATGTATGCCATGCCATGTAGATAATAGTTATTTGCATGCAAAGAGGATGAGACATAAAAACCCTTAATCAATATTAAAGCCTACACCTTCCATTAATATGGTTAGAACCAGAGTTATATTTCTTGTTTGGGTTGTTGGACTCTCTCCAAGCCCGGCTCGAACCTGAATATGTTCAAACCATGGAATAGTTTAATACTAATATGGTAAGAGTCAGAGGTCAATCGTTAGCTTTGGTTGTTGGACTCTCTCCAAGCTGGGCTAATTGGTTGAATGCGCTCTAACCATATTAAAACTATGTCCCGATTAATGGGTTGGCTTTAACCTGGAGCATCGGCTTGTTGGACTCTCTCCAAGGTCGATGTAAAGGGAGGTGAAGTTGGGTGCTATGCATATGATGCATACTTGTTAATGTGTTAACAACCCGATGTATGTGTGAACATTCAATTAGTTGATAGCACATTGTGATAGTTGCATATACGTGATATGCAATCGGTATAGTTGATACCTACCGTCGTAGTTATGAATGGCTTGTTGGACTCTCTCCAAGGTTGTTCATAACTATGATGGATATCAGCCCATTCGGAGATGGACCTACGATCTCCCGAAGTGATTTTGGGGTTTTTGAAATTCGAAAAATGAATGGGATTTATAAATGTATATTGATGCATTTTAAAATCATCTTTCTCATATATGCTCGTTTTGTATTTCTAAGTTAATATATTGATCATGATGTGTTTGAATTTGCGTTCCATTTTGGATTCAAATAAATTGACTGGGCCGAACTTCTTGGACTAGCTTAGAAACTTGAGAATTGTTCTCAAGATGAAAAGTTTGTGTATGTCCTCGAAGCGCCTCTTCCCGCCCGTCCTAATGACGATGCAACTTTCGACCAATTGTTGGCCTATCAGAAACATGTGAGTGATTCTGAACAAATGAGTTGCATCATGCTAGCCGCGATGGAACCCAAGCTACGAAAGCAGCATGAGCATATGGATGCTCATATCGTAGTCCTTCATCTCTGTGAGTTGGTTGATGAGCAAGTGAGATTGAAGGTTCAAGTCTCAAGCTCCTCTTCACCTCTCGAGATGCAAGGAGGTTCATCTGTAGTCTTGCTCAACATCTTTGAAGGCTGTGGAGCCTTACGAGAAGCATGAGTAGGGGCAGTCTTTGTTAGTTGATTCCTCGAAGAAAGGTTCTAAGAGGGAGTCAAAGGAACAACAGAAGGGGAAGAAGAAAAAGGCTAAAAAGGCAGAACCAGCTCAAAAGGGCACTTGCCATCATTATGGCAAGTAGGGCCATTTGCGAAGAAAGTGCAAGATTTATCTTGAGTCCGTGAAGAAGGATAAGGCACCGGATGCCTCATCTTCTTCAGAAATCTTCTTTATTGATTGTCGTTCTATTTCCTCAGACACTTGGGTATTTGATACTGGGTGTGGCTCACATATATGTAATGACATACATGGGCTAAGGAATAGAAGAAGACTCGTCAAGGGAGAGTCAAATTTGCGTGTTGGGAATGGAGCAAAGGTTCTTTGCGATCGCCATTGGAACGCATTTGTTGAAACTCCCTACAGGACTTGTCTTAGAACTGGACAATTGCTTTTATATTCCTTCGTTGATAAAGAACATCATTTCTATTTCTTGTTTAAATAGAAATGGGTACCATTTGACTTTTAGTAACAATTGTTGTTACATAACTTTAAATGGAGTTCTTTATGGGACTGGAACTTTAAGCAATGGTTTTTATACGTTGGACGTATCCAGTGACATTTGCAATATCGAAGCGAGCAACAAGTGTGCTCGAAAGGATAATCAAATAGACTCCCATATGTGGCATTGTCGTCTTGGCCATATAAGCAAGAAACGCATGTCCGAATTACACCGATGTGGAATTCTGGAATCGTTTGAATTGGATTCATACGATACATGCGAATCATGCTTAAAAGGCAAGATGACTAAGTTACCTTTTACTGGAAAAGGTGAACGAGTGGGAGAGTTACTAGGTTTAGTACATACTGATGTATGTGGACCTATGTCAACTCAAGCATTAGGAGGCTATAGCTACTTCATTACCTTCACCGATGATCACTCACGGTTTGGGTATGTGTTCTTGATGAAACACAAGTCTGAAGCCTTTGAAAGGTTCAAGGAATTCAGAAATGAAGTAGAGAAACAACATGACAAGAGTATTAAAATACTTCGATCGGATCGAGGAGGTGAATACTTAAGTCAAGAGTTTCTTGATTATCTAAGAGACAATGGTATATTGTCTCAATGGACTCCGCCCTATACACCACTGACATAATGGTGTATCCGAGGCGTCAGAACCTTGTTGGACATGGTCGTCAATGATGAATCATGCAACTCTTCCCAAGTCCTTTTGGGGTTATGCACTTGACAAATTTGCTTGTTAAGCATGTATGCCTACTAGTAGTCTCAACTACTCCATATGAGATATGGAATAGTAAGAAACCTCATGTATCTTACTTGAAGATATGGGGTTGACCTTATGTGAAGCCAATTTATGTCGGACAAATTGGATGCTAAGTCTGATAAATGTCTATTTATTGGATACCCTAAGGAAACTAGGGGTTACCAATTCTATCATCCTATGGAACAAAAGGTGTTTGTTTCAAGGCATGCTGTGTTTCTAGAGAAAGAGTTTCTCTTGCAAGAAAACAGTGGGAGTGTCGTCGAGCTTGAGGAGGCTCGAGAGACTCAAATAGACATTGATGAGATACGGTGAGTGAAGCTAAGACAACTCATAGTGATGAGCAATCGGAGGTCTATTGTAACACCACATCTTCGTAGATCCGGTAGAACACGCAATATTCACGAGAGATATGGATTTCTCGTAAGTGAATCGAGCACGTGTTACTCATTGATGATGAGAGCCTACAGTTATGAAGAAGTCTGACAAGTTCAGAAAGGGATAAGTGGCTTGGTGCCATGAAGTCGGAAATGGATTCCATGTATGAAAACCAAGTTTGGAACTTGGTTGACCCACCTGAAGGGATAAAGCCTATAGGGTGCAAGTGGGTTTTCAAGAAGAAAACCGACATGGATGGTAATGTGATTACCTATAAGGCTAGATTGATGGCGAAAGGATATCGTCAAAAACAAGGTGTTGATTATGACGAAACTTATTCGCCTGTAGCTATGCTTAAATCCATTCGGATGCTCCTGGCCATAGCGGCTCATTATGATTATGAGATATGGCAGATGGATGTGAAAACAGCTTTCCTTAATGGAAACCTGCTCGACGACGTGTATATGATACAGCCTGAGGGTTTCACATCGGTTGATAAAACCAAGGTATGCAAATTGTGACGGTCCATTTATGGATTGAAGCAAGCATCCAGGAGCTGGAATATCCATTTTGATGAGACAATCAAAAGGTTTGATTTCTCACAAAATCCAGACGAACCTTGTGTCTACAAGAAGGTTAGTGGGAGTGCAGTCGTGTTCCTAGTATTGTATGTCGATGACATACTACCTATAGGAAACGATGTTTCAATCTTACAGTCAGTGAAGATTTGGTTATCCAAGACATTCTCTATGAAAGACCTGGGAGAAGCAACCTACATCCTCGGGATTAAGATCTATAGAGATAGATCGAAACGATTGCTTGGTCTTTCGCAGTCTACATATATAGACCAAGTGCTAAAGAGGTTTAGCATGTCGGAATCCAAGAAAGGTTTCTTACCCATCAGGCATGGGGTACACCTTTCGAAGTCTATGTGTGTCGCGCCGCGAGAAGGATTTGCATGAGTAAGATTCCTATGCATCCACAATAGGATCTATCATGTATGCTATGTTATGTACAAGGCCCGATGTATCGTATGCTCACGAGTGTCACGGCGGATACGATCGATCCGATCGGAATGGATCATTAGGTGGTATTAAGGCGATCCTTAAGTGCTTGAGAAGAACTAAGGATGCGTTCCTAATATATGGAGAAGGGTACATGATGATACGTGGGTATACGGATGCGACTCATGAACAAGGATGATTCCATGTCTCGATGCAGGTATGTATTCACCTAAAATGGGCGCAATAAGTTGGAAAGGTTCCAAACTTGACACTATAGCGGATTACGCCACTAAGGCGAGAATACGTTGCGACTTTAGGCGGCAAGGAAGCGGTTTGGATCAATAAGTTCATCTATGAACTTGATGTGGTCTCATCAACGATCCAAACATGTGCTTCACCGCTATCATCTTATCAGAGAGATCATCAGTAGGAAGCGAAATACAAATCGAGAAAATTCCCCTTTGAAAGGAACTTAGCGGATCCTTTGACTAAAGCATTACCTCAAAGTAAGTTTGAGGGTCATGTTAGAGCTTATGGTATTGGATCGTAGCGATTGGCATTAGGCCAAGTGGGAGTCTGTTAGTAATATATGAGAGATGTCCTAAGGCAATCTGCTTATGTATGAACCATTTATATGATAAATGAAGATTCACTATTTGAGTATACATGTTTTATGTATTTGATTGGATCTTAAACTCATTTACTGAATGTCCACGATACGATTCACAGCATGAGAGAATTTGTGATTGGATCACAACTAGTGAGTATCTCTATATGTGTAATTGTGATGTATCGGAATTATCCCTAGTTGATGAATTGATGGATTTGGACACCATCAATTCTGTCGAGACTAGCACGAGGTATACTCCTTGGTGTATCCAAGCGGTGATTCTCCTTTAGGAGGCGTTGTGATGTCGGAGTTAATCGTGGATGCTAGTTATGGTAACTAGTTCATTGGAGTGACCAGCCGTAAGACTTCATATGGTTCTCTGCATATATAGATATGTCAATGAAGTTCTTACTGTGGCTTAAGTGCGATGTTCCTTAGACTTGCGGTATTCAAGTCATCTTGATCATGGAGACTTATGCTTTGACATCTTAAGCAAACATCTCTAAGGAGATGTGGACCCGGGATGATTGGGTATAAGTCGAAGTGATCGAAGGTGTTTGAATAGCTTATAAAGGATTCACCACTCCTTGCGAGGAGATGTATACCCATGGCCTCTCGTCGGATTGTTACTAAAGTCTTTGGCCAAAGCATTACATGTTTAGAGTAAAGTACTCTTCGATACATGTGGAGTAACTAGAATCCGTAGGATGAGGAAATGATACTTGGGCTAGGTGTGACGTAGTCAGCCTAGTGGGGACTGACACAATAGACCATGTCCTAAACCAAGTGGGTATAAGATGAGTGAAGGGAATGGGGCACGATTCATTCGAGCTACTGAAGGGTTTCAGAAATAGTTCTGGATCAACCGTTGATCTTTTCGGTTAATTGGGGATCATGATGTACTACTAGGTGCCACTCATGATCGTTCTATAATTAATGGTTAATTATAGACGGCCAACAAAAACCGAGAACCTATTTGGTCACACGCACAACGAGTGTAATCCAAAGGATTTAAAACGAGCTTGAGAATGGGATTCTCAGACCGAGAGAAACTATGTTTGGTTGGACCAAACATAAAGCGAGCATGAAATTGTTTGATGCAATGGAAGCGTGGATGGGCCGTGTCTTATGAAGACATAATGGATGGACCAAAATGGTTTGGTTCTAATCCAATGGATGAGAATAAACCAAAGGGTTTGGTTTATATTAAACGAATGAACCAAAGGTTGGTTCGGTTCGTTTTAACTTAAAATAAACCATCATGGTTTGGTTTATTTTAACTTATCTTAATGGAGCGGGTTAACGGGCTTTATGGATATGATCCATTAACCATTAAGAGAATTAGTTCTCTATAAAAGTGGGCTTAAGGGATTGTTAAACCCTAACTAATCCAAAACCCTAGCCTCTTAGAGTTGCCGCCCACCCCAATTGTTGGAGTTTTCGGCGCCAACCCTAAAGTCCGCCAGTGCCACCTTCCAAGACCCTTGCGCGTCCAAGCTCCAGCCGGTGAACCTCCGGTGACCCTCCGGTGATCTCCTATAGGTTCGGCATCAAGGTGAGCTTTTTCTCTCCTTGTTTAGGCCGGCGCCTACTCCTCCACCAAGCTGTCCAGTTTTCTGGACAGCTTCTCCTCTCGTCGGGCGTCATTTGGGCGACGGTTAGTGCTCCGACAGCGGCTAACTTATCGGGATTTGATCTCCGGTAATCCTCTGAGGTGGAGGGCGAAGGTTTCGTCAAGCGGTTGTGAATACCTCTCGGAGAAATGAGTTTTGAGAACTCGTTTTAGGATCCGAATTTGGATTCGGATCGTGATCATCTCTCGATCACGTCGTCTTCAACACGAGGCTAGTAACCCGTACGAAGACGAAGCTCGTGACTTAGCGAAGTCATCCCGAGGAGCTCTGCGTGGATACGGATAGAGACGATTCTTACGAGGATCGTTCCGGTTGATGCCGTTCCCGCTACACGTCATACGGAAGGTATAACGTAGTTTAATTTCCTTTTATTGCAAATTTTAATTTACGGTTATGTCTACACTTGTTGTAATAGCATGCGTGTGTTGTGTGTGTTGTAATAAATATAGATTTATTAATTTTAATTGCTTCCGCTGTGCTCATGTTTACGAAACATGATCGAACACACACACGCCGCGGTGCCGGAAACCCAACAGAGCCATTGTATGGAGGAGTGTCAAGCAAGAATGCGTGGCAGACTCCACCATGAAAGCTGAGTATGTGGCAGCCTCTGAGGCGGCCAAAGAAGATGTGTGCCTCAGGAACATTATGATGGACTTGGATGTGATTCCTGGTTTGCCCAGAACTATCACAATTTATTGTGATAATAGTGGTGCAGTTGCAAACTCGAAAGAACCAAGAGCCCATAAGGCTAGTAAACACATAGATCGCAAGTACCACCTGATACTAGAAATCGTTAAGAGAGGAGAAGTTGTTGTGGCCAAGATTGCATCGGAGGATAACCTGGAAGATCATTTCACTAAGGCCCTTCCGGCGAGAGCTTTTGATAGGCATGTGGAGAGAATGGGGATCATATGTATGGCAATTTGAGGACGGCATAGTCTTTTATTATAAGTGGGAGATTGTTGGGATGTATACTGAAAAGTCTATATTTTGTATGAACATCTTTATTTTGAAATAAAAATAACATAATCATTGTTTGCATATTATTATGGTTATGCATATTGTCTAATACATTACATTGTAGATAACATGGTGTGTTATGTCACACGGGAGACCATGTTATCGGCTCCTTGTAAAGTATAAGTAAAGGCTCACAATCGAGATGTCTTTGGACAAACCATCGGAATTGTTGTAGTGTGATTTGGTATTGGTTTGTCTTGACAATAGAATCACACTAGTGCACTTTGTGTGTATTGAGCAGGACTGACTTAGAGGTGATTTGATTTATTGTTGACTATATAATCGAATCGGTCCTCAGATATTATTTTGTACATGCTCTTAATCCCGATATAATAATGGGCACATATACTTAGTATTCATCTCTTTGATTTACCAATGGGCTAGGTTTATAGATTAAATTGATAGGCTCGGTAAGTTGGGAGATGATATTATTTATATGGTGTGTCGTTGATTATAGGAGGAAACCGTGTCCTATATATTAGGATGATGATGTCCCCTTGAGGAGCTCATAAGGTTCATCATGTAAACCCTGCAGGTGGACTTGGTCCAGCATGATGAAAAGGTTGAGTGGTACTACTCATGGAGATAGATGTTGATTAATTGATGGTTAGTAAATTAATTAATTGACAGACATTCGATATCTTTAACACGGGGAGAAAATGTACAAATAATATATGGAGCCCATATTAACTTATGGGTGTTGGTGAGGTAGATCAATGATAATTCTTTAGTGGATTGGATTATCATTAATGGATCGGACTTTATGTTGGCTTGATCCATGGGTGGCCAAGATCCAACTCCTCCTCATGGTCTCTAATGTAGCCTCTTAACACCTCATGAAGCTTAGATCCAATGGATAGAAACAAAACTCTAGATCCAAAGGTAGAGATTAAATCTCTAGATCCGACGGTTGAGATTAAAAGTCTAGATCCGACGGTTGAGATTAAATCCCTAGAACCAATGGTGGAGATTAAAAGGAGGCTTATCCCTAACTCTATAAAAGGAGAACAAGGGGTTGGCGTGGAGAATTAATTGAGAGAAGCTAGGGTTTTTGGAGTTGGCGGCAAGATCTTGGAGCTAGGGTTTGGGCTTGGCGGCACCTAATAAGGAAAGTTTTTCCATGCCTTTTTCTTCTTCCTCAAGTTGTCGGCGCCCATTGAAGCCTTTCCATCTCTTGGCCGGCATCCAAAGTAGGTCCTCTCCTTCTCCTTGGCCGGTTGAACAAAGGCTTAGGGTCCTCCCTTGAAGCTTTTGGCCGGCAACCATTAATCTCCTCTTCCTTCTTGGCCGGCAGCAAGCTCCATCCTTGGAGGTTGTTGGTTGGTTGAAAGAAGTAAAAGAGCCTTGTTTCTATTCTTCCTCTTGCTCGGAATGAGCAAGGAAGGAAGATTGGTGATCTAGGAGCTCCAACTTTTGGTAGATCGTCGCCCACACGACGTCCTAAAGGAGGAAGGTCATACATTAGAAGATCGAGAGGTATATCGATTCTCTATTCTCTTTTGTAACATGTTTGTTTATGTTTTTCAATTATGAGCATGATATAATCTGTTTGTGGCTAAATAATACTTGGATCCTGAACATAAACATGAAAGCCGATGATCCGGACATCGTCTATTCTGTTGCTACTCGTAGAATAGAGGTTGGTCGCTTGAACAACAAGTTTGTTCAAGTGACCTCTCTAAACGAATAGCACAATGATGACTTGGTTGTTTGAGCAATCCCTTTTGTCTAGGATTAATTTTTTTTTAATCCAGGGACATCGATGGGATCTCCATGAACAAACAACCGAGGTGAAGTGGGAAGCGAAATTTCCCCTCGCGGATCAATAAAACCAAACCTTCATATAGTAGGGTCATTTTCAATGGGGATAGGTCAAAAGAAGTTTTTGCTTGTAGCCATTGACTATTTTACTAAGTGGGTAGAAGCTGAGCCTTTAGCTCATATTACTAAGCAGATGGTATTGAAATTTTTATGGAAAAACAATTTGTGTCATTTTGGTATTCCTAGGAGGTTGATATTTGATAATGGTCGACAGTTTCAGAGTAAGAAGTTAGCAAAATGGTGTCAAGACTTTAAAATTGAGCAAGTATTAACATCAGTGGATTATCACCAATGTAATGGACAAACTGAGGTAACCAATAGAGAATTAGTGCAAGGATTAAAGACTAAGTTGGAGCATGTAGGGGGTAGTTGGGGAGAAGAGTTACCTAGTATATTATGGTCTTTCCAAATCACTAGTAGGAGGGCTATAGGGTTTGATGGTGCAGAGAGCATCACTCCTTAATTTTGATGTATGAACCATAGTTAAAGTTAGGATTTACTTGTGTTATGATATGAGTGTTAAGTATGCAGGCTTAACAAGAAGTCCTAGTAGGTGATGTTGACAAGATACTAGGCAGATGTCTTGATAGATAAGGAGGATCTAACACCAAGCATGAAGTCTATATGGGTCGAGTGGACCGAACATTTTGCATGAAGATCGGTTGGGTCACGAGACCGACAATCGACAAAAAGTCTAGCTGGGTTAGGATGATCGGACAGCTGATGGAAGCCCTAGTTGGTTAGATCAGATGTCAAGAATGGTATGTCTGAAATGTATTCGGCAGGTAAGCCTCGAGTGGAGAGTTGAGGCCGAGTCCTCTATAGGGGACAAAGTTAGGCATCGATCCGACGGATAGTCCGCATGGGACTTAGAAGTCGAGATAGAGTAGTTTTACTACATCTATCATGTTTCATATTTTTTGCTTGTGCTAATCTAGTTTTGCAGGGATCAGTTGACTGAATGGATTCCGATCAGTTGAATCGGGTTCACCAATCGGTTTGGTAGGATTAGGTGGTGATCGATTGATGATCTAGAAGGACAGATGGAAAGATTTTCAGTCGACTAGAGAGACAAACTTCTCGATGCGGAGCCAAGTGACCTAGAGTCGACTGGGTGTATTTAGTCGACTAGAAGAATCAAAGTACCATATCGATGGGCTAATGTGGAGTCGACTAGAGGGAATTCAAGTCAATTGAAAAAGCTTTATAAAAGAAATGCATGACCAGCTCCGAATACAACTCATCTACTACGTCCAAGTGCCGCTACTATTTGTCTTTGTCCCCATGAGCTTCATCCCTTCACGAAGATGCATTTCTGACACTCCGTGCCTACTTCTCATTCTCCAAAAGTGTCGGTATAACTTAGCTCTTAATATTTGTATACATTTTTTCTTTTATATACTTAATTTCAAATAGAAGGTAGAGTGTTACCTGTCTCTCATTTTTGTAAAAAGTGAACCCCTCCGAAGTCGAGAGTTCTCGAGGGTATTATAGTGTTGACCATCGAGGTAGCTCTCGGAAGAGCTATGGGCCTTAGAGTCGCAACGCGGCTAGGGTTGTGAACCAAGTAAAAAGCTTGTCTCTTTATTTCATTTATTCCGCTGCATACTCGTATTTTAAAATAAGTTTTAAAAAATCTAAAAAAAAATTGTAACCACCAAGATTCACCCCCTCTCTTTGAGTAATTCAATGCTATAATTGGTATCAGAGCGAGTGTGCTTCGAATTTGGTGCAATCACCACCGAGAGCTTTAGGATTTTCATTCATTTTTTCATTAGAATAATTTTCATTAATGTTTGCATTAGAATAATTTTTCATTAATTATTGCATTAGAATATTTTTTTCAATAATTTTTCACTAATTTTTGCATTAGAATAATTTTTCATTAATTTTTGAATTAGAATAATTTTGTATTATTATTTATTTTTGTCTTAGAATAATTTTGCATTAATATTCATTTTTATCTTAGAAAAATTTTCCATTAATATTCATTTTTCTCTTATAAAAAATTTGCATTAAAATTCATTTTTGTCTTTAAAATAATTTTGCATTAATATTTATTATTATCTTAGAATAATCTTTGCTTTTCCATTAAAATAAATTTTTATTAGTGCTTTAATATAAATTTATTTTTTGCACAATATTGTTTAATTTAAATAACTCTAGGAATAATTCTAAATTTTAATTAATCTAAAATAAAATTTTAAAAATTTTATTTAGTAATGTTCCACTTAGAAGGGTATAACTCCATTCACCCTCCTCTCTTCAATGGAGAGGACTTTTACTATTGGAAGAGGTGAATAGAGTGCTACTTGAAAACCGATCTACATGTGTGGTTTTCGATTAGGAAAGGTTTCATCTCTCTGGTAGACGATTCCGACGATTTGTTAGAACTGGAGAAATGGACCACGGATGTTAGGAAACGAGATCAAGTCAATTACAAGGCCCTTAACACCTTGCAATACTGACTTTTTAAAGAATAGCTCAATAGTGTTTGTCCCTTCGAAAACTCTAAGGAATTATGGGACAAATTAATTGAATTGCATGAAGGCACTTGTTAAAAATGGAAAATAAAACAAAATATTAAATTTAATGGCTAAATTTTTGGAAAAATAATCTTGTGAATTATTTTGGGATTTTTAGAGAATTTTAGGAATTTTTATAGAATTTTTCTCGAATTAAATGGAGCTGTTAAGAGATTTTTATGGGGATAAAATAAATAGGCTTTGGTAGAACCTATTTATAGGTGTTAATAGGTGGCATTAACATAAAGTTTAAAATACCTAAACCTAAGTTTAGTTTCTCGATCACAATTTTTTTATCCATCCTCTCGGTTTCTCACGTGTCGCACCATGGTTTCTCCACATGACCCAAATCTTCCGCGATCCCCTTCTTCTCTGAACGATCTGCTTCTCGCCTCTCTCGCCCGACCCCTCTTTCTCCGCCGCAGCGCCCTCCCCCTTCCTCTGCTCGCGTCACGCACATTCGCCACCCTCTCTGCGGCATCCATCATCGCACCTAGCCTTTGCCCTGTACGTGACTCCGATGTACTGTTCCGGTAGGAGAACCAATTGGAGGGAGGGATACCGACCAAGCTTCCTTAGGCGTGGTCCGAGTGGGTGCTCGGTGGAGCCAAGGACCGGCAGCGGTGTCACTCAGATTGTGGGTGAGCTGCTCTGGCCAATTCTCGTCGGAGTTAGGTAAGCCGAATCTCTTCTTACCTTGGATGAGATCTAGGTGCTAGTTGTGGTTCTCCTTCATTCTAGCATGGGTGTATGGTTTGGGCAATGTGTTGGACCAGATTTCTCCGGTGAACAGGGAGAAAGGGCATGAGACTATCGGTGGAGTCTGAAGTGCTGGTAAGATTTCTATCCTCTTCCTAGTATCGGTAGATTGTTGTGGTCGTTGTGTTGGTTGTTGGGTG
Organism: Wurfbainia villosa; assembly: GCA_025175895.1. Taxonomy (NCBI): domain Eukaryota; kingdom Viridiplantae; phylum Streptophyta; class Magnoliopsida; order Zingiberales; family Zingiberaceae; genus Wurfbainia; species Wurfbainia villosa. Next base: position 49,745,758 of record CM045999.1, on the reverse strand, counting down.
TTTTGCTGGCTATTAAGTGGTAAAATGATGGTTGTGAGGTTTTGACTGGAGTGTTGAATGGCTGTGCATGGATGTGTGTGTGATGGGTTGGGTGTGAGTTAGTTCTTAGTGATCTATAGTTGGTTGTGTTGTTGATTTCGGTGTGATGTTGATCAGTTCTGTAAATATGTATGGCGGATTGATTAGTTTAATAGGATAATTAAATCAATCTAGTGGATCAGATACGAGGTCGAAGTAGGATTCGATTCGATCATTTGTTGTATGCTAGAACTTAATGGTAATTGTGTTTTATGCAGGTTTCGATCACAAGACAGGTCCACGGGCGTGAAGATTGCATTATTTCGAGCATTTTAGCAGGCGGGTACTTTGACCTATCTTTTAGATATTGTCATGTTGATATGCTTAGTTGGCTATAACTCACAGTAATTTTTATGCCTTATATGCTCTTGTATGTCACTGTGTCACACCTGATGCATGCATTTCTATTTTAGTCCATATTGTCTTGATACCTGCCATGCGTACTTATTTTGGGAGTTGTGACATGCACTTGATTAACTTTTAGATTTTCTTTCCCTGTATACATAGGTCATGGATATGTACTTATTTTTTGTGCATATTATTTGGAGATGTATTTTGGTTGGTGTTACATGCTTTAGTGTCATGCACCATCTTGCATGATTGCATCTTTAGTCGGGGTTCTCTTTAGTCGAGCCCGCAGCGCCACATGATCTGCAAACACAACCACTCATGGGTTAGTGGTACATCAGAAGGGTATGTGCAGTAGCTCTGTCTAGCTCTGCTGGTCCGCTCATGGGTAGCGGTGAGGCAGCGTGGTAGCGAGCAGGGATCCCTCGACTGGACTACGACACTAGGAGATTAGAGATTTGCTCCCCCACTCTGTTTGGGGTAGGAAGATAGGTGTACTCTGACAACATCCTCTCCACTCGGTCACTCAGGAGTAGAGATGACAGAGTACACAGTTGTCATAGCCCTACCCACTCGCCTTCACCATCGCATGTGAGGCGGCTGACTGGCGTCAGGGGTGACCATGTCATTTACATCGCATGCATATTGCATGGATGTCATTTGTTTGAGTTTGCAGCATTTTGGTTGTTTCCTTGGTTGTTTCATATGATTGACATGCATACAGGATACATTATGTATTTGGTCTAACAACCTTATTTCTTCTAGTATTGCTCATACTTCTATGTTAGGATAGGAGATTCAGGTATGTAGAGTCTTTCCGCATCTCTTCCTTGCATTTTTTCTATTATTGATTAGGAGATTGTACTGGCATGATTATCATTGTTAGATATATCTTACTATGCATGTCGACTTGATACCCACTGAGTTCGTTGAACTTACCCCGTTGCTTTACATCTATTTCAGGTTGACACCGTCAGGAGAGTCTAGCTTCCAATCCCCCTCATAGTAATGATTTTGTTTTTGGTCTTATGGTTTTGGTTTATTGACTAGAAGACATGTGTAGGACTTGTGTTTTGGTTATATACTCGTGGATGTTTTAGTGGTATTTGTTATGTCCTTATGGACTTTTATTCGAACTTTTATTCGATTTATTGTGGATGTGTATTCCTAGTCAGATGGCATAAGGGGTAAGTCTTGATGTTGTTGATTTTTTATTTACTTTAGTTGTTGGCTTGAGGCCCATAAATGATATGTATGTGTGGTTTATGTTCCGGTTATGTTGACCGATGTATAGTGGGTCTTGTGTGCCTTGCATTCAAGATTCGTATTGTCACCCTAACAGGGGAGATGCTGCCGGATTTTCGCCTGGCGGGAACTCCCTTGGGGCATGATAAATTATTTGGTATCAGAGTGCCTAGGTTTTCGAGTTCCTAAGGGTTTTTGGATTTTCGGAGTTCTCCACGTTTAATAAGTTTTTCCGAGTCAATCTTGGGATTTTCAGATTTGTACAGATTTTCGACGATTTTTATGTTTCAAAAATTTGAGGTATTATTGACAAAGTCGATTTGTGGACTTGGCGGTGACGGGACCTCTCCTGGCAGCAAATAGGTAAGATGATAAATTTTATATATTTTTACTTGTTGTAACATATGGTAATAATTTAACATATATGAGACGAGGTGGGCGTACTCCTACGCCGAGACGTGGTGCGGGGCGGCCACGGAAGAGGACATTGAGATCTCTGGCGACGGAGTTGCCAGAAAGATCTACTGAGCATGAGCATGTCGATCAGGGTCAGTTCCCACATTGTGCCACGGGTGTCGTGGGTCCTCAGTCTCCGACGATTCCTCCTCCAGAGGTACCCACTTCTACGGTATCCGATGTACCACCGGTGGTATCCACTCACCATCGCGAGATACCACTAAGAGTCCCCGGCCGCTACGCACTGTGCACCCCAACTAGTAGTGTGCACGCATCTGCGATACAAGCCCACGGTGGTGTCGGTCGACCCATACTCGAGATCGCCCTTGCTTATGCGGCGACACCATCTGATAGTTCCGCGACTCTGTGGCGCCCTATTCATTCTACTGATGTGACTGCGGCACGAGCTCGGATCCCCATTTTAGCCAAGTCGATGAAAAGCTGATTCACACTATTCTGCGGAGAGACTGATCCGAGCGTGGCTCAGACTTGGATCGAGACTATGGAGCGTACTTTTCTATATATGCTTTGCACCAAGTGGGAGAAGGCAGAGTTGGCGGCCTTCCATTTACGAGATGAGGCCGAGGTCTGGTGGGACACACAGAGCTCGATCATCGACGAGCAGTGATTACTTGGGTGAGATTCAAGGAGGAAATTGAGAGTCAATACTTCCCACAGTCATATCAGATGATGCACCGTCAGGATTTTTTGAGTCTTCGACAAAATAATCGCACAGTGATGGAGTACAATGCTTCAATTTATTCAGGGACTAGATGGGCATCTTCAAGTTAAGATGGTAGGCTTTGGCAGTTCTTCCTACCGAGAGGCATTGGATAGAGCTCTATTGATTGAGTCGGCTCAACAGAGAGCTAATTCCGACAGGAAGAGGAAATAGACAGAACGAACCTCAAGACAGACACAACAGCCACAAACTACTAGACAACAACAAAGTGGCCGCAGTCAGTCGGGTCAGAGTAAATCTGGGCCATCTAGCCAGCCTCAGAAATTAGGACGATCTTTCGCTGGATGCTCCCGGTCTTCTCAGCAGAACCAGAAGTCGCCAACTAGTGACACTTATTGTACTCGTTGTGGGTTCAGAGATCATATCATCTCATCCTGCACCCTGGGATAGTCAGTTTTCTATTATTGCAAACTGCTTGACACCAGAGCCGAGATTGTTCATTGAAGGCTCAACATGTGGCTTCCAGGGTTTCTATTCAGGGAGGATAGTTCAGTCAGTCCGGGACTCAGAGAGGGTGTAAAAAACCAAACCTTCACAATGCCAAAGGGCGGCTCCCCTACGAGTCGATATGGCATGCAAGAAGCGAGAATACTCGGTGCTCGTGCGATGTCACAGGTTCTGCTTTTAGGACCTCGATGCTCGAATCACCCCACCCATTGGTAAAGTACGATTCTGACCTCAACCAGCGATTGATGTCATGCCCATCGTTCAGCTAGTTGGGACGTAGCTATCGATGATAAGATCTACACAACCTTCGTATCTCCCTCAGGCCCAAACACAACCACCTCTGGCAATGCTATCACCTCTACCCCTGCTAGAGACTGGGAAAATTCATGAGGTTACTAGAGAGGATGTGCAGCGAGCCAACGAATCCATTTTCTACGGTACGATTTCACTTAATGCATTTTTAGCTAATATGCTAATTGATATTGGCAGTTCACATTCATTTATTTCTTGTACATTTATGAGGGAGATTGGTAGACTACCTACTATTAGATCATAGTGACTAACCGTCTCCGTACCGTCCGGTGATACATTGGATGTTACCCAGGAGGTCCGAGCTTGTCCATTAGATTTCGATAACATTATACTTATTGTAGATTTATTGGTACTGGAAATGGTCGAGTTCAACATTATCCTTGGCATGGATTGGCTTTGAGCATATCATGCCACGGTTGATTGCCAGACGAGGGTGGTCACATTCCGACCTCCGTGCCAACCCTCGTGGGATTTCACTGGCATCCGGGATGACGACATATCGACCATTTCTGCGATTCAGGCTCAGAATCTTCTATTACATGGTTGCCAGGGTTTTCTATTATCATTGATCAATGTAGAGGATAGTGGTGACTCTCAGATCTCTGATATTCATCTTGTCCGAGAATATCCATATGTCTCTCTAGAGGAGTTACCGGGCCTGCCTCCCGTAAGGCAAGTGGAGTTCACAATTGAGTTAATTCTGGGGACATCTTCGGCATCGAAAGCTCCTTATTGTATGGCCCCGAGAGAGTTGGACAAGTTAAAGGTCCAGCTCCAGGAGCTTTTGGACAGAGGTTTTATTTGGCCTAGCGTATCTCCTTGGGGTTCTCCGATTCTCTTTGTAAAGAAGAAAGACAGTTCGATGAGATTATGCATCGACTATAGGTAGTTGAACACCATCACCATCAAGAATAAATATCCTTTTCCACATATTGAGGACTTGTTTGATCAGCTCAGAGGTACATCAGTGTATTCTAAGATTGATCTGCGGTCCGAATATCATCAACTAAGGGTTAGAGACTCAGACATTCAGAAGACAACGTTCCGTACCAGATATGGACACTATGAGTTTTTGGTAATGCCATTTGGGCTTACCAATGCTTTAGCAGTATTCATGGATTTAATGAACCGTGAATTTATGGATTTCCTAGATTTGTTCATCATTGTCTTTATTGACGACATCCTGGTCTATTCTCATTCCGAAAACGAAAATGCACAACATCTTCGCCTTGTTTTAGATAGGCTCCAACAGAAGCGACTATATGCGAAGTTCAGTAAGTGCATGTTCTGGTTACCCTCAGTCTGTTTTCTGGGACACGTGGTTTCTAGTAGAGGCATTTCAGTTGACTCCTAGTAGATCGAGGCTGTCACTAGTTGGGAGCAGCCGAAATCAGTTCAGGAGGTTCACAGTTTCTTAGGCTTGGTCGGTTATTACAGACGGTTTGTTGAGGGTTTCTCAAGCATTGCTATGCCGTTAACACGCCTTACCAGAAAGGGCGTGAAGTTCACATGGTCAGATGCCTGTGAGACCAACTTCCAGAAGTTGAAGAAAAGATTGGTGTCAGCACCGATTCTGGTATTGCCATCAGGGGATGACGGTTTTGTCCTTTATACCCATGCATCTCTCTAGGGTTTAGGCGTAGTACTGATGCAGCATGGCAGGGTCGTCTCTTATGCTTCTCGCCAGTTGAAGGAGCATGATAAAAACTACCCAGTACATGTCTAGAGTTAGCTGCTATTATCATTGCCTTGAAGATTTGGAGGCATCATTTGTATGGTATTACATTTGAAATTCTTAAGAGTCTCAAATATCTATTTACGCAGAAGGAACTCAATCTTTGATAGAGGAGATGGATGGAGTTCCTGAAGGATTATGACTGTACCATTAGCTATCACCTAGGGAAAGCCAATGTGGTTGACGATGCACTTAGCCGGATGTCCCGAGGGACTTTATTTTGCTACCGAGTTTTAGTCACGGATTTGATTCAGAGTTTTTCCATGTTGGGCCTTGAGGAGCAGGGACTGACAGAGCAGGGCATTCTTGTTACCATGGTTGCTAAGTCATCTATCAGGATGAGAGTCCGAGAGGCTCAGTCTAGTGATCAGTACTTACAGTTCATTGACCGTCAGATAACCTCTGGATAGCAGACTGAGTTCATCGGAGATGACGAAGGTATAATTTATTTCCAGGGCAGATTATACGTACCTCAGTATCACCCATTCATGGAGGAGTTACTCCAGGGGGCTCATCGCTCTCGATTTGTGATCCACCCAGGCAGAACCCGTATGTATTGAGATTTAAGGAGGTTGTATTGGTGGAACAACATGAAGAAAGACATCGCAGATTTTCTTGGTAGATGTCTAGTTTGTCAATAGGTAAAGGCTGAGCACCAGAGACCAGCCGGACTACTTCAGAGGATTCCTATTTTCGAGTGGAAGTGGGATCACATTACCATGGATTTTGTGGTGGGTTTGCCTAGGACACATCAAGGCCATGACACAATTTGGGTAGTCATTGATCGACTAACCAAATCCGCGTACTTCTTAGCGATTCGGAAGACCAACTCTTTGGATCATTTGGCAGAGTTGTATTGTCGGGAGATCATCAGATTGCATGGTGTTACTTTGAGCATTATATCATATAGAGATCCCGGGTTCACATCCCGATTCTGGTAGAGTCTGCAGTAGGACTTAGGCACACAGCTTCATTTTAGTATTGCATTCCATCCGCACACAGATGGACAGTCGGAGTGGACCATTCAGACTCTAGAGGATTTGCTGAGGTCTTGTGTTATGGATTTCGGGGACAACTAGGAGGACCGCTTGCCGTTAGTGGAATTCGCCTACAACAATAGTTATCATTCGGCTATCCATATGGCCCCGTTTGAAGCATTGTATGGTAGACAGTGTTGTACACCCAACCTCTGGGAGGAGGTTGGGGAGGCCTAGTTGCTAGGACCCCAGAGAGCTCAGCATAAGGCAGAGTTGGTACGTACAATCAGACGAAGGATGGCAGAGGCGGAGGATCATTAGAAGAGTTATGCTGATAGGAGACGGAGACCTCAGGAGTTCTCTATTGGTGACCATGTATTCCTACGAGTCTCACCCACGAAATGGGTGAAGAGGTTTGGCCTCCGTGGTAAGTTAGCTCCAAGGTACATTGGGCCTTTCAAAATTTTGGAAAGGATCGAAGCAGTCGCATACCGCCTAGCCTTACCACCGTCCTTGCATGGTATCCGTGATGTGTTTCATGTGTCCTTGCTGAGGAAGTATGTGCCAGACTCTACACATATTCTATCAGATGTGTCAGCTTCCATTCAACTTGATGCTACTTATGAAGAGGTTCCAGTACGGATTTTGGATCACAAGGAACGACAGTTGTGGAACAAGACTATGTGACTTGTTAAAGTCAGGTGGAGTCACCACACCGATGAGGTGGCTACTTGGGAGCTTGAGGAAAAGATCAGAGCTCAATACCCCCACCTGTTTACTTAAGGTGCGTGAGATATATTTTCAGTACTTGTGGCATCTCTTACTCATTATGTATTTGAGTAGGAAATTTAGGGACAAAATTTTTATTAGTGGGGTAGAATGTTAAAAATGGAAAAAAAAATTAAAATATAAAATTTAATGGACAAAATTTATGAAATATAATCCTGAGAATTATTTCAGGATTTTTAGAGAATTTTAGAAATTTTACCAGAATTTTTCTGGAATTAAATGGAGTTGGTAAGAGATTTTTATGGGGATAAAATAAATAGGCTTTGGTAGAACCTATTTAGGTGTGTTAATAGGTGGCATTAACCTAATATTTAAAATACCTAAACCAATGTTTAGTTTCCCGATTGCTATTTTTTTATCCTTCCTCTTGATTTCTCACGCGCCGCACTGACGGTTTCTCCACGCGACCCAAATCTTCCACGATCCCCTTCTTCTCCGAACGATCTGCCTTCTCGCCTCTCTCGCCCGACCCCTCTTTCTCTGCCGCAGTGCCCTTCCCCTTCCTTTGCTCGCGTCACGCACATTCACCACCCCCTATGCGGCATCCATCATCGTGGCCAGCCTTTGGCCTGTATGCGACTCTGATGTCCTCTTCCGATGGGAGAACTGATTGGAGGAAGGGATACCGACCAAGCTTCCTTGGGCGTGGTCCGAGTGGGTGCTCGGCCGGAGTTAGGTAAGCCGAATCTCTTCTTACCTTGGACAAGATCTAGGTGCTAGCTATGGTTCTCCTTCATTTTAGCATGGGTGTATGGTTTGGGCAGTATGCTAGAGTGGATTTCTCGAGTGAACAGGGAGTAAGGGCATGAGACTATCGGTGGAGTCCCAAGCGTTGGTAAGATTTCTATCCTCTTCCTATTATTGGTAGATTGTTGTAGTCAATGTGTTGGTCGTTGGGTGTTTTGCTGGCTATTAAGGGGTTAAATAATGGTTGTGAGGTTTTCATTGGAGTGACTTAGTTCTTAGTGATCTATAGTTAGCTGTGTTGTTAATTTCGGTGTGATGTTGATCAGTTCTGTAATTATGTATGGAGGATTGATGAGGTTAATAGAATAACTAAATCAATCTAGTGGATCGGATACGAGGTGGATGTAGGATTCGATTCGATCATTTGTTGTATGCTAGAACTTAATGGTAATTGTGTTTTATGCAAGTTTCGGTCACAAGACAAGTCCACGGGCGTGAAGATTGCATTATTTCGAGCATTTTAGCAGGCGGGTACTTTGACCTATCTTTTAGATATTGTCATGTTGATATGCTTAGTTGGCTATAGCTCGCAGTAATTTTTATGCCTTATCTGCCCTTTTATGTCAATGTGCCATACCCGATGCATGCATTTCTATTTTAATCCATATTGTCTTGATACCTGCCATGCGTACTTATTTTGGGAGTTGTGACATGCACTTGATTAACTTTTAGATTTTCTTTCCCTGTATACATAGGTCATGGATATGTACTTATTTTTTGTGCATATTATTTGGAGATGTATTTTGGTTGGTGTTACATGCTTTAGTGTCATGCACCATCTTGCATGATTGCATGCTGACTTGTCGGGGTTCCTTTTTAGTTGATCCCGTAGCCAGTTACATGATCTGCAAACACAACCACTCATGGGTTAGTGGTACATCAGGAGGGTGTGTGTAGTAGCTCTGTCTAGCTCCGCTGGTCCGCTCATGGGTAAAGGTGAGGCAGCGTGGTAGCGAGTAGGGATCCCTCCACTGGACTATAACACCGGGATATTAGAGCTTTGCTCCCCCACTCTGTTTGGGGTAGGATGATTGGTGTACTCTGACAACATCCTGTCCACTCGGTCACTCAGGAGCAGTGATGGCAGAGTGCATAGTTGTCATAGCCCTACCCACTCGGCTTCACAATCGCGTATGAGGCGGCTGACTGGCGTCAGGGTTGACCATGTCATTTGCATCGCATGCATATTGCATGGATGTCATTTGTTTGAGTTTGCTGCATTTTGGTTGTTGCCTTGGTTGTTTCATATGATTGACAAGCATACATGATACATTATGTATTTGGTCTAACAACCTTATTTCTTCTAGTATGGCTCAAACTTCTATGTTAGGATAGGAGATTCAGGTATGTACAGTCTTTCTGCATCTCTTCCTTGCATTTTTCTATTATTGATCAGGAGATTGTACAGACATGATTATTATTGTTAGATATATCTTACTATGCATGTCGACTTGATACCCACTGAGTTCGTTGAACTTACCCCGTTGCTTTACATCTATTTCAGGTTGACACCGTCAGGAGAGTCTAACTGCCAATCCTCCTCATCGTAATGGTTTTGTTTTTGGTCTTATGGTTTTGGTTTATTGACTAGAAGACATGTGTAGGACATGTGTTTTGGTTATATACTCGTGGATGTTTTGGTGGTATTTGTTATGTCCTTATGGAATTTTATTCGATTTGTTGTGGTTGTGTATTCCTGGTCAGATGGCATAAGGGGTAAGTCTTGATATTGTTGATTTTTTGTTTACTTTATTTGTTGGCTTGAGGCCCATAAATGATATGTATGTGTGGTTTATGTTCTGGTCATGTTGACTGATGTATAGTGGGTCTTGTGTGCCTTGTATTCATGATTCGTATTGTCACCCGTACAGGGGAGATGCTGCCGGATTTTTGTCTGACGGGAACTCCCTCGGGGCATGACAATTTATTTGGTATCAGAGTTCCTAGGTTTTCGAGTTCATAAGGGTTTTTGGATTTTCGAAGTTCTCCACGTTTCATAAATTTTTGCGAGTCAATCTGGGGATTTTCAGATTTGTATGGATTTTCGACGATTTTTATGTTTTTGAAATTTGAGGTATTATTGACAAGGTCGATTTGTGGACTTGGCGTCGACGGGACCTCTCCTGGCAGCAAATAGGTAAGATGATAAATTTTATTTATTTTTACTCATAGTAACATATGGTAATAATTTAACATATATGCGACGAGGTGGGCGTACTCTTGTGCCGAGACGTGGTGCGGGCGGCCACGCAAGAGGACATTGAGATCTCTGGTGACGGAGTTGCCAGAAAGATCTACTGAGCATGAGCATGTCGATCAGGGTCAGTTCCCACATGGTGCCACGGGTGTCGTGGGTCCTCAGTCTCCGACGATTCCTCCTCCAGAGGTACCCACTTCTGTGGTATCCGATGTACCACCGGTGGTATCCACTCCATCATATTCCGCAGTAACCCCGGTGGCACCTGCTACTGCATACCCAGAGATACCACCAGTAGTCCCTGCTGCTACGCACCAGGCACCCCAGCTAGTAGTGTCTGCTACTGCATACCCGACAAGCCCACCAGTGGTGTCGGTCGACCCATACTCAGTATCTGCCCTTGCTTATGCAGCGACACCATCTACAGTAGTTCTGCCAGCTCCTGTGACGCCCCCTATTCATTCTACTGATGTGACTGCGGCACGAGCTCGGATCCCCATTTTAGCCAAGTCGATGAAAAGCTGATTCACACTATTCTGCGGAGAGACTGATCCGAGCGTGGCTCAGTCTTGGATAGAGACTATGGAGCATACTTTTCTCTACATGGTTTGTTCCGAGTGGGAGAAGGCAGAGTTGGCGGCCTTCCATTTATGAGACGAGGCTGAGGTCTGGTGGGACACACAGCGCTCGATCATCGACGAGCAGCAGATTACTTGGGTGAGATTCAGGGAGGCAATTGAGAGTCAGTACTTCCCACAACCATATCAGATGATGCACCGTAAAGATTTTCTGAGTCTTCGATAGAATAATTTCACAGTGATGGAGTACAATGCTTCAATTTGTTCAGGGACTAGATGGGCATCTTCAAGTTAAGTTGGCAGGCTTTGGCAGTTCTTCCTACTGAGAGGCATTGGATAGAGCTCTATTGATTGAGTCGGCTCAACAGAGAGCTAATTCTGACAGGAAGAGGAAATAGATAGAACGAACCTCAGGACAGACACAACAGCCATAGACTACTGGACAATAGCAAAGTGGCCACAGTCAGTCGGGTTAGAGTAACTCTGGGGCATCTAGCCAGCCTAAGAAATCAGGACGATCTTCAGCTGGATGCTCCTGGTCTTCTCAGCAGAACCGGAAGTCGCCCACTAGTGACACTTACTGTACTCGTTGTGGGTTCAGAGATCATATCATCTCAGCCTGCACCCTTGGAGAGTCAGTTTGCTATTATTGCAAACTGCTTGGACACATGAGCCGAGATTCTTCATTGAAGGCTCAGCATGTGGCTTTCGGGGTTTCTATCCAGGGAGGATAGTTTAGTCAGACTGGGACTCAGAGAGGGGAAAAACAACCAAATTTTCACAATGCCAGCAGAGGACAGCTCCCCCTACAGTAGTCGCATATGGCATGCACGAACAATAATACTCCGATGCGTCACGATGTCACGAGGTTATATTTGAGACCTCGATGTCGGATCGGCCCGGCCATTGAGTACGATGCAGATGTAGCCTCAACCAGCGATTGATGATTACCGCAGCCCCTCGCCAGGTTCGGGACCAGCGGCTATCGATCTGATACTAGTCGCAGCCTTCGTATCAGCCTCAGGCCCAAACACAGCCACCTCTGGAAGTGCTATCACCTCTACCCCTGCTAGAGAGTGGGCGGATTCATGCGGTTACTATAGAGGATGCGCAGCAAGCCAACGAATCCATTTTCTACGGTACGATTTCACTTTATGCATTTTTAGCTAATATACTAATTTATACTGGCAGTTCACATTCATTTATTTCTTGTGCATTTATGAGGGAGATTGGTAGACTACCTACTATTAGATCACAGTGACTAACCGTCTCCCTACCATTCGGTGATACGTTGGATGTTACCCAGTAGGTCCGAGCTTGTCTATTAGATTTCGATAACATTATACTTACTGTAGATTTATTTGTACTGGAAATGGTCGAGTTCGACATTATCCTTGGCATGGATTTGGTTCGAGCATATCATGCCACGGTTGATTGCCAGACGAGGGTGGTCACATTCCGACCTCCGTGCCAACCCCCATGGGATTTCATTGGTATCCAGGACGATGACATATCAACCATTTCTGCGATTCAGGCTCAGAAGCTTCTATTACATGCTTGCCAGGGTTTTCAATTATCATTGATTAATGTAGAGGACAGTGGTGACTCTCAGATCTCGGATATTCCTATTGTCTGAGAACATCCGGATGTCTTTCTAGAGGAGTTACCAGGCCTGCCTCCCATAAGGCGAGTGTAGTTCACAATTGAGTTAATTCTGGAGACATCGTCGGCATCGAAAGCTCCTTATTGTATGGCCCTGAGAGAGTTGGACGAGTTAAAGGTCCAGCTCCACGAGCTTTTGGACAGATGTTTTATTTGGCCTAGCGTATCTCCCTGGGGTTCTCCGGTTCTCTTTGTAAAGAATAAAGACAGTTTGATGAGATTATGCATCGATTATAGGTAGTTGAACACCATCACCATCAAGAATAAATATCATTTTCCACGTATTGAGGACTTGTTTGATCATCTCAGAGGTACATCAGTGTATTCTAAGATTGATCTGCGGTCCGAATATCATCAACTAAGGGTTAGAGACTCAGACATTTAGAAGACAACATTCCATACCAGATATGGACACTATGAGTTTTTGGTAATGCCATTTGGGCTTCCCAATGCTCCAGCAGTATTCATGGATTTGATGAACCCTGAATGTATGGATTTCCTAGATTTGTTCATCATTGTCTTTATTGACGACATTCTGGTCTATTCTCATTCCGAAAATGAAAACGCGCAACATCTTTGCCTTATTTTAGATAGGCTCCAACAGAAGCGACTATATGCGAAGTTCAGTAAGTGTGTGTTTGGGTAACCCTCAGTCGGTTTTCTGGGACACGTGGTTTCTAGTAGAGGCATTTCAATTGACGCCCAGTAGATTGAGGTTGTCACTAGTTGGGAGAAGCTGAAATCAGTTCAAAAGGTTCACAGTTTCTTAGGCTTGGCTGGTTATTATAGACGGTTTGTTGAGGTTTTCTCAAGCATTGTTATTCCATTGACAAGCCTTACCAGAAAGGGCGTGATGTTCACATGGTCAGATGCCTGTGAGACCAACTTCCAGGAGTTGAAGAAGAGATTGGTGTCAGCACCGATTCTGGTATTGCCATCAGGGGATGACGATTTTGTCCTTTATACCCATGCGTCTCTCCAGGGTTTAGGCGCAGTACTGATTCAGCATGGCAGGGTGGTCTCTTATGCTTCTCGCCAGTTGAAGGAGCATGAGAAAAACTACCCAGTACATGATCTAGAGTTAGCTGCTATTATCTTTGCCTTGAAGATTTGGAGGCATCATTTGTATGGTATTACATTTGATATTCTTACTAATCATAAGAGTCTCAAATATCTATTTATGTAGAAGGAACTCAATCTCCGACAGAGGAGATGGATGGAGTTCCTGAAGGATTATGACTGTACCATTAGCTATCACCTAGGGAAAGCCAATGTTGTTGCCGATGCACTTAGCCGGATGTCCCGAGGGACTTTAGTTTGCTACCGAGTTTTAGTCACGGATTTGATTCAGAGTTTTTCCAAGTTGGGCCTTGAGGAGCAGGGACTGACAGAGCAGGGCGTTCTTGTTACCATGGTTGCTCAGTCATCTATCAGGATGAGAGTCCGAGAGGCTCAGGCTAGTGATTAGTACTTACAGTTCATTGACCGTCAGATAACCTCTGGACAGCAGACTGAGTTCATTGGAGATGACGAAGGTATAATTTATTTCCGGGGTAGATTATACGTACCTCAGTATCACCCATTCATGCAGGAGTTACTCCAGGAGGCTCATCGCTCTCGATTTGCGATCCACCCAGGCGGAACCCGTATGTATCGAGATTTATGGCGGTTGTATTGGTAGAATGACATGAAGAAAGGCATCGCAGATTTTTTTGATAGATGTCTAGTTTGTAAATAGGTAAAGGCTGAGCACCAGAGACCAGCCGAACTACTTCAGAGGATTCGTATTTCCAAGTGGAAGTGGGATCACATTACCATGGATTTTGTGGTGGGTTTGCCTAGGACACATCAAGGCCATGACACAATTTGGGTAGTCATTGATCGACTAACCAAATCCGCACACTTCTTAGCGATTCAGAAGACCAACTCTTTGGATCGTTTGGCAGAGTTATATTATCAGGAGATCATCAGATTACATGGTGTTCCTTTGAGCATTATATCAGATAGAGATCCACGGTTCACATCCCGATTCTGGCAGAGTCTGCAGCAGGCCTTAGGCACACAGCTTCATTTTAGTATTGCATTCCATCCACAGACAGATGGATAGTCAGAGTGGACCATTCAGACTCTAGAGGATTTGCTGAGGTCTTGTGTTATGGATTTCGGGGGCAACTAGGAGGACTGCTTGTCGTTAGTGGAATTCGCCTACAACAATAGTTATCATTCGACTATCCAAATGGCCCTGTTTGAAGCATTGTATGGTAGACAGTGTCGTACACCCAACCTCTGGGAGGAGGTTGGGGAGGCCTAGTTGCTAGGACCCCAGAGAGCTCAGCATTAGGCAGAGTTGGTCCGTACAATCAGATGAAGGATGGCAGAGGCGGAGGATCGTTAGAAGAGTTATGCTGATAGGAGACGGAGACCTCAGGAGTTCTCTATTGGTGACCATGTATTCCTACGAGTCTCACCCACGAAATGGGTGAAGAGATTTGGCCTCCGTGGTAAGTTAGCTCCAAGGTACATTGGGCCTTTCAAAATTTTGGAAAGGATCGGAGCAGTCGCTTACCGCCTAGCATTACCACCGTCCTTGCCTTGTAACCATGATGTGTTTCATGTGTCCTTGCTGAGGAAGTATGTGCTAGACTCTACATATATTTTGTCAGATGTGTCACGTTCCATTCAACTTGATGCTACTTACGAAGAGTTTCCGGTACGGATTCTGGATCACAAGGAACGACAGTTGCGGAACAAGACTATGTGACTTGTTAAAGTCAAGTGGAGTCACCACACCGATGAGGTGGCTAATTGGGAGCTTGAGGAAAAGATCTGAGCTCAATACCCCCACCTATTTACTTAAGTTGCGTAAGATATATTTTCAGTACTTATGGCATCTCTTACTCATTATGTATTTGAGTAGGAAATTTAGGGACCAAATTTTTATTAGTGGGGGAGAATGTTTAATATGGAAAAAAAAATAAAATATAAAATTTAATGCCCAAAATTTAGGAAAAATAATCCTGAGAATTATTTCAAGATTTTTAGAGAATTTTAGGAATTTTTTCGGAATTAAATGGAGTTGGTAAGATATTTTTACGGGGATAAAATAAATAGGCTTTGGTAGAACCTATTTAAGTGTGTTAATAGGTGGCATTAACCTAATATTTAAAATACCTAAATCAAAGTTTAGTTTCCCGATCGCTATTTTTTTATCCTTCCTCTTGATTTCTCATGCGCCGCACTGACGGTTTCTCCACGCGACCCAAATCTTCCGCGATCCCCTTCTTCTCCAAACGATCTGCCTTCTCACCTCTCTCGCCCGACCCCTCTTTCTCTGTCGCAGTGCCCTTCCCCTTCCTCTGCTCGCGTCACGCACATTCACCACCCCCTATGCGGCATCCATCATCGTGGCCAACCTTTGGCTTGTATGCGACTTTGATGTCCTATTCCGATGGGAGAACCAATTGGAGGAAGGGATACCGACCAAGCTTCTTTGGGCGTGGTCCGAGTGGGTGCTTGATGGAGAAAAGGATCGGCAGCGCCATCGCTCAAATTATAGGTGAGCTGCTCTGGCTTATTCTCGTCGGAGTTAGGTAAGCCTAATATCTTCTTACCTTGGACTAGATCTAGGTGCTAGCTGTGGTTCGCCTTCATTTTAGCATGGGTGTATGGTTTGGGTAGTGTGCTGGAGCAGATTTCTCGAGTGAACAGGGAGTAAGGGCGTGAGACTATCGGTGGAGTCCCAAGCATTGGTAAGATTTCTATCCTCTTCCTATTATCTTTAGATTGTTGTGGTCGTTGTGTTGGTCGTTGGGTGTTTTGCTGGCTATTAAGGGGGCAAATGATGGTTGTGAGGTTTTTATTGGAGTGAGTTAGTTCATAGTGATCTATAGTTGGCTGTGTTGTTAATTTCGGTGTGATGTTGATCGGTTCTGTAATTATGTATGGAGGATTGATTAGGTTAATAGAATAACTAAATCAATCTAGTGGATCGGATACGAGGTGGACGTAGGATTCGATTCGATCATTTGTTGTATGCTAGAACGTAATGGTAATTATGTTCTATGTAGGTTTCGGTCACGAGATAGTTCCACGGGCATGAAGATTGCATTCTTTCGAGCATTTTAGCAGGTGGGTACTTTGACCTATCTTTTAAATATTGTCATGTTGATATGCTTAGTTGGTTATAGCTCGCAGTAATTTTTATGCCTTATCTGCCCTTGTATGTCAATGTGCCATACCTGATGCATGCATTTCTATTTTAGTCCATATTGTCTTGATACCTGTCATGCGTACTTATTTTCGGAGTTGTGACATGCACTTGATTAGCTTTTAGATATTATTTCCCTGTATACCTAGGTCATGGATATGTACTCATTTTTTGTGCATATTATTTCGAGATATATTTTGGTTGGTGTTACATGCTTTAGTGGCATGTATCATCTTGCATGATTGCATGTTGGCTGATCGGGGTTCCTTTATAGTTGAGCCCGCAACCAGTTACATGATCTACACACACAGCCACTCATGGGTTAGTGGTACATCAGAAGGGTGTGTGCAGTAGCTCTGTCTGGCTCCGCTGGTCCGCTCATGGGTTGCGGTGAGGCAGCGTGGTAGCGGGCAGGGATCCCTACTCTAGACTATGACACCGGGAGATGAGAGCTTTGCTTCCCCACTCTGTTTGGGGTAGGAGGATAGGTGTACTCTGACAGCATCCTGTCCACTCGGTCACTCAAGAGCAGTGATGGCAGAGTGCACAGTTGTCATAGCCCTACCCACTCGGCTTCACCATCGCGTGTGAGGCGACTGACTGGCGTCAGGGGTGACCATGTCATTTGCATCTCATGCATATTGCATGGATGACATTTGTTTGTGTTTGTTGCATTTTGGTTGCTGCCTTGGTTTTTGCATATGATTGACAAGCATACAAGATACATTATGTATTTGGTCTAACGACCTTATTTCTACTAGTATGGCTCATACTCCTATATCAGGATAGGAGATTCAGGTATGTACAGTCTTTCCGCATCTCTTCCTTGCATTTTTCTATTATTGATCAAGAGACTGTACTGGCATGATTATTATTGTTAGATATATCTTACTATGCATGTCGACTTGATACCCGCTGAGTTCGTTGAACTTAACCCATTTCTTTACATCTATTTCAGGTTGACACCGTCAAGAGAGTCCAACTGTAAATCCCCCTCGTCGTAATGGTTTTGTTTTTGGTCTTATGGTTTTGGTTTATTGACTAGAAGACATGTGTATGACTTGTGTTTTGGTTATATACTCGTGGATGTTTTGGTGGTATTTGTTATGTCCTTATGGACTTTTATTCGGACTTTTATTCTGTGGTTGTGTGTTCATGCTCAGATGGCAGAAGGGGTAGGTCTAGATGTTGTAAATTTTTTATTTACTTTAGTTGTTGACCTGAGGCCCATTAATGAAATGTATGTGTGGTTTATGTTCCGGTCATGTTGACCAATGTATAGTGGGTCGTGTGCGCCTTGTATTCAATATTCGTATTGTCACCTGTACAAGGGAGATGCTGCTGGATTTTCGTCTGGCGGGGACTCCCTCGGGGCATGACAATACTAATGACACTAGTATAGCTAAACGGGACATGCTACTTAATAAACTTTTAAATTGTAAAATTATTGAAAATGAAAATGCTAGTCAACTTCACACAAGAATAAAATATATTTTAAATGGATTACGTTTAATTGGACATCAAATAGAAAATAGGGACGTAATTAGGTATACACCTAAGGCATTCCCAAGGAATGACTTATGGACATCCATCATCGATGCCTATAAGGTCTCCAGGAATATTTCAACAATTATACTAGATGAATATTTTTGCGATCTTGAACTACACGACCAAGCTAACTAAGGTCAAACCAAGAATGGTATTTCATTAGTGGCTGGTTCACCTAAAAGGAAAGAAAAATGAAAGTGAGTCCAAAGATGAGTCGGAGTTGAACCTAAACGGAGAAGAGGAAATCATAAATATGGTCAGAAAAATGTTCAATCGGAGAAAGATGTTTACGAAGAAGGATTCTAGGAATGTCGTTGACAACAAGCCGAGACCCCGAGCGAAAGTGACTTGCTACGAGTGTAACGAAAAAGGACACTACAAGTCGGAATGCGCGAATATAAAAAAGGAAGAAAACCCCAAGAAGGAAAAGAAGAAGAAAGCACTTAAGGCAACATGGGACGAATCGTCTTTGAAAGAATCAAACGCAGAAGAGACGAAGAGAAGTTACGTGGCATTCATGGCTGAATCATGCTCCGGAGCTGTGTCAAGTTTCGAGTCCGAGTTCGAGAGAAGCCATGGATTTGCATCTGTTTCCAATGGACTAGATGAGGTAAATTCTTCTTTAGAAGATAAACTTTACAATATAATTGCATGCTTAGGAAGAAAATTAGCTATGTTTGAGAATCGAGTCGACTAGCTTCTTAAGGAAGTCCAAGTTCTTAAGGAGCAAGTCCACTCGAAGACTTCGACTTGCCAAATTAAGGATAGAGACTCAACTCATGTTGCGAATCTTGAGGAAGAGAACTTTGTCTTAAAAAGGCAAGTAGAAGATCTAACTGGATCATTGGAAAGGTTCACTTCATGCCCCAAGTATCTCAACATGATTCTTTGATCTCAGCGAGCCGTGTACAACAAGTCCGGACTTGGACACAAAGTTAAATCCTCGTATAAATCATACATGTAATTACTTAGCCGAAACGCTAAGAATCGAGTCCAAGCATGGGTTCCTAAGTCTAGCTTAGTCAACCATGTTGGACCAAATCAATTTTGGGTTCCCAAGAGTCAAGTTCACTTAGTGTACAAAACTCAACCTAGTTATCACATAGGGGGAGCTAACACTTTGCTTGTTTCCTTGTTTAGTAAAACTCTTGCATGCTTTAGTTTACTTCACTTGCTTAATTTAAAATGGAGTTGATAGGAAACAAAGTAGTTTAAACTTGAATAACCTAGTACTAAGATGAAGTGAAATGATAGTAAGTTAGGGAAGCTCTTCAAAATGCATCTCTAGGAAGTGGTCCATCCGATATCCAAGAAGGCCATATGCCTCGCCATGACCTTGTGCACTAAGTCGAATGGAACTGATCGAAGCTAACAAACTAAGTCTTTAACTAGTTAGACCAAGGCTTAGTCCAAAGTGAGTCAAGTACTTGATTCCTTCATTGACTTTGTCTAGGAAGTGGTCCATTCGATATCCAAGAAGGTCGTATGCCTCACCACGATCTGGAAGTCAATGATGGAAAAATTTACTTGATTAGCGGAAGCTAAGCTTGAATCTAACACAAGTTTAAAAACATTGAAATTTCTCATTAAAATTAATTATGGTAAAAAGAAATCTTCATCTCACAAAAACCCATAGGAATAACATGTATTGAAAACCTAGCTTGGGTGAGATGAATTAGAACTTAATCAAGTTTAAATAGTTTAAATAAGCTTCCCACAATTAAACTTAACTAATCTCCTCAACTTAACTCAACTAATTTACTCAACTTAACTAAACCTAACTAATTAACCCAACTAATTTACTCAACTTAACTAAACTTAACAAATTTACTCAACTTAACTAAACTCAACTAATTTACTCAAATTAACTAAACTTAACAAATTTACACAATTTAAGTTATAACATAATTGAACTTAACCATCCTAATGAATTTAATAAATTAAATCAATCAAACATAATTAAGAAATCAAATTAAACATAAAAATTAACCAAAATTGATTCCAATCAACTGGAATATTTCCAGTCGACTAAATAAGAGTCGACTGAATTAATTTCAGTTGCCTCCAAACCTCAAAAATGTAAAACACGACTTCAATCGACTGAAACTATTTCAGTCGACTGGAATGTAATGGTTAGGTGGTGGCAATAAATGGTAAATTTATTACAATCGACTAAACCAAGTCCAGTCGACTCTAATTCAATCAACTGGACTATTTCCATTCGACTGGATTCCGTCTATAAGACCAGCGCGATGGCAGCGCCAAGTCGACTCAAAACCACCTCAACTAGCTGCGAAAACCACTTTTCAATCCTTCGAAGCATCTAGGTCATCATATTTCTTTCACAACATCATCTATAATGGCGAGGTAATGATTCTAAACTCTAATTTCAATTATTTTTTCAATAGATATTAAATAATTGTAATTTAATTAGGGGTAAAAGAAGAGACATTGAGGCTGAGTCATATACTACTCCGTGTATGGACATTAGGTTTTCTACTGAGGGGTATAGGATTAGGTTTGAAAACACTATTTATACTCCCATGGCCACTAGATATATTAGTAGATCATTTTTAGTAGATTATGCATACCTAGTATGGAAGGCATAGCACAATACGGGGTTAGAAAAATTTGTTTATTGTAAAAACTTTATTAACATAGATTTATGTGGAGTGTTTTTTAATAATTTTACTAGAATTGATGATCTTGCGTACTTCACTAGAGTGCAGGGTAAGGATTTTATTTTTACCCCCTCTATGTTGAGAGAGCATTTATGACTTATACATTCATAATGTCCAGTTGCTTGTTTTCCATCAATAGTGTTACCATACGGTGACCCCTACTCGCACATCACATTAGATAGGATACATTTGCATCTATTTGGTGATGAGAGGATGTAATCTATGAGTATATTCAATTCCACTAGAGTCAGAGTACGGGACTATGCCCTGTACCGTGTCATAGTGAACTGCATTTTTCCACTTACCACTAGGGGCATGGCTATGATGCACCCCTATCATTCATTTCTACTCTATGTACTTAGTCATAAATTACATTTAGACATTAGTTTATAGATGTATTATTCCATCATCCATCATTCTAGGATAGTTACTTGCAGAAAGGCACATTTGCCTTATTGTCATATCATCACATCTTTACTAGCCACATTAGGGTTTGATGTTACTATAGGTAATATCAAACAACTTTCTGAGTATGACATGATGGGTTCTAGATAGTTGGGTTTAGCCAAAATAGGTTTAGATGAAAATAATGTCCTAGCATGGAAAAGAGATGGTCCTCAGCCCCAGCATCAGCCTGAGCCTGAGCAGGAGCCTAAGCCTGAGGTTGACCCAGAGCACCACTCCGAGTCCGAGCATCAGGACACACCAGGATTCAATAGTATATCACCTTTTCTTGGGATTCTAGCACCTCCTACTGTGGCAGAGAGATTATTTAGATTGGAGGATGTGATGCAGCGCCAGGAGCAACAGTATAAGGTATGTCATCTTGAGATGATGCAGAGGTTCCAAGGGCAGAGAGAGGATCATTGAGAGATGATGGAGTTCTTTAGGTGTTGGAGTAGGGGTCATCCACCTACTCCACCTCCCTCTTCTGACGACGACTATTTTATTTGTTACTATTTGAACTTAAAAAATGGATTTGATAACTTTTAAATCTTTGTTGTGAATTATCCTTAGTAGTCTAGGATGCTTTCATGTTCATTACTCAAAATTTATTTTCTTAAAGGAAAATTAAAAATCAATCTAGCCTAGGTCAATTTAGATTTCATGAACCTATAGATTTAGGTAAGCATTCGCATCTCACAAACACCTAGGATTATCTGTTTATGTATTGAGCCACAAAGATGGGCGTGAGATGTTAGGACTACACCATATGTTTTAAGGACAATTTTTAGATGTGTATTTTTAAGTATAAAAATAATATTTAGGAATTCATTCTTGGACATTTTCTATCTCATTTACATCATCTTAATTTAATCTTAGAACAAATGTAGAAAATTTTTAAAATTTAGAATTTTGAAAATTTTTAAAAAATATTTTTATTGAGGGGGAGTCTTGAAAAGCTTTGAAAATTTAAAAGTTTTAAAAATGAAGATCATATGAAAATTTCAAAAATATTTTTTAAGGTGGAGTTTTTTTAAAAAGTTTTTAAAAGAAAATATAATTTGGAAATTTTCAAAAATATTAAGTGGAAGTTTCAAAGGTTTTGAAAATTTTAAAAATTTCAAAAATATTTTTTAAGGGGGAATTTTGAAAATTAAAAAATTGAGAGTTTTGAAAACTTTGACTTTTAGATATTTTCATAAACTTGTTGAAATTTTTAAAATTTTAGATATTTAAAGGTTAAATACTTTTGAAAATTTTTAAACCCAAAGATTAAGGGGGAGATCCCATTTTTAAACGAAAATCTTATTGCATTGATTTAGGGGGAGCATTGATAAATTATTTTCAAAATATTGTAAATCTTAGGCATCATTGGTGAAGCTTGTCAAGCAAGTTTATAATTTTTAGTTATTATGTTCGAAAAACTTTAATCCTCATCTTTAAATTGTGGCATTTGTTAACTAATACTTTTGATGTATGCCAAAGGGGGGGGGGGGGAGAGAGAGAAAAGGGTTAAATTTAGATTTTAGAGAGAAAAGGGTTAAAGCTAGAAAATTTTAAATTAAAACTTTTCTTGCATATGAGCATCTCATGCATATGCATTTTTACCTCAAAATGCATTGCTAATATATGCTAAATTTGAATATTGCAAATTTATTCTCCTAACTTTAACTAATGTGTTGTTGTACATAAAAAAGGGAGAGATTGTTGGTGCAGAGAGCAGCACTCCTTAGTTTTGATGTATGAACCATAGTTAAAGTTAGGATTTACTTGTGTTCTTATGAGTGTTATGTATGCAGGATTAACAGGAAGTCCTAGTAGGTCGTGTTGACCAGATACTAGGCAGATGTCTTGATAGATCAGAAGGATCGGATACTATGCATGAAGTCTAGATGGGTCGAATGGACCGGACATTTGTCATGAAGACCGATTGGGTCAGGAGACCAAACAATTGACAAAAAGTTCAACTGGGTCAGGAAGATCGAATAGCTGGTTGAATCCCTAGTGGATCAAATCAAATGTCAAGAATGGTAAGTCTTGCAGGGTTGTCGATAGGTAAGCCTCGAGTAGAGAGGTGAGGGTGAGTCCTCTGTAGGGGGAAAAAGCTAGACGTCGATCTGACGGATAGTCCGCGTGGGACATAAAAGTCGAGATCGAGCAATTTTACTACTACTCTCATGTTTCATATTGTTTTCTTGTGCTAATCTCGTTTTGTAGGGATCAGTCGACTGAATGGATTCCAGTCGACTAAAGTTTAGTCCACTGGATACATATTTGGCAGGATTACCTTGTGTTCGATCAAAGATCTGGCAACACAGATGGAAAGATTTTCAATCGATTGAGGAGCTTAGTCGACTAGAGAGGCAAACTTTTCGATGCGGAGCCAGGTGACCTGGAATTTCTTGGGGTGTGTTCAGTCGACTGGAAGTCCCAAAGTGCCATATCGACGGGCTAATGTGTAGTCGATTGGAGGGAATTCCATTCGACTAAAAAAGTTTTATAAAAGAAATGCATGACCAACTCTGAATAAAACTCATCTACTATGTCCAAGTGCTGCTACTATTTGTCTTCGTCCACAAGAGCTTCATCCCTTCACAAAGATGCATTACTGACACTCTATGCCTACTTCTAAATCTTCAAAAGTGTCAGTATAATTTAGCTCTTAATATTTGTGTTTATTTTCGCTTTTATGTACTTAATTTCAAAGAGAAGGTAGAGTGTTACCTATCTCTCATTTTTATAAAAAGCGAACCCCTCCGAAGTCCAGAGTTCTCGAGTCGGAGGGCATTATAGTGATTGCCCATCGAGATAGCTCTCAGAAGAGCTACTTGCCTTGAAGTAGCAACCTGTCTAGGGTTGTGAACCAAGTAAAAAAGCTTGTCTCTATATTTCATTTATTCCGCTACATACTCGTATTTTAAAATAAGTTTTAAATAATCTATAGAAAATATTTAACCTCCGAGATTAACCCCCCCCTCTCGGAGTAATTCAATCCTGAAGGGGCAATTCCCTTTAGTATAGTATATGGCTCAGATGTAGTGCTTCTTGTGGAAGTGGGAGTGGAGTCTGCCCGAGTGATGACCTATATCTCGAGCATTAATAGTGTGGCTCGACACATGGAGCTAACCTTGATTCTGGAGAAGAAGGATGCTACTTATACAATGTTGAAATGTATAGGTCACAAGTAATTAAATCTTATAATAAAAAGGCAGTGCCTCATTCTTTTCATGTAGGAGATTTGGTGCTAAGGAAGGTGCTGCCCGAGGGATGTAAGGGTAAGCTGGGATCCAAATGGGAAGGACTCTTCGAGGAGGAGAGCCGAGCATAAATGGGAGCTTATTACTTGGAGGATGCTCAAGGAAGGCTTTTAGTAAGGCCCAGGAATATGTATCACTTATGCCCTTATTTTAGTAGATAAAACATCGTAGAATCTATGTTTTTGTCCTTTTAAGAATAGTATAGTATTGGCAAGTCATGTATTGTATTGCAATTATTATGTTACATACAAGTTACATTTTTTCAACATTGGAAAGGAAAGGAAAAGGTTGTAAATCAGGAGGAGTGCGATCAATTGTATTGCCAATGTCTAAAAAGTTGGAAGAGTGCCCAAAAGTTGGATACCTGACTGCCTTGAATTGATTGATACAATCTTGGAAACCCCATTGAAGGAAGGTAAAGCCTCTGTTTAAGAACATGTCGTTGATAGCAGATGAAGTCCAAAAAATTTCAAGAGAAGCACTGGTTCCTTCTTGAAGTGGTCGGGCTTTTAGAATATCTAGGGTATTATGTAAGAAGGTAGTCTGGAAATGAAGGGTTGATCATTCTGCCGGACTGCTTGTACTTTTATATAGGAAGCTTTCAGTTCTCTTTCAAGTCTTTGATAAGCTTGTTTTAATGTAAATTCTCTAGTTTTGCACTTTTGTAGTTCTTTTTTGAGAATGTTAGTGAATTGAGCCCATTGATTGTTTAAATGACTTATACTTGTGATACCTTGAAAAACTAGATGACAATATCAAGAAAAGTAAGTAAAGGAAATTGTATGCTAACCTCGTTAATACTGGTTAGTAGAGAATCTAGTAAGTAAGGTATTGAGGGGGAAGAGAGAGGGGTTTGTGGAGTTTGACAAGTGGGTAGAGGTTGGATGGAAAGTGTTGGCTGACGAGGGTGGAGTTAAATAGGATTTATACGGAAAGGTGGTTGAGTATGGTCGGAAGCCTACAGTAAAAATGATTTTGGAAAAAAAGGCAAGTAAAACAGACATGTGTCATAATAAGTATGCAGAGATACAGGCAGAGGAGGATGTTACCGTGCATGGCACTCGACTGTAGAGGATAATTGGTCTTGATTAATGATAGTGTTGGTCTGGTCAATAGCTGGCTCACGTTGAATTGTTCTTCTAATAATAATAAAGTCATCATCTGATACTCTTCATATCTCGGTAAGAACCTATGGAAGGGCGAGGAGGAAGAATAGTTAACCATATAGAGGGAAAAGGAAAGGGAGAGGGAGAGTGCACAAAGAAGTAATGCTCCTTCGATCCTTTGTGTGAGGAAGGGATGTCGGTAAGGGATTGAAAGTCCGACCAAGCTTGGAAGTAGAAAATGCTTGTTTATGATGATTTTGCTTGGAAATTGAGGTAACCAATAAAGAATTAGTGCATGGATTAAAGACTAAGTTGGAGCATATAGGGGGTAGTTGGGAAGAAGAGTTACCTAGTATATTATGGTCTTTCCAAACCACTACTAGGAGGGCTACAGGGTTTGTTGGTGCAGAGAGCACCACTCCTTAATTTTGATGTATAAACCATAACTAAAGTTAGGATTTATTTGTGTTATGATATGAGTGTTAAGTATGAAGGCTTAACAAGAAGTCCTAGTAGGTCGTGTTGACAAGATACTAGGCAGATGTCTTGACATATCAGGAGGACCGAACACCAAGCATGAAGTCCAGATGGGTCTAGTGGACTGAACATTTGGCATGAAGACCGATTGAGTCACGAGACAGACAACCGACAAAAAGTCTAGCAGGGTCAGGATGACCAAATAGCTGGTAGAAGCCCTGGTGGGTTAGATCAGATGTCAAGAATGGTATGTCTGAAATGCAGTCGGCAGTTAATCCTCGAGTGGAGAGTTGAGGTCGAGTCCTCTGTAGGGGACAAAGTTAGACATCAATCTGACTGATAGTCCGCATGGTACTTAGAAGTCGAGATAGAGTAGTTTTACTACAGCTATCATGTTTCATATTGTTTGCTTGTGCTAATCTAGTTTTGTAGGGATCGATCATTGAATGGATTCGATCGTGAGAGTTCGATCAGCTAGTGCAGTCAGTCTCTTTGGATATCTAGTTGGTAGGATTATTTGGTGATTGATCGAAGATCTGGAAGCACAGATGGAAAGATTTTCAGTCGACTGGAGAGGCAAACTTCCCGATGCGGAGCCAGGTGACCTAGAGTCATCTGGGTGCATTTAGTTGACTGGAAGACCTAAAGTACCATATCGATGGGCTGATGTGGAGTTGACTGGAGGGAATTCAAGTCGACTGGAAAAGCTTTATAAATAAAATGCATGACCAGCTCCGAATACAACTCATCTACTACGTCCAAGTACTGCTACTATTTGTCTTTGTCTACAAGAGGTTCATCCCTTCACAAATATGCATTTCTGACACTCCGTGCCTACTTCTAAATCTTCAAAATTGTCGGTATAACTTAGCTTCATATTCATTTTTTCTTTTATGTACTTAATTTCAAAGAGAATGTACCTATCTCTCATTTTTGTAAAAAGTCAACCCCTCCGTAGTAGAGAGTTCTCGAGGGTATTATAGTGTTGCCCATCGAGGTAGCTCTCGGAAGAGCTACGGGCCTTGGAGTCGCAACCCAGTTAGGGTTGTGAACTAAGTAAAAACTTGTCTCTTTATTTCATTTATTCTACTGCATACTCGTATTTTAAAATAAATTTTAAAAAATCTAAAAAAAAATTGTAACCTCTGAGATTCACCCCCTTTCTCAAAGTAATTCGATCCTACAATTGGTATCAGAGCGAGGGTGCTCCGAATTTGGTGCAACCACCTTCGAGAGTTTTAGGATTTTCATTAATTTTTTCATTAGAATAATTTTCATTAATGTTTGCATTAGAATAATTTTTCATTAATTATTGCATTAGAATAATTTTTCACTAATTTTTGCATTAGAATAATTTTTCATTAATTTTTGAATTAGAATAATTTTGTATTAATATTTATTTTTGTCTCAGAATAATTTTACATTATTATTCATTTTTATCTTAGAAAAATTTTGCATTAATATTCATTTTTGTATTATAATAAATTAGCATTAATATTCATTTTTTTCTTAGAATAATTTTGCATTATTTTTTGTCTTATAATAATTTTGCATTAATATTTATTTTTATCTTAGAATAATCTTTGCTTTTGCATTAAAATAAATTTTTAAAAGTGCTTTAGTATAAATTTATTTTTTGCACAATATTGTTTAATTTAAATAAATCTAGGAACAAATCTGAATTTTAATATATATAAAATAAAATTTTTAAAATTTTATTTAGTAATGTTGCACGTAGAAGGGTATAACACCATTCGCCCTCCTCGCTTCAGCGGAGAGGACTTTTCCTATTGGTAGAGGTGAATGGAGTGCTACCTGAAACCAATCTAGAGGTATGGTTTTCAATTAGAAAAGGTTTCATCTCTCCGGTAGACGATTCTGATGATTTGTTAGAACTGGAGAAATGGACCGCGAATGTTAGGAAATGAGCTCAAGTCGATTACAAGGCCCTTAACACTTTGCTATGCTTACTTATCAAAGAAAAGCTTAATAGAGTTGGTCCCTTCGAAGACTCTAAGGAATTATGCGACAAATTAATTTAATTGCATGAAGGCACTAATGACACTAGAATAGCTAAACGGGACATGTTACTTAATAAACTTTTTAATTGTAAAATTAATGAAAATGAAAACGCTAGTCAACTTCACACAAGAATAAAAGATATTTTAAATGGATTGCATTTAATCGGACATCAAATAGAAAATAGGGATGTAATTAGGTATACACCTAAGGCATTCCCAAGGAATACCTTATCCATCGTCGATGCCTATAAGGTCTCTAGGGATATTTCCACAATTAGACTAGACGAATTATTTTGCGAACTTGAACTACACAACCAAGCTAACTAAGGTCAAACCAAGAATGGTATTTCTTTAGTGGATGGTTTACCCAAAAAGGAAAGAAAAATGAAAGTGAGTCCGAAAATGAGTCGGAGTCAAACCTAAATGGAGAAGAGGAAATTGTAAATATGGTCCGAAAAATGTTCAATCGGAGAAAGAAGTTTACGAAGAAGGATGCTAGGAATGTCGTTGACAATAAGCTGAGACCCCAATCGGAAGTGACTTGCTACTAGTGCAACGGAAAAGGACTTTCAAGTCGGAATGCATGAATCTAAAAAAGGAAGAGAAACCCAAGAAGGAAAAGAAGAAGAAAGCACTTAAGGCATGATGCAGGGGCATCTAACAATAAACGCAATCTAGAGGCACTAAAATAGGATTTTGAATTTTTCTATTAAAGTTTATTTATTTTTTTGATCTAGATAGAGTTTTGACTTTTTCTATTAAAGTTTGTTTATTTTTTTTCGATCTAGATAGGGGTTTGAATTTTTTGTTTATTTTTTTCGATCTAGATAGGGTTTTGAATTTTTCTATTAAAGATTGTTTATTTTTCGATCTAGATAGGGTTTTGAATTTTTCTATTAAAGTTTGTTTATTTTATTAGAAACTTTCTCTTTTTCTAAGCCTATTTAAACATAGGTTTAGGCTCTTGTAAGACATGTAATTTTTGATTAACAATATTTCTTTTTGGTTTTACTAAGAGGTGTCCCTCTTTGTTAGCGAAACTCCTCCTCCTACGACTCTTTCTCTCTCACTCTTTTCTAACTACGTACAATTATCTCCTATCCCTCTATCCGCCTACGTCAGTTGGTATCAGAGCCTTAGATCCATGGAAGGTCAATGAGGACGTGGTCGTGGTTGGCAGGTTCTGATTGAGGAAGTCACACCTCAAGATCAAAATCCCATAGAGACCATCGAAGATCTACGGAGGCGAGTCACGGAGTTAACCCAGCAGCTGGTTGCATGGGATTTGGATGATTGTGAGGTAATAGATCGACACTCTATCATGAGTCTTGACAATCTACATCATCGAGGTCACCCTGGCCGTGTCGAACGATATGGGGACCTTTGTTTTTGCATCGATCTCCCCGAGTTTTTTGGCACTTTACATGCGGAAGATTTTATTGATTGGCTTGATGAAATTGAATGAATTTTTGAATACAAAGAAGTCCTTGATCGTATAAAAGTAAAACTTGTCGCCCTAATGCTCAAGGGTTGAGCCTCAGCTTTGTGGGAACAACTCAAGCGCTCAAGTGAGAGGCAAGGCAAGAACAAAATTACCACTTGGGACAAGATGAAGAAGCAACTGCGAGGTCACTTCCATCCTTTTGGTTATACCCAATCATTATTTTTGCGTCTTCATAATTTGTGACAAGGTCCCCGATCTATCAATGATTATACGAAAGAATTCTACCAACTTGTTGCTCGGAATGATCTATATGAGACGGATGATCAACTGGTTGCACGATATTGTTGGGAGGGGAAACTTCGCTTCCCCTTCGACTCGGTCACTTGTTCATAGCGATCCCTTCTACGTCCCCGGATAAAAAAAAATATCCTTGACAAGAGGGATTGCCCAGGCAACCTTGTCATCATCGTGCTATTCGTTTAGAGTAGTCACTTGAACAAACTTGTTGTTCAAGCGACCAACCTCTATTCCACGAATAGCCACGGAATAGACGATGTACGGATCGCCGGATTTTGTGTTTATGTTCGCGGTCCAAGTATATTTAGCCACAAACAACATCCATATAATTGAAAACAATTATAGACATAATACAAAAGAACACTAATAAAAATAAACAAGATTATACCTCTTGATCTTCTATTGTATGTCCTTCCTCCTTTTGGACGTCGTGTGGGCGACGATCTTCCAAAAGTCAAAGCCTCCTAGATCACCAATCTTCCTTTCCTTGTTCACTCTAAACAAAGGAAGATCATAAAACAAAATACTTCTTCCTATCTTGAACTGGCCACCAAGTCAGTAGACTCAATGTTGCCGCCGGCCAAGGAAGAGAACATGAAGTATGGAAACTGGCCAAAGGAGAATCAATGGGAGCATGGGCGCCAGCCAACACTTGGAGAAGAGAAAGTAAACCAACCCTTCACCTTGTTGCCGCCCAAAACCGTAACCCTAGCTCTCCTAATTGTCGGCCAAAGAAGAAGGGAAGAAGGATAGGTTGAGCACCGGCCAAAGTATATGGAGGAAGGATAGGTTGAGCACCGGCCAAACCTTAGGAAGAAGAAGAAGAATCCTCCTCCACTTGTTGCCGCCCACCCCAACACCAAAAACCCTAGCCGCCCACTACTAATCCTAACCCTAATGGGATTGCTTGCCGCCCAAGGGAATCAAACCCTAATGCCATCCATCATCTTGCCACCCAAGCCATAAGCCCCTTTATATAGAGTCTAGGCTTAAGCCTTGTTTTAATCTCCACCATTGGTACTAGGGATTTAATCTCAACCGTCGGATCTAGAGATTTAATCTCAACCGTCGGATCTAGAGATTTAATCTCTACCATTGGATCTAGAGTTTTATTTTCATCTATTGGATCTAAGCTTCATGAGGTATTAATATGCTACAATAGGGACCATGAGGAGGAGTTGGATCTTGGCCACCCAATGGATCAAGCCCACATAAAGTCCGATCCATTAATGATTATCCATTCCACTAGAGGATTATCATTGATCTACCTCACCAACCCCCATAAGTTAATATGGGCTCTATATATTATTTGTACATTTTCTCCCCGTGTTTAAGATGTCGAATGTCCGTTGATTAATTAATTTACTGTCCATTAATTAATCAACATCTAACTCCATAAGTAGTACCACTCAACCTTTTCATCATGCCGGACCAAGTCCACCTGCAGGGTTTACATGATGAACCTTATGAGCTCCTCAAGGGGACATCATCATCCTAATATATAGGACACGGTTTCCTCCTATAATCAATGGCACACCATATAAATAATATCATTTCCCAACTTACCGAGCATATCGATTTAATCTATAAATCTCGCCCATTGGTAAATCAAGGAAATGAACACTAAGTATATGTGCCCGTTATTATATCGGGATTAAGAGCATGTACAAAATAACTTCTGAGGTTCGATTCGATAATGTTGTCAATAATAAATTGAATCACCTCTAAGTCGATCCTGCTCAATACACACAAAGTGCACTAGTGTGATTCTATGGTCAAGACAAACCAATACCAAATCACACTAAAACGATACCAATGGTTTGTCCATAGCCATCTCGGTTGTGAGCCTTTACTTATACTTTACAAGGAGCCGATAACATGATCTCCCGTGTGACACCACACACCACGTTATCTACAATGTAATGTATTAGACAATATGCATAGCCATAAATATGCAAACAATGATCATGTGATTCTTATTTCAAAAATAAAGATGTTCATACAAAAGATAGACTTTTCAGTATACATTCCGACAATCTCCCACTTATACTAAAAGATTATGATGTCCTCATACTGCCATACATCTGATTCTCATTCCTTCCACATGCCTATCAAAAACTCTCGCTAAAAAGGCCTTAGTGAAAGGATCTACTAGGGTATCCTCTGATGCAATCTAGGCGACAACACCTTCTACCTCTTTTTACGATTTCTCATATCAGGTGGTACTTGCGCTCTATGTATTTACTTGTCTTATGGGCTTGTGGTTCCTTCGAGTTTGCAACTGCACCATTATTATCACAATAAATTGTGATAGTTCTGGGCAAACCAGGAATCACATCCAAGTCCATCAAGAAGTTCCTGAGCCACACAACTTCTTTGGCCGACTCATAGGTTGCCACATGCTCATCTTCCATCGTATAGTCCGCCACACATTTCTTCTTGACACTCCTCCATACAATGGTTCCACCTCCCAAAGTAAACACAAAACCTGAGGTATACTTACTATTATCCCTATCTGATTGGAAGTCAGAATCCGTGTAACCCAAAGGGAGTAATTTGTCTGCCTAGTAAACAAGCACATAATCCCTAGTCCTTCTCTGGTACTTCAATATATACTTTACCGCAGTCCAATGTCCCTATCCTGGATTACTCTAATATCTGTTGACCATGCCCATGGCAAAGCTGATATCTAGTCTCGTACATAGCATCACATACATGAGGCTTCCTGCTGCCGAAACATAAGGAACCACCTTTATCTTCTCTATCTCCTCATATGTTCTAGGACACATCTCCTTAGATTAAGGAACTCTATGCCTGAAAGGTAGAAAATCCTTCTTGGAGTTCTGCATGCTAAAATGATCCATAATCGTGTCTATGTATGAAGCTTGGGATAAGCACAACATCCTTTTCCTGTGATCCCTTATAATCTTGATCCCAAGGATGTGTCCCACTTCTCCCAAGTCCTTCATATCAAACTGTTTGGACAACCATACCCTTACTTCCGATAACACCTTGATATTGTTGTCAATCAACAAAATGCATCTACGTATAGTACAAGAAATACCACTATGTTTCCATCACATCTCTTGTATACACAAGACTCATCCGGACTTTGAATAAATCCATAAAACTAGATTACTTCATCAAATCAGATGTTCCAAGACCTCGAAGCTTGCTTCAATCCATAAATGGACCGATTAAGCTTACATACAAGATGCTCTTTGCCCTTCGCAATGAATCCCTCTGGTTGCTTCATATAGATGTTTTCCTCAAGACTTCCATTAAGGAAAGCTGTCTTGACATCCATCTGCCACACCTCATAATCCATATGAGCTGCAATGCATAAGAGAATTCGGATAGACTAAAGCATGGCCACCGGCGAAAAGGTCTCCTCATAATCGATACCCTCTTTCTTAGTATACCCCTTCGCAACAAGCCTCACTTTGAAGTTCTCAACCTTCCCGTCTATTCCTCTCTTTCTTTTGTAGATCCACTTGCATCCAATGGTTTTTACACCATCGGGTGGTTCTACTAGCTCCTAGACCTGATTTGAATCTATAGATTCAATCTCAGCATTCATTGCACTTTTCCAAGATACTGCATCTTTATCTTGGATTGCCTCGTCATATGTCCAGAGATCATGTTCATGTTCGCCAGGGACCAAATTAGAAGATTCTTCCAAGAACATGAATCTATCAGGCTGTCTAACAACCCTCCCACTACGACGAGGTATCACCTGTGTATCCTCTGTGACACGCGGTGCACTGACTTATGGTATATCCTCTTGTACCGATGGTACTGAAGAAGTGACTTCCCCTTTTAATTCCTCCAGAACAATTTTACTCTTGGGCTTGTGGCTCATCACATAGTCTTCCTCTAGAAATCTGGCGTTCAAGCTAACGATCACCCTCTGATCTCTAGGACTATAAAACAAACCACCCTTCATTCCTCTAGGATAGCCAATGAACATGCGTACTTCTGTATGAGGTTCCAACTTATCAGCATCTGTCTTCAGCACTTGTGCTAGACTCCCCCATATCCGAATATGTCTAAGACTAGGCTTTCGCTCATTCCACAATTCTGTGAGAGTAGAAGGCACTGATTTAGATGGAACCAAGTTCCGCCGTATCTAGAGCATATCCCTATAACGAATCTGGCAACTCAGAATAACTCATCAACGATCTAACCATCTCCATAAGAGTCCTATTCCTTCGCTCTACTACACCATTCTGCTGGGGTGTGCCAGGTGCAGACAATTGGGATTGAATCCTAGCCTTTGATAAGTAATTCCTAAACTCTCCCAAGAGGTACTCGCCACGACAATCAGATCGTAGTGTCTTTATACTTTTACCTTGACGTTTCTCCACATCAGCCTTGAATTCTTTGAACTTGTCAAAGCATTCAGACTTGCGGCGCATCAAGTAAATGTATTCATATCTCTAATAATCGTGTATAAAAGAAACGAAATACTCAAAACCACCTCTAGCCTGGATAGACATAGGACCACATAAATCAGAGTGAACCAATTCTAACACATCTTTGGCTTTATACCCTTTGGCCTTAAAAGGCCTCTTGGTCATTTTACCCTCCAAGCAGGATTCGCAAGTTGGGAAATCTTCCACCACTAATGAGCCTAGAGGTCCATCAGCTATCAACCTTTGACTTCTGCTTAGGTTAATATGACCAAGCCTAAGATGCCAAAGATATGTTTGGTTCATCTTCGAAGGTTCTTTTCTCTTATTGGAATTAGAAGATGAGTTATTAACTTCAATTTGCATTGTGGGAGGTTATGGTTCAAGTGTGTATTGATTTCCTATTAATGCACCTGAATAGATAATTGTTAGGGAAATCTCTTGCCATGATAAGGTTTTGATGTGTGTGGCAAAGGGTTTAAGTTAGGATGATATTGTTATTTGATATGTGCGTTGGAGTCTTGCAGGACTTAGTAATTCGCACATGGAGCCTTGGCAGGTTCACCCTCACAACCTCGGTCCTTGATTCGGTGAAGGATGACTTTGCGGAAGCCGTGTGCTTGGAGCATCCGAGGGACCACCGGACGAGATAACTTGAAGTGAATCCAAGGAAGCAGACTTCGGAGGCAAGAGACGCGAAGGAGCATTGCAGAGCCGTGCGCCTGATGCTGCTGAGGGATGTGGCCACGAACGAAGAGAGCTTCAGCGAGGGACTTCGAGTGAGATGAGAGAATGAGTGAAATGTAAGTAGCTCATTAGGTGAACTTGGCTGAATGGCTGAGTGTCAGAGACTTGACCGCAAGGGTTAAGGTTTACCCGACCGCCGGAAGCTCAAACTTATGTTAAGTTTGAGTTTCACATGGCACCAGTCGACTGCCATGGAATGGTAGTCGACTGCTCTGAGTCGAGTGGGTTCGACTGGTATCTGACTGATGGGTTTATGCTGAGCCGATCGCTATGGAATGGCAAACCATCGCCAGAGGATATCGCGGTACGTAACCGGGCCGAGACGAGGCGCAATGACCGTGAGGTCCATCAGTCGACTACCAAGAGTTCCGTTGGACTACAACGATCGGGATCCGATGTGTTCGGAGGCCGTTGTAGTGACGGCAGTCGACTGCCAAGGGCAGCAGTCGACTGGTGGCAGCCAACGGGAAGAAATCAGCCCTCTCTATAAAAAGAGAGGGTGTGAGCCTTTGAGAGGCTAATGCTTATGCTCTAAGTGATCTTCCTAGTGCCCCACAAGCTCTAAACTCTTCTTACTTGTTTTTACTCCATTCTTATTGTAAGAAGAGTGATCTTGATTGTAAAGGTTACCTCACCTAGCTTGGTGCAAAGGAGATACCAATAGTGATTGGCTTTGGAGGAGTGATTCACCTTGGACGAATCTGACCGTGGATTAGCGGCGTAGCCATGAACCACGTTACATCTTCTTTGTTAGCGTTTGTATTTTCATTTATTGCTTTGTCTTTATTGTTTATGCTTTCGCTTGCTCTAACGATTGTGTAGATGAGCAAACGAACGAGAGAATTCTGACATCCATCGTAAGAGGGCTATTCACCCCCTCTAGCCGGCCAAACGATCCCCTACAAGTGGTATCAGAGCCGAGGAAAGCTTGTCGAGGACTAACCGCCACAACAAGCAACTTTCAAAATGGCCGGCTCCAACATCCATCCTCCGAAGTTTGAAGGAGAATTCGCTTGGTGGAAGAAGCGAATGGAGGTATTTTTCGAAACGGATTTTGATATTATGATTACAATGGAATCCGGTTTCGTTTTGCCTAGGGATGAAGAGGGGAAGCCAATAGAGAAATCTAGGTGGACCAAAAGGCAAAGGGAAGAGCACCTTGCAAATTCAAAAGCCAAGCATCATCTCTTCAATGTGCTCCCCCAACAAGAAATCAACCAAATAGGAGAATGCCTAAGCGCCAAGGAGATGTGGGAGAAGCTAATTGAGCTTCATGAAGGCACATCTGAGGCAAAGCTAGCAAGGAGAGATCTCCTCCACTCCCAACTATCCAACATTAAATTAGAAAAGGGAAAAAAGGTAACTTCTTTGCATTCTAGATTCAAAGAAATTTTAAATGGACTAACAAGTGTAAGAGAAATGCTCTCCAATCGCGATATGATAATGAAGGCCATAGATGCTTTCCCCTGATCATCCAAGTGGAGTTCAATGGTGGACTCATTTTACATTTCAAAGAATCTAGAGGTAAATACTCTAGATGAATTTTTCTCCATTATGGAATTACATGAATCTAGGCTTGAAGGAATACAAGAAAAGCCAACAATACAACCTTCAAGGGGAGTAGCATTGTTGGCAAATAAGAGAAAGAAGAAGATAGAGATCTCCTCCTCCTCCGATGACGAAGCGTCTTCCTCCTCCTCCATGGATACCACTGAAGAAGCCTATATGGTAAGGAGGGTAAGATGTGCTTTAAAAGGTTTTCATTTTCATAAATCAAATGATAGGAATAGAAGACCAAGGGGGAAGGTCATATGCTACAATTGCCAAGGAGAGGGGCACATAAGGGATAATTGTCCCCTCCTAAACAAGAGCAAGGAAGAGAAGAAAAAGAAAGAAGAAAAGAAGAAGAAAAAGGGGAGCAAGAAAAAGAAGGAAGAGGAGAAGAAGACAAAAGAAAAAGGGAAGACCAAAGCTCTAAAGGCAAGGACTTGGGATGACCCATCCTCATCCTCCTCATCCTCATCCGATGAGGAGAATGCCTTTGTCACCAATTTGGCCTTGATGGCCTTTGATGACTTGGATTGCTCTTCCTCCGAAAATGAAGGATCAAGCTCAAGAGGAGAGAGCTCAAGTGAAGGGGGAGCTTCTACATCCTCCTCATCCGAAGAAGAAGAAGAGGATATGGAAACTATGGTAACGAATGCCTCTCCTAAGAAAATAGTTTCCATAATTTCTAGTTTAACTAAGGACTTATTTGGAATGAAAAAGAAAAATAAAAGCATGCTTAATCAAATTAAGGCATTGGAAAATAAGCTAGAAAATGCATGCTTAAATGATAATATTTCTTCTAGCTTAAATGATGCATGCTCACATGATCTTTATATGCCATTAGATGTCAGTGATGCATGTATAAATGAAAATAGGGCCTTAAGGGAAAAGGTAGATTATTTAACAAAAGCCCTAGAAAAATTCACAATTGGCTCCAACACATTGAACATGATCCTAGGGAGCCAAAGAGCTAGCTTCAACAAAAAGGGCCTAGGATACAAAGAAAAGAAAAATGAAAAGGCCTACAAATGCCTAATTGCTAGGGGACAAGATAAGAAGAAGGTAATAACTAGGAAATGGATACCTAAGGAGTTTTTAGTGAACCCAATAGGAAAGAACTTATTTTGGGTTCCAAAATCCATCCTTAAGGGTTAGAAAACTCCTAGGGTAGTCAACCATATGGACTTGACCTATATCATATCTTTGGTTGACTTAGGATGGCGGGACAACATTTTTATAATAGTGTTGGGTGATGATAACATGCCCATAAATAGATAATAATACTTAAATCATGATGATTAATGTAATTGATACACATGTTTGCAATCATGATTTATGATATTGCGATTTGGCACATCATCATAAGAAATATGGTTTAAATCATGCCTTAGGTGATATTTTGTTTATTATCATGATATAATACCTAATGCATGAGAACAATTCAATGAATACATGTATTTCATGATCATAATGTAGAATTAATTGATATATATCTTTATGATCATGAGGATTGTTAGGTTGATACTTAACCTTGATAGAATTGTATAAATATTGGTTAAGTATATACAAATACCCCCTAGGATGCATCTCACACTCACCATAGGCTACCTTGATTGAAAACTTAGCATGAGTGAGATGTTAGGATGATACAAATGTCCACTAATGCCTATGGCATTTAGATGGTCATTTAAAGTATCAAAATAGCAATAATAGACCAATCATGGGTAAGGCTTATGTTTAATTCATAGACATATTGCCCAAAGATCATGGTTGGATATTTCATAAGTTTTCAAAACAGTTTCTTACTTTAAAATCTGTGTATTCATGTTTTGAAACAATTGGATACAAAACTAGGTGTTAAAATGGATACTAACATGCTCAAAAACTAGTGGTTTTTAAAGCCTTTAGAATTTTGGCTAATCTAGGAAAATATAATGATTTTTCTTAAAAAAAACTATTTTTCTTTGATAGATATACTTACAAGAAATATGTTCCCCAAATTTCATGATTTTTCGAATTTTTTGGATTTTTTAATGCATTTCTGAAATTCGCCCTTAAGGTAAGAATTTTGGAATCCATTGTGCCAGTCGACTGCCATACTGATGGCAGTCGACTGCTAGCCTGAAAAACAGCCCAATATTTTCTGAATTCATATTTTAAACATGTTTTTGGTATTTTCCTTCTATTAGACTTGATGCCATGGGTTTATAAATTAGGATTAATCTTTTTGATGGTGTCAAAGGGGGAGAAATATATGTTTAAGTAACGGGGAATATATTTTGGGGAGAAATGATGATGTTTATGATAGGGGGAGAAAATTTAAAAATTTGTATGGGGAGTTTCATGGATTAAGGGGGAGTTGCATGTTGCTATATCATGATTATGTTTACATGCTTTCTTACCTTAGAATTTTCATCAAAATGTTTTTACCTAACTTAAACGGATTGCCACACATCAAAAAGGGGGAGATTGTTAGGGCAATCTCTTGCCATGATAAGGTTTTGATGAGTGTGGCAAAGGGTTTAAGTTAGGATGATATTGTAATTTGATATGTGCGTTGGTGAAAAGACCCAACCTGATACATATATATATATATATACCCTTAGCCCGACCCCTAATAATTATCACATAAACCACATACACATGATTGGATAATCCTCTTTATTTTATTCCATTTCAAGTAAGAGTCTCAATTACAGCCTCTTCACTCAGCACCTCACTGAAGTAATTCATCCATTCCAACACAATTACTCAGACAGTCCTGCATCATTGAAGTCCCGGACAGTGTGTGGCATGATCATCGTCATCTCCTCAGTTACACCACCCCCACTTCTTCCAACTCAATCTGAGAGCTCATCTCCCTACCTGTAAACATTTAGTGACATCATGAGTTCACAGCCCAGTAAGTAAATCAAGGATAAATACACAGCGTAGAGAGGAGAGGAAATAAAAACAAAACTCAAAACATGAATCGTAAAGTTAATTATATATATCTAGCATGCAACTCAGGCCTAGCATCAATAACTCATAACAAGACATGCAAATATAGCACCATGGTAGGCTCAACATCAAATTCCCAGTTCACTTTCTGTACCTAAACATGAAGCGCAACCATTTCCTATAAAAGAACATGTAAATGTAACAAAACAATAACCAAATTCATGCTTTTCTATCATGCTAACTGTATATAACATAAATCTTTGTTGTACCTCACATTTTGCATTTTAAATGCGGAGCCAGTCAAAAACCTTATTTGTCTTGTGCAATCCTGAGGTACCTCTAGAAAGATCTAAGGGAATCACCATCACCATCACTATCACATCAATTAATTTGGGTGGGCCCTTCCCGGAGCTCATCCCGGGAAGCCCAACCCGTCCAGGCACCACTAATACTCATGTACATACAATTAGCTAGATAAAGAACATCTATCATTTCTTCTCATAGTCAATCATATTTGTCACTTCATATACAGTTGAACATTTTAAGCTAGCATTTAACTCAGTATACAGATGGATGATATCACAGAACATTATAAATTAGCATCTAACTTTAAGTACAGATGGATGAACATACATATGTATATATATATATATATATATATATAGCATCTAACCTCATACACAGGTAGATGTTAGTTATAACTGATTCACATAGCAGATAGGCATTTGAAAGATTTGATGAACAATGAACTAAAATAATAACATGGCACATCATGGTTGATCATAAATATCTATACATAGCATCCCACCTCATACACAGGTAGATGGTAATTACACACATTTACATATAGCATCTACACTCATACACAGGTAGATGATAATGACACCCAGTTGCATATAGCATCTAACCTCATACACAGGTATATGATAATTATAATATTTTACATAGCATCTACAACATAAAGAAAAATCTTTCGTACAGTTAACTAAGCATATAGAGGGATAAAGAATATAACAGAATTCCTCTACTAACATTGAAGTCTCATCTATAAACCTGCAATCCCAACTTTCCCCATGACTCCATCATTTTATACTAACAATTAGCTCCTACCTAAAGCGATTTCACTGTTATATCCATCGGTAGAGCTAAGAGAATTTCAGAACCATAAAAGCCCCTCCGAGACCCTTAACTGGCGTTGTCCTACACCATAGCTACATCTCCGCAGCGATCCAACAGAATCGTTCAATCACAAACGCCGTTAACCAACGCAGAACCATCTTTGCCGATTCCCAATCCAACCCGATGGCAAAATTCATCCAGTTTCTACCGTTCCCTCTGCCCCTAAACCCACAAAGGTAAATCCCTAACCACACCTAGCAATCCATCCCTGAAAAAATGCCCACCGTACACCCACGTAACTAGCAAAAATCCTTAGCTTAATTAACACCGGTTAAAATGCCTAAAACTAGCTACATATACCCCGAAATCCGTTCGAAAACAAAACCCCAATCGTAAGCACGAACAAAACTGAAATCCCCAGTTCAAACTCCACGGATTCAACCCTCTAAAACCAATCTACATCCCTCTGTCGCCAGCCATTTTTCAGAGATTTACTTACCGTACAGCCGACGGAGGACGATCGGATGGCCGCCGGCAGCATTGAGATGATCTTCGGCGGAAGAAATCGCCGAGCACAGCTTATCTGGGAGCTGGCGGCGAATAGGCGACGGAGGGAATAACTCGCGGAAGAAAAGGGGGAAGAAATGGATCGGCTTGCGACTTATAAATGCCGTTTCCGTTGGGGTTAAGCCAACTCAAGTTAATTCCATGCTAGCCCATATTTAACATAGGGCTAACCTCAGTTAATCCAAACACCCCCTTCATGCCCAAATCTTTCTCCGAACCGATCATATGAACCCCATTTTGACTCAGACTTCCCATTCCGACTATACATACCCATTTATTTATATTATTGTTATATATATATATATCCAGATATTTTATTTTATTTTTATTATTATTATTATTATTATTTTTTCGCGACCTGACAACTCTCCTCCCCTTAGAAGAATTTCATCCTCGAACTTCGACTTACCAAATAATTTGGGGTAACGGTCGCGCATGTCCTGCTCAGTCTCCCAAGTAGCTTCCTCCTTTTGCTGATTTCTCCATAAAACTTTCACCATTCGAATTTCTTTATTTCTCACCAGACTTGATGATCCAAAGATCTCTGCATTACCTCGTAAGATAGGTCCGTGTCCATCAGATGGCCTCATGCCCAATTACATGTGCAGGTTGATAGGTACCTCCCGAGCATGGATACATGGAACACATTATGAACTCCGCCAAAGTTGGGTGGTAGTGCAACTCGGTATGCCCTCGGTCCCAATCCGGTCCTAGAATCTCAAAAGGCCCAATATACCTCGGACCGAGTTTGCCTTCTTCCCGCCAAACCTCAAGACTTCTTCATAGGTGACACTTTGAGAAATACATGGTCTCCCACTGTGAACTCCAAGTCCCTCCTTCGACAATCTGCGTAACTCTTTTAGCGACTTTGGGCTGATTGCATTCTGTCTCGGATCTTTGCCACCAATTCCACAGTTTGTGCCACAATCTCTGGACCCAAAACTGCCCTCTCTCCTACCTCTTCCCAATGCAATGGGGTTCTACACCTTCTTCCGTAGATAGCCAGATAGGGAGCCATACCGATGGTGGCTTGATAACTATTATTATAGGTGAACTCCACCAAGGGCAATTTAGACTCCCAGCTCCCTTTGAAATCTATAATGCAAGCTCGTAGCATATCTTCTAAAATCTGAATTACTCGCTCAAATTGACCGTCGGCCTGGGGATGGAAAGCGGTGCTAAAAGTAAGTTTCGTACCTAATCCTCGGTGCAAACTCTTCCAGAATCCGGATGTAAATTTTGGATCTCTATCTGACACAATCTAATCCGGAATTCCATGTAACCTTACTATTTTATACATCACAGATTGTATCATAGTGAAAGTGGTTTTCACTGGCAGGAAGTGTGCTGACTTCGTCAATCGATCCACAATGACCCACACTGCATTTGATCCCTTAGTCGAGATCGGTAACCCTACAATGAAATCCATGGAAACATTTTCCCACTTCCAGACGGGTATCGGAAGCGGTTCAAGCAATCCAGCGGGCCTCTGGTGCTCGACTTTCACCTTTTGACAGGTAAGGCACTCATGGACCATTTTGATTATGTCTCTCTTCATGCCCGGCCACCAATATAATAGCTGCATATCTTTATACATCTTCGTGCTGCCGGGGTGAACCGAGTACGGGGTACTGTGGGCTTCCATCATGAGATTCTCTCTCAGAGATCCTTCTTTAGGCAGCAATATGCGGCCTTTGTATCTCATAATCCCATCAACCACTGAGTAGAGGGTGCCCCCCTTTGCCTCATCTCTGTGTTTCCATTCCATTAACTATCGATCCGATGCTTGTTCTGCCCGAATCTGATTCCGTAAGTCCGATTTAACCGTCAGTGTCGCCAATCTATCCTGCTCACCTGGTGCTATCACCTCCACTCTCAGCTGTTGAAATTCTGATATCAACCATTGTTGGGTGGGCAACTGTGACAACGTCGCCAACTTACGACTCAGCGCATCCGCCACCACATTTGCCTTACCCGGGTGATAGTTAATATTGCAATCATAATCCTTTACCAACTCCAACCATCGTCTCTGCCGCATATTCAGTTCCTTCTGAGAAAACAAATATTTCATGCTTTTATGATCGGTGTAGATCTCACAACGTTCTCCGTAAAGATAGTGTCGCCAAATCTTCAAAGCAAATATAACTGCTGCTAATTCTAAATCATGTGTAGGATAGTTCTGCTCATGCACCTTCAAATGGCGTGATGCGTAGGCGATGACTCTCCCATTCTGCATCAGTACATCCCCTAGCCCGGTGTTGGAGGCATCAGTGTACACCACAAACTGCCCAGAATTGTCTGGAACTGCAAGCACCGGTGCCATCGTCAGCCTTTCCTTTAACTCCATAAAACTCCTCTCACACCGACCAGTCCATTCATACTTCACCCCCTTCTTGGTCATCGAAGTCAGGGGTAGCGCAATGCGTGAAATTTTTTTAATGAATTTGCGATAATACCCAGCTAGTCCCAAGAAACTCTGAATTTCTGTAACATTTCTTGGAGTAGCCCAACTCTGGATTGCCTCCACTTTGACTGGATCCACCTCTATTCCCTTCTCTGAGACTATATGCCCTAGAAATGATATCTGCCTCAACCAAAAATCGCATTTGCTGAACTTAGCGTATAACCGCTTATTCTTCAAAGTCTGCAGCACCAGCGTCAGATGTTGTCGGTGTTCTTCCCGACTTTGGGAGTAAATTAGTATATCGTCAATAAAGACAATCACAAACTGATCCAAGTATGGCTGGAAGATCCGGTTCATCAAATCCATAAAGGCTGTGGGGGCATTAGTAAGCCCAAACGGCATAACTAGAAACTCGTAATGACCATATCGAGTTCTGAATGCAGTTTTATGAACATCCTCTCCTTTCACCCGCAGTTGGTGGTACCCCGACCTCAAATCAATCTTTGAGAATATAGTTGCGCCTTGTAGTTGATCAAACAGATCATCGATTCTAGGCAACGGGTACTTATTCTTAACTGTAACCCGGTTCAACTCTCGGTAGTCAATGCACAGCCGCATCGACCCATCCTTCTTACGGACGAACAACATTGGTGCTCCCCATGGTGACACACTGGGTCGGATGAAACCCTTATCCAATAGTTCTTGTAGTTGCTCCTTCAGTTCCTTCATTTCAGTAGGTGCCAGGCGGTACGGTGCTTTAGACACAGGGGTGGTTCCCGCTATTAGTTCTATCCCAAACTCGACTTCCCTGACAGGGGGTAAACCTGCAATGTCTTCTGGGAACACCTCGGGAAAATTCCTAACTACCTCTACCTCCTCCAGATTTGGTCTAGGGGCCTCAGCACTACTCATTATGTTGACTAGGAATCCGTTACACCCCTTACTCAACATTTTCTGAGCTTTACATGCGGATACAATATGAGGAAGACTCAGTGTGGAGGTTGCATTGAAGGTGAAAAATTCATCATTTTGTAGTTTCAGTTTAACCGTCCTTTGTCTAC
Organism: Wurfbainia villosa; assembly: GCA_025175895.1. Taxonomy (NCBI): domain Eukaryota; kingdom Viridiplantae; phylum Streptophyta; class Magnoliopsida; order Zingiberales; family Zingiberaceae; genus Wurfbainia; species Wurfbainia villosa. Next base: position 49,701,165 of record CM045999.1, on the reverse strand, counting down.
AACATAATAATTGCCTGCATCGGTCACCAATCCATACCTGTAATCACATCGAAGTCCACCATTTCCAACACAATGAGGTCGGCGTACACTGTAGAGTTCTGCATCTTCATCGGGCAGTCCCTCACTATTCTATTGCTAGGCAGTTCTTCCCCAGAAGGCAAGGACACGCAATAGCCGGTAGCCATCCAATCACATGAAATATTCAGTCTTGCAACATAAGCCACGGATATGAAAGAGTGTGTAGCTCCAGAATCAATTAAAGCATGAGCGGGTAGATTGACAATAGAAATTATACCTGTGATGATGGTCCATTCGGGATCCACTTGCTCTTGTGTCATGGCATACACCCTTCCTCTGGTTGGCTCTGAGAGCTGAGGGCAGTTCATAGCAAAGTGGCCCGACTTCTTGCACTTGTAGCACACGTCTGTACCCACTAAACATTGCCCTGCATGAGCCTTCTCACACTTGGGACACTGAATTTTTCTTTCACCCTTGGAAACAGTATGGTCAACTGGTCGAGGTTCTTGGGGTCGTTGTCGTCGCCTCAGAATCGCGGGTCGCTGCTTCAAACTCAGTGAGCACAAACTTCTTCGACTTCGGTGAGGTTCCTTCCTCGTAACTCGGTCTCTTGTTCAGCATTTCCCTTATCATGTCATTCCCGCCCTCTCGACATCGAGCTTGATCCAGCCTCCCTAAAGGTGGTAACTCGCTCACCCTCGACATCATGTCGAATCAGCGCCTCACCCTCAAGAAATGTTTCAGCTCCTCTACTGGTTGACTTGCAATCATAGGTACAAAATACCGCCCCTTCTCGAATTCTCTGACATACTCAGCCACTGTCCGGTCCCCTTGGTGAAGCTCTAAGAATTCCCGAGCCATTCGAGTTCTGGTGTCAGCAGTGAAATACTTACCATAGAATACCTATTTGAATTCAGCCCAAGTAACTATAGTTAGGTCCACTGCTGCGCGTGCCCCCTCCCACCATATCCGAGCATCGCCACGCAACATGAATATGGCACACCTCACCTTGTCAGCATCTGTAAGTTGCATGAAGTCATATATCATCTCCAATGATCGAATCCATCCTTCTGCAGCGATAGGATCTCAGATTTCTTAAACTCGTCGGACCAAGATCCTTGAACCGCCAAACCGGGTTCACACCGGGTCGTAGGCTGTGCGCATTTCCTTGCTCCCTGGCTCTCAACAGTTGTTGGATCTGTTCTCCATGAATCCGACTCTGTTCCTGCATGATTGCGGCAAGCTCAGCGAGAAACTGACTATTCTGCCCAACTTCCCCATTGTTCCTTCGACCCTCCATTCACCTATAAACGCAATACCTGCACCGTTATCTCCAGTCTTGTACATAAACTCAAACATGATTACATTAAGATTACTACTTGAAAAGTAAGTATAAAACCTACAACCGCGGGGATGAATGTATCCGAGTCCTTGATGAGATGGCATGCCAACACTGTCCTTTAGAATTGATGCTCTGATACCAACTGAAAAGACCCAACCTGATACATATATATATACATACCCTTAGCCCGACCCCTAATAATTATCACATAAACCACATACACATGATTGGATAATCATCTTTATTTTATTCCATTTCAAGTAAGAGTCTCAATTACAGCCTCTTCACTCAGCACCTCACTAAAGTAATTCATCCATTCCAACACAATTACTCAGACAGTCCTGCATCATTGAAGTCCAGGACAGTGTGTGGCATGTTCATCGTCATCTCCTCAGTTACACCACCCCCGCTTCTTCCAACTCAATCTGAGAGCTCAGCTCCCTACCTGTAAACATTTAGTGACATCATGAGTTCACAGCCCAGTAAGTAAATCAAGGATAAATACACAGCGTAGAGAGGAGAGGAAATAAAAACAAAACTCAAAACATGAATCGTAAAGTTAATTATATATATCTAGCATGCAACTCAGGCCTAGCATCAATAACTCATAACAAGACATGCAAATATAGCACCATGGTAGGCTCAACATCAAATTCCCAATTCACTTTCTGTACCTAAACATGAAGCACAACCATTTCCTATAAAAGAACATGTAAATGTAACAAAACAGTAACCAAATTCATGCTTTTCTATCATGCTAACTGTATATAACATAAATCTTCGTGGTACCTCACATTTTGCATTTTAAATGCGAGCTACCAAAAAACCTTATTTGTCTTGTGCAATCCTGAGGTACCTCTAGAAAGAACTAAATGAATCAGTCATCAGTCATCAGTCAATCTGTCAATTTGGGTGGGCCCTTCCCGGAGCTCATCCCGGGAAGCCCAACCCGTCCAGGCACCACTAATACTCATGTACATACAATTAGCTAGATAAAGAACATCTATCATTTCTTCTCATAGTCAATCATATTTGTCACTTTATATACAGTTGAACATTTTAATCTAGCATTTAACTTAGTATACAGATGGATGATATCACAGAACATTATAAATTAGCATCTAACTTTAAGTACAGATGGATGAACATACATATGTATATATATATATATATATATATATATATATATATATATATATATATATATATATATATATATATATATATATATATATATATATATATATATATATATATATATATATATATATATATATATATATAGCATCTAACCTCATACACAGGTAGATCTTAGTTATAACTGATTCACATAGCAGATAGGCATTTGAAAGATTTGATGAACAATGAACTAAAATAATAACATGGCACATCATGGTTGATCATAAATATCTATCCATAGCATCCCACCTCATACACAGGTAGATGGTAATTACACACATTTACATATAACATCTACACTCATACACAGGTAGATGATAATGACACCCAGTTACATATAGCATCTAACCTCATACACAGGTAGATGATAATTATAATATTTTACATAGCATCTACAACATAAAGAAAAATCTTCCGTACAGTTAACTAAGCATATAGAGGGATAAAGAATATAACAGAATTCCTCTACTAACATTGAAGTCTCATCTATAAACCTGCAATCCCAACTTTCCCCATGACTCCATCATTTTATACTAACAATTAGCTCCTACCTAAAGCGATTTCACTGTTATATCCATAGGTAGAGCTAAGAGAATTTCCAGGAACCATAAAACAGCCCCTCCAAGACCCTTAACTGACGTTGTCCTACTCCATAGCTACAACTGGACTGCACCTTCTTCCCATCTCTGCAAAGGATCCAACAAAATCGTTCAATCACAAACGCCGTTGACCAACGCAGAACCATCTGTGCCGATTCCCAATCCAACCCGATGGTAAAATTCATCCAGTTTCTACCGTTCCCTCTGCCCCTAAACCCACAAAGGTAAATCCCTAACCACACCTAGCAATCCATCCCTGAAAAAATGCCCAGTGTAAACCCACGTAACTAGCAGAAATCCTTAGCTCAATTAACACCGGTTAAAATGCCTAAAACTAGCTACATATACCCCGAAATCCGTTTGAAAAAAAAACCCCAATCGTAAGCACAAACAAAACTGAAATCCCCAGTTCAAACTCCACGGATTCAACCCTCTAAAACCAATCTACATCCCTCTGTCGCCAGCCATTTTCTAGAGATTTACTTACCGTACAGCCGACGGAGGATGATCGGATGGCCGCCGGCAGCATTGAGACGATCTTCGGCGGAAGAAATCGCCGAGCACAGCTTATCTGGGAGCTGGTGGCGAATAGGCGACGGAGGGAATAGCTCGCGGAAGAAAAGGGGGAAGAAATGGATCGGCTTGCGGCTTATAAATGCCGTTTCCGTTGGGGTTAAGCCAACTCAAGTTAATTCCATGCTAGCCCATATTTAACCTAGGGCTAACCTCAGTTAATCCAAACACCCCCTTCAGGCCCAAATCTTTCTCCGAACCGATCATATGAACCCCTTTTTGACTCAGACTTCCCATTCTGACTATACATACCCATTTATTTATATTATTGTTATATATATATATATCCAGATATTTTAATTTTATTATTATTATTTTTTTTATTTTTTTTCGCGACCTGACAGTTGGAGTCTTGCAGGACTTAGTAATTCGCACATGGGGCCTTGGCGGGTTCATCCTCACAACCTCGGTCCTTGAGTCAGTGAAGGATGACTTTGCGGATGCCATGCGCTTGGAGCATCCGAGGGACCGCCAGACGAGATGACTTGAAGTGAAGCCAAAGAAGCAGACTTCGGAGGCAAGAGACGCGAAGGAGAATTGCAGAGTCGTGCGCCTGATGCTGCCGAGGGACGTGGCCGCGAACAAAGAGAGCTTCGGCGAGGGACTTCGAGTGAGATGAGAGAATGAGTGAAATGTAAGTAGCTCATTAGGTGAACTTGGCTGAATGGCTGAGTGTCGGAGACTTGATCGCAAGGGTTAAGGTTTACCCGACCGCCGGAAGCTCAAACTTATGTTAAGTTTGAGTTTGATGGAATGCCCGATCGCTTCCGAGTCGAGTGGGTTCGACGGTATCCGATCGATGGGTTTATGCCCAGCACGATCGCTATGGAATGGCAATGATCGCTGTGAGGATATCGCGGCACAGAATCGCCATACCGATCAAGCGCGATTACGACGGAGGCGAATCGATTGGTGAGGTCCATCAGTCGACTGCCAAGGGTTCCGTTGGACTACAACGGTCGGGATCCGACGTGTTCGGAGGCCGTTGTAGTGACGGCAGTCGACTGCCAAGGGCAGCAATCGACTGGTGGCGACCAACGGGAAGAAATCAGCCCTCTCTATAAAAAGAGAGGGTGTGAGCCTTTGAGAGGCTAATGCTTATGCTCTAAGTGATCTTCCTAGTGCCCCACAAGCTCTAAACTTTTCTTACTTGTTTTTACTCCATTCTTATTGTAAGAAGAGTGATCTTGATTGTAAAGGTTACCTCCACCTAGCTTGGTGCAAAGGAGAGACCAATAGTGATTGGCTTTGCAGGAGTGATTGACCTTGGACGAATCGGACCGTGGATTAGCGGCGTAGCCGTGAACCATATTACTTCTTCTTTGTTAGCGTTTGTATTTTTGTTTATGGTTTTGTCTTTATTGTTTATGCTTCCGCTTGCGCTAACGATTGTGTAGACGAGTAAACAAACGAGAGAATTCCGACATCCATCGTAAGAAGGCTATTCACCCCCCTCTCGCCGGCCAATCGATCCCCTACAATAATGTCCCTATTTCTTTTTATAACAACTCTGTCATTAAAAGAAATAGAATATCCATCAATAAACAATTTAGAAACCGAAATTAAATTCTTTCTAAATATAGGTACATAAAGGCAATTCTTAAGAACCATAACTTTATTTTTCTCAAAAGATAAATAAAATATCTCCCACTGCAATAGTCGCCACCATCATGGCATTGCCCAAGTAAACGGTAATCTCTCCCTTAGCTCGTCGTCGGGTTTCCTGGAACCCCTGCAAAGTATTGCAGTCATGATCAGAGGCTCCCGTATCTACACACCAGGTGCCGGTAGATAACACCGCTAACCATGTTTCAACGACTAGAATAAAGGATATACCTTTGTTCTGCTTCGGATTGGGACATTCCTTCTTCCAATGTCCATCCTGCTTGCAAGTGAAGTACTTGCATTTCGACTTCTTTACTCCTCCCTGAGATCCTCCCACCACCTTTGATCCACCTTGTTTATTCTTCTTCTTGCCTTTCGGCTTAGAAGTAGAAACCTTCGGAGCAACCATGGCCTGAGCCTGAGCAAGCCTTTCTGTCGACTGGAGAATGATATCGACCTGGGTTTCCCCATCGATCTCAGCTCCAAGGAATTCTAGTTCATTCGCAGGCTTAGGAGGATACTCTTTGAAAAGTACATATTTGTACTCCTCAGCAGTTAAGACAATGTCAAGATTCCTTTTTTTAATCAACATAATTATGTACTTACTCAGTAAGTTTATTTTCCTTTAGTATCATAGCAAGTGGACTGAAAGTCATTTTGAAAGAAAACCAAAGAATCATATAGATCATTACTTTAGATTTTTAAAAATTATTTATTCCTCAAACAATAAAATTTTAAAATCAACCAACACTTTAAAACACCGAGAATATCGTATGCCACGATAGTATGGACGTATACGAATTCTATATTTGTAAGAGGAGGATTTACCCATAAATTTTACTATCTTGTCAACCTAACCTTTTGACAAATAAAATTAATAGTTGGTTTCTATTCGGCCCAACAAATAAAAGCAGTGCCTCTGATGGGGAGGATACTCCTATTTGCATCTAAGTCTTCACCATTACTTGATACCAAGGAAATTATCTCGGGTTAGGTGCCTTCCGATGGGGAAGTACACAAGCTCCTAAATAATTTCCTATAACCATATCCGACCCTGTGATCCGCAAACAAACTCATCCGATGGGGAGGAAGGCACTCAGAGCTGATGCACAAGTTTGCTTGCATCACATGTCAAATCGTAATGGAGGCCGTGGGAATTTATAAAAATATCCCTCTCGCACTTAGTAATTTGAAATTGAGGAATTTTCTAGCCTACGACATGCATATCAAACAATAAGCAATAAATATGAAAAATAAATTATTTTCCAACTATTATGGCTTTTGTCTTCAATATGTCTCCCGTCGCATCTCCATCTCGTCCGCTCCTCCTACGCTATATACGAGCCATCCGGAGTCCAAGCCAAGACTAAAAAATTATTTTAATTTACATCCATCTATCCTATACTCCACGAGGGAGTGTACATGAAATCTAGATCGAAAGTAAACTAAAATAGAAAGAGTGGCTAAACAATGTCGTATCTAATTTACAAAAAATAAAATACTAGCCTCATCAACCCCGAGGATTCAACAAAATATACTATTACACACATACAATCACATAAACACATATGGCCATAATAGTCGGATCTTATGCTTACAACCAAAGAGTTAACCTACACATATCCTACTATTATCCGTCACATATAATATATGAAAAATGCATAAGAGTAACCGAATCCTAAACCCTAGCCACCCACTCCTAATCCTAACCCTAATGGGATTGCTTGATGCCCAAGGGAAGCAAACCATAATGCCATCCATCATCTTGCCGCCCAAGCCATAAGCCCCTTTATATAGAGTTTAGGCTTAAGCCTTATTTTAATCTCCACCATTGGTTCTAGGGATTTAATCTCAACCGTCGGATCTAGAGATTTAATCTCAACCGTCGGATCTAGAGATTTAATCTCTACCGTTGGATCTAGAGTTTTATTTTCATCTATTGGATCTAAGCTTCATGAGGTATTAATATGCTACAATAGGGACCATGAGGAGGAGTTGGATCTTGGCCACCCAATGGATCAAACCCACATAAAGTCCGATCCATTAATGATTATCCATTCCATTAGAGGATTATCATTGATCTACCTCACCAACCCCCATAAGTTAATATGGGCTCTATATATTATTTGTACATTTTCTCCCCGTGTTTAAGATGTCGAATGTCCATTGATTAATTAATTTACTGTCCATTAATTAATCAACATCTAACTCCATAAGTAGTACCACTCAACCTTTTCATCATGCTGGACCAAGTCCACCTGCAGGGTTTACATGATGAACCTTATGAGCTCCTCAAGGGGACATCATCATCCTAATATATAGGACACGGTTTCCTCCTATAATCAATGGCACACCATATAAATAATATCATTTCCCAACTTACCGAGCCTATCGATTTAATCTATAAATCTCGTCCATTGGTAAATCAAAGAAATGAACACTAAGTATATGTGCCCGTTATTATATCGGGATTAAGAGCATGTACAAAATAATATCTAAGGTCCGATTCGATTATGTAGTCAACAATAAATCGAATCACCTCTAAGTCGGTCCTGCTCAATACACACAAAGTGCACTAGTGTGATTCTATGGTCAAGACAAACCAATACCAAATCACACTACAACCATACCAATGGTTTGTCCAAAGTCATCTCGGTTGTGTACCTTTACTTATACTTTACAAGGAGCCGATAACATGATCTCCTGTGTGACACCACACACCATGTTATCTACATTGTAATGTATTAGACAATATTCATATCCATAAATATGCAAACAATGATCATGTGATTCTTATTCCAAAAATAAAGATGTTCATACAAAAGATAGACTTTTTAGTATACATCCCAACATGTATTTAGGAGGTTTGCGACAACACTGTTGGATCGAGCGGATCGCTAGAGGGGGGGTGAATAGCGATAGAAATTTTTCGTTCAAAATCGTTCGTTAAAATGCGAGTAGACACAGCGGAAGATAAAAACAAAACAAGCGAGACAATAGACACAAGGGTTTTACTTGGTTCGTAGCCGAAGGCTACTACTCCAAGGGCCTAGTGGTCCTTGACCACGTACGGAGGGAAAACTACTAAAGAACTCCTCCTCGTTGGAGGTAGGAGTTAGACGGATACATAAAATGACAAAAGCTCGAGGTAGAGGGACACTCCCCCTCTCCTCGTTATAATGAAAGCTTTACTAAAAAATAAACTAAAATACAATTTAAACTTTCGTTACCAACGACTTCAAAGGTTGGAGGTTGAAGCTCTAGTCGTCGTCTCGGCAGCGCTTCATCGTAGGGATGTCGGAGAGTCGGAGAGTATCGGAAGCACTTGGAAGCCTTTTTAATTGATGAAAAACCCTAAGACAAGCCCTCCTTTTATAGCCTTTGAGCCCCTCATCGAATGGGTCTTCAACCAATCTCAAATGGACACAAAACCTCCTTGAAATGGGGTGATAAGCCTTGACTCATCGAAGCTGATCATTGACCATCAGTCGACTGATGGTAGCATCAGTCGAGTGCTGACAGTAGACAGTCGACTGATGAAGGGCAGTCGAGTCCTCCAAGCTGGCAGTCGACTGATGCTAGCTGCAAGGCAAAGTTAGCTCAAAGAAAACATTATTTCGACGGCCTTCGACCGTCCGATCTCGACCTAGACCATCGATGGGATGTCTTTGGTCAGATCTACGCTTAAGACCATCCCCGTAAGGAGGATACGACCTCACTTACGCTCGCACACACGAGCTTACCTCAATACTTACCATGTCGCTTTTACTTCTGGCCTTCCACTCGATTCCTTCGGCTCCCTCCGAAGTCACTCGAGTGTCGCCCGACCACCCGGATTCCTCCGGGTGTCGCTAGCATTCAGCTCTAGCTTTATCAATCTTCTTCACACTCGATTCAGCTCGTGAGATAACGACATAAGTTTAACTTTGTATCGTTTGCTATAATCAAAACTCAGGTGCCTACTGCACCAACAAACACTTCCAAGATAGCCTCAGCTTGCACTCTTTTTTAAAAATTTTCAAAACTCATCAACGAGCCTTGGTACTTGAAAAGCAACAAATTCAGAAGCCCCCGATTTGAAGCCACCAAGCAGTCCACCCCAAGAATCTCATCCTACCCCAAGAATACACTTGTTAATTAAGAAATTATCTTGTAGAATTTTTCAAGAATTTTTATGGATTTAAAAGGAAGTTTTATAGATATTTCATGGGGATAAAGCAAACATGCTTTTGTAAAGCCTGTTTAGACTATCTGATATTGAGTAATTAATAGGTAATTAACTTTAAAGCCGTAGAATCCCTTCTCTTCCCCGACGCTCTCTTTCTCTTCCGAAACCGCTGTCGATCCCTCTCCTCCCTCTCGGGGTCTTCTTCCTCGCGACTCAACTCTCGCGTCCTTATTCCTCGCCACAGCAGACCTCTTATCCTTTCTCCTGGCGGCGAGCGATGGCAACCGGTCTCGGTGGAGCCCAGGGATGAGTCGACAGTGAGCACGCGTGGCTAGGAGCTTGAAATTGATGGTGTCCAGTTGGCACCTTTCCTTGCAGTCGTTGTCGGATCAAGCTTAGGAACCGGTGGTGCTAGGGCAGCGACAAGGTTATCGGCAAATGGAGTAAGTTTGGGTAGCCTGCAAAGCCGCCGGGAAAAGGGGGGGATTTCGCTGGCGATTATCGCAGTAACAAGGTAAGGGCCCGACCTCCTTGATTCTAGACGAGATCGATACCAAGCGGTGGACTTTCCATTTTGAGCTTCATTAGTCGATGTAGGCAGGGATCCGGAGCCGGTGAGTAGAGAAGAAGAGGAAGAAGTACCGTTGGTGGCAGCTTCACCGTGTCTTGATCAAGAGTTGCTATTCTCGATCTCTGCCAGCGCAAGGTGAGGTGTCGTTACGTTCTCAATTTCTGATGAGAAGCCATTTCTCACTCATTCCGTCTCCTTGGGCAGTACTCCAACCTGGGATTAGGGCAGCAATGGTTTTCTTCCGGCGAACAAGGCAATTAGGGGAGAAACACTACCAGTGGATCCTAAGTGATGGTAAATATTCTGATTGCTCTTTCGTTTGGGTTATTGCAATTATGTGTGATTTTTTGATGTATTTTAGACGATGAAGACGAGGTAAGATTTGTTTTTTCCTATTCAAATGGGTTGTGCAGATTTGTTACACTAAGTTGGATTAAGAAGCTGGCAGAAGGAGGTTGGGCTTGTGATGTCTGATCAATTCGGATTAAATTGAGGTTGAAATCCTTTTTGCAGATCAAGAAGAAGAGGATGTGAACTAGTGTTAGGTAAGCTTAGATTTGGATAAATGTATGGTTAAATTGTTTAGTGGAGATTGTCAAACTTAGAGAAGTTTATGGTTTCTACATTTACAGATTTTGAGGAGCCTTGTGAATCCAATTGGGCTATGGAAATTGATCGTTTGAGGTAAGTTCATATTTGAATAGTTGAAGATGCTTATCGTTTGATATGTTGTTAGTTAATCTAAGTGTGAATGCTTGATTAGTATGATGGAATGGAATAAGGTTATGCCACTGTGAGATTTGGTTAATTAATCAGGGATTGAGATTGGTTTAGATTCTTATTCCCTAAAAATTTGATTGTGTTAGCATGTGGTTATGTTGGATTCTACCTTTTCAGAAATTTGATTCGAGGTAGAGATCTTGGGATGCGAAGACTATCGACACGAGCTTCTCAGAGGAGTCTTCGAAGCAGGTGGGTAATTCCTACCCTGGTCAGGTAGATTTAATGCATACAGATTTAGATGCATGATCCTCTTATATGATTGTGTTACATTGACCCTGCTCTTATTATCTTATGCTTGAACTTATCGTTGGATGTATTTATGCTCAATTGTTGATATCACATATTCCCTATCATGATTTAGGAGTTATAGATGTGATATAAATTGGCTTAGATGTTTAGCAAGGTGTAAATGTTAGTACGAAGGATGACCAAATTTTTAAATTGGCAAAAAGGTCATCCGTGGGTAGGTAATGCACTAAATGTAGGATTTATTTCCAATACCCGTATGTTGCATACTTGTTACCAACCATGTGTTGTGTAATGGTTAAGTGAAGGGTGATTAGTGTGTCGCTACGGACCGGTGGTCCTAGCTTGATATGATTAGTCGAGTACGACTCTCTATAGGATAGAGAGTGCATCGATTAGTTGAGTATGACTCTCTATTGGAGAGAGAGTTATGATCAGTCGAGTACGACTCTCTACAGGATAGAGTGTGCGTCGATCAATTGAGTACGACTCTCTTTTGGATAGAGAGTTATGATCAGTTGAGTACGGCTCTCTACATGTTTGAGAGTCCGTCGATCAGTTGAGTATGACTCTCTACAGGATAGAGAGTGTATTGATCAGATGGGTACGACTCTTTGTTGAACAGAGAGTTTGTGGTAGATGGTTGTACGTGTGACAGCATACTCATGTCATTTGCATGCATTCTGACGACATAGTCTCCCTTGGGGTTGAGAGAGTCGTCAGTCATCTTGCCTCCCAGAGCACTCCCCGAGGAGTAACTGGTGTGAGGGCAGAGCATCTGTTGTGTCGCACTCAACTACTATAGACGGTGGTAGTTAGAGTTGCGTGCAGTTGTCCTAGGTGCGTGACACTCGACCACTCATTGATAGTGTCAGTCGGAGTGGCTAGCAGCAAGGACCCCCGTTGTGTAGCGAGCTCTTTATGCTCATATGCTACTTGATCATATTGTTAGGGCAATCTCTTGCCGTAAAATGGTTTTGATGGTGTGGCAAAGGGTTTAAGTTAGTTTGATATGTTGATTTGATATGTGCGTTGAAGTCGTGCAGGACTTAGTAATTCGCACATAGAGCAGTGGCGAGTTTCACATCTCATGACTCGTGCCTTGAGTCGGTGAAGGATAGCTTTGCGGAAGCCGTGCACTTGGAGCATCCGAGGGACCGCCGGACGAGAAGCTTGGAGTGAAGCCGGAGGAAGTAGACTTCGAGGCAAGAGACGCGAAGGAGCATTGCAGAGTCGTGCGCCTGATGCTGCCGAGGGACGTAGCCGAGAATGAAGAGAACTTCGAAGGCGAGGGACTCCGAGAAATGAGAGTGAGCGATTGTAACCCGGGGAAGGGTAGCTCTTAGGTGAAACTTGGCCATTTGGCCAAGTGTCGGATGGGTTTTCCCGACACCAGTCGACTGCCATGTCATGGCAGTCGATCGCGAGTCGAGTGAGTTCGCGGTATACGATCGACCGGATTGTGACCAGCTGATCGCCATACGTGGCGATCGCAAGATTATCGATCCCAAGGCGCAATGACTAGTCAATAAGGGTTCACCACAGAGATTCGTAGCCGATCGGGCGAATGACTACGGAGAGAATGATCGATGAGGTCCATCAGTCGACTGCCAAGAGTTCCGTTGGACTACAACGGTCGGGATCCGACGTGTTCGGAGGCCGTTGTAGTGACGGCAGTCGACTGCCAAGGGCGGCAGTCGACTGGTGGCGGCCAACGGGAAGAAGTTAGCCCTCTCTATAAAAAGAGAGGGTGTAAGCCTTTGAGAGGCTAATGCTCATACTCCAAACAATCTTCCTAGTGCCCCACAAGCTCTAAACTCTTCTTACCTGTTCTTACTCCATTCTATTTGTAAGAAGAGTGTGCTTGATTTGTAAAGGTTACCTCCACCTAGCTTGGTGCAAAGGAGAGACCATTTAGTGGATTGGTTTAACGGAGTGATTCACCGAGGACGAATCAGGGACCGTGGATTAGCGGCGTAGCCGTGAACCACGTTACATTCTTTGTTAGTGTTTGTATTTTCATTTATTGCTTGTCTTAGTTTATTGCTTCCGCTTGCGCTAACGTTTTTGTAGACGAGCAATTTACAACGTCCAACGTACGAGGGCTATTCACCCCCCTCTAGCCGGCCATATCGATCCCCTACAAGTGGTATCAGAGCCAAGGAAAGCTTGTCACCGGACTAACCGCCGCAACAAGCCCTACATCAAAAATGGCCGGCTCCAACATCCATCCTCCGAAGTTTGAAGGAGAATTCGCTTGGTGGAAGAAGCGAATGGAGGTATTTTTCGAAACGGATTTTGATATAATGATTACAATGGAATCATGTTTCGTTTTGCCTAGGGATGAAGAGGGGAAGCCAATAGAGAAATCTAGGTGGACCAAGAGGCAAAGAGAGGAGCACCTTGCAAACTCCAAAGCCAAGCACCATCTCTACAATGTGCTCCCTCAACAAGAGATCAACCGGATCGGAGAATGTGCTAGCGCCAAAGAGATGTGGGAGAAGCTTATAGAACTCCATGAAGGCACATCCGAGGCCAAGCTAGCAAGGAGAGACCTCCTCCGCTCCCAACTATCCAATATAAAACTAGAAAAGGGAGAAAAGGTAACCTCACTACACTCTAGGTTTAAAGAAATTTTAATTGGGCTAACAAGTGTAGGTGAGAAGCTATCAAACCGGGACATGCTCATGAAGGCTATAGATGCCTTTCCCCGGTCCTCAAAGTGGAGCTCCATGGTGGACTCATTCTATATCTCAAAGAATTTAGAAGTGAGCACCTTGGAGGAGTTCTTCTCAACAATGGAACTCCACGAAACTAGGCTTGAAGGAATACAAGAGGAGCCTAGAATTCATCCTTCAAGAGGAGTAGCATTGTTGGCAAATAAGGGGAAGAAGAAGATGGAAATCCCTCCTCCTCTCGATGTGAGCGTCTTCCTCCTCCTCCATGGATAGCACCGAAGAAGCCTATATGGTAAGGAGGGTAAGACATGCATTTAAGAATTTTAGATTTGATAAATCTAATGATAGGAGTAGAAGACCAAGGGGGAAGGTCATATGCTACAATTGCCAAGGAGAGGGACACATAAGGGACAATTGTCCCCTCCTAAACAAAAGCAAAGAAGAGAAGAAAAAGAAAGAAGAGAAGAGGAAGAAGAAGAAGGGGAGCAAGAGAAAGGAAGAAGAAAAGAAGGCAAAAGAAAAGGGGAAGGCCAAAGCATTCAAGGCCAAGACATGGGATGATCCTTCCTCATCCTCTTCATCATCATCGGAAGAGGAGAATGCCTTTGTCACCAATTTGGCCTTGATGGCCTTTGATGACTTGGATTGCTCTTCCTCCGAAGATGAAGGTTCAAGCTCAAGAGGAGAGAGCTCAAATGAAGGGGGAGCTTCTACATCATCCTCATCATCTGAAGAAGAAGAGGACATGGAAAATATGGTAACCAACCTCTCACCTAATAAAATAGTTTCTATGATTTCTAGCTTAACTAAGGACTTATTTAGAGCTAAGAAGAAGAACAAAAGCATGCTAGATCAAATTAAGGACCTAGAACAAAAATTAGAAAAAACATGCTTAAATGAAAATGAAAATATTTCTTCTAGCTTAGATGATGCATGCTCACATGATTATATGCCTTTAAATGTTAATGATGCATGCATAGAGGAAAATAGGGCATTAAGGGAAAAGGTAGATTACTTAACCAAAGCCCTAGAGAAATTCACAATTGGCTCCAACACCTTAAATATGATCTTAGGGAGCCAAAGAGCTAGTTTCAACAAGAAAGGCCTAGGATACAAAGAAAAGAAAAATGAAAAGGCCTATAAATGCCTAATAGCTAGGGGACAAGATAAAAAGAAAGTAATTGCTAGGAAATGGATCCCCAAGGCGTATTTAGTGAACCCAATAGGAAAGAATTTATTTTAGGTTCCAAAATCCATCCTTAAGGGTTAGAAAACCCCTAGGGTAGTCAACCATATGAACTTGACCTATATCATATTTTGGTTGACTTAGGATGACGGGACAACATTTTTTAGATAGTGTTGGGTTATGATAACGTGCCCATAAATAGGTAATAATGCTTAAATCATAATGATTAATGTAATTGTTACACATATGTACAATCATGATTTATGATTTATGATATTGGGCACATCATCATGAGAAATAGGTTTAAATCATGCTTTAGGTGATAATTTGGTTATTATCATCATAAAATACCTAATGCATGACTATTATTTAATGAATACATGTCTTTTATGATCATAATGTAGAATTCATTCATATATGTCATTATGATCATGTTAATTGTTAGGTTGATACTTAACCATGATAGAATTGCATGAATATATTGGTTAAGTATATACAAATACCCCCTAGGATGCATCTCACACTCACTATAGGCTAACTTGATTGCAAACTTTGCATGGGTGAGATGTTAGGATGATACAAATGTCCACTAATGCCTATGGCATTTAGATGGTCATTTAAAGTATCAACATAGCAATAATAGACCAATCATGGGGAAGGCTTATGTTTAATTCATAGACATATTGCCCAAAGATCATGGTTGGATATTTCATATGTTTTCAAAACAATTTCTTAATCTAAAATCTATGTATTCATGTTTTGGAACAATTCAAAGCAAGACTAGGTGTTGAAATGGATACTAACATGCTCAAAAACTAGTGGTTTTTCAAGTGTTTGGATTTTTGGCAAAAACAAGAAAATATAATGGGTTTTCATGAAAAACTATTTTTCATTGATAGATATACTTAAAAGAAATATGTTCCCCAAATTTCATGATTTTTCAAATTTTCTGGAATTTATAATGCATTTCTGAAATTCATCCGTAAAATCGAAATTTGATTCCTTTGTGCTACGATCGCCATACCGATAGAATGATCGGTGGCCTGTAAATCAGAACATTGAAGGCCGAATTCAGTTTGTAAACCTACAACAAGTGGTAGAAATATACTTGATGCCATCAACAAGTGGTACCCAATTTTAAATCAACTTGTCATATTTTTCCTCCATTATACTTGATGCCATGAGCATATAACTTAGTGTTAATCTTTTGATGGTGTCAAAGGGGGAGAAATAATTATGTTTAAGTTAATTATTTTAGGGGGAGAAATATATGATAGGGGGAGAAAATTTGCATAGAAAGTTTCATGGATTAAGGGGGAGTTGCATGTTGTTATATCATGTTTATCTTTACATGCTTACTTACCTTAGAATTTATATCAAATGTTTTTACCTAACTTAAACAGATTGCCACACATCAAAAAGGGGGAGATTGTTAGGGCAATCTCTTGCCGTAAAATGGTTTTGATGGTGTGGCAAAGGGTTTAAGTTAGTTTGATATGTTGATTTGATATGTGCGTTGAAGTCGTGCAGGACTTAGTAATTCGCACATAGAGCCGTGGCGAGTTTCACATCTCATGACTCGTGCCTTGAGTCGGTGAAGGATAGCTTTGCGGAAGCCGTGCGCTTGGAGCATCCGAGGGACCCGGACGAAGCTTGGAGTGAAGCCGAGGAAGTAGACTTCGAGGCAAGAGACGCGAAGGAGCATTGCGCAGAGCCGCTACCGATGTCGCGAGGGACGTGGCCGAGAATGAAGAGAACTTCAAGGCGAGGGACTCGAGAAATGAGTGAGCGATTGTAACCCGGGAAGGGTAGTTTATGATCGGCGCCAAGACCGCTAAGATTCATTCGGCCGAAGCGGGCCGATCGGTGATAAGGGTTCTGACCATGACCGCGTAGCCGATCGGCGCCGACTACGAGGTAGCGAGCCGATCGGAGGTCCATCGGGTCCGATCGCCAAGAGTTCCGTTGGACTACAACGGTCGGGATCCGACGCGTGTTCGAGGCCGAGGATGCGGCAATGATCGCCGGGCAAGCGCAATGATCGTGGCGCTAACGGGAAGAAGTTAGCCCTCTCTATAAAAAGAGAGGGTGTAAGCCTTTGAGAGGCTAATGCTCATACTCCAAACAATCTTCCTAGTGCCCCACAAGCTCTAAACTCTTCTTACCTGTTCTTACTCCATTCTATTTGTAAGAAGAGTGTGCTTGATTTGTAAAGGTTACCTCCACCTAGCTTGGTGCAAAGGAGAGACCATTTAGTGGATTGGTTTAACGGAGTGATTCACCGAGGACGAATCAGGGACCGTGGATTAGCGGCGTAGCCGTGAACCACGTTACATTCTTTGTTAGTGTTTGTATTTTCATTTATTGCTTGTCTTAGTTTATTGCTTCCGCTTGCGCTAACGTTTTTGTAGACGAGCAACTTACAACGTCCAACGTACGAGGGCTATTCACCCCCCTCTAGCCGGCCATATCGATCCCCTACACATATTGCCCACTCGGCCACTCTATAGCAGTGGTTGGTGTAAGTTTGGACAGTTGTCATGTCATGCCACCTAGGCCACACTGGGTCGTGGTAGCGAGTAGGGGTGAGCAGGCATGATCGTGCATGCTTCATTGTCGTATCTGATGGCACTTTGCATATTACCATATATATATATATATATATATATATGGAGGGTTGAGATTGATATATATATAGATGCAGTCTATATATATATATGTTTATTGTGATGTTGCACTTGATTGTATTATGCTTGCTGCATTTGGTTGTACATCATATTCATGCATGCTTCTTGCATATGTTATATGGTTTTGTTGGGTTCTGGTATATGTGTTGGACAGACCATTAGATACCTTGACCTGTAGCTTGAGTTTATTGTGAGTTGATCTTACTCTTCCTGTTATATATATGTTGGATATATGTTCAGGTTGGATCAGAGTAGCGTAGTAGACTTCCGGTATGTCTGCATTTTATGTTGTTCATTGGTTAGATGGTATATGCTTGTATTTATATACTATGATGATATACCTATTGTACCTCTAGATTATGTTGTTGAAATACATGTGATATTACATATATGCAAGTTTTTCTTTTACCTGTTGAGTTTTGCTCACCACCCCCATGGACCCTGGGTTTTTTCTGTCCCCCAAGTAACAGGTAGAAGTCTTCGTGACAGCTTGGAGCACTACTGACTGACATCTCATCTCACCTCCGAGGCTCCCATGTTTGTTTTGGGCTTCCGTACATTGTGTTATGTATTTTGAGTTTTCGTGATGTACTATGTTGTAGATTCAGATTTATCGAGGTTTCGTGTTGTTGTGATGTGTTAGTCATACTGGTATGTATGTGTGTAGCTTGTTGTATTATGTTTCCGTTGTGCTTTGAGTAGTTGTTGTATTTACTTTATATGTTATGTTGTTATTATGGGCCTACGGGCCTTGTATTAACCCGAAATGTTGCCACGTACAGGGGAGGTGTCGTCCGTTTGCTTTTCGGCACGGCATCCTCTTGGGGCGTGACAGTCGTATCTAGAGCATATCCCCAAAACGAATCTGGCAACTCAGAATAACTCATCTTCGATCTAACCATCTCCATAAGAGTCCTATTCCTTCGCTCTACTACACCATTCTGCTAGGGTGTGCCAGGTGCAGACAATTGGGATTGAATCCCAACCTCTGATAAGTAATTCCTAAACTCTTCCAAGAGGTACTCACCACCACGATTAGATTGTAGTGTCTTGATACTTTTACCCTCATGTTTCTCTACATTAGCCTTGAATTCTTTGAACTTGTCAAAGCATTCACACTTGCGATGCATCAAGTAAATGTATCCATAGCTTGAATAATCATCTATAAAAGAGAGAAAATATTCAAAACCACCTCTTGCCTAGATAGACATAGGACCACACAAATCATAATGAACCAATTCCAACACATCTTTGGCTCTATACCCCTTGGCCTTAAAAGACCTCTTGGTCATTTTACCTTCCAAGCAAGATTTGCAAGTTGGGAAATCTTCAATGAACCCAGAGGTCCATCAGCTATCAACCTTTGAATTCTGCTTAGGTTAATATGACCTAGCTTTAGATGCCAAAGATATGTTTGGTGCATCTTCGAAGGTTCTTTTATCTTTTTGGAATTAGAAGATGAGTTATTTACTTATATTTGCATCGTCGGAGCTTTTGGTTCAAGTGTATATAAATTTCCTATCAATGCACCAGAACAGATAATCTCCCTATTCCTTTTTATAACAACTCTATCATTAAAATAAATCGAATATCCATCCATAAACAATTTAGAAACCGAAATCAAATTCTTTCTAAATAAAGGTACATAAAGGCAATTTTTCAGAACCAAAACTTTATTCCTCTCAAAAGATAAATAAACATCCCCCACTGCAACAGTCGCCACCTTCGTGGCATTGCCCAAGTAAATGGTAATCTCCCCCTCATCCAGTCGTCTAGTTTCTTGGAACCCCTGTAAAGTATTGCAGATATGATCAGTGGCTCCCATATCTACACACCAGGTGCTGGTAGATAATACATCTAAACATATTTCAACGACTAGACCAAAAGATATACCTTTGTTCTACTTCCGGTTGGGGCAATCCTTCTTCCAGTGTCCAGTCTACTTGCAAGTGAAGCACTTGCCTTTCGACTTCTTCACTCCTCCCTGAGATCCTCTCGTCACCTTTGTCCCACCTTGTTTCTTCTTCTTCTTGCCTTTCGACTTAGAAGTAGAAACCTTTTGGGTAACCATGGCCTGAGCCTGAGCACTCTGACGAAAAAGCCCCTCTGCCGCCTGGAGTTCTGTCAGAAGCTCCGCCAACGAATACAACCTTTTATTCATGTTGTAATTCAGTTGAAACTGATCAAAACTCCTAGGTAGAGACTGGAGAATGATATCGACCTGGGTTTCCCCATCGATCTCAGCTCCGAGGAATTCCATCTCATTCAAATGAGCCATCATCTTGAGAACATGATCCCTCATAGGTGTTCCCTCGATCATGGTGGTCGTCATCAAGTTCCTCATGGCTTCCTGCCATGTAGCCCGATTGTGGTGTCCGAAAAGTTCTTTGAGATTGAGCATCATGTCATAAGCAGTGGGCATGGCTTGATGCAGATGTTGCAATACATTTGACATAGAAGCCAAAATGTAACACCGCACCATCTCATCATCCTTAATCCACTTCTTATAACTCTCCTTCTCCTTTTCTTCAGAATCATCCACAGACTTAGGAGGGCACTCTTCGAAGAGTACATATTTGTACTCCTCAACAGTCAAGACAATATCAAGATTCCTCTTCCAATCAACATAATTGGGTCTAGTGAGCTTATTTTCTTTCAGTATCATAGCAAGCGGGTTGAAAGTCATTTTTGAAAAACCTAAGAATCACATAGATCAAAACATTAGATTTCAAAAAATTATTGATTCCTCGAACAATAAAATTTTAAAATCAACCAACACCTCAAAACATCGAGAATATCGCATGCCACGATCGTGTGGACGTATACGAATTCAACATTTGTAAGATGAGGTTTTACCCATTAATTTTACTATCTTGTCAACCTAACATTTTGACAAATAAAATTAATAGTTGGTTCCTCTTTGGCCCTACAAATAAAAGCAGTGACTCCGATGGGGAGGATACTTCTTTTTGCATCTAAGTGTTCACCATTACTCGGTACCAAGTCAATTATCTCGTGTTATGTGCCTTCTGATGGGAAGTACACACGCTCCTTAATAATTTCCTATAACCATATTCGACCCTGTGATCCGCAAAACAAACTCATCTAATGTGGAGGAAGGCACTCAGAGCCGATGCACAAGTTTGTTTGCATCACATGTCAAATCGTAATGGAGGCCGTGGGAATTTAAAAAAATATCCCTCTCTCACTTAGTAATTTAAAATTGAGAAATTTTACTATCACACGACATGCATATCAAACAATAAGCAATAAATATGAAAAAAATATTTTCCAACTATTATGGCTTTTGTTCTCCAATATGCCTCCCGTCGTATCGCCATCTCGTCCACTCCTCCCTATGCCATGTACAAGCCATCTGGAGATCCGAGCCGAGAAAAATTATTTTAATTTACATCCATCGATCCTATACTTCACGAAGGAGTGTACATGAAATCTAGCTCGAAAGTAAACTAAAATAAAAGAGTGGCTAAACAATGTCGTACTTAATTATAAAAAAATAAATACTAGCCTCGTCAACCCCGAGGATTCGAATAATATACAATTACACACACACAATCACATAAACACATATGGCCATAATAGTTGGATCCTATGCCTACAACCAAAAAGTTAAACTACGCACATCCGACTATTATCCGACACATATAATATATGAAAAGTGCATAAAAGTAATCAAATCCTAAACACACAAAACCGGAAACCGTGGCTCTGATACCAATTGAAGGGAGGAAACATCGCTTCCCACTTCAACTCGATGGCTTGTTCATGGTGATCCCGACTACGTCCCTAGATAAAAAAATTTATCCTTGACAAAGAGGAATTACCCAAGCAACCGTTCCATCATCGTTCTATTCGATTAGAGTGGTCACTTGCTCAAACTTGTTGTTCAAGCAACCTACCTCTATTCTTCGATTATCCGGGAATAGATGATGTACGGATCGCCGGTTTTTGTGTTTGTATTCGGGGTCCAAGTAAATTAGCCACATATAAAATATACAACATGCATAGAATAAGAAAAGATTCATAAACAATAATTATACCTCTTGATCTTCTATTGTATGTCATTTCTCCGTTTGGACATCATGTGGGCGACGATCTTCCAAAAGTCGAAGCCTCCTAGATCATGTTCTTCCCTTCCTTGCTCGCTCCGAACAAAGGGAAGAATGAAACGAAACTCTTATTCCTATCTAGAACCGGCCACAAAGTCAAAGGACTTGATGTTGCCACCGGCCAAGGAATAGATGATGGAGCGCTGGCCAACCTTGATGAAGGGTTGCCGCCGGCCAAAGGAGAGGAGAGGGCGCCGGCCAAGGATGAATAAAGGAAGGGGATGAGTGTCGGCCAAGGATGAGAGGATGATGATGGGCATCGGCTACACCATAGGAAGAGAAAGGAAACAAACCTTAACTTTCCACCTTGTTGTCGACCAAGCCAAAACCCTAACCCTAGCTGCCCAATGCTTGCCGTCCCAAACCCTAGAAGCCTTGCCGCCCAACTCCAAAACCTAATCTCTCAAGATAATACACACCCAAGCCTTGGCCCTCCTTTTATAGAGCTAGCCTTAAGCCTCCTTTTAATCTCCACCATCGGATCTAGAGATTTAATCTCCACCGTCGGATCTAGAGATTTAATCTCCACCGTCAGATCTAGAGATTTAACCTCAACCGTCAAATCTAGAGTTCCATTTTCCTCCATCAGATCTAGGCTCCATGAGGGTTTTAATAGGCTATAATAGGGACCATGAGGAGGAGTTGGATCTTGGCAACCCAATGGAACAAGCCCACATAAAGTCCGATCCATTAATGATAATTCATTCCACTAGAGGATTATCATTAATCTACCTCACCAACTCCATAAATAAATATGGGCTCCATATATTATTTGTACAAATGTCTCCCCGTGTTTAAGATCTCGAATGTCCATCAATTAATTAATTTACTCACAATTAATTAATCAACATCTAACTCCATGAGTTGTACCACTCAACCTTATCCGGACCAAGTCCACCTACAGGGTTTACATGATGAACCTTATGAGCTCCTCAAGGGGACATCATCATCCTAATATATAGGACACAGTTTCCACATATAATAAATGACACACCATATAAATAATATCATTTCCCAACATATCGAGGCTATCGATTTACTCAATAAATCTCACCCATTGGTAAATAAAAGAAATAAATACTAAGTATACATGCCCGTTATTATATCGGGATTAATAGCATGTACACCATAATATCTGAGGTCCGATTCAATTATGTATTCAGCAATAAATCGAATCACCTCTAAGTCGGTCCTGCTCAATACACACAAAGTGTACTAGTGTAATTTTATGGTCAAGACAAACCAATACCAAATCACACTACAACCATTCCAATGGTTTGTCTATAACCATCTCGGTTGCGAGCCTTTACTTAAGGAACTTATAACATGATCTCCCGTGAGACACTACACACCATGTTATCTACAATGTAATGTATTAGACAATATACATAACCATAAATATGCAAACAATGATCATGTGATTCTTATTTCAAAAATAAAGATGTTCATACAAAAGATAGACTTTTCAGTATACATCCAAACATGGATTCTGTCTATTAGCCCAGTGCTAGGGCAGCTCCAAGTCGACTCACAACCAGCTGCGAAAACCACTTTTCAACCCTTCGAAGCATCTAGGTCATCATATTTCTTTCACAACATCATCTATAATGGCGAGGTAATGATTCTAAACTCTAATTTCAATTATTTTTTCAATATATATTAAAGAAGAGACGTTGAGGCTGAGTCATCTACTACTCCGTGTATGGACATTTGGTTCCCTACTGAGGGGCATAGGATTAGGTTTGAAAACACTATTTATACTCCCATGCCCACTAGATATATTAGTAGATCATTTTTTAGTAGATTATGCATACCTAGTTTGGAAGGCATAGCACATTACGGGTTAGAAAAAATTGTTTATTGTAGAAACTTTATTAACATTGATTTATCTGGAGAGTTTTTTTAATAATTTTACTAGAATTGATGATCTTGCATACTTCACTAGAGTGCACAGTAAGGATTTTATTTTTACCCCCTATATGTTGAGAGAGTAATTAGGACTCATGCATTCATCATGTCCAGTTACATGTTTTCCATCTATGGTGTTACCATACCATGACCCCTACTCGCACATCACATTAGATAGGATACATTTGCATCTATTTGGTGATTAGAGGATACAATCTGTGAGTATCTTCAATTCCACTAGACACAGAGTACAGGACTATGCCCTGTACAGAGTCATAGTGAACTACATTTTGCCACTTACCACTAGGGACATGGCTATGATGCACCCCCATCATTCATTTCTACTCTATGTACTTAGTCATAAATTTCATTTATACATTTGTTTACATATGTCTTATTCCATCATCCATCATTCTTGGATAGTTACTGGCAGGAAGGCACATTTGCCTTTTTGTCATATCATCACATCTTTACTAGCCACATTAGGGTTCGATGTTACCATAGGTACTATCAAACAACTTTCTGAGTATGACATGATAGGTTCTAGACAGTTTGGTTTAGCCAAAATAGGTTTAGATGAAAATAATGTCCTAGCATGAATGAGAGATGGTCCTCAGCCCTTGCATCAGCTTGAGCCTGAGCAGTAGCCTAAGCCTGAGGTTGACCCAGAGCACCACACCAAGTCCGAGCATCAGAACGCACCAGGATTCAATAGTATATCACCTTTTCTTAGGATTCTAGCACCTCCTACTATGGCAGAGAGATTATCCAGATTGGAGGATGTGATGCAGTGCCAGGAGCAATATTATAAGGTATGTCATCTTAAGATGATGCAGAGGTTTCAAGTGCAAAGAGAGGATCATCGAGAGATGATGGAGTTCTTTAGGTCTTGGAGCAGGGGTCATCCACCTCCTCCTCCACCTCCCTCTTCTAACTAGGACTGTTTTAGTTGTTACTATTTGATCTTAAATAATGGATTTGATAACTTTTAAATCTTGGTTGTGAATTATCCTTAGTAGTCTAGGATGCTTTCATGTTCATTACTTAAAATTTATTTTCTTAAAAGAAAATTAAAAATCAATCTAGCCTAGGTCAATTTACATTTCATGAACCTATAGATTTATGTAAGCCTTCACATCTCACAAAAACCTAGGATTACCTGTTTATATATTGAGCCACGAAGATGGGTGTGATATGTTACGACTGCACCCTAGGTTTTATGGACAATTTTTAGATGTGTATTTTCAAGTATAAAAAATAATTTAGGAATTCATTATTGGATATTTTTCTATCTCATTTGCATCATCTTAATTTAATCATAGAACAAATGTTGAAAATTTTCAAAAATTAGAATTTTAAAAATTTTTAAAAAAATATTTTTATTGAGGGGGAGTCTTGAAAAGCTTTGAAAATTTAAAAGTTTTGAAAATGAAGATCATATGAAAATTTTAAAAATATTTTTTAAGGTGGAGTTTTTTTAAAAAAGTTTTTAAAAGAAAAGATAATTTGGAAATTTTCAAAAATATTAAGGGGAAGTTTCAAAGTTTTTGAAAATTTTAAGAATTTCAAAAATATTTTTTATGGGGGAATTTTGAAAATTAAAAAATTAAGAGTTTTGAAAAATTTGACTTTTGGATATTTTCATAAACTTGTTTAAATTTTGAAAAATTTAGATATTTAAAGGTTAAATACTTTTGAAAATTTTTAAACCCAAAGATTAAGAGGGAGATCCCATTTTTAAACGAAAATCTTATTGCATTGATTTAGGGGGAGCATTGATAAATTATTTTCAAAATTTTGTAAATCTTAGGCATCATTGATGAAGCTTGTCAAGCAAGTTTATAATTTTTAGTTATTATGTTTGAAAAACTTTAATCCTGATCTTTAAATTGTGGTATTTGTTAACTAATACTTTTTATTTATGCCAAAGGGGGAGAGAGAGATAAAAGGGTTAAAGTTAGATTTTAGAGGGAAAAGGGTTAAAGCTAGAAAATTTTAAAAGTAAAACTTTTCTTCCATATGAGCATCTCATGCATATACAATTTTAGCTCAAAATGCATTCCCGATATATGCTAAATTTGAATATTGCAAATTGATTCTCCTAACTTTAACTGATGTGTTGTCGTACATAAAAAAGGGAGAGATTGTCGGTGTAGAGAGCACCACTCCTTAGTTTTGATGTATGAACCATAGTTAAAGTTAGGATTTACTTGTGTTCTGAAATGAGTGCTAAGTATGCAGGGTTAACAGGAAGTCCTAGTAGGTCATGTTGACCAGATACTAGGCTGATGTCTTGATAGATCAGGAGGACCAGATACTAGGCATGAAGTCTAGATGGGTCGAGTGGACAGGACATTTGTCATGAAGATCGGTTGGGTCAGGAGACCAAACAATCGACAAAAAGTCCAGCTGGGTCAAGAAGACCAAACAGCTGGTGGAAGACCTAGTGGATCAGATCGGATGTCAAGAATGGTAAGTCCAACAGGGTTGTTGATAGGCAAACCTCGAGTGGAGAGGTGAGGTCGAGTCCTCTATAGGGGGAAAAAGCTAGACGTCGATCCGAAGGATAGTCCGCGTGGGACTTAGAAGTTGAGATCGAGCAGTTTTACTACTACTCTCATGTTTCATATTGTTTTCTTGTGCTAATCCCGTTTTGTAGGGATCAGTCGACTGAATGGATTCCAGTCGACTAAAGTTCAGTTGACTGGTACGAGTCAGTCGACTGGATACATATTTCGTAGGATTACCTAGTGATCGATCGAAGATCTGGCAGCACAGATGGAATGATTTTTAGTTGATTGGGGAGTTTCAGTCGACTGGAGAGGCAAACATTTTGATGTGGAGCTAGGTGACCTGGAGTTGACAGGGGTGTGTTCAGTCGACTGGAAGACCCAAATTGTCATATCGACGGGCTGATGTGGAGTCGACTAGATGGAATTCTAGTCGACTGAAAAAGTTTTATAAGAGAAATGCACGACCATCTCTGAATAAAACTCATCTGCTACATCCAAGTGCTGCTACTATTTATCTTCATCCACAAGATCTTCATCCCTTCACGAAGTTGCATTTCTAACACTCTGTGCCTACTTCTAAATCTTCAAAAGTGTCGGTATAATTTAGCACTTAATATTTATATTCATTTTCGCTTTTATGTACTTAATTTCAAAGAGAAAGTAGAGTGTTACCTATCTCTCATTTTTATAAAAAGCGAACCCCTCCGAAGTCGAGAGTTCTCGAGTCAGAGGGTATTATAGTGATTGCCCATCGAGGTAGCTCTCAGAAGAGCTACGTTCCTTGGAGTAGCAACTCGGATAGGGTTGTGAACCAAGTAAAAAAGCTTGTGTCTTTATTTCATTTATTCCCCTACATACACATATTTTAAAATAAGTTTTAAAAAATCTATAGAAAATTTATAACCTCCGAGATTCACCCCCACTCTCGGTGTAATTCGATCCTGCAGGGGCAACTACCTTTAGTATAGTATATGACTCAGATGTAGTGTTGCTTGTGGAAGTGGGAGCAGACTCTGCCAAAGTGATGACCTATATCTCGAGCAATAATAATGTGGCTCGACACATAGAGCTAGAATTGATTCAGGAGAAGAAGGATGCTACTTATACAATGCTGAAAGGTATAGGTCACAAGTAATTAAATCTTATAATAAAAAGGTTATGCCTCATTCTTTTCATGTAAAAAAATTTGGTGCAAAGGAAGGTGCTACCCGAGGGATGTAAGGGTAAGTTGGGATCCAAATGGGAAGGAATCTTCCAGGTGGGGAGCTGAGCAGGAATGAGAGCTTATTACTTGGAGGATGCTTAAGGAAGGCTTTTAGCAAGGCCAAGGATTGTGTATCACTTGCGCCCTTATTTTAGTGGATAAAACATTGTAAAATCTATGATTTTGTTCTTTTAAGAATAGTATAGTATTGGAAAGTCATGTATTGTATTGTAATTATTATGTTACATACAAGTTACATTTTTTCAACATTGGAAAGGAAAGGAAAAGATAGTAAATCAGGAGGAGTGCGATCAATTGTATTGCCAATGTCTAAAAAGTTGGTAGAGTGCCTAAAAGGTGGATACCCGACTGCCTTGAATTGATTGATATAATCTTGGAAACTTGATTGAAGGAAGTTAAAGCCTCTCTCTAAGAACATGTCGTTGATAGCAGATGAAGTCCAGAAATTTTCATGAGAAGCACTAGTTCCTTCTTGAAGTGGTCGGGCGTTTAGAATATCTAGGGTATTATGTCAGAAGGTAGTATGGAAATGAAGGGCAGATAATTTTGTCAGACTGCTTGTGCTTTTATATAGGAAGCTTTTAGTTCTCTTTCAAGTCTTTGATAAGCCTGTTTTAATGTAAATTCTCTAGTTTTGCACTTTTGTAGTTCTTTTTTGAGAATGTTAGTGAATTGAGCCCATTGATTGTATAAATGACTTATACTTGTGGTTCAATACAAAACTAGATGACAATATCAAGAAAAGTAAGTAAATGAAATTATATGCTAACCTCGTTAATACTAGATAGTAGAGAATCTGGTAAGTAAGGTATTGAGGGGGAAGAGAGAGGGGTTTATGGAGTTTGATAAGTGGGTAGAGGTTGGATGGAAAGTGTTGGATGACGAGGGTGGAGTTAAATAGGATTTATACGGGAAGGTGATTGAGTATTGTCGGCAGCATACAGTAAAAATGATTTTGGAAAAAATGGCAAGTAAAACATACATGTGTCATAACAAGTATGCAGAGATACAGGTAGAGGAGGATGATACCGTGTGTGGCACTCGACTATAGAGAATAATTGGTCTTGATTAATGATAGTGTTGGTTTGGTCAATAGATGGCTCACATTCAATTGTTCTTCTGATAATTATAAAGTCATCATTATATACTCTTCATTATCTTGGTAAGAACCAAAGGAAGGGCGAGGAGGAAGAGTAGTTAACCATGTAGAGGGGAAAGGAAAGGGAGAGGGAGAGTGCACAAAGAAGTAATGCTCCTTCCATCCTTTGTGTGAAGAAGGGATGCCAGAAAGGAATTGAAAGTCCAACTGAGCTTGGAAGTAGAAAATGCCTATTTATGATGATTTTGCTTGGAAAATGAGGTAACCAATAGAGAATTAGTGCATGGATTAAAGACTAAGTTGGAGCATGTAGGGGGTAGTTGGGGAGAAGAGTTACCTAGTATATTATGGTCTTTCCAATCCACTACTAGGAGCGCTACAGGGTTTGTTGGTGCAGAGAGCACCACTCCTTAATTTTAATGTATGAACCATAGTTAAAGTTAGGATTTACTTGTGTTATGATATGAGTGTTAAGTATGCAGGCTTAACAAGAAGTCCTAGTAGGTCATGTTGACAAGATACTAGGCAGATGTCTTGACAGATCAGGAGGACCGAACACCAAGCATGAAGTCCAGATGGGTCGAGTGGACTGAACATTTGGCATGAAGACCGGTTGGGTCACGAGACCGACAATTGGAAAAAAGTCTAGCTGGGTCAGGATGACCGAACAGCTGGTGGAAGCCCTGGTGGATTAGATCGGATGTCAATAATGGTATGTCTGAAATGCAGTCGGCAGGTAAGCCTCTAGTGGAGAGGTGTGGCCGAGTTCTCTGTAAGGGACAAAGTTAGGCATCGATCTGACGAATAGTCCGTGTGAGACCTAGAAGTCGAGATAGAGCAGTTTTACTACAGCTATCATGTTTCATATTGTTTGCTTTTGCTAATCTAGTTTTGCAAGGATCAGTCGACTGAATGGATTCCAGTCGACTAAAGTTCAGTCAACTAGGTATGAGTCATTCGACTGGATATCTAGTTGGTAGGATTAGCTGGTGATCGATCGAAGATCTGGAAGCACAGATGGAAAGATTTTCAGTCGACTGGAGAGGCAAACTTCTCGATGCTGAGTCAGGTGATCTAGAGTCAATTGGGGTGTATTTAGTCGAATGGAAGACCCGAAGTACCATAACGATGGGCTGACGTGGAGTTGACTGGAGGGAATTCAAGTCGGCTGGAGAATCTTTTTAAAAGAAATGCATGACCAGCTCCGATTATAACTCATCTACTATGTCCAAGTGCTGCTACTATTTGTCTTTGTCCACAAGTGGTTCATCCCTTCACGAATATGCATTTCGGACACTCCGTGCCTACTTCTAAATCTCCAAAAGTGTCGGTATAATTTAGCTCTTAATATTTGTATTCATTTTTCTTTTATGTACTTAATTTCAAAGAGAAGGTTGAGTGTTACCTATCTCTCATTTTTTTAAAAAAGTGAATCCCTCCGAAGTTGAGAGATCTCGAGGGTATTATAGTGTTGCCCATCGAGGTAGCTCTCGGAAGCGCTACGGGCCTTGGAGTCACAACCCGGCTAGTGTTGTGAACCATGTAAAAAAGCTTGTCTCTTTATTTCATGTATTCTGCTGCATACTCGTATTTTAAAATAAGTTTTAAAAAATCTAAAAAAAAATTGTAACCTCCGAGATTCACCCCCTCTCTCGGAGTAATTCGATCCTAGAATTGGTATCAGAGCGAGGGTGCTCCGAATTTGGTGCAACCATCAACGAGAGCTTTAGGATTTTCACTAATTTTTTCATTAGAATAATTTTCATTAATGTTTGCATTAGAATAATTTTTCATTAATTTTTTACTAATTTTTGCATTAGAATAATTTTTAGTTTGGTTAGAGTCATCTACCACTTGGACGATAGAATGACTTGGTTGACTTAGGTTAGGATTAATACTAGACTTGGTCTCCGGATCGGAGTTGAGTCTGGTATGAATCGGCTCGCTAATTGGGGTTGCCGGGGGTTTTGTAGGTTCGTGTCTTTCATCAAACACTACATTGATAGTCTCCTCGACTCTAAGGGTGTCATGGTTATATACTCTATAAGTTCTACTCGTAGTCGAGTATCCTAAAAAGATTTTGGTCGAGGTTTTGGATGTAAATTTCCCTTGGTAATCCTTAGTGTTTAGGATATATACCTTACACCCAAATACCCTAAAGTACTTGATGTTAGGTATTTTATCGTGATAAATCTCGTATGAGGTGTTAAGGTGCCTCTTTACCATAAGGATCCTATTTTAGACATAGCACGCCGTACTAACGGCTTCCGCCCAAAACCTATCGGGTAGGTTATACTCGTTTAACATTGCCCTAGCGGCTTCTTGTAGGGTTCTATTTTTACGTTCTACCAGGCCATTCTTTTGTGGAGTTCTAGCGTATGAGAACTAATGGTGGTATCCATTTAGGTTACAGAATTCTGTAAACCTGTCGTTCTCGAATTCACCACCATGATCACTCCTAAGTCTTTTGATTTTAAGGTTTTGTTGATTTTCTATTAGTTTAAATAGGCTGATTAATTGATCTAGGGTATCACTTTTATGTTTGATGAACCTAACCCAAGTAAATCTAGAATAGTCATCAATTATGACTAAGCAGAATTGACTCCCATTAAGTGACTTAGCTCCGTGTGAATCAAATAGATCCATGTGTAAGAGCTCAAAAACACTTTTGGTTCATTCTTGATTAGTTAGTTGATGTTGTGTCCTAGATTGTTTACCTTGTTGACAAGCATTACATATTTTATTGTCCAAATTGTTGAGGTTAGGCAAACCTCTAACTAAGTCACTCTGACTCATCTTGTGGATGAGTCTTGGGTGCGAATGACCGAGTCGTCGGTGCCACAACCAAGATTCCTCTTGCCATGTCATAAGACACTTGGTTGAGAAGTTAGTTAAATTAATAGTATAAATATTGTTATTTTTGGTTCCCTTAAGAATTGTTTTAGAAGTTTCATTTGTATTAATTATGCATTCATTTTCTAGAAATATAACCTTATAGTTATTATCACACAATTGGCTTACACTAAGTAAATTATATTGGAAATTTTCTAGCAATAAGACATTTTGAATAATAAAGTTAGAGTTGAGCTCAATATCACCTGATTCAATGATTTTGAGTTTGTCGTTGTTTCTGAAGGCTACCGATCCTTGTCGTTTGAATCTAAGCATCGAAAACTTGAGTTGATCCCCGGTCATGTGTCGGGAGCAACCACTGTCCAACATCCATTGATCCTACACGCAAGGTAGTTGGATTGGATATTGGAATTATTAAAGGTTGGTTGTAAATTATTAAACCTAAATCATCTCACCCATATCTACGTGATCAAGCATGTTAACCTCATATGTTATTGTGAGATGACTTCCAATTTTATTTGATTTAAATTTAATGATTTGAACACTTGTCAACCTTGCATTAGATTTGGATTTGACATTAAGCTCATCAAGTCACCTTTTCAAGATCATGGCTTCCAGGTCATGGCGAGGCACAGAGGCTTTCTTTGATCGAATAAACGACCACTTCCTTAGACAAAGCCATTTTCAAGAAAATAGAGACTTGACTCACCTAAGACCACTTCCTGGTCTAACTAGTCTAGGATATGGCGAGGTAGCTTCAACAAGTTCCACTCGGTCAAGTGCACTGAACTAGATACTCCTTATCTAGCCCGAATACATAAGACTCTACTTTCCTAGTGTACTATCATCTCGCCGCGTCCTGGTACTATGTTACCAAGTATTGATGAGTTATAGTCCTATCTAACCATTCTAAAAAGAAAAACCAAAATAAATAAAGAACCTAAGCATGTAATTTCTAAGTTAATGCACAAACAAGTTTTGTACTGGCTCCCCCTGGACCGTTGAATTGGTTCGGTCTCTCCACATAGTGGATTTGGTCCTTGGGAACCCAGTACTGGTTCGATCCTAAGTTTGAAATCAAAGCGGTCTTAGGGACCCATGCTTGGACACATTTTTTATGTCAACTTACAATCGACATATACGTCTTGTTGGTCGTATTTGAGCTAAACCCTAGTCCGACCTTATTGTACACGACCCTTTGCGATCCAAGTAGGAGGTCAAGTTCTTTGGATCCCAAAGTAAACCTTTCCAACGTGTTCCTAAGATCTTCGACTTGACTCTTCAAGAGTGAGTTCTCAACTTCGAGCTTTTCAACCCGAGTTGAGTCCTCCTCTCGAACTCGACTAGTCGAAGAGGTTAGGGAGACCTCGTGTTTGAGGAGTTTAACCTCCTCGACCAGGGTCTCGACCTTGGACTCGGACTTAGCTAATTTTCAAGTTAAAAATTTAATTGCACTATAAAGCATACTAATAATAGATCAACTTACCTTGAGTATATCTTTTGAACAAGATGCGGATCCGTGGCTTGTCTTGAATAGAGCTTCGTAGTCCGATTCGTCTACGATTTCAAATTCGTGTTCCGGTTCCGACTCCGTCTCCGATTCAACTAGTTTAGCCATGAAGATGCGATCATCGTCTTCTTCCTCGGATGCTTCTTCCCACGTAGCGTTGAGTGCCTTTTTGTGTTCCGGTGCTTTGTTCTTGAGCTTCGGACATTCGGACTTGATATCTCCAAACCTGTTGCATTCGTAACACCTAACATTAGAACTTTTAGGCTTACCTTCGTTGGGTCGAGTGAAGGTTCACTTTCGGCCCTTGACCATCCTCCGAACTAGGTTGACTAGTTCGACCTTCATTTATGGGTTGACCTCCGAATCAGATTCATCTTCTTCCTCCTTCGGGGGTGGCTTGCTCGCGATTTTCTTCTTTGAACCTGCAAAAAGTGCTATACCCTTCTCGGGTTCCAAGTTAAACTGTTCATGGAGTTCGAAATCGGAAAACAACTCATCTAATCTATGTTTTGAAAGATCCATCTTGGAGACCTTGTAGGCATCGACCATGGATGCCCACAAGGTAGTCCTAGGAAATGAGTTTAGTACATACCTAATAAGGTCGCAGTTTTCGACCCTTTGTTCGATCGCAAGTAGGTTGTTGACGATATGCTCAACGCGAGCGTGAAGTTGCATCGCCGTCTCATCTTCTTGCATTTTTAGATTATATAACTTATTGAACAAGAGATCACGCTTACATACCTTGGCTTCATCAGTCCCTTCGTGTAGCTCCACTAGTTTTGTCCAAAGATCCTTTTCACTGATGAAGGGGCCGACGCGATTAAGCTCCTCCTTCGACAAGCCGCATTGGAGGATTTGAGTCACCTCGGCATCAGCTTCGACTTGTCTTTTTGTAGCATTGGTCCATTGGTCATAATCCAAAGATTCACCCACTTCGTTAGTCGGAAGTGTGAATCCCATTTGGATTATGATCCACATCTCGATTTCGGTCTTAAGGAAGCACTCCATCCAACCCTTCCAATAACAGAAGTCATCTTCGTTGTAAAACGGAGGTCGGACGGTGCTAAAACCCTCGAGATGGGCCATTGATACAAAAAACAAGAGAATGAAGCAAAAAAAACCTAACAACAACACAAACGATCGAAATGTCCCAAGACTTGCATCTTGGATTAGTAGTGCGGGAGAAAAAAACTAAATGAATGAAAGCGAGAACAAAATTCGAAATAAATAGAAATAAAAAAGAAAAAAATCCGTAAAAATCTAGATTGGTTGTTTCACCAAATCTTAGCACCCCCGACTCTGATACCAATTTTTGGATCGAGCGGATCGCTAGAGGGGGGTGAATAGCGATAGAAAACTTTTCTTTCGTTCGAATTCGTTTCAAGACACAATTAAACGCAGCAGAAGATAAATGCAAAATAAATGACATGATAGTATTTTTTACTTGGTTCGTAGCCTTCGGCTACTACTCCAAGGCCCTAGTGGTCATTGTGTTGGGTTTCCAGCACCGCGGCGAGTGTGTGTTCGAACATATTTCGTAAACATGTGCACAACGGAAGAAATAAAATAATAAATCTACATTTATTACAACACACACATCACACGCATGCATAGTACAACATGTGTAGATATAACCGTAAATTTAAATTTTGCAATAAAAGGAAATTTAACTACGTATACCATACGTATCACGTGTAGCGGGAAAGGCATCAACCGGAACGATCCTCACTAGAATCGTCTCTATCCGTATCTACACCGAGTATCTTCGGGATGACTTCACCAAGTCACAAGCCTCGTTTTCGTACGGGTTACTAGCCTCGTGTTGAAGACGATGTGATCGAGAGAAGATCACGATCCGAATCCAAATTCGGATCCAAAACCGAGTCCTCAAAACTCGCTTCTCCGGAGAGGTATTCGTCAACCGTTTGACGAATCCTTCGTCCTCCACCTATGAGAATTACCGGAGATCGAATCCCTGGCAAGGCTACCGCTGTCGGAGCTCCAAACGTCATCCAAATGACGCTCTGACGAGAGGGAAACAAGCTGTCCAGAAAACTGGACAGCTTTGGTGGAGGAGTAGGGGCCGGCCAAAAAGGAAAGGTAGAAGCTCACCTTATTACCGAACCCAAGGGAGATCACCGGAGCTCCTCCAGAAGCAGCTCGATGCCGACAAGTGGAGAAGACGGCAGCAGCTGGTGGCCGGTTGGAGGAGAAGGGGCGGCGACACTAGGGTTGGCGCCGTCTTCTTCAAAGGGGAGGAGGTGGGCGGCAACTATAGGTTAGGGCCTTTTTGGATTAGGGCTTAACAAACCCTTAGGGCCTCTTTTATAGAGAACTAATTCTCTTAATGGTTATTGGATCATAACCATAAGGCCCGTTAACGCGCTCCATTAATATAAGTTAAAATAAACCAAACCATGATGGTTTATTTTAATTTAAAACGAACCGAACCAACTTTGGTTCATTCGTTTAAAATAAACCAAACCCTTTGGTTTATTCTCCTCCATTGGATTAGAACCAAACCATTTTGGTTCATCCATTATGTCTTCATAAGACACGGCCCATCCACGCTTTTATTGCGACTGAAATGATTTCATGCTCGCTTCTTGTTTGGTCCAACCAAACTTTGTTTCTCTCGGTCTGAAAATCTCATTCTCAAGCTCGTTTTAAATCCTTCGGATTACACTCGTTATGCATGTGACCAAATAGGTTCTCGGTTTATGTTGGCCGTCTATAATTAACCATTAATTATAGAACGATCAAGAGTGGCACCTAGTAGTACATCATGATCCCCAATTAATCGAAAAGATCAACGGTTGATCCAGAACTACTTCTGAAACCCTTCAGCAGCTCGAATGAATCGTGCCCTATTCCCTTCACTCATCTTATATTCACTTGGTTCAGGACATGGTCTATAGTGTCAGTCCCCACTAGGCTGACAACTTTACACCTAGCTCAAGTATCATTTCCTCGTCCTACGGATTCTAGTTACTGCACATGTATTGAAGAGTACCTTACTCTAAACATGTAATGCTTTGGCTAAAGACTTTAGTAACAATCCGACGAGAGGCCATGGGTATACATCTCCTTGCAAGGAGTGGTGAATCCTTTATAGGCTATTCAAACACCTTCGATCACTTCGACTTATACTCAATCATCCCGGATCCACATCTCCTCAAAGATGCTTGCTTAAGATGTCAAAGCATAAGTCTTCATGATCAAGATGACTTGAATATCGCAAGTCAAAGGAACATCACACTTAAGCTACAGTAATAACTTCATTGACATATCTATATATGGAGAAAACCATATGAAGTCTTACGGCTGGTCATTCCAATGAACTAGTTACTATAACTAGCATCCACGATTAACTACGGACATCACTATGTCTCCAGCCAGTGAGAATCAGCTACTTGGATACACCAAGGAGTATACCTCGTGCTAGTCTCGACAGAATTGATGGTGTCCAAATCCAACAATTCATCGACTAGGGATAATTCTGATACATCACAATTACACATGTAGAGATACTCACTAGTTGTGATCCAATCACAAATTCTCTCATGCTGTGAGTCGTATCGCGGATATTCAGTAAATGAGTTTAAGATCCAATTAAATATATGAAACCATGTATACTCAAATAGTGAATCTTCATTTATCATATAAATGGTTCATACATAAGGCGATTGCCTTAGGACACCTCTCATATATTACTAACAGACTCCCACTTGGCATAATGCCAATCGCTACGGTATCCAATACCATAAGCTGTAACATGACCCTCAAACTTACTTTGAGGTAATGCCTTAGTCAAAGGATCCGCTAAGTTCCTTTCAATGGGGATTTTCTCGATTTCTATTTCTTTCCAACTGATGATCTCTCTGATAAGATGATAGCGGCGAAGCACATGTTTGGATCGTTGATGAGACCTTGGCTCTTTCGCTTGTGCAATTGCTCCATTGTTGTCGCAGTAGACCGGTATTGCTTCAACAATGGCTAGAATCACACCAAGTTCATAAATGAACTTCTTGATCTAAACCGCTTCCTTTGCTGCTTTCGAAGCTGCAATGTATTCTGCCTCAGTGGTAGAATCCGCTACAGTGTCTTGTTTGGAACTTTTCAAACTCACTGCGCCCCCATTCAAGGTGAACACGTATCCAGACTGAGACCTGGAATCATCCTTGTCTGTCTGGAAGCTAGCATCCGTATACCCGAGTATCACCATGTCCCCTTCTCCATATATTAGGAACACATCCTTAGTTCTTCTTAAGTACTTAAGGATCATCTTAACAGCCACCCAATGATCCATTCCTGGATCAGACTAGTATCTGCTCGTGACACTCAGAGCATACGATACATCGGGCCTCATACATAGCATAGCATACATGATAGATCCTGTTACAGATGCATAGGGAATCTTACTCATGCAAATCCTCTCGTCTTCTGTGTGCGGACACATAGACTTTGATAGGTGTACCCCATGCCTGATGGGTAGGAAACCTTTCTTGGATTCCGACATGCTAAACCTCTTTAGCACTCGGTCTATATATGTAGACTGTGAAAGACTAAGCAACCGTTTCGATCTATCTCTATAGATCTTAATCCCGAGGATGTAGGTTGCTTCTCCCAGGTCTTTCATGGAGAATGTCTTGGATAACCAAAACTTAACTGACTGTAAGATTGAAACATCGTTTCCTATAAGTAATATGTCATCGACATACAATACTAGGAATACGACTGCACTCCCACTAACCTTCTTGTACACACAAGGTTCGTCTAGATTTTGTGAGAAATCAAACTTTTTGATTGTCTCATCAAAACGGATATTCCAGCTCTTGGATGCTTGCTTAAATCCATATATGGACCGTCGCAATTTGCATACCTTGGTTTTATCAACTGATGTGAAACCCTCAGGCTGTATCATATACACATCCTCGATTAGGTTTCCATTAAGGAAAGCTGTTTTCACATCCATCTGTCATATCTTATAATCATAATGAGCCGCTATGGCCAGGAGCATCCGAATGGATTTAAGCATAGCTACAGGCGAATAGGTTTCATCATAATCAACACCTTGTTTTTGACGATATCCTTTTGCCACTAATCTAGCTTTATAGGAAATCACATTACCATCCATGCCGGTTTTCTTCTTGAAAACCCACTTGCACCCTATAGGCTCGATGCCTTCAGGTGGGTCAACCAAGTTCCGAACTTAGTTTTCATACATGGAATCCATTTCCGACATTATGGCTTCAAGCCACTTATCCCTTTCTTAACTTGTCAGCACTTCTTCATAACTGGTAGGCTCCTCATCGTCAATGAGTAACACGTCGTTCGATTCACTTACGAGAAATCCATATCTCTCAGGAATGTTGCGTGTTCTACCAGATCTACGAAGATGTGGTGTTACAGTAGGTCCAGCCGATTGCTCATCACTATGAGTTATTGGCTGTTGTGCTTCACCAGGTATCTCATCAATGTCTATTTGAGTCTCTCGAGCCTCCTCAAGCTTGAGGACACTCCCACTGTTTTCTTGCAAGAGAAACTCTTTCTCTAGAAAAACAGCATGCCTTAAAACAAACACCTTTTGTTCCACAGGATGATAGAATTGGTAACCCCTTGTTTCCTTAGGGTATCAAATAAATAGACATTTATCAGACTTAGCATCCAATTTGTCTGATACAGTCCGCTTCACATAAGCAGGACAACCCCATATCTTCAAGTAAGATACATGAGGTTTCTTACTATTCTATATCTCATATGGAGTAGTAGAGACTTCCTTGGTTGGCATTCTGTTTAACAAGTAAACAGCTGTCTGAAGTGCATAGACCCAAAAGGACTTGGGAAGATTTGCATGATTCATCATTGACCTGACCATATCCAACAAGGTCCGGTTACGCCTCTCAGATACACCATTATGCTGTGGTGTATATGGCGGAGTCCATTGAGACAATATGCCATTGTCTCTTAGATAATCAAGAAACTCTTGACTTAAGTATTCACCACCTCGATCTGATCGAAGTATTTTAATACTCTTGTCATGTTGTTTCTCTACTTCATTTTTGAATTCTTTGAACCTTTCAAAGGCTTCAGACTTGTGTTTCATCAAGAACACATACCCAAACCGTGAGTGATCATCGGTGAAGGTAATGAAGTAGCTATAGCCTCCTAAAGCTTGAGTTGACATAGGTCCACATACATCAGTATGTATCAGACCTAGTAACTCTCCCACTCGTTCACCTTTTCCTGAAAAAGGTAACTTAGTCATCTTGCCTTTTAAGCATGATTCACATGTATCATATGAATCCAATTCAAACGATTCCAGAATTCTACATCGGTGTAATTCGGACATGCGTTTCTTGCTTACATGGCCAAGACGACAATGCCACATGTAGGAGTCTAATTGATTATCCTTTCGAGCATGCTTGTTGCTCGCTTCGATATTGAAAATGTCACTGGATACGTCCAATGTATAAATGTCATTGCTCAAAGTTCCAGTTCCATAAAGTATGCCATTCAAAGTTATATAACAACAATTGTTAATAAACGTCAAATGAAAACCATTTCTATTTAAGCAAGAAATAGAAACAATGTTCTTTATTAGAGAAGGAACACAATAGCAATTGTCTAGTTCCAAGACTAGTCCACTAGGGAACTTCAGCAAATAAGTTCCGATGGCGACCGCAACAACCTTTGCTCCATTGCCAACTCACAAATTTGACTCCCCTCTGACGAGTCTTCTTCTATTCCTTAGCTTGTGTATGTCATTACATATATGTGAGCCACACCCAGTATCCAATACCCAAGTGTCTAAGGAAATAGAATGAAAATCAATAAAGAAGATACCTGAAGAGGATGGGGCATCGGATGCCTTCTTCTTCTTCATGGACTCAAGATAAATCTTGCAGTTTCTTCGCCAGTGGCCTTCCTTGCCACAGTGATGGCAAGTGCCCTTTTGTGCTGGTTCTGCCTTCTTTGCCTTCTTGTTCTTCCCTTTCTTCTGTTCATTTGCCTTCCTCTTAGAACCTTTCTTTGAGGAATCAACTAACAGAACCGCCTTCTCCTCATGATTCATAGAAGGCTCCACAGTCTTCAGCATATTGAGGAGCTCAGGAATAGTGGATTCTAATTTGTTCATCCGATAGTTCATCACAAATTGTGAGAAACTCTTGGGAAAACAATGCAGAATTAAGTCAATACTTAATTCATGATCCATCACAAACCCCAGGGTGGCTAGCCGCTCGATGTACCTGTTCATCTTTAGCACAAACTGCACTACAGATGAACCTTCTTGAATCTTCGTGGTGAAGAGGAGCCTGGAGACTTCGATCCTTTCGGATCTCGCTTGCTCATCAAACAACTCATGAAGATGGAAGACCATGGTATTAGAATCCATATGCTCATGCTACTTTTGCAGCTCAGGTACTATCGCCGCTAGCATGATGCAACTCGCCAGGTCAGAATCTGCCACATGCTTCTGTTAGACCAACATTTAGTCTGGAGTTGCATCATCCTTAGGACGGTTGGGAAGAGGCTCTTCAAGGACATATGCTATCTTTTCCACCTTGAGAACAATTCTCAAGTTTCTAAGCCAGTCCAGGAAGTTAGGCCCAGTCAATTTGTTTGAATCCAAAATAGTGCGCAAATTCAAAGACGTCATGATCAATCGATTAACCTAGAAATACAAAACGAGCATATATGAGAAAATGATTTTAAAATGCATCAATATACATTTATAAATCCCATTCATTTTTTGAATTTCAAAAATCCAAAAATCACATCGGGAGATCGTAGGTCCATCTCCGAATGGGTTGATATCCATCATAGATATGAACAACCTTAGAGAGAGTCCAACAAGCCATTCATAACTACGATGGTAGATATCAAATATACCGATTGCATATCACATATATGCAACTATCACAATTTGCTATCAACTAATTGAATGTTCACACATACATCGGGTTGTTAACACATTAACAAGTATGCATCATATGCATAGCACCCAACTTCACCTCCCATTACATCGACCTTGGAGAGAGTCCAACAAGCCGATGCTCCAGGTTAAAGTCAACCCATTAATCGAGGAATAGTTTTAATATGGTTAGAGTGCATTCAACCAATTAGCCCAGCTTGGAGAGAGTCCAACAACCAAAGATAATGATTGACCTCTGACTCTTACCATATTAGTATTAAATTATTCCATGGTTTGAACATGTTCGGGTTCGAGCCGGGCTTGGAGAGAGTCCAACAACCCGAACAAGAAACGAAACTCTGGTTCTAACCATATTAATTGAAGGTGTAGGCTTTAATATTGAGTTAGGGATTTTATGTCTCATCCTCTTTGCATGCAAATAACTATTATCTACATGGCATGACATACATGGCATACATCTACAGGTCACGACACGCATGGCATAATGATATGCATATAATGCAATTACATGGCATACAATTATGTCATGTACAATATTTCCTTATATGTCATAACTATTTATGGAAATAAAATATGTTTAAGATTTGATTCTCCAAATCAAATCATGATTAAATTAAGAAGCAAATTTCCAAATCTAATCACATATTTTATTTGTGGAAATAGTTGATTAAGGAAAGTCAATTTAGGAAACCAATTTCCTAAATCATCAAAACTACTTATGGAAATAAAATATTTAAAGATTTGATTTTCCAAATCAAATCATGATTAAATTAGAAAACAAATTTTCAAAATCTAATCAAATATTTTATTTATGGAAAATATCAATTTCCATAAATACTTCCAACTTTCCAAAAGTAGAAGATTTCCATAAATACTTCTAGACTTTCCAAAAATGAAAAATTTCAAAAAAATACTTCTAACTTTCCAAAAGTAGAAAATTTCCAGAAATATCATTATGACTATCACAAAACCATTTTACGATTATGTCGAAACACAACCTAGGCTCCGATACCACTGTTGGGTTTCCGGCACCGCGGCGAGTGTGTGTTCGAACATGTTTCGTAAACATGTGCATAGCGGAAGAAATAAAATAATAAATCTACATTTATTACAACAAACACATGACACGCATGCATAGTACAACATGTGTAGACTTAACCGTAAATTTAAATTTTGCAATAAAAGGAAATTTAACTACGTATACCTTACGTATCACGTGTAGCGGGAAAGACATCAACCGGAACGATCCTCACTAGAATCGTCTCTATCCGTATCCACGCCGAGTATCTTCGGGATGACATCACCAAGTCACGAGCCTCATCTTCGTATGGGTTACTAGCCTCGTGTTGAAGACGATGTGATCGAGAGAAGATCACGATCCGAATCCAAATTCGGATCCAAACCGAGTCCTCAAAACTCGCTTCTCTGGAGAGGTATTCGTCAACCGTTTGACGAATCCTTCATCCTCCACCTATGAGAATTACCGGAGATCGAATCCCCGGCAAGGCTACCGCTGTCGGAGCTCCAGAAGTCGTCCAAAAGATGCTCCGACGAGAGGGAAACAAGCTGTCCAGAAAACTGGACAGGTTTGGTGGAGTAGGGGCCGGCCAAAAAGGAAAGGTAGAAGCTCACCTTATTACCGAACCCAAGGGAGATCACCGGAGATCCTCCGGCAGTAGCTCGACGCCGGTAAGTGGAGAAGACGGCAGTAGCTGGTCACCGGTTGGAGGAGAAGGGGCGGCGGCACTAGGGTTGGCGCCGACTTCTTCAAAGGGGAGGAGGTGGGCGGCAACTCTAGGTTAGGGCCTTTTTGGATTAGGGCTTAACAAACCCTTAAGCCCTCTTTTATAGAGAACTAATTCTCTTAATGGTTATTGGATCTTAACCATAAGGCCCGTTAACCCGCTCCATTAATATAAGTTAAAATAAACCAAACCATGATGGTTTATTTTAAGTTAAAACGAACCGAAACAACTTTGGTTCATTCGTTTAAAATAAACCAAACCCTTTGGTTTATTCTCCTCCATTGGATTAGAACCAAACCATTTTGGTTCATCCATTATGTCTTCATAAGACACGGCCCATCCACGCTTTCATTGCGACTAAAACAATTTCATGCTCGCTTCTTGTTTGGTCCAACCAAACTTAGTTTCTCTCGGTCTGAGAATCTCATTCTCAAGCTCGTTTTAAATCCTTCAGATTACGCTCGTTATGCGTGTGACCAAATAGGTTCTCGATTTATGTTGGCCATCTATAATTAACCATTAATTATAGAACGATCATGAGTGGCACCTAGTATTACATCATGATCCCCAATTAACCGAAAAGATCAACGGTTGATCCAGAACTACTTCTGAAACCCTTCAGCAGCTCGAATGAATCGTGCCCCATTCCCTTCACTCAACTTATACCCACTTGGTTCAGGACATGGTCTATAGTGTCAGTCCCCACTAGGCTGACTATGTCACACCTAGCCCAAGTATCATTTCCTCGTCCTACAGATTCTAGTTACTGCACATGTATTGAAGAGTACCTTACTCTAAACATGTAATGCTTTTGCCAAAGACTTTAGTAAAAATCCGATGAGAGGCCATGGGTATATATCTCCTCGCAAGGAGTGGTGAATCCTTTATAGGCTATTCAAATACCTTCGATCACTTCGACTTATACCCAATCATTTCGGGTCCACATCTCCTCAGAGATGCTTGCTTAAGATGTCAAAGCATAAGTCTTCATGATCAAGATGACTTGAATATCGTAAGTCAAAGGAACATCGCACTTAAGCTATAGTAAGAACTTCATTGACATATCTATATATGCAGAGAACCATATGAAGTCTTACGGTTGGTCATTCCAATGAACTAGTTACCATAACTAGCATCCACGATTAACTCTGGACATCACAATGTCTCCAGCCAGTGAGAATTAGCTACTTGGATACACCAAGGAGTATACCTCGTGCTAGTCTCGATAGAAT
This sequence comes from Wurfbainia villosa, assembly GCA_025175895.1. Taxonomy (NCBI): domain Eukaryota; kingdom Viridiplantae; phylum Streptophyta; class Magnoliopsida; order Zingiberales; family Zingiberaceae; genus Wurfbainia; species Wurfbainia villosa. Next base: position 49,657,379 of record CM045999.1, on the reverse strand, counting down.
TGATGGTGTCCAAATCCATCAATTCATCGACTAGGGATAATTCCGATACATCACAATTACACATGTAGAGATACTCACTAGTTGTGATCTAATCACAAATTCTCTCATGCTGTGAGTCGTATCGCGGACATTCAGTAAATGAGTTTAAGATCCAATCAAATACATGAAACAATGTATATTCAAATAGTGAATCTTCATTTATTATATAAATGGTTCATACATAAGGCGATTACCTTAGGACACCTCTCATATATTACTAACACCTTGACCACGCACGGAGGGCAAAACACAAAAGAACTCCTCCTCGTTTGAGGTAGGAGTTAATCGAATACAAGAAACCACAAAAGCTTGAGGTAGAGGGACACTCCCCCTCTCCTCATTACGATAAAAAGAAAGCTCCGAGACAAGAATATTAATGAAACAAGTTAAATTAAACTTATACCGATGAATAAGAAAATGAGAACTCAAGAATAGATCATCGGAGTAGTAACACTTCATCGTCGGAGAGTCGTAGCGTTGCGGATGCTTTTGGGAACTTAGAATTGATGAGAAAACCCTAGGAGAGGCCCTCCTTTTATATTCTTTGAGTCCCATCTCGAGAGGAACTTCAGCCAATGAGATTTGTGCACCAAAACCCTTGAAATGAGGTGATACGGCTTGACTCCTCGAAGTTTATCCTTGACCATCAGTCAACTGATGGCCATCATCAATCGACTGATGGCAGCATCAGTCGAATGCTGACCGCAGGTAGTCGACTGATGGATGACAGTCGAGTCCTCCAAGTTGGCAGCCGACTGATGCTAGTTGTAAGTTAAAGTTAGCTCAAGAAAAACCTAATTTTGATTGCCTCCAACCATCCGATCTCGACCTAGACCATCCATGAGATGTCTTGGGTCGGATCTATGCTTAAGACCATCCTCGTAAAGAGGGTACGACCTCACTTACGCTTACACACACGAGCTTACCTCAATACTTACTGTGTCGCTTTCGCTTACGGCCTTCCACTCGATTCCTTCGGCTTCCTCCGAAATCACTCGAGTGTCGCCCGACCACCACGGCTTCCTTCGGATGTCGCTAGCCTTTAGCTCCAGCATTGACATTTTTCTGCACATTCGATTTATCTTGTGAGATAACAATATGAGCTTAACTTTGTATCGTTTGCTATAATCAAAACTCAGGTTCGACTTAGGTACCTACTGCACCAACAGTATACATTTTCATGAACACCAGTTACTTCTACCTTTTCCAACAACGATGAATAACTAGTATTATAAAATACCAAAAAATAATACTATAAAATTATAGAATTTAATTAAGAGAACTTATTATTGATTTAATTAAATTAATGAAGGATGGTTAAGTTTTAATTAAACTTAACCTAGGTTTTGTCTTATAAAAGGGGGTCGATTTCGTGTTCTCTCCATAAGCTTGACCTACAGCCTCGCGACTCGTTTCTTTACTTTCCGCAATTTTCTTCCCTAATTTCTTTCCAACCGCAATATCCTAATTCGCGATCCCTCTTTTTCTTCTTCATTCCTGATTTCCTCATCGTCGCCCGCCTCGTCGCCATTTCATCGCCGATCATCGCCCGTTTCTCCAGATCGCGCACCGCCGGTTGACTGCCATCTTCGATCAGTGCCACCCAAATCGCGATCTTCTTCTTCTCTCGAGCCCTAGTCATTCTGATCACCCTGGCTGCTGTACCAACATCATCGCCTCCTCGAGCCACTCGTCACACTGCTCAACGCCACCACACTCAGCTCGTGCTTCCACCCCATCGTCGCTACTTGGTGCTCACGGTCATCGCTTGCCCTGCCGGTGAGCCGCTCTTGTTTGGTTTCTTTTCTTATTCCTCGTTGCGCTCAGCACGTTGCCCTGTTTACACCGTCAGATCTACTTGCTACATTCCGTCGATCCAGGCAACAACGATCAAGAGTTTGGGTGATTTGAGGGTTGTGCTATGTGAATTGGACAGTGGAAGGTGGTGAATCATTGGAAGGATTTGTATCCATGCTTCATTGGTTTAGTTGAATTTTGATACAACATCGTTGATTGCCTTGGTTTGTTCTTCTGGATAGGTTGTGAACAATGGTAACATCACGAGGTATGCTTAGAACTTAGTGCTATTGAATTGGCATTTGAATTACAGTTATTTGATGAATTGTACAAGGTTGTTATTATGGATCCAAAAGATGTTCAACTGATGCTAAGCTAGGTAAGTTCAAATTGAGGCAACGGTGGTATGTTTTGGTTGTAGCTAATCTGATTTTAGTTTAATGGATAATGTTAGAATGAGTAATGGATTATTCTTGATCGTTTCAAGGTATAGGAACAATTGGAATTGGGATTGGTTGCTCAGATTGTGGTTAAGTGGTTTAGATTTGATATTACGGTTCTATATCAAAAGCTTTAATATGGAAGATGGACTAGGTAAGCTTTAAATCTAGATGTGTTATGCATGCTGAAATTTAATCATTTGTGGGTTGATTAAATAATGTTGTAGGAGGTTGTTCTTTGGTGGAGAGCCATTATATTTGAATGTTACTTGCAGGACCTTGATTCAGGTCTTTCCTATGGACATGGGGATTTTCAGATAGTATACATTATCAGGTGGGTAATACCTACCTTGATCAGGTAGTTTATTGATTCTAGTGCATGAATATTTTTACGATGGTGATGACACCTTTACCTTGACTCCACTCTTATTTAATCATGTGCTTGATACTTAGTCTTTGTATTTTGAGCTGCTCTGTTGTTATCTCTACATTTTGTTCATCATGGTTATGAATTACATATGCTCTGGTATATGGACCTATGTTTGTGTAGCTGAGTACGGTTGTAGACTTAATTTGTGTCATTAGGATAAATCACCTAGGGGTGACGGAGGTTGTAAATGTAAAGTTGATTGTCGGATCATGTTTCTTTACGTTGTGGGTCTGTTATGAACCATAGATCTGTGTATGGTTGTATGGATTATTGATAGTGGGTTGCTACGGACTGGAGGTCCTAGCATGGTTGACTGTCAGTTGTGTATGACTCTCTCTTGGATAGAGAGTGTGTTGTAGATGTATTTGTGGTTGTGCATTCATGTCATTTACATGCATGCTGGCGACTTGGTCTCCCTTGTGGTTGAGAGGGTCGCCAGTCATCTTACCTTCATGGTTACTAATGGTAGTAGTAACTGGTGTGAGGGTAGTTCATTTGTTGTGTCGCACTCGACCACTATTGATAGTGGCACTTGGAGTTGCGTGCAGTTGTTCTAGGTGTGTGGCACTCGACCACTCATAAGTTGTGTCAGTCGGAGTGGCCAGCAGCAGGGACCCCCATTGTATAGCCTGAAGCTCTTTAGCTTATCGCTACTTATTCATACTGTCCGCTTGGCCACTTGAGAGCAGTAGTTGTTGTTAAGTTGGGACAATTGTCATGTCGTGCCACCTAGGCCACACTGGGGTCGTGGTAGCGAGTGGGGTGCACAGGCATGACCATGCATTTGCATAGCCATGTATAATGGCGTCTACATATATATATATATATATAGATAGATATGTGAGTGTGATCAGTATATATAGATACAGTCTATATATATATTCTTGTTGTGATGTTGCATTTGTTTGAGCTATGCCTGTTGCATATGTTTGTTCATCATTTTACATATTATTTGCATATTCTATACTGTTGTGTGTGGAGTACAGTGTACGAGTTGGATCAAATTATTGTATGCATTTGATCAGCGTCATGTTGTGGTATAGGATGGATCAGGTTCGTTTATGTACTTGTTTATATGTTATTCATATAGTAGTGTGTTGATTACAGATATAGTATTGTTCCTTTATGTTGTATGTGTTATAGTGTGGTATATGTGTTCAGGGTATATTAGTTGTATCGTTGCAGATCCTCAGGTATGTCAGTACCTTACATTATGTTATGTATGGTTGATCAGTTGGTTTGGTATATGCACTGATTAGTATTATACTGATAGTTTCATTGTTTCCTTTAAGACTTTATGTACGTTGATCTCCCTAGATATACCTGTTGATATTCATTTGTATACCTATTGCTCTACATATGTTATTTGTTCATGCAATATCTTTTATATTACCGCTGAGTTTTATACTCACCACCACATACCCTGGGTTTTCTTGTCGCCCAGTTAATAGGTAAAAGAATCCTTGGATGCTCGGAGTACCGCCAGCTGATCCCATCTCACCTTGAGTATTTGGATTGAAATCCATATTGGTGTTGTATATTTTGGATTGTATGTTTTGGATTTTTATCCTATATTGTTTCAGTTGTTTGGTAATCGATTATGTTGTTATGTATTTGGTTTTGATCATGTTTTCTTGTTGTGTCAAAGTCATACCGATATGCATGTATTTGAGTCTTTGTATTTTTATTATTGTTGGTGTATTCCGCTGTGATCTTCATTTATATACTTCTATACCTTACTTGGTTATATACTACAAGTAAGAATCCTTAATTTTTTGTGAACATCCTATCAATTCCACTCTTTTATCTGAATTTTTCAATAACCTACGATCTATTGGGGATGGCATGAGGTATAGGACTCGTGTTGCTCAGCATGACCTAGACTTCACTCCTCATATATGGGGGGACTTTGTAGGGTGTCACCCCTCTGAGAGTGATCTTGTTTTCTATTCTTCTTTGCTTGAGCCTCTCCCTTCACTTTTTGAGACCATCACATTGGATTCTATCCATGACGAATTATTTCACAGGCCTCCTTCACTTGGTGTTAATCTTTTTCAAGCCAATGACCTATCCGCCAAAGACAATGTCCTTTATAAGGTGATTGTCCATTGCCTTTTACCCATTGCCACTCGTGGGTTAGCCTTGGTTCGGCCCCCATATTCCTTCCTTATGTATGCATTCCATCATGGTCTCGATATCAATATAAGTCTAAATTGTTAGTGTGAGCCCTTAGTGCCAATCATGAGATGATTGATTAGGGATCATATGTATCATATTTCATTAATAACAGGCAAGGTTTGCTTATTATATTTTATCTGTGCTATATGAATAATACAATAGTGTCCTTGAATAGTAGGTTCAGGTTTATATATAGAACACTACTCTTAACTATTCCTAGTCGAGTATTAATATGCAAGGACAATATTAATGCATAGAGACTAACATATAGGTCAATTGATGATTTAATCTCACAAGTCATGGATATGTGATATCAAGTTGATACATGGGTACATATTAGAGACTATGTACTGAATTGACCCGTCATGAGAATCTTTCATGGATCATTATATGAGTGTCATAAACATTCTCATGTGACTATTGGTATGAATAATCTCTAGACCTAAAGTCACTATGGTTCCCTACATAATGAGTTGTACACTTTGGCTTCGTCAAACATCACCCGTAACAGGGTGACTATAAAGGTGATCACTGGGTATGCATTAAGTTATGCGGAGGGATGTGAGTGATGTAGATGGGATCTATCCCTTCCATATAACGAAAGTTATATCTATGGGCCCCTTGATAGAGTAGGACTGCTAAAATGCATGACCATGCTCAAATAAGTCAATATGAGATATTGAGCTTATTTAGTTTAGTAGTCTACTTGAAGATCAAGAAATTCATAATTGATAAGAGGATGACACATTCTATGCCTCATTGATCAATCTAGATATCAAGGATAGAAGGACTGAGTCATATAAGATAGTAGTCACGGAAAGGTTATGTCGGATCTCGACATTCTCGTCACTTGGGTAGCAATGATATATTGCTAGATGTCGCTCATTGTTTATGTCTCTAAAAGGGTTTTAGAAACATTGCCAATATTACGAGAACCTATTGGGTCACACACTTAGGCATGTGAGTTGGAGATGGTTCATGTGATGAGCCATTGGGCCATCTGGTTGAGACTAATGTAGATTAGACTCATTGAGTGGGATTCAAGATATACCCAATGAATTTGACTTGAGTTAGATTCAAGTCAAATTCAGATTGAGTGGGACTCAAGGTATACCCAATGAATCTGACTCGAGTTAGACTCAAGTCAAATTCGGATTGATTGAGACTCACCATTAAGAAGGGTTGCATGATCATTAAGATGGAATTAATCAGTTGTTAATTCCATGGAAACCAAAAGTCACAAACCCTTCATATTCAATGGTTGAATATAAAAGAGGATTTGATGAGACTTTTGGTTGTGTGGGTGTTGGTTTTTTCGTTTGATCTTCTTCTTCTCCTTCTTCTTCTACCTTCTTGGCCAAACCAACCTTGTGGCTATCACCACAGTTTGGTTCCTCTTCTTCTCAAGGTTCATGTGGATACCGTGGAGGCGCAGACATCCTGACCACATTGAGATCCGGACACCTTGCATGCAAGTGTTACTGAGAGGATTGGGAAGGGCTCGCATCAAAGGTAACTACGAATCTCATAGGATAGAATCGATCAAACGAGTATGTTTTTCGCAGGATCTCTAGAGGGATCCTATTTTTCTGCTCTATGTGCTTGCAAAATGATTCCGAGTGTGCATGGAATCCCTACATAAATACCTTCCACTACATCATTTATTTCATCAAACCCAACAGTGAGAAGATACACATGCCCTACGATCATGTGATTATAGAATTACTTGAATTCATCAACATCAATGTCACCAAAGGCATGATCAAGCCAATGACCACGAAGTATGATCGAATGAATGCTCGAACCTTCTCTTTTGTGGGGATGAAGCCCGTTGGAGGCTCAATGACGTGGAAGGATGGCCGACACCTAGGAGATGGAGCTAGAGCCAACCCTGCTGTGGTTGCGGGAGATGAAACTATGTTGGACTCTGACTTTGCATCACATTTTCTAGATTTTGAGGAGTCCATCGACATGCACTGGAGGAGCTCAACCTGGAGAATCATGAGTTTCGGACTCAAGTCATCTCCCGTCTTGATACGATGGAGCGACAACAATACGAAATGCTTGCGATTCTATACTCCTTAGCACCAGAACAACCGCCATAGTATTTCCCATCCTGCTTTGGTGTTAGTGGTGTTGCTGTTGATGATACATACATGATGAAGGTTGACGATGATGTCGAGGGTCCTTAGTTGGTTACCAATGTGTGTGTTTTTGTTTTTTGATTGTTTGGTACTTGTAAGACTTGTTCCTTGACATGATGTTCTAATTTTATTTTGGAATGTCATGTACAATTTTATTATGTCTATGTACTTTTTGATGAACCTATAGACCTTGATTAAACTTAAAGTTTTAACAAATTTTACAATCACTTTTAAAAGCCTTGGTGAAGACTCTCGTTTGATAGCAATCATCATTGATGATATTGACACAAAGTTAGCCAAATCCATTGACGATTTTAATAGTTTTGAACATTGTTTCAATCCTTTAATATAATGGGTATTTTTTTATTCCCTTATTTTTCAGCCATTGTACTAGACTTAAGAAATGTGTATATAAATATTCATGATTTTGTCAAATATGTATAATTACTTATGTCTTTTCTAAATTTGTATGCAAGTCATTGATTTCTAGACTATTAGAAATCAGTCAACTGCTCTATATAGCAGTCAACTATCTGGGTGTTTAGTCGATTGGCGGTTGCCTTAGTTGACTGATAGCACTGTTTTGGGTAGATTAGCTGGAGTTCATCATTTAAGAGGCCAACCTGAGTTGTCCTAACCCTATGGTATGATTAGCACGACAATTAAGAGGGAGTAGGACTACTTTATGCATTGGTTTAGAGGTAACCTTCCTATGATATCTTTCTAAACCCAAAAACCTATATGCATATGGTTTATTGTTGGTGCAAGGTTAGGAATTAATATCACTTATGCTTTCATGCTTTGCACAACATGTTATTCACACATGATAAAGTATGTCTTGGATTAAGGGGGAGCTTTAAGTACATTATATACCTTAGTTCAAGGCATAAACAGTCTTATTAAAAAATGTCTTCATTTAATATTTGTCCTTCCCTTTTTGATGTGTATCAATGGGGGAGAAGGGAAACTTTAAGTTAGATTCATATTGTGCTTTTATTGCATATTTTAAGATCTAACTTAAATGATTGCTAGATATCAAAAAGGGGGAGATTGTTGGTGCAATAATGTCCCAAGTATTAATATATTTTGATGCTTGGATAATCATTTGAAGTTATGAATAATTGAGATATAACAATGATGAATGTTTAAGTGACAGGAAAGTCCAAGTGTGAATCTTGGCAAAGGAAGTCCAAGTGTGAAGACTTGGCAAGGAAAGTCCAAGGGTGAAGACTTGGCAAGAGAAGTTCAAAGGTGAGTCTTGGCAGCATAAGTCCAAGCATGTAGTCTTGGCAGTGTAAAGTCCAAGCAGGACCTCGACAAAAGAGGGACCCAAAGTATGACAAAATCAAAGGAAGTTTTGAAGGCAAGCGCAAGGATGAAAGAGTCGTGGACTCGGAGGGATCCTAAAAATGCTAGGCTGATGGAGAAGCTAGAAGGTTTAGTCTAGGCTTAGGGTATGTTCTCAAGTATGAATTAGTCATACTTGAGGTGTGTCAGTCGACTGACATATTATACAAGTCGACTTTGTTGGTGCAGTAGGATCCTGAATCGAACCTGAGTTTTGATTATAGAAAATACACAAAGTTAAGTTCACTTTGTTATCTCATGAGCTGAATCAAGTTTGCAGAATTGCTAAGCTAAAGATGAAGGTTAGTGACACCCGGAGGTGGTCGAGCAACACCGGAAGGACTTTGGACGGAGCCGAAGAACTCATGTGAAGATCGAAAGAGAAACTTCAAAGGTAAAGGCTGAGTTAAGCTCGTGTGAGTGACTGTAAGTAAGGTCGGGTCCTCCGTACGGGGACACCCTTAGGCGACGATCCGACCAAAACTTTCCATGGAAGGTCTATGTCGAGATCGGATGGTAAACGACCATCGAACTTACTTATATTAACTGCATTTTCGAGCTAACTCTTCATTGCAGATGGAAACCCTGCCATCAGTCGACTGATGGCTTGTATCAGTCGATAGAATCCTCCAACAGTCGACTGCTAGGGTTGATTAGTCGACTGCTAGTCAAGGATCAGCCTCGAGGAGAGTCAAAGCTTATCACCATTTCTCAAGGCCTAGGTGGCATCACCTCATGAAACCTCATCTCAACGATTAGGGTTTCACAAGGCTATAAAAGAAGGCGTTCTCCACCCCATTTCCATCATTCTAAGTGCCCAAAAGTGCTCTTGCTATGCTACTCTTCAACGATGATCTTACGACGACGAAGTGCTACCGCATCTCCTACGACAAGAGCTCAAGTCCTATCTTCAATAGTCGTTGGTATGCTTTTATTAAATTGTCATCTTTAAATCTTGTTCACATCTTTTCTTATCGAGCTTTAATCGTAACAAGGAGAGGGGGAGTGTCCCTCTACCTTGATTTTTTCGTATTGAGTGTACTCGTTTACTCCTACCTCTAACGAGGAGGAGTGTTTTTAGTGCTTTGCCCTCTGTACGCGGTCTAGGATTGTTAGGGCCTTGACTTAGTAGAGGAAGGCTATGAACCAAGTAAAAACAAAATTGTTATATTTATTTTCCACTGTACTTTACTCTTCTTGCGTATCGAATCGACGAACGAATTCAAAAAGTTTTCCTTGCGCTATTCACCCCCCCTCTAGCGCTGAAATCGATCCAACAAGTGGTATCAAAGCTGGGGGCACTACGATTTGGTGAAACCACCAATCTAGTATTTTTTTACAGATTTTTTTTTTGTTTATTTTTTTTTTACGAGTTTTTCATTTCGTTTAAATTCATTCTCCTGCACTACTAATCAAAGACGAAAGTCTTGGTACATTTCGATTGATTTTGTTTTGCGAGGTACTTGTTTCCCTTATTATGTCTAAATGGCCCATATCGAAGGGGTTAGCATCATCCGACCTCCATTTTACAATGGAGACGACTTCCGTTATTGGAAGGGTCGGATGGAGTGCTTCCTTAATATCCAGATCGAGATGTGGATCATAATCCAAACTGGATTCACACTTCCTACTAATGAAGTGGGTGAATCCTTGGATTATGATCAGTGGACTAATGCCATGAAAAGACAAGTGGAATCCGACGCAAAGGCTACCCAAATCCTTCAATGCGGCTTGTCCAAAGAGGAGCTAAACTGCATCAGCCTCTTCATTAGCGCGAAAGATCTATGGACTAAACTCGTTGAGTTACACGAAGGAACTGACGATGCAAAGGTTTGTAAACGAGACCTTATATTCAATAAATTGTATAACTTAAAATTGTAGGAACACGAGACGGTGACACAACTACATGCCCGTATTCAAGATATCATCAATATCCTGCACACCATCGGACAAAAGGTCGAGAATCGAGACCTTATAAGGTATGCTTTAAATGCTTTCCCTAGGACTACCTTGTGGGCATCCATGGTCGATGCCTACAAGGTTTCTAAGGACTTTTCAAAAATTAGATTAGATGTGTTAGTTTTTGAATTTGAACTCCATGAACAGTCTAATTTGGTTCCCAAGAAAGGTATTACCTTGCTTGCAGGTTCGAAGAAGAAGGCTGCAAACAAATTACCCCCCATGGAAGAGGATGAGTACGAGTACGAGTCGGAGGTAGACCCCAAGATGGAAACCGAACTAGTGAATCTAGTTCGGAAGATGATTAAGAGCCGACGATGACCCATCAATCAAGGTAAATCTAAATCTAATTCTAATTCTAATTTTAGATGTTTTGAATGCAATAGTTTCAGACACATCAAGTCGGAGTGTCCAAAACTAAAGAACAAAGCACCCAAGACCAAGAAAGCGCTTAACGCTACTTGGGAAGAATTGTCGGAGGAGGAAGATGATGATTTCATCCTTATGGCCAAACCGACCGAGCCCGATCAAGAGTCCAAACCCGAGGAAGAGTCTGAGTCCGGATTCGATGATGAGTCCCTAATCAAGACAAGCCACGGATACGCATTCGGTTCAAAAGAGTCACTTAAGGTAAGTCGATCTTTGCTTAGCACTTTATACAATGCAATTAAATTCTTAACTAGAAAGTTAGCTAAGTTTGAGTCCAAGGTCGGGACCTTTGTTGAGGAGGTTAAACTCCTTAAACACAAGGTCTCCCTAACCTCTTTGACTAGTCATGTTCAAGAGGAGGACTCAACTTGAGTTGAAAAACTCGAAGTTGAGAACTCACTTTTGAAAAGTCAAGTCGAAGACCTTAGGCATACGTTGAAAAGGTTCACTTTTGGATCCAAGGGGCTTGACCTTTTAATTGGATCGCAATGAGCCATGTACAACAAGGTCGGGCTTGTGTTTAACTCAAATATGACTAACAAGTCGTATTTGTCAATTGTAAGTCAAAATAGAAAACATGTCCAAGCATGGGTCCCTAAGACCACTTTGGTTTCTCAATTAGGATCTAACTAGTACTGGGTTCCCAAGGACCAAATCCACTACGTGGAAAGACTAAACCGATTCAATGGTCTAGGGGGAGCTAGTACAAAATTTGTTTGTGCTATTACTTAGAATTTGCATGCTTAGGTCTTTTTCTTTTTATTTTTAGAATGGTTAGATAGGAACTATAACTCATCAACACTTGACAACATAGTACTAGGACAAGACGAGATGATAGTACGCTAGGAAAGCGAAGTCTTATGTGTCCGAATTAGATAAGGCGTATCTAGCTCGGTGCACTCGACTAAGTGGAACTAGCTGAAGCTACCTCACCGTATCCTTAACTAGTTAGAACAGGAAGTGATCTTAGGTGAATCAAGTTATTATTTTCTCGAACTTGTCTTTGTCTAAGGAAGTGATCGTTGTTTCGATCAAAGAAGGCCTATGTGCCTCGCCACGACCTGGAAGCCAATTTCTTGAAAAGGTGACTTGGTGAGCTTAGGGTTAAATCTGAATCTAACCCAAGGTTGACTAGTTTCGATTCATTGCAATTAATCAAGTAAAATTGAAGTCATCTCACAAGAACACATAAGGATAACGTGTTTGATCATGTAGAAATGGGTGAGATGATCTAGGACTAATAATCTTCAACCAACCCTTAAAATTCCAAAATTCGATCCAACTACCTTGTGTGTAGGATCAATACATGTTGGACAGTGGTTGCTCCCGACATATGACCGGAGACCAACTTAAATTTTCGAAGCTTAGATTCAAATGACAAGGATCGGTAGCTTTCAGAAACAACGGCAAGCTCAAAATCATCGATTCAGGTGATATTGAGCTAAATTCTAATTTCACAATTCACAATGTTTTATTAGTCGAAGATTTTCAAAATAATTTAATTAGTGTTAGTCAATTGTGTGATAACAACTATAAGGTTATATTCTTAGAAAATGAATGCTTAATTAAAACAAATGAAACCTCTAAAATAATACTTAAAGGAACTAGGAATAGCAACATCTACACAATTAACTTACCCAACTCCTCAACCAAGTGTCTTATGACACAGTAAGAGGAATCTTGGTTGTGGCACCTAGGGGTGTGCAATCGGTCGGTTAAACCGAAAAAACCGATCGAACCGACCGAACTTTCAAGTTCGGTTCGGTTTAATCGGAAATTCAGTTTTTTTATTCAAAAATATCGGTTTATTCGGTTTTTTCGGTTCGGTTTCGGGTTTTAATCGGAAAAATTCGGTTAACCGAACTGACCGATTTTTTTCCGCGACACGCCTGTGTTGTGCTCAACACAGGCGTGTCGCACAAGCACAACACAGGCCAATGTGCGACACGCCTGTGTTGAGCACAACACGGGCGTGTCGCACATTGCGACACGCCCGTGTTGTGCTCAACACAGGCGTGTCGCACATTTCACATGTGCGACACGCCCGTGTTTCTCAGCGACACGTCTGGAGTTCCAGCGCTCAACACAGGCGTGTCGCACATTTCTCACCGGCCGTGTCGAACCGAAAAAATCGGTTTTTTCGGTTTTTAACCGAAAAAACCGATTTTTTTTTTACAAAATCGGTTCGGTTCATTGGAAAATTTCGGTCGGTTCGGTTTAGTTAAAAAAAATTTGGTTTATTCGATTTCGATTTTAATCGGTTCGGTCGGTTCGGTTTTAACCGAATGCACACCCCTAGTGGCACCAACGACTTGGTCACTCGCACCCAAGACTTGTTCATAAGATGAGCCAGAGTGGCTTATGTTAGGGCAATCTCTTGCTGTGATATGGTTTTGATGTGTGTGGAAAAGGGTTTAAGTTAGGTTGATATAGTGATTTGATATGTGCGTTGGAGTCTTGCAGGACTTAGTAATTCGCACATGGAGCCTTGGCGGGTTCACCACTCATAACCTCGTGCTTTAGTCGAAGAAGGAGCATTGCAGAGCCGTGCGCTTGATGCTGCCAAGGGACCGCCGGATTAGATGACTTGAAGCGAAGCCAAGGAAGCAGACTTCGAAGGCAAGAGACGTGAAGGAGCATTGCAGAGTCGTGCGCCTGATGTTGTCGAGGGACGTGGCCACGAACAAAGAGAGCTTCGGTAAGGGACTTCGAGTGAGATGAGAGAATGAGTGAATTGTAAGTAGCTCATTAGATGAACTTGGCCGAATGGCTAAGTGTCGGATGAGTTTTCCCGACATCAGTCCATGAAATGGCAGTCGACTGCTCTGAGTCGAACGCGGTTCGACTGATATCCGATTGAGTAGATTTTGGCCCAACAGTCGACTGCCATATGGCGGCAGTTGACTGTCAAGACCATCAGTCGACTGATGAAGGCAGCAGTCAACTGGTCAAGAGGGTTTGGGCTACAAAACCGCTCGTAGTCGACTGGGCAGTCGACTACGGAGGCAGCAGTCGACTGATGGATCCATCAGTCGACTTCCAAGGGATCCATTGGACTACAATGATCGAGATCCGACGTGTTCAGAGGCCATTGAAGTGGCGGAAGTCGACTGCCAAGGGCAGCAGTCGACTAGTGGCGGCCAACGGGAAGAAATCAACCCTCTCTATAAAAAGAGAGGGTGTGGGCTTTTGGATGGATAATGCTTATATTCCAAACCATCATCCAAGTGCTCTACAAGTGATAAACTCCTTCTTCTAGTTCTCTTTCACATCAATTGTAAAAGGAGTGTTCTTGAGTTGTAAGGGTTACCTCCACCTAGCTTGGTGCAAAGGAGAGACCAATAGTGGATTGGTTGCGGAGTGATTCACCGAGGATGAATCGGGGATCATGGATTAGCGGCGTAGCCGTGAACCACGTTACATTTTGGTGTTAGTATTGTTTGTATTCTTCATTGTTTATTTGCTTGTCTTTATTAGTATTCCTCTTTCGCTAACAATTGTGTAAACGAGCAAATTCCACCATCCAACGACAAAGGACTACTCACCCCCCTCTAGCTGGCTGATCGATCACCTACATCTTAGTCTGAGGTTTGCCTAACCTTAACATCTTAGACAATAAAATTTATAATGCTTGTCGACAAGGTAAAAAACCTAGGACACAACATCAACTAACTAACCAAGAACGATCCAAAAGTGTGCTTGAGCTCATTCATTTGGATCTATTCGATTCTCATGGAGCCAAGTCACTTAATGGGAGTCAATTTTTCCTAGTCATAATTGACGACTATTCTAGGTTTACCTGGGTTAGGTTCCTTTAACACAAAAGTGATACCTTAGATAAACTCAACAACTTGTTTAAATTAATCGAAAACCAAAAGAACCTTAAAATTAAAAGACTTAGAAGCGATCATGGTGGTGAATTTGAAAACCACAAGTTCACAGATTTCTATAACCTAAAAAGATACCACCATGAATTCTCATGTCCAAGAACCCCACAATAAAATAGCCTAGTCGAGCGAAAAAAAACCCTACAAGAAGCCGCAAGGACCATGTTGAACGAATACAACCTACCCGATAGGTTTTGGGTAGAAGCCGTTAGTATTGCTTGTTATGTCCAAAATAGAATTCTTATGGTAAAGAGGCACCTTAAGACCTCATACAAAATCTACCATGACAAAGTACCTAACATTAAATACTTTAGGGTATTTGGGTGTAAGGTACATATCCTAAACACTAAGGACTACCTAGGAAAGCTCACATCCAAAACCTCCACCGGTATCTTCCTAGGATACTCAAGTACAAGTAGAGCCTATAGGGTATATAATAATGGCACCCTTAAAATTGAGGAAACCATTAATGTAGTATTCAATGAAGGGCATGGACCTACAAAACCCGTAGTAAAACCAACTAGCGAACCAATTCATACCAGACTCGACTCTGACCTTGAAATCGAGTCTATTATTAATCGTAATCCGAGTCAGTCTAGGATTTAATCGAGTCATCCTATTGACCAAGTGATAAGTGACCCTAACCCAAGTCATTCTAGGATTCAATCGAGTCATCTGATCGATCAAGTGATTAGCCTAGGGGTTTGAACTAGATCATCATATAGAAATCTTAGTCAAATCTCCTTGATTTTAAAAATCGAACCCAAGACCATTAAACAAGCTCTTCTTGATCCCGATTGGATTATTGCAATGCAAGAAGAGCAAGCTCAATTTACTAGGAACAAAGTTTGGGAATTAGTATCACCACCTAAAGATAAATCAATTATTGGAACAAGGTGGGCCTTCCGAAACAAATGACAAAGGTGAAGTAGTTAAAAACAAAGGGTTTAGTCAAGTAGAAGGGTTAGATTACGATGAAACCTATGCCCCCGTAGCTAGATTAGAATCCATTCGAATGTTGTTGGCATACACTTCACATCGAGGATTTAAATTATTTCAAATGGATATTAAGTCAGCATTTTTGAATTGACTTATTAAGGAAGAAGTGTACGTTAGTCAACCCTCAGAATTCGAAAACCTAGACAAACCCAACCATGTGATTAGACTCAAGAAAGCTTTATATGGACTAAAACAAGCTTCTAGAGCTTGGTATGAGAAGCTTTAGTTGCGTATTGCTCACCCGTAGATCTTACCTTAGATCCATTAAAGCTTAGACTTTACCCACCACACATGAAACCACATATCGCCCTAAATCTACGTAGATGACATAATTTTTGGAACCACTAATTCAATCCTACTAAACGAGTTCATTTCACTCATGGAAAGTGAATTTGAAATGAACTTAGTAGGAGAATTAAATTTCTTTCTAGGATTACAAATTAAAAAAACTAAGGTAGGAATTTATTTACATCAACAAAAATATGCTAAGGAATTAATTAACCGATTTGGGATGCAAAATGCTAAAATCATTAATACACCCATGGCAACAAATGTTAATATAGGAGAAGATGTAGAAGGAAAATCTATTGACTTAAAATATTATATGAGCGTGATAGGAAGCCTCCTTTATTTAACTACAAGTCAACCCGATATATTATTGCCAGTAAGTATGTGTGCAAGGTTCCAAACCTGTGATAAGGAGTCTCACCTAACATTAGTTAAGCGTATCCTTAGATATCTAAAGGGCATGCTAAGCGTAGGTATTTGGTACCCTAGATCTACCGAGTTCGAACTAATCGGTTACTCTGACTCGGACTATGCTAGTAGTAAACTCGATAGAAAGAGCACGAGTGGTTGCTATCAACTTCTCGACTCAAGTCTAGTGAGTTGGTGCAGTAGGAAGCAACACTGTGTTGCCTTATCTACCACCGAAGCCGAATACGTCGCAATGGGTGAGTGTGTTGCTCAGCTTCTTTAGATGAAGTACACTCTCCAAGACTTTAACTTAAACTTCAACAATATTAAAACTCACATAGATAATATTAGCTCAATCAACTTAACCAAAAATCCCATATGCCACTCTAGTACCAAACATATAGAGGTCAAACACCACTTTATTCGAGAACATGTAGCTAACGGAACCATAGAACTCGAATATGTGGAATCAAAGTCGAATCTAGCAAACCTATTTACCAAACCTTTACCCGAAGCCGAATTTAGTCTACTAAGACGAAAATTGGACATGTGCATAATAGAGTAGGATTGACAACTTATATTTTTTATATACTCTATTATTCACTTTTCTTTTCATGTTAATGGAACTAGCTTAGGGCTTACCCTAGATATCATGTACCTATAGATTTAAGGAGCCAATACATCTAACATCACATAGGACTAATGTGTTTGTCTACTTAGCCACGTAGATGAGCGTGAAATGTTAGGACTTTACTCCTAATTTCATATGTAGACTTAGTGCATCGACATAAACCACGGAGTATAATTACATAAATTAACCAACTCTACTCAGGACTTGTTGATCATTTCATATCAATCAAGTCAAATAGAGTTGAACATCTAAATAGATGAGCTTATGTTTAAACTACTATTTTCAAACTTTATTTGGAACATGCTTGGACTTAAAACTAAATTTAAAACTATGTTTTTCAAACCCCCCCCCCCCCCCCCACTCCTTCCGATTTATGGCAAAAGGGAGAGAAAGGCCAAAGTTAAAGGATCAATTTTTTTAATAACTTAACTTGAGTACAGATCTTATACTTTTATGGCCCAAAGTTAAGTTAACTTACTTAACTTGAGTACAGATATTATACTTTTATGGCCCAAAGTTAAGTTATCTTTTTTTACTTAACTTATTTTTTTTAACCTAACTTTGTTGGTTAAACTTTCTTAATTGATAAAAGGGGAGAAAGGCCAAGGTTAACTTGAACTTATTCTAAACACTAAGGTCGTTGTTAAGTAATTTTGATTACTTAAAAATACTCTTTAGTAGCTAACATCAAGGGGGAGGGTCAAGAAACTTTTTCAAGTACTCACCCTCGGTCAAGGGAGAGGATTCCTTAAGGGGGGAGCACTTGAAAGAGAGTTCTTCTCATACTCCTACTAATTCATGCATATTTCATACTCATGTTATTCATTTTACTTAATAAACTTAATTTATTTACTTAACTTTGTGTTGGTTTGCCATAGATCAAAAAGGGGAAGATTGTTGGTGCAGTAGGCACCTGAATTTAACCTGAGTTTTGATTATAGAAAATACACAAAGTTAAGTTCACTATGTTATCTCACGAGCTGAATCAAGTGTGCAGAATTGCTAAGCTAAAGCTGAAGGTCAGTGACACCCGGAAGTGGTCGGGCAACACCTGGAGCACTTCGGAGGGAGCCGAAGAAATTAGGTGAAGATCGGATGCAAAGCTTCAAAGGTAAATGATGAGGTAAGCTCGTGTGAGTGAGTGTAAGTAAGGTCGTGTCCTCCGTACGTGGACATCCTTAGGCGACGATCCGACTAAGACTTCCTATGGAAGGTCTATGTCGAGATCGAATGGTAAATGACTATCGAACTTACTTATATTAACTGCATTTTCGAGCTAACTCTTCATTGCAGTTGGAAACCCTGCCATCAGTCGACTGATGGCTTGTATACATTGACTGATGCCTCCAATAGTCAACTACTAGGGTTGATAAGTCAACTCCTGGTCAAAGATCAGCCTCGAGGAGAGTCAAAGCTTATCACCATTTCTCAAGGCCTAGGTGGCATCACCTCATGAAACCTCATCTCAAAGATTAGGGTTTCACAAGGCTATAAAAGAAGGTGTTCTCCCCCCCATTTCCATCATTCTAAGTGCCCAAAAGTGCTCTTGCTACGCTACTCTTCTACGACGATCTTACGACGACGAAGTGCTACCGCATCTCCGACGACAAGAGCTCGAGTGTTCGGGCTGATCACTCGACTGGAGAACTCACTGCGCTCGAATTCTTGACCAGAAGTCAACTGATCTCCAGATTAGTCAACTGCTCAGGTCATCAATTGATTGTCCAATGCTGGCAGTCAACTGCTAGGCCATCTTCCCATAGTCAAACCCTAGTTGACTCAAATTAGTCGACTGACCATAGTCCCAGTCGACTGATACACCTCAAACATGAGGTTTTAACCCATGTATGGTCCTCCCATACTTGCTAGACTACCCTTAGCCTAGACCTAAACCTTCTAGCCACCTCCATCAGCCTCGTGCCTATCGGATCCCTCCAAGTCATCCATGACATGTTCATCCATACGTTAGCCTTCAGATGCTTCCATCGGCTATGTCATGCTTAGTTGATCTATACCATCAAGGCACATTGGGCTTGTTGGAATGTATACTAAAAGCCTAGCTCTTTTGTATGAACATTTTTATTTTGAAATAAGAATCACATGATCATTGTTTGCACTTTATATTTATTATATGTGTGCATATTGTCTAATACTTTACATTGTAGATAACAAGGTGCTTGGTGTGGCACAGAAGATCATGTTATCAGTCCCTTGTAGAATATAAGTAGAGGCTCACAACCAAGATGGTTTTGGACAAACCATTGGCATGGTTGTAGTGTAGCTTGGTATTGTTTTGTCTTGAACATAGAGTTACACTAGTACACTTAGGTGTATTGAGTAGGACCGACATAGAGGTGATTCAATTTATTGCTGACTACATAATTGTATCGAACCTCGGATATTATGTTGTACATGCTCTTAATCCCGATATAATAACGGGCACATGTACTTAGTATTTATTTCTTTGATTTACCAAAGGGTGAGATTTATATGGATTAAATCAATATGCCCGGTAAGTTGGGAAATGATATTATTTACATGGTGTGCCACTGATTATAGGAGGAAACCATGTCCTATATATTAGGTTGATGATGCCCCCTTGTGGAGCTCATAAGTTTCATCATGTAAACCCTGCAGGTTGACTTAGTCAACATGATGATAAGGTTGAGTGGTACTACTCGAGGAGTTAGATGTTAATTGATTGATGGTCAGTAAATCAATTAATTGATAGACATTCGATATCTTAAACACGAAGATATGGATGTACAAATAATGTATGGAGCCCATATTAATTTATGGGGGTTGGTGAGGTAATTCAATGATGATCCTCTAGTGGAATGGAACATCATTGATGGATCAAGTACGTGTGGTTCCGATCCATTGGGTGGCCAAGATCCAACTCCTCCTCATGGTCCCTATCGTTGCCTAATATAATCCTCATGAAGCCTAGATCCAATGATGGAAAACAAATCCCTAGATCAGACGGTGGAGATTAAATCTCTAGATCCGACGGTTGAGATTAAATCTCTAGATCCGACGGTTGAGATTAAATCCCTAGATCCGACGGTGGAGATTAAATCTATAGATCCGACAGTTGAGATTAAATCTCTAGATCCGACGGTTGAGATTAAATCCCTAGATCCGAAGCTTGAGATTAAATCTCTAGATCCGACGGTGGAGATTATATCCTAGAACCAACGGTGGAGATTAAAACAAGGCTTAAGCCTAACTCTATAAAAGGAGGCTTAAGGTGGGCAGCAAGAAAGTTGTTGGTTGGTTTTGGAGATTAGGGTTTTTCCTATCATAAGCTTGGGCGGCAAGAAACCCTAAGGAGATTAGGGTTTGGTTGGGCGGCTAGGGTTTGGAAGGTAAGGTGGCCAACAACTATAGGAAAGGTTCTCTTCTTCTTCCTAGGGTGTTGCTGGCACTTATCTCTTTTCCCTCTACCTTGGCGGCCCTCAACCTATTCCTCTTCTCCTCTTCTTTTCCTCTTGGCCGGCGGCACAAAGGAGCTAGGGATTGTTCCCTTGTTCAGTTCCTTGGTTGGCCATCTTGTTCTCTCTATTCTTGGGGCCGGCGACATCAAGCTTTTGTGGCTTGGTGGTTGGCTCAAGCAAGAAGGGAAGGAGAGTTCTTCTTTCTTTTGATTGAAGAAGATCTAGGAAGTTTCAACTTGTGGAGGATCTTCGCCCACATGAAGTCTACAAGGAGGTTAGGACATATGATAGAAGATCAAGAGGTATACAAGTTTTTTAAGTTTTACAAGTTTTATTATTGATCTTTGTATGTTCTTATTAATATGTTTGTAAGTATTGATTATACATGTCTACATTCATATGTATTTGTATAATCATGGACCCTGAAGATAAACACAAAACCGGCGATCCATCCGTCGTCTCTTCCGCGGCTAACCGACTAGAAGAGTTTGGTTGCTTGAACAACTAGTTTGTTCAAGTGATCGCTCAAGTCGTTAGCACGACGACAAATTGGTTGAGCTTAGGAAACTCATCCGATCTGGATTAGTTTTCATTAGTGAAAATTTTAATCCGGGGACATGGGAGCCAACGAGCCTCCGAGCATGCCATCAAATTTGGTATTAGAGCCACGGTTTCCGATTTTGTGTCTTTTGGATTCGGTTACTTTCATGCACTTATCATATATTGTATATGCCAGATGATAATAGGATGTGCGTAGGATAACTTTTTGGTTGCAGGCATAAGTTCCAACTATTATGGCTATATATGTGTGTATGTGATTGCATGTGTGTGTGATTGTATATTATTTGAATCCTCGGGGTTGACGAGGCTAAATTAGTATTTAATTTTTGTAATTAAATACGTCATTGTTTAGCCACTCATTTTAGTTTACTTTCGATCTAGATTATTTGTACACTCCTTCGTGGAGT
Source organism: Wurfbainia villosa (assembly GCA_025175895.1). Taxonomy (NCBI): domain Eukaryota; kingdom Viridiplantae; phylum Streptophyta; class Magnoliopsida; order Zingiberales; family Zingiberaceae; genus Wurfbainia; species Wurfbainia villosa. Next base: position 49,635,998 of record CM045999.1, on the reverse strand, counting down.
ATAGGATTGATGGATGTAAATTAAAATAGTTTATCTTGGCTCGGATCTCTTTGGTGAATTGCATATGGGAAAAGGTGGAGCGGATAAGGTGGCGACACGACGGGACGCATATTGGAGAACAATGCCATAATAGTTGGGAAAATTCTGATTTTTTCCATATTTATTGCTGATTTGTTTTATATGGATGTTGTGTGTGCTTGAAAATTCTCCACTGTCAATTTACTAAGTGGGAGAGAGGGACATTTTAATTAATTCCCGCGGCCTCCATTACAATTTGATGTGTGATGCAACAAACTTGCATGTCGGCTCTGAGTGCCTTCCTCCCCATGGGATGAGTTTGTTTACGGATCACTAGGTCAAATAATGGTTATAGGAAATTATTTAGGAGCGTGTGTACTTCCCCATCGGTAAGGCACATAATCCGAGATAATTCCCTTAGTATCGTGTAATGGTGCACACTTAGATGCAAATAAAAAGTATCCTCCCCATCGGAGTCACTGCTTTTATTTGTAGGGACAAAGAGGAACCAACTATTAATTTTATTTGTCAAAAAGTAAGGTTGACAAGATAATAAAATTAATGGGTTAAACCTCCTCTTACAAATGTAGAATTCGTATACGTCCACACTATCGTGGCATGCGATATTCTCGGTGTTTTGAGGTGTTGGTTGATTTCGAAATTTTATTGTTTGAGGAATCAATGATATTTGAAATCTAATATTTTGATCATTGTGATTCTTAGGTTTTTTCAAATGTCTTTCAACCCACTTGCTGTGATATTAAAAGAAAATAAACTTACTGGAACAAATTATATTGATTGGAAAAGAAATTTAGATATTGTCTTAACTGCAGAGGAGTACAAATTTGTACTCTTCGAGGTCTGTCCTCCTAAGCCCACCGATGACTCTGATGAAAAGGAGAAAGAAAGTTATAAGAAATGGATCAATGCAGATGAGATGACGCGGTGTTACATTTTGGCATCTATGTCAAATGTGCTGCAACATCAGCATCAGGCCATGACAAAGGCTTATGACATGATGTTCAATCTCAAGGAACTTTTCGAACATCAGAGTAGGGTGGCTAGACAGGAGGCTATGAGGAACTTGATGACGACCACCATGATCGAGGGAACACTCGTCAGGGACCATGTTCTCAAGATGATGGCTCATCTGAATGAGATGGAAGTCCTCAGAGCTGAGATCGATGGGGAAACCCAGGTCGATATCATTCTCCAGTCACTTCCTAGGATTTTTGAGCAGTTTCTCCTCAACTACAACATGAATAAGAGGTTGTATTCGTTGGCGGAGCTTCTAACAGAACTCTAGACGGCAGAGGGGCTTTTTCGTCAAAGCGCTCAAGCCATGGTTGCTCAGAAGGTTTCTACTTCTAAACCGAAAGGGAAGAAGAAGAAGAAGCAAGGTGGAGCAAAGAAAGTGGCAGTAGGACCTCAGGCAGGAGTGAAGAAGCTGAAAGGCAAGTGCTTCACTTGCAAGCAAACTGGACATTGGAAGGCAGACTGTCCTCGCTGAAAGAACAAAGGTATATCTTCTTGTTTAGTTGTTGAAACATGTTTATCGCTGTTATCTACTAGTACCTGGTGTGTAGATACAGGAGCCACTGATCATGTCTGCAATACTTTGTAGGGGTTCTAGAAAACCCGACAACTAGCAGAGGGAGAGATTACCGTCTTCATGGGCAATGCTTCAAAGGTGGTGGCTATTGCAGTGGGAGACGTTTATTTATCTTTTGATAGGAATAAAGTTTTGGTTTTGAGAAATTGTCTTTATGTACCTACTTTTAGAAAGAATCTAATTTAAGTTTCTAAATTGTTTTTGGATGGATTTTCTGTTATTTTTAATGACAAAGTTGTTATAAAAAGGAATAGGGAGATTATCTGTTCTGGTACATTGGTTGGCAATTTGTACACTCTTGAACCGAAAACTCCCACGATGCATATAGAAGTGAATAACTCATCTTCTAAGTCTAATAAGAGAAAAGAACCTTCGAAAATGAACCAGACATATCTTTGGCACCTAAGACTTGGTCATATTAACCTGAGTAGAATTCAAAGGTTGATAGCTGATGGACCCTTGGGTTCATTAGTGGTGGAAGATCTCCCAACCTGCGATTCTTGCTTGGAAGGTAAGATGACCAAGAGGCCTTTTAAGGCTAAGGGGTATAGAGCCAAAGATGTATTGGAATGGGTTCATTCTGATTTGTGTGGTCCTATGTCTATCCAGGCTAGAGGTGACTTTGAATACTTTGTCTCTTTTATAGACGATTATTCAAGGTATGGATACATTTACTTGATGCGCCGCAAGTCTGAATGCTTTGACAGGTTCAAAGAATTCAAGGCTGATGTGGAGAACCGTCAAGGTAAAAGTGTCAAGACACTACGATCTGATCGTGGTGGCGAGTACCTCTTGGGAGAGTTTAGGAGTTACTTATCAGAGGCTGAGATTCAATCCCAATTGTCCGCACCTGGCACACCCCAGCAGAATGGTGTGGAGGAGCGAAGGAATAGGACTCTTATGGAGATGGTTAGATCGATAATGAGTTATTCTGAGTTACCTGATTCGTTCTGGGGGTTTGCTCTGGAAATGACAGCACACATTCTGAACTTGGTTCCATCTAAGTCAGTACCCTCTACTCCCACAGAATTGTGGACTGGGCGAAAGCCTAGTCTAAGACATATTCGGATTTGGGGTAGTCCAGCACATGTGCTGAAGGGAGATGCTGGTAAGTTGGAATCTCATACAGAAGTACGCTTGTTTGTTGGCTACCCTAAGGGAATGAAGGGTGGTTTGTTCTATAGTCCTAGAGATCAGAAGGTGATCGTGAGTACGAATTGTTAGTTAAAGCCCTAGAACCAATCATGTGATGGTTGAATAGGGAACATTTTTGTATCATATTCTATAAAGGCAAAGGATTGGTTATTATATTTACATCTTGCTTGTGCCAGCTAATTTAAATATAATAATGCCCTAGAAAAGTAGGTTCTTATCTACAGCACATCAATTGGAAGAATTGATTATGAGAGGCTGTAGAGAACACTTTCCTAAATGTTCCTAGTCGAGTATTAATATGCAAGGGCAATATTAATACATAAAGACTAGCATGTAGGTCAATTGATGACTTGATCTCACAAGTCATGGATATATGATATCAAGTTGACACATGGGTATATATTGGAGAATATATACTGAACTGACCCGCCATGAGAAAGTTTCATGGATCGTTATATGAGTGTCATAAACTTTCTCATGTGACTATTGGTACGAATAGTCCTTAGACCTGAAGTCACTACGGTTCCCTACATAAGGAGTTATGTACTTTGGTATCGTCAAACGTCACCCGTAACAGGGTGGACCATAAAGGCGATTACTGGGTATGTAACAAATTATGCGGAGGGATGTGAGTGATGTAGATGGGATCTATCCCTTCCATATGACGGGAGTGATATCGGTGGGCCCCTTGATTGAGTAGAACTACTAAAACGCATGGCCATGCTCGAATGAGTCAATATGAGATATTGAGCTCATTTGTTTGAGTTAGTTTACTCAGGGATCAAGAAACACATAGATTGATCAAGGATGACACGGTCTATGCCTCATTGATCAATCTGATATCAAGGATAGAAGGACACGGTCATATATTATAGTAGTCACGGAAAGGTTAGTCGGATCTTGACTTATCTCGTAACTTGGGTAGCAATGATGTATTGCTAGATGCCGATCATTGCTTGTGTATCTAAAAGAGTTTAGATCCACTGCCAAAGTTATGAGAGCCTATAGGGTCACACACAAAGAGCATGATAATTAGAGGAATTAGAGTATTCTAGTTTGACTAGAATAATTTGGGAATAAGCTTAAGTACAAAATGGTGTTTGGACTTTAAGCTTAATGAGAATTTTAGCTAATTGATTTAATGAGATTAATTCAATATGTTACCTTATTGAATTAATAAGATTAATTCAATATGATAACATAAGCTTAATTGAATTAATAAGATTAATTCAATATGATAACATAAGCTTAATTGAATTAATAAGATTAATTCAACATGCATGAATGCCACATAAGCATGCCACATAATCATGCCACATAAGCATGCCACCTAAGCATCCACCTAAGCTAGTTAAGGTGGAAGGAAACAAAATGGTTTTGTCTCCTTAAAGTGGCCGGCCAAAACAAAAGGGGTCTCAATGCAATGGATTGCATTAAATTGTAGGAGGTGAAAGGGTTTTGCCAACCCTATAAAAGGCCCCATGGAGTGGCCGGCCAAAGTATGATTTGGATTGCAATTTGTTGTTGTGGTTGTGAGAGAGCTTGGTGGAAGCTTTAGTTGTGTGGGTTTGTGAGTGTAGGCTAGCAAGAAGAGGAGTCTTCTTCTTCCTTTCTCCTTTTCCCTCTCTTCCTCTCCTTTAGGGACTTCTCTAGCAAGAAGTAAAGGAGAGCTCTTCTAGTTTTCCTTTTGTGAGACAAGAGCGTGCTCGTGTGGATACGTATAGAGGCACGGACACTTGAACGTGCTAAAGATCCAACAAACCGAAAGGAAAAGCGGGATTGCAAAGGGCACGCAACAAAGGTAGAACTCTCCTATAAGATAGGCTTGGTTTAGAGAAATTTATTTTGTACGAGTTTGCTTTCGCAAGGATCACTAGGAAGGGATCCTAATTTTTCCGTTGCGCATATGCCATTTGGCATACGAGAATTCCCTACACGAATGCCAGATTTCTAGAGGAGGACTATGTGATGAACCACAAGCCCATGAGTAGGATTGTTCTTGAGGAGTTGACAGGGGAAGTCCCGACTTCAGTACCACCGGTACAAGAGGAAATACTACAAGTCACTGCACCGCGGGTCATTGAGCATACACAGGAGGCCCCTCGTCGTAGTCGGAGGGTTGTTAGACAACCAAAGAGATTCATGTTCTTGGGAGAGTCTTCGGACTTAGTCCCTGGTAAACATGAACCTGATCCAGGGACATATGACTAGCCACTCCAAGATAGAGATGCGGTATCTTGGCAAAGAGCGATGAATTCAGAGATAGAATCTATGGATTCAAATCATGTCTGGGAGCTAGTAGAACCACTCGATGGTGTGAAAGCCATTGGATGCAAGTGGATCTACAAGAGAAAGAGAGGAGTAGACGGGAAGGTTGAGACCTTCAAAGCTAGGCTTGTTGTGAAAGGGTATACTCAGAAAGAGGGTATCGATTATGAGGAGACCTTTTCGCCGGTAGCTATGCTTGAGTCTATCCGGATTCTCTTATCTATTGCTACTCATGAGGATTATGAGATTTGGCAGATGGATGTCAAGACAACTTTCCTTAACGGAAGTCTTGAGGAAAACATCTATATGAAGTAACCAGAGGGATTCATTGCAAAGGGCAAAGAGCATCTTGTGTGTAAGCTTAATCGGTCCATTTATGGATTGAAGCAAGCTTCTATATCTTGGAACATCCGCTTTGATGAGGTAATCCAGTCATATGGATTTATTCAAAGTCCGAATGAGCCTTGTGTATACAAGAAATGTGATGGAAACGTAGTGGTATTTCTTGTACTATACGTAGATGACATTTTGTTAGTTGGCAACAATATCGGAGTGTTATCAGACGTAAGGGTATAGTTGTCCAAACAGTTTGATATGAAGGACTTGGGAGAAGTGGGACACATCCTTGGGATCAAGGTAATAAGGGATCGTAAGAAAAGGATGTTGTGCTTATCTCAAGCTTCATACATTGACACTATCCTTGCTCGTTTTAGCATGCAGAACTCCAAGAAAGGTTTTCTACCTTTTAGGCATGGAGTACCTTTATCTAAAGCGATGTGTCCAAAAACATCAAAGGAGATAGAGGAGATGAAGGCAGTTCCTTATGCTTCGGCAGTAGGAAGCCTCATGTATGTTATGCTATGTACGAGACTAGATATCTGCTTTGCCGTGGGCATGGTTAGCAGATATTAGAATAATCCTGAACAGGGACATTGGACTGTGGTAAAGCATATTTTGAAGTACCTGAGAAGGACTAGGGATTATATGCTGGTTTACCGGGCAGATCAATTAGTCCCTGTGGGTTACATGGATTCTGATTTCCAATCAGATAGGGAAAACAGTAAGTCTACCTCGGGGTTTGTGTTTACTTTTGGAGGTGGAGCCATAGTATGGAGGAGTGTCAAGCAGAAATGTGTGGCGGACTCTACCATGGAAGCTGAGTATGTGGCAACCTCTGAGGCAGCCAAGGAAGCTAAATGGCTAAGGAACTTCCTGATGGACTTGGAATTGATTCCTGGTTTGCCGAGAACTATCACAATTTATTGTGATAATAATGGTGCAGTTGCAAACTCGATGGAACCACGAGCCCATAAGGCGAGTAAAAACATAGAGCGTAAGTACCACCTGATACGAGAAATCGTAAAGCGAGGAGAAGTAGCTATCGCCAAGATTGCATCAGAGGATAACCTGGCGGATCCATTCACTAAGGCCCTTCCAGCGAAAGCGTTTGATAGGCATGTGGAGGACATGGGGATCAGATGTATGGCAGTGTGATGATAGCATAGTCTTTTAGTATAAGTGGGAGATTGTTGGAATGTATACTAAAAGCCTAGCTCTTTTGTATGAACATTTTTATTTTGAAATAAGAATCACATGATCATTGTTTGCACTTTATATTTATTATATGTCTGCATATTGTCTAATACTTTACATTGTAGATAACATGGTGCTTGGTGTGGCACAGAAGATCATGTTATCAATCCCTTGTAGAATATAAGTAGAGGATCACAACCAAGATGGTTTTGGACAAACCATTGGCATGGTTGTAGTGTAGCTTGGTATTGTTTTATCTTGAACATAGAGTTACACTAGTACACTTAAGTGTATTGAGCAGGACCGACATAGAGGTGATTCAATTTATTGCTGACTACATAATTGAATCGGACCTCGGATATTATGTTGTACATGCTCATAATCCTGATATAATAACGAGCACATGTACTTAGTATTAATTTTTTTGAATTACCAAAGGGTGAGATTTATATGGATTAAATCAATATGCCCGGTAAGTTGGGAAATGTTATTATTTACATGGTGTGCCATTGATTATAGGAGGAAACTGTGTCCTATATATTAGGTTGATGATGTCCCCTTGAGGAGCTCATAAGGTTCATCATGTAAACCCTGCTGGTTGACTTAGTCAACATGATGATAAGGTTGAGTGGTACTTTCGAGGAGTTAGATGTTAATTGATTGATGGTCAATAAATCAATTAATTGACGGACATTCGATATCTTAAACACGGGGAGATGGATGTACAAATAATGTATGGAGCCCATATTAATTTATGGGGGTTGGTGAGGTAATTCAATGATGATCCTCTAGTGGAATGGAACATCATTGATGGATCAAGTACGTGTGGTTCCGATCCATCTGGTGGCCAAGATCCAACTCCTCCTCATGGTTCCTATCGTAGCCTAATATAATCCTCATGAAGCCTAGATCCAATGATGTTAAACAAATCCCTAGATCTGACGGTGGAGATTAAATCTCTAGATCCGACGGTTGAGATTAAATCTCTAGATCCGACGGTTGAGATTAAATCCCTAGATCCGACGGTGGAGATTAAATCTCTAGATCCGACGGTTGAGATTAAATCTCTAGATCCAACGGTTGAGATTAAATCCCTAGATTCGACGGTTGAGATTAAATCTCTAGATCCGACGGTTGAGATTAAATCTCTAGATCCGACGGTTGAGATTAAATCCCTATAACCAACGGTGGAGATTAAAACAAGGCATAAGCCAAACTCTATAAAAGGAGGCTTAAGGTGGGCGGCAAGAAAGTTGTTGGTTGGTTTTGGAGATTAGGGTTTTTCCTATCATAAGCTTGGGCGGCAACAAACCCTATGGAGGAAACCCTAAGGAGATTAGGGTTTGGTTGGGCGGCTAGGGTTTGGAAGGTAAAGTGGGCAGCAACTATAGGAAAGGTTCTCTTCTTCTTCCTAGGGTGTTGCCGACACTTATCTCTTTTCCCTCCACATTGATCGGCGCTCAACCTATTCCTCTTCTCCTCTTCTTTTCCTCTTGGCCGGCGGCACAAAGGAGCTAGGGATTGTTCCCTTGTTCGGTTCCTTGGTTGGCCATCTTGTTCTCTATATTCTTGGGGCCAGCGGCATCAAGATTTGGTGGCTTGGTGGTTGGCTAAAGCAAGAAGGGAAGGAGAGTTCTTCTTTCTTTTGATTGAAGAAGATCTAGGAAGCTTCAACTTGTGGAGGATCTTCACCCACTCAAAATCTACAAGGAGGTTAGGATATACGATAGAAGATCGAGAGGTATAAAAGTTTTACAAGTTTTATTATTGATCTTTGTATGTTCTTATTAATATGTTTGTATGTGTTGATTATACATGTCTACATCCATATGTATTTGTATAATCATGGACTCCGAAGATAAACACAAAAACCGGCGATCCGTTCATCGTCTCTTCTACGGCTAACCGACTAGAAGAGTTTGGTTGCTTGAACAACTAGTTTGTTCAAGCGATCGCTCAAGTCGTTAGCACGACGATGAATTGGTTGAGTTAGGAAACACATCCCATCCGGATTAGTTTTCATTAGTGAAAATTTTAATCCGGGGACATGGGAGCCAACGAGCCTCCGAGCATGCCATCAGGGCTTACGCTTCCAAGACTCCGCTTGGATTTTACACCACCAACCATTGGACTTATGCTGCCAAGACTCCACCCTTGGACTTTACGTCGCCAATATTCCCCTTCGACTTCTCAATTTCCAAGTACCCATGACTTGAACTTTCACTGCCAAGACTACACACTTGGACTTCCTTGCCAACCCCATGTTGGACTTTCCAAATGCCAAGACCCATGCTTGGACTTTTCCCATGACAATCCATGTTGGACATTCCATGCCAAGACTCAAGCTTGGACTTTTCATGCCAAGTACACAAGACTTGGACTTCTCCCATGACAATGGTCAAACCATCGTCAAACATCAAGTATGACTTGGGTTGATTGTGCCAATAGTCTCCCCAACACTTGTCAAACATCAAAACACTATTCGAGTCAAACTCGAGTCTGGTCAATCGTAACCTGGGCCGATTGAACCAATAATCTCCCCCTTTTTGATGTTTGACAAAAACACCCTTGAGTTAGGCCCCTAACTAAAATTCCCTTATCAATTATCCCAAATTGGTAATTCCATACATTCTCCCCCTTTTTGACATACATCAAAATGGTTCACTCCAAGGAGGTCAATGTCACATATCCAATGAAATCTCACAATCTCCCCCTTTGTCCAAAAACACCTAGGATGCCTTCACTCTTCCTAGTGATAAGTCCCATATACTACTAAAAATGGACCTTTTAACGATGGGAAATCCCATCGTTAAAGAGTCAATTCCCGTTGTTAATGGGTTTTAACGACGGTAATAAATATTGAAGGAAGTTGTCGCTAAAAAGCCGCATCGGGAAAAGATTAATGACGGGAATAAAAATACCGTCGTTAATAGCATTTAACAATGATATTTACTACCGTCATTATTGATAGTAACGACGGGTTTATATACCGTCGTCAATGGCAACAACGACGGTAATATGTACCGTCGTTAATAACAACAACGATGGTTATATATACCGTCGTTAATAACAACAACGACGATTTAGCATACCGTCGTTAATAGCAATAACGACGGTCGTTATATAAGTGTTATTTTGTTATTATTATTTATACAAATTCACAATATATATTATTGAATGCTAATAAAAATCAAAACACCATATATATTAAAATGTTATCCATTAGTTCATAATGAGTGTATGTACATCATTAAATTTGAAAAATAAACATTCATTTACATCAAAAGAGTATTTCTCTAAAGTCTTCATATGCAAAATGTAGACATTCTCCTATTTAGCTGCAAATCTCCAATACCTATAATAAATAGACAAAAAAAAGAGCATCACAATACAATCTTTAAAAGAATTTAGAAATCTTGATATAAAAAATATTAAACCTATAATTTAATTTCAACAAGCAAGAGAGATAATAATAAAAACAAGAGATGAATAGTAAATATATTATCAATATTTCAACAACTTTACAACATTCCAACAATAGTTGTCTAATATTATAACAATATATTAAATAACATTACAACAAAATAAGAAAAGACTTTTAGGGGAATACCAATCAATCACCAATATGTGCCTTCATTGTATTGTCCCTCACATCATCAAGATGAGCCTTCATTTCTAAAAAAATCAACTATAAGAGTGTACCTAACAAATAGCATCAATGTCATCAAATATGATAACATGTAAATCGCTCGCATCACTCCGAAACAACCAAATATATGAATGTTTAAAAGATACAAAACAAAATCATGTAACATAGAAATAAGCCAATTTTGTTAACTTTAATTAGTCCTCTGATCATTCTCAGCATTAGCAAGCAAGTTTCTATCATTTATCTATGTTTCTCTAACATATTTGCTCAAGACTTCTGGACCATTGACAATCTAAAGTTTAAAAAAAAATAGTTTCTCTCTAACATGCATAAATCAAACTAGTTATTATTGTTAGGGCAATCTCTTGCCATGATTAGGTTTTGATGTGTGTGGCAAAGGGTTTAAGTTAGCTTGTTATGATGTGATATGTGCGTTGAAGTCATGCAAGACTTAGTAATTCGCACATGGAGCTGTGGCGAGTTTCACATCTCATGACTCGGTCGTCGAGTCAGTGAAGGGAAGCTTTGCGGAAGCCGTGCAGTTGGAGCATCCGAGGGACCGCCGGACGAGGAGCTTGGAGTGAAGCCCGGAGGAAGTAGACTTCGAGGCAAGATACGCGAAGGAGCATTGCAGAGCCGTGCGCTTGATGCTGCTGAGGGACGTGGCCGCGAACAAAGAGAACTTCGAAGGCGAGGGGCTCCGAGGGATGAGAGTGAGCGAATGTAACCCGGGAAGGGGTAGTAGCTTGTGAGTGAAATTTGGCCATTTGGCTAAGTGTCGGATGGGATTTCCTGACACCAGTCGACTGCCATGGAATGGCGATCGGCTCATTGGGTTCGACCGTGTCTCGACTTCATGGGCATTTAGTTCAAGGCGCCGATCCGGCTTTGGATCGGCCGATCGTTGCCGACATCGGGCCGATTTACCGCTAAGGGACAAGTAGCACGATCGATGTCACTGCACGGCACGTAGTGGAGTCGACCTCATTGAGGACTCGACTTATCGAGCACCAGTCGACTGATGGTACCATCAGTCGACTGATGCCAATACCGTTGGATGGAATCCAACATGGAAAGCGGCCATTATTGGGCAACGGCTACGGGATCAGTCGACTGATCGAGAGCATCAGTCGACTGATCCTATGTGAACGGGAAGAAACCCTCTTCCTCTATAAAAAGGAAGGGGGTGGGGCTTTGGGAGGCTAATGCTTGAGCTCTAAACTTCTCCCAAAGTGTAATACACGATTCCCTACTCTTCTTACTTGTTTTAATTCCATTCTATTGTAAGAAGAGAGATTGTAAAGAGGTTACCTCCACTTAGCTTTGTGCAAAAGAGAGATCTAGTGGATAGATTGCGGAGTGATTCACCGTGGACGAATCGGACCGTGGATTAGTGGCGTAGTCGTGAACCACGTTACATCTTCTTTGTTAGCATTTGTATTTTCGTTTGTTGCTTTGTCTTTATTGTTTATGCTTCCGCTTGCGCTAACGATTGTGTACGAGCAAACGAAAGAGAGAATTCCGACATTCATCGTAAGAGGGCTATTCACCCCCCTCTAGCCGACCATCCCGATCTCCCAACAAGTGGTATCAGAGCGAGGTTGCTTCTCACCGGACTAACCGCCGCAACAAGCACTTCATCAAAAGATGGCCGGCTCGAACATTCATCCGCCAAAGTTCGAAGGGGAATTCGCTTGGTGGATGAAGCGAATGGAGGTATTCTTCGAGACCGATTTTGATATTATGCTTTTAATGGAAAATGGTTTCGAGTTGCATAGAGATGAAAGGGGTAAACCAATTGAAAAATCACGTTGGACTAAGAAGCAAAGAGAGGAGAACCTTGCAAACTCAAAGGCAAAACATCATCTTCTCAATGTGCTCCCTCAACTAGAGATCGACCGGATCGGAGAATGTGCTAGCGCCAAAGAGATGTGGGAGAAGCTTGTAGAACTCCATGAATGCACATCCGAGGCCAAGCTAGCAAGGAGAGATGTCTTCCGCTCCCAACTCAACAACATTAAACTAGAAAAGGGAGAAAAGGTACTTTCCTTACATTCTCATTTCAAGGAAATTATAACCGGTTTGTCAAGTGTAGGTGAGAAGTTATCAAACTGGGATATGGTAATGAAGGCCATAAATGCCTTTCCCCGGTCCTCAAGATGGAGCTCCATGGTGGACTCATTTTACATCTCCAAGAACTTGGAAGTAAGTACCTTGGAGTAGTTTTTCTCAACAATAGAACTCCACGAAACAAGGCTTGAAGGAATACAAGAAGAGCAAAAGTTTCCAACTTCAAGAGGAGTAGCTTTGATAGCAAACAAGGGGAAGAAGAAGATAGAGATCCCCTCATCCTCCGATGACGAAGCGTCATCCTCCTTCTCCATGGATAGCACCGAAGAAGCCTATATGGTAAGGAGGGCAAGAGGTGCGTTAAAAGGTTTTCAATTTAATAAATCTCATGATAGGAGAAGAAGACCTAGGGGGAAGGTCATATGCTACAATTGCCAAGGAGAGTGGCACATAAGGGACAATTGTCCTCTCCAAAACAAAAGCAAGGAAGAAAGGAAGAAGAAAAAAGAAACGAAGAAGAAAAAGAGGAGTAAAAAGAAGGAAGTGGAAAAGAAGGCCAAGGAAAAAGGAAAAGCCATGGCTCTCAAAGCAAAGACATGGGATGACCTTGCTTCCTCATCCTCATCAGAAGAAGAAGAACATGTCTACTCAAATTTAGCACTAATGGCTTTTGATGATTTGGATTGTTCCTCCTCCTCAAATGAAGAATCAAGCACAAGTGGGGAGAGCTCAAATGAAGGGGGAGCCTCCTCTACATCCTCCTCATCCGAAGAAGAAGAAGAGGACATGGAAGCTATGGTAACGAATCTAACTTCTAAGAAAATAGTTTCCATGGTTTCAAGCTTAACTAGGGATTTATCTAGAGCTAAGAAGAAGAACAAAAGCATGCTAGATCAAATTAAGGACTTAGAAGAGAAGTTAGAAAAAGTATGCTTAAATGATAATATTTCTTCTAGCTTAAATGATGCATGCTCACATGATAACTATATGCTATTTAATGTTAGTGATGCATGCATGGATGAAAATAGGGATATAAGGGAAAAGGTAGATTACTTGACAAAAGCCCTAGAAAAATTCACTAAAGGCTCCAACACCTTGAACATGATCATAGGGAGCCAAAGAGCTAGCTTCAACAAAAAGGGCCTAGGTTATAAAGAAAAGAAAAATGAAAAGGCCTACAAATGCTTAATTGCTAGGGGACAAGATAAGAAGAAGGTAATTGCTAGGAAATGGATCCCCAAGGAGTATCTAGTGAACCCCATAGGCAAGAACATAATTTGGGTTCCAAAATCCGTCCTTAAGGGTTAGGATAACCCTAGGGTAGTCAACCATATGCAATTGACCTATATCATATTTTGGTTGACTTAGGATGCCGGGATAACATTTTTAAATAGTGTTAGGTGATGATAATGTGTCTATAAATAGTTAATAATGCTTAAATCATGATGATTAATGTAATTGCTATGTATGTTTGCAATCATGATTTATGATTTGGCACATCATCATGAGAAATAGGTTAAATCATGCCTTAGGTGATATCTTGCTTATAATCATATGCATGATTATAATTTGATGAATACATGTATTTCATGATCATAATGTAGAATTCATTCATATATGCCTTTATGATCATGAGGATTATTAGGTTGATACTTAACCTTGATAGAATTGTATGAATATAATGGTTAAGTATATACAAATACCCTCTAGGATGCATCTCACACTCACCATAGGCTACTTTGATTGAAAACATAGCATGGGTGAGATGTTAGGATGATACAAATGTCCACTAATGCCTATGGCATTTAGATGGTAATTTAAAGTATCAAAATAGCAATAATAGACCAATCATGGGGAAGGCTTATGTTTAATTCATAGACATATTGCCCAAAGATCATGGTTGGATATTTCATATGTTTTCAAAACAATTTCTTAATCTAAAATCTATGTATTCATGTTTTGAAACAATTGGAACCAAAACTAGGTGTTAAACTTGATACTCACATGATCAAAAACCTAGTGGTTTTTCAATCTTTTGGATTTTTGGCAAATACGTGAAAATATAATGATTTTTTATGAAAAACTATTTTTCTTTGATAGATATACTTAAAATAAATATGTTCCCCAAATTTCATGATTTTTCGAATTTTCTGGAATTTTTAATGTATTTCCGAAATTCGGTCCGAAAATTAGAAAGTTCTGAAATTCGCGTGTCAGTCGACTGGTAGTCTGAACACGTCGACTGATGGCCTGAAAATCAGAACAGTAAAGGCCGAATTCAGGTTTTAGACTAATGTTTGGTATTTTCCTTCTATTAGACTTGATGTCATGAGTTTATAACTTAGTGTTAATCTTTTTGATGGTGTCAAAGGGGGAGAAAATATTATGTTTAAGTTAATTATGATAGGGGGAGAATTTGTAGAGAGAGTTTCATGGATTAAGGGGTAGTTGCATGTTGCTATATCATGTTTATGTTTACATGCTTTCTTACCTTAGAAATGTTTATCAAATGTTTTTACCTAACTTAAACGGATTGCCACACATCAAAAAGGGGGAGATTGTTAGGGCAATCTCTTGTCATGATTAGGTTTTGATGTGTGTTGCAAAGGGTTTAAGTTAGCTTGTTATGATGTGATATGTGCGTTGAAGTCGTACAAGACTTAGTAATTCGCACATGGAGCCGTGGCGAGTTTCTCATCTCATGACTCGGTCCTTGAGTCGGTGAAGGATAGCTTTGCAGAAGCCGTGCGCTTGGAGCATCCGAGGGACCGCCGGACGAGGAGATTGGAGTGAAGCCTGGAGGAAGTACACTTCGAGGCAAGAGACGCAAAGGAGCATTGCAGAGTCGTGCGCCTGATGCTGCCGAGGGACGTGGCCACGAACGAAGAGAACTTCGAAGGCGAGGGACTCCGGGGGATGAGAGTGAGCGAATGTAATCCGGGAAGGGGTAGTAGCTCGTAAGTGAAACTTGGCCATTTGGCTAAGTGTCGGATGGGATTTCCCGACACCAGTCGACTTCCATGGAATGGCAGTCGACTGCTCTGAGTCGATTGAGTTCGACTGGTGTCTGACTCATGGGCATTTGGCCCAAGCGATCGCTTCGGATCGGCAATGATCGGCTGCGACATCGATCCGACCGCTAAGGACGGCAGTCGACTAATGTCACTATGCACGGGCACAGAGTGGAGTCGACCTCGTTGAGGACTCGACTGATCGAGCACCAGTCGACTGATGGTACCATCAGTCGACTGATGCCAATACCGTTGGATGGAATCCAACGTGGAAACCGGCCGTTATTGGGAAACGCCTATGGGATCAGTCGACTGATCGAGGGCATCAGTCGACTAATCCTGTGTGAACGGGAAGAAACCCTCTTCCTCTATAAAAAGGAAGGGGGTGGGGCTTTGGGAGGCTAATGCTTGAGCTCTAAACTTCTCCCAAAGTGCCATACATGATTCCCTACTCTTCTTACTTGTTTTAATTCCATTCTATTGTAAGAAGAGAGATTGTAAAGATGTTACCTCCACCTAGCTTTGTGCAAAGGAGAGATCTAGTGGATAGATTGCGAAGTGATTCACCGTGGACGAATCGGACCGTGGATTAGCGGCGTAGCCGTGAACCACGTTACATCTTCTTTGTTAGCATTTGAATTTTCATTTGTTGCTTTGTCTTTATTGTTTATGCTTCTGCTTGCGCTAACGATTGTGTAGACGAGCAAACGAAAGAGAGAATTCCGACATTCATCGTAAGAGGGCTATTCACGCCCCTCTAGCCGACCGTCCCGATCTCCCAACAAGTGGTATCAGAGAGAGGTTGCTTGTCACTGGACTAACCGCCGCAACAAGCACTTCATCAAAAGATGCCCGGCTCGAACATTCATCCGCTGAAGTTCGAAGGGGAATTCTCTTGGTGGAAGAAGCGAATGGAGGTATTCTTCGAGTCCGATTTTGATATTATGCTTATAATGGAAAATGGTTTTGAGTTGCCTAGGGATGAAAGGGGTGAACCAATTGAAAAATAACGTTGGACTAAGAAGCAAAGAGAGGAGCACCTTGCAAACTCAAAGGCAAAACATCATCTTCTCAATGTGCTCCCTCAATAAGAGATCAACCGGATCAGAGAATGTGCTAGCGCCAAAGAGATGTGGGAGAAGCTTGTAGAACTCCATGAAGGCACATCCGAGGCCAAGCTAGCAAGGAGAGATGTCTTCCGCTCCCAACTCAACAACATTAAACTAGAAAACGGAGAAAAGGTACTTGCCTTATATTCTCGTTTCAAGGAAATTATAACTGGTTTGTCAAGTGTAGATGAGAAGTTATCAAACTGGGATATGGTAATGAAGGTCATAGATGCCTTTCCCCGGTCCTCAAGATGGAGCTCCATGGTGGACTCATTTTACATCTCCAAGAACTTGGAAGTAAGTACCTTGGAGGAGTTTTTCTCAACAATGGAGCTCCACGAAACAAGGCTTGAAGGAATACAAGAAGAGCCAAAGTTTCCAACTTCAAGAGGAGTAGCTTTGATAGCAAACAAGGGGAAGAAGAAGATAGAGATCCCCTCATCCTCCGATGATGAAGCGTCTTCCTCCTCCTCCATGGATAGCATCGAACAAGCCTATATGGTAAGGAGGGTAAGAGGTGCGTTAAAAGGTTTTCAATTTAATAAATCTCATGATAGGAGAAGAAGATCTAGGGGGAAGGTCATATGCTACAATTGCCAAGGAGAGTGGCACATAAGGGACAATTGTCCTCTCCTAAACAAAAGCAAGGAAGAAAGGAAGAAGAAAGAAGAAAAGAAGAAGAAAAAGGGGAGTAAAAAGAAGGAAGAGGAAAAGAAGGCCAAGGAAAAAGGAAAGGCCATGGCTCTCAAAGCAAAGACATGGGATGACCTTGCTTCCTCATCCTCATAAAAAGAAGAAGAACATGTCTACTCGAATTTAGCACTAATGGCTTTTGATGATTTGGATTTTTCCTCCTCCTCAAATGAAGAATCAAGCACAAGTGGGGAGAGCTCAAATGAAGGGGGAGCCTCCTCTACATCCTCCTCATCTGAAGAAGAAGAAGAGGACACGGAAGCTATGGTAACGAATCTAACTCCTAAGAAAATAGTTTCCATGGTTTCAAGCTTAACTAGGGATTTATTTAGAGCTAAGAAGAAGAACAAAAGCATGCTAGATCAAATTAAGGACTTAGAAGAGAAGTTAGAAAAAGTATGCTTAAATGATAATATTTCTTCTAGCTTAAATGATGCATGCTCACATGATAACTATATGCCATTTAATGTTAGTGATGCATGCATGGATGAAAATAGGGAACAAAAAGGGCCTAGGTTATAAAGTAAAGAAAAATGAAAAGGCCTACAAATGCCTAATTGCTAGGGGACAAGATAAGAAGAAGGGAATTGCTAGGAAATGGATCCCCAAGGAGTATCTAGTGAACCCCATAGGCAAGAACTTATTTTGGGTTCCAAAATCCGACCTTAAGGGTTAGGATAACCCTATGGTAGTCGACCATATGCAATTGACCTATATTATATTTTTGTTGGAATGTATACTGAAAGCCTAGCTCTTTTTGTATGAACATTTTATTTTGAAATAAGAATCACATGATCATTGTTTGCATTTTATATATTCATTATATATGTGTGCATATTGTCTAAATATTTTACATTGTAGATAACATGGTGCTTGGTGTGGCACAGAAGATCATGTTATCAATTCCTTTTAAAATATAAGTAGAGGCTCACAACCAAGATGGTTTTGGACAAACCATTGGCATGGTTGTAGTGTAGCTTGGTATTGTTTTGTCTTGAACATAGAGTTACACTGGTACACTTAGGTGTATTGAGCAGGACCGACATAGAGGTGATTCAATTTAGTATTGACTACATCATTGAATCGGACCTCGGATATTATGTTGTACATGCTCTTAATCCCGATATAATAACGGGCACATGTACTTAGTATTTATTTCTTTGATTTACCAGTGGGTGAGATTTAGATGGATTAAATCAATATGCCCGGTAAGTTGGGAGATAATATTATTTACATGGTGTGCCGTTGATTATAGGAGTAAACCGTGTCCTATATATTAGGTTGATGATGTCCCCTTGAGGAGCTCATAAGGTTCATCATGTAAACCCAGCTGGTTGACTTAGTCAACATGATGATAAGGTTGAGTGGTACTACTCGAGGAATTAGATGTTAATTAATTGATGGTCAGTAAATCAATTAATTGACGGACATTCGATATCTTAATCACGGGGAGATTAATGTACAAATAATATATGGAGCCCATATTGATTTATGGGGGTTGGTGAGGTAGTTCAATGATGATCCTCTAGTGGAATGGAACATCATTGATGGATCAAGTTTGTGTGGTTCCGATCCATCGGGTGGCCAAGACCCAACTCCTCCTTATGGTCCCTATCGTAGCCTAAGATAATCCTTGTGAAGACTAGATCCAAGAATGTAAAACAAACCTAGAACCAACGGTTGGGATTAAATCCCTAGATCCGATGGTTGGATGAAACCCTAGAACCAACGGTTGGGATTAAATCCCTAGATCCGATGGTTAGGATGAAATCCTAGAATCGACAGTTGGGATTAAATCCTTAGATCCGACGGTTGGGATAAAACCCTAGATCCGACGGTTGGTATGAAACCTTAGATCTGACGGTTGGGATGAAATCCTAGATCCGATGGTTGGGATTAAACCGTAGATCCGACGGTTGGGATAAAACCCTAGATCCGACGGTGGAGATTAAATCCCTAGATCCGACGGTGGAGATTAAAGGAGGCTTAAGCCCTATTCTATAAATAGATTCTTAGGGTTGGGCGGCAAGATAGATCAAAAATTGGTTTTGGAATTAGGGTTTGGCTCTTGGAGAGGTGGGTGGCTAGGGTTTGGAGCAAAAGTTGGCGGCAACTATCTTCTTCCTTCTAGTTGTTGCCGGCGCCCAACTTGCACCATCAATACTTGGCCGGTGCCCAACCTTAAGGCTTTTCTCTTCTTCCTTAGCCGGCGGTTCTTCTCCCATTGGTGGCCGGTTCTCTTCCTCCTCCCTATTCTCCAAAGTGGCCGGCGGCAACACTTCTTGAAGTTGGCCGGCGCATCATCCATTGCTCCTTGGCCGGCGGTTGCACCAAATTCCCTAATTTGATGGCCGGTTCTAGATAGGAAATATATTTGAGAGTTCTTCTCTTTGTTCGCAGCGGACAAGGTAGAGAAGAAAGCGATCTAGAAGGCTTCTACTCGTGGAGGAACTTCGTCCACACGTCGTCCACGAGAAGGATAGGACATACGGTAGAAGATCATGAGGTATAAAGTTATTTTAACTTTATGTACAGATCTGAGCATGTTCTTATTTGTTTTGATTATGCATGTGTGTGTATGAATATATATTGTATAATCATGGACCCCGAAGACAAACACAAAAACCGGCGATCCATCCGTCATCTCTTCCGCGGCTAACCAACTAGAAGAGTTGTGTTGCTTGAACAACTAGTTTGTTCAAGCGACCACTCAAGTTGTTAGCACGACGACGAATAGGTTGTGCTAAGGAAGCTCATCCCATCCGGATTAATTCTTTCATTAGTGAAAATTTTAATCCGGGGACATGGGAGCCAATGAGCCTCCGATGCGGCCACCTAACAATTGGTATCAGAGCCATCGGTTTCCGGTTTTGTGTGTTTTGGATTCGGTTAATTTTTTATGCATTTTTCATATATTATATGTGTTGGATAATAGTAGGATATGCGTAGTTTAACTCTTTGGTTGCAGGCATAAGATCCGACTATTATGGCCATGTGTGTGTATGTGAATGGATGTGTGTAAAAATTTATTATTTGAATCCTCGGGGTTGACGAGGCTAGATTAGTATTTAATTTTTGTAATTAAATACGGCATTGTTTAGCCGATCATTTTAGTTTACTTTCGATCTAGATTATTTGTACACTCCTTCGTGGAGTATAGGATCGATGGATGTAAATAAAATGATTTATCTCGGCTCGGATATCTTTGGTGACTTGCGCATGGGAAAAGTTGGAGCGGACGAGGTGGCGACACGACGGAATGCATATTGGAGGACAATGCCATAATAGTTGGAAAAAATTCTGTTTTTCCATATTTATTGCTTATTTGTTTTATATGCATGTTGTGTATGTTTAAAATTCCTCGATCTCAATTTACTAAGTGGGAGAGGGATATTTTAATTAATTCCCGCGGCCTCCATTACAATTTGACGTGTGATGCAACAAACTTGCACGTTGGCTTTGAGTGCCTTCCTCCCCATCGGATGGGTTTGTTTGCGGATCACTAGGTCAAATAATGGTTATAGGAAATTATTTAGGAGCGTGTGTACTTCCCCATCGGTAAGGCACATAATCCGAAATAATTCCCTTAGTATCGTGTAATGGTGCACACTTAGATACAAATAAAGGTATCCTCCCCATCGGAGTCACTGCTTTTATTTGTAGGGCTAAAGAGGAACCAACTATTAATTTTATTTGTCAAAAAGTAAGGTTGACAAGATAATAAAATTAATGGGTAAAACCTCCTCTTACAAATGTAGAATTCGTATACGTCCACACTATCGTGGCATGCGATATTCTCGGTGTTTTGAGGTGTTGGTTGATTTCAGGATTTTATTGTTTTGAGGAATCAATAATATTTGAAATCTAATATTTTGATCATTGTGATTTTTAGGATTTTCAAATGGCTTTCAACCCACTTGCTGTGATTTTAAAAGAAAACGAACTTAATGGTCCAAACTACATTGATTGGAAAAGAAACCTGGATATTGTCCTAACTGCGGAGGAGTACAAATTTGTACTCTTCGAAGTCTGTCCTCCTAAGCCCTTCGATGACTCTAATGAAAAGGAGAAAGAACATTATAAGAAATGGGTTAAGGCAGATGAGATAGCGCGGTGTTACATTTTGACATCTATGTCAAATGTGATGCAACATCAGCATCAGGCCATAGCCACTGCTTATGACATGATGTTCAATCTCAAGGAACTTTTTGAACATCAGAGTAGGGCGGCTAGGCAGGAGGCAATGAGAAACTTGATGACGACCACCATGGTCGAGGGAACACCCGTTAGGGATCATGTTCTCAAGATGATGGCTCATCTTAATGAGATGGAAGTCCTCGGAGCTGAGATCGATGGGGAAACCCAGGTCGATATCATTCTCAAGTCTCTGCCTAGGAGTTTTGAGCAGTTCCGCCTCAACTACAACATGAACAAGAGGTTGTATTCGTTGGTGGAGCTTCTGACAGAACTCCAGGCGGCAGAGGGGCTTTTTCGTCAGAGTTCTCAAGCCATGGTCGCTCAGAAGGTTTCTTCCTCCAAACCGAAAGGTAAGAAGAAGAAGAAACAAGGTGGCAGTGGGACCTCAGGCAGGAGTGAAGAAGCCGAAAGCCAAGTGCTTCACTTGCAAGCAGACTGGACATTGGAAGGCGGACTGTCCTCGCCGAAAGAACAAAGGTATATCTTCTTGTTTAGTTGTTGAAATATGTTTAGCGGTGTTATCTACCAGTGCCTGGTGTGTAGATACAGGAGCCACTGATCATGTCTGCAATACTTTGCAGGGGTTCCAGGAAACCCGATGACTAGCTGAGGGAGAGATTACCGTCTTCATGGGCAATACTTCAAAGGTGGCAGCTATTGCAGTGGGAGACGTTTATTTATCTTTTGATAAGAATAAATTTTTGGTTTTGAGAAATTGTCTTTATGTACCTACTTTTAGAAAGAATTTAATTTCAGTTTCTAAATTGTTTTTGGATGGATATTCTGTTTCTTTTAATGACAAGGTGGTTATAAAAAGGAATAGGGAGATTATCTGTTCTGGTACATTGGTTGGCAATTTATATACTATTGAACCAAAAACTCCCACGATGCAAATAGAAGTAAATAACTCATCTTCTAAATCTAATAAGAGAAAAGAACCTTCGCAAATGAACCAAACATATCTTTGGCATCTAAGGCTTGGTCATATTAACCAAAGTAGAATTCAAAGGTTGATAGCTGATGGACCTTTGGGTTCATTAGTGGTGGAGGATCTCCCAACCTGCGAATCTTGCTTGGAAGGTAAAATGACCAAGAGGCCTTTTAAGGCCAAGGGGTATAGAGCCAAAGATGTGTTAGAATTGGTTCATTCTGATTTGTGTGGTCCTATGTCTATCCAAGCAAGAGGTGGCTTTGAATACTTCGTCTCTTTTATAGACGATTATTCAAGGTATGGATACATTTACTTGATGCGCCGCAAGTCTGAATGCTTTGACAAGTTCAAAGAATTCAAGGCTGATGTGGAGAACCGTCAAGGTAAAAGTATCAAGACATTACGATCTGATCGTGGTGGCGAGTACCTCTTGGGAGAGTTTAGGAGTTACTTATCAGAGGCTAGGATTCAATCCCAATTGTCTGCACCTGGCACACCCCAGCAAAATGGTGTGGCGGAGCGAAGGAACAGGACTCTTATGGAGATGGTCAGATCTATGATGAGTTATTCTGAGTTACCTGGTTCGTTATGGGGGTTTTCTCTGGAAATAGCAGCACACATTCTGAACTTGGTTCCATCTAAGTCAGTACCCTCTACTCCCACAGAGTTGTGGACTGGACGAAAGCCTAGTCTAAGACATATTCGGATTTGGGGTAGTCCAACACATGTGCTGAAGGGAGATGCTGGTAAGTTGGAATCTCGTACAGAAGTGCGCTTGTTTGTTGGCTACCCTAAGGGAACGAAGGGTGGTTTATTCTATAGTCCTAGAGATCAGAAGGTGATCGTGAGTACGAATGCCATATTTCTAGAGGAAGACTATGTGATGAACCACAAGCCCACGAGTTGGATTGTACCTGAGGAGATGACAGGGGAAGTCCCGACTTCAGTACCACCGGTACAAGAGGAGACACCACAAGTCACTGCACTACGTGTCACAGAGCATACACAAGAGGCACCTCGTCGTAGTGGGAGGGTTGTTAGACAACCCGACAGATTCATGTTTTTGGAAGAGTCTTCGGACTTAGTCCCTGGTGAACATGAACCTGATCCCTGGACATATGACGAGGCAACCCAAGATAGAGATGCAGTATCTTGGCAAAGAGCGATGAATTCAGAGATAGAATCTATGGATTCTAATCAGGTGTGGGAGCTAGTAGAGCCACCCGATGGTGTAAAAACCATTGGATGCAAGTGGATCTACAAGAGAAAGAGAGGAGTAGACAGGAAGGTTAAGACCTTCAAAGCTAGGCTTGTTGCGAAAGGGTATACTCAGAAAGAGGGTATCGATTATGAGGAGACCTTTTCGCCGGTAGCTATGCTTAAGTCTATCCGGATTCTCTTATCTATAGCAGCTCATATGGATTATGAGATATGGCAGATGGATGTCAAGACAGCTTTCCTTAATGGATGTCTTGAGGAGAACATCTATATGCGGCAACCAGAGGGATTCATTGCTAAAGGCAAAGAGCATCTTGTATGTAAGCTTAATCGGTCCATTTATGGATTGAAGCAAGCTTCTAGATCTTGGAACATCCGCTTTGATGAGGTAATCCAATCATATGGATTTATTCAAAGTCCGGATGAGCCTTGTGTATACAAGAGATGTGACGGAAATGTAGTGGTGTTTCTTGTACTATACGTAGATGACATTTTGTTAGTTGGCAACAATATCAAAGTGTTATCAGACGTAAGGGTATGGTTGTCCAAACAGTTTGATATGAAGGACTTGGGAGAAGTAGGACACATCCTTGGGATCAAAGTTATAAGGGATCGCAAGAAAAGGATGTTGTGCTTATCTCAAGCTTCATACATTGACACTATCCTTGCTCGTTTTAGCATGCAGAACTCCAAGAAAGGTTTCCTACCTTTCAGGCATGGAGTTCCTTTATCTAAAGAGATGTGTCCTAAAACATCAAAGGAGATAAAGGATATGAAGGCGGTTCCTTATGCTTCGGCAGTAGGAAGCCTTATGTATGGTATGCTATGTACGAGACCGGATATCTGCTTTGCCGTGGGCATGGTTAGCAGATATCAGAGTAATCCTGGACAGGGACATTGCACTGCGGTAAAGCATATATTGAAGTACCTGAGAAGGGCTAGGGATTATATGCTGGTTTACCGGGCAGATCAATTAGTCCCTATGGGTTACACAGATTCGGATTTCCAATCAGATAGGGACAAGAGTAAGTCTACCTCGGGGTTTGTGTTTACTTTTGGAGGTGGAGCCATAGCATGGAGGAGTGTCAAGCAGAAATGCGTGGCGGACTCTACCATGGAAGCTAAGTATGTGGCAGCCTCTGGGGCAGCCAAGGAAGCTGTATGGCTCAGGAACTTCTTGATGGACTTGGATTTGATTCCTGGTTTGCCCAGAACTATCACAATTTATTGTGATAACAGTGGTGCAGTTGCAAACTCAAAAGAACCACGAGCCCATAAGGCGAGTAAACACATAGAGCGCAAGTACCACCTCATACGAGAGATCGTAAAGCAATGAGAAGTTGTTGTCGCCAAGATTGCATTAGAGGATAACCTGGTGGATCCATTCACTAAGGCCCTTCCAGCGAAAGCGTTTGATAGGCATGTGGAGGACATGGGGATCAGATGTATGGCAGAGTGATGACGGCATAGTCTTTTAGTATAAGTGGAAGATTGTTGGAATGTATACTAAAAGCCTATCTCTTTTTGTATGAACATTTTATTTTGAAATAAGAATCACATGATCATTGTTTGCATTTTATATATTCATTATATATGTGTGCATATTGTCTAAATATTTTACATTGTAGATAACATGGTGCTTGGTGTGACACAGAAGATCATGTTATCAGTTCCTTGTAAAATATAAGTAGAGGCTCACAACCAAGATGGTTTTGGACAAACCATTGGCATGGTTGTAGTGTAGCTTGGTATTGTTTTGTCTTGAACATAGAGTTACACTGGTACACTTAGGTGTATTGAGCAGGACCGACATAGAGGTGATTCAATTTAGTACTGACTACATGATTGAATCGGACCTCAGATATTATGTTGTACATGCTCTTAATCCCGATATAATAACGGCCACATGTACTTAGTATTTATTTATTTGATTTATCAGTGGGTGAGATTTAGATGGATTAAATCAATATGCCTGGTAAGTTGGGAGATAATATTATTTACATAGTGTGTCGTTGATTATAGGAGGAAACCGTGTCCTATATATTAGGTTGATGATGTCCCCTTGAGGAGCTCATAAGTTTCATCATGTAAACCCAGCTGGTTGACTTAGTCAACATGATGATAAGGTTGAGTTGTACTACTCGAGGAATTAGATGTTAATTAATTGATGGTCAGTAAATCAATTAATTGACGGACATTCGATATCTTAAACTCAGGGAGATTAATGTACAAATAATATATGGAGCCCATATTGATTTATGGGGGTTGGTGAGGTAGTTCAATGATGATCCTCTAGTGGAATGGAACATCATTGATGGATCAAGTTTGTGTGGTTCCGATCCATCGGGTGGCCAAGACCCAACTCCTCCTTATGGTCCCTATCATAGCCTAATATAATCCTTGTGAAGTCTAGATCCAAGAATGTAAAACAAAACCTAGAACCAACGGTTGGGATTAAATCCCTAGATCCGATGGTTGGATGAAACCCTAGAACCAACGGTTGGGATTAAATCCCTAGATCCGATGGTTAGGATGAAATCCTAGAATCGACGGTTGGTATTAAATCCTTAGATCTGACGGTTGGGATAAAACCCTAGATCCGACGGTTGGGATGAAACCTTAGATCCGACGGTTGGGATGAAATCCTAGATCCGATGGTTGGGATTAAACCCTAGGTCCGACGGTTGGGATAAAACCCTAGATCCGACGATGGAGATTAAATCCCTAGATCTGACGGTGGAGATTAAAGGAGGCTTAAGCCCTATTCTATAAATAGATGCTTAGGGTTGGGCGGCAAGATAGATCAAGAATTGGTTTTGGAATTAGGGTTGGGCTCTTGGAGAGGTGGGCGGCTAGGGTTTGGAGCAAAAGTGGGCGGCAACTATCTTCTTCCTTCTAGTTGTTGCCGGCGCCCAACTTGCACCATCAATACTTGGCCGGCGCCCAACCTTAAGGCTTTTCTCTTCTTCCTTAGCCGGCGGTTCTCCTCCCATTGGTAGCCGGTTCTCTTCCTCCTCCCTATTCTCCAAAGTGGCCGGCGGAAACACTTCTTGAAGTTGGCCGGCGCATCATCCATTGCTCCTTGGCTGGCGGTTGCACCAAATTCCCTAATTTGGTGGCCGGTTCTAGATAGGAAAGGTATTTGTGAGTTCTTCTTTTTGTTCGCAGCGGACAAGGTAGAGAAGAAAGCGATCTAGAAGGCTTCTACTCGTGGAGGAACTTCGTCCACATGTCGTCCACGAGAAGGATAGGACATACGGTAGAAGATCGTGAGGTATAAAGTTATTTTAACTTTATGTACAGATCTGAGCATGTTCTTATTTGTTTTGATTATGCATGTGTGTGTATGAATATATATTGTATAATCATGGACCCCGAAGACAAACACAAAAACCGGCGATCCATCCGTCGTCTCTTCCGCGGCTAACCAACTAGAAGAGTTGTGTTTCTTGAACAACTAGTTTGTTCAAGCGACCACTCAAGTTGTTAGCACGACGACGAATAGGTTGTTCTAAGGAAGCTCATCCCATCCGGATTAATTCTTTCATTAGTGAAAATTTTAATCCGGGGACATGGGAGCCAATGAGCCTCCGATGCGGCCACCTAACAATTTTGGTTGACTTAGGATGGCGGGACAACATTTTTAAATAGTGTTAGGTGATGATAACGTGCCTATAAATAGTTAATAATGCTTAAATCATGATGATTAATGTAATTGCTATGTATGTTTGCAATCATGATTTATGATTTGGCACATCATCATGAGAAATAGGTTAAATCATGCCTTAGGTGATATCTTGCTTATAATCATATGCATGATTATAATTTGATGAATACATGTATTTTATGATCATAATGTAGAATTCATTCATATATGCCTTTATGATCATGAGGATTATTTGGTTGATACTTAACCTTGATAGAATTGTATGAATATAATGGTTAAGTATATACAAATACCCTCTAGGATGCATCTCACACTCACCATAGGCTACTTTGATTGAAAACTTAGCATGGGTGAGATGTTAGGATGATACAAATGTCCACTAATGCCTATGGCATTTAGATGGTCATTTAAAGTATCAAAATAGCAATAATAGACCAATCATGGGGAAGTCTTATGTTTAATTTATAGACATATTGCCCAAAGATCATGGTTGGATATTTCATATGTTTTCAAAACAATTTCTTAATCTAAAATCTATGTATTCATTTTTGAAACAATTGGAACCAAAACTAGGTGTTAAACTTGATACTCACATGATCAAAAACCTAGTGGTTTTTAAATCTTTTGGATTTTTGGCAAATACATGAAAATATAATTATTTTTCATGAAAACTATTTTTCATTGATAGATATACTTAAAATAAATATGTTCCCCAAATTTCATGATTTTTCGAATTTTCTGGAATTTTTAATGTATTTCTGAAATTCGGTCCGAAAATCAGAAAGTTCTGAAATTCGCGTGCCAATCGACTGGTAGTCTGAACCAGTCGACTGATGGCCTGAAAATCAGAACAGTAAAGGCAAAATTCTGGTTTTAGACTAATGTTTGGTATTTTCCTTCTATTAGACTTGATGCCATGAGTTTATAACTTAGTGTTAATCTTTTTGATGGTGTCAAAGGGGGAGAAAATATTTTGTTTAAGTTAATTATGATAGGGGGAGAATTTGTAGAGAGAGTTTCATGGATTAAGGGGGAGTTGCATGTTGCTATATCATGTTTATGTTTACATGCTTTCTTACCTTAGAAATGTTTATCAAATGTTTTTACCTAACTTAAACGGATTGCCACACATCAAAAAGGGGGAGATTGTTAGGGCAATCTCTTGCCATGATTAGGTTTTGATGTGTGTGGCAAAGGGTTTAAGTTAGCTTGTTATGATGTGATATGTGCGTTGAAGTCGTGCAGGACTTAGTAATTCACACATGGAGCCGTGGCGAGTTTCACATCTCATGACTCGGTCCTTGAGTCGTTGAAGGATAGCTTTGCGGAAGTCGTGCGCTTGGAGCATCCGAGGGACCGCCAGACGAGAAGCTTGGAGTGAAGCCCGGAGGAAGTAGACTTCGAGGCAAGAGACGATATGGAGCATTGCAGAGTCGTGTGCCTGATGCTGCCGAGGCACGTGGCCGCGAACAAAGAGAACTTCGAAGGCGAGGAACTCCGAGGGATGTGAGTGAGCGAATGTAACCCGGGAAGGGGTAGTAGCTCGTGAGTGAAACTTGGCCATTTGGCTAAGTGTCGGATGGGATTTCTCGACACACCGATCATTGCCATGGAATGGCGATCGGCTCGAGTCGATTGGGTTCGACCGTGTCCGACTCATGGGCATTTGGCTAGCGGATCGCCTTGGATTAGCGATCGGCCGATCGCCGACATCGATTGATCGCCAAGGACGGTAGTCGTGATGTCACCGCACAGGCAGAGTGGAGTCGACCTCGTTGAGGACTCGACTGATCGAGCACCAGTCGACTGATGGTACCATTAGTCGACTGATGCCAATACCGTTGGATGGAATCCAACGTGGAAAGCGGCCATTATTGGGCAATGACTACGGGATCAGTCGACTGATCGAGGGTGTCAGTCGACTGATCCTGTGTGAACGGGAAGAAACCCTCTTCCTCTATAAAAAGGAAGGGGGTGGGGCTTTGGGAGGCTAATGCTTGAGTTCTAAACTTCTCCAAAAGTGCCATACACGATTCCCTACTCTTCTTACTTGTTTTAATTCCATTCTATTGTAAGAAGAGAGATTGTAAAGAGGTAACCTCCACCTAGCTTTGTGCAAAGGAGAGATCTAGTGGATAGATTGCGGAGTGATTAACCGTGGATGAATCGGATCGTGGATTAGCGCCGTAGCCGTGAACCACGTTACATCTTCTTTGTTAGCGTTTGTATTTTCATTTGTTGCTTTGTCTTTATTGTTTATGCTTCCGCTTGCGCTAACGATTGTGTAGATGAGCAAACGAAAGAGAGAATTCCGACATTCATCGTAAGAGGGCTATTCACCCCCCTCTAGCCGACCGTCCTGATCTCCCAACAATTATCTTTCTCAAATGGACAGATAAACAAGAGTAGTATGTTGAACAACTATGCCATACTTTGGCTCCCTTCCATTCAATAGTTTCTCTATCTAACGAGCCATAAGTCTTTTGCCACTACTAGAAGGGCCATGAAGAAACATCCTTTTAACATGCTTGATACCCAATCTGAATACCAGAGCCATAAGTAATTATTTTCACGACTAATTTAAGAACTTAATTAATAGTAAAATTGAAATTACTTATTAACACCATGGGCAAGGAAAACTCGAGAGGCACATGCTCTTCAAAAAATTTCTATAAATTCAGTATTTAGTCTTCCTATTCCTAACTTCTCATGGTTAAACTCCTTATGATGGAATATTTTATTACTAGTAACTTCACATTGGTTAATTATCTATGTAAAAATACAAATCATCAAATACTCAAATTTGACCAATTTTGATCCCAATTAGAATAAAAAAAAGTAAATGCTAATTCCTCTAAAAGAATTACAAAAAAAATATTTGAAAGTTTGGGAAACTGAACCTTAATGTCTGAATTTGGAGAAGCTTAAAACACAAAATGGGTCTTAATAGATATTATTCATCTGTCTAAGCCTTTGTCATCAACTTGGCCTTCTAGAAGAGCTTGATTAACTGTAAATATATAATTTGTTTCACAAAATTCAATGATACTTTTTGCCCAGTTATCATAACCTACATAAAAAATTTGTCAAAAACTCCTAGTTAAAAATACATAAACCAAACAAGATTTGTAATAACCAAAAGTGAAAAGCCTATTATTTATTGGGATATTTTTCTCTGCAAGTTACAATCTTAAAAGGCTTGAAAATTGGTAGTTCAAATTAGGCAACTTTATTTGGCATAATGGAACTCTGCTAGTAGCACCACATCCCATGAACTTATAAAGCATCTAATATCAAAGTGAAACAAATGATGGGGAGATTCATAGATTATATGGAAGTAAAACTAGAATTCCCATTCAATCTAGATATTCCATGCAAAGAAAGTTCATCTAGTAAACATGGTCACTAAAGCTACCTAGCAAGTGTTAACCTATTAAGGCTCATCGAGGTATATTATTGGAGCAAATATCTACACATTTTTAGAAGATAAGTAAAAGAAACTTAAAAACAAAAGGTTTCAGTATAAAAAATTACTCATTTTTTATAGCCTTTTGTATTAAGTAAATTTCTAATATGAAACGAGAGATTTCATTTTTACAGTAATATGACATTCACTAAAGCTGACCCATTAGACTGCTACCTAAAGTTGAAAATTTCTTGAATACAACATTCTAACTTAGTTAAATGAAAAGATAATTACAAAGCTTCGATTGCAAAGCTGCTTGATCCTAGCGTATGGCTGCCCAATTTGATGGTCAATTGCTTGCTTCAACTTGAGGATCCTACTGTAGAGTAATGACTGCAACCACCGATTTAAAAACAAGAAGAAACGAGTTGTCACTGTAAAGGCAAGATCGAAACAATAAACAGGGGTTTTTCAAGGCAGATTGGCTACTGCTTTGATCACTGAGCGAAGGATAAGCTTCCGATGTTGGAAGAAAAGTAAGAGAAGACAAAATCGTAACTTACATTGGGGTTGAACCCATTGTGATTGAGCATGTTGGATCAACGATCAACCCTAGGGAGGGGAGAGCAAAGACGATGCTGCTCTTGGCCGAAAGGAGAGAGTAGCGGCGCCGAAATTGCAGGATCGACCCCACGGTGATGCTCGCGAATGACCACTAGCGTGACTGGGCTCGCCCGGGAGACCCAGTCCGTGACACAAGGCAGCTTGCGGTGAGGATGCAAAGACGTTGATTGCACTGAGGGAATCACAGTGTGGTCGACGATGAAGACGAGGGCGACGACACCGAATCGACGAAAGAGGGGTCGGGAGCGATGAGGAAGAGAAATAGCGATGAGGGAAAAGAATCGGGGCGGGGTAGAGAAAAATTGAAACCTAGTTACGTTGATATAGGTTTAGTGGGAAAAAATTAAGGAAAAAAATACAAGAAAAGAAATAAAATAATATAAATAAAGTTAAGATATTTGTTAATGAAATAAAAATAGGAAAAAAAGTATGAAAATGGATATAAATAAAATTATATTTTCATAATTTATTTAAGATTGTGTTTTTTATATTAAAAAAAAAAATTTATTCGGTAAAAAACACTATTTAGAGTCTCGATTTTATAAAAAATCAAAAAAGTAATAACGATGGGAGAAAAATTTTGTCGTTAAAAGTCTTGCGATAATGACGAGAGAAAATACCGTCGTTAAAGGTATGACATTAATGACCAAAATAAAAAATACCGTCGTTGATAACAAAGTATTAACAACAAGATAAAATATCATCGTTAATGTGTATTCATTAACGATGAGCACTAAATATGGTCGCTATTGACCCATTAATAATGCCGGTATATGATACCATGTTAAAATTTGTCATTAAAAGTAGATTTTCTACTAGTGATATCACTTAAGAGAGGCACTCCTATATGCTCTCCCAATTTCCAAATTGGGTATTTTAAATTTCAATTTCTCCCCTCATGAGAAAAAATACATTCATCATCCCATGATGGATACCTCCCAATAAAGGCTTGCTCCCCCTTGACCATTGCACTAACAATGACCTTGGGAAGTCCCTAAGCCTATAGGAACTCTAGACCATCAAAATTAAGGTCCAAAGTTCAACATTAAACTTTCCCACACCTTAAAATTGATACATTACCCTAACAACTCTCCTAATCTATATGCAATGGATTTTCACCCTTTCCAATACTTTCCAAAGCATATCCTAGGGTAAGGAGTGGTTAGGGAACCCTAACATAGCTGAAATTGGGCTAAACAAACCTTGTTTACTCGAAATTAGCCTGGCAGCCCACTTTATTAGGCAACAGTCGACTGCCTCTCATCATCAGTCGACTGTCATCCATGGCAGTCGATTGATAACTGAAAATTCCGATTTTTAGTTATCAAAAATGAAATTCAGAAATTGATAAGTAATTGTACGTATTTTGAAAAATCATGAAAAATCATAGGTACATTACTTATAAGTAATACAATGGTGAAAAATATTAGAAAAATAATTTATTCATAAAATAGTGAAATTGATACAAAGTTCAAAAGTGAAGAAAAACTTCAATGTTTTAGCTCACTTTGTATCAACTTCATCAATTGTGATTGCTATCAAAAGATAGACTTCACCAAGATTTTTCAAAATGATTTTAAAATATTTTTAAAACCTTATATTGGATCATATTCTTTGGGCTTAATGTACATGACTTGAACATAAGATTTCCCAATGATCCATCTATGATTTTAGATGAGTTTGAGTTCATCTAGATGCAAAAACTATGCACCTTGAACTTAACTCATATCCTAGCATCTCACCTGTATCAAAAGTGTATCAATACACATACATGTCAATGTAATGTGAGATGTGGGTTTTGTTCATCCTAAACTAGGGTTTCATACATTTTTCTAAGGCAACACTAATTGATTCCCTTATACATGGGACTTCAAGTCGTGCCATATGTACTTAATTCTATTTTATTATTGCATGAAATGTTCATGGCATAAATGATGATATAAATAAAGCATGGCCAATGATCATGATGTCATGGCATATGATTAAATTTAAATCTTCATGACACTAAAAGACAAACCCTAAACATAATTATGACATTTATATGAGTTAAATGAATATGATGTCATGACATGTTATATGACAAATCAAGCATGGAAAATAAAATGTAAAGGTATAAACATCTAAATTTTGATATTAGTTGCCATTTGTCATTATTAAACCCATTTTTCCATATTATTAGTTTATCTCCCAAGTGTGCCAAAAACCTAAAATGACACACTATGACCTCTAAACCTAAGTTGTGTCAATTTGATCAATTTTTCATAGTTCCATAAATTATATTGGCACATCCTAAAATCTTTTAGGATTATAATCAAAACACATTTCCAAGGTACCCATGACCTTGAAAATGACCTAAGGTGCCACCTTTACCATTGTTAGGTTAACTACCCATCCATTTAAAGTTAGCACACCTAAACCCATCTAGCGTGAATCCATCACGCTCCTAGGAACCCAATACCTATTGGAAGCTCCTTGGGTTTACTAGGTATTCACTAGGGATAACTTCCCTAGATACCCTTCTAATGACCCTCTTGTTAGTAATATATGAGAGATGTCCTAAGGCAATCGCCTTATGTATGAACCATTTATATGATAAATGAAGATTCACTATTTGAGTATACATGTTTCATGTATTTGATTGGATCTTAAACTCATTTACTGAATGTCCACGATGCGATTCACAGCATGAGAGAATTTGTTATTGGATCACAACTAGTGAGTATCTCTACATGTGTAATTGTGATGTATCGGAATTATCCCTAGTCGATGAATTGATGGATTTGGACACCATCAATTCTGTCGAGACTAGCACGAGGTATACTCCTTGGTGTATCCAAGCAGCTGATTCTCACTGGCTGGAGACATTGTGATGTCCGGAGTTAATCGTGGATGCTAGTTATGGTAACTAGTTCATTGGAGTGACCAGCCGTAAGACTTCATATGGTTCTCTACATATATAGATATGTCAATGAAGTTCTTACTGTGGCTTAAGTGCGATGTTCCTTTGACTTGTGGTATTCAAGTCATCTTGATCATGGAGACTTATGCTTTGACATCTTAAGCAAACATCTCTAAGGAGATGTGGACCCGGGATGATTGGGTATAAGTCGAAGTGATCGAAGGTGTTTGAATAGCCTATAAAGGATTCACCACTCCTTGCAAGGAGATGTATACCCATGGCCTCTCGTCGGATTGTTACTAAAGTCTTTGGCCAAAGCATTACATGTTTAGAGTAAGGTACTCTTCGATACATGTGGAGTAACTAGAATCCGTAGGACGAGGAAATAATACTTGGGCTAGGTGTGACGTAGTCAGCCTAGTGGGGACTGACACAATAGACCATGTCCTGAACCAAGTGGGTATAAGATGAGTGAAGGGAATGGGGCACGAATTATTCGAGCTGCTGAAGGGTTTCAGAAATAGTTATGGATCAACCGTTGATCTTTTCGGTTAATTGGGGATCATGATGTACTACTAGGTGCCACTCTGATCGTTCTATAATTAATGGTTAATTATAGACAGCCAACATAAACCGAGAACCTATTTGGTCACACGCACAACGAGCATAATCCGAAGGATTTAAAACGAGCTTGAGAATGGGATTCTCAGACCGAGAGAAACTAAGTTTGGTTGGACCAAACATGGAGCAAGCATGAAATCGTTTCAGTCACAATGGAAGCGTGGATGGGCCATGTCTTATGAAGACATAATGGATGGACCAAAATGGTTTGGTTCTAATCCAATGGAGGAGAATAAACCAAAGGGTTTGGTTTATTTTAAACGAATGAACAAAAAGTTGGTTCGGTTCGTTTTAACTTAAAATAAACCATCATGGTTTGGTTTATTTTAACTTATCTTAATGGAGTGGGTTAACGGGCCTAATGGTTATGATCCAATAACCATTAAGAGAATTAGTTCTCTATAAAAGAGGGCTTAATGGATAATTAAGCCCTAATTGGAAGAGCCCTAAACCTAGTTGCCGCCCAACCCCATTGAAGGAGTTGCCGCCCAAGCTCCTTGGCCGCCCAGCCCCTTGTGCCGGCGTCCAGCTCCTTGCCGGCGACCAAGCTTCAGCTGGTGATCCTCCGGCGACCCTCCGGTGATCTTCCTAGGCCTCGGTGAAAAGGTGAGCACTTGGCTTCCTCGTTTTGGCCGGCGCCTACTCCTCCACCAAGCTGTCCAGTTTTCTAGACAGCTTCTTCTCCTCTCGTCGGAGCGTCGTTTGGACGACGGTTAGAGCTCCGACAGCAGATAACTTACCAGGGATTCAATCTCCGGTAATCCTCTGAGGTGGAGGATGAAGGATTCGTCAATCGGTTGACGAATACCTCTCCGGAGAAGCGAGTTTTGAGGACTCGTTTTGGATCCGAATTGGATTCGGATCGTGATCATCTCTCGATCACGTCGTCTTCAACATGAGGCTAGTAACCCGTACAAAGACGAAGCTCGTGGCTTAGCGAAGTCATCCCGAGGAACTCGGCGTGGATACGGATAGAGACGATTCTAGCGAGGATCGTTCCGGTTGATGCCGTTCCCACTACACGTCATACGAAAGGTATAACATAGATAAATTTCCTTTTATTGCAAATTTAAATTTACGGTATGTCTACACTTGTTGTAATATGCATGCGTGTATTGTGTGTGTTGTAATAAATAGGAGTATTTATTATTTTTATTGTTTCCCCTGTGTTCATGTTTACGAAACATGATCGAACACACACACGCCGCGGTGCCGGAAACCCAACACCTCTTAGGCTTTGATGCCTTGGTCATTGTGGTCTTACCTAGGTTAACTCTAGGGGTAACTCCCCTTGTAACCTTCTTAGTGGCTTCCCTAGGTTTCCTTGAACCCCTAGCTACTAGGCACACACCTTTATTACCCTTAGAGATGACTTCCCTAGTAACCTTGCCCTTCCTAGACCTAGGTTGTGTTCCATAATCGAATGGAATACTATGGTAGGTCTCCTTGGGCCTAGGTTTGTGACCCAAACCTTTCTTGCCCTTAGGTGGACCTTGCTTCCTAGACCCTAGGTTTTGACTCCTATACCCTAGATTTTAACAATTTGACCCTTTAATTTGATTTTTCATATTTATAAGGGTCTTCTCC
Organism: Wurfbainia villosa; assembly: GCA_025175895.1. NCBI lineage: Eukaryota > Viridiplantae > Streptophyta > Magnoliopsida > Zingiberales > Zingiberaceae > Wurfbainia > Wurfbainia villosa. The sequence continues at coordinate 49,599,730 of CM045999.1, read as the reverse complement.
ATTTTCTCAAGTTTTGACCTCAAAACTTGATTTTCTAGCTCTAATTGCCCAATTTTTGAATTTTGATCTACTCTTTGGCCATTATTCCATTTCTTAGGCATATGTCTACCCCTCTTAGGGTTAATGCCTAAATGGTCCTCTACCTTCTTAATGGTTTCACTAGATGGGATTTTTCTAGGGACATTAGTCCCAAATTTTTCCGTATTTTTAACATTGCAACTCTTAGCCCCTAAACAATAAAATTTATTATTTCTAGCATGCTCTTTATGAAACATAGAAAGATTACTTCTAGCATGCTTTTTCTTATAACTTAAAGAATAAGCATTATTTAAATTTACCTTAGGGTTTGCCTTAAGGGCTCCCCCTACATTTGATGCTCCTTCTTTTCTCCTAGGGCATTAGCTTTTATAGTGCCCTCTTTGGTGACACTTGAAGCATACCACATGCTCTTTGCTCTTAATGGTAATGACTCCGGCATCCTTGGTCTTTTTTTGAAATTTCAGTGTCGATTGACTTTTCTTGACTTTCTTAGGGCACTTGCTCTTATAGTGCCCATATTCCCTACACTCAAAACACATAATATGATTTTTATTTTGAATTTATGTGCTTGAGTTACCTAGGTCAATGGTGGTGGTTTGGACTTCTTCTTCTCCTTGACTGGAGATAGAAGGTTTTTATTGAGTTGACTCTGGTATTGAAGATGGTCTCTCCTCCCCCTCAATCCTAAAGGTGGAGGCCTCTTCCACTTCTTCCACCTCTTCCTCCTCTTTTGATCCGGATGTTGATTCCCTATCAACCTTCGAATCCTCAAGCTCTTGGGATGAAGATGTGCTTGCTTCTTCTTGAGCTTAAGAGGATGAGCACTCCTCTTCTTCTTCGGGCTCTTGGACCGGTTGAGGGTTCTCATGGAGCTTGCCCAATTCGCTCCAAAATTCCTTTGCATCCTTGTATTCTCCTAATTTGGATACAACATCGTTAGGAATTAAATCACTCAAAATTTTGATTACCTTATTACTCCTCTCGAATCCTTGGAGTTGTTCTTCGTTCCACTTCTTCATTTTGAGGAACCCTCCATTAGGCCCTCTTAGAAATTTGAACCCTTCCATCGAAGTGGCGTAATCATCTAAGTCCATCATCATCATAAAATCTTCAATCGGTGTCTTCCATTGCCTAAACCCTTCTTGTCCATAGAAGGTATATAGGATTGGAGTGTTGATTTCCCATCCTAGATGTTCTTCAAAATCTATCTCTTCACCCTCTAGTGGTGCTCTCTTGTTTGTTAATCTGTAGAAGAGCGGCCTCGCTCTGATACCAATTGTAGAAACATTCGTGACCGCTAGAGGGGGTGAATAGCGCGTTTTCGTCGTGAATGGAAATTGATCGTTTGTTTCTACAAATTGTTTTAGCGCAGTGGAATATATATAATAGCAATAACACAAATGAAGACAAATATAAATACACCAATACACAAATATATAACGTGGTTCGGAACCGAATGGTTCTTACTCCACGGATTGGGCTTGTAAGAGCCCTAGCGATGCCAATCACACACCACAATAACAATAACTCCTCGGAACAATTTAGAGGTGGAGAAACCTCGTACAATAGTTCTTACAACAATAAAAATGAAATACAAGCAAAATACACTAAAATGCAAGTAAAGAAAACTTTACAAAGAGTTTTTGAATGCTTGCTTGTTTGGTTGCTTGAGTTGCACTTGGAGACCCTGATTTGTAGCAACAAATCGCCCCAAACACATCCAAGAATTGATGCCAAAAATCTTCCCTTCATGCTCCTTTTAAACCTGCAACATGGATTGATTTTCGCCTAGCAGTCAACTGATTGAGACCATCAGTTGACTGCCCCTATAACCATTGTCTCACAACGGTATGAGCCATGTTGAATAAGTTCCAACGGATAGACCATCAGTCGCCTGATCATGCCCATCTGTCGAGTGTTCCTTCTGATCACTCGACTAGAAGTTGATCGATCTCAGATCAATCGATCGCCAGTCATCACCGACCGCCTAATGTTGGCAAATGATCCGCTAGGCCATCTTCCCAGCCAAATAAACCCCAGTTAATCCTCATCACCGACCGACTATAGTCCCAAATAATCGATACACCTCAAACATGAGGTTTTAAGTCAAGTATGGTTCCCCCATACTTACTAGACCACCCTTAGCCTTGACCTAAGCCTTCTAGCCACCTCCGTCAACCCTCGCGCCTATCGGATCCCCCCAAGTCATCCATGACTTGTTCATCTATACGCTAACCTTCAGGTGCTTCCATCGGTTATGTCATGCTAAGTTGTTCTATACCGCCAAGGCACAATGGGCTTATGCTGCCAAGACTCAGCTTGGACTTTACGCCGCCAACCATTGGACTTATGCTGCCAAGACTCCACCCTTGGACTTTACACTGCCAATATTCTCCTTCGACTTCTCAATTGCCAAGTACCCATGACTTGGACTTTCACCGCCAAGATTACACCCTTAGACCTACATGGCCAAGACTACACCCTTGGACTTCCTTGCCAACCCCATGATGGACTTTCCAAATCCCAAGACCCATGCTTGGACTTTTCTCTTGCCAACCCATGTTGGACTTTCAATGCCAAGAGTCAATCTTGGACTTTTCATGCCAAGTACACAAGACTTGGACTTCTCCCATGACAATGGTCAAACCATCGTCAAACATCAAGTACGATCTAGGTCGATTGTACCAACAATCTTTCCAACACTTGTCAGACATCAATGTCAAACATCAAAATACTACTCGAGTCAAACTCGAGTCTGGTCATTCGTAACCTGGGCCGATTGCACCAACATAAATCTTGTTCACATCTTTCCTTATCGAGCTTTAATCGTAACAAGGAGAGGAGGAGTGTCCCACTACCTTGATTTTTCGTATTGATTGTACTCGCTTACTCCTACCTCTAATGAGGAGAAGTGTTTTTAGTGAGTTGCCCTCCGTACGTGGTCTAGGACTGTTAGGGGCTTGGATTAGTAGTCGAAGGTTGTGAACCAAGTAAAAACAAAATTGTTATATTTATTTTCCGCTGCACTTTACTCTTCTTGCGTATCGAATCGACATACGAACTTGAAAAGTTTTCCTTGCACTATTTACCCCACCTAAATTGATCCAACAGACTTGTCTCGAGTGTTCAGCCTCGAAGGTCCAAAAGACTTGAGTATTCAACTGGAGTTATGACCTAGTCGACTATGGGTCGACTACCAAACATAAGCTCCGAAAGTCGATTGGTTTATAACACCAGTCGACTGGTCTATGTGTGCCTCGACAAACACAATAGGTGATCAGTCTTTGTAGACTTGAACTTAGATCGAGAAGTTAAGTTAAGGTCTAGTAGTTGACTGACACAGGCACATAATGGCTGATAGGTGACTTCTCAGTCGACTAGGTTGATACCAGTCGACTGTTGATAAGTGCAGTCGACTGATCAGGTGACCATTGAGTGGTGACGATCACGATCAAGCTTCATCAGAAGCCGTTAGATGTGATCAATAGTGGCACCAGTTGACTGTTGGTATACATCAGTCGACTGGAAAAACCCTCAACAAGTAGAAATGGGTTGATGCTCGAAAGTTGATATAAGGAGAGGCTTGGAAGCTAGAGGAGACTAATGCTAACATACGAAATTCTCATCCTCTTAGCTCCCAAGCCTTCTTCCAAGTACTTAAGCTCTCAAACTCTTCCTTTTAAGCTTATTCTTCATCATCTTGTAAAAGGAAGAGTGTTCATTGTAAGAAAATATTTCTCCACCTTGGGTTCATCAAAAGGAAGTTCTAGTGAAAGCTTGCTAAGGGTAATCCACCTCATGGATTGCCGTGAAGTAGGAGCGTCATCTCTGAAACATATTACATTGACCTTGTTAGCATTGTCTTCTTTGATTTTGGTTTTGTTTTATTGTATTGTTTTGTATTTCTTTTGCTAACAAACTTGTAGAAATCAAAGAAGGGCTATTCCTCCCCCCTTCTATCCATTCCAAAGGATCCTACACCAAATATGTGTAGACCCCCTCAAAGGTGTTATATAAGAGAAGATTAAGGAAAAGGTGGAGGCTCTCCACTCTCTGGACTCTCTGAACTTATCAGTCTATCTTCTTCTCGACACTTCTTCTTCCCTATCTAACTTAAGCATCGGAGGGCCGAAGCTAGGAACCCCAGCAGTGGTCTCTTGATGTGTGTTGATATTGGCAGGGATACTGTTGCTATCGTGCGAACACTATCCCTCCCGAAAGCTCAGTGAAAGGTACCCAAACATGTGACAACATCAATAGGTAATTACATTACCATTCATGTCAATTTTCTTCTTGAAAACCCACTTGTACCCTTTAGGCGTAATGCCTTTGGGTGGGTCCACCAAGTTTCAAACTTAGCTTTCGTACATGGAATCCATTTCTGATTTCATGGATGTAAGTCATTTATCCCTATCTGAACTTTTTAGAACTTCTTCATAACTAAAAAGATCATCACCCTTGATGATTAATACGTTATGCAATTCGCTTACGAGAAATCCATATTTCTTAGGTACATGTATTTTGCTAGATTACGAAGAGGTTGTGTTTCTAAAGGTTCAACCTTTACCTAATCTCTATGAGTAATTTGTTGTGGTTCTTGACTAGGTATCTCATGTGTGTCTATTGGAATCTCTTAAACTACACTTAGATCTTTCTCTAGGAATGCAGCATGCCATGAAACAAACACCTTTTGTTCCAAGGGATGATAGAATTTGTAACCTCTCGTTATCTTAGGATAAACAATAAATAGACACTTATCAGACTTAGCCTCCAACTTGTATGATCTTGTCCTCTTCACATAAGCAGGATAACCTCATATCTTCAAGTAAGATATATGAGGTTTTCTTACTATTCCATACCTCATATGGAGTAGTAGAGATAACCTTAGTTGGGACTCTGTTTAGCAAGTAAACAATGATCTCGAGTGTGTAAGCCTAAAAGATTTTTGTAGACTTACACGAAGCATCATCGACCTAAGCATGTCCAACAAGGTTTTGTTTCGCCTTTTAGCTACACCATTATGATGTGGTGTATAAGGAGGAATTCTTTGGGACAATATGTCATTATCCCTTAGATAATTCTAAAACTCTTAGCTTAAGTATTCTCCACCTCGATCAGATCAAAGTACTTTGATACTTATCCCATGTTGTATCTATACTTCATATCTAAATTCTTTGAACTTTTCAAAAGCCTCAAACTTGTATCTCAATAGATACACATACCCAAATCATGAACAAACATCGATGAAGGTAATAAAGTAGTTATAACCTCTTAGTGCTTGAGTTAAGATCAAAATGTACAAGGCCCGAAACATCAGGCTCTACTTCACCTTTTTCCTTTAAAAGGTAATTTTACCATCTTTCCTTTTAGATATGAATCACATACGTCATATGAATCCAATTCAAAAGACCCCATAATGCCAAGCTTGTGCAATTTGGTCATGCGATCCTTACTAATATGACCAAGATGACAATACCATAGGAGGTTAATTGATTATCTATTTTAGCACATTTTCTACTTAATTCGATATTGAATACTTTGTTGGATATATCTAACATGTAGATTCCATTGTTTAATATTCCTGTTCCATAAAGAACACCATTCAATATTATATAACAACAATCGTTACTAAAAGTTAAATAGAAACCATTTCTAATTAAACATTAAATGGAAACTATGTTCTTTATTAACTAAGGGACATAAAACAAACATCCATCTCTAAAACTAGTCCATTAGGATGATGCAACGAATAAGTCCCTATGGCTATAACACAACCTTTACTCCATTGCTAACCCTTAAATTTGCTTCTTTCTTAACTAATCATCTACTATTTTTCATCCCATGTATGTCACTACATATGTGGGATACACACCTGGTATTCAATACCCAAGTGTTAGAAGAAACAATATAACATTCAAAACCAAAAATATCTAGAGTAGATTGGGCATCAAATGTCTTTTCCTTCTTCAGGGACTCTAGATTACGCTTACAGTTTCCTTTCCTATGTCCTAATTTTAGTGCATGTTGTACTACAGATGAACCATCCTACATTTTTGAGGGAAAGAGGATATTCATGATCTCGAACCTTTCAGATCTCGCTTGCTCGTCAAACATCTAACAAAGATAACAGACAATGGTATAAGCATCCATATGCTTATGTTGCTTTTGCTGCACAACAAACATCGATGCCAACATGATGCATCATGGTAGCTCCCAATCAACAATATGTTTCTAATAGACCAACATTTGCTTACCAGAAGCATTGTTAATGGGTTGTTTGGGAAGTCCCTCTTCAAGGACATAGGCTATCTTTTAACCTTGAGAACAATTCTCAGGTTTCGAAGTCAATCTAAGAAATTCAACCCAGTCAATTTGTTTGTGTTCAAAATCGAACACAAATTAATGATGGTCATCATGCCATTCTACCTTAATTACCTAGACATACAATTAGACTGTATAAGAGAGATGAATTTCTAATGTAAACAATTTACATTAATTAGAACTCCCACTATTTTTGTCAAATTCAAGAGCCCTCATTTTGAATTCTAGAGATGGTAGGTTATCTTTTAGTGGGTTGATATCCACTATGGCTAAGAACAACCTTGGAGGGAGTCTAACAAGTCATTCTTAGTCATAATGTTAGGTATCAACAATACCCATTATATATCAAATATATAACTATCACTTTATGCTATCAACTAATTGAATGTTCACATATACATTAAGTTGTTAACTCATTAACATATATGCATCCTATGCATAACGCCAAATTGCACCTTTGTCCACATTGACCTTGGAGGGAGTCCTACAAATCGATGTTTTTTGTTAGGGTCGACTCATTATTCGTGAGATCGAATTTAAATGATCAATCACATCCAATTTTCAGAAAGGATTGGAGGGAGTCCACAACCCAAACTTGAAACTTGAACTCTGGTCCTTACCATCTAAAGTGAATATCGAATCCCAAATGAATTGAACACGGTCAATGTCATGCCAGGCTTGGAGGGAGTCTAACAACCCGAACATGAAAAAGAACTCTGGTTCAAGTATAATAATGGAAGGTCATTGTTATACTAGGTCTCATAAATTCTAAATTACAAGGTAAGCCTATGTGTTTTGTAAACCATTTTACAAGACTAGCCTATATATAATCATATTAAATATAAGACAAGAATGCTTTGTATTGTAAACCATTTACATCCTAGCTATGGTTGTCTTAATTCTTTTGAAAAATACAAAACTGATTAAACCACCCAAGGTCGCATTAGGAAATAATTTTCGACTGCGTACATGGGCTAAGCATTGGTCGCACTTCCCACCATTCATAATTTGCCACGCATAATGTGCAGCCTATTCCAACTCATGGATTGCCTATGCTCCGACCTCACGCCATGCAACCACAACTTCGGTGCTACTAGGAGCTTCCTCAGATAGGTACAATCAAACATATACAATATCAAACATATTATACTTGCATAGTAAACTCTAAATCTATATAACCTATGCTAAATTGTAAGGTGGCTAATGTGTGCAAATCATATAGGTTTTTAGGAGTAATTTTAGCACACATCTCATTGCATTTCATACTTATTTCATGTATATTTCCCTTTTTTAAGCTTATTTTTCTATTTTCTAGTTCGAAGATCTACTTTTGCTATTTTTATGTGCAGAGCCACATTTTAGAGGCGAAAATGACACCAAAATGGAGGTCAAGGAAGACCAGCATGCTCTGTCTATGTCCCAAATGAAGGGAGAATCTTCACTTCCCGCTTCAACTTGGTCACTTGTGGATGGTGATCCTATCTACATCCCCGAATTAAAAAAAATTAATCCTTGATGAAGATGTATTACCTAAGCAACTGATCCATCATCGTGTTATTCGATTAGAGTGGTCACTTGAACAAACTTGTTGTTCAAGCAACCTCACTCTTTTCCTCGATTAGCCGCGGAATAGATGATGTATGAATCGCTAGTTTTTGTATTTATCTTCGGGGTCCAAGTAAATTAACCACATACAATTACTTACAAATTGCATAGAACAAGAAAGAAACATAAATAAGAATCGTAGCTCTTGTTTACCTCTTGATCTTCTATCGTATGACCTATCCTCTTCTTGGACGTCGTGTGGGCGATGATCTACCAAGAAACAAAGCCTCCTAGATCACATTTTTCCCTTCCTTGCTCGCTCCGAACAAATGGAAGAATACTTCTCCCTTCTTCTCCTTACTTGTGCCAACCACCAAATGCCAAACCCTCGGTGTCCGTCGGCCCTAAACAGAGGGAGAAGAAGAACCGGCCAAGGCAATGGAATAAAGGACCCTCTCCTCCTTGCTTTGTCACCGACCCTTGAAGATGAAGAAGAAAGGGGTGCCGGTCTTGGTGATGAAGAAGAGGAGGGGCACCGACTATACCTTAGGAAGTGAGGAAAACAAAACCTTAGCCCTTCCACTTGTTGCCGCCCAACCCTTCTCCAAACCCTAGCACAGCTCCAATATTTACTTGCCGCCCAATCCTTGGACTCAAAACCCTAGAATCCAATTCTATCTCTACCGCCCAAGCCTTGGGGCTTATTTATAGATTTTGCCCAAGCCTCCTTTTAATCGTGTTCGTTGGATCTAGGCTTCATGAGGGTTTTAATAGGCTACGATAAGGACCATGAGTAGGAGTTAGATCATGGCCACCTAATGGATCTGGCCCACATAAAATCTGATCCATTAATGATAATCCATTCCACTAGAGGATTATCGTTGATCTACCTCACCAACCCCCATAAATAAATATGGGCTCCACATATTAAATTTATAAATATCTCCATGTGTTTAAGATATCGAATGTCCATTAATTAGTTAATTTACTAACAATTAATTAATTAACATCTAACTCCATGAGTAGTAACACTCACCCTTATCATCATGCAGGACCAAGTCTACCTGCACGATTTACATGATGATCCTTATGAGCTCTTCAAGGGGGCATCATCATCCTAATATATAGGACTCGGTTTCCTCCTATAATCAACGGTGCTCCATGTAAATAATGTTGGATCGAAAGTGTCGCTAGAGGGGGGGTGAATAGTGATACGGTGTCGTTAAAAACTTTTGCAATAAGTAAAAAGCAAGTAGAGAATGCACAGCGGAAATATAAAGTAGACAAGATATTTTTACGTGGTTCACAATCTTTCGATTGCTAATCCACGGCCCTAGTGATCCTTGATCACGTACGGAGGGCAATTCACTAAAACCACTCCTCTTCGTTGGAAGTAGGAGCAACGATTACAAAAAGAAATCAAGGCAAAGGGACACTCCCCCTTTCCTTGTTACGATTAAAGCACAAAGACAATTTAAAGAAGTAGAACTTAAATAAATATACCGACAACTCTTATAAGTAGAAGATGTAGCTTTCGTTGTCGGCGGCACTTCGTCGTAGCAAATGTGAGTAGTAGTAGCGGCGTTACGACGGCGTGTTGAGAGCTCTTTAATTCTTGTATTGCTTGGCTTGAACATGTCTATTTATGGATATTGATCTATGAATTTAGACATAGGTAGTGTCCAAGGTGAGGTTCTTATCCCCAAGACTTGTTCATCCACATCCTTTCCAACTCAAGGATGAGGTGTTTCATCCAACCACCTTGTGCCACCTCCAACCTCCTTGTGCCAACTCAAGGATGAGGTGTTTCATCCAACCACCTTGTGCCACCTCCAACCTCCTTGGGCGCCAACTTGAGGATGAGGTGTTTCATCCAACCACCTTGTGCCACCTCCAACCTCCTTGGGCGCCAACTTGTTGGAGCCATTCAACTTGTGCCACATCATGGGAGCCAACCATCTTGTGCCAACTCACCTTATTTTGGGCGTCCACCACAAGGAAGCTTGGTGATGGTTTGGATGTCCACCTTGATGCCACATCACCCTTTGTACCAAAACACGAGTCAAGTCCAAATTCACCCTTGAAATTCGAGCTCTTCTCGAAGTGGAACTTGACTAGCAGTTGATCGTAGTCAAAGGGTTTTGAATGCGATACAAGTTAGCTTAAAATATAAAGCACGATGGTTCTAACCATCGATCTCGACCTAGACCTTCCATTGGAGGTATTGGGTGGATCTACGCTTAACGACCTTGCCGGCTTTCACACGAGCTTACCTTGTAGCCTCGCTTCCGGTCTTCACCCGAGTACCTCGGCTTCCTCCGAAGTCCCTCTGGCGTTGCCCGACCACCTCGGTTCCCACCGGGTGTCGCAGACCTTCCGCTCAACTTTAGCATTTCTGCACACTTAATTGAGCTCGTAAGATAACAAATATACCCTTAACTATTGAGCCTTTTGCCATAATCAAAATACCGGTTCGACTTTGGTGCCCACTGCACCAACAATCTCCCCCTTTTTGATTCATGGCAAACCGACACAAAAGTTAAGGAAAAATTACATAATAAGAAGCTAGCATAATGATTAAGCATGAATGAGCTAGCATAAAGATTAAATATGAATGAGCGAGCATAATGATTAAGCATGAATGAGCTAGCATAAAGATTAAATATGAATGAGCTAGCATAAAGATTAAATATGAATGAGCTAGCATAATGATTAAATATGAATGAGCTAGCATAATGATTAAGCATGAATGAGCTAGCATAAAGATTAAATATGAATGAGCTAGCATAAAGATTAAGCATGAGTGAGAAATATTATTGTTTCAAGTTCTCCCTTTGAGGTAACCTCCCTTGACCGAAGGTGAGTTCTTGAAAAATAATTTTTACTCCCCTTAATAGTTGCTTAAGTAAGCGGAATTACTTAATATAAAAGGTAATAATTTTGTTTACTTTCTTCCTTACTTTTGTGACTTTCTCCCTTTTGCCTTAACTCAAAAAGTTTGTAAATATATTTTAGGGTTTGTAAGTCCAAGCAAGTTCCCAATATAAATATATATATATATATTTTTTTTAAATAATAATAAGCTTGAAAATATGTTCATCTAAAATGTACAACTCGGGTTGGACTTGATTGATATAGAATGATCAATAAGTCTTGATGGAGTTGATTAATTTTAAATAATTATACTCCATGGTTCATGTCGATGCTGAATCTACATCCGGAACCAGAGTAAGGTCCTAACATCTCACATCTCGTGGCTAAGTACACAAACACATTAGTCCTATGTGTTGTGAGATGTGTTAGCTCCTTAAATCTATAGGTATATGATTTCTAAGGTAAGACTTAGGCTAATTTCATAAAAAGAAGCAAAAGTAGAGTACATATATAGAAAAATTTAAATCCTACTCTATTACGCACATACCTAACTTTCGTCTTAATAAACTAAATTCGGCTTCGGGTAGTGGTTTGGTGAAGATGTCCGCTAGGTTTGATTTGGACTCAACATACTCTAGTTGTATAGTTCCATTAGTTACATGTTCCCTAATGAAGTGGTGTTTAACTTCTATATGTTTTGTCCTAGAATGACATATTGGATTTTTAGTTAAGTTAATTGAACTAATGTTATCTATGTAGGTTTTAATGTTGTTAAAGATTAAGCTAAAGTCTTGGAGAGTGTGCTTCATCCACAGAGCCGAGAGACACACTCACCCATCGCAACGTATTCGGCCGGTGGTAGATAAGGCAACGCAATCTTTGCTTCCTCGCGCACTAACTTACTAGACTCGAGCCGAGGATTTGACAACAACCACTCGTGCTCTTTCTATCGAGTTTACTACGGCATAGTCGGTCGAGTAGCCGATTAGATTAAACTCGGTAGATCTAGGGTACCAAATACCTCGTTTAGCGTGCCCTTTAGATATCTAAGGATACGCTTGACTAGGGTTAGGTGAGACTCCTTGGCACAGGTTTGTAACCTTGCGCACATACTTACATGAATAAAATGTCGGGTCGGCGCGGTTAAGTATAGGAGACTTCCTATTGCGCTCCTATAGTATTTTAGGTCAACGGGTTTTCCTTCTACATCTTCGTTTATATTAACATTAGTTGCCATAGGTGTATTGATTATTTTAGCATCTTGCATTCCAAATCGATTTATTAAGTCCTTAGTATATTTTTGTTGATGTAAATATATTCCATCTTTAGTTTGTTTAATTTGTAAACCTAAGAAAAACTTAACTCTCCCACTAAATTCATTTCAAATTCACTTTCCATAAGTGAGATGAATTCGCTTTAAGGTGATCGAGTTGGTAGTTCCAAAAATTATATCATCTACATAGATTTGGGCTATAAAGATTTCTTTTCCTATGGTTTTAACGAATAAGGTTGGGTCGACTAAACCTTGGTTGAATCCTTTGGACTTAAGATAGATCGAAAAGCCTTCGTACAAGCTCTTGGGGCTTGTTTGAGTCCATATAGGGCTTTCTTAAGTCTAAGGACATGGTCAGTTTATCTAGATTTTGAATCTGGGAGGTTGGTAGCGTAAACTTCTTCCTTAATGTATCCATTCAAAAATGCTGACTTGACATCCATTTGAAACAATTTAAAACCTCGATGTGCGGCATATGCTAACAACATTCGGATGGACTCTAGTCCGCTACGGGCGTGGGTCTCATCGTAATCTAAACCTTCGACTTGACTAAACCCTTTTGCGACTAACCTAGCTTTATTTCTAACTACTTCACCTTTATCATCAAGTTTATTTCGAAATACCCACCTTGTTCCAATAATTGATTTTTCTTTAGGTGGTGGTACTAATTTCCAGACTTCATTTCTAGTGAATTGAGCTAGCTCTTCTTGCATAGCAATAATCCAGTCGGGATCAAGAAGTGCTTGTTCAATAGTTTTGGGTTCGATTTTGGAAATTAACGAGATTTGACTAAGGTTTCGATATGAAGCTCTAGTTCGAACCCCTAAATTTGGATCACCTATAACTTGATTGATAGGATGATTTGTTTGAGTCTTAGTGTGACTCGGGTTAGGGTCATCTATCACTTGGTCGATAGGATGACTTGGGTGAGTTCTAGTTTGACTTGGGTTAGAGTCATCTATCACTTGGTCGATAGGATGACTTGGGTTAGGACGAGATTCAAGTTCAAGATCAGAGTCGGGTTCGCTATACGTTGATTTGCTAGTTGGTTTTGTTAAGGATTGAACGGGTTCGTGTCCTTCGTCGAAAACTATATTAATGGTTTCTTCGACTCTAAGAGTGTCGTGATTGTATACCCTATAAGCTCTCTTGGTGGTTGAGTATCCTAGAAAGGTTCGTGAGAGGTTTTGGATTTGAATTTCCCTAGGTAATCCTTAGTGTTTAAGATATGTACCTTGCATCCAAATACCCTAAAGTACTTGATGTTCGGTATTTTATCGTGATAAATCTCGTACGAGGTCTTTTGGTGCCTCTTTACCATAAGAATCCTACACATAAGGTAGTTGGATCGGATATTGGAATTACTAAAGGGTTGTTTGTAAGTTTTTAAACCTAAATCATCTCACCAATATCTACATGATCAAAACATGTTATTCCTATGTGTTATTGTGAGATGACTTTCAATTTTACTTGATTAATTTTAATGAATTTAAATTAACCAACATTAGGTTAGATTCGGATTTAGTCTAAGCTCATCAAGTAATCTTTTCAAGAGATTAGCTTCCAGGTCGTGGCGAGGCACAGAGGCCTTCTTTGATCGGAACAACGACCACTTCCTTAGACAAAGCTAATTTCAAGAAATTGATAACTCGACTTACTTGAGACTACGTCTTGGTCTAACTAGTTATTTTTGAAAAGAGGCTCCCCGAGGTTCAATCTTTTCGTGAGGATTTTAGTTGGTTTATTTTTGAAAAGAGGCTCCCGAGGCTCAATCTTTCGCAGGATTTTAGTTGGTTATGAGTCCTATCTAACCATTCTAAAAATAAAGGAAAAACTAAGCATGCAATTTCTAAGACTTAACAAAAATACATTTTGTATTGGCTCCCTGGACCATTGAATCGAGTGGGTCTATTCACATAGTGAATTTGGTCCTTGGGAACCCAATACATGTTAGATCCTAAAGTTGAAATCAAAGTGGTCTTAGGGACCCATGCTTGGACATTTTTCTTATGTTGGTTTACTATAGACATATATGACTTATTGGTTGTATTTGAGTTAAACCCGAGTCCGGCCTTGTTGTACACGGCCCTTTGTGATCCAAGTAAGAGGTCAAGTCCCTTGGATCCCAAAGTGAACCTTTCCAACGTGTTCCTAAGGTCTTCGACTTGTGTTTTCAAAAGCGAGTTCTCAACTTCAAGCTTTTCAACTTGAGTTGAGTCCTCCTCTTGAATAGTAGTCGAAGAGGTTAGGGAGACCTCATGTTTGAGAAGGTTAACCTCCTCAATTAGGGTCTCGACCTTGGACTCGGACTTAGCTAGTTTCTTATTTAAAAATTTAATTGCACCATACAAAGTATTAAGTAACGACCGACTTACCCTTAATGATTCTTTTGAACCGGATACGGATCCGTGGCTTGTCTTGAATGGAAGCTCATCATCGGATTCGGACTCGGACTCTTCTTCGGTTTCGGAGTCGTGCTCGGTCGGCTTGGCCATTAGAGCTTGGATATCGTCTTCTTCCTCCGACAACTCCTCCCAAGTAGCGTTTAGCGCTTTCTTGGTCTTTGATGCGTTATTCTTTAGCTTTGGGCACTCGGACTTGATGTGACCGAACCTGTTGCACTCATAGCATCTAAAATTAGAAGTATTTGAATTAGGTTTAGGCTTACCTTGAGTTGTTGGTCGTTTTGCGTCTCTTGATCATCTTCAACTAGATTGACTAGTTCGGATTCTATTTCGAGTCTACTTCCGATTCGGACTCGCCTTCTTCCTTCGGGGTGGCTTGCTTGCGGGCTTCTTCTTCTTGGAACTCAGCAACTAACGCAATACTCTTCTCGGCCCGACCACGTTAGTTTGCTCATGTAATTCAAGTTCAAAACAATTCGGCTAACCTAATTTTAGAAAGGTCCTTGGAGACCTTGTAGGCATCGACCATGGATGCCCACAAGGTGGTCCTAGGAAACGAGTTAAGAGAATACCTGATAAGGTCGCGATTCTCGACCTTTTGTCCGATGGCATGGAGTTGGTTGACGATGTCTTGGATACGAGCATGTAGTTGAGTTGCGGTCTCGTTTTCCTGCATTTTCAAGTTATACAATTTATTTAAAAGTAAATCTCTTTTACATACCTTCGTGTCGGTGCCTTCGTGTAGTTCCACTAGCTTGGTCCATAAGTCCTTTGCACTAATGAAGGGGCCGACGCGGCGGTTGAGCTCTTCCTTGGACAACCCACATTGCAAGATTTGAGTTGCCTTGGCATCGGCTTCTACTTGTTTTTCATGGAATTTGACCATTGATCGTAACCCAAAGATTCACCATCTTCATTAATAGGAAGTGTGAAACCGGTTTGATTACGATCCACATCTCGATTTGGGTTTTAAGAAAGCATTCCATCCGACCCTTCCAATAACGAAAGTCATTACCGTTGTAAAACGGGGTGGGCGGTGCTAAACCCTTCGAGATGGGCCATTTAAAAACAAGAAGAAGAACGAAAAAGAATCTTGCAAAACACACACGGAAAGAATATTCCAAGACTTTCGTTGGATTAGTAGAAGGGAAGTAAAAAGATATATAAAATGTAACTTGCAAAAAGAAATAAACAATCAAATGCGAATGTCGTTGAAGTTCGGAGGACAACCTTACTCGGGATCTAACCCAAGGACAACCTTATCCGGATCCTAAAGCCTCTAATGCAATTCTATATGTAGGAGAAGATAAGCAAGTGAAATAATTATACGAAAATAGAAATAAATAAATAAAAAATCTGTAAAAAAAGAAAAACAAAGCTAGATTGGTGGTTTCACCGAATCTTAGCGCCCCCGGCTCTGATACCAATTGTTGGATCGAAAGTGTCGCTAGAGGGGGGGGGTGAATAGCGATACGGTGTCGTTAAAAACTTTTGCAATAAGTAAAAAGCAAGTAGAGAATGCACAGCGGAAATATAAAGTAGACAAGATATTTTTACGTGGTTCACAATCTTTCGATTGCTAATCCACGGCCCTAGTGATCCTTGATCACGTACGGAGGGCAATTCACTAAAACCACTCCTCTTCGTTGGAAGTAGGAGCAACGATTACAAAAAGAAATCAAGGCAAAGGGACACTCCCCCTTTCCTTGTTACGATTAAAGCACAAAGACAATTTAAAGAAGTAGAACTTAAATAAATATACCGACAACTCTTATAAGTAGAAGATGTAGCTTTCGTTGTCGGCGGCACTTCGTCGTAGCAAATGTGAGTAGTAGTAGCGGCGTTACGACGGCGTGTTGAGAGCTCTTTAATTCTTGTATTGCTTGGCTTGAACATGTCTATTTATGGATATTGATCTATGAATTTAGACATAGGTAGTGTCCAAGGTGAGGTTCTTATCCCCCAAGACTTGTTCATCCATATCCTTTGCGCCAACTCAAGGATGAGGTGTTTCATCCAACCACCTTGTGCCACCTCCAACCTCCTTGTGCGCCAACTCAAGGATGAGGTGTTTCATCCAACCACCTTGTGCCACCTCCAACCTCCTTGGGCGCCAACTTGAGGATGAGGTGTTTCATCCAACCACCTTGTGCCACCTCCAACCTCCTTGGGCGCCAACTTGTTGGAGCCATTCAACTTGTGCCACATCATGGGAGCCAACCATCTTGTGCCAACTCACCTTATTTTGGGCGTCCACCACAAGGAAGCTTGGTGATGGTTTGGATGTCCACCTTGATGCCACATCACCCTTTGTACCAAAACACGAGTCAAGTCCAAATTCACCCCATTGAAATTGAGCTCTTCTCGAGGTGGAACTTGACTAGCAGATTTGTAGTCAAAGGGTTTTGGACTGCAGTACAAGTTAGCTTAAAATATAAAGTACGATGGTTCTAACCATCTGATCTCGACCTAGACCTTCCATTGGAGGTATTGGGTCGGATCTACGCTTAACGACCTTGCTTCGCTTTCACACGAGCTTACCTTGTAGCCTCGCTTCCGGTCTTCACCCGAGTACCTCGGCTTCCTCCGAAGTCCCTCTGGCGTTGCCCGACCACCTCGGTTCCCACCGGGTGTCGCAGACCTTCCGCTCAACTTTAGCATTTCTGCACACTTAATTGAGCTCGTAAGATAACAAATATACCCTTAACTATTGAGCCTTTTGCCATAATCAAAATACCGGTTCGACTTTGGTGCCCACTGCACCAACAAATAATATTATTTCTCAACTTATCAAGCCTATCGATTTAATCCATAGATCTCGCCCATTGGTAAATAAAAGAAATAAATATTAAGTACATACGCCCATTATTATATCGGGATTAAGAGCATGTACACCATAATATTCGAGGCCTGATTCAATCATGTAGTTAGCAATAAATTGAATCACCTCTAAGTCGGTCCTGCTCAATACACAGAAAGTGTTTTAGAGCAATCAAACCATGTGATGTGGTTTTGATGTATGTGTCAAAGGGTTTAAGTTAGGATTGTTATGGATTTGATATGTGCATTGAAGTGATGCAGGACTTAGTAATTTGCACATGGATGACGTATGCATTGGCAAGATTCAACTCTCATGACTCGGTCCTTGTGTCGGTGAAAGATGCATTGCGAAAGTCGTGCGCTTGGTGCATCCGAGGGACTGCCGAACGAGGAGTATTGGAGTGAAGCCGAAGGAAGTAGACTTCTGGACGAGACGCGAAGGATGACACTACGAAGCCGTGCGCTTGGAGCATCCGAGGGACGTGGCTGGACAAAGAGAACTTCAAAGGCGAGGGACTCCAAGGGAATGAGAGTGAGTGAATGTAACCCAGGATGGGGTAGCTCGTTAGGTGAACTTGGCCAATTGGCTAAGTGTCGAATGGGTTTTCCCAACACCAGTCGATTGCTATAGGTAGTAGTCGACTGATCCAAGTCGACTTGAGACTCAACTGGTGTTCAAGTCCAAGTTTTGAGCAATTAGTTGACTGCAAGCTTGTGGCAGTCGACTGCTAGCTCCATCAGTCGACTGCCAAGGGGAGCAGTCGACTGATGTCGAGGGTTTCGGGCACAGAATGTTAGAGAGTCGACTACTCGATTCGAGCACTCGACTGTTGGCTCCATCAGTCGACTGATGGGATGATCAGTCGACTGATGTGGGAGCCATTGATTAAAATCCAACGTGGATGAAGCCGTTAGAGGGCAATGACTATAGTAGTAGTCGACTGATCGGGTCATCTTGGGAGGCTAATGGTTCATTGCAAAACATCTCCTAAGTGCCCAAAATCATTTTCCTCCTCATACTAGCTTTTAATTTCATCTTATTGTAAGAGGACAGATTCTTGTAAGAAAGGTTACCTCCACCCAGCTTTGTGCAAAGGAGAGATTAGTGGAAAGCTTAAGCCGTGATTCACCTTGGAACGAATCGGGTCATGGACTAGCGGCAAGGGTCGTGAACCACGTTATATCGGTTTGTTAGTGCTTGCTCTTAATTGTCTTTATTGTTTATATTTCTGTTGCTCTAATCTTAAGTGTAGACGATCAAGAACGAGCGAATTGCACTGTACACGAAAAAGGGCTATTCACCCTCCTCTAGTCGGCCACCGACGGTCCAACAAGTGGTATCAGAGCCAAGTTGCTTGTCACCGGACTCACCGCCGCAACAAGCATGACAACAAAAATAGTCGGCTCAAACATCCATCTACCAAAGTTCGAGGGAGAATTTGCATGGTGGAAGAAGCGCATGGAGGTATTTTTCGAAATGGATTTTGATATCATGTTAATAATGGAATCCGGTTTCGATATACCTAGGGATGATTAGGGGAAGCCAATAGAAAAATCAAGGTGGACCAAGAAGAAAAGGGAGGAGCACCTTGCAAACTCAAAGGCCAAGCACCACCTTTTCAACGTGCTCCCCCAACAAGAGATAAACCGAATTGGAGAGTATGCAAGCGCCAAAGAAATGTGGAAAAAATTGGTAGAACTTCATGAAGGCACTTCCGAGGCAAAGCTTGCAAGAAGGGACCTTCTCCGCTCCCAACTCAACAACATCAAACTAGAAAAGGGAGAAAGGGTACTTTCTTTACATTCTCATTTCAAGGAAATCATAACCGGTTTATCAAGTGTAGGAGAAAAGCTATCGAACTGGGACTTGATAATGAAAGCCATAGATGTCTTCCCCCGATCCTCAAAATGGAGTTCCATGGTAGATTCATTCTACATCTCCAAGAATCTAGATGTAAGTACTCTAGAAGAATTCTTTTCAACTATGGAACTTCATGAAACAAGGCTTGAAGTAATAATTGAAGAACCAAGCATCAAGCCATCAAGGGGAGTGACACTAGTAAAAAGTAAGGGGAAGAAGAAGAAGGAGACGCCACCTTCATCATGGGATGAAGACTCCTCCTCCTCCATGGATAGCATGGAAGAAGCCTACATGCTAAGGAAGGTAAGATGTGCTTTAAAATGTTTTAAATTTAACAAATCTAATGATAGGAGGAGAAGGCCCGGAAGAAAAATTATTTGCTAAAATTGCCAAGGAGAGAGACATATAAGAGATGATTGTCCCTTCTTGAATAAGAGCAAAGAAGAAAGGAGGAAGAAAGAAGAAAAGAAGAAAGGGAGCAAGAAAAAGGAAGAAGAGAAGAAAGCCAAGGAAAAAGGGAAGGTCAAGGCACACAAGGTAAAATGGGATGATCCATCATCATCATCCGAAGAAGAAGAAGCCTTCACAAACCTTGCTCGAATGGGAATAGATGATTTGGAATCCACCTCCTCCGAGGAAGAAGAAAGAAGCACTAGTGAGGAGGAGAGCTCGAGTGAAGGGGGAGCGTCCTCATCTTCATCTTCATCATCGGAAGAGGATTTGGTAAGTGAGGTAACAAATCTACCTCCCAAGACAATTATGTCCATGATTTCTAGCTTAACTAAGGAATTATTTAGGGCTAAAAATAAAAATAAGAGCATGCTTGATGAAATTAAGGCCCTAGAAGAAAAACTAGCAAATGCATGCTTAAATGTTAATGATTATATTCCTCTAGATGTTAATGATGCATGTATTGAGGAAAATAAGGCTTTAAGAGAAAAGGTAAATCATTTAACCAAGTCCTTAGAAAAATTTATCATTGGCTCCAACACCCTAAATATGATCATTTGGAGCCAAAGGGCTAGTTTTAATAAGAAACGCCTAGGATATAAGGGAAACAAAAATGAGAAGGCCTACCATTCCCTAATTGCTAGGGGTCAAGCTAAGAATAAAATGGTAGCTACAAAATGGATCCCTAAGGAATTTTTAGTGAACCCTATAGGAAAGAATTTGTATTGGGTTCTCAAATCCATCCTTAAGGGTTAGGAAAACCCTAGGTTAGTCAACCATAGTGGACTTTGTTGGGTTTCCGGCACCGCGGCGTGTGTGTGTTCGATCATGTTTCGTAAACATGAACACAGCGGAAGCAATAAAAATAATAAATACTCCTATTTATTACAACACACACAATACACGCATGCATATTACAACAAGTGTAGACATAACCGTAAATTTAAATTTGCAATAAAAGGAAATTTATCTACGTTATACCTTTCGTATGACGTGTAGCGGGAACGACATCAACCGGAACGATCCTCGCTAGAATCGTCTCTATCCGTATCCACGCCGAGTTCCTCGGGATGACTTCGCTAAGCCACGAGCTTCGTCTTCGTACGGGTTACTAGCCTCGTGTTGAAGACGACGTGATCGAGAGATGATCACGATCCGAATCCAAATTCGGATCCTAAGACGAGTCCTCAAAACTCGCTTCTCCGGAGAGGTATTCGTCAACCGATTGACGAATCCTTCGTCCTCCACCTCAGAGGATTACCGGAGATCGAATCCCCGGTAATTTAGCCACTGTCGGAGCTCTAACCGTCGTCCAAACGACGCTCCGACGAGAGGAGAAGAAGCTGTCCAGAAAACTGGACAGCTTGGTGGAGGAGTAGGCGCCGGCCAAAACAAGGAAGCCAAGTGCTCACCTTGATGCCAAACCTAAGGAGGATCGCCGGAACTCTTCCGGCAGCAGCTCGACGCCGGCGAGGAGGAAGGAAGCAGCCTTCTGGACGCCGGTTGGAGGAGCTATGGGCTGGGCGGCAAGAGAAGTTGGCGCCAACTCAAAAGGGGAGATGAGGTGGGCGGCCAAACTAGGGTTGCCTCTTCATTAGTGCTTAACAAACCCTAAAACCCTTTTTTATAGAGAACTAATTCTCTTAATGGTTATTGGATCATAACCATTAGGCCCGTTAACCCGCTCCATTAAGATAAGTTAAAATAAACCAAACCATGATGGTTTATTTTAAGTTAAAACGAACCGAACCAACTTTTGGTTCATTCGTTTAAAATAAACCAAACCCTTTGGTTTATTCTCCTCCATTGGATTAGAACCAAACCATTTTGGTCCATCCATTATGTCTTCATAAGACACGGCTCATCCACGCTTCCATTGCGACTGAAACGATTTCATGCTCGCTTCAAGTTTGGTCCAACCAAACTTAGTTTCTCTCGGTCTGAGAATCCCATTCTCAAGCTCGTTTTAAATCCTTTGGATTACGCTCGTTGTGCGTGTGACCAAATAGGTTCTCGGTTTATGTTGGCCGTCTATAATTAACCATTAATTATAGAACGATCATGAGTGGCACCTAGTAGTACATCATGATCCCCAATTAACCGAAAAGATCAACGGTTGATCGAACTATTTCAAACCCTTGATGAGCTCGAATGATTCGTGCCCCATTCCCTTCACTCATCTTATACCCACTTGGTTCGGACATGGTCTATTGTGTCGTCCCCACTAGTCGACTACGTCACACCTAGCCCAAGTATCATTTCCTCGTCCTCACGGATTCTAGTTACTCCACATGTATCGAAGAGTACCTTACTCTAAACATGTAATGCTTTGGCCAAAGACTTTAGTAACAATCGACGAGAGGCCATGGGTATACATCTCCTCGCAAGGAGTGGTGAATCCTTTATAGGCTATTTAAACACCTTCGATCACTTCGACTTATACCCAATCATCCCGGGTCCACATCTCCTTAGAGATGTTTGCTTAAGATGTCAAAGCATAAGTCTCCATGATCAAGATGACTTGAATACCGCAAGTCAAAGGAACATCGCACTTAAGCCACAGTAAGAACTTCATTGACATATCTATATATGCAGAGAACCATATGAAGTCTTACGGCTGGTCACTCCAATGAACTAGTTACCATAACTAGCATCTACGATTAACTCCGGACATCACTATGTCTCCAGCCAGTGAGAATCAGCTGCTTGGATACACCAAGGAGTATACCTCGTGCTAGTCTCGACAGAATTGATGGTGTCCAAATCCATCAATTCATCGACTAGGGATAATTCCGATATATCACAATTACACATGTAGAGATACTCACTAGTTGTGATCCAATCACAAACTCTCTCATGCTGTGAATCGTATCGTGGACATTCAGTAAATGAGTTTAAAATCCAATCAAATACATAAAACATGTATACTCAAATAGTGAATCTTCATTTATCATATAAATGGTTCATACATAAGGCGATTGCCTTAGGACATCTCTCATATATTACTAACAGACTCCCACTTGGCCTAATGCCAATCGCTACGGTATCCAATACCATAAGCTCGAACATGACCCTCAAACTTATTTTGAGGTAATGCCTTAGTCAAGGGATCCGCTAAGTTCCTTTCAGTGGGAATTTTCTCGATTTGTATTTCGTTCCTACTGATGATCTCTCTGATAAGATGATAGCGGCGAAGCACATGTTTGGATCGTTGATGAGACCTTGGCTCTTTCGCCTGTGCAATTGCTCCATTGTTGTCGCAGTAGACCGGTATTGCTTCAACAATGGCCGGAATCACACCAAGTTCATGAACGAACTTTTTGATCCAAACCGCTTCCTTTGCTGCTTCCGAAGCTGCAATGTATTCTGCCTCAGTGGTAGAATCCGCTACAGTCTCTTGTTTGGAACTTTTCCAACTCACTGCGCCCCCATTCAAGGTGAACACGTATCCAGACTGAGACCTAGAATCATCCTTGTCTGTCTGGAAGCTGGCATCCGTATACCCGCGTATCACCATGTCCCCTTCTCCATATATTAGGAACAAATCCTTAGTTCTTCTCAAGTACTTAAGGATCGTCTTAACAGCCGCCCAATGATCCATTCCTGGATCGGACTAGTATCTGCTCGTGACACTCAGAGCATACGATACATCGGGCCTCGTACATAACATAGCATACATGATAGATCCTATTGCGGATGCATAGGGAATCCTACTCATGCAAATCCTCTCGTCTTCTGTGCGCGGACACATAGACTTCGAAAGGTGTACCCCATGCCTGATGGGTAGGAAACCTTTCTTGGATTCCGACATGCTAAACCTCTTTAGCACTCGGTCTATATATGCAGACTGCGAAAGACCAAGCAACCGTTTCGATCTATCTCTATAGATCTTAATCCCGAGGATGTAGGTTGCTTCTCCCAGGTCTTTCATGGAGAATGTCTTGGATAACCAAACCTTCACTGACTGTAAGATTGAAACATCGTTTCCTATAAGTAGTATGTCATCGACATACAATACTAGGAATACGACTGCACTCCCACTAACCTTCTTGTACACACAAGGTTAAATGGTTCGGATTTTGTGAGAAATCAAACTTTTTGATTGTCTCATCAAAACGGATATTCCAGCTCCTGGATGCTTGCTTCAATCCATAAATGGATCGTCGCAATTTGCATACCTTGGTTTTATCAACCGATGTGAAACCCTTAGGCTGTATCATATACACGTCCTCGAGCAGGTTTCCATTAAGGAAAGCTGTTTTCACATCCATCTGCCATATCTCATAATCATAATGAGCCGCTATGGCCAGGAGCATCCGAATGGATTTAAGCATAGCTACAGGCGAATATGTTTCGTCATAATCAACACCTTGTTTTTGACGATATCCTTTCGCCACTAATCTAGCCTTATAGGTGATCACATTACCATCCATGTCGGTTTTCTTCTTGAAAACCCACCTGCACCCTATAGGCTTTATCCCTTCAGGTGGGTCAACCAAGTTCCAAACTTGGTTTTCATACATGGAATCCATTTCCGACTTCATGGCACCAAGCCACTTATCCCTTTCTGAACTTGTCAGCACTTCTTAATAACTGGTAGGCTCCTCATCATCAATGAGTAACACGTCGTTCGATTCACTTACGAGAAATCCATATCTCTCAGGAATATTGCGTGTTCTATCAGATCTACGAAGATGTGGTGTTACAATAGGTCCAGCCGATTGCTCATCACTATGAGTTGTCGGCTGTTGTGCTTCACCAGGTATCTCATCAATGTCTATTTGAGTCTCTCGAGCCTCCTCAAGCTCGACGACACTCCCACTATTTTCTTGCAAGAGAAACTCTTTCTCTAGAAACACAGCATGCCTTAAAACAAACACCTTTTGTTCCACAGGATGATAGAATTGGTAACCCCTTGTTTCCTTAGGGTATCCAATAAATAGACATTTATCAGACTTAGCATCCAATTTGTCTGATACAGTCCGCTTCACATAAGCAGGACAACCCCATATCTTCAAGTAAGATACATGAGGTTTCTTACTATTCCATATCTTAAATGGAGTAGTTGAGACTACCTTGGTAGGCATTCTGTTTAACAAGTAAACAGCTGTCTGAAGTGCATAGCCCCAAAAGGACTTGGGAAGAGTTGCATGATTCATCATTGACCTGACCATGTCCAACAAGGTCCGGTTACGCCTCTCAGATACACCATTATGCTGTGGTGTATAGGGCGGAGTCCATTGAGACAATATGCCATTGTCTCTTAGATAATCAAGAAACTTGACTTAAGTATTCACCACCTCGATCCGATCGAAGTATTTTAATACTCTTGTCATGTTGTTTCTCTACTTCATTTCTGAATTCTTTGAACCTTTCAAAGGCTTCAGACTTGTGTTTCATCAAGAACACATACCCAAACCGTGAGTGATCATCCGTGAAGGTAATGAAGTAGCTATAGCCTCCTAATGCTTGAGTTGACATAGGTCCACATACATCAGTATGTATTAGACCTAGTAACTCTCCCACTCGTTCACCTTTTCCAGTAAAAGGTAACTTAGTCATCTTGCCTTTTAAGCATGATTCGCATGTATCGTATGAATCTAATTCAAACGATTCCAGAATTCCACATCGGTGTAATTCGGACATGCATTTCTTGCTTATATGGCCAAGACGACAATGTCACATATAGGAGTCTATTTGATTATCCTTTCGAGCACGCGTGTTGCTCGCTTCGATATTGAAATCATCATTGGATACGTCCAACGTATAAACACCATTGCTTAAAGTTCCAATCCCATAAAGAACTCCATTCAAAGTTATGTAACAACAATTGTTACTAAAAGTCAAATGGAACCCATTTCTATTTAGACAAGAAATAGAAATGATGTTCTTTATCAACGAAGGAACATAAAAGCAATTGTCCAGTTCTAAGACAAGTCCTGTAGGGAGTCTCAACAAATACGTTCTGATGGCAAGTGCAGCAACCTTTGCTCCATTCCCATCACGTAAATTTGACTCTCCCTTGACGAGTCTTCTTCTATTCCTTAGCCCATGTATGTCATTACATATATGTGAGCCACACCCAGTATCCAATACCCAAGTGTTTGAGGAAATAGAATGACAATCAATAACGAAGATATCTGAAGAAGATGGGGTATCCGATGCCTTATTCTTCTTCACAGACTCAAGATAAATCTTGCACTTTCTTCGCAAATGGCTCTCCTTGCCATAATGATGGCAAGTTTCCTTTTGTGCTAGTTCTACCTTCTTAGCCCTTCTCTTCTTTCCCTTCTGCTGTTCCTTTGACTTCCTCTTAGAACCTTTCTTCGAGGAATCAACTAACAGCACCGTCCCCTGCTCATGCTTCTCAGAAGACTCCACAGTCTTCAGCATATTGAGCAGTACCACAGATGAACCTCCTAGCATCTCAAAGGTGAAGAGGAGCTTTGAGACTTCGAACCTTTCGAATCTCACTTGCTCATCAACCAACTCACAAAGATGAAGGACTACGATATGAGCATCCATATGCTCATGCTGCTTTCATAGCTTGGGTTCCATCGTGGCTAGCATGATGCAACTCATTTGTTCAGAATCACTCACATGTTTCTGATAGGCCAACAATTGGTCCAGAGTTGCATCGTCACTAGGACGGGCAGGAAGAGGCGCTTCGAGGACATTTGCAAGCTTTTCAACCTTGAGAACAATTCTCAGGTTTCTAAGCCACCCATGAAGCTCGCCTACCAATTTATTCGAATCCAAAATAGAACGCAATTCAAAGACATCATGATCAATCTTAGAAATACAAAACGAGCATATATGAGAAAGATGATTTTAAAATGCATCAATATACATTTATAAATTCCATTCATTTTTCGAATTTCAAAAACCCCAAAATCACTTCGGGAGATCGTAGGTCCATCTCCGAATGGGCTGATATCCATCATAGTTATGAACAACCTTGGAGAGAGTCCAACAAGCCATTCATAACTACGACGGTAGGTATCTTCTATACCGATTGCATATCACGTATATGCAACTATCACAATGTGTTATCAACTAATTGAATGTTCACACATACATCGGGTTGTTAACACATTAACAAGTATGCATCATATGCATAGCACCCAACTTCACCTCCCTTTACATCGACCTTGGAGAGAGTCCAACAAGCCGATGCTCTAGGTTAAAGCCAACCCATTAATCAGGACATAGTTTTAATATGGTTAGAGCGCATTCAACCAATTAGCCCAGCTTGGAGAGAGTCCAACAACCAAAGCTAACGATTGACCTCTGACTCTTACCATATTAGTATTAAACTATTCCATGGTTTGAACATATTCAGGTTCTAGCCGGGCTTGGAGAGAGTCCAACAACCCAAACAAGAAACGGAACTCTGGTTCTAACCATATTAATGGAAGGTGTAGGCCTTAATATTGTTTAAGGGTTTTTATGTCTCATCCTCTTTGCATGCAAATAACTATTATCTACATGACATGACATACATGACATACATCTACATGTCACGACACGCATGGCATAATGTTATGCATCTAATGCAATTACATGGCATACAATTATGTCATGTATATATTTCCTTATATGTCATAACTATTTATGGAAATAAAATATGTTTAAGATTTGATTCTCCAAATCAAATCATAATTAAATTAGGAAACAAATTTCCAAATCTAATCACATATTTTATTCATGGAATTATTTGATTAAGGAAAATCTATTTAGGAAACCAATTTCCTAAATCATTAAAACTACTTATGGAAATAAAATATTTTAAGATTTGATTTCCCAAATCAAATCATGATTAAATTAGGAAACAAATTTCTAGAATCTAATCAAATATTTTATTTATGGAAAATATCAATTTCCATAAATACTTCCAACTTTCCAAAAGTGGAAGATTTCCATAAATACTTCTAGACTTTCCAAAATTGAAAAATTTCCATAAATACTTCTAAATTTCCAAAATTAGAAAATTTCCAGAAATACATTATGACTATCGCAAAACCATTTTACGATTATGTCGAAACACAACCTGGGCTCTGATACCACTGTTGGGTTTCGGGCACCGCGGCGTGTGTGTGTTCGATCATGTTTCGTAAACATGAACA
Organism: Wurfbainia villosa; assembly: GCA_025175895.1. Classification (NCBI taxonomy): domain Eukaryota; kingdom Viridiplantae; phylum Streptophyta; class Magnoliopsida; order Zingiberales; family Zingiberaceae; genus Wurfbainia; species Wurfbainia villosa. The sequence continues at coordinate 49,572,016 of CM045999.1, read as the reverse complement.
CAGCGGAAGCAATAAAATAATAAATACTCCTATTTATTACAACACACGCATGCATATTACAACAAGTGTAGACATAACCGTAAATTTAAATTTGCAATAAAAGGAAATTTATCTACGTTATACCTTTCGTATGACGTGTAGCGGGAACGACATCAACCGGAACGATCCTCGCTAGAATCGTCTCTATCCGTATCCACGCCGAGTTCCTCGGGATGACTTCGCTAAGCCACGAGCTTCGTCTTCGTACGGGTTACTAGCCTCATGTTGAAGACGACGTGATCGAGAGATGATCACGATCCGAATCCAAATTCGGATCCTAAGACGAGTCCTCAAAACTCGCTTCTCCGGAGAGGTATTCGTCAACCGATTGACGAATCCTTCGTCCTCCACCTCAGAGGATTACCGAGATCAAATCGTAATTAGCCGCTGTCGGAGCTCAACCGCCGCCCAAACGACGCCCGACTAGAGAAGAAGCTGTCCAGAAAACTGGACAGCTTGGTGGAGGAGTAGGCGCCGGCCAAAACAAGGAAGCCAAGTGCTCACCTTGATGCCAAACCTAAGGAGGATTGCCGGAACTCTTCCGGCAGCAGCTCGACGCCGGCGAGGAGGAAGGAAGCAGCCTTCTGGACGCTGGTTGGAGGAGCTATGGGCTGGGCGGCAAGAGAAGTTGGTGCCAACTCAAAAGGGGAGATGAGGTGGGCGGCCAAACTAGGGTTGCCTCTTCATTAGTGCTTAACAAACCCTAAAACCCTTTTTTTATAGAGAACTAATTCTCTTAATGGTTATTGGATCATAACCATTAGGCCCGTTAACCCGCTCCATTAAGATAAGTTAAAATAAACCAAACCATGATGGTTTATTTTAAGTTAAAACGAACCGAACCAACTTTTGGTTCATTCGTTTAAAATAAACCAAACCCTTTGGTTTATTCTCCTCCATTGGATTAGAACCAAACCATTTTGGTCCATCCATTATGTCTTCATAAGACACGGCTCATCCACGCTTCCATTGCGATCAAACGATTTCATGCTCGCAAGTTTGGTCCAACCAAACTTAGTTTCTCTCGAGAATCCCATTCTCAAGCTCGCTTTAAATCCTTTGGATTACGCGTGTGACCAAATAGGTTCTCGGTTTATGTTGGCCGTCTATAATTAACCATTAATTATAGAACGATCATGAGTGGCACCTAGTAGTGCATCATGATCCCCAATTAACCGAAAAGATCAACGGTTGATCCAGAACTATTTCTGAAACCCTTCAGTAGCTCGAATGATTCGTGCCTCATTCCCTTCACTCATCTTATACCCACTTGGTTCAGGACATGGTCTATTGTGTCAGTCCCCACTAGGCTGACTACGTCACACCTAGCCCAAGTATCATTTCCTCATCCTACGGATTCTAGTTACTCCACATGTATCGAAGAGTACCTTACTCTAAACATGTAATGCTTTGGCCAAAGACTTTAGTAACAATCCGACGAGAGGCCATGGGTATACATCTCCTCGCAAGGAGTGGTGAATCCTTTATAGGCTATTTAAACACCTTCGATCACTTTGACTTATACCCAATCATCCCGGGTCCACATCTCCTTAGAGATGTTTGCTTAAGATGTCAAAGCATAAGTCTCCATGATCAAGATGACTTGAATACCGCAAGTCAAAGGAACATCGCACTTAAGCCACAGTAAGAACTTCATTGACATATCTATATATGCAGAGAACCATATGAAGTCTTATGGCTGGTCACTCCAATGAACTAGTTACCATAACTAGCATCCACGATTAACTCCGGACATCACTATGTCTCCAGCCAGTGAGAATCAACTGCTTGGATACACCAAGGAGTATACCTCGTGCTAGTCTCGACAGAATTGATGGTGTCCAAATCCATCAATTCATCGACTAGGGATAATTCCGATATATCACAATTACACATGTAGAGATACTCACTAGTTGTGATCCAATCACAAACTCTCTCATGCTGTGAATCGTATCGTGCACATTCAGTAAATGAGTTTAAGATCCAATCAAATACATAAAACATGTATACTCAAATAGTGAATCTTCATTTATCATATAAATGGTTCATACATAAGGCGATTGCCTTAGGACATCTCTCATATATTACTAACAGACTTTATTTTATATCATATTATTTGGTTGACTTAGGATGATGAGGGTTATAACTTTTTGAATTAAGTGTTGGGTGATGATAATGTGATCATGATATGGAATTATAATCATATTTGAATTTTGATCATGATATGCAATTATTGATAAAATTTGATCATGATTGATAATACTTGTTTTTTTTTATGATGACATTGCGTGGTTTTAGGATGCATGATACTTAACCATGGGTAGAAATGCATGAAATTTTTTGTTAAGTGGAAATACCTTTAGGTATATCTCACACTCACTATAGGCTAACTTGATTGAGAACATAGCAAAGGGTGAGATGATAGGATGATACAAATGGTCCACTAATGCTTAAGGCATTTAGATGGGTCATTAAGTGTACCAATAGATTAACCATAGACCAACTATGGGGAAAGAAAATGTTTAATCAATGGACATATTGCCCGTAGATCATAGTTGGATATTTTAAATGATTTAAAAGCATTTCATGTTTTATAAACAGTGAGTTCATGTTTTGAAAAGTTTCAACGCAAAACTAGGTTTTAAAGTTGATACAAACTTTAGACATTTTTGCAACTTTTGAGTTTTTGTCAAATTTTTAAAAATAAAATGAATTTTCATGAAAAATCATCTTTCTCTGATAAAGGAACTCACTAGAAATATGTACTTCAAATTTCATGATTTTTCGAATTTTTTATAATTTCTGGTGCATTTATGAAGTTCATTCGAAATATTAGAAAAACCTGAAAATTGAGTGTCAGTCGACTGATTGACTGATTCAGTCGACTGATGTATTGTGCACGAGCACAGTAACCTATTTTATCAGGTTTTGAGTTTGGTTTCAGGTATTTTCTTCCTTAGACTTGATGTCATGCGTGTATAACATTTATATAATGTTTTTGATGGTGTCAAAGGGGGAGAAATGGTGAGTTTAAGTTAATCATTCTAAGGGGAGATTTAGCATGTCTTAAGAGGGAGTTGCATGTTTAAGGGGGAGTTTGATACTCATGTTTACTTACATGCTTTCTTGCCTTATGTTTTATGTTTATGTTTTACCTAACTTAAACAGATTGCCACACATCAAAAAGGGGGAGATTGTTAGAGCAATCAACACATGTGATGTGGTTTCGATGTGTGTGGAAAAAGGTTTAAGTTAGGATTGTTATGGATTTGATATGTGCGTTGAAGTCATGCATGACTTAGTAATTCGCACATGGATGATGATAGCATTGGCAAGATTCACCTCTCATGACTCAGTCCTTGAGTCGGTGAAAGATGCATTGCGGAAGGCGTGCGCTTGGTGGATCCGAGGGACTGCCGGACGAAGAGCATTGGAGTGAAGCCGAAGGAAGTAGACTTCAGGGCGAGATGTGAAGGATGGCACTGCGAAGCCATGCACTTGGCGCATCCGAGGGACATGACCAGATTAAGAGAACTTGAAAGGCGAGGGACCCAAGGGAATGAGAGTGAGCGAATATAACTCAGGTGAACTTGGCCAATTGGCTAAGTGTCAGATGGGTTTTCTCGACACCAATCGACTTTTATAGGTAGCAGTCGACTGATCCAAGTCGACAGGAGACTCAACTGGTGTTCAAGTCCAAGTTCTGGCCGATCAGTCGACTGCCAGCTTGTGGCAGTCGACTGCTAGCTTCATCAGTCAACTGCCAAGGGGAGCAGTCGACTGATGTCGAGTGTTTCAGGCATAGAATGTTGGAGAGTCGACTGCTCGGTTCGAGCACTCGACTGTTGGCTCCATCAGTCGACTGATGGGATAATCAGTCGACTGATGTGGGAGTGGTTGGTTAAAATCCAACTTGGATGAAGCCGTTAGAGGGCAACGGCTACAGTAGTTGTTGACTGATCGGGTCATCAGTCGATTGCTAGCTGGCCAACAGGAAGAAAGGCTTCTTCTCTATAAAAAGGAGCCTTGGGTTATCTTGGGAGGCTAATGGTTCATTGCAAAACATCTCTCAAGTGCCCAAAATGATTTTCCTTCTCTTACTAGCTTTTGATATCATCTTATTATAAGAGGAGAGATTCTTGTAAGAAAGGTTATCTCCACCTAGCTTTGTGCAAAGGAGAGACCAGTGGAAAGCTTAAGGCGTGATTCACCTTGAAACGAATCAGGTCGTGGACTAGCGGCAAGGGCAGTGAACCACGTTATATCGGTTTGTTAGCGCTTGCTCTTAATTGTCTTTATTGTTTATATTTCCATTGCTCTAATCTTAAGTGTAGACGATCAAGAACGAGCAAATTCCATCGTACACGAAAGAGGGTTATTCACCCCCCTCTAGCCGGCCACCGACGGTCCAACAAAGTGTACTAGTGTAATTCTGTGGTCAAGACAAACCAATACCAAATTACACTTCAACCTTACCTATGTTTTGTCCAAAACCATCTTGGTTGTGAGCCACTACTTATACTCTACAAGGAATTGATAACATGATCTTCTGTGTAACACCACACATCATGTTATCTACAATGTAATGTATCAGACAATATGAATAACCATAAAATGCAAATAATGATCATGTGATTCTTATTTCAAAAATAAAGATGTTCATACAAAGGTTAGGCTTTCAGTATACATCCCAATAATCTCTCACTTATACTAAAAGACTATGCTGCCATCAAACTGCCATATATCTGATTCCCATTCCCTCCACATGCCTATCAAAAGCTCTCGTTGGAAGGGCCTTAGTGAAAGGATCTACCAGGTTATCCTCTGATGCAATCATGGTGACAATAAATTCTCCTCGCTTTACGATCTCTCGTATCAGGTGGTACTTGCGCTCTATGTGTTTACTTGCCTTATGGGCTCATGGTTCCTTCGAGTTTGCAACTGCACCACTGTTATCACAATAAATTGTGATAGTTCTGGTCAAACCAGGAATCACATCCAAGTCCATCAAGAAGTTCCTGATCCATACAACTTCTTTGGCTGCCTCAGAGGCTGCCATATACTTAGCTTTCATGGTAGAGTCCACCACACATTTCTGCTTGACACTCCTCCATACAATGGCTCTACCTTCCAAAGTAAAGACAAAACCTAAGGTAGACTTACTATTATTCCTATCTGATTGGAAGTCAGAATATGTGTAACCCACAGGGAGTAATTGATCTGCCTGGTATACCAGCATATAATCCCTAGTCCTTCTCAAGTACTTCAATATATGCTTTACCGCCAGTCCAATGTCCTTGTCATGGATTACTCTGATATCTGCTAATCAAGCCCACGACAAAGCAGATATCCAGCCTCGTACATAACATTGTTGGACTTTTCGAGCCGCAAAAATCGCATTTTGCATTGCGGAAACCTCGGAAGCCCGGCCACGGATTCGTGCGAAGTATAAAAAAAATTACATGTACATGTTTAAAACCTTAGATCTACCTTAGATCTACATGAGAAGAGCATTACCCTTGATGCGACGCCCTTCACTTATCCTGCTCGTCCAAATGGCTTACCGAATCTCGAGAGTGTCAAGTGTATACTCCTCTATTGGTATCCACACAAGCAATAGGTGGAGAAAATCAACCGATAGTGTGCTAGCACTCATGGAAGTTTCGGCCAAGGAGGATTGGGAGAGAGCAAGAAGGAGAGGAGGAGGAAGATGATGAAGTTACATCAATTAACTTCCCACTCATCACCCACATCAAGAGTGGTCGGCCACTTCTTGGAGGGGGGGGGGGGGTTACATGCATGCATGTAACTCCAAGAGCCAATGTCTCTTGGTCTCTCTCATGAGATGGCACCCCATGATGTGTCCATGATGATGTGGAACACCATCATTGGCTGGCCCCCATGTCAAGTCACCATGACATGGCAATTGGTCAAGTCAAAATTGACCATTCATATTCCCTCTCAAGTCAAGTCAAACTTGACCTCTTATCTCCCATGGTTGATCAAATCTAACCACTTGATTCAAGTCAATTTGATTTAATGAATCTCTATTAATTATTTTAAATTGACTCAAATAATCAAATCTAAATTAGACTCATTTAACACTTGAATCAAATTGAGTCTAACTCAATTAGTCTAATTTTGATTACTCTTAATCCAATTTGGTTCATCCCATGAACCTAATCCTCATGGTCCATCATATGAACCTAATCTCCATCTAATTGCCCTTTGTGTGTGACCCTATATGTTCTTGTAACATTGGAAATGCTCCTAAACCGATTTAGGAACATAAGCAATGAGCGGTATCTAGCAACACATCATTGCTACCCAAGTTTCAAGAATGTTGAGATCCAACATCACCTTTGTGACTTATAATTGTGACTCTCACAATATGTGACAATGTCCTTCTATCCTTGACAAATATATTGGCTAATTGAGGCATAGACTGTGTCATCCTTGGTACAATCTATATCTTGAACTCCAAGTAGACTCAATCTAATCAAATGAGCTCAATATCTCATATTGACTCATTTGGGCATGATAATGCACTTCGTGGTCTCACTCTATCAAGAATAACGATGTCACTCCCGTCATATAGGAGGGATAGATCCTATCTACATCACTCACATCCCTCCGCATAATTTGTTACATACCCAGTAATCGCCTTTATAGTCCACCCATTTACTAGTGACATTTGACGAAGCCAAAGTATGCAACTCCTTATGTAGGGAACCATGGTGACTTCAGGTTCAAGGACTAATAGTCATACTAATAGTCAAATGAGAAAGTATATGATACTCATATAACGATCCATGATACTTTCTCATGGCGGGTCATTCAGTATACATTCTCCAATGCATACCCATGTGTCAACTTGATATCTCATATCCATGACTTGTGAGATAAAGTCATCGAGTTGACCTACATGCTAGTCTCTACACATTAACATTGTCCCTAAATGTTAATACTTGACTAGGAATGATTGAGAGTAGTGTTCTCTATATCATCTCATTATCGATTCAACCAATCAATTGATATAGATAAGAACCTTCTACTCAAGGATGTTATTATATTTAGTTATTTGGCACTAATACAAGTAAATATAATAACCATGCCTTTATAAATAGGAATATGATACAATAAAGTCCATACAATAATCATCACATGATTGACTCTAGGGCTTTCACTAACAATCTCCCACTAGTACTAGTGTCAATCACCGTAGTATCTAATACCCAATGACCTAGTGTGACCATCATGCTTTTTCTGTGCCAAAGCCTTGGTCAAGGGATCTACGATGTTAGCCTCTGTGGGCACTCTGCAAATCTTCACATCTCTTCTATCGATAATCTCTCGAATGAGATGGAAGCGCTGTAGTATGTGTTTGGTCCGCTGGTATGAGCGAGGTTCCTTAGCCTGCGCAATCGCTCCATTATTGTCACAATAGAGCTATATAGGATCTGCTATGCTATGAATCACTCCAAGCTCAGTAATGAACTTATGGATCCAAACTGCCTCCTTTGCTGCTTCTGATGCAGCAATATACTCGGCCTCTGTTGTAGAATCAACAACTGTGTCCTGCTTCGAACTATTCCAGCTCACAGCGCCACCATTCAAGCAAAACACGAACCCTGACTGCGATCTATAATCATCCTGGTCAGTTTGGAAGATGGCATCGCTATAACCCTTTATAGCTAGCTCTTCATCGCCTCCAAATATCAAGAAATATTTTTTAGTCCTTCTCAAGTACTTAAGAATATTCTTGACTGCTATCCAGTGACACTCAATTGGATCTGACTGGTATATACTCGTCATACTCAAAGCATACGAGACATCAGAACGAGTACACAACATGGCGTACATCATAGATTCTATAGAAGATGCATAAGGGATCTTATCCATGCGGTCTCTCTCCTATCTAGAAGAGGGATTTTGAGTCTTTGAAAGACTCACACCATGTGACATCGATAGAAGTCCCTTCTTGGAATTCTGCATGGCAAACCGTAGTAATACCATGTCAATATACGTACTATAACTTAGGCCAAGAAATCTCTTAGATCTATATCTATAGATCTTGATGCCTAGAATACAAGCTACTTCACCTAAGTCCTTCATTGAGAAGCACGTCCCAAGCCAAGTCTTCACAGACTGTAGCGAAGGGATGTCATTCCCAATGAGTAGTATGTCATCCACATACAATACAAGGAAGACAACTGTGTTCCCATTAACCCTCTTGTAGACACAGGATTCATCTTCATTATTGATGAAACCAAACTATTTGATCGCATCATCGAATCGAAGATTCCAGCTCCGAGAAGCTTGCTTCAGCCTATAAATTGACCTTTGCAGCTTGCATACTTTCCCAGTATGTTGTGGATCCACAAAACCCTTAGGATGTGTCATGTACACATCCTCGAGCAAGTTTCCATTCAGAAATGCGGTTTTGACATCCATCTGCTAGATCTCATAATTGTGGTATGCAGCAATAGCAAGCATGATCCGAATGGACTTAAACATCGCAATTAGAGAAAAGGTTTCATCATAGTTAAAACCTTGAATTTGCTCGAAATCTTTAGCCACTAATCGACCCTTATAGGTATGCGTATGTCCATCCATGTAAGTATTTCTCTTAAAGACCCACTTACACCCAATGGGTTTGACGCCTTCAGGTGGATCAACTAAAGTCCATACTTGGTTGGTGTACATGGATTACATCTCGGATCTCATGGCCTTTAGCTATTTCTCAGAATCTAGGATCATCATAGCTTCCTGATAGGAGGTAGGCTCATTCTCAATGAGCATAACATCATCATTGTCAGACAAGAGAAATGAGTATCTCTCAGGCTGATGATGTACCCTATCAGACCTGCGAAGAGGTAGGTTTAACTGAACAGGTGGTTGTTCCATAACTCTTTGTGCAACAATCTCATCACCCACAACACTTTGTAGTTCCTATTCAACCTCCATCAAGGCCTCAGTGCTATGGTCCTTATCTTGAATTTCTTCAAGATCGAACGTACTCCCACGAGTTTTTCTAGAAACAAAATCCCTTTCTAGAAATATCTGAGTCTTTGCCACAAATGCTTTGTGTTGACTGGAAATGTAGAAGTATATCTCTTCGTCTCCTTGGGATATCCAACAAAATAGCACTTATCAGATTTGGGTCCCAGTTTGTATGAGACTTGACGTCGAACGTAAGCCTCACAACCCCAAATCCTCATGAAAGACATGTTGGGATTTCTCCCTGTCCATATCGTATATGGTGTCTTTATCACAGTCTTAGATGGTACACGGTTAGGTGTGAAGGCTGCAGTGTCTAGAGCATATCCTCAAAAGGATATAGGAAGATCTCTGTGACTCATCATAGATCGTACCATATCTAATAGAGTATAATTCCTCCTTTCGGATACACCATTCCAATGTGGTGTTCCAGAAGGAGTGAGTTGGGATAGAATCCCACGCTCAGCTAGATAGTCACGAAACTCATGGCTAAGGTATTCACCACCTCGATCTGATCGAAGTATCTTAATACTCTTGCCAAGCTGGTTTTGTACCTCATTCTTGAATTCTTTGAACTTTTCAAAGGATTCAGATTTATGTGTCATTAGATACACATAACCATATCTACTGAAGTCGTCGGTAAATGTAATAAAGTACCTGTAACTACCTCTAGCAGCAACATTGGAAGGGCCACATACATCATTATGTACAAGTCCTAACAAGTCTGTTGCTCTTTCGTTGTGTCCACTAACGGGAGTCTTGGTCATCTTGCCAAAAAGGCAAGACTCGCATGTCTCATATGATTCAAAATTAAATGAGTCTAGCAGCCCATCCTTATGGAACTGGGATAAGCGACTCTCATTTATGTGACCTAAGCGACAATGCCAGAGATAGGTTTGGTTCAACTCATTTGACTTGAACCTTTTGGCACTTATGTTATAGATGGGCCTCTCTAAGTCTAGAATGTAGTGTCTGTTCATTAGAGGTGCACTACAATAGAACATATCATTTAAATAAACTGAACAACATTTGTTCTTTATTATAAATGAAAATCCTTTCTTGTCCAAACAAGAAACCGAAATTATGTTCTTAGTCAAAGCAGACACATAACAACATTCATCTAGTTCTAGTACAAGCCCAGAGGGCAGAGATAGATCATAAGTTCCTACAGCAATAGCAGCAACCCTTGCTCCATTGCGTACTCGTAGGTCCACCTCGCCCATTCATCAATGCCCTGTTATTTCTCAGCGCCTGCACATTGGTACAAATGTGAGATGCACATCCGGTATCTAATACCCATGATGAAGAAATAGATAGATTGACTTCTATAACATTTATACCTGAAGTAGAAGTCTTACTTCTCTTCTTCATAAGATCTTCCAGGTATGCTTTGCAGTTACGCTTCCAGTGTCCAGCTTCCTTGTAGTGGAAGCAAGTTCTCCCTTTGGCCACCCCTCCTCTCGGTTTCAGTTCCTTGCCTTTGCCCTTGGCTTGAAACTTTCCCTTACCTTTAGGCTTGCCCTTGCCTTTCTTCATTTGCACCATCAAAATGGAGTCAGATTTTCCCTTCTTAAGGTTGAGCTCAATAGTTCTCAACATGTTGAGCATCTCAAGCAGTTGCTTATCAATTTCATTCATGTTGTAATTCATGACAAATTAATTGTAGCTTTGTGGCATAGATTGCAAGATCAAGTCAGTGGCCAGCTCTTGGCCAAGCGGGAATCCCAACCTCTGTAGGTTTTCTATGTACCGAATCATCTTGAGTACATATGGACCTATGAAAGTCCCATCTTGCATCTTGGACTGAAACAGTGCCTTAGAGATCTCATATCTCTAGTGCCTTGCTTATCCTTGATATAGTTGACGAAGATGTTCAACCATATCATAAGCATTCATGAACTCGTGTTGCTTCTAAAGCTCAGAGTGTAGGGATGTATACTGAAAAGTCTATCTTTTGTATGATCATCTTTATTTTGGAATAATAATCGCATGATCATTGTTTGCATATTTTTATGGTTATGCAATATTGTCTAATACTTTACATTTTAGATAACATGGTGTGTGGTGTCACACAATAGACCATGTTATCGACCCCTTGAAAAGTATAAGCAAAGGCTCACAACCGAGATGACTTTGGACAAACCATCGTAATGGTTGTAGTGTGATTTGGTATTGGTTTGTCTTGACCATAGAATCACACTAGTGCACTTTGTGTGTATTGAGAAGGACCGAGTTAGAGGTGATTCGATTTATTGCTGACTACATAATCGAATCAGACCTCAGATATTATTTAGTACATGCTCTTAATCCCGATATAATAACGGGCACATATACTTAGTACTCATCTCTTTGATTTACCAATGGGCGAGATTTATAGATTAAATCGATAAGCTCGGTAAGTTGGGAGATGATATTATTTATATGGTGTGTCGTTGATTATAGTAGGAAATCGTGTCCTATATATATTAGGATGATGATGTCCCTTGAGGAGCTCATAAGGTTTATCATGTAAACCCTGCAGGTGGACTTGGTCCGGCATGATGAAAAGGATGAGTGGTACTACTCAAGGAGTTAGATGTTGAATAATTAATGGTCAGTAAATTAATTAATCGACAGACATTCGAGATCCTAAACACAGGGAGAAAATGAACAAATAATATATGGAGCCCATATTATCATATGGGGGTTGGTGAGGTAGATCAATGATGAACCTTTAGTGGATTGGATCATCATTAGTGGATCGAACTTTATGTAGGCTTGATCCATGGGTGGCCAAGACCCAACTCCTCCTCATGGTCCCTAATGTAGCCTATTAACACCTCATGATGCTTAGATCCAATGGATAGAAACAAAAGTCTAAGATCCATTGGTAGAGATTAAATCTCTAAGATCCAACGGTTGATATTAAATCTCTAGATCCGACGGTTGAGATTAAATCCCTAGAACCAATGGATCAGATTAATTCATGACTTATCCCTAACTCTAGAAAAGGATGGCAAGGGGGTTGGCGTGAACTACATTGAAGGAGAGATAGGGTTTGGGAGGCAAGAAGGAATCCTAGTTGAGATAGGATTAGGATTAGGGTTTGGAGGCAAGGGTGGCACAAAATAAGGAAGGTATTCTTCTATTCTTCTTTGTCTTTTGGCCAACGTCCAACACCTCTCCAGCCTCTTTTCCAGCCTTGGCCGGTGCCCAAAAGCCCCCTTCTCCTTCTCCTTAGGTGGTGGAAATAAGATATAGGGCTTCCCTTGGTGTCTTTGTTGTTTTCCACCATCTTCTCCTTCACCTAGTTGGCCGGCGGTAAGGATAGTTTTAGTTCCTTGTTGGTTGTTTCTAGTGAGGAGAAAAACCTTGTTTCTATTCTTCCTCTTGCTTTGGAAGAGCAAGGAAGGAAAATTTGTGATCTAGGGGCTTCGACTTTTGGTGGATCGTCGCCCACACGACGTCCAAAAGGAGGAAGGTCATACATTAGAAGATCGAGAGGTATACCTATTCTACTTTCTTCTTTTGTTTGTTGCTTGTTTTTGTTTTTCAATTATAAGCATGTTATAAATCTGTAAATGGCTAAATAATACTTGGATCCGGAGCATAAACACAAAAATCGGCGATCCGGACATCATCTATTCCGCGGCTACTCGTAGAATAGAGGATGGTCGCTTGAACAACTAGTTTGTTCAAGTGACCTCTCTAAACGAATAGCACGACGATGACATGGTGGTTTGGGCAATCCCTTTTGTCTAGGATTAATTTTTTTTAATCCGGGGACATCGAAGGGATCGCCATGGATAAGCTACCGAGGTGAAGTGGAAAGCGAAGTCTCCCCTCATGAACTCGATAAGCAAAACCCTTCAATTTGTATCAGATCCAAGGTTTCGAGTTTTGTGTGTTTAGGATTCGGTTAATTTTTATGCACTTTTTCATATATTATATATGTCGGATAATAGTAGGATATGCGTAGTTTAACTCTTTGGTTGCAGGCATAAGATCCAACTATTATGGCCATATATTTGTATGTGATTGTATGTGTGTAAATATTTATTTTGTTGAATCCTCTGGGTTGACGAGGCTAGTATTTGTTAGGGAAATCTCTTGCCATGATTAGGTTTTGATATGTGTGGCAAAGGGTTTAAGTTAGTTTGTTATGTTGATTTGATATGTGCGTTGAAGTCGTGCAGGACTTAGTAATTCGCACATGGAGCCGTGGCGAGTTTCACAACTCATGACTCGGTCCTTGAGTCGGTGAAGGATGGCTTTGCGGAAGCCGTGCGCTTGGAGCATCCGAGGGACCTCCGGACGAGGAGCTTGGAGTGAAGCAGAAGGAAGTAGACTTCAAGGCAAGAGACGCGAAGGAGCATTGCAGAGTCATGCTCCTGATGCTGCCGAGGGACGTGGCCGCGAATGAAGAGAACTTCGAAGGCGAGGGACTCCGAGAGATGAGAGTGAGCGAATGTAACCCGGGAAGGGGTAGCTCTTAGGTGAAACTTGGCCATTTGGCTAAGTGTCGGATGGGATTTCCCGACACCAGTCGACTGCCATGGAATGGCAGTCGACTGCTCCGAGTCGAACGTGGTTCGACTGGTATTCGACTGGCTGTTTTGAGGCCAGCAGTCGACTGCCATATGTGGGCAGTCGACTGCCAAGACCACCAGTCGACTGCTGAAGGCAGCAGTCGACTGGTCGAAAGGGTTTGGCCACAGAACCGCTCGTAGCCGACTGGGCAGTCGACTACGGAGGCAACAGTCGACTGATGAGGTCCATCAGTCGACTGCCAAGTGTTCTGTTGGACTACAACGGTCGGGATCCGACGTGTTCGGAGGCCGTTGGAGTGGCGGCAGTCGACTGCCAAAGGGCAGCAGTCGACTGGTGGCGGCCAACGGGAAGAAAATCTTCCTCTCTATAAAAAGAGAGGGTGTGGAGCTTTGGGGGGTTAATGCTCTTACTCCAAACGACCATCCAAGTGTCCGACAAGCTCTAAACTCTTCTTACTTACTTTTATTCCATTCTTATTGTAAGAAGAGTGAGCTTGTTTGTAAAGGTTATCTCCACCTAGCTTGGTGCAAAGGAGAGACCAATAGTGATTGGCTTTGGAAGAGTGATTCACCTTGGACGAATCGGACATGGATTAGCGGCGTTGTCGTGAACCACGTTATACCATCGTGTTAGAGTTTGTTTTATTGTTTATCTTTTGCTTTGTCTATTTGTATTTTTATATTCCGCTTGCGCTAATCTTTTGTAGATGAGCAATTTATGACATCCATCATAAGAGGGCTATTCACCCCCCTCTAGCCGGCCGTTTCGATCCCCAACAAGTGGTATCAGAGCCAAGGAAAGCTTGTCGAGGACTAACCGCCACAACAAGCAACATTACAAATGGCCGGCTCCAACATCCACCCACTGAAGTTCGACGGCGAATTCTCTTGGTGGAAAAAGAGAATGGAGGTATTTTTCGAAATGGATTTTGATATTATGATTACAATGGAATCCGGTTTCGTTTTGCCTAGGGATGAAGAAGGGAAGCCAATAGAGAAATCTAGGTGGACCAAAAAGCAAAGGGAAGAGCACCTTGCAAACTCAAAAGCCAAGCATCATCTTTTCAATGTGCTCCCCCAACAAGAGATCAACCGAATTGGAGAATGCCTAAGTGCCAAGGAGATGTGGGAGAAGCTAATTGAGCTTCATGAAGGCACATCCGAGGCGAAGCTAGCAAGGAGAGACCTCCTCCGCTCCCAACTCAACAACATTAAACTAGAAAAGGGAGAAAAGGTAATTTCCTTACATTCTCGTTTCAAGGAAATTATAACCGGTTTGTCAAGTGTAGGTGAAAAGCTCTCCAACTGGGATATGGTAATGAAGGTCATAGATGCCTTTCCCCGGTCCTCAAAGTGGAGATCCATGGTGGACTCATTCTATATCTCAAAGAATTTAGAAGTGAGCACCTTGGAGGAGTTCTTCTCAACAATGGAACTCCACGAAACGAGACTTGAAGGAATACAAGAAGAGCCAAGAATCCAACCTTCAAGAGGAGTAGCTTTGATGGCAAACTAGGGAAAGAAGAAGATGGAGATCCCATCCTCCTCCGATGATGAAGCATCATCCTCCTCCTCCATGGATAGCACGGAAGAAGTGTATATGGTAAGGAGGGTAAGGCATACTTTAAAGGGTTTTCATTTTAATAAATCTAATGATAGGAATAGAAGACCAAGGGGGAAGGTCATATGCTACAATTGCCAAGGAGAGTGACATATAAGGGATAATTGTCCCCTCCTAAACAAAAGCAAGGAGAAGAGAAAGAAAGAAGAAAAGAAGTAGAAAAAGGGGAGCAAGAAGAAAAAGGAAGAGGAGAAGAAGGCAAAGGAAAAGGGGAAGGCCAAGGCATTTAAAGCAAAGACATGGGATGACCCTTCCTCTTCCTCTTCATCATCATCGGAAGAGGAGAACGCTTTCGTCACCAACCTTGCTCTAATGGCATTTGATGACTCGGATTGCTCCTCCACCGAAAATGAAGAATCAAGCTCAAGTGGAGAGAGCTCAAGTGAAGGGGGAGCCTCTACATCATCCTCATCCGAAGAAGAGGATTTGGTAAGTGAGGTAACAAATCTTCCCCCTAAGCAAATTATGTCTATGATTTCTAGCCTCACTAAGGACTTATTTAGAGCCAAGAAAAAGAACAAAAACATGCTTGACCAAATTAAGGAATTAGAGCAAAATTAGAAAAAGCATGTTTTAATGATGATGATGCAAGCTCACATGAATATATGCCATTTGATGTTAATGATGCATGCATGGATGAAAATAGGGCTTTAAGGGAAAAGGTAGATTATTTGACAAAAGCCCTAGAAAATTCACAATTGGCTCAAACACCTTGAACATGATTATAGGAAGCCAAAGAGCTAGCTTCAACAAAAAGGGGCTAGGTTATAAAGAAAAGAAAAATGAAAAGGCCTACAAATGCCTAATTGCTAGGGGACAAGATTAGAAGAAAGTAATAGCTAGGAAATGGATTTCTAAGGAGTATCTAGTGAACCCCATAGGCAAGAACTTATTTTGGGTTCTAAAATCCATCCTTAAGGGTTAGAAAACCCCTAGGGTAGTCAACCATATGCAATTTGTAGGGGATCGAACGGCCGGCTAGAGGGGGGTGAATAGCCCTCTTACGATGGATGTCGGAATTCTCTCCTTCGTTTGCTCGTCTACACAATCGTTAGCGCAAGTGGAAGCATAAACAATAAAGACAAAGCAATAAATGAAAATACAAACGCTAACAAGAAGATGTAACGTGGTTCACGGCTACGCCGCTAATCCACGATCCCGATTCGTCCAAGGTGAATCACTCCTCCAAAGCCAATCACTATTGGTCTCTCCTTTGCACCAAGCTAGGTGGAGGTAACCTTTACAATCAAGATCACTCTTCTTACAAATAGAATGGAGTAAAAACAAGTAAGAAGAGTTTAGAGCTTGTGGGGCACTAGGAAGATCACTTAGAGCATAAGCATTAGCCTCTCAAAGCTCACACCCTCTCTTTTTATAGAGAGGGATGATTTCTTCCGTTAGCGCCACGGTCCGATTTGCGCCCTTGGCGATCACGCCGTCACTAGCGACCTCGAACACGTCGGATCCCGACCATTGTAGTCAGCGGAACTCTTGGCGATCATTGCTGGACCTCACCGATCTCTGCTGCCTCCATAGTCGGCGCCCGATCGGCTACGGCAGCGGTCATTCCGTGATATCTTACGAAGTCAAGCGCCATTCCATGGCGATCATCAGGCATAAACCCATCGATCGGATACGGTCGAACTCACTCAACTCGGAAGCGATCATTGCCACAACAATGGCGATCGGCGGTGTCGGGAAAACCCATCCGACACTTGGCCAAATAGCCAAGTTTCACCTAAGAACTACCCCTCCCCGGGTTACAATCACTCACTCTCATCTCTCGGAGTCCCTCTCCTTCGAAGTTCTCTTCGTTCTCGGCCACGTCCCTCGGCAGCATCAGGCGCACGGCTCTGCAATGCTCCTTCGCGTCTCTTGCCTCGAAGTCTACTTCCTCTGGCTTCACTCCAAGCTTCTCGTCCGGCGGTCCCTCGGATGCTCCAAGCGCACAGCTTCCGCAAAGCTATCCTTCACCGACTCAAGGCACGAGTCATGAGATGTGAAACTCGCCACGGCTCCATGTGTGAATTACTACGTCCTGCACGACTTCAATGCACATATCAAATCAACATAACACACTAACTTAACCCCTTTGCCACACCATCAAAACCATATTACGGCAAGAGATTGCCCTAACACAATTAACCTATATCATATTTTGGTTGACTTAGGATGACGGGACAACATTTTGAAATAGTGTTAGGTGATGATAACGTGCCTATAAATAGTTAATAATAATTAAATCATGATGATTAATGTAATTGCTATGTATATTTGCAATCATGATTTATGATTTTGATATTTGGCACATAATCATGAGAAATAGGTGTAAATCATGCCTTAGGTAATACTTTGTTTATAATCATGATATAATACCTAATGCATGATTATAATTTGATGAATACATGTATTTCATGATCATAATGTAGAATTAATTGATATATGCCTTTATGATCATGAGGATTGTTAGGTTGACACTTAACCTTGATAGAATTGCATGAATATAAATGGTTAAGTGTATACAAATACCCTCTAGGATACATCTCACACTGACTATAGGCTACCATGATTGAAAACTTAGCATGAGTGAGATGTTAGGATGATACAAATGTCCACTAATGCCTATGGCACTTAGATGGTCATTTAAGGTATCAAAATAGCAATAATAGACCAATCACGGGGAAGGCTTATGTTTAATTCATAGACATATTGCACAAAGATCATGGTTGGATATTTCATATGTTTTCAAAACAATTTCTTAATCTAAAATCTATGTATTCATGTTTTGAAACAATTGGAACCAAACCTAGGTGTTAAACTTGATACTAGAATGATCAAAAACCTAGTGGTTTTTAAAGCTTTTGGATTTTTGACAAATATCTGAAAATATAATGATTTTTCATGAAAAACTATTTTTCATTAATAGATATACTTAAAAGAAATATGTTCCCCTAATTTCATGATTTTTTGAATTGTCTGGAATTTTTAATGCATTTTTTAAATTCGGTCCGAAAATCAGAAATTCCTGAAAACCATGTGTCAGTCGATTGGTAGTCTGAACTAGTCGACTGATGGCCTGAAAATCAGAACAGTAAAGGCCGAATTCAGGTTTTAGAATAATTTTTGGTATTTTCCTTCTATTAGACTTGATGCCATGAGTTTATAACTTAGTGTTAATCTTTTTTATGGTGTCAAAGGGGGAGAAATAATTATGTTTAAGTAAATTATGATAGGGGGAGAATTTGTAGAAAGAGTTTCATGGATTAAGGGGGAGTTGCATGTTGCTATATCATGTTTATGTTTACATGCTTTCTTACCTTAAAATTTTATATCAAATGTTTTTACCTAACTTAAACCGATTGCCACACATCAAAAAGGGGGAGATTGTTAGGGCAATCTCTTGCCATGATTAGGTTTTGATGTGTGTGGAAAAGGGTTTAAGTTAGTTTGTTATGTTGATTTGATATGTGCGTTGAAGTCGTGCAGGACTTAGTAATTTGCACATGGAGCCGTGGCGAGTTTCACAACTCATGACTCGGTCCTTGAGTCGGTGAAGGATGGCTTTGCGGAAGCCGTGTGCTTGGAGCATCCGAGGGACCGCCGGACGAGGAGCTTGGAGTGAAGCCGGAGGAAGTAGACTTCGAGGCAAGAGACGCGAAGGTGCATTGCAGAGCCGTGCGCCTGATGCTGCCGAGGGGCGTGGCCGCGAACGAAGAGAACTTCGAAGGCGAGGGACTCCGAGAGATGAGAATGAGCGAATGTAACCCAGGAAGGGGTAGCTCTTAGGTGAAACTTGGCCATTTGGCTAAGTGTCGGATGAGATTTCACGATACCAGTCGACTGGCATGGAATGGCAATTGACTGGTCCGAGTCGAACGTGGTTCAACTGGTATTCGACTGGCTATTTTGAGGCCGATCGGCGCCATATGTGGGCGATCGTGCCAAGACTACCACCGATCGGCAAGGCGGCGGATTTGGTCGAAAGAGTTTAGCTGAGCAGCTCGTGGCCGACTCGAGTCGACTACGAGGGCGATCGTGATGAGGTCCATCAGTCGACTACCAAGTGTTTCGTTGGACTACAACGGTCGGGATCCGACGTGTTCGGAGGCCGTTAGAGTGGCGGCAGTCGACTGCCAAAGGGCAGCAGTCGACTGGTGGCGGCCAACAGGAATAAAATCTTCCTCTCTATAAAAAGAGAGGGTGTGGAGCTTTGGGGGGTTAATGCTCTTACTCCAAACGACCATCCAAGTGTCCGACAAGCTCTAAAATCTTCTTACTTGCTTTTATTCCATTCTTATTGTAAGAAGAGTGATTTTGTTTGTAAAGGTTACCTCCACCTAGCTTGGTGCAAAGGAGAGACCAATAGTGATTGGCTTTGGAGGAGTGATTCACCTTGGACGAATCGGACCGTGGATTAGTGGCGTAGCCGTGAACCACGTTATACCATCGTGTTAGCATTTGTTTTATTGTTTATCTTTTGCTTTGTCTATTTGTATTTGTATATTCCGCCTGCGCTAATCTTTTGTAGACGAACAATTTACGACATCCATCGTAAGAGGGCTATTCACCCCCCTCTAGCCGGCCGTTTCGATCCCCAACAGTATTTAGTTTTTGTAAATTAAATTCGACATTGTTTAGCCACTATTTATTTTATTTTACTTTCGATCTAGATTTCATGTAAACTCCCTTGTAGAGTATAGGATCGATGGATGTAAATTAAAATAGGTTTTAGTCTCGGCTCAGATCTCTGGATGGCTCGTACATGGCGTAGGAGGAGCGGATGAGATGGCGATGCGACGAGAGACATATTGAAGACAAAAGCCATAATAGTTGGAAAATAATTTTATATTTCATATTTATTTCTTTTTGTTTGATATGCATGTCGTAACCTAGAAAATTCCTCATTTTCAAATTACTAAGTGGGAGAGGGATATTTTTATAAATTCCTACGGCCTCCATTACGATTTGACATGTGATGCAAACAAACTTGCACGTCGGCTCTGAGTACCTTCCTCCCCATCGGATGAGTTTGTTTGTGAATCACAGGGTCGAATATGGTTATAGGAAATTATTTAGGAGCATGTGTACTTGCCCATCGTAAGGCACATAACCCGAGATAATTACCTTGGTACTGAGTAATGGTGAACACTTAGATACAAATATAAGTATCCTCCCCATCGGAGTCACTGCTTTTATTTGTAGGGCCGAAGAGAAACCAACTATTAATTTTACTTGTCAAAAAGTTAGGTTGACAAGATAGTAAAATTAATGGGTAAAACCTCCTCTTACAAATGTAGAATTCGTATACGTCCACACGATCATGGCATGCGATATTCTCGGTGTTTAGAGGTGTTGGTTGATTTTAAAATTTTATTGTTTGTGGAATCAATAATTTTTTGAAATCTACAGTAATGATCTATGAGATTCTTAGGATTTTCAAGAATGACTTTCAGTCCACTTACTATGATACTAAAAGAAATAAACTTACTGTACTCAAATAAAGTTGATTGGAAAAAAATCTAGATATTGTCTTATTTGCTAAGGAGTACAAGTATGCACTCTTCGAAGAGCGTCCTCAAGACATGGTTGCTCAAAAAGGTTTCTACTTCTAAGCCGAAAGGAAAGAAGTGTTAGGGCAATCTCTTGCCATGATAAGGTTTTGATGTGTGTGGCAAAGGGTTTAAGTTAGGATGATATTGTTATTTGATATGTGCGTTGGAGTCTTGCAAGACTTAGTAATTCGCACATGGAGCCTTGGCGAGTTCACCCTCACAACCTCGGTCCTTGAGTCGGTGAAGGATGACATTGCGGAAGTCGTGCGCTTGTAGCATCCAAGGGACCGCCGGACGAGATGACTTGAAGTGAAGCCAAGGAAGCAGACTTCGGAGGCAAGAGACGCGAAGGAGAATTGTAGAGCCGTGCGCCTGATGCTGCCGAGGGATGTGGCCGTGAACGAAGAGAGCTTCGGCGAGGGACTTCGAGTGATATGAGAGAATGAGTGAAATGTAAGTAGCTCATTAGGTGAACTTGGTCTAATGGCTAAGTGTCAGAAACTTGACCGCAAGGGTTAAGGTTTACCCGACCGTCGGAAGCTCAAACTTATGTTAAGTTTGAGTTTCACATGGCACCAGTCGACTGTCATGTAATGGCAGTCAACTGATCTGAGTCGAGTATGTTCGACTGGTATCCGACTAATGGGTTTATGCCCGTGATCGCATGGAATGGCGATCGATCGCTGCGAGATGTCGCGTACGATCACTGTAGTCGATCGGGCGACTATGAGGCAATGACCGGCGTGAGGTCCATCAGTCGACTGCCAAGAGTTCCGTTGGACTACAACGGTCGGGATCCGACGTATTCGGAGGCCGTTGTAGTGATGGCAGTCGACTGCCAAGGGCAGCGGTCGACTGGTGGCGGCCAACGAGAAGAAATCAGCCCTCTCTATAAAAAGAGAGGGTGTGAACCTTTGAGAGGCTAATGCTTATGCTCTAAGTGATCTTCCTAGTGCCCCACAAGCTCTAAACTCTTCTTACTTGTTTTTACTCCATTCTTATTGTAAGAAGAGTGATCTTGATTGTAAAGGTTACCTCCACCTAGCTTGGTGCAAAGGAGAGACCAATAGTGATTGGCTTTGGAGGAGTGATTCACCTCGGACGAATCGGGATCGTGGATTAGCGGTGTAGCCGTGAACCATGTTACATCTTCTTTGTTAGCGTTTGTATTTTTGTTTATTGCTTTGTCTTTATTGTTTATGCTTCCGCTTGCGCTAACGATTGTGTAGACAAGCAAACGAACGAGAGAATTCCGACATCCATCGTAAGAGGGCTATTCACCCCCCTCTAGCCGGTCGTTCGATCCCCTACAAGTGGTATCATAGCCAAGGAAAGCTTGTCGAGGACTAACCGCCACAACAAGCAATTTTCAAAATGGCCGGCTCCAACATCCATCCTCCGAAGTTTGAAGGAGAATTCGCTTGGTGGAAGAAGCGAATGGAGGTATTTTTCGAAAAGGATTTTTATATTATGATTACAATGGATTCCGGTTTCGTTTTGCCTAGGGATGAAGTGGGGAAGCCAATAGAGAAATCTATGTGGACCAAAAAGCAAAGGGAAGAGCACATTGCAAATTCAAAAGCCAAGCATCATCTCTTCAATGTGCTCCCCCAACAAGAAATCAACCGAATAGGAGAATGCCTAAGTGCCAAGGAGATGTGGGAGAAGCTAATTGAGCTTCATGAAGGCACATCCGAGACGAAGCTAGCAAGGAGAGACCTCCTCCGCTCCCAACTCAACAACATTAAACTAGAAAAGGAAGAAAAGGTAACTTCTTTGCATTCTAGATTCAAAGAAATTTTAATTGGACTAACAAGTGTAGGAGAAAGGCTCTCCAATCGCGATATGATAATGAAGGCCATAGATGCTTTCCCCCGATCATCCAAGTGGAGTTCAATGGTCGACTCATTTTACATTTCAAAGAATCTAGAGGTAAGTACTCTAGATGAATTTTTTTCCACTATGGAATTACATGAATCTAGGCTTGAAGGAATACAAGAAGAGGCAAAAATCCAAACTTCAAGAGGAGTAGCTTTGATAGCAAACAAGGGGAAGAAGAAGATGGAGATCCCCTCTTCCTCCGATGATGAAGCATCCTCATCCTCCTCCATGGATAGCACCGAAGAAGCATATATGGTAAGGAGGGTAAGACGTGATTTAAAAGGTTTTCATTTTAACAAATCAAATGATAGGAATAGAAGACCAAGGGGGAAAATCATTTGCTACAATTGCCAAGGAGAGGGACACATAAGGGATAATTGTCCCCTCCTAAACAAGAGCAAGGAAGAGAAGAAAAAGAAAGAAGAAAAGAATAAGAAAAAGGGGAGCAAGAAAAAGAGGGAAGAGGAGAAGAAGACAAAAGAAAAGGGAAAGACCAAAGCTCTAAAGGCATGGACTTGGGATGACCCATCCTCATCCTCCTCATCATCATCGGATGAGGAGAATGCCTTTGTCACCAATTTAGCCTTGCTGGCCTTTGATGACTTGGATTGCTCTTCCTCCGAAAATGAAGGATCAAGCTCAAGAGGAGAGAGCTCAAGTGAAGGGGAAGCTTCTACATCCTCCTCATCCGAAGAAGAAGAAGAGGATATGAAAACTATGGTAACGAATGCCTCTCCTAAGAAAATAGTTTCTATAATTTCTAGTTTAACTAAGGACTTATTTGGAATAAAAAAGAAAAATAAAAGCATGCTTAATCAAATTAAGGCATTGGAAAATAAGATAGAAAATGCATGCTTAAATGATAATATTTCTTCTAGCTTAAATGATGCATGCTCACATGATCTTTATGTGCCATTAGATGTTAGTGATGCATGTATAAATGAAAATAGGGCCTTAAGGGAAAAGGTAAACTATTTAACAAAAGCCCTAGAAAAATTCACAATTGGCTCCAACACATTGAATATGATAATTGGGAGTCAAAGGGCAAGTTTTAATAAGAAAGGCCTAGGTTATAAAGAAAAGAAAAATGAAAAAGCCTATAAATGCCTAATTGCTAGGGGACAAGATAAAAAGAAGGTAATAGCTAGGAAATGGATCCCCAAGGAGTATCTTGTGAACCCCATAGGAAAGAACTTATTTTGGGTTCCAAAATCCATTCTTAAGGGTTAGGAAAACCCTAGGGTAGTCAACCATATGCAATTGACCTATATCATATTTTGGTTGACTTAGGATGGTGGGACAACATTTTTAGAATAGTGTTGGGTGATGATAACGTGCCCATAAATAGATATTAATGCTTAAATCATGATGATTAATGTAATTGCTATGTATATGTACAATCATGATTTATGATTTTTTAAATTTGGTACATCATAATGAGAAATAGGATTTAAATCATGCCTTAGGTGATATTTTGTTTATTATCATAATATAATACCTAATGCATGATTATTAATTGATGAATACTTGTATTTCATGATCATAATATGAACTTAGTTCATATATGTCATTATGATCATGTTGAGTGTTAGGATGATACTTAACCTTGATAGAATTGTATGAATATAATGGTTAAGTATATATAAATACCCCCTAGGATGCATCTCACACTCACCATAGACTACTTTGATTGAAAACTTAGCATGGGTGAGATGTTAGGATGATACAAATGTCCACTAATGCCTATGGCATTTAGATGGTACTTTAAAGTATCAAAATAGCAATAATAGACCAATCATGGGGAAGGCTTATGTTTAATTCATAGACATATTGCCCAAAGATCATGGTTGGATATTTCATATGTTTTCAAAACAAATTTCTTGCTTTAAAATCCATGTATTCATGTTTTGAAACAATCCTAAGCAATACTAGGTGTTAAAATGGATATTAACATGCTCAAAAACTAGTGGTTTTTAAAGCCTTTGGATTTTTGGCAAATCTCGGAAAATATAATGATTTTTCTTGAAAAACTATTTTTCATTGATATATATACTTAAAAGAAATAGTTTCCTCAAATTTCATTATTTTTCAAATTTTTTGGAATTTATAATGCATTTCTGAATTTCACCCAGAAAATCAGAATTTCAGAATCCTTTGTGCCACGACCGCTATTGCCATCGATAGCAATGACCGTTGCAACTACAGTCCAATATTTTCTGATTTCAATTTTAATCATGTTTTTGGTATTTTCCTTCTATTAAACTTGATGCCATGGGTTTATAACTTAGTGTAAATCTTTTTGATGGTGTCAAAGGGGGAGAAGTAATTATGTTTAAGTAAATTATGATAGGGGGAGAAAATTTAAAAATTTGTATGGGGAGTTTCAAGGATTAAGGGGGAGTTGCATGTTGCTATATCATGTTTATGTTTACATGCTTTCTTACCTTAGAATTTTCAGCAAATGTTTTTACCTAACTTAAACGGATTGCCACACATCAAAAAGGGGGAGATTGTTAGGGCAATCTCTTGACATGATAAGGTTTTGATGTGTGTGGAAAAAGGTTTAAGTTAGGATGATATTGTTATTTGATATGTGCGTTGGAGTCTTGCAGGACTTAGTAATTCGCACATGGATCCTTGGCGGGTTCACCCTCACAACCTCAGTCCTTGAGTCGGTGAAGGATGATATTGCGGAAGCCGTGCGCTTGGAGCATCCGAGGGACCGCCAGACGAGATGACTTGAAGTGAAGCGAGGCGGACTTGGAGGCAGAGGCGAAGGAGCATTGCAGTCGTGTGCACGATCTTTGCTTAGGGGCGTGGCGTGACGAAGAGAGCTTCGGCGAGGGACTTCGAGTGAGATGAGAGAATGAGTGAAATGTATGTAGCTC
This sequence comes from Wurfbainia villosa, assembly GCA_025175895.1. Lineage (NCBI taxonomy): Eukaryota > Viridiplantae > Streptophyta > Magnoliopsida > Zingiberales > Zingiberaceae > Wurfbainia > Wurfbainia villosa. The sequence continues at coordinate 49,546,506 of CM045999.1, read as the reverse complement.
ATTAGGTGAACTTGGCCGAATGGCTAAGTGTCAGAAACTTGACCGCAAGGGTTAAGGTTTACCCGACCGCCGGAAGCTCAAACTTATGTTAAGTTTGAGTTTCACATGGCACCAGTCAACTGCCATGTAATGGTAGTCGACTGATCCGAGTCGAGTGTGTTCGACTGGTATGCGACTGATGGGTTTATGCCCGGTCGCATATCATGGAATGGCGTCGATCGAGAGGATGTCGCGGGCACAAAACCGCTTTGGCCGTAGGCGTCGACTATGGAAGGCGTGATGACCGGTGAGGTCCATCGGATCATTGCCAAGAGTTCCGTTGAACTACAGCGGTCGGGATCCGGCGTGTTCAAGGCCCGTTGTAGTGGAAGTCATTGCCAAGGGCGGCCGATCGGCCTCTATAAAAAGAGAGGGTGTGAGCCTTTGAGAGGCTAATGCTTATGCTCTAAGTGATCTTCCTAGTGCCCCACAAGCTCTAAACTCTTCTTACTTTTTTTTACTCCATTCTTATTGTAAGAAGAGTGATCTTGATTGTAAAGGTTACCTCCACCTAGCTTTGTGCAAAGGAGAGACCAATAGTGATTTGCTTTGGAGGAGTGATTCACCTCGGATGAATCGGGATCGTGGATTAGCGGCGTAGCCGTGAACCATGTTACATCTTCTTTGTTAGCGTTTGTATTTTTGTTTATTGCTTTGTCTTTATTGTTTATGATTCCGCTTGCGCTAATGATTGTCTAGACGAGCAAACGAACGAGAGAATTCCGACATCCATCGTAAGAGGGCTATTCACCCCCCTCTAGTCGGCTGTTCGATCCCTTACAAGAAGAAGAAGAAACAAGGTGAAGCAAAGGTGGTGGGAGTATCTCAGGGAGGAGTGAAGAAGCCGAAAGGCAAGTACTTATAAGCAGGATGGACATTGGAAGAAGGATTGTCCCAATCCGAAACAAAACAAAGATATATCCTTTGAACTAGTCGTTGAAACATGATTAGCGGTGTTATCTACCGGCACCTGGTGTGTAGATACGGGAGCCACTAATCATGTCTACAACACTTTGCAGGGGTTCCAGGAAACCCGACAACTAGCTAAAGGGGAGATTACCATTTACTTGGGCAATGCCATGAAGGTGGCGACTATTGTAGTGGGAGAAGTTTTATTTATCTCTTGAGAAAAATAAAACTTAGGTTCTGGAAAATTCCCTTTATGTACCTTTATTTAGAAAGAACTTGGTTTCAGTTTCTAAATTATTTATGGATAGATATTCTATTTCTTTTAATGACAGAGTTGTTATAAAAAGGAATAGGGAGAATATCTGTTCAGGTACATTGATAGGAAATTTGTATACACTTGAACCAAAACATCCCACGATGCAAATTGAAGTTTGTAACTCATCTTCTAATTCCAATAAGAGAGAAGAACCTTCGAAGATGAACCAAACATATCTTTGGCATCTTAGGCTTAGTCATATTAACCTAAGAAGAATTCAAAGGTTGATAGCTGATGGACCTTTGGGTTCATTAGTGGTGGAGAATCTCCCAACCTGTGAATCTTGCTTGGAGGGTAAGATGACCAAGAGGCCTTTTAAGGCCAAGGGGTATAGAGCTAAAGATGTGTTAGAATTGGTTCATTCTGATTTGTGTGGTCCTATGTCTATCCAGGCTAGAGGTGGTTTTAAGTATTTCGTCTTTTTCATAGACGATTATTCAAGATATGGATGACACTACGATCTGATCGTGGTGGTGAGTACCTCTTGGGAGAGTTTAGGAACTACTTATTAGAGGATGGGAATCAATCCCAATTGACTGCACCTGGCACACCCCAGCAGAACGGTGTAGCAGAGCGAAGGAATAGGATTCTTATGGAGATGGTTAGATCGATGATGAGTTATTCTGACTTGCCAGATTCGTTCTGGGGATATGCTCTAGATACGGTGGTGTACATTCTGAACTTGGTTCCATCTAAATCAGTGCCTTCTACTCCCACAGAATTGTGGACAGGGCAAAAGCCTAGTCTAAGACATATTCGGATATGGGGAGTCCAGCACATGTGCTGTAGGCAGATGCTGGTAAGTTGGAACCTCATACAGAAGTACGCATGTTCATTAGCTTTTCTAGAGGAACGAAAGGTGGTTTGTTTTATAGTCCTAGAGATCAGAGGGTGATCGTTAGCACGAACGCCAGATTTCTAGAAGAAGACTATATGATGAGCCACAAGCCTAAGAGTAAAATTGTTCTGGAGGAGTTAAATGGGAAAGTCACTTCTTTAGTACCACCGGTACAAGAGGATATACCACATGTCACTACACCGCGTGTCACAGAGGATACACAGGTGATACCTCATCGTAGTGGGAGGGTTGTGAGACAGCCTGATTGATTCATGTTCATCGGAGAATCTTTTGATTTGGTCCTTGGCGAACATGAACCTGATCCCTGGACATATGACGAGGCAATCCAAGATAAAGATGCAGCATCTTGGCTAAGTGCAATGAATGCTGAGATTGAATCTATGGATTCAAATTAGGTCTGGGAGCTAGTAGAACCACCCGATGGTGTAAAAACCATTGGATGCAAGTGGATCTACAAGAGAAAGAGAGGAATAGATGGGAAGGTTGAGACCTTCAAAGTGTTGCTTGTTGTGAAGGGGTATACTCAGAAAGAGGGTATCGATTATGAGGAGACCTTTTCATCGGGAGCCATGCTTATGTCTATCCGGATTCTCTTATGCATAGAGCTCATATAGATTATGAGGTGTGGCAGATGGATGTCAAGACAACTTTCCTTAATGGAAGTCTTGAGGAAAACATCTACATGAAGCAACCAGAGGGATTCATTGCTAAAGGCAAAGAGCATCTTGTATGTAAGCTTAATCGGTCCATTTATGGATTGAAGCAAGCTTTGAGGTCTTGGAACATCCGCTTTGAGGAGGTAAATCAGTTTTATGGATTTATTCAAGGTTCGGATGAGTCTAGTGTATACAAGAGATGTGATGGAAACGTAGCGGTATTTCTTGTACTATACGTAGATGACATTTTGGTGACTGGTAACAATATCAAGGTGTTATCGGACGTAAGGGTATGGTTGTCCAAACAGTTTGGTATGAAGGACTTGGGAGAAGTGGGACACATCCTTGGGATCAAGGTTATCGTGCTTATCCCAAGCTTCATACATAGACACATTAATGGATCGTTTTAGCATGCAAAACTCCAAGAAAGGTTTTCTACATTTCAGGCATGGAGTTCCTTTATCTAAGGAGATGTGTCCTAGATCATCTGAGGAGATAGAGGAGATGAAGGTGGTTCCTTATGCTTCGGCAGTACGAAGCCTCATGTATGCGATGCTCTGTATGAGACCAGATATCTGCTTTACCATGGGCATGGTCAGCAGATATAAGAGTAATCCAGGACAGGGATATTGGAGTGCGGTAAAGCATATATTAAAGTACCTGAGAAGGACTAGGGATTATATGCTGGTTTACTGGGTAGACCAATTACTCCCTGTGGGTTACATGCATTCCGACTTCTAATCTGATAGGGATAACAGTAAGTCTACCTCAGGTTTTGTGTTTAGTTTGGGAGGTGGAGCCATTGTATGGAGGAGTGTCAAGCAGAAGTGCATGGTGTGTTGGGTTTCCGGCACCGCGACGTGTGTGTGTTCGATCATGTTTCGTAAACATGAGCACAGCGGAAGCAATAAAAATAATAAATACTCCTATTTATTACAACACACACAACACACGCATGCTATTACAACAAGTGTAGACAGAACCGTAAATTAAAATTGCAATAAAAGGAAATTAAACTACGTTATACCTTCCGTATGACGTGTAGCGGGAACGGCATCAACCGGAACGATCCTCGTAAGAATCGTCTCTATCCGTATCCACGCCGAGCTCCTCGGGATGACTTCGCCAAGCCACGAGCTTCGTCTTCGTACGGGTTACTAGCCTCGTGTTGAAGACGACGCGATCGAGAGATGATCACGATCCGAATCCAAATTCGATCCAAAACGAAGTTCTCAAACTCGCTTCTCCGAGAGGTATTCACAACCGCTTGACGAATCCTTCGCCCTCCACCTCAGAGGATTACCGAGATCAAATCCCTCGTAGTTAGCCGCTGTCGAGCACTAACCGCCGCCCAAACGACGCCCGACGAGGAGAAGCTGTCCAGAAAACTGACAGCTTGGTGGAGGAGTAGGCGCCGCCAAAACAAGGAGAGAAAAAGCTCACCTTGATGCCAAACCTATAGGAGATCACCGAGGGTCGCTGCACAAGTGGTTGGGCGGCAAGGGTTGGCGCCCTAATTCACCAAGGAGGTGGGCGGCAACTATGTGGAGGCTAAAATAGATTTTGGATGATTAGGTTTAACAATCCTTAAGCCCACTTTTATAGAGAACTAATTCTCTTAATGGTTAATGGATCATATCCATAAAGCCCGTTAACCCGCTCCATTAAGATAAGTTAAAATAAACCAAACCATGATGGTTTATTTTAAGTTAAAACGAACCGAACCAACTTTTGGTTCATTCGTTTAAAATAAACCAAACCCTTTGGGTTATTCTTATCCATTGGATTAGAACCAAACCCTTTTGGTCCATCCATTATGTCTTCATAAGACACGGCCCATCCACGCTTCCATTGCGACTGAAACAATTTCATGCTCGCTTTATGTTTGGTCCAACCAAACATAGTTTCTCTCGGTCTGAGAATCCTATTCTCAAGCTCGCTTTTAAATCCTTTGATTACACTCATTGCCGCGTGTGACCAAATAGGTTCTCGGTTTATGTTGGCCGTCTATAATTAACCATTAATTATAGAACGATCATGAGTGGCACCTAGTAGTACATCATGATCCCCAATTAACCGAAAAAATCAACGGTTGATCCAGAACTATTTCTGAAACCCTTCAGTAGCTCGAATGAATCGTTCCCCATTCTCTTCACTCATCTTATACCCACTTGGTTCTGGACATGGTCTATTGTGTCAGTCCCCACTAGGCTGACTACGTCACACCTAGCCCAAGTATTATTTCCTCGTCCTACGGATTCTAGTTACTCCACATGTATCGAAGAGTACCTTACTCTAAACATGTAATGCTTTGGCCAAAGACTTTAGTAACAATCCGACGAGAGGCCATGGGTATACATCTCCTCGCAAAGAGTGGTGAATCCTTTATAGGCTATTCAAACACCTTCGATCACTTCGACTTGTACCCAATCATCGCGGGTCCACATCTCCTTAGAGATGTTTGCTTAAGATGTCAACGCATAAGTCTCCATGATCAAGATGACTTGAATACCGCAAGTCAAAGGAACATCGCACTTAAGCCACAGTAAGAACTTCATTGACATATCTATATATGCAGAGAACCATATGAAGTCTTACTACCGGGTCACTCCAATGAACTAGTTACCATAACTAGCATCCACGATTAACTCCGGACATCACAATGTCTCCAGCCAGTGAGAATCAGCTGCTTGGATACACCAAGGAGTATACCTCGTGCTAGTCTCGACAGAATTGATGGTGTCCAAATCCATCAATTCATCAACTAGGGATAATTCCGATACATCACAATTACACATGTAGGGATACTCACTAGTTGTGATCCAATCACAAATTCTCTCATGCTGTGAATCGTATCGTGGACATTCAGTAAATGAGTTTAAGATCCAATCAAATACATTAAACATGTATACTCAAATAGTGAATCTTCATTTATCATATAAATGGTTCATACATAAGGCGATTGCCTTAGGACATCTCTCATATATTACTAACAGACTCCCACTTGGCCTAATGCCAATCGCTACGGTATCCAATACCATAAGCACCAACATGACCCTCAAACTTATTTTGAGGTAATGCCTTAGTCAAGGGATCCGCTAAGTTCCTTTCAGTGGGAATTTTCTCGATTTGTATTTCGTTCCTACTGATGATCTCTCTGATAAGATGGTAGCGGCGAAGCACATGTTTCGATCGTTGATGAGACCTTGGCTCTTTCACCTATGCAATTGCTCCATTGTTGTCGCAGTAGACCGGTATTGCTTCAACAATGGCCGGAATCACACCAAGTTCATGAACGAACTTCTTGATCCAAACCGCTTCCTTTGCTGCTTTCGAAGCTGCAATATATTCTACCTCAGTGGTAGAATCCGCTACAGTCTCTTGTTTGGAAATTTTCCAACTCACTGCGCCCCCATTCAAGGTGAACACGTATCCAGACTGAGACCTGGAATCATCCTTGTCTGTCTGGAAGCTGGAATCTGTATACCCGCGTATCACCATGTCCCCTTCTCCATATATTAGGAACACATCCTTATTTCTTCTCAAGTACTTAAGGATCGTCTTAACAGCCGCCCAATGATCCATTCCTGGATCAGACTGGTATCTGCTCGTGACACTCAGAGCATACGATACATCGGGCCTCGTACATAACATAGCATACATGATAGATCCTATTGCGGATGCATAGGGAATCTTACTCATGCAAATCCTCTCGTCTTCTGTGTGCGGACACATAGACTTCGAAAGGTGTACCCCATGCCTGATGGGCAAATAACCTTTCTTGGATTCCGACATGCTAAACCTCTTTAGCACTCGGTCTATATATGTAGACTGCGAAAGACCAAGCAACCGTTTTGATCTATCTCTATAGATCTTAATCCCAAGGATGTAGGTTGCTTCTCCCAGGTCTTTCATGGAGAATGTCTTGGATAACCAAACCTTAACTGACTGTAAGATTGACACATCGTTTCCTATAAGTAATATGTCATCGACATACACTACTAGGAACACGACTGCACTCCCACTAACCTTCTTGTACACACAAGGTTCGTCTGGATTTTGTGAGAAATCAAACTTTTTGATCGTCTCATCAAAACGGATATTCCAGCTCCTGGATGCTTGCTTCAATCCATAAATGGATCGTCGCAATTTGCATACCTTGGTTTTATCAATCGATGTGAAACCCTCAGGCTGTATCATATACACGTCCTCGAGCAGGTTTCCATTAAGGAAAGCTGTTTTCACATCCATCTGCCATATCTCATAATCATAATGAGCCGCTATGGCCAGGAGCATCCGAATGGATTTAAGCATAGCTACAGGCGAATAGGTTTCGTCATAATCAACACCTTGCTTTTGACGGTATCCTTTCGCCACCAATCTAGCCTTATAGGTAATCACATTACCATCCATGTCGGTTTTCTTCTTGAAAACCCACTTGCACCCTATAGGCTTTATGCCTTCAGGTGGGTCAACCAAGTTCCAAACTTGGTTTTCGTACATGGAATCCATTTCCGACTTCATGGCACCAAGCCACTTATCCCTTCTCAACTTGTCAATACTTCTTCATAACCGTAGGCTCTCATCATCAATGAGTAACACGTCGCTCGATTCACTTATGAGAAATCCATATCTCTCAGAATATTACTTGTTCTACCGTGATCTACGAAGATGTGGTGTTACAATAGGTCCAGCCGATTGCTCATCACTATGAGTTGTCGGCTGTTGTGCTTCACCAGGTATCTCATCAATGTCTATTTGAGTCTCTCGAGCCTCCTCAAGCTCGACGACACTCCCTCTGTTTTCTTGCAAGAGAAACTCTTTCTCTAGAAACACAGCATGCCTTGAAACAAACACCTTTTGTTCCACAGGATGATAGAATTGGTAACCCCTTGTTTCCTTAGGGTATCCAATAAATAGACATTTATCAGACTTAGCATCCAGCTTTGTCCGATATACTGGCTTCACATAAGCAGGACAACCCCATATCTTCAAGTAAGATACATGAGGTTTCTTACCATTCCATATCTCATATGGAGTGGTTGAGACTACCTATGTAGGCATTCTGTTTAACAAGTAAACAGCTGTCTGAAGTGCATAACCCCAAAAGGACTTGGGAAGAGTTGCATGATTCATCATTGACCTGACCATGTCCAACAAGGTTCGGTTACGCCTCTCAGATACACCATTATGCTGTGGTGTATAGGGCGGAGTCCATTGAGACAATATGCCATTGTCTCTTAGATAATCAAGAAACTCTTGACTTAAGTATTCACCTCCTCGATCCGATCGAAGTATTTTAATACTCTTGTCATGTTGTTTCTCTACTTCATTTCTGAATTCCTTGAACCTTTCAAAGGCTTCAGACTTGTGTTTCATCAAGAACACATACCCAAACCGTGAGTGATCATCGGTGAAGGTAATGAAGTAGCTATAGCCTCCTAATGCTTGAGTTGACATAGGTCCACATACATCGCATGTACTAGACCTAGTAACTCTCCCACTGCTCACCCTTTTGAAAGGTAACTTAGTCATCTTGCCTTTTAAGCATGATTCGCATGTATCGTATGAATCCAATTCAAACGATTCCAGAATTCCACATCGGTGTAATTCGGACATGCGTTTCTTGCTTATATGGCCAAGACGACAATGCCACATGTAGGAGTCTATTTGATTATCCTTTCGAGCACGTTTGTTGCTCGCTTCGATATTGCAAATGTCACTGGATACGTCCAACGATAAATGCCATTACTCAAAGTTCCAGTTCCATAAAGTACGCCATTCAAAGTTATATAACAACAATTGTTACTAAACGTTAAATGGAAACCATTTCTATTTAAGCAGGAAATAGAAACAATGTTCTTTATTAGAGAAGGAACATAATAGCAATTGTCCGTTCCAAGACTAGTCCACTAGGAGCTTCACAAATAAGTTCCGATGGCGATCGCAAAGAACCTTGCTCCATTGCCAACTCGCAAATTTGACTTCTCTCGACAAGTCTTCTTCTATTCCTTAGCCTGTATGTCATTACATATATGTGAGCTACACCCAAGATCCAATACCCAAGTGTCTAAGGAAATAGAATGACAATCAATAACGAAGATACCTGAAGAGGATGGGGCATCGGATGCCTTCTTCTTCTTCATGGACTCAAGATAAATCTTGCAGTTTCTTCGCCAGTGGCCTTCCTTGCCACAGTGATGGCAAGTGCCCTTTATACCGGGTTCCGCCTTTCTTTGCCTTTTTCTTTCCTTTCTTCTCGTTCTTTTGCCTTCCTCTTAGAACCTTTCTTTGAGGAATCAACTAATGAACCGCCTTCTCCTCATGCTTCATGTAAGGCTCCAGTCTTCAAAGATATTGAGGAGCTCGAATGGTGGATTCCAATTTGTTCATCTGATAGTTCATCACAAATTGCGAGAAACTCTTGGGTAAACAATGCAGAATTAAGTCAATACTTAACTCATGATCCATCACAAAACTGAGGGTAGCTAGCCGCTCCATGCTCCCGTTCATCTTTAACACAAACTGCACTACAGATGAACCTTCTTGCATCTTCGTGGTGAAGAGGAGCCTAGAGACCTCGAACCTTACGGATCTCGCTTGCTCATCGAACAACTCATGAAGATGGAAGACCATAGTGTTAGCATCCATATGCTCATGCTGCTTCTGCAGCTCAGGTACCATCGCCGCTAGCATGATGCAACTCGCCAGCTCAGAATCTGCCACATGCTTCTGATAGACCAAAATTTGGTCTGGAGTTGCATCGTCCTTAGGACGGTCAGGAAGAGGCTCTTCAAGGACATATGCAAGCTTTTTCGCCTTGAGAACAATTCTCAGGTTTCTAAGCCAGTCCAAAAAGTTAGGCCCAGTCAGTTTGTTCGAATCCAAAATAGTGCGCAAATTCAAAGACGTCATGATCAATTTATTGACCTAGAAATACAAAACGAGCATATATGAGAAAATGATTTTAAAATGCATCAATATACATTTATAAATCCCATTCATTTTTCGAATTCAAAAACCCCAAAATCACTTCGGGAGATCGTAGGTCCATCTCCGAATGGGCTGATATCCATCATAGTTATAAACAACCTTGGAGAGAGTCCAACAAGCCATTCATAACTACGACGGTGGGTATCATCTATACCGATTGCATATCCCATATATGCAACTATCACAATGTCCTATCAACTAATTGAATGTTCACACATACATCGGGTTGTTAACACATTAACAAGTATGCATCATATGCATAGCACCCAACTTCACCTCCCTTTACATCGACCTTGGAGAGAGTCCAACAAACCGATGCTCCAGGTTAAAGCCAACCCATTAATCAGGACATAGTTTTAATATGGTTAGAGCGCATTCAACCAATTATCCCAGCTTGGAGAGAGTCCAACAACCAAAGCTAACGATTGACCTCTGACTCTTACAATATTAGTATTAAACTATTCCATGGTTTGAAAATATTCAGGTTTGAGCCGGGCTTGGAGAGAGTCCAACAACCCAAACAAGAAACAGAACTCTGGTTCTAACCATATTAATGGAAGGTGTAGGCTTTAATATTGATTAAGGGTTTTATGTCTCATCCTCTTTGCATGCAAATAACTATTATCTACATTGCATGGCATACATGGCATACATCTACATGTCACGACACGCATGGCATAATGTTATGCATCTAATGCAATTACATGGCATACAATTATGTCATGTATATATTTCCTTATATGTCATAACTATTTATGGAAATAAAATATGTTTAAGATTTGATTCTCCAAATCAAATCATAATTAAATTAGGAAACAAATTTCCAAATCTAATCACATATTTTATTCATGGAATTATTTGATTAAGGAAAATCTATTTAGGAAACCAATTTCCTAAATCATTAAAACTACTTATGGAAATAAAATATTTTAAGATTTGATTTCAAATCAAATCAAGATTAAATTAGGAAACAAATTTCCAGAATCTAATCAAATATTTTATTTATGGAAAATATCAATTTCCATAAATACTTCCAACTTTCCAAAAGTGGAAGATTTCCATAAATACTTCTAGACTTTCCAAAATTAAAAAATTTCCATAAATACTTCTAAATTTCCAAAATTAGAAAATTTCCAGAAATACATTATGACTATCGCAAAACCATTTTACGATTATGTCAAAAACACAACCTGGGCTCTGATACCACTGTTGGGTTTCCGGCACCGCGGCGTGTGTGTGTTCGATCATGTTTCGTAAACATGAGCACAGCGGAAGCAATAAAAATAATAAATACTCCTATTTATTACAACACACACAACACACGCATGCTATTACAATAAGTGTAGACATAACTGTAAATTAAAATTGCAATAAAAGGAAATTAAACTACGTTATACCTTCCGTATGACGTGTAGCGGGAACGGCATCAACCGGAACGATCATCGTAAGAATCGTCTCTATCCGTATCCACGCCGAGCTCCTCGGGATGACTTCGCTAAGTCACGAGCTTCGTCTTCGTACGGGTTACTAGCCTCGTGTTGAAGACGACGTGATCGAGAGATGATCACGATCCGAATCCAAATTCGGATCCAAAACGAGTTCTCAAAACTCGCTTCTCCGGAGAGGTATTCGTCAACCGTTTGACGAATCCTTCGTCCTCCACCTCAGAGGATTACCGGAGATCAAATCCCCGGTAAGTTAGCCGCTGTCGGAGCACTAACCGTCGTCCAAATGACGCTCCGACGAGAGGAGGAGAAGCTGTCCAGAAAACTGGACAGCTTGGTGGAGGAGTAGGCGCCGGCCAAAACAAGGAGAGAAAAGCCTCACCTTGATGCCAAACCTATAGGAGATCACCGGAGGGTCGCCGGAGGTTCACCGGCTGAAGCTTGGTCGCCGGCAACAAGTTGGACGGCGGCACAAGTGGTTGGGCGGCGGCACAAGGCTGTTGGCGCCGAATTCACCAAGGAGGTGGGCGGCAACTATGTGTTGGGCGGCCAAAAATAGATTTTGGATTAGGGTTTAACAATCCCTTAAGCCCACTTTTATAGAGAACTAATTCTCTTAATGGTTAATGGATCATATCCATAAAGCCCGTTAACCCGCTCCATTAGGATAAGTTAAAATAAACCAAACCATGATGGTTTATTTTAAGTTAAAACGAACCGAACCAACTTTTGGTTCATTCGCTTAAAATAAACCAAACCCTTTGGTTTATTCTTATCCATTGGATTAGAACCAAACCATTTTGGTCCATCCATTATGTCTTCATAAGACACTGCCCATCCACGCTTCCATTGCAACTGAAACAATTTCATGCTCGCTTTATGTTTGGTCCAACCAAACATAGTTTCTCTCGGTCTGAGAATCCCATTCTCAAGCTTGTTTTAAATCCTTTGGATTACACTCGTTGTGCGTGTGACCAAATAGGTTCTCGGTTTATGTTGGCCGTCTATAATTAACCATTAATTATAGAACGATCATGAGTGGCACCTAGTAGTACATCATGATCCCCAATTAACCAAAAAGATCAACGGTTGATCCAGAACTATTTCTGAAACCCTTCAGTAGCTCGAATGAATCGTGCCCCATTCTCTTCACTCATCTTATACCCACTTGGTTCAGGACATGGTCTATTGTGTCAGTCCCACTAGGCTGACTACGTCACACCTAGCCCAAGTATCATTTCCTCGTCCTACGGATTCTAGTTACTCCACATGTATCGAAGAGTACCTTACTCTAAACATGTAATGCTTTGGCCAAAGACTTTAGTAACAATCCGACGAGAGGCCATGGGTATACATCTCCTCGCAAGGAGTGGTGAATCCTTTATAGGCTATTCAAACACCTTCGATCACTTCGACTTGTACCCAATCATCCCGGGTCCACATCTCCTTAGAGATGTTTGCTTAAGATGTCAAAGCATAAGTCTCCATGATCAAGATGACTTGAATACCGCAAGTCAAAGGAACATCGCACTTAAGCCACAGTAAGAACTTCATTGACATATCTATATATGTAGACAACCATATGAAGTCTTACGGCTGGTCACTCCAATGAACTAGTTACCATAACTAGCATCCACGATTAACTCCGGACATCACTATGTCTCCAGCCAGTGAGAATCAGCTGCTTGGATACACCAAGGAGTATACCTCGTGCTAGTCTCAACAGAATTGATGGTGTCCAAATCCATCAATTCATCGACTAGGGATAATTCCAATACATCACAATTAGACATGTAGAGATACTCACTAGTTGTGATCCAATCACAAATTCTCTCATGCTGTGAATCGTATCGTGGACATTCAGTAAATGAGTTTAAGATCCAATCAAATACATAAAACATGTATACTCAAATAGTGAATCTTCATTTATCATATAAATGGTTCATACATAAGGCGATTGCCTTAGGACATCTCTCATATATTACTAACATGGTGGACTCCACCATGGAAGCTGAGTATGTGGCGGCCTCTGAGGCGGCCAAAGAAGTTGTATGGCTCAGGAACTTCCTGATGTACTTGGATGTGATTCCTGGTTTGCCCAGAACTATCACAATTTATTGTGATAATAATGGTGCAGTTGCAAATTCGAAGGAACCACGAGCCCATAAGGCTAGTAAACACATAGAGCGCAAGTACCACCTGATACGAGAAATCGTAAAGGAGGTAGAAGTTGTTGTCGCCTAGATTGCATCAGAGGATGACCTGGTAGACCCTTTCACTAAGGCCCTTCTAGCAAGAGTTTTGATAGGCATGTGGAGGGAAGGGGAATCAAATGTATGACAGTATGAGGACAACATAGTCTTTTAGTATAAGTGGGAGATTGTAGGGATGTATACTGAAAAGTCTATCTTTTGTATGAACATCTTTATTTTGGAATAAGAATCACATGATCATTGTTTGCATATTTTTATGGTTATGCAATATTGTCTAATACATTACATTGTGGATAACATGGTGTGTTGTGTCACACAAGAGACCATTGTAGGATCGAAATGAGCGCTAGAGGGGGAGGGGGTGAATAGTGCAAAACGGTTTTTCTTTTCTTTTGTTGTAAAAATGATAAGTGAGAGATAAACGCAGCGAAAAAGAGATGGACACAAGGAGTTTTACTTGGTTCACAGCCAACCGGCTGCTAATCCAAGGCCCTAATGGTCCTAGACCACGTACGGAGGGCAATCACTAAAACACTCCTCCTCGTTGAGGTAGGAGTTACGATTACAAAACTTTCGACAAAAACACAAGGATGAGAGACAAGCCCCTCTCTCCTTTTTGATATAAAAGCTCGAAAAACACAACTTAAATTAATCAACTAAAACGATTACCAACACTTTAACGATGAAGCTGTTGGCGACGCCGTTGTAGTGGCATCGTCGTAGAAGAGCGGCGTTGTGGAGGCGTTTGAGAGCTTTGTAATAATTGTTTTATCTAAGATGTGAAGCACCCCCTCTATTTGAAGCCTTGTCCGCCCACTTGAGATCCGGCCACCTCACCACCAATTGAGGGATAAGTTTCCACCTTGCTTTTAATCGGCCACCTCACCAAGATTTGGGGGATAAGTTGCCACCTTGCTTTTAGTTCCTTTTGCCCATTTTCAGGATACTTTAGTTATTTAATTTTATTTCAATTCGAGTTCTAATTTTAATTCGAATTCGAATAAATTTGAATTCTAATTTTAATTCGAATTAGAGTAACTTCGAATTCAAACAAGGGTTAGCTCAAAGCAATATGTAGAAATATTAAATGTGATGGATTTAGATGGTTTCTAACTATCCAATCTCGACTTAGACTTTCATGGAAAGTTTTGGGGTCGGATTGTCACCTAAGATCAACTCCTAAACGGAGGATCCGACCTCACTTACGCTCGTCGGACACGAGTCTTACCTTTCACTTACTGTGTCGCAGATCTCCAACTCAAGCTTAACTCGCACACTCGCACACTCAAGTAGACTCATGAGATAACAAAATAGACTTAACCTTGTGTCTTTGCTATAATCAAAACACAGGTTCGATTTCGGTGCCTCACTGCACCAACAATCTCCCCCTTTTTGATCTATGGAAAAAACACACAAAGTTAAGGAAATTAAGTGCATGAAACAGTAAAGACATGAAGCAAAAGTAGGAGTAGTAAAAATATTTCTCAAGTTCTCCCCTTAGAGGAACCCTCCCCCTTGACCGAGGGTGAGTACTTGAAAAAGACTTTTAGTTCTCCAAACACAAAAGATAACGAGTTAAGTAAATGGCATTACTTAACTTAGGCTCTTTAGAGTCAAAAATAAGTGCAAGTTAAGTAATCAAAAGTTAAGTCAAAAGGTTTAACTTTTGATTTCTTAACTTGGGCCTTTAAAGTTTTCAATTCCGAAGAGTTGAAACCTAAACCTTACTCCCCCTTAACTTAGGCCAGAATCAAAGTTTTAAGTTAAGTTATCAAATTCAAAAATATGAATTTATTGAACCTTAACTTTGGCCTTTTCTTCCCCTTTTGACATAAATCAAGAAAAAAAAGTAGGGGGGGGGGGGGTTTAAGAAAACCCTAAGTCCAAGCATGATGATTTTGAAAATAGTATGTGAAAATAATTTATCTAAATGTTCAACTCTAGTTTGACTTGATTTAAATGATATTATCAACAAGTCCTGATTAGAGTTGGTTAATATTAGTTGCATATTTATACTCCGAGGTTCATATTGACGCACTTGATCTACATCTTGGAACCTGGAGTAGGGTCCTAACATCTCACGCCGTTCTAGGTGGCTTAATACACAAACACATTAACCCTATGTGTTGTGAGATGTGTTGGCTCCTTAAATCTATAGGATCATGATATCTAAGGGAAGTCCTAAACTAGTTCCATTTGCATAAAGAAAAAAATAAGAAAAATAAAATTCGAAAATAAATTTTTTGAAAATAGCATTAGAAAACATTTGCTAACCTATTCTATTACGCACAAGCCCAATTTTCGTCTCAAGAGACTAAATTCGGCTTCGGGTAGTGGTTTAGTAAATAAGTCTGCTAGGTTAGACTTCGAGTCAACATATTCGAGTTGTATGGAGCCGTTGGCTACATGTTCTCGAATGAAATGGTGTTTTACCTCTATATGCTTTGTCCTTGAATGGCATATAGGGTTCTTAGTTAGATTTATCGAACTTATGTTGTCTACAAAAATTTTAGTTTTGGTGAAGTCCAACCTAAAGTCTCGGAGAGTGTGTTTCATCCAAAGAAGCTGAGTTACACACTCACCCATCACAACGTATTCGGCTTCGGTGGTAGATAAGGCAATACAATGTTGCTTCCTACTGCACCAACTCACTAGACTCGAGCCGAGTAGTTGACAACAACCACTCGTGCTCTTTCTATCGAGTTTACTACCGGCATAATCCGAATCGGAGTAGCCGATTAGTTCGAACTCCGTAGATCTAGGGTACCAAATACCAACGTTAAGTGTACCCTTAAGATATCTAAGGATACGCTTAACTAGGGTTAGGTGAGACTCCTTAGCATAGGTTTGAAACCTGGCGCACATACTTACTGCGAATAGGATATCGGGTCGACTCGCAGTTAAGTATAGGAGACTTCCTATCGCGCTCCTATAGTACTTTAAGTCAATGGACTTACTTTCTAGGTCTTCTCCTATGTTAACATTAATCGCCATTGGGGTGTTTATTATCTAAGCGTCTTGCATTCCAAATCTTTTAATTAACTCCTTAGTGTATTTTTGTTGATATAGGTATATACCATCCTTAGTTTGTTTAATTTGTAGACCTAAAAAGAAACTTAACTCGCCTACCAAGTTCATTTCGAACTCACTTTCCATGAGTGAAACGAACTCGTTTAGTATGGCTGAGTTAGAGGTTCCAAAAATTATATCGTCTACGTAAATTTGAGCTATGAATATTTGAAACAGCTTAAATTTTCGATGTGCGGCATAAGCTAGCAACATTCGAATGGATTCGTGTCTAGCTACTGGGGCATAGGTTTCGTCGTAATCTAAGCCTTCGACTTGACTAAACCCTTTGGCGACTAACCTAGCCTTGTTTCTAACTACTTCACCTTTATCATCAAGCTTATTTCGAAACACCCACCTTGTTCCAATTATCGTTTTGTCTTTAGGTGGTGGTACTAATTCCCACACTTCATTCCTAGTAAATTGAGTTAGCTCTTCTTGCATTGCAATAATCCAATCGGGATCAAGAAGAGCTTGTTCAATTGATTTGGGTTCTATCTTTGAAATTAAGGAAATTTGACTAAGGTTCCTATAGGATGCTCTAGTTCAAACTCCTAGATTAGGATCTCCTATCACTTGATCGATAGGGTGGTTAGTCTGAATCCTAGATTGGGTTGGGTTTGTGTCACCTAATGCTTGATCAATGGGGTGACTTGGTTGAGCACTAGTTTGACTCGAATCACTTGTCACTTGGTCGACAAGAGAAGTTGGTTGATGTGGATTAGACTTGATCTCAGGGTCGGAGATGAGTTTGGTATCAGTGGGCTCAACACTTGGGGTCATTAAGGGTTTTGTAGGTTCGGGTACATCATCGAACACTACATTAATAGTCTCTTCGACTTTAAGGGTATCATGGTTATATACCCTATAGGCCCTACTCATGGTTGGGTATCCTAAGAAGATTCCGGTGGAGGTTTTGGATTTGAATTTCCCTAGGTGGTTCTTAGTGTTTAAGATATGTACTTTACATCCAAATACCCTAAAGTACTTGATGTTGGGTACTTTATTGTGATAAATCTCGTACGAGGTCTTAAGGTGCCTCTTTACCATAAGGATCCTATTATGGACATAGCAAGCCGTGCTAACGGCTTCTGCCCAAAACCTATCAGGTAGGTCGTATTCGTTCAACATGGTCCTAGCGGCTTCAGTTTTTCCGCTCCACTAGGCCATTTTGTTGAGGGGTCCTAGGGCAAGAGAATTCATGGTGGTATCCGTTTAGGTTACAGAAGTCGGTGAACCTTTGATTTTCGAATTCACCACCATGATCGCTTCTAAGTCTTTTAACCTTAAGGTTTTTTTGATTCTCGATTAATTTGAATAGATTGATTAATTGATCTAGGGTATCATTTTTATGTTTGATGAACCTAACCCAGGTAAACCTGGAGTAGTCGTAAATTATGACTAAGCAATATTGACTTCTATTGAGTGACTTGGCTCCATGTGAATCGAATAGATCCATATGCAGGAGCTCAAGTACACTTGAGGTTCGTTCTTGGTTAGTTAACTTGTGTTGTGTCCTAGGTTGTTTTCCTTGTTGACAAGCATTACAGATTATATTAACCAAATTGTTGAGGTTGGGTAGAGCCTCTGACTAAGCCACTCTGACTCATCCTGTGGACGAGTCTTGGGTGCGAGTGACCGAGTCGTCGCTGCCACAACCATGATTCCTCTTCCTGTGTCATAAGACATTTGGCTGAGGATTTGATTAAGTTAATTGTATAAATGTTATTTGTCCTAGTTCCTTTGAATATTCTTTTAGCTGTTTTATTTGTTTTAATTACACATTCATTTTCTAAAAATATGACCTTATAGTTATTGTCACATAATTGGCTTACGCTAAGCAGGTTATATTCAAAATTCTCTACAAGTAATACATTTTTAATAACAAAATTCGAGTTAAGCTCGATATCACCGGATCCGATGATTTTGAGCTTGCCATTATTCCCAAAGGCTACTGATCCTTGTCGTTTGAATCGAAGCTTCGTGAATTTGAGTTGATCCCCGGTCATGTGTCGGGAGCAACCGCTGTCCAACATCCATTGATCTTTAAGGGTATCTTTTGAACCGGATGCGTATCCGTGGCTTGACTTGAAGGTAGCTTCGTAGTCCGAGTCATCCTCAGGTTCTGACTCAAGTTCAGGTTCGGTCTCCGTGTCTGACTCAATCGATTTCGCCATGAAGACGTGGTCTTCGTCTTCTTCGGATGACGCTTCTTCCCATGTCGCGTTGAGGGCCTTCTTGTGCTTAGGTGCTTGGTGGTTGAGCTTGGGGCACTCGCACTTGATATGTCCAAACCTGTTACACTCATAACACCTAATATTAGAACTTTTAGGCTTACCTTGGTTGGGTCAAGTCGTGGTTCGCTTTCGTCCCTTGGCTATCCTTCGAGCTAGGTTCATTAGTTCGGCGGTCAACTCCAGGTCAACTTCTTCTTCGGACTCGTCTTCCTCCTCGGTTGGTGGTGGCTTGCTTGCGATTTTCTTCTTCTTTGAACCTGCAAACAAGGCTATACCCCTCTCGGGTTCTGAGTTGGACTGCTCATGTAATTCGAAATCTGAGAATAATTCGTCTATTCTAACTTTAGCTAGGTCCTTAGATACCTTGTAGGCATCGGCCATGGATGCCCACAAGGTGGTCCTAGGGAAAGAATTTAGAACATACCTGATTAGATCTCGGTTTTTTGACTTTCTGTCCTATTGAATGTAGCTAGTTGACTATGTCCTAGACGCGGGCGTGCAATTGTGTTGTCGTCTCGTGTTCCCGCATTTTTAGTGTGTACAATTTATTGAACAACAAATCGCGTTTGCAAACCTTAGCTTGATCTGATCCTTCGTGTAACTCGATCATCCTCGTCCAGAGATCTCTTGCGATGATGAAGGGTCCGACTCGGTTCAGTTCCTCCTTGGATAGCCCGCACTTCAGGATTTGAGTCGCCTTTGCATCTGCCTCGACTTGTCGTTTAGTGGTAATGGACCACTGATTGTAATCCAAGGATTCACCTTCTTCATTAGTAGGAAGGGTGAACCCGGTTTGGATCACAATCCACATCTCTATTTCGGATTCACCTTCCGATCACAATCCACATCTCTATTTAAATCGTCACCATTGTAAAGAGATGGGCCATTAACGAAATGGTAAGAAGAAAAACAAATAGACAACAAAGGTCCCAAGACTTGCGTCTTGGATTAGTAGTGCGAGAAAAAGAAAAGATAAATAAATCAATCAATAGATTAACTAATTAGAAAATTAATTTTAATTCTGTAAAAAAAAATAATTAATTAATTAATTTCGAAAATTAATTAAAAACTATTTTGTAGAAAAAAAATCTAATGTTGAAATTAAGTAAAAAATATTGAAAAACCAAACTTATATTCTAGACAAGATTTAAAAATTAAAATAAGTTTTTAATTGATTTTTAATTGATTAAATTTTGTAAATTGATTAAAAATCTATTTTAGTGGAAATAAGATTTAATTCAATGCTAAGATTAACGAGAAAACTTTATGAAATGTAATATAAAGATTTTAGGGTTTGAAAAATTCAAGTGTTTAAAAAAAATGAAAGAATTTTTAATTTTGGGAAAAACTAATTTTAATCAGTAATAGAATTAAAAAATCGTAATTAAGAGTTTTTTTGTTAGGATGATCAATAGAAAGATTAAAAGCGATAAAATTAAATTAAAGAAAAGTCTGAAAAAAAAATTTAGAAAAATTAAAAAAAACACAAAAATTAACGTAGACAGAAACAAAGGAAACAAAAGAAATAAAAATTACTCAAATTGGTGGTTTCACCAAATTTGAGTGCCCCCGGCTCTAATACCAATTGTAGGATCGAAATGAGCGCTAGAGGGGGGGGTGAATAGCGCAAAACGGTTTTTCTTTTCTTTTGTTGTAAAAACTGTTAGTTATAGCCCTAAGAACCAATCATGTGATGGTTGAATAGGGAACATTTTGTATCATATTCTATAAAGGCAAAGGATTGGTTATTATATTTAAGTCTTGCTTGTGCCAACTAAATTAAATATAGTAATGCCCTAGAAAAGTAGGTTCTTATCTACAGCACATCAATTGGCAGAATTGATTATGAGAGGCTGTAGAGAACACTTTCTAAATGTTCCTAGTCAAGTATTAATGTGCAAGGGCAATATTAATACATAAAGACTAGCATGTAGGTCAATTGATGACTTGATCTCACAAGTCATGGATATATGATATCAAGTTGACACATGGGTATATATTAGAGAATATATATTGAACTGACCCGCCATGAGAAAGTTTCATGGATCGTTATATGAGTGTCATAAACTTTCTCATGTGACTATTGGTATGAATAGTCCTCAGACCTGAAGTCACTATGGTTCCCTACATAAGGAGTTATGTACTTTGGTATCGTCAAACGTCACCCGTAATAGGGTGGACCATAAAGGCGATTACTGGGTATATAACAAATTATGCGGAGGGATGTGAGTGATGTAGATGGGATCTATCCCTCTCATATGACGAGAGTGATATCGGTGGGCCCCTTGATTTAGTAGAACTACTAAAACGCATGGCCATGCTCGAATGAGTCAATATGAGATATTGAGCTCATTTGTTTGAGTTAGTTTACTCAGGGATCAAGAAACACATAGATTGATCGAGGATGACACGGTCTATGCCTCATTGATCAATCTGATATCAAGGATAGAAGGACACGGTCATATATTATAGTAGTCACGGAAAGGTTAGTAGGATCTTGACTTATCTCGTAACTTGGGTAGCAATGATGTATTGCTAGATGCCGCTCATTGCTTGTGTATCTAAAAGAGTTTAGGTCCACTGCCAACGTTATGAGAGCCTATAGGGTCACACACAAAGAGCATGATAATTAGAGGAATTAGAGTATTCTAGTTTGACTAGAATAATTTGGGAATAAGTTTAAGTACAAAATGGTTTTTGGACTTTAAGCTTAATGAGAATTTTAGCTAATTGATTTAATGAGATTAATTCAATATGTTACCTTATTGATTTAATAAGATTAATTCAATATGATAACATAAGCTTAATTGAATTAATAAGATTAATTCAATATGATAACATAAGCTTAATTGAATTAATAAGATTAATTCAACATGCATGAATGCCACATAAGAATGCCACATAAGCATGCCACCTAAGCATCCACCTAAGCTAGATAAGGTGGAAGGAAACAAAATGGTTTTGTCTCCTTAAGTGGCCGGCCAAACAAGGAAGCCAAATCCTTTTTGAGTGTGTCTCAATGCAATGGATTGCATTGAATGTGAAGGAGGTGGAAGGGTTTTTCCCAACCCTATAAAAGGCTCCATGGAGTGGCCGGCCAAAGAGTAGTTTTTGGTGTTGTTGTGGTTGTGAGAGAGCTTGGTAGAAGCTTTGGTTGTGTGGGTTTGTGAGTGTAGGCTAGCAAGAAGAGGAGTCTTCTTCTTCCTTTCTCCTTTTCCCTCTCTTCCTCTCCTTTAGGGACTTCTCTAGCAAGAAGTAAAGGAGAGCTCCTCTAGTTTTCTTTTGTGAGACAAGAGCTTGCTCGTGTGGATACATATAGAGGCACGGACACTTGAACGTGCTAAAGATCCAACAAACAAAAGGAAGAAGCGGGATTGCAAAGGGCACGCAACAAAGGTAGAACTCTCCTATAAGATAGGCTTGGTTTAGAGAAATTTATTTTATACGAGTTTGCTTTCGCATTGATCACTTGGAAGGGATCCTAATTTTTTCCGTTGCGCATATGACATTTGGCATAAAGAATTCCCTACAGTGGTATCAGAGCCACTTGCGAAAGATCGTATAAAATTTGTTTTCTCTATTTTATATGTGATATAGAAGTAGGATAAATTTTATTATGAGTTGATAATTGCATTAGCAATTGTCAAACATAATAAAATATCCAATGTCTTTAAAAGTTAAAATGACATGGTGCATGGTTATGGCCTAGTCCCAAAAAGTTTGTGAATGTGTGTGTTGTAATTCTTAAATACGGCCCATGTGTCGTGCCTTCCTCCTAATATTCTTGTTGTAAAATTAGTTTTAGACTCGAATGTAACTCGAGTATTTCTCCTTTTGTAATGTACAAAACAAAGATGGAGGGTCCATTGGAAGATGAGGTTACAAGGAGGAAGTCAACACACAAGACAACCAAAAGGAAGCACTTAGGAGAAGATGCTATCCCTAGGTTGACCAATCAATCTTTTCATTGGCTTGAGAAGATTGTAGAATAAGGGCCATAACCATGACACGCTTAGTTTAATATGTATGTGATGCATATTAGTTTAGCTTGTATGTGATGCATGATTAGTTTAGCTTATATGTGATGTATGCTAATATGTATATGATACATGTTTATTTCTTAATAAGTCAAAAACGATATGCCTACCAAAGCTTGGTACTCACTACTTCCTCGATCATTTGATATTGGGTTTGCCAAAGCAAAGCAATGCATTTTATCTTGGAAGAGTGCGAGTGGACAATCGTGATGTCCCGCTATCAAACATGGTTAAGACTTAATTAAGTTTTCTTAATTAGTTAAGAAAGTAGAGGCATATATTAGCTTTGAACATAAGTTTTAAAATTAGTTTTATGTGATTTCCGAACATCACTTTGTCTTAGAAGTGGTCGTTGTTCGATATCCAAGAAGGCCCTGTGCCTCGCCACGTACCGAAGCAGTTTAGGAATAAACACTAAACTAATCTAAAACTTAACCAAAGCTATTAAAGAGTTACATCAGATGTAATTGGCAAAAGATTGCCTACCTAATTATACTACGTCTTGGGCGATTAGCCAAAGCTAACTCAAGACGAATTATGATGTGGATCTTTATCCCATATAAATTTATAGCTAAATAGTAGCTATGAGAATTTAGTGGGAGCCTCATTTAATTAAAGGCCTAATTAAATGATTTAGGTATGATACTTAACTTTGCATTTTAATGTTGTAGATCACCATGACATCTAACACAACACACCCCCTCAACTTGCGATCTGTCCTTGAGAAGGACAAGCTTAATGGAGCGAACTTTCTTGACTGGTATAGGAACTTGAGGATTATCCTCAAGCAAGAACGCAAACTGTATGTCCTAGAGCACTACTCAAACACACCCGCCATGCGCTACTGTGGCTTAAAAGGATGCTTATAAGAAGCATCAAGATGACGATTAGATGTGTCATGTCTTATGCTTGCCACCATGAACTCGAAGCGAAGCAACATGAGAACATGGATGCCTATGATATGGTTGAGCATTTGAAACAACTATATCAAGGACAAGCTAGGCACGAGCGTTTTGAAGTGTCTAAGGCTCTTTTTGCATGCAAGATGCAAGAAGGAACACCTGTAGGAACTCACGTACTCAAAATGATTGGGTACGTTGAGAACCTTGAAGACTAGGTTTTCCATCGAGCCAAGAATTGGCAAGATGTTATCCTCGCAATCGTTGCGGAAGCATATAATCAATTGTCATGAATTATAACATGAATGAAATTGATAAACCTTTGCTCGAGATTCTCAAAGATGTTAAGAATCACAACCGAATCTCAAAAGAAAGTTAGTAACGTACTAATGGTCAAGAAGGGCAAAGGTAAGCGCAAAGGCAAGGGTAAGACCTAAGCCAAAGGCAAGGCCAATTCATCCACTTCAAAGGGTAAAGGTAAAGTACCTAAGGAAGGGATCTTCCATTGCGGTGAGATCGACACTGGAAGCGGAACCGCAAAGTCTACCTTGAGGAAGTAAAGAATAAAAGAAGTGAGACTTCGCCTCGTATACGCTTATAGAAGTTAATCTATCTATTTCTTCTACATGGGTATTAGATACCGGATGTGCTTCTCACATTTGTAATAATGTGCAGGACCGAGAAATAGTAGACAAATGGCAAAGAAGTAGACCTACGAGTAGGCAATGGCGCAAAAGTTGTACAGAAATGTAGGAACATATTCTTTGTCTTTGCCCACTCGGGCTTATCTTAGAACTAGAGGAGTGCTTATATGTACTGCATTGACAAAGAACATAATTTCAGATCTTGTTTAGACAAGAAAAACTTTTCTTTATAATAAAGGACAAATGTTGTTCCATTTATTTAATGAAATGTTCTATTGTAATGCACCACTTATGAATGGTCTCTATGTTCTAGATTTAGAAAACCCAATTTATAACGTAAATATAAAGCGGTTCAAATCGAATGATTCGAACCAAACATATCTCTCGCATCCGCTTAGGTCACATAAATGAAAAACGCATATCCCAACTCCATAAAGATGGATTATTGGACTCATTTGATTTTGAATCATATGAGGTATGCGAATCTTGCCTTTTAGGAAAGATGACTAAAACTCCATTTAGTGGACATGGAGAGAGAGCGATGACTTTGTTAGGACTCATACATACCGATGTATGTGGGCCTTTCAATGTCGGGCCGAGGAGGCTATAAGTACTTTATTACTTTCACCGATGATATGAGTAGATTTGGCTACTTATATTTGATGAGACATAAGTCGTAATCCTTTGAAAAGTTCAAAGCATTCAAGAATGAAGTACAAAACCAACTTGGTAAGCGATAAGCTACTTCGATCGAGATCGAGGTGGTGAATACCTTAGTCAAGAGTTTCGTGATCACTGGCCGAGTGTGGGATAATATCCCAACTCACTCCCCGAACACCACAATGGAATGGTGTATCCGAGAGGAGAAATCGTACTTATTAGATATGGTACGATCAATGATGAGCCGATCGATCTACCTACTTCCTTTTGGGGACTAGCTCTAGAGTAGCTTACACTTAATCGCGTTCCATCAAAAGCCGTAGAAAAGACACCATATACGATATGGATGGGAAGAGTCCCAAAATGTCTTTTATAAAGATTTGGGGTTGTGAAGCTTATGTAAGACGTCAAGTCTCGTATAAACTAGGACCCAAATCAGATAAGTGTTATTTTGTAGGATATCCCAAGGAAACTAAGGGATATTACTTTTACAATCCCACACTTGGCAAGGTGTTTGTTGCCAGAAATGCTGTCTTTCTAGAAAGAGAATTTATTTCTAGAAAAATTAGTGGGAGTAAAATTCATCTTGAAGAAGTTCAAGATGACGATAACACTAAGGCTTCGATGGAAAATGAACAGGAACCACAAAGTGTTGTGGATGAGGAAATTGTTGCCCAAAGAGTTGTGGAGCAAACACCTGTTCAAGTAGACCAACCTCTTCGTAGATCTAATAGGATCCGTCGTCAACCTGAGAGATATTCTTTTCTCTTGACTGACAACGGTGAGGTATTGCTTGTCGATCTTGACGAGCCTACATCCTATCAAGAAGCTATGATGAGCCCAGATTCCGAGAAATGGCTAGAGGCCATGAGATCCAAAATGGAATCCATGTACACTAACCAAGTATGGACCTTGGTTGATCCACCTGAAGGGGTAAAACCCATTGGGTGTAAGTGGGTCTTTAAAGTAAAGACTGACATGGATGGTAATAAGCATACCTATAAAGGTAGATTGGTGGCTAAAGGATTCAAACAAATTCATGGTATTGACTATGATGAAACCTTTTCACCCCATATGCATAAATCCATTCGGATCATACTTGCTATTGCAGCCTACCACGATTATGAGATCTGGCAGATGGATGTCAAAACCGCTTTTCTGAATGGAAAGCTACTCGAGGATGTGTACATGACACAGCCTGAGGGTTTTGAAGATCCAAAGCATCCTGGAAAGGTATGCAAACTGCAAAGGTCCATTTATGGAATAAAGCAAGCCTCTCGAAGCTGGAATCTTCGATTCGATGATGCAATCAAGGAGTTTGGTTTCATCAAGAATGAAGATGAACCTTGTGTCTACAAGAGAAATAGTGGGAGCACAGTTGTATTTCTTGTCTTGTATGTAGATGACATACTTCTCATCGGAAATGATATTCCCTCACCCATCTGTGAAGATGTGGTTAGGGAATTGTTTCTCGATGAAAGACTTAGGTGAAGCTGCCTATATTCTAGGCATCAAGATCTATAGAGATAGATCTAAAAGATTACTTGGCCTAAGTCAGAGTACATACATTGATAAAGTGCTAGATCATTTTGCTATGCAAAATTCCAAGAAAGGATTTCGCTTTATCACATGGTGTGAGTCTTTCAAGACTCAATGTCCTCTTCTAAGGAGGAGAGAGATCGCATGGATAAGATCCTTACGTCCGCCATAGGGTCTATCATGCACGCCATGCTTTGTACTGTCTCGACGCGTCGTATGCTTTGAGCATGACGAGTAGATACGATCGGATCCAGTGAAAGTCATCGGATAGCGATCAAAAATATTCTTAAATACTTACGAAGAACGAAAGAATATTTATATTTTGAGGCAGCACGAGGAGCTAGTCAGAAGGGTTACGTTGATGCAAGCTTCCAAATGCATAAGGATGACTATAGATCGCAATCGGGTAATGGTTTTGCTCGAATGGTGGAGCCGTGAGTCGAAGAGTTCAAAGCAGACACAGCTGCCGATTCTACAATGGTTTAGTATATTGTCGATCCGATGCAAAGAAAGGAGGTCGTTTGGCCCGCAAGTTCATCGCTGAACTTGGGGTAGTTCCTAGCATCGCAGATCCAATAGACTCTATTGTGACAACAATGGGGCTATTGCAGTGCTAAGGAACCTCGATCACATCAATGACCAAACACATATCGCGGCGCTCCATCTCATTCGAGAGATCATCGATAGAGATGTGAGGATATGCAGAGTACCGATGTTTAACATCACAGATCCATTGACCAAGGCTTTGGCACAGAGGAAGCATGATGGTCACACTAGGTCACTAGGTATTAGATATCATAGTGATTGGTACTAGTGCTAGTGGGAGATTGTTAGTTATAGCCCAAAGAACCAATCATGTGATGGTTGAATAGGGAACATTTTGTATCATATTCTATAAAGGCAAAGGATTGGTTATTATATTTAAGTCTTGCTTGTGCCAGCTAAATTAAATATAGTAATGCCCTAGAAAAGTAGGTTCTTATCTACAGCACATCAATTGGCAGAATTGATTATGAGAGGCTGTAGAGAACACTTTCTAAATGTTCCTAGTCAAGTATTAATGTGCAAGGGCAATATTAATACATAAAGACTAGCATGTAGGTCAATTGATGACTTGATCTCACAAGTCATGGATATATGATATCAAGTTGACACATGGGTATATATTAGAGAATATATATTGAACTGACCCGCCATGAGAAAGTTTCATGGATCGTTATATGAGTGTCATAAACTTTCTCATGTGACTATTGGTATGAATAGTCCTCAGACCTGAAGTCACTACGGTTCCCTACATAAGGAGTTATGTACTTTGGTATCACAAACGCCACCCGTAATAGGTGGACCATAAAGGCGACATCGGGTATATAACAAATTATGCGGAGGGATGTGAGTGATGTAGATGGGATCTATCCCTCTCATATGACGAGAGTGATATCGGTGGGCCCCTTGATTGAGTAGAACTACTAAAACGCATGACCATGCTCGAATGAGTCAATATGAGATATTGAACTCATTTGTTTGAGTTAGTTTACTCAGGGATCAAGAAACACATAGATTGATCGAGGATGACACGGTCTATGCCTCATTGATCAATCTGATATCAAGGATAGAAGGACACGGTCATATATTATAGTAGTCACGAAAGGTTAGCCTCGGATCTTGACTTATCTCAGAACTTGGGTAGCAATGATGTATTGCTAGATGCCGCTCATCGCTTGTGTATCTAAAAGAGTTTAGATCCACTGCCAACGTTATGAGAGCCTATAGGGTCACACACAAAGAGCATGATAATTAGAGGAATTAGAGTATTCTAGTTTGACTAGAATAATTTGGGAATAAGCTTAAGTACAAAATGGTTTTTGGACTTTAAGCTTAATGAGAATTTTAGCTAATTGATTTAATGAGATTAATTCAATATGTTACCTTATTGATTTAATAAGATTAATTCAATATGATAACATAAGCTTAATTGAATTAATAAGATTAATTCAATATGATAACATAAGCTTAATTGAATTAATAAGATTAATTCAACATGCATGAATGCCACATAAGAATGCCACATAAGCATGCCACCTAAGCATCCACCTAAGCTAGATAAGGTGGAAGGAAACAAAATGGTTTTGTCTCCTTAAGTGGCCGGCCAAACAAGGAAGCCAAATCCTTTTTGAGTGTGTCTCAATGCAATGGATTGCATTGAATGTGAAGGAGGTGGAAGGGTTTTTCCCAACCCTATAAAAGGCTCCATGGAGTGGCCGGCCAAAGAGTAGTTTTTGGTGTTGTTGTGGTTGTGAGAGAGCTTGGTAGAAGCTTTGGTTGTGTGGGTTTGTGAGTGTAGGCTAGCAAGAAGAGGAGTCTTCTTCTTCCTTTCTCCTTTTCCCTCTCTTCCTCTCCTTTAGGGACTTCTCTAGCAAGAAGTAAAGGAGAGCTCCTCTAGTTTTTCTTTTGTGAGACAAGAGCTTGCTCGTGTGGATACATATAGAGGCACGGACGTTTGAACGTGCTAAAAGATCCAACACATCCAAAGAAAAGCGGGATTGCAAAGGGCACGCAACAAAGGTAGAACTCTCCTATAAGATAGGCTTGGTTTAGAGAAATTTATTTTATACGAGTTTGCTTTCGCATGGATCACTTGGAAGGGATCCTAATTTTTTCCGTTGCGCATATGCCATTTGGCATAAAGAATTCCCTACAAAAACGATAAGTGAGAGATAAACGCAGCGAAAAAGAGATGGACACAAGGAGTTTTACTTGGTTCACAGCCAACCGGCTGCTAATCCAAGACCCTAATGGTCCTAGACCACGTACGGAGGGCAATCGCTAAAACACTTCTCCTCGTTGGAGGTAGGAGTTACGATTACAAAACTTTCGACAAAAACACAAGGATGAGAGACAAGCCCCTCTCTCCTTTTTGATATAAAAGCTCGAAAAACACAACTTAAATTAATCGACTAAAACGATTACCAACACTTTAACGGTGAAGCTTCGTGTTGGCAGCACTTCGTTGTAGTGGCGTCATCAAAGAAGAGCGGCGTTGTGGAGGCATTTGAGAGCTTTGTAATAATTGTTGTATCTAAGATGCGAAGCACCCCCCTCTATTTGAAGCCTTGTCCGCCCACTTGAGATCCGGCCACCTCACCACCAATTGAGGGATAAATTTCCACCTTGCTTTTGACCAGCCACATCACCATGATTTGGGGGATAAGTTGCCACCTTGCTTTTAGTTCCTTTTGCCCATTTTCAGGTACTTTAGTTATTTAATTTTATTTCAATTCGAGTTCTAATTTTAATTCGAATTATAATTCTAATTTTAATTCGAATTATAATTCTAATTATAATTCGAATTAGAGTAACTTTGAATTCAAACAAGGGTTAGCTCAAAGCAATATGTAGAAATATTAAATGTGATGGATTTAGATGGTTTCTAACCATCCGATCTCGACTTAGACTTTCATGGAATGATTTGGGTCGGATTGTCGCCTAAGATCAACTCCTAAATGGAGGATCCTACCTCACTTACGCTCGTCGAACACGAGTCTTACCTTGCACTTACTGTGTCGCAGATCTCCAACTCAAGCTTAACCTGTTTCTGCACACTCAAGTAGACTCATGAGATAACAAAATAGACTTAACCTTATGTCTTTGCTATAATCAAAACACAGGTTCGATTTCGGTGCCTCACTACACCAACAACCATGTTATCGGCCCCTTGAAAAGTATAAGCAAAGGCTCACAACTGAGATGACTTTGGATAAACCATCGGAATGGTTGTAGTGTGATTTGGTATTGGTTTGTCTTGACCATAGAATCACACTAGTGCACTTTGTGTGTATTGAGCAGGACCGACTTAGTGGTGATTCGATTTAATGCTGACTACATAATCGAATCAGACCTCAGATATTATTTAGTACATGCTCTTAATCCCGATATAATAACGGGCACATATACTTAGTACTCATCTCTTTGATTTACCAATGGGCGAGATTTATAGATTAAATCGATAGGCTCGGTAAGTTAGGAGATGATATTATTTATATGGTGTGCCATTGATTATAGAAGGAAACCGTGTCCTATATATATTAGGATGATGATGTCCCCTTGAGGAGCTCATAAGGTTCATCATGTAAACCCTGCAGGTGGACTTGGTCCGGCATGATGAAAAGATTGAGTGGTATTACTCAAGGAGTTAGATGTTGATTAATTAATGGTCAGTAAATTAATTAATCGACGGACATTCGACATCTTAAACATGGGGAGAAAATGTACAAATAATATATGGAGCCCATATTATCATATGGGGGTTGGTGAGGTAGATCAATGATGAACCTTTAGTGGATTGGATCATCATTAGTGGATCGGACTTTATGTGGGCTTGATCCATGGGTGGCCAAGACCCAACTCCTCCTCATGGTCCCTAATGTAGCCTATTAACACCTCATGATGCTTAGATCCAATGGATAGAAACAAAAGTCTAAGATCCATTGGTAGAGATTAAATCTCTAAGATCCGACAGTTGAGATTAAATCTCTAGATCCGACGGTTGAGATTAA
The DNA here is from genome assembly GCA_025175895.1 of Wurfbainia villosa. NCBI lineage: Eukaryota > Viridiplantae > Streptophyta > Magnoliopsida > Zingiberales > Zingiberaceae > Wurfbainia > Wurfbainia villosa. The sequence continues at coordinate 49,515,441 of CM045999.1, read as the reverse complement.
ATCCCTAGAACCAATGGATGAGATTATTCATGACTTATCCCTAACTCTATAAAAGGATGGTAAGGGGGTTGACGTGAACTACATTGAAGGAGAGCTAGGGTTTGGGCGGCAAGAAGGAATCCTAGTTGAGATAGGATTAGGATTAGGGTTTGGAGGCAAGGGTGGCACCAAATAAGGAAGGTATTCTTCTCTTCTTCTTCCTCTTTTGACCAACGTCCAGCACCTCTCCTGCCTCTTTTCCAGTCTTGGCCGATGCCCAAAATCCCCCTTCTCCTTCTCCTTAGGTGGTGGAAACAAGATATAGGGCTTCCCTTGGTGTCTTGGTTGTTTTCCACCATCTTCTCCTTCACATAGTTGGCCGGTGGCAAGGATAGTTTTAGTTCCTTGTTGGTTGTTTCTAGTGAGGAGAAAAACCTTGTTTCTATTCTTCCTCTTGCTTTGGAAGAGCAAGGAAGAAAGATTTGCGATCTTGGAGCTTCGACTTTTGGTGGATCGTCGCCCACACGACGTTCAAAAGGAGGAAGGTCATACAATAGAAGATCGAGAGGTATACCTATTCTACTTTCTTCTTTTGTTTGTTGCTTGTTTTTGTTTTTCAATTATAAGCATGTTATGAATCTGTAAATGGCTAAATAATACTTGGATCCTGAGCATAAACACAAAAACCGGCGATCCGGACATCATCTATTCCGTGGCTACTCGTAGAATAGAGGATGGTCGCTTGAACAACTAGTTTGTTCAAGTGACCTCTCTAAACGAATAGCACGACGATGACTTGGTGGTTTGGGCAATCCCTTTTGTCTAGGATTAATTTTTTTTAATCCGTGAAAATCGAAGGGATCTCCATGGACAAGCTACTAAGGTGAAGTGGGAAGTGAAGTTTCTCCTCACGGACTCGATAAGCAAAACCCTTCACAGAGTTCATGGCCGCGAGCATGAGACATGACACATCTAATGCATCATCTTGATGCTTCTTGTAAGCATCACAGTCAGCTCGCGAGGAAGTGGTAGGAGGTGTCTCCGAAATGGGAAACTCTATGACATAGAGTTTCCTTTCTTGGGTGAGAATGATTCTCAGGTTTCTGTACCAGTCCAGGAAATTAGCTTCATTGAGCTTGTCCTTCTCAAGGATAAAATGCAGGGAGAGAGTGTTCGTGTTTGTCGACATGGTAATCTACAACATACACAATTTAGAAAATTAATATCATATTCCATTTATCATTTAATTAGGCCTTTAATCAAATGATGCTCCCACTAAATTATAGGACTTTTATAGAATCGAGTTATGGATGTGGTCAAACCACATTACTAGATTCATACAAACTAGCTATAATTCTTGTGGGACAAGATCCACATCATACTACGCCTTGAGTTAGCTTTGGCTAAATCGCCCAATACTTAGTATGATCGGTAGGTAACACATTACCGATTACATCTCTATGCAACTCTTGTTTATAGGATCAAGACCTACATTTACAAAAGACCTTGAGTTAGCTTTGGCTAAATCGCCTACGATTTTGTGTAAATGCGATCTTATCCTATCTTTTCAACGGTTGGAATATGCCTATAGTTCTACTCGATCCAATTGAGTTAACTAGTTTTACTCAATCTAATTGAGCTTACTCTCACCCAAGCCGTGATAGGTGGGACCAAGATTGTCCCTCCGCACCCTACCAAGATAATATGCGTTGCTCTGCTTTGGTAGATTCAAAAACAACAAATGATCGAGGTAGTGATGGGTATCAAAACTTGGTAGGCATTTTAGAGTTGATTCGATTAAGATCTAATCTAATCGTGAATGTGTATCATATACGCATCTAGGCCTTAATTCTCCTACACTAGCATGCATCACATACATACAAGCAATATACTAGCATGCATCATATATATACAAGCAAAATATTCTAGCATGCATCATATACATACAAGCAAAATTTACTAGCATGCATCACATACATACAAGCAAAACAACATACATATATATATATTAATTGTGATATGGTCATGACCCTACTACGATCTTCTCAAGCCAATGAGAAGATTGGACGGCCAACCTAGGGTTAGCGGCTTCTCCAAGTGCCTCCTTTGACCGCCATGTGTCGTCGGCTCCCTCCTCATAACTCCGTCTACTAGTGGACCTTCGACCGCTCCATTTTGTACATTACAAAAATAAAAATCGAGTTACATTCGAGTCTAAAATTATTTACAACTAGAATTTTAAAAGAAGAGGCACGACGCGCAGGTCGCATACCCTATACAACATGCACAACCACAAAAATGGCGCGCAAGCCGTATTAAGAATTACAACACATTTAACCAATCATATTGGGGTTCTTGGGCCATGACCATCAAAAAATTATATATAATTATAAATTATGTATTTTACAGAAATTTCTATAATTTTACCTATTTTTTTTCAATTTTATGAGTCACCTCTCCGTAACGGTCCCGCTAAGCGGTTTTCGGGCGCGATCGCGGGACAATGCCCCTTTTGCGGTTAGGGGCAGCGCCCCTACTCACAAAATGAACTTTGCGAGTGTCCTATCTGTATCTTACAGTGACTTAAGTCACTGTCCCAAAAACCTAAAGGAAGATTTTGTCGTTCCGGAGAGTTTTTCTCAGTGGTGGAAGCCTACAAGTGTCCCAACACTTGTTGCTTCGACTCTTCGAGAAAAATACCCAAAAATTCTATAAAAATAGAAAATTTATAGAAACTTATAGATCTGTAATTTTTATATCTAACACAAAAACTACAAAAATAAAACAGATACATGCTTCGCACGTGGCTCTAATACCACTGTTGGACTTTCCAAGCCGCAAAAACCGCTTTTTGCATTGCGGAAACCTTGGAAGCCCGGCCATGGATCCGTGCGAAGTATAACAAAAATTACATGTACAAGTTTAAAACCTTAGATCTAGATGAGAAGAGCATTACCCTTGATGCGACGCCCTTCGTTTATCTCGCTCGTCCAAATGGCTTGCCGGAACTCGAGAGTGTCAAGTGTACACTCCTCTATTGGTATCCACACAAGCAATAGGTGGAGAAAATCAACCTAGAGTGTGCTAGTACTCATGGAAGTTTCGGCCAAGGAGGATTGGGAGAGAACAAGAAGGAGAGGAGGAAGATGATGAAGTTACATCAATTAACTTCCCACTCATCACCCACATCAAGAGTGGCTGGCCACTTCATGGAGAGGGGGGGGGGGGGGGGTACATGCATGCATGTAACTCCAAGAGCCAATGACTCTTGGTCTCCCTCATGAGGTGTCACCCCATGATGTGTCCATGATGATGTGGAACATCATCATTGGCCGGCCCCCATGTCAAGTCACCATGACATGGCAATTTGTCAAGTCAAAATTGATCATTCATCTTCCCTCTCAAGTCAAGTCAAACTTGACCTATTATCTCCCATGGTTGATCAAATCTAACCACTTGTTTCAAGTCAATTTGATTTAATGAATCTCTATTCATTATTTTAAATTGACTCAAATAATCAAATCTAAATTATACTCATTCAACACTTGAATCAAATTGAGTCTAACTCAATTAGTCTAGTTTGGATTACTCTTAATCCAATTTGGTTCATCCCATGAACCCAATCCTCATGGTCCATCATATGAACCTAATCTCCATCTAATTTACCTTTGTGTGTGACCCTATAGGTTCTTGTAACATTGGCAATGCTCCTAAACCGATTTAGGAACATAAGCAATGAGCGGTATCTAGCAACACATCATTGCTACCCAAGTTACAAGAATGTTGAGATCCAACATCACCTTTGTGACTACTAATTGTGACTCTCACAATATGTGCCAATTTCCCTCTATCCTTGACATCTAGATTGACCAATTGAGGCATTGACCGTGTCATCCTCGGTACAATCTATATCTTGAACTCCAAGTAGACTCACTCTAATCAAATGAGCTCAATATCTCATATTGACTCATTTGGGCATGGTCATTCACTTCGCGGTCTCACTCTATCAAGAATAACGATGTCACTCCCGTCATATAGGAGGGATAGATCCCATCTACATCACTCACATCCCTCTACATAATTTGTTACATACCCAGTAATTGCCTTTATAGTCCACCCATTTACGGGTGACGTTTGACGAAGCCAAAGTATGCAACTCCTTATGTAGGGAACCATGGTGACTTCAGGTTTAAGGACTAATAGTCATACTAATAGTCACATGAGAAAGTATATGACACTCATATAACGATCTATGATAGTTTCTCATGGCGGGTCATTCAGTATACATTCTCCAATGCATAGCCATGTGTCAACTTGATATATCATATCCTTGACTTATGAGATCATGTCATCGAGTTGACCTACATGCTAGTCTCTACGCATTAACATTGTCCCTGAATGTTAATACTTGACTAGGAATGATTAAGAGTAGTGTTCTCTATATCATCTCATTATCGATTCAACCAATCGATTGATATAGATAAGAACCTTCTACTCAAGGATGTTATTATACTTAGTTATTTGGCACCAATACAAGTAAATATAATAACCATGCCTTTATAAATAGGAATATGATACAATAAAATCCATACAACAATAATCACATGATTAGTTCTGGGCTTTCACTAACGAACATAACATACATGAGACTTCCTACCGCCGAAGCATTAGGAAATGCCTTCATCTCCTCTATCTCCTTTGATGTTCTAGGATACATCTCTTTAGATAAAGGTACTCTATGCCTAAAAGGTAGAAAACCGTTTTTGGAGTTCTGCATGCTAAAACGAGCCAAAATAGTGTCTATGTATGAAGCTTGAGATAAGAACAATATCCTTTTCTAGCTATCCCTTATAACCTTGATCCCAAGGATGTGTCCCACTTCTCTCAAGTCTTTCATATCAAATTGTTTGGACAACCATACCCTTACGTCTGATAACACTTTGACATTGTTGCGAATGAGCAAAATGTCATCTACATATAGTATAAGAAATATCACTATGTTTCTGTCACATCTCTTGTATACACAAGACTCATCCAGACTTTGAATAAATCCATATGACTAGATTACCTCATCAAAGCGGATGTTCCAAGATCTCGAAACATGCTTCAATCCATAAATGGACCGATTAAGCTTGCACACAAGATGCTCTTTGCCCTTTGCAATGAATTCCTCTAGTTGCTCCATATAGATGTTTTCCTCAAGACTTCCATTAAGGAAAGCTGTCTTGACATCCATCTGCCACACCTCATAATCCATATGAGTAGCAATAGACAAGAGAATCCGGATAGACATAAGCATGGCTATTGGCGAAAAGGTCTCCTCATAATCGATACCCTCTTTCTGAGTATACCCTTTCGCAATAAGCCTTGCTTTGAAGGTATCAACCTTCCCATCTATTCCTCTCTTTCTTTTGTAGATCCACTTGCATCCAATGGTTTTTACACCATTGGGTGGTTCTACTAGCTCCCAGACCTAATTTGAATCCATAGATTCTATCTCAGAATTCATCGCACTTTGCCAAGATACTGCATCTTTATCTTGCATTACCTCGTCATATGTTCAGGGATCAGGTTCATGTTTGCCAGGGACCAAATCAGAAGATTCTCCCAAGAACATAAATCTATCAGGTTGTCTAACAACCCTCCCACTACGATGAGGTATCACCTGTGTATCCTCTGTGATACGTGGTGCAATCAATTTTGGTATGTCCTCTTGTATTGGTGGTACTGAAGTAGTGACTTCCCCTCTCAATTCCTCTAGAACAATCTTGCTCATGGGCTTGTGGTTCATCACATAGTCTTCCTCTAAAAATCTGGCATTCGTGCTAACGATCACCCTATGATCTCTAGGACTATAGAACAAACCACCTTTCGTTCCTCTAGAATAGCCTACGAACAAGAGCACTTCTATATGAGGTTCCAACTTACCAGCATCTGCCTTTAGCACATTTGATGGACTCCCCCAAATCCGAATGTGTATCAGACTAGGTTTTCGCCCATCCACAATTCTATGGGACTAGAAGGCACTTATTTAGATGGTACCAAGTTCAAAATATACACTGTCGTATCCAGAGCATACCCCTAGAACAATTCTGGAAACTCAGAATAACTCTTCATCGATCTAACCATCTCCATAAGAGTCATATTCCTTCGCTCTACTACACCATTCTACTAGGGTGTGCCAGGTGTAGACAATTGGGATTGAATCCTATCCTCTTATAAGTAATTCCTAAACTCTCCCAAGAGGTACTCACCACCACGATCAGATTGTAGTGTCTTCATACTTTTTCCTTGACGTTTCTCCACATCAGCCTTGAATTCTTTGAACCTGTCAAAGCATTCAGATTTGTGGCACATCAAGTAAATGTATCCATATCTTGAATTATTGTCTATAAAAGAGACGAAGTATTCAAAACCACCTCTAGCCTGGATAGACATAAGACCACACAAATCAGAATGAACCAATTCCAACACATCTTTGGCTCTATACCCCTTGGCCTTTAAAAGGCCTCTTGGTCATTTTACCTTCCATGCAAGATTTGCAAGTTGGGAAATCTCCCACGACTAATGAACCCAAAGGTCCATCAGCTATCAACCTTTGAATTCTACTTAGGTTAATATGACCTAACCTTAGATACCAAAGATACGTTTGGTTCATTTTTTAAAATTCTTTTCTCTTATTAGATTTAGAAGATGAATTTTTTATTTCTATTTGCATCGTGGGAGCTTTTGGTTCAAGAGTGTTTAAATTTCCTATCAATGTACCAGAACAGATAATCTCCCTATTTCTTTTTATAACAACTCTACCATTAAAAGAAATAGAATATCCATCCAAAAATAATTTAGAAACTGAAATTAAATTCTATCTAAATGAAGGTACATAAAGGCAATTTCTCAGAACCAAAGTTTTATTCCTATTAAAAGATAAATAAACATATCCCACTGTGATAGCCGCCACCTTAGTAGCATTGCCCATGTAGAGGGTAATCTCCCCCACAGATAGTCGTCAGGTTTCTTGGAACCCCTATAAAGTATTGCAGACATGATCAATAGCTCCCGTATCTACACACCAGGTGCCGATAGATAACACCGCTAAACATGTTTCGACGACCAGACAAAAAGATATACCTTTGTTCTGCTTCCGATTCGGGCAGTCAACCTTCTAATGTCCAGTCTGCTTGCAAGTGAAGCACTTGCCTTTCATCTTCTTCACTCCTCCCTGAGATCCTCCCACCACCTTTGCTGCACCTTATTTCTTCTTCTTCTTGCCTTTTGTCATAGAAGTAGAAACCTTCTGGGCAACCAAAGCCTGAGAACTCTGACGAAAAAGCCCCTCTGCCGCCTGGAGTTCTGTCAGAAGCTCTGCCAATGAATACAACCTCTTATTCATGTTGTAGTTCAGGAAAAATTACAAAAAACTCCTAGATAGAGATTGGAGAATGATATCGGCCTAGGTTTTCCCATCGATCTCAGCTCCAAAGACTTCTAGCTCATTCAAATGAGACATCATCTTGAGAACATGATCCCTCATGGGTGTTCTCTCAACCATGGTGGTCATCATCAAGTTTCTCATGGATTCTTGCCTAGCATCCCGATTCTGGTGTCCAAAAAGTTCATTGAGATTAAGCATCATGTCATAAGCAGTATTCATGGCTTGATGCTAATGCTGCAATACATTTGACATATAAGCCAAAATGTAACACCATGTCATCTCATCAACCTTGATCTACTTCTTATAACACTATTTCTCCTTCTCCCTAGAATCATTTGTAGGCTTAAGTGGACACTCCTCGAGAAGTACATACTTGTAGTCCTCAGTAGTCAAGACTATGTGCAGATTCCTTTCCCAATCCACATAGTTAGGTCCAGTAAGTTTATTTTCCTTTCGTATCATAGCAAGTGGGTTGAAAGTCATTTTTGAAAAACCTAAGAATCACTTAGATCAAAACATTAGATTTCAAAAATTTATTGATTCCTCAAACAATAAAATTTTAAAATCAACCAACACCATAAAACACCGAGAATATCACATGCCACGATAGTGTGGACGTATATGAATTCTGCATTTGTAAGAGGAGGTTTTACCCATTAATTTTTTTATCCTATCAACCTTACTTTTTGACAAATAAAATTAATAGTTGGTTCCTCTTCGGACCTACAAATAAAAGCAGTGACTCTGATGGGGAGGATACTCTTATTTGTATCTAAGTGTTCACCATTACCTGATACTAAAGCAATTATCTCAGATTATGTGCATTCCGATGGGGAAGTACACACACTCTTAAATAATTTCTTATAACCATATTTAACCTAGTGATCTGCAAAAAAAACTCATCTGATATACAGGAAGGCACTCAGAGCCAACACGCAAGTTTGTTCGCATCACATGTCAAATTGTAATGGAGGCCGCGGGAATTTAAAAAATATCCCTCTCCCACTTAGTAATTTAAAATTGAGGAATTTTAACTATGCAATCACAACAAGCATATAAATCAAAAGCAATAAATATGAAAAAAAAAATTTCCAACTATTATGGCTTTTGTTCACTAATATGCCTCCAGTCGTGTTGCCACCTCGTCCGCTCCTTCCTACGCCATGTACAAGCCATCCGAAGATCCGAGCCAAGAAAAAATATTTTAATTTACATCCATCGATCCTATACTCCACAAAGGAGTGTACATGAATTTTAGATCGAAAGTAAACTAAAATAAAATAGTATCTAAACAATGTCGTACTTAATTACAAAAATTAAATATTAGCCTCATCAACCTAGAGGATTCAAATAATATTACAATTACACACATCCAATCACATACACACACATATGACCATAATAGTTGGATCTTATGCATGCAACCAAAAAGTTAGCATACGCACATCCTACTATTATCCGACACAAATAATATATAATAAGTGCATAAAAGTAATCGAATCCTAAACACACAAAACCAAAAATTGTGGATCTGATACCAATTGAAGGGAGAATCTTTTCTTCCCGCTTCAACTTGGTCACTTGTGCATGGCGATCCTATCTACGTCCCCGGATTAAAAAAAATAATCCTTGATGAAGACGGATTACCCAAGCAATCAATCCATCATCATGATATTCGATTAGAGTGGTCGCTTAAACAAACTTATTGTTCAAGCAACCTCACTCTTTTCCTCGATTAGTCATGGAATATATGATGTACGGATCGCCAGTTTTTATGTTTATCTTTGGGGTCCAAGTAAATTATGTTAGTGTCATCCCTTAGTGTCAATCATGAGATGTAGTGCCAATCATGAGATGATTGATTAGGGATCATGTGTATCATATTTCATTAATAAAAGGCAGAGATTGTTTATTATATTTACTTTATACATGTGCCAACTAAAATAAATATAATAATACCCTTGAATAGTAGGTTCTCATCTACAGTTTATCAATTGGTAGAATTGATTATGAGAAGCTGTAGAGAACACTATTCTTAATATTCCTAGTCAAGTATTAATATACAAGGGAAATATTAATACATTGAGACTAGCATGTAAGTCAATGGATGACTTGATCTCACAAGTCATGGATATGTGATATCACATTGACACATGGGTATATATATTGGAGAATATATATACTGAATTGACCCACTATGAGAAAGTATCATGGATCGTTATATGATTGTCATATACTTTCTCATGTGACTATTGGTATGAATAGTCGTTAGACCTGAAGTCACTACGGTTCCCTACATAAGGAGTTATGTACTTTGGTATTGTCTAACGTCACACCGTAACAGGATGACTATAACGGCGATCACTGGGTATGTAACGAATTATGTGGAGGGATGTGAGTGATATAGATGGGATCTATCCCTCCTATATGACAGGAGTGATATCTTTGGCCTCTTGATAGAGTAGGACCACAAAATGCAAGGTCATGCTCAAATGAGTCAATATGAGATATTGATCTCATTTGTTTGAGTGTGTCTACTTGGGGATCAAGAAACATAAAGATCGATAAGGGGATGACACGGTCTATGCCTCATTGATCGATCTAAGATATCAGAGATAGAAGGATATCGTCATATATGATAATAGTCACAGAAAGGTTGTCAAATCTTGACGATCTTGTAACTTGGGTAGCAATGATGTATTGCTAGATGTCGCTCATTGCTTATGTATCTAAAAGGGGTTTTAGATACATTGCCAACGTTACAAGAGCCTATAGGGTCACACACAAATGACATTCTGTTTTGGAGATAGTTTCTTTTAGTTGGACTAAAAGGACAATTGAGCATATGGCCAAGATTTGAGTTAGACTCAAACTAGTTTAACTTGAGTTAGACTCAAGTTGAACCATGGAAGATGATTCATCATCATGCATGATTAATTTGATTAATCATGCATAGTAATACCAAAGGGCTTGGTATTCATGATGAGAACTAAAGAAGGGAATACCAAGGGTCTTGGTATTAAGAGAGTTCTTAATGGGGAGATAATGGCATTGATGGATAATGGTTTAAATGGCCTTTTTTGGTGTTTCACATGTAGGACAATTGGTGTGGCTTTTGTGTTTGGCCGTGCAAGCCAAAAAGGGCCAAGAGAAAGAGTTCTCTCATCTTCTCCTTCCTCTCCTTCTTATTCCAAAAGAGTTCTTGGCATTTTGCTAGGAGTTGTTAGCACAACGTGACTCCAAAGATAGTGTGGGTGTCAGTGTGGATACCATAAATATACGGTTACCCTTACCGTATTGAGATCCAACAAAGTTTGGAAAAGCGGGATTGCGAAGGACACGCGCCGAAGGTATATTCCTCCTCTAGATAATATCTAGACTAGAATATAGAAAACGATTTATATAGTTTTGCATGGATCTCTGGTGGGATCCGATATAATTATTTATTTCCATTGTGGTTGTGCGAAGTATTCGCTCGCAATGTTGTGAACATCAGATCCGGAGTTTTCCCAACAGATTAACCACATACTACTACATACAAATTGCATAGAACAAGAAAGAAACTTAAATAAGAATTATACCTCTTGTTTACCTTTTGATCTTCTATCGTATGACCTATCCTCTTCTTGGACGTCATGTGAGCGATCATCTACCAAGCAAACAATGATCATGTGATTCTTATTTCAAAAATAAAGATGTTCATACAAAGGCTAGATTTTCAGTATACATCCCAACACCAAAGACACAGGCACGCTTTGGGTGAAAAGATGGCATTCGCTTGGAGTTCTAAAGGAAGACACGATCGACCATGTGAATCTTACACAACCATGCCTTTTCTAGATACCAGATCCAGAGTGTAGTTTCCAAATTCCCACCCGGGTGGCCGTGTGGAATCCATATGGTCATGTGGTGACAACATAACTAAAAGTGATCCATTTCTGTGGGCAATTAATGAAAGTCGATTTCACCCCTATAAAAGGAAAGACACATCTAAACCTAAAGGATGAAGCCCGACGACTAGGATGGCATGGAGGTGCCCTAAAAAGCACTAAAGGCTCACAACAAGGAGAAAGAAAAGTGGCTCAAGGGCGGGATTACACTCCAACACGCGAGAAAGCATCCAAGACATCTCCAGAAAGCATTTAGGGCATAATTTTTAGTGTTTACTTTCTATTTGAATTGTGATGCTTGAGGATACATTGTCTTGTGCGTGTCTATTTGTATTTATGGAGTAGATTTTGTTGGGATCTTTGTAATGGCTAGAGGGGGGGTGGGTGAATAGCGCGTGTTCTTTTGTTGATGGAATTCGATCGAGATTGTGTCTACAAGTTTCGTTAGCACAGCGGAATATATATATAATAACAATAACGAAACACAATCACAACACAATAACACGAATATTTAAAGTGGCTCAGAACCGAACGGTTCCTACTCCATGGATCGGGTTCGCACGAACCCTAGCGATGCCAATCACACACCACTATAAAACACTCCTTCTCGGAACAATCTAGAGGTGGAGAAACCTCGTACAAGATGATTACAACAATAATCAAAAGCTACAAGCAAATACAATGAAATACAAAGCAAGACTAGTAAAGAAAAACACTTTACAAATGCTCTTGAATGCTTGATCGCTAGGTTGATCAAGTAGCACTTGGAGACCCTGAATTGTAGCAGCAACTCGCCCCAAATCGCCTTAAAGAACCATGCCAAATTCCTCCATCATGAGCTCCTTATAAAGCTTCAACCTGTGCTGGAAAAAGTCGATCAGTCAACTGCTCGGGACCATCAGTCGACTGATGCCACTGTTGTCGTGAGACAACGGCTAGATCCACGCTGGATAAGTCCATAGGATCTACCATCAGTCGACTGATCAAACCCATCAGTCGACTGATGGTGTCCTCACTCGACCACCGTCCCTGGCGGTCGAGTGAGACCACACTCGTGGCCGAATTCGAGCACCACCGACCGATCATGCGTCTGTCGATTGCTCGAACATCGATCGCCATCCTCCGGCGATCGCTAGGCTACTTCCCGCAGTCAAACCCTAGTTGACTCGGTCCAGTCGACTGCCACATGGCACCAGTCGACTAGCACACCTCAAACATGAGGTTTTAGCCCAAGTATGGTGCCCCCATACTTGCTAGACCACCCTTAGCCTAGACCTAAGCCTTCTAGCCACCTCCATTAGCCTCACACCTCTCGGATCCCTCCAAGTCATCCATGACTTGTTCATCCATCACGCTAGCCTTCAGGTGCTTCCCTTGGATATGTCATGCTAACGGTGTCTACACCGCCAAGGCACATTGGACTTACGCCGCCAAGACTCTGCTTGGACTTTACGCCGCCAACCATTGGACTTATGCTGCCAAGACTCCCGCTTGGACTTTACGCAACCAATATCAAACCCCTTGGACGTCTCATGCCAAGACTCAAGCTTGGACTTTCCCTTGCCAACCAATGTTGGACTTCTCAAATGCCAAGACCATGCTTGGACTTTCCCTTGCCAACCAATGTTGGACTTTTCATGTGCCAAGTGTCCCACTTGGACTTTCCATGCCAAGTACTCATGACTTGGACTTTACCTTGACAATTACATTGTCATATATTTTTGTCGAACATCAAAACATCACTCGAGTCAAACTCGAGTCCTGGGCTGATTGCACCAATAATCTCCCCCTTTTTGATGTTTGACAAAAACCAAACAAATCATTGAGTTAGAACACTAAGTCAAATCCCTTACCAATTATCCCAAATTGGTAATCTTAAACATATGTTCTCCCCCAAACATTCTCCCCCTTTTTGTCTAACATCAAAAAGGTTATCTCTCCAAGGAGGTCAAAGTCTCATGTCCCAATGAGATCTTACAATCTCCACCTTGGTTTAAAAATACCTAGGATGCCTACCATCTTCCTAGTGATAAGTTCCATATCACTCAAGAGAGGAAATCCTATTCACTCTCCTAATTTCCAAATTGGGTATCAAGAGCCCATCAATTTTCCCAATTGATGATACTTTCCCAATAACCTCTCCTCTTCAAAGAGAAAAACACATCCATCATCCCAAGATGGATACCTCCCCCTAAAAGCTTGCTCCCCCTTGACCATTGCACCAACAATGTCCTTGGGAAGTCCCTAAGCCAGTTGGAACTTTAAGCCATCAAAATGAAGGTTAGAAATTCAACATTGAACTTCCCAACACCTTAAAATTGATACAAACCCTAAACTCCTCTCCTAATCCATATCCAATGGATTTCCACCCTTCATCATGCTTCCCAAAGCATATCCTAGGGTTAGGAGTGGTTAGGGACCTTAACCGCAGCTGAAATCGGGTTAAACAACCTTGGTTACCCCGAAATCAGGCTACATCAGTGATTTAGAAATCACGATCGACATGTTTATCACCGATCGCCATCAAGGCGATCGATAACCTAAAAATCCAATTTTCAGTTATCAGAAACGAGTTTTAGAAAATCATAACTAATTATACGTATATCAAAAAATCACGAAGTTTGATATGTATAATACTTATGACCAATACAATGGGTGAAAAATGTTTGAAAAATATTTTACCCATAAAATAGCGAAATTGATACAAAATCCCAAAGTGACTAAAAACTTTAAAGTTTAAGCTCACTTTGTATCAATCTCATCAATGGTGATTGCTATCAAGAGATAGACTTCACAAAGGTTTTTCAAAATGATTTTAAAATATTTTCAAAACCTTATTTTGGATCATATTCCATGGGTTCTATGTACATTGTTGGAATGTATACTGAAAGCCTAGCTCTTTTGATATGAACATTTTATTTTGAAATAAGAATCACATGATCATTGTTTGCACTTTATATATTTATTATATGTGTGCATATTGTCTAATATTTTTCATTGTAGATAACATGGTGCTTAGTGTGGCACAGAAGATCATGTTATCAGTTCCTTGTAAAATATAAGTAGAGGCTCACAACCAAGATGGTTTTGGACAAACCATTGGCATGGTTGTAGTGTAGCTAGGTATTGTTTTATCTTGAACATAGAGTTACACTGGTACACTTAGGTGTATTGAGCAGGACCGACATAGAAATGATTCAATTTAGTACTGACTACATAATTGAATCGGACCTCGGATATTATGTTGTACATGCTCTTAATCCCGATATAATAATGGGCACATGTACTTAGTATTTATTTCTTTGATTTACCAGTGGGTGAGATTTAGATGGATTAAATCAATATGCTCGGTAAGTTGGGAAATAATATTATTTACATAGTATGCCGTTGATTATAGGAGAAAATCGTGTCCTATATATTAGGTTGATGATGTCCCCTTGAGGAGCTCATAAAGTTCATCATGTAAACCCAGCCGGTTGACTTAGTCAACGTGATGATAAGGTTGAGTGGTACTACTCGAGGAATTAGATGTTAATTAATTGATGATCAGTAAATCAATTAATTGACGGACATTCGATATCTTAAACACGGGGAGATTAATGTACGAATAATATATGGAGCCCATATTAATTTATGGGGGTTGGCGAGGTAGTTCAATGATGATCCTCTAGTGGAATGGAACATCATTGATGGATCAAGTTTGTGTGGTTCCGATCCATCGGGTGGCCAAGACCCAACTCCTCCTTATGGTCCCTATCGTAGCCTAATAGAATCCTTGTGAAGTCCAGATCCAAGAATGTAAAACAAAACCTAGAACCAACGGTTGGGATTAAATCTCTAGATCCGATGGTTAGGATGAAACACTAGAACCAACAGTTGGGATTAAATCCCTAGATCTGATGGTTAGGATGAAACACTAGAACCAACGGTTGGGATTAAATCCCTAGATCCGATGGTTAGGATGAAACCCTAGAATAGACGGTTGAGATTAAATCCCTAGATCCGACGGTTGGGATAAAACCCTAGATCCGACGGTTGGGATGAAATCCTAGATCTGACGGTTGAGATGAAACCCTAGATCCGACGGTTCGGATAAAACCCTAGATCCGACGGTGGAGGTTAAATCCCTAGATCCGACGGTGGAGATTAAAGGAGTCCTATGCCCAACTCTATAAAAGGAAAGCTTAGGGTTGGGCGGGAGGTATCAATTTGAATTGGGATTAGGGTTTGGAGCAAAGGTGGGCGGCTAGGGTTTGGAGCAAAAGTGGGCGGCAACCATCTTCCATCAATTGTTGCCGACGCCCACTTCCTTCAATCAACACTTGGCCGGCGCCCATCCTAGAGGCCTCTCCCCTCTTCCTTGGCCGGCAGTTCTCCTTCCATAGGTGACCAGCATTCATCTTCCTCCCTTCATCCTAGAGTGGCCGGCGGCAACACTTCTTGAAGTTGACTGGCGCATCATCCAATTGTTCCTTGGCCGGCGGTTGCACCAAATTCCCTAATTTGGTGGCCGGTTCTAGATAGGAAGGTATTTGTTGTTTCTTCTCTTTGTTCGCAGCAGATAAGGTGGAGAAGAAAGCGATCTAGAAGGCTTCTACTCGTGGAGGATCTTCGTTCACACGTCGTCCACGAGAAGGATAGGACATACGGTAGAAGATCGTGAGGTATAAATGTCACGCCCGCCCTTTTTGCCAGACCCTGAATGTCCGGAGAGGCGGCGCGTGACGCGACTGTACATACATTTCATACAGCGGAAGACTTTATATATGTACTTCTTAGTTCTTACAGCGGAAGACTTTAGACCTAAATACTTTTCTTTTCTTTTTTTTTTCTTTTAAACATAAACATGCATTAACGCTTCTTCTTAACATAGAGTATGTTTCATACCATGCATGGATGGATACTTCTTCTTACTTCTTCTTTACTTCTTCTTATCAACATAAAGCATGCATCATATATATATAGATACTTAGTGCTTAGTAGGTTCATAACATCATCGTCATAGGGAGACATAAGTAAAGACATCCATAGACATCATCATCATAGGTAACATGTATAAATAGACTTAACGGATCTTCTCCACCGTGCCACTACCACACACCTTGGCCCCTCCTGCTGCTCCCTTTAGTTTACCCATCCCTTACCCTTATCTGCAGTACGAGGGAAAGATAAACTATAAGCTCATAGGCTTAGTAAGATCCTGTCCTACTCACAAAAACCATACAACATTATTAATCATGGCTTGTAGCATTTATAACGTAAAATCAATATAACATGTAACTTACATGGTGTCATCAACTCATCATGTAGCATAAGTAACATAAGTGAATAAAGCATGGATCATCCCTAACTTAGTAGCATAACATGAATATATACTTAATCAGCATAATATGCATCATATGTAACTTAGTAATATAGACATCATAGCGTACCATCGAACATAACATGTAACGTATACATCATGACATATCATTCAATCATAACATGTAACTTAAACATTATGGCATATTATCAAACATACATGTAAACATCATGGCATATCATCAAACATAACATGTAAACATATGGCATATCATCAAACCAACATGTAAACATCATGGCATATCATCAAACAAACATGTAAACATCATGGCATATCATCAAACATAACATGTAAACATCATGGCATATCATCAAACATAACATGTAAACATATGACATATCATCAAACATAACATGTAAACATATGCAGGATGCTTTTGAAAACATATATGTTAGGTACGTAAATATAAATCTCAACATATTTGGGCCCGGCATTGTACCACTTCTTCATTATCATAGCGTGCATCCCTAAATAGGCCCGAGGTAGCAAGTCTCGAACCTAATAGGTTTCTAGGCCCGAGTCTTATTCCATCGACCTAGGGGCAATCGTCATAGCGTAGAAGCCCATCCTAGGCCCGAGTCTTACTCCATCGACCTAAGGCATCTTGGAGCCCATCCCGTACTAGGCCCGAGTCTTATTCCATCGACCTAGGGGCAATAATACATAGAAGAACATCCTAGGCCCGAGTCTTATTCCATCGACCTAGGGCATCTTAGGAGCCCATCCCTTCTTGGACCTTGTTAAGGTCTTGGTACAAGCCATGCAGAAGGTAAAATACTTATATGCTTAATATATAACATAGCTTATTTCATTTCTTGACAAACATAGCATAGCATACTTCATTTCATAACCCTTCATGCTTCATTTCATGAACATATCTTCTTTCATTACAAACATAGCATAGCATACTTCATTTCATAACCCTTCATGCTTCATCTCATGAACATATCTTCTTTCATTTCATAACATAGCATACTTCATTTCATAACATATCATACTTCATTTTATCATCATATCATATTCATTTTTGTGAACATATCCTTTTGTTTCATTCCATAGTCTTATCGTATTCCATTTCGTAATATTAGATATCACATACACAAAGGCATGGCATGAGACATGGCATCAAGAGTAAGTAAATACTAACTAAGGCATGGTATCTTCACCTAGCATTATTTAAGATCACATGTCATCATAAATTCACTCAAACACAAAGCACATGTAAACCTAATTCATTTAGCATGGCTACAACTTCATAAGCAGCATTATTTAAGACCACAAGTCATCATGAATTCACTCAAACACAAGGCACATGTGAACCTAATTCATTTAGCATGGCTACAACTTCATAAGCACATAGAGTTTGAATTAAACTTCATCTATTCCCCAAAACATAGGTTGGCCGAATGGTCCATGTAGGGTTTTTAGGGTTAATCTTTAACCTAAATTTATCTACATACTAAACAACATTATATGCATACCAATCATGGTATGAAACTTCATTTAACATAATAACCAAGGGTGGCCAAATGGCCCTTATAGGCTTTTTTTTAGGGATTAGACTTTTAACTAATTCAATTAACATACATATGCCTACACTTCATGGTGTAAACTTCATTGAAACACACAAAGAAAGAAACAACCAAGGGTGGCGAATGGCTCTTTGGCTTCTTAGGGTTCTTGTCACCCAACATTCATTCATGAGCATTATAACCTAGCATAGCATCATTAGGGACATTTTCATGCAACCCTAACCCTAATTCCCTAGGGTGGCCGAAACACATAAGGGGCTCAACTAGGGTTCTTGTTACCCAACATTCATTCATGAGCCTTATGACCTAGCATAGCATCATTAGGGACATTTTCATGCAACCCTAACCCTAATTCCCTAGGGTGGTCGAAACACATAAGGGCTCAACTAGGGTTAGCTTTTGGTCCTAATCCATTTTTTAAATCTTAACTACATCATATAGTGAATAAAACATAGCATGTAACTTCATTTAAAACCCCAATCCTAGCTTGGCCGAATAGGTCTTGGTGGCCATTAGGGCTAGCTTTTTAACCAAACCTCTTTTCCCATCTTAGCATCATCATATACTTCCTAACATAGATTACAAACATAGATTACCACTTCATTGATAAACCAAAACATGCTTGGCCGGATCTAACATATAGGTTGTTCAAACATTCAATCGAAACTACTCGTATGCAGGTGAGGGATACTTACATCCTTCGCTTTGCTTTGGGTGAGGAAGATGACCTAAGGAAGACCAACACCTAACCTTCTCTTGATTGGATGGGGTTCGGCCAAGGGGTGGAAAGGAGAGGGAGAGCTCAAGGATTTCGGTGAGAAGAAGGAAAGAAGAGAGGAAGTGACCAAATTCAATCTTCCCTCTTCTTTATAAAGGGGAGGAAGAGAAGTTCCTCTTTTCTTTTCTATGCCTCTTCATTTACCCTTAGTCCTACTTATCTATTGTTTCCCCTCTTCCTTAATCATATAATCCTATTGGGCTTCTGGTTAGTGGGTGCATCTATAAGGCTTGGCTATCTCTAGAGGAAAGGGGTTCAATTCCTAGGCCTTGCACCCCTTTTTGGCTTATTTTCTTTTATTTTTGAAAAGGCCCACATAAAGCCCATGATCATCAAGCCAAAAATTCCTCTAAAATTTGCTAGGAATTTTACGGGCGTTACAATCCTTCATACCTTTTAAAGGTTTCGTCCTCGAAACTTAGAACAGTCTGAGTATACGCTTCATGTCCTCTTGCGTTCCCGGTAGCTTCCTCGTATTGATTCTGCCACAGGACCTTCACTAAGGGCACCTCTTTGTTCCTTAGTCTCTTGACTCCTTGGTCTAGTATTTGGATTGGCCGACTTTCAACACTCAGGTCCTCTTGAACTTGTACTGTTTGTGGCTCGATCACTTGGTCCGCCGAAATGCATTTCTTGAGTCTAGAGACATGGAACACGTTGTGAATAGCCGACATCTCCGAGGCGGCTCTAGCTTATAAGCTACCTTGCCAATCCTCTGCGATATCGGACGGTCCCACGTAGCGTGGACTCGGTTTACCCTTTCTTCCAAACCTCATCACTCCCTTCATGGGAGCCACTTTGAGAATACTAGGTCCCCAACCGAATTCTAACGGTCTAGCGCATATCCGCATAGCTCTTTTTGCCGGCTCTGGCGGTTTCAATTCTCGGCGGATGTTCCGTATAGCTCGGGTGGTGTTGTCGATGAAGTCCGTCTGGAGTCCCATCTTCTTCTTTTCACCACCCTCGTACTAGCATATGGGAGATCTACATTTCCTCCTGTATAGCGCCTCGTAGGGTGCCATTCCAATAGTAGCTTGATAGCTAGTGTTGTAGCGAATTACGCAAACATAAGTATCGGCACGGCTACCTTTGAAATCCAGTATGCAGCTCGTAACATATACTCCGATGACTTGATTTACCCTTTTCGGCATCCATCCGTCTGGGGATGGAAGGCAGTACTGAACAATAGCTTCGTGCCTAAGGCTTTCTGAACACATTCCCAGAAATGGGAAATAAAGTGACCATCTCTGTCAGAAATGATGGTCTTAGGAATTCCATGTAGTCTAATAATTTCCTTAGCATATAACTGGGCCAATTGCTCCGTCGAATAGGTCATCTTGATTGCTAAGAAATGGGCGGACTTCGTCAATCTGTCCACAATTACCCATATAGCATCATAACCGTTTGTCGTCTTGGGAAATCCTGAGATGAAATCCATAGAAATGTCCTCCCATTTCCATTCTGGAATCTGGATCGGCTGCAGTGTTCCTCCAGGTCTCTGGTGTTCTGCCTTAACCCTCTGGCAGGTCAGGCAGGTACTGACATACTGAGCCACATCTCTTTTCATTCCGGACCACCAGAACTTTCGTTTCAGGTCTTGGTACATCTTGGTGGTTCGGGATGCATCGCATAAGGAGTTCTGTGAGCTTCCTCAAATATCTCCTTCCGTAATTCTGGATCGTCGGGAATACATAAGCGATCCCTGAGGTAGAGTACCCCACTATCAGAGATCCGAAACCCGTCGTCCTTTCCTTCTAAGACCTCTTGCTTGATCCTCTGAAGGCTTGGGTCATGGGCTTGTTTTTCCAGTATATCATCGAACAGCGTCGGTGCTATCGTCATGGTCGAGAGCTGTCCGGAAATGATTTCAACCCCGTAATGCATAATCTCTTTTTCTAAGGGCCGAGATAGCACTAATAGGGACATCAAGGTGGCATCGGACTTCCTGCTGAGTGCATCAGCCACCTTGTTAGCTTTCCCCGGATGGTAGAGAATCTCGCAGTCATAATCCTTGACGAGCTCGAGCCATCTGCGCTGTCTCATATTCAGGTCCTTCTGTGTGAAGAAATATTTCAGACTCTGATGGTCTGTATAAATCCTACACTGAGCTCCATATAGGTAATGCCTCCATGTTTTGAGAGCAAAGACCACGGCCGCTAGCTCTAAGTTGTGGGTGGGATAATTCCTTTCGTGTTCCTTGAGTTGCCTAGAGGCATATGTTGGGGTTGATCCGTGAGGGGAAACTTCGCTTCCCCTTCACCTCGGTTGCTTGACCATGGTGATCCCTTTGATGTCCCCGGATTAAAAATTTAATCTTAGACAAAAGGGATTCCCAAAGCAACCAAGTCATCGTCGTGCTATTCATTTAGAGAGGTCACTTGAACAAACTAGTTGTTCAAGCGACCATCCTCTATCCTATGAGTAGCCGCGGAATAGACGATGTCCGGATCGCCGGTTTTTGTGTTTGTACTCGGGATCCAAGTATTATTTAGCCTATTTACAGAAATATAACATGCTTATATTTTGAAAAACAAACACAAGCAATGAATAAAAGAGATAGAAGAATAGTTATACCTCTTGGTCTTCTAATGTATGACCCTCCTCCTTTTGGACGTCGTGTGGGCGACGATCCACCAAAAGTCGAAGCTCCTAGATCGCAAAACTTCCTTCCTTGCTTTCCCAAGCAAGAGGAAGAAGAGAAACAATGTTTTTCTCCTTCCAAAACTCAACAAGGAATCAATCCCTTCCTTGCCGCCAAGTAAATGAAGGAGATGGTGGTGGGAAGCAACCAAGATACCTAGGGAAACCCTATATCTTGTTTCCACCACCTAAGGAGAAGAAGAAGGAGGCTTTGGGCGTCAGCCAAGGCTGGAAAAAAGCTGGGAGAAGCTGCTGGACATTGGCACAAAGAGGAAGAAGAAGAGAGAAAGAACCTTCCTTATTTGGTGCCACCCTAGCCTCAAAACCCTAACCCTAATTCCAATCCTATCTCAACTAGGATTGCCCTATTCTTGCCGCCCAAGCCTTGCTCCCTCTCTATGATTATCTTCACGCCAACCCCATGCCACCTTTTATAGAGTTTGGGGATAAGCCATGAATTAATCTCCTCCATTGGTTCTAGGGATTTAATCTCAACCGTCGGATCTAGAGATTTAATCTCAACCGTCGGATCTTAGAGATTTAATCTCTACCAATGGATCTTAGTGTTTTGTTTCTATCCATTGGATCTAAGCATCTTGAGGTGTTAATGGGCTACATTAGGGACCATGAGGAGGAGTTGGGTCTTGGTCACCCATGGATCAAGCCCACATAAAGTCCGATCCACTAATGATGGTCCAATCCACTTAAGGTCCATCATTGATCTACCTCACCAACCCCCATATGATAATATGGGCCCCATATATTATTTGTACATTTTCTCCCCGTGTTTAAGATCTCGAATGTCCGTCAATTAATTAATTTACTGACCATTAATTAATCGACATCTAACTCCATGAGTAGTACCACTCAACCTTTTCATCATGCCGGACCAAGTCCACTTGCAGGGTTTACATGATGAACCTTATGAGCTCCTCAAGGGGACATCATCATCCTAATATATAGGACATGGTTTCCTCTTATAATCAACGGCACACCATATAAATAATATCATCTCCCAACTTACCGAGTCTATCGATTTAATCTATAAATCTCGCCCATTGGTAAATCAAAGAGATGAGTACCAAGTATATGTGCCCGTTATTATATCGGGATTAAGAGCATGTACTAAATAATATCTGAGGTCCGATTCGATTATGTAGTCAGCAATAAATTGAATCACCTCTATGTCGGTCCTGCTCAATACACACAAAGTGCACTAGTGTGATTCTATGGTAAAGACAAACCAATACCAAATCACACTACAACCATTCCGATGGTTTGTCCAAAGCCATCTCGGTTGTGAGCCTTTACTTATACTTTACAAGGAGCCGATAACATGATCTCCCGTGTGACACCACACACCATGTTATCTACAATGTAAGGTATTAGACAATATTGCATAACCATAAAAATATGCAAACAATGATCATGTGATTCTTATTTCAAAATAAAGATGTTCATACAAAAAATAGACTTTTAAGTATACATCCCTACAATCTCCCACTTATACTAAAAGACTATGCTGTCCTCAAAGTGCAATACATCTGATCCCCATTCCCTCCACATGCCTATCAAAAGCTCTCGCCGGAAGGCCCTTAGTGAAAGGATCTGCCAGGTTATCCTCCGATGCAATCTTGGCCACAGCAACTTCTCCTCGCTTACGATTTCGTATCGGTGGTACTTGGCGCCTATGTGTTTACTAGCCTTATGGGCTCGTGGTTCCTTCGAGTTTGCAATCGCACTACTATTATCACAATAAATCGTGATAGTTCGGGCAAACCAGAATCACATCCAAGTCCATCAAAGTTCCCGAGCCATACACTTCTTTGGCCGCCGTGAGGCCGCCACATACTCGCTTCCATGGTGGAGTCCGCCACGCACTTCTGCTTGACACTCCTCCATACAATGGCTCTACCTCCCAAAGTAAACACAAAACCTGAGGTAGACTTACTGTTATCCCTATCGATAAGTCGAATCGGTAACCCACAGTGGAGTAATTGGTCCGCCTTGAAACCAAAGATATAATCCCTAGTCCTTCTCGTACTTCAATATATGCTTTACCGCAGCCCAATGTCCTCGTCTCGATTACTCGATATCCACGACCATGCCCATGGCAAAGCGTATATCCGGTCTCGCATGAGCATCGCATACATGAGGCTTCCTATCGCCAAGCATAAGGAACCGCCTTCATCTCCTCTATCTCCTCAGATGATCTAGGACACATCTCCTTAGATAGAGGTACTCCATGCCTGAAAGGTAGAAAACCCTTCTTGGAGTTCTGCATGCTAAAACGCTCCATAATCGTGTCTATGTATGAAGCTTGGGAGAAGCACAACATCCTTTTCTTGCGATCCCTTATAACCTTGATCCCAAGGATGTGTCCCACTTCTCCTAAGTCCTTCATATCAAACTGTTTGGACAACCATACCCTTACGTCCGATAACACCTTGATATTGTTGCCAATCAACAAAATGTCATCTACGTATAGTACAAGAAATACCACTACGTTTCCGTCACATCTCTTGTATACACAAGACTCATCCGGACTTTGAATAAATCCATAAGACTGGATCACCTCATCAAACCGAATGTTCCAAGACCTCGAAGCTTGTTTCAATCCATAAATGGACCGATTAAGCTTACATACAAGATGCTCTTTTCCCTTATCAATGAATCCCTCTGGTTGCTTCATGTAGATGTTTTCCTCAAGACTTCCATTAAGGAAAGCTGTCTTGACATCCATCTGCCACACCTCATAATCCATATGAGCTGCTATGCATAAGAGAATCCGGATAGATTTAAGTATAGCTCGCTAAAAGGTCTCCTCATAATCGATACCCTCTTTCTGAGTATACCCCTTCGCAACAAGCCTCGCTTTGAAGGTCTCAACCTTCCCATCTATTCCTCTCTGTCTTTTGTAGATCCACTTGCATCCAATGGTTTTTACACCATCGGGTGGTTCTACTAGCTCCCAGACCTGATTTGAATCCATAGATTCAATCTCAAAGATTCATTGCACTCGCCAAGATCTGCATCTTTATCTTGGATTGCCTCATCATTTGTCCAGGATCGTGTTCATGTTCGTCAGGGACCAAATCAGAAGATTCTCCCAAGAACATGAATCTATCAGGCTGTCTCACAACCCTCCCACTACGACGAGGTATCACCTGTGTATCCTCTGTGACACGTGGTGCAGTGACATGTGGTATATCCTCTTGTACCGGTGGTACTAAAGAAGTGACTTCCCCTTTTAACTCCTCCAGAACAATTTTACTCGTGGGCTTGTGGTTCATCACATAGTCCTCCTCTAGAAATCTGGCATTCGTACTCACGATCACCTTCTGATCTCTAGGACTATAGAACAAACCACCCTTCGTTCCCTTAGGGTAGCCAACAAACATGCACACTTCTGTACGAGGTTCCAACTTACCAGCATCTGCCTTCAGCACATGTTGTGGACTCCCCCATATCCGAATATGTCTTAGACTAGGCTTTCGCCCAGTCCACAATTCTACGGGAGTAGAAGGCACTGATTTAGATGGAACCAAGTTCAGAATGTATACCCGTAGATCTAGAGCATATCCCGTAACGAACCGCAAGTCGTAATAACTCATCATTGATCTAACCATCTCCATAAGAGTCATAGCTACACCATTCTCACGGGTGTGCCAAAGTGCAACAATTGGTATTGAATCCCAGCCTCTGATAAGTAATTCCTAAACTCTCCCAAGAGGTATTCACCACCACGATCATATCGTAGGGTCTTGATACTTTTACCTTGACGGTTCTCCACATCAGCCTTGAATTCTTTGAACCTGTCAAAGCATTGGACTTCATGGCGCATCAAGTAAATGCATCCATATCTTGAATAATCATCTATAAAAGAGACGAAATATTCAAAACCACCTCTAGCCTGGATAGACATAGGACCACACAAATCAGAATGAACCAATTCTAACACATCTTTGGCTCTATACCCCTTGGCCTTGAAAGGCCTCTTGGTCATCTTACCCTCCAAGCAAGATTCACAGGTTGGGAGATCCTCCACCACTAATGAGCCCAAAGGTCCATCAACTATCAACCTTTGAATCCTGCTTAGGTTAATGTGACCAAGCCTAAGATGCCAAAGATATGTTTGGTTCATCTTCGAAGGTTCTTTTCTCTTATTGGATTTAGAAGATGAGTTATTAACTTCAATTTGCATCGTGGGAGGTTTTGGTTCAAGTGTGTACAAATTTCCTATCAATGTACCCGAACAGATAATGTCCCTATTCCTTCTTATAACAACTCTGTCATTAAAAGAAATAGAATATCCATCCATAAACAATTTAGAAACTGAAATTAAATTCTTTCTAAATAAGGGTACATAAAGGCAATTCTTAAGAACCAAAAGTTTATTTTTCTCAAAAGATAAATGAACGTCTCCCACTGCAACAGCCGCCACCTTTGTGGCATCGTTCAAGTACACGGTAATCTCCCCTTCAGCCAGTCGTCTGGTTTCCTGGAACCCCTACAAAGTATTGCAGACATGATCAGTGGATCCCGTATCTACACACCAGGTGCCGGTAGATAACACCGCTAAACATGTTTCAACGACTAGTCCAAAAGATATACCTTTGTTCTTGCGGTTGGGGCAGTCCTTCTTCCAGTGTCGATCGCTTACAAGTGAAGCACTTGCCTTTCGGCTTCTTCACTCCTCCCTGAGTACCTCCCACCGCCTTTGCCCCGGTTTGTTTCTTCTTCTTCTTGCCTTTCGGCTTAGAAGCAGAAACCTTCTGGGTCATCACGGCATGCACCTGAGCACTCTGACGAAATAGTCCCTCTGCCGCCTGGAGTTCTGTCAGAAGTTCCGCCAATGAATACAACCTCTTGTTCATGTTGTAGTTGAGGCGAAACTACTCAAAACTCCTAGGCAGAGACTGGAGTATGATATCGACCTGGGTTTCCCCATCGATCTCAGCTCCTAGGACCTCCAGCTCATTCAAATGAGCCATCATCTTGAGAACATGATCCCTCACGGGTGTTCCCTCGATCATGGTGGTCGTCATCAAGTTTCTCATGGCCTCTTGCCTCGCAGCCCGATTCTGGTGTCCGAAAAGCTCCTTGAGATTGAGCATCATATCATAGGCAGTGGGCATGGCTGGCGTCTTGATGTTGGAGTACATTTGACATAGATGCCAAAATGTAACACCGTGCCATCTCATCGGCCTTGTTCCACTTCCTATAGCTCTCTCTCTCCTTTTCCCCAGAATTATCTGTAGGCTTGGGAGGGCACTCTTCGAGGAGTACATATTTGTATTCTCGTGATCAAGACAATATCTAGAATCCTCTTCCAATCTACATAGTTGGGTCCAGTAAGTTTGTTCTCTTTCAATATCACAGCAAGTGGGTTGAAAGTCATTTTGAAAGAAAACCTAAGAATCACATAAATCAAAACATTAGATTTCAAAAAATTATTGATTCCTCAAACAATAAAATTTTGATATCAACCAACACCTCAATCCACCGAATATCGCATGCCACGCAGGTGGACGATAATGAATTCTACATTTGTAAGAGGAGGTTTTACCCATTAATTTTATTATCTTGTCAACCTTACTTTTCGACAAATAAAATTAATAGTTGGTTCCTCTTTGGCCCTACAAATAAAAGCAGTGACTCCGATGGGGAGGATACTTTTAATTTGCATCTAAGTGTGCACCATTAC
This sequence comes from Wurfbainia villosa, assembly GCA_025175895.1. Taxonomy (NCBI): domain Eukaryota; kingdom Viridiplantae; phylum Streptophyta; class Magnoliopsida; order Zingiberales; family Zingiberaceae; genus Wurfbainia; species Wurfbainia villosa. The sequence continues at coordinate 49,488,121 of CM045999.1, read as the reverse complement.
ACGATACTAAGGGAATTATTTTGGATTATGTGCCTTACCGCTGTGGAAGTACACATGCTCCTAGATAATTTCCTATAACCATTATTTGACCTAGTGATCCGCAAACAAACTCATCCGCAGGGAGGAAGGCACTCAGAGCCAACACGCAAGTTTGTTGCATCACACGTCAAATTGTAATGGAGGCCGCGGGAATTAATTAAAATATCCCTCTCCCACTTAGTAAATTAAAAATGAGGAATTTTCCTACGACATGCATATCAAACAAAAAGCAATAAATATGAAAAATAAATTATTTTCCAACTATTATGGCCTTTGTCTTCAATATGGCTCCCGTCGCATCGCCATCTCGTCCGCTCCTCCTACGCCATGTACAAGCCCTCCGGAGATCCGAGCCGAGACTAAAACCTATTTTAATTTACATCCATCGATCCTATACTCCACGAGGGAGTGTACATGAATCTAGATCGAAAGTAAAATAAAATAAAGAGCGGCTAAACAATGCCGTATTTAATTTACAAAAAAAACTAAATACTAGCCTCGTCAACCCCGAGGATTCAACAAAATAAATATTTACACACATACAATCACATACACACACACGGCCATAATAGTCGGATCTTATGCCTGCAACCAAAGAGTTAAACTACGCATATCCTACTATTATCCGGCACATATAATATATGAAAAAGTGCATAAAATTAATCGAATCCTAAACACACAAAACCGGAATCCTTGGCTCTGATACCAATTGTTGGGGTTGATCCGTGAGGGGAAACTTTGCTTCCCCTTCACCTCGGTTGCTTGACCATGGTGATCCCTTTGATGTCCCCGGATTAAAAATTTAATCTTAGACAAAAGGGATTCCCAAAGCAACCAAGTCATCATCGTGCTATTCATTTAGAGAGGTCACTTGAACAAACTAGTTGTTCAAGCGACCATCCTCTATCCTACGAGTAGCCGCGGAATAGACGATGTCCGGATCGCCGGTTTTTGTGTTTGTACTCGGGATCCAAGTATTATTTAGCCTATTTACAGAAATATAACATGCTTATATTTTGAAAAACAAACACAAGCAATGAATAAAAGAGATAGAAGAATAGTTATACCTCTTGGTCTTCTAATGTATGACCCTCCTCCTTTTGGACGTCGTGTGGGCGACGATCCACCAAAAGTCGAAGCTCCTAGATCGCAAAACTTCCTTCCTTGCTTTCCCAAGAAAGAGGAAGAGAAACAATGTTTTTCCTTCCAAAACTCAACCAACAAGGAATCAATCCCTTCCTTGCCACGCCAAGTAAATGAAGGAGATGGTGGTGGGAAGCAACCAAGATACCTAGGGAAACCCTATATCTTGTTTCCACCACCTAAGGAGAAAGAAGAAGGAGGCTTTGGGCGTCAGCCAAGGCTGGAAAAAAGCTGGGAGAAGCTGCTGGACGTTGGCACAAAGAGGAAGAAGAAGAGAGAAAGAACCTTCCTTATTTGGTGCCACCCTAGCCTCAAAACCCTAACCCTAATTCCAATCCTATCTCAACTAGGATTGTCCTATTCTGCCGCCAAGCCTTGCTCCCTCTCTATGATTATCTTCACGCCAACCCCATGCCACCTTTTATAGAGTTTGGGGATAAGCCATGAATTAATCTCCTCCATTGGTTCTAGGGATTTAATCTCAACCGTCGGATCTAGATATTTAATCTCAACCGTTGGATCTTAGAGATTTAATCTCTACCAATGGATCTTAGTGTTTTGTTTCTATCCATTGGATCTAAGCATCTTGAGGTGTTAATGGGCTACATTAGGGACCATGAGGAGGAGTTGGGTCTTGGTCACCCATGGATCAAGCCCACATAAAGTCCGATCCACTAATGATGGTCCAATCCACTAAAGGTCCATCATTGATCTACCTCACCAACCCCCATATGATAATATGGGCTCCATATATTATTTGTACATTTTCTCCCCGTGTTTAAGATCTCGAATGTCCGTCAATTAATTAATTTACTGACCATTAATTAATCGACATCTAACTCCATGAGTAGTACCACTCAACCTTTTCATCATGCCGGACCAAGTCCACCTGCAGGGTTTACATGATGAACCTTATGAGCTCCTCAAGGGGACATCATCATCCTAATATATAGGACACGGTTTCCTCCTATAATAAACGGCACACCATATAAATAATATCAACTCCCAACTTACCGAGTCTATCGATTTAATCTATAAATCTCGCCCATTGGTAAATCAAAGAGATGAGTACCAAGTATATGTGCCCGTTATTATATCGGGATTAAGAGCATGTACTAAATAATATCTGAGGTCCGATTCGATTATGTAGTCAGCAATAAATCGAATCACCTCTGTGTCGGTCCTGCTCAATACACACAAAGTGCACTAGTGTGATTCTATGGTCAAGACAAACCAATACCAAATCACACTACAACCATTCCGATGGTTTGTCCAAAGCCATCTCGGTTGTGAGCTTTTACTTATACTTTACAAGGAGCCGATAACATGATCTCCCGTGTGACACCACACACCATGTTATCTACAATGTAAGGTATTAGACAATATTGCATAACCATAAAAATATGCAAACAATGATCATGTGATTCTTATTTCAAAATAAAGATGTTCATACAAAAAATAGACTTTTAAGTATACATCCCTACAGCATAGGCAATGACCTTGCCATTCTGCATAAGCACAGCTTCGAGTCCCAACTTGGAAGCGTCACTGTACATGTCGAAGCTTTCGTTATTGTCTGGAAGAGTAAGGATTGGAGCGCTGGTCAGTCTCCTTTTCAATTCTGTGAAACTCCTCTCGCAGGCGTCCGTCCACTCATATTTCTTGCCCTTTCTGGTGAGGACTGTCATAGGGGCGGCAATCCTGGAGAAGTTCTCTACAAACTTCCGGTAGTAGCTTGCTAGCCCGAGAAAGCTTCTGACCTCGCTGGCATTCCTTGGTCGGTTCCAATTACTCACGGCTTCAATCTTCATTGGGTCTACCATCACTCCGTGTTTGGATATCACGTGACCCTAAAAATGATACTTGCTCGAGCCAGAACTCGCATTTGGAGAACTTTGCATACAACTGCTTTTCCTGAAGAATCCGATTCAGCAGATCATAGCAGGTGCATTAGTCACTCCGAAAGGCATAACTACGAGCTCATAACGTCTGTATCTTGTTCGGAAAGCCGTCTTCAGTATATCATCTAGTTTCACTTTCACTTGATGATAGCCAGACCTCAGATCAATCTGAGAGAAGACGGTGGCACCCTTTAACTGGTCGAACAGGTCGTCAATCCGTGGTAAAGGGTACCTATTCTTGATCATCACATTATTTAGCGCTCGGTAGTCTATGCACATTTGTATAGACCAGTCATTCTTCTTTACCAACAGTACTGGAGTTCAGTAACCACATGCATAAGAGCAGGTGGGGGTACTGTCTCATCGAATCTATTATTGCGTCTTCCATATATTACTATCTCATCGACCCTATCACTACGTCTTCCCTATATTACTATCTCATCGACCCTATTACTACGTCTTCCATATATTACTATCTCATCGACCCTATTACTACATCTTCCAGCCATGGTTATCTTCACATATTAGAGTAAGGCTAGTATAAGTTTATCGTTCATTTATCTATACATGGTTAGACCAAAGCTAGCATAAAGTCGTTTTAAGCTTAAGGCATCATTCACGTTCTCATGCATAGTTTAAGCTTAAGGTATTTTACATCATATATGAACAAGCATAAGGGTATCATACATATTTTCATGCATATTTAAGCTAGAAACATTTCCTATCATACATGAAAAAAATTTAACAAAATTAAAGTAGACATAGAATTCTTACTTGGAGCAGCAGGATTTGGAGCTTGATGTGTGTGTAGTGGAAAGGCAGATCGGCTCTGATACCACCTGTCACGCCCGCCCTTTTTGCCAGACCCTGAATGTCCGGAGAGGCGGCGCGTGACGCGACCGTACATACATTTCATACAGCGGAAGACTTTATATATGTACTTCTTAGTTCTTACAGCGGAAGACTTTAGACCTAAATACTTTTCTTTTCTTTTTTTTTTCTTTTAAACATAAACATGCATTAACGCTTCTTCTTAACATAGAGTATATTTCATACCATGCATGGATGGATACTTCTTCTTACTTCTTCTTTACTTCTTCTTATCAACATAAAGCATGCATCATATATATATAGATACTTAGTGCTTAGTAGGTTCATAACATCATCGTCATAGGGAGACATAAGTAAAGACATCCATAGACATCATCATCATAGGTAACATGTATAAATAGACTTAACGGATCTTCTCCACCGTGCCACTACCACACACCTTGGCCCCTCCTGCTGCTCCCTTTAGTTTACCCATCCCTTACCCTTATCTGCAGTACGAGGGAAAGATAAACTATAAGCTCATAGGCTTAGTAAGATCCCGTCCTACTCACAAAAACCATACATCATTATTAATCATGGCTTGTAGCATTTATAACGTAAAATCAATATAACATGTAACTTACATGGTGTCATCAACTCATCATGTAGCATAAGTAACATAAGTGAATAAAGCATGGATCATCCCTAACTTAGTAGCATAACATGAATATATACTTAATTAGCATAATATGCATCATATGTAACTTAGTAAAATTCTCGGCTCGGAACTCTTTGGTGACTTGCGCACGGGTAAAGATGGAGCGGACGAGGTGGCGACACGACGGGATGCATATTGGAGGACAATGCCATAATAGTTTGAAAAATTCTGTTTTTTCCATATTTATTGCTTATTTATTTTATATGCATGTTGTGTATGATTTAAAATTCCTCATTTTCAATTTACTATGTGGGAGAGGGACATTTTAATTAATTCTCGCGGCCTCCATTACAATTTGATGTGTGATGCAAACAAACTTGTGTGTTGGCTCTGAGTGCCTTCCTCCCTGCGGATGGGTTTGTTTGCGGATCACTAGGTCAAATAATGGTTATAGGAAATTATCTAGGAGCATGTGTACTTCCACAGCGGTAAGGCACATAATCCGAAATAATTTCCTCAGTATCGTGTAATGGTGCACACTTAGATGCAAATAAAGGTATCCTCCCCATCGGAGTCACTGCTTTTATTTGTAGGGCCAAAGAGGAACCAACTATTAATTTTATTTGTCAAAAGTAAGGTTGATAAGATAATAAAATTAATGGGTAAAACCTCCTCTTACAAATGTAGAATTCGTATATATCCACACTGCGTGGCATGCGACATTCTCAGTGATTTGAGGTGTTGGTTGATTTCAGGATTTTATTGTTTTGAGGAATCAATAATATTTGAAATCTAATATTTTGATCATTGTGATTTTTAGGATTTTCAAATGGCTTTCAACTCACTTGCTGTGATTTTAAAAGAAAACAAACTTACTGGTCCAAACTACATTGATTGGAAAAGAAACCTGGATATTGTCTTAACTGTGGAAGAGTACAAATTTGTACTCTTCGAGGTCTGTCCTCCTAAGCCCACCGATGACTCTGATGAAAAGGAGAAAGAACGTTATAAGAAATGGGTTAAGGCAGATGAGATGGCGCGGTGTTACATTTTGGCATCTATGTCAAATGTCGCAACATCGACATCAAGATCGAGCCATAGCCACTGCTTATGACATGATGTTCAATCTCAAGGAACTTTTCGGGCATCAGAGTAGGGCGGCTAGGCAGGAGGCAATGAGAAACTTGATGACGACCACCATGGTCGAGGGAACACCCGTTAGGGATCATGTTCTCAAGATGATGGCTCATGTTAATGAGATGGAAGTCCTCGAAGTTGAGATCGATGGGGAAACCCAGGTCGATATCATTCTCGAGTCTCTGCCTAGGAGTTTTGAGCAGTTCCGCCTCAACTACAACATGAACAAGAGGTTGTATTCGTTGGCGGAGCTTCTGACAGAACTCCAGGTGATAGAGGGGCTTTTTCATCAGAGTGCTCAAGCCATGGTCGCTCAGAAGGTTTCTTCCTCTAAACTGAAAGGTAAGAAGAAGAAGAAACAAGGTGGAGCGAAGAAAGTGGCAGTGGGACCTCAGGCAGGAGTGAAGAAGCCGAAAGGCAAGTTCTTCACTTGCAAGCAGACTGGACATTGGAAGGCGGACTATCCTCGCCGAAAGAACAAAGGTATATCTTCTTGTTTAGTTGTTGAAACATGTTTAGCGGTGTTATCTACCAGTGCCTGGTGTGTAGATACAGGAGCCACTGATCTTGTCTGCAATACTTTGCAGGGGTTCCAGGAAACCCGACGACTAGCTGAGGGAGAGATTACCATCTTCATGGGCAATGCTTCAAAGGTGGCGGCTATTGCAGTGGGAGACGTTTATTTATCTTTTGATAGGAATAAAGTTTTGGTTTTGAGAAATTGTCTTTATGTACCTACTTTTAGAAAGAATTTAATTTCAGTTTCTAAATTGTTTATGGATGGGTATTCTATTTCTTTTAATGACAAAGTGGTTATAAAAGGAGCAGGAGAGCATACGTTACAGTACATTGGTTGGCAATTTATATACTCTTGAACCGAAAACTCCCACGATGCATATAGAGATCAATAACTCATCTTCTAAGTCTAATAAGAGAAAAGAATCTTCGCAAATGAACCAAACATATCTTTGGCATCTAAGGCTTGGTCATATTAACCTTAGCAGAATTCAAAGGTTGATAGCTGATGGACCTTTGGGTTCATTAGTGGTGGAGGATCTCCCAACCTGCGAATCTTGCTTGGAAGGTAAAATGACCAAGAGGCCTTTCAAGGCCAAGGGGTATAGAGCCAAAGATGTGTTGGAAATGGTTCATTCTGATTTGTGCAGTCCTATGTCTATCCAGGCAAGAGGTGGATTTGAATACTTCGTCTCTTTTATACACGATTATTCAAGGTATGAATACATTTACTTGATGCGCCGCAAGTCTGAATGCTTTGACAAGTTCAAAGAATTCAAGGTTGATGTGGAGAACCGTCAAGGTAAAAGTATCAAGACATTACGATCTGATTGTGGTGGCGAGTACCTCTTGGGAGAGTTTAGGACACTACACCAAAAAATCGAATAGACAACGGTGAAAAACCGTTGTCTATTAGCCAAAAAATCTGTTGTTAATCGACCCGTTGTGAAAAGGGGGTCGGTCAAAGACAACGGTGAAAAACCGTTGTAGATTTAAGGAAAGACAACGGTGAAAAACCGTTGTCTATTAGAAAAAAACCGTGGTAAATCGACCCGTTGTGAAAAGTGGTTTGGTCAAAGACAACGGTGAAAAACCGTTGTCTTTTCAAAGATAAGACAACGGTTTTTACCCGTTGTCTTTGACCAAACCACTATTTACAACGGGTCGATTTACCACGGTTTTTTTTCTAATAGACAATGGTTTTTCACCATTGTCATTCCTTAAATCTACAATGGTTTTTCACCGTTGTCGACCCCCAATTTACCACGCTAACTTTTGCTCATAGATAACGGTTTTTTCAGCGTTGTCATTTCTCAACACATATATACACATAATAAAGCGTTGTAGATGTTGCATTTTTAATATAAATCATACAACATCAATAAGAATTATAGAAAACACATATATACACTCCACTTGTAGCAATGTAAAATACAAGGTCACATTACATTTTAAACGATCACTTTTACCGATATATATGAAAAAATCAGTGGCAAAACAACTACACATCATATGCACCAAAAGTATTTGCATAGCAAAACACTTATAGAATGTAACCAAAAGATGTATGTACACTGAAATATCTCCTAATCATCAGATATGTAATCTTGTATGCAATCAGCCCACTCCGAACGTACTTCATCAATTTCCTTTGCACCTATCACAGAATTTGCGAACTGCATGTGAAAAAATGAAAATGTAATTAAACGCTATGGTATCAATAAGAAAATTTGAAAAAATATCTAATATTACTATTGATCGTAGGGAAGACTTGTCAAAGGATGCGGCGCCTTCAATTATCTCTCTCATATATCGTAAAACAAAATACCATTGAGCTCCATCCGGTTGAAGGGGAACTGTGATGGAAAAAAACATCATCTAGCAATGCGGAAGAAACACAGAAAGATCAAAATGAGATCGTTCATTGCCAATTTGATTAGTACAAATGTTTAACATGAAACGCTATGTTTAACAGAAGAAGAAGCTAAAGTTTGCATTACGGGAAGAAGCGAAAAGCATGGGCTTCTAAATTGGTTCAAATCACGGGTATAGATCAATCATGTATATCGTCCTTGCTAGTATTTTTTTGCTTGTCGATTAAGGTTGTTTTTTTACTAGTGACTTTTGCAACTTTCTTTGTAGTATTGTTGTAACATTTAGAATGAAAGAAGATTTTGGGTCTGACTTTTGATTCTTTTACTCTGTCAATAAGAAATAGGAATATTGTTCTTAGAAAAAAAGGGAAAACACTCAATATGCAAGATTGAAAAAAAAGTTCAGTAGAATGCCATAAATCATACTAATGGAAGATGAATTTCATATCATGATAGTACATGCATTGCCTTATCAGTTATGCATGCTTTAAGATACGAATAAATATTTGACTTTAAATTGCTAACTTTATATCCATAGGATGATATGAGCAAAAATCCTTTTGAGACATTCCTCACAACTATCTGTGCAATCTACTTCATCATCATTGGAAAATTTATGCCCTGTTGGATTGCATTTTTCAGTGATGTGGTTACATTTGTTTGACACATGTTATGCTGAGCTCCAACAATTAAGAGCGATAGTGAGAAAATTGCAAATTAGAAGGGTAATACCAGTATCGCAGGCAATTCAGAGCACACTGTCATTTTGCTCTAGGAATCAGCATCGCAGCCAATTCAGAGCACAATGTCAATTTGCTCTAGAACACAATGTCGATTGGAAAAACACTCCAGAATAGATTGGAGTAAGTAGCCCGATCAGAGCACAATGTCAATTTAGCCACAGTCAAGAAGCAGATCAAAGGCAAAACAAAATGTCGGGGAGGAGGTCAGATTAGGTTATGCTTAACAAAAAATAAGGAATTTGTAGATCTAACTCAAACTAATTTGATACCCACCTCAGCCAATTCCAGAATAGATCTGAGTTATCTGAATATTATCAAAATGTCACTAAATAATTCACAAATAACTTGATTATATAAATGTCACTAAATAACAAATAACTTGATTATATAAATGTCACTAAATAATTCAAATTATATAAGCTTCCCACGATGTAAAACATACCTTGATTATTGCCCACAAAGGGTGTTTCTTCCCGTGCTTGCCAATGTCTGTGTTGAACAATTTCAAGGCCCTTCATAAATTAAAAAAAAATTATAGACTTTTAGTGCATATAGTATATATAAAAAAATTATAATAAATATTGACAATATTTTGCTACTAAAACTTACATCTTCACAACATTCTTCCAAGTCTCATCACGATTACGCTGACTGAGAGGATCCAATAACGAAACAACCTCTTTGTGAGGATCGATGACAGTCAAAATCCAATGGAAACTACATATATACACAATAGTAATGCATGTAATTAAGCAAGTGTTTATCAAAGTAAAAAAATTAGCATTCCACCTCTATTTTACACACCCTATGTTAACTGGAACCAAAACTAGCTGGTTTGGTGGTGTGCCATTCAACCTAGCCAAACCAAGGGCCCTCTTCTCAACTGATGTGAAATGACACCCAACAACATATGGATCCACAAATCTAAACCTCTCCAGCTTATCTTCCTCCTTCATCTTTTTATATAAATGCCTACCATTTAAACATACAACAAAATGCATAAGACCAAGATAAATAAAACTCATAAATCAATAGTCAAAGTGTTAGTACATGAAAACAATATACGTACCATATGTACACAACTATGCAATTGTATGAAATTGGTGCCAAGTTGCAGAAAGGAATGATGTCTTGAAGGCAAACACTGGCTTCGAACTTACCACCAAATACATCATACTCCAACATAAATTTCATAGATGGTGATCATGAAGAGCACGCTTGCAATAACAATACATATAGTGATCTAGGCATATCGATGATCGCATTAATGATTGCACATTTGGTGATTGCAATCGATGCTTCCTTTTGCCACATCAGTTTTTTCCCTTGACCTTCTAGTTTATGAAAACATATACTTGTTAGGCACTTGTATAGCTAAATTTAAATAGATTGTAGCATTTACCGAAGACTCGGGTGTTTGCATCACGTGTCTGGGCCACGCTCCATGAGATCCGATAGCATCACCCCTGCTTTGACACACAGGTGTTGGAAGTGGCAAAGGGGCGGTGTCATCCACTGCTTCTTCAACCATTACGAAACAATGGTTTGTATGCTTACTTGGATCACCATTAAGATGCTCATCATCTCCCCCAATATTAACAATTGTAAAAAGCTACATGGATGCGATTCCACACTCAATGCAACTAATTGACCCTTGTAAGACAAAACATAATGCTTGTATAAAAAATAAATGTATTTAAATTGGACAATTTCAATGATATCATTAAAGATTAAAGATACCTGTAAAGGCTCAGCCTCATTAATAAACTCCACATCGGCATCAGCATGCGCTTTCATCTCATTTGATAGACCATGATCATAGTTAAACTCATTTTCCGCAAGGTTTGAGGAAACTTCACACTACAACTTCCCTTCTCATCATTCTCAATCTCGCATTTGCCATTTTTGAAAACCATTGCTTCTAACTTGTTTATCCGATCCTCTGCTCTAAAATTTTTTATGTTGCTCCAACAACATATTTTGTTGATCATTAAATACTGACTTGCTGAGCATTGAGACCCCATTTTGACAAGCCAAAGTATGTACTTGGAGGACGTAAGCTCCAAGCCTCTTATACGCCCACCATGTTCCTTAGATTCAAGTGCAACTGTTAGAATGTCTTGTGTCGGTTCACCAAGCATTAACTTTCCCTCCCTCTTTTGTAAGATACCATCATCCTGCAATGCACAAAAACATATATTGACTAATATCTGGATGGGAACCATTAACATAACAAGCCAAAATCTAAAACATTTACTTACAATTTTTGAGGTTGTTGCCTTCAGTTGATCACCAACAAACTCCCTTCTTTATTGAGTCGGCCTTTCTTCCAAAGGATAGCTCGGTTGATTTCATTATCGTAGATAATTCATCCTTCTAATAACAATAACAAATGAATCAATATTATTTAAATACCTGTTAAGGTATAAAATTTATTGTAAGTGATAATTAAACATTACTTACTATCTCTTCAGCTAGGCGTGCATATCCTTTGCGAGAAAGTCGATGGGGGTATTTGTTTTGGGCTCTCCTTTCCTGTTGTTTCTCACTTAGTTCCTTAAAAAATAAACAAGACAACAATGCATTACCAATAACAATATTCTATTAAGAGTTAATTATTTGAGACATGAGATTTAAAAATCTTACTTTAAATTCATTAGACAAACGACTTATCACGAACTTGCTCCATATATGCTTTGGAATATTTGATCCTGGAGGTGGCATATGCAACTTCTCTGGATTTTTGCAATTGGGATAAATATAGTTTTGCGTGAGACTGCTTTTCCATTGCCGCCACTTATCATTTGCCGAGGTCAAACATCCCTTTTTCCAAGCAACATCAACCTTGTACGCCAACTACAAATCCATAAAAAATTTAATAAACATCAAATGTTAATAAACACAAACAAAAGTATTAGTTTATATTTGAAGAATAAAAGTATGGTCATTTATATTTACATTCACGGCTTCCCACACACGCTCCTTGATGTCAATTGGAACATGCTTCCAAGTATTGTAAGTTATTGGTACTTTCTCTCGAACAATGCCAAGTGAACTTTGCATTTTAGCGCATTTTCCCCAATAGGTCGCCCCCGATTATTGAATTCAACTTTGATAATGCCCTTATTCCTTAGCCTTGAAATACGCCCATATGTGTAGGACCTCTACTCATTTTGTTTGATTGGGTGGCGGTGGAATCTGTGCACCAACATTTTCCTCGATAATAAATCAGGCCAATTTTTTCCTTACCCTTGTCAAGGTTTCTACCTCCTCGTTGCTTTGATTTTTGTCATAGAGTTGACAACCTGTTAATCACAAAATCTGCACTTTGCAAATATAAGGTAAATATCATAAATTACTGATGGAGATAACAATAAATATTAAACTTGCAACTTCTATCTTGTGTGAGTTGACAACAAAAAATTCAGCTTTAGATTAATATAATCTACAATAAGCAAGTTTTTCCAACAGAATATAATCATGTTGCGATCCACACGTATGAGATTGCTAAAATATGTGCAACTATTAAGAAAAACAAATAACAAGTAAGCAACATAAAGTTGAAATTCTTACAATCTCTGTAAGGGTTGATAAATTTGGAGGTGCAAATACTATCACAAAGAATAAAGCGGCATTTCATTATTGTGTTGCAAAATTATCGACATATAAAGCGATTATCATTTACAAACCAGATTTAATGCGGTGTGGTAAACCATCATCAAAATTATGGGATAAAGAGTATCATTTACAGGATAAAGATAATAGATAAAGCGATATCATCTACTGCAAAAGCGAAATAATCGAGTGACAAATACAAGAAAGCAAGCCCATAAGATATAGCAAATTTATGGGAAAAAAATATAATTCCAAAGGTGACACAAAGACAAACCAAAACATTAACGTAGGATTTAAATTTAAATATAATTTCCACACTAATGTAAAACATCAACAACCCAAGTTCCACACAATCTTCAATGCACGGTGGTTCATTGTCATCTAATTCCAACATCCATTATTGGGAGCCCTCGGAAAAACATTGATAGTTTGTTGCGCTTTCTTCAAATTATCACCAATAATATTTTCAAAGTAGTCTCTACTAGGAGTTGCAAGTGGCAGACCATGTGGGATCTTGAGGTCTTCAAGGTAAAAACTTGTTTCGCTTGACTACCTAAGATGAATGAATCGATTTAAACCCTATCCTTTTGAGGTTTACTAATGTGAAACCATGTTCATCTACTTTAATACCACCATTGTTATCAACCCAACTACATTTAAACACCGAATTCGATAGAGATGGTAATCGAGCTCCCATATTTCATCAATAACGCCATAGAATACCATGTCGACACAATTGGATTCCTATCCTTTGCTAGAAAGTTGCATAGTCTTTGCAACTAAGCTTACTCGAATTTTGCACTACCCGCGTCATCACGCTCTTTTGTGTGATAAGTAACCCTGACAATTAAATATCACGAGAATACTTGAATACTCGCGTGCTTGGTCCATCGCCAACCACTTTAATTGTTCGAGATTTGATGTGTCGAATGGTTAATTGCATTTGCAACCTATAAATTGCACAAAAGTTGAATTATATATTAATCTTCATAAATTATAAATACCCCATTAATTTGCATGTAACTTACGATCACGCAACCACGGAATAAAAGTCCGATTGTGCTCATCTTGTAACCACTTTTTGACTTTGCTCGATGAAATGTTGCCTTCAAATGAGCCATGTGTTTCTTTGTTGAAGAAAGCGATTAGATACTATAATTTAATGTCGCATTTGAAAGTACCAATGAGTTGGAGAAATTACTCGATATATGGCTCTATCTCATCATTATTTTCTAATACATGACCATGTGCTTGCTCCCACTCCTCATGATTGGTGGAGTGCGCTCGATCTCGTGATAAAGGTCTGGTAAACTCCAATTGACGATTCCTTGTTGGGATGCCAACAGTGTGCACATTAAACAGGTAGTCTGAGCAAAATTCTAGAGCCTCCTCGAATATAACATTCGGCTATACAACCTTCGGGTCGATTGCGGTTTCACATAACCTTTCAATGTTTTCATGAATCTTTCAAATGGGTACATCCATCTATACCAAACTGGTCCAACAATTTAACCTCACGTGACGAGGTGAACAGTCAAATGGAGCATAACATCAAAAAATGAAGGAGGAAAATATTTTTCAAGTAAGCACAATGTTGTCACAATATCTCTTTGCATATCATCTAACTTCGAGACATCTATCACTTTGCTACACAACCTGTTGAAGAAAAAGCACAATCGAGTGATAGTATATCTAACATGTTTGGGTAAGACACCACGAATGGCAACTGGAAGTAACTGTTGCATCAAAGTGTGACAATCGTGTGATTTCATACCAAAAAGTTGCAATTCCTTCATTGATACAAGGGTTCTAATATTGGATGAATAACCTGTAGGAACCTTCATTCCCAACAAGGAGCTACAAAATTTCCTTTTCTCATCTTTACTTAATGTATAACATACTGCAAAAAGTTTTCTTTTCCTCCTTTGGTGCCAATTCCAAACGACATTCATATCCACAAGGTCTAGGCGTCGCTAATCCATCTTTTGTTTTCCTGAATGCCAAGTAATGTGCCGACCAGGCTTTCACATATATTTTTCTCGATGTGCATCACATCAAGAACATGTCGGACATGTAGATGCTCCCAATACGCAAGTTCGAAGAATATTGATTTCTTCTTCCAATATGGATGACTACCATCCTCTGATGCTTGAAGTTTTCTGTTCATTTTTCCCCAACGACAATTAATTTTATTAACGCTTTGGAAATATCACGACCACTCAATGGTCTCGGTGCAATGTTAAAGTCTTGCTTTCCATCAAATGCTTTCTTTTGCCTTCGATAAGGATGGTTCTCAGGAAGAAACCTTCTATGGCCTATGAATGACATTTTTCTACTATGTTTCAATCTTTTGCACATGTGTTTTCACCACAGATAGGACATGCATTATATCCTTTCACGCGACATCCGAAAGGTTTCCATATGCGGAAAGTCATTAATTGTCCATAATAAGACTGCCTTAAGGGTGAATCTTTCTTGGCGATATGCATCATATGCTTCAATACCTTCTTCCATAAATGCTTTAAGTCATCAATCAAAGGTGCTAGGTAAACATCAATATCATTCCACTGGTTGTTTAGGACCCGATATTAATAAAGTAAGCATCATAAATTTTCTCGTCATACACAAAAATGGAGGAAGATTGTAAGTGATCAGAATCGGCCAACAACTATCGTAGAACTCATCAATCTATGTGGATTTATTCCATCTGCCGATATGGCCAATCTCAAATTTCTTGGCTCATAAGAAAAATCTGGCCACTTATGGTCGACTACCTTCCAATTGGGTGAATCTGGATGACGCAAATAACCATCACAAGTTCTACTATCGATGCCAGTTAACACCTTAGAGGTTTCTTGGTTTCTAAACAATTTTCGAAATCTTGGAATAGGTGGAAAGTACCATAGGACCTTTGCAGGAACTCCTTCATTTACTTTTGAATTCTTGCATATCTTCCATCTTGAAAACCCACAAGTAGGACAATTGATACAATCTGCGTATTCCTTCCGATATAAGATACAATCATTAGGACATGCATGGATTTTTCATATTCCAACACCAAGGATTTCTTGGCAAAGATACACCGATAAAGGCAAGTCATTACCAATTTGGAAGCATTTCTCCCAACAAAGAAAGAATGTCTGTGAATCCTTTATTGCTCCAACTATATTTGGCTTTCAAGTTGTACAATTTAACAATGGCAGATAACTTTGTAAATTTTGTACATCCAGGATATAAAGGTTTCTCAACATCATGGAGTTGGTTATTGAATGTAGTTGGATTCTCATCATATTCATATGTCGATTTACCATATCTACAAGCTTCTCATCAAAGAAATTCGCTCACCTTGTTGGCCTTGTTCACTATCATTCATTAAGTTGGTAAATGAGGGTTTTTCTCCATGCCATATCCACACTACGTATGTTAAATCAATACCATTACTTCTTAAATGAGCCCTTGTGACATCAATACTGTTCCTTCTTAGGTTACCACACATGGCACATGGACAAGATATTGCATTAGAATCGCCAGAATTTTGCACTGCAAATTGCAAGAAGGACTCTACTCCATACGCATACTCAGGTGATAATCTATCCTTGAACATCCATTCTTTGTCCATTCTAGTGCATAAAAACATTAATTGACAATTAAATAAACCTTCATAATACTTAACACCACTAGATCATTAATAAAGCAGCAGTAGATGCTTCAATGTATCAAACTTATATTTCCAGGATAAGAAGGTAATATGAAGTAACTTAAATTTGTATATGATCTAGCTGTCCACCTAAGCTAAAGTTAGAAAGTACAAACAAAGCAGCTGTTCAGTGAATAAAATATAAACAGACATTTTATATTATAGAAAATACCGAGAGAATGGCTTCTAGAATAGATAAATACGATGTACAAACGATGATATAAGGTGAATAATCTTCATGAAGAATAAGGTTGGAACATAACTGGATTTTCTGTATGCGCAGATACCGGATTATCTGTGGTTCAATGGATATAAACAATCCAACTCAAACCTTCTTAACCAATAAAGGTTTGAAGGCACAACATGATAACCCTAAAACAAGAGTTTATGACGCTAAACCTGTTGGGACGGAATCAGGATGCTGAACGATGGACGAAGGCCGACGGACGGAGGTCGAGCAATGGCCGACGGAAAAGGAAGAGAACGAACAGAGGGCGACCAACCGTGAGAATGCAGCGCGGAAGAAGATGGGATGGACGAGCGCGCGAAGATTTTCGGAAAGTAAGAACGACGGAGAAGTTTAGGGAAGATTTATTTAACCTAAATATATATAACAACTTTTAAAAATAAAATTTGTTGTAATATATTGTTTAAAAAATATATATAGACTTTTAAATATATTGTTGTAAACGTATATATTTATAATTTTTTTAAAAAAAACTTATTTCCAATAATTAAAAAAAAATAGTATTAATAATTAAAAAAAGAATTTCACCGTTGTTTTATAATAATAAAATAGTATTAATAGTATTATAAACTTTTAAAATTTTATTAACAACGGTTTAAAACCGTTGTAATATTATCACAACGACAACAAAAAAACCCTCATTCACAACGGTTGATTGCACCGTTGTCCCAACTGTTGTTAATATAAAAAAAAAATCTTAAAGACAACAGTTTTGGAAAACCGTTGTAAAATGTGTTGTTGATTTAAAAAAAAATATGCTCAACGACAACGGATACTGTAAACCGTTGTCGTTTGTGTTATGTGGCCGCTCAAAGACAACGGTTTTGTCAAAAACCGTTGTCTTTTAACAAAAAGACAACGGTTTCTCCTAAAATCGTTGTCTTTGTGGTGTTGTCTTATGTCATTTTTGTTGTAGTGGGAGTTACTTATCAGAGGTTGGGATTCAATCCCAATTGTCTGCACCTGGCACACCCCAGCAGAATGGTGTAGCGGAGCGAAGAAATAGGACTCTTATGGAGATGGTCAGATCGATGATGAGTTATTTTGAGTTACCTGTTTCGTTCTGGGGGTATGCACTAGATACAACAATGTACACTCTGAACTTGGTTCCATCTAAATCAGTACCTTCTACCCCTGTAGAATTGTGGACTAGGCGAAAGCCTAGTTTGAGACATATTCGGATATGGGGGAGTCCAGCACATGTGCTGAAGGCTGATGCTGGTAAGTTGGAACCTCGTACAGAAGTGTGCATGTTTGTTGGCTACCCTAAGGGAATGAAAGGTGGTTTGTTTTATAATCCTAGAGATCAGAGGGTGATCTTTAGCACGAACGCCAGATTTCTAGAGGAGGATTATGTAATGAACCACAAGCCCAAGAGTAGGATAGTTCTTGAGGAGTTGACAGGGGAAGTACCGACTTCAGTACCACCGGTACAAGAGGAGACACCACAAGTCACTGCACCGCGTGTCACAGAGCATACACAGGAGGCACCTCGTCGTAGTGGGAGGGTTGTTAGACAACCCAATAGATTCATGTTTTTTGGAGAGTCTTCGGACTTAGTCCCTGGGGAACATGAACCTGATCCCTGGACATATGACGAGGCAATCCAAGATAGAGATGCGGTATCTTGGCAAAAAGCAATGAATTCAGAGATAGAATCTATGGATTCTAATCAGGTCTGGGAGCTAGTAGAACCACCCGATGGTGTAAAAACCATTGGATGCAAGTGGATCTACAAGAGAAAGAGAGGAGTAGACGGGAAGGTTGAGACCTTCAAAGCTAGGCTTGTTGCAAAAGGGTATACTCAGAAAGAGGTTATCGATTATGAGGAGACCTTTTCGCCGGTAGCTATGCTTAAGTCTATCCGGATTCTCTTATCTATGGCTGCTCATATGGATTATGAGATTTGGCAGATGGATGTCAAGACAGCTTTCCTTAACGGAAGTCTTGAGGAGAACATCTATATGCGGCAACAAGAGGGATTCATTGCTAAAGGCAAAGAGCATCTTTTATGTAAGCTTAATCGGTCCATTTATGGATTGAAGCAAGCTTCTAGATCTTGGAACATCCGCTTTGATGAGATAATCCAATCATATGGATTTATTCAAAGTCCGGATGAGCCTTGTGTATACAAGAGATGTGACGGAAACGTAGTGGTGTTTCTTGTACTATACGTAGATGACATTTTGTTAGTTGGCAACAATATCAAAGTGTTATCAGACGTAAGGGTATGGTTGTCCAAACAGTTTGATATGAAGGACTTGGGAGAAGTGGGACACATCCTTGGGATGAAAGTTATAAGGGATCGCAAGAAAAGGATGTTATGCTTATCTCAAGCTTCATACATTGACACTATCCTTGCTCGTTTTAGCATGCAGAACTCCAAGAAAGGTTTTCTACCTTTTAGGCATGGAGTTCCTTTATCTAAAGAGATGTGTCCCAAAACATCAAAGGAGATAGAGGACATGAAGGCGGTTCCTTATGCTTCGGCAGTAGGAAGCCTTATGTATGCTATGCTATGTACGAGATCGGATATCTGCTTTGCCATGGACATGGTTAGCAGATATCAGAGTAATCCTGGACAGGGATATTGGACTGCGGTAAAGCATATATTGAGGTACCTGAGAAGGACTAGGGATTATATGATGGTTTACTGGGCAGATCAATTAGTCCCTGTGGGTTACACGGATTCGGATTTCCAATCAGATAGGGACAAGAGTAAGTCTACCTCGGGGTTTGTGTTTACTTTTGGAGGTGGAGCTATAGTATGGAGGAGTGTCAAGCAGAAATGCATGGCGGACTCTACCATGGAAGCTGAGTATGTGGCAGCCTCTGAGGCAGCCAAGGAAGTTGTATGGCTCAGGAACTTCTTGATGGACTTGGATGTGATTCCTGGTTTGCCCAGAACTATCACAATTTATTGTGATAACAGTGGTGCAGTTGCAAACTCGAAGGAACCACGAGCCCATAAGGCGAGTAAACACATAGAGCGCAAGTACCACCTTATACGAGAGATCGTAAAGCGAGGAGAAGTTGCTATCGCCAATATTGCATCAGAGGATAACCTGGCGGATCCATTCACTAAGGCCCTTCCAGCGAAAGCGTTTGATAGGCATGTGGAGGACATGGGGATCAGATGTATGGCAGAGTGATGACGGCATAGTCTTTTAGTATAAGTGGGAGATTGTTGGAATGTATACTGAAAGCCTAGCTCTTTTGATATGAACATTTTATTTTGAAATAAGAATCACATGATCATTGTTTGCACTTTATATATTTATTATATGTGTGCATATTGTCTAATATTTTACATTGTATATAACATGGTACTGACTACATAATTGAATCGGACCTCGGATATTATATTGTACATGCTCTTAATTCCGATATAATAACGGGCACATGTACTTAGTATTTATTTCTTTGATTTACCAGTGGGTGAGATTTAGATGGATTAAATCAATATGCCCGGTAAGTTGGGAAATAATATTATTTACATGGTGTGTCATTGATTATAGGAGGAAACCGTGTCCTATATATTAGGTTGATGATGTCCCCTTGAGGAGCTCATAAAGTTCATCATGTAAACCCAGCCGGTTGACTTAGTCAACGTGATGATAAGGTTGAGTGGTACTACTCGAGGAATTAGATGTTAATTAATTGATGGTCAGTAAATCAATTAATTGACGGACATTCGATATCTTAAACATGGGGAGATTAATGTACGAATAATATATGGAGCGCATATTAATTTATGGGGGTTGGTGAGGTAGTTCAATGATGATCCTCTAGTGGAATGGAACATCATTGATGGATCACGTTTGTGTGGTTCCGATCCATCGGGTGGCCAAGATCCAACTCCTCCTCATGGTCCCTAACGTATCCTAATATAATCCTTGTGAAGTCCAGATCCAAGAATATAAAACAAAACCTAGAACCAACGGTTGGGATTAAATCCCTAGATCCGATGGTTAGGATGAAACACTAGAACCAACGGTTGGGATTAAATCCCTAGATCCGATGGTTAGGATGAAACCCTAGAATCGACGGTTGAGATTAAATCCCTAGATCCGACGGTTGGGATAAAACCCTAGATCCGACGGTTGGGATGAAATCCTAGATCCGACGGTTGAGATGAAACCCTAGATCCGACGGTTGGGATAAAACCCTAGATCCGACGGTGGAGGTTAAATCCCTAGATCCGACGGTGGAGATTAAAGGAGTCCTATGCCCAACTCTATAAAAGGAAAGCTTAGGGTTGGGCGGCAAGTATCAATTTGAATTGGGATTAGGGTTTGGAGCAAAGGTGGGCGGCTAGGGTTTGGAGCAAAAGTGGGCGGCAACCATCTTCCATCAATTGTTACCGGCGCCCATCCTAGAGGCCTCTCCCCTCTTCCTTGGCCGGCGGTTCTCCTTCCATAGGTGGCCGGCATTCATCTTCCTCCCTTCATCCTAGAGTGGCCGGCGGAAACACTTCTTGAAGTTGACCGGCGCATCATCCAATTGTTCCTTGGCCGGCGGTTGCACCAAATTCCCTAATTTGGTGGTCGGTTCTAGATAGGAAGGTATTTGTTGTTTCTTCTCTTTGTTCGCAGTGGACAAGGTGGAGAAGAAAGCGATCTATAAGGCTTCTACTCGTGGAGGATCTTCGTCCACACGTCGTCCATGAGAAGGATAGGACATACGGTAGAAGATCGTGAGGTATAAAGTTATTTTAACTTTATTTACAGATCTGAGCTTGTTCTTTTATGTTTTGATTATGCATGTGTAAATTAGTAAATATATTGTATAATCATGGACCCCGAAGACAAACACAAGAACTGGCAATCCGTCCGTCGTCTCTTCCGCGGCTAACCAACTAGAAGAGTTGAGTTGCTTGAACAACTAGTTTGTTCAAGCGATCACTCAAGTTGTTAGCACGACGACGAAATGGTTGTGCTAAGGAAGCTCATCCCATCCGGATTAATTCTTTCATTAGTGAAAATTTTAATCCGGGGACATGGGAGCCAATGAGCCTCCGAAGCAACATCCTTACTTGTACACAAGCTTTCCTAATGATCCACATGTTGAGTTAAGATGAGTTTGGGTTCAACTAGATGCAAAAGCTATGCACCTTGAACTTTACTCATATCCTAGCATCTCACATGTATCTAGGATGTATAAATACACATACATGTCAATTGGATGTGAGATGTGAGTTCTGTTCTCCCTAATCTAGGGTTTCATGCATTTTTCTAAGGCAACCCTACTTGATTCCCTTATAAATGAGACTCCAAGTCATGCCGTTGTCCTTAAATCAATTTCAATCAAATTATCTTAAATGCATGAATGATTATGGCATTAGAGATGATATAGATAAACAAATGCTCATAATCAAGATGTCATGGCATAATATGAAATCTAAAAACACATGACATTTAATCCTTAATCCTAAACATGAAGATGATATATACAATGAATAAATGTAAGCATGATGTCATGACATGTTATTTGGCAAACAAAGCATGACATATAAAATATATAGGTATAATAATACCTAAATCTTAATATTAATTTCCATTTGATATAATTCATCATATTTTGCCATATTTCTACTTTTCTCTCAAGTGTGCCAAAAACACAAAATGACACACCAACCTCTAAACCTAAATTGTGCCAATTTGATCATTTTATCAAACTTCTCAAATAATATTGGCACATCCTAAAATCTTTTAGAATTAAAACTCAAATGTATTTCCAAGGCGACCCTAACCTTGAAAATAACCTAAAGTGCCACCTTTATCATGGTTGAGTTAACTAGCCATCAAATCAAGGTTGGCATTCCGTAACCCCATCTAGCGTGAATCAATCACGCTTTTAGGAACCCAAAACCTATTTGAGCTCCAAGGGTTAATCAGGTATTCCTTAGGGATAACCTCCCTAGATACCTTCCTAATGACCCTCCTAGGCTTATTAGCCTTGGTCATTTTGGTCTTACCTAGGTTGACTCTAGGGGTAACTCCCCTTGCAACCTTCTTAGTGGCCACCCTAGGTTCCAAGAAACCTTAGCCACTAGGCACAACCCTTGGTCAACTCTAGGGATGACTTCCCTTGACCTTGGTCTTCCTAGACCTAGTTTGTGTTCCATAATCAAATGGAACACTGTGATAGGTTTCCTTAGGCTTAGGTTTGCCCTTGGATGAATCTAGTTTCCTAGGTCTTGATTTTTGACCATTAGACCTTAGGCTTTGACTTCTCGACCCTAAATGTTGACCTCTTGACCCTTGAAATTGATTTTGCATTTTTGCAAGGGTCTTTTCCATCTTTTCAAGCCTTGACCTCAAGACTTGATTTTCCTTTTCTAATTGCCCAATTTTTGAATTTTTAGTTAATCCTTGGGCATGGGTCTTCCAAAGCATATGCCTAGTCCATTTGGGATTAAGACCTAGGTGTTCTCCTATTTTCCTAATTGATTCCCTAGGTAAGATATTTTTAGGGACATTAGTCCAAAATTTTTCCTTATTCCTAAGGTTGACTTTCTTAGCTCCTTGACAAAATTCCTTATTTCTAGCATGCTCTTTGTGATAGATAGCAAGATTGCTAAAATTATTTCTAGCATGTTTTTTGACATTATTTGAATAAAGAGCTTTATTTAAAAATACCTTAGGGTTATCTTTGGAAGGTCCCCCTACATGTGTAGCTCTCTCTTGGATCTTCTTCTCCCCCCTACGACATTGATTCCTATAATGTCCTTTTGAATTGCACTTGAAGCATATAACATACTCCTTGCTCATTTGACTTGGGGAACCGGCATCCTTTGACTTTTGTTGACTTTTGGGCACCGAAAGAGCTTTCTTAACCTTCTTTGGGCACTTGATCTTGTAGTGCACAGTTTCCCTACACCCAAAACATATTATATGCATTTTATTATTAACACATATGCTTGAGTTACCTAGGGTGATGGTAGGTGTCGGAGTTGAATTTTGAGCTTCCTCATCTTGACCGGATGTTGAAGACTCTTCTTGAGGCTGCTCCGGTGTAGATGGTCTCTCCTCCTCAATCCAAGAAGTGGATTCTTCTTCCACCTCTTCTTCTTCTTCATGTTGGACCGATGATGAGTTTTCATGGAGCTTTGCCACTTGGCTCCAAAACTCCTTAGCATCCATAAATTCCCCTACCATACACACAATATCATTAGGGACCAAATCAAAAATAAAATTTACTACCTTTACGTTTTTCTCGAAAGCTTGAATTTGATCTTCACTCCATCTCTTCCTTTTGAGGAATCCACCTTTTGGTCCTCTTGGAAACTCAAATCCTTCCATTAATAGGGACCACCCCTCAAAATCTTTCATCATCAAAAAATCTTCAATCCTTTTCTTCCAAGAATTGAAGCCTTCTCGTCCATAGAATGAATAAGGGACCGGTGTGTTGATGTCCCATCCTAATTGTTCTTGAACTTCCATCTTTCCCTCTAGCGTCTTGACTCCGGGTTGTTAATCCGTAGAAGAGCCCCGGGCTCTAATACCACTTGTTGGGATCTTTGTAATGGCTAGAGGGGGGGGGGGTGAATAGCGCATGTTCTTTTGTTGATGAAATTCGATCGAGATTGTGTCTACAAGTTTCGTTAGCACAGAGGAATATATATATAATAACAATAACGAAACACAATCACAACATAATAACACTAATATTTAACGTGGTTCGGAACCGAACGGTTCCTACTCCACGGATCGGGTTCGCACAAACCCTAGCGATGCCAATCACACACCACTATAAAACACTCATTCTCGGAATAATCCGTAGGCGGAGAAACCTCGTACAAGATGATTACAACAATAATCAAAAGCTACAAGAAAATACAATGAAATACAAAGCAAGACTAGTAAAGAAAAAAACTTTACAAATGCTCTTGAATGCTTGATCGCTAGGTTGATCGAGTAGCACTTGGAGACCCTGAATTGCAGCAGCAACTCGCCCCAAATCGCCTCAAAGAACCATGCCAAATTCCTCCATCACGAGCTCCTTATAAAGCTTCAACCTGTGCTAGAAAAAGTCGATCAGTCGACTGCTCGGGACCATCAGTCGATTGATGCCACTGTTGTCGTGAGACAACGGCTAGATCCACGCTGGATAAGTCCAACGGATCTACCATCAGTTGACAGATCAAACCCATCAGTCGACTGATGGTGTCCTCACTCGACTGTTGGTCCCAGAGGTCGAGTGAGACCACACTCGGGAATTCGAGCACCGGTCGGTGATCATGCATCGATTTGCTCGAGCCATCGATCCGCCATCCTCCGATCATTGCTAGGCCACTTCCCGCAGTCAAACCCTAGTTGACTCGGTCCAGTCGACTGCCACATGACACCAGTCGACTGGCACAACTCAAACATGAAGTTTTAGCTCAAGTATGATGCCCCCATACTTGCTAGACCACCCTTAGCCTAAACCTAAGCCTTCTAGCCACCTCCATCAGCCTCACGCCTCTCGGATCCCTCTAAGTCATCCATGACTTGTTAATCCATCGCGCTAGCCTTTAGGTGCTTCCATTGGCTATGTCATGCTAACAGTGTCTACACCGCCAAGGCACATTGGACTTACGCCACCAAGACTCTGCTTGGACTTTACACCACCAACCATTGGACTTATGCTGCCAAGACTCCCGCTTGGACTTTACACAGCCAATATCAAACTCCTTGGACTTCTCATGCCAAGACTCAAGCTTGGACTTTCCCTTGCCAACCCATGTTGGACTTCTCAAATGCCAAGACCATGCTTGGACTTTCCCTTGCCAACCAATGTTGGACTTTACATTGCCAAGACCCATGCTTGGACTTTTCATATGCCAAGTGTCCCACTTGGACTTTCCATGCCAAGTACTCATGACTTGGACTTTACCTTGACAATTACATTGTCATATATTTTTGTCGAACATCAAAACATCACTCGAGTCAAACTCGAGTCCTGGGCCGATTGCACCAACAGATTTCTCGATTCTAGGATTAGGGAGTAAACTTGTGCAAGTTTGACATGCTACTTCAAATATATGTTTATTTTCCTTGACTATATTTGCAGTATATGATATTTAGGTTTAATGATAATTACATATTGGTTCTATTCCTACTGTGCCTAGTCAATATAGAAGACAAAAGTCTCTATATTGAAACTTAGGAGAATCAAGGAAGGACCTCCCGATCATCCTCCCTCCCAAAACCATAGGAAATAGGTCTTGAATGAGTAGGACATGAAATATGGTTCACCTGTTCATGGGGACCAATAGGACATCTTAGATATCTACTAATCTATTCCAACAGAAGGCCTAAAGTAGGAGAAATCAACTCTAGAAGGGTTGTAGGACCCCAGTGATTTGGGGTTTCCCAAGGATAGAAACCCCCTGAGCTTTGACGAACCGAAAGGGAAACTTGGTTAGTAATAGGCAATTCTCGATAGAAGTCAAAGTTCATCGGGATTACATATGATGATCTTATCACCAGATCAGAATTAGAAAACCATGGAGCACTAACTTAAAAGCAAGTTCGGCAATGCACAAGTGAAATCGAATTCCTAGAATCTCTTATCTAAGCCTTGAGTAACACCTTGCTTCTTTCTCCAAGTGACACCGTACTAGAGCCTGCTCACAACCATCTGTTGGGTTTCCGGCACCGCGATGAGTGTGTGTTCGAACATGTTTCGTAAACATGTGCACAGCGGAAGAAATAAAAATAATAAATTTACATTTATTACAACACACACATCACACGCATGCATAGTACAACATGTGTAGACATAACTGTAAATTTAAATTTGCAATAAAAGGAAATTTAACTACGTTATACCTTTCGTATCACGTGTAGCGGGAACGACATCAACCGGAATGATCCTCGCTAGAATCGTCTCTATCCGTATCCACGCCGAGTATCCTTAGGATGACTTCGTTAAGTCACGAGCTTCGTCTTTGTACGGGTTACTAGCCTCGTGTTGAAGACGACGTGATCGAGAGATGATCACGATCCGAATCCAAATTCGGATCCAAAGACGAGTCCTCAAAACTCGCTTCTCCGGAGAGGTATTCGTCAACCGTTTGACGAATCCTTCATCCTCCACCTATGAGGATTACCGGAGATCGAATCCCCGGTAAGTTAGGCGCTGTCGGAGCTCTAACTGTCGTCCAAACGACGCTCCAATGAGAGAAGAACAAGCTGTCCAGAAAACTGGACAGCTTTGGTGGAGGAGTAGGCGCCGGCCAACCAAGGGAAGCCAAGTTCTCACCTTATCGCCGAAGCCTTGGAAGATCACCGGAGGGTAGCCGGAGGATGACCGGCTGAAGCTTGGATGCCGGCAAGGAGTTGGACAGCGGCACAAGGGGCTGGGCGGCAACCTAGGGTTGGCGCCGAAAATCCAAGGAGAGGATGGAGAGGTGGGCGACAACCACAAGCTAGGGTTTTTGGATTAGGGCTTAACAATCCCTTAAGCCCTCTTTTATAGAGAATTAATTCTCTTAATGGTTATTGGATCATAACTATGAGGCCCGTTAACCCGCACCATTAATATAAGTTAAAATAAACCAAACGATGATGGTTTATTTTAAGTTAAAATGAACCGAACCAACTTTTGGTTCATTCGTTTAAAATAAACCAAACCCTTTGTTTTATTCTCCTCCATTGGATTAGAACCAAACCATTTTGGTTCATCTATTATGTCTTCAAAAGACACGGCCCATCCACGCTTCCATTGCGACTGAAATGATTTCATGCTCGCTTCTTGTTTGGTCCAACCAAACCTAGTTTCTCTTGGTCTGAGAATCCCATTCTCAAGCTTGTTTTAAATTTTTCGGATTACGCTCGTTGTGCGTGTGACCAAATAGGTTCTCGGTTGATGTTGGCCGTCTATAATAAACCATTAATTATAGAATGATCATGAGTGGCACCTAGTAGTACATCATGATCCCCAATTAACCGAAAAGATCAACGGTTGATCCAGAACTATTTCTGAAACCCTTCAGCAGCTCGAATGAATCGTGCCTCATTCCCTTCACTCATCTTATACCCACTTGGTTTAGGACATGGTCTATAGTGTCAGTCCCCACTAGGCTGACTACGTCACACCTAACCCAAGTATCATTTTCTCGTCCTACGGATTCTAGTTACTGCACATGTATCGAAGAGTACCTTACTCTTAACATGTAATGCTTTGGCCAAAGACTTTAGTAACAATCCGATGAGAGGCCATGGGTATACATCTCCTCGCAAGGAGTGGTGAATCCTTTATAGGCTATTCAAACACCTTCGATCACTTCGACTTATACCCAATTATCCCGGGTCCACATCTCCTTGGAGATGTTTGCTTAAGATGTCAAAGCATAAGTCTCCATGATCAAGATGACTTGAATATCGCAAGTCAAAGGAACATCACACTTAAGCTACAGTAAAAACTTCATTGACATATCTATATATGCAGGGAATCATATGAAGTCTTACAGCTGGTCACTCCAATGAACTAGTTACCATAACTAGCATCCACAATCAACTCCGGACATCACAATGTCTCCAGCCAGTGAGAATCAGCTGCTGGGATACACCAAGGAGTATACCTCGTGCTAGTCTCGACAGAATCGATGGTGTCCAAATCCATCAATTCATCGACTAGGGATAATTTCGATACATCACAATTACACATGTAGAGATACTCACTAGTTGTGATCCAATCACAAATTCTCTCATGCTGTGAATCGTATCGTGGACATTCAGTAAATGAGTTTAAGATCCAATTAAATACATGAAACATGTATACTCAAATAGTGAATCTTCATTTATCATATAAATGGTTCATACATAAGGCGATTGCCTTAGGACATCTCTCATATATTACTAACAGACTCCCACTTGGCCAAATGCCAATCGCTACGGTATCCAATACCATAAGCACTAACATAACCCTCAAACTTACTTTGAGGTAATGCTTTAGTCAAAAGATCCGCTATGTTCCTTTCAGTGGGAATTTTCTCGATTTGTATTTCGTTCCTACTGATGATCTCTCTGATAAGATGATAGCGGCGAAGCACATGTTTGGATCATTGATGAGACCTCGTCTCTTTCACCTGTGCAATCGCTCCATTGTTGTCGCAGTAGACCGGTATTGCTTCAATAATGGCAGGAATCACACCAAGTTCATAAATGAACTTCTTGATCCAAACCGCTTCCTTTGCTGCTTCCGAAACTGAAATGTATTCTGCCTCAGTGGTAGAATCCGCTACAGTTTCTTGTTTGGAACTTTTCCAACTCACTGCGCCCCCATTCAAAGTAAAGACGTATCCGGACTGAGACCTAGAATTATCCTTGTCTGTCTGGAAGTTGGCATCCGTTACCCGCATATCACCATGTCCCCTTCTCCATATATTAGGAACACATCCTTAGTTCTTCTTAAGTACTTAAAGATCGTCTTGACAGCCACCCAATGATCCATTCCTGGATCAGACTGGTATCTGCACGTGACACTGAGAGCATACGATACATCGGGCCTCGTACATAACATAACATACATGATAGATCCTATTGCGGATGCATAGGGAATCTTACTCATGCAAATCCTCTCGTCTTCTGTGCGCGGACACATAGACTTCGAAAGGTGTACCCCATGCCTGATGGGAAGGAAACCTTTCTTGGATTCCGACATGCTAAACCTCTTTAGCACTCGGTCTATATATGTAGACTGCGAAAGTCCATGCAACCGTTTCGATCTATCTCTATAGATCTTAATCCCGAGGATGTAGGTTGCTTCTCCCAGGTATTTCATGGAGAATGTCTTGGATAACCAAACCTTAACTGACTGTAAGATTGACACATTGTTTCCTATAAGTAATATGTCATCGCCATACAATACTAGGAACATGACTGCACTCCCACTAACCTTCTTGTACACACAAGGTTCGTCTGGATTTTGTGAGAAATCAAACCTTTTGATTGTCTCATCAAAATAGATATTCCAGCTCCTGGATGCTTGCTTCAATCCATAAATGGACCGTCGCAATTTGCATACCTTGGTTTTATCAACCGATGTGAAACCCTCAGGCTGTATCATATACACGTCCTCGAGCAGGTTTCCATTAAGGAAAGCTGTTTTCACATCCATCTGCCATATCTCAAAATCATAATGAGCCGCTATGGCCTGGAGCATCCGAATGGATTTAAGCATAGCTACAGGCGAATAGGTTTCGTCATAATCAACACCTTGTTTTTGAAGATATCCTTTCGCCACTAATCTTGCTTTATAGGTAATCACATTACCATCCATGTCGGTTTGTTTCTTGAAAACCCACTTGCACCCTATAGGCTTTATGCCTTCAGGTGGGTCAACCAAGTTCCAAACTTGGTTTTCATACATGGAATCCATTTCCGACTTCATGGCATCAAGCCACTTATTCCTTTCTGAACTTGTCATCACTTCTTCATAACTGGTAGGCTCCTCATCATCAATGAGTAACACGTCGTTCGATTCACTTATGAGAAATCCATATCTCTCAGGAATGTTGCGTGTTCTACCATATCTACGAAGATGTGGTGTTACAATAGGTACAGCCGATTGCTCATCACTATGAGTTGTCGGTTGTTGTGCTTCACCAGGTATCTCATCAATGTCTATTTGAGTTTCTCAAGCCTCCTCAAGCTCGACGACACTCCCACTGTTTTCTTGCAAGAGAAACTCTTTCTCTAGAAATACAGCATGCCTTGAAACAAACACCTTTTGTTCCAAAGGATGATAGAATTGGTAACCCCTTGTTTCCTTAGGGTATCCAATAAATAGACATTTATCAGACTTAGCATCCAATTTGTCTGATACAGTCCGCTTCACATAAGCAGGACAACCCCATATCTTCAAGTAAGATACATGAGGTTTCTTACTATTCCATATCTCATATGGAGTAGTAGAGACTTCCTTGGTAGGCACTCTGTTTAACAAGTAAACAGCTGTCTGAAGTGCATAGCCCCAAAAGTACTTGGGAAGATTCGCATGATTCATCATTGACCTGACCATGTCCAACAAGGTCCGGTTACGCCTCTCAGATACAGCATTATGCTGTGGTGTATATGGCGGAGTCCATTGAGACAATATACTATTGTCTCTTAGGTAATCAAGAAACTCCTGACTCAAGTATTCACCACCTCGATCCGATCGAAGTATTTTAATACTCTTGTCATGTTGTTTCTCTACTTCATTTCTGAATTCTTTGAACTTTTCAAAGGCTTCAGACTTGTGTTTCATCAAGAACACATACCCAAACCGTGAGTGATATCGGTGAAGGTAATGAAGTAGCTATAGCCTCCTAAAGCTTGAGTTGACATAGGTCCACATATATCAGTATGTAATAGACCTAGTAACTCTCCCACTCATTCACCTTTTCCAGTAAAAGGTAACTTAGTCATCTTGCCTTTTAAGCATGATTCACATGTATCGTATGCATCCAATTCAAACGATTCCAAAATTCCACATCGGTGTAATTCGGACATGCATTTCTTGCTTACATGGCCAAGACGACAATGCCACATATAGGAGTCTAATTGATTACTCTTTCGAGATTGCGTGTTGCTCGCTTCGATATTGAAAATGTCACTGGATACCTGCAATGTATAAATGCCATTACTCAAAGTTCCAGTTCCATAAAGTATGCCATTCAAAGTTATATAACAATAATTGTTACTAAACGTCAAATGGAAACCATTTCTATTTAAACAGAAAATAGAAACAATGTTCTTTATTAGAGAAGGAACATAATAGCAATTGTCCAGTTCCAAGACTAGTCCACTAGGGAGCTTCAGCAAATAAGTTCCGATGGCGACCGCAGCAACCTTTGCTCCATTGCCAACTCGCAAATTTGACTCCTCTCTGACAAGTCTTTTCTATTCCTTAGCCCCTGTATGTCATTACATATATGTGAGCCACACCCAGTATCCAATACCCAAGTGTCTAAGGAAATAGAATGACAATCAATAACGAAGATACCTGAAGAGGATGGGGCATCGGATGCCTTCTTCTTCTTCATGGACTCAAGATAAATCTTGCAGTTTCTTCGCCAGTGGCCTTCCTTGCCACAATGATGGCAAGTTCCCTTTTGCCCTGGTTCTTCCTTCTTCGTATTTTTGTTCTTCCCTTTCTTCTGTTCTTTTGCGTTCCTCTTAGAACCTTTCCTTGAAGAATCAACTAACAGAACCGCCTTCTCATCATGCTTCACAGAAGGCTCCACAGTCTTCAGCATATTGAGGAGCTCGGGAATGATGGATTCTAATTTGTTCATCCGATAGTTCATCACAAATTGTGAGAAACTCTTGGGCAAACAATGCAGAATTTAGTCAATACTTAACTCATGATCCATCACAAACCCGAGGGTAGCTAGCTGCTCGATATACCCGTTCATCTTTAGCACAAACTGCACTACAGACGAACCTTCTTGCATCTTCATGGTGAAGAGGAGCCTAGAGACCTCGAACCTTTCGGATCTCGCTTGCTCATCGAACAACTCATGAAGATGGAAGACCATGGTATTAGCATCCATATGCTCATGCTGCTTTTGCAGCTCAAGTACCATCGCCGCTAGCATGATACAACTCGCCAGCTCAGAATCGGCAACATGCTTCTGATAGACCAACATTTGGTCTGGAGTTGCATCGTCCTTAGGACGGTTGGGAAGAGGCTCTTCAAGGACATATGCTAGCTTTTCCGCCTTGAGAACAATTCTCAAGTTTCTAAGCCAGTCCAAGAAGTTCGGCCCAGTCAATTTATTCGAATCCAAAATGGGACGCAAATTCAAAGACATCATGATCAATCTTAGAAATACAAAACGAGCATATATGAGAAAGATGATTTTAAAATGCATCAATATACATTTATAAATCCCATTCATTTTTTGAATTTCAAAAACCCCAAAATCACTTCGGGAGATCATAGGTCCATATCCGAATGGGCTGATATCCATCATAGATATGAACAACCTTGGAGAGAGTCCAACAAGTCATTCATAACTACGACGGTAGGTATCAACTATACCGATTGCATATCACGTATATGCAACTATCATAATGTGCTATCAACTAATTGAATGTTCAAACATACATCGGGTTGTTAACACATTAACAAGTATGCATCATATGCATAACACCCAACTTCACCTCCCTTTACATCGACCTTGGAGAGAGTCCAACAAGCCGATGCTCCAGGTTAAAGCCAACCCATTAATCGAGAAATAGTTTTAATATGGTTAGAGCGTATTTAACCAATTAGCCCGGCTTGGAGAGAGTCCAACAACCAAAGCTAACGATTGACCTCTGACTCTTACCATATTAGTATTAAACTATTCCATGGTTTGAACATGTTCGGGTTCGAGCCGGGCTTGGAGAGAGTCCAACAACCCAAACAAGAAACGGAACTCTGGTTGTAACCATATTAATGGAAGGTGTAGACTTTAATATTGAGTAAGGGTTTTTATGTCTCATCCTCTTTGCATGCAAATAACTATTATCTACATGGCATGACATACATGGCATACATCTACATGTCACGACACGCATGACATAATGATATGCATCTAATGCAATTACATGGCATACAATTATGTCATGTATATAATTTCCTTATATGTCATAACTATTTATGGAAATAAAATATGTTTAATATTTGATTCTTCAAATCAAATCATGATTAAATTAGGAAACAAATTTCCAAATCTAATCACATATTTTATTTATTGAAATGGTTGATTAAGGAAAGTCAATTTAGGAAACCAATTTCCTAAATCATTAAAACTACTTATGGAAATAAAATATTTTAAGATTTGATTTCCCAAATCAAATCATGATTAAATTAGGAAATAAATTTTCAGAATCTAATCAAATATTTTATTTATGGAAAATATCAATTTCCATAAATACTTCCGACTTTCCAAAAGTGAAAGATTTCCATAAATACTTCTAGACTTTCCAAAATTGAAAAATTTCCATAAATACTTCTAAATTTCCAAAATTAGAAAATTTCCATAAATAACATTATGACTATCGCAAAACCATTTTACGATTATGTCGAAACACAATCTGGGCACCGATACCACTGTTGGGTTTCCGGAACCGCGGCGAGTGTGTGTTCGAACATGTTTCGTAAACATGTGCACAACGGAAGAAATAAAAATAATAAATCTACATTTATTACAACACACACATCACACGCATGCATAGTACAACATGTGTAGACATAACCGTAAATTTAAATTTGCAATAAAAGGAAATTTAACTACGTTATACCTTTCGTATCACGTGTAGCGGGAACGACATCAACCGGAACGATCCTCGCTAGAATCGTCTCTATCCGTATCCACGCCGAGTATCCTTAGGATGACTTCGCTAAGCCACGAGCTTCGTCTTCGTACGGGTTACTAGCCTCGTGTTGAAGACGACGTGATCGAGAGATGATCACGATCCGAATCCAAATTCGGATCCAAAGACGAGTCCTCAAAACTCGCTTCTCCGGAGAGGTATTCGTCAACTGTTTGACGAATCCTTCGTCCTCCACCTATGAGGATTACCGGAGATCGAATCCCCGATAAGTTAGGCACTGTCGGAGCACTATCCATCGTCCAAACGATGCTCCGACGAGAGAAGAATAAGCTGTCCAGAAAACTGGACAGCTTTGGTGGAGCAGTAGGCGCCGGCCAACCAAGGGAAGCCAAGTGCTCACCTTATTGCCGAAGCCTAGGAAGATCACCGGAGGGTCACCGGACGATGACCGGCTGATGCTTGGACGCCGGCAAGGAGTTGGACGGTGGCACAAGGGGCTGGGCGGCAACCTAGGGTTGGCGCTGAAAATCCAAGGAGAGGATGGAGAGGTGGGCGGCAACCACAAGCTAGGGTTTTTGGATTAGGGCTTAACAATCCCTTAAGCCCTGTTTTATAGAGAACTAATTCTCTTAATGGTTATTGGATCATAACCATGAGGCCCGTTAACCCGCACCATTAATATAAGTTAAAATAAAACAAACCATGATGGTTTATTTTAAGTTAAAACGAACCGAACCAACTTTTGGTTCATTCGTTTAAAATAAACCAAACCCTTTGGTTTATTCTCCTCCATTGGATTAGAACCAAACCATTTTGGTTCATCCATTATGTCTTCATAAGACACGGCCCATCCACGCTTCCATTGCGACTGAAATGATTTCATGCTCGCTTCTTGTTTGGTCCAACCAAACCTAGTTTCTCTCGGTCTAAGAATCCCATTCTCAAGTTCGTTTTAAATCCTTCGGATTACGCTCGTTGTGCGTGTGACCAAATAGGTTCTCGGTTTATGTTGGTCGTCTATAATTAACCATTAATTATAGAATGATCATGAGTGGCACCTAGTAGTACATCATGATCCCCAATTAACCAAAAAGATCAACGGTTGATCCAGAACTATTTCAGAAACCCTTCAGCAGCTCGAATGAATCGTGCCCCATTCCCTTCACTCATCTTATACCCACTTGGTTCAGGACATGGTCTATAGTGTTAGTCCCCACTAGGCTGAGTACGTCACACCTAGCCCAAGTATCATTTCCTCGTCCTACGGATTCTAGTTACTGCACGTGTATCGAAGAGTACCTTACTCTTAACATGTAATGCTTTAGCCAAAAACTTTAGTAACAATCCGACGAGAGGCCATGGGTATACATCTCCTCGCAAGGAGTGGTGAATCCTTTATAGGCTATTCAATCACCTTCGATCACTTCGACTTATACCCAATCATCCCGGGTCCACATCTCCTTGGAGATGTTTGCTTAAGATGTCAAAGCATAAGTCTCCATGATCAAGATGACTTGAATACCGCAAGTCAAAGGAACATCGCACTTAAGCTACTGTAAGAACTTCATTGACATATCTATATATGCAGGGAACCATATGAAGTCTTACGGCTGGTCACTCCAATGAACTAGTTACCATAACTAGCATCCACGATCAACTCTGGACATCACAATGTCTCCAGCCAGTAAGAATAAGCTGCTTGGATACACCAAGGAGTATACCTCGTGCTAGTCTCGACAGAATCGATGGTGTCCAAATCCATCAATTCATCGACTAGGGATAATTTCGATACATCACAATTACACATGTAGAGATACTCACTAGTTGTGATCCAATCACAAATTCTCTCATGCTGTGAATCGTATCGTGGACATTCAGTAAATGAGTTTAAGATCCAATCAAATACATGAAACATGTATAATCAAATAGTGAATCTTCATTTATCATATAAATGGTTCATACAAAAGGCAATTGCCTTAGGACATCTCTCATATATTACTAACACCATCCACCTTAACTCAGAAAGCAATTCACTTGGAACAATGTACGTTCACTGGACACCAGTACTCGAAATCACAGTCCCTGTTGTTAGTAATATATGAGAGATGTCCTAAGGCAATCGCCTTATGTATGAACCATTTATATGATAAATGAAGATTCACTATTTGAGTATACATGTTTTATGTATTTGATTGGATCTTAAACTCATTTACTGAATGTCCACGATACGATTCACAGCATGAGAGAATTTGTGATTGGATCACAACTAGTGAGTATCTCTAAATGTGTAATTGTGATGTATTGGAATTATCCCTAGTCGATGAATTGATGGATTTGGACACCATCAATTCTGTCGAGACTAGCACGAGGTATACTCCTTGGTGTATCCAAGCAGCTGATTCTCACTGGCTGGAGACATAGTGATGTCCGGAGTTAATCGTGGATGCTAGTTATGGTAACTAGTTTATTGGAGTGACAAGCCATAAGACTTCATATGGTTCTCTGCATATATAGATATGTCAATGAAGTTCTTACTGTAGCTTAAGTGCGATGTTCCATTGACTTGCGGTATTCAAGTCATCTTGATCATGGAGACTTATGCTTTGACATCTTAAGCAAACATCTCTAAGGAGATGTGGACCCGGGATGATTGGGTATAAGTCGAAGTGATCGAAGGTGTTTGAATAGCCTATAAAGGATTCACCACTCCTTACGAGGAGATGTATACCCATGGCCTCTCGTCGGATTGTTACTAAAGTCTTTAGCCAAAGCATTACATGTTTAGAGTAAGGTTCTCTTCGATACATGTGGAGTAACTAGAATCCGTAGGACGAGGAAATGATACTTGGGCTAGGTGTGACGTAGTCAGCCTAGTGGGGACTGACACAATAGACCATGTCCTGAACCAAGTGGGTATAAGATGAGTGAAGGGAATGGGGCACGAATCATTCGAGCTGCTGAAGGGTTTCAGAAATAGTTCTTGATCAACCGTTGATCTTTTCGGTTAATTGGGGATCATGATGTACTACTAGGTGCCACTCATGATCGTTCTATAATTAATGGTTAATTATAGACGGCCAACATAAGCCGAGAACCTATTTGGTCACACGCACAACGAGTGTAATCCAAAGGATTTAAAACGAGCTTGAGAATGAGATTCTCAGACCGAGAGAAACTAGGTTTGGTTTGACCAAACATAAAGCGAGCATGAAATTGTTTCAGTCGCAATGGAAGCGTGGATGGGCCGAGTCTTATGAAGACGTAATGGATAAACCAAAATGGTTTGGTTCTAATCCAATGGAGGAGAATAAACCAAAGGGTTTGGTTTATTTTAAACGAATGAACCAAAAGTTGGTTCGGTTCGTTTTAACTTAAAATAAACCATCATGGTTTGGTTTATTTTAACTTATCTTAATGGAGCGGGTTAACGGGCCTAATGTTTATGATCCAATAACCATTAAGAGAATTAGTTCTCTATAAAAGAGGGCTTAATGGATAATTAAGCCCTAATCCAAAACCCTAGTTGGAGTTGCCGCCCAACCTAGTTGTGCCGCCCAACCTATGTGTGCCGCCCAAGCTCCTTGGCCGCCCAGCCCCTTGTGCCGGCGTCCAGCTCCTTGCCGGCGACCAAGCTTCAGCCGGTGATCCTCCGGCGACCCTCCGGTGATCTTCCTAGGCCTCGGTGAAAAGGTGAGCACTTGGCTTCCTTGGTTTTGGCCGGCGCCTACTCCTCCACCAAGCTGTCCAGTTTTCTGGACAGCTTCTTCTCCTCTCGTCGGAGCGTCGTTTGGACGACGGTTAGAGCTCCGACAGCGGATAACTTACCGGGGATTCGATCTCCAGTAATCCTCTGAGGTGGAGGACGAAGGATTCGTCAATCGGTTGACGAATACCTCTCCAGAGAAGCGAGTTTTGAGGACTCGTTTTGGATCCGAATTTGGATTCGGATCGTGATCATCTCTCGATCACGTCGTCTTCAACACGAGGCTAGTAACCCGTACGAAGACGAAGCTCGTGGCTTAGCGAAGTCATCCCGAGGAACTCGGCGTGGATACGGATAGAGACGATTCTAGCGAGGATCGTTCCGGTTGATGTCGTTCCCGCTACACGTCATATGAAAGGTATAACGTAGATAAATTTCCTTTTATTGCAAATTTAAATTTATGGTTATGTCTTCACTTGTTGTAATATGCATGTGTGTGTTGTGTGTGTTGTAATAAATAGGAGTATTTATTATTTTTATTGCTTCCGTTGTGTTCATGTTTACGAAACATGATCGAACACACACGCCGTGGTGCCGGAAACCCAACACCTGTGGGATCGATACATAATTTTTTACTTGATTACAACCTACACTTGTGGGAATTGAGCGCGAACATGCGCTTCAAGTCCTTGGCGGTCTCGTCCGGAGATTTAAGGTCGTGTTTGCATGAATCAAGTTTTTTGCACTGTTACTGGGGACTGTAGATTCAATATTGGATTAAAAGTGAATAGTTTGGATCTAACATAGTTTAGATTTGCCTTTACTTTATTTCAGTTTTAGATTTTTGTTATTCTTTCTAGTTTAAATTTATTTCACTAGTCATATTTCATTTCCAACTTAATTTAGTTTCAATTCAGTTCTAAGTTTTCTTTAGTTAGTTCATTATTTTTTAGTTTACTTAATTTCTTATCCTTAAGTAGTATAGATACTCCTATTTGGCTGTGATATTTACTGTATGCACAGGCGTATAAGATTGGAAAATCTAGTTCCGATCAACATAGAGAGACCGAACCTATCATATCGAAGGAGAGCCGAACAGAGAGGGATGGAGGAACACGGAGCACCTCTAGCAAACGTACGTAATGTCCCTTTAAGGGATTATGTAGCCTCGAGTGCCCGAGGCCATAGACTTAACATCACTAGACCGACAATTTACCCGCTAATAAATTTGAACTAAAGCCTGCGCTTATACACATGGTCCAACAAAATCAATTTGGAGGAGTTGCTTTGGAACACCCCAACCAACATTTGGAGACCTTTCTGGAAATCTACTCAACACTGAAATTCAATAGGGTACCTGCAAATGCAATCCGTTTGAACCGATTCCCATTTTCACTGGGGGATAAGGTGAAAATGTGGCTACACTCATTACCATCGGGAAGCATCACCACTTGGGAGCAATGTGAGCTTCAGTTCTTGAGCAAATTTTTCCCACCAAGAAAAATAGCTCACATGATCACTAGGTTCTTCCAGAAGGAAGGAGAATCACTATTTGTAGACTGTGATTGCTACAAAGGGTTTCTTAATTAGTGTCCCCACCATGGTCTTGAAAGGTGGATTGTGATCCACATATTCTATAACGGGATCACTTATGCCACAAAGGTTTCCTTGGATTCTGCTACATAAGGGGCATTAATGAATAAAACTATCGAGGAAGCAGAAGAACTTATCGAGGAGGTGGCCCAAAACCACCATTAGTGGCCTTCCGAATATAGTCATCCAGCACCTGGAGTTGGAAGATATGTTGTTAACTTCATTGATAATCTAGCAGTGAGGATGGATGCACTGAGTAGACAGTTTGACTCCCTAACCCCTGCTTCCTTACGTGGGGCCAATTCCTCTAGTGATGGAGTAATAGGATATCAAATAGACTATTATTATGGAGGGTAGATCATCTCTGAAGAGTAGGTTGAGAATGTCAATGCAGTGGGTGATTACAACAAAAGGACCAATAATCCATATTCTAGCACATACAATCTCGGATGGAGGAACCACCCAAACTTTTCGTACAAAAATAATTCAGAAAATTTCTCACAGTCGGTAGGTACGGACAACAGAGCAGTGGGCAGTAGCAACTGCCTAAATTCAGGCTCGAGTTAATGATGGAGGGCTTATTGGCAACCCAGACAAAGGATATTGCGGAGTTCCAACAACAACATCAGAGAACCGAAGAGGTATTGAGGGAGATGAAGGCTTCTATCGGTGGTCTCACAAGCTACACCAAGATGTTGGAAACGTGTTGGGTTTCCGGCACCGCGGCGTGTGTGTGTTCGATCACGTTTCGTAAACATGAACACAACGGAAGCAATAAAAATAATAAATCTACATTTATGACAACACACACAACACACGCATGCATATTACAACAAGTGTAGACATAACCGTAAATTTAAATTTGCAATAAAAAGAAATTTAACTACGTTATACCTTTCGTATGACGTGTAGCAGGAACGGCATCAACCGGAACGATCCTCGCTAGAATCGTCTCTATCCGTATCCACGCTGAGTTCCTCGGGATGACTTTGCTAAGCCACGAGCTTCGTCTTCGTACGGGTTACCAGCCTCGTGTTGAAGACGACGTGATCGAGAGATGATCACAATCGGAATCCAAATTCGGATCCTAAGACGAGTCCTCAAAACTCGCTTCTCCGGAGAGGTATTCGTCAACCGATTGATGAATCCTTTGTCCTCCACCTCAGAGGATTACCGGAGATCGAATCCCCGGTAAGTTAGCCGCTGTCAGAGCTCTAACCGTCGTCCAAACGATGCTCCGACGAGAGGAGAACAAGCTGTCCAGAAAACTGGACAGCTTTGGTGGAGGAGTAGGCGCCGGCCAAAACAAGGAAGCCAAGTGCTCACCTTTTCACCGAAGCCTAGGAAGATCACCAGAGGGTCGCCGGAGGATCACCGGCTGAAGCATGGACGCCGGCAAGGACTTGGACGGCGGCACAAAAGCTGGGCGGCAAAGGAGGTTGGGCGGCAACTCCCTCAATGGGGTGGGCGGCAACTCCTTGCTAGGGTTTTTGGATTAGGGCTTAATTATCCCTTAAGCCCTCTTTTATAGAGAACTAATTCTCTTAATGGTTATTGGATCATAACCATTAGGCCCGTTAACCCGCTCCATTAAGATAAGTTAAAATAAACCAAACCATGATGGTTTATTTTAAGTTAAAACGAACCGAACCATCTTTTGGTTCATTCGTTTAAAATAAACCAAACCCTTTGGTTTATTCTCCTCCATTGGATTAGAACCAAACCATTTTGGTTGATCCATTATGTCTTCATAAGACACGGCCCATCCACGCTTCCATTGCAACTGAAATGATTTCATGCTCGCTTCATGTTTGGTCCAACCAAATCTTGTTTCTCTCGGTCTGAGAATCCCATTCTCAAGCTCGTTTTAAATCCTTTGGATTACGCTCGTTGTGCGTGTGACCAAATAGGTTCTCGGTTTATGTTGGCCATCTATAATTAACCATTAATTATAGAACGATCATGAGTGGCACCTAGTAGTACATCATGATCCCCAATTAACCAAAAAGATCAACGGTTGATCCAAAACTATTTCTGAAACCCTTCAGCAGCTCGAATGATTCGTGCCCCATTCCATTCACTCATCTTATACCCACTTGGTTCAGGACATGGTCTATTGTGTCAGTCCCCACTAGGCTGACTACGTCACACCTAGCCCAAGTATCATTTTCTCGTCCTGTGGATTCTAGTTACTCCACATGTATCGAAGAGTACCTTACTCTAAACATGTAATGCTTTGGCCAAAGACTTTAGTAACAATCCGACGAGAGGCCATGGGTATACATCTCCTCGCAAGGAGTGGTGAATCCTTTATAGGCTATTCAAACACCTTCGATCACTTCGACTTATACCCAATCATCCCGCGTCCACATCTCCTTAGAGATGCTTGCTTAAGATGTCAAAGCATAAGTCTCCATGATCAAGATGACTTGAATACTGCAAGTCAAAGGAATATCGCACTTAAGCCACAGTAAGAACTTAATTGACATATCTATATATGCAGAGAACCATATGAAGTCTTACGACTGGTCACTCCAATGAACTAGTTACCATAACTAGCATCCACGATTAACTCCGGACATCACTATGTCTCCAGCCAGTGAGAATCAGCTGCTTGGATACACCAAGGAGTATACCTCATGCTAGTCTCGACGGAATTGATGGTGTCCAAGTCCATGAATTCATCGACTAGGGATAATTCCGATACATCACAATTACACATGTAGAGATACTCACTAGTTGTGATTCAATCACAAATTCTCTCATGCTGTGAATCGTATCGTGGACATTCAGTAAATTAGTTTAAGATCCAATCAAATACATAAAACATGTATACTCAAATAGGGAATCTTCATTTATCATATAATTGGTTCATACATAAGGCGATTGCCTTAGGACATCTTTCATATATTACAAACAGACTCCCACTTGGCATAATGCCAATCGCTACGGTATCCAATACCATAAGCTCGAATATGACCCTCAAACTTATTTTGAGGTAATGCCTTAGTCAAGGGATCCGCTAAGTTCCTTTCAGTGGGAATTTTCTCGATTTGTATTTCGTTCCTACTGATGATCTCTCTAATAAGATGATAGCGGCGAAGCACATGTTTGGATCATTGATGAAACCACATCAAGTTCAGAGATGAACTTCTTGTTCCAAACCGCTTCCTTTGCTGCTTCCAAAGCTGCAACGTTTTCTGCCTTAGTGGCAGAATCCGCTATAGTGTCAAGCTTGGAACCTTTCCAACTTATTGCGCCTCCATTCTAGGTGAATACATACCCAGACTGAGACATGGAATCATCCTTGTCTG
This sequence comes from Wurfbainia villosa, assembly GCA_025175895.1. NCBI lineage: Eukaryota > Viridiplantae > Streptophyta > Magnoliopsida > Zingiberales > Zingiberaceae > Wurfbainia > Wurfbainia villosa. The sequence goes on along the minus strand of CM045999.1, from coordinate 49,445,831 downwards.
TCTGGAGTTGGCATCCGTATACCCACGTATCACCATTTACCCTTCTCCATATATTAGGAACACATCCTTAGTTCTTCTCAAGTACTTAAGGATCGTCTTAACAGCCGCCCAATGATCCATTCCTGGATCAGACTGGTATCTGCTCATGACACTCAGAGCGTACGATACATCGGGCCTTGTACATAACATAGCATACATGATAGATCCTATTGTGGATGCATAGGGAATCTTACTCATGCAAATCCTCTCGTCTTCTGTGCGCGGACACATAGACTTCGAAAGGTGTACCCCATGCCTGATGGGTAAGAAACCTTTCTTGGATTCCGACATACTAAACCTCTTTAGCACTCGGTCTATATATGTAAACTGCGAAAGACCAAGCAACCGTTTCGATCTATCTCTATAGATCTTAATCCCGAGGATGTTGGTTGCTTCTCCCAGGTCTTTCATGGAGAATGTCTTGGATAACCAAACCTTCACTGACTGTAAGATTGAAACATCATTTCCTATAAGTAGTATGTCATCGACATACAATACTAGGAACACGACTGCACTTCCACTAACCTTCTTGTACACACAAGGTTCGTCTGGATTTTGTGAGCAATCAAACTTTTTGATTGTCTCATCAAAACGGATAATCCAGCTCCTGGATGCTTACTTCAATCCATAAATGGACTGTCGCAATTTGCATACCTTGGTTTTATCAACCGATGTGAAGCCCTCAGGCTGTATCATATACACGTCCTCGAGCAGGTTTCCATTAAGGAAAGCTGTTTTTACATCCATCTGCCATATCTCATTATCATAATGAGCCGCTATGGCCAGGAGCATCCGAATGGATTTAAGCATAGCTACAGGCGAATAGGTTTCGTCATAATCAACACCTTGCTTTTGACGATATCCTTTCGCCACCAATCTAGCCTTATAGGTAATCACATTACCATCCATGTTAGTTTTCTTCTTGAAAACCCACTTGCACCCTATAGGCTTTATGCCTTCAGGTGGGTTAACCAAGTTCCAAACTTGGTTTTCATACATGGAATCCATTTCCAATTTCATGGCTTCAAGCCACTTATCCCTTTATGAACTTGTCAGCACTTCTTCATAACTGGTAGGCTCCTCATCATCAATGAGTAACACGTCGTTCGATTCACTTACGAGAAATCCATATCTCTCAGGAATATTGCGTGTTCTACCAGATCTACAAAGATGTGGTGTTACAATAGGTCCAGCCGATTGCTCATCACTATGAGTTGTCGGCTGTTGTGCTTCACCAGGTATCTCATTAATGTCTATTTGAGTCTCTCGAGCCTCCTTAAGCTCGACGACACTCCCACTGTTTTCTTGCAAGAGAAACTCTTTCTCTAGAAACACAGCATGCCTTGAAACAAAACACCTTTTGTTCCACAGGATGATAAAATTGGTAACCCCTTGTTTCCTTAGGGTATCCAATAATTAGACATTTATCAGACTTAGCATCCAATTTGTCTGATACTGTCCGCTTCACATAAGCTGGACAACCCCATATCTTCAAGTAAGATACATGAGGTTTCTTACTATTCCATATCTCATATGGAGTAGTTGAGACTACCTTGGTAGGCATTCTGTTTAACAAGTAAACAGCTGTCTGAAGTGCATAGCCCCAAAAGGACTTAGGAAGAGTCGCATGATTCATCATTGACCTGACCATGTCCAACAAGGTCCTGTTACGCCTCTCAGATACACTATTATGCTGTGGTGTATATGGTGGAGTCCATTGAGACAATATACCATTGTCTCTTAGATAATCAGAAAACTCTTGACTTAAGTATTCACCACCTCGATCCGATCGAAGTATTTTAATACTCTTATCATGTTGTTTCTCTACTTCGTTTCTGAATTCTTTGAACCTTTCAAAGGCTTCAGACTTGTGTTTCATCAAGAACACATACCCAAACCGTGAGTGATCATCGGTGAAGGTAATGAAGTAGCTATAGCCTCCTAATGCTTGAGTTGACATAGGTCCACATACATCAGTATGTATTAGTCCTAGTAACTCTCCCACTCATTCACCTTTTCCAGTAAAAGGTAACTTAGTCATCTTGCCTTTTAAGCATGATTCGCATGTATCGTATGAATCCAATTCAAACGATTCCAGAATTCCACATCGGTGTAATTCGGACATGCGTTTCTTGCTTACATGGCCAAGACGACAATGCCACATGTAGGAGTCTAATTGATTATCCTTTCGAGCACGCTTGTTGCTCGCTTCGATATTGAAAATATCACTGGATACGTCCAACGTATAAACACCATTGCTTAAAGTTCCAGTCCCTTAAAGAATTCCATTCAAAGGTATGTAACAACAATTGTTACTAAAAGTCAAATGGTACCCATTTCTATTTAAACAAGAAATAGAAATGATGTTCTTTATCAACGAAGGAACATAAAAGCAATTTTCCAGTTCTAAGACAAGTCCTACAGGGAGTTCCAACAAATACGTTCCGATGGCGAGTGCAGCAACCGTTGCTCCATTCCCAACACATAAATTTGACTCTCCCTTGACGAGTCTTCTTCTATTCCTTTGCCCATGTATGTCATTACATATATGTGAGCCACACCCAGTATCAAATACCCAAGTGTCTGAGGAAATAGAATGACAATCAATAAAGAAGATTTCTGAAGAAGATGGGGCATCCGATGCCTTATCCTTCTTCACGGACTCAAGATAAATCTTGCACTTTCTTCGCAAATGGCCCTACTTGCCATAATGATGGCAAGTGCCCTTTTGGGCTGGTTCTGCCTTTTTAGCCTTTTTCTTCTTCCCCTTCTGTTGTTCCTTTGACTCCCTCTTAGAACCTTTCTTCGAGGAATCAACTAACAACACCGTCCTCTGCTCATGCTTCTCATAAGGCTCAACAGTCTTCAGCATGTTGAGCAGTACCACGGATGAATCTTCTTGCATCTCAGAGGTGAAGAGGAGCTTGGAGACTTCGAACCTTTCGAATCTCACTTGCTTATCAAACAACTCATAAAGATGAAGGACTACGATATGAGCATCCATATGCTCATGCTGCTTTCGTAGCTTGGGTTCCATCGCGGCTAGCATGATGCAACTTGTCAGTTCAGAATCAGTCACATGTTTCTGATAGACCAACAATTGGTCTGGAGTTGCATCGTCACTAGGATGGGCGGGAAGAGGCGCTTCGAGGACATACGCAAGCTTATCACCTTGAGAACAATTCTCAAGTTTCTAAGCCAGTCCAAGAAGTTCGGCCCAGTCAATTTATTCGAATCCAAAATGGAACGCAAATTAAAAGACAACATGATCAATTTTAGAAATACAAAACGAGCATATATGAGAAAGATGATTTTTAAAATGCATCAATATACATTTATAAATCCCATTCATTTTTCGAATTCAAAAACCCTTAAAATCAATTCGGGAGATCGTAGATCAATCTCCGAATGGGCTGATATCCAATACAGATAAGAACAACCTTGGAGTGAGTCCAACAAGCCATTCTTAGCTATGATGGTGGGTATCAAGTATACCAATTACATATCATGTATATGTAACTATCACAATGTGCTATCAACTAATTGAATGTTTACACATACATTGGGTTGTTAACACATTAACAAGTATGCATCATATGCATAGCACCCAACTTCACCTCTCTTCACATCGACCTTGGAGTGAGTCCAACAAATCGATGCTCCAAGTTAGAGCCGACCCATTAATCACGAAATAGTTTTAATATGGTTAGAGCGCATTCAACCAATTAGCCAGGCTTGGAGTGAGTCCAACAACCCAAACTAACGATTGACCTCTGACTCTTACCATATTAGAGTTAAACTATTCCAATGATTTGAACATGTTCAGGTTCGAGCCGGGCTTGGAGTGAGTCCAACAACCCAAACAAGAAACAGAACTCTGGTTCTAACCATATTAATGGAAGGTGTAGGCTTTAATATTGAGTTAGGGTTTTATGTCTCATCCTCTTTGCATGCAAATAACTATTATCTACATGGCATGACATACATGGCATACATCTATATGTCACAACACGCATGGCATAATGTTATGCATCTAATGCAATTACATGGCATACAATTATGTCATGTACATAATTTCCTTATTTGTCATAACTATTTATGGAAATAAAATATGTTTAAGATTTGATTCTCCAAATCAAATCATGATTGAATTAGGAAACAAATTTCCAAATCTAATCACATATTTTATTTATGAAAATAATTGATTAAGGAAAATCAATTTAGGAAACCAATTTCTTAAATCATCAAAACTACTTATGGAAATAAAATATTTTAAGATTTGATTCTCCAAATCAAATCATGATTAAATTAGGAAACAAATTTCCAGAATCTAATCAAATATTTTATTTATGGAAAATATCAATTTCCATAAATACTTCCAACTTTCCAAAAGTGGAAGATTTCCATAAATACATCTAGACTTTCCAAAATTGAAAAATTTCCATAAATACTTCTAAATTTCCAAAATTAGAAAATTTCCAGAAATAACATTATGAATATCGCAAAACCATTTTACGATTATGTCGAAACACAACCTGGGCTCTGATACCACTGTTGGGTTTCCGGCACCGCGGCGTGTGTGTGTTCAATCACGTTTCGTAAACATGAACACAGTGGAAGCAATAAAAATAATAAATCTATATTTATTACAACACACACAACACACGCATGCATATTACAACAAGTGTAGACATAACCGTAAATTTAAATTTGCAATAAAAGGAAATTTAACTACGTTATACCTTTAGTATGACGTGTAGCGGGAACGACATCAACCGTAACGATCCTCGCTAGAATCGTCTCTATCCGTATCCATGCCGAGTTCCTCGGGATAACTTCACTAAGCCACGAGCTTCGTCTTCGTACGGGTTACCAGCCTCGTGTTGAAGACAACGTGATCGAGAGATGATCACCATCCGAATCCAAATTTGGATCCTAAGACGAGTCCTCAAAACTCGCTTCTCCGGAGAGGTATTCGTCAACCGATTGACGAACCCTTCGTCCTCCACCTCAGAGGATTACCGGAGATCGAATCCCCGGTAAGTTAGCCACTGTCAGAGCTCTAACCGTCGTCCAAATGACGCTCCGACGAGAGGAGAACAAGCTGTCCAGAAAACTGGACAGCTTTGGTGGAGGAGTAGGCGCCGGCCAAAACAAGGAAGCCAAGTGCTCACCTTTTCACCGAAGACTAGGAAGATCACCGGAGGGTCGCCGGATGATCACCGCCTGAAGCTTGGACGCCGGCAAGGACTTGGACGGCAGCACAAAAGCTGGGCGGCAAAGGAGGTTGGGCGGCAACTCCCTCAATGGGGTGGGCGGCAACTCCTTGCTAGGGTTTTTGGATTAGGGCTTAATTATCCCTTAAGCCCTCTTTTATAGAGAACTAATTCTCTTAATGGATATTGGATCATAACCATTAGGTCCGTTAACCCACTCCATTAAGATAAGTTAAAATAAACCAAACCATGATGGTTTATTTTAAGTTAAAACGAACCGAACCAACTTTTGGTTCATTCGTTTAAAATAAACTAAACCCTTTGGTTTATTCTCCTCCATTGGATTAGAAACAAACCATTTTGGTTCATCCATTATGTCTTCATAAGACACGGCCCATCCATGCTTCCATTGCGACTGAAACGATTTCATGCTCGCTTCATGATTGGTCCAACCAAACCTTGTTTCTCTCGGTCTGAGAATCCCATTCTCAAGCTCGTTTTAAATCCTTTGGATTACGCTCATTGTGCGTGTGACCAAATAGGTTCTCGGTTTATGTTGACCATCTATAATTAACCATTAATTATAGAATGATCATGAGTGGCACCTAGTAGTACATCATGATCCCCAATTAACCGAAAAGATCAACGGTTGATCCAGAACTATTTCTGAAACCCTTCAGCAGCTCGAATGATTCGTGCCCCATTCCCTTCACTCATCTTATACCCACTTGGTTCAGGACATGGTCAATTGTGTCAGTCCCCACTAGGCTGACTACGTCACACCTAGCCCAAGTATCATTTCCTCATCCTACGGATTATAGTTACTCCACATGTATCGAAGAGTACCTTACTCTAAACATGTAATGCTTTTGCCAAAGACTTTAGTAACAATCCGACGAGAGGCCATGGGTATACATCTCCTCGCAAGGAGTGGTGAATCCTTTATAGGCTATTCAAACACCTTCGATCACTTCGACTTATACCCAATCATCCCGGGTCCACATCTCCTTAGAGATGCTTGCTTAAGATGTCAAAGCATAAGTATCCATGATCAAGATGACTTGAATACCGCAAGTCAAAGGAACATGGCACTTAAGCCACAGTAAGAACTTTATTGACATATCTATATATGCAGAGAACCATATGAAGTCTTACGGCTGGTCACTCCAATGATCTAGTTACCATAACTAGCATCCACGATTAACTCCGGACATCACTATGTCTCCAGCCAGTGAAAATCAGCTGCTTGGATACCTCGTGCTAGTCTCGACGGAATTGATGGTGTCCAAGTCCATCAATTCATCGACTAGGGATAATTCCGATACATCACAATTACACATGTAGAGATACTCACTAGTTGTGATCCAATCACAAATTCTCTCTTGCTGTGAATCGTATCGTGGACATTCAGTAAATGAGTTTAAGATTCAATCAAATACATAAAACATGTATACTCAAATAGTGAATCTTCATTTATCATATAAATGGTTCATACATAAGGTGATTGCCTTAGGACATCTCTCATATATTACTAACAAAACGTAGGTAGCCAAAATAGCCAAGACAACATCATGAGCTTTTGATGAATCCCTCAGAAAATATGAGCCAAGCCCAAGGTAAGCTATGTACACTTCAGAATGGCAACAAGACTCAACATCAAAGGAGTCAAGGGGGTCTGAAAAACAAAAGTACCAAGGGGTGCGCAACTATGATTGCAACACTAGTGAGCCCAGTAGAAATCGAAGATAAGGCCCCACCCAAGCTTGATGACCCAGGTGATTTCGTTATACCCTGAATGATCTATGGGAAAGATTTTGATGAGGCATTTTGTGACTTAGGATCTTCCGTCAATATGATGCCTTATGTATTTTATAAGGAGATAGGGTTGAGTGGGGTAATGTCTGCCGATATGGTTCTTCGAATGGCAGATGACACGATTAGGGAAGCAATTGGAATTGTGGAAGATGTACCGGTAGTTATAGAAAATTTCTTGATACCTATGGACTTCATTATTTTAGACACCGAACAAGACCTTCAGACCCTGCTCATACTAGGAAGACCATTTCTATCAACTGCTGGGGCTCGCATTGATGTGAAGAAGCACAAAATCTCTTTGGAAGTGGAAGATGAGATCATATAGTTTAGCTTGTCAGGGTATAACGACCCTTTTTTAGCAGGGTATTCTTCTTGTCAAATAGTGAAGACCTCAATAGAGGATAACAATTTCGATGTCGATGAGTAGAGGTTTATGGAACCACCAGAGCCAAGTTGAAACACAGGAGTATGGTCAAGCTAAAGACCCTAAACATGCGCTTCTTTGGAGGCAACCCAAGTTTAACTTTATTTTTTTTCCAGTTTTTGATATTTATGCATACTAGTTTAGATTTTAATTTTTACCTATTATTTTTTACATTTGTTTAGTTTCATATAGGATTTTCCAGGTAGGAGAAGAAATTTTTTCAGAGCCCCAGAAGAAAGTATGGGCAGGTATGTGAATTTCACACGGTCATGCCCAATGATCAGAAGAGAACACAGTGGGGCATGTGAAAAATCTCAGACCATGTGGTGCTACAGAAAAATTCCAGAGCCACACACGGTCAACCATGTGAATTTCACATGGTCGTGCCTTTTTCGAGCGACCACGACAACGCCACACATGGCTAATCGTGTGAATCCATATGACCATGTCGCGCCACTTTAAAAGGTTGAGAATTGTGTGCTTTGCCCAAAAATTGATCGTGCCTTTCAATTTCTTTCCCTAGCTTGTGCGAAACCACTGTCTCCAACCTCCAAGCACCCTCTTCGACCTCCAAAAAGCTTTCTAGAAGCAAGAATGAGGAGGATCAAGCACACCAAAACAAGGGTTGCCTCTGCAAGGCTGAGGTCGAGAGGAAGGGAAGCTCAACAGGCTCCGAAGGAAGGTAACACCCCTCTTGATATCATATTTAGAGACAATGTTCACAAAGAATAATTTAATATGCCTTCCTCTAGAAGAATCACTGCTACTTGGTATTTAGATGTAGCTCTCTTAGAAACCCTAGGTCTTTTGGGGGATGTACAATGGTTGTTTGTCAAGGTAGGTTGGGAGGAGATCATGGGAGTTAGCTATCCAACCTATCCTAGGATAATTTTGGAATTTTTAAGTTTGGTGGATGCGAAGATCTTGACGAGGGTAGATAGTAGAGAGGGTAAGATAACTTTTAGAATGTTTAACATAGAGCGATGGAGTGGTGAGCATGAGCAAAATTCTATGTTTGTAGAATATGTTAGAGGAGAATAATACTATTGATGTAGGTTCTCACTTTATTAGGCATCTAGTGAAGATGGGTAAGGCGCCAAGGGGGACATCATTTTTGGGGGTCTTTTGACCCACATTTGTGATTCGATGGGGTACGATTATTAGGATTTGGATAGAGTAAAAGGAAGCCCTAGTATTAACTTAGGAGTGTGCATAACTATGAAAATGATAGTTAGAGAAGGACATTCTTTTTTGTTTTGTAAGGAACAATTTGTCACCCCTTAGGCTCCCCGACATCGATCATACTAACATCGCCAACTGTGCCAATTGGTGTTTGGATAGGGATGTGGAGTCCACACCAAGAGAGGGACCCTCTTCTCGTGCACCCCCTTCACCACCTTCCCATCACTCCCCCATATAAAGGAGTCCTCCTAGTCCACGCCTCGATCCTACACCTGCACCACATTCTTTTCCTTCTTTTGAGTAGGACACAAGAACACTCGCCTATGATTTTTCAGAATTCAGATTGCGCCTCGATGATATTTACTCTGAGCAGTAGATGCAGAGGCAGTGATGGGAGGATCACTATACACAAATGCAGGTGAATTTCCAAGATTTAAAGGACCATTTCCAGTGGGCTAACCAATTTTATGGTCAGGCCCAGAACTACTTCCAGGAGGAGGCTGCTTATCGACAGGAGATGCGACAGTTTATGTAGGATGCACACACGCAGTGGGCTCGAGAGGAGGAGCACAGAGCAGTCACTGAGTCTACTAGCTCGCTGGTAGACCACATGTATATGTGACACCAGCGGTAGAGTATGCGATTCTCTCACGAGCCTAATATGACGAGACTGTACGACTTTCCATCTAGGCCTTCACACTAGAGGTGTGATTGATTCTGAGTCTGGGGAGCATTATATTTCATTAAAGTGTTTTCTATATTTTGGGTAATTCTATTTTTTATGTTTCATAGGTCTAGATTTTATTTTCAATTTATCATACATGTATTTTTGCTTTTAGGTTTCTTTTCAACACTTAGTTGTTTATTCTTATAAGTTGCTTCAGTGATATTTTTGAAAAAACTTGACATTATATTCCCATGTCATAGGTAGTTACTTTCTTTTATCTCTTGGTACTTTATTTTGCGATGCATTATTGGATATTCTAAATTTCTCACTTGTTAGCTTTTAGTTTTACTTACACTTATCAAAAATTCTGAAAGGGAGAATCTAGTACATACCTAGTTATTATTCATCCCAATTGTCTAGTACTTTTGAATCCATAGATGACTCTAGATTAGCTTTTTCATTACTGGAGATGCTCGGATAGTGTAAACTTATTCAAAAAAAAAGGAGAGAGAGAGTTTCAGTGAACTAAAGAGGAATATGAGATTCGGGAAAAAAAAGAGAGATTAAAAATAGTTATCTTCGGTTGAAATGGTTTGGTGCCCCATTGAGACCGAGTTAGGTTACTAGGGAAACACCTACCAATTTCTCTCGATACCGAGCATGGCTTTGAGACTTTGTGTTAGGGCAATCTCTTGCCGTAATATGGTTTTGATGGTGTGGCAAAGGGTTTAAGTTAGTTTGATATGTTGATTTGATATGTGCGTTGAAGTCGTGCAGGACTTAGTAATTCGCACATGGAGTCGTGGCGAGTTTCACATCTCATGACTCGTGCCTTGAGTCGGTGAAGGATAGCTTTGCGGAAGTCGTGCGCTTGGAGCATCCGAGGGACCGCCGGACGAGAAGCTTGGAGTGAAGCCGGAGGAAGTAGACTTCGAGGCAAGAGACGCGAAGGAGCATTGCAGAGCCGTGCGCCTGATGCTGCCGAGGGACGTGGCCAAGAACGAAGAGAACTTCGAAGGCGAGGGACTCCGAGAGATGAGAGTGAGCGATTGTAACCCGGGGAAGGGTAGCTCTTAGGTGAAACTTGGCCATTTGGCCAAGTGTCGGATGGGTTTTCCCGACACCAGTCGACTGCCATGTCATGGCAGTCGACTGCCAAGACCATCAGTCGACTGCTGAAGGCAGCAGTCGACTGGTCAATAGGGTTTTGGCCACAGAACCGTTCGTAGCCGACTGGGCAGTCGACTACGGAGGCAGCAGTCGACTGATGAGGTCCATCAGTCGACTGCCAAGAGTTCCGTTGGACTACAACGGTCGGGATCCGACATGTTCGGAGGCCATTGTAGTGACGGCAGTCGACTGATGGCGGCCAACGGGAAGAAATCAGCCCTCTCTATAAAAAGAGAGGGTGTAAGCCTTTGAGAGGCTAATGCTTATGCTCCAAGTGATCTTCCTAGTGCCCCACAAGCTCTAAACTCTTCTTACTTGTTTTTACTTCATCCTATTTTTAAGAAGAGTGATCTTGATTGTAAAGGATACCTCCACCTAGCTTGGTGCAAAGGAGAGACCAATAGTGATTGGCTTTGGAGGAGTGATTCACCTCGGACGAATCGGGATCGTGGATTAGCGGCGTAGCCGTGAACCACGTTACATTCTTTGTTAGCGATTGTTTTCTCATAATTCTATTTGTTTGTCTTTATTAGTCTTCCGCTTGCGCTAATTAGTTTTGTAGACGAACAAATACTGACATCCAAACGAAAAGGGCTATTCACCCCCCTCTAGTCGGCCGTACCGATCCCCTACAAGTGGTATCAGAGCCAAGGAAAGCTTGTCGAGGACTAACCGCCACAACAAGAAAATCTTCGAAATGGCCGGCTCCAACATCCATCCTCCGAAGTTCGACAGCGAATTCTCTTGGTGGAAAAAGAGAATGGAGGTATTCTTCGAGACCGATTTTGATATCATGCTTATAATGGAAAAAGGTTTCGAGTTGCCTAGGGATGAAAGGGGTGACCCAATTGAAAAATCACGTTGGACTAAGAAGCAAAGAGAGGAGCACCTTGCAAACTCAAAGGCAAAACATCATCTTCTCAATGTGCTCCCTCAACAAGAGATCAACCGGATCGGAGAGTGTGCTAGCGCCAAAGAGATGTGGGAAAAGCTTTTAGAACTCCATAAAGGCACATCCGAGGCCAAGCTAGCTAGGAGAGACCTCCTCCGCTCCCAACTATCAAACATCAAATTAGAAAAGGGAGAAAAGGTAACTTCATTGCATTCTAGGTTTAAAGAAATATTAATTGGGCTAACAAGTGTAGGTGAGAAGCTATCAAACCGGGATATGGTAATAAAGGCCATAGATGCCTTTCCCCGGTCCTCAAAATGGAGCTCCATGGTGGACTCATTTTACATCTCCAAGAACTTGGAAGTAAGTACCTTGGAAAAATTTTTCTCAACAATGGAGCTTCACGAAACTAGGCTTGAAGGAATACAAGAAGAGCCTAGAATTCAACCCTCAAGAGGAGTAGCTTTGATAGCGAACAAGAGGAAGAAGAAGATGGAAATTCCCTCCTCCTCCGATGACGAAGCTGTTAGAATGTATACTGAAAGCCTAGCTCTTTTTGTATGAACATTTTATTTTGAAATAAGAATCACATGATCATTGTTTGCATTTTATATATTCGTTATATATGTGTGCATATTGTCTGATATTTTACATTGTAGATAACATGGTGCTTGGTGTGGCACAGAAGATCATGTTATCAGTCCCTTGTAAAATATAAGTAGAGGCTCACAACCAAGATGGTTCTGGACAAACCATTGGCATGGTTGTAGTGTAGCTTGGTATTGTTTTCTCTTGAACATAGAGTTATACTAGTACACTTAGGTGTATTGAGCAGGACCGACATAGAGGTGATTCAATTTAGTGCTCACAACATAATTGAATCGGACCTCGGATATTATGTTGTACATACTCTTAATCCCGATATAATAACGAGCACATGTACTTACTATTTATTTCTTTGATTTAGCAGTGGGTGAGATTTAGATGGATTAAATCAATAAGCCCGGTAAGTTGGGAAATAATATTATTTACATGGTGTGCCGTTGATTATAGGAGGAAACCGTGTCCTATATATTAGGTTGATGATGTCCCCTTGAGGAGCTCATAAGGTTCATCATGTAAACCCAGCTAGTTGACTTAGTCAACATGATGATAAGGTTGAGTGGTACTACTCGAGGAATTAGATGTTAATTAATTGATGGTCAGTAAATCAATTAATTGATGGAATTCGATATCTTAAACACGGGGAGATAAATGTACAAATAATATATGGAGCCCATATTAATTTATGGGGGTTGGTGAGGTAGTTCAATGATGATCCTCTAGTGGAATGGAACATCATTGATGGATCAAGTTTGTGTGGTTCCGATCCATCGGGTGGCCAAGACCCAACTCCTCCTTATGGTCCCTATCGTAGCCTAATATAATCCTTATGAAGTCTAGATCCAAGAATGTAAAACAAAACCTAGAACCAACGGTTGGATTAAATCAATAGATCCGATGGTTGGGATGAAACCCTAGAACCAACGGTTGGATTAAATCCATAGATCCGATGGTTAGGATGAAACCCTAGAATCGACGGTTGGGATTAAATCCCTAGATCCGACGGTTGGGATGAAATACTTGATCCAATGGTTGCGATGAAATCCTAGATCCTACGGTTGGGATGAAATCCTAGATCCGACGGTTGGGATAAAACCCTAGATCCGACGGTGGAGATTAAATCCCTAGATCCGACGGTGGAGATTAAATCCCTAGATCCGACGGTGGAGATTAAAGGAGGCCTAAGCCTAATTCTATAGTTAGGGTTTGGCTCATCCATGTGTTGGGCGGCAACAAATCCTAGAGGAGATAAGGTTATTTGGGCGGCAAGAAAATAGGGATTAGTTCCTATATTTTAGGCTAACCAATTTTCTCCTAAATTCTATAAATAAGGGCTTAGGCATTGGGCAGAAATATGATTTTTGGATTAGAGAATTAGGGTTTGGCTCATCCAAGTGTTGGGCGGCAACAAACCCTAGAGGAGCTAGTGTTTTGGGCGGCAAGGTTATTGTTCTCCCTAGTTTTTGGCCGGCGCCCCTCTTCTTCTCCTCCTCTCTTGGCCGGTTCTCTTCTTCCTCCTCCCTTGCTCCGTGGTGCCCGGCGGCTCTCCAAAAATTGGTGGCCGGTGCTTCTCCAACATCTAGGTGGCCGGCGGCAACAATACAACTAGTTGGCCGGCGCTCATCCAATCGTTCCTTGGCCGGCGGTTGCATCAAACTCTCTTGTTTGGTGGTCGGTTCTAGAAAGGAAAGGTTTCGTTGGTTCTTCTCTTTGTTCGCAGCGGACAAGGAAGAGAAGAACGTGATCTAGAAGGCTTCTACTCGTGGAGGATCTTCGTCCACACGTCGTCCACGAGAAGGATAGGACATATGGTAGAAGATCGTAAGGTATAAAGTTTTATAACTTTAATTTCAGATCTGAGCATGTTCTTATATATGATGATTATGCATGTGTGTGTATGAATATATATTGTATAATCATGGACCCCGAAGACAAACACAAAAACCGGCGATCCGTCCGTCGTCTCTTCCGCGGCTAACCAACTAGAAGAGTTGTGTTGCTTGAACAACTAGTTTGTTCAAGCGACCACTCAAGTTGTTAGCACGACGACGAAATGGTGTGGCCAAGGAAGCTCATCTCATCCGGATTAATCCTTTCACAAGTGAAAATTTTAATCCGGGGACATAGGAGCCAATGAGCCTCCGAAGCATCCACCCTACAATTGGTATCAGAGCCACGGTTTCCGGTTTTGTGTGTTTTGGATTCGGTTAATTTTTTTTATGCATTTTTCATATATTATATGTGCCGGATAATAGTAGGATATGCGTAGTTTAACTCTTTGGTTGCAGGCATAAGATCCGACTATTATGGCCATGTGTGTGTATGTGAATGGATGTGTGTAAAAATTTATTATTTGAATCCTCGGGGTTGACGAGGCTAGATTAGTATTTAATTTTTATAATTAAATACGGCATTGTTTAGCCGCTCATTTTAGTTTACTTTCGATCTAGATTATTTGTACACTCCTTCGTGGAGTATAGGATCGATGGATGTAAATTAAAATGTTTTATCTCGGCTCGGAACTCTTTGGTGACTTGCGCACGGGAAAAGATGGAGCGGACGAGGTGGCCACACGACGGGATGCATATTGGAGGACAATGCCATAATAGTTGGAAAAATTCTGTTTTTTCCATATTTATTGCTTATTTGTTTTATATGCATGTTGTGTGTGATTTAAAATTCCTCATTTCCAATTTACTAAGTGGGAGAGGGATATTTTAATTAATTCCCGCGGCCTCCATTACAATTTGACGTGTGATGCGAACAAACTCGTGTGTTGGCTCTGAGTGCCTTCCTCCCTGCGAACGGGTTTGTTTGCGGATCACTAGGTCAAATAATGGTTATAGGAAATTATCTAGGAGCATGTGTACTTCCACAGCGGTAAGGCACATAATCCAAAATAATTCCCTTAGTATCGTGTAATGGTGCACACTTAGATACAAATAAAGGTATCCTCCCCATCGGAGTCACTGCTTTTATTTGTAGGGCCAAAGAGGAACCAACTATTAATTTTATTTATCAAAAAGTAAGGTTGACAAGATAATAAAATTAATGGGTAAAACCTCCTCTTACAAATGTAGAATTCGTATACGTCCACATTGCGTGGCATGCGACATTCTCGGTGATTTGAGGTGTTGGTTGATTTCGGGATTTTATTGTTTTGAGGAATCAATATTATTTGAAATCTAATATTTTGATCATTGTGATTCTAAGGATTTTCAAATGGCTTTCAATCCACTTACTTTGGTACTAAAGGAAACAAACTTACTGTCCCCAAACAATAATGATTGGAAAAGAAATATGGATAGTGTCTTAACTGTCGATGAGTGTCCTCCTAGGCCTGCAGATGATTCTGGGGAAAATGAACTTTTCGGATACCAGAATCGAGCTCTTAGGCAGGAAGCCATGGTTGCTCAGAAGGTTTCTACTTCTAAGCCGAAAGGCAAGAAGAAGAAGAAACAAGGTAGAGCAAAGGTGGTGGGAGGATCTCAGGGAGTGAAGAGGCTGAAAGGCAAGTGCTTCACTTGTAGACAGACTGGACATGGGAAGAAAGACTTCCCCTTCCTGAAGCAGAACAAGGGTATATCTTCTGCCTTAGTCATTGAAACATGTTTAGTGGTGTGCGGGAGCCACTGATCATGTCTGCAATTCTTTGCAGGGGTTCCAGGAAACCCGACGACTAGCTGAAGGAGAAATTACCATCTACATGGGCAATGCTACAAAGGTAGCGGCTATTACAGTGGGAGATGTTTATTTATCGTTTGATAGAAATAAAGTTTTGGTTTTGAGAAATTATCTTTATGTATCTACATTTAGAAAGAATTTGATTTCGGTTTCTAAATTGTTTATGGATGGATATTCTATTTCTTTTAATGACAGAGCTGTTATAAAAAGAAATAGAGAGATTATCTGTTCAGGTACATTGGTTGGGAATTTGTATACTCTTGAACCAAAAGCTCCCACGATGCAAATAGAAGTAAATAACTCATCTTCTAAGTCTAATAAGAGAAAAGAACCTTCGCAAATGAACCAAACATATCTTTGGCATCTAAGGCTTGGTCATATTAACCTAAGCAGAATTCAAAGGTTGATAGCTGATGGACCTTTGGGTTCATTAGTGGTGGAGGATCTCCCAACCTGCGAATCTTGCTTGGAAGGTAAAATGACCAAGAGGCCTTTTAAGGCCAAGGGGTATAGAGCCAAAGATGTGTTAGAATTGGTTCATTCTGATTTGTACGGTCCTATGTCTATCCAGGCAAGAGGTGGCATTGAATACTTCATCTCATTTATAGACGATTATTCAAGGTATGGATACATTTACTTGATGCGCCGCAAGTCTGAATGCTTTGACAGGTTCAAAGAATTCAAGGCTGATGTGGAGAACCGTCAAGGTAAAAGTATCAAGACATTACGATCTGATCGTGGTGGCGAGTACCTCTTGGGAGAGTTTAGGAGTTACTTATCAGAGGCTGGGATTCAATCCCAATTGTCTGCACCTGGCACACCCCAGCAGAATGGTGTAGCGGAGCGAAGGAATAGGACTCTTATGGAGATGGTCAGATCGATGATGAGTTATTCTGAGTTACCTGTTTCGTTCTGGGGGTATGCACTGGATACGGCAATGTATACTCTGAACTTGGTTCCATCTAAATCAGTACCTTCTACCCCTGTAGAATTGTGGACTGGGCAAAAGCCTAGTCTGAGACATATTCGGATATGGGGGAGTCCAGCACATGTGCTGAAGGTTGATGCTGGTAAGTTGGAACCTCGTACAGAAGTATGCGTGTTTGTTGGCTACCCTAAGGGAACGAAAGGTGGTTTGTTTTATAATCCTAGAGATCAGAGGGTGATCGTTAGCACGAACGCCAGATTTCTAGAGGAGGATTATGTAATGAACCACAAGCCCAAGAGTAGGATTGTTCTTGAGGAGTTGGCGGGAAGTTCAACTTGCACCGCACAAGAGGATACACCACAAGTCAGCACCGCGTGTCACAGAGCATACCGCGGAGGTACCTGTCGTAGTGGGAGGGTTGTTAGACAACCCGGCAGATTCATGTTTTGGGAGAGTCTTGGACTTAGTCACAGTGAACATGAACCTGATCCCTGGACATATGACGAGGCAATCCAAGATAGAGATGCAGTATCTTGGCAAAGAGCGATGAATTCAGAGATAGAATCTATGGATTCTAATCAGGTCTGGGAGCTAGTAGAGCCACCCGATGGTATAAAAACCATTGGATGTAAGTGGATCTACAAGAGAAAGAGAGGAGTAGACGGGAAGGTTGAAACCTTCAAAGCTAGGCTTGTTGCGAAAGGGTATACTCAGAAAGAGGGTATCGACTATGAGGAGACCTTTTCGCCGGTAGCTATGCTTAAGTCTATCCGGATTCTCTTATCTATAGCTGCTCATATGGATTATGAGATATGACAGATGGATGTCAAGACAGCTTTCCTTAACGGAAGTCTTGAGGAGAACATCTATATGCGGCAACCAGAGGGATTCATTGCTAAAGGCAAAGAGCATCTTGTATGTAAGCTTAATCGGTCCATTTATGGATTGAAGCAAGCTTCTAGGTCTTGGAACATCCGCTTTGATGAGTTAATCCAGTCATATGGATTTATTCAAAGTCCGGATGAACCTTGTGTATACAAGAGATGTGACAGAAACATAGTGGTGTTTCTTGTACTATACGTAGATGACATTTTGTTAGTTGGCAACAATATCAAAGTGTTATCAGACGTAAGGGTATGGTTGTCCAAACAGTTTGACATGAAGGACTTGGGAGAAGTGGGACACATCCTTGGGATCAAAGTTATAAGGGATCGCAAGAAAAGGATGTTGTGCTTATCTCAAGCTTCATATATTGACACTATCCTTGCTCGTTTTAGCATGCAAAACTCCAAGAAAGGTTTTCTACCTTTTAGGCATGGAGTTCCTTTATCTAAAGAGATGTGTCCCAAAACATCAAAGGAGATAGAGGACATGAAGACGGTTCCTTATGCTTCGGCAGTAGGAAGCCTTATGTATGCTATGCTATGTACGAGACCGGATATCTGCTTTGCCGTGGGCATGGTTAGCATATATCAGAGTAATCCTGGACAGGGACATTGGACTGCGGTAAAGCATATATTGAAGTACCTGAGAAGGACTAGGGATTATATGCTGGTTTACCGGACAGATCAATTAGTCACTGTGGGTTACACGGATTCGGATTTCCAATCAGATAGGGACAAGAGTAAGTCTACCTCGGGGTTTGTGTTTACTTTTGGAGGTGGAGCCATAGTATGGAGGAGTGTCAAGCAGAAATGCGTGGCGGACTCTACCATGGAAGCTGAGTATGTGGCAGCCTCTGAGGCAGCCAAGGAAGCTGTATGGCTCAGAAACTTCTTGATGGACTTGGATGTGATTCCTGGTTTGCCCATAACTATCACAATTTATTGTGATAACAGTGGTGCAGTTGCAAACTCGAAGGAACCACGAGCCCATAAGGCGAGTAAACACATAGAGCGCAAGTACCACCTTATACGAGAGATCGTAAAGCGAGGAGAAGTTGCTGTCGCCAAGATTGCATCAGAGGAGAACCTGGCGGATCCATTCACTAAGGCCCTTCCAGCGAAAGCGTTTGATAGGCATGTGGAGGACATGGGGATCAGATGTATGGCATTGTGATGACGGCATAGTCTTTTAGTATAAGTGGGAGATTGTTAGAATGTATACTGAAAGCCTAGCTCTTTTGATATGAACATTTTATTTTGAAATAAGAATCACATGATCATTGTTTGCATTTTATATTTATTATATGTGTGTGCATATTGTCTAATATTTTACATTGTAGATAACATGGTGCTTGGTGTGGCACAGAAGATCATGTTATCAGTCCCTTGTAAAATATAAGTAGAGGCTCACAACCAAGATGGTTCTGGACAAACCATTGGCATGGTTGTAGTGTAGCTTGGTATTGTTTTCTCTTGAACATAGAGTTACACTAGTACACTTAGGTGTATTGAGCAGGACCGACATAGAGGTGATTCAATTTAGTGCTGACTACATAATTGAATCGGACCTCGGATATTATGTTGTACATACTCTTAATCCCGATATAATAACGAGCACATGTACTTAGTGTTTATTTCTTTGATTTACCAGTGGGTGAGATTTAGATGGATTAAATCAATAAGCCCGGTAAGTTGAGAAATAATATTATTTACATGGTGTGTCGTTGATTATAGGAGGAAACCGTGTCCTATATATTAGGTTGATGATGTCCCCTTGAGGAGCTCATAAGGTTCATCATGTAAACCCAGCTGGTTGACTTAGTCAACATGATGATAAGGTTGAGTGGTACTACTCGAGGAATTAGATGTTAATTAATTGATGGTCAGTAAATCAATTAATTGACGAACATTCGATATCTTAAACACGGGGAGATAAATGTACAAATAATATATGGAGCACATATTAATTTATGGGGGTTGGTGAGGTAGTTCAATGATGATCCTCTAGTGGAATGGAACATCATTGATGGATCAAGTTTGTGTGGTTCCGATCCATCGGGTGGCCAAGACCCAACTCCTCCTTATGGTCCCTATCGTAGCCTAATATAATCCTTATGAAGTCTAGATCCAAGAATGTAAAACAAAACCTAGAACCAACGGTTGGATTAAATCCATAGATCAGATGGTTGGGATGAAACCCTAGAACCAACGGTTGGATTAAATCCATAGATCCGATGGTTAGGATGAAACCCTAGAATCGATGGTTGGGATTAAATCCCTAGATCCGACGGTTGGGATGAAATCCTTGATCCGATGGTTGCGATGAAATCCTAGATCCTACGGTTGGGATGAAATCCTAGATCCGACGGTTTGGATAAAACCCTAGATCCGACGGTGGAGATTAAATCCCCAGATCCGATGGTGGAGATTAAATCCCTAGATTCGACGGTGGAGATTAAAGGAGGCCTAAGCCTAATTCTATAGTTAGGGTTTGGCTCATCCATGTGTTGGGCGGCAACAAATCCTAGAGGAGATAAGGTTATTTGGGCGGCAAGAAAATAGGGATTAGTTCCTATATTTTAGGCTAACCAACTTTCTCCTAAATTCTATAAATAAGGGCTTAGGCATTGGTGAAATATGATTTTGGATTAGAGAATTAGGGTTTGGCTCATCCAAGTGTTAGTGACAACAAACCCTAGAGGAGCTAGTGTTTTGGGCGGCTAAGAAGTGGGCGGCAAGGTTATTGTTCTCCCTAGTTTTTGGCCGGCGCCCCTCTTCTTCTCCTCCTCTCTTGGCAGGTTCTCTTCTTCCTCCTCCCTTGCTCCGTGGTGCCCGACGGCTCTCCAACAATTGGTGGCCGGTGCTTCTCCAACATCTAGGTGGCCGGCGGCAACAATACAACTAGTTGGCCAGCGCTCATCCAATCGTTCCTTGGCCGGCGGTTGCATCAAACTCTCTTGTTTGGTGGTCGGTTCTAGAAAGGAAAGGTTTCGTTGGTTCTTCTCTTTGTTCGCAGCGGACAAGGAAGAGAAGAACGTGATCTAGAAGGCTTCTACTCGTGGAGGATCTTCGTCCACACGTCGTCCACGAGAAGGATAGGACATATGGTAGAAGATCGTAAGGTATAAAGTTTTATAACTTTAATTTCAGATCTGAGCATGTTCTTATATATGATGATTATGCATGTGTGTGTATGAATATATATTGTATAATCATGGACCCCGAAGACAAACACAAAAACCGACGATCCGTCCGTCGTCTCTTCCGCGGCTAACCAACTAGAAGAGTTGTGTTGCTTGAACAACTAGTTTGTTCAAGCGACCACTCATGTTGTTAGCACGACGACGAAATAGTGTGGCCAAGGAAGCTCATCTCATCCGTATTAATCCTTTCACAAGTGAAAATTTTAATCCGGGGACATAGGAGCCAATGAGCCTCCGAAGCATCCACCCTACAGAAGCGTCTTTCTCCTCCTCCTTGGATAGCACCGAAGAAGCCTATATGGTAAGGAAGGTAAGACGTGCATTTAAGAATTTTAGATTTAATAAATCTAATGATAGGAATAGAAGACCAAGGGGAAAGGCCATATGCTACAATTGCCAAGGAGAGGGGCACATAAGGGATAATTGTCCCCTCCTAAACAAAAGCAAAGAAGAAAAGAAAAAGAAGGAAGAAAAGAAGAAGAAAAAGGGGAGCAAGAAGAAAAAGGAAGAGGAGAAGAAGACAAAGGAAAAAGGAAAGGCCAAAGCTCTCAAGGCAAGGACTTGGGATGACCCATCCTCATCATCATCGGATGAGGAGAATGCCTTTGTCACCAATTTGGCCTTGATGGCCTTTGATGACTTGGATTGCTCTTCATCCGAAAATGAAGGATCAAGCTCAAGTGGGGAGAGCTCAAATGAAGGGGGAGCTTCTACATCCGAAGAAGAAGAGGATATGGAAACTATGGTAACGAAAGCTTCTCCTAAGAAAATAGTTTCCATAATTTCTAGTTTAACTAAGGACTTATTTGGAATGAAAAAGAAAAATAAAAGCATGCTTGTTCAAATTAAGGATTTAGAGTATAAGCTAGAAAATGCATGCTTAAATGAAAATATTTCTTCTAGCTTAAATAATGCATGTTCACATGACTATATTCCTTTGAATGTTAATGATGCATGCATAGAGGAAAATAGGGCTTTAAGGGAAAAGGTAGACTATTTGACAAAAGCCCTAGAGAAATTCACTATTGGCTCCAACACATTAAATATGATTATTGGGAGCCAAAGAGCTAGCTTCAACAAAAAGGGTCTAGGCTATAAGGAAAAGAAAAATGAGAAGGCATACAAATGCCTTATAGCTAGGGGACAAGATAAGAAGAAAGTAATAGCTAGGAAATTGATCCCCAAGGAATACTTAGTGAACCCAATAGGAAAGAACTTATTTTGGGTTCCAAAATCTATCCTTATTGGTTAGGAAAACCCTAGGGTAGTCAACCATATACAATTGACCTATATCATATTTTGGTTGACTTAGGATGGCGGGACAACATTTTTAGAATAGTGTTGGGTGATGATAACGTGCCCATAAATAGATAATAATGATTAAATAATGAAAATTAATGTAATTGCTATGTATGTTTGAAATCATGATTTATGATTTTAACATTTGGCACGTAATCATGAGAAATAGGGTCGAATCATGCTTTAGGTGATACTTTGCTTATTATCATCATATAATACCTAATGCATGACTATTATTTGAAGAATACATGAGTTTCATGATCATAATGTAGAATTCATTCATATATGTCTTTATGATCATGAGGATTATTAGGTTGATACTTAACCTTGATAGAATTGCATGAATATATGGGTTAAGTATACACAAATACCCCCTAGGATGCATCTCACACTCATTATAGGCTACCTTGATTGAAAACTTAGCATGAGTGAGATGTTAGGATGATACAAATGTCCACTAATGCCTATGGCATTTAGCTGGTCATTTAAAGTATCAAAATAGCAATAATAGACCAATCATGGGGAAGGCTTATGTTTAATTCATAGACATATTGCCCAAAGATCATATTTGGATATTTCATATGTTTTCAAAACAATTTCTTACTTTAAAATACATGTATTCATGTTTTGAAACAATTGGATGCAAGACTAGGTGTTAAAATGGATACTCTTATGATCAAAAACCTAGTAGTTTTTAAAGCTTTTGGATTTTTGGCAAATACGTAGAAATATAATGATTTTTGATGAAAACCTATTTTTCACTGATAGATATACTTAAAAGAAATATGTTCCCCAAATTTCATGATTTTTCGAATTTTTTGGAATTAATAGTGCATTTCTAAAATTCATCCAGAAAATCAAAAATTCGGATTCTTTGTGCCCGATCATTGCCATCGATAGCGATCATGGACTCGATGAACAAGTAAAGTAACCTGATTTTATCAGGTTTTGACTGATTTTAGTGTATGTTTCTCTTTTTACTTGATGCCATGAGCTTATAACTTAGTGTTAATCTTTTTTGATGGTGTCAAAGGGGGAGAAATAATTAGTTTTAAGTTAATTATTTTAGGGGGAGAAATATATGATAGGGGGAGAAAATTTGCATAGAGAGTTTCATGGATTAAGGGGGAGTTTCATGTTGCTATATCATGTTTATATTTACATGCTTTCTTACCTTAGAATTTATATCAAATGTTTTTACCTAACTTAAACGGATTGCCACACATCAAAAAGGGGGAGATTGTTAGGGCAATCTCTTGCCGTAATATGGTTTTGATGGTGTGGCAAAGGGTTTAAGTTAGTTTGATATGTTGATTTGTTATGTGCGTTGAAGTCGTGCAGGACTTAGTAATTCGCACATAGAGCCGTGGCGAGTTTCACATCTCATGACTCGTGCCTTGAGTCGGTGAAGGATAGCTTTGCTGAAGGCGTGCGCTTGGAGCATCCGAGGGACCCCCGGACGAGAAGCTTGGAGTGAAGCCGGAAGAAGTAGACTTCGAGGCAAGAGACGTGAAAGAGCATTGCAGAGCCGTGCGCCTGATGCTGCCGAGGGACGTGGCCGAGAACGAAGAGAACTTCGAAGGCGAGGGACTCCGAGAGATGAGAGTGAGCGATTGTAATCCAGGGAAGGGTAGCTCTTAGGTGAAACTTGGCCATTTGGCCAAGTGTCGGATGGGTTTTCTCGACACTAGTCGACTGCCATGTCATGGCAATGATCGCTTCCGAGTCGAGTGAGTTCGACCGTATACGATCGGATTAGGGCGCATCGCCGATACGGGCCGATCGCTAAGACATCGATCACAAGACAGAATGATCGTGGTCAATAGGGTTTCACAGATTAGCTCGTGAGCCGATCGCGTCGATACGAGCAGCAATGATCGATGAGGTCCATCACGATCGCCAAGAGTTCCGCTGGACTACAACGGTCGGGATCCGACGTGTTCGAGGTCGCTAGGTAGTGCGGCAATGATCGCCAAGGGCGGCATGATCGATGGCGCTAACGGAAGAAATCAGCCCTCTCTATAAAAAGAGAGGCTGTAATCCTTTGAGAGGCTAATGCTTATGCTCCAAGTGATCTTCCTAGTGCCCCACAAGCTCTAAACTCTTCTTACTTGTTTTTACTTCATCCTATTTGTAAGAAGAGTGATCTTGATTGTAAAGGTTACCTCCACCTAGCTTGGTGCAAAGGAGAGACCAATAGTGATTGGCTTTGGAGGAGTGATTCACCTCGGACGAATCGGGATCGTGGATTAGCGGCGTAGCCGTGAACCACATTACATTCTTTGTTAGCGATTGTTTTCTCGTATTTCTATTTGTTTGTCTTTATTAGTCTTCCGCTTGCGCTAATTAGTTTTGTAGACTAGCAAATACCGGCATCCAAACGAAAAGGGCTATTCACCCCCTTCTAGCCGACCGTACCGATCCCCTACACTTTGTACTAAATCTAGGGAATGATCCTCCCTTAGGGCAGGTAAGTGCCTAAAAGTTGGAAACCTTAGCAAAGCTATAGGATGATGACTTAACTTAATATGGAATGTGAAAACCTTAGGAAACTTGTACGCACATGCACGAAAAGCTAACTTAGTGAACTTATAGAGAATATCTATTTGCTTTGATTGAAAGTACCACTTGATAAGCTTTAGTGAACATGTTAAGCATGAGAATTATATTTTTAAAACTTCTTGGCACTAAGGTTTACTTGAGGACAAGGAAAGATCTATGTCTGGGGGATTTTGATGTGTGCAAATCATATAGGATTTTTGTTGTAGTTTTAGCACACATCTCATTGTATCTCATACTTGTTTCATGAATATTTCCCTTATTTTATGCTTTTTTTTTTTTAGTTTGAAGATATGCTTTTACTATTTTTACGTGCAGAGCGGCGTATTGGAGGCAAAAATGGCACCTAAAAGGAGCTCAAATAAGGCCAGTGTGCTCTGGTCGTGTCCCAAAGACATGGGCACGCTTTAGATGAAAAGATGGCATTCACTTAGAGTTCCAGAGGAAGACACAACTGACCGTGTGAATCTCACACGACTGTGCCTTATCCAAATACCTGATCCAGAGTGCAATTTCCAGATTCCAACATAGTCAGTCGTGTGGAATCCACACGACCGTGTGGCGAAAACACAACTAAAGGAGATCCATTTCTATGGGCAATTAAGAAAAGTCGATTTCATCCCTATAAAAGGAAAGACACGTCTAAACCTAAAGGGGGAGGCTCGACGGTTGGGACAAGAAGGAGGTACCCTAAAAAACACCGAAAGCTCGTAACGGGGAGAAAGAAAAGCGACTCAAGGGTGGGATTACACTCCTACACGCGGGAAAGCAACCAAGATGTCTTGAGAAAGCATTCAGGGAGAATACAATGTCTTGTGCATGTCTTTTTGTATCTATGGAGTAAACTTCTTAATTCTAGGATTAGGGAGTAACTTGTGCAAGTTGAACATGCTACTTCAAATATATGTTTATTTTCCTTGACTATATTTACAGTTTATGATATTTAGATTTAGTGATAATTGCATATTAGTTCTATTCCTACCGTGCTTAGTCGATATAGAGGATGAAATCCTTTATATAGAAATTTAGGAGAATCAAGGAGGGACCTCCCGATCATCCTCTTAAAACCGTAGGAAATAGGTCGTGAAAGACTAGGACATAAAATATGGTTCATCTGTTCATGGGGACCTATAAGACTGAAGGTGGGAAACTTCACTTCCCACTTCAACTCGGTCGCTTGTTCATGGTGATCCCGTCTACGTCTCCAGATAAAAAAAATTTATCCTTGACAAAGATGGATTACCCAAGCTACCATTTCATCATCGTGCTATTCGATTAGAGTGGTCACTTGAACACACTTGTTGTTCAAGCAACCACCCTCTATTCTTCGATTAGCCGTGGAATAGACGATGTACGGATCTCCGATTTTTGTGTTTGTATTCGGGATCCAAGTAAATTAGCCACATATAATTGAAAACAATTATTGAGATAATACAAAATAACATAAACAAGCATTATACCTCTCGATCTTCTATTGTATGTCCTTCCTCCTTTTGGACGTCGTGTGTGCGACGATCTTTCAAAAGTCGAAGCCTCCTAGATCATGTTCTTCCTTTCTTTGCTCGCTCCGAAAAAAAGGAAGAATAAAACAAAACTCTTCTCCTATCTAGAACCCACCACCAAGCCACCTTGCTTGGTGATTGCCGCCGGCCAAGGAGAGAACAAGGAGTATGGGCACCGGCCAAAAGCTCCAAGGGAAGAGACCCTAGTCCTTGCCGCAGGCGAAGGATGAGAGAAAGAAGATGGACGCCGGCAAAGGAGAGGAATAGAGAAGATGTGCGCCAACCAAAACCCTAGGAAGAAGGAAAAACTTCCCCTTGTGTTGCCGCCCAATCCCTCCTCCAAAACCCTAGCCGCCCAATCCAAAACCCTAGCCTCCCTTGTGTTGCTGCCCACCCCTTATGCCATATTTATAGAGTTAGGCTTAAGCCTCCTTCTATCTCCACCGTCGGATCTAGGGATTTAATCTCAACAGTCGGATCTAGAGATTTAATCTCAACTGTTGGACCTAGAGATTTAATCTCCACCATCGGATCTAAAGATTTAATCTCCAGCGTCGGATCTAGAGATTTAATCTCCACCGTCGGATCTAGAGATCTAATCTCCATCGTCGGATCTAGAGTTTCATTTTTTATCATCGGATCTAGGCTCCATGAGGTTTTAATAGGCAACAATAGGGACCATGAGGAGGAGTTGGATCTTGGCCACCTAACGGATTAAGCCCACATAAAGTCCGATCCATTAATGATAATCTATTCTATAGAGGATTATCATTGATCTACCTCATCAACCCCCAAAAGTTAATATGAGCTCCATATATTATTTGTACATATATCTCTCCATGTTTAAGATCTCGAATGTCCGTCGATTAATTAATTTATTGACAATTAATTAATCGACATCTAACTCCATGAGTAGTACCACTCAACCTTAACGTCATGCCGGACCAAGTCCACCTGCAGGGTTTACATGATGAACCTTATGAGCTCCTCAAGGGACATTATCATCCTAATATATAGGACACGGTTTCCTCCTATAATCAACGACACACCATATAAATAATATCATTTCCCAACTAACCGAGCCTATTGATTTACTCTATAAATCTCGCCCATTGGTAAATCAAAGAAATGAATACTAAGTATATGTGCCCGTTATTATATCGGGATTAAGAGCATATACAACATAATATCTGAGGTCCGATTCAATTATGTACTCAGCAATAAATCGAATCACCTCTATGTCGGTCCTGCTCAATACACACAAAGTGTACTAGTGTGATTCTATGGTCAAGACAAACCAATGCCAAATCACACTACAACCATTCCAATAGTTTGTCCATAACCATCTCGGTTGTGAGCCTTTACTTATACTTAACATGGAACTGATAACATGATCTCCCGTGTGATACTACACATCTTGTTATCTAGAATGTAATGTATCAGACAATAAGCATAACCATAAATATGCAAACAATGATCATGTGGTTCTTATTTCAAAAATAAAGAAGTTCATACAAAAAATAGACTTTTCAGTATACATACCAATAATCTCCCACTTATACTAAAACTCTATGTTGTCCTCATACTGCCATACATCTGATTCCCATTCCCTCCACATGCCTATCAAAGCTCTCGCTAGAAGGGCCTTAGTGAAAGGGTCTACCAAGTCATCCTCTGATGCAATCTAGGTGACAACAACTTCTACCTGCTTTACGATCTCTCGTATTAAGCGGTACTTGTGCTCTATGTGTTTACTTGCCTTATAGGCTCATGGTTCCTTCGAGTTTGCAACTGCACCACTATTATCACAATAAATTGTGATAGTTCTTGGCAAACCAGGAATCACCTCCAAGTCCATCAAGAAGTTTCTGAGCCATACAACTTCTTTGTCCGCCTCAGAGGCCACCACATACTCAGCTTCCACTGTAGAGTCCGCCACGCATTTCTTCTTGACACTCCTCCATACAATGGCTCCAACTCTCAAATTAAACACAAAACCTGAGGTAGACTTACTGTTTTCCCTATTTGATTGGAAGTCGGAATCTGTGTAACCCACAGGGAGTAATTGATCTGCCTGGTATACCAGTATATAATCCCTTGTCCTTCTCTGGTACTTTAATATATGCTTTACCGCAGTTCAATGTCCCTGTCCTGGATTATTCTGATATCTGCTAACCATGCCAACGACAAAGCAGATATCTAGTCTCGTATATAGCATGCCATACATGAGGCTTCCTACTGCCAAAGCTTAAAAAACCACCTTCATCTCCTCTATCTCCTCAGATGTTCTAGGACACATCTCCTTAGATAAAGGAACTCCATGCCTGAAAGGTAGAAAACCTTTCTTGGAGTTTTGCATGCTAAAACGATCCATAATGGTGTCTATGTATGATGCTTGAGATAAGCACAACATCCTTTTCTTGCGATCCCTTATAACCTTGATCCCAAGGATGTGTCCCACTTCTCCCAAGTCCTTCATATCAAACTGTTTGGACAACCATACCCTTATGTCCGATAACATCTTGACATTTTTGCCAATTAACAAAATGTCATCTACGTATAGTACAAGAAATACCACTACGTTTCCGTCACATCTCTTGTATACACAAGACTCATCCACACTTTGAATAAATCCATAAGATTGGATTACCTCATCAAAGCGGATGTTCCAAGACCTCAAAGCTTGCTTCAATCCATAAATGGACCGATTAAGCTTGTACACAAGATGCTCTTTGCCCTTTGCAATGAATCCCTCTGGTTGCTTCATATAGATGTTCTCCTTAAGATTTCCATTAAGGAAAGATGTCTTGACATCCATCTGCCACACCTCATAATCCATATGAGCAGCAATACATAAGAGCATCCGGATAGACTTAAGCATGTCTACCGGCGAAAAGGTCTCTAAATAATCGATACCTTATTTCTGAGTATACCCCTTCGCAATAAGCCTTGGTTTGAAGGTCTCAACCTTCCCGTCTATTCCTCTCTTTCTTTTTTAGATCCACTTGCATCTAATGACTTTTACACCATTGGGTGGTTCTACTAGCTCCCAGACCTGATTTGAATCCATAGATTCTATCTCAGAATTCATCGCACTTTGCCAAGACACCACATCTTTATCTTGGATTGCCTCGTCATATGTTAAGGGGTCAAGTTCATGTTCGCCAGGGATCAAATCAGAAGATTCTCCCAATAACATGAATCTCTCAGGCTATCTAACAACCCTCCCACTATGATGAGGTATTACCTGTGTATCCTCTTTGAAACATGGTGCAGTGACTTGTGGTATATCCTCTTGTACCGGTGGTACTGAAGAAGTGACTTCCCCTCTCAATTCCTCCAGAACAGTCTTACTCATGGGCTTGTGGTTCATCACATAGTCTTCCTCTAGAAATCTGGCGCTCGTGCTAACGATCATCCTCTGATCTCTAGGACTATAAAACAAACCACCATTCGTTCCTCTAGGATAGCCAACAAACATGTGCACTTCTGTACGAGGTTCCAACCTACCAGCATCTGCCTTCAGCACATGTGCTGGACTCCCCCAAATCAGAATATGTCTCAGACTAGGCTTTCGCCCAGTCCATAATTCTGTTGGAGTAGAAGGCACTGATTTAGATGGTACCAAGTTTAGAATGTACACTGTTGTATCTAGAGCATATCCCCATAACGAATCTGGCAACTCAGAATAACTCCTTATCGATCTAACCATCTTCGTAAGAGTCCTATTCCTTCGCTATGGTACACCATTCTGCTGTGGTGTGCCAGGTGCAGACAATTGGGATGGAATCCCAGTCTCTGATAAGTAATTCCTAAACTCTCCCAAGAGGTACTCACCACCACGATCAGATCATAGTGTCTTGATACTTTTACTCTGATGTTTCTCCACATCAGCCTTGAATTCTTTGAACTTGTCATAGCATTCAGACTTGCAGCGCATCAAGTAAATGTATCCATATCTCGAATAATCATATATAAAAGAGATGAAATATTCAAAACCATCTCCTGCCTAGAAAGACATAGGACCACACAAATCAAAATGAACCAACTCTAACACATCTTTGGCTCTATACCCCTTGGCCTTAAAAGGCCTTTTGGTCATTTTACCTTCCAAGCAAGATTCGCAGGTTGGGAAATCTTCCACCACTAATGAACCCAGAGGTCCATCAGCTATCAATCTTTGAATTCTGCTTAGGTTCATATGACCTACCCTTAGATGCCAAAGATATGTTTGGTTCATCTTCGAAGGTTCTTTTCCCTTATTGGAATTAGAAGATGAGTTATTTACTTCTATTTGCATCGTGGGAGCTTTTGGTTCAAGGTTATATAAAAATCCTATCAATGCATCAGAACAGATAATTCCCCTATTCCTTTTTATAACAACTCTATCATTAAAAGAAATAGAATATCCATCCATAAACAATTTAGAAATCGAAATCAAATTCTTTGTAAATAAAGGTACATAAAGGCAATTTCTCAGAACCAAAGTTTTATTCCTATCAAAAGATAAATAATCATCTCCCACTGCAACAACTGCTACGTTCATAGCATCGCCCAAGTAAATGGTAATCTCCCCCTCAGCTAGTCATCTGGTTTCCTGGAACCCTTGCAAAGTATTGCAGACATGATCAGTGGCTCCCGTATCTACACACCATGTGCCGGTAGATAACACTGCTAAACATGTATCAACGACTAGACCAAAGGATATACCTTTGTTCTGATTCCGGTTGGGGTAGTCCTTCTTCCAATGTCCAGTCTGCTTGCAAGTGAAGCACTTGCCTTTCGGCTTTTTCACTCATCCCTGAGATGCTCCCACCACCTTTGCTCCACCTTGTTTCTTCTTCTTCTTGCCTTTCGGCTTAGAAGTAGAAAGCTTCTGAGTAACCATGGCCTAAGCCTGAGCAAGCCCTTCTGCCACCTGGAGTTCTGCCAGAAGCTCCACCAACGAATACAACTTTTTATTCATGTTGTAATTCAGGCGAAATTGCTCAAAACTCCTAGATAGAGACTGGAGAATGATATCGACCTGGGTTTCCCCATCGATCTCATCTCCAAGGACTTTCATCTCATTTGCCGGCTTAGGAGGATACTCTTCGAAGAGTACATACTTGTACTCCTCAGCAGTTAAGACAATATCTAGATTCCTTTTCCAATCAACATAATTGGGTACAATAAGTTTATTTTCCTTTAGTATCACAGCAAGTGGGTTGAAAGTCATTTTTGAAAAACCTATGAATCACATAGATCAAAATTTTAGATTTCAAAAATTTATTGATTCCTCAAACAATAAAATTTCAAAATCAACCAACACCTCAAAGCACCGAGAATATCATATGCCATGATAGTGTGGATGTATACGAATTCTACATTTGTAAGAGAAGGTTTTACCCATTAATTTTACTATATTATCAACCTAACTTTTTGACAAATAAAATTAATAGTTGGTTCCTCTTCGGCCATACAAATAAAAGCAGTGACTCCGATGGGGAGGATACTCCTATTTGCATCTAAGTGTTCACCATTACTTGGTATTAAGGTAATTATCTCGGGTTATTTGCCTTCCGATGGGGAAGTACACACGCTTATTAATAATTTCCTATAACCATATTCGACCTTGTGATCCACAAACAAACTCATCCGATGGGGAGGAAGGCATTCAGAGCCGACGCGCAAGTTTGTTTGCATCACATGTCAAATCGTAATGGAGGCCGTGGGAATTTATAAAAATATCCCTCTCCCACTTAGTAATTTAAAATTGAGGAATTTTCTAGCCTATGACATGCATATCAAACAATAAGATATAAATATGAAAAAGAAATATTTTCCAACTATTATGGCTTTTGTCTCCAATATGCCTCCTGTCATATCGCCATCTCGCCCACTCCTCCCTACGCCATGTACAAGTCATCCGGAGATCCGAGTCGAGAAAAACTATTTTAATTTACATCCATTGATCCTATACTCCACGAATGAGTGTACATAAAAGCTAGATCGAAAGTAAACTAAAATAAAAAGAGTTGCTAAACAATGTCGTACTTAATTATAAAATTAAATACTAGCCTCGTCAACCTTGAGGATTCAAAAAAATATACAATTACACAAATACAATCACATACACACATATGGCCATAATAGTTGGATCCTATGCATGCAACCAAAAAGTTATCCTATGCACATACTACTATTATCCAACACATATAATATATGAAAAGTGCATAAAAGTAACCGAATCCTAAACACACAAAATGGAAACCATGGCTCTGATACCACTTGAAGGTGGGAAACTTCGCTTCCCACTTCAATTCGATCGCTTGTTCATGGTGATCCCGTCTACATCCCCGGATAAAAAAAATTTATCCTTGACAAAGATGGATTACCCAAGCTACTGTTTCATCATTGTGCTATTCGATTAGAGTGGTCACTTGAACAAACTTGTTGTTCAAGCAACCAACCTCTATTCTTCGATTATCCGTAGAATAGACGATGTACGAATCGCCGGTTTTTAAGTTTGTATTTGGGGTCCAAGTAAATTAGCCACATATAATTGAAAACAATTATAAACATAATACAAAATAACATAAACAAGAATTATACCTCTCGATCTTCTATTGTATGTCCTTCCTCCTTTTGGACGTCGTGTGGGCGACGATCTTCCAAAAGTCGAAGCCTCCTAGATCACGTTCTTCCTTTCTTTGCTCGCTGTGAACAAAAGGAAGAATAAAACAAAACTCTTCTTCTATCTAGAACCCACCACCAAGCCACCTTGCTTGGTGATTGCCGCCAGCAAAGGAGAGAACAAGGAGTATGGGCGCCGGCCAAAAGCTCTAAGGGAAGAGACCCTAGCCCTTGCCGCTGGCCAAGGATGAGAGGAAGAAGATTGGACGCCGGCCAAGGAGAGAAATAGAGAAGATGGGCGCCGGCAAAAACCCTAGGAAGAAGGAAAAACTTCCCCTTGTGTTGCCGCCCAATGCCTCCTCCAAATCCCTAGCCGGCCAATCCAAAACCCAAGCCTCCCTTGTCTTGCCGCCCACACCTTAAGCCTTATTTATAGAATTAGGCTTAAGCCACCTTCATCCTCCACCGTCGGATCTAGGGATTTAATCTCAACCGTATAATCTAGAGATTTAATCTCAACCGTCGGACCTAGAGATTTAATCTCCACCATCGGATCTAAAGATTTAATCTCCACCGTCGGATCTAGAGATTTAATCTCCACCGTTGGATCTAGAGATTTAATCTCCATCGTCGGATCTAGAGTTTCATTTTCCATCATCGGATCTAGGCTCGATGAGGTTTTAATAGGCTACAATAGGGACCATGAGGAGGAGTTGGATCTTGGCCACCCAATGGATCAAGCCCACATAAAGTCCGATCCACTAATAATAATCCATTCCACTAGAGGATTACCATTGATCTACCACTCCAACCCCCATAAGTTAATATGGGCTCCATATATTATTTGTACATATATCTCCCCATGTTTAAGATCTCGAATGTTCGTCGATTAATTAATTTACTGACAATTAATTAATTAACATCCAACTCCATGAGTAGGACCACTCAACCTTATCATCATGTCAGACCAAGTCCATCTGCAGGGTTTACATGATGAACCTTATAAGCTCCTCAAGGGGGCATCATCATCCTAATATATACGACATGTTTTTCTCCTATAATCAATGGCACACCATATAAATAATATCATTTCCCAACTTACTAAGCCTATTGATTTACTCTATAAATCTCGCCCATTGGTAAATCAAAGAAATGAATACTAAGAATATTTGCCCATTATTATATCGGGATTAAGACCATGTACAACATAATATCTGAGGTTCGATTCAATTATGTAGTCAGCAATAAATCGAATCACCTCTAAGTCGGTCCTGCTCAATACACACAAAGTGTACTAGTGTGATTCTATGGTCAAGACAAACAAATGTCAAATCACACTACAACCATTCCAATAGTTTATTCATAACCATCTCGGTTGTGAGCCTTTAGTTATACTTTACAAGGAACTGATAACATGATCTCCTGTGTGACACTACACACCATGTTATCTACAATGTAATGTATCAGACGATAAGTATAACCATAAATATGCAAACAATGATCATGTGATTCTTATTTCAAAAATAAAGATGTTAATAAAAAAGATAGACTTTTCAGTATACATCCCAACAAGGACATCTTAGATCTCTACTAACCTATTCTAATAGGAGGCCCAAAGTAGGAGAAATCAACTCTAGAAGGGTCATGGGAACCCAGTGACAAAGGGGTTTCCCAAGGACAGTAACCCCCTGAGCTCTGACGAACCGAAAGAGAAACTTGGTTGGGAATAGGCAATTCTCGATATAAGCAAAAGTTCATTGGGATAACATACGATGATCCTCCCACAAGATAGGAATTAGACAACCTAGGAGCATTAACCTATAATCATGTTCGACAATGGACAAGTGAAACTAAAATCTTGGAATCCCTTAACCAATCCTTAAGTAACACCTTACTTCTTTCTCCAAGTGACATCGTACTAGGGCCTACTCACAACCGGCCACCTTAACTCAGAAAGCAATTCACTCTGAAAAATGTACATTCACTGGACACCAATACTCGAAATCACTGTCCCGTGGAATCGATACATATTTTATTACTTGATGACAACCGTGCACTTGCCGGTGTTGAGAGCGAGCGTGCACTTCAAGTCCTTGGCAGTGTTGGTTGAAGATTTGGGATCGTGCTCATGTGCACCAGTGGCTTTGATACCACTTGTTGAGATTCACAAAGGGCATTCATAATGCTTCTGATCCCTTTAGCAGTATCCCAGGGATGCGGATGCAGTGGAAATACAAAACAATTAAAAACCCCATCCCTTAGATCCCTTTAGCCTAGGAACACTTGCTTTTAACATAATCATATAAAAATAGAGATGAAGAAGATAGAGATCGTACCTTCGTGATTCTTTTCGAATCCATCAAAACCATGAGTAAGATTAACGACCCTTGCCTCTACTGGCATCCACATCGGGATTACTCAAGATAACCTTCCGAAGGCTAACAAGTCTTCTTCTCTGATAGGCGCTGGCTCGGCATAGAGAAGAAGCATCAGAGAGAAAAGACGACCATAACAAAGAGAATACTTTAAAGGAATCCTAACCTAAAATTATTAAGAGATCTATTTATAGTTCTCTTGATTAGGTCATCTTAGGAGGCTTAAATGAAGCCTATCTTACCATAATTATCCCATAAGTAAGGTAAGAAAACTTAGGAAATTTTCATACGAGAACACACCAAAAACAACAGCCATGTGACATGGTCGTGTGTGGGATACAAGGCTGACCATATGTCCTAGGCACAACCGTGCCTGGACACATGACCAGATCGTATGTCCTGCTAAGCATGACCTCAACTCTTGCCATCTTTGGCCAGAGCCAGGCATGACCCGTGCCTAGTTAGGCATGACCGTGTGAGGTGTTGTATAGTCCATTTAACATTGTTTTAGTGTGATATGGTCATGTTAAGTCCTGATACGACCATTGGAGAATCCATAGCTTCTGTTTCACACCCCATGGCCTGGTCTAACCAGATGTAATCTCTCTTTGAGAATCTCATTCTAAGATTTGTTTTATGTCTCTAGATCACTCGTATTGTGTGTGACACAATAGATTCCCGATTATATTGGTCATTCATAATTAACCCGTTAATTATGAATAGACCATGAGTGGAACCTAGCAATACATTGTGACCCTCAACTGATCGGAAAGTCTAAGTCAACTCCAAAACATTTTTGAACCCTTTAGCAGCCATAGTTATTTCGTTTCATGTTCCTTTCACTCATCTTATACTCACTTGGTTCAGGACATGGTCTATGTGCATGTCCCCACTAAGCTGACTATGTCACACCTAGCCCAAGTATAGTTTCTTATCATATGGATTCAAGTTACTCTCTACATGTGTCCAAGAAGATCATTCTTCTTGACATGTGTGTGTTGGAAAAAGATTTCTGAGTAATAATCTTGACAAGAAACCAAGGGTATAAATCTCCTTATTATAGGAGTGGTGAATCATCTGTGGGCTATTCAAACATCATCGATCACTTTGGCTTATACCCAATCAACCCGAAATTACACTTCATATGGAGATGGCTAGGAAGAAGTCAAAGCATAAGGCATCATGATCAAGATGACTTGAATACCTCAAGTCTAAGGAATATCACACTCGAGCTGCAATGAGATCTTCAATGACATAAAGAACCATATGAAATCTCATAGAGATGATTCCAATGAACTAGTTACCCTTAACTAGCATCTACATGTTCACTCTCAGAATTCCTATGCTTTCATTCAGTGAATTCTGAATGCTTGGATAAACAAAGGAGCATAACATGTGTTAGTCTCACGGAATTGATGATATATAATCTCATCAATTCATTGACTAGAGATTTTATCAATATCTATATAATTACACATGATGAGATACTCACTTATCATAATCCAATCATGATTTCTCTTATGCTATTCCTCGTATTGCGGACTTCAGTAAATGAGTTTAAGATCCAATCAAATACATATTGAATGTATACTCAAATAGTGAATAATATTAACATATATGACAATTGCCTTAGGACACCTCTCTATTACAACAGTCCAAGTGTGACTTGGACGTGGCAATGGAACTCCTAGAGGTGGGACCTCTTGGAAAAGGAAAACCCAGTAACATTACGAAGTCAATGGAAGTACTTGAAGGCTAGCGCAAGGGTGAAGAGTCGTGGACTCAAACCAAAGGCATGAGGCTAATAGAAGCGACTTGAAGACTCAAGTCTAGGCTAAGGGTTTCTGATGTCATGACGAAGTCAATGGAAGCACTTGAAGGCTAGTTCAAGGGTGAGGAGTCGTGGACTCAAACCAAAGGCGTGATGCTGATGGAAGTGGCATGAAAGCTTTGGTCTAGGCTAAGGGTATGAGTGGATCATACTTAGGTCTTAAACCTCAATTTTGAGGTTTATCAGTTGAATGGGAGACTTGGTCCAGTCGACTAACTAAGTGCTCGACACTCGATAGCTCGGAAGACTCAGGCAGTCGACTGGTCAAATCGGTAAGAGATGGTGCTTTGTCAAATGCAACTCGGGAAATAGTCTAGTTCTTGGATAATCGACTGGTGGATTAGACCTGCCGACTGGCCACTAGCAATTGACTGTTGGGATTGAGGAGTCGATTGGCTTCAGTGGACAAGAATATAGAATGTTTCTGAGTCGACTCCTAACTCATGGCATTCGACTAGTGGCTCAAGCAATCGAATGATAGCTATGAACAATCGACTTATCGACTATTTCTTATGTGGATTAGTCTGTTGTGAGACAATGATATAGTGACCAGTGAACTGGTGGGTAAGGCCAGTTGACTAATCGATAGAAAATTAGCTCGACGAAAGCTTTAAAATAAGGACGATGGGGAGATTAGAAGCAGCCAAATCTTGGGAACTTCGAAGGGGATTTGCTGATGCATTCCATGCCTCCAAGCCATTCCATAACAGCCAATAAGTATTCGATCAAAGCTCAATCTTGTAAAAGTTTTTTAACTTGTTCATTCATTTTCTTTTGTATTTCATATTTTTGTTGTTGTACTCTTTTTAGAAGCTCCTATCGTAAGAAGTTTCTCCACCTCCAGAGTGTTTCAGAGAAGTAGAAGTCATAATGGTGGTGGCATCGCTAGAGCTCGGTCGTGAAGTAGGAACTAGGGTTCTGAACCATGTAAAACCTTGGTGTCATGCTTGTGTTTTACAACTTGCATTTGTTTCTATTTTATTTGTATTTCCTCTATGCTAACAACTTATAGACAAGGACAAGTGGGATCAAAGAAATTAAACAATCACTATTCACCCCCTCCCCTCTAGCACGTCACAAGATCCTTAAAAGTTGTCTCCCCTATAGGGTCAAGTGAATTGTTAGATATTTGGATATGTGGATATATATTGGCCTACTTGCCCAGTCACTCGGTGGTAGTGATAGATGAATCCTCGTGTAGGATGACATAGCTAGATAGCTACTATTTGGATCTGACCACTAGGCCACTCGTTACTGTAGTGGTAGTTGGAGTGTGTAGTAGTCATGTCTTATTCATCCAGCCATGTTGTAGTAGTGGTAGCTATTAGTGCAGGGGTAGTAGATAATCGAACCTAGGTTTTGAATATAGAAATGGTTCTAAGTTAAGCTGTTATTGTTTACTCATGAGCTATGTTAAGTGTGCAGGAAGTATTTAAGCTAAGCCCAAGGTCAAGGGACACCCGGAGAATCTTGAGTCGAGAAACCGTGGTGGTCGGGCATCACCAGGAGAACCTCGTGGAGTCGAGGAACCTCGGTAGAGACCAGAATCTAAGCGACAAGTTAGAAGGAGGACTAGAGGTAAGCACTAAGTGAAGAGTAATGGTGAGGTTGTGTCCTTGATGTGAGCGAAACATATAGGGTTTTAGAAGTAGTTTTCGCTCACATCTCATTACATTTTATGTTAGTTTCATGCATATGTCACTTTATTTTGCATGCATTCCCTATTTTCTGGTTCGGAGATATGCTCTTTGTACTTTTTCATGCAGGATAAAATTTCGGGGGAAAAAGGTACACTTTCGGATCAAAAGAAGAACATTTTGTAGCTAGATGCAGAATGGGACATGGCCAGGGCGTGTGGCCACACACGACCATGTCCAATGGGTGAGATCAGCCACCCCAGGGCCGCACACAGCCTGGGAGTGTCGAAACACATGGTCGTGTGGTGGCCTACCAGATTGACGCAACTTGTGTTAGTATGAGCCCTTAGTGCCAATTATGAGATGATTGGTGAGGGAGAATTAATAAAGGCAAAGATTGATTATTATATTTCTTTATGCGTGTGCCAGCTAAATAAATATAATAATGCCCATGAATAGTAGGTTGTTATCTACAGTATATCAATTGGTAGAATTGATTATGAGAAGCTGTAGAGAATACTATTCTTAAATATTTCTAGTCGAGTATTGTATTAATAGACAAGGGCTATATTGATACATTGAGACTAGCATGTAGGTCAATGGATGACTTGATCTCACTAGTCATGGATATGTGATATCACATTGATACATGGGTATATATATTGGAGACTATATATACTGAATTGACCCACCATGAGAAAGTATCATGGATCGTTATATGAGTGTCATATACTTTCTCATGTGACTATTGGTATGAATAGTCCTTAGACGTGAAGTCACTATGGTTCCCTACATAAGGAGTTATGTACTTTTTTATCGTCTAACGTCACACCGTAATTGGGTGACTATAACGGTGATCACTGAGTATGTAACGAATTATGCGGAGGGATATGAGTGATGTAGATGGGATCTATCTCTCTCATATGACGGGAGTGATATCTTTGGCCTATTGATAGAGTAGGACCACGAAATGCATGAACATGCTCAAATGAGTCAATATGAGATATTGAGCTCATTTGTTTGAGTGAGTCTACTTGGGGATCAAGAAACATAAAGATTGATAAGAGGGTGACACGGTCTATGCCTCATTGATCGATCTGAGATATCAAGGATAGAAGGACACTGTCATATGATAATAGTCACGGAAGAGGTTGTCGGATCTCGACATTCTCATCACTTGGGTAGCAATGATGTATTGCTAGATGCCGCTCATTGCTTATGTATCTAAAATGGTTTTGGATACATTGCCAACGTTATGAGAGCCTATAGGGTCAAACACAAAGAACATATTATTTTGGAGAGGAAATCATTTTGGTTTGACTAAAATAAATTATTAGTTAATTGGATTAACTAGAATGAGTAAGACTCATTACTTGGCTAAATTTGAGTTGGACTCAAATTGGTTTATGTTGAGTTAGACTCAAGTCAAACCAAGAGAAGAAGGCTAAAATGAATAATACACGAATTAATAATATAATACACGAATTAATAATATAATACATGAATTAATAAATTGGATTTTAAGTGAGATTTAAAACTCATTAATGTGCATTTAATGAGCATTAATTGACTTCCTTTCTTTTACTATGGAGAATAAGGAAGTGCATTTAATGTCTCATTAAGGTGTATTATTGCTGCTTCTTCTTCTTCAACATGGACAATAAAAAATAAAATCTGAGATTTTATTTTTTTCATTCACAACACAAGAGGGCCAAGTATAGAGTGGAAAAGTGAGACCTTGGAGTGGTTGCTAGCACAACTAGAAAGAGCTTACCTCTTCTCTCCAAGATCGTGTGTGTGTGCACCATAGATGCGTGGACATTCTGACCACGCTGAGATCCGCAAGTGTTGCTGACTGGAATTCGAAGGGCACGCTTCGAAGGTAATCTCGATTCCTATAGGATAGAATCGATAATTGAAACGAGTATATTTTTTTTTACTTGGATCTCTGGAGGGATCCTAAGTTTTCCGCTGCGAATTTTGTTTATCGCTCGGGATCCCTACAGTGGTATCAGAGCCACTTGTAAAAAAAAAAAGTACACATTTTTTTTTGGATGTTTTATGTGATATAAAAATGAGATTAGTTTTATTATGTTTTTTTTTGCCGACTCGGTATATGTCCGAGTTGATTTAGCCAAGGTATAGTCCGCCGAGCGAGGGTCAATCAAGTCGGATGGTGCCAACTCAGTCTATGTCCGAGTTGATTTAGCCAAGCAGATAGTCTGTCGAGTGGGATGAATCAAGTCGGATGGTGCCGACTCCGCCTGTGTCCGAGTTGATTCAGCCAAGCAGATGGTCTGCCAAGTGGGCTGGTTCAAGTCGGATGGTGCCGAACACACCTGGCCATCTGGAGGTCTCGGGTTCATAGAGATAGAAAAAATGGGCAGCGACTCATAAGATGAATTAGCAAAAAAAAAAAAACATTTTTGCCTGGGGGCGCTGCCCCCCTCACCCCGCAAGGGCCGCTGCCCCTTGACCCCACCCGCTAACTGCCTAGCGAGACCGCCGTGGTGTTGCGGCTAATCGGCATAGCGGCTTAAAAATTGCACATAATAAAACTGATAAATAAAATAATTTATTAAATCATTGTGAATAATTTGTATATGGTGCATGGTTATGACCTAGGACCCAATATGATTGTGGTTATGTGTTGTAATTCATAATACGGCCTGTGTGCCGTCATATGTATGTGGGTGTTGTATTTTGTTTACACGGCCTGCGTGTCATGCCTTCACTTCTATTTTCTAGTTGTAAAATAGATTTAGACTCGAATGTAACTCGAGTATTCTCATTTTGTAATGTACAAAATAAATAAGCAATGAAAGTCCATTGAAGGTGGATGTTACAAGGACGATATGTCGACAACACATGCTGACCAAAGGAAGCGCTTGGAGAAGATGCTATCCCTAGGGTAACCAATCGATTTTCTCATTGGCTTGAGAAATCGTAGAATAAGGGCCATAACCATGTCACGTTTAGCGTATTTGTGATATATTTTGTGTGTATGTGATGCATGCTAGATAATCTGTTATCTTAAAATTAAGTCAAATGAATATGCCTACCAAAGTTTGGTACTCATAAACTACCTCGATCATTTGTGTTGGGTTTGCCAAAGCAAAGCAGCGCATTTTATCTTGGTAGAGTGCGAGTGGACAATTGTGATGTCCCGCTATCAAACTTTGGATGAGACTTCACTAAGTATCTCAATTAGATTGAGAAATACTAAGAGGCATTTCCTAATAGTTAGGAGACACGGATAAGAGAACATTTATACTAAGTATTGGGCGATTAGCCAAAGCTAACTCAAGATGATGTATAATGTGAATCTTGATCCTTTATTCCAAGAGTTGCATACGATGCAATTGGTAAAATGTTACCTACCTAGTGATACTAAATCTTGGGTGATTAGCCAAAGCTAACTCAAGGTGAGGTATGATGTGGATCTTGTCCCACATGAACTTGAAGCTCAATAGAACTGGTATGACTAGCTCCTATTGAAGCTAAGGGAATTAGTGGGAGTCTCATTTAATTAAAGGTCTAATTAAATGATTTCAGATATAATACTCATTTCTGCATATCATTTCTATTGTAGATTACTATGTCTTCAAATACGACAAATACCCTCTCTCTGCGATCAGTCCTTGAGAAGGACAAGCTCAATAGAGCAAACTTCATTGACTGGTTCAGAAATTTGAGAATAGTTCTCAAACATGAGCGGAAACTCTATGTCCTAGAGCAACCCATTTCTGAACCACCCACCAATAATGCTGCTCGTGCAGATAAGGATGCATATAAGAAGCATCAAGATGATGCATTAGATGCATCATGCCTTATGCTTGCAACCATGAACTCTGAGCTTCAGAAGCAACATGAGAACATGGATGCCTTCGATATGGTTGCACACTTGAAGCAACTATATCAAGGGCAGGCGAGGCACGAGAGATCTGAGGTATCTAAGGCATTATTTTCATGCAAAATGCAAGAAGGAACACCCGTAGGAACTCATGTACTCAAGATGATTGGGTATGTTGAGAACGTTGAAAGATTGGGGTTTCTTTTAGGCCAAGAGTTGGCCACTGACCTTATTCTATATTCGCTGCCTAGAGGCTTTAGTCAATTTGTCATGAATTATTACATGAGCGAAATTGACAAACCATTTCCTGAGCTCTTAAGCATGTTGAGAATCACGAGAGCAATCTTAAGAAGATGCAACCTGGTACTAATGATGTACTTATGGTTAAAAAGGGCAAGGGTAAGAAAAAGTCTAAAGGCAAGGGTAAGACCTGAATAAAAATAAGGACACAAAGCACGGGCTTCCAAAGGTGGTGGTGGCTGAAGGGACTTGCTTCCACCGCAAGGAAGATGGACATTGGAAGAGGAACCAAAAAGTACCGAGGAAGTTCAAGAAGAAAGGAAGTGAGACTTCCACTGTATACATGTTATAGAAGTCAATCTATCTATTTCTTCCTCATGGGTATTGATAATGGCCAGGCTTCTACATTTGTACCAATGTGCGTGGCTTGAGAAGAAGTAGATCTTGACAAAAGGAGAAGTGGACTCATGTGTTGGCAATGGCGCAAGAGTTGCAGCTATAGAGAGGGAACATATTCCTTATCATTACCCAAAGGGTTTAATTCTAGAACTTGAAGAGTGTTATTTCGTACCTGCAATAACTAAGAACATTATGTCTATATCTTGTTTGGACAAGAAAGGTTTTTCATTTATAATTAAGGACAAGTGTTGTTCTGTATATTTAAATGAAATGTTCTATTGCAGTGCACACTTGATGAATGGACTCTATGTTCTAGACCTCGAAAACCCAGTCTATAACATAAATACCAAATGATTCAAATCTAATCATTTGAATCAAACATATCTTTGGCATTGTTGCTTGGGTCACATAAATGAGAGTCGCATAGCCCAGCTCCATAAGGATGGATTACTGGACTCATTTGATTTTGA
Source organism: Wurfbainia villosa (assembly GCA_025175895.1). Taxonomy (NCBI): domain Eukaryota; kingdom Viridiplantae; phylum Streptophyta; class Magnoliopsida; order Zingiberales; family Zingiberaceae; genus Wurfbainia; species Wurfbainia villosa. The sequence continues at coordinate 49,402,344 of CM045999.1, read as the reverse complement.
ATCATATGAGGTATGTGAATCTTGTCTTTTAGGCAAGATGACCAAGACTCCATTTAGTGGACAAGGAGCGAAATGACAGATTTGTTAGGCCTCATACATAGTGATGTATGCGGTCCTTTCAAAGTCGTAACCAGAGGAGGTTATCAGTACTTCATCACATTTACTGATGATTTCAGTAGATATGGATATGTGTATCTTATGAGACACAAATCAGAATCCTTTGAAAAGTTCAAAGAATTCAAGAATGAAGTATAGAACCAACTTGGTAAGAGTATTAAGATGCTTCGATCAGATCGAGGTGGGGAATACCTAAGCCAAAAGTTTAGTGACTATCTAGTTGAGTGTGGGATAAGATCTCAGCTCACTCCACCTGGAACACCACAGTTGAATGGTGTATCTGAGAGGAGAAATCATACTCTATTAGATATGGTACGATCAATGATAAGTCATACAGAACTTCCTCCTTCCTTCTGGGGATATGCTTTAGAGACAGCCGCTTTCACACTTAACCGTGTTCCTTCTAAGGCAGTCGTAAAGACACCATATGAGATATGGACTGGGAAGAGTCCCAAGATGTCTTTTATAAAGATTTGGGGTTGTGAAGCTTACGTACGACATCAAGTATCAGATAAACTAGGCCCCAAATCAGATAGATGCTATTTCATTGGATATCCCAAGGAAACTAAGGGATATTACTTTTACAACCCCACACAAGGCAAAGTGTTTGTTGCCAGAAATGGTGTTTTTTCTAGAAAGGGAATTTATTTCTAGAAAAATAAGTGGGAGTAAAATTGATCTTGAAGAAGTTCAAGATACACAAAATAGCACTGATACCTTAATGGAACAAGAACAGTCATCACAAGGAGTTGTGATACAACCTGTTCGGGTAGACCAAGCTCACAAGGCAGTCCGATAGGATACGTCTTCAACCTGAGAGATATTCTTTTCTCTTGGATGATAACGATGGTATCATGTTTGATGAGCCGACATCCTATCAGGAAGCTGTAATGAGCCTAGATTCTGAGAAATGGCTCGAGGCCATGAGATCCGAAATAGAATCCATGTACACTAACCAAGTCTGGACTTTGGTTGATCCACCTGAAGGGGTCAAACCCATTGGGTGTAAGTGGGTCTTTAGGAGAAAGACTGACATGGAAGGTAATGTGCATACCTATAAAGGGCGATTGGTAGAAAAAGGATTCAAGCAGATTCATGGTATTGACTATGATGAAACCTTTTCTCCAGTTGCGATGCTCAAATCCATTCGGATCATGCTTGCTATTGCAGCTTACTATGACTATGAGATCTGGCAGATGGATGTCAAAACAGCATTTCTTAACGGAAATCTACTCGAGGATGTGTATATGACACAACTTGAGGGTTTTGTCGATCCAAAGGATGCTGGAAAGGTTTGTAAGTTGTATAGGTCCATTTATTGTTTAAAGCAAGCTTCTAGAAGCTGGAATATTCATTTCGATAATGCGATCAAAACGTTTGGTTTCATTAAGAATGAAGATGAACCTTGTGTCTACAAGAAGGTTAGTGGGAGCTCAATTGTTTTCCTCATATTGTATGTAGATGACATACTGCTCATTGGAAATGATATCCCTATGCTGCAGTCTGTGAAGACTTGGCTTGGGAATTGTTTTTCAATGAAAGACTTAGGTGAAGCAACCTATATTCTAGGCATCAAGATCTATAGAGATATATCTAAGAGATTGCTTGGCTTGAGTCAGAGTACATATGTGGACAAGGTGCTTAAGCGTTTTGCCATGCAGAATTCCAAGAAGGGATTTTTGCCAATGTCACATGGTATGAGTCTTTCGAAGACTCAATCTCCTTCTTCTAAGGAGGAGAGAGATCGCATGGATCAAATCCCTTATGCATAAGCTATAGGATCTATCATGTACGCCATGATTTGTACTCGCCCCGATGTCTCGTATGCTTTAAGCATTACGAGCAGGTATCAGTCAGATCCCAGTGAATGTCACTGGATAGCTGTCAAGAATATTCTTAAGTACTTGCGAAGGACAAAAGAATATTTCTTGATATTTGGAGGCAATGAGGAGCTAGTTGTAAAGGGTTACAGTGATGCGAGCTTCCAAACTGACAAGGATGACTCCAGATCGCAGTCAGGGTATGTATTTTTCTTGAATGGTGGCGCTGTGAGCTGGAAGAGTTCGAAGTAGGACACAGTTGCAGATTCTACAACAGAAGCTGAGTATATTGCTGTGTCTTCGGCAGCAAAGGAGGCTGTTTGGATCCGAAAGTTCATCACTGAACTTGAGGTGGTTCCTAGCATAGCAGACCCAATAGACCTCTATTGTGACAACAATGGGGCTATTGCTCAGGCTAAGGAACCTCGCTCTCATCAGAGGACCAAACACATATCATGGCAGTATCACCTCATTCGAGAGATCATCAATAGAGGAGATGTTCAGATATGCAGAGTAGACACTGATGCTAACATTGCGGATCCCTTGACCAAGGCTTTGGCACAGAGGAAGCATGATGGTCATACTAGGTCATTGGGGCTTAGAGATTATAGTGATTGACACTAGTGCTAGTGGGAGATTATTAGTATGAGCCCTTAGTGCCAATTATGAGATGATTGGTGAGGGAGACTATTGTATTATATTCTTGCATTAATAAAGGCAAAGATTGATTATTTTATTTCTTTATGCGTGTGCCAGCTAAATAAATATAATAATGCCGATGAATAGTAGGTTGTTATCTACAGTATATCAATTGGTAGAATTGATTATGAGAAGCTGTAGAGAAAACTATTCTTAAATATTCCTAGTGGAGTATTATATTAATAGACAAGGGCTATATTGATACATTGAGACTAGCATGTAGGTCAATGGATGACTTGATCTCATAAGTCATGGATATCACATTGATACATGGGTATATATATTGGAGACTATATATACTGAATTGACCCACCATGAGAATGTATCATGGATCGTTATATGAGTGTCATATACTTTCTAATGTGACTATTGGTATGAATAGTCCTTAGACCTGAAGTCACTACGGTTCCCTACATAAGGAATTATGTACTTTGGTATCGTCTAACGTCACAGCGTAATTGGGTGACTATAACGGCGATCACTGAGTATGTAACGAATTATACGGAGGGATGTGAGTGATGTAGATGGGATCTATCTCTCCCATATGACGGGAGTGATATCTTTTGCCTCTTGATAGAGTAGGACCACGAAATGCATGGCCATGCTCAAATGAGTCAATATGAGATATTGAGTTCATTTGTTTGAGTGAGTCTACTTGGGGATCAAGAAACATAAAGATTGATAAGAGGGTGACACGGTCTATGCCTCATTGATCGATCTGAGATATCAAGGATAGAAGGACACTGTCATATGATAATAGTCACGGAAGAGGTTGTCGGATATCGACATTCTCATCACTTGGGTAGCAATGATGTATTGCTAGATGCCGCTCATTGCTTATGTATCTAAAATGGTTTTGGATACATTGCCAACGTTATGATAGCCTATAGGATCACACACAAAGAACATATTATTTTGGAGAGGAAATCATTTTGGTTTGACTAAAATGAATTATTAGGTAATTGGATTAACTAGAATGAGTAAGACTCATTACTTGGCTAAATTTGAGTTGGACTCAAATTGGTTTATGTTGAGTTAGACTCAAGTCAAACCAAGAGAAGAAGGCTAAAATGAATAATACACGAATTAATAATATAATACACGTATTAATAAATAGGATTTTAAATGGGATTTAAAACTCATTAATGTGCATTTAATGAGCATTAATTGACTTCCTTTCTTTTACCATGGAGAATAAGAAAGTGCATTTAATGTCTCATTAAGGTGTATTATTGTTGCTTCTTCTTCTTCAACGTGGACAATAAAAAAGAAAATCTGAGATTTTATTTTTTTCGTTCACAACACAAGAGGGCCAAGTATAGAGTGGAAAAGTGAGACCTTGGAGTGGTTGCTAGCACAACTAGAAATGGCTTACCTCTTATCTTCAAGATCGTGTGTGTGTGCACCGTAGAGGAGTGGACATTCTGACCACGCTGAGATCCGCAAGTGTTGCCGACTGGAATTCGAAGGGCACGGTTGCAAGGTAATCTCGATTCCTATAGGATAGAATCGATAATTGAAACGAGTATATTTTTTTTTGCTTGGATCTCTGGAGGGGTCCTAAGTTTTCCGCTGCGAATTTTGTTTATCGCTCGGGATCCCTACAACTTGGGCTTTTTCCGAATTTTTCAGTAGTTCGAGGTGATGTCTATATAAGGACGACTTCGGCCAAACCCTAGGAGGAGGCACGATGTCTGGGTTGACACATCGAAGCCCTAAAAAGCTTTGGGAACTCACAACAGGGAGGAAGAACGCCGTCGGAGGTCTACGTTCGCACTTCAATGCAAAAGAAAAGGACATATATGCATTGTAATTTCTTGTTCTTCCATTTTATTTCTGATATATTCGAACATGTACATGTCTTGTGATTCTCCTCTTTTATATATGTAGTAGTTCCTTCGATTCTATGATTAGGGAATAGCTTGTGTGCGCATGACATATTGGTTCAAATTAAATTCCATTTTTGATTTTGAATTTGCAATTGGAAATTGTTTATACCCATATCTATGCGTATTTGGTTTTCTACCTGCTGTGCTTAGGCGATACGAGGGGTGACAGTCCTCGTATCTATGATTTTGGGGGTTTTATACAAGGAACCTAGAGCTAAACCTGATCTCCTGTAACCGTGGGTAGAAGGATGCGATGGAACCGGAAATGGTTCATCGCAGGGATTGATTTGGAATCCTCATACCATCTATCCCATCCTTATAAGGCACAGATAGCTCTCGGTAGATACGGTGGTTCATTGGGAGAGTGTATGATGCCCCTTCCACAAAACCATAGCTAAACGTTTAGACAACACCCAATTGACAGCATGTTTTTTGACACACAAGTGAAACCGAAGTCCTAGAATCCTTTTTTAAAGATCTCAGCACGCTCCTTTCTTCCTCTGTGTGACACTGTATTAGAGTTTAGTGCACCGACAACCCTCGCAATCGAAACCTTTTAGATTTTACTTCTGAACAATTTCAACCACTGAACATATCGGTATTCGAATCCCAGTCACTGTGGGATCGATAATCTTTTATTACTTGATGACATCCATGCACTTGCAGGAGTTGAGCACGACTGAACGCTTCGAGTCCTCGACGACCTCCGTCACGAGATTTGAGGTCGCATTTGCGTGCATCAATTTTTTAGCGTCGTTGCCGGGGACTTATCGATTTGATATCGAATAGAGAAGTGGATAATTGGATTGGACTTAGGCTAGATTTATTTTCTTGTTTTATTTTATATTATTTCAGTTTTATTTCATTTTTGATTTTTTCTGTTCAATTTAAAGTTTAGATTAATTACATCTATCTTTCTTTCAGTTTTTAGTAGTGCTCTAGTTTAATAAGATAAAAAAGGAGACTCTTGCCAACCCACTGCTATTCCTTTCCTTACCTATAATTTCTTGTGTATAATGATGCATGCTTTTACTCATGATTATGGTCAATTGAATGCTGTAAGTTTTGGTAACATTTATTGTGAACATTGTGGTGAAACATGACATACCATTAATGATTGTCCGGATATATTCGAACCTTCACAAGTTGAACAAGAAGATGTCACCTACAATTACAACCAGTGGCCACAAGATGATCTCTATTCCTATAGTTATGACCCTGGGTACTTAAACCCTTAATATTGTCCGCCTAAATCTCAACTTGAGCAGATGATGGAAGATTTCATTCAAACAGAACAAGCGGCGAATGATGAATTCTGACGATAGCATTTGCAGACAGAGACTCAATATCGTTTCCAAAATGAGAACGAGAGCTATGAGTCACCATGCAAATTTTATCCAGAACCAAGTCCCCACTTAGAAGTCTCGCTAAATAATTTTACTAGGGAATACGAGGAGCATAGCCAACAATTTACAGAGATTATGGAATGAGATATAGCAAGAGAAGAAACCAAACGACTAGAAGGTGGCTTTAATGACTGGATCACACCTAATAGGGTGGAGACTCACTTTGAACGAATGGATGAGGAAGACATAGATGACATAGGAAGTAAAGAAAGGCAATCCATTCAATCACCACTTGAAGAAGAACTTGAGGATTATTTAATTGATACTTTAATCAAGGAGTGTATTGCTTCAATCAAAACACCTCCTAATCTCAAGGAGCTAGAAGAGTCTACCTTAACTCTCACTGAAACTTTAGTTACTAGTAACAAAACCCTTTTGGTAATTAATAATGATAAAATTTCATTCGACATAATAGAATCTACTAATCAATCTATTGGTGAGGATGTCTATGGTGAGTTAAATTATTTACAACATTTAGAATATAATGATCAAACTATTGATGATTCATTGAGACTAAGCATGTTAATCCTCGAGTCAAGGAAAGCATCGCCCAAGTATCCTGCCCCTCCATGAGGAAGTTTAAAAGATATAGAAATAGAGGACCAAAAGACAGGAAGTGAAAGGTGAGAAAGTATTTGGCCCCTCCACAAGCAAGATTTAAGGGATATATCGATGGAGGACCACCAGGAAAGAGGCACAAAGTGAGCAAATATCTTGCTCCCCCATGAGCAAGATTCAAACACATCAAATGAAATGTAGGGGTATGGTCGAGCTAAAAGATCTTAAACAAAGCGCTTCTTGGGAGGCAACCCAAGTTTAGTTTTTAGGATTTCTTTTTATTGCATTCAATTTTTTGTAATTCGAACTTTGATTTATGGTATTTAGCATTTGTAGGTAAGGAAAGAACTTTCTAGGTAAAAACCAAAGTCATATTAAGTTTATACGGTGAAGTGAGTGAGAGAAATCAGATCATTGTGCACCACGAGAAAAGAAACAAAGGGCGCACGGCTAGGCCGTGTGTTTTCACACAGTCGTGTCCTGACTTCCAGAGTCGCACACGGTCAAGCAGTGTGTTTTCACATGATTGTGCCCTGACTTCCATAGGTGCACATGGTCAGGCCGTGTGATTCACACGGTCGTGTCGCACCCCTATTCCACGTGAAAAGCCTACACCTACACCGTTTTCTTTTCCTACTTTTGAGCAGAATGCAGGTACTTCTGCCTACAATTTCTAGGAGTTTCGATCGTGCCTCGATGACATATATGCCAAGCAGTAGACGTAGGGGTAGCGATGGGATGATCATAGGTCCTATACGCAGGCGGAGTTTATAGACTTACGGGAGCACTTCTAGTGGGCCGAGGACTTCTACGACGAGGCCCATATTTACTTTCAAGAGGAGGATGCCCGACGCTAGGAGGAGGCCACCTACCGCCAGGAGATGCAGTACCATATGCATGCCCAGCAGGCATAGTGGGCTCGGGGGGAGGAGCACAGAGCGGTCGCTGCATCCACCAGCTCTCAGATCGGCCACATGTACATGTGGCATCAGCAGCTTAGCATCAGATTTTCCCAGGAGCCTGACATGCTGAGACTACCTGATTTCCCGCCTCGACCATAATATTAGAGGTATTGTTTCATATAAGTCTGTGGGAGGGACCCCATGTTCTGATTTATTTTTTTTCTAGCAGTAGTTTCTTTCATGATATTTGCATTTTAGTTAGCATTCATTTGTTCTTGCATAGGTTATTCAATATTTTTCATCCCTTAATTTTTGCAATCTATAAGCTGCCTCAGTAGTATTTTTAAAGTTACTTACATGAATTGTTCCCATAGGTAGCTTAACTTCATTTATCTTGTGGTATTTTATTTTATTTGCTCTAATGAATGTTTTAGACTTACACTGGTTAGCTTTTATTTTTACACCTACACATGTTGAACATTCTGAAAGAGAGAATCTAGTATGTGTTGGTGCAGGGGCACTAGATGATCGAACCTGTGTTTTGATTATGGTAAAAAACGCAAAGTTAATATTACATCGTTATCTCATGAGCTTAATCGAGTGTGCAGAAAAGTGTAAAAGCTGAAGCTGAAGGCTAGCGACACCCGGAGGAAGCCGAGGTGGTCGGGCGACACTCGAGTGACTTCGGAGGGAGCCAAAAGAATCGAGTGGAAGGACAGAAGCAAGAGCTACAAAGTAAGTATCGAGGTAAGCTTGTGTGTGTGAGCGTAAGTGAGGTCGTATCCTCCTTACGGGGATGGTCTTAAGTGTAGATCCGACCAAAGATATCCCATGGATGGTCTAGGTCGAGATTAGACGATCTACGATCGTCGAAATTATGTTTTTGTTGAGCTAACTTTGACTTGCAGCAAGCATCGATCATTTGCCGGCTTGGAGCACTCTCATTGCATCCATCGATCGGCCGCCCACGATCAACACTGATCGATGTTGCCATCACGATCGATGATGCCCATCGATCATCGATGGTCAAGGATCAGCCTCGAGGAGTCAAGCTCTATCACCATTTTTCAAGGAGTCTTATGCCCAATTTCTATTAGTTGAAGATCCACTCGATAAGGGGCTGAAAGGAGATAAAAGGAGGGCTTGTTCTAGGGTTTTACATCAATTCCAAAGCTTCCAAGTGCTTCCGATACGCTACGAATCTCCGCCTACGATGAAGCACTGCCGAGACGACGATTTAAGCTCCAAGATTCAAGTCTTCAAAAGTCATCGGTATAAGCTTTAATTTGTATAAGTTGTTCTTATTTCGAGTTTTAAATCATATCAAGGAGAGGGGGAGTGTCCCTCTACCTTGAGTCTTTCTGGAGCTTTTGTATTCGTTTAACTCCTATCTCCAACGAGGAGGAGTTTGTTTAGTGTTTTACCCTCCATGTGTCGTCAAGGACCACTAGGGCCTTGGAGTAGTAGCCTTCGGCTACGAACCAAGTAAAACCCTCGTGTCTATTATTTCTTGTGTTTTATCTTCCGCTGTGTCTACTCGTGTTTTACTGAACGAATTCGAAGAAAAGTTTTTATCACTATTCACCCCCCCCCTCTAGCGATCCGCTCGATCCAACAGTATGTACCTAGTTATAATTCATCTTAGTAGTCTAGTACTTTAGAATCCATAGGTGACTCTAGGTTTAGGATTTTAGTTACTGGAGATGCTCAGATTGTGTTAGCCCATTCGGAAAAATAAAAATCCCAGTGAGCAGAAAAATAAAAGAGAAAAAAAGAGAGAGAGAGAAATGAAAGAAAAGAAATATATATATATATATATATATATATATATATTATGAGGGATAAAAAAATAGTTGTCGTGGGTGGAAATGGTGAGGTGCCCCTTTGAGACCGAGTTAGGTTACTGGGGAAACACCTACAAATTTCTCTCAATACCGAGAATGCCTTTGAGACTTTGTGCTAGATCTAGGGAACACCCCTTGCTTTAGACAAGTAAGTGCCAAAGAACCGGAGACCTTAGGAAAGCTATAGGATGACGACTTAACTCACCATGGAACTAGTATCCCATAAGAATGATTCGCTTAGCACGAGCATAAGGAGCTAACTTAGTGAATTTCTAAAACATAGTTATTTTTCTTTGATTACAAATACCACTTGATAAATTTAATTAACATGCAAAGTATGAAACAATATCTTTTTAATTTCATGGCACTAAGGTTTTCTTGAGGACAAGCAAAGATTTAATTCTAGGGGAAGTGATGTGAGCGAAACATATAGAGTTTAAGGAGTAGTTTTAACTCACATCTCATTATATTTTATGTTAGTTTCATGCATATGTCATGCTATTTTGCATGCATTTCTTATTTTCTAGTTCGGAGGTTTTCTCTTTGTACTTTTGCATGCATGATAGTATTTGGGGGGGAAAAGGAACACTTTTAGAGCAAAAGAAGGACATTTTGCAGCTAGACGCAGAATGGGACATGGCCAGGGCGTGTTGCCACACACGGCCGTGTCCAATCGGCGAGATCAGTCACCCCAGGGTCGCACATGGCCTGGCCATGTGGAAAGACACAGTCATGTAGTGGCCCAGCAGATTGATGTGACTAGGGCTATTTCCAAATTGTGCAGCGATCTGAGGTGATGTCTATATAAGGACGGCTCCGCCCAAACCCTAGGTGGAGGCACAATGGTTGGGATGGCACACCGACGCCCTAAAAAGCTTTGAGAACTCGCAACGGGGAGGAAGAACATGGCTGGAGGTCCACGTTCTGCACTTCAACGCCGGAGAGAAGGACACATAGGCATTGTAATTTCTTGTTCTTGCATTTTATTTCTGATATATTCGAACATGTACATGCCTTGTGATTCTTCTCTTTTATATATGGAGTAGTTCCTTCGATTCTAGGATTAGGAAGTAGCTTGTGTGTGCATGACATGTTGGTTCAAATTAAATTCTATTTTTGAGTTTGAATTTGCAATTAGAAATTGTTTATACCCATATCTATGCATATTTGGTTTTCTACCTGCTGTGCTTAGACGATACGAGGGGTGACAACCCTCATATATAAGATTTAGGGGGGTTATACAAGGACCCAAGGGGTAAACCTGATCTCCTGTAATCGTGGGTAGAAGGATGCGATGGAACCGGAAATGGTTCATCGCAGGGATTGATTTGTCATCCTCGTACCATCTATCCAATCCTTATAAGGCAGAGATAGCTCTTGGTAGATGCGATGGCTCATCGGGAGAGTGTGTGATGTATCTTCCACAAAACCGTAGCTAGACGTTTAGAAAAAGCCCAATTGACAACATGTTTTGCGACACACAAGCGAAACCAAAGTCCTAGAATTTCTTTTTAAAGATCAAGGCACACTCCTTTCTTCCTCCGTGTGACACCATATTAGAGTTAAGTCCACCAACAACCCTCGCAATCGAAAACTTTTAGATTTTACTTCCGAACAATTTCAACCACTGAACATATCGGTATTTGAATCCCAGTCCCTATGGGATCGATAATCTTTTATTACTTGATGACATCCGTGCACTTATTGGCGTTGAGCGCAAGCGCGCGCTTCGAGTCCTCGACAGCCTTCGTCGTGAGATTTGAGGTCGTGTTCGCGTGCATCAGTCCTCTGTACGGGGGCAAACTTAGGCGACAATCCGACTATTAGATGTAGGAGAGTGACCAGTCCAACAGTCGACTGACTGCTATAGGCAGTCGACTGCTACTAGCATCAATCAACTGTTGAGGGTAATCAGTCGACTACCATTCAAACTGGCCAGCTCGATGAAAGTCAAGATAAGCTCTACTTATCTTGGGGAGATGAGGCTCTTTGACCCTGATCCAGATCTCAACAAGCTAGGGTTTGGAGGGCTATAAAAGAAGAGTCATTTCACCTCTTTTGATAATAAATTCTTGCTCCCAAAGTGCTCCAATGACGCTACGCTTCGACGACAACACTATGCCTCCGTAATGCTGACGAAACGCCAAGCTTCCAACCTTTTTCATCGGTAGTCTTTACTTTTATTGTCCTTCAATTTGTTTACTTTTCTTGTACTTAGAGTTTTCATCATAACGAGGTGAGGTAGGCTTGTTGCCTCATCCTCGAGATTTTATCTTTTCGTTGTAATCATTGTCTCCTACCTCCAATGAGGAAGAGATTTATAGTGGATTGCCCCTTCGTATGCGGTCTAGGATCACGGGGCCTTGGAGTAGCAACCTTTAGATTGCGAACCAAGTAAAAACAAAATTGTCTCTTTACTTTTTATTGCTTTACATTCCATTTTTCATCACTTGAGTTTTAGATGAATGAAAAGAAATTTTGTGTGATCGCTATATACCCCCCTCTAGCAATTCTCTCGATCTAACAATTGGCATAAGAGCGGGGGCGCTAGGATTCGGTGCAATCACCAATCTAGCAATTTTATTTTCTTTTCGTATTCTATGTTTTTTATTTTTTTCCCACACTACTAATCCAAGACAAAGTCTTGGAAATTTTTCATGTCTTTTACTTTCTGTGTTCAAGGTTTGTTTTTGATGGCCCATCTTGAAGGGTTTAGCACCACCCGACCTCCATTTTACTATGGAGATGACTTCCATTATTGGAAGGGTCGGATGATGTGCTATCTAAAACCCATGTCGAGATATGGATAGTGATCCAGACCAGGTTCACACTTCCAACCAACAAAGACTACGAGTTCCTAGATTGCGAAAAATGGACGAACATCATGTAGCGTCTGTTAGTAATATATGAGAGATGTCCTAAGGCAATCGCCTTATGTTTGAACCATTTATATGATAAATGAAGATTCACTATTTGAGTATACATGTTTTCATGTATTTGATTAGATCTTAAACTCATTTACTGAATGTCCATGATACGATTCATAGCATGAGAGAATTTGTGATTGGATCACAACTAGTGAGCATCTCTATATGTGTAATTGTGATGTATCCGAATTATCCCTAATCGATGAATTGATGGATTTGGACACCATTGATTCTGTCGAGACTAGCATAAGGTATACTCCTTGTTGTATCCAAGAAGTTGATTCTCACTGGCTGGAGACATTGTGATGTCCAGAGTTAATTGTAGATGCTAGTTATGGTAACTAGTTCATTAGAGTGACCAGCCGTAAGACTTCATATGGTTCTCTGCATATATAGATATGTCAATGAAGTTCTTACTGTAGCTTAAGTGCGATGTTCCTTTGACTTGCGGTATTCAAGTCATCTTGATCATAAAGACTTATGCTTTGCCATCTTAAGCAAGCATCTCTGAGGAGATGTGGACCCGGGATGATTGGGTATAAGTCGAAGTGATCGAAGGTTTTTGAATAGCCTATAATGGATTCACCACTCCTTGCGAGGAGATGTATACCCATGGCCTCTCGTCGGATTGTTACTAAAGTATTTGGCCAAAACATTACATGTTTAGAGTAAGGTACTCTTCGATACATGTGCAGTAACTATAATCCGTAAAACGAGGAAATGATACTTGGGCTAGGTGTGACGTAGTCAGCCTAGTGGGGAGTGACACTATAGACCATGTCCTGAACCAAGTGGGTATAAGATGAGTGAAGGGAATGGTTCACGATTCATTCGAGCTGCTGAAGGGTTTAAGAAGTAGTTCTGGATCAACCGTTGATCTTTTCAGTTAATTGGGGATCATGATGTACTACTTGGTGCCACTCATGATCGTTCTATAATTAATGGTTAATTATAGATGGCCAACATAAACCGAGAACCTATTTGGTCACACGCACAACAAGCGTAATCCGAAGGATTTAAAACGAGCTTGAGAATGAGATGCTCAGACCGAGAGAAACTAGGTTTGGTTGGACCAAACATGGAGCGAGCATTAAATCGTTTCAGTCGCAATGGAAGCATGGATGGACCGTGTCTTATGAAGACATGATGGATGAACCAAATTGGTTTGGTTCTAATCCAATGGAGGAGAATAAACCAAAGAGTTTGGTTTGTTTTAAACAAATGAACCAAAGTTGGTTCGGTTCATTTTAACTTAAAATAAACCATCATGGTTTGGTTTATTTTAACTTAAATTAATGGAGCGGGGTACCGGACTTTTGGTTATGATCCGATAACCATTAAGAGAATTTGTTCTCTATAAAATAGGGCTTAAGGGTTTTATTAAGCCCTAATCCAAATCCTTGCAGCCCTAAGTTGTCGCCCCTCCTTCTCCTTGTGAATGTTGGGATGTATACTGAAAGCCTTGCTCTTTTATATGAACATCTTTATTTTGAAATAAGAATTACATGATCATTGTTTGCACTTTATTTATATATGTGCATATTGTCTAATACTTTACATTGTAGATAACATGGTGCTTGGGTGTGGCACAGAAGATCATGTTATCAGTCCCTTGTAGAGTATAAGTAGAGGCTCACAACCAAGATGGTTTTGGACAAACCATTGGCATGGTTGTAGTGTAGCTTGGTATTGTTTTGTCTTGAACATAAAGTTACACTAGTACAATTAGGTGTATTGAGCAGGACCGACATAGAGGTGATTCAATTTGTTGCTGACTAAATAATTGAATCGGACCTCGGATATTATGTTGTACATGCTCTTAATCCTGATATAATAACGGGCACATATACTTAGTATTTATTTCTTTGATTTACCAGAGGGTGAGATTTCTATGGATTAAATCAATATGCCCGGTAAGTTGGGAAATGATATTATTTACATGGTGTGTTGTTGATTTTAGGAGGAATCCGTGTCCTAAGTAATAGGTTGATGATGTCCCCTTGAGGAGCTCATAAGGTTCATCATGTAAACCCTGCAGGTTGACTTAGTCAACATGAAGATAAGGTTGAGTGGTACTACTCGAGGAGTTAGATGTTAATTAATTGATGGCCAGTAAATCAATTAATTGACGGACATTCAATATCTTAAACACGGGGAGATGGATGTACAAATAATATAAGGAGCCCATATTAATTTATGGGGGTTGGTGAGGTAGTTCGATGATGATCCTCTAGTGGAATGGAACATTATTGATGTATCAAGTTTGTGTGGTTCCGATCCATCGGGTGGCCAAGATCCAACTCCTCCTCATGGTCCCTATCGTAGCCTAATATAAACCCCATGAAGTCTAGATCAAATGATGGAAAACAAATCTCTAGATCCGACGGTTGGGATTAAATCCCTAGAACCGACGGTGGAGATTAAATCTCTAGATCCGACGGTTGGGATTAAAACCCTAGAACCGACGGTTGAGATTAAATCTCTAGATCCGACGGTTGGGATTAAATCCCTAGAATCGACGATTGAGATTAAATCTCTAGATCCGACGGTTGAGATTAAAACCCTAGAACCGTCGGTGGAGATTAAACCAAGGCCTAAACCCAACTCTATATATAAGGCTTATTGGGTTGGGCGGCAAAGAGAAGGGATGGTTTAGGGGATTAGGGTTTGCTTCCTTTGGAGGCAAGAAACCCTAGTTGGTTTAGAGTGGGTGGCTAGGATTTGGGAGCAAAGGTGGGCGGCAACAAGTGGAAGTTGTTCTTCTTCTTCTTCCTAAGGCATGGTCGGTACCTTCTTTCTACCCTCTACCTTGGTCGGTCCACACTCTATCCTTCTTCCCCTCTTCCATGGCCGGCACATAGAAGATGGTTTTCAAAGAGATTAGGGTTTTGCGCGGCAAGAAATCCTAGGTTAGGGTTTGATTGGGCGGCTAGGGTTTAGAAATTGGAGTGGGCGGCAACTATAGGAGAGGTTCTCTTCTTCTTCCTAAGGTGTTACCGAGACCTATCTCTATTTCCTCTACCTTGGTCGGTGCTCAACTCATTCCTCTTCTCCTCTTTATTTCATCTTGCCCGGCGGAACTAGAAGCTAGGGTTTGTCCCTAGTTTGGTTCCTTCGTGGTTTCCATTTTGTTCTCTCTATTCTTGGGGCCGGCGGCATCAATCCTTTGTGGATTGGTGGTTGGCTCAAGCAAGAAGGGAAAGAGAGTTCTTCTTTCTTTGGATTGAAGAAGACCTAGGAAGCTTCAACTTGTGGAGGATCTTCGCCCACACGAAGTCTACAAGGAGGTTAGGACATACGATAGAAGATCAAGAGGTATAAAAGTTTTACAACTTTTATTATTGTTCTTTGCATGTTCTTATTGATATGCTAGCTTATGTTCTTTATGTTAGTATGTATTGATTATACTAGTTTACATTTGTATGTATTTGTATAATCATGGACCCCGAAGATAAACACAAAAACCGGCAATCCGTCAGTCGTCTCTTCCGCGGCTAACCGACTAGAAGAGTTGTGTTGCTTGAACAACTAGTTTGTTCAATCGATCGCTCGTGTCATTAGCACGACGACGAATTGGTTGTGCTTAGGAAACTCATCCCATCCGGATTAGTTTTCATTTGTTGAAAATTTTAATCCGGGGACATGGGAGCCAATGAGCCTCCAAGGAATAGCACGTTGCCAACAAATGGTATCAGAGCCACGGTTTCCGGTTTTGTGTGTTTTTGATTCGGTTACTTTCATGCACTTATCATATATTGTGTATGCCGGATAATAGTAGGATGTGAGTAGGCTATCTTTTTGGTTACAGGCATAAGATCCAACTATTATGGCTATATATGTGTGTATGTGATTGCATGTGTGTGTGATTGTATATTATTTTAATCCTCGGGGTTGACGAGGCTAAATTAGTATTTAATTTTTGTAATTGAATATGACATTCTTTAGCCACTCTTTATTTTATTTTACTTTCGATCTAGATTTCATGTACACTCCCTCGTGGAGTATAGGATCGATGGATGTAAAAAAAATAGGTTTTATTCTCGGCTCGGATCTCCGGTTGGCTCGTACATGGCGTAGGAGGAGCGGACGAGGTGGTGACACGACGGGACGCATATTGAAGAACAATGCCATAATAGTTGGAAAAATTCTGATTTTTCCATATTTATTGCTGATTTGTTTTATATGCATGTTGTGTGTGCTTGAAAATTCCTCATTTTCAAATTACTAAGTGGGAGAGGGATATTTTAATTAATTCCCGCGACCTCCATTACAATTTGACGTGTGATGCAACAAACTTGCATGTCGGCTCTGAGTGCCTTCCTCCCTACGGATGAGTTTGTTTGCGGATCACTAGGTCAAATAATGGTTATAGGAAATTATCTAGGAGCGTGTGTACTTCCACAACGGTAAGGCACATAATCCGAAATAATTCCCTTAGTACCGTGTAATGGTGCACACTTAGATGCAAATAAAAAGTATTTTTATTTGTAGGGCCGAAGAGAAACCAACTATTAATTTTATTTGTCAAAAAGTAAGATTGACAAGATAATAAAATTATTGGGTTAAACCTCCTCTTACAAATGTAGAATTCGTATACGTCCACACTATCGTGGCATGCGATATTCTCGGTGTTTGAGGTGTTGGTTGATTTCAAAATTTTATTGTTTGAGGAATCAATAATTTTTATTGAAATCTACAGTAATAATAAGCATGTTGTGTGTGCTTTAAAATTCCTCATTTTCAAATTACTGAGTGGGAGAGGGATATTTTAATTAATTCCCGCAGCCTCCATTATAATTTGACGTGTGATGCAACAAACTTGCGTGTCAGCTCTGAGTGCCTTCCTCCCTGCGGATGAGTTTGTTAGCGGATCACTAGGTCAAATAATGGTTATAGGAAATTATCTAAGAGCGTGTGTACTTCCACAGCGGTAAGGCACATAATCCGAAATAATTCCCTTAGTATCGTGTAATGGTGCACACTTAGATGCAAATATAAAATTATCCTCCCCATCGGAGTCACTGCTTTTATTTGTAGGGCCAAAGAGGAACCAACTATTAATTTTATTTGTTAAAAAGTAAGGTTGACAGGATAATAAAATTAATGGGTAAAACCTCCTCTTACAAATGTAGAATTCGTATACGTCCACACTGTGTGGCATGCGATATTCTCGGTGTTTTGAGGTGTTGGTTGATTTCGAAATTTTATTTTTTGAGGAATCAATAATTTTTTGAAATCTAAAGTAATGATCTATGTGATTCTTAGGATTTTCAAAATTGACTTTCAGTCCACTTACTGTGATACTAAAGGAAATAAACTTACTGTACCTAAATAATGTTGATTGGAACAGATTCAAGATATTGTCTTATCTGCTAAGGAGTACAAGTATGCACTCTTCAAATAATGTCCTCAAGCCATCGTTGCTCAAAAGGGTTTCTACTTCTAAGCCTAAAGGCAAGAAGAAGAAGAAACAAGGTGGAGAAAAGATGGTGGGAGGATCTCAGGGAAAAGTGAAAAAGCCGAAAGGCAAGTACTTCACTTGCAAGCAGGATGGACATTGGAAGAAGGACTGTCCCAATCCAAAACAGAACAAAGGTATATCTTTTGGATTAGTCATTGAAACATGATTAGCGGTGATATCTACCGGCACCTGGTGAGTTGATACGGGAGCCACTAATCATGTCTGCAATAATTTGCAGGGGTTCCAGGAAACCCGATGACTAGCTAAAGGGGAGATTATCATTTACTTGGGCAATGCCATGATGGTGGCGGCTATTGCAGTGGGAGAAGTTTTATTTATCTCTTGAAAATAATAAAACTTTGGTTCTGGAAAATTCCCTTTATGTACCTTTATTTAGAAAGAATTTAGTTTCAGTTTCTAAATTATTATGGATGGATATTCTATTTCTTTTAATGACAGAGTTGTTATAAAAAGGAATAGGGAGAATATCTATTCAGGTACATTGAAAGGAAATTTGAACCAAAACCTCCCACGATGCAAATTGAAGTTAATAACTCATCTTCTAATTCAAATAAGAGAAAAGAACCTTCGAAGATGAACCAAACATATCTTGGGCTTCTTAGCCTTGGTCACATTAACCTAAGCAGAATTCAAAGGTTGATAGCTGATGGACCTTTGGGTTCATTAGTGGTGGAGGATCTCCCAACCTACGAATCTTGCTTGGAGGGTAAGATGACCAAGAGGCATTTTTAAGGCCAAGGGGTATAGAGCCAAAGATGTGTTAGAAATGGTTCATTCTGATTTGTGTGGTCCTATGACTATCTAGACAAGAGGTGGTCTTGAATATTTCGTCTCTTTTATAGACAATTATTCAAGATATGGATGACACTACGATCTGATCGTGGTGGAGAGAACCTCTTGGGAGAGTTTAGGAACTACTTATCAGAGGTTGGGATTCAATCCCAATTGACTGCACTGCACACCCAAAGAAGACGGCAGCAGAGCGAAGGAATAGGACTCTTATGGAGATGATTAGATCGATGATGAGTTATTCTGACTTGTTTTATAGTCCTAGAGATCAGAGAGTGATCGTTAACACGAACGCCAAATTTCTAGAGGAAGACTATGTGATAATCCACAAGCCCAAGAGTAAAATTGTTCTGGAAGAGTTAAAAGTGTTAGTGAAAGCCCTAGAGTCAATCATGTGATGATTGTTGTATGGACTTTATTGTATCATATTCCTATTTATAAAGGCATGGTTATTATATTTACTTGTATTGGTGCCAAATAACTAAATATATATCAATCGATTTTGAATCGATAATGAGATGATATAGAGAACACTACTCTTAATCATTCCTAGTCGAGTATTAACATTCAGGGACAATGTTAATGCGTAGAGACTAGCATGTAGGTCAACAAGATGACTTGATCTCACAAGTCATGGATATGAGATAGCAAGTTGACACATGGGTATGCATTGGAGAATGTATACTGAATGACCCGCCATGAGAAAGTATCATGGATCGTTATATGAGTGTCATATACTTTCTCATGTGGCTATTAGTATGACTATTAGTCCTTAGACCTGAAGTCACCATGGTTCCCTACATAAGGAGTCGCATACTTTGGCTTCGTCAAACGTCACCCGTAAATGGGTGGACTATAAAGGCGATTACTGGGTATGTAACAAATTATGCGGAGGGATGTGAGTGATGTAGATGGGATCTATCCCTCCTATATGACGGGAGTGACATCGATATTCTTGATAGAGTGAGACCACGAAGTGCATGGCCATGCCCAAATGAGTCAATATGAGATATTGAGCTCATTTGATTAGAGTGAGTCTACTTGGAGTTCAAGATTTAGATTGTACCGAGGATGACACGGTCTATGCCTCGATTGGTCAATCTAGATGTCAAGGATAGAGGACATTGTCACATATTGTGAGAGTCACAATTAGTAGTCACAAAGGTGATGTTGGAGCTCAACATTCTTGTAACTTGGGTAGCAATGATGTGTTGCTAGATACCGCTCATTGCTTATGTTCCTAAATTGGTTTAGGGACATTGCCAACGTTACAAGAACCTATAGGGTCACACACATAAGAGCAATTAGATGGAGATTAGGTTCATATGATGAACCATGAGGATTAGGTTCATGGGATGAACCAAATTGGATTAAGAGTAATCCAAATTAGACTAATTGAGTTAGACTCAAGTTGATTCAAGTGTTGAATGAGTCTAATTGAGATTTGATTCATCAAATCAATTTAAATTAATGAATAGAGATTCATTATATTAAATTGACTTGAGTCAAGTGGTTAGATTTGATCAACCATGGGAGATTAGAGGTCAAGTTTGACTTGACTTGAGAGGGAAGATGAAAGGTCAAGTTTGACTTGACCAAATGCCATGTCATGATGATGACTAGGCATGGCCGGCCAATGATGATGCTCCACATCATCATTGACTTGGTCAATTGGTGCCACATCATGAGGGAGACCAAGGGTCATGGGAGTTACATGCATGCATGTAACCCCCCCTTCCATGAAGTGGCCGACCACTTTGGGGTTATGAGTGGTGAATTCATTTGGTGAGTTACACTCTTATCTTCATCATCTTCCTTGGAACTTTTTCTCTCAAGCTCTCCCTCTCCTATCCCTCTCTTTGGCCAAACCAACCAAGGAGTGCTAGCACACTCAAGGTTGAGTTTTCTCCACCTATTGCTTGTGTGGATACCATAGAGGAGTGTGCACTTGACACTCTCGAGTTCCGGCGAACTTTTTGGACGAGCGGGATAAGCGAAGGGCGTCGCTACGAGGGTAACGTTCTAACCTCTTAGATCTAAGGTAGATCTAGGATTTCTGTAAGCACATACATGTAATTATAATTTTATACTTCGCACGGACCGTGGCCGGGGCTTCCGAGGTTTCCTCAACGCAAAAAGCGGTTTTTGCGGCTCGGGAAATCCTAACAGTGGTATCAGAGCCACGTGCGAAGCATGTATGTGTTTTGTTTTTGTAGTTTTTATATTAGATATAAAAATTACAGATTTATATGTTTCTGTAAATTTTCTTATTTTATAGAATTTTTGGGTATTTTTCTCGTAGAGTCGAAGCAACGAGTGTTGGGACACTCGTAGGCTTAAACCGTCGAGAAAAACTCTCCGAATCGGCGAGTTCTCGCTTTAGGTTTTTGGGACAGCGACTTAAGTCGCTGTAAGATCATTGTAGGGACACTCGCGAAGTTTATTTTGCGAGTAGGGGCACTGCCCCTATCCCCGAAAGGGGCCATGTCCCGCGATCGCGCCCGGAAATCGCTTAGCGGGACCGTTTCGGAGGGGTGACTCATAAATTCAAAATAAATTAGGAAAAATTATAGAAATTTTCTATAAAAATACATAATTTAGAATTATGTATAATTCTGTGATTGTCATGGCCCAATAACCCAATTGGATTGGATTATGTGTGTTGTAATTCATAATACGGCCTGTGTGCCGTTTTGTGGTTGTGCGTGTTGTAAAGTGTTTGCGACCTGCGCGTCGCACCTCTTCTTTTAATATTCTAGTTGTAAATAGTTTTAGACTCGAATGTAACTCGAGTTCAGATTTGTAATGTACAAAAATGGAGCGGTGGAAAGTCCACTTGAAGACGAGCTTAGGAAGGGTGACGACACATGGCGGTCAGAAGGCGCAGCTTGGAGAAGCCGCTACCCTTAGGTAGACCGTCCGATCTTCTCATTGGCTTGAGAAGATCGTAGTAGGGCCATGACTATATCACATTTAATTATATATATATATGTTGATATATATATATATATATATTTAATTGATTTTTTTGCTTGTATGTATGTGATGCATGCTAGTAGAAAAATGTTTGTATGTATATGATGCATGCTAGGTTAATTTTCTTGTATGTATATGATGCATGCTAGAATAATTAATGTATGTATATGATGCATGCTAATATAGGATAATAAAGGCCTAAATGCGTATAAGATACACATTACGATTAGATTAGATCATAATCGAATCAACTCGAAAATGCCTACCGAGCCTTGATACCCATCACTACCTCGATCATTTGTCGTTGTTGAATCTGCCAAAGCAGAGCAATACATATTATCTTGGTAGGGTGTGGAGGGACAATCTTGGTCCCGCCTATCACGACTCGGGTTAGAGTAAGCTCAATTAGATTGAGCAAAACTAGTTAACTCAATTGGATCGAGTAGAACTATAGGCATATTCCAATCGTTGGAAAGATAGGTTAAGATCGCATTTACACTAAATCTTGGGCGATTTAGCCAAAGCTAACTCAAGGTCTTTTGTAAATGTGGGTCTTAATCCTATAAACAAGAGTTGCATAGAGATGTAATCGGTAATGTGTTACCCACCGATCGTAGTAAGTCTTGGGCGATTTAGCCAAAGCTAACTCAAGGCTTAGTATGATGTGGATCTTGTCCCGCAAGAATTATAGCTAGTTTGTTTGAATCTAATAATGTGGTTTGACCACATCCATAACTCGATTCTACAAAATTCCTATAATTCAGTGGGAGCATCATTTGATTAAAGGCCTAATTAAATGATAAAAGGAACATGATATTAATTCTCTGCATTGTATGTTGTAGATAACTATGTCGACAACCACGAACACTCTCTCTCTGCGATCCGTCCTTGAGAAGGACAAGCTCAATGGAGAAAATTTCCTGGACTGGTACAGGAACTTGACAATTGTTCTCACCCAAGAAAGTGTTAGTGTTTATAAGCTCCACATATCTCCACAATGGTATGATATTGTCCACTTTGGGTCTAAGCCCTCATGGTTTTATTTTTGGGCTTTACCCAAAAGGCCTCATACCAATGGAGATATCTTTTTTCTTATAAGCACATGATCTTTTCCATGTCTTACCAATGTGGGACTTTGATTGTATTCCCCATACTCCCAACAATCCCCCCCTCAAACGAAGGACCACATTGGGCCCCCCCTCAAGCCTATCCCTCCTCGAAGGATTTTCTCTGCTTGATGTCCGATCTTCAACCCACCAGGACTTCCTGCCAGTTGTTCGGTCCCCCCGACCCAACTAGACTTCCTTCCTAATGTCTGGTTCTCTTGATCCGGACGTGGGAGCTCAACTTCCTTCGTTCGAGGTTCATGGCTTGACATGGACCATGGCTCTGATACCAATTGATGGATCGAAAGTGTCGCTAGAGGGGGGGGTGAATAGCGATACGATGTCGTTAAAAAACTTTTGCAATAAGTAAAAAGCAAGTAGAGAGTGCACAGCGGAAATATAAAGTAGACAAGATATTTTTACGTGGTTCACAATCTTTCGATTGCTAATCCACGGCCCTAGTGATCCTTGATCACGTACGGAGGGCAATTCACTAAAACCACTCCTCCTCGTTGGAGGTAGGAGCAACGATTACAAAAATAAATCAAGGCAAAGGGACACTCCCCCTTTCCTTGTTACGATTAAAGCACAAAGACAATTTAAAGAAGTAGAACTTAAATAAATATACCGACAACTCTTATAAGTAGAAGATGTAGCTTTCGTTGTCGGCGGCACTTCGTCGTAGCAAATGTGAGTAGTAGTAGCGGCGTTACGACGGCGTGTTGAGAGCTCTTGAATTCTTGTAATTTGCTTGGCTTGAACATGTCTATTTATGGATATTGATCTATGAATTTAGACATAGGTAGTGTCCAAGGTGAGGTTCTTATCCCAAGACTTGTTCATCCACATCCTTTGCGCCAACTCAAGGATGAGGTGTTTCATCCAACCACCTTGTGCCACCTCCAACCTCCTTGTGCGCCAACTCAAGGATGAGGTGTTTCATCCAACCACCTTGTGCCACCTCCAACCTCCTTGGGCGCCAACTTGAGGATGAGGTGTTTCATCCAACCACCTTGTGCCACCTCCAACCTCCTTGGGCGCCAACTTGTTGGAGCCATTCAACTTGTGCCACATCATGGGAGCCAACCATCTTGTGCCAACTCACCTTATTTTGGGCGTCCACCACAAGGAAGCTTGGTGATGGTTTGGATGTCCACCTTGATGCCACATCACCCTTTGTACCAAAACACGAGTCAAGTCCAAATTCACCCCCTTGAAATTCGAGCTCTTCTCGAAATTTGGAACTTGACTAATGATGTAGTCAAAGGGTTTTGGATGATACAAGTTAGCTTAAAATATAAAGTACGATGGTTCTAACCATCTGATCTCGACCTAGACCTTCCATTGGAGGTATTGGGTCGGATCTACGCTTAACGACCTTGCTTCGCTTTCACACGAGCTTACCTTGTAGCCTCGCTTCCGGTCTTCACCCGAGTACCTCGGCTTCCTCCGAAGTCCCTCTGGCGTTTCCCGACCACCTCGGTTCCCACCGGGTGTCGCAGACCTTCCGCTCAACTTTAGCATTTCTGCACACTTAATTGAGCTCGTAAGATAACAAATATACCCTTAACTATTGAGCCTTTTGCCATAATCAAAATACCGGTTTGACTTTGGTGCCCACTGCACCAACAATAAAGCCCAAAAGGCCTCATACCAATGGAGATATCTTTTTTCTTATAAGCACATGATCTTTTCCATGTCTTACCAATGTGGGACTTTGATTGTATTCCCCATACTCCCGTGGATTAGCAATCGAAAGATTGTGAACCACGTAAAAATATCTTGTCTACTTTATATTTCCGCTGTGCACTCTCTACTTGCTTTTTACTTATTGCAAAAGTTTTTTAACGACATCGTATCGCTATTCACCCCCCCCCCCTCTAGCGACACTTTCGATCCAACAATTGGTATCAGAGCCATGGTCCATGTCAAGCCATGAACCTCGAACGAAGGAAGTTGAGCTCCACGCCGGATCAAGAGAACCGGACATCGTAAGGAAGTCTAGTTGGGTGGGGGCCGAACAAGCGCATGAAGTCCTGGTGGGTTGAAGATCGGACATCAAGCAGAGAAAATCCTTCGAGGAGGGATAGGCTTGAGGGGAGGGCCCAATGTGGTCCTTCGTTTGAGGGGGGGATTGTTGGGAGTATGAGGAATACAATCAAAGTCCCACATTGGTAAGACATGGAAAAGATCATGTGCTTATAAGAAAAAAGATATCTCCATTGGTATGAGGCCTTTTGGGTAGAGCCCAAAAACAAAACCATGAGGGCTTAGGCCCAAAGTGGACAATATCATACCATTGTGGAGATATGTGGATCAATAACTCCGGTTGGATTGTTGGGAGTATGGGGAATACAATCAAAGTCCCACATTGGTAAGACATGGAAAAGATCATGTGCTTATAAGAAAAAAGATATCTCCATTGGTATGAGGCCTTTTGGGTAAAGCCCAAAAGGCCTCATACCAATGGAGATATCTTTTTTCTTATAAGCACATGATCTTTTCCATGTCTTACCAATGTGGGACTTTGATTGTATTCCCCATACTCCCAACAATCCAACCGGAGTTATTGTCTTACCAGTGCATCGACATGAACCATGGAGTATAATTATTTAAAATTAAACAACTCCTTCAAGACTTATTGATCATTCTATATCAATCAAGTCCAACCGGAGTTGTACATTTTAGATGAACATATTTTCAAGCTTATTATTATTTTAAAAAAAAAATATATTTATATTGGGAACTTGCTTGGACTTACAAACCCTAAAATATATTTACAAACTTTTTGAGTTAAGGCAAAAGGGGGAGAAAGTCACAAAAGTAAGGAAGAAAGTAAACAAAATTATTACCTTTTATATTAAGTAATTCCGTTTACTTAAGCAACTATTAAGGGGGAGTAAAAATTATTTTTCAAGAACTCACCTTCGGTCAAGGGGGAGGTTACCTCAAAGGGGAGAACTTGAAACAATAATATTTCTCACTCATACTTAATCATTATGCTAGCTCATTCATATTTAATCATTATGCTAGCTCATTCATATTTAATCTTTATGCTAGCTCATTCATATTTAATCTTTATGCTAGCTCATTCATGCTTAATCATTATGCTAGCTCATTCATATTTAATCTTTATGCTAGCTCATTCATGCTTAATCATTATGCTAGCCATCGTTATGCTTTAATTTTTCCTTAACTTTTGTGTCGGTTTGCCATGAATCAAAAGGGGAGATTGTTGGTGCGTGGGCACCAAAGTCGAACCGATTTTGATTATGGCAAAAGGCTCAATAGTTAAGGGTATATTTGTTATCTTACGAGCTCAATTAAGTGTGCGAAATGCTAAAGTTGAGCGGAAGGTGCGACACCGGTGGGAACCGAGGTGGTCGGGCAATGCGAGAGGACTTTGAGGAAGCCGAGGTACTCGGTGAAGACCGGCGAGGCTACAAGGTAAGCTCGTGTGAAAGCGAAGCAAGGTCGTTAGCGTAGATCCGACCCAATACCTCCAATGGAAGGTCTAGGTGAGATCGGATGGTTAGAACCATCGTACTTTATATTTTAAGCTAACTTGTATCGGTCCAAAACCCTTTGACTACATCAACATCTAGTCAAGTTCCACCTCGAGAAGAGCTCGAATTTCAAGGGTGAATTTGGACTTGACTCGTGTTTTGGTACAAAGGGTGATGTGGCATCAAGGTGGACATCCAAACCATCACCAAGCTTCCTTGTGGTGGACGCCCAAAATAAGGTGAGTTGGCACAAGATGGTTGGCTCCCATGATGTGGCACAAGTTGAATGGCTCCAACAAGTTGGCGCCCAAGGAGGTTGGAGGTGGCACAAGGTGGTTGGATGAAACACCTCATCCTCAAGTTGGCGCCCAAGGAGGTTGGAGGTGGCACAAGGTGGTTGGATGAAACACCTCATCCTTGAGTTGGCGCACAAGGAGGTTGGAGGTGGCACAAGGTGGTTGGATGAAACACCTCATCCTTGAGTTGGCGCAAAGGATGTGGATGAACAAGTCTTGGGGGATAAGAACCTCACCTTGGACACTACCTATGTCTAAATTCATAGATCAATATCCATAAATAGACATGTTCAAGCCAAGCAAATTACAAGAATTCAAGAGCTCTCAACACGCCGTCGTAACGCCGCTACTACTACTCACATTTGCTACGACGAAGTGCCGCCGACAACGAAAGCTACATCTTCTACTTATAAGAGTTGTCGGTATATTTATTTAAGTTCTACTTCTTTAAATTGTCTTTGTGCTTTAATCGTAACAAGGAAAGGGGGAGTGTCCCTTTGCCTTGATTTATTTTTGTAATCATTGCTCCTACCTCCAACGAGGAGGAGTGGTTTTAGTGAATTGCCCTCCGTACGTGATCAAGGATCACTAGGGTCGTGGATTAGCAATCGAAAGATTGTGAACCACGTAAAAATATCTTGTCTACTTTATATTTCCGCTGTGCACTCTCTACTTGCTTTTTACTTATTGCAAAAGTTTTTTAACGACATCGTATCGCTATTCACCCCCCCCCTCTAGCGACACTTTCGATCCATCAGAAAGGAAGTTGTACGTCCTGGAGCAGCCCATTCCGGAGGCACCTCCTGCCAATGCCTCGCGAGCTGACAAAGATGCTTACAAGAAGCATCAAGATGATGCATTAGATGTGTCATGTCTAATGCTCGCGACCATGAACTATGAGCTTCAGAAGCAACACGAGTTCATGAATGCTTATGATATGGTTAGACATCTTCGTCGACTATATCAAGGACAAGCTAGGCATGAGAGATATGAATTCTCTAAGGCATTATTTGGGTCCAAAATGCAAGAAGGGACTCCCGTAGGTACATATGTACTCAAGATGATTGGGTACGTAGAAAACCTACAAAGGCTGGGATTCCCACTTGGCCAAGAGCTGGCCACTGACCTAATCTTGCAATCTTTGCCACAAGCCTTCAATCAATTTGTCATGAATTATAACATGAATGAAATTGATAAGCCATTGCCTGAAATGCTCAGCATGTTGAGAACTGCTGAGCTTAACCTTAAGAAGGGTAAATCTGACACCATTTTGATGGTGCAGAAGAAGAAAGGCAAGGGAAAGCCTAAAGGTAAGGGAAAGTCTCAAGCCAAGGGCAAAGGCAAAGAACTTAAACCCAAAAGAGGGGTAGCCAAGGAAGGGGCTTGCTTCCACTGCAAGGAAGCAGGACACTGGAAGCGTAACTGCAAGGCATACCTAGAAGATCTTAAGAAGAAGAGAAGTGAGACTTCTACTTCAGGTATAAATGTTATAGAAGTCAATCTATCTATTTCTTCATCATGGGTATTAGATACCGGATGTGCATCTCACATTTGTACCAATGTGCATGAGAAATAGCGGGCATTGACAAAGGCGAGGTGGACCTACGAGTAGGCAATGGAGCAAGGGTTCTTCTTTATTCTTTGTAGGAACTTATGATCTATCTACGCCCTCCGGGCTTGTACTAGAATTAGATGAATGTTGTTATGTGCCTTAACTAAGAACATCATTTGATTTCTTGTTTGGACAAGAAAGGTTTTTCATTTATAATAAAGAACAAATGTTGTTTTTTATTTAAATGATATGTTCTATTGTAGTGCACCTCTAATGAACTCTACTTTCTAGACTTAGAGAGCCCTATCTATAACATAAGTACCAAGAGGTTCAAGTCAAATGAGTTGAACCAAACCTATCTCTGGCATTGTCGCTTAGGTCACATAAATGAGAGTCGCTTATCTCAGCTCCATAAGAATGGTCTGCTAGACTCATTTGATTTTGAATCATATGAGACATGCGAGTCTTGCCTTTTAGGCAAGATGACCAAGACTCCCTTTAGTGGACATAGCGAAAGAGCAACAGATTTGTTAGGACTTATACATAGTGATGTATGTGGTCCTGTCAATGTTGCCGCTAGAGGTTGTTACAGGTACTTCATTACATTTACTGATGACTTCAGTAGATATGGTTATGTGTATCTTATGACACATAAATCTGAATCCTTTGAAAAGTTCAAAGAATTCAAGAATGAAGTACAAAACCAGCTTGGCAAGAGTATTAAGATACTTCGATCAGATCGAGGTGGTGAATACCTTATCCATGAGTTTCGTGACTATCTAGCTGAGTGTGGGATTCTATCCCAACTCACTCCTCCTGGAACACCACAGTGGAATGGTGTATCCGAAAAGAGGAATCGTACCCTATTGGATATGGTACGATCTATGATGAGTCACAGATCTTCCTATATCCTTTTGGTGACCTTTACCCTTAACCGTGTACCATCCAAGGCTGTGGTAAAGACACCATATACGATATTGACAGGGAAAAATCCCAAGATGTCTTTTATGAGGATTTGGGGTTGTGAGTCTTACGTTCGACGTCAAGTCTCAGACAAACTGGGACCCAAATCCGATAGGTGCTATTTTGTTGGATATCCCAAGGATACTAAGGGATATTACTTCTACATTCCCAGTCAGCACAAAGTGTTTGTGGCAAAGACTGAGATTTTTCTAGAAAGGGATTTTGTGTCTAGAAAAACTAGTGGGAGTACCTTTGATCTTGAAGAAATTCAAGATAAGGACCATAGCACTGAGGCCTTGATGGAGGTTGAACAGGAACCACAAAGTGTTGTGAGTGATGAGGTTGTTGCACAAAGAGTTATGGAACAACCACCTGTTTAAGTAGACCTACCTCTTCGCAGGTCTGATAGGGTACGTCGTCAGCCTGAGAGATACTCATTTCTCTTGTCTGACCATGATGACGTTATGCTCATTGAGAATGAGCCTACCTCCTATCAGGAAGCTGTGATGAGCCCAGATTCTGAGAAATGGCTAGACGCCATGAGATCCGAGATGGAATCCATGTACACTAACCAAGTATGGACTTTGGTTGATCCACCTGAAGGGATCAAACCCATCGGGTGTAAGTGGGTCTTTAGGAGAAAGACTGACATGGATGGACTTGCGCATACCTATAAGGGCCGATTGGTGGCTAAAGGTTTCAAGCAAATTCATGGTATTGACTATAATGAAACCTTTTCTCCAGTGGCGATGTTTAAGTCCATTCGGATCTTGCTTGCTATTGCAGCATACCACGATTATGAGATCTGGCAGATGGATGTCAAAACCGCGTTTCTGAATGGAAACTTACTCGAGGATGTGTACATGACACAACCTGAGGGTTTTGTAGATCCACAGCATACTGGGAAGGTATGCAAGCTGTAAAGGTCCATTTATGGGCTAAAGCAAGCTTCTCGGAGTTGGAATCTTCGATTCGATGATGCGATCAAACAGTTTGGTTTAATCAAGAATGAAGATGAACCCTGTGTCTACAAGAGGGTTAATGGGAACACAGTTGTGTTCCTTGTATTGTATGTGGATGATATACTACTCATTGGGAATGACATCCCTTCGCTACAGTCTGTGAAGACTTGGCTGGGGACGTGCTTCTCAATGAAGGACTTAGGTGAAGCAGCCTGTATTCTAGGCATCAAAATCTATAGAGATAGATCTAAGAGATTGCTTGGCCTAAGTCAGAGTACATACATTGACACGGTATTACTTCGGTTTGCCATGCAGAATTCCAAGAAAGGACTTCTGCCGATGTCACATGGTGTGAGTCTTCAAGACTCAAAGTCCCTCTTCTAGAGAGGAGAGAGACCGCATGGATAAGATCCCTTACGATCCGCTATAGGATCTATCATACGCCATACGTGTATACTGCTCACGATGTCTCGTATGCTTTGAGCATGGCGAGTAGATACGATCGAGATCGGTGAGCGTCCATCGGATAGCAGTCAAGAATATTCTTAAGTACTTGAGAAGGACTAAAGAATATTTCTTGATATTTGGAGGCGATGAGGAGCTAGCTGTAAAGGGTTACAGCGATGCCAGCTTCCAAACTGACCAGGATGATTACAGATCGCAGTCAGGGTTCGTGTTTTGCTTGAATGGTGGCGCTGTGAGCTGGAAGAGTTCGAAGCAGGACACAGTTGCTGATTCTACAACAGAGGTCGAGTATATCGCTGCATCTGAGGCAGCAAAGGAGGCAGTTTGGATCCGCAAGTTCATTACTGAGCTTGGGGTGGTTCCTAGCATTGCAGATCCTATAGAGCTCTATTGTGACAATAATGGAGCGATTGCACAGGCTAAGGAACCTCGCTCTCACCAGCGGACCAAACACATACTACGACGCTTCCATCTCATTCGAGAGATCATCGATAGAGGAGATGTGAAGATTTGCAGAGTACCCACAGAGACTAACATCGTAAATCCCTTGACCAAGACTTTGGCACAGAAAAAGCATGATGGTCACACTAGGTCATTGGGTATTAGATACTACGGTGATTGGCACTAGTGCTAGTGGGAGATTGTTAGTGAAAGCCCTAGAGTCAATCATGTGATGATTGTTGTATGTGTTGGTGCAGTGGGCACCTAAGTCAAACCTATGTTTTGATTATAGCAAACGATACAAAGTTAAGCTTATATTGTTATCTCACGAGCTAAATCAAGTGTGCAGAAAAGTCTCAATGCTGGAGCTGAAGGCTAGCGACACCCGGAGGAAGCCGCGGTGGTCGGGCGACACTCGAGTTACTTCGGAGGGAGCTGAAGGAATCGAGTGGAAGGCCGGAAGCAAAAGCGACAAGTAAGTATCGAGGTAAGCTCGTGTGTGCAAGCGTAAGTGAGGTCGTGTCCTTTGTACGGGGACATCCTTAGGCGACGATCCAACCCAAGACTTCCTATGGAAGGTCTATGTTGAGATCGGACGGCAAGTGGCCGTCGAATTCACTTGTATTTTGAGCTAAACTCCTTTTTTAGTCAAAAATCGTGGCTGCCCGATTCAGCGGCCAGTTCAACCGTGGCGATTCAACCGGCCAGCTTCAACCGGCGTGGCGATTCAACCGCGATTCAACCGGTGGTCAAAAATCAGCCTCGAGGAGTCAAGCTTTATCACCATTTTTCAAGGAGTTTTGTGCCCATTTGTGATTGGTTGAAGACCCATTCGTTGAGGGGCTTAAAGACTATAAAAGGAGGGCCAAACCTAGGGTTTTTCATCAATTCAAAAGCTTCCAAGTGCTTCCGATACGCTCCGACTCTCCGACATCCCTACGACGAAGCGCTGCCGAGACGACGACTAAAGCTTCAACCTCCAATCCTTGAAGTCGTCGGTATAATCTTTAATTTTGTATAAGTTGTCTTTATTTTCAAGCTTTAAATCATATCAAGGAGAGGGGGAGTGTCCCTCTACCTTGAATCTTTATTGAGTTTTTGTATTCGCTTAACTCCTATCTCTATCGAGAAGGAGTTCGTTTAATATTTGCCCTCCGTACGTGGTCAAGGACCATTAGGGCCTTGGAGTAGTAGCCGTAGGCTACGAACCAAGTAAAAACCCCTCGTGTTTTTATTTATTTATTGCTATCTTTCCGCTGCGTTTACTCGTGCCAATTCGAACGATTACGGAAAGTTTTTTTCTTATCGCTATTCACCCCCTCTAGCGCCGAAATCGATCCAACAATTGGTATCAGAGCCGGGGGTTGCTAAGATTTGGTGAAACCACCAATCTAGCTTTTTTTTACAGATTTATTTTCTTTTAATTCTGTTTATTTCTATTTATTTTGTTTGTTAAATTCTCTCCCGCACTACTAATCCAAGACGCGAGTCTTGGTACTTGTTTTTGAGTTTTGTCTTTGCTAGCTTTTGGTCTTCGTCTCTTTTTGTCTTTTGTTTCAATGGCCCATCTCGAGGTTTTAGCACCGTCCGACCTCCGTTTTATAGCGGAGATGACTTCCGTTATTGGAAGGGTCGGATGGAATGCTCTCAAAAACTCGAGATGTGGATCATAATCCAAACGGTTTCACACTTCCGACTAATGAAGTGGGTGACTCCTTGGATTATGATCAATGGACCGCTGCAACAAAACGACAAGTCGGCCGACGCCAAGGCAACACAAATCCTCCAATGCGGCCTATCCAAGGAGGAGTTAAATCGCGTCGGCCCCCTTCAAGCGCAAAGGATCTTTGGACTAAACTAATCGAGTTACACGAAGGATCGGATCAAGCCAAGGTATGTAAGCGTGATTTGTTATTCAATAAATTGTACACACTAAAAATGCAGGAACACGAATCCGCGACGCAACTCCACGCCGTGTCCGAGGACATCGCCAACAACTTACACGCAATCGGGCAAAAGGTCGAAAACCGCAACCTTATAAGGTATGTTCTAAACTCTTTTCCGAGGACTACCTTGTGGGCATCCATGGTCGATGCCTACAAGGTCTCCAAGGATCTTTCTAAAATTAGGTTAGATGAACTCTTTTCCGATTTCGAATTACATTAACAATCCAACTCGGAACCCGAGAGGGTATAGCTTTATTTGCGGGATCAAAGAAGAAGAAAATCGCAAGCAAGCCACCACCAACCGAGGTGGAAGACGAGTCCTAAGAAGAACTTGACCCGGATTTGACTGCCGAACTATTGAACCTTGCTCGATGAATAGCCAAGGGACGAAAGCGAACCACGACTCGACCCAACCAAGGTAAACCTAAAGTTCTCAATATTAGGTGTTATGAGTGTAACGAGGTTTGGACATATCAAGTCCGAGTGCCCCAAGCTCAACCACCAAGGACCTAAGCACAAGAAGGCCCTCAGCGACATGGGAAGAAGCGTCATCCGAAGAAGGCGAAGACCACGTCTTCATGGCGAAATCAATTGAGTCGGACACGGAGACCGAACCCGAACTTGAGTCGAACCGAGGATGATTCGGACTCTGAAGCAACCTTCAAGTCAAGCCACGGATACGCATCCGGTTCAAAAGATACCCTTAAGGTGAGTCGTACTTTATTTAATACTTTACATAATACGGTAAGGTTTTTGTCTAGGAAGTTAGCTAAGTCCGAGTCCAAGGTCGAGACCTTGGTTGAGGAAGTTAAACTCCTCAAACACGAGGTCTCCCTAACCTCTTCGACTAGTCGAGTTCAAGAGAAGGACTCAACTCGGGTTGAAAAACTCGAAGTTGAGAACTCACTCTTGAAAAGTCAAGTCGAAGATCTTAGGAATACGTTGGAAAGGTTTACTTTGGGATCCAAAGGACTTGACCTCCTACTTGGATCGCAAAGGGCCGTGTACAACAAGGCCGGACTAGGGTTTAGCTCAAACACGACCAATAAGTCGTATATGTCAATCGTAAGTACACATAAAAAATGTGTCCAAGCATGGGTCCCTAAGACCACTTTGATTTCAACTCTAGGATCTAACTCGTACTGGGTTCCCAAGGACCAAATCCACTATGTGGATAGACCGAACCGATTCAACCGTCTAGGGGGAGCCAGTACAAAACATGTTTGTGCTTTAACTTAGAAATTGCATGCTTAGTTTTTTTTGTTGTTTTTTTTAACTCACTTGGAATACACAAATAACCAACTAAAAAATCCTTCGAAAAGATTGAGCCTCGGGGAGCCTCTTTTCAAATAACCAACTAAAATCCTTCGAAAAGATTGAGCCTCGGGGAGCCTCTTTTCAAAAATAACTAGTTAGACTAGGAAATAGTCTTAGGTGAGTCAAGTCATCATTTTCTTGAACATGGCTTTGTCTAAGGAAGTGGTCGATGATCCGATAAAAGAAGGCCCCTGTGCCTCGCCACGACCTGGAAGCCATGATCTTGAAAAGGTAAACTTGACAAGCCTTGGGTTAAATCCAAATCTAACTTGAACCTAAATCCACTTAATCAAACTTAATTGAAAATCATCTCAACATAAAATTACTTGAACCTAAATCCACTTAATCAACTTAATTGAAAATCATCTCAATATAAAATTACTTGAACCTAAATCCACTTAATCAATTTAATTGAAAATCATCTCAACATAAAATCACTTAAACCTAAATCCACTTAATAAATTTAATTGGGAGTCATCTCACAAAAAACACATAAGTATAACATGCTTGATCATATAGACTCGGGTGAGATGACCTAGGTTTAACAACTTACAACCAATTTAAAAATAAAAATCTAACATCCAATCCAACCACCTTGTGTGTAGGATCAATGGATGTTGGACAGTGGTTGCTCCCGACACATGACCGGGGATCAACTCAAATTCACAAAGCTTCGATTCAAACGACAAGGATCGGTAGCCTTTGGGAATAACGACAAGCTCAAAATCATCGGATCAGGTGATATCGAGCTTAACTCGAATTTTGTTATTAAAAATGTATTACTTGTAGAGAATTTTGAATATAACCTGCTTAGCGTAAGCCAATTGTGTGACAATAACTATAAGGTCGTATTTTTAGAAAATGAATGTGTAATTAAAACAAATGAAACAGCTAAAACAATACTCAAAGGAACTAGGACAAATAACATTTATACAATGAACTTAATCAAATCCTCAGCCAAATGTCTTATGACACAGGAAGAGGAATCATGGTTGTGGCACCGACGACTCGGTCACTCGCACCCAAGACTCGTCCACAAGATGAGTCAGAGTGGCTTAGTCAGAGGTTTACCCAACCTCAACAACTTGGTTAATAAAATCTGTAATGCTTGTCAACAAGGAAAACAACCTAGGACACAACACAAGTTAACTAACCAAGAACGAACCTCAAGTGTACTTGAGCTCCTACATATGGATCTATTCGATTCACATGGAGCCAAGTCACTCAATAAAAGTCAATATTGCTTAGTCATAATTGACGACTACTCCAGGTTTACCTGGGTTAGGTTCATCAAACATAAAAATGATACCCTAGATCAATTAATCAATCTATTCAAATTAATCGAGAATCAAAAAGACCTTAAGGTTAAAAGACTTAGAAGCGATCATGGTGGTGAATTCGAAAATCAAAGGTTCACCGACTTCTGTAACCTAAACGGATACCACCATGAATTCTCTTGCCCTAGGACCCCTCAACAAAATGGCCTAGTGGAGCGAAAAAACCGAACTCTACAAGAAGCCGCTAGGACCATGTTAAACGAATATAACCTACCTGATAGGTTTTGGGCAGAAGTGACGATTAGCACGCCTTATGGTAAAGAGGCACCTTAAGACCTCGTATGAGATTTATCACGATAAAATACCTAACATCAAGTACTTTAGGGTATTTGGGTGTAAGGTACATATTCTAAACACTAAGGATTACCTAGGGAAATTTACATCCAAAACCACGACCGGAATATTTCTAGGATACTCGACTACAAGCCGAGCTTATAGAGTATATAACCACGACACCCTTAGAGTCGAGGAGACTATCAATGTAGTATTTGATGAAGGACACGAACCTACAAAACCCCCGACAACCCCAATTAGCGAGCCTACTCATACTAGACCTAACTCTGACCCTGAGATCGAGTCTAATCCACATCAACCAACTTCTCTTGTCGACCAAGTGACAAGTGA
Source organism: Wurfbainia villosa (assembly GCA_025175895.1). Lineage (NCBI taxonomy): Eukaryota > Viridiplantae > Streptophyta > Magnoliopsida > Zingiberales > Zingiberaceae > Wurfbainia > Wurfbainia villosa. The sequence continues at coordinate 49,366,420 of CM045999.1, read as the reverse complement.
TCCGAGTCAAACTAGTGTTCAACCAAGTCACCCCATTGATCAAGCATTAGGTGACACAAACCCAACCCAATCTAGGATTCGGACTAACCACCCTATCGATCAAGTGATAGGAGATCCTAATCTAGGAGTTCGAACTAGAGCATCCTATAGGAACCTTAGTCAAATTTCCTTAATTTCATAGATAGAACCCAAATCAATTGAACAAGCTCTTCTTGATCCCGATTGGATTATTGCAATGCAAGAAGAGCTAGCTCAATTTACTAGGAATGAAGTGTGGGAATTAGTACCACCACCTAAAGACAAAGCGACAATTGGAACAAGGTGGGTGTTTAGAAATAAGCTTGATGATAAAGGTGAAGTAGTTAGAAACAAGGCTAGGTTAGTCGCCAAAGGGTTCATCAAGTCGAAGGCTTAGATTATGACTAAACCTATGCCCGAGTAGCTAGACTCGAATCCATTCGAATGTTGCTAGCTTATGCCGCACATCGAGGATTTAAGCTGTTTCAAATGGATGTTAAGTCGGCATTCCTAAATGGATACATTAAAGAAGAAGTTTATGTTAGCCAACCCCGGATTCAAAATCTAGATAAACCCGACCATGTTCTAAAACTTAAGAAAGCTCTCTATGGACTTAAACAAGCTCCTCGAGCTTGATGCGAGAGACTTTCAATCCATCTCAAGTCAAAAGGGTTTAACCAAGGCTTAGTTGACCCAACTCTCTTCGTAAAAACCTTAGGTAAAGAAATATTCATAGCTCAAATTTACGTGAAGGCGATATAATTTTGGAACCTCTAACTCGGCCTTACTAAGCGAGTTCGTTTCACTCATGGAAAGTGAGTTTGAAATGAACTTAGTAGGAGTTAAGTTTCTTTTTAGGTCTACAAATTAAACAAACTAAGGATGGTATATACCTATATCAACAAAAATACACTAAAGAGTTAATTAAAAGATTTGGAATGCAAGACGCTAAGATAATAAACACCCCAATGGCGATTAATGTTAACATAGGAGAAGACCTAGAAAGTAAGTCCGTTGACTTAAAGTACTATAGGAGCGCGATAGGAAGTCTCCTATACTTAACTGCGAGTCGACCCGACATCCTATTCGCAGTAAGTATGTGCGCCAGGTTTCAAACCTGTGCTAAGGAGTCTCACCTAACCCTAGTTAAGCATATCCTTAGATATCTTAAGGGTACACTTAACGTTGGTATTTGGTACCCTAGATCTACGGAGTTCGAACTAATCGGCTACTCCGATTCGGATTATGCCGGTAGTAAACTCGATAGAAAGAGCACGAGTGGTTGTTGTCAACTACTCGGCTCAAGTCTAGTGAGTTGGTGCAGTAGGAAGCAACATTGTGTTGCCTTATCTACCACCGAAGCCGAATACGTTGCGATGGGTGAGTGTGTAACTCGGCTTCTTTGGATGAAGCACACTCTCCGAGACTTTAGGTTGGACTTCACCAAAACTAAAATTTTTGTAGACAACATAAGTTCGATAAATCTAACTAAGAACCCTATATGCCATTCAAGAACAAAGCATATAGAGGTAAAACACCATTTCATTCGAGAACATGTAGCCAACGGCTCCATACAACTCGAATATGTTGACTCAGTCTAACCTAGCGACATATTTACTAAACCACTAACAGAAGCAGAATTTAGTCTCTTGAGACGAATATTAGGCATGTGCAATAGAATAGGTTTTGCAAATTATATTACTACTATTTCTTACTTTTTCATGAAACTAGCGTAGGTCATACCTTAGATATCATGCACCTATAGATTTAAGGAGCCAATACATCTCACAACACATAGGACTAATGTGTTTGTGTATACGTAGATGGGCGTGAGATGTTAGGACCTTACTCCCCGTTCCGGATGTAGAGCTAGTGCATCGCTATGAACCATGGAGTATAATCATACATACTAACCGACTCAGACCAGTGGTTGATCCTTCTAATCAATCAAGCCAAATATGAGTGAACATTTCATAGATGAGCTTATTTTCAATATACTATTTTAATAAAAAATGTGGAACATGCTTGGACTTTAAATTTAGCAATTATTTTGATTTCCACACCTTACTCTTTTGATATGACAAAGGGGAGAAAAAGGCCAAAGTTAAGGGGTCAAATTTTTTCAAATTTTTGATAACTTAACTCTTACTTCATGTTTAAACCAAAAGTTAACTTTAGGTTTTGAGAACTTATTTAACTTTTGACAAAAGGCCAAGTTAAGATAATTCTTAACTTATTTATGTCGTTAGTGTTTTACTTAAGGGGAGAAAGGGCTTAACTAAAGCGTTTTACTAAAGCTAATTTTAAAAGCGTTTTACTAAAGCTAATTTTAAGTAATGTTAATTACTTAAAGCAACCCTCAAGGGGAGGATTAAGGTCTTTCTTCAAAGACTCACCCTCGGTCAAGGAGGTTTCCTCGAGTACTTGAAGAAAATCCTTACTACTCCAACTTAATCTTTATTTTTTTTCTCTCATGCACATTATTATTCTTCATGCTTGCTTAACTTTGTATGTGGGTTTGCCATAAATCAAAAAGGGGGAGATTGTTGGTGCAGTGGGCACCTAAGTCAAACCTATGTTTTGATTATAGCAAACGATACAAAGTTAAGCTTATATTGTTATCTCACGAGCTAAATCAAGTGTGCAGAAAAGTCTCAATGCTGGAGCTGAAGGCTAGCGACACCCGGAGGAAGCCGCGGTGGTTGGGCGACACTCGAGTTACTTCGGAGGGAGCCGAAGGAATCGAGTGGAAGGCCGGAAGAAAAAGCGACAAGTAAGTATCGAGGTAAGCTCGTGTGTGCAAGCGTAAGTGAGGTCGTGTCCTTTATGCACGTCCTTGGCGACGATCAACCCAAGACTTCCTATGGAAGGTCTATGTTGAGATCGGACGGCAAGTGGCCGTCGAATTCACTTGTATTTTGAGCTAAACTCCTTTTTAGTCAAAAATCGTGGCGGCAGTTCAACCGGCCAGTTCAACCGGTGGTCAAAAATCAGCCTCGAGGAGTCAAGCTTTATCACCATTTTTCAAGGAGTTTTGTGCCCATTTGTGATTGGTTGAAGACCCATTCGTTGAGGGGCTTAAAGACTATAAAAGGAGGGCCAAACCTAGGGTTTTTCATCAATTCAAAAGCTTCTAAGTGCTTCCGATACGCTCCGACTCTTCGACATCCCTCTGACGAGCTGTTCAACCTCCAATCCTTGAAGTCGTCGGTATAATCTTTAATTTTGTATAAGTTGTCTTTATTTTCAAGCTTTAAATCATATCAAGGAGAGGGGGAGTGTCCCTCTACCTTGAATCTTTATTGAGTTTTTGTATTCGCTTAACTCCTATCTCTATCGAGAAGGAGTTCGTTTAATATTTGCCCTCCGTGCGTGGTCAAGGACCATTAGGGCCTTGGAGTAGTAGCCGTAGGCTACGAACCAAGTAAAAACCCCTCGTGTTTTTATTTATTTATTGCTATCTTTCCGCTGCGTTTACTCGTGCCAATTCGAACGATTACGAAAAGTTTTTTCTTAGCGCTATTCACCCCCCCCCTCTAGCGTTCAAATCGATCCAACAGTATGGACTTTATTGTATCATATTCCTATTTATAAAGGCATGGTTATTATATTTACTTGTATTGGTGCCAAATAACTAAATATAATAATGTCCTTGAGTAGTAGGTTCTTATCTATATCAATCGATTGGTTGAATCGATAATGAGATGATATAGAGAACACTACTCTTAATCATTCCTAGTCGAGTATTAACATTCAGGGACAATGTTAATGCGTAGAGAATAACATGTAGGTCAACAAGATGACTTGATCTCACAAGTCATGGATATGAGATATCAAGTTGACACATGGGTATGCATTGGAGAATGTATACTGAATGACCTGCCATGAGAGAGTATCATGGATCGTTATATGAGTGTCATATACTTTCTCATGTGGCTATTAGTATGACTATTAGTCCTTGGACCTGAAGTCACCATGGTTCCCTACATAAGGAGTCGCATACTTTGGCTTCGTCAAACGTCACCCGTAAATGGGTGGACTATAAAGGCGATTACTGGGTATGTAACAAATTATGCGGAGGGATGTGAGTGATGTAGATGGGATCTATCCCTCCTATATGATGGGAGTGACATCGATATTCTTGATAGAGTGAGACCACGAAGTGCATGGCCATGCCCAAATGAGTCAATATGAGATATTGAGCTCATTTGATTAGAGTGAGTCTACTTGGAGTTCAAGATTTAGATTGTACCGAGGATGACACGGTCTATGCCTCGATTGGTCAACCTAGATGTCAAGGATAGAGGGACATTGTCACATATTGTGAGAGTCACAATTAGTAGTCACAAAGGTGATGTTGGAGCTCAACATTCTTGTAACTTGGGTAGCAATGATGTGTTGCTAGATACTGCTCATTGCTTATGTTCCTAAATTGGTTTAGGGACATTGCCAACGTTACAAGAACCTATAGGGTCACACACATAAGAGCAATTAGATGGAGATTAGGTTCATATGATGAACCATGAGGATTAGGTTCATGGGATGAACCAAATTAGATTAAGAGTAATCCAAATTAGACTAATTGAGTTAGACTCAAGTTGATTCAAGTGTTGAATGAGTCTAATTGAGATTTGATTCATCAAATCTATTTAAATTAATGAATAGAGATTCATTATATTAAATTGACTTGAGTCAAGTGGTTAGATTTGATCAACCATGGGAGATTAGAGGTCAAGTTTGACTTGACTTGAGAGGGAAGATGAAAGGTCAAGTTTGACTTGACCAAATGCCATGTCATGATGATGACTAGGCATGGCCGGCCAATGATGATGCTCCACATCATCATTGACTTGGTCAATTGGTGCCACATCATGAGGGAGACCAAGAGTCATGGGAGTTACATGCATGCATGTAACCCCCCCTTCCATGAAGTGGCCGGCCACTTTGGGGTTATGGGTGGTGAATTCATTTGGTGAGTTACACTCTTAACTTCATCTTCTTCCTTGGAACTTTTTCTCTCAAGCTCTCCCTCTCCCATCCCTCTCTTTGGCCGAACCAACCAAGGAGTGCTAGCACACTCAAGGTTGAGTTTTCTCCACCTATTGCTTGTGTGGATACCATAGAGGAGTGTGCACTTGACACTCTCGAGTTCCGGCGAACTTTTTGGACGAGCGGGATAAGCGAAGGGCGTCGCTACGAGGGTAACGTTCTAACCTCTTAGATCTAAGGTAGATCTAGGATTTCTGTAAGCACATACATGTAATTATAATTTTATACTTCGCATGGATCCGTGGCCGGGGCTTCCGAGGTTTCCGCAACGCAAAAAGCGGTTTTTGCGGCTCGGGAAATCCTAACAAAAAGGGAAGTCACTTCTTTAGTACCACCGGTACAAGAGGATATACCACATGTCACTGCACCACGTGTCACAATAGGATACACAAATGATACCTCATCGTAGTGGGAGGGTTGTTAGACAGCATCTTAGATTCATGTTTTTGGGTGAATCTTCTGATTTGGTCCCTAGCAAACATGAACCTGATCCCTAGACATACGCCGAGACAATCCAAGATATAGATACAACATCTTGGCAAAGTGCAATGAATACTGAGATTGAATCCATGGATTCAAGTCAGGTCTGGGAGCTCTTATGCATAGCAGCTCATATGGATTATGAGGTATGGCACATCGATGTCAAGACAGCTTTCCTTAATGGAAGTCTTGAGGAAAACATCCAAATGAAGCGACCAGAGGGATTCATTGCTAAGGGCAAAGAGCATCTTGTATGTAAGCTTAATCGGTCCATTTATGGATTGAAGCAAACTTCGAGGTCTTGGAACATCCATTTTGAGGAGGTAAATCAGTCTTATGGATTTATTCAAAGTCTGGATGAGTCTTGTGTATACAAGAGATGTGACGGAAACGTAGTGGTATTTCTTGTACTATACGTAGATAATTTTTTGGTAGTTGGCAACAATATCAGAGTGTTATCAGACGTAAGGGTATGGTTGTCCAAATAGTTTTGAAGGACTTGGGAGAAGTGGGCCACAACCTTGGGATCAAGGTTGTTGTGCTTATCCCAAGATTCATACATAGACATGATTTTGGATCGTTTTAGCATGAAGAACTCCAAGAAGGATTTTCTACCTTTCAGGTATGGAGTTACTTTATCTAAGGAGATGTGTCCTAGATCATCTGAGGTGATAAAGGAGCTGAAGGTGCTTCCTTATGCTTCGACAGAAGGAAGCCACATGTATGCTATGTACGAGACAAGATATACGCTGCAGTAGGCATGGTTAGCGAATATCGAGTAATCGAGACAGGACATTGGGTGCGGTAAAAGCATATATTGTAGTGCCTGAGAAGGACTAGGGATTATATGCAAGTTTACCGGGCAGACCAATTACTCCCTGTGGGTTGCATGGATTGCGATTTCCACTCAGATAGGGATAACAGTAAGTCTACCTCAGGTTTTGTGTTTACTTTAGAAGGTGGAGCCATTGTATGGAGGAGTGCCCAACAGAAATGCGTGGCGGACTCCACCATGGAAGCTGAGTATGTGGCAGCCTATGAGGCGCCTTGCAAAGAAGAATGGACTTAGATGTGATTTCTGATTTGCCCAGAACTATCACAATTAATTGTGATAATAATGGTGCAGTTGCAAACTCGAAGGAACCACGAGCCCATAAGGCTAGTAAACAGATAGAGTGCAAGTACCACCTGATACGAGAAATCGTAAACGAGGTAGAAGTTGCTGTCGCCTAGATTGCATCAGAGGATGACCTGGTAGACCCTTTCACTAAGGCCCTTCTAGTGAGAGCTTTGATAGACATGTGGAGGGAAGGGGAATCAGATGTATGGCAGTTTGATGACAGCATAGTCTTTTAGTATAAGTGGGAGATTGTTGGGATGTATACTGAAAGCCTTGCTCTTTTATATGAACATCTTTATTTTGAAATAAGAATCACATGATCATTGTTTGAACTTTATTTATATATGTGCATATTGTCTAATACTTTACATTGTAGATAACATGGTGCTTGGGTGTGGCACAGAAGATCATGTTATCAGTCCCTTGTAGAGTATAAGTAGAGGCTCACAACCAAGATGGTTTTGGACAAACCATTGGCATGGTTGTAGTGTAGCTTGGTATTATTTTGTCTTGAACATAAAGTTACACTAGTACACTTAGGTGTATTGAGCAGGACCGACATAGAGGTGATTCAATTTGTTGCTGACTACATAATTGAATCGGACCTCGGATATTATGTTGTACATCCTCTTAATCCTGATATAATAATGGGCACATATACTTAGTATTTATTTCTTTGATTTACCAGAGGGTGAGATTTCTATGGATTAAATCAATATGCCCGGTAAGTTGGGAAATGATATTATTTACATGGTGTGCTATTGATTATAGGAGGAATCCGTGTCCTATGTATTAGATTGATGATGTCCCCTTGAGGAGCTCATAAGGTTCATCATGTAAACCCTGCAGGTTGACTTAGTCAACATGATGATAATGTTGAGTGGTACTACTCGAGGAGTTAGATTTTAATTAATTGATGGTCAGTAAATCAATTAATTGACGGACATTCGATATCTTAAACACGGAGAGATGGATGTACAAATAATATAAGGAGCCCATATTAATTTATGGGGGTTGGTGAGGTAGTTCGATGATGATCCTCTAGTGGAATGGAACATTATTGATCGATCAAGTTTGTGTGGTTCTGATCCATCGGGTGGCCAAGATCCAACTCCTCCTCATGGTCCCTATCGTAGCCTAATATAAACCCCATGAAGTCTAGATCAAATGATGGAAAACAAATCTCTAGATCCGACGGTTGGGATTAAATCCCTAGAACCGATGGTGGAGATTAAATCTCTAGATCCGACGGTTGGGATTAAAACCCTAGAACCGACGGTTGAGATTAAATCTCTAGATCCGACGGTTGGGATTAAATCCCTAGAACCGACGGTTGAGATTAAATCTCTAGATCCGACGGTTGAGATTAAAACCCTAGAACCGACGGTGGAGAATAAACCAAGGCCTAAACCCAACTCTCTATATAAGGCTTATTGGGTTGGGTGGCAAAGAGAAGGGATGGTTTAGGGGATTAGGGTTTGCTTCCTTTGGAGGCAAGAAACCCTAGTTGGTTTAGAGTGGCCGGCTAGGGTTTGGGAGCAAAGGTGGGCGGCAACAAGTGGAAGATGTTCTTCTTCTTCTTCCTAAGGCATGGTCGGTCCCTTCCTTCTACCCTCTACCTTGGTCGGTCCACACTCTATCCTTCTTCCCCTCTTCCATGGCCGACACATAGAAGATGGTTTTCAAAGAGATTAGGGTTTTGCCTTTCCTTTGGTTGGGCGGCAAGAAATCATAGGTTAGGGTTTGATTGGGCGGCTAGGGTTTGGAAATTGGAGTGGGCGGAAACTATAGGAGAGGTTCTCTTCTTCTTCCTAAGGTGTTGCCGGGACCTATCTCTTTTTCCTCTACCTTGGTCGGCGCTCAACTCATTCCTCTTCTCCTCTTTATTTCATCTTGGCCGGCGGCACTAGAAGCTAGGGTTTGTCCCTAGTTTGGTTCCTTGGTGGTTTCCATTTTGTTCTCTCTATTCTTGGGGCCGGCGGCATCAATCCTTTGTGGATTGGTGGTTGGCTCAAGCAAGAAGGGAAAGAGAGTTCTTCTTTCTTTGGTTTGAAGAAGACCTTGGAAGCTTCAACTTGTGGAGGATCTTCGCCCACACGAAGTCTACAAGGAGGTTAGGACATACGATAGAAGATCAAGAGGTATAAAAGTTTTACAACTTTTATTATTGTTCTTTGCATGTTCTTATTGATATGCTAGCTTATGTTCTTTATGTTAGTATGTATTGATTATACTAGTTTACATTTGTATGTATTTGTATAATCATGGACTCCGAAGATAAACACAAAAACCGACAATCCGTCCGTCGTCTCTTCCGCGGCTAACCAACTAGAAGAGTTGTGTTGCTTGAACAACTAGTTTGATCAAGCGATCGCTCATGTCGTTAGCACGACGATGAATTCGTTGTGCTTAGGAAACTCATCCCATCCGGATTAGTTTTCATTTGTTGAAAATTTTAATCCGGGGACATGGGAGCCAATGAGCCTCCGAGGAATAGCACGTTGCCAACAATGAAGTCGGCGCCAACCCTCTTGCCGCCGCCCACCACCACCCAAGCTCCTTGCCGGCATCCAGCAGCTGCCATTCTCTCCCCTTGCCGGCGTCGAGCTGCTGCCGGAAGAGCTCCGGTGATCTCCTTTGGGTTCGGCAACAAGGTGAGCTTCAACCTTCCTTTTTGGCCGACCCCTATTCCTCCACCATAGCTGTCCAGTTTTCTGGACAGCTTGTTTCCTTCTCGTCAGAGCGTCGTTTGGACGACGTTTGGAGCTCCGACAGTGCCTTCCTTACCGGGGAATCGATCTCCGATAATCCTCATAGGTGGAGGACAAAGGATTCGTCAAACGGTTGACGAATACCTCTCCGGAGAAGCGAGTTTTTGAGGACTCGTTTTGGATCCGAATTTTGATTCGGATCGTGATCTTCTCTCGATCACATCATCTTCAACACGAGGCTAGTAACCCGTACGAAGATGAGGCTCATGACTTTGTGAAGTCATCCCGAAGATACTCGGCGTGGATACGGATAGAGACGATTCTAGCGAGAATCATTCCGGTTGATGCCTTTCCCGCTACACGTGATACGTCAGGTATACGTAGTATAAATTTCCTTTTATTGATAAATTTGAATTTACGGTTATGTCTACACATGTTGTACTATGTATGTGTGTGATGTGTGTGTTGTAATAAATTAGATTTATTATTTTATTCCTTCCGCTGTGCACATGTTTACGAAACATATTCGAACACACACTCGCCACGGTGCAAGAAACCCAACAGTGGTATCAGAGCCCAGGTTGTGTTTCGACATAATCGTAAAATTGTTTTGTGATAGTCATAATGTTATTTCTAGAAATTTTCTACTTTTGGAAAGTTAGAAGTATTTATGGAAATTTTTCAATTTTGGAAAGTCTAGAAGTATTTATGGAAATCTTCTACTTTTGGAAAGTTGGAAGTATTATTGGAAATTGATATTTTCCATAAATAAAATATATGATTAGATTTTGGAAATTTGTTTCCTAATTTAATCATGATTTGATTTGGAAAATCAAAACTTTAAATATTTTTTTTCCATAAGTAGTTTTGATGATTTAGTAAATTGGTTTCCTAAATTGACTTTCGTTAATCAACTATTTCCACAAATAAAATATGTGATTAGATTTGGAAATTTGTTTCCTAATTTAATGATGATTTGATTTGGAGAATAAAATCTTAAACATATTTTATTTCCATAAATAGTTATGACATATAAGGAAATTTTGTACATGACATAATTGTATGCAATGTAATTGCATTAGATGCATATCATTATGTCATGCGTGTCGTGACATGTAGATGTATGCCATTTATGTCATGCCATGTAGATAATAGTTATTTGCATGCAAAGAGGATGAGACATAAAAACCCCAACTCAATATTAAAGCCTACACCTTCCATTAATATGGTTACAACCAGAGTTCCATTTCTTGTTTGGGTTGTTGGACTCTCTCCAAGCCCGGCTCGAACCCGAACATGTTCAAACCATGGAATAGTTTAATACTAATATGGTAAGAGTCAGAGGTCAATCTTTAGCTTTGGTTGTTAGATTCTCTCAAAGCCGGGCTAATTGGTTGAATGCGCTCTAACCATATTAAAACTATTTCTCGATTAATGGATTGGCTTTAACCTGGAGCATCGACTTGTTGGACTCTCTCCAAGGTTGATGTTAAGGGAGGTGAAGTTGGGTGCTATGCATATGATGCATACTTGTTAATGTGTTAACAACCCGATGTATGTGTGAACATTCAATTAGTTGATAGCACATTGTGATAGTTGCATATACGTGATATGCAATCGGTATATTTGATACCTGCCATCGTAGTTATGAATGGCTTGATGGACTCTCTCCAAGGTTGTTCATATCTATGATGGATATCAGCCCATTCGGAGATGGGCCTACGATCTCCCGAAGTGATTTTGGGGTTTTTGAAATTCAAAAAATGAATGGGATTTATGAATGTATATTGATGCATTTTAAATCATCTTTCTTATATATGCTCGTTTTGTATTTCTAAGTTAATCTATTGATCATGATGTCTTTGAATTTGCGTTCCATTTTGGATTCGAATAAATTGACTGGGTCGAACTTCTTGGACTGGCTTAGAAACTTGAGAATTGTTCTCAAGGTTAAAAAGCTTGCAAATGTCCTCGAAGCACCTCTTCCCGCATGTCCTAGTGACAATGCAACTCTGGACCATTTGTTGGCCTATCAGAAACATGTGACTGATTCTGAAATGGCGAGTTGCGTCATGCTAGCCACGATCGTACATGAGCTGCAGAAGTAGCATGAGCATATGGATGCTCATACCATAGTCTTTCATCTTTATGAGTTGGTTGATGAGCAAGTGAGATTCGAAAGGTTCTAAGTCTCCAAGCTCCTCTTCACCTCTGAGATGCAAGAAGGTTCATCTATGGTACTGCTCAACATGCTGAAGACTGTGGAGTCTTCAGTGAAGCATGAGTAGGGGACAATGCTGTAAGTTGATTCCTCGAAGAAAGGTTCTAAGAAGAAGTTAAAGGAATAGCAGAAGGGGAAGAAAAAGGCTAAAAAGGCAAAACCAGCTCAAAATGGCACTTGCCATCATTATGGCAAGGAGGGCCATTGGCGAAGAATTTGCAAGATTTATCTTGAGTTCGTGAAGAAGAATAAGGCATCGGATGCCCCATCTTCAGCAGATATCTTCGTTATTGATTGTCATTATATTTTCTCAAACACTTGGGTATTGGATACTGGGTGTGGCTCACATATATGTAATGACATACATGGGCTAAGAAATAGAAGAAGATTCGTCAAGGGAGAGGCAAATTTACGTGTTGGAAATGGAGCAAAGGTGGCTGCACTCTGCATCGGAACGTATTTGTTGAAACTCCCTACAGGACTTGTCTTAGAACTGGACAATTGATATTATGTTCCTTCTCTAATAAAGAACATTGTTTATATTTCCATTTTAAATAGAAATGGTTACCATTTGACGTTTAGTAACAATTGTTGTTATATAACTTTGAATGGCGTACTTTATGGAACTGGAACATTGAGCAATGGCATTTATACGTTGGACATATCCAGTGACATTTTCAATATCGAAGCCAGCAACAAGCGTGCTCGAAAGGATAATCAATTAGAATCTTACATGTGGCATTGTTGTCTTGGCCATGTAAGCAAGAAACGCATGTCCGAATTACACCGATGTGGAATTCTTGAATCGTTTGAATTAGATTCATACGATACATGCAAATCATGCTTAAAAGGCAAGATAACTAAGTTACCTTTTACAGGAAAAGGTGAACGAGTGTGAGAGTTGCTAGGTCTAATACATACGGATGTATGTGGGCCTATGTCAACTCAAGCTTTAGGAGGCTATAGCTACTTCATCACCTTCACCGATGATCACTCACGGTTTGGGTATGTGTTCTTGATGAAACACAAGTCTGAAGCCTTTGAAAGGTTCAAAGAATTCAGAAATGAAGTAGAGAAACAACATGACAAGAGTATTAAAATACTTCAATCGGATCGAGGTGGTGAATACTTAAGTCAAGAGTTTCTTGATTATCTAAGAGACAATGGTATATTGTCTCAATGGACTTCGCCATATACACCACAGCATAATGGTGTATCTGAGAGGCGTAACCGGACCTTGTTGGACATGGTCAGGTCAATGATGAATCATGCGAATCTTCCCAAGTCCTTTTGGGGCTATGCACTTCAGACAACTATTTACTTGTTAAACAGAATGTCAACCAAGGTAGTCTCTACTACTCCATATGAGATATGGAATAGTAAGAAACCTCATGTATCTTACTTGAAGATATGGGGTTATCCTGCTTATGTGAAGCGGACTGTATCAAAAAAATTGGATGCTAAGTCTGATAAATGTCTATTTATTGGATACCCTAAGGAAACAAGGGGTTACCAATTATATCATCCTGTGGAACAAAAGGTGTTTGTTTCAAGGCATGTTGTGTTTCTAGAGAAAGAGTTTCTCTTGCAAGAAAATAGTGGGAGTGTCGTCGAGCTTGAGGAGGCTCGAGAGACTCAAATAGACATTGATGAGATACCTGGTGAAGCACAACAGTCGACAACTCATAGTGATGAGCAATCGGCTGGACCTATTGAAACACTACATCTTCATAGATCTGGTAGAACACGCAATATTCCTGAGAGATATGGATTTCTCGTAAGTGAATCGAACGACGTGTTACTCAATGATGATGAGGAGCCTACCAGTTATCAAGAAGTTCTGACAAGTTCAGAAAGGGATAAGTGGCTTGAAGCCATGAAGTCAGAAATGGATTCCATGTATGAAAACCAAGTTTGGAACTTGGTTGACCCACCTGAAGGCATCAAGCCTATAGGGTGCAAGTGGATTTTCAAGAAGAAAACCGACATGGATGGTAATGTGATTACCTATAAGGCTAGATTAGTGAAGAAAGGATATCGTCAAAAACAAGGTGTTGATTATATCGAAACCTATTCACCTGTAGCTATGCTTAAATCCATTCGGATGCTCCAGGCCATAGCGGCTCATTATGATTATGAGATGTGGCAGATGGATGTGAAAACATCTTTCCTTAATGGAAACCAGCTCGAGGACGTGTATATGATACAACCTGAGGGTTTCACATCTGTTGATAAAACCAAGGTATGCAAATTGCGACGGTCCATATATGGATTGAAGCAAGCATCCAGGAGCTGGAATATCCGTTTTGATGAGACAATCAAAAAATTTGATTTCTCATAAAATCCAGACGAACCTTGTGTGTACAAGAAGGTCAGTGGGAGTGCAGTCGTGTTCCTAGTATTGTATGTCGATGACATATTACTTATAGGAGACGATGTTTCTGTATTACAGTCAGTTAAAATTTGGTTATCCATGACATTCTCCATGAAAGACCTGGGAGAAGCAACATACATCCTCGGGATTAAGATCTATAGAGATAGAACGAAATGGTTGCTTGGTCTATCGCAGTATATATATATAGACCGAGTGCTAAAGAGGTTTAGCATGTCGGAATCCAAGAAAGGTTTCCTACCCTTCAGGCATGGGATATGTTGGGTTTCCGGCACCGCGGCGTGTGTGTGTTCGATCATGTTTCACAAACATGAGCACAGCGGAAGCAATAAAAATAATAAATACTCCTATTTATTACAACACACACAACACACGCATGCTATTACAACAAGTGTAGACATAACCGTAAATTAAAATTTGCAATAAAAGGAAATTAAACTACGTTATACCTTCCGTATGACGTGTAGAGGAAACGGCATCAACCGGAACGATCCTCGTAAGAATCGTCTCTATCCGTATCCACGCCGAGCTCCTCGGGATGACTTCGCTAAGTCACGAGCTTCGTCTTCGTACAGGTTACTAGCCTCGTGTTGAAGACGACGTGATCGAGAGATGATCACATCAAGTTCAGAGATGAACTTCTCTGATCGACGAGTTCAGTGGGAATTTTCTCGATTTGTATTTCGTTCCTACTGATGATCTCTATGATAAGATGATAGCGGCGAAGCACATGTTTGGATCATTGATGAGACCACATCAAGTTCAGAGATGAACTTCTTGATCCAAACCGCTTCCTTTGCTGCTTCCAAAGCTGCAATGTATTCTGCCTTAGTGGTAGAATCCGCTATAGTGTCAAGCTTGGAACCTTTCCAACTTATTGCGCCTCCATTCTAGGTGAATACATACCCAGACAAAGACATGGAATTATCCTTGTCTGTCTGGAGCTGGTATCCGTATACCCACGTATCACCATGTACCCTTCTCCATATATTATGAACACATCCTTAGTTCTTCTCAAGTACTTAAGGATCGTCTTAACAGCCGCCCAATGATCCATTCCTGGATCAGATTGGTATCTGCTCGTGACACTCAGAGCGTACGATACATCGGGCCTCGTACATAACATAGCATACATGATAGATCCTATTGCGGATGCATAGGGAATCTTACTAATGCAAATCCTCTCGTCTTCTGTGCGCGGACACATAGACTTCGAAAGGTGTTCCCCATGCCTGATGGGTGGATAACCTTTCTTGGATTCCGACATGCTAAACCTCTTTAGCACTCGGTCTATATATGTAGACTGCGAAAGACCAAGCAACCGTTTCGATCTATCTCTATAGATCTTAATCCCAAGGATGTAGGTTGCTTCTCCCAGGTCTTTCATGGAGAATGTCTTGGATAACCAAACCTTAACTGACTGTAAGATTGACACATCATTTCCTATAAGTAATATGTCATCGACATACAATACTAGGAACACGACTGCACTCCCACTAACCTTCTTGTACACACAAGGTTCGTCTGGATTTTGTGAGAAATCAAACCTTTTGATCGTCTCATCAAAACGGATATTCCAGCTCCTGGATGCTTGCTTCAATCCATAGATGGACCGTCGCAATTTGCATACCTTGGTTTTATCAACCGATGTGAAACCCTCAGGCTGTATCATATACACGTCCTCGAGCAGGTTTCCATTAAGGAAAGCTGTTTTCACATCCATCTGCCATATCTCATAATCATAATGAGCCGCTATGGCAAGGAGCATCCGAATGGATTTAAGCATAGCTACAGGCGAATAGGTTTCGTCATAATCAACACCTTGTTTTTGACGATATCCTTTCGCCACCAATCTAGCCTTATAGGTAATCACATTACCATCCATGTCGGTTTTCTTCTTGAAAACCCACTTGCACCCTATAGGCTTTATGCCTTCAGGTGGGTCAACCAAGTTCCAAACTTGGTTTTCGTACATGAAATCCATTTCCGACTTCATGGCACCAAGCCACTTATCCCTTTCTGAACTTGTCAGCACTTCTTCATAACTGGTAGGCTCCTCATCATCAATGAGTAACACGTCGTTCGATTCACTTACGAGAAATCCATATCTCTCGGGAATATTGCATGTTCTACCAGATCTACGAAGATGTGGTGTTACAATAGGTCCAGCCGATTGCTCATCACTATGAGTTGCTCACTGTTGTGCTTCACCGGTATCTCATCAATGTCTATTTGAGTCTCTCGAGCCTCCTCAAGCTCGACAACACTCCTAATCGCTTTGCAAGAGAAACTCTTTCTAGAAACACAAAGATGCCTTGAAACAAACACCTTTTGTTCCACAGGATGATAGAATTGGTAACCCCTTGTTTCCTTAGGGTATCCAATAAATAGACATTTATCAGACTTAGCATCCAGTTTGTCTGATACAGTCCGCTTCACATAAGCAGGACAACCCCATATCTTCAAGTAAGATACATGAGGTTTCTTACCATTCCATATCTCATATGGAGAAGTTGAGACTACCTTGGTAGGCATTCTGTTTAACAAGTAAACAATTGTCTGAAGTGCATAGCCCCAAAAGGACTTGGGAAGAGTCGCATGATTCATCATTGACCTGACCATGTCCAACAAGGTCCGGTTACGCCTCTCAGATACACCATTATGCTATGGTGTATAGGGCGGAGTCCATTGAGACAATATGCCTTTGTCTCTTAGATAATCAAGAAACTTTTGACTTAAGTATTCACCACCTCGATCCGATCGAAGTATTTTAATACTTTTGTCATGTTGTTTCTCTACTTCATTTCTGAATTCTTTGAACCTTTCAAAGGCTTCAGACTTGTGTTTCATCAAGAACACATACCCAAACCGTGAGTGATCATCGGTGAAGGTGATGAAGTAGCTATAGCCTCCTAAAGCTTGAGTTGACATAGGTCCACATACATCAGTATGTACTAGACCTAGTAACTCTCCCACTCGTTCACCTTTTCCAGTAAAAGGTAACTTAGTCATCTTGCCTTTTAAGCATGATTCGCATGTATCGTATGAATCCAATTCAAACGATTCCAGAATTCCACATCGGTGTAATTCGGACATGCGTTTCTTGCTTATATGGCCAAGACGACAATGCCACATATAGGAGTCTATGTGATTATCTTTTCGAGCACACGTGTTGCTCGCTTCGATATTGAAATCGTCACTGGATACGTCCAACGTATAAACACCATTGCTTAAAGTTCCAATCCCATAAAGAACTCCATTCAAAGTTATGTAACAACAATTGTTACTAAAAGTCAAATGGAACCCATTTCTATTTAGACAAGAAATAGAAATGATGTTCTTTATCAACGAAGGAACATAAAAGCAATTGTCCAGTTCTAAGACAAGTCCTGTAGGAAGTTTCAACAAATGCATTCCAATGGCGACTGCAGCAACCTTTGCTCCATTCCCAATACACAAATTTGACTCTCCCTTGACGAGTCTTCTTCTATTCCTTAGCCCATGTATGTCATTACATATATGTGAGCCACACCCAGCATCCAATACCCAAGTGTTTGAGGAAATAGAATGACAATCAATAACGAAGTTTTCGGAAGAAGATGGGGCATCCGATGCCTTATCCTTCTTCACGGACTCACGATAAATCTTGCACTTTCTTCGCAAATGGATCTCCTTGCCATAATGATGACAAGTTTCCTTTTGTGCTAGTTCTACCTTCTTAGCCCTTCTGCTATCATAGCTTGGGTTCCATCATGGCTAGCATGATGCAACTCATTTGTTCAGAATCACTCACATGTTTCTGATAGGCCAACAATTGGTCCAGAGTTGCATTGTCACTAGGATGGGCGGGAAGAGGCGCTTCGAGGACATACGCAAGCTTTTCCACCTTGAGAACAATTCTCAAGTTTCTAAGCTAGTCCAAGAAGTTTGGCCCAGTCAATTTATTTGAATCCAAAATGGAATGCAAATTCAAACACATCATGATCAATATATTAACTTAGAAATACAAAACGAGCATATATGAGAAAGATGATTTTAAAAATGCATCAATATACATTTATAAATCCCATTCATTTTTCGAATTTCAAAAACCCCAAAATCACTTCGGGAGATCGTAGGTCCATCTCCGAATGGGCTGATATCCATCATAGTTATGAACAACCTTGGAGAGAGTCCAACAAGCCATTCATAACTACGACGGTAGGTATCAACTATACCGATTGCATATCACGTATATGCAACTATCACAATGTGCTATCAACTAATTGAATGTTCACACATACATCGGGTTGTTAACACATTAACAAGTATGCATCATATGCATAGCACCCAACTTCACCTCCCTTTACATCGACCTTGGAGAGAGTCCAACAAGCCGATGCTCCAGGTTAAAGCCAACCCATTAATCGGGACATAGTTTTAATATGGTTAGAGCGCATTCAACCAATTAGCCCAGCTTGGAGAAAGTCCAACAACCAAAGCTAACGATTGACCTCTGACTTTTACCATATTAGTATTAAACTATTCCATGGTTTGAACATATTCAGGTTCGAGCCGGGCTTGGAGAGAGTCCAACAACCCAAACAAGAAACAGAACTCTGGTTCTAACCATATTAATGGAAGGTGTAGGCTTTAATATTGATTAAGGGTTTTTATGTCTCATCCTCTTTGCATGCAAATAACTATTATCTACATGGCATGACATACATGACATACATCTACATGTCACGACACGCATGGCATAATGTTATGCATCTAATGCAATTACATGGCATACAATTATGTCATGTATATAATTTCCTTATATGTCATAACTATTTATGGAAATAAAATATGTTTAAGATTTGATTCTCTAAATCAAATCATAATTAAATTAGGAAACAAATTTCCAAATCTAATCACATATTTTATTCATGGAATTATTTGATTAAGGAAAATCTATTTAGGAAACCAATTTCCTAAATCTTTAAAACTACTTATGGAAATTAAATATTTTAAGATTTGATTTAAATCAAATCATGATTAAATTAGAAACAAATTTCCAGAATCTAATCAAATATTTTATTTATGGAAAATATAAATTTCCATAAATACTTCCAACTTTCCAAAAGTGGAAGATTTCCATAAATACTTCTAGACTTTCCAAAATTGAAAAATTTCCATAAATACTTCTAAATTTCCAAAATTTAGAAAACTTCCAGAAATACATTATGACTATCGCAAACCAATTTTACGATTATGTAAACACAACCTGGGCTCGATACCATCAAGTTTTTCCCAAGCGCATGGTGTGTGTTCGATCATGTTTCGTAAACATGAGCACAGCGGAAGCAATAAAAATAATAAATACTCCTATTTATTACAACACACACAACACACGCATGCTATTACAACAAGTGTATACATAACAGTAAATTAAAATTGCAATAAAAGGAAATTAAACTACGTTATACCTTCCGTATGACGTGTAGCGGGAACGGCATCAACCGGAACGATCCTCGTAAGAATCGTCTCTATCCGATCCACGCCGAGCTCCTCGGGATGACTTCGCTAAGTCACGAGCTTCGTCTTCGTACGGGTTACTAGCCTCGTGTTGAAGATGACGTGATCGAGAGATGATCACGATCCGAATCCAAATTCGGATCCAAAACGAGTTCTCAAAACTCGCTTCTCCGGAGAGGTATTCGTCAACCGTTTGACGAATCCTTCGCCCTCCACCTCAGAGGATTACCGGAGATCAAATCGTTAGCCGCTGTCAACTCAACCGCCGCCCAAACGACGCCTCCGACGAGAGGAGAAGCTGTCCAGAAAACTGGACAGCTTGGTGGAGGAGTAGGCGCCGGCCAAAACAAGGAGAGAAAAGGCTCACCTTGATGCCGAACCTATAGGAGATCACCGGAGGGTCGCCGGAGGTTCTCCGGCTGGAGCTTGGACGCCGGCAAGGAGCTGGACGGCGCCACCATAAGCTGGGCGGCAACAATGTGTTGGGCGGCAACAACATGTTGGGCGGCTAGGGTTTGGATGATTAGTTAGGGTTTAACAATCCCTTAAGCCCACTTTTATAGAGAACTAATTCTCTTAATGGTTAATGGATCATATCCATAAATCCCGTTAACCTGCTCCATTAAGATAAGTTAAAATAAACCAAACCATGATGGTTTATTTTAAGTTAAAATGAACCGAACCAACTTTTGGTTCATTCGTTTAAAATAAACCAAACCCTTTGGTTTATTTTTATCCATTGGATTAGAACCAAACCATTTTGGTCCATCCATTACGTCTTCATAAGACGCAGCCCATCCACGCTTCCATTGCGACTGAAACGATTTCATGCTCGCTTTATGTTTGGTCCAACCAAACCTAGTTTCTCTCGGCCTGAGAATCCCATTCTCAAGCTCGTTTTAAATCCTTTGGATTACGCTCGTTGTGCGTGTGACCAAATAGGTTCTCGGTTTATGTTGGCCGTCTATAATTAACCATTAATTATAGAACGATCATGAGTGGCACCTAGTAGTACATCATGATCCCCAATTAACCAAAAGATCAACGGTTGATCCGTAACTATTTATGAAACCCTTCAAGAGCTCGAATGAATTGTGCCCCATTCCTTCACTCATCTTATACCCACTTGGTTCAGACATGGTCTATTGTGTCACCCACTAGTCGACTACGCCACACCTAGCCCAAGTATCATTTCTCGTCCCACGGATTCTAGTTACTCCACATGTATCAAGAGTACTTTACTCTAAACATGTAATGCTTTGGCCAAAGACTTTAGTAACAATCCGACGAGAGGCCATGGGTATACATCTCCTCGCAAGGAGTGGTGAACTTTATAGGCTATTCAAACACCTTCGATCACTCGACTTATACCCAATCATCCGGTCCACATCTCCTGAGATGTTTGCTTAAGATGTCAAAGCATAAGTCTCCATGATCAAGATGACTTGAATACCGCAAGTCAAAGGAACATCGCACTTAAGCCACAAAGAAGAACTTCATTGACATATCTATATATGCAGAGAACCATATGAAGTCTTACTACGGGTCACTCCAATGAACTAGTTACCATAACTAGCATCCACGATTAACTCCGACATCACTATGTCTCCAGGAGAATCACCGCTTGGATACACCAAGGAGTATACCTTGCTAGTCTCGATGCACTGATGGTGTCCAAATCCATCAATTCATCGACTAGGATAATTCCGATACATCACAATTACACATGTAGAGATACTCACGTTGTGATCCAATCACA
Source organism: Wurfbainia villosa (assembly GCA_025175895.1). Lineage (NCBI taxonomy): Eukaryota > Viridiplantae > Streptophyta > Magnoliopsida > Zingiberales > Zingiberaceae > Wurfbainia > Wurfbainia villosa. Next base: position 49,345,168 of record CM045999.1, on the reverse strand, counting down.
AATTCTCTCATGCCGTGGAATCGTATCGTGACATTCAAGAAATGAGTTTAAGATCCAATCAAATACATAAAACATGTATACTCAAATAGTGAATCTTCATTTATCATATAAATGGTTCATACATAAGGCGATTGCCTTAGGACATCTCTCATATATTACTAACAGGATACACCTTTCGAAGTCTATGTGTCCGCGCACAGAAGACGAGATGATTTGCATGAGTAAGATTCCCTATGCATCCGCAATAGGATCTATCATGTATGTTATGTTATGTACGAGGCCCAATGTATCGCTTGCTTTGAGTGTCACGAGCAGATACCAGTCTGATCCAGGAATGGATCATTGGGTGACTGTTAAGATGATCCTTAAGTACTTAAGAAGAACTATGGATGCATTCCTAATATATGGAGAAGGGTACATGGTGATACGTGGGTATACGGATGTCAGCTCCAGACAGACAAGGATGATTCTGTGTCTCAGTCTAGGTATGTATTCACCTGGAATGGAGGTGCAATAAGTTGGAAAGGTTCCAATCTTGACACTATAGCGGATTCTTCCACTAAGGCAGAATACATTGCAACTTTGGAAGTAGCAAAGGAAGAAGTTTGGATCAAGAAGTTCATCTCTGAACTTGATGTGGTCTCATCAATGATCCAAACATGTGCTTCACCACTATCATCTGAACAGAGAGATCATCAGTAGGAAGGAAATACAAATCGAGAAAATCCCCATTGAAAGGAACTTAGCGGATCCTTTGACTAAGGCATTACCTCAAAGTAAGTTTGAAGGTCATGTTAGAGCTTATGGTATTGGATACCATAGCGATTGGCATTAGGCCAAGTGGGAGTTTGTTAGTAATATATGAGAGATGTCCTAAGGCAATCGCCTTATGTTTGAACCATTTATATGAAAAATGAAGATTCACTATTTGAGTATACATGTTTTCATGTATTTGATTAGATCTTAAACTCATTTACTGAATGTCCATGATACGATTCACAGCATGAAAGAATTTGTAATTGGATCACAACTAGTGAGCATCTCTACATGTGTAATTGTGATGTATCGGAATTATCCCTAGTCGATGAATTGATGGATTTGGACACCATTGATTCTATCGAGACTAGCATGAGGTATACTCCTTGGTGTATCCAAGCAGCTGATTCTCACTAGCTGGAGACATTGTGATGTCCGGAGTTAATCGTAGATGCTAGTTATGGTAACTAGTTCATTGGAGTGACCAGCCGTAAGACGTCATATGGTTCTTTGCATATATAGATATGTCAATGAAGTTCTTACTACAGCTTAGGTGTGATGTTCCTTTGACTTGCGGTATTCAAGTCATCTTGATCATAAATACTTATGCTTTGACATCTTAACCAAGCATCTCTGAGGAGATGTGGACCTGGGATGATTGGGTATAAGTCGAAGTGATTGAAGGTGTTTGAATAGTCTATAAAGGATTCACCACTCCTTGCGAGGAGATGTATACCCATGGCCTCTCGTCGGATTGTTACTAAAGTCTTTGGCCAAAGCATTACATGTTTAGAGTAAGGTACTCTTTGATACATGTGCAGTAACTAGAATCCGTTGGATGAGGAAATGATACTTGAGCTAGGTGTGACATAGTCAGCCTAGTGAGGACTGACACTATAGACCATGTCCTGAACCAAGTGGGTATAAGATGAGTGAAGGGAATGTGGTATGATTCATTCGAGCTGCTGAAGGGTTTCAAAAGTAGTCCTGGATCAACCGTTGACCTTTTCGGTTAATTGGGGATCATGATGTACTACTAGGTGCCACTCTTGATCGTTCTATAATTAATGGTTAATTATAGATGGCCAACATAAACCGACAACCTATTTGGTCACACGCACAACGAGCGTAATTCGAAGGATTTAAAATAAGCCTTGAGGATGAGATTCTCAGACCGAGAGAAACTAGGTTTGGTTGGACCAAACATGGAGCGAGCATGAAATCATTTCAGTCGCTATGGAAGCGTGGATGGGCCGTGTCTTATAAAGACATGATGGATGAACCAAATTGGTTTGGTTCTAATCCAATGGAGGAGAATAAATCAAAGGGTTTGGTTTGTTTTAAACGAATGAACCAAAGTTGGTTCAGTTCATTTTAACTTAAAATAAACAATCATGGTTTGGTTTATTTTAACTTAAATTAATGAAGCGAGTTAACGGGATTTTGGATATAATTCGATAACCCTTAAGAGAATTTGTTATCTATAAAATAGGGCTTAAGGGTTTTGTTAATCCGTAATCCAAATCCTTGCAACCCTAAGTTGTCGCCCCTCCTACTTCTTGTGAAGTCGGCGCCAACCCTCTTGCCGCTGCCCACCACCACCCAAGCTCCTTGTCGGCGTCCAACAGCTGTCGTCCTCTCCCCTTGCCGGCGTCGAGCTGCTTCCGGAAGAGCTCCGGTGATCTCCTTTGGGTTCGGCAACAAGGTGAACTTCAACCTTCCTTTTTGGCCGACCCCTATTCCACCACCAAAGCTGTCCAGTTTTCTGGACAGCTTGTTTCCTTCTCGTCGGAGCGTGACGTTTGGAGCTCCGACAGTGCCTTCCTTACCGGGGAATTGATCTCCGGTAATCCTCATAGGTGGAGGACGAAGGATTCGTCAAACGGTTGACGAATACGTTTCCGGAGAAGCGAGTTTTTGAGGACTCATTTTGGATCCGAATTTTGATACGGATCGTGATCTTCTCTCGATCACATCGTCTTCAACACGAGGCTAGTAACTTGTACGAAGATGAGGCTCGTGACTTTGTGAAGTCATCCCGAAGATACTCGGCGTGGATACGGATAGATACGATTCTAGCGAGAATCATTCCGGATGATGTGTTTCCCGCTACACGTGATACGTCAGGTATACGTAGTATAAATTTCCTTTTATTGCAAAATTTGAATTTACGGTTATGTCTACACATGTTGTACTATGTATGCGTGTGATGTGTGTTGTAATAAATTAGATTTATTATTTTATTCCTTCCGCTGTGCACATGTTTACGAAACATGTTCGAAGACACACTCGCCGCGGTGCCGGAAACCCAACAGCGTCAAGTGGAGGTCGATGCAAAAACTACACAGATCCTACAATGCGAGCTCTCCAAAGAGGAACTCAACTGAGTCGGACCATTTATCAATGCGAAGGACCTATAGAATAAGCTCATCAAGCTACACAATGGGACAATCGACACGAAGGTTTGTAAGTGTGACCTTTTGTTAAATAAACTATTTAATTTAAAAATGTAGGATCATGAGACCGCTATTCAACTCCACACTAGGATCCATGACATCATCAACGATCTTCATTCAATCGAACAAAAGGTGGAGAATAGGGACATAATAAGGTATGCCTTGAATGCTTTTCCTAGGACCACCTTATGAGCATCCATGGTTGATGCCTACAAGGTATCTAAAGATTTATCTAAAATTTGATAAGATGAGATTTTTTTAGAATTATAATTGCAAGAATAATCTAACTCGACCCAGGTCGAGAAAGGTATTGCCTTAGTTGCAGGTCAAAGGAAGAAGGCAAAAATCAAACCACCTCCCGAAGAAGAAGAAGAGTATGAATCGAAGGTGAATGACGAAATGGAGACCGAGCTAGTAAATATAATTTAGAAGATGGTCAAAGGAAGAAGATGACCTATCAAGCAATCAAAGGAGAAAAGACTTGAGCAAGGTTCGAATTACAAATGCTATGAATGCAACAAAAGAGGCCACTTCAAATCTGAAAGAACAAGCTGTTGGTACAGTGGGCACTAGATAATCGAACCTAGATTTTTATTATGGAAAAGACCCAAAGCTAAGGTCATATTGTTATCTAACAAGCTGAACCAAGTGTGCAGGAATGGTTAAACTGAGTTGAAGGTCAGCGACACCCAGAGAATCCCAAGTGTGGAAATTGTGGTGGTCGGGCGACATCGGGAGAACTTCGGATGGAGCCGAAGAACCCAAGTGGAGACCTGAAGCAAAGCTATGAGTCACAAAAGGACCTAAGGTAAGCTCATGTGTGAGTGAATGTAAGGTCGGGTTCTCCGTTTGGGGACATCCTTAGGTGGCGATCCGACTAAGACTTCTCGTGGAAGGTCTTGGTCGAGATCGGACGGTAAGCGGTCATCAAATTCACCTGTATTGTTTTCATTTCGAGCTAACTTGTTGTTGCAGATGGATACCCTAGCCACCAGTCGACTGCTGGCTATTGGCAATCGACTGCTACTGGCATCAGTTGACTGATGGAGGTCATCAGTCGACTGCCAATCAAACTGCCCACCTCGAGGAAAGTCAAGTTAAGCTCCACTTATTTTAGGCAGATGAGGTTCTTTGACCATGAGCTAGAACTGAATGTTGGGGAGCTTCCAAGGCTATAAAATAAGGGGAGTTTTACTCCTTTTAGCTCATCTAAAGTGCTCAAAATGTGATCCCGCAATGTCGCTTCTCTACGACTACGCTACGATGTCGAAACGTTGTCGAAACGCTGTCGAAACGCCGATGACATGACCTCAAGGTCAAAGATCCATTCGTCGTCGATATAAGTTCTTAAAATTTCCATTTATATTTAGTGTACTAAGTTTCTTTTCAATTATTATATTCGATGTTTTCATTGTAAAATGAGGTGAGATAGGCTTGTTGCCTCATCCTCGGGCTTTCCGTGTTTTCGTGTATCCATTGTCTCCTACCTCCAACGAGGAGGAGATCTTTTAGTGAATTTCCCTCCGTACGCGGTTTAGGATCGCAAGAGCCTTGGATTAGCAACAATTAGGTTATTAACCAAGTAAAAATAAATTTTTCATTTACATTTCCGCTGTGAAATTCTTTACTTTGTTTTAATCGAACAAAACAAACCAAAAGAAATTTTATGTGCGCTATTCAACCCCCTCATGCACTTTTCGATCCAACAATTTGTATCAAAGCGGGGGCGCTATGATTTAGTGCAACCACCAATCTAGCATCATTTTTGACTTTCTTTTCGTATTAATTTTAAATCGCATTTCGTGGTGTCTTTTGTCTCATTAAATTCACTTTTTCCTGCACTACTAATCCAAGACGAGAGTCTTGGCAACTTATTTTTTTTTTTGTCGTTTTTGTTTTTGCAAGGTTTTGTTTTATGGTCCATATCGAAGGGTTTAGCACTGCCCAACCTCTGTTTTACAATGAAGATGACTTCTGTTACTGGAAGGGTCAGATGAAGTGCTACTTGAAAACCCAAGTAGAGATATGGATCGTCATTCAAACTGGATTCACACTTCCAACAAATGGAGATGGTGAATTCTTAGATTGCGATCAGTGGATAAATGCAATGAAACGCCTAGTGGAAGTCGATGCCAAGGCCACACAAATCCTATAATGTGGGCTATCCAAAGAGGAGCTCAACCACGTCGGTCCATTCATAAGGGTAAAGGACTTGTGGAACAAGCTCATCGAGCTTCACGAAGGAACCGTCGACACCAAAGTATGTAAGAGGGATTTACTTTTAAATAAATTGTTTAACTTAAAACTGCAGGAACATGAGTCGGCGTCAGCTCCACGCTCGCATACAAGATATCATGAATGGGCTACATTCGATCGGACAAAAGGTAGAAAATCGAGACGTAATAAGGTATGCACTAAATGTGTTCCCTAGGACCACCTTGTGGGCATCCATGGTTGATGCCTACAAGGTTTCTAAGGATCTTTCAAAAATTAGGTTAGACGAATTGTTCTCTGAATTTGAATTACTTGAGCAGTCTAATTCGGCCCCCGCCAAGAAAAATATCGCTTTGTTTGTAGGTCCGAAGAAGAAGCCCAAAACCAAACCACCTCCGGATGAAGAAGACAAGTACGAGTCGGAGGTGAATGATGAGATGGAGACCGAACTAGTGAACCTAGTTCAGAAAATGATCAAGAGTAGAAGGAGGCTAATCAATTAATCCAAGGAAGGTAAGTCAAAACAAAGTTCTAACTATAGATGCTATGAGTGCAATAGGATGGACCACATCAAGTCGTAGTGTCCAAGACTAAAGAACAAGGCACCACAGTCCAAGAAAGCACTCAACGCTACGTGGGAGGAATCGTCGGAGGAGGAAGATGAGCTCAACAACCTCGTCTTTATGGCCAACACTAGTGAACTCGAGGAAGAGTCCGACTCCAGATCCGAAGACGAGTTTCAATTCAAGACAAGCCATGGATCCGTATCCGGTTAAAAAGGTTCACTCAAGGTGAGTCTCTCTTTAATTGATACATTGTATGGTGCAATTAAATTCTTAACTAAAAATTTAGCTAAGTCCGAGTCCAAGGTCGAGACCTTAGTTGAGGAGGTTAACCTTCTTAAACACGAGGTCGCCCTAACCTCTTTGACTAGTCAAGTTCAAGAGGAGGACTCAACTCGAGTTGAAAAACTGGAAGTTGAGAACTCACTCTTGAAAGGACAAGTCAAAGATCTTAGGCAAATGTTGGAAAGGTTCACTTTGGGATCCAAGGGACTTGACCTACTATTTGGATCGCAAATGGCGTGTACAACAAGGTTGGACTAGGATTTAGATCAACCACGACTAACAAGTCGTATATGTCAATCATAAAAGGTTGGACTACGTGGATAGTCTGAATCGATTCATTGGTCTAGAGGGAGCTAGTACTATATTTGTTTGTTCTATTACATGTAATTAGTCCTTGAAAGTTAGTTAATTTGTTTTAATTTTTAGAATGGCTAGATAGGGTCAAAAACTCATCAATCTTGACAACATAGTATTTGGATGTGGCGAGATGATAGTACATTAGGGAAACAAAGTCCTATGTGTCCAAGTTAGATAAGGCGTATCTAGCTTGGTGCACTCGACTAAGTTGAACAAGCTGAAGCTACCTCGCCATATCCTTAACTAGTTAGACAATGAAGTATTCTTAAGTGACTCAAGTAATCATTTTCCTGAACTTGGCTTTGTTTAAGGAAATGGTCGTTGTTCCGATCAAAGAAGGCCTCTGTGCCTCGCTAGGACCTGGAAGTCAATTTCTCGAAAAGTTTACTTAACGAGCTAAGGGTTAAATCCGAATCTAACCCAAGGTTGATTAGTTTCAATTCACTAAATCTAAACAAGTAAAATTGAAGTCATCTCAAACACATTTAAGGTTAACATGTTTGATCATGTAGAAAAGGTGAGATGACTATTAGGCTAAAATATTTAACCAACTTAAAATTCCAATATCCGATCCAACTACTATATGTGTAGGATTAATGGATGTTGGACAGTGGGTGCTCCCGACACATGACCGGAGACCGACTGAAATTTTCGAAGCTCAAATTCAAAAATCAAGGACCGATAGCATTCAAAAATAATAGGAAGCTCAAAATCATCAGTTCAGGTGATATTGAGCTAAATTCTAATTTTTTAATTCTCAACATTCTTTTAGTTAAACATTTTGTTTTTAATTTACTTAGTGTAAGCCAATTGTGTGATAACAACTATAAGGTTACATTCTTAGAAAATGAATGTTTAATTAAAACTTATGATACCGCTAAAACATTACTTAAAGGAACTAGGAATAGCAATATATACACAATTAATTTACCCAACTCCTCATCCAAGTGTCTAATGACACAACAAGAGGAATCTTGGTTGTGGCATTGATGACTCGGACACTCTCATCCAAGACTCGTACACAAAATGAGTTAGAGTGGCCTAGTCAAAGGATTACCCAACCTTAACAACTTAGAAAATAAAATTTGTAATGTGTGTCAACAATGTAAACAAACTAGGGCACAACATCAACTAACTAACCAAGAGAGAACCAAAAGTGTACTTGAGCTCCTACACTTAGACCTATTTGATTCTTATAGAGCCAAGTCACTAAATGGAAGTCAATTTTGCTTAGTCATAGTTGATGACTACTCTAGGTTTACCTGGGTCAGGTTCCTAAAAAAAAAGTGAAACCTTAGAACAACTCACCAACTTATGCAAGTTAATAGAAAACGAAAAGAACCTTAAGGTTAAGAGACTTAGAAGAGATCATGGTGGTGAATTCGAAAACCATAGGTTCACCGACTTCTGTAACCTAAACGGATACCACCATGATTTCTCCTGCCCTATAACCCCACAACAAAATGGTCTAGTCGAGCGAAAGAATAGAACCCTACAAGAAGCCGCTAGAACCATGTTAAATTAATGAGTACAACCTTCCTAATAGGTTTTGGGTAGAAGCCATTAGTTCGGCATGCTATGTCCAAAATAGAATCCTACTAGCCAAAAGACACCTTAAAACCTCATACAAAATCTATTATGAAAAATTACCCAATATTAAATACTCTAGGATATTTGGATGTAAGGTACATATCCTAAATACTAAGGACTACCTAGGAAAATTCACCTCTAAAACAACTACCGGATTATTCCTAGTATACTCAACCACAAGTAGAGCCTATAGGGTCTATAATAATGAAACCCAAAAAATCGAAGAAACCATTAATGTAGTATTCAATGAAGGAGACGAACCCACAAAACCCAAAACAGATATAGTTAATGAACTAATTCATACTAGACCCGAATCTAATCATGAAAATGAGTCTAGTATAAATCCTAACCCAAGTCAGTTTAGGTTACACTCGAATCATCTTATTGATCAAGTAATAGGTGATCCCAACCTAGGGGTTTGAACTAGAGTGTCGTATAGAAACCTTAGTCAAATCTCATTAATCTCGAAAATCGAACTCAAATCAATTGAACAAGCTCTTCTTGATCCCAATTGGATTATTGCTATGCAAGAAGAGCTAACTCAGTTCGCTAGGAGTGAAGTTTGGGAATTAGTACCCCCACCTAAAGATAAATCAATCATTGGAACAAGGTGGTAATTCCGGAACAAACTCGATGATAAAGGAGAAGTAGTTAGGAGTAAGGCAAGATTAGTCGCTAAAGGATTTAGTCAAGTAGAAGGGTTAGATTATGATGAAACCTATGCCCCCGTAGCTAGACTATAATTGATTAAAATGTTGTTGGCCTATGTTGCACATCGAGGATTCAAATTATTTCAAATGGATGTGAAGTTAGCATTTTAAAATGGTTTTATTAAGGAAAAGGTCTACGTTAGCCAACCCCTAGGATTAGAAAATTTAGACAAACCCGACCATGTTTTTAGACTTAAGAAAGCCTTATATGGACTAAAATAAGCTCCTAGAGCTTGTACGAAAGGCTTTCCATTTATCTCAAGTCTAAAGGGTTTATCCAAAGCTTAGTTGACCCAACTCTCTTCGTAAAATCCATAGGTAAAGAAATTTTTATTCCCCAAATATACGTAGATGATATAATCTTTGGAACAATCAACTCAATTTTACCAAATGAGTTCATTTCTGTTGGATCGAAAGTGTCGCTAGAGGGGGGGGGTGAATAGCGATACGGTGTCGTTAAAAACTTTTGCAATAAGTAAAAAGCAAGTAGAGAATGCACAGCGGAAATATAAAGTAGACAAGATATTTTTACGTGGTTCACAATCTTTCGATTGCTAATCCACGGCCCTAGTGATCCTTGATCACGTACGGAGGGCAATTCACTAAAACCACTCCTCTTCGTTGGAAGTAGGAGCAACGATTACAAAAAGAAATCAAGGCAAATGGACACTCCCCCTTTCCTTGTTACGATTAAAGCACAAAGACAATTTAAAGAAGTAGAACTTAAATAAATATACCGACAACTCTTATAAGTAGAAGATGTAGCTTTCGTTGTCGGCGGCACTTCGTCGTAGCAAATGTGAGTAGTAGTAGCGGCGTTACGACGGCGTGTTGAGAGCTCTTGAATTCTTGTTATTTGCTTGGCTTGAACATGTCTATTTATGGATATTGATCTATGAATTTAGACATAGGTAGTGTCCAAGGTGAGGTTCTTATCCCAACTCAAGGATGAGGTGTTTCATCCAACCACCTTGTGCCACCTCCAACCTTCTTGGGCGCCAACTCAAGGATGAGGTGTTTCATCCAACCACCTTGTGCCACCTCCAACCTCCTTGGGCGCCAACTTGAGGATGAGGTGTTTCATCCAACCACCTTGTGCCACCTCCAACCTCCTTGGGCGCCAACTTGAGGATGAGGTGTTTCATCCAACCACCTTGTGCCACCTCCAACCTCCTTGGGCGCCAACTTGTTGGAGCCATTCAACTTGTGCCACATCATGGGAGCCAACCATCTTGTGCCAACTCACCTTATTTTGGGCGTCCACCACAAGGAAGCTTGGTGATGGTTTGGATGTCCACCTTGATGCCACATCACCCTTTGTACCAAAACACGAGTCAAGTCCAAATTCACCCCCTTGAAATTCGAGCTCTTCTCGAAATTTGGAACTTGACTAGCATTGGATGTAGTCAAAGGGTTTTGGACTGCAGTACAAGTTAGCTTAAAATATAAAGTACGATGGTTCTAACCATCTGATCTCGACCTAGACCTTCCATTGGATGTATTGGGTCGGATCTACGCTTAACGACCTTGCTTCGCTTTCACACGAGCTTACCTTGTAGCCTCGCTTCCGGTCTTCACCCGAGTACCTCGGCTTCCTCCGAAGTCCCTCTGGCGTTGCCCGACCACCTCGGTTCCCACCGGGTGTCGCAGACCTTCCGCTCAACTTTAGCATTTCTGCACACTTAATTGAGCTCGTAAGATAACAAATATACTCTTAACTATTGAGCCTTTTGCCATAATCAAAATACCGGTTCGACTTTGGTGCCCACTGCACCAACAATCTCCCCCTTTTTGATTCATGGCAAACCGACACAAAAGTTAAGGAAAAATTAAGCATAACAGTAAGCTAGCATAATGATTAAGCATGAATGAGCTAGCATAAAGATTAAATATGAATGAGCTAGCATAATGATTAAGCATGAATGAGCTAGCATAAAGATTAAATATGAATGAGCTAGCATAAAGATTAAATATGAATGAGCTAGCATAAAGATTAAATATGAATGAGCTAGCATAATGATTAAATATGAATGAGCTAGCATAATGATTAAGTATGAATGATCTAGCATAAAGATTAAGCATGAGTGAGCTAGCATAAAGATAAAGCATGAGTGAGAAATATTATTGTTTCAAGTTCTCCCCTTTGAGGTAACCTCCCCCTTGACCGAAGGTGAGTTCTTGAAAAATAATTTTTACTCCCCCTTAATAGTTGCTTAAGTAAACGGAATTACTTAATATAAAAGGTAATAATTTTGTTTACTTTCTTCCTTGCTTTTGTGACTTTCTCCCCCTTTTGCCTTAACTCAAAAAGTTTGTAAATATATTTTAGGGTTTGTAAGTCCAAGCAAGTTCCCAATATAAATATATTTTTTTTTAAAATAATAATAAGCTTGAAAATATGTTCATCTAAAATGTACAACTCCGGTTGGACTTGATTGATATAGAATGATCAATAAGTCTTGAAGGAGTTGATTAATTTTAAATAATTATACTCCATGGTTCATGTCGATGCATCAATCTACGTCGGAACTGTGAGTAAGGTCCTAACATCTCACGCCTGTCTCGTGGCTAAGTACACAAACACATTAGTCCTATGTGTTGTGAGATGTGTTGGCTCCTTAAATCTATAGGTATATGATTTCTAAGGTAAGACTTAGGCTAATTTCATAAAGAAGCAAAAGTAGAGTACATATATAGAAAAATTTAAATCCTACTCTATTACGCACATACCTAACTTTCGTCTTAATAAACTAAATTCGGCTTCGGGTAGTGGTTTGGTGAAGATGTCCGCTAGGTTTGATTTGGACTCAACATACTCTAGTTGTATAGTTCCATTAGTTACATGTTCCCTAATGAAGTGGTGTTTAACTTCTATATGTTTTGTCCTAGAATGACATATTGGATTTTTAGTTAAGTTAATTGAACTGATGTTATCTATGTAGGTTTTAATGTTGTTAAAGATTAAGCTAAAGTCTTGGAGAGTGTGCTTCATCCACAGGAGCTGAGAGACACACTCACCCATCGCAACGTATTCGGCTTCGGTGGTAGATAAGGCAACGCAATGCTTCCTCGCACCAACTTACTAGACTCGAGAGGATTTGACAACAACCACTCGTGCTCTTTCTATCGAGTTTACTACCGCATAGTCGAGTCGGAGTAGCCGATTAGATTAAACTCGGTAGATCTAGGGTACCAAATACCTACGTTTAGCGTGCCCTTTAGATATCTAAGGATACGCTTGACTAGGGTTAGGTGAGACTCCTTGGCACAGGTTTGTAACCTTGCGCACATACTTACCGCGAATAAAATGTCGGGTCGGCTCGCGGTTAAGTATAGGAGACTTCCTATTGCGCTCCTATAGTATTTTAGGTCAACGGGTTTTCCTTCTACATTAGTTGCCATAGGTGTATTGATTATTTTAGCATCTTGCATTCCAAATCGATTTATTAAGTCCTTAGTATATTTTTGTTGATGTAAATATATTCCATTTTTAGTTTGTTTAATTTGTAAACCTAAGAAGAAACTTAACTCTCCCACTAAATTCATTTCAAATTCACTTTCCATAAGTGAGATGAATTCGTTTAGCAGGATCGAGTTGGTAGTTCCAAAAATTATATCATCTACATAGATTTGGGCTATAAAGATTTCTTTTCCTACGGTTTTAACGAATAAGGTTGGGTCGACTAAACCTTGGTTGAATCCTTTGGACTTAAGATAGATCGAAAGCCTTTCGTACCAAGCTCTTGGGGCTTGTTTGAGTCCATATAGGGCTTTCTTAAGTCTAAGGACATGGTCAGGTTTATCTAGATTTTCGAAACCGGGAGGTTGACTGACGTAAACTTCTTCCTTAATGTATCCATTCAAAAATGCTGACTTGACATCCATTTGAAACAATTTAAAACCTCGATGTGCAGCATATGCTAACAACATTCGGATGGACTCTAGTCTGGCTACGGGGGCGTAGGTCTCATCGTAATCTAAACCTTCGACTTGACTAAACCCTTTTGCGACTAACCTAGCTTTATTTCTAACTACTTCACCTTTATCATCAAGTTTATTTGAAATACCCACCTTGTTCCAATAATTGATTTTTCTTTAGGTGGTGGTACTAATTCCCAGACTTCATTTCTAGTGAATTGAGCTAGCTCTTCTTGCATAGCAATAATCCACTCGGGATCAAGAAGTGCTTGTTCAATAGTTTTGGGTTCGATTTTGGAAATTAACGAGATTTGACTAAGGTTTCGATATGAAGCTCTAGTTCGAACCCCTAAATTTGGATCACCTATAACTTGATTGATAGGATGATTTGTTTGAGTCTTAGTGTGACTCGGGTTAGGGTCATCTATCACTTGGTCGATAGGATGACTTGGGTGAGTTCTAGTTTGACTTGGGTTAGAGTCATCTATCACTTGGTCGATAGGATGACTTGGGTTAGACGAGATTCAAGTTCTAGTTCAGAGTCGGGTTCTCTATATGTTTATTTGCTATTTGTTTTTGTTAAGGATTGAATTGGTTCGTTTCCTTCGTCGAAAACTATATTATTGGTTTCTTCGACTCTTATGTGTAGGATCATTGGAATTACTAAAGGGTTGTTTGTAAGTTTTAAACCTAAATCATCTCACCAATATCTACATGATCAAAACATGTTATTCCTATTCTTGTGAGATGACTTTCAATTTTACTTGATTAATTTTAATGAATTTAAATTAACCAACATTAGGTTAGATTCGGATTTAGTCTAAGCTCATCAAGTAATCTTTTCAAGAGATTAGCTTCCAGTGTCGTGGCACAGAGGCCTTCTTTGATCGGAACAACGACCACTTCCTTAGACAAAGCTAATTTCAAGAAATTGATAACTCGACTTACTTGAGACTACATCTTGGTCTAACTAGTTATTTTTGAAAAGAGGCTCCCGAGGCTCAATCTTTCGAGGATTTTAGTTGATTTATTTTTGAAAAGAGGCTCCCGAGGCTCAATCTTTTAAGGATTTTAGTTGGTTATGAGTCCTATCTAACCATTCTAAAAATAAAGGAAAAACTAAGCATGCAATTTCTAAGACTTAACAAAAATACATTTTGTATTGGCTCCCCTGGACCATTGAATCAGTGGGTCTATTCACATAGTGAATTTGGTCCTTGGGAACCCAATACATGTTAGATCCTAAAGTTGAAATCAAAGTGATCTTAGGGACCCATGCTTGGACATTTTTCTTATGTTGGTTTACTATAGACATATATGACTTATTGGTTGTATTTGAGTTAAACCCAGTCCGGCCTTGTTGTACACGGCCCTTTGTGATCCAAGTAAGAGGTCAAGTCCCTTGGATCCCAAAGTGAACCTTTCCAACGTGTTCCTAAGGTCTTCGACTTGTGTTTTCAAAAGTTCTCAACTTCAAGCTTTTCCTTGAGTTGAGTCCTCCTCTTGAATCTGTCGAAGAGGTTAGGAGACCTCATGTTTGAGGAGGTTAACCTCCTCAATTAGGGTCTCGACCTTGGACTCGGACTTAGCTAGTTTCTTATTTAAAAATTTAATTGCACCATACAAAGTATTAAGTAACGACTTACCCTTAATGATTCTTTTGAACCGGATACGGATCCGTGGCTTGTCTTGAATGGAAGCTCATCATCGGATTCGACTCGGACTCTTCTTCGGTTTCGAGTCGTGCTCGTCGGCTTGGCCATTAGAGCTTGGATATCGTCTTCTTCCTCAGGGGTGGCTTGCTTGGGGCTTCTTCTTCTTGGAACCTGCAACTAACGCAATACTCTTCTCGGCTGGACCACGTTAGTTTGCTCATGTAATTCAAGTTCGAAAACAATTCGTAACCTAATCTTAGAAAGGTCCTTGGAGACCTTGTAGGCATCGACCATGGATGCCCACAAGGTGGTCCTAGGAAACGAGTTAAGAGAATACCTAATAAGGTCGCGATTCTCGACCTTTTGTCCGATGGCATGGAGTTGGTTGACGATGTCTTGGATACGAGCATGTAGTTGAGTTGCGGTCTCGTTTTCCTGCATTTTCAAGTTATACAATTTATTTAAAAGTAAATCTCTTTTACATACCTTCGTCGGTGCCTTTAGTTCCACTAGCTTGGTCCATAAGTCCTTTGCACTAATGAAGGGGCCGACGCGGTTGAGCTCTTCCTTGACAACCCACATTGCAAGATTTGAGTTGCCTTGGCATCGGCTTCTACTTGTTTTTTCATGGAATTTGACCATTGATCGTAACCCAAAGATTCACCATCTTCATTAGGAAGTGTGAAACCGGTTTGGATTACGATCCACATCTCGATTTGGGTTTTAAGAAAGCATTCCATCCGACCCTTCCAATAAGGAAAGTCATTACCGTTGTAAAAGCGGGCTCGGTGTGCTAAACCCTTCGAGATGGGCCATTTAAAAACAAGAAGAAGAACGACGAAAAGAATCTTGCAAAACACACGAAAGAATATTCCAAGACTTTCGCCTTGGATTAGTAGTGCGGAAGTAAAAAGATATATAAAATGTAACTTGCAAAAAGAAATAAACAATCAAATGCGAATGTCGTTGAAGTTACGGAGGACAACCTTACTCGGGATCTAACCCGAAGGACAACCTTATCCGGATCCTAAAGCCTCTAATGCAATTCTATATGTAGGAGAAGATAAGCAAGTGAAATAATTATACGAAAACAGAAATAAATAAATAAAAATCTGTAAAAAAGAAAAACAAAGCTAGATTGGTGGTTTCACGAATCTTAGCGCCCGACTCTGATACCAATTGTTGGATCGAAAGTGTCGCTAGAGGGGGTGAATAGCGATACGGTGTCGTTAAAAACTTTTGCAATAAGTAAAAGCAAGTAGAGAATGCACAATGAAATATAAAGTAGACAAGATATTTTTACGTGGTTCACAATCTTTCGATTGCTAATCCACGGCCCTAGTGATCCTTGATCACGTACGGAGGGCAATTCACTAAAACCACTCCTCTTCGTTGGAAGTAGGAGCAACGATTACAAAAAGAAATCAAGGCAAAGGGACACTCCCCCTTTCCTTGTTACGATTAAAGCACAAAGACAATTTAAAGAAGTAGAACTTAAATAAATATACCGACAACTCTTATAAGTAGAAGATGTAGCTTTCGTTGTCGGCGGCACTTCGTCGTAGCAAATGTGAGTAGTAGTAGCGGCGTTACGACGGCGTGTTGAGAGCTCTTGAATTCTTGTTATTTGCTTGGCTTGAACATGTCTATTTATGGATATTGATCTATGAATTTAGACATAGGTAGTGTCCAAGGTGAGGTTCTTATCCCAACTCAAGGATGAGGTGTTTCATCCAACCACCTTGTGCCACCTCCAACCTTCTTGGGCGCCAACTCAAGGATGAGGTGTTTCATCCAACCACCTTGTGCCACCTCCAACCTCCTTGGGCGCCAACTTGAGGATGAGGTGTTTCATCCAACCACCTTGTGCCACCTCCAACCTCCTTGGGCGCCAACTTGAGGATGAGGTGTTTCATCCAACCACCTTGTGCCACCTCCAACCACTTGTTGGAGCCATTCAACTTGTGCCACATCATGGGAGCCAACCATCTTGTGCCAACTCACCTTATTTTGGGCGTCCACCACAAGGAAGCTTGGTGATGGTTTGGATGTCCACCTTGATGCCACATCACCCTTTGTACCAAAACACGAGTCAAGTCCAAATTCACCCCTTGAAATTGAGCTCTTCTCGAGGTGGAACTTGACTAGCAGTTGATCAGAGTCAAAGGGTTTTGGGCTATGATACAAGTTAGCTTAAAATATAAAGTACGATGGTTCTAACCATCTGATCTCGACCTAGACCTTCCATTGGAGGTATTGGGTCGGATCTACGCTTAACGACCTTGCTTCGCTTTCACACGAGCTTACCTTGTAGCCTCGCTTCCGGTCTTCACCCGAGTACCTCGGCTTCCTCCGAAGTCCCTCTGGCGTTGCCCGACCACCTCGGTTCCCACCGGGTGTCGCAGACCTTCCGCTCAACTTTAGCATTTCTGCACACTTAATTGAGCTCGTAAGATAACAAATATACCCTTAACTATTGAGCCTTTTGCCATAATCAAAATACCGGTTCGACTTTGGTGCCCACTGCACCAACAATTTCACTAATGGAAAGTGAATTTGAAATGAACTTAGTAGGAGAATTAACATTTTTTCTAGGCTTACAAATTAAACAAACTAAGGAAGGAATTTACCTACATCAACATAAATACACTAAGGAAATAATTAATAGATTTGGAATGCAAAATGCTAAGATGATTAATACACCAATGGCTAAAAATGTTAATGTAGAAGAAGACTTAGATGGAAAACTAATAGACTTAAAATACTATAGGAGAGAATTGTTGGTGCAGGGGCACTAGATAATCGAACCTATGTTTTGATTATGGCAAAGACACAAAGTCAAGGTTATTTTGTTATCTCACGAGCTAAATCAAGTGTGCAGAAAATGCTAAGCTAAAGCTGAAGGTCAGCGACACACGGAGGGAACCATGGTGGTCGGGCAACACCGGGAGGACTTCGGAGGGAGCCGAAGGATCAAGTGGAGAGCGGATGCAAGGCTTCAAAGGTAAATGTTGAGGTAAGCTAGAGTGAGTAAAGTGAAGTGAGGTCATGTCTTTCGTATGGGGACGTCCTTAGGCGACGATCCGACCAAGACTTCCCATGGAAGGTCTATGTCGAAATCGGACGGCAAGTGGCCGTCGAATTAACTTATATTTTGAGCTAACTCTTTATTGTAGTCAAAAATCTTAGCCATCAGTTTAACTAACGAGTTCAACCGGGCCAGTTCTACCGGCCAGTTCAACTGTTGTATGAAATACAACTGTTGTATGAAATACAACTTCGAGATGAGTCAAAACTCATCCCTTTCTTCAAGGGTGAGGTGGCCATTGATGTAGAATCTTGATGTGCTCGAGGAGGGGACTTCTAGGGCTATAAAAGAAGGTCCATTCCTCACCAATTCATTAATCCTAAGTGTTCCAAAATGCTCTCGCAATGCCGCTCTCCTACGATGAGTCTACTACACTAAAGTGCCACCGGAACGATGACGACTCAACCTTAGCTCAAGATCTTCTTCATTGTCGGTATAAATATCTTTATTTAGAGTCTTAATTGTGCATTCTTTTTGGTTTCGGAGCTTTAATCGTAACAAGGAGAGGGGGAGTGTCATTCTACCTTGAGTTTTATTATTTTCATGTAATCGTTCACTCCTACCTCTAACGAGGAGTATTTTAGTATATTTCCCTCCGTACACGGTCTAGGACTGTTAGGGCCTTGGATTAGCAGCCGAAGGCTGTGAACCAAGTAAAAACAAACCTTGTCTTTTATATTTCCACTGCATTCTCTCTCTTTTAATTGTTTCATATCGAAAGAATGAACGAAATTTGTTTTGCGCTATTCACCCCCCCTAGCGCTAAAATCGATCCAACAATTGGTATCAGATCCAGGGGCGCTATGATTTGGTGAAACCACCAATCTAGAAATTTCATTCAGATTTATTTCTTTTTATTTTGAGTTTTACGAAATTTTTCATTTAAATTAAATTCATTCTCCCGCACTACTAATCCAAGACGAAAGTCTTGGTACATTTTGGTGTTTTTATTTTTGTGAGGTACTTGTCTTTCGTCTTTTATCTAAATGGCCCATCTCGAAGGGTTTAGCACCGTCCGACCACCGTTTTACAACGGACATGACTTCCACTATTGGAAGGGTCAGATGGAGTGCTTCTTAAAGACCCAAATCGAGATGTAGATCATAATCCAAACTAGATTCATGCTTCCTACTAATGAAGTGGGTGAATCGTTGGATTATGATCAATGGACTAATGCCATGAAAAGAAAAGTGGAAGCCGACTCCTAGGCAACCCAAATTCTTCAATTTGGTGACACTACTGTTACCTCTTCTTTGTGAGCCAGGTAAGAGTACTTGCATGTAAGACACTATCCGTTCCGAGAATCAGTTTGACAAGGGAAGCAAAGTAGAATGGTTCGGGAGTGACAGTTTGGGGAAATTGGAATTGGAGGACAGTTTGAGGCAATTGGCACGGCGGGGCGATCACAGAGATCACTTCGGTATGAGATAGATGAGAATCGGTTCGGTCTAGCAGGCCCAGAAATGCTATGGGGCAGATAAGAATTGGCTCGGTCTAGCAAGCCTGGAAATAGTTCGGTGTGCGAAAAAGAGTAGTTGGTTCGGGCTACTGGGAAGAGCCTAATGGCTATGCTACCCGTGAGTAGTAGGTTAAGGTTAGTTTCGTCAAAGGCAAATGGCTGAAAGGGATAGGCTAGCATATTTTCAAAAATGTAGATAAGAAGTTGTTACACAACAGAAGAGGGCCCCACATAATATTTCGAGGAGCCTTCGCTCCTCATATCTATAACAGAATGATTCTCCAGATGGGCAAAGTGGCCATGTGTACAACGAAGTAGGCTTGCGATGCAACAGTTGGCTAAAGGAAGAGGATAAAAGGGAAAAGCAGGGCAAGAGAAAGAGGATCCGCATTATTCCAACCAGCAAGAGACGAAGGCACATTCGAAAGGGGAGGGCAACCACTTCGCCAAAGAAGGAGATAAGGAGAGTAGTCAACTCCATATTTCTTGTGATGTTTCTTGTATCTTGACCTAATTGTAAGAAGTTTTCTCCTCCACCTCCGAAAGTTCTTTCCGTGAAGGAGGACGCTCATAGTGAAAGTGCTTTGGCACAGTAGCTGGTGGGAGAGCTCACTTCCTTGGAGTAGGAATCCTTATTTCGATCCACATTACATCCTGTGTCTTTGTTTGTTTCTTGTGTTGGCTTGTGTGTCTTTGCTTCACGTTTCATTTTACTGTTGCGTCCGGAGAGAACCCCCTAAGCTTCCTTCGTGCCCCACTGCATTGAGAGGAAGTCTATAGACCTTCTTCCCCATCACCGCATCAGATGGCACCGTCTGTGGGAAACATCTGAGTAAGACATAGAGATGAAACCAGAAGAAATACAACACCCAGTAGCCTCCGCTGCGGAGGAAAACCCCATCACGATACTACCATCACAACTAAGAGCCATGGTGGACAATGTCGTGGCCGAGGTCCTCACCAAAGAAAGGAGAAGGATGGGGTATCTTCATCCTCATTCTGGTGAACCTTTCTCTCGTGGACCACCACCAGAGATGCCTCCTCCACCTTGTAGAACCACTAACATTGAAGCATTGCCTAGAGAGGGGCTAGGGGGGTGAGTTCATCAGACCACTTTGCCATTAACCCAGAATCGACGATAAGAGCAGGGTGAAAGCCGGTTGACTAGGGCTCCAGAGATTTATGAGCTCAACCCTTTCACCGTGGACATCCTTGCTGAAGTCCCACCATCGTAATTCAGGAATCCCTTGGTAGATAAGTATGATGGCACAACGAATCCGGAAGAACACCTATCATAATTTGTCGGAGCAACCTCGCTCCACTGCTATAATGACACCCTCAAGTGCTAAGTTTTTTGGACTACTTTATCCGGCTCGGCACAAAAATGGTTCAACACCCTGCCCCCGGGGTCTATTACTTGTTTTGCCAATTTTTAGGGGATGTTCCACCAAGAGTTGGCCAGCTGCAAGGCGTACAAGCACGATGCTTCCATCCTACTGCACATTACGCAGGGGCCCTCAGAGTCGCTTAGAGGGTATCTTCATCGGTTCACTTCCACCGCTAGGAGCATCCCTTCAGCAAGGTCGGATGCTTTCAGGGTAGCCATTCCGCACGGGCTAAGAGATGGCCCTTTCCTTTGTTCACATTTGAGGAAGCCCGCGAACAGCTATGAGGAGTTGTTAAGCCGTGCGGAGAAGTACATCAATGAGGAGGAAGGGCTGAAAGTTCGGAGAGCCGAACGAGCCTCTGCAATGGTCCCTGGCGAACGAAATCGCCTCGTAGCTCCTCGAGCACCTCCCAAACGGGAATATGCATGACCCTTCCTACCGGAGGCTCCCAGGCCTCGGTTATTGCTACAGGGCACTTGCCCCACATAGCCATTGCAGATAATGGCCGTCGATGTTGTCCCTCCCCCAAGGACTTGGAAGGAGCGGGAGATGGTATTCTACGATCAGCAAGGTCTCCTACAGCGGCACACGGGGTATAGGGGAGTGCCACGCAACCCTCCCATCACGTTCTATTGCCAGTACCATATGGAATATGACCACGCTAGTGGTCGATGTTTCAAGTTGCAAGAAGAACTGGAGCGCCTCCGAACCGCTTACCCACAGTTGCGACCTCAGACTGGAGGACCGACACAGCGAGTCCAACGACCCAATGTGGCTCATTTGGGGCCATATAACCAATGGTCACAAGTTACTTTCCCTCCCGACCCTCAGACTCCGGCCTAGGAGGGTATCTCACAAGAAGGCCCATCATCTGATATGAATAACGTCCCCACATGGGGGGTTTATTCACATTATTGCAGGAGGACCCACTAATGGGGATTCCAACCAGGCATGAAAATCATACGCCCATCTCATGGAGAGCCTAGCTATAGTCACTGATCAGGCTATCCAAACAGTGCCTCCGGTTTCGTTCAGACTGGAAGATCTCCGAGGCATTTTGCTGCCTCACACGGATGCCTTGGTGATCAGTATTTCCCTGGCCAACTATGAAGTGGCCAGGGTACTAGTTGATTCGGGGAGTTCTGTCAACATCCTCTTCCAGGAGGCTTTCAGACAGATGCAGTTGGGAAATGCCCAGCTAAAAGACGTGGCCACACCCCTCTTCGGGTTTGCGGGACATGTGGTCCACCCCACAGGGCAGATTTCATTGCCCCTGACTCTGGGCACAAAGCCCAGTCAAAAAACCATTATAGTTCCTTTTCTTATTGTGGATGCTTCGTCCACCTATAATGCAATTTTGGGTCACCCCTTCCTCTACATTATTCAAGCGGTGGCTTCTCCGTATCACCAAAAGGTGAAATTTCTGCTCGAGCAGCTGATTGGAGAGGTCAGAGGTGAGCAGAAGGCCGTCAGGAGCTGCTACATGCAAATGGTCAGGGATGACCAAAAGAAGGTCCGAACCGATGATCTCAAAGGGAAAGCTATCGTAATTTTGAATGTCTGTGTGCTGGAAGAATCTCCCCCCAAGGCAGACAAAATAGAGTTAGGAGAGCTGGTGGAGATAGCTCCCGAAAAGGTCACTCGGTTAGCACAGTAGCTGGAAGCCAAAGAGGAACTGGTGGCCTGTCTAAAGAAGAATGAAGACATTTTTGCTGGAGATGTGCATGATCTTACGGGAATAGACCCTCGCATTGCCGAACATCATCTCAACATTACCAAAGGAGTCCGACCCGTCCAACAGAAGCGGCGACATTTTGGACCTGAAAAAGACAAGGTGATAGCTGAAGAAGTAGATAAATTGTTGAAAGCGGGTCATGTGAAAGAAATACAATTCCCCGAGTTGGTCTCTAATGTAGTCCTGGTCCCCAAGCCCTCTGGGCAGTGAAGAATGTGTATTGACTTCCGTGATTTAAATAAAGCATGCCCTAAAGACTGCTACCCCTTGCCTCACATTGATCAGTTGGTGGACTCTACGGTAGGATATGAGGTGGTGTCCTTAATGGATGTTTACCAAGGATATCATCAGATACCACTGGCTAAAGAAGATCAGAAGAGGGTTAGTTTTGTAACGGCAGGAGGGTTATATGCTTATGTGGTAATGCCCTTCGGCCTAAAAAATGTGGGGGCTACATATCAGCGGCTCATGGATAAAATCTTTGCAGAGCAAAAAGGGAAAAATGTGGAAGTTTATGTGGACGACATCCTGGTCAAATAAAAAACCACTCGAGATTTGGTTAAGGACCTAGACGAAACTTTCGCTACCTTGAGGCGATATAACATGAAGCTGAACCCAAAAAAATGTCTGTTCGGGGTGAAGAAAGGAAATTTTTTGGGATATATAGTAACTGAGAAGGGATTACAGGCTAACCCAGAGAAGGTGCAGGCATTGTGCAATATGAAGTCACCCACTAAGTTTCGAGAGATTCAAAAGCTAGTAGGGAGAATTGTCTCCCTGTCCCGGTTTATAGCCAGATCAGCGGACAAGGGGCTACCTTTCTTCAGGATTTTGTGCAAGGCTACTAAATTTCAATGGGATGATCAATGCGAGAAGGCTTTCCAAGAGCTGAAGAAGTATCTAGCTAGACTTTCGCTGTTAGCCAAGCCAGTGGCAGGGGAGCCATTGTGGATGTATTTAGCAATCTCATTTTCACCAAGTCCTCTTAAAGCAGATTCCAAGGGAGAATAATGGGAAGGCGGACGAATTGGCTCGGTTGGCTAGCGCAATGGAAGGGGTTAAGCAGCTTGAAACAGTTTGTGTGAAAGTCCCTACCTCTTTGGTGATATGCAATGTGGAGGAAACTATACCTAAGCAAGATCCAATCCCTGATTGGAGGACTGACATTATAACATATCTACAGCAAGTAATAGTCCCGGAAGAAAGAGGGGCGACATCTGTTTTAATGAACAAAGCAAAACAGTTCAACATCCTAAATGGAGATTTGTATAAGACGTCTTTTGAATGGCCCCTGTTGAAGTGTTTGGCAAAGGAAGATGCTGAATGGGTGCTCCGGAAAATCCACGAAGGTTGCTGCAGCAATCATTTAGGAGGGAGAGCTTTGGCGAGGAAAGTCTTGTTAGCCGGATACTTTTGGCCCACCCCCCAACAAGATGCAGCTCATATAGTGCAAATTTGCTTGGCCTATCAGAAGCATAGCAATCGGTCTGAATGACCAGATGAATTAATGAAAGTTGTTGTTGCTTCATCCCCTTTCGATCAGTGGGGTATGGATATAGTAGGTCTCATGCCTGTGGCACCATTGCAGAAAAAATTCTTATTGGTGGCTGTGGATTACTTCTCCAAGTGGGTGGAAGCAGAGCCCCTTGCCAAAATTACTAAGAATGTTGTGATACAATTCCTGTGGAAGAATATTGTCTGTCGGTATGGTATTCCTCAGAGGTTAGTTAGTGACAATGGGTGGTAGTTCCAAGGCAAGAAAAATAAGGAATGGTGCAAAAGTCTTAACATCCAACAAGCTTTTACTTGGTGGCTCATCCTTAAGCCAATGGGCAGGTCGAAGTAACTAATAGAATCCTTATCCAAGGATTGAAGACTAAACTAGGGGCTCAGAAAGGTAACTGGGTAGAGGAATTGCTGGGGATCTTGTGGGCCTATCGAACCACGCCAAAAACTGCAACAGGTGAAACTTGTTTCAGCCTGGTATACAGAACTGAGACCATTATTCCGGTGGAGGCCCTTTAAAGCAACGCCCGCGTGGAAGTTTATGAACCGGAGCATAACCAAATTATTCGGAGCACCGAGCTGGACTTGGTGGAAGAAAAAAGGGTACAGGAGGAGAACGGAATTTTACAAATGGAGGGTACAATAAGCCTTTAACAAAAGGGTAATGCCTCGAAGATTTCAAGAAGGGGATTTGGTTCTGCGCAAAGTCAATCCTGCTGGAGATCCTAGAAAGTTAGCTCCAAATTGTGAAGGACCCTATGAAGTGACATGTCGCGTGCCAGGATCAGCATATTATTTGAAAGATGATCAAGACAAGGAATTCCCTCGACCTTGGAACACTATACACTTGAAATATTATTATACTGTGTAAGGGAGGGTGGATGGAAAAAAGAATTAAGAAGTTTCATGGGAAATGTATTTGACAATTCACTATGTCGTTAGATGTATGACAAACCCGAATACGATTGATGAATCATTTATATTAGCATCAAATTCTCTTTGGCGAGCTATGGAAAGAAAAGAAGATAAAGAGGGAGCTATGTCCCGAAGCAATACATCAACTTATAATCTAAAACGATCTGGAGGATAGCGTCGAAAGCCGGTTTCCGAGTGCAAGGAAAGAGCAGGGTGGTTTGCAGGTGGTAATCCTTGGTTTGCATACTACCGAATCGCTTCATTAAATCCATCCTAGTAGGCGACACACATTAGGGCTATTAGTCGTTCACGTCGGCTCGGGTCATCATGACTTCGTTTTTGGTGAAGCCTATGATATTTCTCTTGATGCTCCCGGAGAGATCGGCGCATTTCGCTATAACGCCGGGTTATTTCCATAATAGCATCCACCATAACCGAAATGTCATCCGCTCGGGAGGTTTGGTCATACTGAAGGAGACTCGTCATATCCATCATGTTCTCGCATATCGAAGCTGAAATTCCCTCTACAGCCTCTGTATAGGATCTGGTGTGGACAAGCTCACTGCCTAGCCTCTGGAGGGATGTTTTTTGCTTGCGTATATGGGTGTGAGCATGCGCCGTAGAAGTTATTAAGGAAGAGTTTTCTTGTACCTCCTTGCACAGGCAGGTGCGGAGATCCCCTATTTTGTCCTCTGCTCTCTGGTGTTGAACCCGCAGGTTATCAATGACCTCAGAGTCCTTTTGTTTCTCCCGAAGGAGTTCTGCTACCTGCTCTCGAAGGTCTGTTAATTCTTAAAGAGGGGGAGTATCTCTGTCAGACTATTTTGGTTGAATGTCCTGCTGAATGGATAGCGATTCTGTATGAGCCTGCTGCTGTGTTTGTAATGCCGCTATAGTTTCGGCATCTTTCTGCTGTTGGCACGAGATTCTGCCAATTGCTCCTGGCATTGTTCTAGCTGTTACGACAAGAAACGTTCTCGATTCTGGGCAACGGTTTGGTCTTCCAGTCACTGTTGTTCCCACTTTAGAGACTGGACTTGATATTGCTGGAAGGAGCGGTCCAATTCCTGATAATTGGTTAAGGTATGGAGATTTTTTATCAAAAAGCAGTGGTTAAGCAAAGAAAATCAGAGAAGCCAGTTTGAGGAACATACACATTCTAGAGCATGGTGCAGACCTTCCATCCGGGGGATCAGTTCTTCCAAGTTTAAGATTCGAAGTCCCCGGGAAGAAGAAGAAGAAGGGATGGATGACACCAGAGGCGAAGGTTCACTTATGATGGGGGAAGGAAAGATTGGAGCCAGGGGTTGTGTTGGGGGTTCAGAAGGAAGGGAAGAAAGAGCTCTCGTTAGGAGGCTCAAAGAGATAGGGGCCAAGAGAGAAGAAGCAGCAGTATGGGGTGGCAGACTTAACATGGTTGGCTGTGAAACGGGCATGGAAGAATCTGCAGAAGGGGATTGGTTTGGTGAGGAGTTTGGTGAGGAAGATATAGAGATCACTGGGATGGAAAACTCTTCATTGGGATGGGGAAATGTAGAAGGACCCTGGTTTGTATGCAAGGGAGGAGAAAGGCTTCCCAAATTATTAGCATCAGGGGAAAATGACGAGTTAACTACCATGGGTTCGGGTGCAGGAGAGTGCTTCGGAGAAAGAGAAGGAGGGGACACAAGGACGTCTGCTATTGACAAGCGTTGGCGCACCACTTCTCTGTATTCATCCTCAGGTTGCGATAATGAAGGGGGTGATTTGCAAATACCCAAGGCGGAAAGGGAAAAGATGGGAGAGTTAGGATTTACAAGTAACATTGGAGATGAGGATGGACTTGTTACCCTAGTCTCATATGAATCAGTAGAGACAGGGGTTTCTGAATAACGAAGAGGAGAAGAGAGAGATGAGACTGACGTGGTGGTGATGGATGAAGGTAAGGGAGAAGGTGAAGGTGAAAGGGCTACTAGCTGTTGGCCCTCATTCCGCCTGGATTCAGGGAAGCACTTTGCCATTTCTCGTTGAAAAAAGGAATACATTCTGCCGGCCAGAGAAAGAAAAGGTGCACTGGAGTTAATGTCTGGAACGCCGAAGGATGGCAGTGGAAAGAAAGAAGAGAAAGAAGAAGGAAAAGACGAAAAGGCAAATATAAAAGATGAAAGTGAAGAGGAGGAAAGATGAAGCGTCTTATATAGAAGGGGGTGTTAAATGGGCTTACGATGTCAATTGGGTTACTAGGCTATAAAAGGGGCCTAGGAAGAAAGGGAATGGATGATTTATTCCTCTAATGACCTGCTATCCACTAAAATCCTTGTCTTAATATGACGAAGTGAACGAGGGTATCCAACTTCAAGATGAATGAAGAAATGATGGCAGTAAGAAGGCAAATCCTGGGATAAAGTTAGCACATTTTTTATGCGAATTGGCCTCAGTTATATATTATTTTATCCCCGTGTGGTGGTGGAACGGAAGAGTTGAGTTCATTCCTTAACTATATATTATTTTATCTCCGTGTGGTGGTGGAACGGAAGAGTTGAGTTCATTCCTCAACTATATATTATTTTATCCCCGTGTGGTGGTGGAACGAAAGAGTTGAGTTCATTCCTCAACTATATATTATTTTATTTTATCCCCATGTGGTGGTCGAACGAAAGAGTTGAGTTCATTCCTCAACTATATATTATTTTATTTTATCCCCGTGCGGTGGTGGAACAGAAGAACTGAGCATTCCTCAGTTATATATTGTTTTATCCCCGTATGGTGGCGGAATTGAAGAACTTAGCATTCTTTAGTTATATATTATCCCCGTATGGTGGCGGAACGGAAGAGTTGAGTTCATTCCTCAACTATATATTATTTTATTTTATCCCCGTGTGGTGGCAGAAGGAAGAGTTGAGTTTATTCCTCAACTATATATTATTTTATCCCCGTGTGGTGGTGGAATGGAAGAGTTGAGTTTATTCCTCAACTATATATTATTTTATTTTATCCCCGTGTGGTGGTGGAACAGAAGAGTTGAGTTCATTCCTCAACTATATATTATTTTATCTCCGTGTGGTGGCGGAACGGAAGAGTTGAGTTCATTCCTCAACTATATATTATTTTATCCCCGTGTGGTGACGGAACAAAAGAGTTGAGTTTATTCCTCAACTATAGACTGTTTTATTCTCGTGCAGTGGGAGTGCATATCTAATCCTTGCATAAGGGAAGGGCAAAGAAATTAAACATTTGTCCAAATTTCTTATTATTTAAGAGAAGTGCAAAGTTTGGCACAGCAAAAGGAAGGTCGAAAAGTGAGGATGATCAAGGAAGGATGTAGGTGAAACTCATACCGAAGAAGTTCATTACTATGAAAGAGCTACATATCATAACTTCCTCAGAGGAAGAGAATAACAAAGAAGCCCTTATACATAGGGTGTTACAGTTCTTTGTTGGGAGGTATGGAAAGAGCCTCTTTGCGTGGCTTGGGTTGGCGCATCAGCTGCCGGAGATAAGACTGTTGTATGAAGATGTGCTTGGATAAGTCCTTCTGGGACATGGCTAGTTGTTGGCGCAAGGAGAAGTTACTAGTAGAACCCTCCCTCAAACGTCGCTGCAGATATCCATCCTGTTCCTCAAGAGTGGCGATGTAGCACTGTTCCTCAGTCTTTTCCTCATGAGGAAAAGAGCTGCTACCCTGTTCAAAAGATTGCTCCATGGCGAGGAGGGGAAAAAGAAGGGATGAATATTGGACAAACGATGGTTTGAGATCCTTATAGAGGCGAAGGAAGAAGGTGCATTGTCTCACGGAGGAGGTGAATATAATAAATGCTAGTAAAGAAGGGGAAACGTAAAGGCAGCAGGTGAGAGATGTTAGTGCAGTAACTCCGGGAAAGATGGTTCAAATTCCACGGAAGCAGTAAGGGGAAGTATGTTCAGAAAAGGTTGCAGTCATTTCTGGTGGAAATTGTGCTACATTTACAAGAAAACGACAAAAATGAGTCTCGATACCCTCTTCTTTCTTTTTATTAACATTCTCAACAACGGCTACATCATTTAAGAAAATCGTTATACAAGCTTGTAATGATTATCACTAGCAGGAGGACAGTCAGAGGACTCCTCCGGTGGGGAAGGCGCCAAGACGACTTTGTAGAGATCGCCTTGAGCTAGATGTGCCGTTGGTGGAGCTTCATCAAAAGGAGACGAATGAATCTCCACTAGAGGGACTGGAACGAATTCTAGGGCTGGCGAAAGCAGAGGAAGTTCAGCAGAGGCCCGAGGATCTCCTACTATGTATTCCCACGTCAGGGGAGGGTTCCAGACCTGATTGCAGAAGGAAGAGAAGGGGGCTCGGATGGACCTCCCTGTGTTAGGAGTTGGAGAAGTGGTTAAGGATTGATAAGGAAAGGGGCGAAAGGCAGAAGTTGCAGTCGAATGTGTCTCAGACTCTTCAGTGTCTTCCATATACCAGTCATGAAATTCAAAAGAGTTAGAATCAGAAGAGATCTCGATGTGGTGTTCCGCCGAAGCCATGAGAGTGAGATGGAAGCCCGAAGACATTTGGGATGACAATTTATAATAGAAGGAGGAAGAAGAAGAAGAGGAAAAGACTAACATCATAATGGTGTCAACATAGGAAATTATCGAGATATCATTTCTGGAGAGGCCAGGTAGCTTGAGAAGATCAAGAGGTCAAAGTAAGTTAATTGTTGGCCGAGGCGAAATTGGTTCGGGCTGAAAGAAGATCACCCTGGGGATATTCCGAACGGATTCCCAAGCGAAAAATGTCATCATTTCATACATGGCAGAAAATGGGCAGTAATTGCGAAGAGAAAGAAACATAGAACATACCCAAAATTCCTGACCCACATCAAGATATACATGAAAAATAAAAAAAAGCTATGTCAAGGCAAATGTTCTTTAACAGCGAGGGAGCAGTCATTACAAGGAGCATATATGATAAATTACAATTTAAAGAGTTCGGGGGGGGCATTTAGATAAATCCGTTGCGGGATTTAAGTAGCTGGTGTCTGTACCAGGGGAAGCGTATCCTCGTTCGGTGTTTAAAGCCGAAGACCTGTCAAAGCCCAGTATGAATAAGTCCAACCCCTTCTGAACATAACACCCCTTTAGATATGCCTCCTATTCCTTCAGTTGGGCCTGGCATTCTGCTAATTGGGTTGCGAAGGCATCTCTTTCTGTTGCTGCCGTCGTGGCTTACTGACCCAGAATAGACAAAGCTTCGGTATATTCTCGGTGAAGCTCTTGTTGCTGCCGAGTCACAGAAGATAGGGCTTCAGGGAAGGTCGCCACCAGGGTAGAGAGTTCTTCACACCTCTCCAAGCAGGCTTTTTGGGTGGCCTCCCATGCTTGGCGTTCTTGCTACATCTGCTGAATGGTAGTTATAGAATCAGATGCCTGAATAATTGCATCCCCCAGTTGTCTTTTGACCCTGTTAGCTCGTGGGTAAGGAGGTCCACCTGCTGAAACTGGCTAGACTGCAGGAATATTTGCTGCTCGAGGTCTTCATTCTTCTGTTGAAGCTCCTCCATCTTGCTTTGAGCCAGGGTCAATTGGGTCATGGAATCTTCACATCGGGAGATTAAATCAGATTTTTTTTGCTAATTTTCATTCAGTCGCTGGATGAGTTGCTTCTGGTGCGCCAGAGAAGCAAAATGACACGTCTCCACATTAGTTTGA
Source organism: Wurfbainia villosa (assembly GCA_025175895.1). Classification (NCBI taxonomy): domain Eukaryota; kingdom Viridiplantae; phylum Streptophyta; class Magnoliopsida; order Zingiberales; family Zingiberaceae; genus Wurfbainia; species Wurfbainia villosa. Next base: position 49,314,909 of record CM045999.1, on the reverse strand, counting down.
AATTGGGCCACGTGGGACATCATTTTATTATGGGTGGCCGATACCTGAAGGGAAAAGGAGACAAATGTTAAGCATTGGCATATAGATATATATGTATACTGAAGATAAAGGAAGAGAACAATTACCTCGGTCAGCAGTTTGCTCATATGGTCACAGGGACCCTGTACACCTGATTCGTTAAAAAATTTCACCTCCGAGAGGTTACGGATCTTCAGGAGGGACCCCAGTGTAGCCAATGGAGGGTTCAAGAAGGGAAGATCTCCCTCCTCTAATGGGGGAGGGGGACCTACAAGCCGAAATGGAGTGAGAGAAGGATGTGCTTCTGGAGGAACAGTGACTGGGGTTGATTCGATCGGGGAATATGTGGGAGAGTCAAGAGGAATGGGGGATGAGACAGGAGAGTGGGAAGGAGAGTTTCCCCCTTGGGAGAAAGAGGATGGGATGACCAATGTAGTATCATTCACCCTCGGTTCGCAGATGACTAGGTGGCGGTGCTTCTCCAGATTAGAAGGGGATGACGGAGGAGAGGAACGGGCAGAAGAGGATGTGAGAAGGGATGAAGAACTGGGAGCTCCTTCCTTGATAAGATGTAATCTCTTCCGAGGTGAAGAGGGGGCAGCCACAGATTTACCTCGCTTGGTGGAGGTCATCTTCTTCTTGGATGCATCAATCTCTTCGCCTTTTACCAAAGCGTTCTGCATTACGTTATCTATGAAATCCATTGGTAAGAAAGATAGGTTGATCCAAATAATAAGCTATATCAAAATACGAACATCGTCCTACCTATGGCGGGCGGGGCCGTTAGAGGGAAAGGGGACAACCTGAAGTGACTGAGGAGACGGGGTTTCATTAGATGGTCTAAGCAATAGTGGGATTCGCTCAACACTTTATAAACCTATGAGAAAGGACATTGGGTCCTCATTTCGCGAAAGGGAGGTAGCTCGGGAAGATCTAGCTTCCATGTATCTGAATAGTGTAGGGGTGTTGGAAGCTGAGCAAAGAAATATAATTCTTCCCATCCTTTGTGGGAAGAGGGCATATTCACTAAGAATTGGCAGTATGTGTGGTTGGAGAGGTAAAAAAGGTCTGCCTTAGAAGATTTTAGTTGGAAGAAGCAGTGGAATATTTGGGGGGACAAAGGGAGGTTTAGGTGCCAAAATACTATGATGGTCCCCGATAAGAGATGGAAGGAATTGGGGGTAAATTGATTTAGGGGCAGACCGTAAAAGTCTAAGATTTCCAAGTAGGAAGAGGGTGCCGGTAAAAACAAGTCATTAAAGAATTGTTCAGAAAAGAAGCAAGTCAGGCCGGGGGGAGGACGATGTGGTCGGTAAGTCTCTTAGTATTGAAACGACATTGTATGGAAGGGTTTATGAATTGGTCCCTAAGGTTAATGAAATAATGTTCGCTGTTTAGTTGGGTGACGGTGTGCTCGTACCAAGGAGATGGGAGCAAGGTCTTAGGGGCCATAGGTACAGAACAGGGAAGAGCACTTACTTGAAGGTTGAAGGAGGAACGTTTGCAAAAGAAGGAGTTAGGTCACTGGAACATTGTTGGAGAAAATCGTTGGAAAGGACTGGATTGTTAGGCACGCTAAGTTGTGCATAAAAGGAAAGGACAAAGATTTATATAAGGTTTTGTGTGTCTTTTCGACTATCTAAGAAAAAAGAGAAGCGGGGCCCATGGGCCCGTAAAGCCGCTTCGAGTATATGGAGTAGGGTCACAAGAAAAGAGTGAGTTTGAATGGCGAACAAAGGGTCATGAGAGGCTTCATACATGTAAAAAGTCAAGCTTATGACTTCGCTTGACTATTTTTGGAGGTTGGCTAATGATACTGCTATTACATCTTCTTTGTGAACCAGGTAAGAGTACTCACATGTAAGACACTATCCATACCGAGAATCGGTTCGGCAAGGGAAGCAAAGTAGAAAGGTTCGGGCGTGACAGTTTGGGGAAATTGGAACGGGATGACAGTTTGAGGTAGTTGGCATGGCGAGGCGATCACAGAGATCACTTCGGTATGAGACAGATGAGAATCAGTTCAGTTTAACAGGCCCATAAATGGTACGGGGCGGATAAGAATCGGCTCAGTCTAGCAAGCCCGGAAATACTTCATTTCGGGAAAAAGAGGAGTTCGCTCAGGCTACTGGGAAGAGCCTAATGGCTACGCTACTCGTGACCAGTAGGTTTTGGTTAGTTTCATCGAAGGCAAATGGCTGAAAGGGATAGGATAGCATATTTCTCGAAATGTAGATAAGAAGTTGTTACACAACAGAAGAGGGCCCCCACATAATATTCTGAGGAGCCTTCGCTCCTCGTATATGTAATAGAATGATTCTCCAGAGGGGCAAAGTGGCCACCTGTATGACAAAGGAGGCTTGTGATGCAACAGTTGGCCAAAGGAAGAAGATAAAAGGGAAAAGCAGGGCAAGAGAAAGAGGATCCGTATTTTTTCAACCAGCAAGAGACGAAGGCACATTCGAAAGGGGAGGGCAATCACTTTGTCGAAGAAGGAGATAAGGAGAGTAGTGAGCTCCATCTTTCTTGTGTTGTTTCTTGTATCTTGACCTAATTGAAAGAGGTTTTCTCCTCCACCTCCGGAAGTTCTTTCCGTGAAGGAGGACGTTCATAGTGAAAGTACTTTGGCACAGTAGCTGGTGGGAGAGCTCACCTCCGTCGATTAGGAATCCTTATTCCGAACCACGTTACATCCTATGTCTTTGTTTGTTGCTTGTGCTGGCTTGCGTGTCTTTGATTCACGTTTCATTTTACTGTTGCGGTCGGAGAGAACCCCCTAAGCTTCCTTCACGCCCCACTGCATTTAGAGGAAGTCTACAGATCTTCTTCCCCATCACTACATCATGTGGCTTATCCAAAGAGGACCTAAACCGCATCGGCCCCTCTATTAGCGCTAAAGATTTATGGACTAAACTCATAGAGCAACACGAAGGAATCGACGACGTAAAGGTATGTAAGCATGATCTTCTTTTCAATAAGTTTTATAACCTTAAGATGCAGGAACACGAGAACGCGACACAACTACACGCCCGTATTCAAGACAACGTCAATAGCTTGCACGACATCAGACAAAAGGTCGAGAATCGAGATCTCATAAGGTATGCCTTAAACTCTTTTCCTAGGACCACCTTGTGGGAATCCATGGTTGATGCCTACAAGGTTTCTAAAGATCTTTCTAAACATATATTAGACAAGTTATTTTCTTAGTTTGAACTTCATGAACAAACTAACGTGGTCTGAGATGAGAGAGGTGTTGCTTTACTTGTAGGACGAAGAAAAAGGAAAAGAGCAAGCAACCTCCCAAGCAAGAAGATAGATACGAACCCAAGGATGAATCTGAATCTGAATATGAAGAGGAGGCCGCGATAGTCAACATGGTGCGAAGAATAGTTCGAAAAGAAAGAGAGAAATTGAGAAACGAGAAGAAGGGGTGATTCAAATAAAAAAGGAGATCAAAACAAAAGGGACCAAAGAAGGCTCTTCATGCGACATGGGAAAACGAAGAAGAAGACGTCGGCATAGCTTACATGGCAAGACCGGAGGAGTCCGAGTTAGAGTATGAAGCCGAGTACAAGTCCAATTCCGACTTCGACTCTAACTCCGACCCCGAAGCCTACTTCGAGAAGAAACTCAAAGCTTGATCAAAAGAGAAAATAAAGGTTAGTCGTTCGTTAATTAGTACTTTGTATCTTACAATTAAAATGCTTACTAGGAAATTAGCTAAGTCCGAGTCTAGGGTCGAGTCCTTACTTGAGAAAGTTGAAACACTCTAGCAAGAGGCGACCCTAACCTCTTCGACTAGTCATGTTTGAGAGGAGGATTCAACTCGACTTGAAAAACTTGAAGAAGAGAACTCTCTCTTGAAAGGATAAGTCCAAGTGCTCGAGGCTCAGTTGGACAAGTTCTCGACGGGATCCAAGAATCTTAACCGACTTCTTGAAACTCAAAGAGTTGTGTACAACAAAACCAGACTCGGGTTTAGTCCAAAGACTACGAATAGATCATATATGTCTATTCTAAATCGTAGTCATCAACGAGTCCAAGCTTGAGTCCCAAAAGTCTTACTAAATTCACATATAAGGAAAAACAAGTATTGGATTCTCCAGGTTCAAGTTCATTACTTGACTAGACCATATTAGTTCAATGATCCAGGGGAAGCTTATATCAAAATAGTATACCCGATAACTTAGCATGACCAAACTTTTATTTTTTAGAACGGCTAGATAGGACATGTAGTTAGTCAACTCTTGACAACATAGTATCAGGACGCGGCGAGATGATAGTATGTTAGGGAAACAAAGTCTCGTGTATTCGAGCTAGATAAGGTGTATCTAGCTTGGTGCACTTGACCAAGTGGAACTAGATGAACCTACCTCGCTGTATCGTAAACTAGTTAGACCAGGAAGTAGTCTTAAGTGACTCAAGTTATCATTTTCCTGAACTTGGCTTTGTCTAAGGAAGTGGTCGTTGTTCCGATCAAAGAAGGCCCTTGTGCCTCGCCATGACCTGGAAGCCAATTTCACGAAAAGGTGACTTGACAAGCTTAGGGTTAAATCCGAATCTAACCCAAGGTTGAGTAACTTTAATTAAGTTCAAATCATCTCACAAAATATATAAGGCGAACAAATCATGAGACACTTAGAATGGGTGAGATAATTAAGGAATAATTTTAACTTACACAATGTTTTCAAAATGCTACTTATTTTTCAACTATTGCGCTTAAACAAATAATTATAATCGACCAATGTTAACTATAAAACTCTCTAAGCCAAAGTTTAGTGCCCCCTAACTCTCTTATACCTTATAAACTTGACTAAGGGGGAGAGCAAACTAACCCTAAGGGTTATAAATCTTTAAAGTTTTTCTTCAAACTAAACTTATATGTAATTTTGAAATTCAAAACTATCTATCAAATACTTTTATTGTTGGTGCAGAGTGATATAGCTCGAACCAATAAACTTAATGTAGGGATGTATACTGAAAAGTCTATCTTTTATATGAACATCTTTATTTTGAAATAAGAATCACATGATCATTGTTTGCATATTTATATGGTTACACAATATTGTCTAATACATTACATTGAAGATAACATGGTGTGTGGTGTCACACGGGAGATCATGTTATCGGCTCCTTGGAAAGGCTCACAACCGAGATGGCTTTGGACAAACAATCGGAATGCTTGTAGTGTGATTTGGTATTGGTTTGTCTTGACCATAGAATCACACTAGTGCACTTTGTGTGTATTGAGTCGGACCGACTTAGAGGTGATTCGATTTATTGCTGACTACATAATCGAATCGGACCTCAGATATTATTTTGTGCATGCTCTTAATCCCGATATAATAACGGGCACATATACTTAGTAGTCATCTCTTTGATTTACACATGGGCGAGATTTACAGATTAAATCGATAGGCTCGGTAAGTTGGGAGATGATATTATTTATTTGATGTGCCGTTGATTATAGGAGGAAACCGTGTCCTATATATTAGGATGATGATGTCCCCTTGAGGAGCTCATAAGGTTCATCATGTAAATCCTGCAGGTGGACTTGGTCCGGCATGATGAAAAGGTTGAGTGGTACTACTCAAGGAGTTAGATGTTGATTAATTAATGGTCAGTAAATTAATTAATCGACGGACATTCGAGATCTTTAACACGGAGAGAAAATGTACAAATAATATATGGAGCCCATATTATCATATGGGGGTTGGTGAGGTAGATCGATGATGATCCTTTAGTGGATTGGATTATCATTAATGGATCGGACATTATGTGGGCTTGATCCATGGGTGGCCAAGATCCAACTCCTCCTCATGGTCCCTAATGTAGCCTATTAACACCTCATGATGCTTAGATCCAATGGATAGAAACAAAACTCTACATCCAAAGGTAGAGATTAAATATCTAGATCCGACGGTTGAGATTAAATCTCTAGATCCGACGGTTGAGATTAAATCCCAAGAACCAATGGAGGAGATTAAATCATGACTTATCCCTAACTCTATAAAAGGAGGGCAAGGGGGTTGGCATGAAGAATATCCAAGAGAGCTAGGGTTTTGGGCGGCAAGAGAGGAATTCTAGTTGAGATAGGATTAGGGCTAGGGTTCGGAGGCTTGGGCGGCACCAAATAAGGAAGGTTTTTTTTTCTTCTTCTTCCTTCATTGGTCGGCGTCCAGCAGTTTTCCAGTCCCTTTCCAACCTTGGCCGGCAGCCAAAGCTTCTCTTCTCCTTTTCCTTAGGTGGTGGAAACAAGATATAGGGCTTTCCCTTGGTGTCTTGGATGGATTCCACCACAAACTCCTCGTCCTAGTTGGCCGGTGGAAAGGATTCTATTTGTTCCTTGTTGGTTGGTTTTAGGGAGGAGAAGAACCTTGTTTCTATTCTTCCTCTTGCTTTGGAAGAGCAAGGACGGAAGATTTGCGATCTAGGAGCTTCGACTTTTGGTAGAGCGTCGCCCACACGACGTCCGAAAGGAGGAAGGTCATACATTAGAAGATCGAGAGGTATATCGATTCTCTAATCTTTATATCTTACATGTTTGTATTTGTTTTTCAGCTATGAGCATGATATGAATCTGTATATGGCTAAATAATACTTGGAACCTGAGCATAAACACAAAAACTGACGATCCAGACATCGTCTATTCCGCAACTACTCGTAGAATAGAGGATGGTTGCTTGAACAATGAGTTTGTTCAAGTGACCTCTCTAAATGAATAGAAAGGCGATGACTTGGTTGTTTGGGCAATTCCTTGTGTCTACGATTAAATTTTTTAATCCGGGGACATCGATGAGATCGCCATGAACAAACGACCAAGGTGAAGTGGGAAGCGATGTTTCCCCTCACGGACTCGACAAGCAAAACCCTTCAATTGGTATCAGAGCTTTTGGGCAAAACCTTCAATTGATATCAGAGCCAAGGTTTCCGATTTTGTGTGTTTAGGATTCGGTTAATCTTTATGCACTTTTCATATATTATATGTGTCAGATAATAGTAGGATTTGCGTAGTTTAACTCTTTGGTTGTAGGCGTAAGATCCGACTATTATGGCCATATGTGTGTATGTGATTGTATGTGTGTAAATATTTATTTTGTTGAATCCTTGGGGTTGACGAGGCTAGTATTTGATTTTTTGAAAATTAGATACGACATTGTTTAGCCACTCTTTATTTTATTTTACTTTCGATCTAGATTTCATGTACACTCCCTATGTTAGAGATCGTTTGGGGGCTAGAGGGGGGGTGAATAGCGTTTTTCAGTTTCTACAAAAAGATTAGCGGAAGAAAACACAATAATATATGTAAAAACAAAATCAAACGCAAACAAGGCCTTTTACGTGGTTCGGAGATAACGCTCCTACTCCACGGTGATCCTTGAGGTCGATCAATCCAAGCAAATCCACTAATGAGCTTTCTTTACACCACAACTCCTCTTCTTTACAAAAGATGAAGATCTAAGCTTAGAGAGAAGAGGAGGAGATTTAAATCACTTAGAAAGCTAAAGAATTCGTGGAGGCTGTTGAGAAAGATTGGAGAATAAGCATTAACCCCAAAAACCTCCACCAGCCCTCTTTTTATAGAGAAGAGGCTGATTTTCCCGTTGGAGCATGATCAGTCGACTGATGTAAAGCATCAGTCGACTGATGGCGTGGTTAACGGCTTCTGAACAGCCGGATTCGCGGGATTCAGAGTCATTTCATCCAACGGCACTTTCATCGATCGATCCTCCATCACCGATCGATGGAGTGATCACCGAGTGATCACGGCCGCGATCAAGTGCGACTCCATTCTCGGCTCGCTTACGCCTCATCCGATCGACATCGCTGGCGGCCGATCGATTGCAACATCACCGACCGCCTTAGTCACATCACGACCGATGGTCGTTTTCACCCCGACTCGAAAGACCACTGACCGATCGATACATCGTATCAGTCGACTGATACTCATCAAATGTGAATATTTCACACTTGATTTCACCCTCGACCTTAACCCTTAGCTCTTCCTTAAGCCTTGCGCCTCAGATCCCCTCCGAGTCCACGACTTGTTCATCCTTTCGCGCTTTGCTTCCAAGAGCTTCTTGGTTTTGTCATGTCTAGAGTTTTCCTTTGCCAAGGCGTGCTTGGACTTTATGCCGCCAAGTCTACATGCTTGGACTTACGCCGCCAAGACTTGCTTTTGACTCCCTTTGCCAAGGTCCTGTTGACTTTAATGCCGCCAAGACAACATGCTTGGTCTTATGCCGCCAAACCTTTACCTTGGACTTTCTTCTTTCACCAAGTCTTCATACTTGGATTTTACTTAAACATCATCACAATTTAGATCACAATTGTTGCCTAACTTAGATGATTATCCAAACATCAAAACATAAAATGCTTGGGGCATTGTTGCACCAACAATCTCCCCCTTTTTGATGTTTGGCAATCATTTAAGTTAGGTCTTTTAAAGATACGCATATTATCACATCATATATTCAATTCCAATTCTAACTTAAACATTTCTTCTCCCCCTTTGACATACATCAAAAAGAGAAGAAAGATAAAAACATATATATCATGAAAGAGTGTGTAACAATCTTGAACTAAGGCATAGATTTAAAGATTGAACTCCCCCTTAATCCAAGATATAGATTATGATGAATAAAATACATGTGGAGCAAAAGTCATCAAACAATTTGAAAGTTTAAAACCTAAATTTGCACCAACAATGTAAATTTTTAGAGGAGAAAGATATATTTTGTGAAACTCCCTCTAAAACATGGCATTAAACAGTCATACACGTTGTTTAGACTTAATACTATCATGCTATTGCTTTAGGATATCAAAAATATACCAAACCTCAGAAAATGAGACTGATTTTTGACTGGTTTCCGAACCGATCGCTACACAGAACATACGAAAATCAGCCTTTTCAGGCCAAATTCAGAAATGCGTCAGAAATTCTAGAAACCTCGAAAAATCATGAAAATTTGTGGACACATTTATGAAATCATACTTTATCAACGAAAAATATTTTGAAAAATATATGTTTTCCAGATTTCAATATTGATACAAATTTGGAAACTAGCAAAAAGTTCTAAAATTTTGCAAACTTTCTTTCACTTTTGTGTTTCAATTGAAAATAGTTTTTCAAAGTATGATAAACATAGTTTAAAATATGTTTTATTTGACATTTCCAATCATGTTCTTGGAGCTATATGCACATCAATTGTGTATAAGCCTTCCCAATGATGGTCCAATTAAGGATTAATGTCTCTAGATGACACTTTGGTCCATAGTAATGCATCATAACAAGCATGATGAACCAAGTGCATCTTCCTATCATCTCACATGTTGTCTAGGTGGTTCAATACAAAAATCATGGTTTCTTAGGTATTTTGTGAGATGGTTAAAGGTATAAAACCTAGTATTTCTATAGGATCATGCAAACCTACACCTTCACTCAAGCACATTCCAAGTTCTTCCTAAGTGATGAAAATTCTACTGGGAGAGCCTTGGTAAATATATCGGCTAAGTTGGACTTGGATTCAATATAATTGAGCTCAATATCCCCCTTAGCCACATGGTCTCTAATGAAGTGATGCTTCACTTCAATGTGCTTGGTCCTAGAGTGATGCACCGGATTTTTGGTCAAGTTAATGGTGCTTACATTATCACAAAATACTTTCATGTTGGAGTAAGATAGCTCATAATCTTCTAGGGTATGTTTCATCCATAAGAGTTGAGCTACACAACCACCCATAGCCATATATTCGGCCTCGGTGGTGGATAAAGCAACACAAGGTTGCTTCCTACTACTCCAACTTACTAGGGAGGACCCAAGGAATTGGCATCCACCGCTAGTACTCTTCCGATCCAATTTGCAACCGGCATAATCGGAATCGGTGTACCCAATTAAATCAAAAGACCTAGTCCTAGGGTACCATAGACCTACATTTAGTGTGCCCTTGACATATCTTAAAATTCTTTTAACGACAACTAAATGAGATTCCTTAGCACATGATTGATACCTAGCACACATACCAACCGCAAATAATATGTCGGGTCTACTAGCGGTTAAATACAAGAGGCTACCAATCATGCTCCTATAAAGGGTAAGATTTATTTGTTTTCCTTCACTATCACTATCTATTTTGGTATTGGTTGCCATTGGAGTTGACACTACCTTAGCATTTTCTAAACCAAATTTCTTAATCATTTCCTTAGCATATTTGGTTTGATAAATGTAAATTCCTTCACTAGTTTGTTTAACTTGCAAACCTAGGAAGAAATTTAATTCTCCAACTAGACTCATCTCAAACTCTTTTCCATATTTTGAATAAAGTCTTGAAGAAGCTCATCATTTGTTGACCCAAAGATAATGTCATCAACATACACTTGGGCTACAAAGATGTCTTTAGATGTTGACTTTATAAAGAGAGTTTGATCTATACTACCCCTTTTGAAATCCTTAGAGATTAGGAAAGTTGACAATCTTTCATACCAAGCCCGGGGAGCTTGTTTCAAACCGTATAAGGCTTTCCTAAGCTTGTATACATGGTTTGGGTAGTCCGTATTTTCAAAACCGGGAGGTTGTTCTACATACACCTCTTCCTTAATAAACCCATTTAGGAATGCCGATTTGACATCCATTTGATGGAGTTTGAAACCCATATAGGAGGCATATGCTAAAAGTATTCTAATGGACTCTAATCTAGCAACCGGGGCATATGTTTCATCATAATCAAGTCCTTCAACTTGATTAAAACCCCTTGCAACTAATCATGCTTTATTTCTAGTGATATTCCCTTGGTCATCTAGTTTGTTCCTAAAGACCCATCTTGTAGTAATAATAGTGTTTTCACTTGGTCTAGGAACTAACTCCCACACTTGACTCCTATCAAATTGAGTCAATTCATCTTGCATTGCTAAGATCCAATCTGGATCAAGTAATGCATCTTTAATGTTTTTGGGCTCAATTTGAGAAATTAGAGCTATATGACTAGTGGGGTCCCTATGGAATGACCTAGTCCTAACTCCTTGAGATAATTCACCCACAATTTGATCTAATGGGTGACTTTGATGAACTCTTATGGTTCTAGGAGGTGTATCAAGTTGAGTTTGATCATGATTAACTTCAATCCTATGTTCATCATCGGAGTCATCCCTTACTCCCCCTTGATCCAATCCTCCCCCTTGATCATTACCCCCTAAGGTTAAATCTTGCAATTGTTGGGTAATTCCTTGATTTTCATTGTTTATGTCATTATCAATAGGGGATTTCCTAGGGTATGTATTTGAATTTTCATCAAATTGAACATTCGAAGATTCTTCAATCTTTTGAGTCCTTTTATTGTAAACTCTATATCCAACACTAGTGGATGAGTATCCAACTAGGATTCCCTCATCCGCTTTGGACTCAAACTTACTTAGGTTGTCTTTGGTATTTAAGATATAGACTTTACATCCAAAGACCTTAAAATAATGAATTGTTGGAATTGTACCATCCACAATTCAAATGGAGTTTTTCCTAAGAACCTATGAATCAATACCCTATTTTGGATATAGCAAGCGGTATTAACCGCTTTCGGCCACAAGTAGCTAGGTAAGGAATATGCATTAAGCATTGTCCTAGCCGCTTCTTGTAGGGCACGATTTTTTCTTTCCACAACCCCATTTTGTTGAGGTGTTCTAGGACAAGAAAATTCATGCTTGTACCCTTGTTCTAAGCAAAAATTTGAAAAATTAGAATTCTCAAATTCTCCACCATGATCACTATGGATCCGGTTGATTTTGAGTCTTCTTTCATTTTCTACTCTTTTGCTAAATCCTATGATTATTTCTAAGGTTTCATCCTTATTTTTCAAGAAAAACACCCAAGTAAACCTAGAAAAATCATCTACTATTACTAAGCAATATTTACTACCAATTATAGATAGGGTACTATGGCAATCAAATAAATCCATATGTAGTAATTCTAATGGTAAAGCGGTACTAAGTAAATTTTTACCTTTGTGTGATGTTTTTGATTGTTTCCCTTCTTGACAAGCATCACACATCTTGTCCTTGAGATATTTCACTCTAGGCAATCCTTTGACTAGCTTCAATTTTGCTATTTTGGCTATATTCTTCATGTTTATGTGACCTAGTCTCCTATGCCAAAGCCAACTTTCTTCCTCTTTTGCAATAAGACACTTAGTGGAAGGGTTAGTAGCATAAGATAAATCAACATAATATATATTTGATTTTCTAAAGCCTACTAACATGCAATCATTTATAGTTTTGTGTCTTATAAAGCATTTTGAGGAATCAAATTTAACATCAAAATTTGCATCACATAATTGGCTTACACTAAGTAAGTTAAATTTCATATTTTTAACTAATAGAACATGAATAGCAAGATTGGGAGATACCTCAATGGTGCCCTTTCCTAAAATTTTAAGTTTACCGCTATTACCAAATGACACTTTTCCTTTGCTAGTATGGTTGATAGTGGAGAATTTTCTCTCATCCCCGGTCATATGCTTTGAGCACCCACTATCAACTATCCATAAGCTTGGTTCTTCTACTTATATCACATGAAAAACACAATCCTTAGGTACCCAAATCTTAGGACCACTAGCATCAATTATAAATTTGTTAGGTACCCATGCTTTTCTCCCCTTGCTTTTAATCATGGATTTTCTACTAACTAGGGATGCAAATGCTACCTCTTTCTCCTTAGGTCTATATCCTAAACCGACCTTATTGTAAATTGCCCTTTGGTCCTTAATAATCATATCTAGTTATTTAGAACCATTAGTGAACTTTTCTAGGCATGTTCTTAATTTACTTATTTCTTTTCTTAACTCATCATTTTCATCCCTAAGAGTACAATCATCATCACTAGATGGTTTATCACATGATGCATCTATATTCTTAAATGATTTGATCTCTAATTTTAGATCCTTAATCCTAGTTTTTGATCTATTTAGAGCATTTTGTAAGCATGTAATAGTCTTATAAAGTAAATCTACTTTGGGTGAGTCATTTACCTCATCATCATCACTTGATGATGATTCATCACTTGAAGAGGAAGAAGACTCCTCGCTTGAGCTTCCGGTTTCTTCCAATGCCATGAGGGCTAAGTTCCGGGTTGTATGGCAAACTTCTTCATCGTCGGAAGACTCCTCCATACTTAGAGTATCCCACGTTTGTGCCATCATCGCCTCCTTCTTCTTCTTTTCCTTCTTTTCCTTCTTCTTCTTATCCTTCTCCTCCTTTTTCTTTAATTCCGGGCAATTTGGCTTTATGTGCCCTTTCTTGTTGCAACCAAAACACGTCATGTTAGAAATAGAATTTGAATTGTTAGAATATTTACCTCTTGAGGATTGAAACATCCTCTTCACATCTTTCTTGGTGAGCCTCCTTGACTTCCCACCAAATTTCTTGACGTAGTGTGCTACCTCACTTGCCGACAACTCATCCTCACTACTTGATGAGTCCTCCTCGGATTCGGATGAGGAAGACACCTCCTTCTTTTCCTTTTTCTTCTTCTCCTTCTTTCTTACAAAAAGAGCTATACCCTTCTCTTTGGATGAAGTGTTAGCTTGTTCATGCAATTGAAATTCACAAAATAACTCATCTAATTTAACTAATGAAAGATCCCTAGAGACCTTATAGGCATCTACCATTGAGGCCCATAAGGTGGTCCTAGGGAAGGCTTGTAGTACATACCTCACAAGGTCTCGGTTGTCGACCTTTTCACCTATAACGTGTAGTCCGTTGACTACTTCCTTGAAGCGCCCGTGCATTTGGCTCACGGTTTCGTTTGTCTTCATAGTGAAGCTTTGGAGTTGGCCAATCAAAAGATCCCTCTTGTCTCTTTGGATCCTTCGTTGAGTTCGATGAGCTTCTCCCTGTAGGGATGTATACTTAAAAGTCTATTTTTTGTATGAACATCTTTATTTTGAAATAAGAATCACATGATCATTGTTTGCATATTTTTATGGTTATGCAATATTGTCTAATACCTTACATTGTAGATAACATGGTGTGTGGTGTCACACGGGAGATCATGTTATCGGCTCCTTGTAAAGTATAAGTAAAGGCTCACAACCGAGATGGCTTTGGACAAACCATCGGAATGGTTGTAGTGTGATTTGGTATTGGTTTGTCTTGACCATAGAATCACACTAGTGCACTTTGTGTGTATTGAGCAGGACCGACACAGAGGTGATTCGATTTATTGCTGACTACATAATCGAATCGGACCTCAGATATTATTTAGTACATGCTCTTAATCCCGATATAATAACGGGCACATATACTTGGTACTCATCTCTTTGATTTACCAATGGGCGAGATTTATAGATTAAATCGATAGACTCGGTAAGTTGGGAGATAATATTATTTATATGGTGTGTCGTTGATTATAGGAGGAAACCGTGTCCTATATATTAGGATGATGATGTCCCCTTGAGGAGCTCATAAGGTTCATCATGTAAACCCTGCAGGTGGACTTGGTCCAGCATGATGAAAAGGTTGAGTGGTACTACTCAAGGAGTTAGATGTTGATTAATTAATGGTTAGTAAATTAATTAATCGACGGACATTCGAGATCTTAAACACGGGGAGAAAATGTACAAATAATATATGGAGCCCATATTATCATATGGGGGTTGGTGAGGTAGATCAATGATGGACCTTTAGTGGATTGGATCATCATTAGTGGATCGGACTTTATGTGGGCTTGATCCATGGGTGGCCAAGACCCAACTCCTCCTCATGGTCCCTAATGTAGCCCATTAACACCTCAAGATGCTTAGATCCAATGGATAGAAACAAAACACTAAGATCCATTGGTAGAGATTAAATCTCTAAGATCCGACGGTTGAGATTAAATCTCTAGATCCGACGGTTGAGATTAAATCCCTAGAACCAATGGAGGAGATTAATTCATGGCTTATAACCAAACTCTATAAAAGGTGGCATGGAAGAACATCATAGAGAGGAGCAAGGCTTGGGCGAAGAATAGGGCAATCCTAGTTGAGATAGGATTGGAATTAGGGTTAGGGTTTTGAGGCTAGGTGGCACCAAATAAGGAAGGTTCTTTCTCTCTTCTTCTTCCTCTTTGTGCCAACGTCCAGCAGACTTCTCCCAGCTTTTTCCAGCCTTGGCCGACGCCCAAAGCCTCCTTCTTCTCCTTAGGTGGTGGAAACAAGATATAGGGTTTCCCTAGGTATCTTGGTTGCTTCCCACCACCATCTCCTTCATTTACTTGGCCGGCGGCAAGGAAGGGATTGATTCCTTGTTGGTTGAGTTTTTGAAGGAGAAAAACATTGTTTCTCTTCTTCCTCTTGCTGGGGAAAAGCAAGGAAGGAAGTTTTGCGATCTAGGAGCTTCGACTTTTGGTGGATCGTCGCCCACACGACGTCCAAAAGGAGGAGGGTCATACATTAGAAGACCAAGAGGTATAACTATTCTTCTATCTCTTTTATTCATTGCTTGTGTTTGTTTTTCAAAATATAAGCATGTTATATTTCTGTAAATAGGCTAAATAATACTTGGATCCCGAGTACAAACACAAAAACCGGCGATCCGGACATCGTCTATTCCGCGGCTACTCGTAGGATAGAGGATGGTCGCTTGAACAACTAGTTTGTTCAAGTGACCTCTCTAAATGAATAGCACGACGATGACTTGGTTGCTTTGGGAATCCCTTTTGTCTAAGATTAAATTTTTAATCCGGGGACATCAAAGGGATCACCATGGTCAAGAAACCGAGGTGAAGGGGAAGCGAAGTTTCCCCTCACAGATCAACCCCAACACTCCCAATGCTCTTTTGCGGAGTTGAATGGCCCGACCTTAGAAAGTTGCTCCTTGGATAGACCACATTGAAGTGTGGTCGTTGCTTTTGCATTTTCTTGTGCTTTCTTGGCCATCTCTCTTGTCCAATCTTTTGTTGGTAATGGTGCTCCAAATTCGTCGACCGGCTTCTCAAAACCATCTACAACACTAAACCAATTCTCAATATCGTTCATTAAATAATACTCCATCCTACCTTTCCAATATCCGAAATCGTTGCCATCGAAGAACGGAGGCCTCGCCGTGCTATACCTCTCTTGAAATGTCATCTTTGCTCCGGTTGATTGCTAGATCTTCCGATGCGATCCGGGCTCTGATACCACTTGTTAGAGATCGTTTGGAGGCTAGAGGGGGGGTGAATAGCATTTTTCGGTTTCTACAAAAAGATTAGCGGAAGCAAACACAATAATATATGTAAAAACAAAATCAAACGCAAACAAGGCCTTTTACGTGGTTCGGAGATAACGCTCCTACTCCACGGCTATCCTTGAGGTGGATCAATCCAAGAAAATCCACTAATGAGCTTTCTTTACACCACAACTCCTCTTCTTTACAAAAGATGAAGATCTAAGCTTAGAGAGAAGAGGAGGAGATTTAAATCACTTAGAAAGCTAAAGAATTCGTGGAGGCTGTTGAGAAAGATTGGAGAATAAGCATTAACCCCAAAAACCTCCACCAACCCTCTTTTTATAGAGAAGAGGCTGATTTTCCCGTTGGAGCACGATCAGTCGACTGATGTACAACATCAGTCGACTGATGGCGTGGTTAATGGCTTCTGAACAGCCGGATTCGTGGGATTCAGAGTCGTTTCATCCAACGACACTTTCATCACCGATCGATCCTCCATCACCGACCGATGGAGTGATCACCGAGTGATCACGCAGCCTAGTGTGACTCCATTCGGCTCGCTTATGTCTATCACCGATTGACATCGGCGCCGATCGATTGCAACATCAATCGATCGCCTTGGTCACATCGGGCCGATCGATGGTCGTGGTTTCACCGACTCCGAGCACTGACTGGGCCGATCGATACATCGACACCGATCGATACTCATCAAATGTGAATATTTCACACTTGATTTCACCCCCTAGACCTAGACTTAACCCCTTAGCTCTTCCTTAAGCCTTGCGCCTCCAGGATCCCTCCGAGTCCACGACTTGTTCATCCTTTGCGCTTTGCTTCCAAGAGCTTCTTTGGTTTTGTCATGTCTAGAGTTTTCCTTTGCCAAGGCGTGCTTGGACTTTACGCCGCCAAGTCTACATGCTTGGACTTACGCTGCCAAGACTTGCTTTTGGACTCCCTTTGCCAAGGTCCGTTTGGACTTTAATGCTGCCAAGACAACATGCTTGGTCTTATGCCACCAAACCTTTACCTTGGACTTTTCTTCCACCAAGTCTTCATACTTGGATTTCCCTGTTACATAAACATCATCACAATTTAGATCACAAATTGTTGCCTAACTTAGATGATTATCCAAACATCAAAACATAAAATGCTTGGGGCATTGTTGCACCAACACCCTAGTGGAGTATAGGATCGATGGATGTAAATTAAAATAGGTTTTAGTCTCGGCTCAGATCTCCGGATGGCTTGTACATGGCGTAGGAGGAGCGGACGAGATGGCATTGCGATGGGAGACATATTGAAGACAAAAGCCATAATAGTTGGAAAATAATTTATTTTTCATATTTATTGCATTTTGTTTGATATGCATGTCGTAAGCTAGGAAAATTCCTCAATTTCAAATTACTAAGTGGGAGAGGTAAATTCTTTTAAATTCCCACGACCTCCATTACGATTTGACATGTGATGCAAGCAAACTTGCGCGTCAGCTCTGAGTGCCTTCCTCCCCATCGGATGAGTTTGTTTGCGGATCACAAGATTGAATATGGTTATAGGAAATTATTAAGGAGCGTGTGTACTTCCCCATCGGAAGGCACATAACCCGAGATAATTACCTTGGTACCGAGTAATGGTGAACACTTAGATACAAATATAAGTATCCTCCCCATCGGAGTCACTACTTTTATTTGTAGGGCCGAAGAGAAACTAACTATTAATTTTGCTTGTCAAAAAGTTAGGTTGACAAGATAGTAAAATTAATGGGTAAAACCTCCTCTTACAAATGTAGAATTCGTATACGTCCACACTATCATGGCATATGATATTCTCGGTGTTTTGAGGTGTTGGTTGATTTTAAAATTTTATTGTTTGAGGAATCAATAAATTTTTGAAATCTACAGTAATGATCTATGTGATTCTTAGGATTTTCAAAAATGACTTTCAGTCCACTTGCTATGATAATAAAGGAAAATAAACTTACTGTACCCAAATAATGTTGATTGGAAAAGAATCTAGATATTGTCTTACCTGCTAAGGAGTACAAGAATGCACTCTTCGAAGAGTGTCCTCAAGCCATGGTTGCTCAAAAGGTTTCTACTTCTAAGCCGAAAGGCAAGAAGAAGAAGAAACAAGGTGGAGAAAAGGTGGTGGGAGGATCTCAGGGAGGAGTGAAGAAGCCGAAAGGCAAGTACTTCACTTGTAAGCAGGATGGACATTTGAAGAAGGATTGTCCCAATCCAAAGCAGAACAAAGGTATATCCTTTGGACTAGTCGTTGAAACATGATTAGCGGTGTTATCTACCGGCATCTAGTGTGTAGATACGGGAGCCACTAATCATGTATGCAATACTTTGCATGGGTTCCAGGAAACCCGACGACGAGCTGAGGGAGAGATTACCATTTACTTGGGCAAATGACATGAAGGTGGTGGCTATTGTAGTGGGAGATGTTTTATTTATCTCTTGAGAAAAATAAAACTTAGGTTCTGGAAAATTCCCTTTATATACTTTTATTTAGAAAGAACTTAGTTTCAGTTTCCAAATTGTTTATGGATGGATATTCTATTTCTTTTAATTACAGAGCTGTTATAAAAAGGAATAGGGAGAATATCTGTTCAGGTACATTGATAGGAAATTTGAATACACTTGAACCAAAACTTCCCACGATGCAAATTGAAGTTTATAACTCATCTTCTAATTCAAATAAGAGAAAAGAACCTTCGAAGATGAACCAAACATATCTTTGGCATCTTAGGCTTAGTCATATTAACCTAAGCAGAATTCGAAGGTTGATAGCTGATGGACCTCTGGGTTCATTAGTGGTGGAAGATTTCCCAACCTATGAATCTTGCTTGGAGGATAAAATGACCAAGAGGCCTTTTAAGGTCAAGGGGTATAGAGCCAAAGATGTGTTAGAAATTGTTCATTCTGATTTGTGTGGTCCTATGACTATCCAGGCAAGAGGTCATCTTGAATATTTTGTCTCTTTCATAGACGATTATTCAAGATATGGATGACACTACGATCTGATCGTGGTGGTGAGTACCTCTTGGGAGAGTTTAGGAACTACTTA
Organism: Wurfbainia villosa; assembly: GCA_025175895.1. NCBI lineage: Eukaryota > Viridiplantae > Streptophyta > Magnoliopsida > Zingiberales > Zingiberaceae > Wurfbainia > Wurfbainia villosa. Next base: position 49,295,649 of record CM045999.1, on the reverse strand, counting down.
TTAGAGGATGGGAATCAATCCCAATTGACTGCACCTGGCACACCCAAGTAGAATGGTGTAGTAGAGCAAAGGAATAGGACTCTTATATATATGGTTAGATCGATGATGAGTTATTCTGACTTGCCAGATTCATTCTGGGGATATGCTCTAGATATGGCGGTGTACATTATGAACTTGGTTCCATATAAATCAGTGCCTTCTACTCCCACAGAATTGTGAACTGGGCGAAAGCCTAGACTAAGACATATTCGGATATGGGGGAGTCCAGCACATGTGCTGAAGGCAGATAAGATGGAATCTCGTACAGAAGTACGCATGTTCGTTGGCTATCCCAAGGGAACGAAGGGTGGTTTGTTTTATAGTCCTAGAGATCAGAGGGTGATCGTTAGCATGAACGCCACATTTCTAAAAGAAGACTATGTGATGAGCCACAAGGCCAAGAGTAAAATTATTCTGGAAGAGTTAAAAGGGGAAGTCACTTCTTTAGTACCACCAGTAAAAGAGGATATACCACATGTCACTGCACCGCGTGTAACAGAGGATAGACAGGTGATACCTCGTCGTAGTGGGAGAGTTGTGAGACAGCCTGATAAATTCATGTTCTTGGGAGAATCTTCTAATTTGGTCCCTGGCGAGCATGAACCTGATCCCTGGACATATGATGAGGCAATCCAAGATAAAGATACAGTATCTTGGCAAAGTGCAATGAATGCTAAGATTGAATCTATGGATTCAAATCAGGTCTGGGAGCTAGTAGAATCATCCGATGGTGTAAAAACCATTGGATGCAAGTGGATCTACAAGAGAAAGAGAGGAATAGATGGGAAGGTTGAGACCTTCAAAGAGAGGCTTGTTGCGAAGGGGTATACTTAGAAAGAGGGTATCGATTAAGAGGAGACCTTTTCGCCGGTAGCCATGCTTAAGTCTATCCGGATTCTCTTATGCATAGCAGCTTATATGGATTATGAGGTGTGGCAGATGGATGTCAAGACAACTTTGTTTAATTGAAGTCTTGAGGAAAACATCTATATGAAGCAACCAGAGGGATTCATTGCTAAGGGAAAAGAGAATCTTGTATGTAAGCTTAATCGGTCCATTTATGGATTGAAGCAAGCTTCGAGGTCTTGGAACATCCACTTTGATAAGGTAATCCAGTCTTATGGATTTATTCGAAGTCCGGATGAGTCTTGTGTATACAAGAGATGTGACGGAAATATAGTGGTATTTCTTGTACTATACGTAGATAACATTTTGGTGATTTGCAACAATATCAAGGTGTTATCAGGAGTAAGGGTATGGTTGTCCAAACAGTTTGATATGAATGACTTAGGAGAGGTGGGACACATCCTTGGGATCAAGGATATAAGGGATCACAGGAAAAGGATGTTGTGCTTATCCCAAGATTCATACATAGACAAGATTAAGGATCGTTTTAGCATGCAAACCTCCAAGAAGGGTTTTCTACCTTTCAGGCATGGACTTCCTTTATCTAAGGAGATGTGTCCTAGAACATTTGAGGAGATAGAGGAGATGAAGGCGGTTCCTTATGCTTCGGCAGTAGGAAGCCTCATATATGCGATGCTATGTATGAGACCCGATATCTGCTTTGCTATAGGCATGGTCAGTAGATATCAGAGTAATCCAGGACAGGGAAAATGGACTGCGATAAAACATATATTGAAGTACCTGAGAAGGACTAGGGATTATATGCTAGTTTACCAGGCAGACCAATTACTCCCTGTGGGTTACACGGATTCCGACTTCCAATCAGATAGGGATAACAGTAAGTCCACCTCATGTTTTGTGTTTACTTTGCGAGGTGGAGCCATTGTATGGAGGAGTGTCAAGCAAAAATGCATGGCAGAATGTACCATGGAAGGTGAGTATGTGGAGGCCTCTGAGGCGGCCAAAGAAGCTGTGACTAAGGAACTTCCTGATGGACTTGGATGTGATTCCTAGTTTGCCCAGTACTATCACAATTTATTGTGATAATAATGGTGCAGTTTAAAACTCGAAGGAAACACGAGCTCATAAGGCAAGTAAACACATAGAGCGCAAGTATCGCCTTATATGAGAAATCGTAAAGGAAGTAGAAGTTGTTGTCGCCTAGATTGCATCAAAGGATGACCTGGTAGACCCTTACACTAAGGCCCTTCTATCGAGAGCTTTGATAGGCATGTGGAGGGAAGGGGAATCAGATGTATGGCAGTATGAGGACAGCATAATCTTTTAGTATAAGTGGGAGATTGTAGGGATGTATACTGAAAAGTCTATCTTTTATATGAACATCTTTATTTTGAAATAAGAATCACATGATCATTGTTTGCATATTTATATGGTTATGCAATATAGTCTAATACATTACATTGTAGATAACATGGTGTGTAGTATCACATGGGAGATCATGTTATCGGCTCCTTGTAAAGTATAAGTAAAGGCTCACAATCGAGATGACTTTGGAAAAACCATCGGAATGGTTGTAGTGTGATTTGGTATTGGTTTGTCTTGACCATAGAATCACACTAGTGCACTTTGTGTGTATTAACTAGGACCGACTTAGAGGTGATTCGATTTATTGCAGACTACATAATCGAATCAGACCTCAGATATTATTTTGTACATGCTCTTAATCCCAATATAATAACGGGCACATATACTTAGTAGTCATCTCTTTGATTTACCAATGGGCGAGATTTATAGATTAAATCGATAGGCTCGGTAAGTTGGGAGATGATATTATTTATATGGTGTGTCGTTGATTATAGGAGGAAACTGTGTCCTATATATTAGGATGATGATGTCCCCTTGAGGAGCTCTTAAGGTTCATCATGTAAACCCTGCAGGTGGACTTGGTCCGGCATGATGAAAAGGTTGAGTGGTACTACTCAAGGAGTTAGATGTTGATTAATTAATGGTCAGTAAATTAATTAATCGACGGACATTTGAGATCTTAAACACGGGAAGAAAATGTACAAATAATATATGGAGCCCATATTAACATATGGGGTTTGGTGAGGTAGATCGATGATGATCCTTTAGTGGATTGGATTATCATTCGTGGATCAGACTTTATATGGGCTTGATCCATGGTTGGCCAAGATCCAATTCCTCCTCATGGTCCCTAATGTAGCCTATTAACACCTCATGAAGCTTAGATCCAATGGATAGAAACAAAACTCTAGATCCAAAGGTAGAGATTAAATCTCTAGATCCGATGGTTGAGATTAAATCTCTAGATCCGACGGTTGAGATTAAATCCCTAGAACCAATGAAGGAGATTAAATCATGACTTATCCCTAACTCTATAAAAGGAGGGCAAGGGGGCTGGCATGAAGAATATCCAAGAGAGCTAGGGTTTTGGGAGGCAAGAGAGGAATCCTAGTTGAGATAGGATTAGGGTTAGGGTTTGGAGGCTTGAGCGGCACCAAATAAGGAAGGTTTTCTTTTCTTCTTCTTCCTTCATTGGGCGACATCCAGCAGCTTTTCCAACCCCTTTCCAACCTTGGCCGGCAGCCAAAGCTTCTCTTCTCCTTTTCCTTAGGTGGTGGAAACAAGATATAGGGCATTCCCTTGGTGTCTTGGCCGGATTCCACCACAAACTCCACCTCCTAGTTGGTCGGCGGCAAGGATTCTATTTGTTCCTTGTTGGTTGGTTTTAGGGAAAAGAAGAACCTTGTTTCTAATCTTCCTCTTGCTTTGGAAGAGCAAGGAAGGAAGATTTGCGATCTAGGAGCTTCAACTTTTGGTAGAGCGTCGCCCACACGACGTCCGAAATGAGGAAGGTCATACATTAGAAGATCGAGAGGTATATCGATTCTCTAATATTTATATGTTACATGTTTGTATTTATTTTTCAACTATGAGCATGATATAAATCTGTATATGACTAAATAATACTTGGATCCCGAGCATAAACACAAAAACCGACGATTTGGACATCGTCTATTCCGCGGCTACTCGTAGAATAGAGGATGGTCACTTGAACAACGAATTTGTTCAAGTGACCTCTCTAAACGAATAGCACGATGATGACTTGGTTGTTTGGGCAATCCCTTGTGTCTAGGATTAAATTTTTTAATCTGGGGACATCGATGGGATCGCGATGAACAAACGACCGAGGTGAAGTGGGAAGCGAAGTTTCCCCTCACGAACTCGACAAGCAAAACCCTTCAATTGGTATCAGAGATTCCGGGCAAAACCTTCACTTAACCAATTCGAGACACATGCTTGGACTCATACTAGATTATTTTTATGCATGCTATAATATTACATTTTTTTCAAACCCCTACTTTTTTAAAAAACCCCCAAACCTTGTTTTTGAATCATGGCAAAAGGAGGAGGAGAGCGTAAGTTAAGGGGAGTACCACAAAATTTTAAAAATTAATTTTTTCAAAACTCACCTAGGGTTAAGGGGGAGTTCTTTAAAGTGAGTTTATCATTTATTACTTGTTTTATGCCTTATACTTCCCTTAACTTTTTGTTGGTTTGCCATAGATCAAAAAGGGGGAGATTGTTGGTGCAGGGGCACCAGATAATCAAACCTATGTTTTGATTATGGCAAAGACACAAAGTCAAGGTTATTTTGTTATCTCACGAGCTAAATCCAGTGTGCAGAAAATGCTAAGCTAATGTTCAAGGTCAGTGACACCCGGAGGGAATCGTGGTGGTCGGGCAAAACCGGGAGGACTTCGGAGGGAGCCGAAGGAATCAGGTGAAGACCGGAAGCAAGGCTTCAAAGGTAAATGTCGAGGTAAGCTCGAGTGAATAAAGTGAAATGAGGTCATTTCCTTCATACGGGGATTTCCTTTGGCGACGATCCGACCAAGACTTCCCATGGAAGGTCTATGTCGAGATCGGATGGCAAGTGGCCATCGAATTCACTTATATTTCGAGCTCACTCTTTATTGTAGTAAAAAATTCTAGCCATCAGTTCAATCGGCCAGTTCAACCGGACCATTTCAAGCGGCCAGTTCAATTGCTGTTTGAATTACAACTTCAAGATTAGTCAAAACTCATCCCATTCTTCAAGGGTGAGGTGGCCAATGATGTAGGATCTTGATGTGCTCGAGGAGGGGACTTCTAGGGCTATAAAATAAGGTCCATTCCTCACCATTTCATCAATCCTAAGTGCTCCAAAACGCTCTCACAACGCCGCTCTCCTACGATGAATCTACTATGCTAAAGTGTCGTCGGAACAATGACGACTCAACCTTAGCTCAAGATCTTCTTCGTCGTCAGTATAAATATCTTTATTTAGAGTCTTAATTGAGCATTCTTTTTGTTTTTGGAGCTTTAATCGTAACAAGGAGTGGGGGAGTGTTTTTCTACCTTGAGTTTTATTGTTTTCTTCTAATCGTCCAATCCTACCTCTAACGAGAAGGAGTATTTTAATAGATTGCCCTCTGTACACGGTCTAGGACCGTTAGGACCTTGGATTAGCAGCCGAAGGTTGTGAACCAAGTAAAAACAAACCTTATGTTTTATATTTCCACTGCATTGTCGCTCTTTTAATTGTTTCGTATCGAAAGAACGAATGAAATTTGTTTTGCGCTATTCACCCCCCTCTAGCGCTCAAATCGATCCAACACACAATAGGTAGTCTCCTGTACTTAACAACGAGTCGACCCGATATACTATTCACAGTGAGTATGTGTGCAAGATTTCAAACTTGTGCTAATGAGTCGCACCTAACATTAGTCAAACGCATCCTTAGATATCTAAAGGGTATACTAAACGTAGGAATTTTGTACCCTAGATCTAACGAGTTCTAACTAATTGGCTACTCTGACTCGAATTATACTGATAATAAACTCGATAGAAAGAGCACGAGTGGGTGTTGTCAACTTTGCAGCTTGAGTCTAGTGAGCTGGTGCAGTAGAAAGCAACTCTATGTTGCCTTATCTACCACCGAAGCCGAATACGTCGCATTGGGTGAGTGTGTAGCTCAACTCTTATGGATGAAGCACACTCTCCAAGACTTTAAGTTAAACTTTAACAACACTAAAATTTACATCGACAACATTAGTTCAATTAATTTAACCAAAAATGCAATCTGTCATTCTAGAGCGAAACATATAGAAGTCAAACACCACTTTCTTCGAGAACATGTAGCTAACTGGACCATACAACTTGAATATATGGAATCCAAATCGAACCTAGGATACATGTTTACCAAACCTTTACTCGAAGCAAAGTTTAGTCTTCTTAGATGAAAATTAGGTATGTGCATAATAGAGTAGGACTTAAACCTTATATTTTTGTTATACTCTATTTTATTTTTACTTTTCATGCAAAATGGAACTAGCCTAGGGCTTACCCTAGAAAGCATGCACCTATAGATTTAAGAAGCCAACACATCTCACAACACATAGGACTAATGTGTTTGTGTACTTAGCCACGTAGATGGACGTGAGATGTTAGGACCTCAATCCTGGTTCTAGATGTAGATCTAGTGCATCGACATAAACCATGGAGTATAATTATCTAAATTAACTAACTTTAAATAGGACTTATTGATCATTTTATATCAATCAAGTCAAATAGAGTTGAACATTCTATTAGTTGAGTTTAAGTTTAAAGTATTATTTTCATAATCTAATAGGAATATGCTTGGACTTATTAAACATAATCACTATGTTTCGAAAAAGCTTTTTTCTAAAAACCCCACACACTTTTAGATTTATGGGAAAAGGGGGAGTAAAAGGACAAAATTAAGGGATCAAAAATTTCTTTTGATAACTTAACTTAAACTTAAAACCATCGGGCCAAAGTTAAGTAAGCGACACTTACTTAACTTAACCTTTTCTTAATGGCAACAAGGGGAGAAAAGGGCCAAAGTTAAGAGATCAAAAATTAATTTTTGATAACTTAACTTATACATTTAGGCCAATGTTAAGTAATCTTGATTACTTATATTTTTAAGCTGCAACCATTAAGGGGGAGAGCTAAGATCCTTTTTCAAGTACTCACCTAAGGTCAAGGGGGAGGTTAGGTCAAGGGGGAGAACTTGAAAAAGAGTTTTACTCATACTTCTACTTATGCTAACATACTAAGTTACTCACACTAACATACTAAGTTATTCTTCTTTCATATTTATGCTTGTTTCATATTCATAATAATCATTTCACTTAGTACACTCTTATGCTTAAATTCTTTCGTTAACTTTGTGTCAGTTTTCCATAGATCAAAAAGGGAGAGATTATTGGTGCAGCAGTGTAACATCCTTCCCTCTCTTACTCTAATAAGGGAGATCGTTACTATCATTATTTTCATCTTACTCTAATACTTAAAGAAACCAAACATTACTCAAAATATTCCATATCTCATTTTCTTTTAAACCTAATACCAGGTTCTAAAAAGAAACATCATGAATTTAAAAAAAAAATAGTATTAGAGTCGTATCATAATTTAAAACTCGTAACTTTAACCAATGGAAGCAAAAGAAGTGAAATCATGATTCTTTGAAATAACATAGACACTAGCAAGTTCAAAGGTCTTTAACATACTATAATAGTAGCAAGTTCGACATTCTTAGACACAACATAATCACTAGTAAATTCAGAGTTCTTAGACAAAACATAAACTTGTGCAAGTTCAGAATCGTAATCTACTGTTCCGCCGCCACACACACCAAGCACTTCATCCACTGCCCCGTCTTACTCAAACGTTGCTTTACCCTTATCTGCAATATAAGGAATGCAAACTATAAGCAATGATGCTTAGTAAGTACATCCTATTATCACAAAACATCGCATTGTAAGAAAACATGCTATTAGAATACTTGCATGCAAACACATGCTCATACTTGCCATTAAAAAATTCTGCATTAAACATTTAGAAACACTTGTACATAATACAATGGTTCAACTTGAAATGCATGAACTTGAAATACACAACTTGCAATACATGATCTTTAAATATGCTTCGCTTGTAGAAACATGCACATGAGATATACTTAAGCTTGTAAATATTGTTCTATAATTAACTTTGGAAACCTGTACTATATATATATACTTTAAAATTGTCACGCCCCGAGGGAGTCCCCGCCAGAGGAAAATCTGGCAGCATCTCCCCTGTACGGGTGACAATACCAAACTTACACACAAGGCCTACACGACCACTATACATTGGTCAACACGACCGGAATCAAAACAACACACGTAGGTAATAAGGCCTCAGGCCAACAATCAAGGTAAATAGTAAATAGTCTACAATATCTAGGCTTAGCCCTTCTGCCATCTGGGCAGGAATACCCAACCAAAACCAATCGAAATAAAATCCGAATAAAGTTCCATAAGGACACCAAATATCCACTAGTACATAAATCCAACTCTAGTCCTAAACATATATTCTAATAAAAATCCAAATCCATAAATCAAATAAATAATAAACTATCACGACGAGGGGGTTTGGCAGCTCGACTCTCCTAACAGCTTCATCCTGAAATAGATATAAAAAAAAAGGGTAAGTTCAAAGAACTCAGCGGATATAGTCGATATGCAAAGTAAGATATAGCTAACAATAACAATCTTGTCAGTACAGTCTCATATATAGGGTATGCAAGAAAGAAATACAATAGGACTGTACTTACCTGAATCTCCTACCCTGATATAGGAGCATGTGTCATACTAGAAGAAATAAAGTCATCATACCATATACAAATATGTATCCTGTATGCATGGCAATCATATGCAACATCGAAGGAAGAAATAAAAAAATGCAGCAAATACAATACAAATGCTATCCATGCAAAATGCATGCCGTGCAAATGACATGGTCACCCCTGATGCCAGTCAGCCGCCTCACACGCGATGGTGAAGCCGAGTGGGTAGGGCTATGACAACTGTGCACTCTACCATCACTGCTCCTGAGTGACCGAGTGGATAGGATGCTGTCGGAGTACACCTATCCTCCTGCCCCAAATAGAGTGGGGTAGCAAAGCTCTCATCTCCTGGTGTCGTAGACTAGAGGAGGGATCCTTGCCCGCTACCACACTGACTCAACGCTACACATGAGGCGTACTGACGATAGAGCTATGAGCAGCACACACCTCTTGATGTACCACTAACAGATGCAGACTATGAATCGGGCGGGCTCAACTATAAAAGAACCCCATCCAGACAGCATGAAATCATGCAAGATGGTGCATGATACTAAAGCATATAAATCCAACTAAAATACATATCTGAATAATATGAACAACCAATAAGTACATATCAATGATCCGAGTAAAACAGGGAAGATATAACTATAAACTGATCCAATGCATGTATCAAGTAGGCACAATAACATAATAGGCATATAAACATGAAAATTATTGTAAGCTATAACTAACTAGCATATCAACATTACTATATCAAAAGGATAAGTCAAAATACCTGCCTGCTAAAATACTTGAAATAATGCAATCTTCACGCTCGTCGACCTGTCTCGTGACCAAAACCTGCAAATAACAACCGTTATGATTAAGTACAATCATACAACGATTGATCGAATCGAATTCTACATCGACTTAGTAGCCCGATCAACTAGATTGATCTAATTACCCACAAAACCTAAACATGTCTACACATCAATCCCTATCTACCATTAAACCAATTAACAACCTATTATGCATTTATAAACACCCATATATGAACTTACCAATTTCCATTTTAAATTATTAATTCTCACAGCCAACAACTATGAGTTAATTTAGGACTCACCTTAAGCCTAACAACCTCTTCAACCTAATCATTGTCCAAAATCCTGTACAACCTATCCCAATCACACTGCAGCCATCCCAAACCTCCAACCCATGCTACCTTGACTCACATCCAAAACAATCTAACAATTTACAATAAAAAGGAAATAGGGAATCGATCAATTTTACCAGCACTTGAGACTCCACCGACATAATTTCCCCACCTTTGCCTTGTTCCAATCACATGTGCAAGAAAATTTCTGATGACAAGAAATCATCATGAGCCATCATTAGCAAAATTGAAGCCTCTCTAGCTAGCAAAATCGAAGCCTTTATGCAAAGACTTCGCACGCCCAAGCTCACACCTGAGGTTTTCCGCGAGATGGGAGGATAACACGGCGATGGAAGAGTCAGTCTCTGAGATCTTCCAACCGAGGTAAACGCCACTGGGAGTCTCAGCGTCGAGCCTCAACTTCGAGAGTATGTCATATGAGCTGATAACGATGGGGAACTTTTGATGGCGTAGGCAGGTTCCGTCGCCGTCGGACTCGACCTCTGATCAAACTCACGGTGACAGAGGATGGTCGGGTGACAATGCTGACCAAGGCGGTGGGCGCGTGGGCAGCGAGTAAAGGCGTCGACGGCGCTGGGGTGGCAACGCGAGGAAGAAGGCGGCGGTGTGGCCGTGTGAGGAGAAATCAGGAGGAGGCGGCGATGCGGCTATCAACCGTAACGATGGTGACTTGGCCACTGTAAACGGTGGCGATGGCGAGTTGGCCATGGGCGGCGCATGGGGAAAGGGAAATAGGCAGTGGGAGCATCAGAGCTTGAGCGGCGTGGCGACAATCCGGCTGGCGCGGCGAGGAAGAAGAGAGAAATCGTGGTCGCGATAAAGGGGAAGGCTCGGGCGGCTAACCGCGTGAGAGATGGGGAAATTGGAATAGAAAAACCTAGGTTTATAAGTTAGGTTATTTAAAGCCATTAAATAATGTAAACAGGCCCTTAAAAGCTTATTTTTCTTATCCCCGTAAATATCCCGTACAAGCCCCGTTTAAATCTTGAAAAATTCCGGAAAAATTCCTAAAATTCCCTAAATATTTTCAGGATTATTTTTCTTAATTTTTGGCTATTTAATTTAGTATTTTAAATTTTCCGTATTTAACAAAAATAGTAAACATCCTTATTGGGCATGGCATAGTACCAATTGCGTGCATCCCTAATAGAATTCGGGGTAGCTAGCCACCGAACCTATTAGGGCAACTTACTAAGTGCGATCTAGTGGCCCGTGGGTGATCTAATGGCCCAGTACATGCCATTTAAAGTAAAATAATTTCTTTATATATGGCATACTGATTTTGTCATTTAAACAAGCACTTAACATGCTCTTACTCCAAAAACTCATATAGGAAGCATTTCAAGACACTTAATCATGCTCTTCGCCCCCAAAACTCGTAGGGGAAGCATCTTTGCTATCTTATGTCTTGCTTCAAAAAGAAATATACTTATAAATTTGAACACATATAATCTGAACAAAACATGGTAATAGAAGCTAGATATATAAATTGAAGAGCTACTTATACTGCAGGTGAGAAATACTTACTTCGTCTAGTTATCTTTACTAATATACCGCTAGGGTTTTGTGAGATGAAGATCTTCACCCGTTCCTTAGCCTTAGGAGTGATCCTCTAGCATATACCAAGCCTTGTGAAAAAACCCCCTTGAAAACCCTTTTGAGAATCCAACACAAGAAGCCCTATAGCTTCAGATGGAGAGGGAGGAAGGAGGAGGGGAGGTTTCGGCCAAGAATGAGGAAGAAAGAATGAAGAAGGAAGATGAGGTTTTTTTTTCTTCCTCTCTTTAATTTCCTCTTTAATACCAAGGGAGATGAAACAACTCTTCATCCTCTAATGGGGAGATGAAACAACTCTTCATCCTCTAATGGGGAGATGAAACAACCCCTCTTCTTCTCATTTATATTCTTTGTATATTGTTTTTATATCCTAGCCAAGAATTATCCTATGGCATAGTGGTATCAAGGCGATCTCACAATTAGAAGGTTCATGGTTCGAATCTTAGCTATAACGAACCATATTTTATTTCTATTTATGAACCTTTTACGAGCGTTACAATCTATATAACCACATTGAACAACTTAGAATTTTATGGGCGTTACAAGTAGGCACCAGATAATCAAACATAGGTTTTGATTTTGGCAAAGACCCAAAGTTAAGGTCATATTGTTGTCTAACGAGTTGAACCAAGTGTGCAGGAATGGTTAGGTTAAGTTGAAAGTCGGTGACACCCGGAGAATCCTGAGTTGGGAAACCGTAGTGGTCGGGAGACACCGAGAGAACTTCAGATGGAGCGGAAGAACCCAGGTGGAAACCTAAAGCAAAGTTGCGAGTCACAAAAGGACCTAAGGTAAGATCGTGTGTGAGTGAATGTAAGGGCGGGTCCTCCATATGGGGACATCCTTAGGCGGTGATCCGACTAAGACTTCCCGTGGAAGGTCTAGGTTGAGATCGCATGGTAAGTGGCCATCGAATTTACCTGTATTGTTTTCATTTAGAGCTAACTTGTTATTGCTGTTGGATACTCTATCCACCAGTAGACTGCTGGCTATTGGCAGTCGACTGCTGCTGGCATCAGTCGATTGATGGAGGTCATCAGTTGACTGCCAATCAAACTGCCCACCTCGAGGAAAGTCAAGATAAGCTCCACATATCATGGGGAGATGAGGTTCTTTTACCATGAGTTGGAACTGAATGTTGGGAAGCTTCCAAGGCTATAAAAGACGAGGGGGAGGGTTTCGCCTCTTTTAGGTCATCTAAAGTGCTCAAAAAGTGATCCTGCAATGTCGCTTCTCTACGAATATGCAACAACGCTAAAATTCTACTGGAACGTCGACGACACGACCTCAAGCTAAAAGATCCATTTATCTTTGGTATAAGTTCTTAAAATTTCCATTTCTCTTCAGTGTACTAAGTTTCTTTTCAATTATTGGATTCAAAGTTTTCATTGTAAAACGAGGTGAGGTAGGCTTGTTGCCTCATCCTCGGGCTTTCCGTGTTTTAGTGTATCTGTTGTCTTCTACCTCCAACGAGGAGATCTTTTAGTGAATTGCCCTCCGTACGCGGACTAGGATCGTAAGGGCCTTGGATTAGCAATAGTTAGGTTGTGAACCAAGTAAAAATAAATTTTTCATTTACTTTTTCGTTGTACAATTCTTTACATTGTTTTAATTGAACAAAATGTAGGATCGTTGGCGTCGCTAGAAAGGGGGGGGGAATGAATAGCTACGCTCATATTTTCGATTCGTTGTACCCTTCTACAATGATTAGTTCACAGTGGGAACAAGAAAATGAATACAGAAAGAATGACAAACGCAAACACACCAATTTTACGTGGTTCGGAACACAAGTCCCTACTCCATGGTTGAGCCCTCGTCGGCTCTAGTGATGCACACCACCACTATAAACTTCTCCTTCTCGGTGATACACCGAAGGTAGAGCAACCCTTTTGCATAGTTTATCAGAAACTTTACAAGAAAGCTTACAGTAGACAATGAAGAAGCAGTAAAACGAATACAGATTTCAGAGAGAATGAAGATGCTCCTTGCTTGCTGAATCGTTGACACTCCTGTTAGATGATCAAGGCTTTTTGAATGAAGAAACTTTTTCCACCTGTATCTTTCTTCAGAAAATGTTGTAAGTTATTTTTTTTTCTCTTCTTCCTTGAATAACAGCCTAGAATACTTTATAACTCGAGCCTGATTAGGGCTTTTCTGCCCGCTCAGTCAAGTCGCCTCGACTGGAGCATTAATTGGCATTTATTAATGGCTTCAACGGTAAGATTTGGACCATAATTAGTTTTATTTCCGTTGAAACATAGGTCCAGTCGAGGCAATGATCCACTGCCTCGACTGTCAGGCTTTGGTTCCAACCGAACGGTGCAATAGTCGAGCTCCCAATCGACAGTCCCTTGCGTCTGTTCCGTTGGATCAAAACTCTAGTCGAGTCGCTGCCTCGACTGTTGTCGGTTTTCCTACGAACATACAGGCCACAGTCGAGACATCAACCGACTGTGGCTTGCCTCTGCTCGTAAGAAATAACCTCAGTCGAGGCGCCTCGGCCCGTCTGATCGAATGTAACTCGCTGTTTGTCGAGCAATGAGCTCTCGGTCGACACCTCCTTGCGCTTAGTTGAACAAAGCATCGGGCCGAGGCGCCGCCGACCGTATGAGTCAACCCCGCCAAAGAGAAGTAGGTTCCAGTCGAGGTGTCACCTCGATTACCACCTTTACCTGATGCCTATGAATTACTGTTCATAGGTCTTCCATGCCAGGAATCATCTCCGAGACTTCGTGACAAGACTCCTTGTCCAAGTCTTCACTGCCAAGAGGCCATGCCTCCGGGACTTCAATGCCAAGACTCCTCGTCCGGGTCTTCACTTGCCTGGACTCCACGTCCGGGTCTTCACTTGCCAGGACTCCACGTCCGGGTCTTCATGTCAGGACTCCATGTCATGCATCCAGTCCTCGACCTACAAGAGATTTCCTGAAAATACATCTCAACCAACCGTATGAGATAACACATAATTATCACCTTGACTTAAACCCTTGTCAATCACCAAAAACATCATTCGGGTCTGATTGCACCAATAATCTCCCCCTTTTTTGATGTTTGACAATACGGTTTAAGTTTAGGTGATGAAATTATAGCACAATATAACAAATTCGAAATTGAATATGCAAAAAGAAGAGATATAGATGTGTAGTTTAAAAAGATTCAATTTCAGGTTAAATTAAACTTAAAGCCCATCTTCTCCCCCTTTGGCAAACACCCAAAAAGAAGAGTTTCATATAGAAGCACTCCCCCTGAATTCATTACCCTTAGTTTATCAAATGCACTAAAAATATATTTTAACAAGATAAATGTCAGTCGTGCATTTCTAAAGAAGATATAAACCACCGAAAAAAAATTTGACATAATTTTCCTTAATATTTGTTGTAATATCCCTGTTCATGACATCTCAATCTAAAAAACAAACCTACATACAAAGAGATATTAAAAAATATACAAGCATACACCCAAAAAGTCACCCAAAACATCCTGATATATATATTTTTCTTGAATTCAAACTGTTCATATAGATAAAAAGAAAAACGATGTCCCAAAAAAAACTAAACTGCTGTAGATTATGGTTCTGACGAGTCCGACATCATGTCACGAAGGATAGTTAGAATTTCCTGCTGCTGGGCAGAGACCTCGAAAAACCGAGCATCTAGCTTGGAGTGAAGCTCTTCGAATTTAGTGTCGATTGACGTACTAAGGTCCTTGAATTTAGTATCAACTGAGTTTATGAACTCAGCATGATCTTTTCGCAGATTCTCCAGCTGTTCAGACATGGTGGAAGATGGTTCAACTGCTAGAACTAGATGTTCTTGTTCACCTTCTTCCTCTATATCCCACCTTTCACCAGCTTGATGTCCATCCGCCAACTCAACGGTGCTACCAACTTTTGACATGCCTGCCAAAGAAAAGTTTCTCCACTTTATGAAATCAAAGTCTGTCATCTGCCTAATTTTCCCCCTGCTTGTGTTGATGCCTATGGATTCTAGCAAAAATGTGATGATATGACCAAAAGGCATGTAAATTGTTTTTTGGACAGGAGTTGAGAAGTGGACTATGCAGAGAAAGATGTTTAAAGCAACATTAAAGTTTAAACGTTGCTTTAAGAGATGTAGAGCTAGTAAATGATGTGGTCTTATCTTAGCTTGCCCCCTAGTAACAATTGGAAGGATGCAACCTACAATGACCTTATATAAGACATTATCGGGGGCAGCTAATGCCATGGTCGGAAATAGAGGAAGACCAGGTTGTCTGGGTTTTTTAAAGAAGTACTCATGAATTACATTTATGGAGTATCCCTCAACAGGTTCTTGAATTCTTGGATAGCATTCAAGGGTTGAGTTTGACTCACGACACTCTAGAAATGCTCTGAGGATATCAGGAGTGAAATGTTGGGGGATCGATTGGCCGGCTAGAGGGGGTTGAATAGCCCTCGTTCGTTTGATGTCATAATTCGCTCGTTCTCATTGCGTTGCTTGTCTACGATTGTCATTAGCGCAGCTGAAACAATAAAACAATAATAATACTAACAACAAATAAGCATACGCAAACACACACGATATACGTGGTTCGGAACCGAATGGTTCCTACTCTACGGGCGAGCTCCTCGAGCTCTAGAGATGCACACGGCAATACTCAAAACTCCTTCTCGACTACACGTCGGAGGTGGAGAAACCTCTCACAAGCAATTACCATAGTAATATAGAAATACAAGCAAATACACAAATACAATACACAAGAAAACTTTCACCGATTGCTTTGATCACTTTGCTTGTTGCTTGCTTTAGATGGCTCTTGAAGGACTGGAATGCAGCAGCAATTCCCCTCCAATAGCTCCACAAAAGGCTTGGCGAAATCCTCCACCTCGAGCTCCATTTATAACCTGCATCAAGCTGTTTTCGTGCCCATCAGTCGACTGATCGTGACCATCAGTCGACTGGTCCCGTAGCCGTTGTCTCACAACGGCCAGATCCATGTTGGTTAAGTTCCAACGGATCACACATCAGTCGACTGATGGCACCCATCGGTCGACTGATCATCCATCAGTCGAGTGCTGGCGAGCTCGACTCCATTCTCGCGTGCTGCGGTGTCATCAGATCATTGCCATCCCTCGGCAATGATCGATCCTCCCAACGATCGCCTCCCTGAGAGGATCGATCGCCAGACTTGGTTCAGTCGAACACTGGTCGAACCCATACGACCTAGAGCAGTCGACTGGCACCTATGCTAGTCGACTGATGTCGACTAAAACCTCAAACATAACGATGTTTGAGCCTCAGACACTCAGTCTTCGCCACTTGGCCAAGTCCACCTTATCCCTCATGGAGTTCCCCACCGAAGCTCTCTTCCCTCGGCCTACGTCCCTCGGATGCACCAAGCGCACGACTTCGCAACGCCATCCTTCGCATCTCATGCCCTAGAGGTATGCTTCCCTTTGGGTTCACTCTATTTGCTCCCCGTCCGGCGGTCCCTCGGATGCACCAAGCGCACGGCTTCGCAATGCCATCCTTCACCGACTCAAGGACCCGAGCCTAGTGAACTTGCCAAGTTCTCAAGACTTCCCAAATGCACCAAGTGCACGGCTTCGCAACGCATTTCTCACCAAGCACCAAGCGCACGACTTCGTAATGTTTTGGATTTCCCATGCCAAGCACCAAGCGCACGGCTTCGCAATGCTTTGGACTTTCCCATGCCAAGGCTTCCCCCTTGGACTTCCACACCAAGCTCCATGCTTGGATTTTCCATGCCAACCCCATGTTGGACTTTCCCATGACAATCCCATGTCATGAGTTTTGTCTATCATCAAAATACTATCAAGGTACTGCTCGAGCCAAACTCGAGTCAACCTGGGCCGATTGCACCAATAATCTCCCCCTTTTTGATGATTGACAAAACTACCATCTCAAGTCTACCAATTCTCCCATATTGGCAATTCTCATATCCCAATGAGAATTCCAACGAACCTTAATTGGTAACTTGGTAACTTCTCCCCCTTTTTGACATTACATCAAAAAGGTCCTCCCCAAGGGTATGAATGTCTCATATCCCAATGAGATCTTACAATCTCTCCCTTGGAGGAACATATGCCTACAATCTTTCTAGTGATCCCATATCACTTAAAGAGAGGCAACCCAATTTTCCTCCCATGAGGAAATACACATCCATCTTCCCAAGATGGATACCTCCCCCTAGAGGCTTGCTCCCCCTTGACCATTGCACTAACAATGTCCTTGGAGAGTCTCTAAGCCAATAGGAACATTAACCAAATCAAAATTAAGGCAAAGTTCAACAATGAACTCTCTTCCACCTTAACATTGATACTCACCCTCAACCCAACTCCTAATCCATGTCCAATGGATTTCCACCCTTTCTAATGCTCTCCCAAGCATATCCTAGGGTTATGAGTGGTTAGGGGACCAAAACGCGGCTAAACATGGGCCTAACTATCAAGTTTACCCGAAATCAACCTATGCCAGTCGACTCCGTCAGATACCAATTGATTGGACTTACCATCAGTCGACTGATCATCACAGGCAGTCGACTGATAACTGCATTCTGCAGTTTTCAGTTTCAGAAAATGGATTTTCAAAATCCATAAGTAAATATACGTAATTTTAAAAATCTTGAAAATGCATACGTATAATACTTATCCTAAACACTATGGGTGAAAAATATTGAAAATTTATTTTACCCACTAAATTAGGAGATTGATACAAAGTTCAAAAGTTTAGAAAAGCTTCAATAAAGAGCCCTCTTTGTATCATCTCATTCAATGGTGATAGCTATCAAAAGATAGGCTTCACCAAGGTTTTTCAAAATGTTTTCAAAGTGTTTTTTAAACCTTTATTTTCTTTTTCCAAAACATCTCACCAATATCTAGATGTGTAAAACACATACAAGTCAAATTTTTGTGAGATGTGGGTTTTGTTTTGTTTATGTTCTCATGCATATTTCTAAGGCAATGTTCTTTGATTCCCATCAAATCATGCCATAGTCTAAAATTTCATTTTATTTATATGCATGATATGATTATGGCATAAATATGATATAGATAAAAACATATGCCAATATCATGATGTCATGGCATGTGAATGAAACTTAAGCATACATGACATCTAAACATAAATCTAAACATGATCATGACATTTTTATAGATGAAAATGAAAATGATGTCATGACATGGCAAGAAAAATATACTAAGGTATAAAATACCTAAGTGTTAAAATTAATTTGCGACTTCTAGGAATTAAATTCATTTTGCCTTAATGCCATTCATTTCCCTCGTGTGTCAAAAACCCAAAACGGCACACCAATACCTCTAAGACCTAATTGTGCCAATTTAATCATTTTTAGACTTCTCAAACCCTATTGGCACACCCTAATGTGTCAACTCACAATGGCTAGGTTAACTACCCATCCACCTAGGGTTGACACCCTAACCCATTTAGCGTGAATCAATCACACTCTTAGGAACCCAATATCTATTAGAACTCCTTGGGTTAACAAGGTATTCCCTAGGGATAACTTCCCTTGATACCTTCCTAATGACCCTTTTAGGCTTAGAAGCCATAGTCTTTTGGGTCTTTCCTAGGTCAACTCTAGAGGTGACTCCTCCATTGACCTTCTTAGTGGCTACATTTGATTTCTTTGAGGTGTTAGCCACTAAACACATACCATGGCTAGACTTAGGGATGGCTTCCCTATTAGCCTTAGTTTTCCTAGACCTAGAAATTGTTCCATAATCAAATGGAACATTGTGGTAGGACATAGGTTTGTGGCCCAAACCCTTCTTGCCCTTAGATATTTCTTGTCTTCTAGGTCTTGACTTTTGTACATTAGACCCCTTAACCGAATTTGATATTATTGCTAGGGTCTTTTCTAATTTTTCTAGCCTTGACCTCAAGGCTCGATTCTCCACCTCTAATCTTCCCAATTTTGTTTTATCATTTGATTTTTTGAAATTGTTTTTCCTTTTAGGCATATGTCTAGACTTTTTGGGGTTGACTTCTAAATGATTCTCAATTTGCCTAATGGACTCCCTTGGTAATATAGGTCTAGTGTTATTGGTCCTAGGTTTGTCCTTAAAGAAACTAACTTGCTTAGCACCTAAGCAATAAACCTTATTGTTTCTCTTAGCATGCTTTTCATTTATAATTGCAAGAGAACTAAAATATTTTTTAGCATGCTTTTTAACTCTAGGAATTAAAGGTGCATTATTTAAATTTACCTTAGGGTTAGCTTGGTAAGCTTCCCCTACATGAGTTGCACCTTCTTGCCCTTTCTTCCTCCCCCTAAGGCATTGGCTTCGATAGTGTCCCTTTTGGTTGCATTTAAAGCACACAATGTGCTCTTTGCTCTTGATTTTGGGAACACCGGCATCCTTTGACTTTGGATTGACCTTTGGTGTTGATGCCTTTTCCTTAGCCAATTTAGGGCATTTGCTCTTGTAATGCCCCTTCTCCCTACACTCAAAGCATATTATGTGATTTTTATTTAAAATTATAACACTTGAGTTACCTAGGGAGTTGATGGAGGCCTCTTCACTTCTTCCGGAGGTAGAAGCTTCATTTTGATCTTGCTCCGGAATCGAAATCCTTTCCTCCCCCTCAACGCTAGAGGTGGAGGTCTCCACCAAGTCATCCACATCTTCAAAAGTGGATGGTGATTCTTCTTCGACATTCTCCTCTACTTGTGCCGATTGGGAATTTTCTTGGAATTTCATTACCTTATTCCATAATTCCCTTGCATCCCTATAATCACCCAATCTAGACCAAATAGTATTAGGTAACAAATCACTAATCAACTTGATTACCTTGAGATTTGTCTTGAAGTCTTTGATTTGGTCTTGGGTCCATTTTGACTTCTCAATTGGCTTGTTGTACTTGTCCCTAGGCATTTCAAAACTGTTTTCTATAATAATCATAAAATCAAAATCAGTTTCTAGGTATACCTCCATCCGTTTCCTCCACCAAGCAAAATCTCTATCGAATTTCGGTGGATGGATGAAGCCGGCCATTTGTAGTGCTCTCGCGGCGGTTAGTCCTTGAAGAGCGACCTCAGCTCTAATACCACTTGTTGGGGGATCGATTGGCCGGCTAGAGGGGGGTAAATAGCCCTCGTTCGTTTGATGTCGTAATTCGCTCGTTCTCGTTGCGTTGCTTGTCTCCGATTGTCGTTAGCACAGCGGAAACAATAAAACAATAATAATACTAACAACAAATAAGCATACACAAACACACGCGATATACGTGGTTCGGAACTGAATGATTCCTACTCCACGGGCGAGCTCCTCGAGCTCTAGAGATGCACACGGCAATACTCAAAACTCCTTCTCGACTACACGTCGGAGGTGGAGAAACCTCTCACAAGCAATTACAATAGTAATATAGAAATACAAGCAAATACACAAATACATTACACAAGAAAACTTTCACCGATTGCTTTGATCACTTTGCTTGTTGCTTGCTTTAGATGGCTCTTGAAGGACTGGAATGCAGCAGCAATTCCCCTCCAATAGCTCCACAAAAGGCTTGTCGAAATCCTCCATCTCGAGCTCCATTTATAACCTGCATCAAGCTGTTTTCACGCCCATCAGTCGACAGGTCCCGTAGCCATTGTCTCACAACGGCCAGATCCACGTTGGTTAAGTTCCAACGGATCACACATCAGTCGACTGATGGCACCCATCAATCGACTGATCATCCATCGACCGAGTCTTTGTGAGCTCGACTCCATTACGTGCGTGTGCAGTGTCATCGATCATTGCCATCCCTCGTGATCGATCCTCCCAACGATGACCGCCCTCCCTCGGCGATCGGCCCGATCAGCCAGACTTGGTTCAGTCGAACACTGGTTGAACCCATACGACCTAGAGCAGTCGACTGGCACCTATGCCAGTCGACTGATGTCGGCTAAAACCTCAAACATAACGATGTTTGAGCCTCCGACACTCAGTCTTAGCCACTTGGCCAAGTCCACCTTATCCCTCATGGAGTTCCCCACTGAAGCTCTCTTCCCTCGGCCTACGTCCCCGGATGCGCCAAGCGCACGGCTTCGCAACGCCATCCTTCGCGTCTCATGCCCTAGAGGTATGCTTCCCTTTGGGCTCACTCCATTCGCTCCCCGTCCGGTGGTCCCTCGAATGCACCAAGCGCACGGCTTCGCAATGCCATCCTTCACCGACTCAAGGACCCGAGCCTAGTGAACTTGCCAAGTTCTCAAGAGTTCCCAAATGCACCAAGCACACGGCTTCGCAATGCATTTCTCACCAAGCACCAAGCGCACGGCTTCGCAATGCTTTCGATTTACCATGCTAAGCACCAAGCGCACGGCTTCGCAATGCTTTGGACTTTCCCATGCCAAGGCTTCCCCCTTGGACTTCCACACCAAGCTCCATGCTTGGATTTTCCATGCCAACCCCATGTTGGACTTTCCCATGACAATCCCATGTCATGAGTTTTGTCTATCATCAAAATACTATCAAGGTACTGCTCGAGCCAAACTCGAGTCAACCTTGGCCGATTGCACCAACATGAAAGATATGTGCTTTCTGGCTACCCTACTCTTAAAGATGAGCCTATCACCTGTAGGCTGTAGATTGTTGTAGAATTCACTAACTAAGTCTATATTGATGTCATGATCACAATAGACTAGTTTATTGAGCCCATAGTAGTTAATCATTTGTATAAAATGTTGAGCATGATTTTCAAAAAATTCTTTATCTAATGATCAAGTATGCATCAACTAAAATTTGTGGACAGTAAAGGTATGTTGATGATGTTTGGAGGGAAACCGGGGATCCGTAGATGGATTTTCCCGAGGTGTTTCACTTGACTCGCCTATCCTACGTTTTTGTCTAATGAATGCCAAAATGATGTTAAAAAAAAAATCAATATGATGGTATGATGAGTGGCAATAACCAACACCCAATTAGTTAACCAATATTACTAAGTCATGTAATCAAAGAGATGAGTTTAGAAATTTACTTAGGTGCCATTTTTCCTATTGTTGACTGGTCTTGAGGGATCAAGAAGATGACTTCTGTGAAATCACCTTCTCCAGCTAGAAAAAAACTGGCGAACCCTAGAAAATCAAGCAAAATCTAGGGTTTGAGAAAATCATCGTCTAGGGTTAGGTATTGACCAAAATAAGGAATGAGGGGCTGGAGAACTTACTTCAAGTTAGTTCAGGAGCAAGTGAGGTAATCTAGGGTTTTGTCGGTGTTAAACTTGGCTGGAGACTTGAACGGCGACAACCATGTTGGGGTTGATCCGTGAGGGGAAACTTCGCTTCCCCTTCGCCTCGGTTGCTTGACCATGGTGATCCCTTCGATGTCCCCGGATTAAAATTTAATCCTAGACAAAAGGGATTCCCAAAGCAACCAAGTCATCGTCGTGCTATTCGTTTAGAGAGGTCACTTGAACAAACTAGTTTTTCAAGCGACCATCCTCTATTCTACGAGTAGCCGCGGAATAGACGATGTCCGGATCGCCGGTTTTTGTGTTTATACTCGGGATCCAAGTATTATTTAGCCTATTTACAGAAATATAACATGCTTATATTTTGAAAAACAAACACAAGCAATGAATAAAAGAGATAGAAGAATAGTTATACCTCTTCGTCTTCTAATGTATGACCCTCCTCCTTTTGGACGTCGTGTGGGCGACGATCCACCAAAAGTCGAAGCTCCTAGATCGCAAAACTTCCTTCCTTGCTTTTCCCAAGCAAGAGGAAGAAGAGAAACAATGTTTTTCTCCTTCAAAAACTCAACCAACAAAGAACTATAGAAGTTCTTGCCGCCGGCCAACTAGAAGGAGAAGAAGATGATGGAAAACTACCAAGACACCAAGGGAAACCCTATATCTTGTTTCCACCACCTAAGGAGAAGAGAGGGGAGTGTTTTGGGCGCCGGCAAAGGGCTGGGAAGGGCTGGAATAGCTGCTGGACGTTGGCCACAAGGCAAGGAAGAAGAAGGAAAACTTGCCTTATTTGGTGCCACCCTTGCTTCCAAACCCTAACCCTAATTCCAATCCTATCTCAACTAGGATTGCCCTATTCTTGCCGCCCAAGCCTTGCTCCCTCTCAATGATGTTATCCATGATCACTTCCCATGCCCTCCTTTTATAGAGTTAGGGATAAGTCATGAATTAATCTCCTCCATTGGTTCTAGGGATTTAATCTCAACCGTCGGATCTAGAGATTTAATCTCAACCGTCGGATCTTAGAGATTTAATCTCTACCAATGGATCTTAGTGTTTTGTTTCTATCCATTGGATCTAAGCATCTTGAGGTGTTAATGGGCTACATTAGGGACCATGAGGAGGAGTTGGGTCTTGGTCACCCATGGATCAAGCCCACATAAAGTCCGATCCACTAATGATGGTCCAATCCACTAAAGGTCCATCATTGATCTACCTCACCAACCCCCATATGATAATATGGGCTCCATATATTATTTGTACATTTTCTCCCCGTGTTTAAGATCTCGAATGTCCGTCAATTAATTAATTTACTAACCATTAATTAATCGACATCTAACTCCATGAGTAGTACCACTCAACCTTTTCATCATGTTGGACCAAGTCCACCTGCAGGGTTTACATGATGAACCTTATGAGCTCCTCAAGGGGACATCATCATCCTAATATATAGGACACGGTTTCCTCCTATAATCAACGGCACACCATATAAATAATATCATCTCCCAACTTATCGAGTCTATCGATTTAATCTATAAATCTCGCCCATTGGTAAATCAAAGAGATGAGTACCAAGTATATGTGCCCGTTATTATATCGGGATTAAGAGCATGTACTAAATAATATCTGAGGTCCGATTCGATTATGTAGTCAGCAATAAATCGAATCACCTCTGTCTTCGATCTGCTCTATACACACAAAGTGCACTAGTGTGATTCTATGGTCAAGACAAACCAATACCAAATCACACTACAACCATTCCGATGGTTTGTCCAAAGCCATCTCGGTTGTGAGCCTTTACTTATACTTTACAAAGAGCCGATAACATGATCTCCCGTGTGACACAACACACCATGTTATCTACAATGTAAGGTATTAGACAATATTGCATAACCATAAAAATATGCAAACAATGATCATGTGATTCTTATTTCAAAATAAAGATGTTCATACAAAAAATAGACTTTTAAGTATACATCCCTACAATCTCCCACTTATACTAAAAGACTATGATGTGCTCTTACTGCCATACATCTGATTCCCCTTCCCTCCACATGCCTATCAAAGCTCTCGCTAGAAGGGCCTTAGTGAAAGGGTCTACCAGGTCATCCTCTGATGCAATCTAGGCGACAACAACTTCTACCTCCTTTACGATTTCTCGTATCAGGTGGTACTTGCGCTCTATGTGTTTACTAGCCTTATGGGCTCGTGGTTCCTTCGAGTTTGCAACTGCACCACTATTATTACAATAAATTGTGATAGTTCTGGGCAAACTAGGAATCACATCCAAGTCCATCAGGAAGTTCCTGAGCCATACAGCTTCTTTGGGCACCACAGGGGCTGCCAGATACTCAGCTTCCATGGTGGAGTCCGCCACGCATTTCCGCTGGGCACTCCTCCATACAATGGCTCCACCTCCTAAAGTAAACACAAAACCTGAGGTAGACTTACTATTATCCCTATCTGATTGGAAATCGCAATCCATGCAACCCACAGGGAGTAATTGGTATGCACGGTAAACTAGCATATAATCCCTAGTCCTTCTCAGGCACTACAATATATGCTTTTACCGGAGTCCAATGTCCCTGTCCTGGATTACTCTGATATCTGCTAACCATGCCCACGGCAAAGCAGATATCTTGTCTCGTACATAGCATACATGAGGCTTCCTACTGCCGAAGCATAAGGAATCGCCTCCAGCTCCTTTATCACCTCAGATGATCTAGGACACATCTCCTTAGATAAAGTAACTCCATACCTGAAAAGTAGAAAACCCTTCTTGGAGTTCTGCATGCTAAAATGATCCAAAATCATGTCTATGTATTAAGCTTGGGATAAGCACAACAACCTTGATCCCAAGGTTGTGACCCACTTCTCTCAAGTCCTTCAAAACTATTTGGACAACCATACCCTTACGTCTGATAACACTCTGATATTGTTGCCAACTACCAAAATGTCATCTACGTATAGTACAAGAAATACCACTACGTTTCCATCACATCTATTGTATACACAAGACTCATCCGGACTTTGAATAAATCCATAAGTCTGGATTTACCTCATCAAAGCGGATGTTCCAAGACCTCAAAGCTTGCTTCAGTCCATCAGCGGACCGATTAAGCTTACATACAATACACTCTTTGCCTTTAGCAATGAATCCCTCTGGTCGCTTCATGTAGATGGATTCCTCAAGACTTCCACTAAGGAATGCTGTCTTGATATTCATCTGTCACACCTCATAATCCATATGAGTTGCTATGCATAAGAGAATTCGGATAGATTTAAGCATATTACGCGAAAAGGTCTCCTCATAATCGATACCCTCTTTCTAAGTATACCCCTTCGCAACAAGCCTCGCTTTGAAGGTCTCAACCTTCCCATCTATTCCTCTCTTTCTTTTGTAGATCCACTTGCATCCAATGGTTTTTACACCATCGGGTGGTTCTACTAGCTCCCAGACCTGATTTGAATCCATAGATTCAATCTCAGCATTCATTGCACTCGCCAAGATAATCGCATCTTTATCTTGGATTGCCTCATCATATGTCCAGGATCAGTTCATGTTCGCAGTGACCAAATCAGAAGATTCTCCGAAGAACATGAATCTATCAGGCTGTCTCACAACCCTCCCACTACGATGAGGTATCACCTGTGTATCCTCTGTGACACGTGGTGCAGTGATATGTGGTATATCCTCTTGTACCGGTGGTACTAAAGAAGTGACTTACCCTTTTAACTCCTCCAGAACAATTTTACTCTTGGGCTTGTGGCTCATCACATAGTCCTCCTCTAGAAATCTGGCATTCGTACTCACGATCACATTCTGATCTCTAGGACTATAGAACAAACCACCCTTCGTTCCCTTAGGGTAGCCAACAATATGCACACATACATGCGAGGTTCCAACTTACCGGATTCGCCTTCAAAGACATATGTGGACTCCCCAATATCCGAATATGTCTCGGACTAGGCTTTCGCCACCCACAATTCTACGGAGTAGAAGGCACTGATTTAGATGGAACCAAGTTCGTAATGTATACCGCCAGATCTAGAGCATATCCCCGAACGTAATCCGCAAGTCGAATAACTCATCATTGATCTAACCATCTCCATAAGAGTCCTATTCCTTCGCCTCACACCATTCTCTGGGTGTGCCAGTGCATAATTGGGATTGAATCCCAGCCTCTGATAAGTAATTCCTAAACTCTCCCAAGAGGTATTCACCACCACGATCAGATCGTAGGGTCTTGATACTTTTACCTTGACGGTTCTCCACATCACCTTGAATTCTTTGAACTGTCAAAGCATTGACTTCTTAATGCATCCATATCTTGAATAATCGTCTATAAAAGAGATGAAATATTCAAAACCACCTCTAGCCTGGATAGACATAGGACCACACAAATCAGAATGAACCAATTCTAACACATCTTTGGCTCTATACCCCTTGGCCTTGAAAGGCCTCTTGGTCATCTTACCCTCCAAGCAAGATTCAGTTGGGAGATCCTCCACCACTAATGAGCCCAAAGGTCCATCAGCTATCAACCTTTGAATCCTGCTTAGGTTAATGTGACCAAGCCTAAGATGCCAAAGATATGTTTGGTTCATCTTCGAAGGTTATTTTCTCTTATTGGATTTAGAAGATGAGTTATTAACTTCAATTTGCATCATGGGAGGTTTTGGTTCAAGTGTGTACAAATTTCCTATCAATGTAGAGATAATGTCCCTATTCCTTCTTATAACAACTCTGTCATTAAAAGAAATAGAATATCCATCCATAAACAATTTAGAAACTGAAATTAAATTCTTTCTAAATAAGGGTACATAAAGGCAATTCTTAAGAACCAAAAGTTTATTTTTCTCAAAAGATAAATGAACGTCTCCCATCAATAACGACCGCCACCTTTGTGGCATCGCCCAATACACGTAATCTCCCTTGACCGTCGTGCGGTTTCCGAACCCCCGCAAAGTATTGCGGACATGATCGATGGCTCCCGTATCTACACACCAGGTGCCGGTAGATAACACCGCTAAACATGTTTCAACGACTAGTCCAAAAGATATACCTTTGTTCTTGCGGTTGGGGCAGTCCTTCTTCCAGTGTCCAGTCTGCTTACAAGTGAAGCACTTGCCTTTCGGCTTCTTCACTCCTCCCTGAGTACCTCCCACCGCCTTTGCCCCGGTTTGTTTCTTCTTCTTCTTGCCTTTCGGCTTAGAAGCAGAAACCTTCTGGGTCATCACGGCATGCACCTGAGCACTCTGACGAAATAGTCCCTCTGCCGCCTGGAGTTCTATCAGAAGTTCCACCAATACAACCTCTTGTTCATGTTGTAGTTGGAGGCTGCTCAAAACTCCTAGGCAGAGATCGAGTATGATATCGACCTGGGTTTCCCCATCGATCTCAGCTCCTAGGACCTCCAGCTCATTCAAATGAGCCATCATCTTGAGAACATGATCCCTCACGGGTGTTCCCTCGATCATGGTGGTCGTCATCAAGTTTCTCATGGCCTCTTGCCTTGCAGCCCGATTCTGGTGTCCGAAAAGCTCCTTGAGATTGAGCATCATATCATAGGCAGTGGGCATGGCTTGATGCTGATGTTGGAGTACATTTGACATAGATGCCAAAATGTAACACCGTGCCATCTCATCGGCCTTGTTCCACTTCCTATAGCTCTCTCTCTCCTTTTCCCCAGAATTATCTGTAGGCTTGGGAGGGCACTCTTCGAGGAGTACATATTTGTATTCCTCAGCAGTCAAGACAATATCTAGATTCCTCTTCCAATCTACATAGTTGGGTCCAGTAAGTTTGTTCTCTTTCAGTATCACAGCAAGTGGGTTGAAAGTCATTTTGAAAGAAAACCTAAGAATCACATAAATCAAAACATTAGATTTCAAAAAATTATTGATTCCTCAAACAATAAAATTTTGATATCAACCAACACCTCAATCCACCGAGAATATCGCATGCCACGCAAAGGTGGACGATATCTGAATTCTACATTTGTAAGAGGAGGTTTTACCCATTAATTTTATTATCTTGTCAACCTTACTTTTCGACAAATAAAATTAATAGTTGGTTCCTCTTTGTCCCTACAAATAAAAGCAGTGACTCCGATGGGGAGGATACTTTTAATTTGCATCTAAGTGTGCACCATTACACGATACTAAGGGAATTATTTCGGATTATGTGCCTTACCGCTGTGGAAGTACACATGCTCCTAGATAATTTCCTATAACCATTATTTGACCTAGTGATCCGCAAACAAACTCATCCGCAGGGAGGAAGGCACTCAGAGCCAACACGCAAGTTTGTTGCATCACACGTCAAATTGTAATGGAGGCCGCGGGAATTAATTAAAATATCCCTCTCCCACTTAGTAAATTAAAAATGAGGAATTTTCCTACGACATGCATATCAAACAAAAAGCAATAAATATGAAAAATAAATTATTTTCAACTATTATGGCCTTTGTCTTCAATATGGCTCCCGTCGATCGCGCTATCTCCGCTCCTCCTACGCCATGTACAAGCCCTCCGGAGATCCGAGCCGAGACTAAAACCTATTTTAATTTACATCCATCGATCCTATACTCCACGAGGGAGTGTACATGAATCTAGATCGAAAGTAAAATAAAATAAAGAGCGGCTAAACAATGCCGTATTTAATTTACAAAAAAAAAACTAAATACTAGCCTCGTCAACCCCGAGGATTCAACAAAATAAATATTTACACACATACAATCACATACACACACACACGGCCATAATAGTCGGATCTTATGCCTGCAACCAAAGAGTTAAACTACGCATATCCTACTATTATCCGGCACATATAATATATGAAAAAGTGCATAAAATTAACCGAATCCTAAACACACAAAACCAGAATCCTTGGCTCTGATACCAATTGTTGGGGTTGATCCGTGAGGGGAAACTTCGCTTCCCCTTCGCCTCGGTTGCTTGACCATGGTGATCCCTTCGATGTCCCCGGATTAAAATTTAATCCTAGACAAAAGGGATTCCCAAAGCAACCAAGTCATCGTCGTGCTATTCGTTTAGAGAGGTCACTTGAACAAACTAGTTGTTCAAGCGACCATCCTCTATTCTACGAGTAGCCGCGGAATAGACGATGTCCGGATCGCCGGTTTTTGTGTTTATACTCGGGATCCAAGTATTATTTAGCCTATTTACAGAAATATAACATGCTTATATTTTGAAAAACAAACACAAGCAATGAATAAAAGAGATAGAAGAATAGTTATACCTCTTGGTCTTCTAATGTATGACCCTCCTTTTGGACGTCGTGTGGGCGACGATCCACAAAAAGTCGAAGCTCCTAGATCGCAAAACTTCCTTCCTTGCTTTTCCCAAGCAAGATGAAGAAGAGAAACAATGTTTTTCTCCTTCAAAAACTCAACCAACAAAGAACTATAGAAGTTCTTGCCGCCGGCCAACTAGAAGGAGAAGAAGATGATGGAAAACTACCAAGACACCAAGGGAAACCCTATATCTTGTTTCCACCACCTAAGGAGAAGAGAGGGGAGTGTTTTGGGTGCCGGCCAAGGGCTGGGAAGGGCTGGAATAGCTGCTGGACGTTGGCCACAAGGCAAGGAAGAAGAAGGAAAACTTGCCTTATTTGGTGCCACCCTTGCTTCCAAACCCTAACCCTAATTCCAATCCTATCTCAACTAGGATTGCCCTATTCTTGCCGCCCAAACCTTGCTCCCTCTCAATGATGTTATCCACGACCACTTCCCATGCCCTCCTTTTATAGAGTTAGGGATAAGTCATGAATTAATCTCCTCCATTGGTTCTAGGGATTTAATCTCAACCGTCGGATCTAGAGATTTAATCTCAACCGTCGGATCTTAGAGATTTAATCTCTACCAATGGATCTTAGTGTTTTGTTTCTATCCATTGGATCTAAGCATATTGAGGTGTTAATGGGCTACATTAGGGACCATGAGGAGGAGTTGGGTCTTGGTCACCCATGGATCAAGCCCACATAAAGTCCGATCCACTAATGATGGTCCAATCCACTAAAGGTCCATCATTGATCTACCTCACCAACCCCCATATGATAATATGGGCTCCATATATTATTTGTACATTTTCTCCCCGTGTTTAAGATCTCGAATGTCCGTCAATTAATTAATTTACTAACCATTAATTAATCGACATCTAACTCCATGAGTAGTACCACTCAACCTTTTCATCATGTTGGACCAAGTCCACCTGCAGGGTTTACATGATGAACCTTATGAGCTCCTCAAGGGGACATCATCATCCTAATATATAGGACACGGTTTCCTCCTATAATCAACGGCACACCATATAAATAATATCATCTCCCAACTTACCGAGTCTATCGATTTAATCTATAAATCTCGCCCATTGGTAAATCAAAGAGATGAGTACCAAGTATATGTGCCCGTTATTATATCGGGATTAAGAGCATGTACTAAATAATATCTGAGGTCCGATTCGATTATGTAGTCAGCCATAAATCGAATCACCTCTGTGTCGGTCCTGCTCAATACACACAAAGTGCACTAGTGTGATTCTATGGTCAAGACAAACCAATACCAAATCACACTACAACCATTCCGATGGTTTGTCCAAAGCCATCTCGGTTGTGAGCCTTTACTTATACTTTACAAGGAGCCGATAACATGATCTCCCGTGTGACACCACACACCATGTTATCTACAATGTAAGGTATTAGACAATATTGCATAACCATAAAAATATGCAAACAATGATCATGTGATTCTTATTTCAAAATAAAGATGTTCATACAAAAAATAGACTTTTAAGTATACATCCCTATAAGCCAGGCGACAGAAGAGAAGAACCGAGGCGAGAAGAGTCGAGGCGAGATGCGAGTTTGGGAGAGGCGGTAAGTGAAATTCCTTATTTATTTCTAAGTTATGCAGTCGAGGCAGTAAGTTGAACGCCTCGACTATTATGTCAGTCGAGGCGCCAGTCGAGTGTGCCTCGCTTCTGTTTAATCACACCCTCTGTCAGTCGAGGCGATTATTGAAATGCCTCGACTGTTATTCTTAAGTTTCATTTGTCTTAGATATTTTAAGTTCCAAATTCATTGTATTTAGGTATTTAAAACATTTTAAAAGTGACAATATACTCTATCGACAATATCAAACATATATTGGATGTTTCACTTGAGTTTTATCATTATTTAAGATGTCCAACCAATTTTACTTGGTTGGAATGTCCAATTATGTTTTTAAACCAAATACACATGAATTTTGTATTGGTCTTCCCCATAATTGGTCAACATAATGATTCATGCAGTTTTCAACCGCATTACTCAAGTTATGCATCATAACAAGCAATTTGAGTAAATTGGTTGCTCCTAACATCTCACCCCTATCTAGCAATACACAAGCATAGTTAATCCTATGATTTGTGTGAGATGTTTCCCAAAGGTATCCCAAACATTATTTTCCCATTTCTTTTGAACTTATGAATTAGTCCTTATGATCACGGAGAGTTTTCACTCAGCTGCACACATTCCCAACTCTCTTCTTAAATGACTAAATTCATTTTATGGAAGAGGTTTTGTGAAAATATCAGTAAGATTCGCCTTAGACTCAACATAATTGAGTATAATATCTCCTCTTGCTACATGATCCCTAATAAAGTGATGCCTCACTTCAATGTGTTTTGTTCTGGAATGATGGACTGGGTTTTTTGTTAAGTTGATCGTGCTAATATTATCACATAGCACTTGCACGTTCTTATATGAAAAACCATAATCCTCCAATGTGTGAGTCATTCATAACAATTGTGACACACTCTCTCCCATGGCTATGTACTCAGCCTCAGTAGTGGAGAGAGCGACACAATGTTGCTTTCGACTTGACCAACTAACTAAAGCTGAACCTAGGAATTGACAGCCCCCGCTAGTACTTTTTCTATCTAGTTTGCATCCTGCATAATCTGAATCTGTATAGCCTACTAAATCAAAGGACTCAGTTCGGGGATACCATAGTCCAACTGATGTGGTTGCTTTAAGATATCTCATAATTCTTTTAACAGCAACCCAATGAGACTCTTTAGCACACGATTGATATCGTGCACACATGCCCATAGCAAATACTATATCAGGTCTACTTGCTGTAAGATATAAAAGACTACCTATAGCACTCCTATAACGCTTTAGATCAACAGGTTTACCATCTACATCACTATCTAGATGAGTGTTTTGTGCCATTGGAGTGGCAACCTCCTTAACATTTTCCATGTTGAATCTTTTTAGCAACTCCATGGCATATTTTGATTGACAAACATGAATTCCTTCTTTGGTTTGTTTGATTTGAAGTCCAAGGAAAAATGTCAACTCCCCTACTAACTCATCTCAAACTCACTCTCCATGTGTTCTATGAATTCATTGAGATAATCCCTATTGTTTGAACCATAGATTATGTCATCGACATAAATCTGAGCTACAAATATGTCTTCACCATTTCTTTTCAGAAAAAGTGTGGGATCAATTTGACCTCTTCTAAAACCCCTTTCAACTAGAAAAATTGACAACCTTTCGTACCAAGCACGAGGTGCTTGTTTCAGCCCATAAAGAGCCTTCTTTAGCTTATACACGTGATTTGGAAATTCAGAATTTTCAAATCCCGGTGGTTGTTCAACATAGACCTCTTCCTTTATAAACCCGTTCAAAAATGTTGACTTCACATCCATTTGATATAATTTGAATCCTCTATATGCTGCAAATACTAGCATTAATCGTATGGATTCTAACCTAGCCACGGGTGCATAAGTTTCACCATAATCAAGTCCCTCAATTTGATTGTATCCTTTGGCAACTAACCTAGCTTTATTTCTCACTATTTCTCCTTTATCATTCAATTTATTCTTGAATACCCATTTGGTTCCTATTATGGTAGCTTGATCAGGTCTTGGAACTAAATCCCAAACTTGACTTCTCTCAAATTGTCCCAATTCATCTTGCATTGCTATAATCCAGTCCGGATCAAGCAATGCTTCATCAATTACTTTTGGTTCAATTTCAGAGATTAATGCTTCTTGATTCTCTTCGTTTCTAAAGAATGATCTTGTCCTCACCCCATGATGGATGTCTCAAAAAACTTGGTCTATGGAATGATTAGTGACCATTCTAGTGGATCTTGGTACTTGAGATGTTTCTTGAACCTCATCGTTAGATACAATCTCAAGCAATGACCCTTCTGATCTAGATTTTTCATTTTCGGAGTCAGATTTGACTCCCCCTACACTTGTGTCCTCCTTCAAACTCAATCTTTTGAATTCGACCCTTACTGCATCACTATTATCCTTAGAATCAATTTGGTCTTTACATTCCTCAAAAACCACATTTGACGATTCCTCGACCAAATTTGTTCGTTTGTTGTGAACTCGATAAGCCTTACTAGTGAGGGAATATCCTAACAGGACACCTTCATCTGCTTTTGCAGTGAATTTTCCTAGATGATCCTTAGTGTTTAAAATGAAAACCTTGCAACCAAAAACCCTAAGATGTTTGACTGTTGGTGGTTTTCCAAACCATAGTTCATGAGGTGTTTTTCCTAAGAATCTATGTATCAAAACTTTGTTTTGAACATAGCATGCAGTGTTAATTGCCTCAGCCCACAAGTAACGAGGAAGAGTATACTCATTTAGCATACTCCTCGCAGCTTCTTGCAAAGCTCTATTCTTCCTCTCTGCCACACCATTTTGTTGTGGTGTCCTAGGAGTGGAAAACTCATGTTTATAGCCTTTTTCTAAATAGAATTCCTTAAACCTCATATTTTCAAATTCTCCTCCATGATCACTCCTAATTGTTTTAATTGTTGAGTTTCTCTCATTCTCAATTCTTCTACAAAAAGGAATAAAAATTTCTAATGTTTGATCCTTATGTTTGAGAAAGAAAGTCCATTTATATCTAGTATAATCATCTACTACTACCAAACAATATCTACTTCCATTCAAGGCTTTTGTGGAGCTACTATCAAACAAATCTAAATGCAATAAATCTAAAGCATTTAACGTACTTACAGTGTTCTTGCTTTTGTGTGATGCTCTTATTTGTTTACCTTTTTGACATGCATCACAAAGCTTGTCCTTTTCGTACTTGAGCAATGGTAGACCCCGCACAAGCTCTTCCTTGGTCAACCTCTTGATATTTTTCATGTTGACGTGTGCTAGTCTCCGATGCCATAGCCATGATTCATCTTCTTTGGACAAAAAACACTTCGCACGCAGGTTAGTAGCACTACTAAATTGAACTTGATAGATATTCTCCTTCCTTATCCCTACTAGCATGATAGTATCGGTTTCATTATGTTTAATTAAGCATTTAGTTGAATAAAATTCTACTCTATATCCTTCATCACATAATTGACTGACACTTAACAAATTAAAAACCATTCCTCTAACTAGCAGAACATTCTTAATCCTAAATTGTTCAGATATTACTACGTCTCCTACTCCTATGACTTTTAGTTTGCCACTATTACAAAAAAAAATAGTACCTTTACTCCTGTTTTTAAATGTAGCAAACTTTGTGGAGTCCCCGGTCATGTGCTTGGAGCATCCGCTATCTACAACCCACATCATTGGACACTCCCCCTCGACCGGTACCTAATCAAACACGAAAAACAAGATCTTTTGGAACCCAGATTTTGGGTCCATTAGCATTTACAACATATTGTTTAGGAATCCAAGCCTTAGTTATGTTTGCTTTACCAACGTGAGTTCTGTTTACTAATGACATGAAACTGAATTCCCTTTTTGTTGGTTTGTAGCCTATTCCTGCTCTGTTGTAAACTGCCCTTTGGGCATCTAAAATCATGTTAAGAGTTTGAGAGCTTGTTGTGAATCTCTCAAGTGTGCACGTGAGATCATCTACTTGTGCTCTCAAGAAATTGTTTTCTTCCCTAAGTTTTTCGATTTCATAAGTATCAATCCTAATTTCTGCAAGAACAGAATCCTGAGTTTTAAGCTCCTCAAATTTTGATTTCAACATCTTAACTTTATTTTTTGATCTACTCAAGGCATTAGTTAAGCATGCTACTGTTTCATACAATTTATCTAGTTCAGGAGATGTTACCTCATCATCATCAGATGATGATGATGTGTCCTTCCGTGAAGACTCATCTGAATCTGAGTGATCAAACGCCATCAGTGTTGTATGCTTGGCTCCTTTTGCCCTGTCTTCATCTTCTGAGGAACTGGAAGAAGTGTCATCCCATGTTGCCCTCAACGCCATCTTCTTCCTGGACTTGTCCTCTTTCTTGTTGAGATCAGAACATTCACTCTTGATGTGCCCTTTCCTGTTACACTCAAAACACACCACATCAAATTTACCTCTAAATTTATGTAATGACTTACCTTTCCTCTTATCTGCGAAGATTTTCTTTACATCCTTCTTATTGTACTTTTTGCTTCTCCTCATCATCCTCCTCACGAAATTGGCTACCTCGCTGGATGAGGACTCGTCGTCACTGTCACTACTTGTCTCAGATGAGGATGAAGATGGCTCCTTCTTCTTCTCCTTTTTCTTGTTCTCCTTGTATTGCTCACCTGCAACAAAAGCAATACCTTTCTCTTTTGGACCCTTGTTAGCTTGCTCATGTAGTTCCATTTCACAAAATAATTCATCCAACTTTATAGTAGATAGATCCCTTGATACTTTGTAGGTATCTACCATAGATGACCACAAAGCATTTCGGGGAAAAGACTTTAGGGCGTACCTGATAATGTCTCTATTCTCCAAATTTTCTCCAACTAAATGCAGCCCATTCAATACTTCCTTGAACCTTCCATGCAACTCTCCAATAGTCTCGCCATCTTTTATAGCGAGATTTTGCAGCTGGTTCATGTAGAGATCTCGCTTTGCTATCCTCGAGTCTCTTGTCCCTTCATTTAGTTCTATCAGTTTATTCCAGAGATCTTGCGCACTACTGAAAGGACCCACTTTGTTGAGTTGATCCTTCGCTAGACCACATTGCAGAGTCACGGTGGCCTTAGCGTTTGCTTGCGCCTTGCATTTTTGTTCTACAGTCCACCTTCCAGACTCATGTACTTTGCCTTCTGCGTCCATCGGTGTCGTGAAGCCTTCGGTTACCGAAAACCACATATCTATCTCAATGATGAGATAGTACTCCATCCGGCTTCGGCAATACTGGAAGTTCGTTCCGTCAAAGAATGGAGGCCTATTTGTGCTGTAACCATCTTGCATCGCCATTTGAACTTACTCTTGCGGTTGTGAATCCGAAGAAGAGCACCAGGCTCTGATACCAATTGTAGGATCGTTGGCGTCGCTAGAAATGGGGGGGGGGGAATGAATAGCTATGCTCGTCTTTTCGATTCATTGTACCCTTCTACAATGATTAGTATGCAGCGGGAACAAGAAAACGAATACAGAAAGAATGACAAACGCAAACACACCAATTTTACGTGGTTCGTAACACAAGTCCCTGCTCCACGGTTGAGCCCTCGTCGTCTCTAGTGATGCACACCACCACCATAAACTTCTCCTTCTTGATGATACACCGAAGGTGGAGCAACCCTTTTGCACAGTTTATCAGAAATTTTACAAGAAAGCTTACAGTAGACAATGAAGAAACAGTAAAACGAATACAGATTTCAGAGAGAATGTAGATGCTCCTTGCTTGCTGAATCGTTGACACTCCTGTTGGATGATCAAGGATTTTTGAATGAAGAAACTTTTTCCACCTATATCTTTCTTCAGAAAATGTCGTAAGTTATTTTCTTTTTTTCTTCTTCCTTGAATAACAGCCCAGAATACTTTATAACTCGAGCATGATTAGGGTTTTTCTGCCCGCTCAGTCGAGTCGCCTCGACTAGCACCTCGACTGGAGCATTAGTTGGCATTTATTAATGGCTTCAACGGTAAGATTTGGACTATAATTAGTTTTATTTCCGTTGAAACATAGGTCCAGTCGAGGCGATGATCCGCCGCCTCGACTGGCAGGCTTTGGTTCCAACCGAACGGAGCAATAGTCGAGCTCCCAGTCGACAGTCCCTTGCGTCTGTTCCGTTGGATCAAAACTCTAGTCGAGTCGCTGCCTCAACTATTGTCGGTTTTCCTACGAACATACAGGCCACAGTCGAGACATCAACCGACTGTGGCTTGCCTCTGCTCGGAAGAAATAACCTTAGTCGAGGCACCGCCTCGACTGATACAGTCAGAACCTGCTGTTTGTTAAGAGTAGTCGAGCTCTCAGTCGACACCTCCTTGCGTCTGCTTAGTTGAACCAAGCATCAGTCGAGGCGTCGCCTCGACAGGTATGAGTCAACCTGCTGCTCGTCAAGAGCAGTAGGTTCCAGTCGAGGCGTCACCTCTACTACCACCTTTACATGATGCCTATGAATTACTGTTCATAGGTCTTCCATGGCAGGAATCATCTCTGAGACTTCGTGTCAAGACTCCCTGTCCGGGTCTTCACTGCCAAGAGGCAACACCTCCGGGACTTCACTGCCAAGACTCCTCGTCCAGGTCTTCACTTGCCAGGACTCCACGTCCAGGTCTTCACTTGCCAGGACTCCACGTCTGGGTCTTCATGTCAGGACTCCATGTCATGCATCCAGTCCTCGACCTACAAGAGATTTCCTGAAAATACATCTCAACCAACTGTATGAGATAACACATAATTATCACCTAGACTTAAACCCTTGTCAATCACCAAAAACATCATTCGGGTCTGATTGCACCAACACAAAATTAACGAAACGAAATTTTACGTGCGTTATTCACCCCCCCCCCCCCTAGTGCTTTTTGATCCAACACAAGCAAGAACAAAAAAAATAAGGTCTTCAATGCAACTTGGGAAGAGTCATCAAAAGAAGAAGACGAGCTCAACAATATTGCATTCATGGCCAAGCCGATCGAGCTCGAAGATGAATCTAATCCCGACATGAACTACGAGTCTGAGACCGACTCTGACTCCGAATCCGACTACGAACTTCAATTCAAGACAAGCCATGGATCTGCATCCGATTCAAAAGATTCAATCAAGGTGAGTCGATCTCTAATTAGTACTTTGTATAGTGCAATTAAAAATTTAACTAAGAAGTTAGCTAAGTCCGAGTCCATTGTTGAGACCCAGGTTACGGAGGTCAAACTCCTTAAGCATGAGGTTTCCCTAACCTCTTCGACTAGTCAAGTTCAAGAGGGAAACTCAACTCAAGTTGAAAAACTTGAGGAAGAGAATTGTCTCTTGAAAGGACAAGTTCAAGAGCTTAGGAGAACATTGGAAAGGTTTACTTTGGGATCCAAGGGTCTTGACCTACTACTTGGATCGCAAAGGGTCGTGTACAATAAGGCCGGACATGGATTTAGATCAACTACAACAAACAAATCATACATGTCAATTGTTAGTCGAAATAGACAAAAAGACCAAGCATGGGTCCCTAAGACCTTTTTGAATTCACAATTAGGATCAACCAAGTACTTGGTTCCCAAGGACCAAATCCACTATGTGGAAAGACCGTATCGGTTCAATGGTCCAGGGGGAGCTAGTTCTAAACTTGTTTGCTCTACTTCTTGATTTAATTTTACATGCTTAGTTCATTTTTTTGTTTTAACTTTTAGAACGTCTAGATAGGATCAATAGTTAGTCAACCTTGATAACATAGTATTAGGATGCGGCGAGATGATAGTACATTAGGAAAATGAGGTCTTGTGTATCCGAGTTAGATAAGGCGTATCTAGCTTAGTACACTCATCTAAGTCGAACTAGCTGAAGCTACCTCGTCACATCCTAAACTAGTTCGACCAGGAAGTAACCTTAAGTTACTTAAGTGAACATTTTCTTGAAATTGGCTCTGTCTAAGAAAGTTGTCATTGTTTCAATCAAAGAAGGCCTCTGTGCCTCGCCACGACCTCGAAGTCATTTTCTCGAAAAGCTTAATTAACGATCTAAAGGTTAAATCCAAATCTAACCCAAGGTTGACCATCTTGAAATCAGTAAAGTTAATAAAGTTAAAATTGGAATCATCTCACAAAACATATAAGGATAACATGTTTGATCATATAAAAAGGGTGAGATGATTCCTAGGCAAAAACATTCAAACAACTTTAAAAATTCCAATATCCAATCCAACTACTATGTGTGTAGGATCAATGGATGTTGGACAGTGGGTGCTCCCAACACATGACCAGAGACTGACTATAATTTTCAAAGCTCATATTCAAAAACCAAGGATCGATAGCATTCAAAAACAATGGGAAGCTCAAAATCATCGGTTAAGGTGATATTGAGCTAAACTCGAACTTTATAATTTGTAATGTAATTTTAGTTGAACATTTTGAATTTAAACTCCTTAGTGTTAGCCAATTGTGTGACAACAACTATAAGTTCATCTTCTGACAAAATGAATGTCTAATTAAAAATAATGATACCTCAAAAACTATACTTAAAGGAACTAGGAATAGTAATATCTAAACTTTTAAATTATCTAACTCTTCAACCAAGTGTCTAATGACATAGCAAGAGGAATCCTAGTTGTGGCACCGACGACTCGACCACTCTCACCCAAGACTCATACACAAAATGAGTCAGAGTGGTTTAGTTAGAGGCCTATCCAATCTAAACAACTTGGAAAATAAAATATATAATGCTTGTAAACAAGGTAAACAAACTAGGACTTCACATCAACAAACTAACCAAGAAAGAATAAAAAGTGTACTTGAACTCCTACACTTAGACCTTTTCAATTCTCATGAAACCAAGTCAATAAATGGAAGCCTATACTGTCTTGTTATAGTCGATGACTACTCTAGGTTCCATGGGTTAGGTTTTTAAAACATAAAAGTGAAACCTTAGATCAACTCACCAATTTATGCAAACTATTAGAAAATGAAAAGAACCTTGGATAAAAAGAATTAGAAGTGATCATGGTGGTGAATTCGAAAACCATAGGTTCACCGACTTTTGTAACCAAAATGGGTACCACCATGAGTTTTCCTCAACAAAATGGTGTAGTTGAATGTAAGAATAGAACCGTACAGGAAGCCGCTAGGACTATGTTAAATGAATTCAACTTACCTATTAGGTTTTGAGAAGAAGCGGTCAATACAGCCTGCTATTTTCAAAATAGGATTCTATTAGTTAAAAGACACCTTAAAACATCATATGAAATCTATTACAAAAAATTACCAAACATTAAGTATTTTAGGGTATTTGGATGTCGGGTACACATATTAAAATCTAAAGATTACTTAGGGAAATTCACCTCTAAAACTAGTACCGAAACCTTTCTAGGTTACTCAATCACTAGTAAAGCATATAGAGTGTATAACAATAAAACCTTAAAAATAGAAGAAACAATCCACGCAGTATTTGATGAAGAAAATAAAACTACAAAACCTTGATTAGAATTGATTAATGAACCTAACCCTAGACCCGAATCTAACTCACAAAACAAATCTAGTGTAGATCCTAACCAATCTAGGTTACAAGCAAATCATCCTATTGATCAAGTAATAGGTGATCCCAATTTAGGGGTTTGAACTAGAGCATCCTATAGAAACCTAATCCAAATTTCACTTATCTTAAAAATTGAACCCAAAGCAATTAAACAAGCTCTTCTTGACCCCTATTGTATTATAGACATGCAAGAAGAGTTAGCTCAATTTACTAAGAGTTAGGTTTTGAAATTAGTACCCCCACCTAAGAAAAAAATAATAATTGGGACAAGGTGGGTATTTCGAAACAAACTTGATGATAAAGGAGAAGTTGTTAGGAATAAAGCTAGGTCAGTTGCTAAAGGATTTAGTCAAGTAGAGGGGTTTGACTATGATGAAACATATGCACCCGTAGCTAGACTTGAATCAATTAGAATGCTATTAGCCTACACTGCACATCAAGGATTCAAGTTATTTCAAATGGATGTTAAGTCAGCATTTTTGAATGGACTCATTAAGGAAGAGGTGTATGTTAGCCAACCACCTGGATTTGAAAGTCTAGACAAACTTGACCATGTTTTCAAACATAGAAAAGCCTTATATGAACTCAAACAAGCTCCTAGAGATTGGTATTAAAGGCTTTCAATTTACCATAAGACCAAGGGATTTAATCAAGGTTTAGTTGACACAACCCTTTTTGTAAAGACCATAGGGAAAGAGATCTTTATTGCACAAATTTATATAGATGACATAATTTTTGGTACAACTAATTCAACATTATTAAATGAGTTCATTTCACTAATGGAAAGTGAATTTGAAATGAACTTAGTAGAAAAACTTAATTTCATCTTAGGGTTACAAATAAAACAAATTAGAGAAGGAATCTACTTACACCAATGTAAATATGCTAAGGAGTTAATTAATAGTTTTGGGATGCAAAACGCTTAGGAAATTAATACACCAATGGCTACCAATATAAACATTGGAGAAGACTTAGAAGGAAAAGCAATCAATTTAAAGTACTGTAGGAATCACTAGTAAAGCATATAGAGTGTATAACAATGAAACCTTAAAAATAGAAGAAACAATCAACGTAGTATTTGATGGAAAAAAAACATAACTACAAAACCCAGATTATAATTGATTGATGAACCTAACTCTAGCCCTTAACCTAACTCTA
The DNA here is from genome assembly GCA_025175895.1 of Wurfbainia villosa. Classification (NCBI taxonomy): domain Eukaryota; kingdom Viridiplantae; phylum Streptophyta; class Magnoliopsida; order Zingiberales; family Zingiberaceae; genus Wurfbainia; species Wurfbainia villosa. Next base: position 49,253,532 of record CM045999.1, on the reverse strand, counting down.
GACCCGAATCTAACTCATAAAACTAATCTAGTGTAGATCCTATCCAATCTAGGTTACAAGCAAATCATCCTATTGATAATGTAATAAGTGATCCCAATTTAGGGGTTCGAACTAGAGCATCGTATAGAAACTGTTGGTGCAATTGGCCCAGGTCGCGATGGACCAGGACTCGAGCTTGGCTCGAGAGATGTTTTGATGTTAGACAAAAACATATGACAATGTAATTGTCATGGGAAAGTCCAAGTCTTGGGTACTTTGCATGGAAAGTCCAAGTGGGACACTTGGCATTTGGGAAAGCCCGAGCATGGGTCTTTGCAATGTAAAGTCCAAGCATGGGTATTGGCAAGGTAAAGTCCAAGTCATGGGTACTTGGCATGAAAAGTCCAAGCATGGGTCTTGGCATGGAATTTCCAACATGGATTGGCAAGGGAAAGTCCAAGCTTGAGTCTTGGCATTTGGAAAGTCGAAGGGGAATATTGGCGGCGTAAAGTCCAAGGGTGAAGTCTTGGCAGCATAAGTCCAATGGTTGGTTGCGTAAAGTCCAAGCGGAGTCTTGGCGGCGTAAGTCCAATGTGCCTTGGCGGTGTAGACATCGTTAGCATGACATAGCTGATGGAAGCACCTGAAGGCTAGCACGATGGATGAACAAGTCATGGATGACTTGGAGGGATCCGAGAGGCGTGAGGCTGATGGAGGTGGCTAGAAGGCTTAGGTCTAGGCTAAGGGTGGTCTAGCAAGTATGGGGGAACCATACTTGGGCTAAAACCTCATGTTTGAGGTGTGCCAGTCGACTGGTGCTATGTGGCAGTCGACTTGCCTAACTCAACTAGGGTTTGACTACGGGAATTGCCCTAGCAGTCGACATATTGGTCGAGCAGTCGACTGATATTGTTATCAGTTGACTCGTGCTCGAGAAATCGAGCACAAAATGGAGTCTCACTCGACCGCCGTGGTCAGCAATCGAGTGATGGCTTGATCAGTCAACTGATGGTCATAATCAGTCAACTGATGATGGATCCGTTGGACTTATCCAGCGTGGATCTAGCCGTTGTCTCACGACAACAGTGGCATCAGTCAACTGATGGTCCCGACCAGTCGACTGATCGACTTTTTCCAGCACAGGTTGAAGCTTTATAAGGAGCTCGTGAAGGAGGAAAAAGTCATGGTTCTTTGAGGAGTTTTTGGGGCGAATTGTTGCTGCAATTCAGGGTCTCCAAGTGCCACTCAACCAACCAAACAAGCAAGATCTCAAAAGATCGATTGTAAAGTTTCCTTTGCATTTCTTTTGTTGTATTCACTTGTATTTGCTTGTTGTAGTTAGAATTACTGTTGTAATCATTTGTACGAGGTTTCTCCACCTCCAACTTATGTCAAGGAGTGTTTGTATAGTGGTGTGTGATTGGCATCACTAGAGCTCGATCCGTGGAGTAGGAACCATTCGGTTCCGAACCACATTATATCCTTGCATTTGTGTGATTGTGTTTCATGTTATTGCTTTTATTATTATTATTTCGCTGCGCTAACACGATTTGTAGATGCAATCACAATCGAATTCCATCATCGGTACTAGCACGCGCTATTCACCCCCCCCCCCTCTAGTGTCCAATCGATCCCCTACAGAAACCTAAGCCAAATTTCACTTATCTCAAAAATCAAACCAAAATAATTGAACAAGCTCTTCTTAACCCCGATTGGATTATAGTCAAGCAAGAAGAGTTAGCTCAATTTACTAGGAGTCAGGTTTGGGAATTAGTACCCCCACCTAAGAAAAAAATAATAATTGGGACAAGGTGGGTATTTCGAAATAAACTTGATGATAAAGGAGAAGTTCTTAGGAATAAAGCTAGGTCAATTGCTAAAGGATTTAGTCAAGCAGAGTGGTTTGACTATGATGAAACATATGCACCCGTAGCTAGACTTGAATCAATTAGAATGCTATTAGCCTACACTGCACATCGAGAATTCAAGTTATTTCAAATGGATGTTAAGTCAGCATTTTTTGAATGGACTCATTAAAGAAGAGGTGTATGTTAGCCAACCACCTGGATTCGAAAGTCTAGACAAACCTGACCATGTTTCCAAACATAGAAAAAGCTTATATAAACTAAAACAAGCTCCTAGAGCTTGGTATAAAAGGCTTTCAATTTACCTTAAGACAAATGGATTTAATCAAGGTTTAGTTAATCCAACCCTTTTTGTAAAGACCATAGGGAAAGAGATCTTTATTGCACAAATTTGTATAGACGACATAATTTTTGGTACAACTAATTCAACATTATTAAATGAGTTCATTTTACTAATGGAAAGTGAATTTTAAATGAACTTAGTAGGAGAACTTAATTTCTTCTTAGGGTTACAAATAAAACAAATTAGAGAAGGAATCTACTTACACCAATGTAAATATGATAAGGAGTTAATTAATAGTTTTGGGATGCAAAACACTTAGGAAATTAATACACCAATGGCTACCAGTATAAACATAGGAGAAGGCTTAGAAGGAAAAACAATCAATTTAAAGTACTATAGGAATCACTAGTAAAGCATATAGAGTGTATAATAATGAAACCTTAAAAAATAGAAGAAACAATCAACGTAGTATTTGATGAACAAAAACAAAACTACAAAACCCAGATTAAAATTGATTAATGAACGTAACTCTAGACCCGAATCTAACTCATAAAAACAATCTAGTGTTGATCCTAACCAATATTGGTTACAAGAAAATCATCTGATTGATCAAGTAATAATTGATCCCAATTTAGGGGTTCGAACTAGAGCATCCTATAGAAACCTAAGCCAAATTTCACTTTTCTCAAAAATCGAACCAAAAATAATTCAACAAGATCTTCTTGACCCCGATTGGATTATAGTCAAGCAAGAAGAGTTACCTCAATTTACTTGGAGTTAGGTTTGGGAATTAGTACCCCCACCTAAGAAAATAATAATAATTGGGACAAGGTGGGTATTTTGAAACAAATTTGATGATAAAGGAGAAGTTGTTTAGGAATAAAGTTAGGTTAGTTACTAAAGGATTTAGTCAAGTTAGAGGAGTTAGACTATGATGAAACATTTGCACCCGTACTTAGACTTGAATTAATTAGAATGCTATTAGCCTACGCTGCACATCAAGGATTCAAGTTATATCAAATGGATATTAAGTCAACATTTTTGAATTGATTCATTAAGGAAGAGGTGTCTGTTAGCCAACCACTTGGATACGAAAGTCTAGACAAACCTGACATTTTTTTTAAACTTTGAAAAGCCTTATATGGACTAAAACAAGCTCCTAGAGCTTGGAATTAAAGGATTTCAATTTACCTTAAGACCAAGGGATTTAATCAAAGTTTATTTGACCCAACCCTTTTTGTAAAGACCATAGGGAAAGAGATCTTTATTGCACAAATTTATATAGACGACATAATTTTTTGTACAACTAATTCAACATTATTAAATGAGTTCATTTCACTAATGGAAAGTGAATTTGAAATGAACTTAGTAGGAGAACTTAATTTCTTCTTAGGGTTACAAATAAAACAAACTAGAGAAGGAATCTACTTACACCAACGTAAATATGCTAAGGAGTTAATTAATAGGTTTGGAATGCAAAACGCTTAGGAAATTAATACACCAATGGCTACCAATGTAAACATAGGAGAAGACTTAGAAGGAAAAGCAATCAATTTAAAGTACTATAGGAGGCCGATAGGTAGCCTTCTATTCTTAACTACGAGTCGACTAGACATACTTTTCGCAGTAAGTATGTGCGCGAGATTTCAATCTTACGCTAAGGAATCACTCCTAAAGCTAGTCAAACAAATCTTTAGATATCTAAAAGGAACACTAAACGTAGGAATTTGGTAACCTAGATCGAGCGAGTTCGAATGAATCGGCTACTCCAACTTGGATTATGCCGGTATTAAACTCAATATGAAAAGCACGAGTGGTTGTTGCCAACTCCTAGGCTCGAGTCTAGTTAGCTAGTGTAGTAGAAAGCATTATTGTGTTGCCTTATCTACCACCGAAGCTGAATACGTTGCCATGGGTGAGTGTGTACCTCAACTGCTTTGGATGAAGCACACTCTCCAAGACTTTCAATTAAATTTTAGTAACACTAGAATCTTAATCGATAACATTAGTTCTATTAATCTTACTAAAAATCCAATTTGTCACTCTAGGACTAAACACATAGAAGTCAAACATCATTTGTACGAGAAGACATTACAAATTGAACCGTAAAACTCGAATATGTTGAGTCAAAATCGAACCTAGCAGACATCTTCATGAAACCCTTACCCAAAGTAGAATTTAGTTTGCTCAGACGAAGATTAGGGATGTGCGTAATAGAATAGGACTCAATTCTTACTTAGACATTATCTTTATTTTTCTTGCTACAGGGGACTAGATTAGGGTTTCCCTTAAAAAGCATGCACCTATAGATTTAAGGAGCCAAAACATCTCACAACACATAGGATCAATGTGTTTGTGTACTGAGCCACGTAAATGGGCGTGAGATGTTACGACCTTACTCCTTATTCCAGATGTAGATCTTGTTAGGGCAATCTCTTGCCGTAATATGGTTTTGATGGTGTGGAAAAGGGTTTAAGTTAGTGTATTATGTTGATTTGATATGTGCGTTGAAGTCGTGCAGGACTTAGTAATTCGCACATGGAGCCTTGGCGGGTTCACCCTCACAACCTCGGTCCTTGAGTCGGTGAAGGATGACTTTGCGGAAGCCGTGCGCTTGGAGCATCCGAGGGACCGCCGGACGAGATGACTTGAAGTGAAGCCAAGGAAGCAGACTTCGGAGGCAAGAGACGCGAAGGAGCATTGCAGAGCCGTGCGCCTGATGCTGCCGAGGGACGTGGCCGCGAACGAAGAGAGCTTCGGCGAGGGACTTCGAGTGAGATGAGAGAATGAGTGAAATGTAAGTAGCTCATTAGGTGAACTTGGCCGAATGGCTGAGTGTCGGAGACTTGACCGCAAGGGTTAAGGTTTACCCGACCGCCGGAAGCTCAAACTTATGTTAAGTTTGAGTTTCACACGGCACCAGTCGACTGCCATGTCATGGCAGTCGACTGCTCTGAGTCGAGTGAGTTCGACTGGTATACGACTGACTGGATTGTGGCCAGCAGTCGACTGCCATACGTGGGCAGTCGACTGCCAAGACCATCAGTCGACTGCTGAAGGCAGCAGTCGACTGGTCAATAGGGTTTCGGCCACAGAACCGTTCGTAGCCGACTGGGCAGTCGACTACGGAGGCAGCAGTCGACTGATGAGGTCCATCAGTCGACTGCCAAGAGTTCCGTTGGACTACAACGGTCGGGATCCGACGTGTTCGGAGGCCGTTGTAGTGACGGCAGTCGACTGCCAAGGGCGGCAGTCGACTGGTGGCGGCCAACGGGAAGAAATCAGCCCTCTCTATAAAAAGAGAGGGTGTAAGCCTTTGAGAGGCTAATGCTTATGCTCCAAGTGATCTTCCTAGTGCCCCACAAGCTCTAAACTCTTCTTACTTGTTTTTACTTCATTCTATTTGTAAGAAGAGTGATCTTGATTGTAAAGGTTACCTCCACCTAGCTTGGTGCAAAGGAGAGACCAATAGTGATTGGCTTTGGAGGAGTGATTCACCTCGGACGAATCGGGATCGTGGATTAGCGGCGTAGCCGTGAACCACGTTACATTCTTTGTTAGCGATTGTTTTCTCGTATTTCTATTTGTTTGTCTTTATTAGTCTTCCGCTTGCGCTAACGATTGTGTAGACGAGCAAACGAACGAGCAAATACCGGCATCCAAACGAAAAGGGCTATTCACCCCCCTCTAGCCGACCGTACTGATCTCCAATAGATCTAGTGCATCGATATGAATCATGGAGTATAATTATTCAAAATAACCAACTATAATCAAGACTTATTGATCATTTCATATCAATTAAGTCAAAAAGAGTTGAACATGTTATTAGTTGAGTATATATTAAAACTACTATTTTCAAAATTTTAAATGAACATGCATGGACTTATAATGTTAAAGTTCTTTTATAAACCCCCAAATATTTTCGATTTATGGAAAAAGGGGGAGAAGAAAGGCCAAAGTTAAGGGATCAAAAGTTTATTTTTGAAAACTTAACTTACTTAAACTTTCTTTGAGTGGCCAAACATTAAAGGGGAGAGCTAAGCTTCTTTTTCAAAAACTCACCTAAGGTCATGGGGGAGGTAACCTCAAGGGGGAGGATTTGAAAAAGAGATTACTTATACTCATTTCATATTTATTTCATACTTATAGTAAGTTACTCATACTAACTTATGCTTATTTACACTTGCTTACTTATATTTCATTACTACATGCTATTAATGTTTATCACTACTCACTTCATTTTATGCTTAAAAGTTTCCTTAACTTTGAATCGGTTTGTTGTAGATCAAAAAGGGGGAGATTGTTGGTTCAGGGGCACCAAATAATTGAACCTAAGTTTTGATTATGGAAAAGGTTATAAGTTAAGTTGTTATTATTATCTCATGAGCTATGTTAAGTGTGCAGGAAGTGTTTAAGCTAACCCAATGTCAAGCGCACCCGAAGAATCTCAAGTCAAGAAACTGTGGTGGACATGCGACACCAGGAGAACCTCGTGGAGTCGAGGAACCTCGGTGGAGACTGGAAGTTAAGTGACAAGTCAGAAGGAGGACCAGAGGTAAGCACTGAGTGAAGAGAAATGGTGAGGTCATGTCCTCTGTACATGGACAAACTTAGGCAGTGATCCGACTAAGACTTCCAATGAAAGGTCTAGGTCAAGATTAGACGGTAAGTAGCTGTCATATTATCCATTACTTATTAGTTCTGTGGTAACTCTTTACTATAGGAGAGTGACCAGTCCAACAGTCGACTGACAGGTATTGGCAGTCAATTACTACTAGCATCAGTCGACTACTGAGGGTAATCAATCGATTGCTATTCAAACTGGCCAGCTTGATGAAAGTCAAGATAAGCTCCACTTATCTTGGGCAGATGAGGCTCTTTGACCTAGATCCAGATCTCAACGAGCTAGAGTTTAGAGGGCTATAAAAGAAGAGTCATTTCACCAGTTTGGATAATAAATTCTTGCTCCTAAAGTGCTCCAACAACACTACGCTTCGACGACAACACTACGCCTCCGTAATGCTGACAAAACATCGAGTTTGCAACCTTTTTCGTATGTAGTCTTTACTTTTGTTGTCCTTCAATTTGTTTACTTTTCTTGTACTCAGAGTTTTCATCATAACAAGGTGAGGTAGGCTTGTTGCCTCATCCTCAAGCTTTTGTCTTTTCGTTGTAATCGTTGTCTCCTACCTCCAATGAGGAGGAGATTTATAGTGGATTTTCCCTTCGTACGTGGTCTAGGATCGCGGGGCCTTGGAGTACCAACCTTTTAGTTGCGAACCAATTAAAAACAAAATTGTCTCCTTACTTCTTATTATTTTACCTTCCGTTGTCGTCCAACGAGTTTTAGACGAACAAAAAGAAATTTTGTACAATTGATATTCACCCCTCCCCCCTCTAGTGATTCTCTCGATCCAACAGTAGCAAGTGTTGTGTGTAGACAGTAACCATGCATGAGCATGTTTGGATATATTTATTTGTGTCTTTGTATGTATGCTTATCATATATTATGATTTGTTTGTTCATGTTGCATTTGACAGTATGGATTTGAGATTCTTGTTATTTTAGTTGTGCATGCTATTGCATTGGATGGACTAGGTTGGTATACATATTTGATTATCACTATCCATTTGTTGAAGAGTGATTATTGCTTCTGAGACTATATATCCTTTGGGATTCTTCTATATGTTGTTCATGCACTATCTTTCTAGTATCCGTTGAGTATTTTTACTCACTATCTTGTCTATTTCCTCTTCTCAAGTAGCTGGTAGAGGAGATATTATGATGCTCGAAGGTTCTGTCTACATATCCCATCTCACATTAAGCATTTTTTGTTTTAATCCTTTATGGTTCCATATTCTGCATTATGGTTTGAATTGCTACAACACTAGTCTTTAGTATAGATTTCGATTTGATATTGGTTTCGATTACATTTACTTGTTGTGTCAAAGTCATACCAGTACACATATTTGAGTTTTATCTTTATACTTGCAGTGTTATTTTATTATTGTATATGGCTTATATTTACTAGTAGCTATTTGAGCATTATATCAGTTGTATTTTATATTGTCACAAGGGACTGTTGTTCGGTTTCCAAATAGAGTATACATGTTAAGGCAATCAACCCAGACGAAAGCATTGGTGGGTTCACCATCTCATGGCTCGAGTCTTTGAGTCGATGAAGTATGGCATTGCAGAAGCTGTGCGCTTCGTGCATCCGAGGGACCGTCAGACGAGGAGCATTGGAGTGAAGCCAAGGAGGCAGACTTCAGGGCGAGATGCAAAGGATGACATTGTGAAGTCGTGCACTTGGTGCATCCGAGGGACGTGGCTAGATTAAGAGAGCTTCAGTCAGGGACTTCAGGGGAGATGAGAGAATGAGCGATTTGTAAATGGTAACTCATAGGTGAACTTGGTCGAATGGCTATGTCAAGGGTCGAATGCTCAACCGAGTGGGTTGAGGTTTTACCCAACCGTCGGATGCTCAAACAAATGTTTGTTTGAGGTTTTACTCGACACTAGTCGACTGATATCGATATCAGTCGACTGCTTTGGGTCGATGGCACTCGACTAGTGCTCGATTGGTGTTCGACTGGAGATCTTCTTGCCCATTAGTGGACTACTAGGGTTTAGCAGTCGACTGACTACACCATCAGTCGACTGATCAAGGTGGTCGTGGGTACAAAAGGTTTGAAAGTCGACTAATCTTCTGGATCACTCGACTGATGACTCTATCAATCAACTGATGGGCATTATCAGTCGACTGATGTGGGAGCCATTGGCTGGATGCCAACGTGGATGAAGTCGTTGCAAGGAAGCGGCTACCACTGCAGTCGACTGCATCAGTTGACTGCTCGCTGCCCAATGGGAAGAATGACCTCTTCCCTATAAGAAGAGGCCTTGGGTGCTCTTTAGAGGCTGATGCTTCTACTCTAAACTTCTCCCAAGTGCCTAAAATGTTTCCACTCCTCTTCCTTGTGTTTATTTCAATTATATTGTAAGAGAGAGTGATTCTCGTAATAAAGGTTTACCTCCACCTTGAAGGAGAGATTAATGATTGGTTAAGGAGTGATTCACCTGGAACGAATCGTCCGTGAATTAGCGGCAAGGGTCTTGAACCACGTTACATCTCCGGTGTTACATTTGTGTGTATTCCTTCTTGTGTTTTGTCTTAATTGTTTTATTTGGCTTTATATTTTAGCTGCACTAATAGTAATTGTAGATGATTAAGCAAACAACTTCCATCTTTATCGAATTGGGCTATTCACCCCCCTCTAGCCCGCCACCGATCCTCCAACAATACCTTCGGGGTGTGAGAACTTACTTGTCTCCAACCACCATAGCCTACCCCATACCTTGCCCAACCTGCAACCACTGCAGTAAACTTCATCTTCCATGACCATCACAGGTAGCCCCATGACCTAATAATACATTCTACAGATTAAGCAAGTATTTATTCCCTTGACCTTCGTAGATCTTTAATCTTAGTGCGTGAGTTTTGATTATATAGTTAGTTTATTATCTTGACTCTACTCTTATTTATACTTGAGTTTGATACTTACCTACTTGACCTTAGATATATCTACTTGATATCTATGCAGTCTCTTTTGTTATCGTTGTTATTTAGTATCATGTATATCTACTATTTTTATATTCATTGTTTACAGTTCATACTTCTATTTGATTGTTTTGTTTTAATGTTGTATATGACTTTTGTTGCCTCCAACTATTTGGACCTCTTATCATGTCGTATCATATATTGTTATAAGGTGGTGTTGTCCGATTGGACGGACAAGTATACCTCCGGGGCATGGCAGTGTGTTCATATTTCTATTAGCTGCATTGATTTTAATTTATTAGATTTAGCATATGAAAATAATCCCCATTTACAATATCGAAAACTCAAACCCCCATTCACAAATAAATTGATCTTAAGGTTATCATCTCCATTACATTTTTTATGAGAGGCAATCTGAGTATTCCCTATGCTACATTAGTAGAGAGGGGTTAGATAATTTATTTCTTATCGTATCACGAAAATATGGGTTGTGATTATGGCTCACGATGAGGTATAGTCAATGGAATTGGAAACCTAGGGGTTTATCGAACCATTTAAAAAATATCACTACAAAAATACATCAAAACAACAACGAAATTTAGCAAGGAAAATAATTTGTTGCAAATTTGTAACAAAATTTGCGACGAATTAGAAATCTCATCACAAATTAGTAACGAAATTTCCAACAAAACATATTTTGTTGCAAACATAAAAATATTTATAACAAATTTAATTTCGTCGCAAATATCATTGCAGTTTTACGATGAATTTTATTTTTCATCGCAAATTTGCAACGAAAAATAAATTTTGTTGCAAAATTTGGCAACAAAATATAAATTCATCGCAGAATTTGCAACAAAATTGAGATTCTATACAAATTGTGCGACGAATTCTATTTTCGTTGCAACTTTACCAACGAATCTAGAATTCGTTGCAAATATTCCAACAAATTTGGCGACGGAATATTTTCATCAGACATTTTCAATTATTTGGCATAAAAACAATAGCGAGAATTAAGAAATTTGTGACGAAATTAATATTAGTCATTAATTTGCAAATGAATTTAATTTTCGTTGCTAGTTTTGTGACAAAAATAAAATTCATCACAGAATTTTGCGAAAAAAATAAAATTCGTCGCAAAATTTGGTGACATATTTAATATTCATCACTAATTTGGCAACCAATTTAATTTTCATCAGCAAATTTGGCGACGAAAAATGAATTGGTCGCTAAATTATTTGGCGATAAATATTGTATTCGTCGCCAATTGGCAACGAATATTGCATTCGTCGCCAAATCTTAGACGAATACAATATTCTTCACCAATTCTGTGACGAATATTGCAACTAATTACAAATCATCGCTGATTTCCCCTAATTACTTCATTTCCCTTTCCCCCTTCTCATGCGTTCCTCCTACTCGCCTGGCCCGATCGATCCTCAGGTATGTCGTTCTCCTCTTACACCGATGGAGCACTGGCTCACCGTACATTGGCCCACCGTTGGAACACCGATACACCACCGGTGCACCAGCTCCCCATGTGAGATCATGGTAGCTCGGCATGTGATACGCGCAAAGAATCACGATCTTATCGCTGCGGCGAGATTTTGACACTCACGATGACATGATCGCGATCAGCGAGCTCGCGCGATACCGCCACCGATGTGGGCGGCTGTCGCGGCTCGCGGCAGGTACCACGAGCATGATGCATGCTCACGGTAGCATAATCGCGTGCTTGTGGCAGCTGCTGCTACAAGCTCGCGCTGCAGCACGCTCGCGTGCTCACTGTTGTTGCCGCCCTGAGCACCGGGCATGCATGTGCTTCCGGCTACTGCCTTTGCGAGCATGCGATAGGGCCTACCGTGAGCACGTAGTTGGGGCAGAAGCACACCACAGGGGTGCGAGCATGCCACAGGGGTGTGAGCTGGCTGTAGGTGCGCGAGGACACTGCAAGGGTGTGAGCACACCGCAGGAGCATGATGCGGTAGGGGCATCGCGATCATCCTTCATGTGATCTGTGTGCGTGCATAACGATCGTCTTTCAGGTGACCCAAGTCATTTGTGAGACAATGGTTTGTCTAGGTAATTCGCCTAGCTGGGGTGTTGTTCCAAGCTCCGCACGTGGGTGGTTCATCGCTAACCCTACAAGATCGCTCACAACTGTTGTGTTGACTCCGACCATCTGCGGGATGTACTCATCCCACAGTAGAGTTGTTAGTGTCAGCCCTTAGTGTCAATTATGAGATGAACGATTAGGGAACATATGTATCATTTTTCATTATTAACAGGCAAGGTTTGCTTATTATATTATTTCTTATATGTGGTATAAGAATAATATAATAGTGTCCGTGAATAGTAGGTTCAGGTTTACAACATATCAATTGATTGAATTGATTGTGAGAGTCTGTAGACATAAATATATATATATATATATATATATATATATATATATATATATATATATAGTATCAATATATAAGGACAATATTAATGCGCAGAGACTAGCATATAGGTCAATTGATGACTTAATCTCACAAGTCATGAATATGTGATATCAAGTTGACATATGGGTACATATTTGAGACTATGTTCTGAATTGACCTGCCATGAGAATGTTGCATGGATCATTATATGAGTGTCATAAACATTCTCATGTGATTATTTGTATGAATAATCCTTAGACCTGAAGTCACTATGATTCCCTACATAATGATTTGTATACTTTAGCTTCGTCAAACGTCACCCGTAATAGGGTGATTATAAAGGAGATGACTGAGTATGCAATAAGTTATACGGAGGGATGTGAGTGATGTAGATGGGATCTATCCCTTCCATGTAACGGAAGTGGTATCTATGGGCCCCTTGATAGAGTAGGACTGCTAAAATGCATGTTCATGCTCGAATAAGTCAATATGAGTTATTGAGCTTATTTGGTTAAGTAGTCTACTTAGAGATCATAAAACTCATGAGTGATAAGAGGATGCCACAGTCTATGTCTCATTGATCAATCTAGATATGAATGATAGAAGGACTGAGTCATACACGATAGTAGTCACGGAAAGGTTATGTTGGATCTCGACATTCTTGTCACTTGAGTAGCAATGATGTATTGTTAGATGTCGTTCAATGCTTATGTCTCTAAATGGGTTTTAGAAACATTGCCAACGTTACGAGAACCTATTGGGTCACACACTTAGGACATGTGAGTTAGAGATGGCTCATGTGATGAGCCATTAGGCCATCGGGTTGAATCTAATGTAGATTAGACTCAATGAGTGGGACTCAAGGTATATCCAATGAATTTGACTCGAGTTAGACTCAAGTCAAATTCGGATTGATTAGGACTTGTTGGAGATTTGACGCCACTAGAGGGGGGGTGAATAGCGTTTGACCGTTCGTAGATGGAATTCGATCGCGTTTTCGTGTCTACAAGTTTCGTTAGCACATCGGAATATATATAGGATAACAATAATGAAACACAATCACAAACACAATAACACGAAGATTTAATGTGGTTCGGAACCACACGGTTCCTACTACACGGATCGAGCTCTAACGAGCTCTAGCGACGCCAATGCAATCACTAATCAATAAACTCCTTCTCGACAACAAGTCGGAGGCGGAGAAACCTCGTACAAACATTTACAACAATAAACGAAAGAAATACAAGCAAATACAAGTGAAAATGTAAAGAACACTTTACAAACTAGGGTTTTGAACGCTTGCTTGTCGGTTGCTTGGATGAGCTTGAAGGACCCTGAAATGCACTTGCAAATCGCCTTCAAATTGCCTCACCAAAGCCCCCAAATAACTGATAATGAAATCCTCCACGAGCTCCCCTTTTTATCTTGCGTCGGGCTGGATTTCTGCCTATCAGTCGACTGCCATAAGTCCCCAGTCGACTGATGCCACTGTTGTCGTGAGACAACGGCTCAATCCACGTCGGACAAGTTCCAACGGGACTCTTGGCGATCGGCCAACATTCTGATCGATTAGCACCGCCATAGCCGATCGCTACGGCTACGGCGCGTATGGCGATCATTGCGAGCTTTCGGCTCTAAACTGGCAGTCGAACTCAAGTCGACTCATGGCAGTCGAACCGGTCATAATGTCAGTCGACTGCCAACCTCAAAAATGAGTTTTAACCCAAGTATGGTGCCCCCATACTTGCTAGACCACCCTTAGCCTAGACCTGAGCCTTCTAGCCACCTCCATCAGCCTCACGCCTCTCGGATCCCTCCATGTCATCCATGACTTGTTCATCCATCGCGCTAGCCTCTAGGTGCTTCTGTCGGCTATGTCATGCTAACTGTGTCTACACCGCCAATGCACATTGGACTTACGCCGCCAAGACTTCGCTTGGACTTTACGCCGCCAACCATTGGACTTATGCTGCCAAGACTCCCGCTTGGACTTTACGCAGCCAATATCAACCCCCTTGGACTTCTCATGCCAAGACTCAAGCTTGGAGTTTCCCTTGCCAACCCATGTTGGACTTTTACATTGTCAAGACCCATGCTTGGACTTTTCCCTTGCCAACCCATGTTGGACTTCTCAAATGCCAAGACCATGCTTGGACTTTCCCTTGCCAACCCATGTTGGACTTTTACATTGCCAAGACCCATGCTTGGACTTTTCATATGCCAAGTGTCCCACTTGGACTTTTCATGCCAAGTACTCAAGACTTGGACTTTACCAAATGACAAGTGTTCCACTTGGACTTTCCATGCCAAGTACACAAGACTTGGACTTTCCCATGACAATTACATTGTCATATGTTTTTGTCGAAACATCAAAACATCACTCGAGTCAAACTCGAGTCCTGGTCAATCGTGACCTGGGCCGATTGCACCAATAGGACTCAAGGTATACCCAATGAATCTGACTGGAGTTAGACTCAAGTCATATTCAGATTGAGTAGGACTCAACGTATACCCAATGAATCTGACTCGAGTTAGACTCAAGTCAGATTCAGATTGAATGAGACTCACCATTAAGAGGGGTTTCATGATCATTAAGATGGAATTAATGAGTTATTAATTCTATGGAAACCAAGAGTCACAAACCCTTCATATTCAATGGATGAATATAAAAGGGATTTCTTGAGACTTTGGGATGGGTGTGTTTTTTCATGTGATCTTCCTCCTCTTCTTCTTCTACCTTCTTGGCCGAACCAACCTTGTGGCTAGCACCACAGTTTGGATCATCTCCATCTCACGGTTCGTGTGGATACAAATTTGTCTACGGAATATTTTCATCAGAAATTTTTAATTATTTGCCATAAAAACAACAACAAGAATTAAGAAATTTGTGACGATATTATTTTAGTCACTAATTCGGCAATGAATTTAATTTTCGTCGCTAATTTTGTGACAAAAATAAAATTTGTCATAGAATTTTGCGGAAAAAATAAAATTCATCGTGAATTTTGTGTGGAATTTAATATTCATCGCTAATTTGGCAACAAATTTAATTTTCGTCGGCAAATTTGGAGACAAAAAATGAAATGGTCGCTGAATTAATTGGCGACGAATATTGTATTCGTCCCCAATTGGCAACGAATATTGCATTCATCGCAAAATCTTAAACGAATACAATATTCTTTGCCAATTCTGTGACGAATATTGTAACTAATTACAAATTATCGCCAATTCCCCCTAATTACTTCATTTCCCTTTCCCCCTTCTCATGCGTTCCTCCTACTCGCCTAGCCCGATCGATCCTCAGGTATGTCGTTCTCCTCTGCCATCGACGGAGCACTGGCTCACCGTGCGTCGGCCCACCGTTGGAGCACTGATACACCACCGGAGCACCAGCTCCCCATGTGAGATCGCAGTAGCTCGACATGCAATACCACAACAACTGTCGCAATCTTACTGTCGTGCAAGATTTTGACACTCACGGTCACGCATGATCGGGACCACGAGCTCACGGCAACTGCTCACTGCTGTGGGCCAGCTGTCGCGGGCTCGTACGACAGGTACCGCGAGCATGATGCATGCTCATGGTAGCATAATCACGTCCTCATGGCTGCTGCTGCTGCGAGCTCGCGCTGCAGCACGCTCGCGTGCTCACTACTACTGCCGCCCCGAGCACCGGGCTTGCATGTGCTTGCGGCTGCTGCCTTTGTGAGCATGCGATAGGGCCTACCGCATGCACGCAGTAGGGGCGCAAGCATGCCACAGGGGTGTGACCTTACCGTAGATGCGCGAGTACACTATAGGGGTGCGAGCATGCTCAGGGGCACGAAGGGCAGGGGCGTCGTGTGCATGCATCACGATCATCCTTCATGTGATATGTGTGCGTGCATAATGATCGTCTTTCAGGGGACCCTAGTCGTTCGTGCGCCAATGGTTTGTCTAGGTCGTTTGCCCAGCTGGGGCGTTGTTTCAGGCTCCACACATGGGTGGTTCATCGCCAATCCTTGAGGATCGCGCACAACTGTTGTGTTGACTCCGACCATCTGCGACATGTACTCATCCCACAGCAGAGTTGTTAGTGTTAGCCCTTAGTGTCAAACATGAGATGAATGATTAGGGATCAAATGTATCATATTTAATTATTAACAGGCAAGGTTTGCTTATTATATTATTTCTTATATGTGCTATATGAATAATATGTTCAGGTTTACAACATATCAATTGGTTGAATTGATAGTGAGAGTCTGTAGACATAAATAAATATATATATATATATATATATACATACATATATAACTATTTCTAGTCAAGTATTAATATAAAAGGACAATATTAATGCGCAGAGACTAGCATATAGGTCAATTGATGACTTAATCTCAAAAGTCATGGAAATGTGATATCACGTTGACATATGGGTACATATTAGAGACTATGTACTGAATTGACCCGCCATGAGAATGTTGCATGGGTCGTTATATGAGTGTCATAAACATTCTCATGTGATTATTTTTGTGAATAATCCTTAGACCTGAAGTCACTACGATTCCCTACATAATGATTTGTATTCTTTAGCTTCGTCAAATGTCACCCGTAACACGGTGATTATAAAGGAGATCACTGGGTATGCAATAAGTTATACGGAGGGATGTGAGTGATGTAGAGGGGATCTATCCCTTCCATGTAACGGAAGTGGTATCTGTGGGCCCCTTGATAGAGTAGGACTACTAAAATGCATGTTAATGCTCGAACAAAGTCAATATGAGTTATTGAGCTTATTTGGTTAAGTAGTCTACTTAGAGATCATGAAACTCATGATTGATAAGAGGATGCCACAGTCTATGCCTCATTGATCAATCTAGATATGAATGATAGAAGGACTGAGTCATACACGATAGTAGTCACGGAAAGGTTATGTTGGATCTCGACATTCTTGTCACTTGAGTAGCAATGATGTATTGTTAGATGTCGTTCATTGCTTATGTCTCTAAAAGGGTTTTAGAAACATTGCCAACGTTATGAGAACCTATTGGGTCACACACTTAGGACATGTGAGTTGGAGATGGCTCATGTGATGAGCCATTGGGTCATCGGATTGAATCTAATATAGATTAGACTCAATGAGTGGGACTCAAGGTATATCCAATGAATCTGACTCGAGTTAGACTCAAGTCGAATTAGGATTGAGTAGGACTCAAGGTATACCCAATGAATCTGACTTGAGTTAGACTCAAGTCAAATTCAGATTGAGTAGGACTCAAGATATACCCAATGAATCTGACTCGAGTTAGACTCAAGTCAGATTCAGATTGAGTGATACTCACCATTAAGAGGGGTTTCATGATCATTAAGATGGAATTAATGAGTTATTAATTCTCTGGAAACCAAGAGTCACAAACCCTTCATATTCAATGGATGAATATAAAAGGGATTTCTTGAGACTTTGGGATGGGTGTGTTTTTTCATGTGATCTTCCTCCTCTTCTTCTTCTACCTTCTTGACCGAACCAACCTTGTGGCTAGCACCACAGTTTGGATCCTCTTCATCTCACGGTTCGTGTGGATACAAATTTGTCTACGGAATATTTTCATCAGACATTTTCAATTATTTGCCATAAAAACAACAACGAGAATTAAGAAAATTGTGACGAAATTAATATTAGTAACTAATTTGGCAATGAATTTAATTTTCGTCGCTAATTTTGTGACAAAAATAAAATTCGTCACAGAATTTTGCAAAAAAATAAAATTCGTCGCAGAATTTTGTGTCAAATTTAATATTCATCGCTAATTTGGCAACCAATTTAATTTTCGTCGGAAAATTTGGAAAAAAAAAATGAATTGGTCGCTGAATTAATTGGCGACAAATATTGTATTCGTCCCCAATTGGCAACGAATATTACATTCGTCGCAAAATCTTAGACGAATACAATATTCTTCGCCTATTCTGTGACGAATATTGCAACTAATTACAAATCATCGCCAATTCCCCCTAATTACTTCATTTCCCTTTCCCCCTTCTCATGCATTCCTCCAACTCGCCTGGCCAGATCAATCCTCAGGTATGTCGTTCTCCTCTACCATCGACGGAGCACTTACTCACCGTGCATCGCCCCACCATTGGAGCACTGAAACACCACCGGAGCACTAGCTCCCCATGTGAGATCGTGGTAGCTCGACATGCAATACTACAGCAACTGTCGCGATCTTACTGCCGTGCAAGATTTTGACACTCGCGGTCGCGCATGATCGGGACCGCGAGCTCGCGGCAACTGCTCACTGCTGTGGGCCAGCTATCGCGGGCTCGTACGACAGCTATCGCATGCATGATGCATGCTCACGGTAGCATAATCACGTGCTCGTGGCTGCTGCCGCTGCGAGCTCGCGCTGCAGCACGCTCGCGTGCTCACTACTGCTGCCGGCCCGATCACCGGGCATGCATGTGCTTGCGGCTGCTGCCTTTGCGAGCATGCGGTAAGGCCTACCGCATGCACGCAGTAGGGGCGTAAGCATGCCACAGGGGTTCGAACATGCCACAGGGGTGTGAGCTTACCGTAGATGCTCGAGCACACTACAGGGGTGCGAGCATGCTCAGGGGCACGAAAGGAAGGGGCGTCGTGTGCATGCATCACGATCATCCTTCATGTGATCTGTGTGCATGCATAACGATCGTCTTTCAGGTGACCCTAGTCATTCGTGCGCCAATGGTTTGTCTAGGTCGTTCGCCCAACTGGGGCATTTTTCCAGGCTTCGCACACGGGTGGTTTATCGCCAATCCTAGAGGATCGCGCCCAACTATTGTGTTGACTCCGACCATCTGCGACATGTACTCTCCTATAGCAGAGTAGTTAGTGTCAGCTCTTAGTGTCAATCATGAGATGAATGATTAGGGATCATATGTATCATATTTCATTATTAACAGACAAGGTTTGCTTATTATATTATTTCTTATATGTACTATATGAATAATATGTTCAGGTTTACAGCATATCAATTGATTGAATTGATAATGAGAGTCTGTAGACATATATATATATATATATATATATATATATATAACACTACTCATAACTATTCCTAGTCAAGTATTAATATACAAGGACAATATTAATGCGCAGAGACTAGCATATAAGTCAATTGATGACTTAATCTCACAAGTCATTGATATGTGATATCAAGTTGACATATGGGTACATATAAGAGACTATGTACTGAATTGACCCGCCATGAGAATGTTGCATGGATCATTATATGAGTGTCATAAACATCCTCATGTGATTATTTGTATGAATTATCCTTAGACCTGAAGTCACTACGATTCCCTACATAATGAGTTGTATACTTTAGCTTCGTCAAATGTCACCCGTAACACGGTGATTATAAAGGAGATCACTGGGTATGCAATAAGTTATGCGGAGGGATGTGCGTGATATAGATGGGATCTATCCCTTCCATGTAACGGAAGTGGTATCTATAGGCCCCTTGATAGAGTAGGACTGCTAAAATGCATGTCCATTCTCGAATAAGTCAATATGTGTTATTGAGCATATTTGGTTAAGTAGTCAACTTAGATATCATGAAACTCATGATTGATAAGAGGATGCCACAGTTTATGCCTCATTGATCAATCTAAATATGAATGATAGAAGGACTGAGTCATACACAATAGTAGTCAGGGAAAGGTTATGCTGGATCTCGACATTCTTGTCACTTGGGTAGCAATGATGTATTGTTAGTTGTCGTTCATTGCTTATGTCTCTAAAAGGGTTTTAGAAACATTGCCAACGTTACGAGAACCTATTGGGTCACACACTTGGGACATGTGAGTTGGAGATGGCTCATGTGATGAGCCATTGGGCCATCGGGTTGAATCTAATGTAGATTAGACTCAATGAGTGGGACTGAAGGTATATCCAATGAATCTGACTCGAGTTAGACTCAAGTCAAATTCAGATTGAGTAGGACTCAAGGTATACCCAATGAATCTGACTTGAGTTAGACTCAAGTCATATTCAGATTGAGTAGGACTCAAGGTATAGCCAATCAATATGACTCGAGTTAGACTCATGTCAGATTCAGATTGAGTGAGACTCATCATTAAGAGGGGTTTCATGATCATTAAGATGGAATTAATGAGTTATTAATTCTATGGAAACTAAGAGTCACAAACTCTTCATATTCAATGGTTGAATATAAAAGGGATTTGTTGAGACTTTTGGATGGGTGTGTTTTTTCGTATGATCTTCCTCCTATTCTTCTTCTACCTTCTTGGCCCAACCTGTAGAGATGTATACTGAAAAGTCTATCTTTTCTATGAACATCTTTATTTTTGAAATAAGAATCACATGATCATTGTTTGAATATTTTTATGGTTATGCAATCTTGTCTAATACTTTACATTGTAAATCGTAATGGAGGTAGAAGTTGCTGTCGCCTAGATTGCATCAGAGGATGACCTGATAGATCCTTTTCACTAAGGCCCTTCAAGCGAGAGCTTTGATAGGCATGTGGAGGGAATTGGGATCAGATGTATGACACTTTTAGGACAGCATAGTCTTTTACTATAAGTGGGAGATTGTAAGGATGTATACTAAAAATGTCTACCTTTTGTATGAACATCTTTATTTTTGAAATAAGAATCACATGATCATTGTTTGCATATTTTTATGGTTATGCAATCTTGTCTAATACTTTACATTGTAGATAACATTGTGTGTGGTGTCACACAGGAGATCATGTTATCGGCCCCTTGAAATGTATAAGTAAAGGCTCACAACCGAGATGACTTTGGACAAACCATCGGAATGGTTGTAGTGTGATTTGGTATTGGTATGTATTGACCATAGAATCACCCTAGTACACTTTGTGTGTATTGAGCAGGACCGACTTAGAGGTGATTCGATTTATTGCTGACTACATAATCGAATTGGACCGCATATATTATGTAGAACATGCTCTTAATCCCGATATAATAACGGGCACATATACTTAGTACTCATCTCTTTGATTTACCAATGGGCGAGATTTATAGATTAAATCGATAAACTCGGTAAGTTAGGAGATGATATTATTTATATGGTGTGTCGTTGATTATAGGAGGAAACCATGTCCTATATAGGATGATGATGTCCCCGTGAGGAGCTCATAAGGTTCATCATGTAAACCCTGCAGGTGGACTTGGTCTGGCATGATGAAAAGGTTGAGTGGTACTACTCAAGGAGTTAGATGTTGATTAATTAATGGTCAGTAAATTAATTAATCGATGGACTTTTGATATCTTAAACACGGAGAGAAAATGTACAAATAATATATGGAGCCCATATTATCATATGGGGGTTGGTGAGGTAGATCAATGATGAACCTTTAGTGGATTGGATCATCATTAGTGGATCGGACTTTATGTGGGCTTGATCCATGGGTGGCCAAGACCCAACTCCTCCTCATGGTCCCTAATGTAGCCTATTAACACCTCATGATGCTTAGATTCAATGGATAGAAACAAAACTCTAAGATCCATTGGTAGAGATTAAATCTCTAAGATCCAACGGTTGAGATTAAATCTCTAGATCTAACGGTTGAGATTAAATCCCTAGAACCAATGGATGAGATTAAATCATGGCTTGAGTCCAACTCTATAAATAGAGTAATGAAGTGGGAGGCAAGAATAAGGATAGATGAGGTGATTAGCTTGGGCGGCAACCAATCCTAATTGGATTAGGATTGGGAGTGGTGGCTAGGGTTAAGGTTTTGGGAGCTAGGGTTGGGCGGCAACTTAAGGAGGTATTCCTTCTTCTTCCAAAGGTTGGCCAGCCCCTATTCTTCTCTTCTCTACCTTGGCATGAGCTCATCCTATTCTTCTTCCCCTGTTCCATGGCCGGCCATAAGGAAAGCTAGGATTAGGGTTTGGAGGCATAGGGTTTAGGAGGTTTGGGTGGCACCAAATAAGGAAAGTTTTGTTTCTTCTTCCTCCTTTGGTGGCCGGTGCCCACAGCCCTATCCCAGCCCTTGGGCAGCATCCAAAGACCTATTTTCCTTCTCCTTAGGTGGTGGAAACAAGATATTGGGCTTCCCTTGGTGTCTTGGTTGTTTTCCACCATCTTCTCCTTCATCTAGTTGGCCGACGGCAAGGAAAGCTTTGGTTCCTTGTTGGTTGTTTCTAGTGAGGAGAAATACCTTGTTTCTATTCTTCCTCTTACTTTGGAAGAGCAAGGAAGGAGATTTGTGATCTAGGAGCTTCGACTTTTGGTGGATCGTCGCCCACACGACGTCCAAAAGGAGGAAGGTCATACATTAGAAGATCGAGAGGTATACCTATTCTACATTCTTCGTTTGTTTGTTGCTTGTTTTTGTTTTTCAATTATAAGCATGTTATAAATCTGTAAATGGATAAATAAACCTTGGATCCCGAGCATAAACACAAAAATCGGCGATTCGTACATCGTCTATTCCGCGGCTACTCGTAGAATAAAGGATGGTCGCTTCAACAACTAGTTTGTTCAAGTGACCTCTCTAAACGAATAGCACGACGATGGCTTGGTTGCTTTGGCAATTCCTTTTGTCTAGGATTAAATTTTTTAATCCGGAGACATAGAAGAGATTGCCATGAAGGAAGCTACCGAGGTGAAGTGGGAAGCGAAGTTTCCCCTCACGGACTCGATAAGCTAAAACCATTAAATTGGTATGTGAGCTTCCGGAGAAAAACCCTTCAATTGGTATCAGAGCCAAGGTTTCCGGTTTTGTGTGTTTAGGATTCGGTTAATTTTTATGCACTTTTTCATATATTATATGTGCCGGATAAAAGTAGGATATGCATAGTTTAACTCTTTGGGTGCAGGCATAAGATCCGACTATTATGGCCATATGTGTGTGTGTGTAAATATTTATTTTGTTGAATCCTCGGGGTTGATGAGGCTTGTATTTGATTTTTTGTAAATTAGATACGACATTGTTTAGCCACTCTTTATTTTAGTTTACTTTCGATCTAGATTTCATGTACACTCCCTCGTGGAGTATAAGATCGATGGATGTAAATTAAAATAGGTTTTAGTCTCGACTCGGATCTCCGGATGGCTTGTACATGGCGTTGCGACGGGAGACATATTGAAGACAAAAGCCATAATAGTTGAAAAATAATTTATTTTTCATATTTATTGTTTTTTGTTTGATATGCATGTCGTAGGCTAGAAAATTCTTCATTTTCAAATTACTAAGTGGGAGAGGGATATTTTTATAAATTTCCACGTCCTCCATTATGATTTGACATGTGATGCAAACAAACTTGCGCGTCGGCTTTGAGTGCCTTCCTCCCCATCGGATGAGTTTGTTTGTGGATCACAACGTCGAATATGGTTATAGGAAATTATTAAGGAGTGTGTGTACTTGCCCATCGTAAGGCACATAACCCGAGATAATTACCTTGGTACCAAGTAATGGTGAACACTTAGATACAAATATAAGTATCCTCCCCATCGGAGTCACTGCTTTTATTTGTAGGGCCGAAGAGAAACCAACTATTAATTTTACTTGTCAAAAAGTTAGGTTGACAAGATAGTAAAATTAATGGGTAAAACCTCCTCTTACGAATGTAGAATTCGTATACGTCCACACTATCATGGCATACGATATTCTTAGTGTTTTGAGGTGTTGGTTGATTTTGAAATTTTATTGTTTGAGGAATCAATAATTTTTTGAAATCTACAGTAATAATCTATGTGATTCTTAGGATTTTCAAAAATGACTTTCAGTCCACTAACTATGATACTAAAGGAAATAAATTTACTGTACCCAAATAATGTTGATTGGAAAAGAATCTAGATATTATCTTATCTGCTATGGAGTACAAGTATGCACTCTTCGAAGAGTGTCCTCAAGCCATGGTTGCTCAAAAAGGTTTCTACTTCTAAGCCGAAAGGCAAGAAGAAGGAGAAACAAGGTGGAGCAAAGGTGGTGGGAGGATCTCAGGGAGGAGTGAAGAAGCTGAAAGGCAAGTACTTCACTTGCAAGTAGGATGGACGTTGGAAGAAGGACTGTCCCAATCCAAAACAGAACAAAGATATATCCTTTGGACTAGTCGTTGAAACTTGATTAGCGGTGTTATCTACCGACACTTGGTGTTTAAATACGAGAGCCGCTAATCATGTCTGTAACACTTTGTAGGGGTTCCAGGAAACCCGACGACTAGCTAAAGGGGAGATTACCATTTACTTGGGAAATGCCATGAAAGTGGTGGCTATTGCAGTGGGAAAGTTTTATTTATCTCTTGAGAAAAATAAAACTTAGGTTCTGGAAAAATCCCTTTATGTAACTTTATTTAGAAAGAATTTATTTTCGGTTTCGAAATTGTTTATGGATGGATATTCTATTTCTTTTAATGACAGAGTTGTTATAAGAAGGCATAGGGACATTATCTATTCGGGTGCATTGATAGGAAATTTGTACACACTTGAACCAAAACCTCCCACGATGCAAATTGAAGTTAATAACTCATCTTCTAATTCCAATAAGATAAAAGAACCTTCGAAGATGAACCAAACATATCTTTTGTTAGGGCAATCTCTTGCCATGATAAGGTTTTGATGTGTGTGGCAAAGGGTTCAAGTTAGGATGATATTGTTATTTGATATGTGCGTTGGAGTCTTGCAGGACTTAGTAATTCGCACATGATGCCTTGGCGGGTTCACCCTCATAACCTCGGTCCTTGAGTCGGTGAAGGATGACTTTGCGGAAGTCGTGCGCTTGGAGCATCCGAGGGACCGCCGGACGAGATGACTTGAAGTGAAGCCAAGGAAGCAGACTTCGGAGGCAAGAGACGCGAAGGAGCATTACAGAGCCGTGCGCCTGATGCTGCCGAGGGACATGGCCGCGAACGAAGAGAGCTTCGGCGAGGGACTTCGAGTGAGATGAGAGAATGAGTGAAATGTAAGTAGCTCATTAGGTGAACTTGGCTGAATGGCTGAGTGTCGGAGACTTGACCGCAAGGGTTAAGGTTTACCCGACCGCCGGAAGCTCAAACTTATGTTAAGTTTGAGTTTCACATGGCACCAGTCGACCGCCATGGAATGGCAGTCGACTGCTCATAGTCGAATGGGTTTGACTGGTATCCGACTGATGGGTTTATGCCCAGCAGTCGACTGCCATGGAATGGAAGTCGACTGCCAGAGGATATCGCGAACCTGAAACGCTCATAGCCGATCGGGCGGTCGACTCGAGGCGTGATCGTGGTGAGGTCCATGAGTCGACTGCCAAGAGTTTTGTTGGACTACAACGGTCGGGATCCGACGTGTTCGGATGCCGCTAGTTGATTCGCAATCATTGCCATGGGTAGCTGATCGGGTGGCGGCCAACGGGAAGAAATCAGCCCTCTCTATAAAAAGAGAGGGTGTGAGCCTTTGAGAGGCTAATGCTTATGCTCTAAGTGATCTTCCTAGTGCCCCACAAGCTCTAAACTCTTCTTACTTGTTTTTACTCCATTCTTATTGTAAGAAGAGTGATCTTGATTGTAAAGGTTACCTCCACCTAGCTTGGTGCAAAGGAGAGACCAATAGTGATTGGCTTTGGAGGAGTGATTCACCTCGGACGAATTGGGATCGTGGATTAGCGGCGTAGCCATGAACCACGTTACATTCTTTGTTAGCATTTGTATTTTCATTTATTGCTTTGTCTTTATTGTTTATGCTTCCGCTTGCGCTAACGATTGTGTAGACGAGCAAACGAACGAGAGAATTTCGACATCCATTGGAAGAGGGCTATTCACCCACCCTCTAGCCGGCCAATCGATCCCCTACAAGTGGTATCAGAGCCAAGGAAAGCTTGTCGAGGACTAACCGCCACAATAAGAAACTTTCGAAATGGCCGGCTCCAACATCCATCCTCCGAAGTTTGAAGGAGAATTCGCTTGGTGGAAGAAGCGAATGGAGGTATTTTTCGAAACGGATTTTGATATTATGATTACAATGGAATCCGGTTTCATTTTGCCTAGGGATGAAGAGGGGAAGCCAATAGAGAAATCTAGGTGGACCAAAAGGCAAAGGGAAGAGCACCTTGCAAATTCAAAAGCCAAGCATCATCTCTTCAATGTGCTCCCCCAACAAGAAATCAACCGAATAGGAGAATGCCTAAGCGCCAAGGAGATGTGAGAGAAGCTAATTGAGCTTCATGAAGGCACATCCGAGGCGAAGCTAGCAAGGAGAGATCTCCTCCACTCCCAACTATCCAACATTAAATTAGAAAAGGGAGAAAAGGTAACTTCTTTGCATTCTAGATTCAAAGAAATTTTAAATGGACTAACAAGTGTAGGAGAAAGGCTCTCCAATCGCGATATGATAATGAAGGCCATAGATGCTTTCCCCTGATCATCCAAGTGGAGTTCAATGGTGGACTCATTTTACATTTCAAAGAATCTAGAGGTAAGTACTCTAGATGAATTTTTCTCCACTATGGAATTACATGAATCTAGGCTTGAAGGAATACAAGAAGAGCCAAAAATACAACCTTCAAGGGGAGTAGCATTGTTGGCAAATAAGGGGAAGAAGAAGATAGAGATCCCCTCCTCTGATGATGATGAAGCCTCTACCTCCTCCATGGATAGCACGGAAGAAGCCTACATGGTAAGGAAGGTAAGACGTGCTTTTAAGAATTTTAGATTTGATAAATCTCATGATAGGAATAGAAGACCAAGGGGGAAGGTCATATGCTACAATTGCCAAGGAGAGGGGCACATAAGAGACAATTGTCCTCTCCTAAACAAGAGCAAGGAAGAGAGGAAAAAGAAAGAAGAAAAGAAGAAGAAAAAGGGGAGCAAGAAAAAGAAGGAAGAGGAGAAGAAGACAAAAGAAAAGGGGAAGACCAAAGCTCTAAAGGCAAGGACTTGGGATGACCCATCCTCATCCTCCTCATCATCATCGGATGAGGAGAATGCCTTTGTCACCAATTTGGCCTTGATGGCCTTTGATGACTTGGATTGCTCTTCATCCGAAAATGAAGGATCAAGCTCAAGAGGAGAGAGCTCAAGTGAAGGGGGAGCTTCTACATCCTCCTCATCCGAAGAAGAAGAGAATATGGAAACTATGGTAACGAAAGCCTCTCCTAAGAAAATAGTTTCCATAATTTCTACTTTAACTAAGGACTTATTTGGAATGAAAAAGAAAAATAAAAGCATGTTTAATCAAATTAAGGCATTGGAAAATAAGCTAGAAAATGCATGCTTAAATGATAATATTTCTTCTAGCTTAAATGATGCATGCTCACATGACCTTTATGTGCCATTAGATGTTAGTGATGCATGTATAAATGAAAATAGGGCCTTAAGGGAAAAGGTAGATTATTTAACAAAAGCCCTAGAAAAATTCACAATTGGCTCCAACACATTGAACATGATCTTAGGGAGCCAAAGAGCTAGTTTCAACAAAAAGGGCCTAGGTTATAAAGAAAAGAAAAATGAAAAGGCCTATAAATGCCTAATTGCTAGGGGACAAGATAAAAAGAAGGTAATAGCTAGGAAATGGATCCCTAAGGAGTTTTTAGTGAACCCAATAGAAAAGAACTTATTTTGGGTTCCAAAATCCATCCTTAAGGGTTAGAAAACTCCTAGGGTAGTCAACCATATGGACTTGACCTATATCATATCTTTGGTTGACTTAGGATGGCGGGACAACATTTTTAGAATAGTGTTGGGTGATGATAACATGGCCATAAATAGATAATAATTCTTAAATCATGATGATTAATGTAATTCATACACATGTTTGCAATCATGATTTATGATATTGCGATTTGGCACATCATCATAAGAAATAGGTTTTAAATCATGCCTTAGGTGATATTTTGTTTATTATCATGATATAATACCTAATGCATGAGAACAATTCAATGAATACATGTATTTCATGATCATAATGTAGAATTAATTGATATATATCTTTATGATCATGAGGATTGTTAGGTTGATACTTAACCTTGATAGAATTGTATAAATATTGGTTAAGTATATACAAATACCCCCTAGGATGCATCTCACACTCACCATAGGCTACCTTGATTGAAAACTTAGCATGAGTGAGATGTTAGGATGATACAAATGTCCACTAATGCCTATGGCATTTAGATGGTCATTTAAAGTATCAAAATAGCAATAATAGACCAATCATGGGGAAAGCATATGTTTAATTCATAGACATATTGCCCAAATATCATGGTTGGATATTTCATAAGTTTTCAAAACAGTTTCTTACTTTAAAATCTGTGTATTCATGTTTTGAAACAATTGGATACAAAACTAGGTGTTAAAATGGATACTAACATGCTCAAAAACTAGTGGTTTTTAAAGCCTTTAGAATTTTGGCTAATCTAGGAAAATATAATGATTTTTCTTGAAAAACTATTTTTCATTGATAGATATACTTACAAGAAATATGTTCCCCAAATTTCATGATTTTTTGAATTTTTTAGATTTTTTAATGCATTTCTGAAATTTGCCCTGAAAATCAGAATTTTGGAATCTTGATACTTGATCATAGCGCTAGCAAAACAGCCCAATATTTTCTGAATTCAGATTTTAAATATGTTTTTGGTATTTTCCTTCTATTAGACTTGATGCCAGGGGTTTATAAATTAGGATTAATCTTTTTGATGGTGTCAAAGGGGGAGAAATATATGTTTAAGTAACGGGGAATATATTTTGGGGAGAAATGATGATGTCTATGATAGGGGGAGAAAATTTAAAAATTTGTATGGGGAGTTTCATGGATTAAGGGGGAGTTGCATATTGCTATATCATGTTTATGTTTACATGCTTTCTTACCTTAGAATTTTCATCAAAATGTTTTTACCTAACTTAAACGGATTGCCACACATCAAAAAGGGGGAGATTGTTAGGGCAATCTCTGCCACGATAAGGTTTTGATGTGTGTGGAAAAGGGTTTAAGTTAGGATGATATTGTTATTTGATATGTGCGTTGGAGTCTTGCAGGACTTAGTAATTTGCACATGATGCCTTGGCGGGTTCACCCTCACAACCTCGGTCCTTGAGTCGGTGAAGGATGACTTTGCGGAAGCCGTGCGCTTGGAGCATCCGAGGGACCGCCGGACGAGATGACTTGAAGTGAAGCCAAGGAAGCAGACTTCGAAGGCAAGAGACGCGAAGGAGCATTGCAGAGTCGTGCGCCTGATGCTGCCGAGGGATGTGGACGCGAACGAAGAGAGCTTCGGCGAGGGACTTCGAGTGAGATGAGAGAATGAGTGAAATGTAAGTAGCTCATTAGGTGAACTTGGCTGAATGGCTGAGTGTCGGAGACTTGACCGCAAGGGTTAAGGTTTACCCGACCGCCGGAAGCTCAAACTTATGTTAAGTTTGAGTTTCACATGGCACCAGTCGACCGCCATGGAATGGCAGTCGAGTGCTCATAGTCGAATGGGTTTGACTGGTATCCGACTGATGGGTTTATGAATGATCGCCATGGAATGGAAGTCGATCGCCGGAGGATATCGCGCACTGAATCGCTGTAGCCATCGGGCGGTCGACTCGAGGCGCAATGATCGTGGTGAGGTCCATGAGTCGACTGCCAAGAGTTTTGTTGGACTACAACGGTCGGGATCCGACGTGTTCGGATGCTGTTGTATTGACGGCAGTCGACTGCCATGGGTAGCAGTCGACTGGTGGCGGCCAACGGGAAGAAATCAGCCCTCTCTATAAAAAGAGAGGGTGTGAGCCTTTGAGAGGTTAATGCTTATGCTTTAAGTGATCTTTCTAGTGCCCCACAAGCTCTAAACTCTTCTTACTTGTTTTTACTCCATTCTTATTGTAAGAAGAGTGATCTTGATTGTAAAGGTTACCTCCACCTAGCTTGGTGCAAAGGAGAGACCAATAGTGATTGTCTTTGGAGGAGTGATTCACCTCAGACGAATCGGGATCGTGGATTAGTGGCGTTTTCGTGAACCACGTTACATTCTTTGTTAGCATTTGTATTTTCATTTATTGCTTTGTCTTTATTGTTTATGCTTCCGCTTGCACTAACGATTGTGTAGATGAGCAAACGAACGAGAGAATTCCGACATCCATCGGAAGAGGGCTATTCACCCCCCTCTAGCCGGCCAATCGATCTCCTACATCTTTGGCATCTTAGACTTGGTCACATTAACCTAAGCAAAATTTAAAGGTTGATAGCTGATGGACCTTTGGGTTCATTAGTAGTGGAGGATCTCCCAACCTGTGAATCTTGCTTGGAAGGTAAAATGACCAAGAGGCCTTTTAAGGCCAAGGGGTATATAGCCAAAGATGTGTTAGAATTGGTTCATTCTGATTTGTGTGGTCCTATGTCTATCCAGGCTAGAGGTGGTTTTGAGTATTTCATCTCTTTCATAGATGATTATTCAAGATATGGATGACACTACAATATGATTGTGGTGGAGAGTACCTCTTGGGAGAGTTTAGGAACTACTTATCAGAGACTGGGATTCAATCTCAATTGACTGCACCTGGCACACCCTAGTAGAACGGTGTAGCAGAGCGAAGGAATAGGACTCTTATGCAGATGATTAGATCGATGATGAGTTATTCTGACTTGCCAGATTCGTTCTGGGGATATGCTCTAGATACGGCGATATAGATTCTGAACTTGGTTCCATCTAAATCAGTACCTTCTACTCCCTCAGAGTTGTGGATTGAGCAAAAGCTAAGTCTAAGACATATTCGGATATGGGGAGTCCAGCACATGTGCTGAAGGCAGATGCTGGTAAGTTGGAACCTCGTACAGAAGTGCGCTTGATCGTTGGCTATCCTAGAGGAACGAAGGGTGGTTTATTTTATAGTCCTAGAGATCATAGGGTGATCGTTAGCACGAACGCTAGATTTCAAGAGGAAGACTATGTGATGAGCCACAAGCCCAAGAGTAAAATTGTTCTAGAGGAGTTAAAAGGGGAAGTCACTTCTTTAGTACCACCGGTACAGGAGGATATACCACATGTCACTGCACCGCGTGTCACAGAGGATACACAGGTGATACCTCATTGTAGTGGGAGGTGTTGGAGATCGATACGGCCGGCTAGAGGGGGGTGAATAGCCCTCGTTCGTTGGATGTCGTAATTCGTTCGTTCTTGTTGCGTGCTCGTCTACAATTCTTGTTAGCGCAGCGGAATAACAATAATAATACTAACAAGATACACAAATACACACAAGCACATGCAATACACAAAGATATATGTGGTTTGGAACCGAATGGTTCCTACTCCACGGGCGAGCTCACTGAGCTCTAGTTATGCGCACGACACTAACTATAACACTCCTTTTTAACTACACGTCGGAGGTGGAGAAACCTCTCACAAGCAATTAAACTAAGTAATGAAATACAAGCAATACAAAGACAAATACGAAATACACGTAAAGAACACTTTACAACGCTTGCTTTGAACCCTTTGCTTGTTGCTTGCTTTAGATGTCTCTTGAAGGACTGGAATGCAACAGCAATTCCCCTCCAATAGCTTCACAAAAGTCTTGGCGAAATCCTCCAACTCGAGCTCCATTTATAACCTGCATCAAGATGTTTTTGTGCCCATCAGTCGACTGATCGTGACCATCAGTCGACTGGTCCCGTAGCCGTTGTCTCACAATGGCCAGATCCACTTTGGTTAAGTTCCAACGGATCACACATCAGTCGACTGATGGCACCCATCAGTCGACTGATCATCCATCAGTCGAGTGCTGGCGAGCTCGACTCCATTCTGTGCCCGTGCACAGTGTCATCAGTCGACTGATCCTCCAAACAGTCGACTGCCCTCCCACGGCAGTCGACTGATCACCCAGACTTGGTTCAGTCGAACACTGGTCGAACTCATACGACCTAGAGCTGTCGATTGGCAACTATGTCAGTCGACTGATGTCGGCTAAAACCTCAAACACAAAGTTGTTTGAGTGTCAGACACTCAGTCTTAGCCACTTGGCCAAGTCCACCTTATCCCTCATGGAGTTTCCCACCGAAGCTCTCTTCCCTCGGCCTACGTCCCTCGGATGCGCCAAGCGCACAGCTTCACAATGTCATCCTTCGCATCTCATGCCCTAGAAGTATGCTTCCCTTTGGGCTCACTCCATTCGCTCCCCATCCGGCAGTCCCTCAGATGCACCAAGCGCACGGCTTCGCAATGCCATCCTTTACCGACTCAAGGACCCAAGCCAAGTGAACTTGCCAAGTTCTCAAGACTTCCCAAATGAACCAAGCGCACGGCTTCGCAATGCATTTCTCACCAAGCACCAAGCGCATGGCTTCGCAATGCTTTGGACTTTCCTATGCCAAGCACCAAGCGCACGGCTTCGCAATGCTTTGGACTTTCCCATGCCAAGCACCAAGCGCCCGGCTTCGTAATGCTTTGGACTTTCCCATGCCAAGGCTTCCCCCTTGGACTTTCACACCAAGCTCCATGCTTGGATTTACCATGCCAACCCCATGTTGGACTTTCCCATGACAATCCCATGTCATGAGTTTTGTCTATCATCAAAATACTATCAAGGTATTGCTCGAGTCAAACTCGAGTCAACCTGGGCCGATTGCACTTGTGAGACAGCCTGATAGATTCATGTTCTTGGGAGAATCTTCTGATTTGGTCCCTGGTGAACATGAACCTGATCCCTGGACATATGACATGGCAATCTAAGATAAAGATGCAGTATCTTGGCAAAGTGCAATGAATGCTGAGATTGAATCTATGGATTCAAATCAGGTCTTGGAGCTAGTAGAACCACCCGATGGTGTAAAAACCATTGGATGCAAATGGATCTACAAGATAAAGAGAGGAATAGATGGGAAGGTTGAGACCTTCAAAGCGAGGCTTGTTGTGAAGGGGTATACTCAGAAAGAGGGTATCGATTATGAGGAGACTTTTCGTCGGTAGCCATGCTTAAGTCTATCCAGATTCTCTTATATATAGAAGCTCATATAGATTATGAGGTGTGGTAGATGGATGTCAAGACAGCTTTCCTTAATGGAAGCCTTGAGGAAAATATTTACATGAAGCAACCAGAGGGATTCATTACTAAGGGCAAAGAGCATCTAGTATATAAGCTTAATCGATTCATTTATGGATTGAAACAAGCTTCGAGGTCTTGGAATATCTGCTTTGATGAGGTCATCCAGTCTTATGGATTTATTCAAAATTTGGATGAGTCTTGTGTATACAAGAGATGTGACGGAAACGTAGTGGTATTTCTTGTACTATACGTAGATGACATTTTATTGATTGGCAATAATAACAAGGTGTTATCGGACGTAAGGGTATGGTTGTCCAAACAGTTTGATATGAAGGACTTGGGAGAAGTGGGACACATCCTTAGGATCAAGGTTATAAGGGATCACAGGCAAAGGATGTTGTACTTATCCCAAGCTTCATACATAGACACGATTATGGAGCGTTTTAGCATGCAGAACTCCAAGAAGGGTTTTCTACCTTTTAGGCATGGAGTTCCTTTATCTAAAGAGATGTGTCCTAGATCATCTGAGGAGATAGAGGAGATGAAGGCGGTTCCTTATGCTTCGGCAGTAGGAAGCCTCATGTATGCGATGCTCTGTACGAGACCAGATATCTGCTTTGCCGTGGGCATGGTCAGTAGATATCAGAGTAATCCAGGACAGGGACATTAAACTGCGGTAAAACATATATTGAAGTACCTGAGAAGGACTTGGGATTATATGGTGGTTTATCGGGCAGACCAATTACTCCCTGTGGGTTACACGAATTCTGATTTCCAATCTGATAGGGATAATAGTAAGTCTACCTCAGGTTTTGTGTTTACTTTAGGAGGTGGAGCCATTGTATGGAGGAGTGTCAGCAGAAGTGCGTGGCGGTCTCCGCCATGGAAGCTGAGTGTGTGGCGGCCTCTAAGGCGGCCAAAGAAGTTGTATGGCTCAGGAACTTTCTGATGGACTTGGATGTGATTCCTTGTTTGTGCAGAACTATCACAATTTATTGTGATAATAGTGGTGCAGATGCAAACTCGAAGGAACCATGAGCCCATAAGGCTAGTAAACACATAGAGCGCAAGTACCACCTGATACGAGAAATCGTAAAGAGAGGAGAAGTTGTTGTGTCCAAGATTGCATCAGAGGATAACCTGGCAGATCCTTTCACTAAGGCTCTTCCGGCGAGAGCTTTTGATAGGCATGTGGAGGGAATGGGGATCAGATGTATGACATTTTGAAGACAGCATAGTCTTTTAGTATAAGTGGGAGATTGTAGGGATGTATAATGAAAAGTCTATCTTTTGTATGAACATCTTTATTTTTGAAATAAGAATCACATGATCATTGTTTGCATATTTTTATGGTTATGCAATCTTGTCTAATACTTTACATTGTAGATAACATGGTGTGTGGTGTCACATAGGAGATCATGTTATCGGCCCCTTGAAAAGTAAAAGTAAAGGCTCACAACCGAGATGGCTTTGGACAAACCATCAGAATTGTTGTAGTGTGATTTGGTATTGGTTTGTCTTGACCATAGAATCACACTAGTACACTTTGTGTGTATTGAGCAGGACCGACTTAGAGGTGATTCGATTTATTGCTGACTACATAATCAAATCGGACCTCAGATATTATTTAGTACATGCTCTTAATCCCGATATAATAACAGGCACATATACTTAGTACTCATATCTTTGATTTACCAATAGGCGAGATTTAAAGATTAAATCGATAGACTCGGTAAGTTTGGAGATGATATTATTTATATGGTGTGTCGTTGATTATAGGAGAAAACCGTGCCCTATATAGGATGATGATGTCCCCTTGAGGAGCTCATAAGGTTCATCATGTAAACCCTGCAGGTGGACTTGGTCCGACATGATGAAAAGGTTGAGTGGTACTACTCAAGGAGTTAGATGTTGATTAATTAATGGTCAGTAAATTAATTAATCGACGGATATTCGATATCTTAAACACGGGGAGAAAATGTACAAATAATATATGGAGCCCATATTATCATATGGGGGTTGGTGAGGTAGATCAATGACGAACCTTTAGTGGATTGGATCATCATTAGTGGATCGGACTTTATGTGGGATTGATCCATGGGTGGCCAAGACCCAACTCCTCCTCATGGTCCCTAATGTAGCCTATTAAGACCTCATGATGCTTAGATCCAATGGATAGAAACAAAACTCTAAGATCCATTGGTAGAGATTAAATCTCTAAGATCCAACGGTTGAGATTAAATATCTAGATCCGACGCTTGAGATTCAATCCATAGAACCATTGGATAAGATTAAATCATGGCTTGAGTCCAACTCTATAAATAGATTCATGAAGTGGGCGGCAAGAATAAGGATAGATGAGGGGATTAGCTTGGGCGACAACCAATCCTAATTGGATTAGGATTGGGAGTGGTGGCTAGGGTTAGGGTTTTGGGAGCTAGGGGTGGGCGGAAACTCAAGGAGGTATTCCTTCTTCTTCCAAAGGTTGGCCAGCCCCTATTCTTCTCCTCTCTTCCTTGGCATGAGCTCATCCTATTCTTCTTCCCCTCTTCCATGGACGGCTATAAGGAAAGCTAGGATTAGGGTTTGGAGGCTTAGGGTTTAGGAGGTTTGGGTGGCACCAAATAAGGAAAGTTTTATTTCTTCTTCCTCCTTTGGTGGCCGGCGCCCACAGCCCTATCCCAGCCCTTGGGTAGCATCCAAAGGCCTATTTTCCTTCTCCTTAGGTGGTGGAAACAAGATATAGTGCTTCCCTTGGTGTCATGGTTGTTTTCCACCATCTTCTCCTTCATCTAGTTGGCCGGCGGCAAGGAAAGCTTTGGTTCCTTGTTGGTTGTTTCTAGTGAGGAGAAAAACCTTGTTTCTATTCTTTCTCTTGCTTTGGAAGAGGAAGGAAGATATATTTGTGATCTAGGATCTTCGACTTTTGGTGGATCGTCGCCCACACAATGTCCAAAAGGAGGAAGGTCATACATTAGAAGATCGAGAGGTATACCTATTCTACTTTCTTCTTTTGTTTGTTGCTTGTTTTTGTTTTTCAATTATAAGCATGTTATAAACCTGTAAATGGCTAAATAAACCTTGGATCTCGAGCATAAACACAAAAACCGGCGATCCAGACATCGTCTATTTCGAGGCTACTCGTAGAATAAAGGATGGTCGCTTGAACAACTAGTTTGTTCAAGTGACCTCTCTAAACGAATAGCACGACGATGGCTTGGTTGCTTTGGCAATTCCTTTTGTCTAGGATTAAATTTTTTAATCCGGGGACATAGAAGGGATTGCCATGAAGGAAGCTACCGAGGTGAAGTGGGAAGCGAAGTTTCCCCTCACGGACTCGATAAGCTAAAACCATTAAATTGGTATGTGAGCTTCCGGAGCAAAACCCTTCAGAACCAACCTTGTGGCTAGTACCACAGTTTAGATCCTCTTCATCTCACGGTTTGTGTGGATACCATAGAGGCACGAACATACTGACCGCGCTGAGATCCGGACACCTTGAACGCAAGTGTTGATGTTGGGATAGTGAAGGGTGTTAGTGAAAGCCCTAGATCAAATCATGTGATGATTGTTGTATGGACTTTATTGTATCATATTCCTATTTATAAAGGCATGGTTATTATATTTACTTGTATTGGTGTCAAATAACTAAGTATAATAACGTCCTTGAGTAGTCGGTTCTTATCTATATTAATCGATTGGTTGAATCGATAATTAGATGATATAGAGAACACTACTCTTAATCATTCCTAGTCAAGTATTAACATTCAGGGACAATGTTAATACGTAGAGACTAGCATGTAGGTTAACACGATGACTTGATCTCACAAGTCATGGATATGAGATATAAAGTTGA
This sequence comes from Wurfbainia villosa, assembly GCA_025175895.1. Taxonomy (NCBI): domain Eukaryota; kingdom Viridiplantae; phylum Streptophyta; class Magnoliopsida; order Zingiberales; family Zingiberaceae; genus Wurfbainia; species Wurfbainia villosa. Next base: position 49,216,622 of record CM045999.1, on the reverse strand, counting down.
CACATGGGTTTGCATTAGAGAATGTATACTGAATGACCCGTCATGAGAAAGTATCATGGATAGTTATATGAGTGTCATATACTTTCTCATGTGGCTATTAGTATGACTATTAGTCCTTAGACCTAAAGTCACCATGGTTCCCTACATAAGGAGTTGCATACTTTGGCTTCGTCAAACGTCACCCGTAAATGGGTGGACTATAAAGGCGATTACTGGGTATGTAACAAATTATGCAGAGGGATGTGAGTGATGTAGATGAGATCTATCCCTCCTATATGACGAGAGTGACATCGTTATTCTTGATAGAGTGAGACCATGAAGTGCATGGCCATGCCTAAATGAGTCAATATGAGATATTGAGCTCATTTGATTAGAGTGAGTCTACTTGGAGTTCAAGATATAGATTGTACCGAGGATGACACGGTCTATGCCTCAATTGGTCAATCTAGATGTCAAGGATAGAGGGACATTGTCACATATTGTGAGAGTCACAATTAGTAGTCACAAAGGTGATGTTGGATCTCAACATTCTTGTAACTTGGGTAGCAATGATGTGTTGCTAGATACCGCTCATTGCTTATGTTCCTAAATCGGTTTAGGAGCACTGCCAACGTTACAAGAACCTATAGGGTCATACTGAGTCAACATGTTATTCAAATTAAATCAGTAATGTGTAATATAAATACAAAATTAATATTGTTTTATTTTGCATAGGCCTATCGTACTTCGTCCTTCAGGTGATCCACATGTTCGTAAAGTCTTCTGTTGTGAGCTCATCTGTTGCATCCACAAGGGTAGGTATATTGTATATTCTAAAATTTGTAGCATTATCATTCTATAATATATATAATTAATGTTTGATTTTAAGTTTTTCTTTTACTATAAATATGTATTATTTGTTCGATATGTTATAGTTTGTAATTCAATATCATACAAAAAATAAGTAAGCACTAGAAGAATTTATTTTGAGTATACATTTATTGTTCAATTAATATGGATGGAACATGGAAAAATAGAATTAATCCTTGATATAAATTTGGAAATAGGACAAATGGAGAGAAAAAGAAGTTGGATGTATAAAAAGAATTTATCAGAACATCAGGGTTTAACCAATGAATTTATTATTGGGTTGGAACAATTTTTGAATTTTGTTGGTAGTAATGTTGAGTTTATGGATGAGAATAAATTAAGGTGTCTGTGCAAAAAATATCATAATGGTAAATTTTTTCAGTGTGATAAAGTTCGAGAACATCTTTGTAAATTTGATTTTACCATAAATTATTATTATTGAACATGTCATAGTGAACCGTTCATATCCGGTGAAGAGGTTGGCCGAAACATACAAAGGATAGTTAGTTGAGATCAAAGATAATATGATCAATTCAATCCATATCAGAGGATGATAGTTGATGTAGTTGGTCATAATTTGAATATCGAATCGAACGCTGCAAGTTCTAGTTATCCTCAAACATTTGAACACATGTATATCAATTATTCATTGCCGTTGGAAGAGGTAGAAGTAACAGATGTTCATGAAAATGTATACAATGAACCATAACTCAAATTTCAAGAAGTGTTGAGACCTGCAGATGAATTTGTATGGTCAGGTTGTGACAACCACACTAAATTATCTATAACCACAAGATTATTGAATGTAAAAACAGAGCATAATGTCTCCGAAGATTGTTTTAATGATTTTGTTCAAGTTATTGGAGAAATATTGTCATGTGATCACATAATGCCCAATGATTTTTACAGTATGAAAAAATTATGAAAGATTTAGGTCTTCTGGTACAAAGAATTGATGTTTGCAAAGATGGTTGTATGATATATTGGGGAGATAATGCAAATACAGAGATTTGTAAATTCTGTAATCAATGTAGGTACCACGAGATTGAATCATAATAAGAGACATAAATCATACAGACAAATATTCTATTTGTCTTTAAATCTTAGATTGCAAATACTTTATGCATCAAAGGTCACTAGCGAACACATGACTTGGCATGCAATTCAAGAAACAGAGGAAGGGCTAATGTGCCATCCATCAGATGTAGAGGCATGGAATTTGGCAAATTAGGAAGAACTTATTCTTGCTGACCAATTATCTTAACTCCGTATAATCTTCCACCTGATATGTATATGAAAACACCATATATGTTTTTAACATTGATTGTTCCTGACCCTCATAAACCCAAGAAGTTAATAGATGATTACACGCAACCACTGATTGCCGAGCTGAAACAACTATGGGATAAGGGTGTTTCTACAAATGATGTCCATACTAATCAGATGTTCACAATGAGAGTTGTGCTTCTTTGGACCGTAAATGATTCTTCTACTTATGGTATGTTATCAGGATGGAGTAGTACTGCTGAGAGTTTAGGATGTCAAATATGTATAGAGAGATCAAAGTCATTCAGATTGAAACATGGAAAGAAATCGAATTATTTTGATTGTCATAGACAATTTTTACTATCAAATCATAAATTCAGAAGAAATAAATAAGAATTCACTAAGAATAGAATTGGAAGAACACCTCCACTATTAAGATTAACTGGTCAATTCTTATGGCATAGAGTGCTTAACTTTCCATTTGTTATTGAAGAACCAAATGTTACAACATATGACTATCGAAGTACGCATAAATGGACTAAATGGAGTATATTTTGGGATTTATCATATTGGTAGAGTAATTTTATTCATCACAATCTTAATGTAATGCATGCATATTGAGAAGAATATTTTTTATAATCTGATAAATACGGTGATGGATATTACTGGAAAAATTGTAGGAAAGTCAGTGAGCGCTAGAGGGGGGTGAATAGCGTGTTCGTCGGTTGACGGAATTCGATCAAGCTTGTAACAAACGTTAGTGTACGCAACGAAAATAATGATAACAAAAACAAATATACACAACGAGCAATACACGACGATATAATATGGTTCGGAACCTTAGGATTCCTACTCCATGAATTGAGCTCAAATGAGCTCCAACGATGCAAATACCACCACAAATCAAAAACACTCCTCGACAACAAGTCAGAGGTAGAGAAACCTCTTACAAGGATTACAAAAGTAATACAAGAAATTACAAGCAAATACAAAGATGAAATGCAATACAAATAAAGAAAAACACTTTACAAGAAGACTTTGAATGCTTGCTTTTGGTTGCTTGAGAAGAGCCTTGAAGGTCTGGATTGCAGCATCAAATCCCCTTCAAATTGCCTCAAAGAACCATACCAAAATCCTTCTCCTCGAGCTCCCTTTAAAGTTGCAACTCGGGCTGGATTCCACCTATCAGTCGACTGCTCGCTACCATTAGTCGACTGCTCCTATAGCCATTGTGAGACAACGACTTAATCCACGTTGGATAAGTTCCAATGGATAGACAATAAGTCAACTGATCATACCCATCAGTTGATTGATCATGCTTATACTCGACTGTCAAACCCTAGCAGTCGACTGAGAAATATTCTATGCTCGTATTCTCGACCATCAGTCGACTGCCAAATGTTGGCAGTCGATTGCCAAGGCCACTTGCTATAGTCAAATGCCAGTCGACTCATGATAGTCGACTTGTCATAATCCCAGTCGACTGCTCAATGTCGACTCGGCTGCCAAGTGTCAAAACACTTGACCAGTCGACTGGTCTATAACCCCAGTCGATTGCTACACCTCAACCATGAAGTTTACCCCAAGTAAGATGCCCTCATACTTGCTAGACCACCCTTAGCCTAGACCTAAGCCTTCTAACAACCTCTATTAACTTCATGCCTATTGGATCCCTCCAAGTCATCCATGACTTGTTCATCCATATGCTAGCTTTCAGGTGCTTCCATCGGCTATTGTCATGCTAAGCTGATCTACACCACTAAGGTACATTGGGCTTACGCTGCCAAGACACACGCTTGGACTTTATGCCGCCAACCATTGGACTTATGATTCCAAGACTCCACCCTTGGACTTTACGCCGCCAATATCAACCCATGGACTTCCCTTGCCAACCGATGTTGGACTTTCCATTTTCCAAGACTCAAGCTTGGACTTTCCCTTGCCAAGTATTCCACTTGGACCTCTCCATCATATGGTCAACCCCATGTCAATCATATAGTCAACTCATTGTCAAACATCAAAACATAAACATCAAGACATTACTCGAGTCAAACTCTAGTATGATCAATCGTGACCTGGGATGATTGCAATAACAATCTCCCCCTTTTTGATGTTTACAAAAACCAAACCTTTTAGTTAGAACACTAACTCAATCCAATCCTCCCAATTTTCCAAATTGGTCCAAATTGGGAATTCCTAAATTCTCCCCCTTTTTTACATACATCAAAAAGGCTCTTCCCAAATGTGTCAATGTCTCATATCCCAATGAAATCTTACAATCTCCCCCTTTATTCAAAAACATCTAGGATGTCGTCACTCTTCCTAGTGATAAGTCCCATATCACTAAAGAGAGGCAATCCTCACTTCTCCAAAAACTCAAAATTCTCTCCCTCATGAGGAAGAACACATCCATCATCCCATGATGGATAACCTTTTCCTAAAGGCTTGCTCCCCCTTGACCATTGCACCAACAATGTCCTTGAAGAGTCCCTAAGCATATAGGAACACTAAACCATCAAAATTAAGGGCAAAAGTTCAACCTTGAACTTTCACACACCTTAAAATTGATACACACCCTAAACAACTCTCCTAATCCATATCCAATAGATTTTCACCCTTTATAATGTTTTCCAAAGCATATCTTAGGGTTAGGAGCAATTAGGGTAGCCTAACATAGCTGAAACATGGGCTAAACATCCTTGTTTACTCGAAATCAGTGTTATCAGTTGACTCTGATAGTCACCAGTCGACTGACCTTGATGTCAGTCGATTGATTTCTCTACAAATGCAGAAATCCAATTTTCAGAATTGAAATCTCAAAAATAATAAGTAATTACATAAATCAAAAAATCACAAAAATTCATATGTATAATCCTTATATTAATCGTTATAGGTGAAAAATATTAGAAAAGTAAAATACCCATAAATTAGTGAGATTGATACAAAGTTCAAAAATAAGAAAAACTTCATTGTTTTGAGCTTAATTTGTATCAACTTCATCAACGGTGACTTCTATCAAAAGATATACTACACCAAGGTTTTCTAAAATATTTTTGAAATATTTTTTTAAATTTATTTTGAACCATGGTCTATGGGCTTAATGCATATGACTTGTACATAAGCTTTCCTCATGATTCACCCAAGGTATAAGATGAGTTTGAGTTCATCTAGATGCAAAATCTATGCACCTTGAACTTAACTCATTTCCTACCATCTCGCAAGTGTCTAGGGTTTATCAATACACACACATGTCAATGTGATGTGAGATGTGGGTTTTGTTCATCCTAAACTAAAGCCTCGTGCATTTTCTAAGGCAACACTACTTGATTCCCTTATACATGGGACTTCTAGTCATGCCATAGTCCTTAAATCAATTTTCATTATACCTAAATGCATGAATGGTGATAATGGCATAAATGATGACATAAATGAAATATGCTCCAATAATCATGATGTTATGGCATATGATTAAATCTAAATACACATGACATAATAGATAAACCCTAAAGCATGATCATGACATTTTATATGATTAAAAATAAGAATGATGTCATCACATGTGATATGGCAATCAAGGCATGGCAAATAAAATATAAAGGTATAATAATACCTATGTTTTAGTATTAATTTCCATTTGTTAAGATTAAATTCTTTTTGTCATATTACTACTTATCTTCCAAGTGTGCCAAAAATCCAAAATGGCACATTAAGATCTCTAAGCCTTAATTGTGCCAATTTGATCAAATTTTCATAGCTTCCATTATTATATTGGCACATCCTAAAATCTTTTAGGATTAAAATTAAACTTCACTTCCAAGGTATCACATAACCTTGAAAATGTCCTAAAGTGTCAACTTTGCTATGGTTAGGTTAACTACCCATCAAATTAAGGTTGACACAACCTAACCCATTTAGCGTGAATCGATCACGCTCCGATGAACCCAATACCTATTGGAGCTCCTTGGGTTTACTAGGTATTTCTTAGGTATAACTTCCCTAGATACCTTTCTAATGACCCTCCAAGGCTTAGAAGCCTTGGACATTTGGGTCTTGCCTAGGTTAACTCTAGGGGTAACTCCCCTTGTAACCTTCTTAGTGGCTTCCCTAGGTTTCTTCGAAACCTTAGCCACTAGGCACTTGCCATGGTTAACCTTAGGGATGACTTTCCTAGTAACATTGACTCTCCTAGACCTAGGTTGTGTTACATAATCGAATGGAACACTATGATAGGTCTCCTTGGGCTTTGGTTTGTTACCCAAACCTTTCTTTCCCTCAGTTGGATCTTGCTTCCTAGACCCTAGGTATTGACTCCTAGATCCTAAATCTTGACCATTTGACCCTTGCATTTAATTTTGTATTTTCCTAAGGGTCTTTTCTAATTTCTCAAGTCTTTACCTCAAAACTTGATTTATCAAATCTAATTGCCCAATTTTTTATTTTTCATTTTGTCTTTGGGCATTACCATTTCTTCTAGGCATATGTCTACCCTTCATAGGGTTAATGCCTAATTGGTTCTCTACCTCCCTAATACTTTCCATAGGTAGGATTTTTCTAGGACTATTAGTCCCAAATTTCTCCTTATTTCTAAAATTGCAATATTTTGCACCTAAGCAATAAAACCTATTATTTCTAGCATGCTTCTTATGATTATGCACAATTGCAAGAGTATTGAAAGTATGCTTTTTAACATTAAATTTAGAAGGTGCATTACTAAAATATACCTTAGGATTAGCTTTAGAAGCTCCCCCTACATGTGATGCTCCTTCTTGGGTCTTCTTTCTCACCCTAGAACATTGACTTCTATAATGCCCTAGTTGATGGCACTTGAAGCACACCACCCACTCCTTGCTCTTCCTAATTGGGGCACCGACATCCTTGACTTTTGGTGTCGGTTGAACCTTCTTAGGGCACTTGCTCTTATAGTGTCCATTGTTGGGATCCTACTATGTGTGCGAACCGATTCGCAAAACCACAGCGGAAACAAAATTTTGGATCCCACCAGAGATCCAAGCGAAAACATATAAATTATTTTTAACCATCTAGATCCTATCTAAAAGAAGTATTATACCTTTGAAGCGAGCCCTTCGCAATCCCGCTAGTCCAAAGTTGTCGGATCTAAATACGGTAAGGATAACCGTATCTCTAAGGTATCCACACTAACACTCAGCCCTTTTGGAAATATGGTTGTACTAGCAACCTTTGTAGAATAACTAGCTAAAATTTGGAGGATGAAGAAGTGAAGAAGAAGAAATAACACAAACTCTTGGATCACACTTTGGCTCTCCTTCCACCCTTATATATTATCATTCTTGAATTCCAAAATCAATGCATCAAATGCATCATTGAAATTCCACTAGCCTCTTCCAATTTTACACGTTGAAATCCAATGCCTCTTCCCATTCTGCACGTTGAAATGCATCAAATGCATTGAATCAAATGCATTATTGAAATCCACTAGCCTCCTCCCATTCTTCACATTGAAATCCAATGCATTTTTAATGCATCATGCATGCATTAAAACTTTTGCATGTGACTAGGGTTTAACTCAAGTCTAACTTGAGTTTTGCATTTGATTTGGGTTTAACTCAAGTCTAACTTGAGTTTTGCATGTGACTTGGTTTTAACTCAAGTCTAACTTGAGTTTTGCATGTGATTTGGGTTTAACTCAAGTCTAACTTGAGTTTTGCATGTGACTTGGGTTTAACTCAAGTCTAACATGAGTTTTGCATGTGATTTGGGTTTAACTCAAGTCTAACTTGAGTTTTGCATGTGAATTGAGTTTAATTCAAGTCTCACTTGATTCTAACTCAAATCTAGATTTCATCCATCCAATTTAGTTTGAGTCTAATTTAAATGTAACCCGCCAACTTGATTTTGACTCAAACCTTGACCATCCATTATTCTCATTGTTCTTTTAGTCAAACTAAAAGAACTCATTTCCAAAATAGAATGTCATTTGCGTGTGACCCTATAGGCTCTTGTAACGTTGATAATGTGTCTAAAACCCCTTTTAGACACATAAGCAATGAGCGGAATCTAGCAATACATCATTGCTACCCAAGTTACAAGAATGTCGAGATCCGACAACCTTTCCATGACTATTATTATGTATGACAGTGTCCTTCTATCCTTATTATCTTAGATCGATCAATGAGCCATAGACCGTGTCATCCCCTTATCGATCTTTGTGCTTCTTGATCCCCAAGTAGACTCACTCAAACAAATGAGCTCAATATCTCATATTGACTCATTTGAGCATGGTCATGCATTTTGTGGTCCTACTATATCAAGAGGCCAAAGATATCACTCCTGTCATATAGGAGAGATAGATCTCATCTACATCACTCATATCCCTCCATATAATTCATTACATACCCAGTGATCGCCGTTATAGTGCACCCTGTTATGATATAACGTTAGACGATACAAAAGTACATAAGTTCTTATGTAGGAAACCATAGTGACTTCAGGTCTAAGGACTATTCATACCAATAGTCACATGAGAAAGTATATGACACTCATATAACGATCCATGACACTTTCTCATAGCGGATCAATTCAGTATATATATATCCATGTGTCAATGTGATATCTCATATCCATGACTTGTGAGATCAAGACATCCATTGACCTACATGCTAGTCTCAATGTATTAATATTGCCCTTGTCTATTAATACTTGACTAGAAATATTAAAAATAGTGTTCTCTACAGCTTCTCATAATCAATTCTACCAATTGATATACTGTAGATTAGAACCTACTATTCAAGGGCATTATTATATTTATTTAGCTGTCACATGCATAAAGTAAATATAATAACCAATGTTTACCTATATTAATATAAGATATGATACAAAAGTTTCCCTCACCAATCATCTCATAATTGGCACTAAGGGCTCATACTAACAATCTCCCACTAGCAATAGTACCAATCACTGTAATATCTCATACCCAGAGATCTGTTATAACCATAATGCTTTCTCTGTGCAAAAGCCTTGGTCAAGGGATCCGCAATGTTAGCATCAGAATCTACTCTACATATTCTCACATCTCCTCGATCGATGATCTCTAGAATGAGATGAAATCGCTGTAGTATCATCTCAGCTGCATACAAGTTGTTTCGATTGAAGTTAATAAGAAAAAAGCTACATGAAACTTTCGGCCAAGACCTTCCTTATGCTTTCCATGATGGTCCATGCTATACTTTGTATGAATATGATGATAATAGGTTTCTAGATATGCTTGGGTTAAGTGTTTGATCTTCAAACCCCATGAAACTCTCGGCCAAGCCCCCCTTTGGACCCCTAATGGTTTTCTATGCTATGCTCTATATGTGGGCATGCTATGTTTTGATTGTAGATGAAGATAATTGTTAGTGCTTATAAGCTCCACATATCTCCACAATGGCATGATATTGTCCACTTTGGGTCTAAGCCCTCATGGTTTTATTTTTGGGCTTTACCCAAAAGGCCTCATCCCAATGGAGATATCTTTTTTCTTATAAGCACATGATCTTTTCCATGTCTTACCAATGTGGGACTTTGATTGTATTCCCCATACTCCCAACAATCCCCCCCTCAAACGAAGGACCACATTGGGCCCCCCCTCAAGCCTATCCCTCCTCGAAGGATTTTCTCTGCTTGATGTCCGATCTTCAACCCACCAGGACTTCCTGCCAGTTGTTCGGTCCCCCCGACCCAACTAGACTTCCTTCCTGATGTCTGGTTCTCTTGATCCGGACGTGGGAGCTCAACTTCCTTCGTTCGAGGTTCATGGCTTGACATGGACCATGGCTCTGATACCAATTGTTAGTGCATATAAGATCCAAAGTGTCGCTAGAGGGGGGGGGTGAATAGCGAGAATTGTAAGTCGATAGATACCCACCTTGTTCCAATAATTGATTTTTCTTTAGGTGGTGGTACTAATTCCCAGACTTCATTTCTAGTGAATTGAGCTAGCTCTTCTTGCATAGCAATAATCCAGTCGGGATCAAGAAGTGCTTGTTCAATAGTTTTGGGTTCGATTTTGGAAATTAACGAGATTTGACTAAGGTTTCGATATGAAGCTCTAGTTCGAACCCCTAAATTTGGATCACCTATAACTTGATTGATAGGATGATTTGTTTGAGTCTTAGTGTGACTCGGGTTAGGGTCATCTATCACTTGGTCGATAGGATGACTTGGGTGAGTTCTAGTTTGACTTGGGTTAGAGTCATCTATCACTTGGTCGATAGGATGACTTGGGTTAGGACGAGATTCAAGTTCAAGATCAGAGTCGGGTTCGCTATAAGTTGATTTGCTAGTTGGTTTTGTTAAGGATTGAACGGGTTCGTGTCCTTCGTCGAAAACTATATTAATGGTTTCTTCGACTCTAAGAGTGTCGTGATTGTATACCCTATAAGCTCTACTGGTGGTTGAGTATCATAGAAATTTTCCAGTAGAGGTTTTGTATTTGAATTTCCCTAGGTAATCCTTAGTGTTTAAGATATGTACCTTGCATCCAAATACCCTAAAGTACTTGATGTTCGGTATTTTATCGTGATAAATCTCGTACGAGGTCTTTTGGTGCCTCTTTACCATAAGGATCCTATTTTGGACATTAACTAACGGCCTCGCCCAAAATCTATCGGGTAGGTTATACTCGTTTAACATTGTCCTAGCGGCTTCTTGTAGGGTTCTATTTTTCCGTTCGACTAACCCATTTTGTTGAGGGTTCTAGGACATGAAAACTCATGGTGGTATCCGTTTAGGTTACAGAAATCTGTAAATCTGTGGTTTTCGAATTCACCACCATGATCGCTTCTAAGTCTTTTAATCTTAAGGTTCTTTTGATTTTCGATTAACCTACAAAGATTGATTAGTTGGTCTAGGGTATCATTTTTATGTTTGATAAACCTAACCCAAGTAAATCTAGAATAGTCGCCAATTATGACTAAGCAAAATTGACTACCATTGAGTGACTTAGCTCCATGTGAATCAAATAGATCCATGTGTAGGAGCTCAAGAACACTTTTGGTTCGTTCTTGATTAGTTAATTGATGTTGTGTCCTAGATTGTTTACCTTGTTGACAAGCATTACATATTTTATTATCCAAGTTGTTTAGTTTAGGCAAACCTATAACCAAGCCACTCTGACTCATCTTGTGGACGAGTCTTGGGTGCGAGTGTCCGAGTCTTCGGTGCCATAACCAAGATTCCTCTACCCCATAAGACACTTGGTTGAGGAGTTGGGTAAATTTATTGTGTAGATGTTGCTATTCCTAGTTCCTTTAAGTATTATTTTAGATGTTGCATTTATCTTGATTACGCATTCATTTTCTAGAAATATGACCTTATAATTGTTATCACACAATTGGCTTACACTAAGTAAATTATATTGAAAGTTTTCTACTAATAAGACATTTTGAATTGTAAAGTTAGAGTTGAGCTCAATATCACCTGATCCGATGATTTTGAGCTTGCCGTTATTTCCGAAGGCTACCGATCCTTGTCGTTTGAATCGTAACCGAAAATTTGAGTTGATCCCGGTCATGTGCGAGCAACCACCATCCAACATCCATTGATCCTACATATAAGGTAGTTGGATCGGATATTGGAATTACTAAAGGGTTGTTTGTAAGTTTTAAACCTAAATCATCTCACCAATATCTACATGATCAAAACATGTTATTCCTATGTGTTATTGTGAGATGACTATCAATTTTACTTGATTAATTTTAATGAATTTAAATTAACCAACATTAGGTTAGATTCGGATTTAGTCTAAGCTCATCAAGTAATCTTTTCAAGAGATTAGCTTCCAGGTCGTGGCGAGGCACAGAGGCCTTCTTTGATCGGAACAACGACCACTTCCTTAGACAAAGCTAACTTCAAGAAATTGATAACTCGACTTACTTGAGACTACGTCTTGGTCTAACTAGTTATTTTTGAAAAGAGGCTCCCCGAGGCTCAATCTTTTAAATAGGATTTTAGTTGGTTTATTTTGAAAAGAGGCTCCCGAGGCTCAATCTTTTCAGGATTTTAGTTGATTATGAGTCCTATCTAACCATTCTAAAAATAAAGGAAAAACTAAGCATGCAATTTCTAAGACTTAACAAAAATACATTTTGTATTGGATCCCCCTGGACCATTGAATCGAGTGGGTCTATTCACATAGTTAATTTGGTCCTTGGGAACCCAATACATGTTAGATCCTAAAGTTGAAATCAAAGTGGTCTTAGGGACCCATGCTTGGACATTTTTCTTATGTTGGTTTACTATAGACATATATGACTTATTGGTTGTATTTGAGTTAAACCCGAGTCCGGCCTTGTTGTACACGGCCCTTTGTGATCCAAGTAAGAGGTCAAGTCCCTTGGATCCCAAAGTGAACCTTTCCAACGTGTTCCTAAGGTCTTCGACTTGTGTTTTCAAAAGCGAGTTCTCAACTTCAAGCTTTTCAACTTGAGTTGAGTCCTCCTCTTGAATACGAGTAGTCGAAGAGGTTAGGGAGACCTCATGTTTGAGAAGGTTAACCTCCTCAATTAGGGTCTCGACCTTGGACTCGGACTTAGCTAGTTTCTTATTTAAAAATTTAATTGCACCATACAAAGTATTAAGTAACGACCGACTTACCCTTAATGATTCTTTTGAACCGGATACGGATCCGTGGCTTGTCTTGAATGGAAGCTCATCATCGGATTCGGACTCGGACTCTTCTTCGGTTTCGGAGTCGTGCTCGGTCGGCTTGGCCATTAGAGCTTGGATATCGTCTTCTTCCTCCGACAACTCCTCCCAAGTAGCGTTTAGCGCTTTCTTGGTCTTTGATGCGTTATTCTTTAGCTTTGGGCACTCGGACTTGATGTGACCAAACCTGTTGCACTCATAGCATCTAAAATTAGAAGTATTTGAATTAGGTTTAGGCTTACCTTGAGTTGTTGGTCGTTTTCGTCTCTTGATCATCTTTCGAACTAGATTGACTAGTTCGGATTCTATTTCGGAGTCTACTTCCGATTCGGACTCGTCTTCTTCCTTCGGGGTGGCTTGCTTGGGCTTCTTCTTCTTGGAACCCGCAACTAACGCAATACTCTTCTCGGCACGGACCACGTTAGTTTGCTCATGTAATTCAAGTTCAAAACAATTCGTCTAACCTAATTTTAGAAAGGTCCTTGGAGACCTTGTAGGCATCGACCATGGATGCCCACAAGGTGGTCCTAGGAAACGAGTTAAGAGAATACGATAAGGTCGCGATTCTCGACCTTTTGTCCGATGGCATGGAGTTGGTTGTGATGTCTTGGAATCACGAGCATGTAGTTGAGTTGCGGTCTCGCTTTTCCTGCATTTTCAAGTTATACAATTTATTTAAAAGTAAATCTCTTTACATACCTTCGTTACAGTCGGTGCCTTCGTGTAGTTCCACTAGCTTGGTCCATAAGTCCTTTGCACTAATGAAGGGGCCGACGCGTTGAGCTCTTCCTTGGACAACCCACATTGCAAGATTTGAGTTGCCTTGGCATCGGCTTCTACTTGTTTTTTCATGGAATTTGACCATTGATCGTAACCCAAAGATTCACCATCTTCATTAATAGGAAGTGTGAAACCGGTTTGGATTACGATCCACATCTCGATTTGGGTTTTAAGAAAGCATTCCATCCGACCCTTCCAATAACGAAAGTCATTACCGCTGTAAACGGGGTCGGGCAAGTGCTAAACCCTTCGAGATGGGCCATTTAAAACAAGAAGAAGAACGATTTAAAAGAATCTTGCAAAACACACACGAAAGAATATTCCAAGACTTTCGTCTTGGATTAGTAGGGAAGTAAAAAGATATATAAAATGTAACTTGCAAAAAGAAATAAACAATCAAATGCGAATGTCGTTGAATTTCAGGAGGACAACCTTACTCGGGATCTAACCCGAAGGACAACCTTATCCGGATCCTAAAGCCTCTAATGCAATTCTATATGTAGGAGAAGATAAGCAAGTGAAATAATTATACGAAAACAGAAATAAATAAATAAAAAATCTATAAAAAAAGAAAAACAAAGCTAGATTGGTGGTTTCACCGAATCTTAGCGCCCCCGGCTCTGATACCAATTGTTGGATCGAAAGTGTCGCTAGAGGGGGGGGGTGAATAGCGATACGATGTCGTTAAAAACTTTTGCAATAAGTAAAAAGCAAGTAGAGAGTGCACAGCGCAAATATAAAGTAGACAAGATATTTTACGTGGTTCACAATCTTTCGATTGCTAATCCACGGCCCTAGTGATCCTTGATCACGTACGGAGGGCAATTCACTAAAACCACTCCTCCTCGTTGGAGGTAGGAGCAACGATTACAAAAAGAAATCAAGGCAAAGGGACACTCCCCCTTTCCTTGTTACGATTAAAGCACAAAGACAATTTAAAGAAGTAGAACTTAAATAAATATACCGACAACTCTTATAAGTAGAAGATGTAGCTTTCGTTGTCGTCGGCACTTCGTCGTAGCAAATGTGAGTAGTAGTAGCGGCGTTACGACGGCGTGTTGAGAGCTCTTGAATTCTTTTTATTTGCTTGGCTTGAACATGTCTATTTATGGATATTGATCTATGAATTTAGACATAGGTAGTGTCCAAGGTGAGGTTCTTATCCCAACTCAAGGATGAGGTGTTTCATCCAACCACCTTGTGCCACCTCCAACCTTCTTGTGCGCCAACTCAAGGATGAGGTGTTTCATCCAACCACCTTGTGCCACCTCCAACCTCCTTGGGCGCCAACTTGAGGATGAGGTGTTTCATCCAACCACCTTGTGCCACCTCCAACCTCCTTGGGCGCCAACTTGTTGGAGCCATTCAACTTGTGCCACATCATGGGAGCCAACCATCTTGTGCCAACTCACCTTATTTTGGGCGTCCACCACAAGGAAGCTTGGTGATGGTTTGGATGTCCACCTTGATGCCACATCACCCTTTGTACCAAAACACGAGTCAAGTCCAAATTCACCCCCTTGAAATTCGAGCTCTTCTCGAGGTCGAACTTGACTAGCAGTTTGATTGTAGTCAAAGGGTTTTGGACGCATGATACAAGTTAGCTTAAAATATAAAGTACGATGGTTCTAACCATCTGATCTCGACCTAGACCTTCCATTGGAGGTATTGGGTCGGATCTACGCTTAACGACCTTGCTTCGCTTTCACACGAGCTTACCCTGTAGCCTCGCTTCCGGTCTTCACCCGAGTACCTCGGCTTCCTCCGAAGTCCCTCTGGCGTTGCCCGACCACCTCGGTTCCCACCGGGTGTCGCAGACCTTCCGCTCAACTTTAGCATTTCTGCACACTTAATTGAGCTCGTAAGATAACAAATATACCCTTAACTATTGAGCCTTTTGCCATAATCAAAATACCGGTTCGACTTTGGTGCCCACTGCACCAACACACCGCAGCTGAATGGTGTGTCTGAGAGGCGAAATCGAACCTTGTTGGACATGGTTAGGTCGATGATGAATCATGTGAATCTTCCCAAGTCTTTTTGGGGCTATGTACTTCAGACTATTGTATAATTGCTAAACAGAGTTCCGACCAAGGTAGTCTCTACTACTCTATATGAAATATGGAATAGTAAGAAACCTCATTTATCTTACTTGAAGATATAGGATTGTCCTACTTATGTGAAGCAGACTGCATCAGATAAACTGGATGCTATGTCTGATAAATGTCTATTTATTTGATACCCTAAGGAAACGAGGGGTTACCAATTCTATCATCCTATGGAACAAAAGGTGTTTGTTTCAAGGCATGTTGTGTTTCTAGAGAAAGTGTTTCTCTTGCAAAAAAATAGTGGGAGTGTCGTTGAACTTGAGGAGGTTCAAGAGACTCCAGTAGACATTGAGGAGATACCTGGTCAAGCACCTCAACCGATAACTCATAGTGATGAGACATCGGCTTAACCTATTGTGACACCAAATCTTCGTAGATTTGGTAGGACATGTTGGGAGTATGAGGAATACAATCAAAGTCCCACATTGGTAAGACATGGAAAAGATCATGTGCTTATAAGAAAAAAGATATCTCCATTGGTATGAGGCCTTTTGGGTAAAAGCCCAAAAATAAAACCATGAGGGCTTAGACCCAAAGTGGACAATATCATACCATTGTGGAGATATGTGGAGCTTATAAGCACTAACAATTGGTATCAGAGCCATGGTCCATGTCAAGCCATGAACCTCGAACGAAGGAAGTTGAGCTCCCACGTCCGGATCAAGAGAACCAGACATCAGGAAGGAAGTCTAGTTGGGTCGGGGGGACCGAACAACTGGCAGGAAGTCCTGGTGGGTTGAAGATCGGACATCAAGCAGAGAAAATCCTTCGAGGAGGGATAGGCTTGAGGGGGGGCCCAATGTGGTCCTTCGTTTGAGGGGGGGATTGTTGGGAGTATGAGGAATACAATCAAAGTCCCACATTGGTAAGACATGGAAAAGATCATGTGCTTATAAGAAAAAAGATATCTCCATTGGTATGAGGCCTTTTGGGTAAAAGCCCAAAAATAAAACCATGAGGGCTTAGACCCAAAGTGGACAATATCATACCATTGTGGAGATATGTGGAGCTTATAAGCACTAACAGGACACACAACATTCCTGAGAGATATGAATTTCTCGTAAGTGAATCCAACGATGTGTTACTCATTGACGATGAGGAGCCTACTAGTTATGAAGAAGTTCTGAAAAGTTCAGAAAGGGACAAATGGCTTGAAGCCATGAAGTCGGAAATGGATTCCATGTATCAAAATCAAGTTTGGAACTTGGAGGACCCACCTGAAGACATTATGCCTATGGGGTGCAAGTGGGTTTTCAAGAAGAAGATCGACATGGATGGTAATGTGATTACCTTTAAGGCTAGATTAGTGGCGAAAGGCTATCGTCAAAAGCAAGGTGTTGATTATGACGAGACATATTCACTATTAGCTATGCTTAAATCCATTCGGATGCTCCTGGCCATAACGGCTCATTATGATTATGAGATATGGAAAATGGATGTGAAAATGGCTTTCCTTAACAGAAACCTCCTCGAGGACGTGTATATGATATAGCCTGAGGGTTTTACATCGGTTGATAAACCAAGGTATGTAAACTTCGACAGTCTATTTATGGACTGAAGCAAGCATCCAGGAGCTGAAATATCCGTTTTGATGAGACAATCAAAAGCTTTGGTTTCTCACAAAATTCAGACGAACCCTGTGTGTACAAGGAGGTTAGTGAGAGCGTAGTCGTGTTCCTAGTGTTGTATGTCGATGACATATTAATTATAGGAAATGATATATATGTCTTACAGTCAGTTAAAATTTTGTTATTCAAAACATTCTCCATGAAAGACCTTGAGAAGCGACATACATCCTTGGGATTAAGATCTATAGAGATAGATCAAAACAATTGCTTGGTCTTTCGCAGTCTACATATATAGACCGAGTGCTAAAGAGGTTTAGCATGTCTGAATCCAAGAAAGGTTTCCTTCCCATCAGGCATAGTTTACACCTTTCGAAGTCTATTTGTCCGCACACAGAAGATGAGAGGATTTACATGAGTAAGACCCCCATGCATCCGCAATCGGATCTATCGTGTATACTATGTTATATACGAGGCCCGATGTATCGTAAGCTCTGAGTGTCATGATCAGATACTAGTCTCATCCAGGAATGGATCCTTGGGTGGATATTAAGACAATCCTTAAGTACTTAAGAAGAACTAAGGATGTGTTTCTTATATATGGATAGGGTGATATGGTAATACATGGGTATTCAGATGTCATCTTCAAGACAGATAAGGATGATTCCATATCTCAGTCTGGGTACATATTCACCTTAAATGGAGGAGCAATAAGTTGGAAAGGTTCCTAGCCAGACACTATAGCGAATTCTGTCACTGAGGAAGAATACATTGCAGCTTCAGAAGCAGCAAAGGAAGCGGTTTGGATCAAGAAGTTCATCTCTGAACTTGATGTGGTCTCATCAATGATCCAAACATGTGGTTTGTCGCTATCATTTGATTAGAGAGATCATAAGTAGGAAGGAAATACAAATCGAGAAGATTTCCACTGAAAGAAACTTAGCTGATCCTTTAACTAAGGCCTTACCTCAAAGTAAGTTTGAGGGTCATGTGAGAGCTTATGCTATTGGATACCGTGGCGATTTGCATTATGCCAAGTGGGAGCTTGTTAGTGATATATGAGAGATGTCCTAAGGCAATCGCCTTATGGTTGTACCATTTATTTGATAAATGAAGATTCATTATTTGAGTATACATGTTTTCATGTATTTGTTTGGATCTTAAACTCATTTGTTGAATGTCCGCAATACGATTCACAGCATGAGAGAATTTGTGATTGAATCACAACTAGTTAGTATCTCTACATGTGTAATTGTGATGTATTAGAATTATCCCTAGTCAATGAAATGATGTATTCAGACACCATCAATTCTGTTGAGACTAGCACGACTTGATGGAAAAATCAAATCGGTTTGGTTCTAATCCAATGGTGGAAAATAAATCGAAGGGTTTTGGTTTGTTTTAAACAAATGAACCGAAATTGGTTCGGTTCGTTTTAACTTAAAATAGACCAACACGGTTTGGTTTATTTTAACTTAAGTTAATGGAGCGGGTTAATGGATTTTGGTTATGAACCAATAGCCGTTAGGAGAATGTGTTCTCTATAAAAACACGGCTTAAGGGTTTTGTGAATAACGAACGACTTAGGTTTTGGAAACCCTAGCCATTTTTCTCTTCTTCTCCCTTATTGTTGCCGCCCAACCCTAGGAGAGTTGTGGTTGCCACCCACTTCATTCGCCGCCCAATCTCCTTGTGCCACCGGCCATCCACCAACCACCGACAACTCCTCCGACCATCCTCTTTTGGTTGGCCAGCCATAATGGGCAGCCGGCCAAGTCTTTTGTCAGCCATCTCCTCCACCAAAACAAGCTATCTAGTTTTGGGCAGCTTGCTGTCCTCTTCATGGAGAAGTCGTTTGGTTGATGTTTTGCACTCCGACAGTGACCTACTTTTTGGGGATTGATCTTTTGCAATCCCCTTTGGTGGAGGACCAAGGTTTCATCAATTGGTTGACGAAAACCACTTCCGAGAAGCGAGTTCATGGAACTCATTTTTGGATCCGAATTTGATTCGGATTGTGATCGTCTCTCGGATCACAATGACTTCAACACGAAGCTTGTACCTCTCGTGAAGTCGGGGCTCGTGTCTTAGTGAAGCTATCCCAACGATACTCAGTGTGGATATGGATAGAGGCGAAATTCGCGAGGGTCGCTTGGTTGATGTCATTCCTGTTGGGTTTCCGGCACCGCGGCGTGTGTGTGTTCGATCATGTTTCGTAAACATGAACACAGCGGAAGCAATAAAAATAATAAATCTACATTTATTACAACACACACAACACACACAACACACGCATGCATATTACAACAAGTGTAGACATAACCGTAAATTTAAATTTGCAATAAAAGGAAATTTATCTACGTTATACCTTTCGTATGACGTGTAGCGGGAACGGCGTCAACCGGAACGATCCTCGCTAGAATCGTCTCTATCCGTATCCACGCCGAATTCCTCAGGTTGACTTCGCTAAGCCACGAGCTTCGTCTTCGTATGGGTTACTAGCCTCGTGTTGAAGACGACGTGATCGAGAGATGATCACAATCCGAATCCAAATTCGGATCCTAATACGAGTTCTCAAAACTCGCTTCTTCGGAGAGGTATTCGTCAACCAATTGACGAATCCTTCGTCCTCCACCTCAGAGGATTACCGGAGATCGAATCCCCGGTAAGTTAGCCGCTGTCGAAGCTCTAACCGCCGTCCAAACGATGCTCCGACGAGAGGAGAAGAAGCTGTCCAGAAAACTGGACAGCTTGGTAGAGGAGTAGGCGCCGGCCAAAACAAGGAAGCCAAGTGCTCACCTTATCGCCACACCCAAGGAAGATCACCGGAGCACCAACCGGCAGCAGGTCGACGCCGGCGAGGGGGAAGGAAGGTTCCTTCTGGACGCCGGTTGGAGGAGGAGAGGGGCGGCAGCCTAGGGTTGGCGCCGAATCCTTCAAGGGGTGGGCGGTAACTCTTGAGGCTAGGGTTTTTGGATTAGGGCTTAATTATCCATTAAGCCCTCTTTTATAGAGAACTAATTCTCTTAATGGTTATTGGATCATAACCATTAGGCCCGTTAACCCGCTCCATTAAGATAAGTTAAAATAAACCAAACCATGATGGTTTATTTTAAGTTAAAACGAACCAAACCAACTTTTGGTTCATTCGTTTAAAATAAACCAAACCCTTTGGTTTATTCTCCTCCATTGGATTAGAACCAAACCATTTTGGTTTATCCATTACGTCTTCATAAGACTCGGCCCATCCACGCTTCCATTGCGACTGAAACGATTTCATGCTCGGTTTATGTTTGGTCCAACCAAACCTAGTTTCTCTCGGTCTGAGAATCCCATTCTCAAGCTCGTTTTAAATCCTTTGGATTACGCTCGTTGTGCGTGTGACCAAATAGGTTCTCGGTTTATGTTGGCCGTCTATAATTAACCATTAATTATAGAACGAACATGAGTGGCACCTAGTAGTACATCATGATCCCCAATTAACCGAAAAGATCAACGGTTGATCCAGAACTATTTCTGAAACCCTTCAGCAGCTCGAATGATTCGTGCCCCATTCCCTTCACTCATCTTATACCCACTTAGTTCAGGACATGGTCTATTGTGTCAGTCCCCACTAGGCTGACTACGTCACACCTAGCCCAAGTATCATTTCCTCGTCCTGCGGATTCTAGTTACTCCACATGTATCGAAGAGTACCTTACTCTAAACATGTAATGCTTTGGCCAAAGACTTTAGTAACAATCCGACGAGAGGCCATGGGTATACATCTCCTCGCAAGGAGTGGTGAATCCTTTATAGGCTATTCAAACACCTTGATCACTGACTTATACCCAATCATCCGGGTCCACCATCTCCCAGAGATGTTTGCTTAAGATGTCAAAGCATAAGTCTCATGATCAAGATGACTTGAATACCGCAAGTCAAAGGAACATCGCACTTAAGCCACAGTAAGAACTTCATTGACATATCTATATATGCAGAGAACCATATGAAGTCTTACGGCTGGTCACTCCAATGAACTAGTTACCATAACTAGCATCCACGATTTGTTAGTAATATATGAGAGATGTCCTAAGGCAATCGCCTTATGTATGAACCATTTATATGATAAATGAAGATTCACTATTTGAGTATACATATTTTATGTATTTGATTGGATCTTAAACTCATTTACTGAATGTCCACGATACGATTCACAGCATGAGAGAATTTGTGATTGGATCACAACTAGTGAGTATCTCTACATGTGTAATTGTGATGTATCTAATTATCCCTAGTCGATGAATTGATGGATTTGACACCATCAATTCGCCGAGACTAGCACGAGGTATACCTTGGTGTATCCAAGCAAACCGATTCTCACCGGGCCGAGACATAGTGATGTCCGAGTTAATCGTGGATGCTAGTTATGGTAACTAGTTCATTGGAGTGACCACCGTAAGACTTCATATGGTTCTCTGCATATATAGATATGTCAATGAAGTTCTTACTGTGGCTTAAGTGCGATGTTCCTTTGACTTGCGGTATTCAAGTCATCTTGATCATGGAGACTTATGCTTTGACATCTTAAGCAAACATCTCTAAGGAGATGTGGACCCGGGATGATTGGGTATAAGTGATCGAAGGTGTTTGAATAGCCTATAAAGGATTCACCACTCCTTGCGAGGAGATGTATACCCATGGCCTCTCGCTGGATTGTTACTAAAGTCTTTGGCCAAAGCATTACATGTTTAGAGTAAGGTACTCTTCGATACATGTGGAGTAACTAGAACTGTGAGGACGAGGAAATGATACTTGGGCTAGGTGTGACGAGTCACCTAGTGGGATCGGCACAATAGACCATGTCCCAACCAAGTGGGTATAAGATGAGTGAAGGGAATGGGGCACGATTCATTCGAGCCATCAAGGGTTTCGTAAATAGTTCGATCAACTGCTGATCTTTTCGCTAATTGGGGATCATGATGTACTACTAGGTGCCACTCATGATCGCTCTATAATTAATGGTTAATTATAGACGGCCAACATAAACCGAGAACCTATTTGGTCACACGACAACGAGTGTAATCCAAAGGATTTAAAACGAGCTTGAGAATGGGATTCTCAGACCGAGAGAAACTATGTTTGGTTGGACCAAACATAAAGCGAGCATGAAATTGTTTCAGTCGCAATGGAAGCGTGGATGGGCAGTGTCTTATGAAGACATAATGGATGGACCAAAATGGTTTGGTTCTAATCCAATGGATAAGAATAAACCAAAGGGTTTGGTTTATTTTAAACGAATGAACCAAAAGTTGGTTCGGTTCGTTTTAACTTAAAATAAACCATCATGGTTTGGTTTATTTTAACTTATCTTAATGGAGCGGGTTAACGGGCTTTATGGATATGATCCATTAACCATTAAGAGAATTAGTTCTCTATAAAATAGGGATTAAACCCTAACCCTAAAGCTAATCATCTAGTTGCCGCCCAACACATTGTGGCCGCCCAACATCTTGTTGCCGCCCAGCTTGGTGCAGCCTTCCAACTTGTTGCCGGCGACCAAGCTTCAGCCGGTGAACCTCCGGCGACCCTCCGGTGATCCCCTAAAAGGTTCGGCATCAAGGTGAGCTTTTGTCTCCTTGTTTTGCCCGGCACCTATCTCCTCCACCAAGCTGTCCAGTTTTCTGGACAGCTTCTTCTCCTCTCGTCGGAGCATCGTTTGGACGACGGTTAGTGCTCCGACAGCGGCTAACATACCGGGGATTTGATCTCCGGTAATCCTCTGAGGTGGAGGACGAAGGATTCGTCAAACGGTTGACGAATACCTCTCCGGAGAAGCGGGTTTTTGAGAACTCGTTTTGGATCCGAATTTGGATTCGGATCGTGATCATCTCTCGATCACGTCGTCTTCAACACGAGGCTAGTAACCCGTACGAAGACGAAGCTCGTGACTTAGCGAAGTCATCCCGAGGAGCTCGGCGTGGATACTGGATAGAGACGATTCTACGAGGATCGCTCCTGCTGATGCCGTTTCCCGCTTACACGCCATAATGAAGGTATAACGTAGTTTAATTTCCTTTATTGCAAATTTTAATTTACTGCTATGTCTACACTTGTTGTAATAGCATGCGCAGGTTGTGTGTGTTGTAATAAATATAGATTTATTATTTTTATTGCTTCACTGTGCTCATGTTTACGTAAACATGATCGAACACACACACGCCATGCGGCAAAAACCCAACAAAGGGTATCAGAGCCTGTGTTGTGTTTCACATAATCGTAAAAATGGTTTTGCGATAGTCATAATGTATTTCTGGAAATTTTCTAATTTTGGAAATTTAGAAGTATTTATGGAAATTTTTCAATTTTGGAAAGTCTAGAAGTATTTATGGAAATCTTCCACTTTTGAAAGTTGAAGTATTTATGGAAATTGATATTTTCCATAAATAAAATATTTGATTAGATTCTGAAATTTGTTTCCTAATTTAATCATGATTTGATTTGGGAAATCAAATCTTAAAATATTTTATTTCCATAAGTAGTTTTAATGATTTAGGAAATTGGTTTCTAAATAGATTTTCCTTAATCAAATAATTCCATGAATAAAATATGTGATTAGATTTGGAAATTTGTTTCCTAATTTAATTATGATTTGATTTGGAGAATCAAATCTTAAACATATTTTATTTCCATAAATAGTTATGACATATAAGGAAATATATACATGACATAATTGTATGTCATGTAATTGCATTAGATGCATAACATTATGCCATGTGTCGTGACATGTAGATGTATGCCATGTATGCCATGCCATGTAGATAATAGTTATTTGCATGCAAAGAGGATGAGACATAAAACCCTAACTCAATATTAAAGCCTACACCTTCCATTAATATGGTTAGAACCAGAGTTCTGTTTCTTGTTTGGGTTGTTGGACTTTCTCCAAGCCCGCTCAACCTCAACATGTTCAAATCATTGGAATAGTTTACCTCTAATATGGTAAGAGTCAGAGGTCAATCGTTAGTTTGGGTTGTTGGACTCACTCCAAGCCTGGCTAATTGGTTGAATGCGCTCTAACCATATTAAAACTATTTCGCGATTAATGGGTCGGCTTTAACTTGGAGCATCGATTTGTTGGACTCTCCAAGGTCGATGTAAGAGAGGTGAAGTTGGGTGCTATGCATATGATGCATACTTGTTAATGTGTTAACAACCCGATGTATGTGTGAACATTCAATTAGTTGATAGCACATTGTGATAGTTACATATACATGATATGTAATCGGTATACATGATACCCACCATCATAGCTAAGAATGGCTTGTTGGACTCACTCCAAGGTTGTTCTTATCTATGATGGATATCAGCCCATTCGGAGATGGACCTACGATCTCCCGAAGTGATTTTAAGGGTTTTTGAAATTAAAAATGAATGGGATTTATAAATGTATATTGATGCATTTTAAAATCATCTTTCATATATGCTCGCTTTGTATTTCTAAATTAATATATTGATCATGATGTGTTTGAATTTATGCTCCATTTTGGATTCAAATAAATTGATCGGGCCGAGTTTCATGGATCGCTTAGAAGCTTGAGAATTGTTCTCAAGGTTGAAAAGCTTGCAAATGTCCTCAAGCGCCTCTTTTCCCGCCGTTCTAGTGATTTATGCAACTCTGGACCAATTGTTGGCCTATCGTAAACATGTGAGTGATTCGAACAAATGAGTTGCATCATGCTAGCGCGATGGAACCCAAGCTACGAAGCGAAGCAAAGATGAGCATATGGATGCTCATATCGTAGTCCTTCATCTTTGTGAGTTGGTTGATGAGCAAGTGAGATTCAAAGGTTCAAGTCTCAAAGCTCCTCTTCACCTCGAGATGCTAGAAGGTTCATCTGTGTGGTATCGCCAATATGTCAAGACTGTGGAGTCTTCTCGAGAAGCATGAGTAGGACGATGTTATTAGTTGATTCCTCAAGAAAGGTTCTAAGAGGAAGTCAAAGGAATAGCAGAAGGGAAAGAAGAGAAAGGCTAAGAAGGTAGAACTAGCACAAAAGGAAACTTGCCATCATTATGGCAAGGAGAGCTATTTGCGAAGAAAGTGCAAGATTTATCTTGAGTCCGTGAAGAAGGATAAGTCATCGGATGCCCCATCTTCTTCAGAAATCTTCTTTATTGATTGTCATTCTATTTCCTTAGACACTTGGGTATTGGATACTGGGTGTGGCTCACATATATGTAATGACATACATGGGCTAAGGAATAGAAGAAGACTCGTCAAGGGAAAGTCAAATTTACATGTTGGGAATGGAGCAAAGGTTGTTGCACTCGCCATCGGAACGTATTTGTTGGAACTCCTAGGGACTTGTCTTAGAATCGACAATTGCTTTTATGTTCCTTCGTTGATAAAGAACATCATTTCTATTTCTTGTCTAAATAGAAATGGGTTCCATTTGACTTTTAGTAACAATTGTTGTTACATAACTTTGAATGGGGTTCTTTATGGGACTGGAACTTTAAGCAATGGTGTTTATACGTTGGACGTATCCAGTGACATTTGCAATATCGAAGCGAGCAACAAGCGTGCTCGAAAGGATAATCAAATAGACTCCTATATGTGGCATTGTCGTCTTGGCCATATAAGCAAGAAACGCATGTCCGAATTACACCGATGTGGAATTCTGGAATCGTTTGAATTGGATTCATACGATACATGCGAATCATGCTTAAAAGGCAAGATGACTAAGTTACCTTTTACTGGAAAAGGTGAACGAGTGGGAGAGTTACTAGGTCTAGTACATACTGATGTATGTGGACCTATGTCAACTCAAGCATTAGGAGGCTATTGCTACTTCATTACCTTCACCGATGATCACTCACGGTTTGGGTATGTGTTCTTGATGAAACACAAGTCTGAAGCCTTTGAAAGGTTCAAAGAATTCAGAAATGAAGTAGAGAAACAACATGACAAGAGTATTAAAATACTTTGATCGGATCGAGGTGGTGAATACTTAAGTCAAGAGTTTCTTGATTATCTAAGAGACAATGGCATATTGTCTCAATGGACTCCGCCCTATACACTACAGCATAATGGTGTATCTGAGAGGCGTAACCGGACCTTGTTGGACATGGTCAGGTCAATGATGAATCATGCGACTCTTCCCAAGTCCTTTGGGTTATGCACTTCGCATTGCATTTGTTAAATGTAATGCCTACCAAGGTAGTCTCAACTACTCCATATGAGATATGGAATGGTAAGAAACCTCATGTATCTTACTTGAAGATATGGGGTTGTCTCGCTTATGTGAAGCTGATCAGATCGACAAACCGGATGCTAAGTCTGATAAATGTCTATTTATTGGATACCCTAAGGAAACAAGGGGTTACCAATTCTATCATCCTATGGAACAAAAGGTGTTTGTTTCAAGGCATGCTGTGTTTCTAGAGAAAGAGTTTCTCTTGCAAGAAAACAGTGGGAGTGTCGTCGAGCTTGAGGAGGCTCGAGAGACTCAAATAGACATTGATGAGATACCTGGTGAAGCACAACAGCCGACAACTCATAGTGATGAGGAATCGGTTGGACCTATTGTAACACCACATCTTCGTAGATCTGGTAGAACACGCAATATTCCTGAGAGATATGGATTTCTCGTAAGTGAATCGAACGACGTGTTACTCATTGATGATGAGGAGCCTACCAGTTATGAAGAAGTGCTGACAAGTTCAGAAAGGGATAAGTGGCTTGGTGCCATAAAGTCGGAAATGGATTCCATGTACGAAAACCAAGTTTGGAACTTGGTTGACCCACCTGAAGGCATAAAGCCTATAGGGTGCAAGTGGGTTTTCAAGAAGAAAACCAACATGGATGGTAATGTGATTACCTATAAGGCTAGATTGGTGGCGAAAGGATATCTTCAAAAACAAGGTGTTGATTATGACGAAACCTATTCGCCTGTAGCTATGCTTAAATCCATTCGGATGCTCCTGGCCATAGCGGCTCATTATGATTATGAGATATGGCAGATGGATGTGAAAATAGCTTTCCTTAATGGAAACCTCGCCGAGGACGTGTATATGATACACCGAGGGTTTCACATCGTTGATAAAACCAAGGTATGCAAATTGGCGACGGTCCATTTATGGATCAAGCAAGCATCCAGAGTCGGAATATCCGCTTTGATGAGACAATCAAAAAGTTTGATTTCTCACAAAATCCGATGAACCTGTGTGTACAAGAAGGTTAGTGGGAGGCAACAGATTCCTAGTATTGTATGTCGATGACATACTACTTATAGGAAACGATGTTTCAATCTTACAGTCAGTGAAGGTTTGGTTATCCAAGACATTCTCCATGAAAGACCTGGGAGAAGCAACCTACATCCTTGAGATTAAGATCTATAGAGATAGATCGAAACGGTTGCTTGGTCTTTCGCAGTCTACATATATAGACCGAGTGCTAAAAAGGTTTAGCATGTCGGAATCCAAGAAAGGTTATCTGCCCATCAGGCATGGGGAACATCTTTCGAAGTCTATGTGTCCGCGCACAGAAGACGAGAGGATTTGCATGAGTAAGATTCCCTATGCATCCGCAATAGGATCTATCATGTATGCTATGTTATGTACGAGGCCCGATGTATCGTATGCTCTGAGTGTCACGAGCAGATACCAGTCCGATCCAGGAATGGATCATTGGGCGGCTGTTAAGACGATCCTTAAGTACTTGAGAAGAACTAAGGATGTGTTCCTAATATATGGAGAAGGGTACATGGTGATACGTGGGTATACGGATGCCAGCTCCAGACAGACAAGGATGATTCCATGTCTTAGTCTGGGAATGTATTCACCTAGAATGGAGGCGCAATAAGTTGGAAAGGTTCCAAGCTTGACACTATAGCGGATTCTGCCACTAAGGCAGAATATGTTGCAGCTTTGGAAGCAGCAAAGGAAGCGGTTTGGATCAAGAAGTTCATCTATGAATTTGATGTGGTCTCATCAATGATCCAAACATGTGCTTCGCCGCTATCATCTTATCAGAGAGATCATCAGTAGGAATGAAATACAAATCGAGAAAATTCCCACTGAAAGGAACTTAGCGGATCCTTTGACTAAAGCATTACCTCAAAGTAAGTTTGAGGGTCATGTTGGTGCTTATGGTATTGGATACCGTAGCGATTGGCATTAGGCCAAGTGGGAGTCTGTTAGTAATATATGAGAGATGTCCTAAGGCAATCGCCTTATGTATGAACCATTTATATGATAAATGAAGATTCACTATTTGAGTATACATGTTTTATGTATTTGATTGGATCTTAAACTCATTTACTGAATGTCCACGATACGATTCACAGCATGAGAGAATTTGTGATTGGATCACAACTAGTGAGTATCTCTACATGTGTAATTGTGATGTATCGGAATTATCCCTAGTCGATGAATTGATGGATCTGGACACCATCAATTCTGTCGAGACTAGCACGAGGTATACTCCTTGGTGTATCCAAGCAGCTGAGTCTCACTGGCTGGAGACATAGTGATGTCCGGAGTTAATCGTGGATGCTAGTTATGGTAACTAGTTCATTGGAGTGACCAGCCGTAAGACTTCATATGGTTCTCTGCATATATAGATATGTCAATGAAGTTCTTACTGTGGCTTAAGTGCGATGTTCCTTTGACTTGCGGTATTCAAGTCATCTTGATCATGGAGACTTATGCTTTGACATCTTAAGCAAACATCTCTAAGGAGATGTGGACCCGGATGATTGGGTATAAGTCAAGTGATCGAAGGTGTTTGAATAGCCTATAAAGGATTCACCACTCTTGCGAGGAGATGTATACCCATGGCCTCTCGTGGATTGTTACTAAAGTCTTTGGCCAAAGCATTACATGTTTAGAGTAAGGTACTCTTCGATACATGTGGAGTAACTAGAATCAGAGGACGAGGAAATGATACTTGGGCTAGGTGTGACGTAGTCGACCTAGTGGGATCGACACAATAGACCATGTCCCGAACCAAGTGGGTATAAGATGAGTGAAGGGAATGGGGCACGATTCATTCGAAGCCATCAAGGGTTTGTAAATAGTTCGGATCAACCGCTGATCTTTTCAGCTTAATTGGGGATCATGATGTACTACTAGGTGCCACTCATGATCGCTTCTATAATTAATGGTTAATTATAGACGGCCAACATAAACCGAGAACCTATTTGGTCACACGACAACGAGTGTAATCCAAAGGATTTAAACGAGCTTGAGAATGGGATTCTCGCATCGAGAGAAACTATGTTTGGTTGGACCAAACATAAAGCGAGCATGAAATTGTTTGATGCAATGGAAGCGTGGATGGGCAGTGTCTTATGAAGACATAATGGATGGACCAAAATGGTTTGGTTCTAATCCAATGGATAAGAATAAACCAAAGGGTTTGGTTTATTTTAAACGAATGAACCAAAAGTTGGTTCGGTTCGTTTTAACTTAAAATAAACCATCATGGTTTGGTTTATTTTAACTTATCTTAATGGAGCGGGTTAACGGGCTTTATGGATATGATCCATTAACCATTAAGAGAATTAGTTCTCTATAAAATAGGGATTAAACCCTAACCCTAAAGCTAATCATCTAGTTGCCGCCCAACACATTGTGGCCGCCCAACATCTTGTTGCCGCCCAGCTTGGTGCAGCCTTCCAACTTGTTGCCGGCGACCAAGCTTCAGCCGGTGAACCTCCGGCGACCCTCCGGTGATCCCCTAAAAGGTTCGGCATCAAGGTGAGCTTTTGTCTCCTTGTTTTGGCCGGCGCCTATCTCCTCCACCAAGCTGTCCAGTTTTCTAGACAGCTTCTTCTCCTCTCGTCGGAGCGTCGTTTGGACGACGGTTAGTGCTCCGACAGCGGCTAACATATCGGGGATTTGATCTCCGGTAATCCTCTGAGGTGGAGGACGAAGGATTCATCAAATGGTTGACGAATACCTCTCCGGAGAAGCGGGTTTTTGAGAACTCGTTTTGGATCCGAATTTGGATTCGGATCGTGATCATCTCTCGATCACGTCGTCTTCAACACGAGGCTAGTAACCCGTACGAAGACGAAGCTCGTGACTTAGCGAAGTCATCCCGAGGAGATCGGCGTGGATACGGATAGAGACGATTCTTACGAGGATCGTTCCGGTTGATGCCGTTCCCGCTACACGTCATACGGAAGGTATAACGTAGTTTAAATTTCCTTTTATTGCAATTTTAATTTACGGTTATGTCTACACTTGTTGTAATAGCATGCGTGTGTTGTGTGTGTTGTAATAAATAGGAGTATTTATTATTTTTATTGCTTCCGCTGTGCTCATGTTTACGAAACATGATCGAACACAACACGCATTAACACGATTAACTCCGGACATCACAATGTCTCCAGCCAGTGAGAATCAGCTGCTTGGATACACCAAGGAGTATACCTCGTGCTAGTCTCGACAGAATTGATGGTGTCCAAATCCATCGATCCATCGACTAGGGATAATTCCGATACATCACAATTACACATGTAGAGATACTCACTAGTTGTGATCCAATCACAAATTCTCTCATGCTGTGAATCGCATCGTGGACATTCAGTAAATGAGTTTAAGATCCAATCAAATACATGAAACATGTATACTCAAATAGTGAATCTTCATTTATCATATAAATGGTTCATACATAAGGCGATTGCCTTAGGACATCTCTCATATATTACTAACAGACTTCCACTTGGCCTAATGCCAATCACTACGGTATCCAATACCATAAGCTCGAACATGACCCTCAAACTTATTTTGAGGTAATGCCTTAGTCAAGGGATCCGCTAAGTTCCTTTCAGTGGGAATTTTCTCGATTTGTATTTCGTTCCTACTGATGATCTCTCTGATAAGATGATAGCGGCGAAGCACATGTTTGGATCATTGATGAGACCACATCAAGTTCAGAGATGAACTTCTTGATCCAAACCGCTTCCTTTGCTGCTTCCAAAGCTGCAATGTATTCTGCCTTAGTGGCAGAATCCACTATAGTGTCAAGCTTGGAACCTTTCCAACTTATTGCGCCTCCATTCCAGGTGAATACATACCCAGACAAAGACATGGAATCATCCTTGTCTGTCTGGAGCTGGCATCCGTATACCCACGTATCACCATGTACCCTTCTCCATATATTAGGAACGTATCCTTAGTTCTTCTTAAGTACTTAAGTATCGTCTTAACAGTCGCCCAATGATCCATTCCTGGATCGGACTGGTATCTGCTCGTGACACTCAGAGCATACGATACATCGGGCCTCGTACATAACATAGCATACATGATAGATCCTATTGCGGATGCATAGGGAATCTTACTCATGCAAATCCTCTCGTCTTATGTGCGCGGACACATAGATTTCGAAAGGTGTACCCCATGCCTGATGGGTAGGAAACCTTTCTTGGATTCTGACATGCTAAACCTCTTTAGCACTCGGTCTATATATGTAGACTGCGAAAGACCAAGCAACCGTTTCGATCTATCTCTATAGATCTTAATCCCAAGGATGTAGGTTGCTTCTCCCAGGTCTTTCATGGAGAATGTCTTGGATAACCAAACCTTCATCGATCAGAAGATTGAAACATCGTTTCCTATAAGTAGTATGTCATCGACATACAATACTAGGAATACGACTGCACTCCCACTAACCTTCTTGTACACACAAGGTTCGTCTGGATTTTGTGAGAAATCAAACTTTTTGATTGTCTCATCAAAACGGATATTCCAGCTCCTGGATGCTTGCTTCAATCCATAAATGGACCGTCGCAATTTGCATACCTTGGTTTTATCAACCGATGTGAAACCCTTAGGCTGTATCATATACACGTCCTCGAGCAGATTTCCATTAAGGAAAGTTGTTTTCACATCCATCTGTCATATCTCATAATCATAATGAGCCGCTATGGCCAGGAGCATCCGAATGGATTTAAGCATAGCTGCAGGCGAATAGGTTTCGTCATAATCAACACCTTGTTTTTGACGATATCCTTTCGCCACCAATCTAGCCTTATAGATAATCACATTACCATCCATGTCAGTTTTCTTCTTGAAAACCCACTTGCACCCTATAGGCTTTATCCCTTCAGGTGGGTCAACCAAGTTCCAAACTTGGTTTTCATACATGGAATCCATTTCCGACTTCATGGCACCAAGCCACTTATCCCTTTCTGAACTTGTCAGCACTTCTTCATAACTGGTAGGCTCCTCATCATCAATGAGTAACACGTCATTCGATTCGCTTACGAGAAATCCATATCTCTCAGGAATATTGCGTGTTCTACCAGATCTACGAAGATGTGGTGTTACAATAGGTCCAGCCGATTGCTCATCACTATGAGTTATCGGCTGTTGTGCTTCACCAGGTATCTCATCAATGTCTATTTGAGTCTCTCGAGCCTCCTTAAGCTCGATGACACTCCCACTGTTTTCTTGCAAGAGAAACTCTTTCTCTAGAAACACAGCATGCCTTGAAACAAACACCTTTTGTTCCACAGGATGATAGAATTAGTAACCCCTTGTTTCCTTAGGGTATCCAATAAATAGACATTTATCAGACTTAGCATCCAATTTGTCCGACATCAGCCGCTTCACATAAGCGTGACAACCCCATATCTTCAAGTAAGATACATGAGGTTTCTTACTATTCCATATCTCATATGGAGTAGTTGAGACTACCTTGGTAGGCATTCTGTTTAACAAGTAAACAGCTGTCTGAAGTGCATAGCCCCAAAAGGACTTGGAAAGAGTTGCATGATTCATCATTGACCTGACCATGTCCAACAAGGTCCGGTTACGCCTCTCAGATACACCATTATGCTGTGGTGTATATGGCGGAGTCCATTGAGACAATATGCCATTGTCTCTTAGATAATCAAGAAACTCTTGACTTAAGTATTCACCACCTCGATCCGATCAAAGTATTTTAATACTCTTGTCATGTTGTTTCTCTACTTAATTTCTGAATTCTTCGAACCTTTCAAAGGCTTCAGACTTGTGTTTCATCAAGAACACATACCCAAACCGTGAGTGATCATCGGTGAAGGTAATGAAGTAGCTATAGCCTCCTAAAGCTTGAGTTGACATAGGTCCACATACATCAGTATGTATTAGACCTAGTAACTCTCCCACTCGTTCACCTTTTTTAGTAAAAGGTAACTTAGTCATCTTGCCTTTTAAGCATGATACGCTTGTATCGTATGAATCCAATTCAAACGATTCCAGAATTCCACATATGTGTAATTCGGACATGCGTTTCTCGCTTACATGGGCAAGACGATAATGCCACATATAGGAGTCTAATTGATTACCCTTTCGAGCACGCTTGTTGCTCGCTTCGATATTGAAAATATCACTGGATACGTCCAACGTATAAACACCATTGCTTAAAGTTCCAGTCCCATAAAGAACTCCATTCAAAGTTATGTAACAACAATTGTTACTAAAAGTCAAATGGTACTCATTTCTATTTAAACAAGAAATAGAAATGATGTTCTTTATCAACGAAGGAACATAAAAGCAATTGTCAATTTCTAAGACAAGTTCTGTAGGGAGTTTCAACAAATGTGTTCTAATGGCGACTGCAGCAACCTTTGCTCCATTCCCAACACGCAAATTTGACTCTCCCTTGACGAGTCTTCTTCTATTCCTTAGCCCATGTATGTCATTACATATATGTGAGCCACACCCAGTATCCAATACCCAAGTGTTTGAGGAAATAGAATGACAATCAATAACGAAGATATCTGAAGAAGATGGGGCATCCGATGCCTTATTCTTCTTCACGGACTCAAGATAAATCTTGCACTTTCTTCGCAAATGGCTCTCCTTGCCATAATGATGGCAAGTTTCCTTTTGTGCTAGTTCTACCTTCTTAGCCCTTCTCTTCTTTCCCTTCTCTCATTCCTTTGACTTCCTCTTAGAACCTTTCTTCGAGGAATCAACTAACAGCACCGTCCCCTGCTCATGCTTCTCAGAAGACTCCACAGTCTTCAGCATATTGAGCAGTACCACAGATGAACCTTCTAGCATCTCAGAGGTGAAGAGGAGCTTTGAGACTTCGAACCTTTCGAATCTCACTTGCTCATCAACCAACTCACAAAGATGAAGGACTACGATATGAGCATCCATATGCTCATGCTGCTTTCGTAGCTTGGGTTCCATCGCGGCTAGCATGATGCAACTCATTTGTTCAAAATCACTCACATGTTTCTGATAGGCCAACAATTGGTCCAGAGTTGCATCGTCACTAGGACGGGCGGGAAAAGGCGCTTCGAGGACATTTGCAAGCTTTTCAACCTTGAGAACAATTCTCAAGCTTCTAAGCCAGTCCATGAAGCTCGGCCCAGTCAATTTATTCGAATCTAAAATGGAACGCAATTCAAAGACATCATGATCAATCTTAGAAATACAAAACGAGCATATATGAGAAAGATGATTTTAAAATGCATCAATATACATTTATAAATCCCATTCATTTTTTGAATTTCAAAAACCCCAAAATCACTTCGGGAGATCGTAGGTCCATCTCCGAATGGGCTGATATCCATCATAGTTATGAACAACCTTGGAGAGAGTCCAACAAGCCATTCATAACTACGACGGTAGGTATCAACTATACCGATTGCATATCACGTATATGCAACTATCACAATGTGCTATCAACTAATTGAATGTTCACACATACATCGGGTTGTTAACACATTAACAAGTATGCATCATATGCATAGCACCCAACTTCACCTCCCTTTACATCGACCTTGGAGAGAGTCCAACAAGCCGATGCTCCAGGTTAAAGCCAACCCATTAATCGGGAAATAGTTTTAATATGGTTAGAGCGCATTCAACCAATTAGCCCAGCTTGGAGAGAGTCCAACAACCAAAGCAAACGATTGACCTCTGACTCTTACCATATTAGTATTAAACTATTCCATGGTTTGAACATGTTCGGGTTCGAGCCGGGCTTGGAGAGAGTCCAACAACCCAAACAAGAAACGGAACTCTGGTTCTAACCATATTAATGGAAGGTGTAGGCTTTAATATTGTTTAAGGGTTTTTATGTCTCATCCTCTTTGCATGCAAATAACTATTATCTACATGGCATGGCATACATGGCATACATCTACATGTCACGACACGCATGGCATAATGTTATGCATCTAATGCAATTACAAGGCATACAATTATGTCATGTATATATTTCCTTATATGTCATAACTATTTATAGAAATAAAATATGTTTAAGATTTGATTCTCCAAATCAAATCATAATTAAATTAGGAAACAAATTTCCAAATCTAATCACATATTTTATTCATGGAATTATTTGATTAAGGAAAATCTATTTAGGAAACCAATTTCCTAAATCATTAAAACTACTTATGGAAATAAAATATTTTAAGATTTGATTTCCCAAATCAAATCATGATTAAATTAGGAAACAAATTTCCAGAATCTAATCAAATATTTTATTTATGAAAATATCAATTTCCATAAATACTTCCAACTTTCCAAAAGTGGAAGATTTCCATAAATACTTCTAGACTTTCCAAAATTGAAAAATTTCCATAAATACTTCTAAATTTCCAAAATTAGAAAATTTCCAGAAATACATTATGACTATCGCAAAACTATTTTTACGATTATGTCGAAACACAACCTGGGCTCTGATACCACTGTTGGGTTTCCGGCACCGCGGCGTGTGTGTGTTCGATCATGTTTCGTAAACATGAACACAGCAGAAGCAATAAAAATAATAAATCTACATTTATTACAACACACACAACACACGCATGCATATTACAACAAGTGTAGACATAACCGTAAATTTAAATTTGCAATAAAAGGAAATTTATCTACGTTATACCTTTCGTATGACGTGTAGCGGGAACGGCATCAACCGGAACGATCCTCGCTAGAATCGTCTCTATCCGTATCCACGCCGAGTTCCTCGGGATGACTTCACTAAGCCACGAGCTTCGTCTTCGTACGGGTTACTAGCCTCGTGTTGAAGACGACGTGATCGAGAGATGATCACGATCCGAATCCAAATTCGGATCCTAATACGAGTTCTCAAAACTCGCTTCTCCGGAGAGGTATTCGTCAACCAATTGATGAATCCTTCGTCCTCCACCTCAGAGGATTACCGGAGATCGAATCCCTGGTAAGTTAGCCGCTGTCGGAGCTCTAACCGCCGTCCAAACGACGCTCCGACGAGAGGAGAAGAAGCTGTCCAGAAAATTGGACAGCTTGGTGGAGGAGTAGGCGCCGGCCAAAACAAGGAAGCCAAGTGCTCACCTTATCGCCACACCCAAGGAAGATCACCGGAGCACCAACCGGCAGCAGGTCGACGCCGGCGAGGGGGAAGGAAGGCTCCTTCTGGACGCCGGTTGGAGGAGGAGAGGGGCGGCAGCCTAGGGTTGGCGCCGAATCCTTCAAGGGGTGGGCGGCAACTCTTGAGGCTAGGGTTTTTGGATTAGGGCTTAATTATCCATTAAGCCCTCTTTTATAGAGAACTAATTCTCTTAATGGTTATTGGATCATAACCATTAGGCCCGTTAACCCGCTCCATTAAGATAAGTTAAAATAAACCAAACCATGATGGTTTATTTTAAGTTAAAACGAACCGAACCAACTTTTGGTTCATTCGTTTAAAATAAACCAAACCCTTTAGTTTATTCTCCTCCATTGGATTAGAACCAAACCATTTTAGTTTATCCATTACGTCTTCATAAGACTCGGCCCATCCACGCTTCCATTGCGGCTGAAACGATTTCATGCTCGGTTTATGTTTGGTCCAACCAAACCTAGTTTCTCTCGGTCTGAGAATCCCATTCTCAAGCTCATTTTAAATCCTTTGGATTATGCTCGTTGTGCGTGTGACCAAATAGGTTCTCGGTTTATGTTGGCCGTCTATAATTAACCATTAATTATAGAACGATCATGAGTGGCACCTAGTAGTACATCATGATCCCCAATTAACCGAAAAGATCAACGGTTGATCCAGAACTATTTCTGAAACCCTTCAGCAGCTCGAATGATTCGCGCCCCATTCCCTTCACTCATCTTATACCCACTTGGTTCAGGACATGGTCTATTGTGTCAGTCCCCACTAGGCTGACTACGCCACACCTAGCCCAAGTATCATTTCCTCGTCCTACGGATTCTAGTTACTCCACATGTATCGAAGAGTACCTTACTCTAAACATGTAATGCTTTGGCCAAAGACTTTAGTAACAATCCGACGAGAGGCCATGGGTATACATCTCCTCGCAAGGAGTGTTGAATCCTTTATAGGCTATTCAAACACCTTCGATCACTTCGACTTATACCCAATCATCCCGGGTCCACATCTCCTTAGAGATGTTTGCTTAATATGTCAAAGCATAAGTCTCCATGATCAAGATGACTTGAATACCGCAAGTCAAAGGAACATCGCACTTAAGCCACAGTAAGAACTTCATTGACATATCTATATATGCAGAGAACCATATGAAGTCTTACTACTGTCACTCCAATGAACTAGTTACCATAACTAGCATCCACGATTAACTCCGGACATCACAATGTCTCCAGCCAGTGAGAATCAGCTGCTTGGATACACCAAGGAGTATACCTCGTGCTAGTCTCGACAGAATTGATGGTGTCCAAATCCATCAATCCATCGACTAGGGATAATTCTGATACATCACAATTACACATGTAGAGATACTCACTAGTTGTGATCCAATCACAAATTCTCTCATGCTGTGAATCGCATCGTGGACATTCAGTAAATGAGTTTAAGATCCAATCAAATACATAAAACATGTATACTCAAATAGTGAATCTTCATTTATCATATAAATGGTTCGTACATAAGGCGATTGCCTTAGGACATCTCTCATATATTACTAACAATTCCTGCTTCACATAATTCGTCAGGTATACCTAGATGTAAAGTTTCCTTTATTGCAAAATTTGAAATGGCGATTATGTCTACACATATTGTATCTTTTGCATGTGTGTGGTGTGTGTGTTGTAATAAGTTAGTTATTACTTATTTTTGCTGCTACTGTGTGCATGTTTACCAAACATGCTCGAACATACACCCATGTCGGTGTTGGGGAAACCCAACAGTGTCATGTCACGGTTCTGCAGTTTTTAGAGATTTCTCTTATGGAAATTTCCTATATTTTTCTTACCTTAATTATAGGATAATTATGGTAATATAGGTTCCATTTAAGCCTCCTAAGATGGCCTAATCAAGAGACCTATAAATAGATCCGTTGATAATCTTTGGAGAAGAGTTTTTCCTTAGGGTTTTTCCTTGGTAGTTGTCTTCCTCTTTCTTCTTCTCTTGTCTCTGCCGGTTGGCTAGTACCAATCGGAGATAAAGTCTTGCTTCTCTAGAAGTTATCTCAAGTGATCCTGGTGTGGATACTGTTAGAGGCAAGGCACGTTGGTCTTGCTTGTGGTTTCGACGGATTCAAACGAATCTCGAAGGTATAACTTCTCCTTCTCCTTTGTGTGTTAATATGTGATTATGCCAAAGCAAGTTTTCCTGACCCCTAGGGGATGCCTGGGATGTAATAAAAATTGTTTTATTTTCTTTATTCTGCTATACATGATCCCGTAATCTCCAACAAATACCAAAGACTATCTAGGAAAGTTCACTTTAAAAACCAATGATGGAATTTTTTTTGGATATTCAACATCCAGTAGGGTGTATAGAATTTACAACAAGAAAATATTAAAAATTAAAGAAACAACTAATTTAACATTTGATGAAGAAGAACTCAATTATTATCAAACAAAAGGTGATACAATAAATAATAACCAAGAATGAGTGAATGAAACAACACATGAAGAAGACGAACAAATCTAACATCAAGAAAACTTAAGAACACCTAGAATAAATCCAAACCTTCCAATTGAACAAGTGTTCGGAAATCCAACACTAGGAGTTCAAACTAGATCCGTTATACAAAACATAAGTCAAATAGCATTAATATCAAAGTTAAAACCAAAATTAATAGATGAGCCTTTACCATATCTTGATTGGGTAATAGCCACGCAAGAGGAACTAGCATAGTTCAAAAGAAATGAAGTATGGGATTTAGTACCCTCACCAATAAATAAATCAATCATAGATACTAAATGGGTATTTAGGAAACAATTAGATGACCAAGGAGAAATTATAAGGAATAAAGCTCGGTTAGTGGCAAAGGGGTTTAGTCAAATAGAAGGGTTCGATTATGATGAGACTTATGCCCTAGTAGCTAAGCTTGAATCAATTAGGATGTTTCTAGCCTATGCAGCATACAAAGGATTAAATTTATACCAAATAGATGTTGAGTCCACATTTTTAAATGGAATAATCAAAGAAGAGGAAGTATACATAGGTCAACCCCCAGGTTTTGAAAATATAGAATATCCTAACCATGTATATAAATTAAAAAATATCTTGTATGGACTAAAACAAGCTCCTAGAACTTGGTATGAACGATTATCTTCATACTTAATTTCAAAAGGCTTTAGGTAAGGTCAAATTGACTCCACCCTATTTGTAAAAACTTTGGATCTAGACATCTTTATAGCCCAAGTTTATGTCGATGACATAGTATTTGGATCAACAAATTCAAAATTTTTAAAAGAATTCATAGTCTTAGTGGAAAAAGAATTTGAAATGAGTCTAGTAGGAGAGCTAAACTTCTTTTTAGGGTTACAAATAAAACAAACAAGGGATGAAAATTACATATATCAAAATAAATATGCAAAAGAATTAATTAAATAATTCAGAATGGAAAATGCAAAAATAAAAAATAAAAACACCCATGGCAACAAATGTAATATTAGATAATGATAAAGAAGGAAAATCCGTAGATCTAAAATATTATAGGAGTGTCATAGGAAGTCTTCTATATCTGACTGCAAGTCAACCTAACATACTATTTGCAGTTAGTATTAGATAATGATATTAAATTGTTGCCAAAGAATCACATCTAACACATGTTAAAAGAATCCTAAGATACATTAAAGGAACAATCAATGTAAGAATGTGGTATCCTTGGATTAGTAACTTTGAATTATTAGGATATTCTGACTCAAGACTATGCCAACTGTAAATTAAATAGGAAAAGTACAAGTAGAGAATGTCAACTCCTAGGATCTTGTCTAGTTAGTTGGTTGAATAGAAAGCAACATTGCATTGTCCTATCCACAACTAAGGCGGAATATGTAACATTAAGGGAATCATAGCACAATTGTTGTGGATGATGCATACACTCAAGGACATCGAACTACAATATAAAAATGTCAAAACATTGGTTGATAACTTAAGCTAAATAAACGTAACTAAAAATCCAATTTATCATTCACGCACTAAACACATTGATGTTAAAAATCATTTCATAAGAGAGCATGTTGCCAAAGAAAATGTTGAACTCAACTATGTTGAGTCCAAATCTAATTTGGCAGACATTTTTACTAAATCACTTTCATAAGTTGAGTTTAGTACACTTAGAAGACAATTGTTGGTGCAGTAGGCACCTAAGTCGAACCTGAGTTTTGATTATAGCAAACGATACAAAGTTAAGCTCATTTTGTTATCTCACGAGCTAAATCAAGTGTGCAGAAAAGTGTTAAAGCTAAAGCTGAAGGTCAACGACACTTGGAGGGAGCCGTGGTGGTCGGGCGACACCGGGATGACTTCGGAGGAAGCCGAAGGAATCATGTGGAAGACCGGAAGCATAAGCTACAAGGTAAATATTGAGGTAAGCTCGTGTGAGTGGGCAAAAGGGAGGTCGTGTCCTCTGTACGGGGACGTTCTTAGGCGACGATCCCACCAAGACCTCCCATGGATGGTCTAAGTCGAGATCGGATGGTATATGGCCATTTAATTTACTTATATTAACCGTATTTTCGAGCTAACTCTTCGTTGCAGTTGGAAAACCTGCCAACAGTCGACTGAGGGCTTGTATCAGTCGACTAATCCATCAGCAGTCTACTGGTAAGGGTAGCAATCGACTGTTGGTCAAGGATAAGCTTCGAGGAGAGTCAAAGCTTATCTCCATTTTTGAAGGGATAGGAGGCTTGCTCTCATTGGTTGAAGATGTGAACATCTAGTGTTTCCAAGGCTATAAAACTAGGGGTTCTCCACCCTATTTTCATCATCAAAAGCTCTCCAAAAGCCTCCGCTACGATACTCTTCTACGACGACGAAGTGCGGTCGCATCTCCGATGACAAGTGCCTAACTTTTATTACTTTATTTAGTCATTGGTTTTTCTCTTTTATTGTCATCTATAAATCTTTATTTTTCATGCTTTAATCGTAACAAGGAGAGGGAGAGTGTCCCTCTACCTTGGTCTTTTTCATATCGTGTGTATTCGCTTACTCCTACCTCTAACAAGGAGGAGTGTTTTTAGTGCTTTGACCTCCGTACGCAGTCTAGGACCGTTAGGGCCTTGGACTAGCAGTCAAAGGCTGTGAACCAAGTAAAAACAAATGAGTACTTTTTCCTTTCCGCTGTATTTACTCTCACTCGCATTTTATATCGAACGAACGAATTTTGTCTTGCGCTATTCACCCCCCCCCCCCTCTAGCGCTCTAATTGATCCAACAATTGGTATCAGAGCCGGGGGTGCTAAGATTTGGTGAAACCACCAATCTAGTTTTTTTTTACAGATTTATTTTCGTTTTATTTCTGTTTATTTTGATTTTTTTTTCAAGCTCTTTCGTTCGTTTAAGATTCTCTCCCGCACTACTAATCCAAGACGCTAGTCTTGGTACATTCCGCTTGTTTTTGTCGTTGCTAGGTTTCTTCTTCATTTTTCTTGATCTTTTTGTATCAATGGCCCATCTCGAGGGTTTTAGCATCGTCCGACCTCCATTTTACAATGGAGATGAATTCCATTATTGGAAGGGTCGGATGGAGTGCTTCCTTAAGACCCAAATCGAGATGTGGATCATAATCCAAACGGGATTCACACTTCCGACTAACGAAGTAAGTGAATCTTTAGATTATGACCAATGGACCAATGCTACAAAAATACAAGTTGAAGCCAACACCAAGGTGACTCAAATCCTCCTATGCGACTTGTACAAGGAGGAGCTTAATTGTGTTAGCCCCTTCATCAGTGCAAAGGACTTGTGGACCAAATTAGTGGAATTGCACGAAGGAACTAACGAAGCAAATGTATGCAAACGGGACCTTCTTTTTAATAAATTATATAATTTAAAATTGTAGGAACATGAGACCGTGACTCAACTACACGCCGGGGTACAAGATATCATCAACAACTTGCATGCCATCGGACAAAAGGTCGAAAACCGCGACTTAATAAGGTATGTCTTGAATTCGTTTCCTAGGACTACTTTGTGGGCATCCATGGTCGATGACTACAAGGTCTCTAAGGACTTATCAAAAATTAGGTTAGATGAATTATTTTCAGAATTCAAACTCCACAAACAGTCTAATTCGCTACCCCAGAAAGGTATAGCTCTTATTGCAGGTCAAAAGAAGAAGCCCGCAAGTAAACCACCCCCGAAGGAAGAAGAAGACGAGTACGAGTCGGAGGTAGATCCAGAGATGGAGACCGAACTAGTCAACCTAGTTCAAAGGATGATCAAGAGCCGAAGATGACCCGTCACTCAACCCAACGAAGCTAAATCTAAAACTAGTTCTAACGTTAGGTGCTATGAATGCAACAAGTTCGGACATGTCAAGTCAGAATGTCCGAAGATCAAAAACAAAGCACCAAAGTTTAAAAAGGCACTCAATGCTACGTGGGAAGAGGCATCGGAGGAAGAAGATGATGACCTCGTCTTTATGGATAAACCAACTGAATCGGAGTCGGAGTCCAAATCTGAACCCGAGGACGAGTCGAACTACGAATCTCTATTCAAGACAAGCCATGGATACGCATCCGGTTCAAGAGATACTCTCAAGGTAAGTTGGTCCCTCATTAGTACTTTATACAATGCAATTAAGTTTCTAACTAGGAAGTTAGCTAAGTCCGAGTCCAAGGTCGAGACCTTGTTCGAGGAGGTTAAACTCCTTAAACACGAGGTCTCCCTAACCTCTTCGACTAGTCAAGTTCAAGAGGAGGAACCAACTCGAGTTGAAAAGCTCAAAGTTGAGAACTCACTCTTGAAAAGTCAAGTCGAAGATCTTAGGAACACGTTGGAAAGGTTCACTTTGGGATCCAAGGGACTTGACCTCTTACTTGGATCACAAAGGGTCGTGTACAACAAGGTCGGGCTTGGGTTTAGTTCAAATACGACTAACAAGTCATATATGTCAATCGTAAGTCAAAATAGAATACATGTCCAAGCATGGGTCCCTAAGACCACTTTGATTTCTCAATTAGGATCTAACCAGTACTGGGTTCCCAAGGACCAAATCCACTATGTGGAAAGACCGAACTGATTCAATGGTCTAGGGGGAGCTAGTACAAAACTTGTTCGTTCTATTACTTAGAAATTGCATGCTTAGTTTTTTTTCCTTTTCTTTTTAGAATGGTTGGATAGGGACTATAACTCGTCAATACTTGATAACATAGTACCAGGACATGGCGAGATGATAGTACGCTAGGAAAGTGGAGTCTTGGGTACTCGAGCTAGATAAGGCGTATCTTGTTCAGTTCACTTGACCGAGTGGAACTAGCTGAAGTTACCTCGCCGTATCATAGACTAGTTAGACCAGGAAGTGGTCTTAAGTATGTCAAGTTATTATTTTCTCAAAATTGGCTTTGTCTAAGGAAGTGGTCATTTTTCCGATCAAAGAAGGCCCCTGTGCCTCGCCACGACCTGGAAGCCAAGATCTTGAAAAGGTGACTTGATGAGCTTAGGGTCAAATCCGAATCTAATGCAAGGTTGAATAGTTTCAATTCATCTAAATTAATCAAGTAAAATTGAAGTCATCTCACAAGAACACATAAGGATAACATGTTTGATCATGTAGAAATGGGTGAGATGATCTAGGTCTAATAACTTACAACCAAATTTTAAAAATTCCAATATCCGATCTAAATACCTTGCGTGTAGGATCAATAGATGTTGGATTGTGGTTGCTCCCGACACATGACCGGGGATTAACTCAAGTTTTCAAAGCTTCGATTCAAATGACAAGGATCGGTAGCCTTTGGAAACAACGACAAGCTCAAAATCATCAGATCAGGTGATATTGAGCTCAACTCAAACTTTATCATTCAAAATGTTTTACTAGTTAAAAATTTTGAATATAATTTACTTAGCATAAGTCAATTGTGTGATAATAACTAT
This sequence comes from Wurfbainia villosa, assembly GCA_025175895.1. Taxonomy (NCBI): domain Eukaryota; kingdom Viridiplantae; phylum Streptophyta; class Magnoliopsida; order Zingiberales; family Zingiberaceae; genus Wurfbainia; species Wurfbainia villosa. The sequence continues at coordinate 49,172,115 of CM045999.1, read as the reverse complement.
AAGGTCATATTTCTAGAAAATGAATGTGTAATTAAAACAAATGAAACCTCTAAAACAATCCTTAAAAGAACTAGGAATAGCAACATCTATACTATTAATCTACCTCCTCAACCAAGTGTCTTATGGTACAGTAAGAGGAATCTTAGTTGTGGCACCGATGACTCGGTCACTCGCACCCAAGACTCATCCACAAGATGATTCAGAGTGGCTTAGTCAGAGATTTGCCCAACCTTAACAACTTAGATAATAAAATTTGTAATGCTTGTCAACAAGGTAAACAATCTAGGACACAACATCAACTAACTTATCAAGAATGAACCAAAAGTGTTCTTGAGCTCCTACATATGGATCTATTCGATTCACATGGAGCTAAGTCACTTAATGGTAGTCAATTCTGCTTAGTCAAAATTGACGACTATTCTAGGTTTACCTGGGTTAGGTTCATCAAACATAAAAGTGATACCCTAGATCAACTCATCAACTTGTTTAAACTAATCGAAAATTAAAAGAACCTTAAAATTAAAAGACTTAGGAGCGATCATGGTGGTGAATTCGAAAACCACAAGTTTACATATATCTGTAACCTAAACAGATATCACCATGAATTCTCATATCCTAGAACCCCACAACAAAAGGGTCTAGTCGAATGTAAAAATAGAACCCTACAAGAAGCTGCTAGGACAATGTTAAACGAGTATAACCTACCTGACAGGTTTTGGGCAGAAGCCGTTAGTACATCTTGTTATGTCCAAAATAGGATCCTTTTGGTATAGAGGCACCTTAAGACCTCGTACGAAATCTATCATGACAAAGTACCTAACATCAAGTACTTTAGGGTATTTGGATGTAAGGTACATATCCTGAACACTAAGGATTACCTAGGAAAGTTCACCTCCAAATCCTCTATCGGAATCTTCTTAGGATACTCGACTATAAGTAGAGCCTATAGGGTATACAACCATGACACCCTTAGAGTTGAAGAGACTATTAATGTAGTGTTCGATGAAGGACACGAATCTACAAAACCCATAGCAACACCAACTAGCGAACCGACTCATACCAGACTCGACTCCGACCCTGAGATCGAGTCTAGTATTAATCCTAACCCAAGTCCAATGAGTCATCCAGTCGACCAAGTGATAGGTGACCCTAACCCAAGTCAAATTAGGATTCAAACGAATCATCCTATCGACCAAGTGATAGGTGATCCTAGCTTAGGGGTTCGAACTAGATCATCTTATAGAAACCTTAGTCAAATCTCCTTGATTTCAAAAATCGAACCCAAAACCATTGAACAAGCTCTTCTTGATCCCGTTTGGATTATTGCAATGCAGGAAGAGCTAGCTCAATTCACTAGAAACGAGGTTTGGGAATTAGTACCACCACCTAAAGATAAATCAGTTATTGGAACAAGGTGGGTCTTCCGAAACAAACTTGATGACAAAGGTGAAGTAGTTAGAAATAAAGCAAGGTTAGTTGCCAAAGATTTTAGTCAAATCAAAGGATTAGATTACGATGAAACCTATGCCCCCGTAGCTAGACTAGAATTCATCTGAATGTTGTTAGCCTACGCTGTACATTGAGGATTTAAGTTATTTCAAATGGATGTCAAGTCAGCATTTTTAAATGAACTTATTAAAGAAGACATGTGCGTTAGCCAACCCCTAGGATTCGAAAGCCTAGATAAACCTGACCATGTCCTTAAACTAAAGAAAGCTCTTTATGGACTCAAACAAGCTCCTCGAGCTTAGTACGAGAGGCTTTCAATTTATCTTAAGTCAAAAGGGTTTAACCAAGGCCTAGTCGATGCGACTCTCTTCGTAAAAATAGTAGGTAAGGAAATCTTTATAGCCCAAATCTACGTAGACGATATCATTTTCGGAACAACCAATTCGATCCTACTAAATGAATTCATTTCACTTATGGAAAGTGAATTTGAAATGAATTTAGTAGGTGAATTGAGTTTCTTTCTAGGACTACAAATTAAACAAACTAAGGATGGAATATATTTACATCAACAAAAATATACTGGGGAACTAATTAAGCATTTTGGAATGCAAGATGCTAAAACCATCAATACACCCATGGCAACTAATGTCAACATAGGAGAGGACTTAGAAGGAAAGCCCATCGACCTAAAATACTATAGGAGTGCGATAGGGAGTCTTCTATACTTAACCGTGAGTCGACCCGATATTTTATTCGCGGTAAGTATGTGCGCAAGGTTTCAAACCTGTGCCAAGGAGTCTCGCCTAACCTTAGTTAAGTGTATCCTTAGGTATTTAAAGGGCACGCTAAGTGTAGGTATTTGGTACCCTAGATATACCAAGTTTAAACTAATCGGTTATTTCGACTCAGACTATGCCGGCAATAAACTTGATAGAAAGAGCACGAGTGGTTGTTGTCAACTTCTTGGCTCAAGTCTAGTGAGTTGGTGCAGTAGAAAGCAACATTGTGTTGTCTTATCTACCACCGAAGTCAAATACGTCGCGATGGTTGAGTGTGTGTCTCAACTTCTTTGGATGAAGCACACTCTCCAAGACTTTAACTTAAACTTTAACAATATTAAAACTCGCATAGATAATATTAGCTCCATCAACCTAACCAAAAATCCTATTTGCCATTCTAGGACAAAACATATAGAAGTTAAACACCACTTTATTCGAGAACATGTAGCTAACGGAACCATTAAACTCGAATATGTGGAATCCAAGTCAAACCTAGCCGATCTTTTTACCAAGCCACTACCCGAAGCCGAATTTAGTCTACTAAGATGAAAATTAGGCATGTGCGTAATAGAGTAGGACTTACATTCTTTTTATATACTCTAGTATTTACTTCTCTTTTCATGTTAATGGAACTAGCTTAGGGCTTACCCTAGATATCATGCACCTATAGATTTAAGGAGCCAATACATCTCACAACACATAGGCCTAATGTGTTTGTGTACTTAGCCACGTAGATGGGCGTGAGATGTTAGGACCTTACTCCTGGTTCCAGATGTAGAGCTAGTGCATCGCCATGAACCACGGAGTATAATCATATATATTAATCGACTCTGACCAGGACTTGTTGATCTTTCTTATCAATCAAGTCAAATAAGAGTTGAACATTCAATAGATGAGCTTATTTTTAGTATATTATTTTCAAAATAATATGGAACATGCTTGGACTTGGAACTTAAACTTAATACTTATATTTTTCAAAATCCACTCTTTCTGATTTATGGCAAAAGGGGGAGAAAAGGCCAAAGTTAAGGGATCATTTTTTTTCTAATAACTTAACTTAGTAACTTAATTCTATATGGCCAAAAGTTAATGTTTTACTTAACGTAATTAGTTGAGAAAGGGGAAGGGGGAGAAAGGCCAAGTTAAGAAATCTTCTAAACTTAAACTTATTTTTAATACTAAGGTCAACTTTAAGTAATTGTTAACTCTTCCTAAGTAGCAAACATCAAGGGGGAGGATTAAGACCTTCTTTCAAGACTCACCCTCGGTCAAGGGGGAGGTTTCCCCAAGGGGGAGTACTTGAAAGAAAGTCTCTATTACTCCTACTTAATTTTTAATTCTTCATGCATATTGTTTCCTTAACTTTGTATGGGTTTGCCATAGATCAAACCATGTATGAGATTATTGGTGCAGTAGGCACCTAAGTCGAACCTGAGTTTTGATTATAGTAAATGATACAAAGTTAAGCTCATTTTGTTATCTCACGAGCTAAATCAAGTGTGCAGAAAAGTACTAAAGCTATAGTTGAAGGTCAGCGACACCCGGAGGGAGCCGTGGTGGTCGGACAACACCGGGATGACTTCGAAGGAAGCCGAAGGAATCAGGTGGAAGACCGAAAGTAGAAGCTATAAGGTAAATGTTGAGGTAAGCTCGTGTGAGTGAGCACAAGGAAGGTTGTGTCCTCTGTACGGGGGCGTTCTTAGGCGATGATCCGACCAAGACCTCCCATGGATGGTCTAAGTCGAGATCGGATGGTATATGGCCATTTAATTTACTTATATTAACTATATTTTGGAGCTAACTCTTCGTTGCAGCTGGAAAACCTGCCATCACGATCGAGGGCTTATGTCGATCGTGATCCATCGAATGATCGTAAGGGTAGCAATGTTGGTCAAGGATCAGCTTCGAGGAGAGTCAAAGCTTATCTCCATTTGTGAAGGGATAGGAGCCTTGCTCTCATTGGTTGAAGATGTGAACGTCTAGGGTTTCCAAGGCTATAAAAGTAGGGGTTATCCACCCTATTTTCATTATCAAAAGCTCTCCAAAAGCCTCCACTATGATACTCTTCTACGACGACGAAGTGCGATCGCATCTCTGACGACAAGTGCCTAACTTTTATTACTTTATTTAGTCATTGGTTTTTCTCTTTTATTGTCGTCTATACATCTTTATTTTTCATGCTTTAATCGTAACATGGAGAGGGGGAGTGTCCCTCTACCTTGAGCTTTTTCATATCGTGTGTATTCGCTTACTCCTACCTCTAACGAGGAGGAGTGTTTTTAGTGCTTTGCCCTTCGTACGCGATCTAGGACCGTTAGGGCCTTGGACTAGTAGCCGAAGGCTATGAACCAAGTAAAAATAAATGAGTACTTTTTCCTTTCCACTGCATTTACTTTCACTCACATTTTATATCGAACGAACGAATTTTGTCTTGCGTTATTTACCCACCCCCCCCCCCTCTAGCGCTCTAATCGATCCAACAACAATTAGGATTATGCTTGATAGAATAGGTTTATTAATTTCAAACTTAAAATATATTTTGATATTTAATCACTTCTATGATTTATTTTTAAAATTAAAATTGATCTGGCCTAGGTCAAGTTTAGACTTTATGAACCTATAGAACTAGGCAAGCCTTCGCATCTCACAAATACCTAGGATTATCTATTTGTGTATTAAGCCACGAAGATGGGCATGAGATGCTAAGACTTCACCCCTGGTTCTAGATGTAGACTTAGTGCATCGATATGAACTAAAAGGGGTTTAAAGCAAAATGATCACTTCGATGACTAACTCTTTCCCAAGACTTAACGATAATTTTATATCATTTGAGTTTTCCAAGAGTAAAACATTTGCTTTAAGGACAAATTTTAGATATATTTTTTCAATATAGTTTCAATAAAAATATATTTTAATTCTGGATCCATGCTTGGATACTCTTAAGAAATTAATTGCATTGCATGTATCCATGATTAGAAATTTAGTTTGAAATAAACATGTTTGAAAAATTTTAGTACATTTTTGAAAAATTTAGAATATGTTTTGAATTAAGGAGGAGAAACAGTTTTTCAAACTCTTCAAGCCATGAATGAGGGAGAGATTAAATATTTTCAAAACTTTTTGCCATTATTAAGGGGGAGAAAATATTTTTCTAAGGTTACAGGGAGTTTTCAAATTCTACCATTAAGCTACTATGTTTCAACTTTTCATGAAATTTAAGTACTTTGAGTTATTTTGAAATTCTTATAAAATTTAAAAGCTTATGAAAAGTTTAAGTACTTTGAAAAGTCTAAGTATTTTGAAAAAGCTTTCATGAACTATAAAAAAGCTTAAGGCTTATATACTTTGTCCTTAAAGTTCATGTAAAGTTTAAAGTACCTTGAAGTGCTTATGTACTTTGTTAAAATTGGAATGTTTAGGCAATTTTCATAAACTTAGCATTTATCTTAAACCAATCTTGCTTATTTTGAAAGCTAACACTTTGAAATTACTTAATGACTTTTGTGAAATTCTCAAATCTTGAATTTTGACATTTGAAAGATAATAGTATTTTTGATGTATGCCAAAGGGGGAGAGAGAATGGTTTAAATTTAATATCAAAGAGAGAGAGAGAGAGAGAGAGAGTGGTTTCAAGTTAAAATTAATACATTTACTTGATAGCAAGAATGCATTTCATGACTTCATTGCATATGAACTCAAACTCAATACTTGAACTTGATGCATGTGAATATGCTAACATGTGTTGAACTTATTACATTGCAAATTGATTCTCTTAACTTTAATCGATAAATTTTCATATATCAAAAATAGGGAGAGTATTGGTGCAGAGAGCATCACTCCTTAGTTTTGATGTATGAACCATAGTTTAAAGTTAATAATTACTTGTGTTTTAATATGTGTGTTAAGTGTGTAGGCTTGACAGGAAGTCCTTGTAGGTCAAGTTGGCCGGTACTAGGCATTGAGTAAAGGTCCTAGTAGGTCAGGCAGATCGGATACTAGGCAGAAGACTTGACAGATTAAGAGGATCAGACACCAGGTAGGAAGTCCTGATGGCTCGTGTGGACTGGACATTGATGCACACGAACACGACTTCAAATCTCGCGATGAGACCATCAAGGACTCGAAGTGCGCGCTCATGCTCAACGCCCGCAAGTGCACGAATGTCGTCAAGTAATAAAAAGATTATCGATCCCACAGGGACTGAGATTCGAGTACTGATTTGTTCGGTGGGTGTAATTATTGGGGACTAGAATTTAAGGGGTTGTGAATGTGAGGGTTATCGGTGGTCCTACTCAATACGGTGTCACACAAAGGAAGAAAGGAGGTTACCGTGAGATCTTTTAAAGGGATTCTAGGACTTCGGTTTCGCTTTTGTGTCGCAAGACATGCTATCAACTGGGCATTGTCTAAATGTCTAACTACGGTCTTGTGGAAGGGACATCATACACTCTCTCGATGAGCCACCGCATCTATCGAGAGCTATCTCTGCCTTACAAGGACTGGATAGGAAGTATGAGGATGCCAAATCAATCCCTGCAACGAACCGTTTCCAGTTCTATCACATACTTCTACCCACGGGTATAGGAGATGAGGCTAACCCCTAAGTTCCTCTTATAAATCCCCTAAATTTTAGATAGGAGGACTGTCACCCCTCGTATCAGCTAAACACAGTAGATAGAAAATCAAATACACATAGATATCGGTCTAAACAAATTCCAATTGCAAATTCAAACTCAATAACATAATTCAATTTGAAGTAGCATGTCATACGCACACAAGCTACTCCCTAATCCTAGAATCGAAGAAACTACTCCATAGATGGGAAAGAAGAAATACAAGGCATGTTCATGTTCGAATACATAGTAGATAAAGTGCAAGAACAGGAATTTACAATGCCAATGTGGCCTTCTCTCTGGCGTTAAAGTGCAGAACCTTGACCTCCGGCAGCGCTCTTCCTCCCCATTGCGAGTTCCCAAAGCTTTTTTGGGCTTCGGGGTGCCGTCCCAGCCGTCTTGCCCCCCCCTTAGGGTTTGGGCGGAGCTCTCCTTATATAGACATCACATTGGATCGCTGCAAAATCTGGAAAAAAACCCTAGTCGCGTCAATTTGCTGGGCCGCAACATGGTCGTGTGTTTCCACACAGCCAGGCCATGTGTGGCCCTTGGGAGGCTGATTTTGCCCCTTGGACACGGTCGTGTGTAGCCACATGCCCTGGTCGTGTCCCCTTCTGCGTCTAGCTGCAAAATGCCCTTCTTTTGCTCTGAAAGTGCGTCTTTTCCCACGAAATGTTGTCCTACATGCAAAAGTACAAAGAGCAGACCTCCGAACTAGAAAATAGGAAATACATGCAAAACAAAGTGGCATATGCATGAAACTAACATAAAATGTAATGAGATGTGAACGAAAACTACTCCTAAAACCCTATATGTTTTGCTCACATCAATTCCCCCAAATTTAAATCTTTGCTTGTCCTCAAGCAAACCTCAGTGCCATAAAATTTTAAAAGGATATTGTTCCATACTTAGCATGTTAACTAAATTTATCAAGTGGTATTTGCAATCAAAGAAAAATAAATATATTCTAGAAATTCACTAAATTAGCTCCTCGGGCTCATGCTCAGCGAATCATTCGAAGGGGATACTCATTCCATGGTGAGTTAAGTCGTCATCCTATAGCTTTCCTAAAGTCTCCGACTCTTAGGCACTTACCTGCCCAAAGCGAGGGTCGTTCCCTAGATCTAGCACAAAGTCTCAAATGTGTGCTCGGTATTGAGAGAAATTGATAGGTGTTTCCCCAGTAACCTAACTCGGTCTCAAAGGGGCACCTAGCCATTTCCACCCATGACAACTATTTTTTCATCCCTCATAATTTCTTTTTTTTCATTTCTTTTTCTCTCTCTCTTTTATTTCTCTTTTCTTTTCCTTTCTCTTTTTTATTTTTCAACTTATTGGGATTTTGATTTTTCCAAATGGGCTTACACAATCCGAGCATCTCCAGTAACTAAAATGCTAGTCTTAGGGTCACCTGTGGATTCCAAAGTACTAGGCTACTGAGATGAATCTTAACTAGGCATGTACTAGACTCTCCCTTTCAAAATGTTCGACATGTGTAGGTGTAAAAATAGAAGCTAACCAGTGTAAGTCTAGAATATCCATTCAAAGCCAATAAAATAAAATACCACGAGGTAAATGAACTTATACTGCTCATGGAAACAACTCATCAAGAGAACTCTAAAAATACTACTGAGGCAGCTTTACAGATAACAAAAACTAAGTGCTGAAAGAAACTCAACAACCTATGCATGAACAAATGAATGCTAACAATAATGCAACTATCAAGAAAGAAACTTCTGCTAGAAATAAAATAAAATTTGGGGTCCCCCTCTAGACTTAATTGAAGGTATACCTCTAGTATGGTGGACGAGGTGGAAAGTCCGGAAGCCTCGGCATCTCGGGATCCTGGGAGAACCTGCTGATGAGCCACTGATGCCACATGTACATGTGATCGATCTGAGAGCTGGTGGATGTAGCAGCTGCTCGATGCTCCTCCTCCCTAGCCCACTGTGCCTGCTGGGCATGCATGTGATGTCGCATCTCCTGGCGGTAGGTGGCCTCGTCCTGGCGACAGGCAGCCTCCTCCTGGAAGTAGATGCGGGTCTCATCGTAGAACTCCTCATCCCGCTGGAAGTACTCCCAGAAGCCCTGAAACTCCGCCTACATGTAGGATCTCTGCTCCTCCTATCACTTCCTCTATGTCTGCTGCTCGGCATATATATCATCGAGGCACGATTGGAACTCCGAGAAATCATAAGCCGATGTACCTGCATCCTGCTCAAAAGTAGAAAAAAGTGGTGGTGAAGGTCCAGGCTCATATCAACGTGGACTAGGTGGGCTCCTGTGCATGCGTGGACTGGAGGGAGAGTGATGTAAACGGAGAGACATGGGTGTTGCTATGGATGGTCCCTTATATGGCGAGGACTCCACTATCAGGTCTAAGCACCAGTTTGCGTGTGTAGTGATGGTGGTACGATCAAGGTCAGAGAGCCTGAGGGTCGTTAGATTTTTCCTTACAAAGCATAAGGAGTGTCCCTCTCTTACAATCATCTTCATCACCATATACACTCCTAAGTCGAACCTAGGGCTCCCCTCTATACTCTCTAATGCGGTGTAATCGTACCCCATCCTATGGAAAATGTGGGTAAGTAGGCCTCCCACATTAATCTCTCCTCTCGCTGCTTTGCCCATCTTCACTTAGTGTCTAATGAAATGGGAACCTACACTGATGTTACTCCTTTCTTGTAGCATGTCCCAGAGGCAAAGTAGCTCGCTAGCTCTCACTACACCGTCACTCTCCCCACGACCAAATATAGTACTTGCCATGATTCGGTGGAGGTATCGAAAAATGGAGTTTTGGAGGCGTGATGCTTTGTCCCTTGGAGGGTCGTAAGCGTGCTCTCCCGTCAATTCAGTCCAAAAGATTCGAGAGTTGAACCCAATAGGGGTTCTTTTCTCTCCCCCACTTGGCAAGCCAAAGCATGAATTCCATTGGTGAAGTGTCCATTCATGCTCAATGTTAAATATCCTAAAAGTAATCCTACCTTCTTCGCTCTCTCTACCCGTTAAAATTTCCTCTTCTAAGGAACTCAAAATTTCTAAAACTATCCTAGGGTAGGTTGGGTGTTTTATTCCCATTATCTCTTCCCATCCCATTTTTGCAAATAAAGCTTGAATGTCACCCAACAATCCTAAGGACTCTAGCAAATCTTCATCAAGGTACCTAGTTGCAGTGAGTTTACAAGTAGAAAGCATATTATATATATCCATATGTCCATTGTTGTGAAAAAGAAGGGTTGGAAGAGTGTTACCTTCCTCCAGAGCTTGAGGGGCGTTGGTTCTCCTTGCTCGCCGCTCCGAAACACCAGATCGAGATACCACTTACTTGGTCCTCTTCATCCTTGCTTCTTTTGGCTTCTTTGAAGGTTGGAAAAGCTTCTAGGTGGTGGGGACAAAGGATCCACACGGCTAGGGCAAAAAAATCAAAACACACTGCGCAAATGGGGTGAAAATGCATGGCGTGCCCTTTTTAACCTCGCGTGACACGGCCATGTGAAAACACACGGCCAGGCCATGTGCACCTCGGGTTGGTTGGTCATGGTCGTGGGAAAACACACGGTCAGGCCGTGTGTCCCCTTTTTCTCTCCTTTTATGCACAACGGTCCGAATTTTCTCACACACTTCGCCGTGTAAGCTAAAAAATTGATTTATTTTTACCTAGCAAAGTTCTTTTCTGACCCTAATGCTAAATGAAATGGAAATCAAAGTTCAAATTAACCTAAATGCCTGCAATACAATCAAAGGAAAACCTAAAAACTAAACTTGGGTTGCCTCCCAAGAAGTGCTTTGTTTAAGGTCGTTTAGCTCGACCACACTCCATTATCAACTTGGCTTCGGAGGTTCAGTGAACCTCCATTCATCCGTCTTATAATTAACATCTGGTGGCCTTGACTTTATTCTGCTGAAAGTGAAGCCGTCTAGGTAGGGAGCTTTATACTCTGATAGGATGAAGAGGATGATCTCTCCATCTACCTCTAAGAAGATCTGGTGTGCCTTAACATCTATGCACGCCACCGCAGTCACCAGAAAAGGCCTTCCCAAGATGATGGAATTCTGGGGATTTGGTCTTGTGTCAAGTATAATGAAATCTGTATGGATCACGAAGTTCTCAACAACCACAGGTGTTGGTGCAATCGGCCCAGGTCACGATTGACCGGACTCGAGTTTGACTTGAGTAAGTGTTTTGATGTTTGACATGGATGTCTGACATTGATGTCTGATATGTGTTGGGGAGATTGCTGATGCAATCGACCCAGGTTAGTATATGATGTTTGACGATGGTTTGACCATTGTCATGGGAGAAGTCCAAGTCTTGAGTGCTTGGCATGTAAAGTCCAAGCATGGGTCTTAGCAAGGGAAAGTCCAACATGGGTTGGCAAGGAAAAGTTCAAGCATAGGTCTTGGCATGGAAAGTTCAAAATGGGTTGGCAAGGGAAAGTCCAAGCTTGAGTCTTGGCATTTGGTAAGTCCAAGGGGTTTGATATTGGCAGCGTAAAGTCCAAGCGGAAGTCTTGGTAGCATAAGTCCAAAGATTGGCAGCGTAAAGTCCAAGCGGAGTCTTGGCGGTGTAAGTCCAATGTGCCTTGGCGGTGTAGACACCGTTAGCATGACAATAGCCGATGAAAGCACCTGAAGGCTAGTGTATGGATGAACAAGTTATGGATGACTTGGAGGGATCCGATAGGCGCGAAGCTGACGGAGGTGGCTAGAAGGCTTAGGTCTAGGCTACGGGTGGTCTAGCAAGTATGGGACACCATACTTGGGTTAAAACCTCATGTTTGAGGTGTATCAGTTGACTGGGACCTATGGGCAGTCGAATGGTGGGAGTCAACTAGAGTTTGACTACAGGAATTGAGCTAGCAGTCGACTGCCAACCTTTAGCAGTCGAATGCTTGCCTGATCAGTCGACTGATCTGACAATCAGTCGAGTGATGCTCGAGAATTCAGGCACATAATGGAGTAGGACTCGACTGTTGGGGTTAACAATCGAGTGAAGCCTCTAGAAGTCGACTGATGGACATGATCAGTCAGATGATGATGGATCCGTTTGATTTTTCTAGCGTGGATCTGGCCGTTGTCTCACGACAACAGTGGCATCAGTCGACTGATGGTCCCGAGCAGTCAACTGATAGACAAAAATCTAGCCCAATTGCAGGTTATAAAGGCAGCTCAGAAGAAGAATTTTGGCACCGATTTTCTTGGACGATTTGGAGCGATTTGCTGCTGCAAATCAGGGACTTCAAAGCTAGTCCAAGGCAATCAACAAGCAAGCATCCAAAGCAATAGTTGTAAAGTGTTCTTTACATTGTCTTTGTGTTTTCATTTGTATTTGCTTGTTTATTGTTTCTTATTGTTGTAAGAACTATTGTACGAGGTTTCTCCACCTCCAGATTGTTCTGAGAAGGAGTATTTGTGATTAGTAGTGTGTGTTTGCATTGTTAGGGCTCTTACGAGCCCAACACGTGGAGTAGGAACCATTCGGTTCCGAACCACGTTATATTTTGTGTTGTGAATTATGTTTGTCTTATTTTGTTATTGCTATATATTCTGCTGCGCTAACACGACTTGTAGAGACGAACACGATCGTAATCCATCAAGCATTCGATGACACTATACCCCCCTCCTCTAGGTAGCGCATCATTCCTAACAATTGGTATTAGAGCCCGGGGCTCTTCTATGGATTAACAACCCAAAGCCAAGACGCTAGAGGGTGAAGAGGAACAAGATGAAAATTCAAGAGAATTTGGGTTGGGACATCAACACCCCAATCCCATATGCTTTCTATGGACGAGAAGGCTTCAACCAATGGAAGGCAAGGATTGAAGACTTCTTGATGATGAGGGACTTTGAGGAGTGGTCCATTTTGATGGAAGGATTCGAATATCCAAGAGGACCAAAGGGAGGCTTCCTCAAGAAGAAGAAATGGACCGAAGGGAAACTCCAAGAGTTTGATAAAAATAAGAAGGTAGTCAAATTTATTTTTGATTTGATTCATAATGATATCTTGTGTAGCCTAGGGGATTACATGGATGCCAAGGAACTTTGGAGCTAGTTGGCAAAATATCACGAAGAAGAAAAGGAAGAGGAGGAAGAGAACTCATCCTCACAAGAAAGTGAGGAGTCGGAAGTTGAAGAGGAGTCAACTTCCGGATCGGTGGAAGAGGAGGTGGAAGAAGTAGAAGAAACCTCCACCTCTAGGATTGAGGGGGAGGAGAAAATTTCCACTCCGGAGCATGATCAAGAGGAAGCATCCACTTCCGGTCGAGAAGATGGACAAGCTCAAGAGGCTTCCACCACGGACCTAGGTAACTCGAGCATGTCAATCAAAAGTAAAATTCATATTATATGCTCTGAGTGTAGGGAAAATGGACACTACAAGAGCAAGTGTCTTAAGAAGGTCAAGAAGGCTCCACCCGTGCCAAAGGTCAAGGAGACCGGTGCCTCAACACAAAAGAGCAAGGAGCATGTCATTTGCTTCAAATGTCATCAAAAGATGCACTATAGTAGTCAATGCTCTAGGGGGAGCAAGAAGACTCGAGAGGGAGCATCACATGTAGGGGGAGCCTCTAAGGCAAACCCTAAGGTACATTTTAGTAATGCACCTTCTAGTTTGAATGTCAAAAAGCATGCTAGAAATTTTAATTCTCTTGATATCACTCATGAAAAGGATGTTAGTAAAAATAGATTTTATTGTCTAGGTGCAAAGAGTGTCCACATTACAAATAAGGAGAAATTTGGGACTAATGTCCCTAAAAATATTTTACTTAGGGCAAGCATTATGAAAATTGAGGACCACCTAGGTTTTAACCCCAAATGGACTAGCCATATGCCTAGGAAGAACCATGCCCAAAGATTAAATCAAAATTCAAAAATTGGGAAATTAGAAAAGGAAAATAAAGCCTTGAGGTCAAGGCTTGAGAAAATGGAAAAGACCCTTAGGATTATTCAAAACCAAATGCAAGGGTCAATTAATCAAAAATCTAGGTCAAATGGTAAAAGTCAACACCTAGAGTCTAGGAGGCAAGGCTCATCTATGGGCAAGAAAGGCTTGAGCCACAAGCCTAGGTCCAAGGTAGATAAGCCTACCTACCATAATGTTCCATTTGACTATGGAACTATAAACCTAGGTCTAGGAATACCAAGGTCACAAGGGAAGTCATCCCTAGAGTTGACCATGGTGTGTGCCTAGTGGCTAGGGTTTCAAGGAAACCTAGGGAACCCACTAAGAAGGTTACAAGGGGAGTCACCCATAGAGTCAACCTAGGCAAGATCACAATGACCAAGGCTAAGAAGCCTAGAAGGGTCATTAGGAAGGTATCTAGGGAGGTTATCCCTAAGGAATACCTAGTAAATCCAAGGAGCTCCAATAGGTATTGGGTTCCTAAGAGCGTGATCGATTCATACTAGATGGATTTAGGTGTGTCAACCTTGATTGGAAGGGTAGCTAACCCAACCATAGCAAAGTTGGCACTTTAGGATATTTTCAAGGTTATGGACATCTTGGAAATAGATTTGAATTTTATATCCTAAGAGTTTTTAGGATGTGCCAATATATCTTGAAGATGATGAAAAATCAATCAAATTGGCGCAAACTAGGTTTAGAGGTCTTTGTGTGTCATTTTGGGTTTTTGGCACACTTGGAGGATTAGTAGCAATATGGAAAAATATACTTAATTATAACAAATGGCAACAAATATTAAAATTTAGGTATTATATACCTTATATTTTATTTGTCATGCTTGATTTGTCATATAACATAACATGGCATCATATCTACTTTCAATCATTTAATATGTCATGATCATGTTTAGGATTAGTTTTTTAATGTCATGTATATTTAGATTATATCATATGTCATGACATCATGATCATTAATCATGCATTATTTATGCTATCATTTATGCCATGATCATTCATGCATTTAATTTGATTAAAATTAATTTAAGGACTATGGCATAACTTGAAGTCTCATTTATAAGGGAATCAAGTAGGGTTGTCTTAGAAAATGTATGAGGCCTTAGTTTAAGATAAACCAAAACCCACATTTCACTTCTAAATTGACATGTATGTGTATTTATACACCCTAGATACATGTGAGATGATAGGATATGAGTTAAGTTCAAGGTGCATAGTTTTTACATCTAGATGAACTCAAACTCATCTAAAATCATATTGTGGATCATTGAGAAAGCTTTTGTTCAAGCCATGTACATTAATCCCAAAGAACATGAGCTAATATAGGTTTTGAAAACATTTTAAAAACATTTTGAAAAACCTTGGTGAAGTCTATCTTTTGATAGCAATCACCATTGATGAAGTTGATACAAAGTGAGCTAAAACATCGAAGTTTTTCTTCACTTTTGAACTTTGTATCAATTTCACTATTTTATGGGTAAAATATTTTTTAAACATTTTTCACCCATTGTATTGGTCATAAATATTATACGTATGAAGTTTCATGATTTTTCAAATTATGTATAATTATTTATGAAATTCTGAAATTCTATTCTGATAATTAAAAATCAGATTTTTCAGTTATCAGTTGACTGCCCTTGTTAGCAGTCGACTGATGGGCATGGCAGTCGACTGATGCCTAATAAAGTTGACTGCCAATGTTGATTTCAGGAAAACATAATATGTTTAGCCCATCTTCAGCTATGGTAAGGTTCCCTAACTACTCCTAACCCTAGGATATGCTTTGGGAAGCATTATAAAGGGTGAAAATCTATTGGATATGGATTAGGAGAGTTGTTAGGATGATGTATCAAATTTAAGATATGGGAAAGTTCTATGTTGAACTTTGAACCTTAAGTTTGATGGTTTAGAGTTCCTATTGGCTTAGGGACTTTCCAAGAACATTGTTGGTACAATGGTAAAGGGGGAGCAAGCCTTTAGGGGGAGGTATCCATCATGGGATGATGGATATTATTTTTCCTCATGAGGGAGAGAAATGGGATTTTGAGATACCCAATTTGGAAATTGAGAGAGTGTGTAGGATTGCCTCTCTCAAGTGATATGGGACTTATCACTAGGAAGATTATAGGCATCCTAGATATTTTTGGACCAAGGGGGAGATTGTAAGATCTCATTAGATATGAGACATTGACCTCCTTGGGTGAACCTTTTTTATGTATGTCAAAAAGAGAGAGAATGTTAGAGTTACCAATTTAGCATAATTGGTAAGGGAATTTGAGTTAGGGGTCTAACTCAAGGGTATTTTTGTCAAACATCAAAAAGGGAGAGATTGTTGGTGCAATCGACCCAGGTCATGATTGACCGGACTCGAGTTTGACTTGAATAAGTATTTTGATGTTTGATATGGATGTCTGACATGTGTTGGGGAGATTACTGATGCAATCGACCCAGGTTAGTATTTGATGTTTGACGATGGTTTGAACATTGTCATGGGAAAAGTCCAAGTCTTGTGTACTTGGCATGTAAAGTCCAAGCATGGGTGTTGGCAAGGGAAAGTCCAATATGGGTTGGCAAGGAAAAGTCCAAGCATAGGTCTTGGCATGGAAAGTCCAACATGGATTGGCAAGGGAAAGTCCAAGCTTGAGTCTTAGCATTTGGAAAGTCCAAGGAGTTTGATATTGCCGGCGTAAAGTCCAAGTGGGAGTCTTAGCAGCATAGGTCCAATGGTTGGCGACGTAAAGTCCAAGCGGAGTCTTAGCAGTATAAGTCCAATGTGCCTTGGCGGTGTAGACACTGTTAGCATGACAATAGCCGATGGAAGCACCTGAAGGCTAGCGTATGGATGAACAAGTTATGGATGACTTGGAGGGATCCGATAGGCGCGAGGCTGACAGAGGTGGCTAGAAGGCTTAGGTCTAGGCTACGGGTGGTCTAGCAAGTATGGGGGCACCATACTTGGGTTAAAACCTCTTGTTTGAGGTGTATCAGTCGACTGGGACCTATGGGCAGTCGACTGGTGGGAGTCAACTAGAGTTTGACTGTGAGAATTGACCTAATAGTCGACTGCTAGCCTTTGGCAGTCGACTGCTTGCCTGATCAGTCGACTGATCTGGCGATTAGTTGATTGATGCTCAAGAATTTAGGCACATAATGGAATCGGACTCGACTGTTGGGGTTAACAGTCGAGTGAAGGCTCTATCAGTTGACTGATGGGCATGATCAGTCGACTGATGATGGATCTGTTGGATTTTTTCAGTGTGGATCTAGTCGTTGTCTCATGACAACAGTGGCATCAGTCGACTGATGGTCTTAAGCAGTCGACTGATAAGTGAAAATCCAACCCGATTGCAGGTTATAAAGGCAGCTCGAAAGAAGGGTTTTGGCACCGATTTTCTTGGACGATTTGGAGCGATTTGCTGCTGCAAATCAGGGACTTCAAAGCTAGTCCAAGGCAATCAACAAGCAAGCATCCAAAGCAATAGTTGTAAAGTGTTCTTTACATTGTCTTTGTGTTTTCATTTGTATTTGCTTGTTTATTGTTTCTTATTGTTGTAAGAACTATTGTACGAGGTTTCTCCACCTCCAGATTGTTCTGAGAAGGAGTATTTGTGATTAGTAGTGTGTGTTTGCATTGTTAGGGCTCTTACGAGCCCAACACGTGGAGTAGGAACCATTCGGTTCCGAACCACGTTATATTTTGTGTTGTGAATTATGTTTGTCTTATTTTGTTATTGCTATATATTCTGCTGCGCTAACACGACTTGTAGAGACGAACACAATCATAATCCATCAAGCATTCGACGACGCTATTCACCCCCCCCCCTCTAGCGGACGCATCGTTCCTAACAATAGGTACATGTGCTAGCAAGCCGATGGGTTCCTTGACTAAGTCATCCCCCATACGAATACCAAGATTCGCTGGTTGGAGCCCATTCAGTCACATCTTCAGATAGTATGCATAGGGCATCACACTTACTGATGACCCCAAGTCGCACAGTGCTTCATCGAAGCTTTCCCCATAAATTGAGCAGGGGATAACAAATTCACCGGGGTCCTCAAGCTGGAGTGGAATTTTATCTTTGATTTCATCTTGGTCTGGTAGAGTGGATATCATGGCAACACACCCCTTGGCGAATCTGTTTCCCGATGCTTCTCTCTCACTGCACACTGCTTCTTCTTTAGCCTTACTTGCCTCGGGTACTGATGGAGAACTATCCATAGATTTCGAACGGTTTGGGCTATCTAGGCCACTTGTGTTTCCAACATCTTTGTGTGACTTGCAAGACCATCAACATTGGCCTTCAAGTCTCTGAGTGACTCCTCTATTTTCTGATGTTGGCGACGGAACTCTTCATTGGCCTTTGTTTAGGTAGCAATGAAGTCTTCCATCATCAATTCTAACCTAGACTTTTGTTGTTGTTGCCCATTGCCCTGCTGCTGACCATACCCTCCTGATGGTTGGAAGTTCCCCAAGTTATTCTTATAGGAGAAATTTGGGTGATTCCTTCATCCGAGATTGTAGGTACTAGAGTATGGATTGTTGGGCCTTTGATTATAGTCCCCAACTGTATCACAGTGCTCGATCTGCTCTTCTAAGCTGCTCTGCCATCTATAGTAGTCCTCTCGATACACTGCTGCTCCTTCTCTAAAGTCAATGGCTACACATGTAGATGTAGGATTTAAAGAGTCAAACCATCTACTAAGCGTGTCCATCCTTGCTGCTAGGTGGTCCATGGAGTTGACAGTATATCGTCCCACTGCAGGAGCTGGTTGACCACGTTCGGAAGCCCATTGATGGTGGTTTTAGGCCACCTCTTCTATTAGTTCCTCTGCTTCCTCGATAGTCTTATTCATAAGTGCTCCTCCTACAGCAAAATCAAGGGACATCTTCATGGCATACATGATCTCATTGTAGAAGATGTGGATCACAAGCCACCTTTCCAATCCGTGGTGGGGGCATTGGTAGAGTAGTCCCTTGTAGCGATCCCAAGCTTCGAATAGGGACTCTCCTTCCTTCTGATAGAAGCTTGTGATAAGATGGTGCATGTGAGCAATCTTGCGTGATAGAAAGTATTTATTCAGGAACTACTGCTCACATTGCTCCCATGTAGTAATGCCTCCCGAAGGCAGGGAGTGAAGCAATGCCTTAGCTTTATCCCGCAATGAGAACGGGAATAGGCTCAGGCAGATCGCATTCGCAGGGACTCCATTTATCTTCATCGTTGAGCAGATTTCCAAGATTGTCTCTAGGTGCCGGTTCGGGTCTTCAGTCGCAGCTCCCCCTAATTGACTCTGCTGGACCATATGGATGAGTGCTGGTTTCAATTCAAAGTTGTTTGCCGAAATAGATGGTCCCACTATACTCGGCCTAAATCCTCTAGTGCTAGGAGCTGCATAATCCCGCAGAGGTCGACTACCTATATTTACTTCGGATGCAGCTTGGTCCTCCATCCTCTTCTGTTCGGCTTTCTGGCGATGATAGGTTCGTTCAATTTTTAAATCGATCAGAATCAGGCCTTTCGATCCTAAGCGTCTAAGCATACGAAGAACCGAGCCACAAAAATTAGGAGTACTACCTAATACTAAGAAACAGGAAATAAACAAATCTAGCTAACAAAATCAAAGAGCCAATGAGGAAATAGAAAACTACTGCTAAAATAAAAAAATAAAAACTAAATCTAGATATGGAAAATCTAAAACTGAAGTAAAATAAATAAAAAAAAGCAAGTAAGTAAATCTAATCCTAAGTCAGATCCAATTATCCACTTCTCGATTCAATATCCAATCGATCAGTCCCCGGCAATGGTGGCAAAAACTTGATGCACACGAACGCGACTTCAAATATCATGACGAGACCGTCAAGGACTCGAATGCCCTCAAGTGCACGGATGTCGTCAAGTAATAAAAAGATTATCAATCCCACAGAGACTAAGATTCAAGTACCGATTTGTTCGGTGGGTGTAATTGTTTGGGACTAGACTCTAAGGGGTTGTTAATGTGAGGATTATCGATGGTCCTACTCAATACGGTGTCACACGGAGGAAGAAAGGAGGTTGCCGCGAGATCTTTTAAAGGGATTCTAGGACTTCGGTTTCTCTTGTGTGTCGCAAGACATGCTATCAACTGGGCATTGTCTAAATGTCTAACTACGGTCTTGTGGAAGGGAAATCATACACTCTCCCGATGAGCCGCCACATCTATCGGGAGCTATCTCTGCCTTACAAGGACTGGATAGGCGGTACAAGGATGCCGAATCAATCCCTGCGATGAACCGTTTCTAGTTCTATCGCATCCTTTTACCCACCGTTACAGGAGATGAAGCTAACCCCTAGGTTCCTCTTATAAATCTCCTAAATTTTAGATACGAGGGTTGTCACCCCTCATATCGGCTAAGCACATTAGATAGAAAACTAAATACACATAGATATCATTCTAAACAAATTTCAATTGCAAATTCAAACTCAATAATAAAATTTAATTTAAAGGAGCATGTCATACGCACACAAGCTACTCCCTAATCCTAGAATCGAAGAAACTACTCCATAGATGGGAAAGAAGAAACACAAGGCATGTTCATGTTCGAATACATAGTAGATAAAGTGCAAGAACAAGAATTTACAATGCCAATGTGGCCTTCTCTCTGCCGTTGAAGTGCAAAACTGTGACCTCTGGCGGCGTTCTTTCTCCCCATTGCGAGTTCCTGAAGCTTTTTAGGGCTTCAGGGTGTCGTCCCAGCCGTCTTGCTCCCCGCCCCCCCCCCCCCCACACCTAGGATTTGGATAGAGCTCTCCTTATATAGACATCACACCAGATCGCTGCAAAATTTAGAAAAAAAACCCTAGTCACGTCAATCTGCTGGGTCACCACACGACTGTGTGTTTCCACACGGCCAAGATGTGTGTGTGGCCCCGGGTGGCCGATTTAGCTTTCTTGACACTACAAAATGCCCTTCTTTTGCTCCGAAAGTGTGCCTTTTCCCCACGAAATGTTGTCATGCACGCAAAAGTACAAAGAGCAGACCTCTGAACCAGAAAATAGAAAATGCATGCAAAACAAAGTGACATATGCATGAAACTAACATAAAATATAATAAAATGTGAGCGAAAACTGCTCCTAATACCCTATATGTTTTGCTCACATTAGACATCTGGCAAAAGACCGGTTAGGTCATGTGACTGGACAACTAGTAGGAAGCCCAGTTGGGTCAAGAAGATTGGATAGCTGGCAGAAAGCCCTGACAGGACAGTCGATAGGTAAGCCTCAAGTGAAGAGGTGAGGTTGAGTCCTCTGTAGGGGGATAAGGTAGGAGTTGATCCGACGGATAATCCGTGTGGGACTAAGAAGTCGAGATTGGACAACATCACTATTTTCATTCCATTTCATACTGGATATTATGCTAATATGGTTTTATAGGTATCTAGGCGACTGGATAGTTTCCAGTCGACTCATACCCAATGGACTGAGTATGGTCCAATCAACTGGAATGCTGAGTTGGCAACACAGGATGGTGATCGACTAAATATCTGGCAATCGAAATGGCAAGAAATCCAGTTAACTGGGGAGGTCCAATCGACTATGATGAGAAACTTCCCGAACTGTGAAGGAGCGAAATCTAGCAACCTGGAGTCGACTGGACCAGGTCCAGTTGATTGGAGAGGCCAAATACCAAATTGACAGGTTGATTTGGAGTCGACTGGAGGGTGTTCCAATCGACTGGAAAGGCCTATATAAGAATTGGAGAGCCAGCTTCAAAAACAAGAACTCTAATACCTCAAAGTGTTGTCGCCATCGTCCTTTGCCAGCAAAAGCTCCGACATGCCTACCTTTCACTAGTCCAACACTCTGAGCTACATCATCATCAACAAAGTGTCAGTATAATAATTGTTTATTACTTTCACTTACTTGTACTTCATTTCAAGAGGATAGGTGGCTTGTACCTTATTCTCTATTCTTTGTAAAAAGTGAAACCCTCCGAGGTCGAGAGTTCTCGATTCGGAGGTGATTTAGTGGATTGTCCATCGGGGTTACTCTCAGAGAGTCATGGGCCTTGGAGTAGCAACCCGACTAGGGTTGTGAACCAAGTAAAAGATCATGTGTATTTTACTTTACTTAATTTACATTTCCTCCACATAACTTGATTTTGTTAAAAGATAAAGAAAAATTCATATTCTCCAAGATTCACCCCCCTCTCTCGGGAACTCACGATCCTACATCTTCGTGATCACCTTCTCACGTGGTCCCCTACATGACTCCACATCTCTGGGATATCCAAGATGCATTCCCACATGGTCCTCTACACAACTCCACATCGGCAGGATATCTGGGACACGTTCCCATGTAGTCCTTTCCACATACTCCTTCTCCAAGTATAAATACTCAGATGGTAGGAAGGGGGGCAACTTTCTAACTAAAATACCACTTTGTTTTCTATTCTTTTCACTCTTTTCCTTCACTTTTTGACTTGAGCATTGGAGGGGTTTCACTGAAACAAACCTCGACCACCTTCTAACTCATTTTGAGTGCTTGCAAAGCAAGCGCCCTCAAGTACTCACTCAAGTGTGGACCTCGAACTGCTACTGAAAACAAGTTCGACCTTCCTAGAGCTGAATTGTCAAGCAAGCCCCTAGAGTCATCCTGCTAGCATGTTTGACAACTTTGAACGTTCTTGTACCGAGTTGACTTCCTTGAAGCCTAATGGGCACCAAGTCCAAATTGGCCTTTTTGGGGTTCTAGAAGACTCTATTGGAACAATGTCAAATAAATTCATCCATGATTAATGTAAAAAAGATAAATATTTAAAACTGATCTTTAATATAATCCTATCTTTATGGAAAAATATTTTGATTAACGCTAAAAATCTTGACTCTTATTGATGGGGTCAGGGTTTTTTATGATCAAGATTAAGCTTTTCCCGAGCAGTTTATGTGAAATACCGAGCGGTTAGTGTATTGCCTGAGTCGTATGTTCATTACCCAAGTAGTGTATGTGTTTCCCGAGTAGTGTATGTGTTACCCAAGTAGTGTATGTGTTTCCCGAGCAGTGTATGTTTTACCCGAGCAGTGTATGTGTTCCTCGAGCAGTGTATGTGTTCCCTGAGCAGTATATTTGATTCCCGAGCATAGTAGGGGTGAGTAGTGCAGTATTGTTCAGAGGTGAAGTATAGTATTAACATAGCAGTGAGTACTTTTCCCGAGCAATATATGGGTTTCCCGAGCAATGTATGTGTTTTCCGAGTAGTATGTATGATTCTCGAGCACAGTAGGGATGCGTAGTGCAGTATTGTTCAGAGGTGAAGTATGGTATTAACAGAGGAGTGAGTACTTTTCCCAAGCAATATATGTGTTTCTGGAGCAGTGTATGTGTTTCCCGAGTAATATGTATGATTCCCGAGCATATTGTTCAAAGGTCAAGTATGGTATTAACAAAGTAGTGAGTACGTTTCCCGAGCAATATGTATGATTCTCGAGCATAGTAGGGGTGAACAGAGCAGTGTTATTCAGTGAAATCCTATGAGTAGGGCAGATTTTTTGAATTAAAGCGGGAAAAGCAGTTACAAGGGATAGATTGGCAAAGGGCATTAAAGAAAATTCATCTCAAGGAGAAGGGGGGTGAACCATCTATAAAAGGGTTAGAGGACGAAAGGATCGGGGATGGTTGTTTCTTCGCTATTTGGTACCTCAAAAATCTTATTCTCACTTCTTCTTCTTCATTCTTTTTGTATTACTCTTTTTCTTCATACTCTTATTGACTTGAGCGTCAGAGTGGCCGCACTGGGAAGCTGGCCCATCTCTAACACTCCTCACAAAGTGGCAAATCTAGCTCTATTCCAAGGATCCAAGGTGAATCAAGAGGAAGATATCTCTTTATCTCATCTTTAACCTTCTTTGGTGACAGATCCAGCAATTTACAAGAAGGGGGAGGGAGATCTTGGCAGGTCGAAGAAGTGAACACCATCAAATTGGCGTCGCCTGTGGGAATCTAAACAAAAAGTCATGATGGTGAACACTAGGAGGATGCTGAAGGAGTCGATGGAGGAGGAGAAATCTATCTCTGGTACTTCCAAGGGAGGCACCAACAAAAGGCGTCGCGAACCCTTGTATAGGGAGGATCTTATGCAAATAATGGTCGAGATGATGGATCAAATGTCATAGAGGGTCACCCCAAAGAAGATTAAAGAGGATGATATATCTGATGATGACTCTAAAGAAGAGGTGGTCAGAGTCTCTCATCCGAAAAATGATTCCTTTCGCATCTGCAAACAAGAAAAGGGGAAGAAAAAGAAGTGTGTAGCTCCTCTTGAGAGTGCACAGCCTGAGGGGGATGTGCCTGTTGTAAGCAACATTGTGAAAATATAAGAGTCAAGTCCCTTTACTAAGGAAATATTGAACGAAGAATTGCCCCGGCATTTCCGAATGCCTCAGATGCCTGAATATACTGGTTCTTCTGATCCAAAGGATCATTTAAGTAGATTTGAAAATTATGCTTTGTTGTACCGCTATACTGATGGAGTTAAGTGTCGAGTGTTCCTTACTACATTAATAGGACCGGCACAACAATGTTTTAGTGATTTGAAGTCACAAAGTATTGCGTCATTCAAGGTTTTTTTAACATTATTTTTAAGGCATTTTTCTAGTTCTAAAAAGCATTTGCCTCGACCGCTAAGTCTTTTTGATCTTAAGCAGAGAGAGCAAGAAAGTCTGCGACAATATGTACAGAGATTCACACAGCTCGCACGAGAAATTCCTGCTATGGAGTTTGGTATGATGGTAGGAGCCTTCACTAAAGGGCTCAGAGAGGGGGATTTCTTTAAATCTTTAGCCAAAAAGTCTCTTGCAAATTTTGATGATTTTTTATCCTGAGCAAAGAAGTTTATTAATCTTGAGGATGCTCAGAAGTCTCGGCAAACTTCTCGGGATTTCAAAATAGTAGAAATGCCAGCGAGGAGGATTGAATGGGTAAGACATGCTCGACCTTCAAAGGGCATATCTCTATATGCTCCTCAATTACGATTTTCTAAGGAGAGAACTATGAATATTTGTATAGAACAACAGCTATTGAGAAGACCCTTTGGAGATGACAGAGGCCGTAGGAGATTATCGGCTCCTACTTTCTGTGCTTATCATCAGAAGTATGAGCATAATACTCAGAATTATCAGTAGTTAGACTTTGAGCTGTAGAGAATTATGAGGGTGCATCCCCACGTTCGGGGTCTGGTTATGAATCCGGCTCCCTATCAGCGGGGGTTTGAGGAAGAAATTATGGTAGAGGAAATTCAGGGAGACCTCTTACAAACAGACCTGTGCAGTTTGCTCAACTAAGGGAGATAACCCCTGACAGGGCAGGGCCTACTAATCATCCTCTTATAAAAAGCTCTATTAATATGATTTCCGGTGGTTCCGCTAATGGAGATTCTAATAGAGCACGAAAGAGGCATAGTAGAGAAGAATGTGCAACTGTTATCGCTCTTCCTAGAGCAAGAGGACCAATGTTGGGTTTTGATTCTAATAACTTAGAGAGAGTAATGACTCCTCACAATGATGCTTTTGTTACCCGAGCCCTTATTGCTAATTTTGATGTAGGAAGAGTTTTTGTAGACCTAGGTAGTTTAGTGGATATTCTCTATTGGTCAGCTTTAGAGCAAATGGGAGTCAATCTTACTGATTTATAGCCGATCAGCACTTCTTTATTTGGGTTTTTTGGGCATGAGGTGCAGCCTATGGGTCAGATCAAGTTATCTTTATCTTTAGGGGAAGAGCCAAGAAGGAGAACGATACTTATTAATTTCACGATATTTGAAATGCCTTCTTCTTATAATGCTATCTTGGGTAGACCTGTTCTGAGTAGTTTGTAGGCTGTGGCTTCTCCTTATCATCATAAAATTAAGTTTCCTATTGGAAATGAAGTAGGGGAAGTTAAAAGTCATCAGCAACTCTCTCGAAGGTGTTATGTTGATATTATCTGGACGGGACATAAGGGAAAATTTGTTGTCAAGTCTTTTTAGAAATTTAGTCCATATGAGAATATGGTATGTATCATCCAGGGGAAGAATGTTGAGTCTGATTTCTTCAAGGAAAAGTTTCTTTGATTAAGTTTGGCACGGGGGGTATTCTGTGGTATTTTTGAAGTAGCCGTCAATGGAAATATTGTTAGAAGATAGTTATTGATAATAGTTCTTCCTTAATTCCTGTGGTATTTTAGAATGGAGTATATTGTTGACTCCTGAATTTTACTATTTTTCTGGGGAAAAAGAAATGTGGTGTTATATTTGTCTTCGAATGTATCAACCTGCTCAGTCAGTAACTTCAGGGTATGTGTCACTGCTTGACCTTGCTGGATTTCTAATTTGTTTGCAGATGAGCTGAAGGCAGAGGGTATTCCATAGTTTAGCTCATATGGTTGTTGGTTTGATTCTTATGTCCCATGAGGGTGTTATTATATTTGTACTATTTGATATTTCATTTTCATTCATAACACTTAGTATGCATATGAAGAGAATACAGGATTCTTTATATAAATTGATTGAAAATACAGATGATATAAGAAGAACATTCTTATTTACAAGAGGCTAAGGGGAGAAGAATCCACAGAAGACTCTCCTTCTAAGAAAGGTGGTGGAACTATTGGAGGAGGGATGTCAGCCGGGGGAAGAGGGGGAGCTGGTCGGGGTTTGTGTTGGGATGCTAGAGGATGCCATAAACGATTACCGAAGGAAGGGACGGGAGATCGGAAGGGTCCTGTGGAGCCTGGAGTCACTGCGTTGAGGGGACCTCTAAGGGGTAGGGGCGATACGCTAAAGTTGTAGTAGAGCGGGCTTCTGAATTAGTAGTTGAGTTTGTATCGGAACTCATGAGGATAAGGCGTGACATGGAGGCCATGAAAGGATGAAGGTAGAGGTGGGAGAAGGATGAGATAGAATTTAGCTTTTATAGAGGGGTTGAGGGGGAAGGCGAAGGGAAGTATAGGTTCCCTAGGATTAAGGTAGTTACCGAGGAAGTTTAAGGAATTAAATTGGGAAGCAAAAGAGTCATCCTATTTTGATAAGGAAAGAGAAGAGGTGGCTGCTCGGGAAGTCTCTTATAGTAGTAAGGTGGAAGGGGGATAGGGGTATGTTGTTACTTCTTGATAACACAAGGGCTGGTATGGGAGTAGGGTTGTTTGTGGAAATCAGAAATTTGCTCGAGCAATGATTTATATCTCGAGCGACAACAAGGTGGCTCGGCATAGGGAACTATACTTGGTGTAAAAGAAAAGGGAGACTGTTGTGGACGATATGGGTTATAGGTAATAAAAAGTTTATAATAACAAGGTAGTTCTTCGCGTTTTTCAGGTATGAAACTTAGTATTGTGGAGAAGTGTTGACTAAAAAGATGCAAAGGGAAACTAGGATCCAAAGGGAAAGGCTCCTTTCCATGTGGAGAGCCAAGTGGGAACAGGAGCTTGTTGCTTGAAGGATGCTCAAGGAAGGCTTTTAGTAAGGCCCTGGAATGTGTATCACTTGTGCCCTTATTTTAGTGGATAAAAACATTGTAAAGCCTATGTTTTTGTTCTTTTAAGAATAGCACAGTGTAGGAAAGTCATGTATTGTATTGCAAATGTTATGATAAATACAAGTTACATTTTTTCAGTATTGGAAGGGAAAGGAAAAGATAGTAAATCAGGAGGAGTGCGGTCGATTGTATTGCCAATATCTAAAAAACTGGTAGATTGCCTGGGAAGTGGATAGTCGGCTGCTTTGAATTGATGGAAACAATCTTGGAAGCCCCATTGAAGGAAGGCAATGCTTCTGTCTAAAAACATGTCGTTAATAGCAGCTGAAGTCTAGGAGTTTTCATGAAAAGTACTGGTTCCTTCTTGAAGAGGTCAAGCTTTTAAAATATCTAGAGTATTCTATAAGAAAGAAGTCTGGAAATGAAGGGTTGATAGTTCTGCTCGGTCGACTTGTGCCTTTATATAGGAGGCTTGCAGTTCTTGTTCAAGTCTTTGATAGGCTTTTTGTAATGCTAATTCTTTTGTTTGACATTTTTGTAATTCTTTTTTGAGATTATCAGTGTATTATGCCCATTGGTTGTTTAAGTGAGTTATGCTTGTGATACCCTATAGAAATAGATGTCAGTATCAAGAAAAATAGGTAAATGGAAGTGTATGCTGACCTCGTTAATACTATATAGTAAGGAATCTAGCAAATCTGGTGTTAAGAAGGAAGGGAGAGGGGTTTGTGGAGTTTGATGAGTGGGTAAGGGTTGGATGGAAATTGTTGGCTATCGAGGATGGAGTTGAATAGAATTTATACGGGAAGGTGGTGGAGTATGTTCGGTAGCCTACAGTAATAATGATTCTGAAAAAGAAACAAGTAAAAACTTATATAGGTCATAACATTATGCAGAAATATAGTCAGAAGCGATTGTTACTGAGCATGCTAGTCGACTACAGAGGATAGCTGGTCCTGATTAATGACAATGCTGATATGGTCAATAACTAGTTCAAGTTGAATCGTTCTTCTGATAACAATAAAATCATCATCTGATACTCTTCATTATCTTGATATGAGCATAGGGAAGGGCGAGGAGGAAGATTGGTTAACCATGTAGAGGAAAAAGAAAATGGAGAGGGAGAGTGTACAAAGAAGTAATGCTCCTTCCATCCTTTGTGTGAGGAAGGCATACCAGTAAGGAATTGAAAGTCCGATAGAGCTTGGAAGTAAAAAAATGTCTATTTCTGATGATTTTATTTGGAAAAAGTAGTGGGAAAGGAAGGCCAAAGGAGTAATTGATAAAAAAAAGGAGGTGATAAGGTAAAATCCTAGCATAAAACAGAAAGAGTTGGGACTTAGTTGATTTAATGGGATAGAAAAATATTTAGAAACTTCTAAAAGGAAAGGATGAATAGGAAAAAATAGGTCAGCTTCTGTTTGCTCTGAGGAAAAAGCTTTGGCGCGGACAGGAGGTAGATGAGGAAGCTCGGTGGAGTTAGCTACAATCATATGAAATCCTGCATGAAGTTATAATTGAGAAGAAAGAGATCCGCAGTGTTCTCCTATTATTTTGGAACGGGTGGAGGCAAACCATGGACAGGGAATTGAAGAGAGGGGCTGTATTTTCTTGAGGGTATAGGAGGAATGGATTTTGAAGAGTTTCTTTTCATCTTGAAGAGGAAGGGATTGCTTCTGTATTTATAGGGGAGAAAGGGGCTGAAATAGAGGGAAATAATAACTTTTCCCGCTCAGTTTTGGAGAAGTGGGATTATGGAATCATATGGTATAAATTTGTTAGGGTAAAGATGATGGGTAATTGAAGAATTCATCTTTTAATAAGGTGAAGTTGGGGTAGATCAGTTTTTGTTGAGGGAGGAGTAGTAGGGGTATTTTCTAAAATGACAGATGAGGTATTAGTTTCTATGAGTTTCTTTAGAAGAAATAAATGCAAATTATAAGAATAAGTTTGGAAAATAAATGATCATAGTATAAATTTGGAAGACATTTGCTATGGAAAAGTGATAATCTGAGAAATTTCGTGCAGTATGTGCAGGGCGGATTCAAGAAGGATATGGGGAAGTAAGTTAGGCATTATAGGGTGATATAAAACTAAGACATTCATTATATGGTGAGTTGAGACATTCATTGCAAAGCATGTTTAGATACAGTAAGTGTTACAAAAGTAATTTTTCATTACAGATATTCATGAATTGCAGAATGTTCAATACAAGGACTACTACTCGGAATCTGTATCCAAGTCAGTATTGAAAGCCTCCGAGGGGAACTTCTTATAGGCTTCTTCTATGCTGAGCTCGTGGTTGGGCAGACCTAGTATGAAGTATTTCTTTTCATTCGCTACTTGGAGTGCACCCTTGAACCCTCTCTGGGAGTATTTACTGTACTTCTTGGTTGTTTTGGTTAGAATTCTAGTTTGTTCATCTGCCCATCTTTCGGCTTCTATCTCTTTTAATTGGGACAGCTCCTGGTTAAGATGATTGGCCCGAACAGTTTGTTCATTTGCAGTATTGGACAGTGCCTAAAAATGATGCATCAATGTATGAAAGTGAAATTGGAACTCATCTAGGCTATTGAAGCTTGTGTATTTGAGTTCGATAAAGACATCTATGAGATCTTCCATAGGCTAGAAGCACTCGCCTGACTAGAGATGACAATCGCTTTCCTTTTGTTCCCATTTCTAGATTTCTGATTGCTAGAAGGCTATGGTCCGAGTTAATATTTCAGCATGTTCGCTTAGCAATCTGATATCAGTGTTCTGGAGGGAAATATCTTTTTTCATAGCTTGCATGTCTTTTTTGTGCTAAGCAAACAACTTCTTATTCTCTGCTAGTAATTGGTCCCGATTGGCAGATAGAGTTTCTACTTGAAGTTGCAGCCATTATATTTTTTGTTGAAGTTCAGTTTCTTTTGCTAATCGGCCAGGAGAAGAAGGAAGGCTGGTATGTATGCCCAGACTAAATATTGTGGATTCTTCAGGAGTAGTTTAGGTGCATGTTGTGGAGGTTGCAGGAATAGAGGGCATTGTTGGGGGTTGTAGTGGTTCTGAATATGAGGTGGATGGTCTATACTATTGACTATGATGTTCAAATAACCACTGTGCGAAGTATTGCAATTTGGAGGTACACTGAAAAATATATGGAGGTATTATGAAATGAATTGTTTGTACAAGGAAATAATTAATGGGTAAAGAAACTTATTGTCCGAAGGCTTTCTTGCAATTCTTGAATTATGTGAGGAGTATCAGAGGAAGGGGGGAGAAAGTAGGTTGTGGTAGGGTAGAATCTGATACGGTGGGAAGATTATCAGAAGGGATGATAGGTGAAGGAAGTGTAGGGAGAAAATCTGAGATAGGCATAACAGGAAGGGAAGAGAGAAGATGGATGGGGTAAGATTCTGATACTACTTGTACCAATAGGTCTAATGGTGAAGCGGCTGTAAGTTCTGGATTAATTGGACTGGGAGGAGGTGTGGATTGTTGTTGCCTATTGGGGAATAAGGAGGTTAAGGGGAGGTCGTCTGTGGAGGAAGAAGGGAAAGGAGATGAGGAGAGTTCAATGGGCTCGTTGAAGGTATCAGTAGGAGGACTGTGGACAAGTGTGTCGAAAGGGGGCAGAGGTTCTGATGGAGGAGTTGAGGAAGATGGTCCTGAGAAAGAGGAAGTGGTAAGGAAATGAAAGAGGTTAGGAATTGGTGCTGGTGGAGGAGGGATAAGGTCAGAAGCTACTAAGGTAAGGGTTGGCTAATTTGGTTCAGTGATAATGGTGATTGGGGTTGCAAGATGTGTTGGTGCAATCGGCCCAGGTCACGATTGACCAGGACTCGAGTTTGACTCGAGTGATGTTTTGATGTTCGACAAAAACATATGACAATGTAATTGTCATGGGAAAGTCCAAGTCTTGAGTACTTGGCATGGGAAGTCCAAGTGGGACACTTGGCATTTGGTAAAGTCCAAGCATGGTTCTTGGCAATGGAAAGTCCAACATGAGTTGGCATGGAAAGTCCAAGCATGGGTCTTGGCAAGGTAAAGTCCAAGTCTTGAGTAATTGGCATGGAAAGTCCAACATGGGTTGGCAAGGGAAAGTCCAAGCTTGAGTCTTGGCATGAGAAGTCCAAGGGGTTTGATATTGGCTGCGTAAAGTTCAAGCGGGAGTCTTGGCAGCATAAGTCCAATGGTTGGCGGCGTAAAGTCCAAGCGGAGTCTTGGCGGCGTAAGTCCAATGTGCCTTGGCGGTGTAGACACCGTTATCATGACATAGCCGATGGAAGCACCTGAAGGCTAGCGCGATGGATGAACAAGTCATGGATGACTTGGAGGGATCCGAGAGGCGTGAGGCTGATGGAGGTGGCTAGAAGGCTTAGGTCTAGGCTAAGGGTGGTCTAGCAAGTATGGGGGCACCATACTTGGGCTAAAACCTCATGTTTGAGGTGTGCCAGTCGACTGGTGCCATGTGGCAGTCGACTAGACCAAGTCAACTAGGGTTTGACTGTGGGAAGTGGCCTAGCGATCATTTGCCCGGAGGATGGCGGATCGTGATGCGAGCGATCGATTGCATGATCGATCGGTGGTGCTCACGGCCCGCAGTGTAGTCTCACTTTCGGTGATCACCGATCGATGGTAGATCTGTTGGACTTATCCAGCGTAGATCTAGCCGTTGTCTCACGACAACAGTGGCATCAGTCGACTGATGGTCCCGAGCAGTCGACTGATCGACTTTTTCTAGCACAGGTTGAAGCTTTATAAGGAGCTCATGATGGAGGAATTTGGCATCGGTTTCTTGAGGGTTTTGGAGCGATTTGTTATTGCAAATCAGGGTCTCCAAGGTGATTTCAAGCAACCAAGCAATCCAAAGGCAATTGTAAAGTAATTTTCTTTACTTGCATTGTATTTCATTATTGTAATTGCTTGTATTTGTATCTTATTGTTGTAAGATTACTTGTAAGTGGTTTCTCCACCTCCGACTTGTGTCGAGAAGGAGTATTTGTGATTAGTGAGTGTGTGTGCATCACTAGAGCTCGTAGAGCTCGATCCGTGGAGTAGGAACCGTGCGGTTCCGAACCACGTTAAATATTTGTGTTTACGTGTTGTATATTTTGTTATCATTATTATCTTTCTATTTTCGCTGCGCTAACGAAATTGTAGAGACAACCGCGAACGAATTCCATCAACGAACAAACACGTGCTATTCACCCCCCTCTAGCCATTACAAAGATCCCAACAAGATGTTCAAGGGGAACCTATGATAGAGAAGTATAAGTTATTTTTGGTGAAATTGAATCAAGATATTTAAAATAAGATATAGTGGAGAGGTGAGGGTTAGTTACTGAAGCGGGTGGCTCGGGGATGGCAGAGGAGGTAGCTGCTAGATCGGTTCTTTTTCTTTTCTTTTGTTATTTGTCCAGATTCCTGGCAATAGCTACACTCATCATATCCTCTACAAAACAGAATATTTGTGGACATTTTAAAGTAAAATTAGTAAGTGTACAGAATCTGATATGTATATATATTGGAAAGTAGAAATTGTAGTTGTTTGGCATGGGGTGACAATATCAGTTTAGTGTTTGTGCAGGTCAGGTGATAAATTGGTGTACAAAAGTAAGTATAGTGGGTATCTAAAGCAAGAAATCAGTATATTTCATAGAGCAGTATGACGTATTAATATATGTTTCAGATCAGTATGGTAAATGAGCAGGGTACGGTGCTAATATGCAGACTACAAGGAACAAAATACAGTATTGTTGCATATGTAAAGACAATTGCAGTAAAGGAAACTTACCAATGGGTTGTGCATCTGGTGATTGAACGGGTGATAGTCCATAATAGGACAAGATAGGTTCTTGGAGTAGTTCGTTGATGCTGAAATGTTTGTTTTTAAGTTTGGCTTCGATGGAGAGGAAGTTAATGGCAACTTTAAAAGTCTTAAGGTCAGGAAGATCTTTAAGGGTGGTTCTCCAACTATAGGAAAATTGAAGGGGGGGATCCATGGGGACAAAGAAATATAATTCCTTTCATCCTTTGTGGGAAGTGGGCATATCGGTCAGAAATTGATAACCTTGGTGTGCCATAAAATAGAACACGCCTGAGTCAACTATTTTTAGTTGATAAAGGCAATGAAATATGTGAGGAATTTGGGGAATGTCAAGGTGTTGATGATGGTTCCGACGAGAATGCGGATGGAGTTTAGGGTTAATTGTTTGATCGGGAGGTTGTAATAGGTGAGGAAGTGAAAGAGAGGTTTTGGGACAGAAAGGCAGAGACCTCCATCTATCTTCCCTATGAAAAGGGTGCTGGTGCTAGGCGGAGGAAGATGAGGGTGTTGGTCACGATTAGGGATGATAGCGGTGAAACCCTCGGGGTTGTATTTGGGTTCACGAAGGAAGAACGAGTTGTTGAGGGTTAGGTGGTTGGGCGTGGTTTCGTACTAGGGAATGGTGGAGGAAGAGGAAGCCATGGAGAGGAGTTGGTTGCAGAGAGTTTGAAGGTGTTGGAGAAAGAGAAACCTAGGGTTTCAAGCGCAAGTAGAGATTGAACGGTAGAGTGTTAGTGAGGGCAATGGCTTTTAAGAAGGAAGTAGGGAGTAAGTATGATGGTTGGGATGTGGAGACAATGTGGGTTAGAATTTTTATAAACACTAATATTTTTTTTAAGGAATTTGTTCTCTTGCAGGGGTTGTAAGTATCATTTCCTAAGGCATCTTGCGGCTAATGTCCAATTTCAAGGTTATCTAATGATTCTTTTGCAAGGAAGGGTTATTGATGTTTCTAAAGCATTTTAAGCCTAAGGGTTTTAGGCTATTTAATGTTCTTTGACAAAGGGCTATATAATTTTTTCTAAGGCATTCTACATCTCAGGCAAAATTGGAAGGTTACCAAATTTTTCTAAAGGCATTGTATGTGTTATTCAGAACGGGGCTAACTAAGACTGTTAATATTTCTAAAGGTTTTTTCATCTACTCAAATTCTTCTTGGAAATGGTATTTATTCTAGTGGTTTTCTATACTTAATCAGAATTTCTTCTTTCTTATGGAAGCGGTATTCTTTCTAAGGTATGACAAATTTATTCTAATTAGTATTTTTTTCTAAGTGTTGAAAACTAACTCAGGCTCTTACGCCTCCTATAACAGTCTATGGGCTAGATAGATATTTTTCCTCACAGGAAACTATAATGCCACTATATGACATATGTAAAATTTTCAAGGCTTCACGCCTACTATAACAGCCTATGGGCTAGATAGCTATTTTCCCCCCACGGAGAACTATAACGCCACTATGGCAAATGTAAAGTGTTATTAAGGCTCTTACGCCTCTTATAACAGCCTATGGGCTATGAGATGTTGGAGGATCGTGGCCCGGCTAGAAGGGGGTTGAATAGTCTTAAATGTCGTAGATGGAAATCGCTCATCTTAATTGTTTACACGAGTCGTTAGCGTAGCGGAATATATGCTAAACAAAAACAATTAAGCTAATACAAAGAAGTCAAGAGATGAAAATGCAAACACAATGATATAACGTGGTTCACGATGTTTGCCACTAATCCACGAACAATTCATATGGAGAATCACTCCCTCAACCAAATCCACTAATCTCTCCTTTAGCTCGATAAGGTGGAGGTAACCTCTTTACACAAATTCTCCCTCTTACAATAAGATTGAGTTAGAAACAAGTAAGAGAAGAGAAAACACGTTTAGGGCACTTGGGAGTATGAATAGGAATGAAGCATTAACCTCCCAAAGGCACCCAAGCCCTCTTTTTATAGACTAGAGGGCTTTCTTCCCGTTGGGCATGTAGCAGTCGACTGATACATGCCATCAATCGACTACTATCATTCCAATGACTTCTGACTATGCCAGATCGCGACCATTATATCGATACGATCGATCATGTCCATCACCGATCGTGATCAAGTCATCAATCGAATAATCATCGACTCAAAACCCTTCGCGGCGACCACCTTCGGCGGTCAATCGTCGTCCCTTGGCGGTTGGTCGATGGTGCAGCCGATCATTATCAAACCCTAGCGATCACGGGCGAAAAACCCTTAAGTCGAACACCAATCGAGCACTAGTCGAGTGTCATCGACTCAGAGCAGTCGACTACTATCTATAGCAGTCGACTGGTGTCAGGTAAAACCTCAAACAAAACACTTGTTTGAGCCTCTGACAGTCGGGTAAATCTCAAACCACCTGTTTGAGCATCCGACACTTTCATTTATCGAGTAGAAACCTCAAACTCATGTTTGAGCATCCAACTTATCCAAACGTCGGATAAAACCTCAAACACAAGTTTGAGCATCCGACTTGTCGGGTAAAACCTCAAACCTAAGTTTGAGCATCCGACACTTGACTTAGCCATTTGGCCAAGTTCACCTATGAGCTACCGTTACAATCGCTCAATCTCTCATCTCCCATGGAATCCCTCGCCGAAGCTCTCTTCGTCTAGCCACGTCCCTCAGATGCACTAAGCCCGCGGCTCCTCCAGTGTCATCCTTCGCATCTCGCCCTGAAGTTTGCTTCCTTTGGCTTCACTCCAATGCTCCTCGTCCGACGATCCCTCGAATACACCAAGCGCACGGCTTCCACAATGCCATCATTCACCGACTCAAGGACCCGAGCCATGAGATGGTGAACTCACCAATGCTTCATCAAGTCAACAATGTGTGATTCACTTAAGTCTTGTATAACTTAAACACATACATCAAATCACATAAACAACCTAACTAAAATCCTTTGCCACATACATCAAAACCAAACCATACTTGGGTTGATTGTCCTAACAATCTCCTCCTTTTTGATATGTGGCAACATGTTTAAGTTAGGTAAAATATTAACAAAATACACTAAGGCAGGAAAGCATGTAAACATAACATGAGTATCAAAACACTCCCCCTTAATACATGCAACTCCCCCTTAACACATGCTAATTCTCTTCCTAGCATGATTAACTTAAACTCTCACATTTGTCCCCCTTTGACACCATCAAAAACATCTAACATATGTTATACAACATGACATCAAAGTCTAATGGAATAAAAATGCCAAAATCTGACTTAAATCCACCTAAAATAGGTTACTATGCTCATGCATAGTACATCAGTCGACTGCGTCAGAATGCTAGTCGACTGGTACATGAAAACTCAGTTTTCTGATTTCTGAACCCAAATTCAAAAATGCACTAGAAATTCCAAAAAATTCTAAAATCACAAAATTTGGGGAACACATTTCCAATGAGTCCCTCTATCAAGAAAAAATAATTTTTCATAAAAATTCAATCAATTTTGGAAAATAAGTCAAAATCTCAAAAGTTTGAAAATGACTCAAATTTTTATCGACTTGAAAGTCTAGTTTTGCCTTGAAACGTTTTAAAACATGAACTCACAGATTTTAAAACATGAAATAATTTTAAAACTTTTAAAATATTCAACCATGATCTTTGGACAATATGTCCATGAATTAAACATAAGCTTTTCCCATGGTTGGTCTATGATTGCTATGTCATGATATTTATAATGATTCATCAAAATGACATAAGTATTAGTGAATCACTTGTATCAATCTAACATCTCACCCATGGCTATGTTTTCAATCAAGTTAGCCTATAGTGAGTTGTGAGATGTAACTAAAGGTAATTATAATTAACCATAAATTTCATGCAATTTCTACCAAGGTTAAGTATTATCAATCATCATGATCATAAAGCAAGTATATGATAACAAAACAAGTATCACAAATCATGATTCAAAACATTATCACCCAATATCATAAGTCAAAAACTATCACCCACATCATTATAAGTCAACCAAATAACACGATATAAAATAAGTCCACTTATGGTTGACTATCCTAGGTTTCTCTAATCTCTAAGGATGGACTTGGGAACCCAATATAAATTCTTTCCAATAGGGTTCACCAAGTATTCCTTATGGATCCATTTCCTAGCTACCATGGTTGTTTTAGCTTGTCCTCTAGCAATTAAACAATGGTAGGCCTTTTCATTTTTGGATCATTTACAACCTAGGTCCTTCTTGTTAAAACTAGCTCTTTGGCTCCCAATTATCATGTTCAAAGTGTTTGAGCCAATTGTGAATTTCTCTAGGGTCTTAGTAAGGAAATCTATCTTTTCCCTTAAAGCCTTATTCTCTTCTAAACATGCATCATTAACACTAGAAGAAGAATCATTAACATGTGAGCATGCATTTTTCAATTTTTCTTCTAGAGTTCTAATTTCGTTAAGCATGCATTTGTTTTTCTATTTCATTCTAAACAAGTCCTTAGTCAAGCTAGTAATCATTGAAATTACTTCATGGGAGGGTAGTTTATTTACCTCACTTACTCAATCCCCTTCTTCCGATGATGATGATGCTCCCCCTATACTTGAGCTCTCCTCCTCACTTGAGCTTACTTCTTCTCTTTCGGAGGAGGTAGAGGCTACATCTTCAATCCCCATAAGCGCAAGATGTGTGAACATTTCTTCCTCCGATGAGGATGAGTCATCCCACGTAACTTTTAAGTTTCGGGGCTTTGACTTCTTCTCCTTTTCCTTTGACTTCTTTTCTTCTTTCTTCTTCCCTTCTTTCTTCTTGCTATCATTCTTTTTCCTTTCTTCTTTGCTCTTATTCAATAAGGGACATTCATCTCTCATGTGTCCCTCTCCTTGACAATTATAGCAAATGATCTTTCTTTGCCTTCTTCCCCTATTATGAGACTTGTTAAATTTAAAATTCTTTAAAGTACGTCTCACCTTCCTTACCATATAAGTCTCTTCATTGCTATTCATTGAGGAGGAAGATTCATCATCGGATGAGGAAGGTGGAGTCTCCTTCTTCTTCTTTCCTTTGTCGGCTACTAGTTTCACTCCCCTTGATTGTTTAATTGGATCTTCTACTATACCTTCAAGCCTAGTCTCATGTAATTCCATGGTAGAAAAGAATTCTTCTAGAGTACTTACCTCTAGATTCTTCGAGATGCAGAATGAATCTACCATGGAGCTCCACTTCGATGACCAGGGAAATGCGTCTATCGCTTTCATGATCATATCCCGGTTTGAAAGCTTCTTCCCTACACTAGATAACCCATTTATTATTTCTTTAAATCTTGAATGAAAGGATAGTACCTTTTCTCCTTTATCTAGCTTGATGTTGTTTAATTGTGATCGGAGTAGGTCCCTTCTTGCTAGCTTGGCTTCGGATATGCCTTCATGAAGCTCCACTAGCTTCTCCCACATCTCCTTGGCACTAGTGCACACTCCAATCCTATTGATTTCTTGTTGAGGGAGCACGTTGTAGAGATTGTGCTTGGCTTTTGAATTTGCAAGGTGCTCCTCTCTTTGCTTCTTAGTCCACCTTGATTTTTCGATTAGCTTCCCTTCTTCATCCCTAGGTATATCGAAATCGGTTTCCATAATAACCATAATATCAAAATCCATTTCGAATAATACCTCCATACGCTTTTTCAACCAAGCGAAGTCCCCTTAGAATTTTGGCGGATGAATGTTCGAGCCGGCCATTTCATTGTTGTGCTTGTTTTGGCGATGAGTCCGCCAACAAGCTCCTCGCTCTAATACCGCTTGTTGGAGGATTGTCGCCCGGCTAGAAGGGGGTTGAATAGTCTTGAATGTCGTAGACAGAAATCGCTCGTCTTAATTGTCTACACGAGTCATTAGTGCAACGGAATATATGCTAAACAAAAACAATTAAGCTAATACAAAGAAGTCAAGAGATGCAAATGCAAACACAATGATGTAACGTGGTTCACAACCCTTGCCGCCAATCCACAAACGATTCGTATGGCGAATCACTCCCTCAACCAAATCCACTAATCTCTCCTTTAGCTCGACAAGGTGGAGGTAACCTCTTTACACAAATTCTCCCTCTTATAATAAGATTGAGTTAGAAACAAGTAATAGAAGAGTAAACACATTTAGGGCACTTAAGAGTATGAATAGGAATGAAGCATTAACCTCCCAAAGGCACTCAAGCCCTCTTTTTATAGAGAAGAGGGCTTTCTTCCTATTGGATATGCAGCAGTCGACTTCTGTCGTTCCAACGGCTTCTGACTATGCCAAATTGCGACCGTTGAAGTCCAATAGCATACTGGGCAGTCGACTGATCAAGTCATCAGTCAAGTGATCCAAGTAATCAGTCGACTCAAAACCTTTCTGTGCCCGCAACCACCTTCAGTAGTCGACTATCGTCCCTTGGCAGTCAACTGATGGTGCAGCAATCGGTTGTCAAACCCTAGCAGTCGACTGTTGGGCCAAAAACCCTTTAGTCAAACACTAGTCGAGCACCAGTCAATTTCCATCGACTCAGAGCAGTCGACGACTATCTATAGCAATCGACTAGTGTCGGATAAAACCTCAAACAAAACACTTCTTTGAGCCTCCGACAGTCGAGTAAATCTCAAACTACCTATTTGAGCATCCGACACTTCCATTTGTTAGGTAGAAATCTCAAACTCATGTTTGAGCATCCAACTTATCCAAACATCAAGTAAAATCTGAAACACAAATTTAAGCGTCCGACTTGTCGGGTAAAACCTCAAACCTAAGCTTGAGCGTCCAATACTTGACTTAGTCATTCGGCCAAGTTCACCTATAAGCTACCGTTATAATCGCTCAATCTCTCATCTCCCATGGAGTCCCTCACCGAAGCTCTCTTAGTCCATCCACGTCCCTCGGATGCACTAAGTCCGCGGCTCCTCCAGTGTCATCCTTCGCATCTCGCCTTGAAGTCTGCTTCCTTTGGCTTCACTCCAATGCTCCTCGTCCAGCAGCCCCTCGGATGCACCAAGCGCACAGCTTCCACAATGTCATCCTTCACCGACTAAAGGACCCGAACCATGAGATAGTGAACTCACCAATGCTTCATCAAGTCAACACATGTGTGATTCACTTAAGTCCTACATAACTTAAACACACACACCAAATCACATAAACAATCTAACTTAAACCCTTTGTCACACACATCAAAACTAAATCATACTTGGGTTGATTGCCTTAACATGAGATACCTTCCCCCATGGGGAACTATAACGCCAGTTATAATGGGCAAGTAAATTCCTAACAAGGCTTAACGCCTCCCTAATATGGAAGTATGAAAGGTTTGAGTGTTTAAGTTTGGTATGGTAGTGTCTATGCATTCATAAGAATTTGTAAAACTTCACTCGACTTTGCTCTTCAGTTTTACTAAAGAGGGAGAACTTATGATGGGTGTGGGATTTTTTCAATTAAGATAGGGAAAATTTTTGTTATAAGCACTTGTAAAACTTCACTCGGCTTTGCTTTTCAATTTTATTAAAGAGGGGGGACTTATGATGGGGTCGGAGTTTTTTCTGATCAAGATTAAGCTTTTCCCGAGCTGTTTATGTGAAATACTGAGCGGTTAGTGTATTGCCCGAGTCGTATGTTCATTACCCGAGCAGTGTATGTGTTTCCTGAGCAGTGTATGTATTACCCGAGCAGTTTATGTGTTTCCCGAGCAGTATGTATGATTCTCGAGCACAGTAGAGGTGAGTAGTGTAGTATTGTTCAAAGGTGAAGTATGATATTAACAGAGCAGTGAGTACTTTTCCTGAGCAATATATGTGTTTCCCAAGCAGTATGTATGATTCCCGAGCACAGTAGGGGTGAGTAGTGCAGTATTGTTCAGAGGTGAAGTATGGTATTAACAGTATGTGTTTCCCGAGCAGTGTATGTGTTTCCCGAGTGGTATGTATGATTTCCAAGCACGGTAGGGGTGAGTAGTGCAGTATTATTCAGAGGTGAAGTAAGGTATTAACAGAGCAGTGAGTACTTTTCCCGAGCAATATATGTGTTTCCCGAGCAGTGTATGTGTTTCTCGAGCAGTATATATGATTCCCGAGCACAGTAGGGGTGAGTAGTGAAATATTGTTCAGAGGTGAAATATGGTATTAACAGAGCAGTGAGTACTTTTCCCGAGCAATATATGCGTTTCCCGACCATTATATGTGTTTCCTGAGCAGTATGTATGATTCCCGAGCATAGTAGGGGTGAGCAGGACAGTGTTGTTCAGTGACTAAGTATGGTGCTAACAGAGTAGTCTATGTGAAATCATGAGCGGTTAGTATGTTTTTTGAGCAGTATGTTTATTTCCCGAGTGATATGTTCATTCCCGAGCCACTTATGGGTTTTAGGGTTTCTTTCTGAGTATGGTGAAATAAGGAGAAAAGGGTATGCTGGAGTATGGAAAGTGGTAGGAGGAGGTTGAAAATGATTAGTTTAATATATTTAATAATTTATTTTCTATATTTTTTTTAATTAATACGTGGCAGGGGAGCATACGATGTATAAGACATTTAAAGTAGGTATTTTGAATTAAAGCGGGAAAAGGGGTTACAATGGACAGCTTGACAAAGGGTATTAAAGTTAATTCATCTCAAGGAGAAGGCGAGGCGAACCATCTATAAAAGGGTCAGAGGAAGAAAGGATCAGGGATGATTATTTCTTCGCTATTCAGTATCTCAAAGATCTTCTTCTTACTTCTTCTTCATTCTTTCTACATTACTATTTTTCTTCATACTCTTACTCATTTGAGTGTCGGAGTGACCGCGCTGGGAAGCTGGCCCATCTCTAACACTCCTCACAAAGTGACAGATCTAGTTCTATTCCAAGGATCCGAGGTGAATCAAGAGGAAGATATCTCTTTGTCTCATCTTTAACCTTCTTTGGTGACATATCCAACAATTCATAAGAAGAGGGAGGGAGACCTTGGCAAGCCAAAGAAGTGAACACTATCACTTATCATTACAATTCTCATATATATACTTAATTATTTCAATATCTAATCCTTTTCTTTTTTATAATTTTTTATATAATTTTTCTTGCGACTTTATTATATAAAACTTATTTTTTAATCAACCGGCTATTTATGTTAACGTTTCAATTAACCATAAAGTTTTTTAGAAATATCTAATGTTAGGAATATTGGAACGGTTAGAGGGGGGTGAATAGCGTCGTTCTCAAGTTGTCGGAAATCGATCGCGTTCGTCTATACAATTTCGTTAGCGCAACGGAATATAGATATAATACAATAACGAAATGGACAAGCACACACAAAGACACGAAGATTTAACGTGGTTCGGAACCGCACGGTTCCTACTCCACGGATCGGGTTCGTACGAACCCTAGCGATGCCAATCACACACCACTATAATAATAACTCCTTCTCGGAACAATCCGGAGGCGGAGAAACCTCGTACAATATGATTACAACAATAATCAAGTAGATACAAGCAAATACAATATGAAATACAAATGCAAGTAAAGGAAAAACACTTTACAAGAGCTTTGGATTGCTTGATCTTTGATTGCCTTGAACTATCTTTGAAGGACTGGAAAGCACCAACTTCCCTCTTCAATTTCGCTCAAGAAAATCGCTATCTTTTCCTCCATCACGAGCTTCTTATATAGCTTCAACCTGTGTTGGAAAAGGTCGATCAGTCGACTGATCGGGACCATCAGTCGATTGATCACACTGTTGCTGTGAGACAACGGTGTAATCCACACTGGAAAAAATCCAACGGCTAGGACATCAGTCGACTGATCATGACCATCAGTCGACTGATGAGCCATCACTCGACTGCTCGTCTCGTGAATGAGTGAGACTCCATTCTGCGTGGCGAAAATCCGAGCATCGACGATCGATCACATGATCGCCGATCATTGCTCATCATCGATCGCCTAACAATGGCGATCGCTAGGCCACTTCCCGCAGTCAAACCCTAGTTGACTTGGTCCAGTCGACTGCCATATGGCATCAGTCGACTGACACACCTCAACCATGAGGTTTTAACCCAAGTATGGTTCCCCCATACTTGCTAGACCACCCTTAGCCTAGACCTAAGCCTTCTAGCCACCTCCATCAGCCTCACGCCTCTCGGATCCCTCCAAGTCATCCATGACTTGTTCATCCATCGCGCGAGCCTTCAGGTGCTTCCATCGGCTATGTCATGCTAACGGTGTCTACACCGCCAAGGCACATTGGACTTACGCCGCCAAGACTCCGCTTGGACTTTACGCCGCCAACCATTGGACTTATGCTGACTTTACGCTGCCAATATCAAGCCCTTGGACTTCTCAAATGCCAAGGCTCAAGCTTGGACTTTCCCTTGTCAACCCTTGTTGGACTTTCCATGCCAAGACCATACTTGGACTTCCCTTGCCGACCCATGTTGGACTTCTCAAATGTCAAGACCATGCTTGGACTTTTCATGTGCCAAGTGTCCCACTTGGACTTTCCATGCCAAGTACTCAAGACTTGGACTTTACCAAATGACAATTGCATTGTCATATATTTTTGTCGAAACATCAAAACATCACTCAAGTCAAACTCGAGTCCTGGTCAATCGTGACCTGGGCCGATTGCACCAACATCTAATTCCTAGCTTTAGTAGTCAAAAGTGTCTTAATTATGATTAATTAGTAGCTAAAATTTGCATAA
Organism: Wurfbainia villosa; assembly: GCA_025175895.1. Classification (NCBI taxonomy): domain Eukaryota; kingdom Viridiplantae; phylum Streptophyta; class Magnoliopsida; order Zingiberales; family Zingiberaceae; genus Wurfbainia; species Wurfbainia villosa. The sequence continues at coordinate 49,128,417 of CM045999.1, read as the reverse complement.
TGTATTGGTAGTTGTAGTCGATCTTAAAGGTGTGTTAGGTTCAAGTAATCATACATAACTTTGGTTATGTGATTACTAGGGAATAAAACATAATCTTGGAATAAAGTATATTCTTTAATAAGCGGCAGCCGACGGCGATGAAGGTCCATTGGCCGACGACGGCAGCGGCGATCGACCTGATCGAATTAACGGCAGCGGTGACCGATCGGCTAACGATGGTGACGATCGACCGATCGACGGTGACGACGGTGGTGGACCGATCGACGACGGTAATGACAATCAATCAACCGGCGACGACGACGACGATGGTCGTCGATCAGCGATGGCGACGACGACGACGACCGGCGGTGGTGGACCGATCGACGACGGCGGCGACGACGACCGGCGGTGGTCGTCGATCAGAGACGGCGACGATGGCGATCGATCGGCGGCAGACGGCAACGATAACGACAGCGGAGGACGACGGTGGCGGTGCCCGAGGCGGTGGCGAAGCGGTGGCGGCGGCGATTGGCGGCAGTGGTGGCGGCAACGGCAGAACGCGGCAGCGGCAGAACGACGGCTGACGGCGACGGCGGCGGCCGGCGGCAATGACACGGCGACGCGGCCAGCGACCGCGACGGATGGCGACCGACGACAGGCAAAAAATCGATTGAGTTTTGACAAATTGACATTTAATATATTTGTTAAGGATAATATTGAAAAAAAAATTCCTTAACCTCGAGAATCAACAAAAATCTTGGTTCTCTAAGATTTTTCGATTCCCCCTAAAAAGGTTTTTGTTCATAATCAGGTAATGAACAATTACTAGGTAATTGTTCATAACCTAAATCAAACAAAATTTTTGTTGATAACCTAATAAGGTTATCAACAAAAATCCTCAACCAAATGCATCCTAAGTGTGTTGTGCTTTTATCTTGAGTGCGCGTTTAGGGTTGTGGTCTTGGAACTCTTGTTGTAGTAACACTGCATAAATTCTTACTCTTGGAGGGATGTTACAAGTACAAGAGAGGGTTGCCCCCAGAACGACGACATGGTAATAACTCATGAAGTTCCCCTCTATATTTTTAGAGATCGATTCCGTTCTGACTACGCACACTGTGGAGGTAGTGGTGCACGATGCCCCCCATCCCAACGTGATCATCCTTCCTAGTGTAGCATGGATTCAAATGTGCTCTAACCATCTATCATCTTAATTTACCCACATCAACCGTGAGACCGGAGCAATTGATCATCAGGACTAGTAAGGAAGAAAAATCGTACCTAATAACGATATAAATCAAAACAAAAAAGGTACAAGAGAGGGTTGAATATTTGCAAGAAGAAATATCTTTCAATGGAGAAAAAAAAAACCGCGTTTGCCTTATAATTCCTTATTATCTCTTGGTAGGATTTTTTTTATAAGTGTGTTAAATCAGAATTCTTGTTCTTGAGGTGATATTGCTTATTCTGGAGGCGGTGGATTTATTCCTATCATACCATTTCACATCACTGGACCGTATGGCACCAAGATTTTTTTTTTTTTTCATTTCATGCAAAAAGATATTACAGTTTACAGAGGCCTAAGGAATCTGATGCCATTTGCTAAAAAGATTTTACTTTGAAGCGGTTACTCGTACAAATGCAGAAAGCAAGACGAACAATCACCATAGGTGTCAAAAAATATCACATTTTCAGTGCAGATGAATATTATATTGTTTTACCTAAGCCAGCAAGTGGAAAAGCTGCATTAACAACATGAATATAGTCACAAGCAGATCAAGCCGCAATTGAGACACCAAAAATCCTCGAGAAATTTTTCATGTAAAAAGCATTTTTAGTTCTTCAATGCGTGCGGCCCGCACTTCATGATCAGTTAAAGCTCCAGATATCATCCTTTGTTTTCGAGCCTGTACAATTTCCATCCTCTCCTCCACAGTTCCCTGTCCAATATAACTCGGTGTTAAACAGTATCCATTCTACCAAATAAATAAGATCAGAATCAAAATAACACTTGTACAAGAAAGAAAAAAATGCTTTCCCCACTTACATGGTAATACACGTCGGCTAATGCCTACCACTAGAATAGAATTTCATGACTAGGGGAGTCCCATTCTTCAAAATGAACCAAACTAAATCTAATAATGATAACTCAAATTTCTTTTCAAAGCATACCAAATTGAATAGGTTACAGAATTAAAACCAGTTCGGTTACGTTTGATTTAAATTAAATTAGCATAATATTCTTTTTAAATTAAAAGCTCATATGTATCATTAAGACATTCATATTTACAATTAAAGCTTTAATAAATAAATATTAGAAATATTCTACATTGTTTCGCCCTCAGGTAAATTAAAATGGTCGGTGAATTGGTAAAAAGAAATGTAATGCTCTTTACCGCAAAGGATAAAATTTAATACTCTTACAATCATTGCTATATAATTAACTTCAAATGCTCAAACTATACATTGATATATAATATTAACATATTAAATACTAGGTAAAAACAAAGCAAAAAATGCCTACCATCTTATTTTTGCATCAGAACCACCCAGATAAAAACAAAGCAAAAAAATGAATGAACACATAAGAACACAAAATTTAGAGCAATGGACTAATTTTCTCCAATGGACACCATCACATATGCAGTCTTTACCTTTACAATAAATCTTTTGATAGCAACACTTTTGGTTTGACCAATTCGATGAATTCGCATCACAGCCTGTTCTTCAACAGCTGGGTTCCACCATGGATCCTAACGGGAAAACATTTAAGACGACCACAGGAATTTGACAAAAAAGGGCAGAAGAGGTAACAAAAGTATTTCACAAATGAATGGCATATTTAACAAATATATACATAGTCCTAAAGGAATGCAGCTAATAGTTGCTTCATAATAGTTCTAAAGGAATAACATTTTCACAAAAGTATTTTTTTAGCTTTTCATAGTAGTTGCTTCAACCATTTCATAATTGTTATGTTAGAACTCATCTTTTATCTTAACATGATGCAGACTAATGCGATTAGTTATCAAGAAAGTTAGTCAAAGCTAATTAAGTTGATTCCATAAATTAATTTCACTTAGTACCAGTCACTTTAACGAGTGTAAAAGCTTCCTCCAGAACCTTCACAGGGCAAGGAAGAACAAAATATAACCCACTAAGATTCCAATTCCAAGTCCACATTGATTAAAATGCAAATACTAAATTACTTTTGCCTCAACTATTACCACTCTAGATAAAGACATGGCACTATGTGAGAATGGTATGGAGCTTTGACGAGGGGCAAAAATATTCTTAATATTTTAGCATCTAGGATTTATCCTACCCACTTCAGAATTTTGAAAAAAAAAATCAAAAGTTTTGCCATACAAAGTAATGTTTAACAAGGCCGAAACTTAAGGTGCAGTATTAGCATGACTAATTTTTGTTTGTCTATCAAGTATCAACCATAATAAATGTAAAAAATTAAACATCTAATCATGCAATTTCTACAAAGGATGGGCTAAAAAATTAGAAAGCTGTAAAATACAAGGATTAGACTCTTCATCATAAAATAAATTACTATTCATACCATGAGGAAGGCACTAGTTGCTGCTGTAAGATTTATTCCAACACCACCAGCCTTCAATGACATAAGTAGTATCTATAGTAAGAGAAGTAAGTCGCCTTGGATGCATAATTGACCAAATGAAATGCACAGATAAGCAAACATTTTCGATGCAAAAATTTAAACAAACTGACCGATATATTATTGTCCTCTGCAAATTGACAAAGCACTCTTTCTCGTTGCTGTTGATTTAAGGTCCCATCCAAACGAACAAATGAGAAATTGTGCCTAGAAATAACATAATTACAGCTCCAATTGCATGGTAGAACATAGAAATAGCTACAAGAAATATATAGAAGAAAATAGTAGGACAGACAATGTGGTGTCTCTTAGGGAAAATGTGAACTACTCCTTGATTGAAAGAAATTTGATACCCAATCCATTTTTCAAATTACTAAATCATAAAGAGAAAATTCTGAAGAACTCACAGGAGCCTTGATCTTGCTTTTCTTGCAACAATAAAATGAAATACTTTCAAAAGGTTCTCTTGGGGCAACTTCATACCAAATAAATTAAATAAAGTACACGCCTCATAAAAGAATGCAAGTACAAAATCAAAAATCAAAGAACTCCAAAACAGGCCAGCAAGTAGGAGCAACCAATTTGTATAAAATTGACCGTGGTGAAGAATTCAATTAAGTATTGTAGGAATGTGGCCAAGATTAATGATGGTGTCCTCTTCTTCGGCCTGTTTAGATTCTCATCTCCCCTCTCAAGCACCCTCTCTGATCACCTCAGATCCTCCCACTAGAAGCTAGATCTGTCACTTAAAAGAGAATGTTAAGGGTGGGTCGGCTTCTCGACATGACCCCTCCGACTTTCAAATTAGAAATGGAAGAATGAAAAAATAGAATGTATAAGAAGTGAGAAAAGATCTTTGAGGTACCGAATAGAGAAGAAAGAACCATCAATCCCCGTCTCCTTCCACCTCTACCCCTTTTATAGGAGATTCATACCGCCTCTATTTGAAATAGATTAACTTTAATACCCTTGCCAACCTGTCGAGACGTAACCGTTTCTCTCAGTCCTTTTCAAAATATCTCCTTTTACGCTCTCCACGTGTCCCCTATTTTTCCTGCCAATCATTAATCAGATAAACAAATAAATAAACAAAATATCTCATATCAACAATATTCCTTATTCAAGAACCTCCCCGTCATCTCATGCACTCAAAGATACTCATATCCCCCTTTCTGCCTAATTCAGAAAACACCCAAGGCATATATATACATCATCTAGGAAATGAACATACTACTCAGGAAATATACTGATAGCTCGGAAAATATACATACTGCACGGGAAATTCATAAACTCATCAGTAAAAGCAGACTACCCAACTCCTCACAAATGCGCTCCAAACCATCTGCACTGTTTTTTCCTACTTTGTACGAGAATCACATATACTGCTCGGGAATTGCATACACTGTTCTGACTTCCCAACTCTGAACCAACAACCCCTACTAAGCTCAGGAATTACATATACTGCTCGAAAATTGCATATATCACTCGGGAGATATAGATATACTGTTATGTCAACACAACACTTACCTCTGAACACAACTACTCTGCTCATCCCTACTTGGCTAGGGAATTACATATACTACTCGGGAATTACATATATCACTCGGAAAATATATACTGCTCTGTTAATACAACACTTAGCTCTAAACATAACTACTCTGCTCACCTCTACTTGGCTCAGAAATTACATATACTGCTCGGGCATTACATATCAATCGGAAAATGCATATACTGCTCTGTCAATACAACACTTAGCTCTGAACATAACTACTCTACTCACCCTTACTTGACTAGGAAATTACATAAACTGCTCGAGAATTGTATAAACGACTCGGGCATTATATATATCAATCGGGAAATACATACACTGCTCTATCAGCGCAACACTTAGCTCTGAACACTACTACTCTGCCCACTCCTACTTGGCTCGAAAATTACATAAACTGCTCGGGAATTGCATAAACGACTCGGGCATTACATATATTATTCAGGAAATGCATATACTACTCTGTCAACACAACACTTAGCTCTGAACACAACTACTCTACCCGTCATTACTTGGCTCAGGCATCACATATAACATATATTGCTCGGGAATTACATAAACAACTCGGGAATTATATTGATCATTCGACAAATATACTAACTGCCCGAAATCATACTCATGGCTTGGAAAATATCCTAACTGATCAAATATTATATTTGATACCTTCTGAGAATATACTAAGTATCCTGACTGAAAACCCCGACCCTATCATAAGTTCCCCTCTTTAGTAAAACTGAAGAGGGAAATCGAGTGAAATTTTACAAATATTTATTGAAATTGCCTTTACTGAAAAAACAAAAAAAAAATCTGTCTTCTGCCTTAGCCAAAAACCCTACGCCCATCATAAGTTCCTCCTCTTTAGTAAAATTGAAGAGTGAAGTCGAGTAAAATTTTATAAGTACTCACTGATATACAAAGACTGTCATATCAAACATAGAACCACAAGATGTCATTTTAAGCATAGATCTTGAAAGTTATCATATTATGCGCAGGGTCTTAAATTGTCATACTAGGCACATGACCTTAAGCTGTTATGTTAGCAATTTACTTAGCCATTATAGTTGACGTTATAGTCCCGCTTAGGGAATATAATTACTTAGTCCATAGGCTGTTATATTAGGCGTAGAGTCTTAGAAAATTTTACTTAGCCATTATAGCTGATGTTATAGTCCCCGTGGAGAAATTTAATTACCTAGCCCATAGGTTGTTATATTAAGCGTAGAGTCTTGAGAAAATTTTACTTAGCCATTATAACTGGCGTTATAGTCCTCGTAGAGGAATATAATTACCTAGCCCATAGGCTATTATATTAGGCCTAGAGCCTTAGAATTTTTCATCTCTTGATCCCTGCAAAAGGCTCTTGTATTAGGCACAAAAGCCTTAGAAAAAATTACTGATCCCTGTAAAAGAAATATTCTCAAAGAAAATATGAGCTGAGAAAAAATACAAAAAATCCTCACTTAACTTCATTTTTTTCTGCATCCGTACATTTACTTCTTTTCTCCCTTTTTTTTCCTTTTAAAAACCCCGTTTTGTTTAACACTTGACATTAACTTAAGCCGCCCTTTTCCCAAAAAAAAAAAAACCTAGCTTCCTTCATCCCCGACACCTCCAACCCTTATGCAACAACCTTCTTCCATGGGTTCTTCTTCCACCGTCGTTCCCTGGTACGAAATCTCCCCTAACTAACCAACTCTCAACCATCCCTTTTTCCTCCATGAATCCAAATACATCCCCGAGTTTTACCACCATCATTCCTACCCTCCAATGACCTCACCAACCTCCAGCCGGCACCAGGACCCTATTCACAGGCCAACTCAAATGAGACCTTCACCTTCCTGTCCCGAAACTACTTTTTGACATCTTAGTATTTTACGGTCTCCCCATCAACCAACTAACTCCCAACTCCATCTGCATCCTCGTCTGAACCCTAATTGTCTTCAAGCACCTCAATATTCCCCAAACTCCCCATGTCTTCCACTGCTTCTATCCACTCAAAATGGTTGATATCGGCGTGTTTTACTTCATGGCACGTCAAAATTACCAATTCCTCGCTGATATGCCTACCTCTCATAAGGGTTGAAAAGATCTATACTTTTATGTTCCTCTAGACCCTGTTCTTCAGTTCTCTTTCACCTAGAGAACTGCTCTTCCCCGACTCCCCAAGCTCAAAGGCATCAAGTCCTACGTTAACTTTCCCTCCATTGAATCCCTGCTCAAATACAGATACTTCAATATTACTAAACTTTTGCAAAAGCCCATATTATCTTACTACGGATTATCTCCTATTCAATCGACTGGTGTTTACCCCATAGGTAAGCCTCACTTCACTGTATATTTACTATTTTTACCTTCAGATGTATGCCAACATACTTATTTTGCAGAGGACATGATGCATGTTGCTATTGTTAGAACCTTGGCAAAAAAGAAACAGAAGAAAAGAAAAAAAATTCAGGCAGCTTCCACCTCCACTTCCAGCCAAGTATCATCCTCATCAATAATTACCCCTTTTTCAACTACCGTCTATTTTATCTCAATTTAATTCTTGCAACTACCTCACAAAAAATTGTTATACATCTTCATCACAGGTCCCTTCTGAACTCCCCCGAGGCCCTGTCATTATACTTGAAGAGCCCGAACACCCAACCCTCACCTTAATCGCCACCCCCCACCTGAACCCATTCAAAATCTCTTTCCTCCTTTTAACATCCTACTCCCCGCAGAAACATCCTCAACTCTTCCTCCTCTAGAATTGCTACCCCTTGCAGCAGCACCTACTTCACTTCCTGATTCTTCAAATACCCCTATTGACCTTTCCTCATCCCTTTCTCCAAGTTCTTCTGCTGACAATCTTCCTTTGGCCTCCCTAATCCCCATCAGACAACAACAACCTCTTCCTCCTTCAAGTCCCATAGTACCCGAATACACCACTTTCTCTCCCCTTGACCTTCTAGTACAGACCGTATCAGATGTCTATACCAGTCATCCTCCTTCTCCTCAAGAACTTCCCATGTCCCCATCCAATCCTAATTCTCCTACTATACCTCCCGCATCCTCAATTCCCACAGAAATTCCCCTTCCTGCCTCAGATTCCATTCCACCACAAACTGCTCCCTTCACCAATTCTGATATTCCCTCATTTTTGCAAGAGCTTCATTAGCGTCTCCATATGGTAAGCTTTTTATCTTTTTTACTAACTCATTTCATGGTACAAATAAATCTCCCACATTAATTTCATTTGTTTATTCTACAGAACACCTCCAAACTTCACAGCTTCAGCCAATGGTTTTCTAAATTTCAAAGTCAGCAACCTCAGCCTCCTCCCCCACATACAGATATGCCCCTACCAATCAATACCTCCCCCGAGCCCTCAACTTCTTCCAAAGGCCTCCAGACCAATCCCTCTACATCCCCTGACCGGGTTGAGAAAGAAGCAGCGCACCAACAACTACAAGACCTTCAATTTCAAATACAAGTCCTGACTGCCGAAAGAGTCCAACTGCTGGCAGAGAAAGATAAAGCTTCTATTCAATATAGGCATGATCTGCATCGAGCAAAATGGAAAAGCTCCTGCAAAGATACTACTATCCGACTGCTTCGAGAACAAGTAGAGTCCTGTAAACAACAAACAACATCATTACAGGCACAAGCTCAAAAACTGGCACAAAAAGAGAAAAACTGGCACTTCCAATCAGGACAATGCTTCTAACCCCTAGAAGACCTCATTTCATGGCTTCAGTGAACTTAAAGAGAGAACAAACAACAATATGACAGAATTTCACTTCCACTTTTCCATATTAATGCAACATTTCCAGAAATTATCCAAGATCGCCAATGAACAAACACACCGTGCTGCCCAACTTCACAGAGAACTGTCCAATCTATAAGAAAATGAGGCAGAACGTTGGGCAGCTCAAAAAACCAAACTCCTAACTAATATAGTGACCAAATATGGAAGGTACTTCCAGAAGGGTTTTAAAGGAGCTCTGCAGGCAGCCAATGATAAAGGTCTTTTTTCCACCAAAGAATTTGAGATTATTCTAGACATAGGAGTTGCCTTCGACAAATTCCCATCGGAGGCTTTCAATACAGAGTCGGATACCGACTCAAAATCATGAGATTGTAACCATTACTTTTGTAATGAACAAGTACTTATCATTCAGTACTAAATACTTATCCCTCAAATATGCAATGAATGTTTATTTTTATTCTTAATTGTCATTTCTAAATCTGTGTTATTTTTATTCTGAATTATCATTTCTAAATCTGCATTGTGCATAGCCAATGCAACTATTTCTATAAAATTTCATATTACCCAATTTTGTAATGAATACTCGCTTCTAAATATGTGTTGTTGATGGTTTAAAATATATTTCGCAGACATCCATTTTTCAGTCTTACTCCATAACCTATATATGTCTTGTAACAAAATTTGAACAAACTTATACACCTCCTGTCTACTTTACCCATACCATTACCAGTAACTGTTGATATTTCATCAGTTGAACATGGGTCCCTTATTTACCCATTATCTTCACCCTAACAAACTAATTTGATTCCCTTACTCCACCTTTCTCTCCTCATAGAATAAACAAGAAAAACTGTTATTTCCCTTCTTTTTCTCCCTTTTTTTCCTATATATACAGAAGCAATCCTCACTGTTCCTCACTCTACACCTTCAAGAAAATGCATCCTATTTCCCAAATTTTCCGTCCATGGTTTACATCCACCCGCTCCAAAGCGACAGGAGAACAATATCGATCCATATCCTCCGATTACAGCTTCCTCCTGGCTTTCACATAATCGCAGCCACCTCTACTGAGCGTCCCCATTCACCCCTCGGGCGAACAAAGGCTTTCTTCTTGGAGCAAACAAAAATCGGACTATATTTCCCTCTCCATCCTCTCTTTTTAGAAATATCTGAATATTTTTCTATTCCTTTAAATCAACTAAGTCCTAATTCTTTTTGCTTTATATTAGGCTTTTTACCTTATGGCATCGTACCTATCGATTACCCCATCAGCCTTTTTATTTCACTGCTTTTTCCAAATAAAATCAGTAGAAATAGATATCTTCTATTCTCAGGCCCGATCAGATTTTCAATTTCTGACTGGCATCCTTTCTTCACACAAGGGATGAAAAGAACATTATTTCTTTACACATTCTTCATCTCCATTCCCCTTTCCTTCTATCTGTCTACATGCTCTTCCCCCTCGCCCTCCTCTAGTTCAATACCGAGACAATCCTAATTATCAATTAATTACTTTGGCATTGGCAGAAGAGCAATTCAACTTGAACCAGTTACTCACCAAATCAGCACTTGCATTAATCAAGGCAAACCACTCCTTGCAGTCGACTGATACTCTAGGTAATCTTCGCTTCCCTTCTCTTTTTTTTTTACTGTTTTTCTATATACACATAAGTAATACATATTCAATCATGTTTTCCTTTTCCCTTTGCAAAATCACTCTTGCTCCAAGCTTCCCACAATGTCACACCATCTCGTATAAATCCTATTCAACTACACCCTCGTAACTCAACATCTTCCCTCCAACCTCCTTCATATCAAACCACACAAAATCTTCTTCCTTCTCCCCTAACCAAAGATTTGTCAGATGCCCTTTTATACAGTATCAACGAGGTTAGTATACTACTTTTATTATTACTGATTAATACTAACACCTGACTTTGCAAGGCATCACAAGCATAACCCATTTAAATAACCAATAGGTTCAATATACCACTACTCTAAAAAAGGAACTATAAGAATGTTAAACTCGAGAACTCTCATTACAACATACTTATCAAAGACTCAAGAGAGAGAACTTCAAGCCTCCTATATAAAAGCTCAAGCTGACTGGACAAAACTTTCAGCACTTCACTTTCAAACCACTTTCAGAATACCTTAGATATTCTAAGAACCCGACCATCCTCTAAAGAAGGAACAAGTACTACACAGAAAACATTCTGGACCTCTGTCGAAATTAATGATATGTTCCTTGATCGAGGCTTTACTTTTCTACAATGAAGCTTCCAAGACTGCATCAATCAATTCCAAGCAGCAGGCTATCCACCTCCCGGACATTCCACTGATTTTCTGGATTTAATCAATACTATTGATCGCGCTCCACCTGACCTATTGTCTTTTCCTTTTTCATCCCATACTGAAAAATGTAACAATTTATATTCAATGTAATGCTTTATATTGCAACACACTTTCTCTTCCTACTACTATGCTTCTCAAAAAAAGAAAAATATAAATTTTACAAAATCATCCACTAAAATAAGATCGTAAATGATACACATTCCAAGGTCGAGTTAAAAGTCTTCCTTGAGCATCCAAAACCACGACCGGAATCTTTCTAGGATACTCGACTACAAGCAGAGCTTATAGAGTATATAACCACGACACCCTTAGAGTCGAGGAGACTATCAATGTAGTATTTGATGAAGGACACGAACCTACAAAACCCCCGGCAACCCCAATTAGCGAGCCGACTCATACTCGACCTAACTCTGATCCGGAGATCAGGTCTAGTGTTAATCCTAACCTAAGTCAACCAAGTCACTCCATCGACCAAGTAATAAGACCCAACCCCTTTTCGGCTGTCCACCTAGAAGGGACCCTCCCACTTAGGTCCTAACTTACCTTTGCATCTCTCGAGCAATACTTTTTTTAACACTAAGTCTCCTACCTGAAAAGAACGTGGTACTACCTTTCTATTATGAGCTTTCATCACCTGTAACCTATACCTTTTAGCATCATATAAAGCAGAATCCCTCTTCTCCTGAATCAAGTCTAACTTCATATGCCGAGTCACTCCATTATGGCTCGAAATATAAGTCATCACTCGGGCATACTCTATCCTGACTTCTACCGGCAATATTGCTTCTGTGTCATACACCATACTAAAAGGAGTTGCCCCTGTAGCTCTCCTGGGAGTAGTACGAAAGGATCATAATATACTAGGCAATTCTTCTACCTAACTTCCTCCCACATGCTCCAATTTAGTTTTTAATCCATGAATCAACTCCCATTGGTTGCTTCAGTCTGTCCATTACTTTGAGGATAAACCACTGATGTAAATGCTTGTTTCATTTTAAGATCTTGACACCATTTTGCCAACTTCTTACCCTGAAACTGTCGTCTATTATCCGATATCAATCTTCCAGGAATACCAAAATGACATATAATATTTTTTCACAAAAACTTTAATATCATCTGTTTTGTAATGCAAACTAAAGACTTAGCTTCCACCCACTTAGATAAATAATCAATAGCCACCAATAGAAACTTCTTCTGACCTGTCCCGACCGAAAATGGTCCCCACTATATCCATACCCCATTGATCAAAAGGACAAGATGACACTACTGCCTTCATATATTCAGTCGGTAGATGCTGCCAATTATGATGTTTTTGACAACTTTCACATTGTTGTACTAACTTGATAGAATCCTTCATTAAAGTAGGCCAAAAATACCCAGCCAATGATACCTTTCGAGCTAATGATCGACCTCCTATATGACTTCCACAAACTCCCTCATGTACCTCTCGCAACACATAATTTGCTTCTATCTTTCCTAAACACCATAACAAAGGTCCAGCCCTAATTCTCTTATATAGAATTCCTTTCAGCATACAAAAATGAACTACTTGTTGTTTGAACTGCCGAGCTCTCATAGGATCCCTAGACACCTTATCTTGAAAAAATGAAATCAACTCTTTTCTCCAATCTTCCTCCACCAACTCCTCTAACCTTTCTCCCTGAGGTAACAATTCAATTTGTGCAATCACTTCCCGAGTATTTCAATTTCCTAAAGAACTAGCTAATTAAGCTTGATGGGGTCGGGATTTTTTTTATCAGGATTAAGCTTTTCCCGAGCAGTATGTTCATTTCCCGGACAGTTTGGGTGATTGCTGAGCAGTATATGAGATCCCTGATCTCAGAAAGGAAGAATAGTACAGTATTATTCAGCGACTAAGTATGGCATTGGCAGAGTGGTCTATGTGTTTCCCAAGCAATGTATGTGATTCCCGATCTTAGAAAGAAAAAGCAGTGTAGAGTTATTTAAGTATCAGCATTGGCAGAGCAGTTCTATGTGTTTCCCGGACAATTAGTGTATTTCCCGAGCAGTGTATGTGATTCCCAATCTCAGAAAGGAAGAGAAGTGCAAAGTTATTTAAGTATCAGCATTAGCAGAGCATTCTAGGTGTTTCTCGGGCAGTCAGAGTATTTCTCAAGCGATATGTATGATTCCCGAGCACGATAGGGGTGAGTGGGGCAATATAGTTCAGTGACTAAGTATAATACTAACAAAGCAGCCCTTATGAAGTCCCGAACGGTTAGGGCATTTCCCGAACAGTGTATTTATTTCCCAAGCCACTTGTGGATTTCAGGGTTTCTTTCTGAATATGGCGGAATAAGGAGGAAGGGGGTATGTCGGAGGATGGGAAGTAATAGGGGAAAGTTAAGGATGGTTAGTTTAATATAATTGCATTTATTTTTGTATTAATATGTGGCAGGAGAATATAAGGAGATAATTTGAATTGAAGCGAGAAAAACGGTTACAAAGACAACTTGGCAAAGGACATTGAAGTAAATTTATCTCAAAGAGGAGGCGATTGATCCATCTATAAAAGGGACAAAGAAGGACAAAGTAGGAGATGGTTGTTTCTTCGCTATTCGATATCTCAAAGATCTCCTTCTCACTTCTTCTACATTCCATTCGTGTTGTTGTTTTCTTCATACTCTTACTGACTTGAGTGTTATAGTAGCAGCGTCGGGCAACCGGTCCATATCTCACCTTCCTTCTCTAAGCATCAGATCTAACTCTACTTCCAGGATCCGAGGTGACAAGAAGAAGATATCTCTTTATCTCATCTTTAACCCCTTTTTTGGTGACAGATCCGGTGATCCACAAGAAGGGGAAGGGAGATCTTGGCAGGCCGAAGAAGTGAACCCCATCAAATTGACATCGCCTGTGGGAACCTAAACAAAAAGTTGTTAGCTCTTGCTAGAGTTTAGCGCATCATACTTTGTTCTAGCTTTAATAAATCAAATCTTAGAGGTTGGTGTCATGAATGTTTGGGATCGCCGTGATTTTTTAATCTATTAGTAATCGCCAGATCTGGTATTCTGCTATAGTCATTGTTATTTGCCAGATCTGATATTCTGTCGCAATATTAGTATATCATTCGCCAAGTTTGCTATTCTATCATATTATTAGCGATATCATTCACCAAATTTAATATTGTCATGTTATTGGTACTATCATTCACGGGATCTTATATTTTACCCTTTTTTGAGGCTATTATTCGCCAGATCTGATGTTCCCATTGTATGGAGGTTACTTTCCCATTGGAATAATTGCAGGGGTTTGATATTTTATTGTTGGGGTTTTCTTATGAGATTTGTTGTGATTTTATTATTCTACTGCAGATTACAGAGGTTATCAGGGTTGCGATTTTATTATTCTACTACAGATTACAGAGGTTATCAAGGTTGCAATTGTATGAGATTTGTTGCGATTATATTATTCTCCGGCATACCCCCTTCCTCCTTATTCCACCATATTCAGAAAGAAACCCTGAAATCCATAAGTGGCTCGGGAAATGAACATACCATTCAGAAAATGAATATACTGCTCGGGAAATAAACATACTACTCGGAAAATGAATACACTGCTCTGGAAATGCCCTAACCGTTCGGGACTTCATAAGGGTTGCTCTATTAGCATTATACTTAGTCACTGAACTATATTGCCCCACTCACCCCTATCGTGCTCGGGAATCATACATACCGCTCGAGAAATACACTGACTGCCCCGGGAAACACCTAGACTGCTCTGCCAATGCTGATACTTAAATAACTCTGCACTGCTCTTCCTTTTTGAGATCGGGAATCACATACAATACTCAGGAAATACACTAACTGTCCAGGAAACACATAGAATTGCTCTGTCAATGCTTATACTTAAATAACTCTGCACTACTCTTCCTTTCTGAGATCGGGAATCACATACACTGCTCGAGAAATACACTAACTGTCCGAGAAACACATAGACCACTCTGCCAATGCCATACTTAGTCGCTGAACAATGTTGCATTATTCTTCCTTTCTGAGACTAGGGATCCCATATACTGCTCAGCAATCACCCAAACTGCTCAGGAAATGAACATCCTTATCAGAAAAAACCACGACCCCATCATAAGTTCTCCCTCTTTAGTAAAACTAAAGAGCGAAGTCAAGTGAAGTTTTACAAGTGTTTACAACCAAAAAATTTCTCTGCCTTACCCGAAAAAGACCCCACACCCATCATAAATTCTCTCCTCTTTAGTAAAACTGAAGAGCAAAGTCGAATGAAGTTTTATAAGTGTTCATGAATGCACAAACACTATCACATCAACCTCACATACCCACATCTATCACACTGACATACTAGGCATTGATCCTTGTATATTGTATCTTGAACATTGTATGAAGCGCTAAACCTCGACTACTATATGAGATGCTTATGCCTAAAATATTGCATGAGGCGTTTATGCCTTAAATGTTGTTATGAGGCATTTATGCCTAAAATATTATATGAGGCATTTATGCCTTAAATGCTGTTATAAAGCATTTATGCCTTAAAATCCTGTAGGAGGCACTTATGCCTTAAAATACTTAAGGCATTGAGCCTTGTTAGCATGTTACCTGCCCATTATAGCTGGCGTTATAATTCCCCGAGAGAGAAAATAGCTATCTAACCCTTAGGCTTTTATAGGAGAGTCATGAAAACATTTACATATATCATATAAAGGCGTTATAGTTCCCCGTGGGGAAATAGAACTACCTAACCCATAGGCTATTATAGTAGGCGCAGAGCTTGAGTTAATTTCTAACATTTAGAAAAAATAACACTAAACTTACAATACCTTAGAAAGAATACCTTTTGCAATAAGAAAGGAGCAACTCCAACCAAGCATAATAACCCTCAGTATGAATATCATTAATAATTGTCACAGAGAATATGAGTAAATACAAAAATAACAATGATCTTTTGTATAAAAATGTAATATAATTCTACTTTATACCATGCATATAATGCCTTAGAAAAATTTTATAATTCCCTTCAATAAAAGAATACAAGAAACCCTTCCATTTCCGCATAAAGCATAGAATGCCTTAGAAAAAACCATATACAAAGGACCATTGCTATTTTTGAATTTACTCATATTCTCTGTGGCAATTATTAATGGCATTCATGCTGAGGGTTATTATGCTTGGTTGGAGTTGCTCCTTTCTTATTGCAAAAGGTATTCTTTCTAAGGTATTGTAAGTTTGGTGTTATTTTTTCTAAATGTTAGAAATTAACTTGGGCTCTGCGCCTACTATAACAGTCTATGGGCTAGGTAGTTTTATTCCCCTACGGGGAACTATAACGCCTTTATATGGCATATGTAAATGTTCTCACGGCTCTCCTATAAAAGCCTAAGGGCTAGATAGTTATTTTCCCTCACGGGGAACTATAACGCCAGCTATAATGGGCAGGTAACATGCTAACAAGGCTCAATGCCTCTAGTATTTTAAGGCATAAACGTCTCCTATAGTATTTTAAGACAAACACCTCATAATAACATTCAAAACATAAACGCCTCATATAAAATTTTAGGCATAAACGCCTCATAACAGCATTTAAGGCATAAACGCCTCATGCAATATTTTAGACATAAACATCTCATATAATAGTCAAGGTTCAGCGCTTCATACCGTATTTAAGATACAGTATACAAGGATCAATGCCTAGTATGTCAGTGTGATAGATGTGGGTATGGGAGGTTGATGTAATAGTGTTTGTGCATTTATGAACACTTGTAAAACATCATTCGACTTTGCTCTTCAGATTTACTAAAAAGGGAGAACTTATGATGGGTGTGGGGTCTTTTTCAGCTAAGACAGAGAAATTTTTTAGTTGTAAACACTTGTAAAACTTCACTCGACTTCGCTCTTCAATTTTACTAAAGAGGGGAAACTTATGATGGGGTCGGAGTTTTTTCTGATCAGGATTAAGCTTTTCCCGAGTAGTATGTTCATTTCCCGAGCAGTTTGGGTGATTGCTGAGCAGTATATGGGATCCCCGGTCTCAAAAAAGAAGAATAGTGCAGCATTGTTCAACGACTAAGCATGGCATTGGCAGAGTGATCTATGTGTTTCCCAGACAGTTAGTGTATTTCCCGAGCAGTGTATGTGATTCCCGATCTCAGAAAGGAAGAGCAGTGCAGACTTATTTAAGTATCAGCATTGGCAGAGCAGTTCTATGTGTTTCCCGGACAATTAATGTATTTCCCGAGCACTGTGTGATTCCCGATCTCAGAAAGGAAGAGCAATACAGAGTTATTTAAGTATCAGCATTGGCAGAGCAATCTAGGTGTTTCCCGAGCAGTTAGTGTATTTCTCGAGCGGTATGTATGATTCCCAAGCACGAAGGGGTGAGTGGGGCAATATAGTTCAATGACTAAGTATAATGCTAACAGAGCCGCCCTTATGAAGTCTCGAACGTATAGACATTTCCAGAGCGGTGTATTCATTTCCCAAGCAATATATTTATTTCCCAAGCAATATATTAATTTCTCGAGCAGTATGCTCATTTCCCGAGCCACTTATGGATTTCAAGGTTTCTTTCTGAATATGGCGGAATAAGTAGGAAGGGGATATGCCGGAGGATGGGAAGTAGTAGGGGGAAGTTAAGGATGGTTAGTTTAATATAATTGCATTTATTTTTGTATTAATATCTGATTGGGGAATATAAGGAGATAATTTGAATTAAAGCGGGAAAAACGGTTACATGGACAGCTTGGCAAAAGGCATTGAAGTAAATTTATCTCAAAGAGGAGGCGGTTGATCCATCTATAAAAGGGGCAGAGAAGGACAAAGCAGGGGATGGTTGTTTCTTCTCTATTTGGTACCTCAAAAATCTCCTTCTCACTTCTTTTACATTCCATTCGTGTTGTTGTTTTCTTCATACTCTTACTGACTTGAGCGTCGGAGTGGCAGCGTTGGGCAACCGGTCCATATCTCACATTCCTTCTCCAAGCATTGATCTAACTCTACTTCCAGGATCCGAGGTGACTCAAGAAGAAGATATTGTTGATGCAGTAAGCATTACTCCTTAGTTTTGATGTATGAACTACAGTTAACAGTTAAGACTCACATGTGATCTAATATAAGTGTTAAGTGTGTAGACTTAACAGGAAGTCCTAGTAGGTCGAATTGACTAGATACTAGGCATGAATCTTGACAGATCAGGAGGACCTAACACCATGCATGAAGTCCAGATGGATCGCGTGGACCAGACATTTGGCATGAAGACCGACGGGCCAGAGACGGACCTAATCGGCAAAAGTCCAATGGGTCAGGCAGACGATACCGGTGGAAGCTCTGATGGTGGGATCGATGTCAAGAATGGTAAGTCCGACAGGTAGTCGGCAGGTAAGCCTCGAGTGAAGAGGTGAGGCCGAGTCCTCGGTAGGGGGACAAAGCTAGGCATCGATCCGACGAAAAGTCCACGTGGGACATAGTAGTCGAGTTCGAGCAGTATTACTACTGCTATCATAATTCAGATTATCTATTTTGTGCTAATCCTGTTTTGCAAGGAACAGTCAACTGAATGGATTCAAGTCGACTGAAGTCCAGTCGACTGAAGATGTATCAGTCAATTGGATACCTATTTGGCAGGATCAGCTTGTGATCGATCGGAGATTGTGCGACGCAGATGGAAAGAGCTTGAGTCGACTGAAGATGTTGAGTCGACTGATGAGAGGAATTTCCCAATGCGGAGCCGAGTGACGTGGAGTCGACTGAAGGGGATTCAATCGACTGGAAGACCACGACTTCCATATCAACGGGCTGATGTAGAGTCGACTAGAAGGCATTCCAGTCGACTGGAAAGAGTTTATAAAAGTTGTGCTCGATCAGATCCATTTATCGAAATTAAATCAACATCGAAGTGCTGCCAAAATACTTGCTCATCCACTACACTTTGACTCCATGACAAGACGTTCCTCCGACACTCTGTGACTACCTCTACGATTATTAAGTGTCGGTATAAAGTCTTGTAATCTCTTTACTTTATTGTTTCGCTTGTATACTTAATTCTCCGAGTGGGTGGTTTGTCACCTAACTCTATCATTTGTAAAAGCGAAACCCTCTGAAGTCGAGAGCACTCGAGTCAAAGGGTATTTAGTGAATTGTCCATCGAGGTAGCTCGTGGTAGAGCTACGGGCCTTGGAGTAGCAACCCAGTCCGGGTTGTGAACCAAGTAAAATTGCTTGTGTTGTTAATTGTCTTTATATTCCGCTGCATACGTTTATTAGTTTAAAATTATTAAATACCGAGATTCACCCCCCTCTCTCGGTTCACTCGATCCTACAATTGGTATCAGAGCGGGGGCACTCCGAATTGGTGCAACCACCATCGTTGAGCATTAGAATAATTTAATTAATTTTTTTCTTGCTTAGAATAATTTAATTAATTTTTTTTCTTGCTTAGAATAATTTAATTAATTTTTTTCTTGCTTAGAATAATTTAATTAATTTTTATGCTTAGAATAACTGTATTTAAAATAATTTTCTGTATTTAAAAATAATTTTTCTGCATTTAAATTCATTTTCTGCATATTAAAATAGTTTTCTGCATTTAAAATCATTTTCTGTAGTTAAAAATCATTTTATGCATTTAAAAATAATTTTCTACATTTAAAAATAATTTTCTGTATTTAAAAATCATTTTCTACATTTAAAAATAATTTTCTACATTTAAAATAATTTTCTGTATTTAAAAATCATTTTCTGCATTTAAAATAATTTTCTGTATTTAAAAAACAATAATTGTCTGCATTTAAAATAATTTTCTACATTTAAAATAATTTTCTGTATTTAAAAATTATTTTCTGCATAATTAAATTCATTTCTAGCATATTAAATTTCATTAAATAATTAATTTTCAGCCTATTAAATTTCATTAAATTCATTTTCTACGTATTAGGATTATTTTCTGCATATTAGATTTATTTTATTTAATTTAATTTTTGTCTTTAAAAAATATTCCATTGATAATGTCACACTTAGAGGGATACATCGCGTGGGACTTAGTAGTCGAGTTCGAGCAGTATTACTACTGCTATCATAATTCACATTATCTATTTTGTGCTAATCCTGTTTTGCAGGGAACAGTCAACTGAATGGATTCAAGTCGACTGAAGTCCAGTCCACTGAAGATGTATCAGTCACACTTAGGGGGACATCGCGTTTATGGCCGAATCAAGACCCGGAGCCGAGTCAAGTTCCGAATATGAGTCCGATTCTGAGTCCGAGAGAAGCCACGGATCCGTATCCGTTTCCAAAGGTTCTAATGAAGTAACTTCTCCATTAGAAGATAAGTTATACAGCATCATTGCATGTTTAGGTAGGAAATTAGCTAAGTCCAAGAATCGGATTGACTCGCTACTTAAGGAAGTCCAAGTATTTAAGGAGCAAGTCAACTCAAAGACTTCGACTTGCCAACTTAAGGATAGACACTCAACTGAAGTTGCAAAGCTTGAGGAAGAGAACTCAGTCCTAAAAAGGCAAGTAGAAGAACTAACTGGATCATTGAAAAAGTTCACTTCGGGTTCCAAGTATCTCAACATGATGCTTGGATCTCAGCGAGCTGTTTACAACAAATCCGGACTCGGGTATAAGGCTAAGTCCACCTATAAATCTTACATGTCATTACTTAGCCGAAATGTTAAGAATCGAGTCCAAGCATGGATTCCTAAGTCTAGCTTAGTCAACCAAGTTGGACCAAATCAATTTTGGATTTCCAAGAGTCAAGTTCACTTAGTGAACAAAACTCAAACTAGCTACCATTTAGGGAGAGCTAACACTTTGCTTGTCTCCTTACCTACTTTGGTATGTTTTAGTTAACTTTCCTTGTTTTAGTTAAACACTGAATATCTTAGTTTACTTTACTTGCTTAATGTAGAATAAACTAGATAGGAAACAAAGTAGTTTAAACTTGAACAACCTAGTACTAAGACAAGTGAACTGATAGTAAGTTGGGAAAGCTCCTCGAAGTGCATGTCTAGGAAGTGGTCGTTGCTCCGATAATCAAGAAGGTCACGTGTCTCACCACGATCTGGTGCACTAAGTCGAGTGGAACTGACCGAAGCTAACTCACTAAGTCTTTAACTAGTTAGACCAAGACTTAATGTAAAGTGAATCAAGTACATGATTCCTTTATTGACTTTGACTAGGAAGTGGTCGTTCCTCCGATAATTAAGAAGGCTATGTGTCTCGCCACGACGTGAAAGTCAATACTGGAAAAACTTACTTAACTAGCTTAAATCTAACACAAGTTTAAACACTTTAAAATTGCTCATTAAATTTAATTAAGATAAAAGAAATTCCCATCTCACAATACTCATAAGAGAAAGTGTTTTGAAAACCTAGCTTGGGTGAGATGATTTAGATCTTAATTAAGCTTAATTAGTTTTATGTAACTACTCTAAACCTAATATACTTAAACCAAGATTAATAAATCTTAATAACATACCTTAATTAAACGTAACTTAAGTCTACTCAACTTAATTAAACAAATTTATTTAAACTCAAGAAAGTAACATGATCTAAACAAACCTAATTTAGCAAGATTAAAACAAATTTAATCATTTGAAAAGCAATATAACTAGCTTAAACGTATAAGAATTTATGTTTAACTTAATAAAAATAAGTAAATCAAATTAAATAATAATAAAATTCAAAAATACTCGGATTCAGTCGACTGAAATATTTTCAGTCGACTCAAAAAGAGTCGACTGAAAGAAACTGAGTTGCCTCCGAGTATCGAAAAGGTAAAATGCGACTTCAGTCGACTTAATTAAATTCAGTCGACTGGAATGAACCGGTAGATAAAGTTTAGCGGCGAAGTAAATGGTAACATTTATTACGATTGGTAAACGTCTTGATCGGACTAAAATTCGGCTGGAATGTTTTCATGATCAATCATGTCTATAAGATCAACGCCAAGCCACGCCAAATTTATTCATAACAGCCACCAATCCACCTCCAAAACCCTAGTTCCAGACTTCCAAAGGGCTTAGGTCATCATATTCTCTTAATATCATCTGAAATGCCAAGGTAATAACTCTAAAATCTTAGTTTTTATTATGTTCAATAAATATTGAATATTTTGAAATTTAATTAGGGGTAAAAGAAGAGCTGTCAAGGTTGAGTCGTCGACTCCATGCATGGATATTAGGTTTCCCACTGAGGGACATAGGATTAGGTTTGAGAGCATTACTTACATTCTTATGCCCACTAGATACATTAGTAGATCATACTTTAGTAATGCATGCATACTAAGTATGGAGGTCATCATATTCTCTTAATATCATCTGAAATGCCAAGGTAATAACTCTAAAATCTTAGTTTTTATTATGTTCAATAAATATTGAATATTTTGAAATTTAATTAGGGGTAAAAGAAGAGCTGTCAAGGTTGAGTCGTCGACTCCATGCATGGATATTAGGTTTCCCACTGAGGGACATAGGATTAGGTTTGAGAGCATTACTTACATTCTTATGCCCACTAGATACATTAGTAGATCATACTTTAGTAATGCATGCATACTAAGTATGGAGGTCATCACACACTATGGATTAAAAAAACTTGTGTATTGTAAAACCCCATTAACATAGACATATGTGCGGAGTTTTTCAATAACTTTACTAAAATTGATGACCTTTTATACTCGACTAGGGTACAGGGTAAGAACTTTGTTTTTACCCCTGACATATTGAGAGAGCATTTAGGACTATTGTATGTTTTCCATCCACGGAGTTACCGTACGGTGACCCCTACTCTCATATTACATTAGATAGGATTCACATGCATCTTTTTGTGAGGAAAGAACTCCTTCTGTGAGTATCTTTAGTTCTACTAGACTCCGAGTACAGGACTATATCCTGTACCGAGTTATAGTGAACTACATTTTGTCACTCACTACTAGGGACATCGCTATGATGCGCCCCTTTCATTCATTTTTACTTTATGCACTTAGTCATAGGTTAGATTTAGATATTAGCCTACAGATGTTTCATTCTATCATTTATCATTCCAAGATAGTCACTAGCAGGAAGGCACATTTGCCTTACTGCCATATCATTACATCTCTCTTAGCCACATTAGGATTTGATGTTACCACAAGTAACATCAAACAACTTACTGAGTATGACATGATAGGTTCTAGGCAGTTTGGTTTAGAAAAAGTAGGTTTAGATGACAATAATATCCTTGTATGGAAGAGAGATGAACCACTGATCCCGAGCAAGGCTCGAGCGATATGGATCCCGACCACCACTCCGATACCGAGCATCAGGAAGCCCCAGGATTTGATAGCCTATCACCATTTCTTGGGATTCCAGCAGCTCCGACCATAGCAGAGAGACTATCTAGGTTGGAGGATATGAAGCAGCGGCAGCATCTTGAGATGATGCAGATTATGCGAGAGCAGAGAGAGGATCATCGACAGATGATAGATCTTCTTAGGTCTTAGGGGCATGGGTCCTTCTCATCCCCCATCCGCTGATTAGGATTGTAATAATACTGAATCTTAATAATTTTTTTATATATATATAATCTTGTGTGGTTTATGCTTGGTAGAATAGGATTATTTTGCTTACCATTTCGAATTATTTTGAAATATAATATTATATTAAAAAAAAAATTGAATCTAGATTAGGTCAATCTAGAATTCATAATCCTATAGAACTAAGTAGCCTTTGCATCTCACAAACACCTAGGATCACCTGTTTGTGTATTGAGCCACATAGATGGGCGTGAGATGTTAGGACTGCACCCCTGGTTCCAGATGTAGATTCAGTGCATCGACATGAACCAACATGGGATTTACACGAGCAAATTCATCACTTCGGTGACCAACTCTAAAACAAAGCTTAATGATTTATTCTATATCATTTGAGCTAATAAAGAGTTGGGCATATGCTTTAATGACAATTTTTAGATGTGTATTTTCAAAATATAATTTTAATTTATTTTAGACCTCATGCTTGGATTCAGTCCCTATCATTTTTGCAATCATTCAAGGGGAGGTCTTAAAAATTTTGAAAAAAAAAATTTTATCAAAAACTTTTGAAACTTGTGAATTATTTAAAGAAAGTTTCTGAAAACTTTTGCATATATTTAAACATTTAAATATTCCCGAAAATATTAAGTTAGTCGGGGGAGTTTTGAAAATGTTTTAAAAAAAATTTCTGAATTGTTCAAGGGGACTTTCTGAAAACTTTTGTAAATATTTAAATATTCTCGAAAATATTAAGTTAGTCCGAGGGAGTTTTGAAAATGTTTTAAAAAAAATTTTAAAAAAAAAATTCTGAATTATTTAAGGGGAGTTTCTGAAGATTCTTGCAAATTGTTAAATATTCCCGAATATATTGAGTTAGTTAGGGGGAGTTTTGAAAATGTTTTGAAAATCTTGAAAATTTTATTTTTTCAAATGATTCTTGATAAAGTATTATAATAACTCTCCAATATCATTAAATTAACTCTTATTTTAATGTATGCCAAACGGGGAGAGAAGTGATAAATTTAAAAAGAGATATAAACTTTAGAGGATTCAAAAATTTGATAAGGACCTATGCATTTCATACATGGTTAAATTTATGCATCAATATTCATTACAAAAGTTGTATGTTCATTACTTATACATGTTAAATATGGAGATTGGTATTTGATTCTCCTAACTTTAACTGATGTGTTGTCATACATCAAAAAGGTAGAGATTGTTAATGCAGTAAGCATCACTCCTTAGTTTTGATATATGAACTACAGTTAACAGTTAGGACTCACATGTGATCTAATATAAGTGTTAAGTGTGCAGGCTTAATAGGAAGTCCTAGTAGGTCGAGTTGACTAGATACTAGGCATGAATCTTGACAGATCAGGAGGACCGGACACCAGGCATGAAGTCCAGATGGGTTGCGTGGACCGGACATTTGGCATGAAGACCGATTGGGTCAGGAGCCCGGACAATTGATAAAAAGTCCAGCTGGGTCAGGCAGACCGGACAGCTGGTGGAAGCCCTGGTGGGTCAGATCGGATGTCAAGAATGGTAAGTCCGACAGGTAGTCGGCAGGTAAGCCTCGAGTGAAGAGGTGAGGCCGAGTCCTCGGTAGGGGGACAAATCTAGGCGTCGATCCGGCGAAAAGTCCGCGTGGAACTTAGTAGTCGAGTTCGAGCAGTATTACTACTGCTATCATAATTCACATTATCTATTTTGTGTTAATCGCGAAATGATCGATGAATGGATTCAAGTCGATCAAGTCGATCGATCAAGATGTATAAGTCGACCGATACCTATTCGCAGATCACGTGATCGATCGGAGATCGTGCGACGCAGATGAAAAGAGCTTGAGTCGACTGATGAGAGGAATTTCTCGATGCGGAGCCGAGTGACGTGGAGTCGACTGAAAAGAATTCAGTCGATTGGAAGACCACGACTTCCATATCGACGGGCTAAAGTGGAGTCGACTGGAAGGCATTCCAGTCGACTGGAAAGAGTTTATAAAAGTTGTGCTCGATCAGATCCATTTATCGAAATTAAATCAATGTCGAAGTGCTGCCAAAATACTTGCTCATCCACTACACTTTGACTCCACGACAAGATGTTCCTCCGACACTCTGTGACTATCTCTACGATTATTAAGTGTCGGTATAAAGTCTTGTAATCTCTTTATTGTTTCGCTTGTATACTTATTTCTCCGAGTGGGTGGTTTGTCACTTAACTCTATCATTTGTAAAAGCGAAACCCTCCGAAGTCGAGAGCACTCGAGTCGGAGAGTATTTAGTGAATTGCCCATCGAGGTAGCTCGTGGTAAAGCTACGGGCCTTAGAGTAGCAACCCAGTCCGGGTTGTGAACCAAGTAAAATTGCTTGTGTTGTTAATTCTCTTTATATTCCGCTGCATATGTTTATTAGTTTAAAATTATTAAATACCGAGATTCACCCTCCTCTCTCGGTTCACTCGATCCTACAAATATCTCTTTGTCTCATCTTTAACCCCTTTTTTAGTAATAGATCCGATGATTCACAAGAAGGGGGAGGGAGATCAGGCAGACCGAAGAAGTGAACCCCATCATAGTCAATTCATTAGCCCTTTGATTTTCCACCCGGATGATCTTTTTTAACAAAACTTCTGAGAAATACTTCTAAGAATATTGTTGAAAGTTAGAAACGGAAGAATGAAAAAATAAAATGTATAAGTGAGAAGAGATCTTTGAGGTACCACATAGAGAAGAAAGAATCATCAATCCCCGTCTCTTTCCACCTCTACCCCTTTTATAGGAGATTCATACCGTCTCTATTTGAAATAGATTACTTTAATACCCTTGCCAACTTGTCAAGATGTAACCGTTTCTCCCGCTCCTTTTCAAAATATCTCTTTTTACGCTCTTCACGTGTCCCCTATTTTTCTTGTCAATCATTAATCAAATAAACAAATAAATAAACAAAATATCTCATGTCAATAATATTCCTTATTCAAGAACCTCCCCATCATCTCATGCACTTAAAGATAGCCATATCCACCTTTCTGCCTAATTCAGAAAACACCCAAGGCATATATATATACATCATCCGGGAAATGAACATACTACTCGGGAAATATACTGACAGCTTGGGAAATATACATACTGCACGGGAAATTCATAAATTGATCAGGAAAAGCAGACTACCCAACTCCTCACAAATGCGCTCCAAACCATCTACACTGCTTTTTCCTACTTTGCACGAGAATCACATATACTGCTCGGGAATTGCATGCACTGTTCTGACTTCCCAACTCTGAACCAACTACCCCTACTGAGCTCAGGAATTATATATACTGCTCGAAAATTGCATATATCACTCGGGAGATATAGATATATTGTTCTGTCAACACAACACTTACCTCTGAACACAACTACACTGCTCACCCCTACTTGGCTCGGGAATTACATATATCACTCGGGAAATATATACTGCTCTGTTAATACAACATTTAGCTCTGAACATAACTACTCTGCTCACCCCTATTTGGCTCAGAAATTACATATACTGCTCGGGCATTACATATCAATCGAAAAATGCATATACTGCTCTGTCAATTCAACACTTAGCTCTGAACATAACTACTTTGCTCACCCCTACTTGACTAGGAAATTACATAAACTGCTTGAGAATTGTATAAACGACTCGGACATTACATATATCAATCGGGAAATGCATACACTGCTCTATCAGCGCAACACTTAGCTCTGAATACTACTACTCTGCCCACTCCTACTTGGCTTGGGAATTACATAAATTGCTCGGGAATTGCATAAACGACTCGGGCATTAAATATATCAATCGGGAAATGCATATACTACTCTGTCAACACAACACTTAGCTCTGAACACAACTACTCTACCAACCACTACTTAGCTCGGGCATCACATATACTGCTCGGGAATTACATAAACAACTCAGAAACTATACTGATCATTCGGCAAATATACTAACTGCCCCGAAATTATACTCATAGCTCGGAAAACATCCTAACTGATCAAATATTATATTTGATACCTTCTGAGAATATACTAAGTATCCTGACTGAAAACCCTGACCCCATCAATTAACATGACAATAGTGAGGCATTCAATTAAGTATTATAGCAATGTGGCCAAGATTAACATGCTTCTTCCTTGCCTTGTTTCCTAGGATTTTTCTTAGAAGTAAAAAAAATGAAGCCCTATCAGAAAACAAAATATGCTCCCTAGCTTTCGGAGCATCTATCAGCTAGAGGCAGTTAAGTGCTTAGAAATGGTGATTATCACATATCAAGATGACAAAAGCCAGGCAGGGAAGAGTTTGGATGAATTAATGGATTTTCAAAAGAATTGGAATCAAGATTTAAAATTTCGACCAGTATCGAAATTTTGATTCGCAACCGGAACGATATGATTTCGATATTGTATCGTAGCGTATATATAAATTTCGATAATTTTTAAATATAAAATACATAAATTAAAAATGGAAATTTTAAATTAAATATTAAAAATAAAAAAATGATTAAAAATATTAAAACATTAATTATAATAATAAATTTAATTTAATTAATTTCAATTAAATAAGATTATAAAATAAAATAAATTTTAATAATAATAAAATTATCATTTATAATATATATATTAATAAAATAAATTTTAAAATAATTTTATTAAATTTTAATTGATTTTATTTAAACTATAGTTAAACTATAATTTGGGAAGTTAATTAAATTATTTCTGCTCGTCGTCGTCCCCGCTGCCTCGCGGAGGCCACGAGCGTCATCGCAGCCCCACACGAGGCAGTTGGCATCCGTTGTGTCCCTGCGTGAGGCGGCCTGTGGCCGCCACAACCCCGAGCGAACAGTCTGCGACCGCTGTGACCTTGCGTAGGTCGTGCGTGGCTACCAACGGTTACCGCTACGGCTACCACTACGGCCCCATGCGAGGCCACCGAGGGCCGCCATGCTCGACCGAGGCTATCATGCCCTACATGCGAGGCCGCACTACCATCCGCTGGCAGACGAGGCCACACGCGGCCACCGTGGCCCCCGGGTGAGGCTCCTCGCACCCCGCGAGGCCCGCCGCCGCTGCTCGTGATCTCGTGGCGCAAGCGCAGATCGACGCCATGTCAGAACGAGGAAAACCGCCCGTTTCAGACGAAACAGGTCAATATTTCAAACCATGATTGGGATACGCCACACTTGATCCCTCTCTCTTATCGCTTACTAGCGATACTACCTTTGTCACCAACATCTTCCGCTGACAAACAATTTTTTTCTCTTTCTCTCTCTCATTTCCCCTCTCACTCCATGTGTGCAATGTACGATCGCCACCACTCATCGCCTAAATGGCAAGACAAGAAAAACAAGTGTCAACCATATCTCCTCTCCCTTTACCCTTTTCTCTTTCTCCCACACCCTATACTTGTAAAGCTGTATTTGACTTAACTGAATCGATCAGTTAAATTGACTAGTAAAAAGTTAAGGTTTGGTGGTTTAGTACCTCATTCATTCCCTCCTTCTCACACAACCACCTCTCTCTCTCTCTCTCTCTCTCTCTCTCACACACACACACACACACACGCATCACCCCTTATTCTATATAATTCATGCTGCTATCTATTTCATCCTCCACTGCTCGTGAACACCACCCTCCCCTTTCCTCTTCCCGATGCTGCAGATCCACCATTATCTACAGGATAGTCCCCGTCAATCATCTGCTCAAGTGCACAGCCTGCTGTGGGCTCATATGCACAGCAACATAGTTGGCTACCTCAAACGCAATGCCCTCCGCTTGAATTGTCTCCAATGCTCATCAACTGCCTGAATCAACTCCAACCCTCACAACATTGCTAGCCTCCATCTTTCCCCTCTAGCCCCTATGCATTGCTACCTTCTCCCTCTTCCTCAATACCATGGTTATCGCCCTCTTCTTCACTCCTTGCTACAATCTTTGTCAGTTGTCGTCATAGTTGTAGTGCGGAGACCCGTTGCTGGAGTTGCAACTGCACACCTTCAATAACCCTCACCGCAACCTTCCATCAATAGTAAGTTGTATTTACTTCAATACTTTTTTAGTATGCATTCTAGTTGTATGTTAATCATTGTTTCATGATTGCTTAATTCGTGATTTAACATTGTATGCAATAGATTGGAAATGGAGTGATCAATGCGTGTAGATTGAAAAATGTTGTACTCTTGTTCCCTCCCCTTGTAGTAGGTAGTCTCTATAGTGGCTGGCAATTATAAACCCGTGATAGTGTGGGGTCATGTATGGTGCTACAGGGGATGAATAATGCAATAGCAACTTCAAATTTTCAGAGTAAAACACACAGCGGAAATGAAAGATGCTTTCGAGTTTATAAGCACAGGGGAAATTTAAGATTAAGCTCAAGGGAAATACAAGATGTAGCACAATGAAACAAATAATGAGTGTAGTAAGAAAAAGAAACAATGGGGATTTACATAGTTCAAACACCTGATTTCTACACCACCAATCTATGGACTTGTGAGGTGAGTCATCCCACGAAAAAATACTAACTTTCTCCTTCACTTACAAAATGCATTACAAATGATAATAAAATGAAGTGAAATAACATAAATTGTAAAATATGGAGCTTGGAGATAAAAGAACTTGAGCTCAAAAGATTGAATTTAAGACAAAAAAAAATTAATAAAGAAAAACTACGAAAGCTCAAAAAATAGTGGAACAATTATCGTTGAGAGAAAATGGTGAAACAATTATTTTAAAGTGTAAGCTCTCAGTGTTTTTATAGTAGATGATGTAGATGTTACAAATTTGAAGTGTTTACTCTTTATAAAGTGAAGTTGCCCGACTGTTACTTCATCACTCAATCCTTGCTATCATTCAACTACTCACTCCTTAAGTCAACTCAACCTTTGACACAGTTTGTTGGTTCGTGACTATTTCATCAAAATCACAACTGGTTCACCTGAATGTCAATCGGTCCTCCTAGTGATTGTGTTATCAGTTGATTATTATGCATCATCAGTCAACTAATCCAAATTGACTCATGACAATGAATGATTTTTCTTATGATTTTTCATTAATTGGCTATTTAAACATCTTCAATCAACTTCTAGTGATCACTATCAACTTTTCTAGGCAATACTTATTTAATAGCTATAATAATTTGAATTTAAAAATTACCAATCAATTGATAGACTCAACTTCAGTCAACTCAACCCGAAATAGAAACTTCTATCACGAGTTTTCTACCTTCAACTAACTCCCTAATCGACTGACCATATCAGTCAATTGATTGTAACTAACAGTCTAGTGACTCACTCACTTTTACCTAAAACACCTATTTCTCAATAAGTCTATACCCAAGTAAAAAAATTACCCACATCTAAAATATAAGTTACTCAAAGTCTCTCACAACTCACATGCCACAAGTTTACCTCCGAAACTTCTTGTGTTGTGTGTCAGATATCTTATCAACTTCGACCTACTATAACTTTTTCATCTACCAACTACTATTGGACTTCTAAATATGCTATCACCTGAAGACTTCTATTGTGTCAAGCGTCCAATCAACCTAAACACACTTAGATTTCACTCATCTTATTCAACTTTCCTTTCAACCAAACCTAAGTCAACCTCGGCCCACTTAAAATTCACTCATTACTCCTACAATGCAAATGTCAAATAGCTTGCACTTGAACACTTGACTCCCAAATATATGTAACACTATGAACCTAACTTTAAATTTTTGTCAAATATATCAAAACTGCATGGTCAGACTCAACCGCTTGGGGGCACAATAGCACTAACAAATAATTGTTCTAAACTTAAACTAAATGGTTATTCAACCTTAGGGTCAAGTCGCTCATAGTTTCTCACAATTCACATGCGAAGAGTTTACTTCTAAGACTTCTTGCGTGTTAGGTATCTAGTCAACCTCAACCTACCAAAACTTCTCATCTACCAAGAGGCTTCACCTTTGAGTCTTTCTTATCTACCAAGTATTCAATCGACCTCGACCTCGACCTCGACCTATCGAGATTTCTTCATTTGCCAACTCTTGTTGGACTTCTAAATCCATCAACACCTGAACTTCTATTTTGCCAAAAGTCTAATCAACTTGTACCCACTTAGACTTCACTCATCTGTCAATACCTATTGGACTTTACTTTTCAACTAAACATCTAGTCAACCTTGACCCATTTAGACTTTACTCATTACTCCTTCAATGTAAATAGCAACTAGACTACACTTGCATACTTGACACACAATATAAGTAAGACAATATGGATAACTTTAAACCTTTGTCAAGCACATCAAAACTATATACTTGGACTGGACCACTTGGGGCATGATTACAACAACGACAACTAAGCCTTGTCCTACTAGATGGGGTCGGCTACTTGGGGCATGATTATACCAACAAATAATGGTTCTAAGCTTAACTAAATGGTTAATCAACCTTAGGGTCAACACAAGCAATAGACAATTGCAATGTGTTGATTACATTAAGTAAGGTGTCCAAGCAAAGAGGTGAGTAGATGACATCTCTATGTTAAGATAATTTTACTAAAGTGACAATAAAGAGATCTATTGAGATTGCGGCAATCATGTTAGTTGTCTCCACCCAAAGAGGTGGTTGAGATTACGCCAACAATTAGAAACTTTTATTCAAGCAACATTATGATAATTCTATTGACATTGCGGTAATCATGCTAGTTGTCTACATTCGAAGAGGTAGTTGGGATCACGGCAAAAACTTGGAGGTTTTATTCAAGCAATATTATGATAATTTACTAGGATCAAGTTGGAATGTTAATGTTGGATGTTATATGAGAGATAAAGTTATACGGGTGTGTTGATTGTGATTTTTAGCAGGGAAGATTGTTTGTCTCAATCTTTTATACAGAGGATAAGATGATTTGGAATTGCAAAGTCTAGCCTATGGTGAGGATTTGATTCCAAAAAGCCAATGATAGTGGAGTTTTAGTTGGCTTATTAGTCAAGGTTGTGTTGCTTGATGGTTAGTTTGAATTGGTATTCATGATATAAGATTGATGTTTGGTTTTGTTTTAATTAGGGAGTACTAAAAATGTGGTAATTCAAGGGTTGAGGAGGCTTATGGATGTGGTTATATACTAATGTGATAGTGGTGTGCTTGTGATGTGGCGAGGATGATTTCTAATAGTTGTAAAACATTGTTGTCTTGGGTTTGGTCTTGAAGCAATACAGCTTTTGCAAGACATCATGATTTGCCCCATTCTATCTTCTTAGTTCTTTCTGCTGTCTCTGCATTCTTATACCTTCCTTGTTCAATATACATAATATTACTGACTTTCAGTTATATGAATGCATGTGTTAAATGCATGGTTTATGGTGTCAGCAGTTATTCCTGATTGTTACATCATGATGATTTGTTGTCTGATTATTCATTGACTTATATCCAATAGCTTAGGTTTGTGTATATATGCATGTATAATATATATAGTTTTATTCTTGTTGTTAATTGATGCAGTTTATACTTTTATGTGTGGTGTTGTACATGCACGCGAAATATCTGACAGGAACACTACAATAGGAAAAGAGATGTGGGCATTGGAAGTAACACCAAAGGATGTATTTATAGATGACATTTATTTGTGGATGAGGTCTTCAGCCTCTAGGATGAGCTCTTAGATCACTTTGGGCATACATTGTGCACGTAGGCAAGTGTGGGTTGATGAACACTAACACAAAATGGGAGGCACAGGGTAAACATCCATGCATTGGTGCAAGCATGTTCATTGATTATTTTGGATCAAGTGCACCAAGCGAATTCCAACATTTGGTAGGTTGATCTTGGTGGATGTGATAGTTTGCCTCATTAAGGATCTGTTGAGGAGGAATCTTCCTAGTGGAGGGTAGGCAAGGTGTTCCATTTATGAGGGAGAATGCATTTGAGACATCCTTGATGTGTATCTTTGGCCTGGGTAAATAGACAAGTGCACATGCTGAGCGTCCTTCAATCGCATAGGCACTCACTGGGATCATGTTAGATGAATGCTGATGTTATGTATCCCCTAATGAGAGGTGAGTTACACCATTCATCTCATAACAATATGGTACCAAAGCCAGACAAACATTGTAACCTAATCCTTGAGTTTGTAGGGCCTATAGACCAACATTGAAAAATCAATTATACTTGAGTGTTGTGGACAGCGGAGAACATATAGGTTAATGGTCTGTCATGCTGACTGTGATGGATTTCACACCAAGTGATTTTTTAGCCAAGGGCTTCAGGCCACTGGAAACAATATAACCAAGACAATAGAGTGTAATTGTGTCTTATCAGCAACATTTCTTGAGCAAAAGAAATAGCACAAATGTTCAGCAAAGCAGGATAGAATGTAATGCCAGTAACTGCAATATGATAACTGAGACAAATGATATGTTCAAGAAAATTTGAAAGTCTCAATTCATATGTCATACAATCGCAATTTATTGGCACATGAAAAGTTTTTAACATTAAATTTCAATCACAATTTAAAAAGGTTTAATTATCCCAATGGCCTCATTAGTAGTTGGATGACTTTGAATTATTATTATATTGTCATTTACCAAGATTAGCATAAAATGATAAATAAAAGAACAGTACTGCATTAGAAGAGAAATACCGAGAAAGTGGGATCTCCAAAAGATCTAAAAAACCTGTCCATTGACTGAAGACAATGCTTTTAGCACCAAAATTACGAAGGTTTTCTAGTTCACGAAGCAGGACAGAAACCTTAGAAGACTCCACCCAATTCTTTTCAATGTCAATCTGGAAACGGCTATCAGTAGGAGCAGTTATAAGATCTTGCTTATTTACTAATTTCCTACAATCACAGCGTAGAGCAAGTAAGTAGGGATTAGGTTATAAATCTTTAGTTACCAAATACGGAGGCAATGAAAAATACCTACAAATAGGACATAAACCACTTATTGCACTTCGCCAGCTAGCCAAGAGGCATTCCCGGCATAGACGGTGTGCACATGGAGTTAATACTGCATCCTCATAGGCTTCTAGGCAGATTGGGCACTCCCTTTCCTCCCCTTTCTGCAGTTCATCAACAACCTCTTTAATGTAAGCCTTTGAAGGTGCAACAGAGGGATCCCCACCAATGCTACCTTCACCACCTTTTAGAAAATGTTTTGCAAGCTTGTTGAGATCTGAGAACTCTTGCGTATCACCTCGACTATGATACATCACAATAAAAAGTATGATCTCTTATCACAAAGATACGAGATAAAAGATTTGGAAAGGATATTCTGGTACATATTATTAACATATACACAGCAGGTCAAACTATCATAATCAATCAAAGAACTATAAAAATGATACTAATGATTAAACACTAACACTCAAATCAAAGAACCAAAATATTAGTTTATGAGTAGATCCAGCAAATGCAATAAAAAGGTTTACATATCAATTCTTTAAGTTATGATTCTTGGACTTGAGCAAAGAAGGAAATGCACCTAGGGAAAGATTTCCCTCAGCAGCCTTTCCTTCCGTTTCATTGTGCAGAAAAGGAGAGAGGGAAGAAAGAGGCTGGGATATGCTTCCCCAGTTTCTTCAAATTTGCCTTCCACCCAAATCAGGCAAAAAGCATCACGCATCAATTTGGGTGGAAATGTTGCTATTAGTAAAAAATAAATAAACTTTTTATTTTTTTTAGTCTATCTTGATTTAATTTAATTTTTTTATAAAAGGGTAGGTCGCTGTACGAAACTCCAAAAATCAAATTCAGAAATCTATGATTAACCTCTCTCTTTCCTTCCATACAAGAAGACCGTAACTCTCCTAGTTCCCTTCCTACAACACCAAGTGGGGATATATTTCCCTAACCTTCCACTATAAAATTTTTCCTCTCTGTCACTTCTTTCCTTAGCCATTTCTCTCCCCCATATGAAACACGGTAAAGAGTTAACAAGGGATCTAACCCTGTGATTAACTTGAACTAGGTAAAAAAAAAATCATAGCTATAAATAAAATTAGAAATTAAAATACCATAAAGGAGTTTTGCAAAGTTTTAGGGATATTAATAGGGGAATATGACGACCTAGGATTAAATTCTTATGGCACTTGATGGAGACCGAGTTGCTTCCAAGCAAGCTAAGGATGTGAATCAAGCAAAGGCCATGGAAAAGGCATCCTATTGATCCATTATGCATCGGTGTAGGCCCAATAACAAAGGCTAGAGTTAAAAAGATGAAGGAATCGTTTAATGGGATGATTGAAGTTATCAAGGCCAAGATTGCAATTGTAGTGAATTTGAACAAGAGCAAATCGCAGCCTAATCAACCGAATTCAAGTCTCAAATAAGCTTAATTAGTCATTGTATGTAGCGAGGACAATTTCAATGTATAAGCCCAAATTTTACCTTTATTTGGGTAATAATTATAACTAAAGCCAACTACCTAAGTAGTCTACCTAAGTCTTTTTTACATAAGCCTACTCTAGGACTTTTACCCTATAGCTATAAATAGCGGACAGGTGGAAGCCACACATGATATGATGTTTATTTTCAATCCAAAACATGGTGAGACTCTCACTTATTAGTTCTTCATTGAACTAGAATTTATCAATACACTCCTTGTGGCATTCATCCAATTTATCAACCTAAATCACCTTAGGTTGTGGCGTTGTCAGCCACATATAGCCCATGTTCATGTTTTGCTAAGCATTGAGTCTAGGTTTCTATCTTCCATATTATTGATTTATACTTTTTGGTTATCGTCAATTTGTTGTGCTGTGGGTTTATATTATTCTCATTGGGTTCGCATTATTCAGTATCAAAGCATCGTTTCTATCCAAATCAACTCAGTTATTTTTTTCATTGCATTTGGACGTTTGCTACATTTTTTTATCTTATTTGTTATTTTGTTGTTTATTATTATGTTCTATCTTCGTTGCTTCATTTGCTATCCAAACAGAAGAAAAGAATTGTGATTTCTGCAAAAAATAAAAAATAAAAACACAAGAAAGGGAGACCAAAAGTTATATATAAAAAAAAGGAGTTGTATACAAAAAAGAAAAAGCCAAGGAAAAGAAAAGGAAAGGAAATAAAGGATTATTTTTAGGCTTGTTTTAAGTTGTGCTGTTTCCAAATCATTTGTGTTGCTTCAAAACATATTTTATAGCAAAGGTTTATGTTATCTCAAGAATAGTTTGTGTTGCTTCCAAATCATTATATTCTAACCCTTTCCTTGATCATTTCTTGATTTATTTTGTATATTTAGTTTTATACAGTTCTATTGCATTTATCTTGAGTTATCTTGTTTTATTAAGTTCATTCCATTTCTTACTGTCATTTATCTTTCCCCTATCATTCAATATACTTGGAATTTCCTTGAATAAGTCGATTGAGCTTTTGCAAGGGACTGTTTTCAGATTTAAGTTCTTAGTTCTTTAAAGAAGTAATTTAAGTGAATTGAGTATTTGAGTGACAAAAGATTACTCTAATGGCAACAAATGGAGAAGAAGCAAGAACAAGAGCATCACTTCAGCAACATACATTGAGATAACATGTGATGCACATAGAAATCTGATTTGGTCAGATCCTATACATATTAGAGATACAAGATGTCACTATTGTTGGATCACAAAGGAACTGAGTTGGCAGGATTCCTAGTGTGGAGAGACTAGCTAAGAAACAAAACTATGATGAGTATGCTGACGAGGATGGTAATTATGAAGACATTGATGAAAGAGCTTCCAATGACAAATTCAATCATGCAAGAGTTGGCAGTCAAAGAGGAAGATTGGAAGATTGTTAGAGTTGTTGACAGAAACATAGGAAATATCAACATCAAAATATTCATTTCATGATAAAAGTGATCCAAACACATATTTGGAGTGGGAAAAAAGTGAAACTCGTATTGAATGGCTACAACTATGAAGAGAAGGTAAAACATACTTTTGTTGAATTTACTAACTATGTTATTGTTTGGTGGAATCACATTATTCCAAGTTAAGGAGAAATCGTGAGATACTCATTGATACTTGGGAAGAGATAAAATCTATCATGTAGAAGGGGTTCATTCCATCACATTATTATTGAGATTTCAACCAGTGGCTTCAAGGCCTAACCCAAGTGTCCAAGAGTATGAAGTGGAGAAGAACCACAAAAAGATGGAGTGTCATGATTCAAGCTAATTTGGGGGAGGAATAGAAACAACCAAGGTGCGAGTTTTGCAAGATTTTAATTTAGAAATTGCAAATATAGTTGAGTTACAGCATTACATGGAGCTTAAGGATATAGTGCAGGTGTCCATGAAAATTGAAAGGCAACTCAAAAGCAAAAAAGGTTCAACTAAGCATGGGAAGAATTCTAGTTCATCCGCTAGAAACTCTAGTTAGAGCAAAAGAATGACAATATCAGCTCCATAAGCAAGACCGAATCTTCTCAAAAATGCAACTTCTACTTCAATCAAAGATAAAAAAACTACCAAAACTCTTAGAAACAGAGATATTAAATGCTTTAAGTGTTTGGGAAAGTAACATATTGCATTACAATGTCCAAACAAAAGAGTTGATTTTGAGAGAAAATAGTGATGTTGAGACTAGTCAAAAAATGATAATGTCTATCACTATCGATGGAAAGTGATGGAGAGGAGTATCCAGTTGAAATTAAAGTCCATGTCACTAGGGATGCTTTGAATGCTCAAGGAAAGGAGGATGAAGTAGAGTGATACATTTTTCACATTCGTTGTTGCATTAAAGATGGAGGAAGTTACATTAACGTAGCTACTAAACATCCTAGTCCTTATAAGCTATAATGGTTAAATCAGCGTAGGGCATTAAGAGTAGGAGTTTTATTTTCTATTGATAGGTATCGTAATGAGGTGCTTTATGATGTGGTGTCATTCTTTTAGGTAGATCATGACAATTTGATAAAAAGGTCATGTATATATAATGGATTCAAAAATAGGTATTCTTTTGTGATGCACTATAACTCTTGTACCATTAACTCATATATAAGTGTATGAAGATCAATTTGGGATTAAAAAGTGAGAAAAAAAATGAAAAAGAAAAAAGTGAGAAAAGAATGAATAAGAAACAATATTAAGAAAAGTTTCAAAAGCAAGAGAGGATAAAAGAAGGCTTTTATATAAAAGAAAGAAAGATTAAGAGAGTTTTTTAGTCTAGATTGCACTTTTGTACTAGAAAGTTTGTTTCAATACTAACAA
The DNA here is from genome assembly GCA_025175895.1 of Wurfbainia villosa. Taxonomy (NCBI): domain Eukaryota; kingdom Viridiplantae; phylum Streptophyta; class Magnoliopsida; order Zingiberales; family Zingiberaceae; genus Wurfbainia; species Wurfbainia villosa. Next base: position 49,089,459 of record CM045999.1, on the reverse strand, counting down.
TCCTAAGTCTACTTTGCCAAGTATTGTTGAGTCATTTTTGTAAAAGTTCAATAATTCTTTCTTGATGAGGTTCCTGAAGGATTGCCACCACTTAAGGGAATAAAGGATCAAGTTTGAACTATTCAACTTATGACAAGAAGATGCATCTTTTAGTGAGGGCCTTCAAAACTTGGCAGCATTACTTGTAGCTTAAAGAGTTTATCATAGTGATTTTTGAACCCGGGGATTGGGTTTGGGTGCATATGAGAAAGAATAGATTCAGACTAAACGACATACTAAATTGCATCCCTAAGGAGATGGACCATTTCAAATTATTGATCAACAGTAATGCCTACAAGCTTAACTTGTTGGATGAGTATAGTGTGAGTGTAACATTCAATGTTGTTGATAAAGATTCAAGAAGGAACCCTTTTGAGGAAAGGGAAAATGGAGACTGAGTTACAACTAAAGAAGTTAAAGATGAGAATCAAGTTAAGATTATGGAAAGGAAGGAGCATCTGATTCTAAAACTTCTTGATGGCCCATTGTGCATTGATGGAGGCGCAATCACAAGGGTTAAATCTAAAAAGATAAAGGAAGTGCTTATTGGCCTCATTGGGCCAAGGTTGCAATGAAGCAAATTTGAACAAGAACAAACCATGCAGCTTAGTTAACCTAATTAGATGGGTTTAATTAGTCACTTAATTTCCATTTTATGTAGTGGGGACAATTTTAATGTGTAAACCCAAATTTTACATTTATTTAAGTTGTAAACTCGTAATTATGACTTCAGTTCAAACTAGCTAAGTAGTTTACCTATAGCCAAACTAGCTAGGTTGGCCACACATGATGTAATGTTTGTTTTCAATCTAGAATTTGGTGAGGCTCTCACTTGGTTTTTCACTGAATTATAACTTGTCAAGGCAATCCTTATGGTGTTCATATGGCTTATCAACCTAAATCCGTTAGGTTATAGCATCACCTATCTTATATGCCTCAAGTTCATGCTTCACTGACCATTGGGGCTATAATTAGACTTTTCTAATTTCTATCTTCAATTTGTTGTGTGTTGATGAGAGATTATTCTCAATGGGTTCACATGGGGGAAAAAAATCATTAATAAAGAGGGCCATGAAGCAATAGAATTTTAAATAATTATGAGGATTTTATTGAGAAACAACTATAATATAGGGCAGCCTCTCAATTAAGAGTTGGTATACTACTTTAGTGATAGTTTCTTAGTCAAATGGCTACATAGGCATCCTCTATAATTTTCAAGGAGGTGAACAGGTCACAATATATTCTGATTGTGGCGGCTGCTCAGTGGTTAGTTTTTTTTGGATATGGTCTAGTGCTGTTTATACGCATATTATGTAATGTATAAAGCAGATCAATAACAAAAAGAGTCAATGCATTTCTCAAATCTATCCAAAGCTTTAAAAGTTCAAAATCTAGGAATCCTTTCTAAACTGCATTAGAATTTACCATCGGTCATAAAATTCTGTTCAACAACTGTTACAAAAATGTCATGATACCCACGTGGTATTTTTCAATGTCAGCAAAATTCACACATGGATGCCGACATGGATAAAACTACTGGGAGACATTTAGACAACAGAGACAGGCTACTCACCAAAAAAAGTGATGGCCTTTAACATGTTCGTTCACTGTAATGTCACAATCATGATTGAGGAGGTGGAAGATGTTGCCTACCACCACTACTCACCAACACAATAATGCCACGAAGCTCTAAGCAAGGGTCGATTTCTGGATAGTACAAATCTTATGGGGATGCTTGCAAAGATGTTAGCGCTCGATTTGGCACAAAAATATCCCCGTGATTTATCTCCCTTACAATGGGTGTGAAGTCGATTGATAGGGGACACTAGGGTGACGATTTTACCTTTTTGCTACAATAATGCCATGAAGCTCGCCACCCCCTCCATCGCCAAACAAATCAGTGGATTGTCCAACCCCTTCGTCCTCTCAATTGGATCCCTACTATCTAACTCGATTAGCCCCGATTACCAAAAGAAGGGGTGAACAGTAACCCTTGATTATAGATTTGTCCTGTGCAGCCCCTTCACACGAGCAACGCCAGCCTTTGGCTTTATTGCTGGATAGGAATAATCACCCCAAATCGGTCAGCCCTTAGCCAATCATGGCTCCTCTATTGATCGTAATGCAACCAATCGTAGTGCATGAAGGAGTCATCATATGCAACTAGGAGTGGGTGCTCAAGCGCACAACAATCTTGGATAAACACAATAACCACACTAACAGCAACCACGAAAGTGTTGAGGTAATTATGGTAGGTTAGTGAGGTGATGGTCTCAATGATGAAATCACTAGACGAGACGAGGAGTGCACATTTGGAAGGTAGAAGCAGAAAGAGAGATTGGTTTCGGATCAATGAGGACAGTCGTGGAGATGACACCGATGGCAAGGTCAACACTAGCAAGAATGGTGAGAGTTGCACTGCCACCACATTTTATTCACGTTAACATCCATGTGTGGTAAAATGTCACATCGGTGTCATGTCATTTTTAGCGGGGTGGGACAATTCATAATAGATACTAATTTTAATATTCTTTAAAAAATATGTTAAAGATTTATACTGGATTTGTGTATTAACTCCAATAAAAAATATAACTAACTGTGTTTTCTCCCTCTCCTACCTTCCTAATCAGTACGCTCGTTATCAGTCTACTATGAAGCAGTTGACAGCAGTCCAACGGCCTAGGTTCTGCACTTTCTCAATGCAGTAAAAAAATAAGGAATGTGCACAAGCTCATGTAAAGCAAACCAGTAACCCGTAACTCATGTCAAAAAGTTTTGCCTGGTGAGACTGGAAATTTTCACTCATCTGAAAAGTGCATCTTCAGTGCAATCAATAAAAAACAAGTTCTTGCTCAGCTGAATTGAGTGCATTTAATTAAGCGAAGGATTTACCCAGGAAATATGACAAAACCTATATCCTGCTTAAAACATGTGGAATGGCCAGCAAAAGGCAAACACGAAAGCAGTCGAACAATGCAAGTAAAGAACATCCTAACTGACTTAGCCATCAATTTCGTACCTCATAACTAGGAAGGGATGATCACAACATTGCCGAAGGCGTAAAAGTAACTCTAAAATAGAAGCATAGTTGTGAAGAACCCGACCTTGCTCGACAAACTGATTAAACTTTACCTAGAAAAAACTCCAGAAGCAATGTTAAGACAATCTAAGAATAGGAAGTGTCACCAGGAAGAAAGTAAGAAAAAGAAAATTCTACCTTTGATTTTCTAAAAAGAGCTTCATAGAAGTCCTTTTCAGCTTCTGACAGCTCACAGTAAAGTACTTCAACTTGTGCAGGAGGAAGATCAAGAATTGGTCTGCCACAAACAGTATATATGAATGATAATATTATAATAATATATTTGTTATGAAAACTAACCTGCCCTCAGCATCTGTGCTTGATTTCGTCCTTCTTAACATTATGGGCCTTAGAATAGACTGCACCAGTTTCAATCCACGTTCATCACCTTCCTCATAGGGCTTTTGTACGAGTTTATTCCACCTTTGAATAACCAAGAGCATAAAAAAGATGAATCAAGATTTTAAACTAACATTGTATGATATTAGAATGACCAGCCATGAAAACCAACGACAGCAGAATTTCTTGATGCATAAACAGATAAATAGGTAACTCCGCCCATGATAAATTAATCATGTCGTAGTTGGTCCCAAATCTGGATAAAAGAGGAGGGTTGTGTTAGGTTGTTAGCCAGCATTAAACTAAGACAAATATTCAATGAATAGATCAATCAAATTATTGTACTAATGCTAGGTTGTTCCCCGGAAAGAACGCGTTATAGGGTCCGACTGTAATGTCTCGGCAAGGACCGCTACATTTTCAGAACTCGGGTGCAGTGAAAAATAAGCAAGAGTTCACGTTGCAGAGTCCGACTGCAACGTATCGACAAGGACCACTACATCTCCATAAGAACTTGGGTGGTGTTAAATAAGCAAGAGTTCTCACACTATAGATTGGGTAAGAACAAATATTATATAAAAATTAATAGTCTAAGATTTGGTATATAGAACATAGGAATTCTCACTGATAAAACAATAGAAATAGTAGATACGATGATTAGGAGAAAAATTAATATTATATGTGTACAAAAGAAAAAATTGGTAGGTGAAAAGGCAAAGATGATAGAGAACTCGGATTTTAAGTTATGGTATACAGGAAAAAATAAAACAAAAAATAGAGTGGATATTATTATAGATAGTTCGTTAAAGGATGAAGTTGTAGAAGTAATTAGAAAGGGAGATAGAATTATAGCTCTCAAAATAGTAATAGAGAAAGAAATTATGAACGTAATTAGTGTATATGCACCTCAAATAGGATTAGATGAAAATATCAAATTAAGATTTTGGGATAACTTGGATGAAGTATTACAAAATATTCTATCAAATGAGATGATTTTAATAGGAGACGATTTAAATGACATATCGGAGTGAAAAATGACGAATATGAGAGAGTGCATAGAGGTTATGGGTTTGGAACAAGAAATGAAGAAGGTAAAACTATATTGGATTTTGCAATAGCGTATGATCTTATACTAGCTAATATATTTTTTAAGAAAAGAAAAGAACACTTGATCACGTTCAAAAGTAGAAATAATAAATCACAAATTGACTATCTTATGGTTAGGAAGAGAGATAGAAAGATGTGAAAAGATTATAAGGTCATCTCTGGAGAAAGTTTAACTACTCAACATAGGTTAGTAGTATTTGATATACGCCTCAAACATAATATTAATAGAAGGAAAATATACACGACTCTTGGAATTAAATGGTGGAAGTTAAAGGATGAGAAACTAAATATATTTAAAGAGAAGGTAGGAGTACAAGTATTAGATGAAATATACAGTGGCCTAATACGACATGGGATAAGAGTGTACTCGATGAGTCAAAGTGGCATGCACCACCAAGTAAAGAATCTTGGTGGTGGAATGAGAAAGTGCAAGAGACAGTCAAGGAAAAACGAACAGCATATAAGAAATTATATATTTGTAAAAATGAGGAAAATTTGAAAAAATATACAATAGCCAAGAAAGAAACTAATAAAGCAGTGAATGAAGCTGAGACTGAAACTTTTGAACGGTTATATCGAAAATTAGATACAAAAGAAGGAGAAAGAGACATTTATAGAATAGCTAAAGTAAGAGAGAGAAAGACAAAAGATTTTAATCAAATAAGATGTATTAAAGATGAATGCAATAGGGTACTAGTAAATGATAAAGAAATAAAAGAACGATGGAAGAGATATTTTCATCAACTTTTTAATGAAGATTTAGAAGACCAACTTTATTTAGGTAATTTAAGTAGATCAAATGAGTATAAAAATTTAAATTTTTATCGTAGAATTCAAATTTTAGAAGTAGAACAAGCTTTAAATGGAATGTAAAATGAAAAAGCTGTTGGATCAGATGATATTCCCATAGAGGTATGGAAGTGTCTAGGGAAACAAGGTATTGAATGGCTTACAAAATTATTTAACATGATATTGAAAACAAAAAGAATGTCTGATCAATGGAGGGTAAGTATCCTAATTCCCTTATATAAGAATAAGGGAGACATACAAACTTGTGAAAACTATCGGGGTATTAAACTAATGAGTCATACCATGAAACTTTGGAAAAGAGTAATAGAAAAAAAAAATTAAAGGAGACCATGATTCTTGAAAATCAATTTGGATTCATGTCAGAGAGGTCGACAATAGAAGTTATACATCTTCTCAGATAATTAATTGAAAAGTATAGAGAGCAAAAGCAGGATCTACACATGGTATTCATTGATTTAAAAAAAACTTATAATAGAGTTCTAAGAGAAATTATATGGAGAATTTTAGGAAAAAAAAATGTTAATGTAACATATATTGAACTAATTAAGAATATGTATGAGGAAGTAACGACCAGAGTGAAGACTTCAGACGGATTAACTGAAGCATTTCCAATAAAGATAAGGTTACATCAAGGATCAACTTTAAGTCTCTATCTTTTTACACTAATCATGGACGAACTCACTGGACACATTCAAGACAGTACCGTGGTGCATGTTGTTTGCGGATGATATTGTTTTGGTAGATGATACACGTGAAGGAGTAAATATTAAACTAAAATCTTGGCGAAAAACACTAGAAGTGAAAGGTTTTAGACTTAGTAGAGTAAAGACAGAATATATGGAATTTAAGTTTAAGAATATTAAACGTAATGGGATAAGTATTAAAATAGAAGATGACGAGTTATCTAGAACTGAGAGTTTTAAATATTTAGGATTATTTTTGTAAGATGATGGAGGGATTGAGAGAAATGTCTTACATAGAATACAAGCAGGATGGCTAAAATGGAGGAAAGCGTCGGGTGTTTTATATGATTGTAAAGTGTCTCTAAAAATTAAAGGGAAGTTCTATAAAACGATGATTAGACCTGCTATGTTATATGGCACTGAATGTTGGGCTACGACTCGAGCACATGAACAAAAGATGAGAGTTGCAGAAATGAGGATGCTAAGGTGGATGTGCGAATATACAAGGATAGACAGAATAAGAAATGACAACATTTGAGAAAAAGTCGGTGTTGCATCTAATGAAGGAAAGCTCCGAGAGACGTTTAAGGTGGTACGGACATGTACTTAGACGTCTAATAAATGCTTTAGTTAGGCGATGTGAAACGATGACAAATATACACATCAAACGAGGAAGAGGAAAACCAAAAAAGACTTGATTAGCAACAATAAAACAAGATAAAATTTATCTAAATATAAATGATGATATAGTAGAGGATAGAGTCCAATGGCGTAGAAGGATCCATATAGCTGACCCCACCTAGTGGGATAAGGCTTTGTTGTTGTTGTTGTTGTTATTGTTGTAGTAGTATAAACAGATAAATAGGATGCAGATGTAGTAGAGAAAAGATGTCCATAATCATCACAAGCTCAAGATACTATAGATTAATCACCGAAATGATTGAAATTTAAATTTTCATAAGAAACTCCAAGTATTTATAGTTTCTACCACAAAATAGAATTTCCCCTGCCGCTTTTACCAGAAAATAAGCTATCAAGTAAACAGAACATCAAGTCATACTAGTCTCAAATATATAGGGTCAACAACACGGGTCTTATCCCACCATTGAATTAACAAAAACAAGAAGCCGTGTTAGACCTAAATATTTAGAGTAAACTACATGGAATTTATCCCCATGGAACTCTGTGAAAACTACCAAATATCCACCTTTTGCTAAAATACTGGCAAACAAAATTATTTTCCTTAATCTCCAATACTAATACTCTATGTTTAGTTGTTTCATTGGGATAGTTGTCCCGTCTTCAGTTCCATAGTCACTCACTATGAAATAAGGTGAAAGGAACCAACCCCCATTAGCAAATCAGTCATCTCAAATTTTGAATATAAAAACTCAGCACACGATGGACAACTTGTCTCCAGCATAACGTTATGTAACTTGAGTCAACACACATGACTAAGAAACGTGCCACACCCACAATGGTCTACCTAAGCAAATTACTTGTACATTAGAGCAAGCTTTTACAGTCATGCATGAAAGCGAGCTCAGCAATTGTTTACCCTTCATACTTTATTAATGAATGTTAGATGAAAAATAGTCACGATTTTACATAGTAACCAAACCAAAATGTTCAAGGAAAATAGAGCTTGAGTGCTTTGATCTGACAGAGAAAGATAGGGACTGGAAACAAAAAAAAAAAAGAGGAAGAGAGAGAGTATATAAAAAGGGGGATGCAAATGGCCAAATCATGACCAAGTGGTCGGTTATGGTCAATACCACTCAGACCCTAGACCATTCCAATAAAAGAACCTGTGAAACTTTTTCTAGGTTCACAGTTCAGAATATGAAACTTCTTGACAAACCATCATGAAGTTGTAGAAACATCATTTTATTATCTACAAGCAAACCATCATCTGTTCCATAACAAAGACCCCGGACCATTCCAATAAAAGAAGCTGTAGAATCTTATCATGAAGTTGTAGAAACTCTTTGTTAATAACAGAGATCTCATTTTATTATCTACAAGCAAACCATCATCTGTTTGTTCCATAGCAGAGACCACGGACCATTCCAATAAAAGAAGCTGTAGAATCTTGACGGTGGAATGAAAAAGTACAGGAGAAAATGAAAAAAAGATAAACAACTTATTATATATTTGTAAGAACAAGAAAAATTTTTAAAAATATACAATAGCTAAGAAAGCGACTAAGAAAGTAATAAATGAAGCTAAGAGTGAAATTTTTAAACGGTTATATCGAAAACTAGATACAAAAGGAGGGAGAAAAGACATTTATAGAATAACTAAAGTGAGAGAAAGAAAGACAAAAAAATTTATCCAAATAAGATATATTAAGACGAATGCAATAGGATACTAGTAAATGATAGAGAAATAAAAGAGCATTGGAAGAGGTAATTTCTTCAATTTTTTAATGAAGGTTTAGATGACCAACTTAACTTGGGTAATTTAAGTATGTCAAATGAGTATATAAATTAAAATTTTTATCATAGAATTCAAATTTCAGAAGTAGAACAAGTTTTAAATTGGATGCAAAATGAAAAAACCATCGGACCAGATGATATTCCGATAAATATATAGAAGTGTCTAAGGAAACATGATATTGAAAACAAAAAAAAGTCTGATCAATAAAGGGTAAGTACTCTAATTCCCTTATATAAGAATAAGGGGGGCGTACGGACTTATACAAATTATAAGAGTATTAAACTAATGAGTTATACTATGAAACTTTGAGAAAGAGTAATAGAAAAAAAATTAAGAAGATCACGATTTTCGAAAATTAATTTGGGTTCATGTCTAGAAGGTCGACATTAGAAGTTATACATCTTCTCAGACAACTAATTGAAAAGTATCAAGAGCAAAAGCAAAATCTACATATGGTATTCATTGACTTAGAAAAAACTTATGATAGAGTCCCAAAAAAAATTATATGGAGAGTTCTAGAAATAAGAGGTGTTAGCATAACATATATTGAACTAATTAAAGATATATAAGAGAAAGTAACAACCAAAGTGAAGACTTCATGAGGATTAACTGAAGTGTTTCCAATAAAGATAGGGTTATATCAAGGATCAGCTCTAAGTCCCTATCTTTTTACACTAATCATGGAGGAACTCACTGAACACATTCAAGACATAGTACCATGGTGCATATTTTTTTGCAGATAATATTGTTTTGGTAAATAAGACACGTGAAAGAGAAAATCCTAAACTAGAATCTTGGTGAGAAATATTAGAAGTGAAAGGTTTTAGATTTAATAGAGTAAAGACTGAATATATGGAATTTAAATTTAGCAATATTAGATGCAATGAGATAAATGTTAAGATAGGAGATGACGAATTGTCTAAAACTAAAAGTTTTAAGTATTTAGAATCATTTTTGCAAGACGATAGAGAGATTAAGAGAAATGTCTTACGTAGAATACAAGCAAAATGATTGAAATGGAAGAAAGCATCAAATGTTTTATGTGATCGTAAAGTACCTATAAAACTTAAAGGGAAGTTCTACAAAACGACGATTAGACCTGTTATGTTATATGGCGCTAAATATTGGGCTACGACTCGAGCACATAAGCAAAAAATTAGAGTTGTAGAGATGAGGATGTTAAGGTGGATGTGTGGACTTACGATGGATAGAATAAGAAATGAGAGCATTAAAGAGAAAGTCGGAGTTGCATCTATGGAGGAAAAACTCCGAGAGACATATCACATATTTAAGATGCACAGACATGTAATTAGACAACCAATAAATGTTCTACTTAGACGATGTGAAATTATGACAAATACGCACATCAAACGAAGAAGAGGAAGATCAAAAAAGACTTGGTTAGTAATAATAAAACAAGATAAAATTTATTTAAATATAGATGATGATATAATAGGGGATATAGCTCAATGATGTAGAAGGATTCATATAATTAATCCCACCTAGTGGGATAAAGCTTGATTATTGTTGTTGTTGTAGACAATATGTTCCATATTTTTTCAAAACATACAAACTTTTCCTCATGGCCTACAATTGACACCATCACTTTCGAACTTCTTGTTTTAAGGTAAGAGATAGACTGACAAAATCAAGTTCATTTAACAAGAAAAATAAGAGATTCTGTACAGAGTTTGAAATTATTGCATTCCGAAAAAGTAAGAATCAACAAGGCCAAGAGTCATTTTCAAAAGGAAATTTGAAATACTTTTCTTGACAAAATTTTTTAGCAGTGTTTAACAGGAAGGTTTCTGACCAACAAAAATCATGAAAATCATATCCAATATAACCATGATTTTATTGTAATAAAACTATAGAGATAGTGTATTTTGGCATTCATAGTAAGGCAAAAATGGCAGCAATATAATTTACGAAAACAACAATGATTAAGGTACAATATTAGGCAAGGTTTTAAATGCCGAGCCGTTTCGGACGAAATTGGCGAAAAATTTCATTCCGACGAGCAACCGAAACCGGAACGTGTACCGATACCGGAAGGAGGCGACGGCGACGACGCAGAGGTGCGGTACCGGAAGGAGGAGGCGGCGGCGACGACGCAGAGGCGATCGCGCAGTGTGATCGCGATCGCGATCGGACAGCGCGATCGAGAAGGCGATCGCATTCCCGATCGCGCAGCGTGATCGCGGTCGCGATCGGACAGCACGATCGCGCAGCGCGATCGGAAAGGCGATCGCGCAGCGCGATCGCGGTGAAATTTCTAAATATATAAATTATAATTAAAACTATATATATATATATATTAAACTATAAAATTTAATTAAATAAATTATATATTAAATAAAAATTAAAAATAAAAAATATTTTAATTAAAATTCTAAATTCGAATTTATAATTTAGGTAAAATTAAATCTTAAATTCTTTTTTAAAAATTAACTAAAATTTAAAAAAAATCAAATAATTAATATTAATGTTTAAAAAAAATACCGAAATAGTATCGGCACGGACGATACGGTACCGAAACTATATCGTTTCGGTCGCAGACCGAAATCCCGATACGAGTCGAGATTTTAAACCTTGATATTAGGCCCCTTGAAGGTCGATGAATGCCTTAAATATGCAAGGTGCTATAAGGGTATGTATCCTACAAGGGAAGGGAAGGAAACTAATAAGAAATAAGGTACTGGAAAATTTTCGTCATTGGCACTTGCCCACCATTTCCTTTGTCAGAAAAGAGCAAAGGATCTTTCCAAATTTCTCTATACTGCTTTATGCAATTTGGGTAGGAATCTCACTTTTGTGTAAATCAAAACTTTAAAAAAAATTGAAATTATTTTTACTTTACAAATCTATGATTATTTTTATATTTTTAATAAATAAAGATTTAAAATTTAAAGTTTTTCTCCCTCTTTTACTTTCACTTTTCCCTAATTGTTTCGTTGCTTTGTAGGAACCAGGAAGTAAGTGTAGCAAGGATCCCATGCCAGCACTCGCATGATTAGTACACAACGTCAACAATCTTAAAACTTGAATCCAACAATCACAAATTTTCATTTCGATAGCATAATGCCAAGAAAGAAAAAAACATAAGAACCAATATAAGGGGCCCAAAGAAAAAGAAGATCAAAGTTGTAAACCCTTTAAGGCAACTCAGTGATGATTTTAAAGAGATGAACACATCAATGTTCTTTTCTTGATGTTTGGAGCCTTTTAGGCCCATCAATAACTGTTTAGCAAAAGTCATTAATGGCTCTTAAAGCTATCGATGAGATGAGTTTTGAGCAAAAATCATTGATGGACCTGCACCATCTTTATATTTTTGACACTCATGTGTTGCTAGCACTCTCTTGAACCTGCTCATGCTTAATTCTCCTGATTTTGATCCATTTTTAGTCATCTACGCATTTTGACCAAAAGTCATTAATTGATCTAAACACATCAAATTCACTCTAAACATGAACCATCAATAACTGTTTAGCAAAAGGCATTAATGACTCTTAAAGCTATCGATGAACCATCTAAACATGTCTTTACACAGTACCGTGGTGCATGTTGTTTGCAGATGATATTATTTTGGTAGATGAGATGCGTGAAGGAGTAAATGCTAAACTAGAATCTTAACGGGAAACACTAGAAGTGAAATGTTTTAGACTTAGTTGAGTAAAGACATAATATATGGAATTTAAGTTTAGCAATATTAGACGTAATAAGACAAGTGTTAAGATAGGAGATGACGAGTTGTCTGGAACTGAGAGTTTTAAATATTTAGGATCATTTTTGCAAGATGATGGAGGGATTGAGAGAGATGTCTTACATAGAATACAAGCAAGATGGTTGAAATGAAGAAAAGCATCGGGTGTTTTATGTGATCGTAAAGTGCCTCTAAAACTTAAAGGGAAGTTCTACAAAACAGTGATTAAACCTGCTATGTTATATAGCGCTGAATGTTGGGCTACGACTCGAGCACATGAGTAAAAGATGAGAGTTGCAGAGATGAGGATGTTAAGATGGATGTGCAGACATACGAGGATGGACAGAATAAGAAATGAGAGCATTAAAGAAAAAGTCGATGTTGCATATATTGAAGGAAAGCTCCGAGAGATACATTTAAGGTGGTACGGACATATACTTAGATGGTCAATAAATGCTCCAGTTAGGCGATGTGAAATGATGACAAATATACACATCAAATGAGGAAAAGAAAGACCAAAAAAGGCTTGATTTGCAATAATAAAACAAGATAAAAGTTATTTAAATATAGATGATGATATAGTAGGGAATAGAGTCCAATGGCGTAGAAGGATCCATATAGCCGATCCCACCTAGTGGGATAAGGCTTTATTGTTGTTGTTGTTGTTGTTGTAAGACTATCGATGAGTTTTGAGCAAAAATCATTGATGCACCTGCACCATCTTTATATTTTTGACACTCTCATGTGTTGCTAGCACTCTCTTGAGCCTGCTCATGCTTAATTCCCCTGATTTTGATCCATTTTTAGTCATCAACGAATTTTAACCAAAAGTCATTAATGGATCTAAACACATCAAATTTACTCAAAACATGAACCATTCTCGTCCTCTATCACTCTCCTGAGTATCATGCTCAACTTCATTAATTAGCGTCCCTTTTCAGCCATCAATGAATTCTAAAAATAAAAATAGCCTTCAATGAGTTTTGAGCAGAAGCCATTAATAGATCTAAACACATCAAATTCACTCCAAACTGACACCACCTTTTTGTTCTTAACAATCTCCAACCTACAGCATGCACTTGCACCTGTCTGTTCTTAACAATCTCCTAAGCTGACCATGATTAACTCTATTAATTTTGATTCCTTTTCAGCCATTATCAATCCCTTTTCTCCTAATTCTGACCATGCTCAACTTCCCCAACTTCTCTAATTTGGGTCTCTTTACAACCATCAATGAATTTTAGGCAAGACACATCAAATTCACTCTAAATGTGTACTGATCCTACTCCTAACACTCTCCTAAGTATGGCCATAATTAATTATCCTGATTCTGGTCCCATTTTAGTCATCAATGAACCATTCTCTTTGAGACACCCTTTAGAGTCTGAAAACAAACTTGAATCAGGAAAGTTAATTGGATGTGTTTGTTTAGAGTGAATCTGATGTGTCTATGTCCATTAATCACTTTTAGCCAAAAATGGCTAAAAAGGAATCAGAATCAAGGGAGTTAATCACAAAGAAAACTTACCTAAGTGTCTAGAGGATCTAGAGGTTTAAAATTGACCTAAGGATATAAACTCTAAGTGTTGGCCAACAATCATCATTTTTCAAAGTGTATAGATTTTCAAAAACTTATATATAATTACACTCAACAATCATGAAAATTAATGAATATCAAAAATATTGTTAAAAAATATTTATTTATAGATTTTGAAAATGTTTTCAAAAATATTTTCAATTTAATTGTCCTTATCATCTCACCCATTTTATATGTCTCAATATAAACAATACATGTTAATCTTGTAAGGTTCTGTAAGATGATTTTCAATTAATGTTTCAAATTTTGAAGATTCTTTGACTTGAGTTAGATTCAAATTTAACCTTCAGTCAATTAAATAGACATTTCTAAAATTAGCTTCCAAATAGTGACGACGCACAGCGATCTTTTTAATCGGAACAACGACCACTTCGTTAGACAAAACTAGCTCTAGAAATTGTACACTTACTCAACTTAATGAAAAACTCTAATTTAACTAATTTAGGATCAATATGTAACTTATTGCAATAATCTAATGAAGTTAAATTATAATGTATTTCAAAAATATGATTTTCAAAACTTTAAATCCACTAATCTGGATTGCTTCCCCTAATTATGTAGGTTTTTTTCTTTCTCTCCAGACACTAATTCTTGAAATGACCAAACCTTCTACACTTGAAGCACATGATGTGTTCTTTGTTTCTCCGAACTCCTAGCATCAATTTCTCCTTTGTCGTCGATTATGCCGCTCGAATCCAACGAGTAGGACACTTTGTAGTATCCTCTCTCCTTGCACTTAAAACAAATAATTTAAATTTTGAACTTTAAATTCACCATTATACCTTTAGTTTCTCCCCCTCAATTTCTGGTCTTCTGAGGTTAGTTCAATCAAGAGCTTTGGACTCTAATACCAATTGGTGGATCGAAAAGATGCACTAGGGGGGTGAATAATGCAACTCACTTCTTATCTATTCGTGTATTCTTTCTATCAAGAGTCATTGTAGCAATGGAATATAAAGTAAAACACTAAAGAAAGACACACAGATACCAAGGTTTACTTGGGTTCCCAACCCCCTTTCTGAAATGTTTCCGGAGACGAAGAAACCTCTTACACAGTTTGTATTCATTAGTAGCTTGGTGCACGAAGCTCCCGCCATGTGGAGTCCCAAGGAAGGGTATATTGTGTGCAACCTTATCCTACTTTGCAAGAGGCTATTTCTAATTTGTATTCAAGCACAAGTAAATGTAAAATAAAAGCATGTAAAAGAAATACAAACAAATGGACGATCGATCTGGAAGCCCTTGAGTGTCTCACACTGCTCCTAGCGCTTCCCTAGTTGCACGAACAAAAATTCATGAGCACAGAAGAGAGTAGTAGACGATGTGATTGATAATCTGAAGTTTCAGCTTGAGGTTATTTTTATATAATTTATCAAGGTGCCTGGAAGCCTTCCAGACACCCCAGCTCAATTTCGATCTAGTTTGAGTTAGTCGGACTTTATCCTGTTCCGAACACCTAGATCCCTTTTAGGCACCTGGATGCTAATGTGTCACTCCATTAGCAAAATTCGATCCTTCCGATTCATCTGCGTCTTATCCTACTCCGATCACCTAGATTCCTTCCAGCGTCATTCTAAATCTGGACTGGATCTAGACTTCATCTAAATCTTGCTGCAGGAATTAATTGGGGTGCCCAGACCTCCGATCGCCTCGAACCTATTCGATCGCCTAGATTCCTTTAATTTTGAAACTTGCAAGATAAGCATACAAACAAAACCTAAGCCTAATCATTTAAGTCTACTTGACCTACTAGGCTTACTTGGTTCTAGTTTGGAGTCCTTCAAGACTTCTATCTATGATTCACTCTCCTAGGACTTTCCTTCGCTAAGCATCCGATCACCCTGACCTATTTGGACTTGCCACTTGTCAGACATCCAATCACCAATAACCAACCTAAACTAAGCACGATCACCTTGATCTGCTTGGATTTTTTCCTTGCTTAATCCGGTTCTCACTTAACCTGCTAGGACTTTCCCTTGCTAGTTATTCAATAAACCACCTTGGCCTGACTAGACTTTGTCTAATCTGATTCTCACTTATTCTATTAGGACTTTCCCTTGCTAGCCATCCAATCAACCATCTTGACCTGACTAGGCTTTGCCTAACACCGTTCTCACTTAATATGCTAGGATTTTCCCTAGCTAGTCATACAGTCAACTATCTTGAGCTGACTAAACTTAACTCACATCCAAACATCTAGTCCTGTTTAGATTGACTCTTAGTCAATACTTGAGTATATTATCAAACATCGAAAATTTGGAGGTTGATTGCGCCAACAATTAATAATGTCTTGTATATCTACATTTTATTCATGTATAAAGCATTTATTCAGGTACTGGCTTAGAGTGTGACAAGGAGATCACAAGGTGACACTAATAGCAGGGGCGCAACAGCAACCGTGGACATGAAAGAAGGTTCACATTGGCACTATTCAGGAGGAGTTACCAAAGCAGCAGTTTCTATCTTATGTTAGAGCGAGAATCCTGCAAGGATGGCTTGACACACATAAAGACAGAACAAAGGGAGACAAAGGCAGGGGCTCACAGACACACCTTGCACAGTGACATTTACACGTGAGCAATGAGAGTAAGGAACCATGCATGCACGTTATACAGAGATGACTCAAAACTGTTGGAGAAAGCAATAAAGATCATGAACTCTCTGACTAAAGCACTCGCTGCTCACAATCCGAGTATTTACCTTGACTGCTGATTGTCTACCGGCAAGGAGAGAGGAAATTGCTAACTGCCTCTCACAAGCAAGGAGGGAATAATGCACTCTAAAAGGAAAAGTTGTTGAATGCAGTTGGTGGTTACATAGCTCATGGGTAGAAATAAAACAACAACAACAACAACCAAACCCACTTGGTGGAATCGACTATATAGATCTTCTTGTGTCATTGTGCTCCATCTCCTACACCATCTATATTTTAATAAATTTTATTTTATTTTATCATCACTAACTAAGTCTTCTTTGATCATCTTCTTCCTTATTTAATATGTGTATTTACATAGTTTCACATTAACTAATCAGAACAATTATTAGTTGCCTAAATGCATATTCGTACTATTTTAAATGTCTTTCAGAGTTTTTCCTCAGCAGGTACAACTATGACTTTTTTTCTAAAATTTTCATTTATTATCTATCCATCCTCTTATGTTAATATATCCACCTTAACATAATCACCTTTGCACCTCTCATCTTTTACTCTGCAAAAAAAATAAAATAAAACAAAGATGTAAGGCTTGGATAAAGAAAAGTGGCTAGCAACGACAATAACCTCCCCTTAGAAATACCCCTTTGGAAAATATTAACCTTAAAATAGGTGCTCCAATACCAAAAATTGAATAATTATATTGCATCATTATAAAATATCCATTACATGGCTATATATAGCCCTCCGATAAAATTCTATGCTTCTAAACACTAATGTGAGAGTAAATCCACGACTCTTAGTTCCTAAGAAATTCAATACCTCAAAAATTACCTTGTTTAACAAGCACAATTAAGCAATGAACATCATAATTACATGAAAATGGTGATGACGTCAATAAAAGAATGATCAATTACATGCCCTTTATAAAAAATAAGATAAAATAAAGATACCACGTGAAGGAGTAAATGCTAAACTAGAATCTTGGCAGAAAACACTACAAGTGAAAGGTTTTAGACTTAGTAGAGTAAAGACAGAATATATGGAATTTAAGTTAGGAAATGACGAGTTGTTTGGAACTGAGAGCTTTAAATATTTAGGATCATTTTTGCAAGATGATAGAGGGATTGAGAGAGATGTCTTACATAGAATACAAGCAGGATGATTGAAATGGAGGAAAGTGTTTTATGTGATCGTAAAGTGCCTCTAAAACTTAAAGGGAAGTTCTACAAAACGGCGATTAGACCTGCTATGTTATATGGCACTGAATGTTGGGCTACGACTCGAGCACATGAACAAAAGATGAGAGTTGCAGATATGAGGATGTTAAGATTGATGTGCCGACATACGAGGATGGTCAGAATAAGAAATGAGAGCATTAGAGAAAAAATTGGTGTTGCATCTATTGAAGGAAAGCTCCGAGAGACACGTTTAAGGTGAAACGGACATATACTTAGACGGTCAATAAATGCTCCAGTTAGGCGATGTGAAACGATGACAAATATACACATCAAACGAGGAAAAGAAAGACCAAAAAAGACTTGGTTAGCACCAATAAAACAAGATAAAATTTATTTAAATATAGATGATGATATAGTAGGGGATAGAGTCCAATGGCGTAGAAGGATCCATATAGCCGACCCCACCTAGTGGGATAAAGCTTTGTTGTTGTTGTTTGTAAAATAAAGCTACCAAGTAACAGGAAATGAAAACACTGGAAGGTCATTCCCTATGCAACTAAAACTCAAGGTTGTTAATAAAAGAACTTACAGCCCCCAATTTCCCCAAGGCTCCACCCTCAGAAAACGTAGAAGGCTGTACAAATCCTCCAAGTTGTTCTGCCATCAAAGATATAAAAATAAGCAAAATAAACAAAATGAAAATTTAGATGAAAGATGACCTATTTTCACAAAAACAGAGCATTTGAAAAATAATAATAATAATAATAATAATAAAAAAGATTCAGATGCATAAGGATTTTCAATTAGCCTATTTTTTAGGGTGAATAACAAACATAAACTGTTGAGATTATTACACTGACAATGAAAATATATAATGAGTATCTGCATAAACGAAGAACTCAAATCACCTGTCAAAAACCTACTGAAAATCTAAGTTAACAAAAAAAATAATTAACTAAATCAAACGATAAATATATCTTTCAGGTACCACAAAAACTGAGGTATAGAACTTCAGTGTAAACATGACAAAAAAGAGGTGAAGTTGAGTTCAAAATATAAAAAGTGAAGAGACTGGAATCTGTCTTTGAATTATTTTGCAGTGCTACACAATCCAAGCTATAAAACTTGAGTGTGAATATCCTAATAAAAAGCTGAAGCTAAGTTGTCACTGAAAAATTAAAAGTGACAAAACTGCTATCTATCTAACCCAATTATCTCTAACTCCAATAAAACAGCAAAGCTCACTAAAAGTAATTTTAAAGTACTTATAATGAGAGGAATAAATATGTAAGGTGTTGCAGGAATCTACAAGCCATAATTAATAAATCACACTTATCTTCAGATATTATCCACCTGAAGGGGTGTGCCAGTGAGACACCACCTCCTATCTGCAGTTAGAGAAGCAGCAGCCATAGAGACCTGGCTCTTAGAGGATTTTATTATGTGAGCTTCATCAAGCACAACCCTAAACCAATTAAGCAAGTAAAGTACACCATTTTCTTCGGTACTCTACAAGAAGATGAATCAATCATCAGAAAAATGCACATCTACAAAACACGCCATCATAAAATAAATATTCAAGAAAATAGTATATTACTTCAGTTGAAAATTCTGATGCCATAACGCCATAGGTAGTTAGAACAACATCATTTTGTGCCAACACCTTTGCATCTTTTGTTCGATTTTGCCCATAATGAACATAAACATTAAAAGATCCAGGCTTAGTGTGGGTTTCAAATTCAGCCTGTCATTACACGAAATGAACATTTTGCAACTGACAATAGAAAGTGGTAGAGTGACGTGCTTATATGATCTTCAAAAATACTAGAAAGATTTACCTTCCACTGGCTTAATAGAGTCATAGGACATACAATTAAATTGCCAGCCCCTACAAGTGAAGTCTTGGATTGAAATAACTTTCTGAAACCAACGATGGTTGATAACTTGCTTGTAGCATTTTGAGATTGTTCATGTATTTCGTTCACTTCATTTGCATCAACAGACTCCTCGCTTCTGGTGGAAGAGCATGAGCCTCCCTTACCAGAATGAGCAAGAAGAAGAGCTATTGTCATTATGGTCTTACCTAATCCCATTGCATCTGCCAAAATCTGAAATTTCATGATCATATCAATTCAACTGCATTATTAAAATATAAAACCATGATCAAGTTAAATTAATACCCCGCCTCTAGACATTTGCAAGGTGCTTGGAAATTCAAGTGTTACATCGCCACAAAAAGCATTAAGATAAATAGCAACAGCCCTCCTGGAATCAAAAATGATAGTCAGCACACCCATCACAGCCTACCACAGACTAACAGAAAGTCTGATTTACATACTTATCTGCTATACGGAAGGCATGCCAACATGGATGTAGCATTGTCGCTGCCTCTTTGTATCTTCCTTTTTCAATCTGCAGCATCCAATGAAGAGCTTGCTTCTGGTAAGGACGTAGCTCACACTGCAAACTGCCTGGAGGAGTCATTTCCTGGTATATAAAAGTAAGGCGAAAATATGTAAGCCCAAACAATTAATACAAACAAATTTGGCAAGTCAAAATTAAATGCCAGTCTGAGAGTTCAAACTCCCCTTACTTCTAATTTAGAATAGTCAGAAATGCCTATAATGCAATCCATATCATTATCCGAGATTTGATCTTTATCATCCTCAACTTTGCTCCTGTTGGCACATAATTTTCTCAAATTTTCTAAAGGTAAATCTGTTCCAGATCTGTCCTGCTCAATCACTAAGATTAGTAATAAAATAGCATGACAAAAATGAAGAAAAGAAATTTAATATTATCACCTACTTTGGACTCCATGGGCCGCTTCCTAGTGTATAAATCCTCCGGAGTAAACTCAGCCTGCCCATATATTTAGAAAATAAAAATAATAATAATAATAAAGAAAAGGAAAGCACATAATGCAAATATACAGTTCAGAACATAAAATTTATCATTTGTATGTGAAATCGCCAAAAAAAAAAGAGTGTATAACTAGTAGTTTTGACTACCAAACACATGTATAATTAGTAGTTTTGGCTTCCGCTTAAATGTATGATGCATCATTGATAACAAGAAAGAGTGCATGAAAGTTCCAACCATTTGAAAACATAGAAAATGTGTGTTCATTTTTTATTTTAAAATTGTCCAATTAAGGGCTGGAATTTGTGCAGGAATAATCAGTAATTATATATTGATCCACCAATCTCTGGTACGTAATTTATCTTCAGTTCAGACCTACAATCACTGAAACAATGGGTCAGCAGATTGTGAAAAAAATTAATCAGCATTTCATCGGTTACATAACCAAGCATTTTCTAAGACAAGACAGGCGTTGATAAAAAAGAAACAATTTTTTAGATATAAAAAGAACCAATTATTTTCATTGCCTAATATGCACTCCAATGTTTAAAAGTAGTCCATGGTACAGCATAAATGAATGTTGTCGTATATCTATGTCATATCAAGCTTATGTGGTTAAAATCGGCAAGGTTTGAAAAGGGCATATGCAGTTCACCCATTGCATAGCACATATGTCCTACACAGGGCATACCAGAAGAATACATAGTCAACATTAAAATATTGAAAAATATTCATATTGATACATGAAGTATTTATCACTTGCAAGACAAATGTTAAGTTAACGCCTACAAGCTATATGATACTAGCTAAAGAAGATTAGGGTTTAAGTTTGATTTGGTTTAATTTAAATTAGTCTAAATGACCAAATAAGGATTTCAACTGCACATGTCATATGCGGCCACATGGGGTCTTTGGGCAGTCTCATTCAAAATCCTCATAAGTGGCCACTTATGTGGCTCAAGGGAGGGCATTTTAAAACCATATTAATCAGAAGATTAGTAAGCATGTGGAGAAGAGAACCTCACAAGTAACTTGCAAGACAAATAAGAAAAGTTGATGCTCAAAGACCGTACAGCTGATTCACAATATTATTATCAGTACAATGGAAAACTTTGCATTCTACTGACGGTTTTAATGGTTCCTCTGTTAAGCCTAGGTTGTGACCACTTGGTATAGGCTGGAGAAACGTAACTCTTCCAATTTACAGATTATTTGATCAGTTTTTCCTTACTATACAACATTTTGTAAGGCCCAAGCATAAATGTAGGAATGACTTGAATATCCTGGTGATATTGCATTACATGGAGCTCATACATATCTAGTAGCCACTAAACACCTTAATTTTAAACTACTGTGAAAAGATATAATATAAAATGCTAAAACCAGAACTATTCTTAAATTAAACAATTATTCTCCGTGTACTCACTTCTCCAAGCATCTACGATTAGGGAAACATTTAATGCACAAAAAAAAGAAAAAAAAACTTTTAAGCAAGAAATTTAGATGCAAGAGTACAAATCAGAATGAAAATGTAGAAGCAGTAGCAAAGGATTGAGCCACTACACAAACTGATCTAGACTAACAACAGTAGCTGAGTAATTCAAACGAGGAGAATATTCAGCCGCAAAAGCAAGCCAAGATCACATGTAGGCACCTTTTTGAAAGGGGTAAGACCAAGTAATCTAAACAGCGTTGGTAGTGGCTGAAATGGCAAATCCTCCATTGCCACATTGGTGGACCTCAGTGACATTTGATGGTGTTTCCGGATCATCAAGTTATTGATATGCACACTGCCATGAGGAGTCAATGCATAAATAAGAAATATGAGTAGTAATGCCACATATATGGCTCAATTGGTAAGAATATATCCATTTGAGTTGCAATGCAATAAGAAATCTACAATTATTGAAAGTTAGATCTAGAGCTTGGGTATTAGTATTATACCTAACAGATAAGTGTATAGTATCCATCATACTAAGAACTTCAGGAGACCATTTACAGAACCCCTCGATTCTAATCTTATTTGCTTTCACCAAAGGCAAAAGACAACGAGCCCATTCATTGGGGATGCGGCCAACCTATAGGAATCAAACAAAAGTTACCGTATAGGAAGAGTAAAAGACCAGGTAGCATAGACATTCCTGACAAAATAGTAACGAAGAATCAACCTCCCCATGCTCTTCAGTGGAAAAGCGCACTATTTCAGAACAAGAAGCCACGGCACGACCTCGGCTAGGAAACCTAGTGCCAGAAGAGGGAGAAACCACCTTATTCATCGACGGGAAGGAAAAAGTCACCTTATCACCCGGCTTAATCCGCCTACCCTTGCACGTCCAAAGCCCAGAAAGCTCAGCACTTCCAACAAGCCACCAATCCCTCTCCTTCAAATCTGTCGAAGGGAAGGGTTCCGAGGCTGCCCCAAGATCACTTTCGACTTTAGAAGAGGCAACCACGGGCTCGTGATTGGAAGGAGAGATAGCATCGACGGTAAGCGGCGTGCAGTCGGGAGTAGTACTGGCAGCAGCAGGCGCAAGGTTAACATTAGCAACGGTAGCTATGGTTTCTCGACCGACAGGGATTGTAATAGAGGTGGGCGAGTCGAGGCTTCTCCTCCGTGCGCCTATGGTTTTGTCGCCTGGGGTGAGCCGGAGGTGCGGGGTGTCGAAGATTATGTTAATAGCGGAGGATACGTCGTTATTTGCCATGTGGAGGGCGCGGATAATGTCCATCTCCGAGAATTCCTGTCCGACCACCGATCGGACGAGAGCGATCCCTTCGTCGGTGACCTTGTTGATTCCCATCCTAAGCTAGCATCAGCCCTTCCGATAGAAACCCTAAACCTGCACTAAAACGTTGAACGAGAGAGAAACCAAGCAGAGATGCAGCTTCGGTGAAGAGGGGAGGAGCGGGAAGGAGTCGTGGATCGGATTGTTCCCGTCCTGCGCTCCGGTACAGTTTAGGTTAGGGGCTCCAGCCGTCTATGCAAGACAGTCGATCGGCTTTAAGGTGAGGGGAGTGTAAGTAATGGAAGGGGGGGGGGGGGGAATGAAGGGGAGGGTAAAGGAGATTTACACTCCAAATTGGGGTGTAAAAAATGTTCAGTTTTTGTGAGGGGGAGGGGTATAAATTCACCCTCATTCCCCTCCCTTTCTCTTCCCTTTCCCCTTCCCTCACTTCTTCCCAAATAAGAGTAGTCTTTTTTTCTTCCTTATTTACCCTTACCCTTCCATTACTTACACCTCCTTCACCTCCTCCCAAACAAGCCCTAAGCCGCACAACGGACTATTATCTGTGATAGGCAACGGACAGTCGATCGGTTTGTTTGGGAGGAAATGAATTTGTTTGGGAGGAAACGAGGGAGATATAAGTAATGAAAGACTAAAGATCAATAAGGAAGAAAAAAAAATATTTTTATTTGGAAAGAAGTAAGGAAAGGAGAAAGGGAGAGAAATGGGATGAACTTATACTCTTTTTCATAAAATTTTAATTTTTTTTACACTCCAATTTGAGATGTAAATCTCTTTTCCTTTCCCTCCATTCCTTTTCCATTACTTACACTTCCCTCCCCTCCTCCCAAACAAGGCCTTAGGTGGGTTTGATTCGTGATAATCTTATATGATTATCAGATAATCATATAAAGTTATAGAGAATGAAACATAACTTACATGGGTGGATTCCAATCTAAATAATATAATAAAAAAAAATTATTTGGAGAGCTTACAATATAACTTAATTTAATATTTTATTTTATTATCTTTGATTCAATTATAAAATTTCGATCGACGACGCTTTGCCAACGATGATGATGACGACGATGACAATGACAACGATCGTCCGACGACGACGGGCACTAGCCGACGACAGCGACGGGTGCCTGGCAATGCGGTGAGCACCCCGCGATGGCACTCGGTAGGTCGACCCACTAGTCGATGGCAGTGACGATGGCAGCGACGATCGACTGGCCAGACGGTGGCGACAGCATCCACTCGGAGGGGGGCGACTGTGGCGATGGTCGGCCGACCACGACGACGATCGACCACCGCGACAATCGATCGCGACGACGATCGACCACCACCACAATCGAGTGCAGGTAGCGGTTGTGGGGATGCGGATGGCTGGGGCAATGACGGCGGTCGAATGGCGCGAAAGCGGTTGTGGAGGGTCGGCGCAATGGCGACAATGACGATGACGGTGGTGACAGGGTCGGGCGGCGGCGATGACGACGATGGTGGTGGCAAGGTCGGGCGACAATGGGTCAAGCAGCGATAGCGATAGGGTCGAGTGACAGCAGTGCCGACGGCGGGGTCGGGCACAACAGCGCGACGACAACACCAAGGATTTTATTATAGTACGATGAAATTGAAATTTAATTGAACTTTACGGGTGCGTTTGGTTGGGGGTTTTGTTGATAACTTTGTTAGGTTATCAATAAAAACCTTGTTTGGTTTAGGTTATAAACAATTATCTGGTAATTGTTCATTACCTGGTTATGAACAAAAACCTTTTTAGGGGGAATCGGAAAACCTTGGAGAACCAAAGTTTTTGTTGATTCCCGGAGTTAAGGAAACTTTTTTCCAATATTACCCCTAGCAATATATTAGCCGCCGCTGCCGCCGTCGCTGTCGCCATCGCGCACCGCCGCCGCCATCGCCTCCCGCCGCTTGCCGCTTCGTCGCCGCTGCACGCGCCATCCGCTTCGCCGCCGGCGTTGCTGCGTTGCCGTTGCCGCCAATCGATCGCCCATCGTTGTCACCACCGGTCGACCAATTGTCGTTGCTGCCGCCGATCGATCGACCACCATCGTCGCCACCGGTCGGTCAATAGTCGTCGTCGGTGGCCGGTCACCACTATCGCCGGTCGGTCACCGCCACCGTCGGTCTGCCGGGCACTGTCGACGGTAGATCGCTGCCATCGTCATTAATATTTCTATCGTCGTCATCGAATTGATTGAGCAAAGACAAAGGATAATTTAGTAAAATGTTAAACTAAGTTATATATTAAAACCTCCAACCAAACAAGGTTTTTATCTAAGGTTATACTTTATTCCAAACTTATGTTTTATTCCCTGACTAAGGTTATGTATGATTACTTGAACCAAACGCACCCTACAGATTTTTTATCCTAATTACTAAATTTGAAGGATAAATTTGAAAATAAAATATTATTAACTTCGGAATCCAATATAATCTTCATTTCGTAGGTGATTCCGGAATGAATAACCTCATTTGCTAACGTTTATTGATGTGACAATTATAATATATTACTTCGGAAATAATTAAAATCAAATAAAATTATGATATATAATTTAGATAGATATTCAAGATTATTTATAACTATTCCGAATCAAATACACTCAAATACACTCTTAATTTTAAGAAAGAAAAAAAAAAGAAAAAGGATAGAAAAGGAGTCTCACACTTGTTTATTTGAAAAACAAATGGAACAAGTCAACTTCTTCGCCCTCTTTTCTAACCTCTCAGTGAGCAATATTTGAACTCAATCCTTATGTTGCTTCTTATAAAATCTACAGTGTCAAGAACAATTTTCCTATGAGTTTGTTAACTATGGTTTTGATTTATCCTCTCTATAATAAAAACAGCGATAAAGAATTATTAATATGATTCATATTTTCATCGAAAGAAGCAATCAAATAAAAAAGTGCCTCTTATTTTTATTATCATCGAAAGATTGACCTTATTTAAACAAAAAAAAACATTGCAACAATGTCTCATTTATAATTTTCTATCCAAATAGTCCTTGTACTTAATCTTAAAGTTGCTGCACTTTGGAGTTAAGCGGTTCCATCTTATAATTGTTTTGACTAAAATTTCAATTTGGAGTTGCTTTGACCAAAATAGTATAAGTAAGCGAATCGACAATTTATATATTTGTAAATAAACCATTTGAGAATAGAAAATTATAAATAGATGTTATCATTTGTTTAATGATAATGATAATAAAGGACGTTCATTTGATTTTCACCCTAAAATACACGATAAATTTGTTATTGTCTCCATGAGAATAGCGTAGTGGCTAAGATACGACGGTGTTTATAGAAGTTGTATGGGTCGATTCCGGAGAAGATTTAAAACTCTTTTCCGAATTTAGATGACCTCCACATGTCTTGGTCACCACGTCAAGATCCATATGACCATCCGTGATTTATCTTCCTCACAATGACTGTGGGACAGACTGATGGGAGTCGCTAAGTTGACAGTTCCAACCTTTTGTAGACGATATGTTGGATCGAAGTGGATCGCTAGAGGGGGGGTGAATAGCGATAAAACCTTTTTTTTTGTTCGTTCGTTAAAATCCGAATAGATAATTAATTGCAGCGGAAAGATAAGCAATAAAAAAAATGAGACAAGTAATTTTACTTGGTTCGTAGCCTTCGGCTACTACTCCAAGGCCCTAGCGGTCCTTGACCACGTACAGAGGGCAAAAACACTAAAGAACTCTTCCTCGTTAGAGGTAGGAGTTGATCGATACAAATAAGAACAAAGCTTGAGGTAGAGGGACTTCCCCCTCTCCTCGTTACGATAAAAGCTCCAAAAAATTAAAGTAATGAACTGAAATAAAAGCTTAAACCGACGTTACAAAAAGAAAGCAATTAAGACCTAGACGTCGGAGGGAAAACACTTCGTTGTCGGAAAAGTTGCAGCTTGGCGGAGGCTTTTGGAAGCTTAGAATTGATGAAGAAACCCTAGGATTGACCCTCCTTTTATAGCCTTTGAGCCCCTTTTCGAGAGGAACCCTAGTCAATCACAATTGAGCACCAATCTCCTTGAAATGGGGTGATAAGCCTTGACTCCTCGAAGCTGATCATTGACCATCAGTCGACTGATGGCCATCATCAGTCGACTGATGGTAGCATCAGTCGAATACTAATCTCCAGCAGTCGACTGTTTGACGGCAGTCGAGTCCTCCAAGCTAGCAGTCGACTGATAATAGCTGCAAGGCAAAGTTAGCTTAACAAAAATATTATTTTGACGGCCTCCGACCGTCCGATCTCGACCTAGACCACCTATAGGATGTCTTTGGTCGGATCTACGCTTAAGATCATCCCCGTAAAGAGGATGCAACCTTACTTACTCTCGCACACACACGAGCTTACCTCGATACTTACTGTGTCACTTTCGCTTCCGGCCTTCCACTCGATTCCTTCGGCTCCCTCCGAAGTCACTCGAGTGTCGCCCGACCACCGCGGCTTCCTCCGGGTGTCGCTAGCCTTCAGCTCCAGCTATAACAATTTTCTGCACACTCGATTCAGCTCGTGAGATAACGACATGAACTTAACTTTATATCGTTTGCTATAATCAAAACTCAGGTTCGACTTAGGTGCCTACTGCACCAACAATCTCCCCCTTTTTGATTTATGGCAAACCCACATACAAAGTTAAGAACATAGCATGAATGAAGAATAAAGATAGCATGTATGAAGAATAATAATGTGCATGAAAAATAAAAATAAAGATTAAGTTGGAGTAGTAAGAATTTTCTTCAAGTACTCCCCCTTGAGGAAACCTTCCCCTTGACCGAGGGTGAGTCTTGAAAGAAGACCTTAGTCCTCCCCCTTGATGATTGCTATTTAGGAAGAGTTTAAGTAATTAACATTACTTAAAGTTGGCTTTAGTAAAATATTTAAGTTAAGAAGATTTCTTGACTTGGCCCTTTCTCCCTCTTTCTTAAGTAAAGCATTAGCATAGTGTTTAAAAAAAATAATAAGTTAAGAATTCTCTTAACTTGGCCTTTACTTCCTTTTAAGTAAAATTTTTTTAAAACTTAAAGTTAAGTAAACATTTACTTAACTTTTGACCATGAAAATTTTTGATCCTTTAACTATTTACTTAACTTTTGGCCATGAAATTTTTTGATCCTTTAACTTTGGTAACTTTGGCCTTTTTTTCTCCCCCTTTTGCCATATATCGAAAAGTGGAAGGGTGTGTGGAAAATAAGTATTAAATTTAAAGTCCAAGCATGTTCCACATTATTTTGAAAATAATATACTGAAAATAAGCTCATCTATAAAATGTTCGACTCATATTTGGCTTGATTGATATGAAAGATCAACCAGTCCTGGTCAAAGTCGGTTAGTATGTATGATTATACTCCGTGGTTCATGGCGATGAACTAGCTCTACATCTGGAACCAGGAGTAAGGTCATAACATCTCACGCCCATCTAAGTGGCTAAGTACACAAACACATTAGTCCTATGTGTTGTGAGATGTATTGGCTCCTTAAATCTATAGGTGCATGATATCTAAGGTATGTCCTATGCTAGTTCCATGAAAATTAAGAAATAGTAGTAAGAAAATATAATTTGCAAGTTCCTATTCTACTACGCACATGCCCAATTTTCGTCTTAATAGACTAAATTCGGCTTCGGGTAGGGATTTAGTAAATAGGTCTGCTAAGTTAGACTTTGATTCGACGTATTCGAGTTGTATGGCTCCGTTGGCCACATGTTCTCGAATGAAATGGTGTTTGACCTCTATATGTTTGGTCCTAGAGTGACATATCAGATTCTTTGTAAGATTAATTGAACTAATGTTATCTACGTGAAGTTTAGTATTCGTAAAGTCTAACTTAAAGTCGCGGAGAGTGTGCTTCATCCAAAGAAGCTGCGTGACACACTCACCCATCGCGATGTATTCGGTTTCGGTGGTAGATAAGGCAACACAGTGTTGCTTCCTACTGCACCAACTCACTAGACTCGAGCCGAGAAGTTGACAACAACCATTCGTACTCTTTCTATCGAGCTTACTACCGGCATAGTCCGAATCGGAGTAGCCGGTTAGTTCGAACTCGGTAGATCTAGGATACCAAATACCGACATTAAGTGTACCCTTTAGATATCTAAGGATGCGCTTGACTAGAGTTAGGTGAGACTCCTTGGCACAGGTTTGAAACCTTGCGCACATACTTACTGCAAATAAGATATCAGGTCGGCTTGCAGTTAAGTAAAGGAGACTCCCTATTACGCTCCTATAGTATTTTAAATCAATTGAA
Source organism: Wurfbainia villosa (assembly GCA_025175895.1). Taxonomy (NCBI): domain Eukaryota; kingdom Viridiplantae; phylum Streptophyta; class Magnoliopsida; order Zingiberales; family Zingiberaceae; genus Wurfbainia; species Wurfbainia villosa. The sequence goes on along the minus strand of CM045999.1, from coordinate 49,059,954 downwards.
TTTCCGATTATATCTTCTTCTATATTCACATTAGTTGCCATTGAGGTATTGATAATTTTAGCGTCTTGCATTCCAAAGCGTTTAATTAATTCCCTAGTATATTTGCGTTGATGTAGGTATATTCCATCTTTAGTTTGTTTAATTTGTAGACCTAAAAAGAAACTTAACTCGCCTACTAAATTCATTTCAAATTCACTTTCCATAAGTGAAATGAACTCATTTAGTAGGATTGAGTTGGTGGTTCCGAAAATAATATCATCTACGTTGATTTGGGCTATGAATATGTCTTTACCTAAGGTTTTTACGAAAAGGGTTGGGTCAACTACACCTTGGTTAAAGCCTTTGGACTTAAGATAAATCGAAAGTCTCTCGTACCAAGCTCGAGGAGCTTGTTTAAGTCCATAAAGAGCTTTCTTTAACCTAAAGACATGATCGGGTTTGTTTAAACTTTCGAAACCGGGGGGTTGACTAACATAAACTTCTTCTTTAATGTATCCATTTAAGAATGCAGATTTTACATCCATTTGAAACAACTTAAATCCTCGATGTGCTGCATATGCTAATAGCATTCGAATGGACTCTAATCTAGCTACTGGGGCATAGGTCTCATCGTAATCTAAACCTTCGACTTGACTAAACCCTTTAGCAACTAGTCTAGCTTTATTTCTAACTACTTCACCTCTATCATCAATTTTATTTCTAAACACCCACCTTGTTCCAATGATTGTTTTATCTTTAGGTGGTAGTACTAATTCTCATACTTCGTTCCTAGTGAATTGAGTCAACGCTTCTTGCATTACAATAATCCAATCGGGATCAAGAAGAGCTTGGTCAATAGTTTTGGGTTCAATTTTAGAAATCAAAGATATTTGACTAAGGTTTCTGTATGAGGCTCTAGTTCGAACTCCTAGACTTGGATCACCTATCACTTGGTCGATAGGATGATTCGTTTGAGTCCTAGTTGGATTTGGGTTTGAGTCTACAACTTGATCCACAGGATGACTCGTTTGAGTTCTAGTTTGGTTGGAGTCATCTATCACTTAGTCGATAGAGTGACTTGGTTGACTTAGGTTAGGATTAACACTAGACCTGATCTCCGGATCAGAGTTAGGTCTAGTATGAGTCGGCTCGCTAATTGGGGTTGCCGGGGGTTTTGTAGGTTCGTGTCCTTCATCAAATACTACATTGATAGTCTCCTCGACTCTAAGGGTGTCGTGGTTATATACTCTATAAGCTCTGCTTGTAGTCGAGTATCCTAGAAAGATTCCGGTTGTGGTTTTAGATGTAAATTTCCCTAGGTAATCCTTAGTGTTTAGGATATGTACCTTACACCCAAATACCCTAAAGTACTTGATGTTAGGTATTTTATCGTGATAAATCTCGTATGAGGTCTTAAGGTGCCTCTTTACCATAAGGATCCTAATTTGGACATAGCATGCCGTACTCACGGCTTCCGCCCAAAACCTATCGGGTAGGTTATACTCATTTAACATTGTCCTAGCGGCTTCTTGTAGGGTTCTATTTTTGCGTTCTACTAGGCCATTTTGTTGTGGAGTTCTAGGGCAAGAGAACTCATGGTGGTATCCATTTAGGTTACAGAATTCTGTAAACCTATGGTTTTCAAATTCACCACCATGATCAGTCCTAAGTCTTTTGATTTTAATGTTTTGTTGATTTTCTATTAACTTAAATAGGTTGATTAATTAATCTAGGGTATCACTTTTGTGTTTGATGAACCTAACCCAAGTAAATCTAGAGTAGTTATCAATAATGACTAAACAGAATTTACTTCCATTAAGTGACTTAGCTCCGTGTGAATCAAATAGATCCATGTGTAGGAGCTCAAGCACACTTTTGGTTCGTTCTTGATTAGTTAGTTGATGTTGTGTCCTAGATTGTTTACCTTGTTGACAAGCATTACATATTTTATTATCCAAGTTATTGAGGTTAGGTAAACCTCTGACTAAGTCACTCTGACTCATCTTGTAGATGAGTCTTGGGTGTGAGTGACCGAGTCGTCGGTGCCACAACAATGATTCCTCTTGTCGTGTCATAAGACACTTAGTTGAGGAGTTAGTTAAGTTAATAGTGTAAATGTTGTTATTTCTAGTTCCCTTAAGAATTGTTTTAGAGGTTTCGTTTGTATTAATTACGAATTCATTTTCTAGAAATATGACCTTATAGTTATTATCACACAATTGGCTTACACTAAGTAGATTATATTGAAAATTTTCTATTAATAAAACGTTTTGAATAAAAAAATTTGAGTTAAGCTCAATATCACCTGATCCGATGATTTTGAGCTTGCCGTTATTTCCGAAGGCTACCGATCCTTGTCGTTTGAATCGAAGCTTCGAAAACTTGAGTTGATCCCCGGTCATGTGTTGGGAGCAACCACTGTCCAACATCCATTGATCCTACACGCAAGGTAGTTGGATCGAATATTGGATTTATTAAAGATTTGTTGAAAATTATTAACCTAAATCATCTCACCCATGTCTACATGATCAAACACGTTAACCATATATGTTCTTGTGAGATGACTTCCAATTTTACTTGATTTAAATTTAATGACTTAAACACTTGTCAACCTTGCGTTAGATTCGGATTTGACCTTAGGCTTATCAAGTCACTTTTTCAAGATCATGGCTTCCAGGTCGTGGCGAGGCACAGAGGCCTTCTTTGATCGGAACAACGACCACTTCCTTAGACAAAGTCATTTTCAAGAAAATAGTAACTTGACTCACCTAAGACCACTTCCTGATCTAACTAGTCTAGGATACGGTGAGGTAGCTTCAGCTAGTTCCACTCGGTCAAGTGAACCGAACTAGATATGCCTTATCTAGCTCGAATACACGAGACTCCGTTTTCCTAGCGTACTATCATCTCGCCGCGTCCCGGTACTATGTTATCAAGTGTTGATGAGTTATAGTCCTATCTAACCATTCTAAAAAAAAACAAACTAAATAAAAACCTAAGCATGCAATTTCTAAGTTAAAACACAAACAAATTTCGTACTAGCTCCCCCTGGACCGTTGAATCGATTCGGTCTCTCCACATAGTGGATTTGGTCCTTGGGAACCCAGTACTGGTTTGATCCTAAGTTTGAAATCAAGGTGGTCTTAGGGACCCATTCTTGGACACAATTTTTATGTCGACTTACAATCGACATATACGACTTATTGGTCGTGTTTAAGCTAAACCCTAGCCCGACCTTGTTGTACACGACCCTTTGCGATCCAAGTAGGAGGTCAAGTCCTTTGGATCCCAAAGTAAACCTTTCCAACGTATTCCTAAGATCTTCGACTTGACTCTTCAAGAGTGAGTTCTCAACTTCGAGTTTTTCAACCCGAGTTGAGTCCTTCTCTTGAACTCGACTAGTCGAAGAGGTTAGGGAGACCTCGTGTTTGAGGAGTTTAACTTCCTCAACCAGGGTCTCGACCTTGCTCTCGGATTTAGCTAACTTTCTATTTAAAAACTTAATTGCACTATAAAGTGTAGTAATGAGAGACCGACTTACCTTGAGTGTATCTTTTGAACCGGATGCGTATCCGTGGCTTGTCTTGAATAGTGCTTCGCAGTCCGACTCATCTTCGGTTTCTGATTCAAGTTCCGATTCCGACTCCGTCTCTGATTCCACCGGTTTAGCCATGAGGACTCGATCATCGTCTTCTTCCTCGGAAGCTTCTTCCCAAGTAGCGTTGAGTGCCTTTTTGTGTTTCGGTGCCTTGCTCTTGAGTTTTGGGCATTCGGACTTGATATGTCCAAACCTGTTGCATTCATAACATCTAATATTTGAACTTTTAGGTTTACCTTCATTGGGTCGAGTGACGGTTCATTTTCGGCCCTTGACTATCCTCCGAACTAGTTTGACTAGTTCGGCCTCCATTTCCGAGTCGACCTCCGAATCCGACTCATCCTCTTCTTCCTTCGGGGGTGGCATGCTAGCAGTTTTTTTCTTTGAACCTGCAAATAGTGCTATACCTTTCTCGGGTTCCGAGTTAGACTGCTCATGAAGTTCGAAATCAGAAGAAAATTCATCTGACATAAGTTTAGAAAGATCCTTGGAGACCTTGTAGGCATCGACCATGGATGCCCACAAGGTAGTCCTCGGAAAAGAGTTTAGGACATACCTTATAAGGTCATGGTTTTCGACCTTTTGCCCGATTGCGTGTAGATTGTTGACTATGTCCTGGACGCGGGCGTGGAGTTGCGTCGCCGTTTCATGTTCCTGCATTTTTAGATTATATAATTTATTAAATAAAAGGTTGCGCTTACATACCTTGGCTTCATCGATCCCTTCGTGTAGCTCCACTAGCTTTGTCCAAAGGTCCTTTGCGCTGATGAAGGGGCTGACGCGATTTAACTCCTCCTTGGACAAGCCGCATTGGAGGATTTGTGTTGCCTTGGCGTCGTCTTCGACTTGTCGTTTTGTCGCAATGGTCCATTGGTCATAACCCAAGGATTCACCCACTTCGTTAGTCAGAAGTGTGAAATCCGTTTGGATTATGATCCACATCTCGATTTGGGTTTTGAGAAAGCATTCCATCCGACCTTTCCAGTAACGAAAATCATCTCCGTTGTAAAACGGAGGTCGGACGGTGCTAAAACCCTCGAGATGGGCCATTTGGAAGGGAAACCTTGCACACAAAAAATACCAAAAAAAATGAAAAAGGTTCCAAGACTTCGCCTTGGATTAGTAATGTAGGAAATGAAAAGAAACAAAAGGAATAAACGAGAAATAACCAACTAAAATAAAAAATGAGCACTTACAACCTTCGATGTCCTGGAAATGGTACTAAACGATGGTTTTTTGGGATGAATACAGCTTGTTACAAGGGTTTACCCTTGTAAGAAGTGTAGATCTTTCCGAGAGCTTCGTTTTGGTAGGTATACCGTTTCATGGGTCAACTTGTACGAAAAGTTATGCCCGTTTTACCGTCGGCTACTCCAAAAGCGAATACTTGCAAAACAAAATCAAACGAAGAGTACCAAGACTTCGTCTTGGATTAGTAGTGCGGGAGAAAAATTTAAATGAACGAAAAACAAATTTGTAAAAAATGCTAGATTGATGGTTTCACCAAATCTAAGCGCCCCCGGCTCTGATACCAATTGTTGGATCGAAGCGGATCGCTAGAGGGGGGGGGTGAATAGCGATAAAACCTTTTTTTTTCCGTTCATTAAAACCCGAATAGATAATTAATTGCAGCGGAAAGATAAGCAATAAATAAAATGAGACAAGTAATTTTACTTGGTTCGTAGCCTTCGGCTACTACTCCAAGGCCCTAGCGGTCCTTGACCATGTACGGAGGGCAAAAACACTAAAGAACTCCCCCTCGTTAGAGGTAGGAGTTGATCGATACAAATAAGAACAAAGCTTGAGGTAGAGGGACACTCCCCCTCTCCTCGTTACGATAAAAGCTCCGAAAAATTAAAGTAATGAACTGAAATAAAAGCTTAAACCGACGTTACAAAAAGAAAGCAATTAAAACCTAGACGTCGGAGAGAAAGCACTTCGTTGCCGGAAAAGTTGCAGCTTGGCGGAGGCTTTTGGAAGCTTAGAATTGATGAAGAAACCCTAGGATTGACCCTCCTTTTATAGCCTTTGAGGCCCTTTTCGAGAGGAACCCTAGCCAATCACAATTGAGCACCAATCTCCTTGAAATGGGGTGATAAGCCTTGACTCCTCGAAGCTGATCATTGACCATCAGTCGAATACTAATCTCCAGCAGTCGACTGTTTGACGGCAGTCGAGTCCTCCAAGCTGGCAGTCAACTTATGCTAGCTGCAAGACAAAGTTAGCTTAACAAAAATATTATTTTGATGACCTCCGACTGTTCGATCTCGACCTAGACGACCTATAGGATGTCTTTGGTCGGATCTACGCTTAAGATCATCTCCGTAAAGAGGATACGACCTTACTTACTCTCGCACACACACGAGCTTACCTCGATACTTACTGTGTCGCTTTTGCTTCCGGCCTTCCACTCGATTCCTTCGGCTCCCTCCGAAGTCACTCGAGTGTCGCCCGACCACTGCGGCTTCCTCAGGGTGTCGCTAGCCTTCAGCTCCAGCTATAACAATTTTCTGCACACTCGATTCAGCTCGTGAGATAACGACATGAGCTTAACTTTGTATCATTTGCTATAATCAAAACTCAGGTTCGACTTAGGTGCCTACTGCACCAACATGATAAACTTATTATTAAAGGTGTTGTTAATGTGTAACGACAATATAGAGAGGCAAAAAATTTCTTCTCTTATATATATATATATATATATATATATATATATATATATATATATATATATATTATTGTCACCGATACACCCTCTAAGATACCGACAAGTTGCCTAATCATGTCATTCGCTAATCAAAGCGTTATTTCTGTTTGCTTGTCACGGTTCAATCTCATCTCCTTATAGAAGGCATAGGGCATCACATGAAGAGCTAAACCGAGGTCCCACAATGCGATGTCAAAGTTGAATCCATGGATTCTATTGGGTATAATAAGATCTTAACACATATAAAATCTTTGCGGAAATTAAATTATACCTCAGTTGGTATAGATGATGCACAAATTCTTCAACACTTCTCTGCTTAGGAATTTCTACAAACTTTGATCCTGCCGAAGACTCGCAGTCGGGATGAAAGTCACGAATTGTTAATTCGAACTTTCACCACAGTTTCACAATGTCGCAATACAAAGTCCGGTGATGATACCTTGTTCTTCTCAATAAGGATATAGACGAATCTCTTATTCTACTCAACAAGAGATGAGTGCACAGATCACAAGTATTGCTTATACGCACACTTGAAATCCCTTTTTATGCTCAATCCTTCATCCACTCTCACCTTCCTCATAAGTTTGCACACACTTGCACTTGTTTATCTATTTCTCTCTTCCACACACTATACTTTATACAAGAAGTATGCTTATATAGTCAAGAGGAAGTGGGAGGTTACTAACATGCATTCATGTTAGTGGAGAAGTTACTTTCATGTTAAAGGGGAGTTACCTACATGTAATAATATTAGTAGCTTCATGAGATCAAGGGTCATCTCATTAGCACATTGTAAATGCTCCATAGTGAGCATTTAACCTTCATTGGGATAATGGATGATCCCTCCATTACCCCATATTGAATGCTCTTAGTGGGCATCCATTACTAACAGACCCTATAAGGGATGATGAACTCTCCAGGGTTCTCAAGCTTGGGTAGAGACTTGTCCTCGATTTCTATCGGGCTTTCAAGCCTCAGAATTACAGCAGCACAACTTTTGATAGTCCTATTTCTTGAATTCTTTGACTCTCTGATTGACTCCTCATGGTCCTCACACTCAGGATGCAGTCCTGCTATGTACACGACTTTGCATTATTCCAGGTTGCCTGCCTCAAGTTTCCCAGTCAAACCCTCCACAGCTCGTGATGATGTACTTGCTATTTGGGATACTTACGTTTACAATATTTTGTTATGGCTTGCAAGACCATCTATAGAGGTTTTCAGTTCTTTAAGCACTTCCTCTATTCTTTGATGTCACTATTAGAACTCTGCATTAGCCTTTGTCCGGGTGATGATGAAGTCATCCATCATTTTCTCAAGTCGGGATTTAGGAGGTTGTGGTTGCCCACTGTTCTATTGCCCATATCCCCCTGATTGTTAGAAGTTCCTAGTATTATTCTTGTATGAGAAGTTCGAGTGGTTCTTCCATCCAGAATTGTACGTGTTGGAATAGGAGTCATTGGGCCTTTGATTGAAGTCGCCCACCGCGTCAACTTGCTCAATCTACCCTAATGAGTAGTCCTGCTCCCCAGAGTAGTAGTCCTCCTGATTCCTTGTCATTCCACCACTAAAAGAATTAGTCGTACAAACAGTATTTGGGGGTAAAGAATCAAACTGTTTGTTTAGTGCATCCATCCCCGCTGCCAGATGATTGATGGAATTGACCGAGTATCTTCCTATTGTAGGTGTTGGATGACTGCGCTCAAAAGCCCACTGGTGGTGGTTTTGAGCCACCTCTTCTATAAGACTCTCGGCTTCTTCGATCGTCTTATTCATTAGGGCTCCACCTGCAGCGGAATCCAAGGAGACCTTCGTGGCATACGTGATCCTATTGTAGAACGTGTGAATCATTAGGCATCTCTCGAGACCATGGTCGGGGCACTGATGAAGCAAACCCTTGTAGCGATCTCAAACTTCGAACAACGACTCTCCTTCCTTATGACCGAAGCTAGTAATCAAGTGGCACATGTGAGTTGTTTTGCTTGGTGGAAAGAATTTGTTCAAGAACTGTAACTCACACTACTCCCAAGTGGTGATGCTTCCCGATGGCAATGAGTGCATCCACGTCTTTTCCTTATCCTTTAGCGAGAACGTGAATAAACTCAAGCAGATCGCATCCCTAGGCACTCCGTTGAACTTTAGAGTGGACTATATTTCCAAGAACATCTCCAGATGTTGGTTTGGGTATTCAATCACCGCACCTTCAAACTGGTTATATTGAACCATATGTATAAGCGCAGGCTTAAGTTCAAAATTATTTACTGTAATTGCTGGTCCAACGATGCTAGCTCTGAGTCCTCTAGCACTTGGAGTTGCATAGTCCCTCAGGGGACGATTACCTGTATTTACCATAGGAGCACCGTTCCCTTCCATCTCTCTTTTCTCAACTCTTTTGCTGTGGAAAGTACGGTATATTTTTGGGTCAATCGGAAGCAGATTTTTCGATCCTATGCACATGTGCATAAGAAAAACACAACAATCAAATAGGAATATCTATGCTACTTATGAAAGAGAAACAAATAAGTAAGGAAAAATAATATGAACTTAAAGACCGTGCATAAGAAACTAAAGTTAGAATAAAAACTAAATTGAGTTGAAAAATGAATAAAGGCTAGAGAAATGAATCTAAACTAGGTATGATCCAATCTATTCACCTTCGAACCAATATCAAATCGATCAGTCTCTGACAACGGTGCCAAAAACTTGATGCATGCCGACCGAAGCCCTCAATCACGGGACCTAGGATCAGGACAACACTCAACGCCCACAAGTGCATAGTTGTCATCAAGTAATAATAAATATCGATTCCACAGGGACTGGGATTCAATTATTGGGGTGTCCGATGAATGTTGATCATTCGGAGTAATTCTTCACTAGCTAAGGTAGTCACCTGTGGGCAGACTCAAGTACCATGTCACTTGGAGAAAGGAAAAGGGGGTGTGCTCAAGGTCAATCAAGAGATTCCAAGATTTCAGTTTCACTTGTGCTTTGTCGGACGTGTTGTAATTTTATGCTCCTAAGTTCTCTAATTACGTTCTTATGGGAGGATCATCAAGTGTAATCTTGGTGAACTCTTGCTTCTACATGAGACTTACCTAATTTTCTAGAGCATCCCTTTCGGATCCACAGAGCTCAGGAGGTTGTTGTCACTGGTAGCCCCTTTCACGGGTCCCACAACTATTGAGTTGATTTCTCCTACTTCACAACCTCTAGATAAACTAGGTTCATGGAGTTCTAAGATGTCCTATGTTACCCTCATGAATAGGTGGACCATGTTTCATGCCCTACTCTTTCACGACCTATTGTCTACGATTTTGGGAGGGAGGATGACCATTCGGTTCCTCTTTGATTCTCCTAGATTTCGATATAGAGGCTTTTGACCTCTATATTGACTAAGCACGGTAGAACCAAAATCAAGTCGTAATTATCATTGAACTAGAAAATATAAATCACAAACATAATTAAAAGACATTAATATATATTTGTTCTAACATGTCCAACAAGCATAAGCTACTTCTTAATCCTAGAATCAAAATCTTTACTCCATAAATATCGAAGGATAAACACAAGACATTGTATTCTTAATCATTACAACCAAACAACAATTAAAATAGAAGAAATACGCCCTGTTTGATTTGTCGAGTAGTCTTGGCAGCCTCCCAGTGTATTGGAGCTTCGTCGCCGGCCTTGAGTCGCCTTCCTCCTCCCCGTTTGTGAGCCTTCGGTGCTTTTTAGAACACCCTTTTTGCCATCCCAGTCGTCGTCTCCCCCCTTAGGGTAGGAATTTCTTCCCTTATATAGCAGTGAACTTGGCTTTCCTTATTTACCCATGAAATCAGATTTCCTTATTTTGTGTCGTCGCCACACGATCATGTGGATTCCACACAACCAGTCATGTGAAGCGCTGGAAGTTGCGACTTGAAAACTGGATCTGTGGAAAAGGCACGGTCGTGTGAATTTCACATGGTCGATTGTGTTTTCCTCTGGAGCATTGTATGGATGCCGTCTTTTCGTTTCGAAGCATGCCCATGTCTCAGGAACATGGCCAGAGCACGCTCTTCTTCCTCTTGCTTCGTTTGGCATGTCATTTAGCTCAAAAAACTCTGTCCTGCACATAAAAATAACGAAAGCAGATCTCTGAACTAGAAAATAGCAAATAAGTGCAAAGTAAAAGAAATATGCATGAAACAACCACAAAATGTAATAAGATGTGTGCTAAAACTACTCCTTAAATCCTATATGATTTTCACACATCATTCGCCCAGAAGAACATCCTTGTCAATGAAGCAGTTTAGGGTCAGTAATATGGTATATTGAGAAAGAGAACTTAAGTTCTTACAACTCTTATAGCCTTCTATATATTAAAACCAAAATGGTGTCTTGGTGATTCTGGATTCTCATGAAGCAAATACTTGTGGAAATTATTAAGAAAAATATATCTGTCTTCTTCTCCACATATATTGGGAATGAGAACACGGTGATTTGCTATTAGTTTATGTTGTAATAGAGAGGTGTCCTAAGACAATCACCTTATATGTTAATACAATTCACTATTTCAGGGTACATTCTATATGTATTTAATTGGATCTTAAACTCATTTACTAAAGCCCACAATACGATCTATAGTATGAGAGAAATCATGATTGGATCATGATTATTGAGTATCTTATCATGTGTAATTATGTAAGTATTAAAATAATCCTTAGTCGATGAATTGATGAGATTGAAAATCATCAATTCTGTGAGATTAGCATATGTTATGCTCTTTGGTTTATCCAAGCATTGGATACTCGCTGAATGGAAGCATAAGGATGCTGAGAGTGAACATGTAGATGCTAGTTAGGGTAACTAGTTCATTAGAGTGACCTGCTATGAGATGTTATATCGTTCTTTATGTCGTTAAAGATCTCATTGCAGCTCGAGTATGAGATTCCTTAGACTTGAGATATTCAAGTCATCTTGATCATGACGTCTTATATATTGACTTCTTCATAGCCATCTCCATAGGAGGTGTAACTCCAGGTTGATTGGGTATAAGCCAAAGTGATCGAAGATGTTTGAATAGGCCATAGAGGATTCACCACTCCTATTAAAGGAGATGTATATCCTAGGTCTCTTATCAAAATTATTACTTAGAAGTCTTTAGCCAAAGTACACATGTCAAGAAGAATTATCTTTTTGGACACATGTAGAGAGTAACTTGAATCCACATAATAAGAAACTAACTTGGGTTAGGTGTGACATAGTCAGCATAGTGGGGATGAGCACATAAATCATGCTCTTAACCAAGTGGGTATAGGATGAGTGAAAGGAACAAGACACGAAATAACTGAAGTTGTTAAGGATTCATAAATGTTCTAAAGTCGAATTGGACTTTCTGGTAAATTAGGGGTCATGATGCACTATTAGGTGCCACTCATTTTCTATTCATAATTAATGGGTAAATTATGAATGATTAATATAATCGGGAACCTATTGTGTCACATGCAATATAGGTGATCTAGAGACATAAAACAAATCTGAGAATGAGATTCTCAAACACAGAGATTACATTTGGTTAGACCAAACCAAAGGGGTGCTAAACGAAGGCTATGGAACCTCTGATGGTTGTGTTGAGACTTAGCACGACCATATCACACTTAAACAAAGTTAAATGCTCAATACAGAGCTTCACAAGGCCATGCCTAACTAGGCACAGGTCGTGCTTGATGTAATTAAGAGGTGTCCTAAGGCAATCACCTTAGAAGTTATTAATAAAATTCACTATTTGAGTATACATTATCTATCAGTAATATATGAGAGGTGTCCTAAGGCAATTGCCTTATGGTTGTACCATTTATTTGATAAATAAAAATTCACTATTTGAGTATACATGTTTTCATGTATTTGATTGAATCTTAAACTCATTTACTGAATGTCCGCAATATGATTCACAGCATGAGAGAATTTGTGATTGTATCATAACTAGTGAGTATCTCTACATGTGTAATTATGATGTATTGGAATTATCCCTAACTGATGAATTGATGGATTCAGACGCCATCGATTCTGTTCAGACTAGCATGAGGTATACTCTTTGGTTTATCCAAGCAGCTGTTCCTCACTGGCTGAAGACATTGGGATGTCCGGAGTTAATCGTGGATGCTAGTTATGGTAACTAGTTCATTGGAGTGATCAGCTGTAAGACTTCATATGGTTCTCTGCATATATGGATATGTCAATGAAGTTCTTACAGCAGCTTAAGTGGGATGTTCCTTTGACTTGCAGTATTCAAGTCATCTTGGTCATGAAGATTTATGCTTTGACATCTCAAGCAAGCATCTCCAAGGAGATGTGGACCCGAGATTATTGAGTATAAGTCGAAGTGTCCGAAGGTGTTTGAATAGCCTATAGAGGATTCACCGCTCCTTGCAAGGAGATGTATACCCTATGGTCTCTCGTCGGATTGTTACTAAAGTCTTTGGCCAAAGCACTACATGTTTAGAGTATGATACTCTTGGATACATATGCAGTAACTAGAATCCGGAGGACGAGGAAGTAATACTTGGGCTAGATGTGACGTAGTCAACCTAGTGGGAACTGACACAATAGACCATATCCTGAACCAAGTGGGTATAAGATGAGTGAAGGGAATGGGGCATGATTCATTGTAGCTGCTGAAGGGTTTCAGAAAAAGTTTTGGTATCAATCGTTGATTTTCCGGTTAATTAGGGATCATGATGTACTACTAGGTGCCACTCATGATCGTTCTATAATTAATGGTTAATTATAGACGACCAACATAAACCGGGAACCTATTTTGTCACACACACAATGAGCATAATCCGAAGGATTTAAAACGAGTTTGAGAATAGGATTCTCAGATTGAGAGAGACTAGGTTTGGTTGGACCAAACAAAGAGTGAATATGAAATGGTTTCAGTCGCATCGGAAGCATGGATGGGCCGAGTCTTATAAAGACATGATGGATGAATCAAATTAGTTTGGTTCTAATCCAATGGTGGAAAATAAACCAAAGTGGTTTGGTTTGTTTTAAACGAATGAACCAAAGTTGGTTCAGTTCATTTTAACTTAAAATAGACCAACGCGGTTTGGTTTATTTTAACTTAAGTTATTGGAGCGGGTTAACGGGTTTTGATTATGAACCAATAACTCTTAGGAGAAGGTTTTTTGATGTTCAAGAAACACGCACTCTATAAAAACGTGGCTTAAGGGTTTTGAAAAAACCCTAAGAGTTATTTTTGGAAATAGCTAGCCTCCTCTTCTCCTCTTTGCTCTTGCCACCCAACCATAGGGGGAACTCCTTGCCGCCCAAAAGGTTGCTGTCGTCCAACCTTCTACAGCAGCTCCTCCTCCATGCCACCGGCCACCCACCAACCATCGGTGACTCCTCCGACCATCCTCCCTTGGCCGCCGGCGACCAAGGAGCAACCAACCATTGATTGGTCGGTTATCTTCTCCACCAACACAAGCTGTCTAGTTTTGGACAGCTTGTATCTCTCTTCATAGAGAGGTCATTTGGTCGACGTTTTGCACTTCGACAGTGACTTACTTACCGGGGATTGGATCTCTGGCAATCCTCATAGGTGGAGGACCAAGGTTTCATCAATTGGTTGACGAAAACCGCTTCCAAAAAGCGAGTTCGTGGAGCTCATTTTTAGATCTGAATTTGATTCAGATTGTGATCGTCTCTCGGATCACATCGTCTTCGAATTGAGGCTAGTGACTTTTGCGAAGACGAGGCTCGTGGCTTTGTGAAGCTATCCCGATGATACTCGACATGGATACGGATAGAGACGATTCTAGCGAGGATCGCTACGGTTGATGTCATTCCCACTACACGTGATACGTTAGGTATAACTAGAATAAATTTCCTTTTATTATAAAATTTTAAATAGCGATTATGTTTACACATGTTGTATCATGCATGCGTGTGATGTGTGTGTTGTAATAAAATTAGTTTATTACTTATTTTTGCTTCCGTTGTGTGCATATTTACGAAATGTGTTCGAACACACACTCGCCGCGGTGCCGGGGAAACCCAATATTATCTATGTATTTGATTGGATCTTAAACTCATGTACTGAAGTCCACAATACGATGCATGACATTAAAGAAATTGTGATTGGATCACAATTAGTATGTATCTTTTCATGTGTAATCATGCAAGTATTGAAACTATCCTTAGTCGATAAATTAATGAGATTGGACATCATCAATTCTGTAAGACTAGTACATGTTATGCTCCTTGGTTTATACAAGTATTCGGTACTAATTGAATGGAAGCATAGGGATGCTGAGAGTGAATATGTGGATGCTAGTTATGACAACTAGTTCATTATAGTTATCTGCTATGAGACTTCATATGGTTCTATATGTCGTTGAAGATCTCATTGTAGCTCGAGTGCAAGCTTCCTTAGACTTGAGGTATTCAAGTCACCTTGATCATGGTGTCTTATACTTTGACTTCTTCGCAATCATCTTCATAGGAGGTGTAACTCCAGGATGATTGAGTATAAGTCAAAGTGATAGAAGGTGTTTGAATAACCCACAGAGGATTCACCACTTCTGATAAAGGAGATATATACCCTATGTAGGGGATCCTTGGAACGCTAGAGGGGGGTGAATAGTGTCGATTGGTTGCGTGATGGATTTTAATTGTGTGCTTGTCTACAATTCGTGTTAGCACAGCGGAAATAGAAATAATAAAACAAATACAACACAAACACAAGCACTACAAAATCATATAACGTGGTTCAGAACTGAATGGTTCATACTCCACGGATCGAGCTCTAGTGATGCCACAAACACCACTAAGCAATAAACTCCTTCTCGACAAAAAGTCGAAGGTGGAGAAACCTCGTACAATGAATTACAACAAGTAATACAAAGTAAACAAACAAATACAAGTGAAAATGTAAAGAACACTTTACAAACTAGGGGTTTGAGCGCTTGCTTGTCGGTTGCTTGGATGAGCTTGAAGAATCCTGAAATGCACCTGCAAATCACCTTCAAATCGCTTCACCAAAGCTCCCAATGAGCCAATGCCGAAATCCTCAACGAGCTCTTCTTTTTAACCTGCATCGGGCTGGATTTCCGCCGATCAGTCGACTGCCATAAGTCACCAGTCGACTGATGCCACTGTTGCTGTGAGACAATGGCTCAATTCACGCTGGAAAAGTTCCAACGGGACTCTCACTACCGATCGACCGCCGTCAACAATCAGCCTACGTCTAAGGAGCATTTCGTGCTCGCGACTAAACCATCACGATCAAGATGATTTCGACGATCATCGCTTCCAATGAGCAATGATCAATTTCTGAGGTTTTAACCCAAGTATGGTGTCCCCATACTTGCTAGACCGCCCTTAGCCTAGACCTAAGCCTTCTAGCCACCTCCATCAGCTTCATGCCTCTCGGATCCCTCCAAGTCATCCATGACTTGTTCATCCATCGCGCTAAGCTTCAGGTGCTTCCATCGGCTATGTCATGCTAACGGTGTCTACACCGCCAAGGCACATTGGACTTACACCGCCAAGACTCCGCTTGGACTTTACGCCGCCAATCCATTGGACTTATGCTGCCAAGACTTCCGCTTGGACTTTACGCCGCTAATATCAACCCCTTGGACTTCTCAAATGCCAAGACTCAAGCTTGGACTTTCCCTTGCCAACCCATGTTGGACTTTCGATGCCAAGACCCATGCTTGGACTTTTCCTTGCCAAGACCAATGCTTGGACTTTCCTAATGCCAAGTGTCCCACTTGGACTTTACATGCCAAGTACCCATGACTTGGATTTTACCATAATCACATGGTTAACCCTAGTCAACTATTAAAATCTCCCTCGAGTCAAACTCGAGTCCGGTTAATCATAACCGACATTAATATCAAATATCAATGTCAACTCACTTTGTCAAACATATTATGTCAAACAACAAAACATCACTCGAGTCAAACTCGAGTCTGGTCAATCGTGACCTGGGTCGATTGCACCAACAATCTCACCCTTTTTGATGTTTGACAAAACAAACCTTGAGTTAGGCCCCTAACTCAAACTCCCTTACCGATTTCCCAAATTGGTAATTTTACTCTCCCCCTTTTTGACATGCATCAAAAAGGTTCTCTCCAAGGAGGTCAATGTCTCATGTTCCAATGAGATCTTACAATCTCCCCCTTGGTCCAATAATATCTAGGATGCCTACCATCTTCCTAGTGATAAGTCACATATCACTTAAGAGGGGCAATCTTATACACTCTCCCAATTTCCAAATTGGGTATCTTAAAATCCCATTTTTCCCTCCTCGTGAGGAAAAATACCATCCATCATTCCATGATGGATACCTCCCCCTAAAAGCTTGCTCCCCCTTGACCATTGCACCAACAATGTCATTAGAAAGTCCCTAAGCCAATATGAACTCTAGACCATCAAAAATAAGGTTCAAAGTTCAAACATGAACTTTCCAACCCTTAAATTTGATTACATCACCCTAACACCTTCCCTAATCCATATCCAATGGATTTTCACCCTTTATAATGCTTCCCAAAGCATATCCTAGGGTTAGGAGTGGTTAGGAAACTTTACCATGGTTGAAAACGGGCTAAACAACTCGCCGATCGGGCCATCGATCGATAATCGCAAAATGCGCTTTCGATCGTAAAATGAACTTTGATAATACATAAGTAATTATACGCATTTTGAAAAATCGTGAAACTTCATACATATAATACTTATAAGCAATACAATGGGTGAAAAATATTAGAAAAATATTTTCCCCATAAAATAGCGAAATTGACATAAAGTTCAAAAGTGAAGAAAAACTTCAATGTTTTAGCTCACTTTGTATCAATTTCATCAATGGTGATTGCTATCAAAAGATATACTTCACCAAGGTTTTCTAAAATGATTTTAAAAAGTTTTGAAAACCTATATTGGATCATGCTCCTTGGGCTTAATGTACATGATTTGTACACAAGCTTTTCCAATGATCCATCATTGAAATAAGATGAGTTTTAGTTCATCTAGATGCAAAAACTATGCACCTTGAACTTAACTCATATCCTAGCATCTCACATGTATCTAGGGTGTATAAAATACACATACATGCCAATTTAATGTGAGATGTGGGTTTTGGTTCATATAATCTAGGGTTTCATGCACTTTTCTAAGACAACTCTACTTGATTCCCTTATAAATGGGACTCCAAGTCATGCCATTGTCCTTAAATCAATTTCAATAAAAATTTTCTTAAATGCATGAATGATTATGACATTAGAGATGATATAAATAAATACATGCTCATAATCATGATGTCATGTCATAAGATATAATCTAAAAATATATGACATTTATTCTTAATCCTAAATATGATCATGACATATAAATGATGAAAATGAACATGATGTCATGTTATGACATATGGCAAATTAAAGCATGGCAAATAAGATATAAAGGTATATAATACCTAAATTTTAATATTAATTGTCATTTGCTGGGATTAAGTTCATTTTGCCATAAAACATAATTATCTCCCAATTGTGCCAAAAACCCAAAATGACACACTATGACTCTAAACCCTAAGTTGTGCCAATTTGATCAATTTATCAAACTTCTCAAATAATATTGACACATTCTAAAATCCTTTAGGATTTAAAATCAACCCTATTTACAAGGTATCCATAACCTTGAAAATAACCTAAAATGTCAACTTTACTATGGTTGAATTAACTACCCATCCAATCAAAGTTAACACATCCTAAACCCATCTAGCGTGAATCAATCACACTCTTAGGAACTCAAAACCTATTTGAGCTCCTAGGGTTAATTAGGTATTCCTTAGGGATGACCTCCCTAGATACCTTTCTAATGACCCTTCTAGGCTTGTTAGCCTTAGTCATTGTGATCTTGCCATGGTTAACCTTAGGGATTGCCTCCCTAGTAACCTTCTTAGTGGTCACCCTAGGTTTCTTCAAAACCCTAGCCACTAGGCATCTACCTTGGTCAACCTTAGGGATGACTTCCCTATTGACCTTGGTCTTCCTAGACCTAAATTGTGTTCCATAATCAAATGGAACACTATTATAAACCACCTTAGGCTTAGGTTTGTGACCCAAACCATTCTTGCCCTTGGTTGACTTTTGTTTCTTGGGTCATAGATGTTGACTTTGAGATTTTGACCCTTGACTTTGACCATTAGAACCTTGAAATTGATTTTGCATCTTATTGAGGGTCTTTTTTAATTTCTCAAGCCTTGACCTCAAGGCTTGGTTTTCCAATTCTAATTGCCCAATTTTAGAATTTTGATTTGGTTTTTGGGCATGGGACTTCTTAGGCATATGCCTAGTCCATTTAGGGTTGAGACCAAGATGCTCTTGTACCTTTCTAATGGTCTCCCTAGGTAGGATTTGTCTAGAATTGTTTGACCTAGGAAGGACGTTTCTAGGGACATTAGTCCCAAATTTCTCTTTCTTTGAAAGGTAGATATTTTTGGCTCCTAAACAAAATTCCCTATGTCTAGCATGCTCTTTGTGATAAATAGCAAGATTGCTAAAATTATTTCTAGCATAATTTTTATTATAATTTAAGGAACGAGCATTGTTTAAATATACCTTAGGGTTTACCCTAGAGGCTCCCCCTACTTGTGATGCTCCATCTTGTCCCTTCTTCTTCCCCCTTGGGCATTGACTCCGGTAATGCCCTTTTGAATTGTACTTGAAGCATATGACATGCTCCTTGCTCTTTTGACTTTGAGCACCGGCATCTTTGACCTTTGTGTTGACTTTTGGTGTCGAAGGAGTTTTCCTAATCCGTTTCGGACACTTGCTTTTGTAGTGCCCGGTTTCCCTAGACTCAAAACATATTATATGCATTTTATTATTAACACATATGTTTGAGTTACCTAGGGTGGTTGTGGTGGTCGGAGTGGAATTTCGAGCTTGCTCTTCCTCTCTACCGGATGTAAATGGTTCTTCTTGTCGCTCCGGTATTGAGGATGCCCTAATCTCCTCCCCTCAATCCTAGAGGTGGAGGTCTCCTCTTCTTCCACCGATTCGGAAGTTGACTCCCTATCAACCTCCGAATCCTCAAGCTCTTTGGATGATGATGTACTTGCTTCTTTTTGAGCTTGAGAGGGTGAGCACTCCTCTTCTTCTTCTTCTTCTTGAATCGATGACAAATTTTCATGGAGCTTTGCCACTTGGCTCCATAGCTCCTTGACATCTACATAATTACCTAACATACACAAGATATTGTTAGGCATTAAATCAATTACAAATTTTATCACCTTATCATTTTTCTCGGAGGCTTGGATTTGCTCTTCGATCAATCTCTTCTTCTTGAGGAACCCTCCCTTTGGTCCTATTGGATAGCTAAATCCCTCCATCAAGATGGATCATTCTTCAAAATCTCTCATCATAATAAAATCTTTAATTCTTTTCTTCCAAGAATTGAAGCCTTCTCGTCCGTATAGGGTGTAGGGCACCGGTGTGTTGATGTCCCAACCTAGTCGTTCTTCCAACTCCATCTTCACCCTCTAGTGTGCTCCCTTAGTTGTTAAACTTCAAGAGCGGCCTCGCTCTGATACCACTTGTAGGGGATCCTTGGAACACTAGAGAGGGGGGTGAATAGCGTCGATTGGTTGCGTGATGGATTTCAATTACGTGCTTGTCTACAATTCGTGTTAGCGCAGCGGAAATAGAAATAATAAAACAAATACAACACAAACACAAGCACTACACAATCATATAACGTGGTTCGGAACGAATGGTTCCTACTCCACGGATCGAGCTCTAGCGATGCCACAAACACCACTAAGCAATTAACTCTTTCTCGACAACAAGTCGGAGGTGGAGAAACCTCGTACAATGAATTACAATAAGTAATACAAAGTAAACAAGCAAATACAAGTGAAAAATGTAAAGAACACTTTAGAAACTAGGGTTTTGAGCGCTTGCTTGTCGGTTGCTTGGATGAGCTTGAAGGACCCTGAAATGCACCTGCAAATCGCCTTCAAATCGCCTCACCAAAGCTCTCAAAGAACCAATGTCGAAATCCTCCACGAGCTCTTCTTTTTAACCTGCATCGGGCTAGATTTCACATCGATCTCGCCATAAGTCACCCGATCGATGCCATCTGTGTCGTGAGACAACGGCTTGATCCACGCCGAAAAGTTCCAACGGACTCTCACCGATGGATCGCCAACATTGGCGATCAGCTAACGTAGTCGACGCCGCCGATCGCTAGCCCATAGTCGACGCCACCGATTACGAGTATTCTGTGCTCGCGACTAAACCAACAGTCGAATGTCATCCCTTAGCAATCGACTGCTGTCGACATCAGTCGACTTCTCCAATTAGCAGTCGACTGCCAGAGCAATTTCAGCTCTAAAATGACAGTCGAACTCTAATCGACTCACGACAGTTGAACCGACCATAATGCCAGTCGACTGCCAACCTCAAACATGAGGTTTTAACCCAAGTATGGTGTCCCCATACTTGCTAGACCACCTTTAGCCTAGACCTAAGCCTTCTAGCCACCTCCATCAGCCTCACGCCTCTCGGATCCCTCCAAGTCATCCATGGCTTGTTCATCCATCGCGCTAGCCTTCAGATGCTTCCATCGGCTATGTCATGCTAACGGTGTCTACACCGCCAAGGCACATTGGACTTACACCGCCAAGACTCCGCTTGGACTTTACGCCGCCAATCCATTGGACTTATGCTGCCAAGACTCCCGCTTGGACTTTACGCTGCCAATATCAACCCCTTGGACTTCTCAAATGCCAAGACTCAAACTTGGAATTTTCCTTGCCAACCCATGTTGGACTTTCCATGCCAAGACCCGTGCTTGGACTTTTCCTTGCCAAGACCAATGCTTGGACTTTCCCAATGCCAAGTGTCCCACTTGGACTTTACATGCCAAGTACCCATGACTTGGACTTTACCATAATCACATGGTCAACCCTAGTCAACCATTAAAATCTCCCTCGAGTCAAACTCGAGTCCGGTTAATCATAACCAACATTAATGTCAAACATCAATGTCAACTCACTTTGTCAAACATACTATGTCAAACATCAAAACATCACTCAAGTCAAACTCGAGTCTGGTCAATCATGACCTGGGTCGATTGCACCAACACCCTAGGCCTCTTGTCAGGATTGTTACTCAGAAGTCTCTGGCAAGAGCAAATATGTTAAGAATGTAGGGGATCGTACGTCGCTAGAAGGGGGTGAATAGCGTCAATGATGGAATTCGTTCACGCTCTTCTCTATAATACTTGTTAATGCAGTGAAAATAATAATAACAATAATAAAACATGACAAACACTCACAATCATAACAATAGGCACAAGATATAACATGGTTCGGAACCTTAGGGTTCCTACTAAACGGTTTGAGCTCAAATGAGCTCTAGCGATGCCAAACACCACTAATCAACCTCTAATTCTCGGGAAAACACTCTGGAGGTGGAGAAAATCTCTTACAACAGATTACAAAAGTAATACAAGAGATATACAAGTAAATATAAAGAAATACAACTCAAATGTAAATAACACTCTACAAACTAGGGCTTTGAATACTTTTCTTGTTGTTTGCTTGGATGAGCTTGAAGGACCCTGAAATGTGCCTGCACTTCGCCTTCAAATCGCCTCCACAACCTCTCAAAGAACCATTACCGAAATCCTCCACGAGCTGCTCCTTTTATCCCTGCATCGAGTTGATTTCATGCCTAGTAGTCGACTGCCATAAGTCCCTAATCAATTGCCTACAGTGTCGTTGTCTCACAACGGACTTAATCCATGTTGACATTCAAGCCAACAGATACACTGACAATCGATTGTCATTTTCCAATAGTCAATTGCCAAAGCCCATAGTCGACTTCTTAGTCGGCTACCGAGCTTTCTGTCCTTGCAACCAAAACCAGTCAGTCGACTGCCCTTCATGGCAGTCGATTGCTCATGTTCAGTCGACTACCCAATGTTGGCAGTCAACTACTAAGGTCACTGTTGTAGTTGAACGCCAGTCGACTCACGATAGTCGACTGGTCATAATCCCAGTCGACTGCTCAGTGTCAACTCGGTTGCCAAGTGTCAAAACACTTGACCAGTCGACTGATCCATAACCCCAGTCGACTGATACACCTCAACCATGAGATTTAGCCCAAGTATGATGCCCTCATACTTGCTAGACAACCCTTAGCCTAGACCTAAACCTTCTAGCAACCTCCATCAGCCTTATGCCTATTGGATCCCTCCAAGTCATCCATGAGTTGTTCATCCATACGCTAGTCTTCAGGTGCTTTCATTGGCTATTGTCATGCTAACTGAGTCTCTACACCGCCAAGGCACATTTGGGCTTACGCTGTCAAGACTATCGCTTGGACTTTACGCCACCAATATCATACCCTTGAACTTCCCAATTGCCAAGTACCCATGACTTGGACTTTCACCGCTAAGACTACACACTTGGACTTACGTGGCCAAGACTATACCCTTGGACTTTCCATGACAACTCCATGTTGGACTTTCCAAATGCCAAGACCCATGCTTGGACTTTCCATTGCCAAGTACCAAAGACTTGGACTTTACCATTGTCAAGACCTATGCTTGGACTTTCCATGCCAAGTACTCATGACTTGGACTTTCCCATTTCAAGTGTCCCACTTGGACTTCTCCATCATATAGTTAACCTCTTGTCAACCATCTCTCCAAACCATTGTCAAACAATAATCACTCCTTTGTCAAACATCAAAATACTACTCGAGTGAAACTCGAGTCTGGTTAATCGTGACCTGGGTAGATTACACCAACAATCTCTCCCTTTTTGATGTTTGACAAAAACTAATACCTTTGAGTTAGGTCACCTAACTCAATCCAATCCTCCCATTTCTCCAAATTGGGAATTTCCAACTTCTCACTCAAATTCTCCCCTTTTTTGACATACATCAAAAAGGCTCTCCCCAAGGGTATCAATGTCTCATATCCAATGAGATCTTACAATCTCCACCTTGATCCAGAAACATTTAGAATGCCTTCACTCTTCCTAGTGATAAGTCCCACCCATATCACTAAAGAGAGGCAATCCTTCAATTTTCTCCCATTCTCTAAATTCTCCCCTTATGAGGAAGAATACATCCATCATCCTATGATGAATAACCTCCCTCTAAAGGCTTGCTTACTCTTGACCATTGCACCAACAATGTCTTTGGAGAGTTCCTGAGCCTAAAGGAATGCTAAACCATCAAAATTAAGGGCAAAAGTTCAAACTTGAACTTTCACACCCCTTGAAAATTGATTTCCACTCTAAACACTTCTCCTAATCCATTTCTAATGGATTTTCACTCTTCCAATGCTTTTCAAAGTATATCCTAGGGCTAGGAGCAGTTAGGGAACCTAGAAATAGCTGAACATATGCTAAACAGATCTTGTTTACTCGAAATCAGCATTGACAATCGACTCTGTTAGCTTCCAATCGATTGCCCTTAAGATCAATTGACTGTCATCCATGGTAGTCGACTGATTTCTGCACTGTACAGAAATAAGAGTTTAGAAATGAATTTTGGTAATTCTTAAGTAATTATACATAATATGAAAAATCATGAAACTTCATATGTATAATACTTATGTCAATCATTATGGATAAAAAATATTTGAAAAATAAAATACCCATAAAATAATGAGATTGATACAAAGTTCAAAACTATTGAAAAGTTTAAAGTTTTGACCCTACTTTGTATCAACTCTATCAATAGTGATTGCTATCAAAAGATAAACTTCACCAAGGTTTTTCAAAATGATTTTAGAATGATTTTAAAACCTTAATTTCAATCATGGTCTATGGACTAAGTATACATGACTTGTATATTAGCTTTCCTCATGATTTGTCCATGATATATGATGAGTTTGAGTTCATCTAGATCCAACATCTATGCCGTTAGTGTCAATCCTTAGTGTTAATCATGAGATGATTGATTATGGATCATATGCATCATATTTCATTAATAACAGGTAAGATTTGCTTATTATATTATTTCTTATATGTTCTATACGAATAATATAATAGTGTCCTTGATTAGTAGGTTCATGTTTACAGCATATCAATTGGTTGAATTGATAATGAGAGTCTGTATATATATATATATAAAATACTACTCTTAACTATTCCTAGTCAAGTATTAATATGCAAGGACAATATTAATGTGCAGAGACTAGCATGTAGGTCAATTGATGACTTAATCTCACAAGTCATGAATATGTGATATCAAATTGACACATGAGTATATATTAGAGACTATGCACTGAATTGACCCGCCATGAGAATGTTTCATGGATCATTATATGAGTGTCATAAACATTCTCATGTGACTATTAGTATGAATAATCCTTAGACCTGAAGTCACTACGATTCCATATATAATGAGTTGTATACTTTGGTTTCGTCAACCATCACCCGTAACAGGGTGACTATAAAGGCGATCACTGGGTATACAATAAGTTATGCGGAGGGATGTGAGTGATGTAAATGAGATCTATCCCTTCCATATATCGGAAGTGATATTTATGAGCCCCTTGATAGTGTAGGACTGCTAAAATGCATGACCATGCTCGAATAAGTCAATATGAGATATTGAGCTTATTTGGTTGAGTAGTCTACTTGGAGATCAAGAAACTCTTGATTGATAAGAGGATGATACATTCTATGCCTCATTGATCAATCTAGATATCAACGATAGAAGGACTGAGTCATACACGATAGTAGTCACTGAAAGGTTATGTCAGATCTCAACATTCTCGTCACTTGGGTAGCAATGATGTATTGCTAGATGCCGCTCTTTGCTTATGTCTCTAAAATAGTTTTAGAAACATTGCCAACATTACAAGAACCTATTAGGTCACACACTTAGGACATGTGAGTTGGAGATGACTCATGTGATGAGCCATTGGGCCATTGGGTTGAGTCTAATGTAGATTATGTTGGTGCAGGGGCACCAGATAATCGAACATGTGTTTTGATTATGACAAAGACACAAAGTTAAGTTTACATCGTTATCTCATGAGCTAAATCGAGTGTACAGAAAAGTACTAAAGCTGGAGCTGAAGGTTAGCGACACCCGGAGAAAGCCGCAGTGGTCGGGCGACACTCGAGTGACATCGGAGGGAGCCGAAGGAATCGAGTAAAAGGTCGGAAGTGAAAGTGACACAGTAAATATCGAGGTAAGCTCGTGTGAGTGAGAGATGGTAAGGTCGTGTCCTCTGTACGGGGACGACCGTAGGCGGCGATCCGACTAAGACTTCCTGTGGAAGGTCTAGGTCGAGATCGGACGGTTAGAAACCGTCACATTTATCATTTTCCGAGCTAACCTCTTACTGTAGGGAAGTGACTAAGCTGGCAGTCGACTTCTGGACATTGTGCAATCGACTGATACTCATCAGTCAACTGATGGGAGGCATCAGTCGACTGATGGCGACGAATCAGCCTTTGCGCTAGTTCAAAACGGATAAGATTTGACGCGGTCACTTCGCGATAAAATTTGTACAACTTCGTGATCTGTTCCGAAAATTGAGGAGACAAATTCAGAGGCCAAAATCTATAAAAGGAGGGGAGGATTCCAACTCCAAGAATCATCAAGTTTATTTTCAAGTGCTCCTATAACGCCAACGCTCCAATACCGTCATAACGCCGACGCGATGATAAGTTCCGATCTTCTTCGTCGACAGCAGAATCAAGTAATATATTTTGATATTGTATTCTTTGTTTTTATTGATAACGAGGTGAGGTAGGCTTGTTGCCTTATCCTCGTAATTTCAATTTTGTGATCGTTGTCTCCTACCTCAAACAAGGAGGAGACGTTATAGTGCTTTGAATGGAGTTCTTTATGGGACTGGAACTTTAAGCAATGGTATTTATACGTTGGACGTATCCAGTGACATTTTCAATATCGAAGCGAGCAACAAGCATGCTCGAAAGGATAATCAAATAGACTCCTATATGTGGCATTGTCGTCTTGGCCATATAAGCAAGAAACGCATGTCCGAATTACACCGATGTGGAATTCTGGAATCGTTTGAATTGGATTCATACGATACATGCGAATCATGCTTAAAAGGCAAGATGACTAAGTTACCTTTTACTGGAAAAGGTGAACGAGTGGGAGAGTTACTAGGTCTAATACATACTGATGTATGTGGACCTATGTCAACTCAAGCATTAGGAGGCTATAGCTACTTCATTACCTTCACCGATGACCACTCACGGTTTGGGTGTGTGTTCTTGATGAAACACAAGTCTGAAGCCTTTGAAAGGTTCAAAGAATTCAGAAATGAAGTAGAGAAACAACATGACAAGAGTATTAAAATACTTCGATCGGATCGAGGTGGTGAATACTTAAGTCAAGAGTTTCTTGATTATCTAAGAGACAATGGCATATTGTCTCAATGGACTCCGCCTATACACCACAAAGATAATGGTGTATCCGAGAGGCGAATCGACCTTGTTGGACATGGTCAGGTCAATGATGAATCATGCAACTCTTCCCAAGTCCTTTTGGGGCTATGCACTTCAGACAGCTGTTTACTTGTTAAACAGAATGCCTACCAAGGTAGTCTTAACTACTCCATATGAGATATGGAATAGTAAGAAACCTCATGTATCTTACTTGAAGATATGGGGTTGTCCTGCTTATGTGAAGCGGACTGTATCAGACAAATTGGATGCTAAGTCTGATAAATGTCTATTTATTGGATACCCTAAGGAAACAAGGGGTTACTAATTCTATCATCCCGTGGAACAAAAGGTGTTTGTTTCAAGGCATGTCAGTGTTTCTAGAGAAAGAGTTTCTCTTGCAAGAAAACAAAGGAGTGTCGCCGAGCTTGAGGAGGCTCGAGAGACTCAAATAGACATTGATGAGATACCGGTGAAGCACACAAATGGCAACTCATAGTGATGAGCAATCACGACCTATTGTAACACCACATCTTCGTAGATCCGTAGAACATGCAATATTCCCAGAGATATGGATTTTCGTAAGTGAATCGAACGACGTGTTACTCATTGATGATGAGGAGCCTACCAGCTTATGAAGAAGTGGCCGACAAGTTCGTGAAGGGATAAGTGGCTTGGTGCCATGAAGTCGGAAATGGATTCCATGTACGAAAACCAAGTTTGGAACTTGGTTGACCCACCTGAAGGCATAAAGCCTATAGGGTGCAAGTGAGTTTTCAAGAAGAAAACCGACATGGATGGTAATGTGATTACCTATAAGGCTAGATTGGTGGCGAAAGGATATCGTCAAAAGCAAGGTGTTGATTATGACGAAACCTATTCGCCTGTAGCTATGCTTAAATCCATTCGGATGCTCCTGGCCATAGCGGCTCATTATGATTATGAGATATGGCAGATGGATGTGAAAAACAGCTTTCCTTAATGGAAACTTGCTCGAGGACGTGTATATGATACAGCCTGAGGGTTTCACATCGGTTGATAAAACCAAGGTATGCAAATTGCGACGGTCCATTTATGGATTGAAGCAAGCATCCAGGAGCTGGAATATCCATTTTGATGAGACGATCAAAAAGTTTGATTTCTCACAAAATCCAGACGAACCTTGTGTGTACAAGAAGGTTAGTGGGAGTGCAGTCGTGTTCCTAGTATTGTATGTCGATGACATATTACTTATAGGAAACGATGTTTCAATCTTACAGTCAGTGAAGGTTTGGTCATCCAAGACATTCTCCATGAAAGACCTGGGAGAAGCAACCTACATCCTCGGGATTAAGATCTATAGAGATAGATCGAAACGGTTGCTTGGTCTTTCGCAGTCTACATATATAGACCGAGTGCTAAAGAGGTTTAGCATGTCGGAATCCAAGAAAGGCTTCATACCCATCAGGCATGGGGTACACCTTTCGAAGTCTATGTGTCCGCGCACAAAAGACGAGAGGATTTGCATGAATAAGATTCCCTATGCATCCGCAATAGGATCTATCATGTATGCTATGTTATGTACGAGGCCCGATGTATCGTATGCTCTGAGTGTCACGAGCAGATACCAGTCTGATCCAGGAATGGATCATTGGCATTTAAGACGATCCTTAAGTACTTGAGAAGAACTAAGGATGTGTTCCTAATATATGGAGAAGGGTACATGGTGATACGTGGGTATACGGATGCCAGCTCCAGACAAACAAGGATGATTCCATGTCTCAGTCTGGGTATGTATTCACCTGGAATGGAGGCGCAATAAGTTGGAAAGGTTCCAAGCTTGACACTATAGCAGATTCTGCCACTAAGGCAGAATACATTGCAGCTTTGGAAGCAGCAAAGGAAGCGGTTTGGATCAAGTTCATCTCTCGAACTTGATGTGGTCTCATCAATGATCCAAACATGTGCTTCGCCGCTATCATCTTATCAGAGAGATCATCAGTAGGAACGAAATACAAATCGAGAAAATTCCCACTGAAAGGAACTTAGCGGATCCTTTGACTAAAGCATTACCTCAAAGTAAGTTTGAGGGTCATGTTAGTGCTTATGGTATAGGATACCGTAGCGATTGGCATTAGGCCAAGTGGGAGTCTGTTATTAATATATGAGAGATGTCCTAAGGCAATCGCCTTATGTATGAACCATTTATATGATAAATGAAGATTCACTATTTGAGTATACATGTTTAATGTATTTGATTGGATCTTAAACTCATTTACTGAATGTCCACGATACAATTCACAGCATGAGAGAATTTGTGATTGGATCACAACTAGTGAGTATCTCTACATGTGTAATTGTGATGTATCGGAATTATCCCTAGTCGATGAATTGATGGATTTGGACACCATCAATTCTGTCGAGACTAGCACGAGGTATACTCCTTGGTGTATCCAAGCAGCTGATTCTCACTGGCTGGAGACATAGTGATGTCCGGAGTTGATCGTGGATGCTAGTTATGGTAACTAGTTCATTGGAGTGACCAGCCGTAAGACTTCATATGGTTCTCTGCATATATAGATATGTCAATGAAGTTCTTACCGTGGCTTAAGTGCGATGTTCCTTTGACTTGCGGTATTCAAGTCATCTTGATCATGGAGACTTATGCTTTGACATCTTAAGCAAACATCTCCGAGGAGATGTAGACCCGGGATGATTGGGTATAAGTCGAAATGATCGAAGGTGTTTGAATAGCCTATAAAGGATTCACCACTCCTTGCGAGGAGATGTATACCCATGGCCTCTCGTCGGATTGTTACTAAAGTCTTTGGCCAAAGCATTATATGTTTAGAGTAAGGTACTCTTCGATACATGTGGAGTAACTAGAATCCGTAGGACGAGGAAATGATACTTGGGCTAGGTGTGACGTAGTCAGCCTAGTGGGGACTGACACAATATACCATGTCCTGAACCAAGTGGGTATAAGATGAGTGAAGGGAATGGGGCACGATTCATTCGAGCATCAAGGGTTTCGTAAATAGTTCGATCAAAGTTGATCTTTTCGGTTAATTGGGGATCATGATGTACTACTAGGTGCCACTCATGATCGCTCTATAATTAATGGTTAATTATAGACGGCCAACATAAACCGAGAACCTATTTGGTCACACGCACAACGAGCGTAATCCAAAGGATTTAAAACGAGCTTGAGAATGAGATTCTCAGACCGAGAGAAACTAGGTTTGGTTGGACTAAACATAAAGCGAGCATGAAATCATTTCAGTCGCAATGGAAGCGTGGATGGGTCGTGTCTTATGAAGACATAATGGATGGACCAAAATGGTTTGGTTCTAATCCAATGGATGAGAATAAACCAAAGGGTTTGGTTTATATTAAACGAATGAACCAAAGGTTGGTTCGGTTCGTTTTAACTTAAAATAAACCATCATGGTTTGGTTTATTTTAACTTATCTTAATGGAGCGGGTTAACGGGCTTTATGGATATGATCCATTAACTATTAAGAGAATTAGTTCTCTATAAAATAGGGCTTAAACCCTAATCCAAGCACCCTAATTAGAGTTGCTGCCCAACCTAATTGTGCCGCCCCCTCCATCTTCTCTCCTAGTCGGCGCCAACCCTAGGTGTGCCGCCGCCCAGCTTTTGTGCCGTTGTCCAAGTCATTGCCGGCGACCAAGCTTCAGCCGGTGAACACTCCGGCGACCCTCCGGTGATCCCTTGTGGGTTCGGTGATAAGGTGAGCTCCACATCTCCTTTGGCCGGCCTCTATTCCTCCACCAAAAGCTGTCCAGTTTTTCTGGACAGCTTGTTTCTTTGTTGTCGGAGCGTCGTTTGGACGACGGTTAGTGCTCCGACAGCGGCTAACTTACCGGGGATTTGATCTCCGGTAATCCTCTGAGGTGGAGGACGAAGGATTCGTCAAACGGTTGACGAATACCTCTCCGGAGAAGCGAGTTTTGAGAACTCGTTTTAGGATCCGAATTTGGATTCGGATCGTGATCATCTCTCGATCACGTCGTCTTCAACACGAGGCTAGTAACCCGTACGAAGACGAAGCTCGTGACTTAGCGAAGTCATCCCGAGGAGCTTGGCGTGGATACGGATAGAGACGATTCTTACGAGGATCGTTCCGGTCGATGCCGTTCCCGCTACTCGTCATACGGAAGGTATAACGTAGTTTAATTTCCTTTTATTGCAAATTTTAATTTACGGTTATGTCTACACTTGTTGTAATAGCATGCGTGTGTTGTGTGTGTTGTAATAAATAGGAGTATTTATTATTTTAATTGCTTCCGCTGTGCTCATGTTTATGAAACATGATCGAACACACACACGCCGCGGTGCCGGAAACCCAACAGTGGTATCAGAGCCCAGGTTGTGTTTCGACATAATCGTAAAAATGGTTTTGCGATAGTCATAATGTATTTCTGGAAGTTTTCTAAATTTTGGAAATTTAGAAGTATTTATGGAAATTTTTCAATTTTGGAAAGTCTAGAAGTATTTATGGAAATCTTCCACTTTTGGAAAGTTGGAAGTATTTATGGAAATTTATATTTTCCATAAATAAAATATTTGATTAGATTCTGGAAATTTGTTTCCTAATTTAATCATGATTTGATTTGGGAAATCAAATCTTAAAATATTTAATTTCCATAAGTAGTTTTAAAGATTTAGGAAATTGGTTTCCTAAATAGATTTTCCTTAATCAAATAATTCCATGAATAAAATATGTGATTAGAATTGGAAATTTGTTTCCTAATTTAATTATGATTTGATTTGGAGAATCAAATCTTAAACATATTTTATTTCCATAAATAGTTATGACACATAAGGAAATTATATACATGACATAATTGTATGCCATGTAATTGCATTAGATGCATAACATTATGCCATGCGTGTCGTGACATGTAGATGTATGCCATGTATGCCATGCCATGTAGATAATAGTTATTTGCATGCAAAGAGGATGAGACACATAAAAACCCTTGTCAATGTTAAAGCCTACCTTCCGTTAATATGGTTAGAACCCGAGTTCATTTCTTGTTTGGGTTGTTGGACTCTCTCCAAGCCCGGCTCGAACCCGAACATGTTCAAACCATGGAATAGTTTAATACTAATATGGTAAGAGTCAGAGGTCAATCGTTCGCTTTGGTTGTTGGACTCTCTCCAAGCTGGGCTAATTGGTTGAATGCGCTCTAAACATATTAAATCTATGTGCTGATTAATGGGTTGGTTTTAACCTGGTTCATCGGCTTGTTGGACTCTCTCCAAGGTCGATGTAAAGGGAGGTGAAGTTGGGTGCTATGCATATGATGCATACTTGTTAATGTGTTAACAACCCGATGTATGTGTGAACATTCAATTAGTTGATAGCACATTGTGATAGTTGCATATACGTGATATGCAATCGGTATAGATGATACCTACCGTCGTAGTTATGAATGGCTTGTTGGACTCTCTCCAAGGTTGTTCATAACTATGATGGATATCAGCCCATTCGGAGATGGACCTCGATCTCGAAGTGATTTTGGGGTTTTGAAATTCGAAAAATGAATGGGATTTATAAATGTATATTGATGCATTTTAAAATCATCTTTCTCATATATGCTCGTTTTGTATTTCTAAGATTAATCATGATGTCTTTGAATTTGCGTTCCATTTTGGATTGAATAAATTGGTAGAACTTCTTGGGTGGCTTAGAAACTTGAGAATTGTTCTCAAGGTGAAAAGCTTGTGTATGTCCTCGGCGCCTCTTCCCCGTCCTAGTGACGATGCAACTTTGGACCAATTGTTGGTCTATCGAAACATGTAGTGATTACGACAAATGAGTTGCATCATGCTAGCCGATGGAACCCAAGCTCTGGCGCATGAGCATATGGATGCTCATATAGTAGTTCTTCATCTTTATGAGTTGTTTGATAAGCAAGTGAGATTCGAAAGGTTCGAAGTCTCCAAGCTCCTCTTCACCTCTGAGATGCAAGAAGGTTCATCGTAGTCTTGCTCAACATCTTTGAAGGCATGGAGCCTTACGAGAAGCATGAGCGAGGGCCATGGTCTTTGTTAGTTGATTCCTCGAAGAAAGGTTCTAAGAGGAGTCAAAGGAACAACATGAAGGGAGAAGAAAAGGCTAAAAGGTAGAACTAGCTCAAAGGGCACTTGCCATCATTATGGCAAGTAGGGCCATTTGCGAAGAAAGTGCAAGATTTATCTTGAGTCCGTGAAGACGGATAAGGCATCGGATGCCCCATCTTCTTCAGAAATCTTCGTTATTGATTGTCATTCTATTTCCTCAAACACTTGGGTATTGGATACTGGGTGTGGCTCACATATATGTAATGACATACATGGGCTAAGGAATAGAAGAAGACTTCGTCAAGGAGAGTCAAATTTACGTGTTGGGAATGGAGCAAAGGTTCTTGCACTCGCCATCGGAACGTATTTGTTGAAACTCCCTGCAGGACTTGTCTTAAAACTGGACAATTGCTTTTATGTTCCTTCGTTGATAAAGAACATCATTTCTATTTCTTGTTTAAATAGAAATGGTTACCATTTAACTTTTAGTAACAATTGTTGTTACATAACTTTGAATGGAGTTCTTTATGGGACTGGAACTTTAAGCAATGGTATTTATACGTTGGACGTATCCAGTGACATTTTCAATATCGAAGCGATCAACAAGCATGCTCGAAAGGATAATCAAATTGACTCATATATGTGGCATTGTCGTCTTGGCCATATAAGCAAGCGCATGTCAGAATTACCGATGTGGAATTGCGGAATCGTTTGAATTGGATTCATACGATACATGCGAATCATGCTTAAAAGGCAAGATGACTAAGTTACCTTTCTGGAAAAGGTGAGCGAGTGGGAGAGTTACTAGGTCTAATACATGCGATGTATGTGGACCTATGTCAACTCAAGCATTAGGAGGCTATAGCTACTTCATTACCTTCACCGATGATCACTCACGGTTTGGGTATGTGTTCTTGATGAAACACAAGTGAAGCCTTTGAAAGGTTCAAAGAATTCGAAATGAAGTAGAGAAACAACATGACAAGAGTATTAAAATACTTGATCGGATCGAGGTGGTGAATACTTAAGTCAAGAGTTTCTTGATTATCTAAGAGACAATGGCATATTGTCTCAATGGACTCCGCCCTATACACCACACATAATGGTGTATCGAGAGGCGAATCTTAGGACCTTGTTGGACATGGTCAGTCAATGATGAATCATGCAACTCTTCCCAAGTCCTTTTGGGGCTATGCACTTGACATTGTTTACTTGTTAAGCGGAATGCCTACCAAGGTAGTCTTAACTACTCCATATGAGATATGGAATAGTAAGAAACCTCATGTATCTTACTTGAAGATATGGGGTTGTCTGCTTATGTGAAGCGGTTTGGATCAGAGACAAATTGGATGCTAAGTCGATAAATGTCTATTTATTGGATACCTAAGGAAACAAGGGTTACCAATTCTATCATCTGGAACAAAGGTGTTTGTTTCAAGGCATCTTGTGTTTCTAGAGAAAGAGTTTCTCTTGCAAGAAAGCAGTGGGAGTGTCGTCGAGCTTGAGGAGGCTCGAGAGACTCAAATAGACATTGATGAGATACGGTGAAAGCACACAACGGTAAACTACTCATAGTGATGAGCAATCTGGACCTATTGTAACACCACATCTTCGTAGATCACAGTAGAACATGCAATATTCTGAGAGATATGGATTTCTCGTAAGTGAATCGAGCAGCGTGTTACTCATTGATGATGAGGAGCCTACAGTTATGAAGAAGTCTTGACAAGTTCGAGAAAGGGATAAGTGGCTTGGTGCCATGAAGTGGAAATGGATTCCATGTATGAAAACCAAGTTTGGAACTTGGTTGACCCACTGAAGGCATAAAGCCTATAGGGTGCAAGTGAGTTTTCAAGAAGAAAACCGACATGGATGGTAATGTGATTACCTATAAGGCTAGATTGGTGGCGAAGGATATCGTCAAAAAGCAAGGTGTTGATTATGGCCGAAACCTATTACGTAGCTATGCTTAAATCCATTCGGATGCTCCTGGCCATAGCGGCTCATTATGATTATGAGATATGGCGGATGGATGTGCTTTCCTTAATGGAAACCGCCGAGGGCGTGTATATGATACACTGAGGGTTTCACATCGGTTGATAAAACCAAGGTATGCAAATTGCGACGGTCCATTTATGGATTGAAGCAAGCATCCGAGGCTGGAATATCCGTTTTGATGAGACGATCAAAAGTTTGATTTCTCACAAAATCGGGCGAACCTTGTGTGTACAAGAAGGTTAGTGGGAGTGCGATCGTGTTCCTAGTATTGTATGTCGATGACATATTACTTATAGGAAGCGATGTTTCAATCTTCTGATCGGTGAAGGTTTGGTTATCCAAGACATTCTCCATGAAAGACACGGGAGAAGCAACCTACATCCTCGGGATTAAGATCTATAGAGATAGATCGAAACGGTTGCTTGGTCTTTCGCAGTCTACATATATAGACCGAGTGCTAAAGAGGTTTAGCATGTCGGAATCCAAGAAAGGCTTCATACCCATCAGGCATGGGGTACACCTTTCGAAGTCTATGTGTCCGCGCACAGAAGACGAGAGGATTTGCATGAGTAAGATTCCCTATGCATCCGCAATAGGATCTATCATGTATGCTATGTTATGTACGAGGCCCGATGTATCGTATGCTCTGAGTGTCACGGCGGATACCTCGATCCAGGAATGGATCATTGGGCGGCTGTTAAGACGATCCTTAAGTACTTGAGAAGAACTAAGGATGTGTTCCTAATATATGGAGAAGGGTACATGGTGATACGTGGGTATACGGATGCCAGCTCCAGACAAACAAGGATGATTCCATGTCTCAGTCTGGGTATGTATTCACCTGGAATGGAGGCGCAATAAGTTGGAAAGGTTCCAAGCTTGACACTATAGCGGATTCTGCCACTAAGGCAGAATACATTGCGACTTTAGGCGTGCAAAGGAAGCGGTTTGGATCAAGAAGTTCATCTTTGAACTTGATGTGGTCTCATCAATGATCCAAACATGTGCTTCGCCGCTATCATCTTATCAGAGAGATCATCAGTAGGAACGAAATACAAATCGAGAAAATTCCCACTGAAAGGAACTTAGCGGATCCTTGACTAAAGCATTACCTCAAAGTAAGTTTAAGGGTCATGTTAGTGCTTATGGTATTGCATACCGTAGCGATTGGCATTGGGCCAAGTGGGAGTCTGTTAGTAATATATGAGAGAAGTCCTAAGGCAATTGCCTTATGTATGAACCATTTATATGATAAATGAAGATTCACTATTTGAGTATACATGTTTTATGTATTTGATTGATCTTAAACTCATTTATCAATGTCCACGATACGATTCTACAAAGATGAGAGAATTTGTGATTGATCACAACTAGTGAGTATCTCTACATGTGTAATTGTGATGTATCGGAATTATCCCTAGTCGATGAATTGATGGATTTGGACACCATCAATTCTGTCGAGACTAGCACGAGGTATACCCTCGTGTATCCAAGCAAATGATTCTCACCGGCCGAGACATAGTGATGTCCGGAGTTAATCGTGGATGCTAGTTATGGTAACTAGTTCATTGGAGTGACCAGCCGTAAGACTTCATATGGTTCTCTGCATATATAGATATGTCAATGAAGTTCTTACCGTGGCTTGGCGCGATGTTCCTTCGACATGTGTATTTAAGTCATCTTGATCATGGAGACTTATGCTTTGACATCTTAAGCAAACATCTCCGAGGAGATGTAGACCCAGGATGATTGGGTATAAGTCGAAGTGATCGAAGGTGTTTGAATAGCCTATAAAGGATTCACCACTCCTTGCGAGGAGATGTATACCCATGGCCTCTCGTCGGATTGTTACTAAAGTCTTTGGCCAGCATTACATGTTTAGAGTAAGGTACTCTTCGATACATGTGGAGTAACTAGAATCAGACGAGGAAATGATACTTGGGCTAGGTGTGACGTAGTCACTTAGTGGGATCGGCACAATAGACCATGTCCCAACCAAGTGGGTATAAGATGAGTGAAGGGAATGGGGCACGATTCATTCGAAGCATCAAGGGTTTCGTAAATAGTTCGATCAACCGCTGATCTTTCTGCTAATTGGGGATCATGATGTACTACTAGGTGCCACTCATGATCGCTCTATAATTAATGGTTAATTATAGACGGCCAACATAAACCGAGAACCTATTTGGTCACACGCACAACGAGTGTAATCCAAAGGATTTAAACGAGCTTGAGAATGGGATTCTCGCATCGAGAGAAACTATGTTTGGTCGACTAAACATAAAGCGAGCATGAAATTGTTTCATGCAATGGAAGCGTGATGGGCCGTGTCTTATGAAGACATAATGGATGGACCAAAATGGTTTGGTTCTAATCCAATGGATGAGAATAAACCAAAGGGTTTGGTTTATATTAAACGAATGAACCAAAGGTTGGTTCGTTGCTTTAACTTAAAATAAACCATCATGGTTTGGTTTATTTTAACTTATCTTAATGGAGCGGTTAACGGGCTTTATGGATATGATCCATTAACCATTAAGAGAATTAGTTCTCTATAAAATAGGGCTTAAACCCTAATCCAAGCACTTAATTAGAGTGCCGCCCAACCTAATTGTGCCGCCTCCATCTTCTCTCCTAGTCGGCGCCAACCCTAGGTGTGCCGCCGCCACCTTTTGTGCCGTTGTCCAAGTCATTGCCGGGCGACCAAGCTTCAGCCGGTGAACACTCCGCGACCCTCCGTGATCCTCGTGGGTTCGGTGATAAGGGTGAGCCCACATCTCCTTTGGCCGCCTCTATTCTCTGACTCAAAGCTGTCCAGTTTTTCTGGACAGCTTGTTTCTTTGTTGCCGGAGCGCCGCTTGACGACGGTTAGTGCTCCGACAGCGGCTAACTTACCGGGGATTTGATCTCCTGTAATCCTCTGAGGTGGAGGACGGCGATCTGGCCAAACGGCTTGACGAATACCTCTCCGGAGAAGCGAAGTTTTGAGAACTCGCTTTAGGATCCGAATTTGGATTCGATCGTGATCATCTCTCGATCACGCCGCCTTCAACACGAGGCTAGTAACCCGTGACATTTAAGACGGCTCGACTTAGCGTAAGTCATCCCGAGGAGCTCGGCGCGGATACGATAGAGACGATTCTACGAGGATCGCTCCGGCCGATGCCGCCGCTCGCTACTCGTCATACGGAAGGTATAACGTAGTTTAATTTCCTTTTATTGCAAATTTTAATTTACGGTTATGTCTACACTTGTTGTAATAGCATGCGTGTGTTGTGTGTGTTGTAATAAATATAGATTTATTAATTTTAATTGCTTCCGCTGTGCTCATGTTTACGAAACATGATCGAACACACACACGCCGCGGTGCCGGAAACCCAACAGGGTTGTGAACCAAGTAAAATAAACGTGTCTCTTTATTTTCCACTGCACTTACTCATGTATCGAACGATCGAACGAAAAGATTTATGCTCGCTATTCACCCCCCCTCTAGCGACGCTTCTCGATCCAACATATTAGACTCAATGAGTGGGACTCAAGGTATACCCAATGAATTTAACTCAAGTTAGACTCATGTCAAATTCGGATTGAGTAGGACTCAAGGTATACCTAATGAATCTGACTCAAGTTAGACTCAAGTCAAATTCGGATTGAGTGAGACTCATCATAAAGAAGAGTTGCATGATCATTAAGATGGAATTCATGAGTTATTAATTCCATGGAAACCAAGAGTCAAAACCTTTCATATTCAATGGTTAAATATAAAAGATTTTCATGGGTTTTTGAATGTGTGGTTGATTGTGATCTTCCTCTTCTTCTACCTTCTTGGCCCAACCAACCTTGTGGCTAGCACCACAGTTTGGTTCCACTCCATCTCACGGTTCGTGTGGATACCGTGGAGGCGCGGACATACTGACCGCCCTGAGATTCGGACACTTTGAAGGCAAGTGTTGCTGACAAGATTGCGAAGGGCACACATCAAAGGTAACCACGATTCTTATAGGATATAATCGATAAAATGAGTAAATGGTTTTTGCATGGATCTCTGGAGGGATCTTATTTTTCCGCTGCTTAGCGCTTGCAAAATGTTTCCGAGCGCGCATGAATTCCTAATATATGCACCTTGAACTTAACTCATTTCCTAGTATCTCACATGTATCTAGGGTGTATGAAAACACACACATGTCAATTTGATGTGAGATGTGAGTTTTGGTTATTCCTAATCTAAGATTTCATGCATTTTCTAGGCAACACTATTTGATTCCCTTATACATGAGACTTTAAATCATGTCATAATCCTTAAATCAATTCTAATTAATGCATGAATGATGATTATGACATAAATGATAACATAAATAAGCATGTGTCAATAATCATAATGTCATGACATATGATTAAATCTAAACATACATGACATTCAAAGATAAACCTAAGGTATCATGACATTTTATATGATAAAACTAAATATTATATCATGACATGGCAAGGCAAACAAGGTATGACAAGTATAAAATACAAAGGTGTATAATACCTAAGTGTTAAGCCCAAAATATTATTTCTAGAATTAAATCCATATTTGCCATAATGGTACCCATCTCTCAAGTATGCCAAAAACTTAAAATGGCACACTATGACCTATAAAACCTAAATTGTGCCGATTTGATCAATTTTTCAAATTTCTCAAATTTAATTGGCACATTCTAAAATCTTTTAGGATATAAAATCAAGCTTATTTCTAAGGTACCCATAACCTTGAAAATGACCTAAAGTGCTAACTTGGCTATGGTTGGGTTAACTACCCATCCATTCAAGGTTGACACAACCTAACCCATTTAGTGGCAGGGAATCATGCTCTTAGGAACCCATTACCTATTGGAGCTCTTTGAGTTTACAAGGTATTCACTAGGGATAACTTCCCTAGATACCTTTCTAATGACCCTTTTTGGCTGGAAGGCCTTGGTCAATTGGGTCTTGTCTTCGTCAACTGTAGGGATAACTTCCCTTGTGACCTTCTTAGTGGTTTTCCTAGGTTTCATAGAAACCTTGGCCACTAGACACCTACCTTAGTTAACTTAGGGATGACTATCCTATTAACCTTGGTTTTCGTAGGCCTATGAATGGTTCCATAATCGAATGGAACATGAAGATAGGTCTTCTTGGGCTTAGGTTTGTGACCCAAATCTTTCTTGCTCTTGGATGGTTCTTGTTTCATAGGTCCTAATTTTTGATCATTTGACCCTTGAATTTGATTTTGTATCTTCCTAAGGGTCTTATCCAATTTCTCAACCCTTGACCTCAAGGCTTGGTTTTCTAACTCTAATCTTCCCAAATTTGATTTTTCATTAACCCTTTGGGAAAGATTCTTCCTAGGCATATGCCTACCCTTCTTAGGGTTAATGCCTAGGTGATCTTCTACCTTCTTAGTTGCTTCCTTAGGTAGAATTGTTATAGGGTTATTGTTTCTAGATTTATCCCTAACCCTAAAATTATAATATTTAGCACCTAAGCAAAAGTACTTATTGTTACTTCTAGCATGCTCCTTATGATTATGCATAATTGCAAGTGAATTAAAAGCATACCTTTTAACATTAAATTTCGAAGGTGCATTATTGAATTTTACCTTAGGGTTTGCTTTAAAAGCTCCCCCTACATATGATGCTCCTTTTTGGGTTTTCTTCCTCCCCTTAGGGCATGAACTCTTATAATGCCCTTTTTGGTTGCATTTAAAGCACACCACGTGCTCGTTGCTCTTCCTAATTGGGGCTCCAGCTTCATTGGTATTTTCTTGAACTTTTGGTGCCGGTTGAGTCTTCTTGACTCGCTTTGGACACTTGCTCTTATAGTGCCTAGATTCCCTACACTCAAAGAATATAGTGTGATTTTTATTTTTAATTAAAATGCTTGAGTTACCTAGGTCGATGGTGGTCGGAATTGGTTCTTCATCTCTCCCGGAGGTTGAAGCTACTTCTTGATTTTGCTCCAGCTCCAGTGATCTAATATCCTCCCCCTCAATCCTAGAGGTGGAGGCTTCCTCCAATTCTTCCACCTCTTCTAATGATTCAGATGATGACTCTTTCTCAACTTCTGAATCTTCACTTTCTTGTGAGGATGAGCTTGCTTCTTCTGTCTCCTTATCCAATTGAGCCGATGATGGGTCTTGTTCCTTGGGCTCCTCTTTTTCTTGAGCCGTTAAGGGTTCTTCATGGAGTTTAGCTAGCTTGCTCCATAGCTCCTTGACATCCTTACAATCTCCTAATCTACACAATACATCATTAGGAATTGCACTAAGGAATATACCCATTACCTTATTGTTTTTGTTGAAGTATCGGAGTTGTTCTTTGCTCCACTTCTTCTTCTTGAGTATTTTCTCTTCTTCGTCCTTTAGAGCGTCGAACCCTACCATCACAATAATCCAATTATCATAATCACACATAAGAAAATATTTCATTCTTACTGCCCATAGCTCAAAATCCTTGGCTCCATAGAGTTCATATGGTGGCGGCACATGGATGTCATCACCTAATTTTTCTTCAACCACCATTTTCTTTCCTCTAGCGTGCTCCCTTAGTTGTTAAACCTTGAAGAGTAGTCTTGCTCTGATACCACTTGTAGGGGATTGTACGTCGCTAGAGGGGGGGGGGTGAATAGAGTCGATGATGAAATTCATTCACGCTTGTCTCTACAATACTTGTTAACGCAGCGAAAATAATAATAACAATAATAAAACATGATAAACACTCGCAATCACAATAATAGACACAAGATATAATGTGGTTCGGAACCTTAGGGTTCCTACTCCACGGGTTGAGCTCAAATGAGCTCTAGCGATGCCAAACACCGCTAATCAACCTCTCATTCTCGGAAAAATACTCCGGAGGTGGAGAAAACCTCTTACAACAAATTACAAAAGTAATACAAGAGATATACAAGAAAATACAAAGAAATACAACTCAAATGTAAAGAGCACTTTGCAAACTAGAGTTTTGAATGCTTTGCTTGTTGATTGCTTGGATGAGCTTGAAAGACCTTGAAATGTGCCTGCACTTCGCCTTTAAATCACCTCCACAACCTCTCAAAGAACCATTAGCGAAATCCTCCACGAGCTACTCATTTTATCCCTGCATCGGTCTAATTCCACGCTTGATAATCGACTACCATAAGTCCATAGTCGACTGCCTACAGTGTCATTGTCTCACAACGGGCTTAATCCATGTTAGCATTCAAGCCAACGGATACACTGGAAGTCGATTGTCATTTCTAGCAATTGAGTGCCAAAGCCCGTAGTCGACTGCTCAGTAAGCTACCGAGCTTTCTATCCTCGTGACCAAAACCAGTTAGTCGACTGCTCATGTCCAGTTGACTACCCAATGCTGACAATCGACTGCCAATGCCACTTGCCACAGTCGAACGTCAGTCGACTCACGAAAGTCGACTGGTTATAATCCCAGTTGACTGTCCAGTGTCGACTTGGCTGCCAAGTGTCAAAACACTTGACCAGTCTATTGGTCCATAACCCCAGTCGACTAATACACCTCAACTATAAGGTTTAACCCAAGTATGATGCCCTCATACTTGCTAGACCACCCTTAGCCTAGACCTAAACTTTCTAGCCACCTCCATCAGCCTCACGCCTATTGGATCCCTCCAAGTCATCCATGATTTATTCATCCATACGTTAGCCTTCAGGTGCTTCCATTGGCTATTATCATGTTAACCGGGTCTACATCGCCAAGGCACATTTTAGCTTACGTTGCCAAGACTACCGCTTGGACTTTACGCCGCCAATATCATACTCTTTGACTTCCCAATTACCAAGTACCCATGACTTTGACTTTCACCGCCAAGACTACACACTTGGACTTACGTGACCAAGACTACACCCTTGGACTTTTCATGCCAACTCAATGTTGGACTTTCCAAATGCCAAGACCCATGCTTGGACTTTTCATTGCCAAGTACCCAAGACTTTGACTTTACCATTACCAAGACCCATGCTTGGACTTTCCATGCCAAATACTCATGACTTGGACTTTCCCATGCCAAGTGTCCCACTTGGACTTCTCCATCATATGGTCAACCTCTTTTCAACTATCTCCCCAAACCATTGTCAAACAATGATCACTCCTTTGTCAAACATCAAAACACTACTCGAGTCAAACTCGAGTTCAATCAATCGTGACTTGGGCCGATTACACTAACAAAGAAGATGGTCTTCTTGAAAACATGTAGGAGTAACTTAATCCACATGATAAGAAATCTAACTTGGGCTAGGTTTGACGTAGTCACCCTAGTTGGGACGAACACATAGACCATATCCTGAACCTAGTGGTTATTGGATGAGTGAAAGGAACAAGGTACGAACAACTATAGCTGTTGAAGGGTTCAGAAATATTCTAGAGTCGATTTAGACTTTTTGGTCAATTGAGAGTCATGATGTACTGCTAGGTGTCACTCATGATCCATTCATAATTAAGGGGTTAATTATGAATGACCAACATAACCGGGAACCTATTGAGTCACATGCACTACGGGCGATCTCGAGATGTAAAACAAGTCTGATAATGAGATTCTCGATGAGAGAGGATATATCTGGTTGGACTAGACTAAGGGGGTGTGAAACGAAAGGTATGAAACCTCTTATGACCTTGTCGGACTTAGCACGATCATATCGCACATAAACGAACTCAAACGGACCATACAGAGCTTCACATGGCGGTACCTAACCACACACGAGTCTTGCCAGGCTTTGGCCTAAAATAGCCAAAACCTGGGTTATGCCCAGAAGGACACATGGCTGGGCGTGTGTCCTTGCACGGTCGTGCCTTTTGGCACGACCGAACATGTGTAAGACACACGGTCGTGTCGCGGTTCTGCCGTTTTTAGAGATTTCTCTTATGAAAATTTCCTAAGTTGTTCTTACCTTAATTATTGGATAATTATGGTAAGATAGGTTTCGTTTGAGCCTCCTAAGATGATTTAATCAAGATATCTATAAATAGATCCCTTGATAAT
Organism: Wurfbainia villosa; assembly: GCA_025175895.1. Taxonomy (NCBI): domain Eukaryota; kingdom Viridiplantae; phylum Streptophyta; class Magnoliopsida; order Zingiberales; family Zingiberaceae; genus Wurfbainia; species Wurfbainia villosa. The sequence goes on along the minus strand of CM045999.1, from coordinate 49,016,150 downwards.
CTTTGGAGAAGAGTTTTTTTTATTTAGAGTTTTTCCTTGGTAGCCGTCTTCCTCTTTCTTCTTCTCTTGTCTCCGCCGGTTGTCTAGCACCAATCGAAGACAAAGGCTTGCTGTTCTAAGAGTTGTTTCAGGTGATCCCGGTGTGGATATTGATAGAGGCAAGGCCTGTTGGTCTCACTTGTGGTTTCAACAGATTCGAAAGAATCTCAAAGGTATAACTTCTCCTTCTCTTTTGTGTGTTTTCATGTGATTATGCGAAAGCAAGTTTTTTTGGCCCCCAAGGGATGTCTGGGATGTAATAAAAATTATTTTATTCACTTTATTCCACTGCACATGATCCCGGAATCCCCAACAAGTGTTATCAGAGCCACCTTATTTGTTTGGCATAGATTGCAGGTTGTAGAAGAATATTTAAAGCATGTATGATGTTTTAATATACCTATGCCATGTTTTTCTATATGATAGATTAGAGTATGCTTAATTCTACATATAAGATATTTTTGTAACCTAAAAGGAAATATCGAGAATGCACCTGGAAACACCGAAGGTGTTGGCCGCATCGTTAGAGCCTAAGCATAGACTCACGTTCATATCGGGAAATTTATTTCCTAATGTGACCTTGATTTTTTCATATTTAGGTTTATTTCCTTTTATAGATGAGACCCATAATAACCTGAAATCCCTCATGCAAAAATTAGTGCTAACACCTTCCATTAATATGGTTGAACTAGAGTTCTTTTTCGTATTTGGGTTGTTGGACTCTCTCCCAGCCTGGCATGACATCGAGCATGTTCAATTCATTTGAGATTCGATGTTTATATTAAATGGTAAGGACGAGAGGTCAATTTCAAGTTTGGGTTGTTGGACTCTTTCCAAGCCTGGCTTGTAAATTGGATGTGTTCAAACCATTTAAATTCGATCTCACGATTAATGGGCCGACCCTAACTGAATGCATTGATTTGTTGAACTCTCACCAAGGTCATTGTGGATAGAGGTGTAATTAGGTGATATGCATCGGATGTATATATGTTAATGAGTTAACAACCTAATGTATATGTGAACATTCAATTAGTTGATAGCATAAAGTGATAGTTATATATTTGATATATAATGGGTACTTTTTTGTGGTGCAATCAGCTTAGGTCATGATTGACCAGAATCAAGTTTGACTCGAGTAGTGTTTTAATGTTTGTGTTTTGATGTTTAATGATGAGTTGACCATTGTTTGACAATGAGTTGACTGTATGGTCGACATGAGGTTGACCATATGATGGAGAAGTCCAAGTGGGACACTTGACATGGAAAGTCCAAGCTTGGGTCTTGCCAATGGTAAAGTCCAAGTCTTGAGTACTTAGCATGGAAAGTCCAAGCATGAGTCTTGGCAATGGGAAAGTCCAAGTCATGAGTACTTGGCATGGAAAATCCAAGCTTGAGTCTTAGCAATTGGAAAGTCCAACATGGAGTTGGCATGGAAAGTCCAAGCTTGAGCCATGATAATTGGAAAGTCCAACATGGAGTTGACATGAAAAGTCCAAGGGTGTAGTCTTGGTCACGTAAGTCCAAAAGTGTAGTCTTGGCGGTGAAAGTTCAAGTCATGGGTACTTGGCATTTGGGAAGTCCAAGGATTGATATTGGCGGTGTAAAGTCCAAGGGTGGAGTCTTGACAGCATAAGTCTAATGGTTAACGGTGTAAAGTCCAAGCATGTGTCTTGGCAGCGTAAGCCTAATGTGCCTTGGCGATGTAGACCAACTTAGCATGACAATAGCCGATGGAAGCACCTGAAGGTTAGCGTATGGATGAATAAATCATGGATGACTTGGAGGAATCCAATAGGCGTGAGGCTGATAGAGATGGCTAGAAGGCTTAGTTCTAGGTTAAGGGTGGTCCAGCAAGTATGAGGGCGTCATACTTGGGATTAAAGCTCATGGTTGAGGTTTAGCAGTCGACTGGGGTTATGGAACAGTTGACTGGTCAAGTATTTAACACTTGGCAGCCCAGTATTTGACACTAAGCAGTTGACTGAGATTATGACCAGTCGACTGCCTTGAGTCGACTGGCATTCGACTGCGCCAAATAACATTGGCAGTCGACTGCCAGCATTGGGCAGTCGACTATCCATGAGCAGTCGACTGCTATTAGTTTTGGTTGTGAAGGCAGAACGCTCGATAGTCGACTGAGCAATCGGCTAAGGGCTTGAGCAGTCGACTGATGGAAATGACTGTCGACTGCCAGTGTATCTGTTGGCTTGAATGTCAACATGGATCAAGTCCATTGTGAGACAATGACACTGTTGGCAGTCGATTGGGGCCTTTTGGCAGTTGACTGCCAAGCGGAAATCCAAGTCACGTGGAGGCTTAAAAGGAGCTCGACGGAGAGGATTTAGGCAGTGATTTTCTTGGGTGATTTGAAGGGGATAGTTGTTGCTTTCCAGTCCTTCAAGGCTAGTCCAAGGTGATCAACAAGCAAACATTCAAAAGCACATTTGTAAAGTTTTCTTTACTTGTATTTGCTTGTTGTATCTTGTTCATTGTTGTAAAATCTTATACGAGGTTTCTCCACCTTTGACTTGTTGTTGAGATGGAGATTTATTAGTGGTGTGTACATCACTAGAGCTCGTTGAGTTCGCCCCGTGGAGTAGGAACCCTAAGGTTCCGAGCCACGTATATTACTTGTGTATTGTTGTGCTTGTATTTTGTTTATGCTTTTCTATTATTCCCGCTGCGTACTAATCAAATTGTAGCAAACACACAATCGAATCAATTGACGAACAAAAACATGCCATTCACCCCCTCTAGCGCTAATCGAAGTTCCTACAAATGGTATTAGAGCTGGGAGCTCTTCTATGGATTAACAACCAGGAGCAAAAGCGCTAGAGGATGGAGTTGCCAAATGATAGTTTTGGGTGGGACATCAACATGCCAATTCCATACAACTTCTATGGACAAGAAGGTTTTGAGCAATGGAGGGCATGGATGGAGAACTTCTTCATGATGGACTTTGAAGATTGGATGATCCTAGTGAAGGGATTTGAACTTCCAAGAGATCCAAAAGGTGGATACCTCAAGAAGAAGAGATGGACCGAAGAGCAAGTCCAAGTCTTCGAAAGAAATGATAAGGTAACACAATTGATATTAAATTCATTACCTAACAATGTCTTGTCTAGGTTAGGTGAATTTCAAGATGCCAAGGAGCTATGGGATAAATTGGCCAAGCTCCATGAAGAACCATCTGTGGCTCAAGTAGAGAGAGAGCCTGAAGAAGAAAGCTCATCCTCACAAGAAAGTGAGGATTCAGAGGTCAAGAGGTGTTCGACATTCGGATCGGCAGAAGAAGTGGAAGAAGTAGGAGAATCCTCCACCTCTAGGATTGAGGGGGAGGAGAGAACTTCCACATTGGAGCAAACTCAAGAGGAACCATCTACCTCCGATCAAGAAGATGAAGAAGCTCACAATTCCACCACCACTCTAGGTAACTCAAGCATCTTAATTATAAATAAAAATCATATCATATACTTTGAGTGTAGGGAAGCCGGACATTACAAGAGTAAGTGCCCAAAATTGGCTAAGAAGAAAGCACTGACACCAAAATTAAATGAGAAGCCTAAGGATGTCGGAGTCCTCGTTAAGAAGAGCAAAGAGCATATTGTGTGCTTCAAGTATCATCAAAAGGGACATTATAGAAGCCAATGCCCTAGGGGGAGGAAGCCTAGCAAGGGTGAAGAAGGAGCATCAAATGTAGGGGAGCTTCTAAAGCAAACCCTAAGGTAAAATTTAGTAATGCACCTTCTTTAAGTAATAGGTAAAAGCATGCTAGGAGTAATCTTGCTATTGTTTATAAAAAATATGCTAGAAATAATAAATTTAACTATTTAGGTGCTAAGAGTGATAATTTTAGGACTAAGGATAAATATAGAAATAATAATCCTAGAAAAATTCTACCTAAGGAGGCAATTAGAAAGGTAGAAAACCATATTTAGGCATTAACCCTAAGAAGGGTAAGCATATGCTTAGAAGAAATGGTAATGCCCAAAGACAAAATGAAAAATTAAAAATTGGGCAATTAGAATTTGAAAATCAAGTTTTGAGATCAAGGCTTGAGAAATTAGAAAAGACCCTTAGAAAGATGCAAAATCAAATGCAAGGGTTAAATAGTCAAAATTTAGGGTATAGAAGTCAAAGCCTAGGGTCTAGGAGTCAAAGCCTAGGGTCTAGGAGGCAAGGTCCACCTATGGGCAAGAAAGGTTTGGGCCATAAACCTAAGCCCAAAGAGACCTACCATAGTGTTCTATTTGATTATGGAACCATCCATAGGTCTAGGAAGACTAAGGTTACTAGGGAAGTCATCCCTAAGGTTAACCATGGTGTGTGCCTAGTGGCTAAGGTTTCAAGGAAACCTAGGGAAGCCACTAAGAAGGTTACAAGGGGAGTCACCCCTAGAGTTAACCCATGCAAGACCACAATGACCAAAACTTCTAAGCCTAGAAGGGTCATTAGGAGGGTATCTAGGAAAGTTATCCCTAAGGAATACCTAGTAAACCCAAGGAGCTCAAATAGGTATTGGGTTCCTAGGAGCGTAATCGATTCATGCTAAATGGGTTAGGATGTGTCAACCTTGATTGGATGGGTAATTAACTCAACCATAGCAAAGTTGACACTTTTGGTTATTTTCAAGGTTATGTGATACCTTGAAAATAGAGGTTGAGATTTAATCCTAAAAGATTTTAGGATGTGCCAATATATTTTGAGAACTATAGAAAATTGATCAAATTGGCACAATCTAGGTTTAGAGGTCATAGTGCACAATTTTGAGTTTTTGGCACACTTGGGATATATAAGTAATATGACAAAAAGAATTTAATCCTAACAAATGACATTTTAGATTTAACACTTAGGTATTATATACCTTTATATTTTATTTTCCGTAATTTGTTTGCCATATGACATGTCATGACATCATATCTCATTTTAATCATTAAATGCCATGATAATTTTTAGGTTTAAGTTTTTATGTTATGTATATTTAGGTTTATATTTAATGCCATGACATCATGATTTTTGGCACATGTTTATTTATGCTATCCTCTTATGCCATAATCATCCTTCATGCATTTAAGCTAATTGAAATTGATTTAAGGGCTATGATATGATTTGAAGTCTCATGTATAAGGGAATCAAATAGTGTTGCCTTAGAAAAATACATGAGACCTTAGTTTAGAATGACAAAATCCACATCTCACATCACATTGACATGTGTGTGTATTGATACACTCTAGACACATGTGAGATGCTAGGAAATGAATTAAGTTCAAGGTGCATAGTTCTTGCATCTAGATGAACTCAAACTCATCTTATATCATGGATGAATCATGAGGAAAGCTTATGTACAAGTCATTTGCATTAAGCCCATAGACCATGGTTCAATATAAGGTTTTAAAGTCATTTTAAAATCATTTTAGAAAACCTTGGTGTAATCTATCTTTTGATAGAAGTCACCATTGATGAAGTAGATACAAAGTAGACTCAAAATAATGAAGTTTTTCTTATTTTTGAACTTTGTATCAATCTCAATATTTTATGGGTATTTTATTTTTCAAATATTTATCACCCATATTGATTGACTTAAGTATTATACATATGAATTCTCGTGATTTTTTTAGTTATGTATAATTACTTATGATTTTTTGAATTTCAATTTTTTGAATATGATTTTTGCACTTGTAGAAATCAGTTGACTGCCAATACTAATTTCGGGTAAACAAGGATGTTTATCCAATGTTTCAGCTATGTTAGGGTTCCCTAACTGCTCCTAACCCTAGGATGTGTTTTTGAAAGTATTGGAAGGGTGAAAATCCATTGGATATGGATTAGGAGAGTTGTTTAGGGTGTGTATCAACTTTAAGGTGCATGAAAGTTCAAGTTTGAACTTTTGCTCTTAATTTTGATGGTTTTGTATTCCTATAGGCTTAGGGACTCTCGAAGGACATTGTTGGTGCAATGGTCAAGGGGGAGCAAGCTTTTAAGGGGAGGTTATCCATCATTCCATTGATGGATGTGTTCTTCCTCATAAGGGGGAGAATTTGGAGAAGTGAGGATTGCCTCTCTTTAGTGATATGAGACTTATCACTAGGAAGAGTGAAGGCATCCTAGATGTTTTTGGACTAAGGGGGTGATTGTAATATCTCATTAGGATATGAGACATTGATACCCTTGGGGAGAGCCTTTTTTATGTATATTAAAAAGGGGGAGAATTGATGTGTGAAAATTGATAGGAGAATGTGAGAATTCCTAATTTGGACAAGGATTGCTTTGAGTTAGTGTTCTAACTCAAAGGAGTTTGGTTTTTGTCAAACTTCAAAAAGGGAAATATTGTTGGTGCAATCGGCCAAGGTCACGATTGACCAGACTCGAGTAGTGTTTTGATATTTGACGATGAGTTGACCATTGTTTGAAAATGGGTTGGCTGTATGGTTGACATGGGGTTGACCATATAATGGAGAAGTCCAAGTGGGACACTTAGCATGAAAAGTCCAAGTATGGGTCTTGGCAATGGTAAAGTCCAAGTTTTGTGTACTTGGCATAGAAAGTCCAAGCATGAGTTTTGGCAATGGGAAAGTCCAAGTCATGAGTACTTGGCATGGAAAGTCCAAGCTTGAGTCTTGGCAATTGGAAAGTCCAACATAGAGTTAGCATGAAAAATCCAAGCATGGGTCTTGGCAAGGGAAAGTCCAAGATTGAGTCTTGGCAATTGAAAAGTCTAATATGGAGTTAGCATGGAAAGTCCAGGCATGGGTCGTGGCAAGGGAAAATCCAAGCTCGAGTCTTGGCAATTGGAAAGTCCAATATGGAGTTGGCATAGAAAGTCCAAGGATGTAGTCTTGGCCACGTAAGTCCAAGAGTGTAGTCATGGCGGTGAAAGTCCTGTTGGTGCAATCGGCCCAGGTCATGATTGACCAGACTCGAGTTTTGACTCGAGTGATGTTTTGATGTTTAACAAAGTGGTTTGACAAAGTGAGTTGACATTGATGTCGGTTAATGTTTTGGAGAGATTGTTTATACAATCGACTCAGGTTATAATTGACCAGACTCGAGTTTGACTCGAGGGAGACTTTGATGGTTGACTAGGGTTGACCATATGATTATGGGAAAGTCCAAGCATGGGTCTTGGCAAGGTAAAGTCCAAGTCATGGGTACTTGGCATGGAAAGTCCAAGTGGGACACTTGACATTTGGGAAAGTCCAAGTCTTGAGTACTTGGCATAAGGGAAGTCCAAGCATGGGTCTTGGCATGGAAAGTTCAACATGGGTTGGCAAGGGAAAGTCCAAGCTTGAGTCTTGGCATTTGAGAAGTCCAAGGGGTTTGATATTGGCGGCGTAAAGTCTAAGGGTGGAGTCTTGGCAGCATAAGTCCAATGGTTGGCGGCGTAAAGTCCAAGCGGAGTCTTGGTGGCGTAAGTCCAATGTACCTTGGCGGTGTAGACACCGTTAGCATGACATAGCCAATGGAAGCACCTGAAGGCTAGCGCGATGGATGAACAAGTCATGGATGACTTGGAGGATCCAGAGGCGTGAGGCGATGGAGGTGGCTAGAAGGCTTAGGTCTAGGCTAAGGGTGGTCTAGCAAGTATGGGGCACCATACTTGGGTTAAAACCTCATCTTTGAGGTTGGCGGTCGTACATTATGGCGGTTCATTTTGAGTGAGTTGACTAAACTTATTGCCATTTAGGGCTGAAATTGCCTTGGCGATCAAGCTGCTCATTGGAAGCGATTGGTTGGCGATCCTTGCCATGGAGATCATTGCCGATTAGTTGAGTTGAATGAAATGCTCCGTGGCCGCGATCGACTCTGGTGTGATCATTGCCAATGTTGGTAGTCGACTGGTGAGAGTCCCGTTGGAACTTTTCCAATGTGGATTGAGCTGTTGTCTCATAGCTCGATGTTAGCGATCGGTTATAGGATGGAGGATAAAGCGAAGGCTAAACAAGGTTTTCTTAGGCGATTTGAAGAATAGTTGGTGCTTTTCCAGTCCTTCAAGGCTAGTTCAAGGCAGCTCTTGTAAAGTAGTTTTCTTTACTTACATTGTATTTCTCTCTTGTATTTTGCTTGTATTCATTTCTTATTATTGTAAGAACGTTTGTACGAGGTTTCTCCGCCTCCGACTTGTGTCGAGAAGGAGTATTTGTGATTAGTGATTGCATTGGCATCGCTAGAGCTCTTTAGAGCTCGATCCGTGGAGTAGGAACCGTTCGGTTCCGAACCATGTTATATCCGTGTGTTCGTATGCTTGTGTTTTTGTTATTGTTTTATTATCTTTGTTTCCATTGCGCTAACAAAAATTGTAGATGCAATCACGATCGAATTCCATCATCGGTACTAGCACGCGCTATTCACCCCCCTCTAGTGGTCAACGATCCCCAAAAAGTGGTATCAGAGCGAGGCTGCTCTTGAAGTTTAACAACTAAGGGAGCACGCTAGAGGGTGAAGATGGAAGTCCAAGAATAATTAGGTTGGGACATCAACACACCGATGCCCTACACCCTATACGGACGAGAAGGCTTCAATTCTTGGAAGAAAAGAATTGAAGATTTTATTATGATGAGAGATTTTGAGGAATGGTCCATTTTGATGGATGGATTTGAATATCCAAGAGGACCAAGAGGTAGATTCCTCAAAAAGAAGAGATGGACCGAAGAGCAAGTCCAAGCATTCGAGAAAAATGATAAAGTGATAAAATTTTTAATTGATTTAATGCCTAATAATATCTTGTGTATGTTAGGTAATTATGTAGATGCCAAGGAGCTATGGAGCCAAGTGGCAAAGCTCCATGAAAATTTATCACCGGTCCAAGAAGAAGAAGAAGAGGAGTGCTCATCCTCTCAAGCTCAAGCAAGCACATCGCCATCTAAAGAGCTTGAGGAGTCGGAAGTTGATAGGGAGTCAACTTCTGGATCGGTGGAGGAAGTGGAAGAAGCATCCACCTCAAGGATTGAGGGAGAGGAGAGAACTTCCACACCGGAATATCAAGAAGAAGCTTCGACATCTGGTCAAGATGAAGAAGCTCAAAATCCGATTCCGGCACCTACAACCACCCTAGGTAACTCAAGCATGTTGCTTCGTTCAGTTACGTATTGCTATTCATATGCAGGTGTATGAATCGGACTTTTCTGAGTAGAGTGTGTCCAGGGTCAAGAAGGCTCAATCGGCTCCAAAAGTCAAGGATGTCGGTGCCCCAAGTCAAAAGAGAAAGGAGCATATCATATGCTTCAAGTGCAACTCAAAGGGGCATTACCGGAGTCAATGCCCTAGGGGGAAGAAGAAGGGGCAAGACGGAGCATTACAAGTAGGGGGAGTTTTTATAGCTAACCCTAAGGTATATTTAAACAATGCTTATTCTTTAAATTCTAGTCAAAAGCATGCTAGGAATAATTTTAATAGTCTTGATATTTATCATAAAGAGCATGCTAGAAATAGAGAATTTTGTTTAGGAGCCAAAAATATCTACCTTTCAAAGAAGGAGAAATTTGGGACTAATGTCCCTAGAAACGTTCTTCCTAGGGAGTCTATTAGGAAAATAGGAGAACACTTAGACCTTAATCATAAATGGACTAGACACATGCCTAGGAAGTCCCATGCCCAAAGACCAAATCAAAATTCTAAAATTGGGCAATTAGAATTAGAGAACCAAGCCTTGAGATCAAGGCTTGAGAAATTAGAAAAGACCCTCAAAATTATGCAAAATCAAATGCAAGGGTCTAATGGTCAAAGTCAAGGGTCCAAACTTCAAAGTGAACATCTAGGACCCAAGAAACAAAAGTAAACCAAGGGCAAGAATGGTTTGGGTCACAAACCTAAGCCTAAGGTGGCTTATAATAGTGTTCCATTCGATTATGGAACACAAATTAGGTCTAGGAAGACCAAGGTCAATAGGGAAGTCATCCCTAAAGTTGACCAAGGTTTGTGTCTAGTGGCTAGGGTTTCTAGGAAACCTAGGGTGACCACTAAGAAGGTTGCAAGGGGAGTTACCCCTAGAATCAAACTAGGTAAGATCACAATGACCAAGGCTAACAAGCCTAGGAGGGTCATTAGGAAGGTATCTAGGGAGGTTATCCCTAAGGAATACCTAGTAAACCCTAGGAGCTCAAATAGGTTTTGGGTTCCTAAGAGCGTGATCGATTCATGCTAAATGGGTTTAGGGTGTGCCAACTTTAAATGGAAGGGTAGTTAACCTAACCATGGTAAAGATGACACCTTAGGTAATTTTCAAGGTTGTGGATGCCTTGGAAATAGTTTTGAATTATGATCCTAAAAGATTTTAGGATGTGCCAATATTATTTGAGAAGTTTTATAAAATGATCAAATTGGCACAATTTAGGTTTAGAGGTCATAGTGTGCCATTTTGGATTTTTGGCACACTAGGGAGAAAAGTGAATATATAGAAAAATATATTTAATTATGTCAAATGACAATTAATATTAAAATTTAGGTATTCTTATACCTATACTTTTATTTTCCATGATTTGTTTGCCATATGCCATGACATGACATCATGTTTATTTTCATCACTTATATGTCATGATCATGTTTAGAAATTAGGATTAAATGTCATGTGCTTTAGTTTTATATCATATGCCATGACATCATGATCATTGGCCATGATTTATTTTGCTATCGTTCTGCCATGATCATTTCATGCATCTAAATTGATTAAAATTGAGTTAAGGATAATGGCATGACTTGAAGTCCCATTTATAAGGGAATCAAGTAGGGTTGCCTTAGAAAATGCATGAAACCCTAGATTAAATAAACCAAAACCTACATCTCACATCTAACTTGACATGTATGTGTATTTATACACCCTAGATATATGTGAGATGCTAGGATATGAGTTAAGTTCAAGGTGCACAGTTTTTGCATCTAGATGAACTAAAACTCATCTAAAATCATATGTGGATAATTGGAAAAGCTTGTGTACAAGTCATGTACATAGAGCCTAAGGAATATGATCCAAAATAGGTTTTCAAAAACATTTTGAAATCAATTTAGAAAATTTTGGTGAAGCCTATCTTTTGATAGCAATTACCAATGATGAAGTTGATACAAAGTGAGCCAAAACTTAGAAGTTTTTCTTCACTTTTGAATTTTGTATTAATCTCATTATTTTATGGGTAAAATATTTTTCAAACATTTTTCACCCATTGTATTGCTTATAAGTAATGTACGCATGAATTTTCACGAATTTTCAAAATACGTAGAATTACTTATGACTTTTCAAAATTCGAATGATGGCAATGATCGATGTAGGCGCGGTCGACTAATAATCAAGTAGAAGTGATCATTGCCAAACTGATTTCAGGAAAAACAAGATTGTTTAGCCCGTGTTCAGCTATGGTAAAGGTTCCTAATCACTCATAACCCTAGGATATGCTTTGGCAAGCATTATAAAGGGTGAAAATTCATTGAATATGGATTAGGAGAGGTGTTAGGTCGATGTATCAAATTTAAGGTGTGGAAACTTCAAGTTTGAACTTTGAACCTTATTTTTGATGGTTTAGAGTTCCTATTGGCTTAGGGACTTCCCGAGGACATTGTTGGTGCAATGGTCAAGGGGGAGCAAGCCTTTAGGGGGAGGTATCCATCATGGGATGATGGATGTGTTTTTCTTCTTGAAGGGGGAGAACTTATTGGGAGAGTGTCATCAATCGGGAAAATTGATGGGTTTTTGATACCCAATTTGGAAATTGGGAGAGTGAATAGGATTGCCTCTCTTGAGTGATATGAGACTTATCACTAGGAAGATTGATGGATTCCTAGGTATTTTTGGACCAAGGGGAAGATTGTAAGATCTCATTGGATATGAGACATTGACCTCCTTGGAGAGAACCTTTTTGATGTATGTCAAAAAGGGGGAGAGTAAAATTACCAATTTGAGAAATTGGTAAGGAAGTTTGAGTTTGGGGCCTAACTCAAGGTTTGTTTTGTCAAACATCAAAAAGGGAGAGATTGTTGGTGCAATCGGACCAGGTCACGATTGACCAGACTCGAGTTTTGACTCGAGTGATGTTTTGATGTTTGACAAAGTGAGTTGACATTGATGTCGGTTAATGTTTTGGGGAGATTGTTTATACAATCGACTCAGGTTATAATTGACCAGACTCGAGTTTGACTCGAGGGAGACTTTGATGGTTGACTAGGGTTGACCATGTGATTATGGGAAAGTCCAAACATGGGTCTTGGCAAGGTAAAGTCCAAGTCATGGGTACTTGGCATGGAAAGTCTAAGTGGGACACTTGGCATTTGGGAAAGTCCAAGTCTTGAGTACTTGGCATAAGGGAAGTCCAAGCATGGGTCTTGGCATGGAAAGTCCAACATGGGTTGGCAAGGGAAATTCCAAGCTTGAGTCTTGGCATTTGAGAAGTCCAAGGGGTTTGATATTGACAGTGTAAAGTCCAAGGGTGGAGTCTTGGCAGCATAAGTCCAATGGTTGGCGGCGTAAAGTCCAAGCGGAGTCTTGGCGACGTAAGTCCAATGTACCTTGGCAGTGTAGACACCGTTAGCATGACATAGCCGATGGAAGCACCTGAAGGCTAGCGCGATGGATGAACAAGTCATGGATGACTTGGAGGGATCCGAGAGGCATGAGGCTGATAGAGGAGGCTAGAAGGCTTAGGTCTAGGCTAAGGGTAATCTAGCAAGTATGAGAGCACCATACTTGGGTTAAAACCTCATCTTTGAGGTTGGCAGTCGACTGACATTATGGCCGGTTCGACTGCCGTGAGTTGACTAGAGCTCGACTGCCATTTAGGGCTGAAATTGCCTTGGCAGTCAACTGCTCATTGGAGCAGTGGACTGCTGGCAGTCGACTGCCAGTTGAGTTGCGAGCACAGAATGCTCCGTAGCCGACTGGGCAGTCGACTACGGGGCTGGCAGTCGACTGCCAATGTTGGCAGTCGACTGGTGAGAGTCCCGTTGGAACTTTTCCAACGTGGATTGAGCCGTTGTCTCACAGCTACAGTGTTGGCAGTCGACTGGGGCCTTATGGCAGTCGACTGCCAGGCGGAAATCCAGCCCGATGGAGGATAAAAGCAGCTGTTCGTGGAAGGCTCCAAACAAGGTTTTTCTTGGGCGATTTGAAGGGGAATAGTTGGTGCTTTTCCAGTCCTTCAAGGCTAGTTCAAGGCAACCAAAAGCAAGCAAATCAAAAGCTCTTGTAAAGTAGTTTTCTTTACTTACATTGTATTTCTCTCTTGTATTTTGCTTGTATTCATTTCTTATTGTTGTAAGAACATTTGTATGAGGTTTCTCTGCCTCCGACTTGTGTCGAGAAGGAGTATTTGTGATTAGTGATTGCATTGGCATCGCTAGAGCTCTTTAGAGCTCGATCCATGGAGTAGGAACCGTTCGGTTCTGAACCACGTTATATCCGTGTGTTCGTGTGCTTGTATTTTCGTTATTGCTTTATTATCTTTGTTTTCGCTGCGCTAACAAAAATTGTAGACGCAATCACGATCGAATTCCATCATCCGTACTAGCACGTGCTATTCACCCCCCTCTAGCGGTCAATGATCCCCAACAAGTCCAAGTCATGGGTACATGGCATTTAGGAAGTTCAAGGATATATATTGGTGGTGTAAAGTCCAAGGGTAGAGTCTTGGCAGCATAAGTCCATTGGTTGGCGGTGTAAAGTCCAAGCGTGTGTCTTGGCAGCGTAAGCCCAATGTGATTTGGTAGTATAGACCAACTTAGCATGACAATAGCCGATGGAAACACCTGAAGGCTAGCGTATGGATGAACAAGTTGTTGGTGCAATTGGCCCAGGTCACGATTGACCAGACTCGAGTTTGACTCGAGTGATGTTTTAATGTTTGACATAGTATGTTTGACAAAGTGAGTTGACATTAATGTTTGACATTAATGTCGGTTATGATTAACCGGACTCGAGTTTGACTCGAGGGAGATTTTAATGGTTGACTAGGGTTGACCATGTGATTATGGAAAAGTCCAAGTCATGGGTACTTAGCATGTAAAGTCCAAGTGGGACACTTGGCATTGGGAAAGTCCAAGGGGAACACTTAGCAAGGAAAAGTCCAAGCATGGGTCTTGGCATGGAAAGTCCAACATGTGTTGGCAAGGGAAAGTCCAAGCTTGAGTCTTGGCATTTGATAAGTCCAAGGGGTTTGATATTTGCGACGTAAAGTCCAAGCGGAGTCTTGGCATCGTAAGTCCAATGTGCCTTGGCGGTATAGACCGACTTAGCATGACAATAGCCGACGGAAGCATCTGAAGGCTAGCGTATGGATGAACAAGTCATGGATGACTTGGAGGGATCCGATAGGCGCGAGGCTGACGGAGGTGGCTAGAAGGCTTAGGTTTAGGCTAAGGGTGGTCTAGCAAGTATGGGGACACCATACTTGGGTCAAAACCTCATGTTTGAGGTCGACAGTCGACTGACATTGTGGCCGGTTCGATTGCCGTGAGTCGACTAAAGCTCGACTGCTATTCAAGGGATGAAAATGCCTAGCGGCCGCTGAGCAGCCTGATCGATAGCAATCGCCATGTATGGTAGTCAATCGCCGTTTAGTTGCGAGCAGAATGCTCAGAGCCGATCGGGCACACGGATCGATAAATGATCGCTAATGTTGGCGCTGATCGTGAGAGTCCCATTGGAACTTTTCCAGTGTGGATCAAGCCGTTGTCTCACAACAACAGTGGCATCAGTCGACTGATCGGCGAAAATCTAGCCTGATGCAGGTTAAAAGGGAGCTGTTCATGGAGATTCCGACATTGGTTCTTTGGGAGCTTTGGTGAGGCGATTTGAAGGCGATTTGCAGGTGCATTTCAGGGTCCTTCAAGCTCATCCAAGCAACCGACAAGCAAGCGCTCAAAACCCTAGTTTGTAAGTGTTCTTTACATTTTCACTTGTATTTGCTTGTTTACTTTATATTACTTGTGTTAGTAATATATGAGAGATGTCCTAAGGCAATCACCTTATGTATGAACCATTTATATGATAAATGAAAATACACTATTTGAGTAAACATGGTTTCATGTATTTGATTGGATCTTAAACTCATTTACTGAATGTCTGTGATACGACTCACAGCATGAGAGAATTTGTGATTGGATCACAACTAGTGAGTATCTCTACATGTGTAATTGTGATGTATCAGAATTATCCCTAGTCGATGAATTGATGGATTTGGACACCATCAATTCTGTCGAGACTAGCACGCGGTATACTCCTTGGTGTATCCAAGCAGCTGATTCTCACTGGCTGGAGATATTGTGATGTCCGAAGTTAATCGTGGATGCTAGTTATGGTAACTAGTTCATTGGAGTGACCAGCCGTAAGACTTCATATGGTTCTCTGCATATATAGATATGTCAATGAAGTTCTTACTGTAGCTAAAGTGCGATGTTCCTTTGACTTGCGGTATTCAAGTCATCTTGATCATAAAGACTTATGCTTTGACATCTTAAGTAAGCATCTCTGTGGAGATGTGGACCCGGGATGATTGGGTATAAGTCGAAGTGATCGAAGTGTAGGGGATCGGTACGGCCGGCTAGAGGGGGGTGAATAGCCCTTTTCGTTTGGATGCCGGTATTTGCTCGTCTACAAAACTAATTAGCGCAAGCGGAAGACTAATAAAGACAAACAAATAGAAATGCGAGAAAACGATTGCTAACAAAGAATGTAACGTGGTTCACGGCTACGCCGCTAATCCACGATCCCTGATTCGTCCGAGGTGAATCACTCCTTCAAAGCCAATCCAATATTGGTCTCTCCTTTGCACCAAGCTAGGTGGAGGTAACCTTTACAAATCAAGCACACTCCCTCTTTTACAATAGATGTGAAAGAAAGCTAAAAGAAGGAGTTTGAATCTTGTGGAGCACTTGGATGGTCGTTTTGGACTTGAGCATTAACCTCCCAAAGCTCCACACCTTCTTTTATAGAAGGCTGATTTCTTCCGTCGCCACCGATCGGCGCTCTTGGCGGCACGATCCCACTACAACGGCCTCCAAATCGTCGGATCCCGACCGTTGTAGTCCAACGGAACTCTTGGCAATCGATGGACCTCGATCACGATCACGCTTCCGTAGTCGATCGCGCATGGCCACGAACGGTCGTCGAACCCTATTGACACCGATCGCGGCCTTTAGCAATGATCGATGGTCTTGGCAATGATCGCCACGTGGCGGCAAATGATCACGCCGCCAATCCAAATCGGCCAGTATACTCGAACTCACTCGAGCCGATCGACTACCATGACATGGCGGTCGGGTCGGAAAAATCCGACACTCGACACGCCAAATGGCCAAGTTTCACCTAAGAGCTACCCTTCCTGTTACAATCGCCACTCTCATCTCTGAGTCCTCGCCTCGGTTCTCTTCGTTTCGGCCACGCCCCTGGCAAAGAGCGCACGACTCTACAATGCTCCTTCGCGTCTCTTGCCTCGAAGTCTACTTCCTCCGGCTTCACTCCAAGCTTCTCGTCCGGCTCTGATGCTCCAAGCGCACGGCCCGCAAAGCTATCCTTCACCGACTCAAGGCACGAGTCATGAGATGTGAAACTCACCCACTCTATGTGCGAATTACTAAGTCCTGCACGACTTCAACGCACATATCAAATCAACATATCAAACTAACTTAAACCCTTTGCCACACCATCAAAACCATATTACGGCAAGAGATTGCCCTAACAATCTCCCCCTTTTTGATGTGTGGCAATCCGTTTAAGTTAGGTAAAAACATTTGATATAAATTCTAAGGTAAGAAAGCATGTAAAGATAAACATGATATAGCAACATGCCACTCCCCCTTAATCCATGAAGCTCTATATTGCAAATTTTCTCCCCCTATCATATATTTCTTCCCCTAAAATAATTAACTTAAACATAAATTATTTCTCCCCCTTTGACACCATCAAAAAGATTAATACTAAGTTATAAGCTCATGGCATCAAGTATAATGGAGGGAAAATACCAAAAACATGATATAGCAACATGCCACTCCCCCTTAATCCATGAAGCTCTATATTGCAAATTTTCTCCCCCTATCATATATTTCTCCCCCTAAAATAATTAACTTAAACATAAATTATTTCTCCCCCTTTGACACCATCAAAAAGATTAACACTAAGTTATAAGCTCATGACATCAAGTATAATGGAGGGAAAATACCAAAAACATGAATAAGATCTGAAATCAGAAAATTGCAGGCTGATTTTCAGGTGAGCAGTCGACTGCTATCAGTATGGCAGTCGACTGGCACAATTGATTCCGAAATTCTGATTTTCTGGGCGAATTTCAGAAATGCATTAAAAATTCCATAAAATTCGAAAAATCATGAAATTTGAGGAGCATATTTCTATTAAGTATATCTATCAAGGAAAAATAGATTTTCATGAAAAATCATTATATTTTCTGAGATTTGCCAAAAATCCAAACACTTGAAAAACCACTAGTTTTTGAGCATGTTAGTATCCATTTTAACACCTAGTCTTGCTTTGAATTGTTCCAAAACATGAATACATAGATTTTAGATTAAGGAATTGTTTTGAAAACATATGAAATATCCAACCATGATCTTTGAGCAATATGTCTATGAATTAAACATAAGCCTTCTGTTGGTGCAATCGACCCAGGTCACGATTGACCAGGACTCGAGTTTGGCTCGAGTGATGTTTTGATGTGTTTTGATGTTTCGAAAAAAATATATGACAATATAATTGTCATGGAAAGGCAATGTAAAGTCCAACATGGGTTGGCAAGGAAAGTCCAAGCATGGTCTTGGCATGGAAAGTCCAACATGGGTTGGCAAGGGAAAGTCCAAGCTTGAGTCTTGGCATTTGAGAAGTCCAAGGGTTTGATATTGGCGGCGTAAAGTCCAAGCGGGAGTCTTGGCAGCATAAGTCCAATGGTTGGCGGCGTAAAGTCCAAGCGGGAGTCTTGGCAGCATAAGTCCAATGGTTGGCGGTGTAAAGTCCAAGCGGAGTCTTGGCGGCGTAAGTCCAATGTGCCTTGGCGGTGTAGACACCGTTAGCATGACATAGCCGACGGAAGCACCTGAAGGCTAGCGCGATGGATGAACAAGTCATGGATGACTTGGAGGGATCCGAGAGGCGTGAGGCTGATGGAGGTGACTAGAAGGCTTAGGTCTAGGCTAAGGGTGATCTAGCAAGTATGGGGGAACCATACTTGAGTTAAAACCTCATCGGTGCCATGTGGCGCGACCGACCGAGTCAACTAGGGTTTGACCGCGGTTATGGTTTAGCGCCGACCGCCATAGGTTGGCGCCGATCGATGCTCGAGCGATCGATCGATAGTGATCAATGACCGATCCGGTGCTCGAGAATTCGCCACGTATCGGAGTCGAGACTCGACCGTCGAGTGAGGACTCCATCACCGACCGATGGTCACAATCGGGCCGATCGATGGTAGTTCCGCTGGACTTATCCAACGTGAACTAGCCGCTGTCTCACGACAACAGGCATCACCGATCGATGGTCTCGATCACGATCGATAGACTTTTTCCAAAGACAAAGTTGAAGCTATATATGGAGCTCGTGATGGAGGAAAAAGTAACCGGTTCTTGAGGGCTATTGGGGCGATTTGTTGGTGCAAATCAGGTCTCCAAGTGCAAGCAAGCAACCAAGCATTCAAGCAATCAAAACAAGTGTTGTAAAGTCTTTTCTTTACTTGTATTTCATATTTACATTGTATATTGCTTGTATTTCATTCTTACTGTTGTAAGATTTATTGTAAGGGGTTTCTCCGCCTCCGACTTGTGTCGAGAAGGAGTGTTTATCATTAGTGAGTGCGTGTGCATCACTAGGGCTCTTTAGAGCTCGATCCGTGGAGTAGGAACCGTGCGGTTCCGAACCACGTTATATCATTGTGTTAGCTTGTTGTCTATTTCGTTATCGCTTTTATTATTTCTATTTCCGCTGCGCACTAACGAAATTGTAGACGCAAACGCGAGCGAATTTCATCTACGCTATTCACCCCCCCTCTAGCCGTTCCAAGGGTCTTAACAAGTGGTATCAGAGCCCGGGGCTCTTCTGCGGATTAACAACCGGGAGCTAAGGTGAAAGGCTAGAGGGTGAAGATGGAATTCCAAGACAATCTTGGATGGGAAATCAACACTCCACCTCCATATGATCCAGAAGATTTTCCGGCATGGAGAGCAAGAATGGAAACATTCTTGATGATGAACATAGAGGATTGGTTCATCCTCATTGAAGGTCTTGAACCCCCTAGGGATAAGAAGGGGAATGTCCTAAAATTGAAAAAGTGGACCCAAGAGCAACGCCAAAAGCTCAAGACCGAAGTTAAGGTAACGAAACTTTTGGAAGATTTAATCCCTAATGATGTTTTGTGCAAGTTAGGGGATTACATGTATGCCAGGGAGCTATGGAGAAAATTGGCAAGATACCATGAGGAGAGTTCATCCTCAAGTGAAAGTGAGGAATCGGAAGTTGAGATGGAGTCAACTTCCGAATCGGAGAAAGAAGTAGAAGAGGTGGAAGAAGCATCTACTTCTAGGATTGAGGAGGATAGACCATCCTCTACACCGGAGCAACCTCAAGAAGAGCTCTCAACATCCGATCAAGATGAGGAAGCTCAAAATTCAACTCCGGCACCTACCACCACCCTAGGTAACTCAAACACTTTGTTTTCAAACAAAAATCATATTATGTGCTTTGAGTGTAGGGAGTATGGGCATTACAAGAGCAAATGTCCAAAGAGAATCAAGAAAACTCCTCCGGCGCCTAAAAGTCAACAAAAGTCAACGGACGCCGGTTCTCCAAGACAAAAGAGCAAGGAGCATGTCATTTGCTTCAAATGTCGACTACCGGGTCATTACCGGAGTCAATGCCCGAAGAAGAAGAAGAAGGGGCAAAGGGGAGCATCACAAGTAGGGGGAGCCACTAAGGCAAACCCTAAGGTATATTTAAATAATGCTCCGTCTAATTTAATGCATGCTAGAACTAATTTTAGCAATTGTGATATGTATCATAAAGAGCATGCTAAAAATAACAAGCATATGTGTTTAGGAGTTAAGAATGTTCATCTTAAGAATAAGGAGAAATTTGGGACTAATGTCCTTAGAAAAACAATACCTAAGAAATCTATTAAGAAAATCCAAGAACATCTAGGTTTTAATCCAAAATGGACTAGGCATTCTCCAAGAAAGTCCAATGCCCAAGAGTTAAATAAAAATTCTAAAATTGGGCAATTAGAATTAGAAAACCAAGCCTTGAGGTCAAGGCTTGAGAAATTGGAAAAGACCCTAAACAAAATACAAAATCAATCTCAAGGGTCAAATTGTCAAACTCGTAGGTCAAGAAGTCAAAATCAACTTCTAAGACCTAAGAGTCAAAAGTCAACCAAGGGCAAGAATGGTTTGGGTCACAAACCTAAGTCCAAGGTGACTTACCATAGTGTTCCGTTTGACTATGGGACACTAACTAGGTCTAGGAAGACCAAAGTCAATGAGGAAGTCATTCCTAGAGTTGACCAAGGTTTGTGCCTATTGGCCATGGTTTCGAAGAAACCTAGGATGGCCACTGAGAAGGTTGTTAGGGAGGCAATCCCTAAGGTTAACCTAGGCAAGACCAAAATGATCAAGGCTAATAAGCCTAGGAGGGTCATGAGGAAGGTATCTAGGGAGGTTATCCCTAAGGAATATCTAATTAACCCTAGGAGCTCAAATCGATTTTGGGTTCCTAAGAGCGTGATTGATTCACGCTAAGATGGGTTTAGGGTGTGCCAACCTTGATTGGATGGGTAGTTAACTCAACCATAATAAAGGTGGCACCTTAAGGTTACTTTCAAGGTTATGGTTACTTTGGAAATATCCTTGAGTCTTAATCTCAAAGAATTTTAGGTTGTGTCAATATATATCTTGAAAACATGAAAATCAATAAAATTGACACGATCTAGTTTTAGAGGTCATAGTGTGTACCCTTGATTATTGGCACACTTTGGAAGGTCATGTATCAAGAAATGTGTGGTTAAGATGTAAAGGTAATATCTAGAGTGATACTCAAGTGCCACACAACTTGGTGTCTTGTATTCACCATGCTTCATATGTTTTACCATATGTTTGCATGGAATGAATGTCTAGGATAAATTACATCTCACAAAATAAGTCTTTTACCTTGATTGTGTATTTCAACACTTAGAAAGGGTGAGATGTTAGGTTTTGGAAATCATTGAATGTTAATGTTTGCAAAAATGAAATAAAACATTAAAATACATTAACAAATACATAAATAAAAGTATAACATCAATACATTCAAAATACAAGATCTAACGTGATAAAATGGAACAATTAAGATGATAAAATCAAGATTTTCTGATTTTCAGAACTGGAAATCAGACATCAGTCGACTGATAACACTGTAGCACGATACGATACGGCCATCAGTCGAGTGCTAGCTCCATGACTCGACTGATCGAACATCAGTCGATTGATGAGGTCTATCACCGATGATGGTATCGCTCACCGAGGCCGAAGGCCATCGATCGAGTGCTCGACAAGCCGAGTGATGTGCACATCGATCGATGATGGCGACATCGATCGTGATAATCGTAACACGTTACTGAAGGTTCGATCATTGTCGGCGGAGCCGGATCAATTACTCGGCTCGGTAAAAACCGTAATAAACATCAGTCGACTGATGCTCCACATCAGTCGACTGAATCGTGTTTTTAAAACGCGAACCGCTAGGGTTCGGCGTTTCACGCGACGAAAGCCTTCTTCTTCCTTCGGTCTCCGATCGCCGTCTCCCTCTCCGACCAGCTCTTCCGGCGTGCCAACCTTCCAAAGTCCTAGGTTTGATAAAGATATCTCTCCTCTTCCATTTTTGACCTATCTTGGAGCCCTAGTTCACGCGATTTAGGGTTTATTGCTCTTGTTCCGTTTAGGGTTCCGGCGGCTGAAGCTTTCCGGCGACTTTTCCGGCGATCCTCAGCAACTTTTGAGTCTTCCCTCCGGCACACACATGGCGCCTAAGTAACGACTTTTCTTTCCGAGCCCTAATTTTCATTTCCATTACAATGGAGGTTTATCTAATCGCGTGTTGTTGCCATTGCATTGCATCACATTACATTCATAATAAGAGAGCCCGTAGGAGTGATCCATCCGAGAGTGACTCTCGGTTGTACCAACCTATGTTGGTTAGGTACATCGATAGGAATTTTTTCAATAGGCATTGTAGTGACATCATGGAACTAATTGCATACTACAATTTGATGAAGATTGTCTTGTGCACGCATCCAATCAATGATGACCTTATTAAGGAATTCTACCAAAACCTTAAAAAGGTAGATGACGGCCCTACATACACTACTCGCGTTGCAAAACGCGACTTAGAGTTCACTCCTGCGATACTGCAGGAGTTTCTCGAGTGTAGGCCTTCAGATGACACCTTCATCTTTTACCCTACCATGGACTTTCCTCTACCTGAGCCTTTTGCCCACATCTCTATGGAGTCCATGCATGAGCATATTTTTGGTTATCCTCGTCCACTGGCCCAGAATTTATTTCCTATCACCGAGTTATCTGCACCTGACAATGTCCTTTACAAGGTCATTGTTGGGTGTTTTCTGCCCATTGTCACTCGGGGTCTGGCCAAGATTCGGCCTCCCCATCTCTTTCTTCTATATGCCATGCGTCATCAGTTAGACATAAACTTTGCATTGAACATTTTCCATTGCATTGTGCACTTCACTTCCCCTGTACAAGGGAAAGTGCATATGCCATTTGGACACATCATCACAGCATGGCTTGACTCGGTAGGCATCAACATCCATAGGGGCTCTCTGCGACAGCTATCGGAAGTGTACGACTGTATATCAGTTCGTAACTTCTCCTTAGCGAAGCTACGGATGGGCGCTGGACAGATGGAGTTGGCGCCTCGACCACCCAGGGCACACAGACAGCCTCCTCCACCGCCCAGAGAGGCGACAGAGGACCACGAGGATACAGAGACCACTGATGAGGATGACGGATGCGGCAGACATCAGTGGTCCATCGGTCCATCGTCGTGGCCGGGAGTCCAGATTTCAGATTATCGTGTCGGTGGACTCTAGGTCATCGAGATCTTGGCGAGCGAGGCATCCTTCAGCGCACGGCTCGATAGGATGGAGGAGTCCCAGGGCCGCATGGAGCAGCATCAGCTCGATATGCTAGAGATGATGCGGGCCTGGACTCTGAGTCAGCAGCCTCCTCCGCCGCCACCTCCTGCGGACGATTAGAGGATATTAGATTTTTTTTTGGTTGTCATTTTTGTAGTGAGATTGAGCATAGCCAATCTCCATTTTGAATGTAAAAGACAAATTTTAAATTAAATGAAATCTTTGTTTCTGAAAAATCTTGTGTGTATGAATGAATATTTATATAATTGTATTGCTATCATATACCATGTCATGACATTGTTTAGGGTTACTATAGATGTCATGTGTTCTTAGATTTCATATTATGCCATGACATCATGATTATGAGCATATGCTTATTTATCTCAAATGCCATAATCATTCATGCATTTAATTAAAATTGATTTAAGGACTATGACATGACTTGGAGTCCCATTTATAAGGGAATCAAGTAGAGTTGCTTTAGAAAATGCATGAAACCCTAGTTTAGGGAGAACAAAACCCACATCTCACATCTAATTGACATGTATGTGTATTTATACACCATAGATACATGTGAGATGCTAGGATATGAGCTAAGTTCAAGGTGCATAGTTTTTGCATCTAGATGAACTAAAACTCATCTAATTTTAGTTGTGGATCATTAGGAGAGCTCGTGTACAAGTCACACACATAGAGCCCAAGGAATATGATCCAAGATAAGGTCTTGAAAACATTTTAAAATCATTTTAGAAAACCTTGGTGAAGTCTATCTTTTGATAGCAATCACCATTGATGAAGTTGATATAAAATAGGGCCAAAACATTGAAAATTTCAATGGTTTTGAGTTTTGTATCAAATTCACTATTTTATGGGTAAAATAATTTTCAAACATTTTTCACCCATTGTATTGGTCATAGGTATTATAATGATCAAATTTCGTGATTTTTCGATATATACGATAATTATTTATGATTTTCTCGAAACTCGATTCGATAATCAAATTCGGAAATTTGAGTTATCGATCGACGATCGTGGCAATGATGTGATGATGTGGTAGACCGTCAAGTCGAATGCCAAGGCTGATTTCGAAAAACTAAAGTTTGGTTAGTCCGTGTTCAGCCATGGCAAAGGTCCCTAACCACTCCTAACCCTAGGATATGCTTTGGGAAGCATAATAAAGGGTGAAAAGCTATTGGATATGGATTAGGAGAGTTGTTTAGGGTTTGTATCAATTTTAAGGTGTGGAAAGTTCAATGTTGAATTTCTAACCTTCATTTTGATGGTTTAGAGTTCCTATTGGCTTAGGGACTTCCCAAGGACATTGTTGGTGCAATGGTCACGGGGGAGATATCAATCTTGGGAGGATGGAGGTGTTTTTCTCCTTGAAGGGTAGAATGTTATCAATTTTGTAAATTGATGGATTTTTAGAAACACAATTTGGGAATTGTGAGAGTGAATAGGATTGCCTCTCTTGAGTGATATGTTACTTATCACTATGAAGATGGTAGGCATCCTAGGTACTTTGGATCAAGGGGAGATTGTAAGATCTCATTGGGACATGAGACATTGACCTCCTTGAGAGAAAACCTTTTTGATGTTAGTCAAAATGGGGGAGAATGTTTGGGGGAGAACATTTGGGATAATTGGTAAAGGATTTGAGTTAGTATTCTAACTCAATTATTTGTTTGGTTTTTGTCAAACATCAAAAAGGGGGAGATTGTTGGTGCAATCGGCCCAGGTCACGATTGACCAGGACTCGAGTTTGGCTCGAGTGATGTTTTGATGTGTTTTGATGTTTCGACAAAAACATATGACAATATAATTGTCATGGAAAGGCAATGTAAAGTCCAACATGGGTTGGCAAGGAAAGTCCAAGCATGGTCTTGGCATGGAAAGTCCAACATGGGTTGGCAAGGGAAAGTCCAAGCTTGAGTCTTGGCATTTGAGAAGTCCAAGGGTTTGATATTGGCGGCGTAAAGTCCAAGCGAGAGTCTTGGCAGCATAAGTCCAATGGTTGGCGGCGTAAAGTCCAAGCGAGAGTCTTGGCAGCATAAGTCCAATGGTTGGCGGCGTAAAGTCAAGCGAGTCTTGGCGGCGTAAGTCCAATGTGCCTTGGCGGTGTAGACACCGTTAGCATGACATAGCCGACTAAGCACCAAGGCTAGCACGATGATGGATGAACAAGTCATGGATGACTTGGAGGGATCCGAGAGGCGTGAGGTGGAGGTGACTAGAAGGCTTAGGTCTAGGCTAAGGGTGGTCTAGCAAGTATGGGGAACCATACTTGAGTTAAAACCTCATGGTTGAGGTGTGCCGACCGGTGCCATGTGGCGGTCGACCGACCGAGTCAACTAGGGTTTGATCGCGGGTTATGGCCTAGCGATCGCCATAGGTTGGCGATCGATGATGCTCGAGCATCGTGATAGTCCGATCGATCGAATGGTGCTCGAGAATCGGCCACGTATCGGAGTCGAGACTGATCGTCGAGTGAGGACTCCATCGATCGATCGATGGTCACAATCGGCCGATCGATGGTAGTTCCGTTGGACTTATCCAACGTGGAACTAGCCGTTGTCTCACGACAACAGTGGCATCAGTCGACTGATGGTCTCGATCAGTCGACTGATAGACTTTTTCCAGCACAGGTTGAAGCTATATATGGAGCTCATGATGGAGGAAAAAGTAACCGGTTCTTGAGGGCTATTGGGGCGATTTGTTGGTGCAAATCAGGTCTCCAAGTGCAAGCAAGCAACCAAGCATTCAAGCAATCAAAACAAGTGTTGTAAAGTCTTTTCTTTACTTGTATTTCATATTTACATTGTATATTGCTTGTATTTCATTCTTACTGTTGTAAGATTTATTGTAAGGGGTTTCTCCGCCTCCGACTTGTGTCGAGAAGGAGTGTTTATCATTAGTGAGTGCGTGTGCATCACTAGGGCTCTTTAGAGCTCGATCCGTGGAGTAGGAACCGTGCGGTTCCGAACCACGTTATATCATTGTGTTAGCTTGTTGTCTATTTCGTTATCGCTTTTATTATTTCTATTTCCGCTGCGCACTAACGAAATTGTAGACGCAAACGCGAGCGAATTTCATCTACGCTATTCACCCCCCCTCTAGCCGTTCCAAGGGTCTTAACACCTTCCCCATGATTGGTCTATTATTGCTATGTTGATACTTTAAATGATCATCTAAATGCCATAGGCATTAGTGGACATTTGTATCATCCTAACATCTCACCCATGCTAAGTTTGCAATCAAGTTAGCCTATAGTGAGTGTGAGATGCATCCTAGGGGGTATTTGTATATACTTAACCAATATATTCATGCAATTCTATCATGGTTAAGTATCAACCTAACAATTAATCATGATCATAATGACATATATGAATCAATTTCACATAATGATCATGAAATACATGTTTTCATAAAATTATAATCATGCATTAGGTATTATATGATGATAATAAACAAAGTATCACCTAAAGCATGATTCAAACCTATTTCTCATGATAACGTGCCAAATTTCAAAAACATAAATCATGATTTCAAACATACATAGCAATTACATTAATCATCATGATTTAAGCATTATTATCTATTTATGGGCACGTTATCATCACCCAACACTATTCTAAAAATGTTGTCCCGTCATCCTAAGTCAACCAAAGTATGATATAGGTTAGTTCCATATGGTTGACTATCCTAGTGGTTATCCTAACCCTTAAGGATGGATTTTGGAACCCAAAATAAGTTCTTTCCTATTGGGTTCACTAAGTATTCCTTGGGGATCCATTTTCTAACTATTATCTTCTTCTTATCTTGTCCCCTAGCTATTAGGCATTTGTAGGCCTTTTTATTTTTCTTTTCCTTGTAGCCTAGGCCCTTTTTGTTGAAGCTAGCTCTTTGGCTCCCTAAGATCATGTTCAATGTGTTGGAGCCAATAGTGAATTTTTCTAGGGCTTTTGTTAAATAATCTACCTTTTCCCTTAAGGCCCTATTTTCCTCTATGCATGCATCATTAACATCCAAAGGCATATAATCATGTGAGCATGCATCATCATGGCAAGAAGAGGTATCATTATTATTTAAACATGCATTTTCTAGCTTATATTCCAAAGTCTTAATTTGATTAAGCATGCTTTTATTTTTCTTTTTCATTCCAAATAAGTCCTTAGTTAAACTAGAAATTATGGAAACTATTTTCTTAGGAGAAGCTTTCGTTACCATAGTTTCCATATCTTCTTCTTCTTCTTCGGATGAGGAGGATGTAGAAGCTCCCCCTTCACTTGAGCTCTCTCTTCTTGAGCTTGATCCTTCATTTTCGGAGGAAGAGCAATCCAAGTCATCAAAGGCCATCAAGGCCAAATTGGTGACAAAGGCATTCTCCTCATCCGATGATGATGAAGAGGATGAGGATGGGTCATCCCAAGTCCTTGACTTTATGGCTTTGACTTTTCCCTTTCCTTTGTCTTCTTCTCTTCCTTTTCTTCTTGCTCCTTTTCTCTTCTTTCTTCCTTCTTTTTCTTGTCGTCTTTGCTTGTGTTTAGGAGGGGACAATTATCCCTTATGTGCCCTTCTCCTTGGCAATTGTAGCATATGACCTTCCCCCTTGGTCTTCTATTCCTATCATTAGATTTATCAAATCTAAAATTCTTAAAAGCACGTCTTACCCTCCTTACCATATAGGCTTCTTCGGTGCTATCCATGGAGGAGGAGGAAGACGCTTCGTCATCGGAGGAGGAGGGGATTTCCATCTTCTTCTTCCCCTTGTTCGCCAACAATGCTACTCCTCTTGAGGGTTGAATTCTAGGCTCCTCTTGTATTCCTTCAAGCCTAGTTTCGTGGAGCTCCATTGTTGAGAAAAATTCCTCCAAGGTACTTACTTCCAAGTTCTTGGAGATGTAGAACGAATCCACCATGGAGCTCCACTTTGAGGACCGGGGAAAGGCATCTATAGCCTTCATGAGCATGTCCCGGTTTGATAGCTTCTCACCTACACTTGTTAGCCCAATTAAAATTTCTTTAAACCTAGAGTGTAGTGAGGTTACCTTTTCTCCCTTTTCTAGTTTTATATTGGATAGTTGGGAGCGGAGGAGGTCTCTCCTTGCTAGCTTGGCCTCGGATGTGCCTTCATGGAGTTCTATAAGCTTCTCCCACATCTCTTTGGCGCTAGCACATTCTCCGATCCGGTTGATCTCTTGTTGGGGGAGCACATTGAAAAGATGATGTTTTGCCTTTGAGTTCGCAAGGTGCTCCTCTCTTTGCTTCTTAGTCCATCGTGATTTTTCGATTGGTTTCCCTTCTTCATCCCTAGGCAAAATGAAACCGGATTCCATTGTAATCATAATGTCAAAATCCGTTTCGAAAAATACCTCCATTCGCTTTTTCCACCAAGCGAATTCTCCGTCGAACTTCGGTGGGTGGATGTTTGAGCCGGCCATTTTGAATGTTGCTTGTTATGGCGGTTAGTCCTCGACAAGCTTTCTTTGGCTCTGATACCACTTGTAGGGGATCGGTACGGCCGGCTAGAGGGGGGTGAATAGCCCTTTTCGTTTGGATGCCGGTATTTGCTCGTCTACAAAACTAATTAGCGCAAGCGGAAGACTAATAAAGACAAACAAATAGAAATGCGAGAAAACGATTGCTAACAAAGAATGTAACGTGGTTCACGGCTACGCCGCTAATCCACGATCCCTGATTCGTCCGAGGTGAATCACTCCTTCAAAGCCAATCCAATATTGGTCTCTCCTTTGCACCAAGCTAGGTGGAGGTAACCTTTACAAATCAAGCACACTCCCTCTTTTACAATAGATGTGAAAGAAAGCTAAAAGAAGGAGTTTGAATCTTGTGGAGCACTTGGATGGTCATTTTGGACTTGAGCATTAACCTCCCAAAGCTCCACACCTTCTCTTCGATGGACCTCATCTCTCGTAATCGCTCGCCCGATGACGCGGTCAATGGCGAAACCCATCCCTGCTTGACCGATCGGCCGATCACATCGCCGATCGATGGTCTTGGCGTAAATGATCGATCATTGATCGACCGCCACAATCCGATGATCGTATACGATCGAACTCACTCGACTCGGGCGATCAGCCATGACATATGCGGTCGATCGTGTCGAAAAAACCCATCCGACACTTGGCCAAATGGCCAAGTTTCACCTAAGAGCTACCCTTCCCGGGTTACAATCGCCACTCATCTCTGAGTCCTCGCCCGGTTCTCTTCGTTCTCGGCCACGCCCCGGCATCAAGCGCCGCGACGACTCGCAATGCTCCTTCGTCTCTTGCCTCGAAGTCTACTTCCTCCGGCTTCACTCCAAGCTTCTCGTCCGGCGGTCCCTCGGATGCTCCAAGCGCACGGCTTCCGCAAAGCTATCCTTCACCGACTCAAGGCACAAGTCATGAGATGTGAAACTTGCCACGGCTCCATGTGCGAATTACTAAGTCCTGCACGACTTCAACGCACATATCAAATCAACATATCAAACTAACTTAAACCCTTTGCCACACCATCAAAACCATATTACGGCAAGAGATTGCCCTAACAATCTCCCCCTTTTTGATGTGTGGCAATCCGTTTAAGTTAGGTAAAACATTGATATAAATTCTAAGGTAAGAAAGCATGTAAAGATAAACATGATATAGCAACATGCCACTCCCCTTAATCCATGAAGCTCTATATTGCAAATTTTCTCCCTATCATATATTTCTTCCCTAAAATAATTAACTTAAACATAAATTTTTTCTACCCGTTTAAGACCATCAACCAGAATTACACTTAGTTATAAGCTCTTGGCATCAAGTATAATGGAGGGAATATACCAAAAACATGATATAGCAACATGCCACTCCCCCTTAATCCATGAAGCTCTATATTGCAAATTTTCTCCCCCTATCATATATTTCTCCCCCTAAAATAATTAACTTAAACATAAATTATTTCTCCCCCTTTGACACCATCAAAAAGATTAACACTAAGTTATAAGCTCATGGCATCAAGTATAATGGAGGGAAAATACCAAAAACATGAATAAGATCTGAAATCAGAAAATTGCAGGCTGATTTTCAGGTGAGCAGTCGACTGCTATCAGTATGGCAGTCGACTGGCACAATTGATTCCGAAATTCTGATTTTCTGGGTGAATTTCAGAAATGCATTAAAAATTCCATAAAATTCGAAAAATCATGAAATTTGAGGAGCATATTTCTATTAAGTATATCTATCAAGGAAAAATAGTTTTTCATGAAAAATCATTATATTTTCTGAGATTTGCCAAAAATCCAAACACTTGAAAAACCACTAGTTTTTGAGCATGTTAGTATCCATTTTAACACCTAGTCTTGCTTTGAATTGTTCCAAAACATGAATACATAGATTTTAGATTAAGGAATTGTTTTGAAAACATATGAAATATCCAACCATGATCTTTGGGCAATATGTCTATGAATTAAACATAAGCCTTCCCCATGATTGGTCTATTATTGCTATGTTGATACTTTAAATGACCATCTAAATGCCATAGGCATTAGTGGACATTTGTATCATCCTAACATCTCACCCATGCTAAGTTTGCAATCAAGTTAGCCTATAGTGAGTGTGAGATGCATCCTAGGGGGTATTTGTATATACTTAACCAATATATTCATGAATTCTATCATGGTTAAGTATCAACCTAACAATTAATCATGATCATAATGACATATATGAATCAATTTCACATAATGATCATGAAATACATGTTTTCATAAAATTATAATCATGCATTAGGTATTATATGATGATAATAAACAAAGTATCACCTAAAGCATGATTCAAACCTATTTCTCATGATAACGTGCCAAATTTCAAAAACATAAATCATGATTTCAAACATACATAGCAATTACATTAATCATCATGATTTAAGCATTATTATCTATTTATGGGCACGTTATCATCACCCAACACTATTCTAAAAATGTTGTCCCGTCATCCTAAGTCAACCAAAGTATGATATAGGTTAGTTCCATATGGTTGACTATCCTAGTGGTTATCCTAACCCTTAAGGATGGATTTTGGAACCCAAAATAAGTTCTTTCCTATTGGGTTCACTAAGTATTCCTTGGGGATCCATTTTCTAACTATTATCTTCTTCTTATCTTGTCCCCTAGCTATTAGGCATTTGTAGGCCTTTTCATTTTTCTTTTCCTTGTAGCCTAGGCCCTTTTTGTTGAAGCTAGCTCTTTGGCTCCCCAAGATCATGTTCAATGTGTTGGAGCCAATAGTGAATTTTTCTAGGGCTTTTGTTAAATAATCTACCTTTTCCCTTAAGGCCCTATTTTCCTCTATGCATGCATCATTAACATCCAAAGGCATATAATCATGTGAGCATGCATCATCATGGCAAGAAGAGGTATCATTATTATTTAAACATGCATTTTCTAGCTTATATTCCAAAGTCTTAATTTGATTAAGCATGCTTTTATTTTTCTTTTTCATTCCAAATAAGTCCTTAGTTAAACTAGAAATTATGGAAACTATTTTCTTAGGAGAAGCTTTCGTTACCATAGTTTCCATATCTTCTTCTTCTTCTTCGGATGAGGAGGATGTAGAAGCTCCCCCTTCACTTGAGCTCTCTCCTCTTGAGCTTGATCCTTCATTTTCGGAGGAAGAGCAATCCAAGTCATCAAAGGCCATCAAGGCCAAATTGGTGACAAAGGCATTCTCCTCATCCGATGATGATGAAGAGGATGAGGATGGGTCATCCCAAGTCCTTGCCTTTAGGGCTTTGACCTTTCCCTTTTCCTTTGTCTTCTTCTCCTCTTCCTTTTTCTTCTTGCTCCCCTTTTTCTTCTTCTTTTCTTCCTTCTTTTTCTTTTCTTCTTTGCTTTTGTTTAGGAGGGGACAATTATCCCTTATGTGCCCTTCTCCTTGGCAATTGTAGCATATGCCCTTCCCCCTTGGTCTTCTATTCCTATCATTAGATTTATCAAATCTAAAATTCTTAAAAGCACGTCTTACCCTCCTTACCATATAGGCTTCTTCGGTGCTATCCATGGAGGAGGAGGAAGACGCTTCGTCATCGTAGGAGGAGGGGATTTCCATCTTCTTCTTCCCCTTATTTGCCAACAATGCTACTCCTCTTGAGGGTTGAATTCTAGGCTCCTCTTGTATTCCTTCAAGCCTAGTTTCGTGGAGCTCCATTGTTGAGAAAAATTCCTCCAAGGTACTTACTTCCAAGTTCTTGGAGATGTAGAACGAATCCACCATGGAGCTCCACTTTGAGGACCGGGGAAAGGCATCTATAGCCTTCATGAGCATGTCCCGGTTTGATAGCTTCTCACCTACACTTGTTATCCCAATTAAAATTTCTTTAAACCTAGAGTGTAGTGAGGTTACTTTTTCTCCCTTTTCTAGTTTTATATTGGATAGTTGGGAGCGGAGGAGGTCTCTCCTTGCTAGCTTGGCCTCGGATGTGCCTTCATGGAGTTCTATAAGCTTCTCCCACATCTCTTTGGCGCTAGCACATTCTCCGATCCGGTTGATCTCTTGTTGGGGGAGCACATTGAAAAGATGATGTTTTGCCTTTGAGTTCGCAAGGTGCTCCTCTCTTTGCTTCTTAGTCCATCATGATTTTTCGATTGGTTTCCCTTCTTCATCCCTAGGCAAAACGAAACTGGATTCCATTGTAATCATAATGTCAAAATCCGTTTCGAAAAATACCTCCATTCGCTTTTTCCACCAAGCGAATTCTCCGTCGAACTTCGGTGGGTGGATGTTTGAGCCGGCCATTTTGAATGTTGCTTGTTGTGGCGGTTAGTCCTCGACAAGCTTTCCTTGGCTCTGATACCACTTGTAGGGGATCGGTACGGCCGACTAGAGGGGGGTGAATAGCCCTTTTCGTTTGGATGCCGGTATTTGCTCGTCTACAAAACTAATTAGCGCAAGCGGAAGACTAATAAAGACAAACAAATAGAAATGCGAGAAAACGATTGCTAACAAAGAATGTAACGTGGTTCACGGCTACGCCGCTAATCCACGATCCCTGATTCGTCCGAGGTGAATCACTCCTTCAAAGCCAATCCAATATTGGTCTCTCCTTTGCACCAAGCTAGGTGGAGGTAACCTTTACAAATCAAGCACACTCCCTCTTTTACAATAGATGTGAAAGAAAGCTAAAAGGAGTTTGAATCTTGTGGAGCACTTGGATGGTCGTTTTGGACTTGAGCATTAACCTCCCAAAGCTCCACACCTTCTCTTTTTATAGAGAAGGCTGATTTCTTCCCGTTGGCCGCCACCAGTCGACTGCCGTCACTACAACAGCCTCCAAACACGTCGGATCCCGACCGTTGTAGTCCAACGGAACTCTTGACAGTCGACTGATGGACCTCATCAGTCGACTGCTGCCTCCGTAGTCGACTGCCCAGTCGGCTACAAACGGTTCTGTGGTCTTGGCGCAATGACGCCCACGATGCGATCATACCGGCCACAATCCGGATCGTATACGGTCGAACTCACTCGACTCGGGAATGATCGCTGCCATGACATGGCAATGATTGGTGTCGAAAACCCATCCGACACTTGGCCAAATGGCCAAGTTTCACCTAAGAGCTACCCTTCCCGGGTTACAATCGCTCACTCTCATCTCCTGAGTCCCTCGCCTTGAAGTTCTCTTCGTTCGGCCATGTCCTAAGATCAGCGCACGACTGCAATGCTCCTTGGCGTCCTCTTGCCTCAAGTCTACTTCCTCCGGCTTCACTCCAAGCTTCTCGTCCGGCGGTCCCCTGATGCTTGCGCCGCGGCCTGCTATCCTTCACCGACTCAAGGCACGAGTCATGAGATGTGAAACTCGCCACGGCTCTATGTGCGAATTACTAAGTCCTGCACGACTTCAACGCACATATCAAATCAACATATCAAACTAACTTAAACCCTTTGCCACACCATCAAAACCATATTACGGCAAGAGATTGCCCTAACACGAAGGTGTTTGAATAGCCTATAAAGGATTCACCACTCCTTGCAAGGAGATGTATACCCATGGCCTCTCGTCGGATTGTTGCTAAAGTCTTTGGCCAAAGCATTACATGTTTAGAGTAAGGTACTCTTCGATACATGTGCAGTAACTAGAATCCGTAGGACGAGGAAATGATACTTGGGCTAGGTGTGACGTAGTCAACCTAGTGGGGACTGACACTATAGACCATGTCCTGAACCAAGTGGGTATAAGATGAGTGAAGGGAATGAGGCACGATTCATTCGAGCTGCTGAAGGGTTTCAGAAATAGTTCTGGATCAACCGTTGATCTTTTCGATTAATTGGGGATCATGATGTACTACTAGGTGCCACTCATGATCGTTCTATAATTAATGGTTAATTATAGATGGCCAACATAAACCGAGAACCTATTTGGTCACACACACAATGAGCGTAATCCAAAGGATTTAAAACGAGCTTGAGAATGAGATTCTCAGACCGAGAGAAACTAAGTTTGGTTGGACCAAACAAGAAGCAAGCATGAAATTGTTTCAGTCGCAATGGAAGCATGGATGGGCTGTGTCTTATGAAGACATAATGGATGAACCAAAATGGTTTGGTTCTAATCTAATGGAGGAGAATAAACCAAAGGATTTGGTTTATTTTAAATGAATGAACCAAAGTTGGTTCAGTTCATTTTAACTTAAAATAAACCATCATGGTTTGGTTTATTTTTGTTGGAAATTTGACGCCGCTAGAGGGGGGGTGAATAGCGTTTGACCGTTCGTAGATGGAATTCGATCGTGTGTCGTGTCTACAAGTTTCGTTAGCACAGCGAAATATATATATGATAACAATAACGAAACACAATCACAAACACAATAATACGAAGATTTAACGTGGTTCGGAACCACACGGTTCCTACTCCACGGATCAAGCTCTAACGAGCTCTAGCGACGCCAATGCAATCACTAATCAATAAACTCCTTCTCGACAACAAGTCGGAAGCGGAGAAACCTCGTACAAACGTTTACAATAATAAACGAAAGGAATACAAGCAAATACAATAATACAATGCAAAACTTGTAAAGAAAACAACTTTACAAATGCCTTTGGATTACTTTCTTGTTGATCGCTTGAACCGTGGTTGAAGACCCTGATTTGCAGCAGCAAATCGCCTCAAAAACGTCCAAGAAATCGCTTAAGAACTGATGCCAAAAACCCTCCCGTCGAGCTCCTTTTATCCTTGCGCGCGACCTGGATTTCCGCCCATCAGTCGACTGCCATAAGTCACCAGTTGACTGATGCCACTGTTGTCGTGAGACAACGACTCGATCCACGCTGGAAAAATTCCAACGGATCTCTTGGCGATCGGCGATCGCCAACATTGGCGATCGATTGCCGGCGCCGTACCGGCGCGTCGGCTACGGAGGCGTCTTTCGACATTGGGTGACCGATCATTGCCGATCCTTAGCGATCGTCGGCTGCGTCGACACCGATCGACTACTCGATGAGCGATCGCGAGCATTTCCAGCTCTAAACTGGCAGTCGAACTCAAGTCGACTCACGACAGTCGAACCGGCCATAATGCCAGTCGACTGCCAACCTCAAAAATGAGGTTTTAACCCAAGTATGGTTCCCCCATACTTGCTAGACCACCCTTAGCCTAGACCTAAGCCTTCTAGCCACCTCCATCAGCCTCACGCCTCTCGGATCCCTCCAAGTCATCCATGACTTGTTCATCCATCGCGCTAGCCTCTAGGTGCTTCTATCGGCTATGTCATGCTAACGGTGTCTACACCGCCAAGGCACATTGGACTTACGCCGCCAAGACTCCGCTTGGACTTTACGCCGCCAACCATTGGACTTATGCTGCCAAGACTCCCGCTTGGACTTTACACAGCCAATATCAAACCCCTTGGACTTCTCATGCCAAGACTCAAGCTTGGACTTTCCCTTGCCAACCCATGTTGGACTTTTACATTGCCAAGACCCATGCTTGGACTTTTCCCTTGCCAACCCATGTTGGACTTCTCAAATGCCAAGACCATGCTTGGACTTTCCCTTGCCAACCCATGTTGGACTTTTACATTGCCAAGACCCATGCTTGGACTTTTACATTGCCAAGACCTATGCTTGGACTTTTCATGTGCCAAGTGTCCCACTTGGACTTTTCATGCTAAGTACTCAAGACTTGGACTTTACCAAATGCCAAGTGTTCCACTTGGACTTTCCATGCCAAGTATACAAGACTTGGACTTTCCCATGACAATTACATTGTCATATGTTTTTGTCGAAACATCAAAACATCACTCGAGTTAAACTCGAGTCCTGGTCAATCGTGACCTGGGCCGATTGCACCAACAATTTTAACTTATATTAATGGAGCGGGTTAACGGGCCTTATGGTTATGATCCAATAACCATTAAGAGAATTAGTTCTCTATAAAAAAGGGCTTAAGGGTTTGTTAAGCCCTAATCCAATCAAAAAACCCTAACCTAAGAGTTGCCACCCACCTCCCCTTGGTGATTTCGGCGCCAACCCTCCTCCTTGCCGCCGCCCACCTTGAAGCTCCTTGGCCGGCATCCAGAAGGTGCTGACCTTCACTCTTGCCGGCGTCGAGCTATTGCCGGAGGAGCTCCGGTGATCTCCATTGGGTTTGGCATCAAGGTGAGCTTCATCCTACCTTTTTGGCCGGCCCTAATTCCTCCACCAAAGCTGTCCAGTTTTCTGGACAGCTTGTTTCCCTCTCGTCGGAGCGTCGTTTGGACGACGGTTGGAGCTCCGACAGCGCCTAACTTACCGGGGATTCGATCTCCGGTAATCCTCATAGGTGGAGGACGAAGGATTCGTCAAACGGTTGACGAATACCTCTCCGGAGAAGCGAGTTTTAAGGACTCGTCTTTGGATCCGAATTTGGATTCGGATCGTGATCCTCTCTCGATCACGTCGTCTTCAACACGAGGCTAGTAACCCGTACGAAGACAAGGCTCGTGACTTAGTGAAGTCATCCCGAAGATACTCGGCGTGGATACAGATAGAGACGATTCTAGCGAGGATCGTTCTGGTTGATGCCGTTCCCGCTACACGTGATACGAAAGGTATACGTAGTTAAATTTCCTTTTATTGCAAAATTTAAATTTACGGTTATGTCTACACATGTTGTACTATGCATGCGTGTGATGTGTGTGTTGTAATAAATGTAGATTTATTATTTTTATTTCTTCCGCTGTGCACATGTTTACGAAACACACTCGCCACGGTGCCGGAAACCCAACACTTCGACCACCACAACCACCCTAGGTAACTCAAACACGGTAATTCAAAATAAAAATAATATTATGTATTTTGAGTGTAGGGAATTTGGGCATTATAAGAGTAAGTGCCCAAAGAAAGTCAAGAAGACTCCTCCGACACCAAAACCTCAAGAAAGATCAAAAGATGCCGGTGCCCCCACTAGAAGAAGCAAAGAGCACGTCATTTGCTTCAAGTGCTAACAACCGGGACATTTTAGGAATTCATGTCCTAGGGGGAGCAAGAAACTCAAAGAGGGAGCTACACATGTAGAGGGAGCCTCCAAGGCAAACCCTAAGGTAAAATTTATTAATGTACTTTCAATTTCTAGGGATAAGAAGCATGCTAGGAATTATTTTAATAATCTTGCTATTTATCAAAAAGAGCATGCTAGAAATAGGGAATTTTGTTTAGGAGCCAAAAATGTCTACCTTTCAAAGAAGGAGAAATTTGAGACTAATGTCCCTAGAAACGTACTTCCTAGGGAGTCTATTAGGAAAATAGGAGAACACATAGACCTTAATCCTAAATGGACTAGACACATGCCTAGGAAGTGCCATGCCTAAAGACCAAATCAAAATTCTAAAATTGGACAATTAGAATTAGAGAACCAAGCCTTGAGATCAATGCTTGAGAAATTAGAAAAGACCCTCAAGATTATGCAAAATCAAATGCAAGGATCTAATGGTCAAAGTCAAGGGTCAATATCTCAAAGTCAATATCTAGGACCCAAGAAACAAAAGTCAACCAAGGGCAAGAATGGTTTGGGGCACAAACCTAAGCCTAAGGTGGATTATAATAGTGTTCCATTTGATTATGGAACACAAACTAGGTCTAGGAAGACCAAGGTTACTAGGGAAGTTATCCCTAAGAGTAACCATGGTAAGTTCCTAGTGTCTAGAGTTTCAAAGAAACCTAGGGTGGCTACTAAGAAGGTTACTAGGGAGGCAATCCCTAAGGCTAACCTTGGCAAGACCAAAATGACCAAGGCTAACAAGCCTAGAAGGGTCATTAGGAGGGTATCTAGGGAGGTTATCCCTAAGGAATACCTAATTAATCCTAGGAGCTCAAATAGGTTTTGGGTTCCTAAGAGCGTGATTGATTCACGCTAGATGGGTTTACGACGTGGCAACTTTGATTGGATGGGTAGTTAACTCAACCATAGCAAAGTTGACATTTTTCAAGGTTATGGAGACCTTGGAAATAGGTGTGATTTTAAATCCTAAAGGATTTTAGAATGTACCAATATTATTTGAGAAGTTTGATAAATTGATCAAATTGACACAACTTAGGGTTTAGAGTCATAGTGTGCTATTTTGGGTTTTTGGCACACTTAGGAGATAATTAGGTTTTATGGAAAAATGAACTTAATCCCAACAAATGGAAATTAATATTAAAATTTAGGTATTATATACCTTTATATCTTATTTGCCATGCTTTGATTTGCCATATGCCATGACATGACATCATGTTTATTTTCATCATTTATATGTCATGATCATGTTTAGGATTAAGGATAAATGTAATGTATTTTTAGATTATATCTTATGCCATGACATCATGATTATGAGTATGTGTTTATTTATATCATATCTAATACCATAATCATTCATGCCTTTAAGAAAATTTTGATTGAAATTGATTTAAGGACAATGGCATGACTTGGAGTCCAATTTATAAGGGAATCAAGTAGAGTTGCCTTAGAAAAGTGCATGAAACCCTAGATTATATGAACTAAAACCCACATCTCACATTAAATTGACATGTATGTGTATTTTATACACCCTAGATATATGTGAGATGCTAGGATATGAGTTACGTTCAAGGTGCATAGTTTTTGCATCTAGATGAACTAAAACTCATCTTATTTCAATGACGGATCATTGGAAAAACTTGTGTACAAGTCATGTACATTAAGCCCAAAGAGCATGATCCAATATAGGTTTTCAAAAACTTTTTAAAATCATTTTAGAAAACCTTAGTGAAGTCTATCTTTTGATAGCAATCACCATTGATGAAATTGATACAAAGTGAGCTAAAACATTGAAGTTTTTTTCCACTTTTGAACTTTGTGTCAATTTCGCTATTTTATGGGGAAAATATTTTTCTAACATTTTTCACCCATTGTATTGCTTATAAGTATTATACGTATGAAGTTTCATGATTTTTCAAAATGCATATAATTTCTTATGTATTATCAAAGTTCATTTTCTGAATCTGAAAACTGCATTTTGTAGTTATCGATCATTTACGACTTATGATCATTGGTGATGCGATTCGACTAATAATTGTAAGTAGTCGACTGCCAGGCTGATTTCGAGAAAAACAAGGTTGTTTAGCCTGTTTTCAGCCATGGTAAAGTTCCCTAACCACTCCTAACCCTAGAATATGCTTTGGGAAGCATTATAAAGGGTAAAAATCCATTGAATATGGATTAGGAAAGGTGTTAGGGTGATGTAATCAAATTTAAGGGTCGAAAAGTTCATGTTTGAACTTTGAACCTTATTTTTGATGGTCTAGAGTTCCTATTGGCTTAGGGACTTCCCAAGGACATTGTTGGTGCAATGGTCAAGGGGGAGCAAGCTTTTAGGGGGAGATATCCATCATGGGATGATGGATGATATTTTTTTCTCATGAGGGGGAAAATGGGATTTTGAGATACCCAATTTGGAAATTGAGAGAGTGTATAGGATTGCCTCTCTTGAGTGATATGTGACTTATCACTAGGAAGATGGTAGACATCCTAGATATTATTGGACCAAGGGGGAGATTGTAAGATCTCATTGGAACATGAGATATTGACCTCCTTGGAGAGAACCTTTTTGATGTATGTCAAAAAGGGGGAGAGTAAAATTACCAATTTAAGAAATTGGTAAGGGAGTTTGAGTTAGGGGCCTAACTAAAGGTTTGTTTTGTCAAACATCAAAAAGGGAGAGATTGTTGGTGCAATCGGCCCAGGTCACGATTGACCAGACTCGAGTTTGACTCGAGTGATATTTTGATGTTTGACATAGTATGTTTGACAAAGTGAGTTGACATTGATGTTTGACATTAATGTCAGTTATGATTAATCGGACTCGATTTTGACTCAAGGGAGATTTTAATGGTTGACTAGAGTTGACCATGTGATTATGGTAAAGTCCAAGTCATGGGTACTTGGCATGTAAAGTCCAAGTGGGACACTTGGCATTGGGAAAGTCCAAGGGGGACACTTGGCAAGGAAAAGTCCAAGCATGAGTCTTGGCATGGAAAGTCCAACATGTGTTGGCAAGGGAAAGTCCAAGTTTGAGTCTTGGTATTTGAGAAGTCCAAGGGGTTTGATATTGGCGACGTAAAGTCCAAGTGGAGTCTTGACAGCGTAAGTCCAATGTGCCTTGGCGGTATATACCGACTTAGCATGACAATATTCGACGGAAGCACCTGAAGGCTAACGTATGGATGACTTGGAGGGATCCGATAGACGCGAGGCTGACGGAGGTGGCTAGAAGGCTTAGGTCTAGGCTAAGGGTGGTCTAGCAAGTATGGGGACACCATACTTGGGTTAAAACCTCATGTTTGAGGTTGATAATCGACTGACATTGTGGCCGGTTCGACTGCCGTGAGTCGACTAGAGCTCGACTGCTATTGAGTCGACTAGAGCTCGACTACTATTTAAGGGCTGAAAATGCCTTGGCAGTCGACTGCTCATTGGAGTAGTCCATCGCGATGCGATCGCCATGTATTCGATCGACTCGGTTTAGTCGCGAGCACAAGAATGCTCCGTGAGCCGATCGGCGATCGACTGGTGATAATGATCGCCAATGTTGGCAATGATCGGTGAGAGTCGTTGGAACTTTTCGATTAATGGATCGAGCCGTTGTCTCACAAGAATAGTGGATCATCGATCCGGTGACTTATGGCGATCGGTCGATCGGCAAAAAATCCAGCCCGATGCAGGTTAAAATGGAGCTGTTCATGGAGATTTTGACATTGGTTCTTTGGGAGCTTTGGTGAGGCGATTTGAAGGCGATTTGCAGGTGCATTTCAGGGTCCTTCAAGCTCATCCAAGCAACCGACAAGCAAGCGCTCAAAACCCTAGTTTGTAAAATATTCTTTACATTTTCACTTGTATTTGCTTGTTTACTTTGTATTACTTGTTGTAATTCATTGTACGAGGTTTCTCCACCTCTGACTTGTTGTCGAGAAGGAGTTTATTGCTTAGTGGTGTTTGTGGCATCGCTAGAGCTCTTTAGAGCTCGATCCGTGGAGTAGGAACCATTCGGTTTCGAACCACGTTATATGATTGTGTAGTGCTTGTGTTTGTGTTGTATTTGTTTTATTATTTCTATTTCCGCTGCGCTAACACGAATTGTAGACAAGCACGCAATTGAAATCCATCACGCAACCAATCGACGCTATTCACCCCCCTCTAGCGTTCCAAGGATCCCCAACACAAGTCATGGATGACTTGGAGGGATCCAATAGGCGTGAGGCTGATGGAGATGACTAGAAGGCTTAGGTCTAGGCTAAGAGTGGTCTAGCAAGTATGAGGACATTATACTTAGGATTAAAGCTCATGGTTGAGGTTTAGCAGTTTACTGGGGTTATGGAATAGTCGACTTGTCAAGTGTTTGACACTTGGCAGCCTAGTCGACACTGAGCGGTCTGATAGGACCGGTAACTACGCAAGAGGGGGGGGGGAGATATATCATTTTGTATATTTTTTTAAATCTTTTATTTTTATACCAAAAGAACTAAAGACGCAGCGGATAGACTAACGACAACTTGATCGCACACATAAGTCACAAACTACCACAACCGACTCAGAAGCAACCAACAACGAAAACGACGCAGCTGATTTTACTTGGTTCACAGCTCTCTCCTAGAGCTACTAATTGAAGGCCTAACTCTATCTTTTCTCCTTTTTGGAGTGAACTTCAAAGGCGGAGAAACCTCTTAAAAGACTTACAAATTATAGATCCTTTAGATATGAAATGAACACTCGAATCTGAATGAAAATCAACAGCAAACCTAGAGCCTAGACAGATATGCAATTATAGATGATCACAAATGGAAAGTAAAGAAAACCAAAAACCAACACACAAAGCTTTTAACCTTTACAGTTGAGACGTGGAGGTATTGAGATGATTGTGAATGCTGTAATGGTCCCAGCCGTCCAGATTTTCATAGCACTAGTTGAGCAGAGTTCAGAGCACCAACAAAAATAATGGACGCGATTCTTTCTCAGATGAACAATCGACCATGGGCGAGCAAATTAGATGTATCAGGTTGTTGATCAATTCGCACCACAAAGAACACCAACCCAGAGCTGTATTGAAATTGCAGGGAGGAAGAACGCCTATTCCAGTTTTTTCTGTTCGCGTTATTCTGTCGAAAAATAGAGCCAACCCTTTTCTTTCTGCGCTAACCCTAATACTACCATCTTTGCTCCACTCTCCAATTAACTTTGTCCACGCCATTAGAAAGTGTCCACGATCCAAAAGATTTGGTCATCCACTCGAGTGGAATCCTATAAAAATAGAACACGTGGAAGAACAGATAGAGTTTCCTTGCCAGAATCGTGAACTGGTTTCCCACCAGTCGAGGCACCAATGAGCATGCTCGGCCTGCTCGCTTTCAAGACTCAATGTGCTACCTCGATCGCATTGGCCACAATGTAAGTTTATCCTAATCGCAATGAGGCGATAATTGAGCTTGCCTCGCTCGCAGACCTGTGCCTGGGCCGAGGGCCGCCGATCGCAGTCGAACCCATTACGATTCACAAATTTATTCTGCCTCAGTCGAGGCGTTGGGTGAGTGTGACTCTCGTCTATATCCTTTAGCTCAGGATCAGTCGAGGTGTCGGCTTGACTGCGACTTGTCTTGCAGCAATCGAGCTTCGACTCCCACCGCTGACCATTGCACAAGACCAATCGAGGTGCCGCCTCGACTGCTCTAGAGAAATTGAGGCCTCGACTCGACTGTACCTGGCCGACGACAAGTTTCTTTACTTGATGAATGTAGTAAGGGAAATAATTGAGGTGTCAACTCATTGTTGTCCTTAAGACCCATTGTTTCACTCAGCTCTAAGACTGAAACACGCCTAGTAAAGACTCTACCCTGAGACTCTTTACTCGCAAAGACTCTGACCATCAACCATTCTTGGACTTTTCACCTTGTCGCTCCTGCAAGGAATTTCTCTATTGCCAAGGAATTATCCTTCTTGGACTTTTCACCTTGCAGCCCCGTAAGGAATTTTCAACTGCCAAGGAATTAGCCATCTTGGACTTTTCACCAAGGTCTCCCCTTGGATTTCTCACCTGCCAAGGAATTAACCATCTTGGACTTTTCACCAAGATCCACCCTTGGATTTCTCACCTGCCAAGGAATTAACCATCTTAAACTTTTCACTAAGGTCCACCCTTGGTTTTCTCACAATCACTTAAACCTTTGTCAAGCACCAAAACATAACTTGGAGCTTTCAGCTCCAACACTGTCGACTGGGATTATGACCAGTCGACTGTCGTGAGTCGATTGGCGTTTGACTGTGGCAAATAGCCTTGGCAGTCGATTTCCAGCATTGGGTAGTCGACTGTGTAGGGGATCGATCGATGTTGGCCGGCTAGAGGGGGATTAATAGCCCTCAATCTTCGTACAGTGGAATACGATCGTTCTTGTGAGCTTGTCTATAATTGTCATTAATATACGCAGCGGAATAACAATAGAAATAACAACAATAAACAATCACACACAAGATACGACAATATACGTGGTTCGGAACCGAATAGTTCCTACTCCACGGGCGAGCTCACGTAGCTCTAATTATCCACACGACACTAACTAAACCACTCCTTCTCGACAACACGTCAGAGGTGGACAAACCCCGTACAAGCTATTACAACAAGTAATATGAAATACAAACAAGAATACAAATATAATACAAAGAACACTTTTCACCGATTTCTTTTGATCGCTTGTTTGTTGCTTTCTTTGGTTGGCTCTTGAAGGTCTAGAATGCAACAACAATTTCCCTCCAATGTCACCCTTAAAGTCTTGCCGAAATCCTCCCTCTTGAGCTCCATTTATAACCTGCATCAAGATGATTTCGCGCCCATCAGTCGACTTATCGTGACCATCAGTCGACTGGTCCTGTAGCCGTTATCTCACAATGGCCAGATCCACGTCGGTCAAGTTTCAACGGATCACCCATCAGTCGACTGATGCCCATCATCAGTCGACTGATCATCCCATTAGTCGAGTGCCGACGCGAGCACTCGACTGGAAACCATTCTGTGGCTGAAATCACCCGGATCAGTTGATTGATCTCCCTCATCAGTCGATTGATGGTGTCAACAGTCGACTTCCCTCCCTTGGCAGTCGACTGATCAGCCAGACCCTATTCAGTCGAACACTGGTCGAACCCATACGACTGAGAGCAGTCGACTGACATCTATGTCAGTCGACTGATGTCGGGTAAAACCTCAAACATCAAGATGTTTGAGCATCCGACACTCAGTCTTAGGAACTTGGCCA
This sequence comes from Wurfbainia villosa, assembly GCA_025175895.1. Classification (NCBI taxonomy): domain Eukaryota; kingdom Viridiplantae; phylum Streptophyta; class Magnoliopsida; order Zingiberales; family Zingiberaceae; genus Wurfbainia; species Wurfbainia villosa. The sequence continues at coordinate 48,971,248 of CM045999.1, read as the reverse complement.
AGTCCACCTCATCCCTTATGTAGTTCTCCATCGAAGCTCTCTTCCCTCGGCCCACGTCCCTCAGATGCGTCAAGCGCATGACTTCGCAACGCCATCCTTCGCATCTCATGCCCTCGAAGTATGCTTCCCTTTGGGCTCACTCCATTCGCTCCCCGTCCGACGGTCCCTCGGATGCACCAAGCGCACGGCTTCGCAATGCTATTCTTCACCGACTCAAGGACCCCGAGCCTAGTGAACTTACCAAGACCTCAAGACTTCCCAAATGCACCAAGCGCACGACTTCACAATGCATTTCTCACCAAGCACCAAGCACACGGCTTCGCAATGCTTTGGACTTTTCCACACCAAGCTCCATGCTTGAATTTTCCATGCCAACTCTATGTTGGACTTTCCTATGACAATCCCATGTCATAAGTTTTGTCTATCATCAAAATACTGCTCGAGTCAAACTCGAGTCAACCTGGGCCGATTGCACCAACAATCTCCCTCTTTTTGATGATTGACAAAACTACCATCTCAAGTCTACCAATTCTCCCATATTGGCAATTCTCATATCCCAATGAGAATTCCAACGATAATTGGTAACTTGGTAACTTCTCCTCCTTTTTGACATTACATCAAAAAGGTCCTCAAGGGTTTCAATGTCTCATATCCCAATGAGATCTTACAATCTTCCCCTTGGCATGCCCTCAATCTTTCTAGTGATCCCATATCACTTAAGATAGGCAACCCAATTTTCCTCCCATGAGGAAATACACATCCATCTTCCCATGATGGATACCTCCCCCTAGAGGCTTGCTCCCCCTTGACCATTGCACCAACAATGTCCTTGGAGAGTCCCTAAGCCAATAGGAACATTTAACCAATCAAAATTAAGACAAAGTTCAACAATGAACTCTCATCCACCTTAAAATTGATACTCTCCCTAAACACTTCTCCTAATCCATGTCCAATGGATTTCAACCCTTTTTAATGCTCTCCCAAGCATGTCCTAGGGTTAGGAGTAGTTAGGGGACCAAAACACAGCTGAACATGGGCCTAACCACCAAGGTTTACCCGAAATCATCCTGTGCCAGTCGACTCTCTCAGCCACTAGTCGACTGGACTGGTCATTAGTCGACTGGTCTCGATTCTAATCAACTGATAACTACATTTGCAGTTTGCTGAATTTCAGAAATGAATTTCCGAAATTCGTAAGTAAATATACATATGTTGAAAAATCTTGAAATTTGGTATGTATATTACTTATCACAATCATTATGGGTGAAAAATATTTGAAAATTATTTTACCCACAAATTAGCGATATTGACACAAAGTTCAAAAATTTAGAAAAGCTTCAATATTGAGCCCTCTTTGTATCATCCCATTCAATGGTGATAGCTATCAAAAGATAGACTTCACTAAGGTTTTTCAAAATGCTTTCAAAATGTTTTGGAAACCTTTAATTTTTTTCCCTAAACATCTCACTTGTATCTAAATGTGCAAAACACATTCAAGTCAAATATTCTAGTGAGATGCGGGTTTTTGTTCTTTAATGGTCTCATGCATATTCTAAGGCAACTCTACTTGACTCCCTTATGCATGGGACTTCAAGTCATGCCCATGGTCCTTAAATCAATTTTATTTTATGCATGATATGATTATGACATATATATGATATAACTAAGTATGTGCCAAAATCATGATGTCATGGCATGTGAATGAAATTTTAGCATACATGACATATAAAAGTAAGTCTAAACATGATCATGACATTTTTAGAGATAAAAATAAAAATGATGTCATGACATGGCAAGACAAACAAAGTTTGACAAGTAAAATATACTAAGGTATAAAATACCTAAGTGTTAAATCCAAATTGCCATTTCTAGGAATTCATTCTATTTTGCCTTAATACCATTTATCCCCCTAGTGTGCCAAAAGACCCAAAATGGCACACCGACACTTCTAGAACCTAATTGTGCCAAATTAATCATTTTTCATCTTCTCAAAGCATATTGGCACATCCTAATGTGTCAACTCACCATGGATAGATTAACTACGTACCCATCCACTAGGGTTGACACAACCTAACCCATCTAGCATGAATCGATCATGCTCTTAGGAACCCAATACCTATTGTAGCTCCTTGGGTTAACAAGGTATTCCCTAGGGATAACTTCCCTAGATACCTTCCTAATGACCCTTTTAAGCTTTGAAGCCTTAGTCAAATGGGTCTTTCCTAGGTCAACTCTAGAGGTAACTCCCCCAATAACCTTCTTAGTGGTTTTCTTGGATTTTCTTAAGTCCTTGACCACTAAACATATACCATGGCTAGACTTAGGGATGACTTCTCTATTAGCCTTGGTTTTTCTAGACCTAGAAATTGTTCCATAATTAAATGGAACATTATGATAAGTCTTCTTGGGCTTAGGTTTGTGACCCAAATCTTCCTTGTCCTTAGATCGTTTTTGAACCCTAGGTCTTGACTTTTGGTCCTTAGACCCCATAATTGTATTTGTCATAATTTTGAGGGTCTTTTCCAATTTTTCTAGCCTTGACCTCAAGGCTCGATTCTCCACCTCTAATCTTCCCAATTTTGATTTATCATTGGATTTTTGGGAATTGTTTTTCTTTTTACGCAGTGCAGTGACTTGTGGTGTCTCCTCTTGTACCGGTGGTACTGAAGTCGGGACTTCCCCTGTCAACTCTTCAAGAACAATCCTACTCTTGGGCTTGTGGTTCATTACATAATCCTCCTCTAGAAATCTGGCGTTCGTGCTAACGATCACCCTCTGATCTCTAGGATTATAAAACAAACCACCTTTCGTTCCCTTAGGGTAGCCAACAAACATGCACACTTCTGTACGAGGTTCCAACTTACCAGCATCAGCCTTCAGCACATGTGCTGGACTCCCCCATATTCGAATATGTCTCAGACTAGGCTTTCGCCCAGTCCACAATTCTACAGGGGTAGAAGGTACTGATTTAGATGGAACCAAGTTCAGAGTGTACATTGTCGTATCCAGTGCATACCCCCAGAACGAAACAGGTAACTCAGAATAACTCATCATCGATCTGACCATCTCCATAAGAGTCCTATTCCTTCGCTCCGCTACACCATTCTGCTGGGGTGTGCCAGGTGCAGACAATTGGGATTGAATCCCAGCCTCTGATAAGTAACTCCTAAACTCTCCCAAGAGGTACTCGCCACCACGATCAGATCGTAATGTCTTGATACTTTTACCTTGACGGTTCTCCACATCAACCTTGAATTCTTTGAACTTGTCAAAGCATTCAGACTTGCGGCGCATCAAGTAAATGTATCCATACCTTGAATAATCGCCTATAAAAGAGACGAAGTATTCAAAGCCACCTCTTGCCTGGATAGACATAGGACCGCACAAATCAGAATGAACCATTTCCAACACATCTTTGGCTCTATACCCCTTGGCCTTGAAAGGCCTCTTGGTCATTTTACCTTCCAAGCAAGATTCGCAGGTTGGGAGATCCTCCACCACTAATGAACCCAAAGGTCCATCAGCTATCAACCTTTGAATTCATCTAAGGTTAATATGACCAAGCCTTAGATGCCAAAGATATGTTTGGTTCATTTGCGAAGGTTCTTTTCTCTTATTAGACTTAGAAGATGAGTTATTGATCTCTATATGCATCGTGGGAGTTTTCGGTTCAAGAGTATATAAATTGCCAACCAATGTACCAGAACAGATAATCTCCCTGTTCCTTTTTATAACCACTTTGTCATTAAAAGAAACAGAATACCCATCCATAAACAATTTAGAAACTGAAATTAAATTCTTTCTAAAAGTAGGTACATAAAGACAATTTCTCAAAACCAAAACTTTATTCCTATCAAAAGATAAATAAACGTCTCCCACTGCAATAGCCGCCACCTTTGAAGCATTTCCCATGAAGACGGTAATCTCTCCCTCAGCTAGTCGTCGGGTTTCCTGGAACCCCTACAAAGTATTGCAGACATGATCAGTGGCTCCTGTATCTACACACCAGGCACTAGTAGATAACACCGCTAAACATGTTTCAACAACTAAACAAGAAGATATACCTTTGTTCTTTCGGCGAGGACAGTCCGCCTTCCAATGTCCAGTCTGCTTGCAAGTGAAGCACTTGCCTTTCGGCTTCTTCACTCCTGCCTGAGGTCCCACTGCCACTTTCTTCGCTCCACCTTGTTTCTTCTTCTTTTTACCTTTTGGTTTAGAGGAAGAAACCTTCTGAGCGACCATGGCCTAAGCACTTTGTGAAAAAGCCCTCTGCACTTTGGAGTTCGTGAGCTCCGCCAATGAATACAACCTCTTGTTCATGTTGTAGTTGAGGCGGAACTGCTCAAAACTCCTAGGCAGAGACTGGAGAATGATATCGACCTGGGTTTCCCCATCGATCTCAGCTCCGAGGACTTCCATCTCATTAAGATGAGCCATCATCTTGAGAACATGATCCCTAACGGGTGTTCCCTCGACCATGGTGGTCGTCATCAAGTTTCTCATTGCTTCCTGCCTAGCCGCCCTACTCTGATGTCCGAAAAGTTCCTTGAGATTGAACATCATGTCATAAGCAGTGGCTATGGCCTGATGCTGATGTTGCAGCACATTTGATATAGATGCCAAAATGTAACACCGCGCCATCTCATCTGCCTTAACCCATTTCTTATAACGTTCTTTCTCCTTTTCATCAGAGTCATCGGTGGGCTTAGGAGGACAGACCTCGAAGAGTACAAATTTGTACTCCTCCGCAGTTAAGACAATATCCAGGTTTCTTTTCCAATCAATGTAAGTTGGACTAGTAAGTTTGTTTTCTTTTAAAATCACAACAAGTGGGTTGAAAGCCATTTGAAAATCCTAAAAATCACAATGATCAAAATATTAGATTTCAAATATTATTGATTCCTCAAAACAATAAAATCCCGAAATCAACCAACACCTCAAATCACCGAGAATGTCGCATGCCACGCAGTGTGGACGTATACGAATTCTACATTTGTAAGAGGAGGTTTTACCCATTAATTTTATTATCTTGTCAACCATACTTTTTGACAAATAAAATTAATAGTTGGTTCCTCTTTGGCCCTACAAATAAAAGCAGTGACTCCGATGGGGAGGATACCTTTATTTGCATCTAAGTGTGCACCATTACACGATACTGAGGGAATTATTTCGGATCATGTGCCTTACCGCTGTGGAAGTGTTAGTAATATATGAGAGATGTCCTAAGGCAATTGCCTTATGTATGAACCATTTATATGATAAATGAAGATTCACTATTTGAGTATACAAATTTTATGTAGTTGATTGGATCTTAAACTCATTTACTGAATGTCCATGATACGATTCACAGCATGAGAGAATTTGTGATTGGATCACAACTAGTGAGTATCTCTACATGTGTAATTGTGATGTATCGGAATTATCCCTAGTCGATGAATTGATGGATTTGGACACCATCAATTCTGTCGAGACTAGCACGAGGTATACTCCTTGGTGTATCCAAGCAGCTGATTCTCACTGGCTGGAGACATTGTGATGTCCGAAGTTAATCGTGGATGCTAGTTATGGTAACTAGTTCATTGGAGTGACCAGCCGTAAGACTTCATATGGTTCTCTGCATATATAGATATGTCAATGAAGTTCTTACTGTGGCTTAAGTGCGATGTTCCTTAGACTTGCGGTATTCAAGTCATCTTGATCATGGAGACTTATGCTTTGACATCTTAAGCAAACATCTCTAAGGAGATGTGGACCCAGGATGATTGGGTATAAGTCGAAGTGATCGAAGGTGTTTGAATAGCCTATAAAGGATTCACCACTCCTTGCGAGGAGATGTATACCCATGGCCTCTCGTCGGATTGTTACTAAAGTCTTTGGCCAAAGCATTACATGTTTAGAGTAAGGTACTCTTCGATACATGTGGAGTAACTAGAATCCGTAGGACGAGGAAATGACACTTGGGCTAGGTGTGACGTAGTCAGCCTAGTGGGGACTGACACAATAGACCATGTCCTGAACCAAGTGGGTATAAGCTGAGTGAAGGGAATGGGGCACGATTCATTCGAGCTACTGAAGGGTTTCAGAAATAGTTCTGGATCAACCATTGATCTTTTCGGTTAATTGGGGATCATGATGTACTACTAGGTGCCACTCATGATCGTTCTATAATTAATGGTTAATTATAGACGGCCAACATAAACCGAGAACCTATTTGGTCACACGCACAACGAGCGTAATCCAAAGGATTTAAAACGAGCTTGAGAATGGGATTCTCAGACCGAGAGAAACTAGGTTTGGTTGGACCAAACATAAAGCGAGCATGAAATCGTTTCAGTCGCAATGGAAGCGTGGATGGGCTGAGTCTTATGAAGACGTAATGGATGAACCAAAATGGTTTGGTTCTAATCCAATGGAGGAGAATAAACCAAAGGGTTTGGTTTATTTTAAACGAATGAATCAAAAGTTGGTTCGGTTCGTTTTAACTTAAAATAAACCATCATGGTTTGGTTTATTTTAACTTATCTTAATGGAGCGGGTTAAAGGGCCTAATGGTTATGATCCAATAACCATTAAGAGAATTAGTTCTCTATAAAAGAGGGCTTAAGGGATAATTAAGCCCTAATCCACAACCCTAAGTTGCCGCCCACCTCTCCTTGGAGAAATTCGGAGCCAACTCTCCTCCTCCTTGCCGCCGCCCACCTTGAGGCTCCAACCGGCATCCAGAAGGTGCTGACCTTCCCCCTCGCCGGCGTCGAGCTGCTGCCGGTTAGTGCTCCGGTGATCTCCTTCAAGTTTGGCATCAAGGTGAGCTCTATCTCCCTTGGTTGGCCGACGCCTATCACCTCCACCAAAGCTGTCCAGTTTTCTGGACAGCTTGTTCTCCTCTCGTCGGAGCGTCGTTTGGACGATGGTTAGAGCTCCGACAGTGGCTAACTTACCGGGGATTCGATCTCCGGTAATCCTCTGAGGTGGAGGACGAAGGATTCGTCAATTGGTTGACGAATACCTCTCCGGAGAAGCGAGTTTTGAGAACTCGTATTAGGATCCGAATTTGGATTCGGATCGTGATCATCTCTCGATCACGTTGTCTTCAACACGAGGCTAGTAACCCGTACGAAGACGAAGCTCGTGGCTTAGCGAAGTCATCCCGAGGAACTCGGCGTGGATACGGATAGAGACGATTCTAGCGAGGATCGTTCCAGTTGATGCCGTTCCCGCTACACGTCATACGAAAGGTATAACGTAGATAAATTTTCTTTTATTGCAAATTTAAATTTACGGTTATGTCTACACTTGTTGTAATATGCATGCATGTGTTGTAATAAATATAGATTTATTATTTTTATTGCTTCCGCTGTGTTCATGTTTACGAAACGTGATCGAACACACACACGCCGCGGTGCAGGAAACCCAACAGGAAGTACACATGCTCCTAGATAATTTCCTATAATCATTATTTGACCTAGTGATCCGCAAACAAACCCGTCCGCAGGGAGGCACTCAGAGCCAACACACAAGTTTGTTTGCATCACACGTCAAATTGTAATGGAGGCCGCGGGAATTAATTAAAATGTCCCTCTCCCACTTAGTAAATTGCAAATGAGGAATTTTAAATCATACACAACATGAAAATAAAACAAATAAGCAATAAATATGGAAAAAATAGAATTTTTCCAACTATTATGACATTGTCCTCCAATATGCATCCCGTCGTGTCGCCACCTCGTCCGCTCCATCTTTTCCCGTGCGCAAGTCACCAAAGAGTTCCGAGCCGAGATAAAACATTTTAATTTACATCCATCGATCCTATACTCCACGAAGGAGTGTACAAATAATCTAGATCGAAAGTAAACTAAAATGAGCGGCTAAACAATGCCGTATTTAATTACAAAAATTAAATACTAATCTAGCCTCGTCAACCCCGAGGATTCAAATAATAAATTTTTACACACATCCATTCACATACACACAAATGGCCATAATAGTCGGATCTTATGCCTGCAACCAAAGAGTTAAACTACGCATATCCTACAATTATCCAGCACATATAATATATGAAAAATGCATAAAAAATTAACTGAATCCTAAACATACAAAACCGAAAACCGCGGCTCTGATACCATTTGAAGGTGGATGCTTCGGAGGCTCATTGGCTCCCATGTCCCCGGATTAAAATTTTCACTAATGAAAGAATTAATCCGGATGGGATGAGCTTCCTTAGCACAACCATTTTGTCATCGTGCTAACAACTTGAGTGGTCGCTTGAACAAACTAGTTATTCAAGCAACACAACTCTTCTAGTTGGTTAGCCGTGGAAGAGACGACGAACGGATCGCCGGTTTTTGTGTTTGTTTTCGGGGTCCATGATTATACAATATATTTACTAATTTACACATGCATAATCAAAACATAAAAGAACAAGCTCAGATCTGTAAATAAAGTTAAAATAACTTTATACCTCACGATCTTCTACCGTATGTCCTATCCTTCTCGTGGACGACGTGTGGACGAAGATCCTCCACGAGTAGAAGCCTTCTAGATCACTTTCTTCTCCACCTTGTCTTCTGCGAACAAAGAGAAGAAACAACAAATACCTTCCTATCTAGAATCGGCCACCAAATTAGGGAATTTGGTGCAACCGCCGGCCAAGGAACAATTGGATGATGCGCCGGCCAACTTCAAGAAGTGTTGCCGCCGGCCACTCTAGGATGAAGGGAGGAAGATGAATGCCGGCCACCTATGGAAGGAGAACCGCCGGCCAAGGAAGAAGGGAGAGGCCTCTAGGATGGGCGCCGGCCAAGTGTTGATGGAGGAGGATGGGCGCCGGCAATCAACTAGAAGGAAGAGTTGCCGCCCACTTGTTTTGCTCCAAAACCCTAGCCACCCAAAAACCCTAGCCGCCCACTTTTGGATGAGCCAAAACCCTAATTCCTCAATCAATTAATTATTGCCGCCCAACCCTAAGCTTTCCTTTTATAGAGTTAGACTTAGGACTCCTTTAATCTCCACCGTCGGATCTAGGGATTTAACCTCCACCGTCGGATCTAGGGTTTTATCCCAACCGTCGGATCTAGGGTTTCATCTCAACCGTCGGATCTAGGATTTCATCCCAACCGTCGGATCTAGGATTTCATCCCAACCTTCGGATCTAGGGTTTTATCCCAACCGTCGGATCTAGGGATTTAATCTCAATCGTCGATTCTAGGGTTTCATCCTAACCATCGGATCTAGGGATTTAATCCCAACCGTTGGTTCTAGTGTTTCATCCTAACCATCGGATCTAGGGATTTAATCCCAACCGTTGGTTCTAGGTTTTGTTTTACATTCTTGGATCTAGACTTCACAAGGATTATATTAGGCTACAATAGGGACCATAAGGAGGAGTTGGGTCTTGGCCACCCGATGGATCGGAACCACACAAACTTGATCTATCAATGATGTTCCATTCCACTAGAGGATCATCATTGAACTACCTCACCAACCCCCATAAATCAATATGGGATCCATATATTATTTGTACATTCATCTCCCCGTGTTTAAGATATCGAATGTCCGTCAATTAATTAATTTACTGACCATCAATTAATTAACATCTAATTCCTCGAGTAGTACCACTCAACCTTATCATCATGTTGACTAAGTCAACCAGTTGGGTTTACATGATGAACCTTATGAGCTCCTCAAGGGGACATCATCAACCTAATATATAGGACACGGTTTCCTCCTATAATCAATGACACACCATGTAAATAATATTATTTCCCAACTTACCGGGCATATTGATTTAATCCATCTAAATCTCACCCTCTGGTAAATCAAAGAAATAAATACTAAGTACATGTGCCCGTTATTATATCGGGATTAAGAGCATGTACAACATAATATCCGAGGTCCGATTCAATTATGCAGTCAGCAATAAATTGAATCACCTCTATGTCGATCCTGCTCAATACACCTAAGTGTACTAGTGTAACTCTATGTTCAAGACAAAACAATACCAAGCTACACTACAACCATGCCAATGGTTTGTCCAAAACCATCTTGGTTGTGAGCCTCTACTTATATTTTACAAGGAACTGATAACATGATCTTCTGTGCCACACCAAGCACTATGTTATCTACAATGTAAAATATTAGACAATATGCACACATATAAATATATAAAGTACAAACAATGATCATGTGATTCTTATTTCAAAATAAAATGTTCATACAAAAAGAGCTAGGCTTTCAGTATACATTCCAACAAATCCTCTAGTGGAATGGATCATCATTAATGGATCGGGTTTGTGTGGTTCGGATCCATTGGGTGGCCAAGATCCAACTCCTCCTCATGGTCCCTATTGTAGCCTAATATTAAAACCCTCATGAAGCCTAGATCCAACAGACATGATTAAAAGGAGGCTTGAGCGAAATCTATAAATAAGGTTTCAAGGCTTGGGCGTGAGATATCCTTTTGGAGATTAGGGTTTTTGGAGTGGGCGGCAAAGGAAGAGAGTTGTGGTTTAGGGTTTTGGAGTGGCTTTGGAGGCTTGGATGGCAACTTAGGTTTTGGCTTCTCCTTGTGGGTGGCGGCAACACAACCTAGGGTTTGGCCCTTGTTTTGGGCAGCGCCTCCCTCTCTCTCTCTAGCTTGGCCGGTGGCTCCTCCCTCTCTTTCTCTCCTTTGGCTGGCGGCAACAAGTGTTAGGGTTTCTTCCCTTGGAGCACTTGGCCGGCGCCCATATCCCTTCTTCCTCTCCTTGGCCGGCGGCAACAACCAAGGTTGGTGGCTTAGTGGTCGGCTCTAGATAGGAGAAGAATTGTTTGGTTATCTTCCTTTGTTCGGAGCGAACAAGGAAAGGAAGATACACGATCTAGGAGGCTTCAACTCTTGGAGGATCGTTGCCCACACAACATTCAAGAGAAGGATAGGTCATACAATAGAAGACCAAGAGGTAAACAAGAGGTATAATTCTTGTTTAACTTTCTTTCTTGTTCTATGTAATTTGTATGTGATTGTATGTGGGTAATTTACTTGGACCCTGAAGATAAACACAAAAATCGGCGATCCGTACATCATCTATTCCGCGCTAATCAAGGAAAAGAGTTAGGTTGCTTGAATAATAAGTTTGTTCAAGAGACCACTTGAATCGAATAACACGATGATGGATCAGTTGCTTGGGTAATCCATTTTTGTCAAGGATTAATTTTTTAATCCGGGGACGTAGATAGGATAGCCATGCACAAGCGACCAAGTTGAAGTGGAAGCGAAGCTTCGACACCCTTCAAGTGGTATCAGAGCCACGATTTCCGATTTTGTGTGTTTAGAATTCAGTTACTTTTATGCACTTATCATATATTATATGTGTCGGATAACAGTAGGATGTGCGTAGGCTAACTTTTTGGTTGCAGGCATAAGATCCAACTATTATGACCATATTTGTGTGTATGTGATTGGATGTGTGTAATTGTAATATTATTTGAATCCTCGGGGTTGACGAGGCTAGTATTTAATTTTTGTAATTAAGTATGACATTGTTTAGCCACTCTTTTATTTTAGTTTACTTTCGATCTAGATTTCATGTACACTTTTTTTGTGGAGTATAGGATCGATGGATGTAAATTAAAATAATTATTCTCGGCTCAGATCTCCGGATGGCTTGTACATGGTGTATGGAGGAGCGGACGAGATGACGACACGACGGGAGACATATTGGAAAACAAAAGCCATAATAGTTGGAAAATATTTTTTTTTCATATTTATTGCTTCTTGTTTGATATGCATGTTGTGTTCTTGGAAAATTCCTTAATTTTAAATTACTAAGTGGGAGAGAGATATTTTTTTAAATTCCCATGACCTCCATTACAATTTGACATGTGATGCAAACAAACTTATGCGTCAGCTCTGAGTGCCTTCCTCCCCATCGGATGAGTTTGTTTTGTGGATCACTGGGTCAAATATGGTTATAGAAAATGATTTAGGAGCGTGTATACTTCCCCATCGGAAGACACATAATCCGAGATAATTGCCTTAGTATCGGGTAATGGCGAACACTTAGATGCAAATAAAAGTATCCTCCCCATCGGAGTCACTATTTTTATTTGTAGGGTCGAAGAGGAACCAACTATTAATTTTATTTGTCAAAAAGTAAGGTTGACAGGATAATAAAATTAATAGGTAAAATCTCCTCTTACAAATGTAGAATTCGTATACGTCCACACTATCGTGGCATATGATATTCTCGGTGTTTTGAGGTGTTGGTTGATTTTAAAATTTTATTGTTTGAGGAATCAATAAATTTTTGAAATCTAAAGTTATGATCTATGTGATTCTTAGGTTTTTCAAAAAAATAACTTTCAACCCACTTGCTGTGATACTAAAGGAAAATAAATTTACTGGACCTAACTATGTGGATTGAAAAAGGAATCTGGATATAGTCTTGACTGCTGAGGAGTACAAGTATGTACTTCTCGAAGGGTGTCCTCCTAAGCCTGCGGATGATTCGAGGAAAAAGGAGAAAGAGAGTTATAAGAAGTGGATCAAGGCTGATGAGATGGCGTGGTGTTAAATTTTGGCTTTTATGTCAAATGTATTGCAACATCAGCATCAAGCCATGCCTACTTCTTACGACATGATGCTCAATCTCAAGGAACTTTTCGAACACCAGAATCGGGCTGCTAGGCAGAAAGCCATGAGGAATTTGATGATGACCACCATGGTTGAGGGAACACCTGTGAGGGATCATGTTCTCAAGATGATGGCTCATTTGAATGAGCTAGAAGTCCTTGGAGCTGAGATTGATGGGGAAACTGTTGTTGGTGCAATCAACCCAGGTCACGATTGACCAGACTCGAGTTTGACTCGAGTGATGTTTTGATGCTTGACATAGTATGTTTGACATTGATGTTTGACATTGACGTCGATTAATGTTTTGGGGAGATTGTTTATACAATCGACCCAGGTTATAATTGACCAGACTCGAGTTTGACTCGAGGGAGTCTTTGATGGTTGACTAGGGATTGACCATGTGATTATGGGAAAGTCCAAGCATGGGTCTTGGCAAGGTAAAGTCCAAGTCTTGGGTACTTGGCATGGAAAGTCCAAGTGGGACACTTGGCATTTGGGAAAGTCCAAGTCTTGAGTACTTGGCACAAGGAAAGTCCAAGCATGGGGCTTGGCATGGAAAGTCCAACATGGGTTGGCAAGGGAAAGTCCAAGCATGGGTCTTGGCATGGAAAGTCCAACATGAGTTGGCAAGGGAAAGTCCAAGCTTGAGTCTTGGCATTTGCGGAGTCCAAGGGGTTTGATATTAGCGGCGTAAAGTCCAAGCGGAGTCTTGGCGGCGTAAGTCCAATGTGCCTTGGCGCTGTAGACACCGTTAGCATGACATAGCCGATGGAAGCACCTGAAGGCTAGCGCGATGGATGAACAAGTCATGAACGACTTGGAGGGATCCGAGAGGCATGAGGCTGATGAAGGTGGCTAGAAGGTTTAGGTCTAGGCTAAGGGTGGTCTAGAAAGTATTGGGGAACTATACTTGGGTTAAAACCTCATTTTTGAGGTTGGCAGTTGACTGACATTATGGCCGGTTCGACTGCCATGAGTCGACTTGAGTTCGACTGCCGTTTAAGAGCTGAAATTGCTCGCACTCATCGGAGCGATCGATATCGATCGGCAACGATCGCTGCGGATGGCGATCGCTAGTTGAGTTGCGCGACAGAATGCTCGTGCCGAGGCGATCGGCCGAGCGTTAGCGATCGGCGCACACCGAGTCCCGTTGGAACTTGTCCAACGTGGATTGAGCCGTTGTCTCACAGCTACAGTGTTGGCAGTCGATTGGGGACTTATGGCAGTCGACTGCCAGGCGGAAATACAGTCCGACGCAAGATAAAAAGGGGAGCTTGTGGAGGATTTCATCATCAGTTCTTTGGGGGCTTTGGTGAGGCGATTTAAAGGCGATTTGCAGGTGCATTTCAAGGTTCTTCAAGCTCATCCAAGCAACCGACAAGCAAGCACTCAAAACCCTAGTTTGTAAAGTGTTCTTTATATTTTCACTTGTATTTGCTTGTTTACTTTGTATTATTTATTGTAATTCATTGTACAAGGTTTCTCCACCTCTGACTTGTTGTCGAGAAGGAGTTTTATTGCTTAGTGGTGTTTGTGGCATCGCTAGGGTTCGTACGAACCCAATCCGTGGAGTAGGAACCGTTCGATTCCGAACCACGTTATATCGTGCGTGTTGTGATTGTATCTTGTATTTGTTATAGTTTATTCCGCTGCGTACTAACTGTTGGGAATTGAATGCCCGCTAGAGGGGGGGGGGTGAATAGCGTGATACCGTACGATGATGGAAATCGATCACGTTTGTGTCTACAAAAACTCATTATGCGCAGCGGAATAGAAATGATAAAAGCAATGACGAAATACAATCACAAACACAAACACAACACAAGCATATAACGTGGTTCGGAACCGTAACGGTTCCTACTCCACGGATCGAGCTCTAACGAGCTCTAGCGACGCCAATGCAATCACTAATCAATAAACTCCTTCTCGACAACAAGTCGGAGGCGGAGAAACCTCGTACACAAGATTACAACAATAATCTAAGGAAATACAAGCAAATACAAAGGAAATGTAAAGAACACTTTACAAAACTAGGGTTTGAGCGCTTTGCTTGTTGGTTGCTTGGATGAGGTTGAAGGGCCCTGAAATGCACCTGCAAATCGCCTTCAAATCGCCTCAAGAAAGCTCCCAAGAATCGATGCCGCAATCTCCACGGCTTCCTTTTATCTCGCGTCGGCCGGATTTCCGCGGCGATCGCCATAAGTCCCGGCCGATCGCCAACATCAGCCGTGAGACAACGGCTCAATCCACGTTGGACAAGTTCCAACGGGACTCACCCCGATCCAACATTGGCGCGATCGCTAACGTAGTCGACGATCGGTCACGGGCGATGAGCTCGCCAACTCGATCGGCGATCATTGCTATCCTTAGCGATCATTGCGGGCCGATCGCTCCCATGAGCCGCGCAGAGCCCTAAAAGCTCTCGAACAGCAGTCGAACTCAAGTCGACTCCCGGCAGTCGAACCGGCCATAATGCCAGTCGACTGCCAACCTTAAACATGAGGTTTTAACCCAAGTATGGTGCCCCCATACTTGCTAGACCACCCTTAGCCTAGACCTAAGCCTTCTAGCCACCTCCATCAGCCTCACGCCTCTCGGATCCCTCCAAGTCATCCATGACTTGTTCATCCATCGCGCTAGCCTTCAGGAGCTTCCATCGGCTATGTCATGCTAACGGTGTCTACACCGCCAAGGCACATTGGACTTACGCCGCCAAGACTCCGCTTGGACTTTACGCCGCCAATATCAAACCCTTGGACTTCTCAAATGCCAAGACTAAAGCTTGGACTTTCCCTTGCCAACCCATGTTGGACTTTCCATGCCAAGACCCATGCTTGGACTTTCCATTTGCCAAGACCCATGCTTGGACTTCTCATTTGCCAAGTGCTCAAGACTTGGACTTTCCCAAATGCCAAGTGTCCCACTTGGACTTTCCATGTCAAGTACCCATGACTTGGACTTTACCTTGCCAACCCATGTTGGACTTTCCATGCCAAGACCCATGCTTGGACTTTCCATTTGCCAAGACCCATGCTTGGACTTCTCATTTGCCAAGTGCTCAAGACTTGGACTTTCCCAAATGCCAAGTGTCCCACTTGGACTTTCCATGCCAAGTACCCATGACTTGGACTTTACCTTGCCAAGACCCATGCTTGGACTTTCCCATAATCACATGGTCAACCCTGGTCAACCATCAAGTCAATTATAACCTGGATCGATTGTATAAACAATCTCCCCAACATATTAACCGACATCAATGTCCAACATCAATGTCAATCCTATGTCAAACATACTTTGTCAAATCCCTTTGTCAAACATCAAAACATCACTCGAGTCAAACTCGAGTCTGGTCAATCGTGACCTGGGCCGATTGCACCAACACTAACAAGATTGTAGACAAGCAACGCGAACGAATTCCATCATCGTACAGTCACACGCTATTCACCCCTCTAGCGGCCTCAAATCTCCTACAATTGGTATCAGAGCGCGGGGCTCTTCTACGGATTAACTGCCGGGAGCTAAAGAAGCTAGAAGGAAGACGATGGATCTTCAAGAAAGATGGGGCGATGACATAGCGACTCCACCCGCCTTTGACCGTGAAGATTTCGCGTATTGGAAAGGTAGGATGGAATATTTTCTAATGTCGGATATAGAAAATTGGTTTGCTGTGATTATAGGTTTTGATGCTCCGAGAGGAGAGAACGGCGAAATCCTCAAAAAGAAGCGATGGACCGAGGAGCAACGGGAAAAATTCAAGACAACCGTTAAGGTAACAAAAATGTTGGTTAATTTGATACCTAACGATATTTTGTCTAGATTAGGAAGCTATAGGGATGCCAAAGAGTTGTGGAACAAGTTGGTCAAGTTCTACGACACTCCCGAATCGGTCCAAGAATATTTGGAAGAGGAGGAGATCGAAGAGGAAGCTTCATCATCCTCACAAGAAAGTGAGGAGTCAACTTCCGGATCGGAGAAGGAAGTAGAAGAGGTAGAAGAAGCATCCACTTCTATGATTGAGGGGGAGAGACCATCCACACCGGAGCCGGAACAAAACAAAGAAGAAGCCTCAACCTCCGGGAAGAATGAAGAATCCACTCCAATCACCACAACCACCCAAGGTAACTCAAGCATATGTGTTAATAATAAAATGCATATAATATGTTTTGAGTGTAGGGAAACCGGGCACTACAAAAGCAAGTGCCCAAAAAAGATTACGAAAGTTCCACCGGCACCAAAAGTCAAGGATTCCGGTTCCTCAACACCTAAAGGCAAGGAGCACATCATATGTTTTAAGTGCAATTCAAAAGGACATTATAGGAATCAATGTCCTAGGGGGAGCAAAAAGACCCAAGAAGGAGCATCACAAGTAGGGGGAGCTACTAAGGCAAACCCTAAGGTATATCATTTCAATAATGCTCATTCTTCTAGGTTTAATGCTAAAAAGCATGCTTTTAATTCTCTTGCAATTCATCATGAAAAGCATGCTAGGAACAATAAATATTATTGTTTAGGAGCTAAGAGTGTCCATTTTGAAACTAAGGAGAAATTTTGGACTAATGTCCCTAAAAATATTTTACCTAGGGAATCTATCAAGAAAATAGGAGAACACCTAGGTCTTAATCCTAAATGGACTAGGCATATGCCTAGAGGAAATGGTAATGCCCAAGGACCAAATGAGAAATCAAAAATTGAGAAATTAGAGTTGGAAAACTAAGCCTTGAGGTCAAGGCTTGAAAAACTAGAAAAGACCCTTAGGAATATACAAAATCAAGTTCAAGGGTCTAATGGTCAAAGTCAAGGGTCAAAACCTCAAAGTCAACATCTAGGACCCAAGAAACAAAAGTCAACCAAGGGCAAGAATGATTTGGGTCACAAACCTAAGCCTAAGGTGGTTTATCATAGTGTTCCATTTGATTATGGAACACAAACTAGGTCTAGGAAGACCAAGGTCAATAGGGAAGTCATCCCTAAGGTTGACCAAAGGGTGTGCCTAGTGGCTAGAGTGGCCACTAAGAAGGTTGCAAGGGAAGTTACCCCTAGAGTCAACCTAAGTAAGACCCAAATGACCAAGGCTAATAAGCCTAGGAGGGTCATTAGGAAGGTATCTAGGGAGGTTATCCCTAAGGAATACCTAATAAACCCTAGGAGCTCAAATCGGTTTTGGGTTCCTAGGAGCGTGATTGATTCACGCTAGGTGGGTTTAGGGTGTGCCAACCTTGATTGGATGGGTAGTTAACCCAACCATCATAAAGGTGGCATTTTCGGTCATTTTCAAGGTTATGGTTACCTTGGGAATGTGGTTTGATTTGAATCCTAAAGGCTTTTAGGATGTGCCAATATTAATTATGAAGTTTGATAAAATGATCAAATTGGCACAATTTAGGTTTAGAGGTCTTAATGTGCCAATTTGGGTTTTTGGCACATTTGGGAGAATTTAGGTTAATATGGCAAAATAAACCTAATTATATAAAATGGCAACTAATATTAAAATTTAGGTATTATATACCTTGATATCTTATTTGCCATGCTTTGATTTGCCATATGCCATGACATGACATCATATTTATTTTCATCATTTATATGTCATGTTCATATTTAGGATAAAGTTTTAAATGTCATGTGTTTAGATTTCATCTTATGCCATGACATCATGATTATGAGCATATGCTTATTTATATCATTTCTAATACCATAATCATTCATGCATCTAAATTGATTAAAATTGAGTTAAGGACAATGACATGACTTGAAGTCCCATTTATAAGGGAATCTAGTAGGGTTGCCTTAGAAAATGCATGAAATCCTAGATTAAATGAACCAAAACCCATATCTCACATTTAAGTGACATGTATGTGTATGCTATACACCCTAGATACATGTGAGATGCTAGGATATGAGTTAAGTTCAAGGTGCATAGTTTTTGCATCTAGGTGAACTTAAACTCATATTATATGAGTGGTGGATCATTGGGAAAGCTTGTGTACAAGTCATGTATATTAAGCTCAAGGAACATGATCCAATATAGGTTTTCAAAATCATTTAAAATCCTTTTAGAAAACCTTGGTGAAGTCTGTCTTTTGATAGCAATCACCATTGATGAGATTGATACAAAGTGAGCTAAAACATTGAAGTTTTGCTTCACTTTTGGATTTTGTATCAAATTTTGATATTTTATGGGTAAAATAATTTTCAAATATTTTTCACCCATTGTATTAACTATAAGTAATATACGTATCAAATTACATGATTTTTCGATATACGTATAATTATTTATGAATTTCTGAAATTCACTTCTGATAGTTGAAATTCAAAAATTTGATTATCGATCGGTCATTACTGATGGCGATCGGTGATAGGTGATCGTGATTCTGTAAGTAGTCATTGCCTGTGTATTCGGGAAAAACAAGGTTGTTTAGCCCGTGTTCAGCTATGGTAAAGGTTCCTAATCACTCCTGACCCTAGGATATGCTTTGAGAAGCATTAGAAAGGGTGAAAATCCATTGAATATGGATTTGGAGAGGTGTTGGGTCAATGTATCAAATTTAAGGTGGAGAGAGTTCATGTTTGAACTTTGAGCCTTAATTTTTAATGGTTTAGAGTTCCTATTGGCTTAGGGACTTCCCAAGGACATTGTTGGTGCAATGGTCAAGGGGGAGCAAGCCTTTAGGGGGGGAGTTATCCATCTTGGGATGATGGATGTGTTTCTCTTCTTGAAGGGGAAGAAGTTATTGGAAAAGTATCATCAATTGGGAAAATTGATGGGATATTGAGAAACCCAATTTAGAAATTAGGAGAGAGTATAGGATTGCCTCTCTTGAGTGATATGAGACTTATCACTAGGAAGATGGTAGGCATCCTAGGTATTTTTGGATCAAGGGGGAGATTGTAAGATCTCATTGGGACATGAGACATTGACCTCCTTGGGGAGATAACCTTTTTGATGTATGTCAAAAAGGGGGAGAAGGTTAAATTACCAATTTGGAAAATTGGTAAGGAAATTTGAGTTAGGGGCCTAATTCAAGGTCTGTTTTGTCAAACATCAAAAAGGGGGAGATTGTTGGTGCAATCGGCCCAGGTCACGATTGACCAGACTCGAGTTTGACTCGAGTGATGTTTTGATGTTTGACATAGTATGTTTGACATTGATGTTGTCGGTTAATGTTTTAGGGAGATTGTTTATACAATTGACCCAGGTTATAATTGACCAGACTCGAGTTTGACTCGAGGGAGTCTTTAATGGTTGACTAGGGATTGACCATGTGATTATGGGAAAGTCCAAGCATGAGTCTTGGCAAGGTAAAGTCCAAGTCATGGGTACTTGGCATGGAAAGTCCAAGTGGGACACTTGACATTTGGGAAAGTCCAAGTCTTGAGTACTTGGCACAAGGAAAGTCCAAGCATGGGGCTTGGCATGGAAAGACCAACATGGGTTGGCAAGGGAAAGTCCAAGCATGGGTCTTGGCATGGAAAGTCCAACATGGGTTGGCAAGGGAAAGTCCAAGCTTGAGTCTTGGCATTTGAGGAGTCCAAGGGGTTTGATATTGGCGGCGTAAAGTCCAAGCAGAGTCTTGGCGGCGTAAGTCCAATGTGCCTTGGCGCTGTAGACACCGTTAGCATGACATAGCCAATGGAAGCACCTGAAGGCTAGTGCGATGGATGAACAAGTCATGAACGACTTGGAGGGAT
Organism: Wurfbainia villosa; assembly: GCA_025175895.1. Classification (NCBI taxonomy): domain Eukaryota; kingdom Viridiplantae; phylum Streptophyta; class Magnoliopsida; order Zingiberales; family Zingiberaceae; genus Wurfbainia; species Wurfbainia villosa. Next base: position 48,950,952 of record CM045999.1, on the reverse strand, counting down.
CTGAGAGGCGTGAGGCTGATGAAGGTTGCTAGAAGGTTTAGGTCTAGGCTAAGGGTGGTCTAGAAAGTATGGGGGAACCATACTTAGGTTAAAACCTCATTTTTGAGGTTGGCAGTCGACTAGCATTATGGCCGGTTCGACTGTCGTGAGTCGACTTGAGTTATTTGGTTTAAGAGCCTGAAATTGCTCGCGATCATTGCTCATTGGAGCGATCAGCGCCAATGGATGGCGATCATTGCCGATTGAGTTCGAGCGCGAGAATGCTCCGTAGCCAACTGGGCAGTCGACTACGGGTGTTGGCAGTCGATTGCCAATGTTGGCAGTCGACTGCTAAGAGTCCCGTTGGAACTTGTCTAACGTGGATTGAGCCGTTGTCTCATAGCTACAGTGTTGGCAGTCGACTGGGGACTTATGACAGTCGACTGCCAGGCGGAAATACAGCCCAATGCAAGATAAAAAAGGGAGCTCGTGGAGGATTTCATCATTAGTTCTTTGGGGGCTTTGGTGAGGCGATTTGAAGGCGATTTCAGGGTCTTTCAAGCTCATCCAAGCAACCGACAAGCAAGCACTCAAAACCCTAGTTTGTAAAGTGTTCTTTATATTTTTCACTTATATTTGCTTGTTTACTTTGTATTACTTGTTGTAATTCATTGTACGAGGTTTCTCGACCTCCGACTTATTGTCGAGAAGGAATTTTATTTCTTAGTGGTGTTTGTGGCATTGCTAGGGTTCGTACGATCCCAATCCGTGGAGTAGGAACCGTTCGGTTCCGAACCACGTTATATCGTGCGTGTTGTGATTGTATCTTGTATTTGTTATTGTTTATTCCGCTGCGTACTAACAAGATTGTAGACAAGCAACGCGAACGAATTCCATCATCGTACGGTCACACGCTATTCACCCCCCTCTAGCGGCCTCAAATCTCCTATAACTATTGGGATGTATACTGAAAAGTCTATCTTTTGTATGGACATCTTAATTTTTGAAATAAGAATCACTTGATCATTGTTTGCATATTTATGGTTATGCATATTGTCTAATACATTACATTGTAGATAACATGGTGTGTGGTGTCACACGGGAGATCATGTTATCGGCTCCTTGTAAAGTATAAGTAAAGGCTCACAACCGAGATGACTTTGGACAAACCATTGGCATGGTTGTAGTATGATTTGGTATTGGTTTGTCTTGACCATAGAATCACACTAGTGCACTTTGTGTGTATTGAGCAGGACCGACTTAGAGGTGATTCGATTTATTGCTGACTACATAATCGAATCGGACCTCAGATATTATATTGTACATGCTCTTAATCTCGATATAATAACGGGCACATATACTTAGTATTCATTTCTTTGATTTACCAATGGGCGAGATTTATAAATTAAATTGATAGGCTCGGTAAGTTGGGAAATGATATTATTTATATGGTGTGTCGTTGATTATAAGAGGAAACCGTGTCCTATATATTAGGATGATGATGTCTCCTTGAGGAGCTCATAAGGTTCATCATGTAAACCCTGCAGATGGACTTGGTCTGGCATGATGAAAAGGTTGAGTGGTACTACTCATGGAGTTAGATGTTGATTAATTAATGGTCAGTAAATTAATTAATCAATGGACATTCGAGATCTTAAACACGGGGAGAAAAATGTACAAATAATATATGGAGCCCATATTAACTTATGGTGGTTGGTGAGGTAGATCAATGACAATCCTTTAGTGGATTGGATTATCATTAATGGATCGGACTTTATGTGGGCTTGATCCATTGGGTGGCCAAGATCCAACTCCTCCTCATGGTCCCTATTGTAGCCTATTAATACCTCATGAAGCCTAGATCCAATGGATGAAAACAAAACTCTAGATCCAACGGTAGAGATTAAATCTCTAGATCCGACGGTTGAGATTAAATCTCTAGATCTGACGGTTGAGATTAAATCCCTAGAACCAATGGTGGAGATTAAAACAAGGCTTATCCCTAACTCTATAAAAGGAGGCTTTAGGGTGGGCAGCAAGGAGCAATTCCAATAGAGATAGGATTAGGGTTTGGGAGGCTTAGGGTTTGAAGGTTTGGGCGGCCACAAATAAGGAATTTATTTCCTTTCTTCTTCTTCTTCCTTGGTGGTCGGCGCCCATCTCCTTCTCCCCTCCCTTGGCCGGCGTCCAAACATAATTCTTCTCCTCTCCTTGGCCGGTGGAAACAAGACTTAGGGTCTTCCCTTGGAGCTCTTGGCCGGTATTCATCTTATTCATCCAATCCTTCTTGGCTGGCGGCAAGCACCAAGCTTGGAGCTTGCTGGTTGGTTGAAAGAAGGAGAAGTGCTTTGTTTCTTATTCTCTTTTGTAACATGTTTGTATTTGTCTTTCAATTATGAACATGATATATTCTGTTTGTGGCTAAATAATACTTGGATCCCGAACATAAACACAAAAGTCAGCAATCCGTACATCGTCTATTCCGCGGCTATTCGTAGAATAGAGGTTGGTGGATTGAACAACAAGTTTGTTCAAGTGACTACTCTAATCGAATAGCACGATGATGAAATGGTTGCTTGGGTGATCCCTTTTATCTAGGATTAAATTTTTTTAATCCGGGGACATCGATGGGATCGCCATGAGCAAGCAACCGAGTTGAAGTGGGAAGTGAAGTTTCCTCCCTTCAAGTGGTATCAGAGCCACAGTTTCCGATTTTGTGTGTTTAGGATTCGGTTACTTTTATGCACTTTTCATATATTATATGTGTCGGATAATAGTAGGATATGCGTAGGTTAACTCTTTGGTTGCAGGCATAGGATCCAACTATTATGGCAATATGTGTGTATGTTATTGTATGTGTGTAATTATATATTTTATTGAATCCTCGGGGTTGACGAGGCTAGTATTTAATTTTTGTAATTAGATACGACATTGTTTAGCCACTTTTTTTATTTTAGTTTACTTTCGATCTAGATTTCATGTACACTCCCTCGTGGAGTATAGGCTCGATGGATGTAAATTAAAATAGTTTTTCTCGGCTCGAATCTCCGGATGGCTTGTACATGGCGTAGGGAGGACCGACGAGATGGCGATACGACGGGAGACATATTGAAGACAAAAGCCATAATAGTTAGAAAATTTTTATTTTTCATATTTATTGCTTATTGTTTGATATGCATGTCGTAGGCTAGAAAATTCCTCAATTTTAAATTACTAAGTGGGAGAGGGATATTTTTATAAATTCCCATGACCTCCATTACGATTTGACATGTGATGCAAGCAAACTTGCGCGTCGGCTCTGAGTGCCTTCCTCCCCATCGGATGAGTTTGTTTGTGGATCACAGGGTCGGATATGGTTATAGGGAATTATTTAGAAGCATGTGTACTTCCCCATCGGAAGGCACATAACCCGAGATAATTTCCTTGGTATCGAGTAATGGTGAACACTTAGATGTAAATAGAAGTATCCTCCCCATCGGAGTCACTTCTTTTATTTGTAGGGCCGAAGAGAAACCAACTATTAATTTTATTTGTCAAAAAGTTAGGTTGACAAGATAGTGAAATTAATGGGTAAAACCTCCTCTTACAAATGTAGAATTCGTATACGTCCACACGATCGTGGCATACGATATTCTCGGTGTTTTGAGGTGTTGGTTGATTTTAAAATTTTATTGTTTGAGGAATCAATAATTTTTTGAAATCTAAAGTTTTGATCTATGTGATTCTTAGATTTTTTAAAAAAAAAATGACTTTCAGTCAACTTGCTATGACACTGAAATAAAATAAACTTACTGGACCCAACTATGTTGATTGGAAGAGGAATCTTGACATTGTCTTGACTGTTGAGGAATACAAATATGTACTCCTCGAAGAGTGCCCTCCTAAGCCTACGAATGATTCTGGGAAAAAGGAGAAGGAGAGTTATAAGAAGTGGATTAAGGCCAATGAGATGGCGCGGTGTTACATTTTGGCATCTATGTCAAATGTACTGCAACATCAACATCAAACCATGCCCACTGCTTATGATATGATGCTCAATCTAAAAGAGCTTTTTGGACACCAGAATCGGGCTGCTAGGCAGGAAGCCATGAGGAACTTGATGACGACCACCATGATCGAGGGAACACCCGTGAGGGATCATGTTCTCAAGATGATGGCTCATTTGAATGAGTTGGAAGTCCTCGGAGCTGATATCGATGGAGAAACCCAGGTCGATATCATTCTCCAGTCTCTACCTAGGAGTTTTGAGCAGTTTTTCCTGAACTACAACATGAACAAGAGGTTGTATTTGTTGGCGGAGCTTCTGACAGAACTCCAGGCGGCAGAGGGGCTATTTCGTCAGAGTGCTTAGGCACAAGCCATGGTTACCCAAAAAGTTTCTACTTCTAAGCCGAAAGGCAAGAAGAAGAAGAAGAAAGCTGGGGCAAAGGCGGTGGGAGGAACTCAGGGAGGAGTGAAGAAGCCGAAAGGCAAGTGCTTCACTTGTAAGCAGACTGGACACTGGAAGAAGGACTGCCCCAACCGCAAGCAGAACAAAGTTATATCTTTTGGTCTAGTTGTTGAAACATGTTTAGCGGTGTTATCTACCGGCACATGGTGTGTAGATACATGAGCCACTGATCATGTCTGCAATACTTTGCAGGGGTTCCAGGAAACTAGACGACTGGCTGAAGGGGAGATTACCGTATACTTGGGCTGTTGGGTTTCCGGCACCGCGGCGTGTGTGTGTTCGATCATGTTTCGTAAACATGAACACAGCGGAAGCAATAAAAATAATAAATACTCCTATTTATTACAACACACACAACACACGCATGCATATTACAACAAGTGTAGACATAACCGTAAATTTAAATTTGCAATAAAAAGGAAATTTATCTACGTTATACCTTTCGTATGATGTGTAGCGGGAACGGCATCAACCGGAATGATTCTCGCTAGAATCGTCTCTATCCGTATCCACGCAGAGTTCCTCAGGATGACTTCGCTAAGCCACGAGTTTCGTTTTCGTACGGGTTACTAGCCTCGTGTTGAAGACGACGTGATCGAGAGATGATCACGATCCGAATCCAAATTCGGATCCTAAGACGAGTCCTCAAAACTCGCTTCTCCGGAGAGGTATTCGTCAACCGATTGACGAATCCTTTGTCCTCCACCTCAGAGGATTACCGGAGATCGAATCCCCGGTAATTTAGCCACTGTCGGAGCTCTAACCATCGTCCAAACGACGCTCCGACGAGAGGAGAAGAAGCTGTCCAGAAAACTGGACAGCTTGGTGGAGGAGTAGGCGCCGGCCAAAACAAGGAAGCCAAGTGCTCACCTTTTCACCGAGGCCTAGGAAGATCACCGAAGGGTCGCCGGAGGGTTCACCGACTGAAGCTTGGACGCCGGCAAGGAGATGGACGGCAGCACACAAGCTGGGCGGCGGCAATGGAGTTGACGCCAACAAGAGGAAGGGGTTTGGGCGGCCAAGCTTGATTAGGGCTTTGGATTAGGGTTTAAGCCCTATTTTATAGAGAACTAATTCTCTTAATGGTTAATGGATCATATCCATAAAGCCCGTTAACCCGCTCCATTAAGATAAGTTAAAATAAACCAAACCATGATGGTTTATTTTAAGTTAAAACGAACCGAACCAACTTTTGGTTCATTCGTTTAAAATAAACCAAACCCCTTTGGTTTATTCTCATCCATTGGATTAGAACCAAACCATTTTGGATCATCCATTACGTCTTCATAAGACGCGGCCCATCCACGCTTCCATTGCGACTGAAACGATTTCATGCTCGCTTTATGTTTGGTCCAACCAAACCTAGTTTCTCTCGGTCTGAGAATCACATTCTCAAGCTCGTTTTAAATCCTTTGGATTACACTCGTTGTGCGTGTGACCAAATAGGTTCTCGGTTTATGTTGGCCGTCTATAATTAACCATTAATTATAGAACGATCATGAGTGGCACCTAGTAGTACATCATGATCCCCAATTAACCGAAAAAATCAACGGTTGATCCAGAACTATTTCTGAAACCCTTCAGCAGCTCGAATGATTCGTGCCCCATTCCCTTCACTCATCTTATCCCCACTTGGTTCAGGACATGGTCTATAGTGTCAGTCCCCACTAGGCTGACTACGTCACACCTAGCCCAAGTATCATTTCCTCGTCCTACGGATTCTAGTTACTCCAAATGTATCGAAGAGTACCTTACTCTAAACATGTAATGCTTTGGCCAAAGACTTTAGTAACAATCCGACGAGAGGCCATGGGTATACATCTCCTCGCAAGGAGTGGTGAATCCTTTATAGGCTATTCAAACACCTTCGATCATTTCGACTTATACCCAATCATCCCGGGTCCACATCTCCTTAGAGATGTTTGCTTAAGATGTCAAAGCATAAGTCTCCATGATCAAGATGACTTGAATACCGCAAGTCAAAAGAACATCGCACTTAAGCCACAGTAAGAACTTCATTGACATATCTATATATGTAGAGAACCATATGAAGTCTTACGGCTGGTCACTCCAATGAACTAGTTACCATAACTAGCATCCACGATTAACTCCGGACATCACTATGTCTCCACCGGAGAATCACCGCTTGGATACACCAAGGAGTATACCTCGTGCTAGTCTCGGAGTAATTGATGGTGTCCAAATCCATCAATTCATCGACTAGGATAATTCGATACATCACAATTACACAGAGATACTCACTAGTTGTGATCCAATCACAAATTCTCTCATGCCGAATCGTATCGTGGACATTCAAGAAATGAGTTTAAGATCCAATCAAATACATGAAACATGTATACTCAAATAGTGAATCTTCATTTATCATATAAATGGTTCATACATAAGGCGATTGCCTTAGGACATCTCTCATATATTACTAACAGACTCCCACTTGGCCTAATGCCAATCGCTACGGTATCCAATACCATAAGCTCGAACATGACCCTCAAACTTATTTTGAGGTAATGCCTTAGTCAAGGGATCCGCTAAGTTCCTTTCAGTGGGAATTTTCTCGATTTGTATTTCGTTCCTACTGATGATCTCTCTGATAAGATGATAGCGGCGAAGCACATGTTTGGATCGCTGATGAGACCTTGGCTCTTTCGCCTGTGCAATTGCTCCATTGTTGTCGCAGTAGACCGGTATTGCTTCAACAATGGCCGGAATCACACCAAGTTCATGAACGAACTTTTTGATCCAAACCGCTTCCTTTGCTGCTTCCGAAGCTGCAATGTATTCTGCCTTAGTGGTAGAATCCGCTACAGTCTCTTGTTTGGAACTTTTCCAACTCACTGCGCCCCCATTCAAGGTGAACACGTATCCAGACTGAGACCTGGAATCATCCTTGTCTGTCTGAAAGCTGGCATCCGTATACCCGCATATCACCATGTCCCCTTCTCCATATATTAGGAAGACATCCTTAGTTCTTCTCAAGTACTTAAGGATCGTCTTAACAGCCGCCCAATGATCCATTCCTGGATCGGACTGGTATCTTCTCATGACACTCAGAGCATACGATACATCGGGCCTCGTACATAACATAGCATACATGATAGATCCTATTGCGGATGCATAGGGAATCTTACTCATGCAAATCCTCTCGTCTTCTGTGCGCGGACACATAGACTTCGAAAGGTGTACCCCATGCCTGATGGGTAGGAAACCTTTCTTGGATTCCGACATGCTAAACCTCTTTAGCACTCGGTCTATATATGTAGACTGCGAAAGACCACAACTGCTTCGATCTATCTCTATAGATCTTAATCCGAGGATGTAGGTTGCTTCTCCTGTGTCTTTCATGGAGAATGTCTTGGATAACCAAACCTTCATCGATCAGAAGATTGAAACATCGTTTCCTATAAGTAGTATGTCATCGACATACAATACTAGGAATACGACTGCACTCCCACTAACCTTCTTGTACACACAAGGTTCGTCTGGATTTTGTGAGAAATCAAACTTTTTGATTGTCTCATCAAAACGGATATTTCAGCTCCTGGATGCTTGCTTCAATCCATAAATGGACCGTCGCAATTTGCATACCTTGGTTTTATCAACCGATGTGAAACCCTTAGGTTGTATCATATACACGTCCTCGAGCAGGTTTCCATTAAGGAAAGCTATTTTCACATCCATCTGCCATATCTCATAATCATAATGAGCCGCTATGGCCAGGAGCATCCGAATGGATTTAAGCATAGCTACAGGCGAATAGGTTTCGTCATAATCAATACCTTGTTTTTGACGATATCCTTTCGCCGCCAATCTAGCCTTGTAGGTAATCACATTACCATCCATGTCGGTTTTCTTCTTGAAAACCCACTTGCACCCTATAGGCTTTATCCCTTCAGGTGGGTCAACCAAGTTCCAAACTTGGTTTTCATACATGGAATCCATTTCCGACTTCATGGCACCAAGCCACTTATCCCTTTTTGAACTTGTCAGCACTTCTTCATAACTGGTAGGCTCCTCATCATCAATGAGTAACACGTCGTTCGATTCGCTTACGAGAAATCCATATCCCTCAGGAATATTGCATGTTCTACCAGATCTATGAAGATGTGGTGTTACAATAGGTCCAGCCGATTGCTCATCACTATGAGTTGTCGGCTGTTGTGCTTCACCAGGTATCTCATTAATGTCTATTTGAGTCTCTCGAGCCTCCTCAAGCTCGACGACACTCCCACTGTTTTCTTGCAAGAGAAACTCTTTCTCTAGAAACACAGCATGCCTTGAAACAAACACCTTTTGTTCCACAGGATGATAGAATTGGTAACCCCTTGTTTCCTTAGGGTATCCAACAAATAGACATTTATCAGACTTAGCATCCAATTTGTCTGATACAGTCCGCTTCACATAAGCAGGACAACCCCATATCTTTAAGTAAGATACATGAGATTTCTTACTATTCCATATCTCATATGGAGTAGTTGAGACTACCTTGGTTGGCATTCTGTTTAACAAGTAACAAATGCTCAAGTGCATAGCCCCAAAAGGACTTGGGAAGAGTTGCATGATTCATCATTGACTGACCATGTCCAACAAGGTCCTAAGACGCCTCGGATACACCATTATGCTGGTGTATAGGGCGGAGTCCATTGAGACAATATGCCATTGTCTCTTAGATAATCAAGAAACTCTTGACTTAAGTATTCACCACCTCGATCCGATCAAGTATTTTAATACTCTTGTCATGTTGTTTCTCTACTTCATTTCTGAATTCTTTGAACCTTTCAAAGGCTTGGACTTGTGTTTCATCAAGAACACATACCCAAACCGTGAGTGATCATCGGTGAAGGTAATGAAGTAGCTATAGCCTCCTAATGCTTGAGTTGACATAGGTCCACATACATCGATGTATTAGACCTAGTAACTCTCCCACTCGCTTCACCTTTTCCAAGAAAGGTAACTTAGTCATCTTGCCTTTTAAGCATGATTCGCATGTATCGTATGAATCCAATTCAAACGATTCCGTAATTCCACATCGGTGTAATTCGACATGCGTTTCTTGCTTATATGGCCAAGACGACAATGCCACATATAGGAGTCTATTTGATTATCCTTTCGAGCACGCGTGTTGCTCGCTTCGATATTGAAAATGTCACTGGATATGTCCAACGTATAAATGCCATTACTCAAGGTTCCAATTCCATAAAGTATGCCATTTAAAGTTATATAACAACAATTGTTACTAAACGTCAAATGGAAACCATTTCTATTTAAACAGGAAATAGAAACAATGTTCTTTATTAGAGAAGGAACATAATAGCAATTGTCCAGTTCTAAGACTAGTCCACTAGGGAGCTTCAGCAAATAAGTTGATGGCGACGCGAACCTTTGCTCCATTGCCAACTCGCAAATTTGACTCCTTTGACAAGTCTTCTTCTATTCCTTAGCCCTGTGTATGTCATTACATATATGTGAGCTACAAAGATCCAATACCCAAGTGTCCAAGGAAATAGAATGACAATCAATAACGAAGATACCTGAAGAGGATGGGGCATCGGATGCCTTCTTCTTCTTCATGGACTCAAGATAAATCTTGCAGTTTCTTCGCCAGTGGCCTTCCTTGCCACAGTGATGGCAAGTGCCCTTTTGCGCTGGTTTCGCCTTCTTTGCCTTTTTGTTCTTTCCTTTCTTCTGTTCTTTTGCCTTCCTCTTAGAACCTTTCTTTGAGAAATCAACTAATAGAACCGCCTTCTCCTCATGCTTCACAGAAGGCTCCACAGTCTTCAGCATATTGAGGAGCTCGGGAATGGTGGATTCCAATTTGTTCATCCGATAGTTCATCACAAATTGCGAGAAACTCTTGGGCAAACAATGCAAAATTAAGTCAATACTTAACTCATGATCCATCACAAAATTGAGGGTAGCTAGCCGCTCGATGTACTCGTTCATCTTTAGCACAAACTGCACTACAGATGAACCTTCTTGCATCTTCGTGGTGAAGAGGAGCCTAGAGACCTCGAACCTTTCGGATCTCGCTTGCTCATCGAACAACTCATGAAGATGGAATACCATAGTATTAGCATCCATATGCTCATGCTGCTTTTGCAGCTCAGGTACCATCGCCGCTAGCATGATGCAACTCGCCCATGACTCGAGAATCGCCACATGTACGATAGACCAACATTTGATGCAGGTTGCATCGTCCTTAGGACGGTCAGGAAGAGGCTCTTCAAGGACATATGCAAGCTTTTCCACCTTGAGAACAATTCTCAGGTTTCTAAGCCAGTCCAGGAAGTTAGGCCCAGTCAGTTTGTTCGAATCCAAAATAGTGCGCAAATTCAAAGCGTCATGATCAATTTATTGACCTAGAAATACAAAACGAGCATATATGAGAAAATGATTTTAAAATGCATCAATATACATTTATAAATCCCATTCATTTTTAATTTCAAAAACCCCAAAATCACTTGGAGATCGTAGGTCCATCTCGAATGGGTGATATCCATCATAGTTATGAACAACCTTGGAGAGAGTCCAACAAGCCATTCATAACTGACGGTAGGTATCAACTATACCGATTGCATATCACGTATATGCAACTATCACAATGTGCTATCAACTAATTGAATGTTCACACATACATCGGGTTGTTAACACATTAACAAGTATGCATCATATGCATAGCACCCAACTTCACCTCCCTTTACATCGACCTTGGAGAGAGTCCAACAAGCCGATGCTCCAGGTTAAAGCCAACCCATTAATCGGGACATAGTTTTAATATGGTTAGAGCGCATTCAACCAATTAGCCCAGCTTGGAGAGAGTCCAACAACCAAAGCTAACGATTGACCTCTGACTCTTACCATATTAGTATTAAACTATTCCATGGTTTGAACATATTGAGTTTAGGGCTTGGAAGTCAACAACCCAAACAAGAAACGGAACTCTGGTTCTAACCATATTAATGGAAGGTGTAGGCTTTAATATTGTTTAAGGGTTTTTATGTCTCACCCTCTTTGCATGCAAATAACTATTATCTACATGGCATGACATACATGGCATACATCTACATGTCACGACACGCATGGCATAATGTTATGCATCTAATGCAATTACATGACATACAATTATGTCATGTATATATTTCCTTATATGTCATAACTATTTATGGAAATAAAATATGTTTAAGATTTGATTCTCCAAATCAAATCATAATTAAATTAGGAAACAAATTTCCAAATCTAATCACATATTTTATTCATGGAATTATTTGATTAAGGAAAATCTATTTAGGAAACCAATTTCCTAAATCATTAAAACTACTTATGGAAATAAAATATTTTAAGATTTGATTTCCCAAATCAAATCATGATTAAATTAGGAAATGAATTTCCAGAATCTAAACAAATATTTTATTTATGGAAAATATCAATTTCCATAAATACTTCCAACTTTCCAAAAGTGGAAGATTTCCATAAATACTTCTAGACTTTCCAAAATTGAAAAATTTCCATAAATACTTCTAAATTTCCAAAATTAGAAAATTTCCAGAAATACATTATGACTATCGTAAAACCATTTTTACGATTATGTCGAAACACAACACAGGCTCTGATACCCTTTGTTGGGTTTTAAACCTTGCATGGCGTGTGTGTTCGATCATGTTTCGTAAACATGAACACAGCGGAAGCAATAAAAATAATAAATACTCCTATTTTTTACAACACACACAACACACGTATGCATATTACAACAAGTGTAGACATAACCGTAAATTTAAAATTGCAATAAAAAGGAAATTTATCTACGTTATACCTTTCGTATGACGTGTAGCGGGAACGACATCAACCGGAACGATTCTCGCTAGAATCGTCTCTATCCGTATCCACGCCGAGTTCCTCGGGATGACTTCGCTAAGCCACGAGCTTCGTCTTCATACAGGTTACTAGCCTCGTGTTGAAGACGACGTGATCGAGAGATGATCACGATCCGAATCCAAATTCGGATCCTAAGACGAGTCCTCAAAACTCGCTTCTCCGGAGAGGTATTCCTCAACCGATTGACGAATCCTTCATCCTCCACCTCAGAGGATTACCGGAGATCGAATCCCCGGTAATTTAGCCGCTGTCGGAGCTCTAACCGTCATCCAAATGACGCTCCGACGAGAGAAGAAGAAGCTGTCCAGAAAACTGGACAGCTTGGTGGAGGAGTAGGCGCCGGCCAAAACAAGGAAGCCAAGTGCTCACCTTTTCACCGAGGCCTAGGAAGATCACCGGAGGGTCGCCGGAGGGTTCACCGGCTGAAGCTTGGACACCGGCAAGGAGATGGACGGCAACACACAAGCTGGGCGGCGGCAATGGAGTTGACGCCAACAAGAGGAAGGGGTTTGGGCGGCCTAAGCCCTATTTTATAGAGAACTAATTCTCTTAATGGTTAATGGATCATATCCATAAAGCCCGTTAACCCGCTCCATTAAGATAAGTTAAAATAAACCAAACCATGATGGTTTATTTTAAGTTAAAACGAACCGAACCAACTTTTGGTTCATTCGTTTAAAATAAACCAAACCCCTTTGGTTTATTCTCATCCATTGGATTAGAACCAAACCATTTTGGTTCATCCATTACGTCTTCATAAGACGCGGCCCATCCACGCTTCCATTGCGACTGAAACGATTTCATGCTCGCTTTATGTTTGGTCCAACCAAACCTAGTTTCTCTCGGTCTGAGAATCCCATTCTCAAGCTCGTTTTAAATCCTTTGGATTACACGCTCGTTGTCGTGTGACCAAATAGGTTCTCGGTTTATGTTGGCCGTCTATAATTAACCATTAATTATAGAGCGATCATGAGTGGCACCTAGTAGTACATCATGATCCCCGATTAAGCAGAAAAGATCAGCAGTTGATCGAACTATTTACGAAACCCTTGATGGCTCGAATGAATCGTGCCCCATTCCCTTCACTCATCTTATACCCACTTGGTTCAGGACATGGTCTATAGTGTCAGTCCCCACTAGGCTGACTACGTCACACCTAGCCCAAGTATCATTTCCTCGTCCTACAGATTCTAGTTACTCCACATGTATCGAAGAGTACCTTACTCTAAACATGTAATGCTTTGGCCAAAGACTTTAGTAACAATCCGACGAGAGGCCATGGGTATACATCTCCTCGCAAGGAGTGGTGAATCCTTTATAGGCTATTCAAACACCTTCGATCACTTCAACTTATACCCAATCATCCCGGGTCCACATCTCCTTAGAGATGTTTGCTTAAGATGTCAAAGCATAAGTCTCCATGATCAAGATGACTTGAATACAGCAAGTCAAAGGAACATCGCACTTAAGCCACAGTAAGAACTTCATTGACATATCTATATATGCAGAGAACCATATGAAGTCTTACGACTGGTCACTCCAATGAACTAGTTACCATAACTAGCATCCACGATTAACTCCGGACATCACTATGTCTCCAGCCAGTGAGAATCAGCTGTTTGGATACACCAAGGAGTATACCTCGTTCTAGTCTCAACAGAATTGATGGTGTCCAAATCCATCAATTCATCGACTAGGGATAATTCCGATACATCACAATTACACATGTAGAGATACTCACTAGTTGTGATCCAATCACAAATTCTCTCATGCTGTGAATCGTATCGTGGACATTCAGTAAATGAGTTTAAGATCCAATCAAATACATAAAACATGTATACTCAAATAGTGAATCTTTATTTATCATATAAATGGTTCATACATAAGGCGATTGCCTTAGGACATCTCTCATATATTACTAACATGGGCGATGCCACGAAGGTGGCGGTTGTTGCAGTGGGAGATATTTATTTATCTTTTGAGAAAAATAAAGTTTTGGTTTTTAAGAATTGCCTTTAAGTACCTTTATTTATAAAGAATTTAATTTCGGTTTCTAAATTGTTTATGGATGGATATTATATTTCTTTTAATGACAGAGTTGTTATAAAAAGAAATAGGGAGATTATCTGTTCGGGTGCATTGATAGGAAATTTATACACACTTGAACCAAAACCTCCCACGATGCAAATTGAAGTTAATAACTCATCTTCTAATTCCAATAAGAGAAAAGAACCTTCGAAGATGAACCAAACATATCTTTGGCATCTTAGGCTTGGTCATATTAACCTAAGCAGAATTCAAAGGTTGATAGCTGATGGATCTCTGGGTTCATTAGTGGTGGAAGATTTCCCAACCTGCGAATCTTGCTTGGAGGGTAAAATGACCAAGAGGCCTTTTAAGGCAAAGGGGTATAGAGCCAAAGATGTGTTATAATTAGTTCATTCTGATTTGTGTAGTCCTATGTCTATCCAGGCTAGAGGTGGTTTTGAGTATTTCATCTCTTTTATAGATGATTATTCGAGATATGGATACATTTACTTGATGCGCCGCAAGTCTGAATGCTTTGACAAGTTCAAAGAATTCAAGGCTGATGTGGAGAAACATCAAGGTAAAAGTATCAAGACACTACGATCTGATCGTGGTGGTGAGTACCTCTTGGGAGAGTTTAGGAATTACTTATCAGAGGCTGGGATTCAATCCCAATTGTCTGCACCTAGCACACCCCAGCAGAATGGTGTAGTAGAGCGAAGGAATAAGACTCTTATGAAGATGGTTAAATTGATGATGAGCCATTCTGAGTTACCAGATTCGTTCTGGGGATATGCTCTAGATACGACGGTATACATTCTGAACTTGGTTCCATCTAAATCAGTGCCTTCTACTCCCACAGAATTGTGGACTGGGCGAAAGCCTAGTCTAAGACATATTCAGATTTGGGGGAGTCTAGCACATGTGCTGAAGGTAGATGCTGGTAAGTTGTAACCTCGTACAGAAGTACGCATGTTCGTGGGCTATCCTAGAGGAATGAAAGGAGGTTTGTTTTATAGTCCTAGAGATTAGAGGGTGATCGTTAGCACGAACATTAGATTTCTAGAGGAAGACTATGTAATGAACCACAAGCCCATGAGTAATATTATTCTTGAGGAATTAAAAGGGGAAGTCACTTCTTCAGTACCACCGGTACAAGAGGATATACCACAAGTCACTGCACCGCGTGTCACAGAGGATACACAGGTGATACCTCATCATAGTGGGAGGGTTGTGAGACAGCCTGATAGATTCATGTTCTTGGGAGAATCTTCTGATTTGATCCCTGGCGAACATGAACCTGATCCCTGGACATATGACGAGGAAATCCAAGATAAAGATGAGTGTCTTGGCAAAGTGCAATGAATGCTGAGATTGAATCTATGGATTCAAATAAGGTCTAGGAGCTAGTAGAACCACCCGATGGTGTAAAAACCATTGGTTGCAAGTGGATCTACAAAAGAAAGAGAGGAATAGATGGGAAGGTTGAGACCTTCAAAGCAAGGCTTGTTGCGAAAGGGTATACTCAGAAAGAGGGTATCGATTATGAGGAGACCTTTTCGCCGGTAGCAATGCTTAAGTCTATCCGGATTCTCTTATGCATTGCAGCTCATATGGATTATGAGGTGTGGCAGATGGATGTCAAGACAACTTTCCTTAATGGAAGTCTTGAGGAAAACATCTATATGAAGCAACCAGAGGGATTCATTGAAAAGGGCAAAGAGCATCTTGTGTGTAAGCTTAATCGATCCATTTATGGATTGAAGCAAGCTTTGAGGTCTTGGAACTCCACTTTGATGAGGTAATCCAGTCTTATGGATTTATTCAAATTCTGGATGAGTCTTGTGTATACAAGAGATGTGATGGAAACGTAGTGGTATTTCTTGTACTATACGTAGATGACATTTTGTTAATTGGCAACAATGTCAATGTGTTATCGGACGTAAGGGTATGGTTGTCCAAACAGTTTGATATGAAGGACTTGGGAGAAGTGGGACACATCCTTGGGATCAAGGTTATAAGGGATCAAAAGAAAAGGATGTTGTGCTTATCTCAAGCTTCATACATAGACACCATTATGGATTGTTTTACCATGCAGAACTCCAAGAAGGGTTTTCTACCTTTCAGGCATGGAGTTCCTTTATCTAAAGAGATGTGTCCTAGAACGTCTGAGGAGATAGAGGAGATGAAGGTGGTTTCTTATGCTTCGGCAGTAGGAAGCCTCATGTATGCGATGCTATGTACGAGACCAGATATCTGCTTTGCCGTGGTCATGGTCAGTAGATATCAGAGTAATCTAGGATAGGGACATTGGACTGCGGTAAAGCATATATTGAAGTACCTTAGAAGGACTAGGGATTATATGCTAGTTTACCAGGCAGACCAATTACTCCCTGTGGGCTATACAGATTCCAACTTCCAATCAGACAGGGATAACAGTAAGTCTACCTCAGGTTTTGTATTTACTTTGGGAGGTGGAGCCATTGTATGTAGGAGTGTCAAGCAGAAATGCATGGCGGACTCCACCATGGAAGCTGAGTATGTGGCAGCCTCTGAGGCGGCCAAAGAATCTGTGTGGCTCAGGAACTTCCTGATGGACTTGAATGTGATTCCTGATTTGCCCAGAACTATAACAATTTATTGTGATAATAGTGGTGCAGTTGCAAACTCGAAGGAACCACGAGCCCATAAGGCAAGTAAACACATAGAGCGCAAGTACCACCTGATACGAGAAATCGTAAAGGAGATAGAAGTTGCTGTCGCCTAGATTGCATCAGAGGATGACCTGGTAAACCCTTTCACTAAGGCCCTTCTAGCAAGAGCTTTGATAGGCATGTGAAGGGAAGGGGAATTAGATGTATGGCAGTATGAGGACAACATAGTCTTTTAGTATAAGTGGGAGATTGTTGGGATGTATACTGAAAAGTCTATCTTTTGTATGAACATCTTTATTTTTGAAATAAGAATCACATGATCATTGTTTGTATATTTATGGTTATGCATATTGTCTAATACATTATATTGTAGATAACATGGTGTGTGGTGTCACACGGGAGATCATGTTATCGGCTCCTTGTAAAGTATAAGTAAAGGCTCACAACCGAGATGACTTTGGAAAAACCATTGGTATGATTGTAGTGTGATTTGGTATTGGTTTGTCTTGACCATAGAATCACACTAGTGCACTTTGTGTGTATTGAGCAGGACCGACTTAGAGGTGATTCGATTTATTGCTGACTACATAATCGAATCGGACCTCAGATATTATATTGTACATGCTCTTAATCCCGATATAATAACGGACACATATACTTAGTATTCATTTCTTTGATTTACCAATGGGCGAGATTTATAGATTAAATCGATAGGCTCGATAAGTTGGGAAATGATATTATTTATATGGTGTGTCGTTGATTATAGGAGGAAACCGTGTCCTATATATTAGGATGATGATGTCTCCTTGAGGAGCTCATAAGGTTCATTATGTAAACCCTGCAGGTGGACTTGGTCCGGCATGATGAAAAGGTTGAGTGGTACTACTCATGGAGTTAGATGTTGATTAATTAATGGTCAATAAATTAATTAATCGATGGACATTCGAGATCTTAAACACGGAGAGAAAAATGTACAAATAATATATGGAGCCCATATTAACTTATGGGGGTTGGTGAGGTAGATCAATGATAATCCTTTAGTGGATTGGATTATCATTAATGGATCGGACTTTATGTGGGCTTGATCCATTGGGTGGCCAAGATCCAACTCCTCCTCATGGTCCCTATTGTTGCCTATTAATACCTCATGAAGCCTAGATCCAATGGATGAAAACAAAACTCTAGATCCAACGGTAGAGATTAAATCTCTAGATCCGACGATTGAGATTAAATCTTAAGATTTGACGGTTGAAATTAAATCCCTAGAACCAATGGTGGAGATTAAAACAAGGCTTATCCCTAACTCTATAAAAGGAGGCTTTAGGGTGGGTGGCAAGGAGGAATTTCAATCGAGATAGGATTAGGGTTTGGGAGGCTTAGGGTTTGAAGGTTTGGGTGGCCACAAATAAGGAATTTATTTCCTTTCTTCTTCTTCTTCCTTGGTGGCCGGCGCCCATCTCCTTCTCCCCTCCCTTGGCCGGCAGCCAAACCTAATTCTTCTCCTCTCCTTGGCCGGTGGAAACAAGACTTAGGGTCTTCCCTTGGAGCTCTTGGCCGGTATTCATCTTATTCATCCAATCCTTCTTGGCCGGCGGCAAGCACCAAACTTGGAGCTTGGTGGTTGGTTGAAAGAAGGAGAAGTGCTTTGTTTCTTATTCTTCCTCTTGTTCGGAGCGAGCAAGGAAAAAAGATTGGTGATCTAGGAGCTTCGACTTTTGGTAGATCGTCGCCCACACGACGTCCAAAAGGAGGAAGGACATACAATAGAAGATCGAGAGGTATATCGATTGTCTATTTTCTTTTGTAACATGTCTATAATTGCTTTTCAATTATATATGCATGTAGTATTCTGTTTTTATGGCTAAAATAACTTGAACCCCGAATATAAACACAAAAGTCGGCGATCCGTACATCGTCTATTCCGCGGCTATTCGTAGAATAGAGGTTGATGGCTTGAACAACAAGTTTGTTCAAGTGACTACTCTAATCGAATAGCACGATGATGAAACAGTTGCTTGGGTGATCCCTTTTGTCTAGGATTAAATTTTTTTAATCCGGAGACATCGATGGGATCACCATGAACAAGCGACCGAGTTGAAGTGGGAAGAGAAGTTTCCTCCCTTCAGAAACCCAAGTCGATATCATTCTCCAATCTCTACCTAGAAGTTTTGAGTAGTTTCGCCTGAACTACAACATGAATAAGAGGTTGTATTCATTGGCGGAGCATCTGACAGAACTCCAGGCAGCAAAGGAGCTTTCTTGTCAGAGTGCTCAGGCTCGGGCCATGGTTGGTCAGTAAGTTTCTACTTCTAAGCCGAAAGGCGAGAAGAAGAAGAAACAAGGTGGTGCAAAGGTGGAGGGAGGATATCAGGGAGGAGTGAAGAAGCCGAAAGGCAAGTGCTTCACTTGCAAGCAGACTGGACATTGGAAGAAAGACTGCACCAACTAGAAGTAGAACAAATGTATATCTTTTGGTCTAGTCGTTGAAACATGTTTAGCGGTGTTATTGTAGGGTTTTGCTTATCGAGTCCGTGAGAGAAAACTTCGCTTTCTAATTCACCTTGGTCATTTGTTCATGGCGATCCCATCGATGTCCCCAGATTAAAAAATTTAATCCTAGACACAAGGGATTGCCCAAACAACCAAGTCATCGTCGTTCTATTCGTTTAGAGAGGTCACTTGAACAAACTCGTTGTTCAAGCGACCAACCTCTATTCTACGAGTAGCCGCGGAATAGACGATGTCCGGATCGCCGGTTTTTGTATTTATGTTCGGGATCCAAGTATTATTTAGCCATATACAGATTTATATCATGCTCATAATTGAAAAACAAATACAAACATGTAATATATAAAAATTAGAGAATCGATATACCTCTCGATCTTCTAATGTATGACCTTCCTCCTTTCGGACGTCGTGTGGGCGACGATCTACCAAAAGTTGAAGCTCCTAGATTGCAAATCTTCCTTCCCTGATCTTCCAAAAAGCAAAAGGAAGAATAGAAACAAGGTTTTTCTCCTCCCTAAAACCAACCAACAAGGAACAAAAGGAATCCTTGCCGCCGGCCAACTAGGAGGAGGAGATGATGATGGAAACCGACCAAGACACCAAGGGAGACCCCTAAGTCTTGTTTCCAACACTCAAGGAGAAGAGAAGAGAGGAGAGCCTTTGGGTGTCGGCCAAGGGCTGGAAAGGGTGCTGGACGCCGGCTAATGGAGAAGGAAGAAGAAAGGAAAAACTTCCTTATTTGGTGCCGCCCAAGCCTCCAAAACCCTAATCCTATCTCAACTAGGATTCCTCTCTTGCCGCCCAAAACCCTAGCTCTCCTTGGATCAATCTCCACGCCAACCCATCAAGCTCCTTTTATAGAGTTAGGGATAAGCCTCCTTTTAGGCTACATTTGGTAAGGGGTAATGTAATGAACCTTGTAATGTAATCAAGTTTGTAATGTAATGTAATATAATGTGTATTACATTACTGTGTTTGGTTAGCGATTGGTGTGTAATCTTTGATTACAATAGTGATTACATTCGTTTGTTTGGTATCCATATTTGTTATAAGGAATGTAATTCATATTATTATAAAATGACAAAAATACCCTTATAATTTCTTATTAAGGTAATATAATTCTTAGTTGCCGATCGTCGATTGCTGGCCATCGGTCGATCGTCGGCCGTCATCGGTTGATTATCGTCAATCGATCGCCGATCGCCGATCGGCAAACCGATCGCCGATTGATCACCGGATCACCAAATGATCGCGAGCGGTGCCGTCGGCCGATCGTCGTCGGTCACCGGTCGATCACGGTGGTCGGTCGTCGGCCGGTCGTCTGACGGTCCCTCGCCGGCCGCCGGTCGGCCGATCAGCCGTCGCCGGTCATCACTGGCATCGTTGCCACCGCCGATCGGCTGTCGTCGCCGTCATCATGCTGACCACGCCGTCGACGATCGCCATGATCACGCCCGTCGTCAGCCGGGCGGTCGCGGGCCGCTGATCGCCGGTGCCGTCGGCCGGCTATGCCACCGATCGGCCGATCGCGGCCGCCACCGCTGGCCGGGTCATCGGCCACCGGTGGTCGCCGCCGGCCGTCGTCACCGGGCCGCCATCGGCCACCATCGATCGCCGAGAAGGATATATTTGTCATGATAAATATTGAGTCCGTAATGTAATCGGATTACATAGCTTTTCCTTTGCAATTGAGATTACGGATCTTGGCTCTTATTTTGTAATGCAATTACATTACATTACATCTTTGAAATGTTACCAAACAAAGTAAATCATTTTGTAATGTAATCCTGATTACATTGCAAGCCTGATTACCCCGTACCAAACGTAGCCTTAATCTCTACCATTGGTTCTAGGGATTTAATCTCAACCGTCGGATCTAGAGATTTAATCTCAACCGTCGGATCTTAGAGATTTAATCTCTACCTATGGATCTAGAGTTTTGTTTCTATCCATTGGATCTAAGCTTCATGAGGTGTTAATAGGCTACATTAAGGACCATGAGGAGGAGTTGGATCTTGGCCACCCATGGATCAAGCCCACATAAAGTCCGATCCACTAATGATAATCCAATCCACTAAAGGATTATCATTGATCTACCTCACCAACCCCCATATGATAATACGGGCTTCATATATTATTTGTACATTTTCTCCCCGTGTTTAAGATCTCGAATGTCCGTCGATTAATTAATTTACTGACCATTAATTAATCAACATCTAACTCCTTGAGTAGTACCACTCAACCTTTTCATCATGCCGGACCAAGTCCACCTGCAGGGGTTTACATGATGAACCTTATGAGCTCCTCAAGGGGACATCATCATCCTAATATATAGGACACGATTTCCTCCTATAATCAACGACACACCATATAAATAATATCATCTCCCAACTTACCGAGCCTATCGATTTAATCTATAAATCTCGTCCATTGGTAAATCAAAGAGATGAATACTAAGTATATGTGCCCGTTATTATATCGGGATTAAGAGCATGTACATAATAATATCTGAGGTCCGATTCGATTATGTAGTCAGCAATAAATCGAATCACCTCTAAGTTGGTGCTGCTCAATACACTCAAAGTGCACTAGTGTGATTCTATGGTCAAGACAAACCAATACCAAATCACACTACAACCATTCCGATGGTTTGTCCTAAGCCATCTCAGTTGTGAGCCTTTACTTATACTTTACAAGGAGCCGATAACATGATCTCCCGTGTAACACCACACACAATGTTATCTACAATGTATTGTATTAGACAATATTGCATAACCATAAAAATGCAAACAATAATCATGTGATTCTTATTTCAAAATAAAGTTGTTCATACAAAAGGTAGACTTTTCAGTATACATCCCTACAGTTATCTACCGGCACCTGATGTGTAGATATGGGAGCCACTGATCATGTCTGTAATACTTTGTAGGGGTTCCAGGAAACCAGACGACTAGCTGAGGGGGAGATTACCGTTTACTTGGGCGATGCTACGAAGGTGGCGGCTATTGCAGTGGGAGATGTTTATTTATCTTTTGATAAGAATAAAACTTTGGTTCTGAGAAATTGCCTTTATGTACCTTTATATAGAAAGAATTTGATTTCAGTTTCTAAATTATTTTTGGATGGATATTCTATTTCTTTTAATGACAGAGTTGTTATAAAAAGGAATAGGGAGATTATTTGTTCTGGTGCGTTGGTAGGCAATTTATATACACTTGAACCAAAAGCTCCCATGATGCAAATAGAAGTAAATAACTCATCTTCTAAATCTAATAAGAGAAAAGAACCTTCGAAAATAAACCAAACGTATCTTTGGCATCTAAGGTTAGGTCATATTAACCTAAGTAGAATTCAAAGGTTGATAGCTGATGGACCTTTGGGTTCATTAGTGGTAGAAGATTTCCCAACCTGCGAATCTTGCTTGGAAGGTAAAATGACCAAGAGGCCTTTTAAGACCAAGGGGTATAGAGCCAAAGATGTGTTGGAATTGGTTCATTCTGATTTGTGTGGTCCTATGTCTATCCAGGCTAGAGGTGATTTTGAATATTTCGTCTCTTTTATAGACTATTATTCAAGATATAGATACATTTACTTGATGCGCCGCAAGTCTGAATGCTTTGACAGGTTCAAAGAATTCAAGGCTGATGTGGAGAAACGTCAAGGTTTAAGTATCAAGACACTACAATCTGATCGTGGTGGTGAGTACCTCTTGGGAGAGTTTAGGAATTACTTATCAGAGGCTAGGATTCAATCCAATTGTCTGCACCTGACACACCCCAGCAGAATGGTGTAGCAGAGAGAAAGAATAAGACTCTTATGGAGATGGTTAGATCGATGATGAGTTATTCTGAGTTACCAGATTCATTCTGGGGGTATGCTTTGGATACGACAGTGTATATTCTGAACTTGGTACCATCTAAATCAGTGCCTTCTACTCCCACAGAATTATGGACTGAGCGAAAGCCTAGTATGAGACATATTCAGATTTGGAGGAGTCCAACACATGTGCTGAAGGCATATGCTGGTAAGTTGGAACCTCGTATAGAAGTGCGCATGTTCGTAGGCTATCATAGAGGAACGAAAGGTGGTTTGTTCTATAGTCTTGGAGATCAGAGGGTGATCGTTAGCACGAATGCTAGATTTTTAGAGGAAGACTATGTGATGAACCACAAGCCCATGAGTAAGATTGTTCTGGAGGAATTGAGAGGGGAAGTTGTTGGGTTTTCGGTACTGCGGCGAGTGTGTGCTTGAACATGTTTCGTAAACATGTGCGTAGTGAAAGAAATAAAAAGCAATAAATCTAATTTATTATATCACACACACCACACGCATGCATAGTACAACATGTGTAGACATAACCGTAGTTTCAAATTTTGCAATAAAAGGAAATTTATTCTACGTATACCTGACGTATCACGTGTAGCGGGAAATACATCAACTGGAGCGACTCTCGCTAGAATCGCCTCTATCCGTATCCACGCCGAGTATCTTCGGGATGAATTCACAAAGTCACGAGCCTCATCTTCGTACGAGTCACTAGCCTCGTGTCGAAGACGATGTGATCGAGAGAAGATCACAATCCGAATCAAAATTCGGATTCAAAACTGAGTCCCCAAAAATCGCTTCTCCGGAGAGGTATTCGTCAACCGTTTGATGAATCCTTCGTCCTCCACCTATGAGTATTACCGGAGATTGAATCCCCGGCAAGGAAGCTGCTGTCGGAGCTCCAAACGTTGTCCAAACGACGCTCCGACAAGAAGGAAACAAGCTGGTGGAGGATGTTGCGTTGGCCAAATAAGGAAAGCTAGGTGTTCACCTTGTCGTCGGAGCCAAGGAAGATCACTGGAGGGTCACCGGAGGATCGCCAGCAAGAGCTTGGATGCCGACAACAGTTTGGACGGCGGCACAAGGTTGGGCGGCAACCATGGTTGGGCTGCACAATGAGAAGAGAGGGAAGGGGGCGGCAACTTCATCAGGGTTAAGGCTTTCACAAAATCCTTAAGCCCTATTTTATAGAGAACAAATTCTCCTAATGGTTATTGGTTCATAACCAAAAATCCGTTAACCCGCTCCATTAATTTAAGTTAAAATAAACCAAACCGATTTGGTCTATTTTAAGTTAAAATGAACCGAACCAACTTTGGTTCATTCGTTTAAAACAAACCAAACCCTTTTGGTTTATTCTTCACCATTGGATTAGAACCAAACTAATTTGGTTCATCCATCATGTCTTTATAAGACACGACCCATCCACACTTCCATTGTGACTGAAACGATTTCATGCTCGATCCTTGTTTGGTCCAACCAAACCTAGTTTTTCTCGGTCTGAGAATCTCATTCTCAAGCTCATTTTAAATCCTTCGGATTATGCTCGTTGTGCGTGTGACTAAATAGGTTCTTGATTTATGTTGGCTGTCTATAATTAACCATTAATTATAGAACGATCATGAGTGGCACCTAGTAGTACATCATGATCCCCAATTAACCGAAAAGATCAACGGTTGATCCAGAACTATTTCTGAAACCCTTCAGCAGCTAGAATGATTTGTGCCCCATTCCTTTAACTCATCTTATACCCACTTGGTTCAGGACATGGTCTATAGTGTCAGTCCCCACTAGGTTGGCTACGTCACACCTAGCCCAAGTATCATTTCCTCGTCCTACAGATTCTAGTTACTGCACATGTATCCAAGAGTACCTTACTCTAAACATGTAATGCTTTGGCCAAAGACTTTAGTAACAATTCGACGAGAGGCCATGGGTATACATCTCCTCGCAAGGAGTAGTGAATCCTTTATAGGCTATTCAAACACCTTCGATCACTTTGACTTATACCCAATCATCCCGGGTCCACATCTCCTTAGAGATGCTTGCTTAAGATGTCAAAGCATAAGTCTCTATGATCAAGATGACTTGAATACCACAAGTTAAAGGAACATCGCACTTAAGCCACAGTAAGAACTTCATTGACATATCTATATATGCAGAGAACTATATGAAGTCTTACGGCTGGTCACTCCAATGAACTAGTTACCATAACTAGCATCCACGATTAACTCCGGACATCACAATGTCTCCAGCCAGTGAGAATCAGCTGCTTGGATACACCAAGGAGTATACCTCGTGCTAGTCTCGACAGAATTGATGGTGTCCAAATCCATCAGTTCATCGACTAGGGATAATTTCCGATACATCACAATTACACATGTAGAGATACTCACTAGTTGTGATCCAATCACAAATTCTCTCATGCTGTGAATCGTATGGTGGACATTCAGTAAATGAGTTTAAGATCTAATCAAATATATGAAAACATGTATACTCAAATAGTGAATCTTCATTTATCATATAAATGGTTCAAACATAAGGCGATTGCCTTAGGACATCTCTCATATATTACTAACAGAAGTCATTATTTTAGTACCATCGGTACAAGAGGATATACCACAAGTGACTATACCGCGTGTCACAGAGGATACACAAGTGATACCTCGTCGTAGTGGGAGGGTTGTTAGACAACCTGATAGATTTATGTTCTTGGGAGAATCTTCTGATTTGTTCCCTGGCGAACATGAACCTGATCCCTGGACATATGACGAGGCAATCCAAGATAAAGATACGGTATATTGGATTCAAATCAGGTCTGGGAGCTAGTAGAACCATCCAATGGTGTAAAACCCATTGGATGCAAGTGGATCTATAAAAGAAAGTGAGGAACAGACGGGAAGGTTGGAACCTTCAAAGCAAGGCTTGTAGCGAAAGGGTATACTCAGAAAGTGTTGGTGCAGGGGCACTAGATAATCGAACCTTGGTTTTGATAATGACAAAGATTCAAAGTTAAGTTATTTTGTTATCTCATGTGATATGCTAAGTGTGCAGGAAGTGTTTAAGCTAAGCCAAAGGTCGAGCGACATCCGGAGAATCTCAAGTTGAGAAACCGTGGTGGTCGGGCGACACCAGGAGAACCTCGGGGAGTCGAGGAACCTCAGTGGTGACCGAAAGCTATGCGACATGTCAAGAGGACCAAAGGTAAGCTCCGTGTGTGGAGCTGTGGTAAAGACGCGCCCACGGTTAGAGGACAATCCTAGGTGTCGATCCGACTAAGGCTTTTGGAGGAATGCTGAAGTCGAGATCGGACAATCAAAGGACTATCACACTGCATGACATTATGCATCTATTGTGCTAATCTTGTATTGCAAGAATTCTCAAGTGCAGCAGTCAACTGGAGATGTTAGTAGTCGACTGAAGGCAATCGACTGCTAAGAGGATCAGTCGACTGATGTCGACGAATCAGCCCAGTGCACAAGGTCAAAGAGATAGAGATTGATGCCACCACCTCAGGATAAGATAAGCCGCCACCTCAGGATAAGATAAGCTGTCACCTCAAGATAAGATCCACAAGTTTTGGATCTGGATCGGGACAAATTCCAAGGCGCAAATCTATAAAAGGAGGGGAGGACTCACACTTAAATTCAAGAATCTCCCAAGTGCTCGTGCTCTCTACAATGCTACTCCGACCGTGCGCCATCTTCTAATTAATTATCGGAATTATTATTATCTTTCTGTACTTAATTTGTATAAGGACCGGTAAGGTTGTTACCGGCCTTATAATCATTGTAATCGTCTTGTCTCTTACCTCCAACGAGGAAGAGACTTTTAGTGATTGCCCTTCGGAAGCGATCAAGGATTGTAGGGTCTTGGATTAGCAGCCGGTGAATAAAAAGCTTTGTGTCTTTCTTGTGTTTGTCTTTTAGTTTTCCGCTGTGTACTTGGTTTTAATCGTCGAAAAAGAAAAGTTTTTACGAATGCTATTCACCCCCCTTTAGCGCTCATATCGATCCAACAATTGATATCAGAGCGGGGGCGCTCAGATTCGGTGCAACCACCGGTCGAGCATTTTCTTTTCTTTATTTATATTTATTTTTTTATTTTTAAATATCTCCCGCACTACTAATCCAAGACCAAGTCTTGGGACTTTTTGGTTTGTGTTTTTTTTTTGCGAGTTTTAGAAAATCGTTGACCGAGCCAACCATGGAAGAGTCTCCCACAAGGCATAAAGGTAACAATGTCAATTTAAATTTTAAATTTCATATTATTTGCATTAAGTGCAGGGAGAGAGGACACTATAAAAATAAGTGTCCTACTCGTAAGACTCGAGCAGCCTTGGCAAAGGAGACACCATTGCCAGGAATCCGAAAGAACAAGGAGCACATCAAGTGCTTCGGGTGCGGAAGATTTGGTCACTATAAGAATCGGTGTAAAAAAAAAAGGTTAGTAAAGTTAATAATTTTGAAAAGTTGAGTTTTAGAATAGTTAATAATTTAGATAAATTGTGTAATTGTTATCAATTAATTAATACAATTAATAATTCAACTAATAAAAAATTAATTAATTCAGATTTAATTAGTTTAAATAATAATAATAATAATATCATGGAAGAAAATGATCAAATTAATCTAACATTTGATAAAATTAACAAAGAGATTAATCAAATATTTAGTTTAATCAACATAGATCTAGATCAAGTCAAAGATAAAACCAACCTAGGACTTAATCAGAATAATTAAACCCTTGATTAGAATAATCAAACAATAGGACAGAATCATCAAATCCTAGATCTGATTAATCTAGACAATTCTGAATTAAAAAAATTCTATTTTGAAAAATTCAACTATAAAAAAATCGAAATTAACTTTAAAAAATTCCAAAGATAATCTAAATAATTCTAATAATAATTCTACCTTTAAAAACTCTAACAATTTTATCTTATATAATTCTAATAATAATTCTACCTTTAAAAACTCTAACAATCTTATCTTAAATAATTCTAATAATAATTCTACCTTTAAAAACTCTAACAAACTTATCTTAAATAATTCTAATAATAATTCTACCTTTAAAAATTCTAATAATCTTATCTTGAATAATTCTAATAATTCTACCTTAAAAAATTCTAATATTTTTAATAATTCTATTTTTAAAAAGTCTAATAATCTTATCTTAAAAAATTCTAATAATTCTACTTTTAAAAAGTCTAATAATCTTATCTTGAAAAAGTCTAATAATATTATTTTGAAAAATTCTAATAATCCTATTTTAAATAATTCACAATCTAACTTAATTAAAAATTAAAAATTAGATAATCAAACCAATAAAATTAATTATAATAGAGTACCATTTGATTATACACAAATTAATAATATAGTAATTAAACCTTCAACTTTTAAAAATTCAACTAGTAAATATGTAGACTTGAGTTACAAGTCTAAGCTAACCAAAAATCAAGACACTAAAATTTGTAAACCTAATTATAATAAAGTATCTTATAACTATAGAACAAATAAAAGTCTACCCAAGAAAACAACCATTTCTTTAAATTGATTGAATGTAGCTTGCTCATGCATACATATCATTATCATGCTTATTTTGTCATGTCATACATACTAGTTTTAAATTCACTCTCATAGAATGGTTAGATAGGAAATAATTAATTAATCTTGACAACATAGTATCAGGATGCGATGAGATGATAGTACGTTAAGGAAACAAAGTCAAGTGTATCCGAGTTGGATAAGGAGTATCTAGCTTGGTACATTTAACTAAGTGGAACTAACTGAAGCTACCTCACCACATCCTAAACTAGTTAGACTAGGACGTAATCCTAAGTGAATTAAGTGTGTAATTTCCTAAGTTGGCTTTGTCTAAGGAAGTGGTCGTTGTTCCGATCAAAGAAGGCCCCTGTGCCTTGCCACGACCTGGAAGCCCTCTTTTGAAATGTTCACTTAACTAACTAAAGGTGAAATCCAAATCTAACCCAAGATTAATTAATTTCTAAGGCATTAAATTAAATTCATCTCATAATACCTATAAGAATAACTTGGTTGATCATGTAGAATGAGTGAGATGGTAAGGACAACAAATTAAAAATGATTTCAAAATTTATATACACATAAATAGATTCTTAAAACTATTTTTATTGGTTGCCATGATTATTGTGTGTAGTTATACGTAGTTTTCAAAACAACTATGCTTCTTAAAATGATGGTTAGTTGACCAATACTGAACGTTTAAATCCTTAGGTCAACTTTAGATACCTAGACCCTCTGGACACTTAGGTGAGCCTTTCTTATGGCCAACAAGGATGTCCTAAGAGTTTGTCAGACAAAAGGGGAGACCCTCTAGATATGCCTTCCTTGTGGCTAACAAGGATGTTAGGTTAAGGGGGAGGTTCTAATTGGATAATCATCATAGAAGTTGTTAAAAAAATATTTTTTTTTTTAAAAAATCACCAATACTTTCTAAATTTAAATCCTTCTTTTGATAATATGCCAAGGGGGAGAGAAGACTTAAGTTGGACAAACTTAGTATCTAGCTACCTCTAGTTTGGCATAAAAACCAATAGACATGAGCCTTTAAAATGTTTTTTTAATTCTTTCTCAAAATTTTATAACAATGTTAAAGGTTAGGGGGTCACATTCTAACCTAGGATATACATTGTTGGTGCAGGATCTAGAAACCTAAACTCCTAAACTCTTAAGTATTAAAGGGAGTTGAACATAATAAATCAACTTGATTAGCATGTTTAAAAATTCTATTTCTTGGCAATGTACCCAATATAAAGTTATTTTTGATATATGTCAAAGGGGAGAGAGAATAAAGTTAAGAGGTTACTTACTTTTTCTTTCCCAAAAAGTAATTGTTTTTCAAAACTCACCTAGGGTTAAGGGGGAGGTACCCTTAAGGGGGAGGTTTTGAAAAATGATTGTTCAATGCTTGCTGCTTATTTTCTCTTAACTTTGAATTGGTTTGCCATAGATCAAAAAGGGGGAGATTGTTAGTGCAGGGGCACTAGATAATCGAACCTTGGTTTTGATAATGACAAAGATTCAAAGTTAAGTTATTTTGTTATCTCATGTGATATGCTAAGTGTGCAGGAAGTGTTTAAGCTAAGCCAAAGGTCGAGCGACATCCGGAGAATCTCAAGTTGAGAAACCGTGGTGGTCGGGCGACACCAGGAGAACCTCGGAGAGTCGAGGAACCTCAGTGATGACCGAAAGCTAAGCGACAGGTCAAGAGGACCAAAGGTAAGCTCCGTGTGTGGAGCGGTGGTAAGGACGCGCCCACGGTTAGAGGACAATCCTAGGCGTCGATCCGACTAAGGCTTCTGGAGGAATGCTGAAGTCGAGATCGGACAGTCAAAGGACTGTCACACTGCATGACATTATGCATCTATTGTGCTAATCTTGTATTGCAGGAATTCTCAAGTGCAACAGTCAACTGGAGATGTCAGTAGTCGACTGAAGGCAGTCGACTGCTAAGAGGATCAGTCGACTGATGTCAACGAATCAGCCCAGTGCACAAGGTCAAAGAGATAGAGATTGATGCCACCACCTCAGGATAAGATAAGTCGCCACCTCAGGATAAGATAAGCTGCCACCTCAAGATAAGATCCACGAGTTTTGGATCTGGATCGGGACAAATTCCAAGGCACAAATCTATAAAAGGAGGGGAGGACTCACACCCAAATTCAAGAATCTCCCAAGTGCTCGTGCTCTCTACAACGCTACTCCGACCGTGCACCATCTTCTAATTAATTGTCGATATTATTATTATCTTTCTGTACTTAATTTGTATAAGGGCTGGTAAGATTGTTACCGGCCTTATAATCATTGTAATCATCTTGTCTCTTACCTCCAACGAGGAAGAGACTTTTAGTGATTGCCCTTTGGAAGCGATCAAGGATTGCAGGGTCTTGGATTAGCAGCTGGTGGGTTGTCAACCAAGTAAAAAAGCTTTGTGTCTTTCTTGTGTTTGTCTTTTAGTTTTCCACTGTGTACTTGGTTTTAATCGTCGAAAAAGAAAAGTTTTTACGAACGCTATTCACCCCCCCTCTAGCGCTCATATCGATCCAATAGAAAGAAGGTATCGATTATGAGGAGACCTTTTCGCCGGTAGTCATGCTTAAGTCTATCCAGATTCTCTTATCTATTGCTGCTCATATGACTTATGAGGTGTGACAGATGGATGTCAAGACAACTTTCATTAATGGAAGTCTTGAGGAATACATTTATATGGAGCAACCAGAGGGATTCATTATAAAGGGCAAAGAGCATCTTGTGTGCAAGATTAAGCGGTCCATTTATGGATTGAAGAAAGCTTCGAGATCTTGGAACATCCTCTTTAATGAGTCAATCCAGTCTTATGGATTTATTCAAAGTCCAGATGAGTCTTGTGTATACAAGAGATGTGATGGAAATGTAATGGTATTTCTTGTTCTATACGTAGATGACATTTTGTTAATTGGCAACAATGTCAAAGTGTTATCAGACGTAAGAGTATGGTTGTCCAAATAGTTTGATATAAAGGACTTGGGAGAAGTGGGACACATCCTTGGTATCAAGGTTATAAGAGATCGTAGGAAAAGAATATTGTGCTTATCTCAAGCTTCATACATAAACACTATTTTGACTCGTTTTAGCATGCAGAACTCCAAGAAAGATTTTCTACCTTTTAGGCATAGAGTACCATTATCTAAAGAGATGTGTCCTAGAACATCAAAGGAGATAGAGGAGATGAAGGCAGTTCCTTATGCTTTGATGGTAGGAAGCCTCATGTATGCTATGTTATGTACAAGG
This sequence comes from Wurfbainia villosa, assembly GCA_025175895.1. Taxonomy (NCBI): domain Eukaryota; kingdom Viridiplantae; phylum Streptophyta; class Magnoliopsida; order Zingiberales; family Zingiberaceae; genus Wurfbainia; species Wurfbainia villosa. The sequence goes on along the minus strand of CM045999.1, from coordinate 48,918,811 downwards.
CCGGATATTTGCTTTGCCATGGGCATGGTTAGTAGATATCAGAGTAATCCAGGACAGGGACATTGGATTGTAGTAAATCATATATTGAAGTACCTGAGAAGGGCTAGGGATTATATGCTGGTATACCAGGCAGATCAATTACTTCCTGTGGGTTACACAGATTCTGACTTCCAATCAGATAGGGATAACAGTAAGTCTACCTTGGGTTTTGTGTTTACTTTAGGAGGTGGAGCCATTGTATGGAGGAGTGTCAAGAAGAAATGTGTGGCAGACTTCACCATGGAAGCTGAGTATGTGGCAGCCTCTGAGGTAGCCAAAGAAGCGGTATGGCTCAGGAACTTCTTGATGGACTTGGATGTGATTCCTGGTTTGCCCAGAACTACCACAATTTATTGTGATAGTAGTGCTGCAGTTGCAAACTCGAAGGAACCACGAGCCCATAAGGCAAGAAAACACATAGAGCGCAAGTACAACCTGATACGAGAGATCGTAAAGCGGGTAGAAGTTGCTGTCGCCAAGATTGCATCAGAGAATAACTTAGTAGATCCTTTCACTAAGGCCCTTCGAGCGAGAACTTTTGATAGGCATGTGGAGGGAATGAGAATCAGATGTATGGCAGTATGAGGACAACATAGTCTTTTAGTATAAGTGGGAGATTGTTGGGATGTATGCTTAAAAGTCTATTTTTTGTATAAACATCTTTATTTTTGAAATAAGAATAACATGATCATTGTTTGCATATTTATGGTTATGCATATTGTCTGATACATTACATTGTAGATAACATGGTTTGTGGTGTCACATGGAAGATCATGTTATCTGTTCCTTGTAGAGTATAAGTAGAGGCTCACAACCGAGATGATTTTGGACAAACTATTGGTATGGTTGTAGTGTAATTTGATATTGGTTTGTCTTGACTATAGAATTACACTAGTATACTTTGTGTGTATTGAGCAGGACCGACTTAGAGGTAATTCAATTTATTGCTGACTACATAATTGAATCAGACCTCGGATATTATGGTGCACATGCTCTTAATCTCGATATAATAACGGGCACATATACTTAGTATTTAGTTCTTTGATTTACCAATGGGCGAGATTTATAGATTAAATCGATAGGCTCGGTAAGTTGGAAAATAATATTATTTACATAGTGTGCTGTTGATTATAGGAGGAAACAGTGTCCTATGTATTAGGACGATGATGTCCCCTTGAGGAGCTCATAAGGATCATCATGTAAACCCTGCAGGTGGACTTGGTCCGGCATGATGATGAGGTTGAGTGGTACTACTCATGGAGTTAGATGTTGATTAATTAATTATCAGTAAATTAATTAATTGACGGACATTCGATATCTTAAACATGGGGAGACATTTGTACAATTAATATATGGAGCCCATATTTATTTATGGGGGTTGGTGAGGTAGATCAATGATAATTCTCTAGTGGAATGGATCATCATTAATAGATCGGGTTTGTGTGGTTCGGATCCATTGGGTGGCCAAGATCCAACTCCTCCTCATGGTCCCTATTGTAGCCTAATATTAAAACCCTCATGAAGCCTAGATCCAACGGACATGATTAAAAGGAGGCTTGAGCGAAATCTATAAATAAGGTTTCAAGGCTTGGGCGTGAGATATCCTTTTGGAGATTAGGGTTTTTGGAGTGGGCGACAAAGGAAGAGAGTTGTGGTTTAGGCTTTTGGAGTTGGCTTTGGAGGCTTGGGCGACAACTTAGGTTTTGGCTTCTCCTCGACGCCTCCCTCTCTCTCTCTAGCTTGGCCGACGACTCCTCCCTCTCTTTCTCTCCTTTGGGCGGCGACAACAAGTGTTAGGGTTTCTTCCCTTAGAGCACTTGGCTGGTGCCCATATCCCTTCTTTTTCTCCTTGGTCGGCGACAACAACCAAGGTTGGTGGCTTAGTGGTCGGCTCTAAATAGGAAAAGAATTGTTTGGTTATCTTCCTTTGTTCGGAGTGAACAAAGAAAGGAAGATACGTGATCTAGGAGGCTTCAACTCTTGGAGGATCGTTGTCCACACAATGTTCAAGAGGAGGATAGGTCATACAATAGAAGACCAAGAGGTAAACAAGAGGTATAATTCTTGTTTATGTTTCTTTCTTGTTCTATGCAATTTGTATGTCATTGTATGTGGCTATTTTACTTGGACCCCGAAGATAAACACAAAAATTGGTGATTCGTACATCATCTATTCCACGGCTAATCGAGGAAAAGAGTTAGGGCTTGAACAATAAGTTTCTTCAAGAGACCACTCGAATCGAATAACACGATGATGGATCGGTTGCTTGGGTAATCCGTCTTCGTCAAGGATTAATTTTTTAATCCGGGGACGTAGATAGGATAGGCATGCACAAGCGACCAAGTTGAAGTGGAAGTGAAGCTTCGACACTCTTCAATAAGTCCAAAATTTAAGAGAATTTACAATAAGGTCCAAAATAGATCCCAACTCGTAAAACATGATAATAATTGATAAATAATCATACGAAAGGATTAAAAACATCGAAATTAAGGATCAAAATAATATACTAAAATGTTGTTATCAAATTTCCCCACACTTATTCTTGTATGTCCCGAGCAAGTAAAGAAAACTAAAAGTAAACTGAAGATATATTTCCTTGCATTTCCTAATCATACATTGAAATTCGTGAATGAAAGTTACCTAGGATTGCCAAATCTCAAAGACTCAAGCAATCATGGACTCAACTCTTACACAGGTTAACAAACATGGTAACTTCAATTCATCCTGAATAAACTGAGAATGAAAGCCTTACAATGTAAGAGGTGGTTTCTCTCGCTCTCATAAGCATGGAATAGTGGAGTTCACTCAAGCTACTCATGGTTTATGCACTACCATATGCTTGCTTATCTTCTACCTTCACCACTATATATACATAAGAATGCACAATCATTGAAGACTTATTAGGAATGTAAAGGGAATATGAATACAAGAAAATGATAGTATGTGTGTAAGGAAAGAAAGGTAAGAAATGAAATAGCTAAAAAAAAAATACAAGAAGACATGGAAATACTGGAATGCTATATAAATGAGTACAAGAAAGCAATGCCTCAAATATTTTCATCCAAGCTAGCTTTTCACAATTCACTAAATATGTAAATAACCTCTATCACTTTCACAATACAAATCCACACATGATATACAATAAATCTCTCAATCATTGAAATAAGGGATGTCTATTACAAAAATACTATCACACAAATAAAAAACTGCACAACATGCCAAAGAATTTTTTTATTGCCTTTATTGTTTTGGCCAAATGTTTTTTTTTTCAATTTTTTTCTTTTTTTTTCAATAATTTTTTTTCCATTTTTTTCAACAATATTTTTTTTGACATGAAGTACACTTCCCTATGCTCTAAAAAAATACATCAAGCTTAGCTATAAAAATAAAGAGCATGGGCAGCTAATGGTGATCAAGCACAACTTGTCAATGCTTACACTGAATTCTCCTGAGCTACTCTCCCCCCCACACTTAAATTTTTGTCCGTCCTGAGCAAAACACTCATCATGGCACATTCAATACTCCACATCCAAAAGAGTAACAAAGAAGAAAGTAATGGAAGGAAAGAAAAATGACATGATGAACAACTAGAATATTATTTAGTAAGCATGTGGCGATAAAAGAAATAAAGGGAAACATGTGAGATTGCCTTCATAGTAATCATGCAAACCTATGGTTGTGTGGTCTCGAAAGAATCAAAGCAAGTTCTAGAGTTACAATAACCGCAAGTGCACCACACACAAGCAATAAAAATAGGCACAATCCTCACTAGAAATAAAAAAAATCATCTCAATCTATTAACACTGAATCCATCACCAAGTAGAAACCATATGCAATCAACTAATCCATTCATGACAATAAATCCCAAAACTCGACAATCAAATTTAATTAGCTTTCACGGCTTCTAAGATGATATAAAAGAATGCATAAGAAATTTATTTCAAAAATCAACAAAATAAAAACTAAACAAACAAAACTTAACAACTAAAATAAAAATAAATAAAGTGAAAGAAATGTATATACAAAGAAAAAAATGAGATGGACAAAACTCCCCTGAGGTCCTAGCGGTTGAAGAAGGTTCAGCAAAAGGAGCCACGCAGGGCGTGGAGTCCTTCGAAAGAAATCCCATCTTGGCGGTTGAAAAAGATTCAACTTTAACATGCACATTGGGAGTGGGATGGACAGAATGGGGGTGAGAGCCTTCATGGTGTGATTAGGATAGTTCTGTGCTGCTCCCTTCAATATCATCGCCTCATCATGTGTAATCTCTGGTGGTCGGAGGCGATTCAGAAAAGGTGTCCAGCCTTGGGGCTGGATTATTGCATTTTCTATCAGGACCTTCATCAACAAATTTATTGGAGACTCCGACTGTGATGGAAGTATCCAGTCTAGGGGCCTCTAGCTATCTCCCACTTTCATAGGAATCAGCTCATCAGAATTACTTGCTGCCACTGTCTCACTTATCTTCTAGTATGGCTGGCAAGTCTGAGCATTGGTATCTGGCAACTCAAGGAGTACAATCTCATCTGCAAAAAACCTCTGCACTTTCCTCTTCGATAACATCAGAAAAAGAAATAACTGGCAATGCATCAATATTGTTATCAGCATTCAGAACATCAACAACCACATCACCATGATATAAATTAGTAGAGGAGTCCTATAGAGACGTAGAAGTAGAAGCAAGTGTATCCTCAAATCTGTAATCCATATCCTCAAGCACATCAGTTCCATTAGAAATGATCTTTGAGGAAAACTAGGAGGAATCTTGTGCTTGCATCTGGCTGTTAGATGATGCAATTTGATTTAATTGGGTCTGCAAGTTTTGTAACCTTTGTTGTTGTCGCTGATGACTATCGTTCATTTGCTGTTGATATTGTTGTAGTAATGATGCTAGCTGCGAAAACTTTTCTGGTGTTTGTGTATTCACTTGACTGGGAGCAAGGGTTTCTTCATAGTAACTTGATTGATCTCCCTAACTAGCCATATAAGTATCGATAGACAGTGGGGATAGATAGCACTGAGACTGTTCAAGTGTGTATTAGTGTGTGTTCCCATACCTGAAATCTGAATTGAATTACATGTACCAGAAAATGGATTATTTCTATCCTATTGATAAGGCTGATGATACTGAGGATCAGGCTGGTGATATTGAGGTTGGTACTGATAATATTGATGTTCAAGCTGATAATACTCTTATTGCATAGTGCTTGAATAATAAAAACCACTGAAGTCTCCATACTACTGATAATATGGATCCATGTTCGAAGAAATTTCTTGTCGCTTCCTGAAACACTGACAAACACAATCAAAAGTCATAGGAAATAGATATGACCAAGTACATGGATATACAAGAAGTAAAAAAATACAACCCTAAACAAAAGTTTTGAATTTTGATTTTTTTTTTAGAAAAATGGGTAAACAATCCTAAGTCTACCAAGCACCATTACACTCCCCGACAACGACGCCAAAATTTGATAATGATATTTGTCGTGGTGCTGTTATAAATTAATTTCTAAACTCTCTTTGCGCTAATATAGCATAGTGAATGACCCAGATCGTTTCCCAATGAGTGTAATTAAGAGAATAGTAGCCTTAGGATTATTAGTTATTGCTTTGGATTTTTTATGAAAATGGGGATTTGGAATTTAAAATGCTAATCCTACTGAACAAAAGACAATGCAAGTAATAAGAACTATAATCTAACTAAATTGTAATTTCAATGAAATTAAAGGAAACGTAAACTAAGCATCCTAATCTACTTGCATCAAATTAATAAACATAAACTTAACTCAAACATTCAGCCAAATAGAAAATTGCAAGAGATTAAACTAACTAAATGCAACAACTATAATCTAATTACCCAAAGAAATATTTCATCGAATACTACATAAGCATGAAACAAAGTAAGTTGAGTTCGTACAATCTAAATATGGAAATTAAATTTGTTTACAATCAACAAGTAAACATGAAGAAATAACCAACAAGAAAGCTTGTGGAGGCATGCTATCCGAAATCTGTCAGAAGCTGGAAGTTGATGCTCGAGGCTGAAATAGAAGCTGGTTGGAGGAAGGAATAGGACCACCAGAGCTGTGATGTTGGCTGGAAATTGCTACCGGAGTTGTGAAGGCACTGCCTCTTAAGCCGGAGGTGAGGTAGAGCCTGGCCAGAGCGATCGAAGGGGAAATGGTTGGAGAAGATGCTGGGTGGAGGAAGAAATGGAAGAAGATGAAGTGGAAGAGGGACTGCTGGAGGAAGAGATGTGCAGAGTTGGCAATTGGAGGGTTGGTGGAGGAATGAAATGCCACTGCCGACCTTGGTGGAGGAGAGGAGTGGCCGACGGTGCTTGGAAGAAGAAGTGACGGTGGAGCTTGCGATGAAGAAGAAGCTGCATCGCGTGAGAAGAAGTCGGCCTCCTGCGCGATGAAGAAAATTGGAGATTTAACCCAAATTCCAAATCTCATCCAACGATCCATATTCATCTGATTTAGAATGAGCGGATCTGATCAGATCTGAATGAGCAGTCAAGATCAAATGATTTGTATGAACAACCAAGATGTGTGGATCGTAATGTATGGGTCGGATCACTAGATCTGGATAGATGGCTCAAAATCGATCAGTTCTCATCGAACGGTCAGGATTGAATAGATCTGGACCCTTTGATTAAATTGCTTCTGATCTTGATGTAGGGCTCAGATTAATTCAACTTGAAATTCCCTTTATGACCCTAGATGAAGCCATATTTGATCCAACTCGAGTCTAGTCCATTGGCTCATCTCGATCTCCTACAAGCAAGAGATAATTTACATATAAGTCCAAAATTTAAGAGAATTTACAATAAGGTCCAAAATAGATCCCAACTCATAAAACATGATAATAATAGATAAATAATCATATGAGAGGATAAAAAACATCAAAATTAAGAATCAAAATAATATACTAAAATGTTGTTATCAGTGCGTTCTCGTATGAAAATTTTCTGAGTTTTCTTACCTTAATTATAGGATAATTATAGTAAGATAGGTTCCGTTTAAGCCTCCTAAGATGACCTAATCAAGAGCACTACAAATAGATCGCTTGATAATCTTAGGAAGAGGATTCTTTTTGTTGGTCTTTTTTTCTTCTCTCCTTCTCTCATCTCCACTGATTGGCTAGCACCAACCAGAGAAGTAGATTTGCTACTCATGGAGTTGTCTCGAGTGATCTCGGCATAGATACCGATAGAGACATGACCTGTTGGTCTTGCTCATAGTTTCTACAGATTCAAAAAGAATTTCGAAGGTACGATCTCTATTTCCTTAACTCTTTTTCTTTATGGTTATGTCAAAAGCAAGTGTTCTTTAGCTAAAGGGATCTTTGGGATGTGGAATTTTAATTATTTTGTATTTTTCACTGCATCCACGTCCTTAGGTTCCTGAGTAAAGGGATCAGAAGCATTGCGAATGCCCTTCATAAATCTCCCAACAAATGGTATCAGAGCCACCTTGCATTTTAACATAGGTCATATAGATTTAGAGTTTTTTTGCATGTATAATATGTTTTTGATATTGTATATGCTTGATTATACGTATCCAAGGATGCACCTAGAAGCACTGAAGAGTTTGGCCACATGGCGTGAGGTCAGAGCATAGGGAATCCATGCGTCGGAATATGATGCACATTATGCATGCTAAATTCTAGATGACGGGATGTGCAACTAATGCTTGGCCCACATACACAATTGAAAATTGTTTCCTAATGCGACCTTGGATGGTTTTAATTAGTTTTGTGTTTTAGACAAGAATTAAGACAACCATAGCTAGGATGTAAAAAGTTTACAAAACAATGCATGCTTATCTTATATTTAATATGATTATGTGTAGGCTAGTCTTGTAAAACTGTTTACAAACACATAGGCTTACATTGTAGTTAATTGATGAGATCTAGTATAACAATGAAGTCCCTTGTGCAAATATTAGTGCCAATACCTTCCATTAATATGGTTGAACCAGAATTTTCTTGTGTTCAGGTCGTTGGACTTCCTCCAAGCCTGGCATGACATCGAACATGTTTAATTCATTTGGGATCCGATATTCACTTTAGATGGTAAGGACCAGAGTTCAAGTTTTAAGTTTGGATTGTTAGACTCCCTCCAAGCCTGGCTTGAAAATTGAATGTGTTTGAACCATTTAAATTCGATCTCACGATTAATAGGTGGGCCCTAACTGAAAGCATTAATTTGTTGGACTCCCTCCAAGGTCAATGTGGATAGAGGTGCAATTAGATGATATGCATAAGATGCATATATGTTAATGAGTTAACAACCTAATGTATATGTGAACATTCAATTAGTTGATAACATAAAGTGATAGTTATATATTTGATATATAAATGAGTACTATTGATACCTACATGTAGGACTAAGAATGACTTGTTGGACTCCCTTCAAGGTTGTTCTTAGTCATAGTGGATATCAACCCACTAAGAGATAACTTATCATTCCTCGAATTAAAAGTGAGGGCTCTTGAATTTGACAAAAATAGTGAGAGTTTCTTATTATTATAATTTGTTTACATTATAAATTCATCTATCTTATACACTCTAATTATATGTCTAAGTAATTAAGGTAGAATAGCATGATGACCTCCATTAACTTGCGTTCAATTTTGGTTACAAATAAACTGACTGGGCCGAACTTCTTGGACTGACTTCGAAACTTGAGAATTATTCTCAAGGTTGAAAAGATAGTTTATGTCCTAAAAGAGGGCCTTTCTGTACATCTTGCAGATAATGCTTCTGGTGACCAAATATTGGTATATCAGAAACATGTTGTTGATTCGAAACAAGTGTGCTATCATGCTGGCATCGATATCTGCTAAATTACAGAAGCAACAAAAGCATATGGATGCTTATACCATTGTATATCATTTCGTGAGTTGTTTGATGAGCAAGTGGGATTCGAAAGGTTTGAGATCACGAAGTTGATCTTTTGTTCAGAGATACAGGATGGTTCATATGCAGTGCAACATGTGTTGGATCGAGCGGATCGCTAGAGGGGGGGGGTGAATAGCGATAAAAGCTTTTCGTCGAATTCGTTTCAAAACACAAGTTAATGCAGCGGAAAGATAAAATGAACACAATAGGTTTTACTTGGTTCGTATCCTACGACTACTACTCCAAGGCCCTAGTGGTCCTTGACCACGCACGGAGGGCAAATCACTAACAAACTCCTTTCAGGTTAAGGAAACCCACATACAAAGTTAAGGAAATGATATGCATTAGAGAAAAAGTGTGAAACTATACACTTAGGAGTAAGATTAACTCTTCTTTCAGGTACTGCCCCTTGAGGAAACCTCCCCCTTGACCAAGGGTGAGTTCTTGGAAGAAGATCTTAATCTCCCCCTTGACACTTGCTTCTCTAGAAGAGTTTTTTAAGTAATTAACAATTACTTAAAGTTTTGGCAATAGTATTAAACATAAGTTTAAGTTAAGAATTTTCTTAACTTGGCCTTTCTCTACCTTTTGTTAACTAAAAAGAGTTAAGTTGCAAAAATTAAAGTTAAGTAAACATTTACTTAACTTTTGACCATGAGAATAAGTATGAAGTACTAAGTTAAGTTATATAAAAAAAATTGATCCCTTAACTTTGACCTTTTTCTCCCCCTTTTGCCATATATCGGAAAGAGTGGGGGGTTTTGAAAAAAAAATTAAACATTTTTGATCTGAGTCCAAGCATGTTGTTCATAATTTTGAAAATAATAGACTTGAAACTATGCTTATCTAATTGTATGTTAAACTCTTTTTGACTTGATTGATACAAAATGATCAATAAGTTCTGATCAAAGTCGGTTAATATAGATGATTATACTCCATGGTTCATGACGATGCACTAATTCTACATTTGGAACTAGGAGTAGGTCCTAACATCTCATGCCGGTCTACGTGGCTCAGTACACAAACACATTAATCCTATGTGTTGTGAGATGTGTTGACTTCTTAAATCTATAGGTACATGATATCTAAGGTATGTCCTAAGCTAGTTCCATGAACATAAAAGTAAAAAGTAGTAATAAGAAAATATAATTTGTAAATTCCTACTCTACTACGCACATGCCCAATTTTCGTCTTAATAGACTGAATTCGACTTCGGGTAGGGGTTTAGTAAATAGATCTGCCAAGTTGGACTTCAATTCGACGTATTCGAGTTGTATGGCTCCATTGGCCACATGTTCTCGAATGAAATGGTGTTTAACCTCTATATGTTTGGTCCTAGAGTGACATATTAGATTTTTAGTTAGGTTAATTGAGCTAATGTTATCTACATGAATTTTAGTGTTTGTAAAGTCTAACTTAAAATCTCGGAGAGTGTGCTTCATCCAAAGAAGCTGAGTGACACACTCACCCATCGCGATGTATTCGACTTCGGTGGTAGATAAGGCAACACAGTGTTGCTTCCTACTGCACCAACTCACTAGACTCAAGTCAAGAAGTTGACAACAACCACTCGTACTCTTTCTATCGAGCTTACTACCGGCATAGTCCGAGTCAGAGTAGCCAATTAGTTCGAACTCAGTAGATCTAGGGTACTAAATACTAACATTAAGTGTACCCTTTAGATATCTAAGGATATGCTTAACTAGAGTTAGGTGAGATTCCTTGGCACAGGTTTGAAACCTTGCGCATATACTTACTGCAAATAAGATATCAGGTTGGCTCATAGTTAAGTAAAGGAGACTCCTTATCACGCTCCTATAGTATTTTAAGTCAATTGAATTTCCGGTTACATCTTCTCCTATATTTACATTTGTTGCCATTGGGGTATTAATAATTTTAGCGTCTTGCATTCCAAAACGTTTAATTAATTCCCTAGTATATTTGCGTTGGTGTAAGTATATTCCATATTTAGTTTGTTTAATTTGTAGACCTAAGAAGAAACTCAACTCACCTACTAAATTCATTTCAAATTTACTTTTCATAAGTGAGATGAACTCGTTTAGTAGGATCGAGTTGGTGGTTCCGAAGATGATATCATCTACGTAGATTTGGGCTATGAATATGTCTTTTCCTATGGTTTTTATGAAAAGGGTTGGGTCGACTAAACCTTAGTTAAATCCTTTGGACTTAAGATAAATCGAAAGCCTCTCGTACCAAGCTCGAGGAGCTTGTTTGAGTTCATAGAGAGCTTTCTTTAATCTAAGGACATGGTCGGGTTTATCTAGACTTTAGAAATCGGGGGGGTTGGCTAACATAAACCTCTTCCTTAATATATCCATTCAAGAATGCTGACTTTAGATCCATTTGAAACAACTTAAATCCTCGATGTGCAACATAGGCTAATAACATTCGGATGGACTCTAATCTAGCTACTGAGGCATAGGTCTCATCGTAATCTAAACCTTCGACTTGACTAAACCCTTTGACGACTAATCTAGCTTTATTTCTAACTACTTCACCTTTATCATCAAGTTTATTTCGAAACACCCACCTTGTTCCAACGATTGTTTTATCTTTAGGTGGTGGTACTAATTCCCATACTTCGTTCCTAGTGAATTGAGCTAGCTCTTCTTGCATTGCAATAATCCAATCGGGATCAAGAAGAGCTTGGTCAATGGTTTTGGGTTCAATTTTAGAAATCAAGGAGATTTGACTAAGGTTTAGGTATAAAGCTCTAGTTTGAACTCCTAGGCTTGGATCACCTATCACTTGGTCGATAGGATGATTCATTTGAGTCTTAGTTTGACTTGGGTTAGAGTCACCTATCACTTGGTTGATAGGATGACTTGGTTGACTTAGGTTAGGATTAATACTAGACTCAATCTCAAGATCGGAGTTGAGTATGGTATGAATCGGCTCGCTAATTGGGGTTGCTAGGGGTTTTGTAGGTTCGTGTCCTTCATTAAACACTACATTAATAGTCTCTTCGACTCTAAGGGTGTCATGGTTATATACCCTATAGGCTCTACTCGTAGTCGAGTATCCTAGAAAGATTTCGGTAGAGGTTTTGGATGTGAATTTCACTAGGTAATCCTTAGTATTTAGGATGTGTACCTTACATCCAAATACCCTAAAGTACTTGATGTTAGGTATTTTATCGTGATAAATCTCATACGAGGTCTTAAGGTGCCTCTTTATCATAAGAATCCTATTTTGGACATAGCAAGCCGTACTAACGACTTCTGCCCAAAATCTATCAGATAGGTTATACTCGTTTAACATTGTCCTAGCAGTTTTTTGTAAGGATCTATTTTTACGTTCTACTAGGCCAGTCTGTTGTGGGATTCTAGGGCATGAGAACTCATGGTGGTATCCATTTAGGTTACAGAATTTTGTAAACCCGTGGTTCTCAAATTCACCACCATGATCACTCCTAAGTCTTTTAATTTTAAGGTTTTGTTGATTTCCTATTAGTTTAAATAGGTTGATTAATTGATCTAGGGTATCACTTTTGTGTTTGATGAACCTAACCCAAGTAAATCTAGAATAGTCGTCAATTATGACTAAGCAGAATTAACTCCCATTAAGTGACTTAGCTCTGTGTGAATCAAATAGATCCATGTGTAGGAGCTCAAGTACACTTTTGGTTCATTCTTGATTAGTTAGTTGATGTTGTGTCCTAGATTGTTTACCTTGTTGACAAGCATTACATATTTTATTATCCAAGTTGTTGAGGTTAGGCAAACCTCTGATTAAGTCACTCTGACTTATCTTGTGGATGAGTCTTGGGTGCGAGTGACCGAGTCATCGGTGCCACAACCATAATTCCTCTTGTCGTGTCATAAGAAACTTGGTTGAGAAGTTAGTTAAATTAATAGTATAAATATTGTTATTTCTGGTTCCTTTAAGAATTTTTTTAGAGGTTTCATTTGTTTTAATTACGCATTCATTTTCTAGAAATATAACCTTATAGTTATTATCACACAATTGACTTACACTAAGTAAATTATATTGGAAATTTTCTACCAATAAGACATTTTGAATAATAAAGTTTGAGTTGAGCTCAATATCACCTGATTCGAGATTTTGAGCTTGCCATTGTTTCCGAAGGCTACCGATTCTTGTCGTTTGAATCGAAGCTTTAAAAACTTGAGTTGATCTCCGGTCATGTGTCGGGACCAACCACTGTCCAACATCCATTGATCTAAGTTGGATAGGATATTGGAATTGCTAAAGGTTGGTTGTAAATTATTAAACCTAAATCATCTCACCCATGTCTACATGATCAAGCATGTTATCCTTATATGTTCTTGTGAGATGACTTCCAATTTTACTTGATTTGAATTTAATGATTTGAACGCTTGTCAACCTTGCGTTAGATTTGGATTTGACCTTAAGCTCATCAAGTCACCTTTTCAAGATCATGGCTTCCAGGTCGTGGCGAGGCACAGGGGCCTTCTTTGATCGGAAAAATGACCACTTTCTTAGACAAAGCCATTTTCAAAAAAATAGAGACTTGACTCACCTAAGACCACTTCTTGGTCTAACTAGTCTAGGATACGGCGAGGTAGCTTCAGCTAGTGCCACTCGATCAAGTGCATCGAACTAGATACGCCTTATCTAGCCCGAATACATGAGACTCCGCTTTCCTAGTGTATTATCATCTCACCGCATCCTGGTACTATGTTACCAAGTATTGACGAGTTATAGTCCTATTCTAACCATTCTAAAAAGAAAAATAAAAATAAATAAAGGACCTAAGCATGCAATTTCTAAGTTAGAGCATAAACAAATTTTGTACTGGCTCCCCTTGGACCGTTGAATCGGTTCGGTCTCTCCACACAGTGGATTTGATCCTTGGGAACCCAGTACTGGTTGGACCCTAAGTTTGAAATCAAAGCGGTCTTAGGGACCCATGCTTGGACACATTTTTTATGTTGACTTACAATGGACATATACAACTTGTTGGTCGTATTTGAGCTAAACCCTAGTCCGACCTTATTGTACATGTCCCTTTGCGATCCAAGCAGGATGTCAAGTCCCTTGGATCCCAAAGTAAACCTTTCCAACGTGTTCCTAAGATCTTCGACTTGACTTTTCAAGAGTGAGTTCTCAACTTCGAGCTTTTCAACCCGAGTTGAGTCCTCCTCTCGAACTTGACTAGTTGAAGAGGTTAGGGAGACCTCATGTTTGAGGAGTTTAACCTCCTTAACCAGGGTCTCGACCTTGGACTCGGACTTAGCTAACTCCCTAGTCCAGCCTTGTTGTACACGTCCCTTTGCGATCCAAGTAGGAGGTCAAGTCCCTTGGATCCCAAAGTAAACCTTTCCAACGTGTTCCTAAGATCTTCGACTTGACTTTTCAAGAGTGAGTTCTCAACTTCGAGCTTTTCAACCCGAGTTGAGTCCTTCTCTTGAACTTGACTAGTTGAAGAGGTTAGGGAGACCTCGTGTTTGAGGAGTTTAACCTCCTTAACCAGGGTCTCGACCTTGGACTCGGACTTAGCTAACTTCCTAGTTAAGAATTTAATCGCACTGTAAAGAGTACTGATAAGAGATCGACTTACCTTAAGTGTATCTCTTGAACCGGATGCGGATCCGTGGTTTGTCTTGAATAGAGCTTCGTAGTCCGATTCGTCTTCGGGTTCAGACTCATGCTCCGGTTTAGACTCCATCTCCAATTCATCTAGTTTAGCCATGAAGACGTGATCGTCGTCTTCTTCCTCTGATGCTTCTTCCCACGTAGCGTTGAGTGCCTTCTTGAGTTTTAGTGCTTTGCTCTTGTGCTTCGGACATTCGGACTTGATATGTCCAAACCTGTTGCATTCGTAACACCTAACATTAGAACTTTTTGGCTTACCTTCGTTGGGTCGAGTGACGGTTCACTTTCGGCCCTTGACCATCCTATGAACTAGGTTGACTAGTTCGGTCTCCATTTTCGGGTCGACCTCCGACTCGTACTCATCTTCTTCCTCCTTCGGGGGTGGCTTGCTCGCGGTCTTCTTCTTTGAACCTGCAAAAAGTGCTATACCCTTCTCAAGTTTTGAGTTGGACTGTTCATGGAGTTCGAAATCCGAAAACAATTCATCTAATCTATGTTTTGAAAGATCCTTAGAGACCTTGTAGGCATTGACCATGGATGCCCACAAGGTTGTCCTAGGAAACAAGTTTAGTACGTACCTGATAAGGTCGCAGTTTTCGACCTTTTGTCCGATTGCATGTAGGTTGTTGATGATATCTTGAACCCGAGCATGTAGTTGTGTCGCCGTCTCGTGTTCCTGCATTTTTAGATTATACAACCTATTGAAAAGAAGATCACGCTTACATACCTTGGCTTCGTCGGTCCCTTTGTGTAGCTTCACTAGCTTTGTCCAGAGATCCTTTGCGCTGATGAAGGGGCCGACGTAGTTGAGCTCCTCCTTTGACAGACCACATTGGAGGATTTGCGTTGCTTTTGTGTCAGCTTCTACTTGCCTTTTCGTGGCATTGGTCCATTGGTCATAATCCAAAGATTCACCACCTTCATTAGTCGGAAGTGTGAATCCCGTTTGGATTATGATCCACATCTTGATTTGGGTTTTGAGAAAGCATTCCATCCGACCTTTCCAATAACAGAAATTGTCTCCATTGTAAAACGGAGGTCGGACGGTGCTAAAACCCTCGAGATGGGCCATTTGACACTAAAGGTAAGAAGAAGAAAGGAAAACGAAATCTAGTAATGACAAAAACAAGAAAAATGTTCCAAGACTTGTATCTTGGATTAGTAGGGAGGGAGGAATGAATAAAAGCTTGTAAAATCAAAAATTAAATGAAAATGAAATCATAAGACAATGCTAGATCGGTGGTTTCACCAGATCTTAACTCCCCCGGCTCTGATACCAATTGTTGGATCGAGCGGATCGCTAGAGGGGGGGGGGTGAATAGCGATAAAAGCTTTTCGTCGAATTCATTTCAAAACACAAGTTAATGCAGCGG
Organism: Wurfbainia villosa; assembly: GCA_025175895.1. Classification (NCBI taxonomy): domain Eukaryota; kingdom Viridiplantae; phylum Streptophyta; class Magnoliopsida; order Zingiberales; family Zingiberaceae; genus Wurfbainia; species Wurfbainia villosa. Next base: position 48,902,888 of record CM045999.1, on the reverse strand, counting down.
AAAGATAAAATGAACACAATAGGATTTTACTTGGTTCATAGCCTACGACTACTACTCCAAGGCCCTAGTGGTCCTTGACCATGCACGGAGGGAAAATCACTAACGAACTCCTCCTCATTGAAGGTAGGAGTTAATCGAATACACAAAAAACCAAAGCTTGAGGTAGAGGGACACTCCCCCTCTCCTCGTTGCAATAAAAGCTCGTAGAATAGAAAGTAAATACAAGAGTTAATGGATGACTTAAAAGACTTTTATCGACGACCAAATGGATGGAGGCTTGAGCTTGTGTCGTTGGCGTTTCTGTAGTACTTCATCGTCATGGAGTTGTTGGAGTGTCGTCACGTTATGGAGGCTTTAGGGAACTTTTGAATTGATGAAAAACCTTTAGAGAAGCCCTCCTTTTATAGTTTTTGAGCCCCTCATCGAGTGGATCTTCAGCCAATCAAAACTAGACACAAAGCCCCTTGGAATGAGGTGATAAGGCTTGACTCCTCGAAGCTGATCCTTGACCATCATTCGACTGATAGCAGTGTCAGTCGAGTCGCAACACTCAGCAGTTGACTGATGAAGGCAGTCGACTGATGCTTGCTGAAATCACAAGTTAGCTTAATAAAAACATAATTTCGACGGTCGCCAACCATCCGATCTCGACCTAGATCATCCATGGGATGTCTTTGGTCGAATCTACGCTTAAGACTATCCCCGTAAAGAGGATACGACCTCACTTACGCTCACACACACGAGCTTACCTCAATACTTACTTTGTAGCTCTCGCTTCCGACCTTCCACTCGATTCCTTCGGCTCCCTCCAAAGTCACTTGAGTGTTGTCCGACCATCGCAGCTTCCTCTGAGTGTCGCTAGTCTTCAGCTCCAACTTTAGCACTTTTCTGCACACTCAATTCAGCTCGTGAGATAATGATATGAGCTTAACTTTGTATCATTTTCTATAATCAAAACTTAGGTTCGACTTAGGTGTCCACTGCACCAACAACATGCACTTAAAATTGGACATAGGAAAGGAAACTGTAAGCGTCATCTAGAGTCATTGAAGGGGAGAAGGCATTTGATGCCCAATATACTTCAGAGATATTAGTTATTGAATGTCACACTATTTTTTATAACACATGTGTATTAGATATTGAGTGTGCCTCCCATATATGTATTGACATATAGGGATTAAAGAATAGTAGATGGCTAGTTAAGGATGAGGCAAATTTTAGGGTTGGCAATGAAGCAAAGGTTGCTGCTATAGCCATGGGGACTTATTTGTTGCATCTTTCTAATGGACTAGTTTTTGAGTTGGATGATTGTTTTTATGTTTCTTCGTTAATAAAGAACATTTCTTGTTTAAATAGAAAAGGTTTCCATTTGACTTTTAGTAACAATTATTGTTACATAATGTTGAATGGTGTTTTTTATGGAACAAGAATATTAAACAATGGAATCTACATGTTAGATATATCCAATGAAGAATTCAATATCGAATGAAGTAGAAAACATGCTAAAATAGATATTCAATAACCTCCTATATGTGGCATTGTCATCTTGGCCATATTAGTAAGGATTGCATGACCAAATTGCACATGCTTGATATTTTGGGGTCTTTTGAATTAGATTCATATAACACATGCGATTCATGTCTAAAAGGCAAGATGACAAAGTTACCTTTTAAGGGAAAAAAGTGATAGAGCTTGATGTTTCGGGCCTTGTACATTCTAATGTATATGGACCAATATCAACTCAAGCATGCGGAGGTTATAACTACTTCATTACCTTCATCGATGATTGTTCATGATTTAGGTATATATATATCTATTGAGATACAAGTCTGAGGCTTTTGAAAAGTTCAAAAGAATTCAGATATGAAGTAGAGAAATAACTTGGGAAAAGTATCAAAGTACTTCGATCTGATCGTGGTGGAGAATACTTAAGGTAAGAATTTCAAGATTATCTAAGGGGAAATGACATCTCGTCCCCAAAAGACTCCGCCTTATACACCATAGCATAATGGTGTAGTTGAAAGGTGAAATCGAACCTTATTGGACATGGTTAGCTCGATGATGCTTCATGTAAGTCTACAAAAATCTTTTAGGGTTACACACTTGAGACTGCTGTTTACTTGCTAAACAGAGTCCTGACTAAGGTTATCTCTACTACTCTATATGAGGTATGGAATAGTAAGAAATCCATTCATATTACTTGAATATATGAGGTTACCCTAATTATGTGAAGAGGACAAGATCAGACAAGTTGGAGGCTAAGTCTGATAAGTGTCTATTTATTGGTTACCCTATGAAAATGAGGGGTTACCAATTCTATCATTCTTTGGAACAAAAGGTGTTTGTTTTTTTTCAAGTCATGTTGTATTTCTAAAGAAGGAGTTTCTCTTATAGGAAAAAAAGTGAGAGTGAAGTTGAACTAAGTGTAGTTCAATAGACTCCAATAGACATACAAGAGATGCCTAGTCAAGATCCATAGCCTATTACTCATAGAGATGAGGTAACTGTTGAACCTTTAGAAACACAACCTCTTAATAAATCTAATAGAATACGATATGTTCCTGAGAAATATAGATTTCTCATAAGTGAATCGAATGATGTATTGATCATCGAGGGTGATAAGTCTACTAGTTATGAAGAAGTTCTGAAAAATTTAGACAGGGATCAAAGGCTTATAGCCATGAAATCAGAAATGGATTCCACGCATGAAAACTAAGTTTGGAACTTGGTGGACCCACCTGAAGGCATTATGCCTATAATGTGGAAGTGAGTTTTCAAGAAGAAAACTGACATGGATGGTAATGTAATTACCTATAAAGCTAGGTTAGTGGCGAAGGGATATCATCATTGATAAGGTGTTGACTATGATGAAACCTTTTCCACCAATAGCTATACATAAATCCATTCGGATACTCTTGACCATAACATCCCTTTATGATTATGAGATATGACAAATACATGTGAAAATAGCTTTCCTTAATGAAAACCTATGTGAGGATGTATATATGGTACAACCTGAGGGTTTTACATCTATTTATAAGGAAAGGTATGCAAGCTTCAGAGAACCATTTATAGATTGAAAGAAGCATCCAGGAGTTGGAATGTCTATTTTGATGAGGCAATTAAATAATTTGATTTATCATCAAATCCTGACGAACCCTATGTGTATAAAAGGGTTAGTAGGAGTGAAGTTGTGTTCCTAATGTTGTATGTTGTTGACATACTGCACATAGGAAATGATGTCCTAGTTTTACAGTCAGATATAGTTTGGTTGTCCAAAATTATTCTCCATAGGAAAGACATGGTAGAAGCAACCTATATCTCGGGGATTTATATCTATAGAGATAGATCGAAATGGTTGCTTGGTCTTTTGTAGCCTACATACATAGATAGAGTACTAAAATGGTTTAGCATGGCTGAATCTAAGAAAGATTTCATTCCCATCAAGCATGGGATTTACCTTTCGAAGTCTATGTGTCTAACTACAGAAGACGAGAGGATTCACATGAGACAAATCCCATATGCATTAGCTACAAGATCGATCATGTGTGCTATGTTATGTACTAAGCCCAATGTATCGTACGTTTTGAGTGTTATGAGTAGATATCAGTAGGATCCTGGTATGGACCATTGGGTGGATGTCAAGACAATCCTTAAATACTTATAAATAATTAAGGATTTGTTCTTGGCATATATAGGAGGTGATATGGTGATATACGGGTATATTGATGCTAGCTTCTAGAAGGATAAGGATGACTCTAAATCCTAGTCTGAATACATATTCACCTTGAATGGAGGTGCAGTGAGTTGGAAAGGTTCCAAGACACCGTTATTAATTCCACCATAAAGGCAGAGTACATTGCGGCTTTTAAAGAAACAAAGGAGGTGGTTTGGATCAAGAAGTTCATCACTGAACTTGGAGTGGTTCCGAGCATTGTTGTAGTATTGGTCTACTGTGACAACAGTAGTGCCATTGCACAAGAGAAGGGGCCATGGTCTCATCAACGATCCAAGCACATACTTGATGTGGTGATTCCACAAGCGCACGATCGTTGTCAAGTAATAAAATATCGATCCCACATAGATTGGTCAAGTATCGAATGAGTGCAAGGAAAGATTATCTAGAAAAATAAATGCTTGAGTGGTTGTTGAATGAGAAAAGAAAATAGATGATCGAGAAACAATTATAAGACTAATTTATAAGGCAACTTTAGGACTTCGGTTTCGCTACAATGTCTATTTTCTTGACACTTCTTTCTTATATCAATGTGTGTTCTTGAAGGAAACCTATCTAAAGATATCTGATGCCTCTTCCAAGATCAACTCGATATATTTACCTAACTTGGTTTCTACTTTCACAATATTAGCTCTTAGAAGGATCTTGGTCACAATATGGGAACATGTCATGAGAACCTCAGCAGATCAATTCAAGAACTACTGCGTATTACTCATAGGAGCTAGGTTAGATAAATTATTATGTTCTAGGAAAAGTTATGAAGTCCTCGAGAGGTTGATGTGAGCAAAATATATAGGGTTTTAGGAGTAGTTTTCGCTCACATCTTGTTACATTTTGTGTTAGTTTCATGCATATGTTACTCTATTCTTGCACGCATTGCCTATTTTCTGGTTCGGAGGTCTGCTCATTGTACTTTTGTGTGCAGGTTAGGTTTTCTGGTGAAAAAGATGCATTTTCGGAGCAAAAGAAAGACTTTCATAGCTAGACGCAGAGTGGGACACACCCCGGACATGTGAATTTACACGACCATGTCCAATGAGCGAAGAACATCACCCCAGGGCCGCACACGGCCTGGCCATGTGGAAACACACGGTCGTGTGGCGGCCCGATGGATTTGCGCGACTAGGACTTTTTCCAGATTTTGCAACAGTCCAAGGCGATGTCTATATAAGGATGGCTCTGCCCAAACCCTAGGGGGGAGGCACGATGGCTAGGACGGCATGCCGAAGCCCTAAAAATCTTCGGTAACTCGCAGCGGGGAGGAGGAACGCCGCCGGAGGTCCACAACTTGCAATACAACGCCGGAGAGAAGATCACGAAGCATCGTATATCTCTATTTCTGCGATTTATCTCTATTTTATTCGAAATTAAACATGTTTTGTGATTCTTCCTTCGTATTTATGGAGTAGTACTTTTGATTCTAGGATTAGGGAGTAGCTTGTGTACATAGACAATGTTGGTTCATATTAAATTCTGGTCAAAAGTTTGATTTGACAATTGGTAGTTGCTCTCTATTATATCTTTGTGAATTTGGCTTTCTTTCTGCTGTGCTTAGGTGATACGAGGTGGTGACAACCCTCGTAATCTAGATTTAGGTGGTTTAATCAAGGAACCTAGGGGTAAACTTGACATCTCATAACTGTGGGGAGAAGGGAGCGGTAGAATCGGAAACGGTCCATTGCAAGGATTGATTTGACATCCTCATACCCTCTATCCCATCCTTTTGGGTGAGGATAGCTCCCGGTGAATGCGGCGGCTCTACGAGAGAGTGTATGATGCCCCTTCCCCAAAACCGTAGGTAGACGTTTAGACGATGCCAATTGACAACATTGTTCTGTGGTACACAAGTGAAACCGAAGTCCTAGGATCACCTTTTAAGACCCCGACACACTCTTTTCCTCCTCTGTGTGACACCGCACAGAGTAGGGTTCACCGATCATCCTCACCAACTGACTCTCTCTCAGAGATCATGTCCGAACAATCGTAACCACTTAGTGTATTGGTACTCGAATCCTAGTCCCTGTGGGATCGATAATCTTTATTACTTGACGACATCCATGCACTTATGGGCGTTGAGTGCGAGTGCGCACTTTGAGTCCACGACGGTATCCATCACGAGATTTGAGGACACGTCCGTGCACATCAAGTTTTTGGCGTCGTTGCTGGGGACTGTCGATTTGATATCAAATTGAACGGTGGTAGATTGGATCGGACTTAGGATTAGATTATTTTCTTGCTTTATTTTCTTATTAGTTTACTTTATTTGCTTTAGTTTTATTTTCCATATTTAGATTTAGTTCTTATTTTTCAGTAGTAGTTTTTTTTATTTACTTATTGCATCATAGATGGGAGGATGTCTATCTCATTCGATAGATATACGACCCCATCTGTCTTAGGGAGACCATGCTACAACGCAAGGTATGAGGAGATCCAAAGCGATGAAGAAGAACTAAGGATGCACTCCCTTGCAGTATTGATAGAAGGAGATGCTGCATACGTTCCGGAACACAGCGAACTAGGCATCATGGTAAGGTTGCTATCTCCTATGGCTCGCATGCCCAAGCAATACCACAGTGGGGCGGCAGGCTATGATCTAATGGCAGATGAAGACCGCGAGATCCCCCCTTACACAAAGGTGCAGGTATCCATGGGCATAAGCTTTGAATTCTCGGAAGGAATATATGGACAAGTGGCTGCCAGGTCCCCCTCCTATAGGGACAACCCGCTAAGAATTGAAACAAGCACAATCGATAGCCATTACACCAGGGAAGTAAAGGTAACAGTATACAATTTGACTGATTCTCCGATGAATGTATACTAGGGCCAGTTGATCGCCCAGATGGTAACCCATTACAGCTACAACCATCCTCTGATCTGGATACCAGATCCAGAAAAGGCGGAGTATCCGGACGAACCAGACCCAAACCTGCATGTTCCTAATTGTTTGGAGTGTCCGATGTGCTGTGATGGATGCTGCTGCGGAGGAGAAGATCACAATGCATGTAATTGCAGTCACCACGAAGAAACGGCAGATCAAAGTTACTACGACAAAGGAAATTCAATAACCCCACCAGCAATAGGAAATGATGAAAGTTGGAACTACTACGGTGAAGGAACCTCAACAGCTCCACCGGCGATATTTGACCTCTTATTACCAAGGGAGAAAAACACCGATGATGAAGAAAGAGGGCCACCCCGGCCCCTGCAAAGGCCAGACTATACCACACTACAGGATTTAATGAAAAGGCACTTGGCTATTCATGCCTTAGTGGAAAATGAAGGTCAATCATCCCTTCCGGTGACTCAGGAGAGCTGCCATGCAGGAGCTTCAAGCCCAGGGGCCAATGTACTCTAGTCCATGGCTAGTAATCCTAAGGATCTGGAACAGGATGATGACTACTTGGAACAAATACAATATCTGGCAACATTAGCAAACCCATCAGTCCCTGAAACACTATGGGATAAATACTCAAACGAGGAGGACTGGTGTAACCCCTTCGCAAAGGAACAAGAATAAGTACTGGCGGTAGGGATGGAGTCAAATATGGAATATCCTTCCCTAAGGCGACTAAGCAGCGCCCAGCGAAATATTCCATATTTGACTCCATCCCTACGGTTGCTTCTTCTTGTTTCGCTGCGAAGACACACCGATCCTCCTGTCAGTATTTATCCCATAGTGTTTCTGGGACTGATGGGTTTGCTAATGTTACCAAATATTTTATTTGTTCCAAGTAGTCATCATCCTGTTCCAAATCCTCAGGATTACTAGCCATGGACTGGAGTACAGTGACCCCTGGGCTTGTAGCTCCTGCATGGCAGCTCTCCTGAGTCGTCGGAAGGGATGATTGACCTTCATTTTCCACCAAGAAATGAATAGCCAAGTGCCTTTTCATTAAATCCTGTAGTGTGGTATAGTCTGGCCTTTGCAGGGGTCGGGGTGGCCCTCTTTCTTCATCATCAGTGTTTTTCTCCCTTGGTAATAAGAGGTCAAATATCACCGGTGGAGCTGTTGAGGTTCTTTCACCGTAGTAGTTCCAACTTTCATCATTTCCTATTGCTGGTGGGGTTGTTGAAGTTCCTTCGCCGTAGTAACTTTGATCTGCCGTTTCTTTGTGGCGGCTGCAATCACATGCATTGTGATCTTCTCCTTCGCAGTAGCATCCATCATAGCACATCGGACACTCTAAACAATTAGGATCGTGTAGGTTTGGGTCTAGTTCGTTCGGATACTCTGCCTTTTCTGGATCTGGTATCCAGATCAGAGGATGGTTGTAGCTATAATGGGTTACCATCTGGGCGATCAACTGGCCCTAGTATACATTCATCGGAGAATCGATCGAACATCTTTATACCTTTACTTCCCTGGTGTAATGGCTATCGATTGTGCTTGTTTCAATTCTTAGCGGGTTGTCCCTATAGGAGGGGGACCTGGCAGCCACTTGTCCATATATTCCTTCCGAGAATTCAAAGCTTATGCCCATGGATACCTGCACCTTTGAAGGATCTGGGATCTCTCCATCCGCAGATTAGATCATGCCGTAACGCAACATGCTTGGGCATGCGAGCCATAGGAGATAGCAACCTTACTAGGATGCCTGGTTGGCTATGTTCCGGGACGTATGCAGCATCTCCTTCTATCAATACTGCAAGGGAGTGCATCCTTAGTTCTTCTTCATCGCTTTGGATCTCCTCGTCCCTTGAGTTGTAGCATGGTCTCCCTGAGACAGATGGGGCCGTATATCTATCGAATGAGATAGACATCCTCCCATCTATGAGGTTCCTACTAGTGATCTCCATGGGCTACAAGGAGTTGGTGGTTTGTGCAGGCTGGATGATCCAGCTCAAGCCTTGAAGTGCCGACGTGGAGTATCTCCTCCCTTGGAGTGCCCTTACTCCATGACTCACCAGGTAGTCAACTACCCCTTGGACTTCATAGAGGAAGCCTACGTTCGGGGTATTGGATAATCACCCTATCATACCTCTTGTGATTAAGAGGTTAGCTTCACCATTGTGCCACTGCTCGTATCCCCTTGTCAGTAGGGACACCTGTATGTTTCTGTAAAAATATCCTATAGTGAGCATAAGATCAGGGATTACATATACCATCTGGGATCCGTGCGACAGATCCACCTCCATGGCTGCAGTGATGGCTCGGTCTCCTTGCCATCTATTATCTCTGAATAGAACAAGCGCCATGGTTCCCTCCTCCTGTCGGTGTAGCGTTTGTATCCTTACTTGGAGGACACCTAAATGGATGAACCACATTCGGCTTCGTTGGAGTTGCCAGAAACTGCTTTCCTATATAAAGCTTCGATCTTGCTGCTGGTTGTTTATGCATAGTATGGCTTCTTCGGACCTATGCATGTACACCCTGTGATGGGTGTCGTCTCTTCTAGAGTGGTATAGTACCTCGACTGGTACTATGGAGGCTCTCTCCTGCATCAAGAGCTGTAGTTGTACCTGGGGGTCTAGTTGCTGCTCCAGGGTTTGAGAGGTGCTTTGGCCCATGATTTGTCCTCCCATCCTCTTGATGGCTTGCTGGGCATTGTACAGACATCTCTGATGTCTTCTATATTCATTTATTTGATCTTCGAACAAGGGTTGCTCTTGTGCTACTTCCTGTGTTACTGTTCTGGTTGCCATTGTTTCTTGAGCCTGGCTTGTTCTTCCTTTAGAATGTTGTATGGGTCCTTTAAAACCCTGAGCTTTCCCCGATCTTCTCGAGGTTTTTCCATTGAACCTAGGTTCAGGTTTTCAAGCTTTGTGACCAGGGCCTTAGGTAATGGTGTGGCGCTGGTTTGTTGCCTGAAAATGTTTTTGAGCTCCTCCTTAATGTCCTTCAAAGTTTCACAGATTTGCACCAGAAGCTGGATCTGGGTGTTATTCTGCTTAATGATCGCTGCCGTTCCGAAAACTGCTCTCGGATGTTCACTGGGCTTCGTGATCCCTACAGCAGGTGGCTCTACCCCTTCTGTTGCTTGCACAACTGTCTAGTAGGATTCTGTGCCCTTGGTATGTATGTAATTGCCTTTGTTCATGCAGTTGTCCACTTCTGAATCTCCTTTAGAAGTTCCTCCACCTGGTTGAGTTTGGTGGTGAGTTCTTTTGTAATCTTTAAGATGACTTCTTCCGAAGGGGGCCTGGAAGTTTCAGTTGTGGGGTATTGGCGCCCCTGTTTGCTAAGAAGCAGGTCAGTTAGGGCTTTTGTGTTGCCTTCCAAGGCAATAACCCTTTTGTCAAGCCTACTAATGGCTTCAAGGATCAGCTTAAATTGTTTCAGATGCACCCTGGCTAACAGGCAGGTGCGATCGTAGATGACAGCTAGGTTATTAGCGAGCTAGGAAGAGGATACTCTTCTTTTTGGTATCAGAGCTAGCAAAACAGATGATGCTAGCTTAGAAACCTCTAGGTTAAGGTAAAGCAGTTCTCTTCGGAAATAAACTTATCTGACTTCCTACCTTCATTCGCTTGAACTACTCTCACTGCGAGATTGCAAAAGGGCAGGTCCTAACTTTGGTTGAAGCAAGAGGCTCCCAAAGGGCACACCTGCATGAGTAAACTCATAGCGATATAGATTAGAGTGAATGTCGGATAAATGGGAAGAAGCCATCCAAGAATGGTACACAACATCCCGAATGGTAAACCTGCAATACCTTGACCTAAGTACTTTAAGCTTTTCAAAAGACTTAAGTGTTTCAAAAGTTCAAAAGCATTTTAAAATACATAGGCTCTTCAAAAGATTTTCAAAAATGAATATTCAGATTTAAAGTGAGCTTTAAAAAAGGATTTCAAAATTTTTAAAGTTTGAAAGATTTTTGAAAGTACCCAAAAGTCAAAGTATAAAATTTTCTCCCCCTCAATATTTTAAATTTTCAAAACTCCCCCTTAAATAAGGATATTAAATTTTCAAAATTCTCCCTTAAATAAGGCTATTAAATTTTCAAAACTCCCCCTTAAATAAGGCTATTAAATTTTAAAATTTTCAAAACTCCCCCTTAAATAAAACTATTAAATTTTAATTTTTTCAAAACTTCCCCTCAAATAAAACTATTAAATTTTAAATTTTTCAAAACTCCCCCTTAAATAAAATAATGCAAATGAAATAAGAAATGTCCATGCATGAATTCTTATACATAATTAATATACTGAAAATACACAAATTGTCCTTAAAGCAAATTTCTAACTTTTAGTAGCTCAAGTGATATAGAATTATCATCAAGCTTTGAATTAGAATTAGTCACCGAAGTGATTGATTTATTTTTTAAACCCTGTATTGGTTCATGTCGATGCACTGAATCTACATCTGGAATCTGAGGTGCAGTCTTAGCATCTCACGCCCATCTTCATGGGTCAATACATAAACAGGTAGTCCTAGGTGTTTGTGAGATGAGATGGCTTCCTAGGTCTATAGGATCATGAAATCTAAAATTGACCTAGGCTAGATCAATTTTTTTATTTTTCTTTTAAGAAAATAATATTACTTAGTAAAACAAAATAGATTTTGAATAATGAAACATTAAAGCATCCTAGTCTACTAAGCATAACCCAAGTCTTGTTTAAGAATAACCAAACTTTAAAAGTTACCATATTATCTACATAATTTCAAACTATATCAACTAGTGTATCTAATACAGTCCTAATATGAAGAAGGAGGTGGATGACTCATGCTCCAAGATCAAAAAGTCTCCATAATCTCTCGATGATCATCTCTCTCTGTCTAGAGCACCTGCATCAACTCTCTATGATCCTCTCTTTGCGTCTGAAGCATCTACATCATCTCAAGATGACATGCCTAATGCTGCTGCTCCTGACGCTGCATCGCATCCTCCAATCTGGATAATCTCTCTTCTACTGTGGGAGGTGCAAGAAGCCCAAGAAAAGGAGATAGACTATCAAATCCTGGTGCTTCTTGATGCTCAGACTAAGGGTCAGAATGATGCTTTGGGTCAATCTTAGGCTCAGGCTGGTGCCGGGGCTGAGGCTGAGGTTGAGGCTGAGGCTGAGGCTGAGGGCCATCTCTTCTCCATGTCAGGACATTATTTTCATCTAAACCTATTTTAGCTAATGCAAACTATTTAGAACCTATCATGTCATACTCAGAGAGTTGTTTGATGTTACCTGTGGTACCATCAAACCCTAATGTAGCTAGTAAAGATGTGATGACATGATAATAGGGAAGATGTGTCTTCCTACTAGTATCTACCCTAGAATGATGGATGATAGAATGAAATATTTGTAAACTAATATCTAAGTCTAATATATGACTGAGTACAAAAAGTAAAAAAGAATGATAGGGACACATCAAAGTGATGTCCCTAGTGGTGAGTGGCAAAATATAGTTCACTATGACTCTGTACAGGGCATAGTTCTGTACTCTAAGTCTAGTGAAACTAAAGATACTCACAGATGGAGTCCTCTCCTCACCAAAGAGATGCAAATGAATCCTATCTAATGTGATGTGAGAGTAGGGATCACCATACGGTAATTCCATAGAGGAAAAACATACTACTTGATATGATGAATGCATAAATCCTAAATGATCTCTCAATAAGGAGGGGGTAAAGATAAAATCTGTACCCTGTACTCTAGTGGAATATGCAAGATCATTAATTCTAGTGAAGTTATTGCAAAACTCAACACATAGGTATTTGTTAATAGAGTTTTTACAATAAACTAGTTTCTCTAGGCCATAATGTGCTATGACTTCAATGCTAGGTATGCATGATCTACTAAAAAATGATCTAATTATATATCTAGTTAAAATGAGAGTATAATTGGTGCTATCAAACCTAATCCTATGTCTCTCAGTGGGAAACCTAATGTGTTGGTGCAATCGGCCCAGGTCACGATTGACCAGGACTCGAGTTTGGCTCGAGTGATGTTTTGATGTGTTTTGATGTTTCGACAAAAACATATGACAATATAATTGTCATGGAAAGTCCAAGTTGGACACTTGGCAGTTGGGAAAGTCCAAGTCCTGAGTACTTGGCAAATGGAAAGTCCAACATGTGTTGGCAAGGAAAGTCCAAGCATGGGTCTTGGCATGAAAAGTCCAACATGGGTTGGCAAGGGAAAGTCCAAGCATGGTCTTGGCATTTGAGAAGTCCAAGCATGGTCTTGGCATGGAAAGTCCAACATGAGTTGGCATTTGAAGTCCAAGGGGATTGATATTGGCGGCGTAAAGTCCAAGCGGTAGTCTTGGCAGCATAAGTCCAATGGTTGGCGGCGTAAAGTCCAAGCAGAGTCTTGGCGGCGTAAGTCCAATGTGCCTTGGCGGTGTAGACACCGTTAGCATGACATAGCCGACGGAAGCACCTGAAGGCTAGCGCGATGGATGAACAAGTCATGGATGACTTGGAGGGATCCGAGAGGCGTGAGGCTGATGGAGGTGACTAGAAGGCTTAGGTCTAGGCTAAGGGTGGTCTAGCAAGTATGGGGGAACCATATTTGAGTTAAAACCTCATGTTTGAGGTGTGCCAGTCGACTGGTGCCATGTGGCAGTCGACTGGACCGAGTCAACTAGGGTTTGACTGCGGGTTATGGCCTAGCGTGATCGATGAGCTCGAGCAACCGATCGATCGTCTCGATCAATGACCGGTGCTCGAGAATTCGACCACAGAATGGAGTCGAGACTCGACTGGTCGAGTGAGGACTCCATCAGTCGACTGATGGTCACAATCAGTCGACTGATGGTAGTTCCGTTGGACTTATCCAACGTGGAACTAGCCATTGTCTCATGACAACAGTGGCATCAGTCGACTGATGGTCTCGATCAGTCGACTGATAGACTTTTTTCAGCACAGGTTGAAGCTATATATGGAGCTCGTGATGGAGGAAAAAGAAATCGGTTCTTGAGGGCTATTGGGGCGATTTGTTGGTGCAAATCAGGTCTCCAAGTGCAAGCAAGCAACCAATCATTCAAGCAATCAAAACAAGTGTTGTAAAGTCTTTTCTTTACTTGTATTTCATATTTACATTGTATATTGCTTGTATTTCATTCTTACTGTTGTAAGATCTATTGTAAGGGGTTTCTCCGCCTCCGACTTGTGTCGAGAAGGAGTGTTTATCATTAGTGAGTGCGTGTGCATCACTAGGGCTCTTTAGAGCTCGATCCGTGGAGTAGGAACTGTGCGGTTCTGAACCACGTTATATCATTGTGTTAGCTTGTTGTCTATTTCGTTATCGCTTGTATTATTTCTATTTCCGCTGCGCACTAACGAAATTGTAGACACAAACGCGAGCGAATTTCATCTACGCTATTCACCCCCCCTCTAGCTATTCCAACGATTCCTAACAAGTGGTATCATAGCCCGGGGCTCTTCTACGGATTAACAATCGGGAGCTAAGGTGAAAGGCTAGAGGGTGAAGATGGAATTCCAAGACAAGCTTGGATGGGAAATCAACACTCCACCTTCATATGATCCAGAAGATTTTCCGGCATGGAGAGCAAGAATGGAAACATTCTTGATGATGAACATAGAGGATTGGTTCATCCTCATTGAAGGTCTTGAACCCCCTAGGGATAAGAAGGGGAATGTCCTAAAATTGAAAAAGTGGACCCAAGAGCAACGCCAAAAGCTCAAGACCGAAGTTAAGGTAACGAAACTTTTGGAAGATTTAATCCCTAATGATGTTTTGTGCAAGTTAGGGGATTACATGTATGCCAAGGAGCTATGGAGAAAATTGGCAAGATACCATGAGGAGAGTTCATCCTCAAGTGAAAGTGAGGAATCGGAAGTTGAGATGGAGTCAACTTCCGAATCGGAGAAAGAAGAAGTAGAAGAGGTGGAAGAAGCATCTACTTCTAGGGTTGAGGAGGAGAGACCATCCTCTACACCGGAGCAACCTCAAGAAGAGCTCTCAACATCCGATCAAGATGAGAAAGCTCAAAATTCAACTCCGGCACCTACCACCACCCTAGGTAACTCAAACACCTTATCTTCAAATAAAAATCATATTATGTGCTTTGAGTGTAGGGAGTATGGGCATTACAAGAGCAAATGTCCAAAGAGGATCAAGAAACCTCCTCCGGTGCCTAAAAGTCAACAAAAGTCAATGGACGCCGGTTCTCCAAGACAAAAGAGCAAGGAGCATGTCATTTGCTTCAAATGCCGACTACCGGGTCATTACCGGAGCCAATGCCCAAGGGGAAAGAAGAAAGGGCAAGAAGGAGCATCACAAGTAGGGGGAGCCACTAAGGCAAACCCTAAGGTATATTTAAATAATGTTCCATCTAATTTAAATATTAAAAAGCATGCTAGAACTAATTTTAGCAATTTTGTTATGTATCATAAAGAGCATGCTAGAAATAACAAACATATCTATTTAGGAGCTAAGGATGTTCACCTTAAGAATAAGGAGAAATTTGGGACTAATGTCCCTAGAAAAACAATACCTAAGAAATCTATTAAGAAAATCCAAGAACATCTAGGTTTTAATCCAAAATGGACTAGGCATTCGCCAAGAAAGTCCAATGCCCAAGAGTTAAATAAAAATTCTAAAATTGGGCAATTAGAATTAGAAAACCAAGCCTTGAGGTCAAGGCTTGAGAAATTGGAAAAGACCCTAAACAAAATACAAAATCAATCTCAAGGGTCAAATTGTCAAACTCTTAGGTCAAGAAGTCAAAATCAACTTCTAGGACCTAAGAGTCAAAAGTCAACCAAGGGCAAGAATGGTTTGGGTCACAAACCTAAGTCCAAGGTGACTTACCATAGTGCTCCGTTTGACTATGGGACACTAACTAGGTCTAGGAAGACCAAGGTCAATAGGGAAATCATCCCTAGAGTTGACCATGGTGTGTGTCTAGTGGCTAGGGTTTCTAGGAAACCTAGGGAAGCCACTAAGAAGGTTGCAAGGGGAGTTACCCCTAGAGTCAACCTAGGTAAGACCCAAATGACCAAGGCTAATAAGCCTAGGAGGGTCATTAGGAAGGTATCTAGGGAGGTTATCCCTAAGGAATATCTAATTAACCCTAGGAGCTCAAATCGATTTTGGGTTCCTAAGAGCGTGATTGATTCACTCTAAGATGGGTTTAGGGTGTGCCAACCTTGATTGGATGGGTAGTTAACTCAACCACAATAAAGGTGGCACTTTAAGGTTACTTTCAAGGTTATGGTTACTTTGGAAATATCCTTGAGTCTTAATCTCAAAGAATTTTAGGTTGTGTCAATATATATCTTGAAAACATGAAAATCAATAAAATTGACACGATCTAGATTTAGAGGTCATAGTGTGTACCTTTGATTATTGGCACACTTTGGAAGGTCATGTATCAAGAAATGTGTGGTTAAGATGTAAAAATAACATCTAGAGTGATACTCAAGTGCCACACAACTTGATGTCTTGTATTCACCATGCTTCATATGTTTTACCATATGTTTGCATGGAAGGAATGTCTAGGATAGATTACATCTCACAAAACAAGTCTTTTACCTTGATTGTGTATTTCAACACTTAGAAAGGGTGAGATGTTAGGTTTTGGAAATCATTGAATGTTAATGTTTGCAAAAATGAAATAAAACATTAAAATACATTAACAAATACATGAATAAAAGTATAACATCAATACATTCGAAATACAAGATCTAACGTGATAAAATGGAATAATTAAGATGATAAAATCGAGATTAATCGAAATCGACATCAGATCGATTATCGATCGATAACATCAGCGCGATACGATACGGCCATCAGTCGAGTGCTAGCTCCATGACTCGACTGATCGAACATCAGTCGACTGATGAGGTCCATCAGTCGACTGATGGTACTGTTCACCGAGGCCGAAGGCCATCAGTCGAGTGCTCGACGAGCAGTCGAGTGATGTGCACATCAGTCGACTGATGGGCAACATCAGTCGACTGATGCTACTGTAGCACGTTACAGAAGGTTCGGCAGTCGATTGCCGAGCCGGATCAGTCGACTGCCGGCTCGGTAAAATCGGTAATAAACCGCCATCAGTCGACTGATGCTCCACATCAGTCGACTGAATCGTGTTTTTAAAACGCGAACCGCTAGGGTTCGGCGTTTCACGCGACGAAAGCTTTCTTCCTCCTTCGGTCTCCGATCGCCGTCTCCCTCTCCGACCAGCTCTTCCGGCGTGCCAACCTTCCAAAGTCCTAGGTTTGATAAGCATGTCTCTCCTCTTCCATTTTTGACCTATCTTGGAGCCCTAGTTCACGCGATTTAGGGTTTATTGCTCTTGTTCCGTTTAGGGTTCCGTAGAAGCTTTCAAATGACTTTTGTGATCCTCGAACTTTTGAGTCTTCCCTCCGGCACACACATGGCGCCTAAGTAACGATTTTTCTTTCCGAGCCCTAATTTTCATTTCCATTACAATGTAGGTTTATCTAATCGCGTATTGTTTCCATTGCAGTGCATATCATCACATTACATTCATAATAGGAGAGCCCGTAGGAATGATCCATCCGAGAGTGAATCTCGGTTGTACCAACCTATGTTGGTTAGGTACATCGATAGGAATTTTTTCAATAGGCATTGTAGTGACGTCATGGAACTAATTGCATACTACAATTTGATGAAAATCGTCTTGTGCACGCATCCAATCAATGATGACCTTATTAAGGAATTCTATCAAAACCTTAAAAAGGTGGATGATAGCCCTACATACACTACTCGCATTGCAAAACACGAGTTAGAGTTCACTCCTGCGATACTGCAGGAGTTTCTCGAGTGTAGGCCTTCAGACGACACCTTTATTTTTTACCCTACCATAGA
Organism: Wurfbainia villosa; assembly: GCA_025175895.1. Lineage (NCBI taxonomy): Eukaryota > Viridiplantae > Streptophyta > Magnoliopsida > Zingiberales > Zingiberaceae > Wurfbainia > Wurfbainia villosa. The sequence goes on along the minus strand of CM045999.1, from coordinate 48,885,415 downwards.
CTTTCCTCTACCTGAGCCTTTTGCCCACATCTCTATGGAGTCCATGCATGAGCATATTTTTGGTTATCCTCGTCCACTGGCCCAGAATCTATTTCCTATCACCAAGTTATCTGCACCTGACAATGTCCTTTACAAGGTCATTGTTGGGTGTTTTCTGCCCATTGTCACTCGGGGTCTGGCCAAGATTCGGCCTCCTCATCTTTTTCTTCTATATGCCATGCGTCATCAGTTAGACATAAACTTTGCATTGAACATTTTCCACTGCATTGTGCATTTCACTTCCCCTGTACAAGGGAAAGTGCATATGCCATTTGGACATATCATCATAGCATGGCTCGACTCCGTAGGCGTCAACATCCATAGGGGCTCTCTGCAACAACTATCGGAGGTGTACGACTGTATATCAGTTCGTAACTTCTCATTAGCGAAGCTACGGATGGGCGCTGGACAGATGGAGTTGGCGCCACGACCACCACCCAGGGCGCACAGACAGCCTCCTCCGCCACCCAGAGAGGCGACAGAGGACCACGAGGGTGCAGAGTCCACTGATGAGGATGACCAGATGCCGACAGACACATCAGCGGCTGGTCCATCAGTTCGTCGTGGCCAGCTGGAGTCCAGATTTCAGGATTATCAGCAGTCGGTGGACTCTAGGTCATCGAGATATCTTGGCAGGCCGGCATCCTTCGTGCATGCGGCTCGATAGGATGGAGGAGTCCTGTGGTCGCATAGAGCGATCACTCGATATGCTAGAGATGATCGGGCTGGACTGAGTCAAGACCTCCTCACGCCACCCCTGCGGACGATTAGAGGATATTAGATTTTTTTTTGGTTGTCATTTTTGTAGTGAGATTGAGCATAGCCAATCTCCATTTTGAATGTAAAAGACAAATTTTAAGTTATATGAAATCTCTGCTTCTGAAAAATCTTGTGTGTATGAATGAATATTTACATAATTGTATTGCTATCATATACCATGTCATGACATTGTTTAGGATTAATTTAAATGTCATGTGTTCTTAGATTTCATATTATGCCATAACATCATGATTATGAGCATGTGTTTATCTATATCATCTCTAATGCCATAATCACTCGTGCATTTAAGATATTTTGATTAAAATTGATTTAAGGACTATGGCATGACTTGGAGTCCCATTTATAAGGGAATCAAGTAGAGTTGCCTTAGGAAAATGCATGAAACCCTAGATTAGGGAGAACAAAACCCACATCTCACATCTAATTGACATGTATGTGTATGTATACACCCTAAATACATGTGAGATGCTAGGATAATAGGTTAGGTTCAAGGTGCATCGGTAGTGCATCTAGATGAACTTAAACTTATTTTAAATATCACCAAGAATCATAAGGAAAGCTAATATACAAGCTATGTATATTTAGCCAATAAATTATGGTCCAAGATAAGGTTTGAAAACATTTTAAATTCATTTTGAAAAACCTTGGTGAAGTCTATCTTTTGATAGCAATCACCATTGATGAAGTTGATACAAAGTAGGGCCAAAACATTGAAAATTTCAATGTTTTTGAACTTTGTACCAATGTCACTATTTAATGGGTAAAATAATTTTCAAACATTTTTCACCCATTGTATTAGTCATAAGTATTATACGTATCTAATTTCGTGATTTTTCGTTATACGTATAATTAGTTATGATTTTTCAAAACTCATTTCTGATTTCTAAAATCGTTTTCGATTATCGATCATTGCTTCTACGATCGATCGATGGCAGCGTTGGACTCGATCGACGCTTTATCACTCGACCGTTGCTGCGTCGATCGATGGACACATCACCGATCGTAGCCGATGTAGTCGATCGATAACTGATTTCGGGGTAACCAAAAGTTGTTTAACCCGATTTTAGCGACGGTTATGATCCCTACCCACTCCTAACCCTAGGATATGCTTTGGGACGCATTATAAAGGGTGAAAATCCATTGGATATGGATTAGGAGAGTTGTTTAGGGTTTGTATCAATGTTAAGGTGTTGGAAAGTTCAATGTTGAATTTCTAACCTTAATTTTGATTTCGCTTAAAGTTCCTATTGGCTTAGGGACTTCCCAAGGACATTGTTGGTGCAATGGTCAAGGGGGAGCAAGCCTTTAGGGGGAGATATCCATCTTGGGATGATGGATGTGTTTTTCTCCTTGAAGGGGAGAATGTTATCAATTTGGGAAATTGATGGATTTTTAGAAACCTAATTTGGAAATTGGGAGAGTGAATAGGATTGCCTCTCTTGAGTGACTTATCACTAGGAAGATGGTAGGCATCCTAGGTATTTTGAACCAAGGGGAGATTGTAAGATCTCATTGGGACATGAGACATTGACCTCCTTGAGAGAAAACCTTTTGATGTTAGTCAAAAGGGGAGAATGTTTGGGGAGAACATTTGGGATAATTGGTAAAGGATTTGAGTTAGTATTCTTACTCACGATTATTTATTTAGTTTTGTCAAACATCAAAGGGGAGATTGTTGGTGCAATCGGCCCAGTCACGATCAACCGGGACTCGAGTTTGGCTCAGTGATGTTTTGATGTGTTTTGATGTTTGACAAAAACATATGACAATATAATTGTCATTTGGTAAAGTCAAGTCTTGAGTACTTGGCATGGAAAGTCAAGTGGGACACTTGGCATTGGGAAAGTCAAGCATGGGTCTTGGCATGAAAAGTCAACATGGGTTGGCAAGGAAAGTCAAGCATGGTCTTGGCATTTGAAGTCAAGCATGGTCTTGGCATGGAAAGTCAACATGAGTTGGCATTTGAAGTCAAGGGGATTGATATTGGCGGCGTAAAGTCAGCGGTAGTCTTGGCGGCATAAGTCAATGGTTGGCGGCGTAAAGTCCAAGCGGAGTCTTGGCGGCGTAAGTCCAATGTGCCTTGGCGGTGTAGACACCGTTAGCATGACATAGCCGACGGAAGCACCTGAAGGCTAGCGCGATGGTTGAACAAGTCATGGATGACTTGGAGGGATCCGAGAGGCGTGAGGCTGATGGAGGTGACTAGAAGGCTTAGGTCTAGGCTAAGGGTGGTCTAGCAAGTATGGGGGAACCATATTTGAGTTAAAACCTCATGTTTGAGGTGTGCCAGTCGATTGGTGCCATGTGGCAGTCGACTGGACCGAGTCAACTAGGGTTTGACTGCGGGTTATGGCCTAGCGATCATGATGCCATAGGTTGGCGATCGGTGATGGCTCAGCGATCGTGATCGTCGATCGATCGGCGGTGCTCGAGAATTCGACCACAGAATGGAGTCGAGACTCGACTGGTCGAGTGAGGACTCCATCAGTCCAATGGTGGCGTAAAGTCCAAGTGGTAGTCTTGGCAGCATAAGTCCAATGGTTGGCGGCGTAAAGTCCAAGCGGAGTCTTGGCGGCGTAAGTCCAATGTGCCTTGGCGGTGTAGACACCGTTAGCATGACATAGCTGACGGAAGCACCTGAAGGCTAGCGTGATGGATGAACAAGTCATGGATGACTTGGAGGGATCCGAGAGGCGTGAGGCTGATGGAGGTGACTAGAAGGCTTAGGTCTAGGCTAAGGGTGGTCTAGCAAGTATGGGGGAACCATATTTGAGTTAAAACCTCATGTTTGAGGTGTGCGGTCGGCCCAGTGCCATGTGGCGATCGACCGGACCAAGTCAACTAGGGTTTATTTGCGGGTTATGGCCTAGCGATCACGCCATAGGTTGGCGATCGGTGATGCTCAGCGATCGTGATCGTCGATCGATCGGGGTGCTCGAGAATTCATCCGCGAGAATGGAGTCGAGACTCGGTGGTCGAGTGAGGACTCCATCGATCGGCGATGGTCACAATCAATCGGTGATGGTAGTTCCGATTGGACTTATCCAAGCGTGGAACTAGCCGTTGTCTCACGACGATGGCATCGATCGTGATGGTCTCGATCGATCGGTGATAGACTTTTCGGCCTGAGTTGAAGCTATATATGGAGCTCGTGATGGAGGAAAAAGAAACCGGTTCTTGAGGGCTATTGGGGCGATTTGTTGGTGCAAATCAGGTCTCCAACTGCAAGCAAGAAACCAATCATTCAAGCAATCAAAACAAGTGTTGTAAAGTCTTTTCTTTACTTGTATTTCATATTTACATTGTATATTGCTTGTATTTCATTCTTACTGTTGTAAGATCTATTGTAAGGGGTTTCTCCACCTCCGACTTGTGTCGAGAAGGAGTGTTTATCATTAGTGAGTGCGTGTGCATCACTAGGGCTCTTTAGAGCTCGATCCGTGGAGTAGGAACCGTGCGGTTCCGAACCACGTTATATCATTGTGTTAGCTTGTTGTCTATTTCGTTATCGCTTGTATTATTTCTATTTCCGCTGCGCACTAACGAAATTGTAGACACAAACGCGAGCGAATTTCATCTACGCTATTCACCCCCCTCTAGCTATTCCAACGATTCCTAACATAATGTCCATACTGGGAGTAGAGGATAACTCAACCTCAACTGCTCTTCTTTTACCCTTAATTAAATTACAATAATTTAATATTTATGCAAAAATAATTGAAAATAAAGTTTAGAATTGTTACCTCAGCATTATGGATGATATTATAGAAGAGATTTGACGACCTAAGCACTTCAAAGGGTTGAAAAAGGGTGTTTTTCGACTGTTTGGGGTTGGTGTAAGTCGACTCAGTGCTTCCCTAGTGCTGGTTTTATAAACAGAATCCAATTGACTGGAAATATTTTAGTCGACTGAATTTGAGTCGACTAAATTTGAGTCGAGTGAATTTGAGTCGACTAGACTTGGTCCAGTGGATTGTTATAGGTTTACCATTTACTGCATTCGCCACCCAATCGACTGTATAGGTTTGAGTCAACTGGGTTAGTCTTATCACTTATCTGCGATTGTATTCCAGTCAACTAGATTAGTTTCAGTCGATTGGATTCATGTTTTTACCTTTCCGAGGTTTTGAGGCAACTAGATATGTCCAGTCGACTCTTATACAATCGAATGGAAATGTTCCAGTCGACTGGAATCGATAAATTTTATTTCGATTAATTTTTATAGTTTAATTAATTTTAGTTGATTGAGTTGATTAAATTGAGTTGATTACATTGATTAAATTAAGTTGATTAAATTGAGTTGATTAAGTTGATTAAATTCAGTTGAATAAATTGAGTTGATTAAGTTGATCAAATTTAGTTGAATAAATTGAGTTGATTAAGTTAATTTGGTTAAGTTGATTAAATTGAGTTGATTACATTGATTAAATTAAGTTGAGTAAGTTGATTAAGTTAATTTGTTTAAGTTGATTAAATTGAGTTGATTTGAGTGAATTGGTTAAGTTTAGTTGAGTTCTTATTCATCTCACCCGATCTATGTTTTCAATACACGTTAATCCTATAGGTTTTGTGAGATGAAGATTTATTTTTATCTTAATTATTTTTAATGAGAATTTTCAAAGTTTTTAAACTTATGCTAGATTCAAGTTTAGTTTGAGCTAATCAAGTAGATTTTCCCAAAATTGACTTCCAGGTCATGGCGAGACATATGACCTTGGATATCGGATGGACCACTTCCTAGACAAAGTCAATGAAGGAATCAAATATTTGACTCAATTTGGACTAAGCTTTGGTCTAACTAGTTAAAGACTTAGTGAGTTAACTTTGGTCAGTTCCACTCAACTTAGTGCACCAGGTCATGGCGAGGCATATGACCTTCTTGGATATCGGATGGACCACTTCCTAGACATGCACCTGGAAAAGTTTCCCTAACTTACTATCAGTTCACTTCGTTTTTGTACTAGGTTGTTCAAGTTTAAACTACTTTGTTTCCTATCTAGTCCATTCTAAATTAAGCAAGTAAAGTAAACTGAGACATGTAAGAGTTTAATTAAATAAAGAAACAAGCAAAGTGTTTGCTTCCCTAAGTGATAACTTGGTTGAGTTTTGTTCACTAAGTGAACTTGACTCTTGGGAACCCAAAATTGGGTTGGTCCAACTTGGTTAACTAATCTAGCCTTAGGAACCTATGCTTGGACTTGATTCTTAGCGTTTCAGCTAAGTAATAACATGTATGATTTATATGAGGATTTATCCTTGTGTCTGAGTTCGGACTTGTTGTACACGACTCGCTGAGATCCAAGCATCATGTTTAGATACTTGGAGCATGAGGTGAACCTTTCCAACATTTTGGTGAGATCTCCTACTTGTCTTTTTAGGATCGACTTCTCTTCCTCAAGCTTTGCAACTTGAGTTGAGTCTCTATCCTCAACTTAGCAAGTCAAAGTCTTCGAGTTTACTTGCTCCTTAAGTACTTGAACTTCCTTAAGGAGTGAGTCTACTCGGTTCTCGGACTTAGCTAATTTACTACCTAGGCATGCAATTATGTTATATACTTTATCTTCTAATGGAGAAGTTACCTCATCTAGTCCTTCGTATAAATAGATGTGGATCTGTGGCTTCTCTCGGACTCGGACTTGGATTCAGAGCTTGATTCAGTCTCGTAATTTGATTTGTCCATGAATGCCACAAAGCTCCTCTTGGTTTCTTCCGCGTCCTACTCTTCCGAAGATGATTCGCCCCAGATCACCTTGAGTGCTTTCTTCTTCTTTTCCTTTTTAGGTTTTTCTTCCTTTTTTAGATTTGCACACTCCAATTTGTAGTGACCCTTCCCGTTGCACTCGTAACAAGTTATTTTTGATCTAGGTCTTGGCTTGTTGTTGACGACCTTTTTTGCATCTTTCTTTGGTTGAACATTGATAGTCGCATTTTTATCATGTGATTTTTATTTACATTTGGATATTTTTGACTCTTTGATTGGGTAATTACGGTTATTTAGGATGTTTTTGCATATTGGATATATTTGCAATTAATTGTTTAATCCCTATAATTTCAGTATTATTTTTCACGGGTTGAATGTGATTTTATAGGGAACATGAAAAGAGCCAAATCAGAGCAATCACAGCCGTCGATCCGGATCAAATCGATCGCATCCATTGGATTGATTGATCAACCACTTAGGGATATTAATTGAAGCTATTTAACCCTAGATCTAAATGGGTGGCTGAGATCTGAATCGGCACGATCAAGCGACCGAGGAAATTAAAGGTAAAAACAAACTTCTTCTATCGCATGACAGAGATTGCGAAGAAATAGTAGCGACATCTTCTTCTTCCACGCGAACGCAACGACATATCCACTCCAGCACTCTGGCAATGATTCCGGTGATCCTAGGTCCTTCCCAATCCCATTCCACCCGGCGTACTCTCCTTCCTTTGGTCCGGCGGAGCTCGCGGCTGAAGTTGGGCAGCGACAGTCCATCAACCGAGCAGTGGAGTTCGTCCATCATCATCGGCGATTCTCAAATCCCTAACCACCGGAGCTGAGCTACCCTAGCAGGCCATGGTCGCGCGAAGCTAGGGGTGACCTGCTACTGCCGTGGTCGTGGCAGCATCAATTTCCAGCTCCGGCGGCAACACTTCTTCCTATTCAGTGGTGTTCTCCAATTCCAGCTGGTGGTGATGATCAACCCCTGTTCGTAGATCCGATTCCATCCACAGTAGTGGCCATGATTCGCGTCGTTCTATATTCGTAGAGCCACCTCTTGACTGTCATGGTCACGGCAGTCCCGCATCCATCATCGGAGCTATGAACTACCGCCATCAATCAAACTCTCGTCGAATTGTGATGGGAGATCCGTACCCTGAGACCATTGGAGCTGTTCGGTACCGTCGTGGGTCACCGGAGAGGGTGGTACCTTTCCGGTGTTTGTGGATGACTGTGGTTAATTTTTACTTTATTGTTCCACTATTGTGTCTGTTATTGTTTTATTGTTGTTACATTGTTTACTTTGGTTGTTTCAGTATTTTTACATTGTTGGCTCACTACTGAGCACTATATTTTATTAGTATTATTTCAATATTGATTTCTTAGTGTTCAGTAGTGTTTCACTGATGTTTCAGTCGTATTTTGTTTGTATGGTAAATCGTGCATGTGGTAATTTATTTTGATAGTTTAGTGAGTCTTGTTAGTCATTTACAGTGTTTACCTAGTGATTAGATTTATTTTTTGTAGTGTAATTGTTCTTCCCAGTTTTTAGTTAATCTTTGGCCAGTGTACCGTATAGTGACAGTGTGGTGCTTGGTTGAATTGCTTTCATTATTAGTTTAGATTTCATTTACATTTGGCCAGTGTACCGTATAGTGATAATGCGGTGCTTGGTTGAATTGCTTACTTTCCTTGCATTTAGTTTTTAATTACTGTTTGACCACTGTGCCGTATAGTGACATTGCGATGCTTGGTTGAATTGTTCACATTTGTTTCTTGACCACTGTACCGTATAGTGATAGTACGGTGCTTAGTTGAATTGTTTTATGTTTGTTAGTTTAGTTTTTAGTGACTGTTTGACCACTGTGCCGTATAGTGACAGTGCGGTGCTTGGTTGAATTGTTCACATTTATTTCTTGATCATTGTACCGTATAGTGACAGTGTGGTGCATGATTACTTACTTTTGCACATTAGGATAGTTACTTGGTAATTGTTATTTGGTAGTTAGATTTACTTCCTGTAGATTTAATTTCCATGTTTGTTTACCAGAATTGTTTGGCCATTGCATCGTATAGTGACAGTGCGGTGCAAGGTTGAATCGTTCTTGCATTAGAGTAGTTCCGAATAATTGTTTTAATAAGTTGTAAGGACCCATAGTGTTTATTTCTGTTTAAAAACAAACGTTCAGCCATTAGGTTTGTTGGGAGATGATCCGAGTCAGTCCTATACTGCATTAGTGTAGTTAGGAGGTTTGATAAATAATTTGGGAAACAATATCACGCGCAACACATAATTTACAGGATCATCAAACATCTTCTGGACCATGTTTATGATCTCTTCCTCTCCATTTAGGTTCGACTCTGACTCATCTTCGGACTCACTCTTAGTTTTTCTTTCCATTCTCGGTTTGACCCGAGTTAGCTTGTTCGTGTAGTTCGAGTTCGCAAAATTGTTCGTCTAGTCTAATTAAGGAAAGGTCCCTGGAGACTTTATAAGCATCAACGATGGATGTCCATAAGGCATTCCTCGGGAATTCCTTAAGTGTATACCTAATTACATCCCTATTTTCAATTTGATGACCTATTAGATGAAGTCCATTTAGTATGTGCTTTATTCTAGTGTGGAGTTGACTAGCATTTCCATTTTCAAGAATTTTACAATTAAATAGTTTATTAAATAACAAATCTCTTTTAACTATTCTTATGTCATTAGTGCCTTCGTGTAATTCAATTAACTTATCCCATAGTTCCTTAGAATTTTTGAAGGGTCTGACTCCATTAAGCTCTTCTTTGGTAAGTTCGCATTGCAAGGTGTTCAGGGCCTTGAAATTGACTTGAGCTCATTTCCTTACGTCCATTGTCCATTTCTCTATATCTAACAACTCTTCTGAGTCGTCTACCAGAGAAATGAAACCTTTTCTAATTGAAAACCATACCTCGAGGTCGATTTTCAAGAAGCACTTTATTCGTCTCTTCCAATTGGAAAAGTCCTCTCCGTTAAAGAGAGGAGGGTGAACGGTGTTGTACCATTCTAAGTGTGACATAATTAATTTTATAAAAATAGATTATTATTATTATTTTAAATTAATTATTTTTTTTCAGAAATATTCCTAGAGTTACAAATGAAACAATATTATAAAAAAATGAATTTATACTAAAGTAAGATAGACAAGTATTAAAAACTTTATTCTAGTGCAAAAGAAAATATTAAAACTAATGAAAAAGTTATTCTATGACAAAAATACTAAAATTAAAGAAAATTTCTAATGCTCTCGTTGGTTGTCGCACCAAACTCGGAGCGCCACCGCTTTGATACCAATTATAGGATCGAAGTTATAGTTCTTCTCAAGTACCTAAGAATTATCTTAACAGCCACCCAATGGTCCATACCAGGATCCGACTGGTATCTAGTCGTAACGCTCAAAGTGTACGATACATCGGGCCTCATACATAACATAGCATACATGATCGATCCTATAGCTGACACATGAGATTTGACTCATGCGAATCCTCTCGTCTTCAATGCGCGGGTACATAAACTTCGAAAGGTGAATCCCATGTCTCATGGGAATAAAACCTTTCTTGGATTCTTCCATGCTAAATCATTTTAGCACTTCATCTATGTATATAGACTGCGAAAGACCAAGCAACCGATTCGATCTATCTCTATAGATCTTAATCCCCAAAATATAGGTTGCTTCTCCCATGTCTTTCATGGAGAACATTTTGGACAACAAGACCTTGACTGTTTGCAAAATAGGAATATCATTTCCTATAATTAATATGCCATCGACATACAATGCTAGGAACATTACCACACTCCCACTAACCTTATTATACACACAGGGCTCCTCAGGATTTTGTGAGAAATCAAACTGTTTGATTGCCTCATCAAAACGGATATTCCAACTCCTGGATGCTTGCTTCAATCCATAAATGAAACGTTGAAGCTTGCATACTTTGTTCTTGTCAATGGATGTGAAACCCTCAGGTTGTATCATATATACATCCTCAGAAAGGTTTCCATTAAGGAAAGCTATTTTCACATCCATATCCATATCTCATAATCAAAATGAGCCGCCATGGCTAGGAGTATCTGAATGGATTTAAGCATAGCTACTGGTGAAAAAGTTTCTTCATAGTCAACACCTTGTATTTGACGATAGCGTTTTGCCACTAATCTAGCTTTATAGGTAATAATATTACCATCCATGTCAGTTTTCTTCATGAAAACCCACTTGCACCCTATAGGCGTTATGCCTTCGGGTGGGTCTACCAAGTTTCAAACCTGGTTTTCATACGTGAAATCCATTTCTGATTTCATGGTTATTAGCCATCTATCCCAGTCTAAACTATTCAACCCCTCATCGTAACTAGTAGGTTCCTCATCATCTATGAGCAACACGTCATTAGATTTACTTATGAAAAATCCATATCTCTTAGGAATCCTATGTGTCCTACTAGATCTATGAGGAGGTGGTGTATTATTAGGTTCAGCTATTATCTCATCCGAATAAGTAATCAGCTGTGGTTCTTGACTAGGCATCTCTTCTGTGTCTATCGGAGCCTCTTGAACTACACTTAGTTAAACCTCACTCCCACTGTTTTCCTATAAGAGAAGCTCCTTCTCTAGGAATACAATATGCCTTGACAAACACCTTTTGTTCTAAGGGATGATAGAATTGGTAACCCCTCATTTCCTTAGGATAACCAATAAATAGACACTTATCAGACTTAGCCTCCAGCTTGTCTGATACTGTCCTCTTCACATAAGCAGGATAACCCCATATCTTCAAATAAAATAAATGAGGTTTTCTACTATTCTACATCTCATATGGAGTAGTAGAGATTGCTTAGTCAGGACTCTATTTAACAAGTAAATAGTGATTTCGAGTGCGTAACTTCAAAAGGTTTTTGGAAGACTTGCATGCTGCATCATTGACCTAACCATGTACAACAAGGTTTGGTTTCGCTTTTCAGCCACACCATTATGTTGTGGCATGTAAGGTGGAGTCCTTTGGGACAAGCTGCCATTGCCCCTTAGATAATCTTGAAACTCTTGGCTTAATTATTCACCACCTCGATCCGACCGAAGTACTTAAATACTTTTCCCAAGTTGTTTCTCTGCTTCCTTTCTAAAATCTTTAAGCCTTTCAAAGACTTCAGATTTGTATCTTAACAGATACAAATATCCATATTGTGAATAATCATCGATAAAGGTAACGAAGTAGCTATAACCTCCTATGGCATGAGTTGACATTAGTCTGTATACATCGGTATGTATAAGGTCCAATACCTCAACTGCTTGTTCACCCTTTCCTCTGAAAGATAGTTTAGTCATCTTTCCTTTTAAGCATGAAACATATGTGTCTAATGAATTTGATTCATAATATTCCAAAATGCCAAGCCTATGCAATTTGGACATGCATTTATTGCTTATATGACCAAGATGACAATGCCAATATTGCGAGGTTAATTGATTATCTAACTTAGTGCGTTTGCTATTTGATTCGACATTGAATATCTCATTGGATGTATCTAATGTGTAGATTCCATTATTTAATATCCTAGTAGCATAAAGATCATCATTTAACGTAATGTAACAACAATTATTACTAAACGTCAAATGATAACCTTTCTTATTCAAACATGAAATAGAAACAATGTTTTTTATTAATGCATGAATATAAAAATAATTATCCAACTCTAAAACTAGTCCTGTAGGAAGTCACAACATATAAGTACCCTTGGCTACTACAACAAATTTTGCTCCATTGCCAACCCTTAGATCTGCTTCTCCGTTAACAAATCTTCTTTTGTTTCTAAGCCCCTGTATATCATTACATATATGTGAGCCACATTCGGTATCCAATACCCAAGTGCTAGAAGAAACAATATGACATTCAATAACAAATATATCTGAAGTAGTTTGGGCATCAGATGCCTTTTTTTGCTTAAGTGACTCCAGATACTGCTTGCAGTTTCTCTTCCAATGCTTATCCTCGCCACAATGGTGGCAGGTGCCCTTGGGAATTATTTCTTCCTTCTTTGCCTTATTCTTCCCTTTAGCTTTGGTTTTTGACTTCCTCTTAGAACCTTTCTTTGAGGAGTCAACCAACATCACCGCCTTCTGTTCTTTAGCAACAGATGACTCCACTGTTTTGAGCATATTGATCAATTCAGAAATTGTGGACTCAATCTGATTCATCTGATAGTTCATCACAAATTGTGAATAGCTACCAGTCAGATTGTGAAGAATTAAGTCAATACTTAATTCTTGGTCTACAAAAAACCCTAATGATCCCAATCGCTCAATATAGCTATTCATCCTTAGTACAAACTGCACTGTAGATGAACCTTCCTACATCTTCGAGCGAAAGAGGAGCTGGATGACCTCGAACCTTTCAGATCGTTCCTGCTCATCGAACAACTCTCGAAGATAAAAGACAATTGTATTAGCATCCATATGCTCATGTTGCTTCTGTAATTCAGGAGACATCGACGCTAGCATAATGCAACTCGCCATCTCAGAGTCAGCAACATGTTTCTAGTAAGCCAACTTTTGGTCACCAGATGCATTGTCTGCAATAGGTTTGGGAAGAACCTCTTCAAGGACATAAGCTAGCTTTTCAGCCTTGAGAATAATTCTCAGGTTGCGAAGCCAGTCCAAGAAGTTTGGCCCAGTCAATTTGTTATTGTCTAAAATCGAACGTAAATTAATGGAGGTTGACATGCTGTCCTAATTAGTACCTAGACATACAAAAAGAGATATATAAGAGAGATGAATTTATAGTAATGTAAATAATTACATTAACAAGAAACTCCCACTATTTTTATCAAATTCAATAGCCCTCACTTTGAATTTGAGAGATGGTAGATGATCTCCTAGTGGGTTGATATCCATTATGACTAAGAACAACCTTGGAGAGAGTCTAACAAGTCATTCATAGTCATAATGTTAGGTATCAACAGTACCCATTATATATCAAATATATAACTATCACTTTATGCTATCAACTAATTGAATGTTCACATATACATTAGGTTGTTAACTCATTAACATATATACATCCAATGCATATCACCCAATTGCACCTCTATCCACATTGACCTTGGAGAGAGTCCAACAAATCAATGCTTTCAGTTAGGGCCGATCCATTAATTGTGAGATCGAATTTAAATGATTTGAACACATTCAATTTACAAGTCAAGCTTAGAGAGAGTCCAACAACCCAAACTTGAAATTGACCTCTGGTCCTTACCATTTAAAATAAACATTGAATCTCATATGAATTGAACATGCTCGATGTCAAGCCAGGCTTGGAGAGAGTCCAACAACCCAAACACGAAAAAGAACTCTGGTTCAACCATATTAATGGAAGGTGTTAGCCCTAATATTTGCACAAGTATTTCAGATTATTATGGGTCTCATCTATAAAAGGAAATAAACCTAAATATAGAAACCAAGGTCACATTAGGAAATAAATTTCTCGATGTGAACGTGAGTCTATGCTTAGGCTCTAACGATGCGGCCAAGACCTTCGGTGTTTCTAGGCGCATCCTCGATATTTCCTTTTAGGTTACAAACATATCCTATATGTAGAATCAAGCATAATCTAATCTATCATATAGATAAACATGACATAAGTATATTAAAACATCAAACATGCTTTAAATATTCTCCTACAACATGCAATCTATGCCAAACGAACAAGGTGGCTTTGATATCACTTGTTGGAGATTCCGAGATCATGCACAGTAGAATAAAGCAAATAAAATAATTTTTATTCTATCCCAGACATCTCTTGGGGGCCAGGAAAACTTGTTTTGGCATAATCACATGAAAACACACAAGGAAAAGGAGAAGTTATACCTTCGAGATTCTTTTGAATTCGTCGAAACCACAAGCAAGACCAAGGGGCCTTGCCTCTATCAGTATCCACATCGGGATCACCTGAGAGAACTCCTAGAGCAGCAAGTCTTTGTCTCTGATTGGTGCTAGCCAATCGGCAGAGACAAGAGAAGCAGAGAGAGAAAAGACGACTACCAAGGGAAAACCTAAAACCACTCTCTTCCAAAGATTATCAAGGGATCTATTTATAGATCTCTTGATTAGGTCATCTTAGGAGGCTTAAATGGGATATATCTTACCATAATTATCCCATAATTAAGGTAAGAACAATCCAGAAAATTTCTATAAAGAGAAATCTCCAAAATTGGTAGAACCGCGACATGACCATGTGGATTCACACGGTCGGCCGTGCCAAAATGCACGGTCGTGCCAGGATACATGGCCTGGGAGTGTGTCCTTCTGGGAAAATCTCAGTTCAACCATTTTTTTGGCTAGAGCCAGGCACAACCCGTGCCAAGTTAGGCATGACCGTGTGAGGCTTTATATGATCCGTTTGACTTCATTTACCTGCAATATGGTCGTGTTAAGTCCAACAAAGCCATAAGAGGTTCCATAGCCTCCGTTTCGCACCCCCTTTGGTTTGGTCCAACTAGACATATCCTCTCTCAACAAGAATCTCATTCTCAGATTTGTTTTACATCTCAAGATCACCCGTAGTGCGTGTGACCCAATAGGTTCCCGGTTATGTTAGCCATTCATAATTAACCCCTTAATTATGAATAGATCATGAGTGACACCTAGTAGTACATCATGACCCCCAATTGATCGAAAAGTCTAAATCGACTCCAGAACATTTTTTGAACCTTTCAGCAACTTCAGTTGTTTGTGCCTTGTTCCTTTCACTCATTCTATATCCACTTGGTTTAGGACATGGTCTCTGCGTTCGTCCCCACTAGGTTGACTACGTTACATCTAGCCTAAGTTAATTTCATTGTATTGTGGATTTAAGTTACTCCAACATGTTCCCAAGAAGACCATCTTCTTAACAAGCTTGCTCTGGCCAGAGACTTCTGAGTAACAATCCTGATAAGAGGCCTAGGGTATACATCTCCTTTATCAGGAGTGGTGAATCCTTTATGGGCTATTCAAACACCTTTGATCACTTTGGCTTATACCCAATCATCTCGGAGTTACACCTACTATGTAGATGATTGCGAAGAAGTCAAAGTACAAGGCACCATGATCAAGATGACTTGAATACCTCAAGTCTAAGGAAGCTCGCACTCAAGCTACAATGAGATCTTCAACGACATATAGAACCATATCAAGTCTCATAGCAGGCCAATTCAATGTGTTGGGTTTCCGGCACCGCGGCGAGTGTGTGTTCGAACATGTTTCGTAAACATGTGCACAGCGGAAGAAATAAAAATAATAAATCTACATTTATTACAACACACACATCACACGCATGCATAGTACAACATGTGTAGACATAACCGTAAATTTAAATTTGCAATAAAAGGAAATTTAACTAAGTATGCCTTTCGTATCATGTGTAGCGGGAACGACATCAACCGGAACGATCCTCGCTAGAATCGTCTCTATCCGTATCCACGCCGAGTATCCTCAGGATAACTTCGCTAAGTCACGAGCCTCGTCTTCGTACGAGTTACTAGCCTCGTGTTGAAGATGATGTGATCGAGAGATGATCACGATCCGAATCTAAATTCGGATCCAAAAACAAGTCCTCAAGACTCGCTTCTCCGGAGAGGTATTCGTCAACCGTTTGACGAATCCTTTGTCCTCCACCTCAAAGGATTACCGGAGATCAAATCCCCGGCAAGGTAGGCGCTATCGGAGCTCCAACCGTCGTCCAAACGACGCTACTACGAGAGGGAAACAAGCTGTCCAGAAAACTGGACAGCTTTGGTGGAGGATTTAGAGCCGGCCAAAAAGGTAGGATGAAGCTCACCTTGATGCCAAACCCAAAGGAGATCACCGGAGAGTTGCCGGAGGATCACCGGCCGAAGCTTGGACGCCGGCAACAATTTGGATGGCAGCACAAGGAGCTGGGCGGCGGCAATGGGTGTTGGCGCCGAATAGATGAAGAGGAGGGAGAGGTGGGCGGCCAAAACTTGGTTAGGGCTTTGGATTAGGGTTTAAACCCTCTTTTATAGAGAACTAATTCTCTTAATGGTTATTGGATCATAACCATAAGACCCGTTAACCCGCTCCATTAATATAAGTTAAAATAAACCAAACCATGATGGTTTATTTTAAGTTAAAACAAATCGAACCAACTTTTGGTTCATTCGTTTAAAATAAACCAAACCCTTTGGTTTATTCTCCATTGGATTAGAACCAAACCATTTTGGTTCATCCATTATGTCTTCATAAGACACGGCCCATCCACGCTTCCATTGCGACTGAAACGATTTCATGCTCGCTTCTTGTTTGGTCCAACCAAACCTAGTTTCTCTCGGTCTGAGAATCCCATTCTCAAGCTCATTTTAAATCCTTCGGATTACGCTCGTTGTGCGTATGACCAAATAGGTTCATGGTTTATGTTGGCCGTCTATAATTAACCATTAATTATAGAATGATCATGAGTGGCACCTAGTAGTACATCATGATCCCCAATTAACCGAAAAGATCAACGGTTGATCCAGAACTATTTCTGAAACCCTTCAGCAGCTCGAATGAATCATGCCCCATTCCCTTCACTCATCTTATACCCACTTGGTTCAGGACATGGTCTATAGTGTCAGTCCCCACTAGGCTGACTATGTCACACCTAGCCCAAGTATCATTTCCTCGTCCTACGGATTCTAGTTACTTCACATGTATCGAAGAGTACCTTACTCTAAATATGTAATGCTTTGGCCAAAGACTTTAGTAATAATCTGATGAGAGGCCATGGGTATACATCTCCTAGCAAGGAGTGGTGAATCTTTTATAGGCTATTCAAACACATTCGATCACTTCGACTTATACCCAATCATCCCAGGTCCGCATCTCCTTAGAGATGCTTGCTTAAGATGTCAAAGCATAAGTCTCCATGATCAAGATGACTTGAATACCGCAAGTCAAAGGAACATCGCACTTAAGCTACAGTAAGAACTTCATTGACATATCTATATATGCAGAGAACCATATGAAGTCTTACGGCTGGTCACTCCAATGAACTAGTTACCATAACTAGCATCCACGATCAACTCCAGACATCACAATGTCTCCAGCTAGTGAGAATCAGCTGGTTGGATACACCAAGGAGTACACCTCATGCTAGTCTCGACAGAATTTATGGTGTCAAAATCCATCAATTCATCGACTAGGGATAATTTCGATACATCACAATTACACATGTAGAGATACTCACTAGTTGTGATCCAATCACAAATTCTCTCATGCTGTGAATCGTATCGTGGACATTCAGTAAATGAGTTTAAGATCCAATCAAATACATGAAACATGTATACTCGAAATAGTGAATCTTCATTTATCATATAAATGGTTCATACATAAAGCGATTGCCTTAGGACATCTCTCATATATTACTGAATAGACTCCACTGCCTAATGCCAATCGCTACGTATCCAATACCATAAGCTCTAACATGACCTCAAACTTACTTCGAGGTAATGCTTTAGTCAAAGGATCCGCTAAGTTCCTTTCAAAGGGGAATTTTCGATTTGTATTTCATTCCTACGATGATCTCTCCGATAAGATGATAGCGCGGCTACATGTTTGGATCGCTTGATGAGACCTTGGCTCTTCACTGCAATTGCTCCATTGTTGTCGCAGAGAGACGGTATTGTAATGATAATTTGGAATCACACCAAGTTCATAAATGAACTTCTTGATCCAAACGCTTCCTTTCTTTGCTTAGAAGGCTGCAATGTATTACGCCTCGATGGTAGAATCCGCTACTGATGTCTTGTTTGGAACTTTTCCAACTCACTTTGCGCCCCATTCAAGGTGAACACGTATCGGTGAGACACGGAATCATCCTTATGTCTGGAAGGTGGCATCCGTATACCCGCGTATCACCATGTCCCCTTCTCCATATATTAGGAACACATCCTTAGTTCTTCTTAAGTACTTAGGATCGTCTTACAACCACCCAATGATCCATTCTGGATCGGTGAGTATCTGCTCGTGACACTCAGAGCATACGATACATCGGGCCTCGTACATAACGTAGCATACATGATAGATCCTATTGCGGATGCATAGGGAATCTTACTCATGCAAATCCTCTCGTCTTCTGTGCGCGGACACATAGACTTCGAAAGGTGTACCCCATGCACGATGGGTAGGAAACCTTTCTTGGATTGACATGCTAAACCTCTTTAGCACTTCGGTCTATATATATGTAGCTGCGAAAGACCAAGCAACCGTTTGATCTATCTCTATAGATCTTAATCCGAGGATGTAGGTTGCTTCTCCCGAGTCTTTCATGGAGAATGTCTTGGATAACCAAACCTTAAGCTTGTAAGATTGAAACATCGTTTCCTATAGGTAATATGTCATCGACATACAATACTAGGAACACAACTGCACTCCCACTAACCTTCTTGTACACACAAGGTTCGTCTGGATTTTGTGAGAAATCAAACTTTTTGATCGTCTCATCAAAATGGATATTCCAGCTCCTGGATGCTTGCTTCAATCCATATATGGACCGTCGCAATTTGTATACCTTGGTTTTATCAACCGATGTGAAACCCTCAGGCTATATCATATACACGTCCTCGAGCAGATTTCCATTAAGGAAAGATGTTTTCACATCCATCTGCCATATCTCATAATCATAATGAGCCTCTATGGCCAGGAGCATCCGAATGGATTTAAGCATAGCTACAGGCGAATAGGTTTCGTCATAATCAACACCTTGTTTTTGACGATATCCTTTCGCCACCAATCTAGCCTTATAGGTAATCACATTACCATCCATGTCGGTTTTCTTCTTGAAAACCCACTTGCACCCAATAGGCTTTATGCCTTCAGGTGGGTCAACCAAGTTCCAAACTTGGTTTTCATACATGGAATCCATTTCCGACATTATGGCACCAAGCCACTTATCCCTTTCTGAACTTGTCAGCACTTCTTCAAAACTAGTAGCCTCCTCATCATCAATGAGTAACATGTCGTTCGATTCACTTACGAGAAATCCATATCTCTCAGGAATATTGCGTATTCTACCAGATCTATGAAGATGTGGTGTTACAATAGGTCCAGCCGATTGCTCATCACTATGAGTTGTCGGCTGTTGTGCTTCACCAGGTATCTCATCGATGTCTATTTGAGTCTCTCGAGCCTCCTCAAGCTCGACGACACTCCCACTGTTTTCTTGTAAGAGAAACTCTTTCTCTAGAAACACAACATGCCTTGTAACAAACACCTTTTGTTTCACAGGATGATAGAATTGGTAACCCCTTGTTTCCTTAGGGTATCCAATAAATAGACATTTATCAAACTTAGCATCCAATTTGTCTGATACTGTCCACTTTACATAAGCAGGACAACCCCATATCTTCAAGTAAGATACATGAGGTTTCTTACTATTCAATATCTCATATGGAGTAGTAGAGACTACCTTGGTAGACATTCTGTTTAACAAGTAAACAGCTGTCTGAAGTGCATAGCCCCAAAAGGACTTGGGAAGATTCGCATGATTCATCATTGATCTGACCATGTCCAACAAGGTCCGGTTACGCCTCTCAGATACACCATTATGCTGTGCTGTATATGGCGGAGTCCATTGAGATAATATGCCATTGTCTCTTAGATAATCAAGAAACTATTGACTTAAGTATTCACCACCTCGATCCGATCGAAGTATTTTAATACTCTTGTCATGTTGTTTCTCTACTTCATTTCTGAATTCTTTGAACCTTTCAAAGGCTTCAGACTTGTGTTTCATCAAGAACACATACCCAAACCATGAGTGATCATCGGTGAAGGTAATGAAGTAGCTATAGCCTCCTAAAGCTTGAGTTGACATAGGTCCACATACATCAGTATGTATTAGACCTAGTAACTCTCCCACTCGTTCACCTTTTTCTGTAAAAGGTAACTTAGTCATCTTGCCTTTTAAGCATGATTCACATGTATCGTATGAATCCAATTCAAACGATTCCAGAATTCTACATCGGTGTAATTCGGACATGCGTTTCTTGCTTACATGGCCAAGACGATAATGCCACATATAGGAGTCTAATTGATTACCCTTTCGAGCACGCGTGTTGCTTGCTTCGACATTGAAAATATCACTGGATACGTCCAACGTATAAATGCCATTACTCAAAGTTCCAGTTCCATAAAGTACGCCATTCAAAGTTATATAACAACAATTGTTACTAAACGTCAAATGAAAACCATTTCTATTTAAACAGGAAATAGAAACAATATTCTTTATTAGAGAAGGAACATAATAGCAATTGTCCAATTCCAAGACTAGTCCACTGAGGAGCTTCAGCAAATAAGTTCCGATGGCGACCGCAGCAACCTTTGCTCCATTGCCAACTCGCAAATTTGACTCCCCTCTGACGAGTCTTCTTCTATTCCTTAGCCCCTGTATGTCATTACATATATGTGAGCCACACCCAGTAT
The DNA here is from genome assembly GCA_025175895.1 of Wurfbainia villosa. NCBI lineage: Eukaryota > Viridiplantae > Streptophyta > Magnoliopsida > Zingiberales > Zingiberaceae > Wurfbainia > Wurfbainia villosa. The sequence goes on along the minus strand of CM045999.1, from coordinate 48,864,423 downwards.
CCAATACCCAAGTGTCTAAGGAAATAGAATGACAATCAATAACGAAGATACCTGAAGAGGATGGGGCATCGGATGCCTTCTTCTTCTTCATGGACTCAAGATAAATCTTGCAGTTTCTTCGCCAGTGACCTTCCTTGCCACAATGATGGCAAGTGCCCTTTTGTGCTGGTTCTGCCTTCTTGTTCTTCCCTTTCTTCTATTCTTTTGCCTTCCTCTTAGAACCTTTCTTTGAGGAATCAACTAACAGAACCGCCTTCTCCTCATGCTTCACTGAAGGCTCCACAGTCTTCAACATATTGAGGAGCTCAGAAATAGTGGATTCCAATTTGTTCATCCGATAGTTCATCACAAATCATGAGAAACTCTTGGGCAAACAATACAGAATTAAGTCAATACTTAATTCATGATCCATCACAAACCCGAGGGTGGCTAGCCGCTCGATGTACCCGTTCATCTTTAGCACAAACTGCACTACAGATGAACCTTCTTGCATCTTCGTGGTGAAGAGGAGCCTAGAAACCTCGAACCTTTCAGATCTCGCTTGCTCATCGAACAACTCATGAATATGGAAGACCATAGTATTAGCATCCATATGCTCATGCTGCTTTTGCAACTCAGGTACCATCGCCGCTAGCATAATGCAACTCGCTAGCTCAGAATCTGCCACATGCTTCTGATAGACCAATATTTGGTCTGGAGTTGCATCGTCCTTAGGATGGTTGGGAAGAGGCTCTTCAAGGACATATGCAAGCTTTTCTGCCTTGAGAACAATTCTCAGGTTTCTAAGCCAGTCCAGGAAGTTAGGCCCAGTCAGTTTGTTTGAATTTAAAATAGTGTGCAAATTCAAAGACGTCATGATCAATCGATTGACCTAGAAATACAAAACGAGCATATATGAGAAAATGATTTTAAAATGCATCAATATACATTTATAAATCCCATTCATTTTTCGAATTTCAAAAACCCCAAAATCACTTCGGGAGATCGTAGGTCCATCTCCGAATGGGCTGATATCCATCATAGATATGAATAACCTTGGAGAGAGTCCAACAAGCCATTCATAACTATGATGGTAGGTATCAACTATACCGATTGCATATCACATATATGCAACTATCACAATGTGCTATCAACTAATTGAATGTTCACAGATACATCGGGTTGTTAACACATTAACAAGTATGCATCATATGCATAGCACCTAACTTCACCTCCCTTTACATCGACCTTGGAGAGAGTCCAACAAGCCGATGCTCCAGGTTAAGGCCAACCCATTAATCGAGAAATAGTTTTAATATGGTTAGAGCGCATTCAACCAATTAGCCCGGCTTGGAGAGAGTCCAACAACCAAAGCTAACGATTGACCTCTGACTCTTACCATATTAGTATTAAACTATTCCATGGTTAGAACATGTTCGGGTTCGAGTCGGGCTTGGAGAGAGTCCAACAACCCAAACAAGAAACGAAACTCTGGTTCTAACCATATTAATGGAAGGTGTAGGCTTTAATATTGAAAAAGAGTTTTATGTCTCATCCTCTTTGCATGCAAATAACTATTATCTACATGGCATGACATACATGACATACATCTACATGTCACAACACGCATGACATAACGATATGCATCTAATGCAATTACATGACATACAATTATGTCATGTATATAATTTTCTTATATGTCATAACTATTTATGGAAATAAAATATGTTTAAGATTTGATTCTCCAAATCAAATCATGATTAAATTAGGAAACAAATTTCCAAATCTAATCACATATTTTATTTATGGAAATAGTTGATTAAGGAAAGTCAATTTAGGAAACCAATTTCCTAAATCATCAAGACTACTTGTGGAAATAAAATATTTTAAGATTTGATTTCCCAAATCAAATCATGATTAAATTAGGAAACAAATTTCCAAAATCTAATCAAATATTTTATTTATGGAAAATATCAATTTCCATAAATACTTCCAACTTTCCAAAAGTGGAAGATTTCCATAAATACTTCTAGACTTTCCAAAATTGAAAATTTTCCATAAATACTTTTAACTTTCCAAAAGTAGAAAATTTCCTGAAATATCATTATGACTATCGCAAAACTATTTTACAATTATGTCGAAACACAACCTGGGCTCTGATACCACTGTTGGATTTCCGGCACCGCGGCGAGTGTGTGTTCGAACATGTTTCGTAAACATGTGCACAGCGGAAGAAATAAAAATAATAAATCTACATTTATTACAACACACACATCACACGCATGCATAGTACAACATGTGTAGACATAACCGTAAATTTAAATTTGCAATAAAAGTAAATTTAACTACGTATACCTTTCGTATCACGTGTAGTGGGAACGACATCAACCGGAACGATCCTCGCTAGAATCGTCTCTATCCGTATCCACGCCGAGTATCCTCGGGATGACTTTGCTAAGTCACGAGCCTCGTCTTCGTACGGGTTACTAGCCTCATGTTGAAGACGATGTGATCGAGAGATGATCACGATCCGAATCCAAATTCGGATCCAAAAACAAGTCCTCAAGACTCGCTTCTCCGGAGAGGTATTCATCAACCATTTGACGAATCCTTCGTCCTCCACCTCAGAGGATTACTGGAGATCAAATCCCCGGCAAGTTAGGCACTGTCGGAGCTCCAACCGTCGTCCAAACGACGCTCTGACGAGAGGGAAACAAGCTGTCCAGAAAACTGGACAGCTTTGGTGGAGGATTTAGAGCCGGCCAAAAAGGTAGGATGAAGCTCACCTTGATGCCAAACCCAAAGGAGATCACTGGAGAGTTGCCGGAGGATCACCGGCCGAAGCTTGGACGCCGGCAACAATTTGGACGGCGGCACAAGGAGCTGGGCGGTGGCAATGGGTGTTGGCGCCGAATAGATGAAGAGGAGGGAGAGGTGGGCGGCCAAAACATGGTTAGGGCTTTGGATTAGGGTTTAAGCCCTCTTTTATAGAGAACTAATTCTCTTAATGGTTATTGGATCATAACCATAAGGCCCGTTAACCCGCTCCATTAATATAAGTTAAAATAAACCAAACCATGATGGTTTATTTTAAGTTAAAACAAACTGAACCAACTTTTGGTTCATTCGTTTAAAATAAACCAAACCCTTTGGTTTATTCTCCTCCATTGGATTAGAACCAAACCATTTTGGTTCATCCATTATGTCTTCAAAAGACACGGCCCATCCATGCTTCCATTGCGACTGAAACGATTTCATGCTCGCTTCTTGTTTGGTCCAACCAAACCTAGTTTCTCTCGGTCTGACCAAATAGGTTCTCGGTTTATGTTGGCCGTCTATAATTAACCATTAATTATAGAACGATCATGAGTGGCACCTAGTAGTACATCATGATCCCCAATTAACCGAAAAGATCAACGGTTGATCCAGAACTATTTCTGAAACCCTTCAGCAGCTCGAATGAATCGTGCTCCATTCCCTTCACTCATCTTATACCCACTTGGTTCAGGACATGGTCTATAGTGTCAGTCCCCACTAGGCTGACTACGTCACACCTAGCCCAAGTATCATTTCCTCATCCTACGGATTCTAGTTACTGCACATGTATCGAAGAGTACCTTACTCTAAACATGTAATGCTTTGGCCAAAGACTTTAGTAACAATCCGACGAGAGGCCATGGGTATACATCTACTCGCAAGGAGTGGTGAATCCTTTATAGGCTATTCAAACACCTTCGATCACTTCGACTTATACCCAATCATCCCGGGTCCACATCTCCTCAGAGATGCTTGCTTAAGATGTCAAAGCATAAGTCTTTATGATCAAGATGACTTGAATACCGCAAGTCAAAGGAACATCGCACTTAAGCTACAGTAAGAACTTCATTGACATATCTATATATGCAGAGAACCATATGAAGTCTTACGGCTGGTCACTCCAATGAACTAGTTACCATAACTAGCATCCACGATCAACTCCGGACATCACAATGTCTCAAGCTAGTGAGAATCAGCTGCTTGGATACACCAAGGAGTACACCTCGTGCTAGTCTCGACAGAATTGATGGTGTCCAAATCCATCAATTCATTGACTAGGGATAATTTCGATACATCACAATTACACATGTAGAGATACTCACTAGTTGTGATCCAATTACAAATTCTCTCATGCTGTGAATCGTATCGTGGACATTCAGTAAATGAGTTTAAGATTTAATCAAATACATGAAACATGTATACTCAAATAGTGAATCTTCTTTTATCATATAAATGGTTCATACATAAGGCGATTGCCTTAGGACATCTCTCATATATTACTAACACAATGAACTAGTTATCATAACTAGCATCCACATGTTCACTCTCAGCATCCCTATGCTTCCATTCAGTGAGTACCGAATGTTGGATAAACAAAAGAGCATAACATGTGCTAGTCTCACAGAATTGATGATGTCCAATCTCATCAATTCATCGACTAGGGATAGTTTCAATACTTGCATATTTACACATGATGAGATACCCACTAATTGTGATCCAATCAAAATTTCTCTCAAGCTATGCATCGTATTGTGGACTTCAGTACATGAGTTTAATATCCAATCAAATACATAGATAATGTATACTCAAATAGTGAATTTTATTAATATCTTCTAAGGCGATTGCCTTAGGACACCTCTCAATTACATCAACAACCGCATAGGAAACAACAACTGCGAGCGTGTCGAGGGCTTACGAATGGCCTCAGACGACCGAATTAAAGAATAAGACTGAATCGAGGGCTTACGAACTGCCTTGGTTGTCTTTGATAAAACAATCTACCATTCTTCCGAAGTGAATTCTACCTTAAATCCAACTTCTCCGATCCTCCACTGCACGAGGAACAACAATTGCAAGCGTGCCGAGGGCTTACGAATGACCTCGGACAACCGAGTTAAAGAATAAGACCGATTCGAGGGTTTACAAACTACCTCAGTCGACTTTAGTAAAACAATCTATCATTCTTCCGAAGTAAATTCTACCTTAAACGCAACTCCTTCGATTTGCCACCGCACCGGGAACAACAACTGCGAGCGCGTCGAGGGCTTACGAATGGTCTCAGATGATCGAGTTAAAGAATAAGACTGACTCGAGGGCTTACAAACTGCCTCGGTCGACTTTAGTAAAATACTCTCCTGTTCTTCCAAAGTGAATTCTACCTTAAACCCAACTCCGATCCGCCACCGCATGAGGAACAACAACTGCGAGTGCATCGAGGGCTTACGAATGGCCTCGGATGATCGAGTTGAAGAATAAGACCGACTCGAGGGCTTACGAACTGCCTCTGTCGACTTTGATAAAATACTCTGTCGTTCTTCCGAAGTGAATTCTACCTTAAACCCTACTCCTCCCATCCACTACCACAGGGGGAAATAAGAAAATCTTAAAGAAGTGTGTAGCTCTAGCCCTCGGAAAGAGAGTAATAGTCCATGTATGAAAAATAAGAGTAGTCCATAATAAATTAAGTTTGGATTTACTTCACTGAGAACTTTGAGAAAACCTGCTTATACTTAGAAATCCCGTAGTTGATAATATAAATGGATAGTAAATAAACTCCAAAATGAATGAACAACTTAGCAAGGTCTTCTCTTTAGATAGACATTCAATATATTTGGCGACTGTTATGGAGATCATCAAAGATGGGTCTCTTGCAGGTGAGTAGCTCGGCTGAGTAGCTGATTGCAAATAATTACCCTAGTCAGTGGCCAGATAGGATGAAGTATGTTAACTCAGTCGAATTATTGAGTGTAAATAATTACCTTGATCAAGTGGTCAGAAGGGATGAAGTATGCTAACTCAGTCGAATGGTTGAATGCCAGTAATGACTCTAGTCGAGTGTCCGAAAGGGATGATGTTGGTGCAATCAGCCTATGTCACGATTGACCAGACTCGAGTTTGACTCAAGTGGTGTTTTGATATTTGACGATGAGTTAACCATTGTTTGACAATGGGTTGACTATATGGTTGACATGGGGTTGACCATATGATGGAGAAGTCCAAGTGGGACACTTAGCATGGAAAGTCCCAGTATGGGTCTTGGCAATGGTAAAGTCCAAGTCTTGAGTACTTGACATGGAAAGTCCAAGCATGGGTCTTGGCAATGGTAAAGTACAAGTCTTGAGTACTTGACATGAAAAGTCCAAACATGGGTCTTGGCAAGAGAAAGTTCAAGCTTGAGTCTTAGCAATTGGAAAGTCCAACATGAGTTGTCAAGGAAAGTCCAAGGGTGTAGTCTTGGCCACGTAAGTCCAAGTGTGTAGTCTTGGCGGTGAAAGTCTAAGTGATGGGTACTTGGAATTTGGGAAGTCGAAGGTTTGATATTGGAGGCGTAAAGTCCAAGGGTGGAGTCTTGGCAGCATAAGTCCAATGGTTGACAGCGCAAAGTCCAAGAGTGTGTCTTGGCAGCGTAAGCCAAAATGTACCTTGGCGATGTAGACCAGCTTAGCATGACAATAGTCGATTGAAGCACCTGAAGTCTAGCGTATGGATGAACAAGTCATGGATGACTTGGAGGGATCCGATAGGTGTAAGGCTGATAGAGGTGGCTAGAAGGCTTAGGTCTAGGCTAAGGGTGGTCTAGCAAGTATGAGGGCATCATACTTAGGGTAAATCTCATGGTTGAGGTGTAGCAGTCGACTGGGATTATGGACAAGTCGACTGGTCTAGTGTTTTGACACTTGGCAACCGAGTTGACACCGAGCAATCAATTGGGATTATGACTAGTCGACTGCCATGAGTTGACTAGCATTCGACTGCAACAAGTGGCCTTGGCAGTCAACCTCCAACATTAGTAGTTGACTGGCCATGAGCAGTCGACTACTCCTGGTGTTGGTCGCGAGGACAGAATGCTCAATAGCCGACTGAGAAGTCAGTTACGGGCTTGAGCAGTCGACTGCTAGTGTATCCATTGAATTGAATGCCAACATGGATCAAGTCTATTGTGAGACAACGACACTGTTGGTAGTCGACTGGGGCTTTTTGGCAGTCGACTGCCAGGTAAAAATCCAAGTCGCTTGGAGGCATAAAAGGAGCTCGACGGGGAGGATTTTCATAATGATTTCTTGGGCAATTTGAGGCAATTTGCTGGTGTAAATTAGGATCTTAAAGTGCAGTCCAAAGCAATCAACAAGCAAGCATTCAAGTTCACATTTATAAAATTTTTTTACATTGTTTTGTGTATTTTACTTGTATTTTCTTGTATTTCTTTCTTATTGTTGTAAGATCGCTTGTACGAGGTTTCTACACCTCTGACGTATTGTCGAGAAGGAGTTTATTGAGTAGTGGTGTGTACATCACTAGAGCTCGTTATCGAGCTCGCTCCGTGGAGTAGGAACTAGGGTTCCGAACCACGTTACATCGTGTGTATTGTCGTTCTTGTATTTTTGTTGTGATTTTTGTTAGTGTCAGCCCTTAGTGCCAATCATGAGATGATTGATTAGGGATCATATGTATCATATTTCATTAATAACAGGGAAGGTTTGCTTATTATATTATTTCTTATATGTGTTATATGAATAATATAATAGTGTCATTGAATAGTAGATTTAGGTTTACATCACACCAATTGGTTGAATTTATAGTGAGAGTCTGCAGACACACACACACACACACACACACACACACACATATATATATATATATATATATATAACACTACTCTTAACTATTCCTAATCGAGTATTAATATACAAGGACAATATTAATGCGTAAAGACTAGCATGTAGGTCAATTGATGACTTAATCTCACAAGTCATGGATATGTGATATCAAGTTGAAACATGAGTACATATTAGAGACTATGTTTAATTGACTCGCAATGAGAATGTTTCATGGATTGTTATATGAGTGTCATAAACATTCTCATATGACTATTGGTATGAATAATCTTTAGACCTGAAGTCACTACGGTTCCCTACATAATGAGTTGTATACTTTGGCTTCGTCAATCATCACCCATAACAGGGTGACTATAAAGGCGATCACTGGGTATGCAATAAGTTATGCAGAGGGATGTGAGTGATGTAGATGGGATCTATCTCTTCCATATATCGGAAGTGATATCTATGTTAGGGCAATCTCTTGCCATGATAAGGTTTTGATGTGTGTGGCAAAGGGTTTAAGTTAGGTTATGATTATGATTTGATATGTGCGTTGGAGTCTTGCAGGACTTAGTAATTCGCACATGAAATCTTGGCGGGTTCACCACTCACTACCTCGTGATTGAGTCGGAGAAGGAGCATTGCAGAGCCGTGCACTTGATGCTGCCGAGGGACTACCGGACGAGAAGACTTGAAGCGAAGCCAAGGAAGCAGACTTCGGAGGCAAAAGACACGAAGGAGCATTATAGAGCCGTGCGCCTGATGCTGCCGAGGGATGTGGCCGCGAATGAAGAGAGCTTTGGCGAGGGACTTCGAGTGAGATGAGAGAATGAGTGAATTATAAGTAGCTCATTAGGTGAACTTGGCCGAATGGAAAAGTGTCGGATGACGATCGCCATGGAATGGATCGCTATGAGTCGAATGGGTTCGACCGTATTCGACTGGTTTATGCCCGGTGATCGCGCCATGGAATGACGATCGCTGCCGAGAGGATGTCGATACATAACCGCTCGTGATCGGGCGTCGACTACGGAGGCAGCAGTCGACTGATGGGATCCATCAGTCGATTGCTAAGTATTCCGTTGGACTACAACGGTCGGGATCTGACGTGTTCGGAGGCCATTGGAGTGGCAGCAGTCGACTGGTGGTGGCCAATGGGAAGAAAAGCTTCCTCTCTATAAAAGAGAGGGTGTGGGGCTTTGAGAGGCTAATGCTTATGCTTTAAGTGATCATCCAAGTTCCCCACAAGCTTTAAATTCTTCTTACTTGCTTTTACTTCATTTCTATTGTAAGAAGAGTGATCTTGATTTGTAAAGGTTACCTCCACCTAGCTTGGTGCAAAGGAGAGACCAATAGTGGATTGGTTTTGGCGGAGTGATTCACTGAGGACGAATCGAGGACCGTGGATTAGCGGTGTAGCCGTGAACCACGTTATATTTCGTGTTAGCATTGTTTGTATTTCTCTTTGTTTATTTGCTTGTCTTTATTAGTATTCCGCTTGCACTAACAATTGTCTAGACGAGCAAATTCCACCATCCAACGACAAAGGGCTATTCACCCCCCTTTAGCCGCCCAATCGATCCCCTACAAGTGATATCAGAGCCAAGGAAAGCTTGTCGAGGACTAACCGCCACAACAAGCACATTCAAGGATGGTCGGCTCAAACATTCACCCACCAAAATTCGAAGGCGAATTCTCTTGGTGGAAAAAGAGAATGGAGGTATTCTTTGAAACTGACTTTGAAATTTTATTAATTATGGAAAACGGTTTCGAGTTGCCTAGGAATGAAGATGGGGAGCCATTGGAGAAAGCAAGGTGGAGCAAGAGGCAAATAGAAGAATACTTGGCAAATTCAAAGGCCAAGCACCACCTCTACAATGTGCTTCCCCAATAAGAAGTGAATAGGATAGGGGAATGCTCTAGTGCAAAGGAGATGTGGGAGAAGCTGGTAGAGCTTTATGAAGGTACCTCGGAGGCTAAACTTGCAAGGAGAGACCTCCTCCGCTCCCAACTATCCAACATAAAATTAGAAAAGGGAGAAAAGGTAACCTCCTTACATTCTAGATTTAAAGAGATTTTAATTGGGATAACAAGTGTAGGAGAAAAACTTTCAAATCGGGACATGCTTATGAAAGCAATCGATGCTTTCCCCGGTCATCAAAATGGAGCTTAATGGTGGACTCCTTCTATATGTCCAAGAACTTAGAAGTAAGTACTTTGGAGGAGTTCTTCTCAACCATGGAGCTTCATGAAACAAGACTTGAAGGAATACAAGAAGAGCCAAAGTTTCAACCTTCAAAAGGAGTAGCCTTGATGGCACACAAGGGGAAGAAGAAGATAGAGATCCCCTCCTCCTCCGATGAAGCGTCCTCCTCCTCCTCCATGGATAGCACGGAAGAAGCCTATATGGTAAGGAGGGTAAGGCGTGCATTAAAAGTTTTTCATTTTAATAAATCTAATGATAGGAGAAGAAGACCAAGGGGAAAGGTAATTTGTTACAATTGCCAAGGAGAGGGACACATAAGGGACAATTGTCCTCTCCTAAACAAGAGGAAAGAAGAGAGGAAGAAGAAAGAAGAAAAGAAGAAGAAGAAGGGGAGCAAAAAGAAGGGGGCAATCTCTTGCCATGATAAGGTTTTGATGTGTGTGGCAAAGGGTTTAAGTTAGGTTGTGATTATGATTTGATATGTGCGTTGGAGTCTTGCAGGACTTAGTAATTCGCACATGGAATCTTGGCGGGTTCACCACTCACTACCTCGTGCTTGAGTCGGAGAAGGAGCATTGCAGAGCCGTGCGCTTGATGCTGCCGAGGGACCACCGGACGAGAAGACTTGAAGCGAAGCGAAGGAAGCAGACTTCGGAGGCAAAAGACGCGAAGGAGCATTGCAGAGTCGTGCGCCTGATGCTGCCGAGGGACGTGGCCGCGAACGAAGAGAGCTTCGGTGAGGGACTTCGAGTGAGATGAGAGAATGAGTGAATTGTAAGTAGCTCATTAGGTGAACTTGGCCGAATGGATAAGTGTCGGATGAGTTTTCCCGACATCACGATCGCCATAGAATAGCTGATCGCCTGTCGAATGAGTTCGACCGGTATCCGATCGATGGAGCGTAGATCCGATCGCCATGGAATGACAATGATCGCTAGAGGATGTCGCGGCATAGAACCGCTCGTAGACGCATCGGGCGTAACTACGGAGCGTGATGTCGATCGATGGGATCCATCCCGATCGCCAAGTGTTCCGTTGGACTACGTGGTCAAAATCGACGCGTGTTCGAGGCCGTTGGAGTGGCGACTGATCGCCAAGGGCTGAATGACCGGTGGCGGCCAACGGGAAGAAAAGCTTCCTCTCTATAAAAAGAGAGGGTGTGGGGCTTTGAGAGGCTAATGCTTATGCTTTAAGTGATCATCCAAGTGCCCCACAAGCTTTAAATTCTTCTTACTTGCTTTTACTTCATTTCTATTGTAAGAAAAGTGATCTTGATTTGTAAAGGTTACCTCCACCTAGCTTGGTGCAAAGGAGAGACCAATAGTGGATTGGTTTTGGCGGAGTGATTCACCGAGGACGAATCGAGGACCGTGGATTAGCGGCATAGCCGTGAACCACGTTATATTTCATGTTAGCATTGTTTGTATTTCTCTTTGTTTATTTGCTTGTCTTTATTAGTATTCCGCTTGCGCTAACAATTGTCTAGACGAGCAAATTCCACCATCCAACGACAAAGGGCTATTCACCCCCCTCTAGCCGGCCGATCGATCCCCTACAATCTATGGGCCCCTTGATAGAGTAGGACCGCTAAAATGCATGACCATGCTCAAATAAGTCAATATGAGATATTGAGCTTATTTGATTGAGTATTCTACTTGGAGATCAAGAAACTCTTGATTGATAAGAGGATGACACAGTCTATGCCTCATTGATCAATCTAGATATCAAGGATAGAAGGACTGAGTCATACACGATAGTAGTCAAGGAAAGGTTATGTCGGATCTCGACATTCTCGTCACTTGGGTAGCAATGATGTATTGCTAGATGCCGCTCATTGCTTATGTCTCTAAAAGAGTTTTAGAAACATTGCCAACGTTATGAGAACCTATTAGGTCACACACTTAGGATATGTGAGTTGGAGATGGCTCATGTGATGAGCCATTTGTTGGATCGAGCGGATCGCTAGAGGGGGGGGGGTGAATAGCGATAGAAATTTTTCGTTCAAAATCGTTCGTTAAAATGCGAGTAGACACATCGGAAGATAAAAACAAAACAAGTGAGACAATAGACACAAGGGTTTTACTTGGTTCGTAGCCGAAGGCTACTACTCCAAGGCCCTAGTGGTCCTTGACCACGTACGGAGGGCAAACTACTAAAGAACTCCTCCTCGTTGGAAGTAGGAGTTAGACAGATACACAAAATGACAAAAGCTTGAGGTAGAGGGACACTCCCCCTCTCCTCATTATAATGAAAGCTTTACTAAAAAATAAACTGAAATACAATTTAAACTTTCGTTACCGACGACTTCAAAGGTTGGAGGTTGAAGCTCTAGTCGTCGTCTCGGCAGCGCTTCATCGTAGGGATGTCGGAGAGTTGGAGCATATCAGAAGCACTTGGAAGCCTTTTTAATTGATGAAAAACCCTAAGACAAGCCCTCCTTTTATAGCCTTTGAGCCCCTCATCGAATGGGTCTTCAACCAATCACAAATGGACACAAAACCTCCTTGAAATGGGGTGATAAGCCTTGACTCGGTCGATCATTGACCATCACGATCCGATGGCCATCATCACCGATCGATGGTAGCATCACCAAGTGTTGACGATGAGATACGACTAATGAAGGGTAGTCTAGTCCTCCAAGCTGGCAGTCGACTGATGCTAGCTGCAAGGCAAAGTTAGCTCAAAGAAAACATTATTTCGACGACCTTCGACAGTCCGATCTCGACCTAGACCATCGATGGGATGTCTTTGGTCGGATCTACGCTTAAGACCATCCCCGTAAGGAGGATACGACCTCACTTACGCTCGCACACACGAGCTTACCTCGATACTTACCATGTCGCTTTTGCTTCCAGCCTTCCACTCGATTCCTTCGGCTCCCTCCGAAGTCACTCGAGTGTCGCCCGACCACCCGACTTCCTCCGGGTGTCGCTAGCCTTCAACTCCAGCTTTAGCAATCTTCTGCACACTCGATTCAGCTCGTGAGATAACGACATAAGTTTAACTTTGTATCGTTTGTTATAATCAAAACTCAGGTTCGACTTAGGTGCCTACTGCACCAACACCATTGGGCCATCGGGTTGAGTCTGATATAGATTAGACTCAATGAGTGGGACTCAAGGTATACCCAATGAATCTACCCAATGAATTCAAGTCAGATTCGGATTGAGTGAGACTCATCATAAAGAAGAGTTGCATGATCATTAAGATGGGATTAATGAGATATTAATTCCATGGATCCCAAGGGTCACAAACCCTTCATATTCAATGGTTGAATATAAAAGGGTTTTGATGAAACTTTGGGATAGGAGGTTTTTTCTTTTCGTGTGATTATCTTCTTGTTCTTCTTCTACCTTCTTGGCCGAACCAACATCTTGTGGCTAGCACCACAGCTTGGTTCCACTCCACTCCACGGTTCGTGTGGATACCGTGGAGGCGCAGACATACTGACCACACTGAGATCCAAACACAAAGTGTTGCTGACGGGATTACAAAGGGCATTCATCAAAGGTAACTACGATTCTCATAGGATAGAATCGATCAGATGAGTATGGTGTTTTCGCATGAATCTCTGGAGGGATCCTATTTTCCACTGTTTAGTGCTTGTAAAATTGTTTTTGAGCGTGCATGGATTCTCTACAATTTTTGTATTTTGATGCACACGAACGAGACCTTAAATCTCACGACGAAGGCCGTTGAGGACTTGGAGCACGAGCTCGCACTCAATGCCTGCAAGTGCACGAATGTCGTCAAGTAATAAAAGATTATTGATCCCACAGGGACTAGGATTCAAATACCGATATGTTCAGTGGTTGAAATTGTTCGGAAGTAAAATCTAAAAGGTTTCAATTGCGAGGGTTGTCGTTGGACTAAGCTCTAATATGGCGTGACATGAAGAGAGAAAGGAGCATGCTGAGATTTTTAAAAAGGGATTCTAGGACTTCGGTTTCGCTTGTGTGTACCAAAACATGCTATCAACTGGGCGTTGTCTAAACGTCTAGTTATGGTTTTGTGGAATGGACATCATACACTCTCCCGATGAGCCATCACATCTACTGGGAGCTATCTCTGCCTTACAAGGACAGGAAAGACGGTACGAGGATGCCAAATCAATCCTTGTGACGAACCGTTTCCGGTTCCATCGCATTCTTCTACCCACGGTTACAGGAGATCAGGTTTACCCCTAGGTTCCTTGTATAAAATCCCCTAAATCTTAGATATGAGGGCTATCACCCCTCGTATCGCCTAAGCACAGTAGGTAGAAAACCAAATATGCATAGATATGGGTATAAATAATTTTCAATTGCAAATTCAAACTCAAAAACAGAATTTAATTTGTACCAATATGTCGTGCGCACATAAGCTACTCCCTAATCCTAGAATTGAACGAACTACTCCATATATAAAAGAGGAGAATCACAAGGCATGTACATGTTCGAATATATCAGAAATAAAATGCAAGAACAAGAAATTACAATGCCTATGTGTCCTTCTCTCCGGCGTTGAAGTGCAGAACATGGACCTCTGACAGCGTTCTTCCTCCCCGTTGCGAGTTCCTGAAGCTTTTTAGGGCTTCGGTGTGCTGTCCTAGCCATTGTTTCTTCCCCCTAGGGTTTGGGAGTCCTAGGGAGGCTCCCTCGTGATACCTGGGGTTTGGGGCAGAGCTTCCTTTATAAAGACATCATGCCGGATCGCTGCAAAATCTAGAAAATAATTGACTCGTGTCAGAATCATGCAGCGCCACACGACCGTGTGTTTCCACATGGCCAGGCTGTGTGTGGCACTGAGGTGGCCGATTTCGGCCCTTGGACATGTCCGTGTGTAGCCACACACCCTGGTCGTGTTCCCTTATGCATCTAGCTACAAAATGCCTTCTTTTTCTCTGAAAGTGCGCCCTTTTCCCACGAAATGCTATCCTGCATACAAAAGTACAAAGAGCACATCTCCGAATAAAAAAAATAGGAAATGCATGCAAAACAAAGTGACATATTCATGAAACTAACATAAAATGTAATGAGATGTGAGCGAAAACTACTCCTAAAACCCTATATGTTTTGCTCACATTACTTCCCCCAGACTTAAATCTTTGCTTGTCCTCAAGTAAACCTCAGTGCCATGAAATTTTAAAAGGATATTGTTTCATACTTAGCATGTTAACTAAATTTATCAAGTGATATTTTCAATCAAAGCAAAATAAATATATTCTAGAAATTCACTAAATTAGCTCCTTGTGCTCGTGCTAAGTGAATCATTCTTAGGGGATACTCGTTCCATAGTGAGTTAAGTCATCATCCTATAGCTTTCCTAAGGTCTCCGACTCTTAGGCACTTACCTGTCCAAAGCGAGGGCCGTTCCCTAGATCTAGCACAAAGTCTCAAAGGCGTGCTTGATATTGAGAGAAATTGATAGGTGTTTCCCCAGTAACCTAACTCGGTCTCAAAGGGACACCTAGCCATTTCCACCCACGACAACTATTTTTTTATCCCTCATAATCTCTCTCTTCTTTTTTTTCTCTTTTATTTCTCTTTTCTTTTCCTTTCTCTCTTTTATTTTTCAACTCATTGGAATTTTGATTTTTTCAAATGGGCTTACACAATCCGAGCATCTCCAGTAACTAAAATGCCAGTCTTAGGGTCACATGTGGATTCCAAAGTATTAGACTACTGAGATGAATCATAACTAGGTATGTACTAGACTCTCCCTTTCAGAGTGTTCGACATGTGTAGGTGTAAAAATAGAAGCTAACCAGTGTAAGCCTAGAATATTTATTTATAGCCAATAAAATAAAATACCACGAGGTAAATGGAGTTACACTACTCATGGAAACAACTCACGAAGAAGACTTTAAAAATACTACTGAGGCAGCTTTATAGATAACAAAAACTAAGTGTTGAAAGAAACTCAACAACCTATGCATGAACAAATGAATGCTAACAATAATGCAAATATCAGGAAAGAAACTATTGCTAGAAACAAAATAAAATTTGGGGTCCCCCTAGACTTAAATGAAAGTATACCTCTAATATAGTGGATGAGGTGGAAAGTATGGAAGCCTCAGCATCTCGAGATCTTGGGAGAACCTGCTGCTGAGCCGCTGATGCCACATGTACATGTGGTCGATTTGAGAACTGGTGGATGCAGTGGCTGCTCGGTGCTCCTCCTCCCTAGCCCACTGTGCCTGTTGGGCATGCATGTGCTGCCGCATCTCTTGGCGGTAGGCGACCTCATCCTGGTGACGGGCAGCCTCCTCTTGGAAGTAGATACGGGCCTTATCGTAGAACTCCTAGGCCTGATAGAAGTTCTCCCGAAAGCTCTAAAACTCTGCTTGAGTGTAGGCACTCTGCTCATCCCATCACTGTCACTGCGTCTGCTACTTAGTATATATGTCATCGAGGCATGATCGGAACTCCGAAAAATCATAGGCAGATGTACCTGCATCCTACTCAAAAGTAGAAAAAGGTGATGGTGCAGGTGTAGGCTCATGTCGACGTGGACTAGGTTGGCTCCTATTCATGTGTGGACTGGAAGGAGAGTGATGTAAGGGGTGAAATGCACGGTGCAATGTTCCTTTTTCCCTTGCGCAACACGGCCATGTGAAAACACACGGCCAGGTCGTGTGCGCTGTTGGAATGTGGGGCACAACCGTGTGAAAACACATGGTTGGGCCGTGTGAAAACACATGGCTGGGCCATGTGAAAACACACGGCTAGGCCGTGTGCCCCTCGTTTCTCTCTCATGGTGCACAACGGTCCGAATTCTCCTTACACTCTCAGTCGTGCAGGTTCAAAATGATTTTTGTTTCTACCTAGCAAGTCCTTTCTAGTCCTAATTCAAATGCATCATGCTAAATGAATATAAATCAAAGTTCAAAACAAACGAATGCAACAAACTAATAAGAAATAAACACAAAATATAAACTTGGGTTGCCTCCCAAGAAGCGCTTTATTTAAGGTCTTTTAGCTCGACCTTATTCCTACGTTTCATTTGAGGCATTTGAATCTTGCTCGTGGGGGAGCAAGATATTTGCTCACCTTATTCCTCTTGCTTGGTGGTCTTCCATCGCTATATCCCTTAAATCTTGCTTGTGGAGGGGCCAGATACTTTCTCACCTTTCGCTTCATGCCTTTTGGTCCTCCATTACTATATCTTTTAAATCTTCCTCGTGGAGGGGCAAGATACTTGTGTGCTGCTTTCCTTGACTCGAGGTTGAACATGCTTGTCTCAACGAATGATCAATAGTTTGATCATTATATTCTAAATGTTGTAAATAATTTAACTCACCATAGACATCCTCACCAAAAGATTGATTAGTAGATTCTATTATGTCGAATGAAATTTTATCATTATCAATCACCAAAAGGGTTTTGTTACTAGTAACTAAAGTTTCAGTGAGGGTTAAGGTAGGCTCTTCTAGATCCTTGAGGTTAGGAGGTGTTTTAATTGAAGCAATGCACTCCTCGATTAAAGCATTAATTAAATAATCCTCAAGTTCTTCTTCAAGTGGTGATTGAATGAATTGTCCTTCTTTACTTCCAATGTCATCTATGTCCTCCTCATGCATTCGCTCAAAGTGAGTCGCTGCCATATTAGGTGTAATCCAGTCATCAAAGCCACCTTCTAGTCATTTGGTTTCTTCATCTACTAGATTTTGTCGCATAAACTCCGTGAATTGTTGACTATGCTCCTTGCATTCCCTAGTAACTTTATCTTGTAAGGCTTCTGGGTGGAGACTTGGTTCTGGATAAAATTCGCATGGTGATTCATAGCACTCGTTCTCGCTTGGGACACAATATTGAGTCTTTATCTGTGAATGCCAACATTGGAATTCATCGTTTGCCACTTGTTCTATTCGAATAAAATCTTCCATCATCTGCTCAAGTCGGGATTTAGGCGGACAATATTGGGGGTTTAAGTACCCAGGGTCATAACTATATGGATAGAAATCATCTTGTGGCCACTGGTTGTAATTGTATGTGACATCTTCTTATTCGAATTGTGAAGGTTCGAATATATCCGGACAATCATTAATGATATGCCATGTTTCACCACAATGTTCATAATAAATGTTACCAAAATTTACAGCATTAAATTGACCATAATCATGAGTAAAAGCATGCATCGTTATATGCAGAAAATTATAAATAAGGAAAGAGCAACTGGATAAACAAAACTAAAATAAAATAAAATAAAATAAAATAAAATAAAACAAGAAAAGTAAATCTATCCTAAGTCCGATCCAATTATCCACTTCTCGATTCGATATCGAATCGATCAATCCCCGACAACAGCGCCAAAAACTTGATGCACGCAAACGCGACCTCAAATCTCGCGACGGAGGCCATCGAGGACTCGAAGCACGCGCTCGTGCTCAACGCCCGCAAGTGCACGAATGTCGTCAAGTAATAAAAGATTATCGATCCCACAGGGACTAGGATTCGAATACAAATATGTTCAGTGGTTGAAATTGTTCGGAAGTAAAATCTAAAAGGTTTCGATTGCGAGGGTCATCGGTGGACTAAACTCTAATATGGTGTCACATGGAGGAAGAAAGGAGTGTGCCGAGATCTTTAAAAAGGGATTCTAGGACTTTGGTTTCGCTTGTGTGTCGCAAAACATGCTGTGAATTGGGCATTGTCTAAATGTCTTGCTATGGTTTTATGGAAGGGACATCATACACTCTCCCGATGAGCCACCACATCTACCGGGAGCTATCTCTGCCTTACAAGGATGGGATAGACAGTACGAGGATGCCAAATCAATCCCTACGATGAACCGTTTCTGGTTCCATCGCATCATTCTACCCATGGTTATAGGAGATCAGGTTTACCCCTAGGTTCCTTGCATAAAATCTCCTAAATCTTAGATACGAGGGATGTCACCCCTCTATCGCCTAAGCATAGCAGGTAGAAAACCAAATACGCATAGATATGAGTATAAACAATTTCCAATTGCAAATTCAAACTCAAAAATAGAATTTAATTTGAACCAACATGTCGTGCGTACACAAGCTACTCCCTAATCCTAGAATCGAAGGAACTACTCCATATATAAAAGAGGAGAATCACAAGGCATGTACATGTTCGAATATATCAGAAATAAAATGCAAGAACAAGAAATTACAATGCTATGTGTCCTTCTCTCCGGCGTTGAAGTGCAAAACGTGGACCTCCAGCGGCGTTCTTCCTCCCCGTTGTGAGTTCCCGAAGCTTTTTAGAGCTTCGGTGTGCCGTCCCAGCTGTCGTGTCTCCCCCTATGGTTTGGGAGCCCTAGGGCGGCTCCCTCGTGATGCCTGGGGTTTGAGGCGGAGCTTTCTTTATATAGACATCATGCCGGATCGCTGCAAAACTTGGAAAATAATTGACTTGCGTCAGAATTGTGCAGCGCCACTTAGTCGTGTGTTTCCACATGGCCAGGCTGTGTGTGGCGTTGGGGTGGCTGATTTCACCCCTTGGATACGGCTGTGTGTAGCCACACGCCCTGACCGTGTCCCCTTCTACGTCGAGCTGCAAAATGTCCTTCTTTTGCTCCGAAAGTATGCCTTTTCCCATGAAATGCTATCCTGCACACAAAAGTACAAAAAACAGGTCTCTGAACCAAAAAAATAGAAAATGCATGCAAAACAAAGTGACATATGCATGAAACTAACATAAAATGTAATGAGATGTGAGCGAAAACTACTCCTAAAACCCTATATGTTTTGCTCACATCATATTTCCACTGCGCTAATGACATTGTAGACAAGCGACATGATCAAATTCCATCGACGAACAGAAACGCACCATTCACCCCCACCCCCCCCCCCCCTTAGCGCTCATCAAAGTTCCTACAATTGGTATCAGAGCTCGGTGGCTCTTAAAAGAAGAAGACGCTCTGATACCTACAATTGGTAACAGAGCGAGGTCAATCTTCAAGGTTTGACAACCAAGGGAGCACCACTAGAGAGTAGAAGGAAGATGGAGTTGCCCAATGACGTATTGGGATGGCATATCAACACTCCGATTCCATACACGTTCCATGGACTAGAAGGCTTCAATCAATGGAAGAAAAGAATTGAAGAATTCATTATGATGAGGAACTTCGAAGATTGGGCCATCTTGATGGATGGATTCGAAATTCCAAGGGGTCCAAATGGAGGATATCTCAAGAAGAAGAGATGGACCCAAGACCAACTCCCAAAATCCGAAATACATGACAAGGTAATTGATATGTTAGTTGATTTAATATCTAATGATTTATTGTCCAAGATAGGTGAATTTCAATATGCTAAGGATCTTTGGAGAAATTGGCAAAACTTCATGAAAATCTTGAACCGACACAAGAAGAGGTAAGTGAGGATTTGAAAATTGAGGAGTCAACATCCGAATCAGTGGAAGAGGAAGAATTAGAGGAAGCCTCCACCTCTAGGATTGAGGAGGAGGATATTAGATATTAGATCACTGGATCCAGAGCAAAATCAAGAAGTAGCCTCAACCTCCGGAAGAGATGTAGAACCAATTCCGGCCACGATCGACCTAGGAAACTGAAGCATTCCAATTAAAAATAAAATTCATATTATATGCTTTGAGTGTAGGGAAGCCGGACACTACAAGAGCAAATGTCCGAAATGGGTCAAGAAGACGGCACAAGTTGTGTCAAAGGCCAAGGAGACTGGAACCCCAACAATTAAAAGTAAAGAGCACATTGTGTGCTTCAAATGCCATCAAAAGGGGTATTATATGAGTCAATGCCCTAGGGGGAGGAAGAAAAACCAAGAAGGAGCATCATATATAGGGGGAGCTTCTAAAGCAACCTCTAAGGTATATTTTAATGCATCTTCGAGTTTTAATGTTAAAAAGCATGCTAGGAATTTTATTGCAATTACTCATGATTATAAAAGCATGCTAGTTACAATAAATTTTATTTCTTAGGGGCTAACCATGGCGATATTAGGACTAAGGATAAACCTAGAACCAATAACTCTAGACCTATTCTATCTAGGGAAAGTATTAGAAAGGTAGAAGATCACCTATGCATTAACCCTAAGAAGGGTAGGCATATGCCTAGGAAGAATCTTTCCCAAAGGGTTAATGAAAAATCAAAATTGGGAAGATTAGAGTTAGAAAACTAAGCCTTGAGGTCAAAACTTGAGAAACTTGAAAAGACCCTTAGAAAGATGCAAAATCAAATGCAAGGGTCAAATGGTCAAAATTTTGGATCAAGGAGTCAAAACCTAGGGTCTAGGAAGGAGGGTTCACCCAAGGGCAAGAAAGGTTTGAGTCACAAACCTAAGCCCAAGGAGACCTATCATAGAGTTCCATTCAATTATGGAACCATTCATAGGTCTAGGAAAGCCAAGGTTAATAGGGAAGTCATCCATAAGGTTAACCAAGGTAGGTGTCTAGTGTTAGTAATATATGAGAGATGTCCTAAGGCAATCGCCTTATGTATGAACCATTTATATGATAAATGAAGATTCACTATTTGAGTATACAAGTTTTATGTATTTGATTGGATCTTAAACTCATTTACTGAATGTCCTCGATACGATTCACAGCATGAGAGAATTTGTGATTGGATCACAACTAGTGAGTATCTCTACATGTGTAATTGTGATGTATCGGAATTATCCCTAGTCGATGAATTGATGGATTTGGACACCATCAATTCTGTCGAGACTAGCACGAGGTATACTCCTTGGTGTATCCAAGCAGCTGATTCTCACTGGCTGGAGACATTGTGATGTCCGGAGTTGATCGTGGATGCTAGTTATGGTAACTAGTTCATTGGAGTGACCAACCGTAAGACTTCATATGGTTCTCTGCATATATAGATATGTCAATGAAGTTCTTACTGTAGCTTAAGTGCGATGTTCCTTTGACTTGCGGTATTCAAGTCATCTTGATCATGGAGACTTATGCTTTGACATCTTAAGCAAGCATCTCTAAGGAGATGTGGACCCGGGATGATTGGGTATAAGTCGAAGTGATCGAAGGTGTTTGAATAGCCTATAAAGGATTCACCACTCCTTGCGAGGAGATGTATACCCATGGTCTCTCGTCGGATTGTTACTAAAGTCTTTGGCCAAAGCATTACATGTTAAGAGTAAGGTACTCTTCGATACATGTGCAGTAACTAGAATCCGTAGGATGAGGAAATGATACTTGGGCTAGGTGTGACGTAGTCAGCCTAGTGGGGACTGACACTATAGACCATGTCCTGAACCAAGTGGGTATAAGATGAGTGAAGGGAATGGGGCACGATTCATTCGAGCTGCTGAAGGGTTTCAGAAATAGTTTTGGATCAACCGTTGATCTTTTCGGTTAATTGGGGATCATGATGTACTACTAGGTGCCACTCATGATCGTTCTATAATTAATGGTTAATTATAGACGGCCAACATAAACCGAGAACCTATTTGGTCACATGCACAACGAGCGTAATCCGAAGGATTTAAAACAAGCTTGAGAATGGGATTCTCAGATCGAGAGAAACTAGGTTTGGTTGGACCAAACAAGAATCGAACATGAAATCGTTTCAGTCGCAATGGAAGCGTGGATGGGCCGTGTCTTATGAAGACATAATGGATGAACCAAAATGGTTTGGTTCTAATCCAATGGAGGAGAATAAACCAAAGGGTTTGGTTTATTTTAAACGAATGAACCAAAAGTTGGTTCGGTTCGTTTTAACTTAAAATAAACCATCATGGTTTGGTTTATTTTAACTTATATTAATGGAGCAGGTTAATGGGCCTTATGGTTATGATCCAATAACCATTAAGAGAATTAGTTTTCTATAAAAGAGGGCTTAAGGGATTGTTAAGCCCTAATCCAAAAACCCTAGCTTGTGGTTGCCGCCCACCTCTCCATCCTCTCCTTGGATTTTCGGCGCCAACCCTAGGTTGTCGCCCAGCCCCTTGTGCCGCCGTCCAACTCCTTGCCGGCGTCCAAGCTTCAGCCGGTCATCCTCCGGCGACCCTCTGGTGATCTTCCTAGGCTTCGGCGATAAGGTGAGCACTTGGCTTCCCTTGGTTGGCCGGCGCCTACTCCTCCACCAAAGCTATCCAGTTTTCTGGACAGCTTGTTCTTCTCTCGTTGGAGCGTCGTTTGGACGACGGTTAGAGCTCCGACAGCACCTAACTTACCGGAGATTCGATCTCCGGTAATCCTCATAGGTGGAGGACGAAGGATTCGTCAAACGGTTGACGAATACCTCTCCGGAGAAGCGAGTTTTGAGGACTCGTCTTTGGATCCGAATTTGGATTCGGATCGTGATCATCTCTCGATCACGTCGTCTTCAACATGAGGCTAGTAACCCGTACGAAGACGAAGCTCGTGGCTTAGCGAAGTCATCCTAAGGATACTCGGCGTGGATACGGATAGAGACGATTCTAGCGAGGATCATTCCGGTTGATGCCGTTCCCGCTACACGTGATACGAAAGGTATAACATAGTTAAATTTCTTTTTATTGCAAATTTAAATTTATGGTTATGTCTACACATGTTGTACTATGCATGTGTGTGATGTGTGTGTTGTAATAAATGTATATTTATTATTTTTATTTCTTCCGCTGTGCACATGTTTACGAAACATGTTCGAACACACACTCGCCACGGTGCCGGAAACCCAACAGTGGTATCAGAGCCCAGGTTGTCTTTCGACATAATCGTAAAATGGTTTTGTGATAGTCATAATGTTATTTCTGGAAATTTTCTAATTTTGGAAATTTAGAAGTATTTATGGAAATCTTCCACTTTTGGAAAGTTGGAAGTATTTATGGAAATTGATATTTTCCATAAATAAAATATTTGATTAGATTCTGGAAATTTGTTTCCTAATTTAATCATGATTTGACTTGGGAAATCAAATCTTAAAATATTTTATTTCCATAAGTAGTTTTGATGATTTAGGAAATTGGTTTCCTAAATTGATTTTCCTTAATCAACTATTTCCATAAATAAAATATGTGATTAGATTTGGAAATTTGTTTCCTAATTTAATCATGATTTGATTTGGAGAATCAAATCTTAAACATATTTTATTTCCATAAATAGTTATGACAAATAAGGAAATTATGTACATGACATAATTGTATGCCATGTAATTGCATTAGATGCATATCATTATGTCATGCGTGTCGTGACATGTAGATGTATGTCATGCCATGTAGATAATAGTTATTTGCATGCAAAGAGGATGAGACATAAAAACCCTAACTCAATATTAAAGCTTACACCTTCCATTAATATGGTTAGAACCAGAGTTTCGTTTCTTGTTTGGGTTGTTGGACTCTCTCCAAGCCCGGCTCGAACCCGAACATGTTCAAACCATGGAATAGTTTAATACTAATATGGTAAGAGTCAGAGGTCAATCGTTAGCTTTGGTTGTTGGACTCTCTCCAAGCTGGGCTAATTGGTTGAATGCGCTCTAACCATATTAAAACTATTTCTCGATTAATGGGTTGGCCTTAAATTGGAGCATCGGCTTGTTGGACTCTCTCCAAGGTCGATGTAAAGGGAGGTGAAGTTGGGTGCTATGCATATGATGCATACTTTTTAATATGTTAACAACCCGATGTATGTGTGAACATTCAATTAGTTGATAGCACATTGTGATAGTTGCATATACGTGATATGCAATCAGTATAGTTGATACCTACCGTCGTAGTTATGAATGGCTTGTTGGACTCTCTCCAAGGTTGTTCATATCTATGATGGATATCATCCCATTCGGAGATGGACCTACGATCTCCCGAAGTGATTTTGGGGTTTTTGAAATTCGAAAAATGAATGGGATTTATAAATGTATATTGATGCATTTTAAAATCATTTTCTCATATATGCTCGTTTTGTATTTCTAGGTCAATAAATTGATCATGACGTCTTTGAATTTGCGCACTATTTTGGATTCAAACAAACTGACTGGGCCTAACTTCCTGGACTGGCTTAGAAACCTGAGAATTGTTCTCAAGGCGGAAAAGCTAGCATATGTCCTTGAAGAGCCTCTTCCCAACCGTCCTAAGGATGATGCAACTCCAGACCAAATGTTGGTCTATCAGAAGCATGTGGCAGATTCTGAGCTGGCGAGTTGCATCATGCTAGCGGCGATGGTACCTGAGCTGCAAAAGCAGCATGAGCATATGGATGCTAATACCATGGTCTTCCATCTTCATGAGTTGTTCGATGAGCAAGCGAGATCCGAAAGGTTCGAGGTCTCTAGGCTCCTCTTCACCACGAAGATGCAAGAAGGTTCGTCTGTAGTGCAGTTTATGCTAAAGATGAATGGGTACATCGAGTGGCTAGCTACCCTCGGGTTTGTGATGGATCATGAGTTAAGTATTGACTTAATTCTGCATTGTTTGCCCAAGAGTTTCTCACAATTTGTGATGAACTGTCGGATGAACAAATTAGAATCCACCATTCTCGAGCTCCTCAATATGTTGAAGACTGTGGAGCCTTCTGTGAAGCATGAGGAGAAGGCGGTTCTGTTAGTTGATTCCTCAAGGAAAGGTTCTAAGAGGATGGCAAAAGAACAGAAGAAAGGGAAGAACAAAAAGGTGAAGAAGGCAGAACCAGCGCAAAAGGGCACTTGCCATCATTGTGGCAAGGAAGGCGACTGGCGAAGAAACTGCAAGATTTATCTTGAGTCCATGAAGAAGAAGAAGGAATCCGATGCCCCATCCTCTTCAGGTATCTTCGTTATTGATTGTCATTCTATTTCCTTAGACACTTGGGTATTGGATACTGGGTGTGGCTCACATATATGTAATGACATACAGGGGCTAAGGAATAGAAGAAGACCTGTCAGAGGGGAGTCAAATTTGCGAGTTGGCAATGGAGCAAAGGTTGTTGTGGTCGCCATCGAAACTTATTTGCTGAAGCTCCCTAGTGGACTAGTCTTGGAACTGGACAATTGCTATTATGTTCCTTCTCTAATAAAGAACATTGTTTCTATTTCCTGTTTAAATAGAAATGGTTTCCATTTGACGTTTAGTAACAATTGTTGTTATATAACTTTGAATGGCGTACTTTATGGAACTGGAACTTTGAGTAATGTCATTTATACGTTAGACGTATCCAGTGATATTTTTCAATATCGAAGCGAGCAACACGCATGCTCGAAAGGGTAATCAATTAGACTCCTATATGTGGAATTGTCGTCTTGGCCATGTAAGCAAGAAATGCATGTCCGAATTACACCGATGTGGAATTCTGGAATCGTTTGAATTGGATTCATACGATACATGCGAATCATGCTTAAAAGGCAAGATGACTAAGTTACCTTTTACTGGAAAAGGTGAACGAGTGGGAGAGTTACTAGGTCTAATACATATTGTTGTATGTGGACCTATGTCAACTCAAGCTTTAGGAGGCTATAGCTACTTCATTACCTTCACCGATGATCACTCACGGTTTGGGCATGTGTTCTTGATGAAACACAAGTCTGAAGCCTTTGAAAGGTTCAAAGAATTTAGAAATGAAGTAGAGAAACAACATGACAAGAGTATTAAAATACTTCGATCAGATCGAGGTGGTGAATACTTAAGTCAAGAGTTTCTTGATTATCTAAGAGACAATGGCATATTGTCTCAATGGACTCCGCCATATACACCACAACATAATGGTGTATCTGAGAGGCGTTACCGGACCTTGTTGGACATGGTTAGGTCAATGATGAATCATGCGAATCTTCCCAAGTCCTTTTGGGGCTATGCACTTCAGACAACTGTTTACTTGTTAAACAGAATACCTACCAAGGTAGTCTCTACTACTCCATATGAGATATGGAATAGTAAGAAACCTTATGTATCTTACTTGAAGATATGGGGTTGTCCTGCTTATGTGAAGAGGACTGTATCAGACAAATTGGATGCTAAGTCTGATAAATGTCTATTTATTGGATACCCTAAGGAAACAAGGGGTTACCAATTCTATCATCTTGTGGAACAAAAGGTGTTTGTTTCAAGGCATGCTGTGTTTCTAGAGAAAGAGTTTCTCTTGCAAGAAAACAGTGGGAGAGTCATCGAGCTTGAGGAGGCTCGAGAAACTCAAATAGACATTGATGAGATACCTGGTGAAGCACAACAGCCGACAACTCATAGTGATGAGCAATCGGCTGGACCTATTGTAACACCACATCTTCGTAGATCTGGTAGAACACGCAACATTCCTGAGAGATATGGATTTCTCGTAAGTGAATCGAACGACGTGTTACTCATTGATGATGAGGAGCCTACCAGTTATGAAGAAGTGCTGACAAGTTTAGAAAGGGATAAGTGGCTTGATGCCATGAAGTCAGAAATGGATTCC
Source organism: Wurfbainia villosa (assembly GCA_025175895.1). Taxonomy (NCBI): domain Eukaryota; kingdom Viridiplantae; phylum Streptophyta; class Magnoliopsida; order Zingiberales; family Zingiberaceae; genus Wurfbainia; species Wurfbainia villosa. The sequence goes on along the minus strand of CM045999.1, from coordinate 48,837,319 downwards.
ATGTATGAAAACCAAGTTTGGAACTTGGTTGACCCACCTGAAGGCATTAAGCCTATAGGGTGCAAGTGGGTTTTCAAGAAGAAAACCGACATGGATGGTAATGTGATTACCTATAAGGCTAGATTAGTGGTGAAAGGATATCGTCAAAAGCAAGGTGTTGATTATGACGAAACCTATTCGCCTGTAGCTATGCTTAAATCCATTCGGATGCTCCTGGCCATAGCGGCTCATTATGATTATGAGATATGGCAGATGGATGTGAAAATAGCTTTCCTTAGTGGAAACCTACTCGAGGATGTGTATATGATACAACCTGAGGGTTTGACATCGGTTGATAAAACCAAGGTATGCAAATTGCGACGGTCCATTTATGGATTGAAGCAAGCATCCAGGAGTTTAAATATCCATTTTGATGAGATAATCAAAAGGTTTGATTTCTCATAAAATCCAGACGAACCTTGTGTGTACAAGAAGGTTAGTGGGAGTGTAGTCGTGTTCCTAGTATTGTATGTCGATGACATATTACTTATAGGAAACGATGTGTCAATCTTACAGTCAGTTAAGATTTGGTTATCCAAGACATTCTCCATGAAAGACCTGGGAGAAGCAACCTACATCCTCGGGATTAAGATCTATAGAGATAGATCAAAACGGTTGCTTGGACTTTCGCAGTCTACATATATAGACCGAGTGCTAAAGAGGTTTAGCATGTCAGAATCCAAGAAAGGTTTCCTTCCCATCATGCATGGGGTATACCTTTCGAAGTCTATGTGTCCGCGCACAGAAGACGAGAGGATTTGCATGAGTAAGATTCCCTATGCATCCGTAATAGGATCTATCATGTATGCTATGTTATGTACGAGGCCCGATGTATCGTATGCTCACGAGTGTCACGGCGGATGCGATCCCGATCGGGAATGGATCATTGGGTGGCTGTCAAGATGATCCTTAAGTACTTAAGAAGAACTAAGGATGTGTTCCTAATATATGGAGAAGGGGACATGGTGATACGCGGGTATACGGATGCCATCTTCCAGACAGACAAGGATGATTCCAGGTCTCAGTCTGGATACGTGTTCACCTTGAATGGGGGCGCAGTGAGTTGGAAAAGTTCCAAACAAGACACTGTAGCGGATTCTACCACTGAGGCAGAATACATTGCAGCTTCGGAAGCAGCAAAGGAAGCGGTTTGGATCAAGAAGTTCATTTATGAACTTGGTGTGATTCCAGCCATTGTTGAAGCAATACCGGTCTACTGCGACAACAATGGAGCGATTGCACAGGAGAAAGAGCCGAGGTCTCATCAACGATCCAAACATGTGCTTCGCCGCTATCATCTTATCAGAGAGATCATCAGTAGGAACGAAATACAAATCGAGAAAATTCCCACTGAAAGGAACTTAGCGGATCCTTTGACTAAAGCATTACCTCAAAGTAAGTTTGGGGGTCATGTTAGAGCTTATGGTATTGGATACCGTAGCGATTGGCATTAGGCCAAGTGGGAGTCTGTTAGTAATATATGAGAGATGTCCTAAGGCAATCGCCTTATGTATGAACCATTTATATGATAAATGAAGATTCACTATTTGAGTATACATGTTTTATGTATTTGATTGGATCTTAAACTCATTTACTGAATGTCCTCGATACGATTCACAGCATGAGAGAATTTGTGATTGGATCACAACTAGTGAGTATCTCTACATGTGTAATTGTGATGTATCTGAATTATCCCTAGTCGATGAATTGATGAATTTGGACACCATCAATTCTGTCGAGACTAGCACGAGGTATACTCCTTGGTATATCCAAGCAGCTGATTCTCACTGGCTGGAGACATTGTGATGTCCGGAGTTGATCGTGGATGCTAGTTATGGTAACTAGTTCATTGGAGTGACCAGCCATAAGACTTCATATGGTTCTCTGCATATATAGATATGTCAATGAAGTTCTTACTGTAGCTTAAGTGCGATGTTCCTTTGACTTGCAGTATTCAAGTCATCTTGATCATGGAGACTTATGCTTTGACATCTTAAGCAAGCATCTCTAAGGAGATGTGGACCCGGGATGATTGGGTATAAGTCGAAGTGATCGAAGGTGTTTGAATAGCCTATAAAAGATTCACCACTCCTGGAGAGGAGATGTATACCCATGGCCTCTCGTCGGACTGTTACTAAAGTCTTTGGCCAAAGCATTACATGTTTAGAGTAAGGTACTCTTCGATACATGTGCAGTAACTAGAATCCGTAGGATGAGGAAATGATACTTGGGCTAGGTGTGACGTAGTCAACCTAGTGGGGACTGACACTATAGACCATGTCCTGAACCAAGTGGGTATAAGATGAGTGAAGGGAATGGGGCACGATTCATTCGAGCTGCTGAAGGGTTTCATAAATAGTTCTGGATCAACCGTTGATCTTTTCGGTTAATTGGGGATCATGATGTACTACTAGGTGCCACTCATGATCATTCTATAATTAATGGTTAATTATTGACGGCCAACATAAACCGAGAACCTATTTGGTCACACGCACAACGAGCGTAATCCGAAGGATTTAAAACGAGCTTGAGAATGGGATTCTTAGACCGAGAGAAACTAGGTTTGGTTGGACCAAACAAGAAGCGAGCATGAAATCGTTTCAGTCGCAATGGAAGCGTGGATGGGCCGTGTCTTATGAAGACATAATGGATGAACCGAAATGGTTTGGTTCTAATCCAATGGAGGAGAATAAACCAAAGGGTTTGGTTTATTTTAAACGAATGAACCAAAAGTTGGTTCGGTTCGTTTTAACTTAAAATAAACCATCATGGTTTGGTTTATTTTAACTTATATTAATGGAGCAGGTTAACGGGCCTTATGGTTATGATCCAATAACCATTAAGAGAATTAGTTCTCTATAAAAGAGGGCTTAAGGGATTGTTAATCCCTAATCCAAAAACCCTAGCTTATGGTTGCCGCCCACCTCTCCATCCTCTCCTTGGATTTTCGGCGCCAACCCTAGGTTGCCGCCCAGCCCCTTGTGCCGCCGTCCAACTCCTTGCCGGCGTCCAAGCTTCAGCCGGTCATCCTCCGGCGACCCTCCGGTGATCTTCCTAGGCTTCGGCGATAAGGTGAGCACTTGGCTTCCCTTGGTTGGCCGGCGCCTACTCCTCCACCAAAGCTGTCCAGTTTTCTGGACAGCTTGTTCTTCTCTCATCGGAGCGTTGTTTGGACGACGGTTAGAGCTCCGACAGCGCCTAACTTACCGGGGATTCGATCTCCGGTAATCCTCATAGGTGGAGGACGAAGGATTCGTCAAACGGTTGACGAATACCTCTCCGGAGAAGCGAGTTTTGAGGACTCGTCTTTGGATCCGAATTTGGATTCGGATCGTGATCATCTCTCGATCACGTCGTCTTCAACACGAGGCTAGTAACCCGTACGAAGACGAAGCTCATGGCTTAGCGAAGTCATCCTAAGGATACTCGGCGTGGATACAGATAGAGACAATTCTAGCGAGGATCGTTCCGGTTGATGCCGTTTCCGCTACACATGATACGAAAGGTATAACGTAGTTAAATTTCCTTTTATTACAAATTTAAATTTACGGTTATGTCTACACATGTTGTAGTATGCATGCGTGTGATGTGTGTGTTGTAATAAATGTAGATTTATTATTTTTATTTCTTCCGCTGTGCACATGTTTACGAAACATGTTCGAACACACACTCGCCGCGGTTCCGGAAACCCAACATCTAGTGGCTAAGAGTTCTATGAAACCTAGGAAAGCCACTAAGAATGTCACAAGGGAAATTATCCCTAGAGTTGACCAAAATAAGACCCAATTGACCAAGGCTACCAAGTCAAAAAGGGTCATTAGGAAGGTATCTAGGGAAGTTATCCCTAGTGAATACCTTGTTAACCCAAGGAGATCCAATAGGTATTGGGTTCCTAGGAGCGTGATTCCCTCACATTAAATGGGTTAGATTGTGTCAACCTTGAATGGATGAGTAGTTAACCTAACCATAGCAAAGTTGGCACTTTAGGTCATTTCCAAAGGTAATGGGGTACTTGAAAATAAGTATGAATTTGAATCCTAAAATATTCTAGGATGTACCAATATATTTTGAGAATTACGAAGAATTGATCAAATTGGCACAAACTAGATTTAGAGGTCTTGGTGTGCCATTTTTAGGTTTTTGGCACACTTGGGAGATAAGTAGTAATTTGGCAAAAATGAATTTAATCATAACAAATAACAATTAATACTAAAATTTAGGTATTTGTATACCTCTACATTTTATTTGACATGCCTTGATTGTCATATAACATGTCATGACATCATTCTTATTTTTATCATATAATATGTCATGATAATGCCTAGGATTAATTTTTATGTCATGTATATGTAGGTTTGTATTTTATGCCATGACATCATGATTATTGACACATGTTTATTTATGCTATCACTTGTTGGAACTTCGGGGAACGCTAGAGGGGGGGGGGGTGAATAGCGTGTTCGTCGTTTTTTGGAATTCAATCGTGTTGCTTGTTTACAATTTTCGTTAGCGCGGCAAAATATGAAAACACAGATGCAATCACAATCACAACACACAAAATATAACATAGTTCAGAACCTTAGGGTTCCTACTCCACTGGTTGAGCTCAAATGAGCTCTAGCGATGCCAAACACCACTAATCAACCTCTCCTTCTCGGAAAACACTCCGAAGGTGGAGAAAACCTCTTACAAGGGATTACAAAAGTAATACAACAAAAATACAAGTAATTACAAATGAAATACAACAAATGATGCAAAGAAAACTTTATAAGAGATCTTTTGAATGCTTGTTTGTTTGGTTGCTTGGGCTACACTTGAAGATCCTGAATTGCACCAGCAAATCACTTCAAATTGGCCTAAGAACCATAGGCAAAAACCTCCCATTCATGCTCCTTATAAAGCTGCAACTCGGGTTGATTTCCACCTAGCAGTCGACTGCCCATTTTATGGGCGGTGGACTGCTCATGTAGCCATTGTATCACAACAATTCGATCCATGCTTGAAAAATTTCAATGAATAACCCATCAGTCGACTGCAAAACCCTAGCAGTCGACCGATGCATAGGCAGTCGATTGCTCAGTCGGCTACCAGACATTCTATGATCGTGTTCACCTGAATTAGTCGACTACTATGCCCTAGCAGTCAAATGATGTTGATCAGTCGATTGCCAGGCCCTGGCAGACAACTGATTGACTATAGAACAACAATCGAGCTTCAGTCTGTTGGTGCAATCGCCCCAGGTCACGATTGATCGGACTCGAGTTTGACTCGAGCAGTATTTTGATGTTAGACAAAACATATGACATGTGATTGTCATGGGAAGATGAAGTGTGTAGCCTTGGCCACGTAAGTCCAAGTGTGTAGCCTTAGCGGTCAAAGTCCAAGTATGAGGCTTGGCATTGGAAGTCCAACATGGAGTTGGCAAGGGAAGACCAAGTGTGTTGCCTTGCCCATGTAAGTCCAAGTGTATAGCCTTGGCGGTGAAAGTCCAAGTTATGGATACTTGGCATTTGGGAAGTTCAAGGGGTGGTTTGGCGGCGTAAGGCCAAGCGGTAGTCTTGGGAGTGTAATCCATATGTACCTTGGCGGTGTAGACACTGAGAGCATGACAATAGCCGAAGGAAGCACCTGAAGGCTAGCGTATAGATGAACAAGTCATGGATGACTTGGAGGGATCCGATAGGTGTGAAGCTAGTAGAGATGGCTAGAAGGCTTAGGTCTAGGCTAAGGGTGTCTTGGGTTAAACCTCATGGATGAGGTGAACTTGGCCAAGTGACTGAGGTCAAGTGTTGGATGCTCAAACATGTTGTTTGAGATTTTACCCGACGGTCGGATGCTCAAACAACTTGTGTTTGAGGTTTTACCCGAAAAGTCGACTGGTGGTATGTACCAGTCGATTAGTGAGAGTCCACTAGCGTTCGACTGCATCATATGCCATGGCAGTCGACTGATGACTTGATCAGTCGACTACTGGTCGATGATGCGAACAGAGAACACTCGGTAGTCAACTGATCAGTCAGCTACGAGGTTGGCAGTCGACTGATTATAACTGGAAGTCGACTGCCAGTGTATCAGTTGGCTGGATGCCAACGTCGATTAAGTCATTGTCTCACAACGACTATAAGAGTAGTCGACTGGGGCCTTATGACAGTCGGCTGCTAGGTGCGGAATCAGCCTGAGACAAACATAAAAGGAGGAGCTTGGGGAGGATTTCCACAGCGATATTTGGGGTGATTTTGGAGGGGAATTGCTGTTGCATTCCAGACCTTTAAGAGCAAATCAAAACAAGCAACAAGCAAGTGATCAAATCAAAGTGTTGTAAAGTTTTCTTTACTTGTATTTCATATTGTCTTTGTATTTTGCTCGTACTTTTATATTACATTGTAATTGCTTGTACGAGGTTTCTCCACCTCCGACTTATTGTCGAGAAGGAGTTTTTGTAGTGGTGTGTTCATCACTCGAGCTCGTTTAGCTCACCCCATGGAGTAGGAACCCTAAGGTTCCGAACCACATATATCATTGTGTTCTTGTGTGTTGTATTTGTATTTCGTATTTGTATCTATTATTTCCACTGTGCATATTGACGATTATCGTAGACAAGCTCGCAAGAATGAATGATTTCCATCAACCATGTAAAAGGCTATTCAACCCCCTTCTAGCCGGGCCACGATCCTCCAACAAGTGGTATCAGAGCGAGGAGGTTGTCATCGGACTCACTGCCACGATAATCAACCAAAATGGCCGGCATCAACATCCAACCACCAAAATTTGAAGGAGAATTCTCATGGTGGGAGAAACGGATGGAGGTATACTTCGAAATCTATTTCGATATGATGCTAACAATTGAAGATGGTTTCGAAGTGCCTAGGGATCAAGAAGGGAAGCTAATCACAAAATCAAAATGGACTGAGGAGCAACGACAACAATTCAAGATAATGGTTAAGGTAACGAAAATGTTAGTACAATTAATACTTTACGATATTTTGTCCAAGCTTAGTGAATATCAGGACGCTAAGGAGTTGTGGAATAAGTTGATCAAATTCCACGAGAATCCCGAACTGGCACAAGTAGAGAAGGATGCTGAGGAAGAATTGACATCAACATCGGAGAATGTGGATGAATTGGAGGAAACCTCCACCTCTAGCATTGAAGGGGAGGAGAGATCTTCATCCCGGAGCAAGAATAAGAAGTGTCTGTTGGTGCAACAATGCCCCAAGCATTTATATGTTTTGATGTTTGGATAATCATCTAAGTTAGGCAATAATTTGTGATCTAATTGTGAACATGTTCAAGTAACAGGGAAATCCAAGTATGAAGACTTGGTAAAGGCAAAGTCCAAGTATGAGCTTGGCAAGAAAAGTCCAAGGTAAAGGTTTGGCGATATAAGACCAAGCATGTTGTATTGGCGACATTAAGTCCAAACGGACTTTGGCAAAGGAAGACCAAAGGCAAGTCTTGGCAGCATAAGTCCAAGCATGTAGACTTGGCGGCGTAAAGTCCAAGCACGCTTTGGCAAAAGGAAACCCAAAAGACATGATAAAACTGAAGGAAGCTCTTGGAAGCAAAGCGCAAAGGATGAACAAGTCGCGGACTCAGAGGGATCCTGGAGGCGCAAGGCTTAAGGAAGAGCTAGAAGGTTGGGTCAAGGTCTAGGGGGTGTAATCAAGTATGAATTATTCATACTTGATGAGTATCAGTCGACTGATACGATGTATCACTCGACTGGTCAGGTGCTTGACTGAGTCAGGATGAAACCCTGACCATCAGTCGACTACTTTAGTCGTGGCAATCGACTGATGTTTCGATCAATCGACTGTCAATAGTGGCAGTCGACTGATCAAGTTAAATACAGGCACAGAATGGAGTCTCACTCGACTGTGGCCTGTGATTACTCGACTGATCACTCCATCAGTCGACTAATGGAGGGATCAGTCAACTGATGAGAGTGCCAGTTGGAGGTAACGACTCTGAATCCTGTGAATCCGGCTATTCTGAAGTCGTTAACTGCATCGACAGTCGACTGCTGCTGTGCACCAGTCGACTGATGGTGCTCCAACGGGAAAATCAGCCTCCTCTCTATAAAAAGAGGGTTGGTGGAGGTTTTTGGGGTTAATGCTTATTCTCTGATAATACTCTCAAGCCTCCACAATTTTTCATAGCTTTCTAGTGATTCTAAATCTCCTTCTCCTCTCTAAGATTCATCTACATCTTTTGTAAGAAGAGGAGGAGTGTTGTAAAGGAAAGCTTCATAGTGATATTGATTAGGGTTGATCCACCTCAAGGATCACCGTGGAGTAGGAGCGCTATCTCCGAACCACGTAAAAGAATCGTGTTAGCATTGTTTTTCATTTGTGTTATTATTATTTTTATTGTGCTTCCACTAATATTTTTGTAGAGACGAAAAACAAGCTATTCACCCCCCTCTAGCTTCCAATCGATCACCAACAAGTGGTATCAGAGCCCAGATCGCATCGGAAGATCTAACAATCAATCGGAGCAAATGGCTTTCCAAGAGGGGTATAGCACGGCGAGGCCTCCATTCTTCGACGACAATGACTTCGGCTACTGGAAAGGTAGGATGGAATATTATTTAATGAATGATATTGAAAATTGGTTTAGTGTTGTAGATGGTTTCGAGAAGTCGGTCGATGAACAAGGAGCGCCCATACCGACGAAGGATTGGACGAGAGACATGGCCAAGAAGGCTCAAGCCAACGCCAAGGCAACAACCACACTTCAATGTGGTTTGTCAAAAGAGCAATTAAGCAAGGTGGGGCCATTTGAATCGGTGAAGGAGCTTTAGGAGAAGTTGATAGAGCTCAACGAAGGATCCAAGGAAACAAGAAGGGCCAAGAGAGATCTCCTAATTGGCCAACTTCAAAGCTTCTCCATGAAGACCAATGAGACCGTGAGCCAAATGCACGATCGCTTCAAAGAAATAGTCAATGGACTACATGTAATAGGTGATAAGGTCGACAACCGAGACCTCGTAAGGTATGTGCTCCAAGCTTTCCCTAGAACAATCTTATGGGCCTCAATGGTAGATGCCTATAAGGTCTCTAGGGATCTCTCATTGGTTAAGTTAGATGAGTTATTTTGTGAATTTCAATTACATGAACAAGCTAACACTTTATCCAAAGAGAAGAGTATAGCTCTTTTTATAGGAAAGAAGGACAAAAAGAAGGAGAAGAAGGAAGTGTCCTCCTCATCCGAATCCGAGGAAGACTCGTCAAGTAGTGAAGATGAGCTATCGGCAAGCAAGGTGGCTCATTATGTCAAGAAGTTTGGTGGGAAGTCAAGGAAGCTCACCAAGAAAGATGTGAGGAGGATGTTCCAATCCTCAAGAGGTAAGTCTTCAAATAGTTCAAATTCTACACCTAACGTAACTTGTTTTGGTTGCAACAAGAAAGGGCATATAAAGCCAAATTGCACGGAACTAAAGAAAAAGGAGGAGAAGGAAAAGAAAAAGAAGGAAAAGAAGGAGAAGAAAAAGAAGGAGGCAATGGTGGCACAAACATGGGACACCCTAAGCATGGAGGATTCTTCCGACGATGAAGAAGTATGTCATGCCACCCGGAATCTAGCCCTCATGGCATTGGAGGAAGAAGCCGAGAGCTCAAGTGAGGAGTCCTCATCTTCTTCTTCAAGCGATGAATCATCATCAAGTGATGATGATGAGGTAAACAACTCCCCTAGGATAGATTTACTTTATAAGACAATTGCATGCCTTCAAAATGCATTGAATAGATCGAAAACTAGGATTAAGGACCTAAAAGTAGAGATTAAATCACTTAAGAGTGTAGAACCATCTTGCGGTAAATTATCTTGTGATGAGGATGCATGTACCCTTAGAGATGAAAATGATGAATTGAGAAAAGAAATAGGTAACTTAAGAGCATGCTTAGAATAATTTACTAATGGCTATAAATACCTAGACATGATAATTAAGGATCAAAGGGCTATTTACAACAAGGCCGGACTAGGATATAGGCCTAAGGAAAAGGAGGTAGCATTTACATCCCTTGTTAGTAGAAAAACCATAATTAAAAGCAAGGGTAGAAAGGCTTGGGTTCCTAAGAAATTTCTAATTGATGCTAGTGGTCCTAAGATTTGGGTACCTAAGGATTGTATTTTTCATGTGATATAGGTAGAAGAACCAAGCTTGTGGATCGTTGATAGTGGGTGCTCAAAACACATGACCGGTGATGAGAGAAAATTCTCCACTATCAACCACACTAGCAAGGGAAAGGTATCATTTGGTAATAGCGGCAAACTTAAGATTCTAGGAAAGGGAACAATTGAGGTATCCCCCAATCTTGCCATTCATAAAGTGTTATTAGTTAAAAATATGAAATTTAATTTACTTAGTGTAAGCCAACTATGTGATACGAACTTTGATGTTAAATTTGATTTCTCAAAATGTTTTATAAGACACAAAACTCTAAATGATTGCATGTTAGTAGGTTTTAGGAAATCAAATATATATTATGTTGATTTATCCTATGCTACTAATGCTTCTACTAAGTGTCTTATTGCAAAAGAGGAAGAAAGTTGACTTTGGCATAGGAGACTAGGACACATAAATATGAAGAACATAGCCAAAATAGCAAAAATGAAGTTAGTCAAAGGGTTGCCTAAAGTCAAATTTCTCAAGGACAAAATGTGTGATGCATGCCAAGAAGGGAAACAATCAAAAACATCACACAAAGGTAAAAATTTACTTAGTACCGCTTTACCTTTAGAACTTTTACATATGGACTTATTTGATTGTCATAGTACCGCTTCTATGATTGGTAGTAGATATTGCTTAGTAATAGTAGATGATTTCTCTAGGTTTACTTGGGTATTTTTCTTGAAAAATAAAGATGAAACTCTAGGAATAATCATAGGATTTAGAAAGAGAGTAGAGAATGAAAGAAAACTCAAAATCAATCGGATCCATAGTCATCATAGTGGAGAATTTGAGAATTCTAATTTCTCAACTTTTTGTCTAGAACAAGGGTACAAGCACGAATTTTCTTGTCCTAGAACACCCAAACAAAATGGGGTTGTGAAAAGGAAGAATCGTACCCTACAAGAAGCGGCTAGGACAATGCTTAATGCATACACCTTACCTAGCTACTTGTGGACGAAAACAGTTAACACCGCTTGCTATATCCAAAATAGGGTGTTAATTCATAGGTTCCTAGGAAAAACCCCATTTGAATTGTGGAATGGTACAATTCCAACAATTCATTATTTTAAGGTCTTTGGATGCAAAGTCTATATTTTAAATACCAAAGACAACCTATGTAAATTTGAGTCCAAAGTAGATGAGGGAATCCTAGTTGGATACTCATCCACTAGTGTAGGGTATATAGTTTACAATAAAAGGACTCAAAAGATTGAGGAATCTTCAAATGTCCAATTTGATGAAACTTCCAATACATACCCTAGAAAATCCCCTATTGATGATGATATTAATAATGAAAATCAAGAAATTACCCAACAATTTCAAGATTTAACCTTAGAGGATAATGATCAAGGGGGAGGATTGAATCAAGGGAGAGTAAGAGGTGATTCCGATGATGAGCAAAGGATTGAGATTAATTATGATCAAACTCAAATTAATACACCTCCTAGAGCCATAAGAGTTCATCAAAATCACCCTTTAGATCAAATTGTTGGTGAATTATCTCAAGTTGTTAGGACTAGGTCATTTCATAGGAATCCCACTAGTCATATAGCTCTAATTTCTCAAATTGAGCCCAAAACAATCAAAGATGCATTACTTGATCCGGATTGGATCTTAGCAATGCAAGATGAATTGGCTCAATTTGAAAGGAGTCAAGTATGGGAGTTAGTTCCTAGACCTAATGAAAACACCATCATTACTACAAGATGGGTCTTTAGGAACAAACTAGATGACCAAGGGAATATTACTAGGAATAAGGCAAGATTAGTTGCAAGGGGCTTTAATCAAGTTGAAGGACTTGACTATGATGAAACATATGCCCCGGTTGCTAGATTAGAGTCTATTAGGATACTATTAGGGTATGCCTCCTTTATGGGTTTCAAACTTCATCAAATGGATATCAAATCGGCATTCCTAAATGGGTTTATTAAGGAAGAGGTATATGTAGAACAACCTCCCAGGTTTGAGAATATGGACTATCCAAACCATGTATACAAGCTTAGGAAAGCTTTGTATGGTTTGAAACAAGCTCCCCGGGCTTGGTATGAAAGATTATCATCTTTCTTAATCTCTAAGGACTTTAAGAGGGGTAGTGTAGATCAAACTCTATTTATAAAGTCAACATCAACGGACATCTTTGTAGCCCAAGTATATGTTGATGACATTATCTTTGGGTCAACAAATGATGAACTTCTCCAAGACTTTATTAAGAATATGGAAAAAGAGTTTGAAATGAGTCTAGTTATGGAATTAAATTTCTTCCTAGGATTGCAAGTTAAACAAACAAGTGAAGGAATTTATATTTATCAAACCAAATATGCTAAGGAAATGATTAAGAAATTTGGTTTGGAAAATGCTAAGGTAGTTTCAACTCCAATGGCAACCAATACTAAAATAGATAGTGATAATGAAGGAAAACAAATTGATCTTACACTCTATAGGAGCATGATTGGTAGCCATTTGTACTTAACCGCTAGTAGACCCGACATATTATTTGCGGTTGGTGTGTGTGCTAGGTATCAATCTTGTGCAAAAGAATCTCATTTAGTTGTCGTTAAGAGAATATTAAGATATATTAAAGGCACACTAAATGTAGGACTATGGTACCCTAAGACTAGGTCTTTTGATTTGATTGGGTACACCGATTCCGATTATGCCGGTTGCAAATTGGATCGGAAGAGTACTAGTGGTGGATGTCAATTCCTTGGGTCCTCCCTAGTTAGTTGGAGTAGTAGGAAGCAACCTTGTGTTGCCCTATCCACCACCGAGGCCGAGTATGTGGCTATGGGTGATTGTGTAGCTCAACTACTATGGATGAAACATACCTTAGAAGATTATGAGCTATCTTACTCCAACATGAAAGTATTTTGTGACAATGTAAGCACCATAAACTTAACCAAAAATCCGGTGCATCACTCTAGGACTAAGCACATTGAAGTGAAACATCACTTCATTAGAGATCATGTGGCTAAGGGGGACATTGAGCTTAATTACACTGAATCCAAGTCCAATCTAGCCGACATATTTACCAAGGCTCTCCCCGAGGTAGAATTTTCATCACTTAGGAGAGAACTTGGAATGTGCTTGGTTGAGTAAAGGTGTAGGTTTGCATGATCCTATAGAAATACTAGGATTTATACCTTTAAGCATCTCACAAAATATCTAAGAAATCATGATTTTTATATTGAGCCACTTAGACAACATGTGAGATGTTAGGAAGATGCACTTGGTTCATCATGCTTGTTATGATGCATTACTATGGACCAAAGTGTCATCTAGAGACAATGATCCTTCATTGGACCAATCATTGGGAAGACTTATACACAATTGATGTGCATATAGCTCCAAGAACATGATTGGAAATGTCAAATAAAACATATTTTAAACTATGTTTATCATATTTTGAAAAATAGTTTTTAAGTGAAACACAAAAGTGATACAAAGTTTGCAAAAATATTAGAACTTTTGTCACTTTCCAAGTTTGTATCAATCTTGAAATCTGGAAAACATATATTTTTCAAAATATTTTTCCTTGATAAAATATGATTTCAGAAATGTGTACACAGAAGTTCATGATTTTTCAAGTTTCCTGGAATTTCTAATGCATTTTTGAATTTAAAAGGTCAAATTCGAAGTTCATAGAATGATCGAGTCGTAAACCCAACAACTGATACACTGTGTTTTCTGAAATATAGCTCCACTTTCTGATATTTAGTATATCTTTGATGTCCTAAAACTTTAGCATGATAATATTGAGTATAAACAAACGTTTAGGACTGTTTAATGCGGTGTTTTAGGGGGAGTTTCATAAAATGTATCTTCTTCATCCCCAAATTTACATTGTTGGTGCAAAGTTAGGATTTAAACCTTCAAATTGTTTGATAGGATTTTGCTCCACATGTCTTTCACTCATCATGAACTATATCTTGGATTAAGGGGGAGCTAAATTTCAATTCTATACCTTAGTTCAAGATTACAACGCATTTATGAAATATATGATTTCTTCTCTTTTTGATGTATGTCAAAGGGGGAGAAGAAATGTTTAAGTTAGAATTGGATATATGATTATGTGATATGATTATGTACGACCTAACTTAAATGATTGCCAAACATCAAAAAGGGGGAGATTGTTGGTGCAACAATACCCCAAGCATTTATATGTTTTGATGTTTGGATAATCATCTAAGTAAGGAAATAATTTGTGATCTAATTGTGAACATGTTAAAGTAACAGGGAAATCCAAGTATGAAGACTTGGTAAAGGCAAAGTCCAAGTATGAGCTTGGCAAGAAAAGTCCAAGGTAAAGGTTTGGTGTGAAAGGTTTTGCCCGGAAGCTCTGATACCAATTGAAGGGATTTCCCTTGTCGAGTCCGTGGGGGGGGGAAACTTCGCTTCCCCTTCACCTCGGTTGCTTAACCATGGTGATCCCTTCGATGTCCCCAGATTAAAAATGTAATCCTAGACAAAAGGGATTCCCAAATCAACCAAGTCATCATCGTGCTATTCGTTTAGAGAGGTCACTTGAACAAACTAGTTGTTCAAGTGACCATCCTCTATTCTACGAGTAGCCGCGGAATAGACGATGTCCGGATCGCCGGTTTTTGTGTTTATACTCGGGATCCAAGTATTATTTAGCCTATTTACAGAAATATAACATGCTTATATTTTGAAAAACAAACACAAGCAATGAATAAAAGAGATAGAAGAATAGTTATACCTCTTGGTCTTCTAATGTATGACCCTCCTCCTTTTGGACGTCGTGTGGGCGACGATCCACCAAAAGTCGAAGCTCCTAGATCGCAAAACTTCCTTCCTTGCTTTTCCCAAGCAAGAGGAAGAAGAGAAACAATGTTTTTCTCCTTCAAAAACTCAACCAACAAAGAACTATAGAAGTTCTTGCCGCCGGCCAACTAGAAGGAGAAGAAGATGATGGAAAACTACCAAGACACCAAGGGAAACCCTATATCTTGTTTCCACCACCTAAGGAGAAGAGAGGGGAGTGTTTTGGGCGCTGGCCAACGGCTGGGAAGGGCTGGAATAGCTGCTGGACGTTGGCCACAAGGCAAGGAAGAAGAAGGAAAACTTGCCTTATTTGGTGCCACCCTTGCTTCCAAACCCTAACCCTAATTCCAATCCTATCTCAACTAGGATTGCCCTATTCTTGCCGCCCAAGCCTTGCTCCCTCTCTATGATCTTCTTCACGCCAACCCCATGCCACTTTTTATAGAGTTTGGGGATAAGCCATGAATTAATCTCCTCCATTGGTTCTAGGGATTTAATCTCAACCGTCGGATCTAGAGATTTAATCTCAACCGTCGGATCTTAGAGATTTAATCTCTACCAATGGATCTTAGTGTTTTGTTTCTATCCATTGGATCTAAGCATCTTGAGGTGTTAATGGGCTACATTAGAGACCATGAGGAGGAGTTGGGTCTTGGCCACCCATGGATCAAGCCCACATAAAGTCTGATCCACTAATGATGATCCAATCCACTAAAGGTCCATCATTGATCTACCTCACCAACCCCCATATGACAATATGGGCTCCATATATTATTTGTACATTTTCTCCCCGTGTTTAAGATCTCGAATGTCCGTCGATTAATTAATTTACTAACCATTAATTAATCAACATCTAACTCCTTGAGTAGTACCACTCAACCTTTTCATCATGCCGGACCAAGTCCACCTGCAGGGTTTACATGATTAACCTTATGAGCTCCTCAAGGGGACATCATCATCCTAATATATAGGACACGGTTTCCTCCTATAATCAACGGCACACCATATAAATAATATCATCTCCCAACTTACCGAGTCTATCGATTTAATCTATAAATCTCGCCCATTGGTAAATCAAAGAGATGAGTACCAAGTATATGTGCCCGTTATTATATCGGGATTAAGAGCATGTACTAAATAATATCTGAGGTCCGATTCAATTATGTAGTCAGCAATAAATCGAATCACCTCTGTGTCGGTCCTGCTCAATACACACAAAGTGCACTAGTGTGATTCTATGGTCAAGACAAACCAATACCAAATCACACTACAACCATTCCGATGGTTTGTCCAAAGTCATCTCGGTTGTGAGCCTTTACTTATACTTTACAAGGAGCCGATAACAAGATCTCCCGTGTGACACCACACACCATGTTATCTATAATGTAACGTATTAGACAATATTGCATAACCATAAAAGTATGCAAACAATGATCATGTGATTCTTATTTCAAAATAAAGATGTTCATACAAAAGATAGACTTTTCAGTATACATCCCTACATGGTGGCATAAGACAAAGCATGTTGTCTTGGCAGCATTAAGTCCAAATAGACTTTGGCAAAGGAAGACCAAAGGCAAGTCTTGGCAGCATAAGTCCAAGCATGTAGACTTGGCGGCGTAAAGTCCAAGCACGCTTTGGCAAAAGGAAACCCAAAAGACATGACAAAACTGAAGGAAGCTCTTGGAAGCAAAGTGCAAAGGATGAACAAGTCGCGGACTCGGAGGAATCCTGGAGGTGCAAGGCTTAAAGAAGAGCTAGAAGGTTTGGTCTAGGTCTAGGGGGTGTAATCAAGTATGAATTATTCATACTTGATGTATCGATCGACCGATCGGTCAGTGCTCGATCGAGTCAAGATGAAACCTCGACCATCACCGATCGCTTTAGTCGTGGCAATGATGATGTTGCGATCGATCGCCAACAGCGAGCGATCGATCGTTAAACATGGGCACAGAATGGAGTCTCACTCGACTGCGGCCTGTGATCACTCGACTGATCACTCCATCAATCGACTGATGGAGGGATCAGTCGACTGATGAGAGTAACGTTGGAGGTAACGACTCTGAATCCCACAAATTTGGCTATTCAGAAGTCGTTAACCGCGTCAGCAGTCGACTGATGGTGCTCCAATGGGAAAATCAGCCTCCTCTCTATAAAAAGAGGGCTGGTGGAGGTTTTTGGGGTTAATGCTTATTCTATGACAATACTCTCAAGCCTCCACGATTTTTCATAGCTTTCTAGTGATTCTTGTTGGTGCAATCGGCCCAGGTTGACTCGAGTTTGGCTCGAGCAGTACCTTGATAGTATTTTAATGATAGACAAAACTCATGACATGGGATTGTCATGGGAAAGTCCAACATGGGGTTGGCATGGAAAATCCAAGCATGGAGCTTGGTGTGGAAGTCCAAGGGGGAAGCCTTGGCATGGGAAAGTCCAAAGCATTGCAAAGCCGTGCGCTTGGTGCTTGGTAAGAAATGCATTGCGAAGCCATGCGCTTGGTGCATTTGGGAAGTCTTGAGAACTTGGCAAGTTCACTAGGCTTGGGTCCTTGAGTCGGTGAAGGATGGCATTGCGAAGACGTGCACTTGGTGCATCCGAGGGACCGCCGGACGGGGAGCGAATGGAGTGAGCCCAAAGGGAAGCATACTTCTAGGGCATGAGACGCGAAGGATGGCGTTGCAAAGTCGTGCGCTTGGCGCATCCGAGAAACGTAGGCCGAGGGAAGAGAGCTTAAGTGGGGAACTCCATGAGGGATAAGGTGGACTTGGCCAAGTGGCTAAGACTGAGTGTCGGAGGCTCAAACTTGATGTTTGAGGGTTTACCCGATGGTCGGATGCTCAAACAACTTGGTGTTTGAGGTTTTGCCCGACATCAGTCGACTGGCATAGGTGCCGGTTCGAATGATCCAAGTCGACTAGAGTTCGACTGGTGTAAGGCTAGGGTTTTATGCTCCGCCATGGATCGGTAGTCGATCGGCAATGATCGCCGAGGGATGGGATCGATTGAGTGTCGCGAGCATAGATCGCCCGAGCCGATCAAGGGCGACTAATTGGTCACCCGATCGATGGGCATCATCGATCGACCGTAGGTGATCCGTTGGAACTTGTCCGACGTGGATCTGGCCGTTGTGAGACAACGACTACATGGGCAATGATCGGGCCTTTTGGCGATCGCTAGCGCGAAAAAACGATGCAGGTTATAAAAGGAGCTCGAGATGGAGGTTTTTGCCATGGTTTTTGTGGAGCTATTGGAGGGGAATTGCTGCTGCATTCCAGTCCTTCAAGAGCCAATCAAAGCAAGCAACAAACAAGTGATCAAAAGCAATTGGTGAAAAGTGTTTCTTTTGTATTGTATTTGTATTCTTGTTTGTATTTGTATATTACTGTTGTAATTGCTTGTGAGAGGTTTCTCCACCTCCGACGTGTAGTCGAGAAGGAGTTTGAGTATTGCCGTGTGCATCTCTAGAGCTCGAGGAGCTCGCCCGTGGAGTAGGAACCATTCGGTTCCGAACCACGTATATGCTTGCGTATTTGTTGTGCTTGTATTGTTGTTAGTATTATTGTTATTTCTATTGTTATTCCGCTGCGTATATTAACGACAATTGTAGACGAGCACACGAGAATGAACGAATTACGACATCCAACGAACGAGGGCTATTCACCCCCCTCTAGCCGGCCGTATTGATCCCCCCACAAGTGGTATCAGAGCCGAGGTTGCTCTTCAAGGACTAACCGCCGTGAGAGCACTACAAGATGGCCGGCTACAACCTTCAACCACCAAAATTCGAAGGAGACTTTCTATGGTGGAGAAGAAAAATGGAGGTATACCTAGAAACCGATTTTGATTTTATGATTATTATAGAAAACAGTTTTGAAATGCCTAGGGACAAGTACAATAAGCCAATTGAGAAGTCAAAATGGACCCAAGACCAAATCAAAGACTTCAAGACAAATCTCAAGGTAATCAAGTTGATTAGTGATTTGTTACCTAATACTATTTGGTCTAGATTGGGTGATTATAGGGATGCAAGGGAATTATGGAATAAGGTAATGAAATTCCAAGAAAATTCCCAATCGGCACAAGTAGAGGAGAATGCCGAAGAAGAATCACCATCCACATTTGAAGATGTTGATGATTTGGTGGAGACTTCTACCTCTAGCATTGAGGGGGAGGAAAGAATCTCAACTCCGGAGCCAAGCCAAAATGAAGCATCCACCTCCGGAATAAGTGAAGAGGACTCCACCACCTCCCTAGGTAACTCAAGTGTTGTAATTTTAAATAAAAATCATATAATATGTTTTGAGTGTAGGGAGAAAGGGCATTACAAGAGCAAATGCCCAAAATTGGCTAAGGAGAAGGCATCGATACCAAAAGTCAACCCAAAGTCAAACGATGCCGGTGTTCCCAAAATCAAGAGCAAAGAGCACATTGTGTGCTTCAAATGCAATCAAAAGGGACACTACCGAAGTCAATGCCCTAGGGGGAGGAAGAAAGGGCAAGAAGGTGCAACTCATGTAGGGGGAGCTCCTAAAGCTAACCCTAAGGTACATTTAGTTAATGCACTTTTAATTCCTAAAGTCAAAAAGCATGCTAAAAATTATTTTAGTTCTCTTGCTATTGTCAATGAAAAGCATGCCAAGAGAAACAATAAGGTTTATTGCTTAGGTGCCAAGCATATTCATATAACTAAGGGAAAACCTACGACTCATAATTCTAGACCTATTTTACCTAAAGAGTCCATTAGGAGAGTTGAAAACCATCTAGGCATTAACCCTAAGAAGGGTAGACATATGCCTAAGAAGAAGAACATTTCCCCTAAACCTAATGAAAATACAAAATTGAGGAAATTAGAGGTGGAGAACCAAGCCTTGAGGTCAAGGTTAGAAAAATTGGAGAAGACCCTAGCAATAATATCAAACTCGGTTAAGGGGTCTAATGCACAAAAGTCAAGACCTAGGAAACAAGAAACATCTAAGGGCAAGAAGGGTTTGAGTCACAAACCTATGTCCTACCATAATGTTCCATTTAATTATGGAACCACATCTAGGTCTAGGAAAACTAAGGCTAATAGGGAAGTCATCCCTAAGTCTAGCCATGGTATGTGTTTAGTGGCTAACACCTCAAAGAAATCAAATGTAGCCACTAAGAAGGTCAATGGAGGAGTCACCTCTAGAGTTGACCTAGGAAAGACCCAAAAGACTATGGCTTCAAAGCCTAAAAGGGTCATTAGGAAGGTATCAAGGGAAGTTATCCCTAGGGAATACCTTGTTAACCCAAGGAGCTCTAATAGATATTGGGTTCCTAAGAGCATGATTGATTCACGCTAAATGGGTTAGGGTGTGTCAACCCTAAGTGGATGGGTAGTTAACCTAGCCATTGTGAGTTGACACATTAGGGTGTGCCAATAGGGTTTGAGAAGTTAAAAATGATTTAAAATTGGCACAATTAGGTCTTAGAGGTATTTGTGTGCCATTTTGGGTTTTTGGCACACTAGGGAAATGAATGGTTTAAGGCAAAGTGAATTTAATCCCTAAAAATGGCAAATTGATTTTCACACTTAGGTATTCTATACCTTAGTATATTTTACTTGCCATGATTTGTTTGCCTTACCATGTCATGACATCATTTTCATTTCTATCTATAAAATGTCATGATCATGTTTAGAATTATGTTTAGATGTCATGAATGCCTAGATCTCATTTACATGCCATGACATCATGATATTGGCATATGCTTTTACTTATATCATATCTATGCCACAATCATATCATGCATATAAATAAAATGAAATTATGGACTATGGCATGATTTGATGGGAATCAAAGAATATTGCCTTAGAAATTTACATGAGAACATAAACAAAACAAAACCCACATCTCACAAAAATTTGACTTGTATGTGTTTTACACATCTAGATATTGGTGAGATGTTTAGGAAAAAGAAAATAAAGGTTTGAAAAACATTTTGAAAAACCTTGGTGAAGCCTATCTTTTGATAGCTATCACCATTGAATGGGATGATACAAAGAGGGCTCTTTATTGAAGCTTTTCTAAACTTTTGAACTTTGTATCAATCTCCTAATTTAGTGGGTAAAATAAATTTTCAATATTTTTCACCCATAGTGTTTAGGATAAGTATTATACGTATGCATTTTCAAGATTTTTAGAATTACGTATATTTACTTATGGATTTCGAAAATCCATTTTCAAATCAAACTGCAGAATGATTATCGATCCACACTGTAATGGCAATGATTGATGGTAAGTCCACAATAATGGTATCCGACGAGTCGCATCGCACAGTGATTTCGGGTAAACTTGATAGTTAGGCCCATGTTTAGCCATGTTTTGGTCCCCTAGCCACTCCTAACCCTAGGATATGCTTGGGAGAGCATTAGAGAGGGTGGAAATCCATTGGATATGGATTAGGAGTTGGGTTGAGGGTGAGTATCAATTTTAAGGTGGATGAGAGTTCATTGTTGAACTTTGCCTTAATTTTGATTTGGTTAATGTTCCTATTGGCTTAGGGACTCTCCAAGGACATTGTTGGTGCAATGGTCAAGGGGGAGCAAGCCTCTAGGGGGAGGTATCCATCATGGGAAGATGGACGTGTATTTCCTCATGGGAGGAAAATTGGGTTGCCTCTCTTTAAGTGATATGGGATCACTAGAAAGATTGTAGGCATGTGTTCCTCCAAGGGAGAGATTGTAAGATCTCATTAGGATATGAGACATTCATACCCTTGGGGAGGACCTTTTTGATGTAATGTCAAAAAGGGGGAGAAGTTACCAAGTTACCAATTAGGGTTCGTTGGAATTCTCATTGGGATATGAGAATTGCCAATATGGGAGAATTGGTAGACTTGAGATGGTAGTTTTGTCAATCATCAAAAAGGGAGAGATTGTTGGTGCAATCGGCCCAAGTTGCCTCGAGTTTGGCTCGAGCAGTACCTTGATAGTATTTTGATGATAGACAAAACTCATGACATGGGATTGTCATGGGAAAGTCCAACATGGGATTGGCATGGAAAATCCAAGCATGGAGCTTGGTGTGGAAGTCCAAGGGGGAAGCCTTGGCATGGGAAAGTCCAAAGCATTGCAAAGTCGTGCGCTTGGTGCTTGGTGAGAAATGCATTGCGAAGGCGTGCGCTTGGTGCATTTAGGAAGTCTTGAGAACTTGGCAAGTTCACTAGGCTCGGGTCCTTGAGTCGGTGAAGGATGGCATTGCGAAGCCGTGCGCTTGGTGCATCCGAGGGACCGCCGGACGGGGAGCGAATGGAGTGAGCCCAAAGGGAAGCATACTTCTAGGGCATGAGACGCGGAGGATGGCATTGCGAAGCCGTGTGCTTGGCGCATCCGAGGGACGTAGGCCGAGGGAAGAGAGCTTTAGTGGGGAACTCCATGAGGGATAAGGTGGACTTGGCCAAGTGGCTAAGACTGAGTGTCGGAGGCTCAAACTTGATGTTTGAGGGTTTACCCGATGATCGGATGCTCAAACAACTTGGTGTTTGAGGTTTTGCCCGACATCAGTCGACTGGCATAAGTGTCGGTTCGACTGATCCAAGTCGACTAGAGTTCGACTGGTGTAAGGCTAGGGTTTTATGCTTGGCAGTCGACTGATGGGAGTGTCGCGAGCACAGAACACTCCGTAGCCGACTGGGTAGTCGACTACTGGGTCACCAGTCGACTGATGGACATCATCAGTCGACTGGTAGGTGATCCGTTGGAACTTGTCCGACTTGGATCTGGCCGTTGTGAGACAACGGCTACAGGGGTAGTCGACTGGGGCCTTTTGGCAGTCGACTGCTAGGCGCGAAAATAGCTCGATGCAGGTTATAAAAGGAGCTCGAGATGGAGGTTTTTGCCATGGTTTTTGTGGAGCTATTGGAGGGGAATTGCTGCTGCATTCCAGTCCTTCAAGAGCCAATCAAAGCAAGCAACAAACAAATGATCAAAAGCAATCGGTGAAAAGTGTTTCTTTTGTATTGTATTTGTATTCTTGTTTGTATTTGTATATTACTGTTGTAATTGCTTGTGAGAGGTTTCTCCACCTCCGACGTATAGTCGAGAAGGAGTTTGAGTATTGCCGTGTGCATCTCTAGAGCTCGAGGAGCTCGCCCGTGGAGTAGGAACCATTCGGTTCCGAACCACGTATATGCTTGCGTATTTGGTGTGCTTGTATTGTTGTTAGTATTATTGTTATTTCTATTGTTATTCCGCTGCGTATATTAACGACAATTGTAGACGAGCACACGAGAACGAACGAATTACGACATCCAACGAACGAGGGCTATTCACCCCCCTCTAGCCGGCCGTATCGATCCCCCTATAATTCTAAATCTCCTTCTCCTCTCTAAGCTTCATCTACATCTTTTGTAAGAAGAGGAGGAGTGTTGTAAAGGAAAGCTTCATTGTGATATTGATTAGGGTTGATCCACCTCAAGGATCACCGTGGAGTAGGAGCGCTATCTCCGAACCACGTAAAAGAATCGTGTTAGCATTGTTTTTCATTTGTATTATTAATATTTTTGTTGTGCTTCCGCTAATCTTTTTGTAGAGACGAAAAACAAGCTATTCACCCCCCCTCTAGCTTCCAATCGATCACCAACAGTGTCTACATCCGGGAGAAGTGCAGTACAAGAAGAAAATTCCCTCGGTAACTCAAGCATTGTAATTAAGAATAAAAATCACATTATATGCTTTGAGTATAGGGAAGTCGGGCATTACAAGAGTAAGTGCCCAAAATTGGCTAAGGAGAAAGTACCGATACCAAAAGTTCAAGTAAAATCAAAGGATGCCAGAGTCCTCGCTAGGAAAAGCAAAGAGCACATTGTGTGCTTCAAATGTAATCAACGGGGATACTACCAAAGCCAATGCCCTAAGGGGAAGAAGAAAACCCAAGAAGGAGCTACACAAGTAGGGGGAGCTTCCAAAGCAAATCCTAAGGTATATTTTAATGTACATTCTAGTTCTAGGGTTAAAAAGCATGTTTTTAGTACTCTTGCAATTGTTAATGAAAAGCATGCTAGTAAAAATAATAGATTTTATTGTTTAGGTGCCAAACATGTAGATTTATCTAAGGACAAACCTAAGACCAATAACACTAAAATAATTTTACCTAGGGAGAGTATTAGGAGGATAGAAGAAAATTTAGGCATTAACCCTAAGAAGGGGAGACATATGCCTAAAAGGAAGTGTCATTCCCAAAATATTAATGAAAAATCAAAATTGAAAAACCAAGCCTTGAGATCAAGGCTTGAAAAACTAGAAAAGACCCTAGCAAAAATGACAAATTCATTTAAGGGGTCATATGGTCAAGATTTTGGTTCTAGGGGGCAAGAACCAAAAAGGTGGAAGAAAGGTTTGTGTCACAAACCTAACTTCAAGAAGATCTACCATGATGTTCCATTCGATTATGGAACAATATCTAGGTCTAGGAAAACCAAGGTTAATAGGGAAGTCATCCCTAAGACTAACCATGGTACGTGTCTAGTGGCCAAGGGTTCCATAAAACCTAGGAAGACTATTAAGAAGGTTACTAGGGAGGTGATCCATAAGGTTAACCTAGGAAAGACCCAAATGACTAAGGCTTCAAAGCCAAAAAGGGTCATTAGGAAGGTATCTTGGAAAGTTATCCCTAGTGAATACCTTGTTAACCCAAGGAGCTCTAATAGGTATTGGGTTCCTAGGAGTGTGGTCGATTCATGCTAGATGGGTTAGGGTGTGTCAACCCTAAGTGGATGGGTAGTTAACCTAACCATGGTAAAGTTGACACTTTAGGATGTGCCAATGTGCTTTGAGAAGTTGAAAAGTGATTAACTTGACACAATTAGGTCTTAGAAGTCATGGTGTGCCATTTTTGATTTTTGGCACACTTGGGGGATAAGTGATTATTAAGGCAAAATGGATTTAATTCTAGAAATGACAATTTGAGCTTAACACTTATGTATTTTATACCTTAGTATCTTATACTTACCATGCTTTGTTTGCCTTACCATGTCATGACATCATATTTATTTTTATCATATAAAATGTCATGATCATGTTTAGGTTTAGTGTCATGTTATGCTTAAGTTTATATTACATGCCATGACATCTTGATTATTGGTACATACTTATTTATGTTATCAATTATGCCATAATCATCATTCATGCATTAATTAAAATTGAGTTAAGGACAATGACATGATTTGAAGTCTCATGCATAAGGGAATCAAATAGTATTGCCTAGAAAAATATATGAGACCCTAAATGAACCAAAACCCACATCTCACAAGAACACTTGACTTATAGGTGTTTTATACAAATCTTGTTTACCTGAAATTAGCATCGACAGTCGACTCTCTCAGCTACCAGTCGACTGCCTTTGTCGCCAGTAATCATATATTTTTCTAGGCAACACTATTTGATTCCCTTATGCATGGGACTTCAAATCATGAGATTGTTATAAGTATGACATTGTTAAGGACAATGACATGCATAAGGGAATCATCATACTAGCTCGTAGAGGTGGCTAGAAGGCTTAGGTCTAGGCTAAGGGTGTCTTGGGTTAAACCTCATGGATGAGGTGAACTTGGCCAAGTGACTGAGATCAAGTGTCGGATGCTCAAACATGTTGTTTGAGGTTTTACCTGATGGTCGGATGCTCAAACAACTTGTGTTTAAGGTTTTACCCGACAACAATCGATTAGTGGTATGTCTCAGTCGACTGGTGAGAGTCGACTAGCATTCGACTGCATCGTATGCCATGGTAGTCAATTGCCAACATTGGGCAGTTGACTGATGGCTTGATCAATCGACTGCCATGGAGGGCAGTCGATTGTTGGTCGATGACGCGAAAAGAGAACACTCGATAGCCGACTGATCAATCGACTATGAGGTTGGCAGTCGACTGATGGTAATTGGCAGTCGACTGTTAGTGTTTCCGTTGGTTGAATGCCAACGCGGATTAAGTCGTTGTCTCATAACGGCTACAGAAATAGTTGATTGGAGTCTTATGGCAGTTGACTTCTAGGCGTGGAATCAGCCCAAGATAAGCATAAAAGGAGAAGTTTGGGGAGGATTTCCATAGCAATATTTGGGAAGATTTTGGAGGGGAATTGCTACTGCATTCCAGACCGTCAAGAGCAAACCAAAGCAAGCAACAAACAAGTGATCAAAGCAAAGTGTTGTAAAGTTTTCTTTACTTATATTTCACATTGTCTTTGTATTTTGCTTGTACTTTTGCATTACATTGTAATTGCTTGTACGACGTTTCTCCACCTCCGATTTGTTGTCGAGAAGTAGTTTTTGTAGTGGTGTGTTCATCACTCGAGCTCATTGAGCTCACCCTGTAAAAGTAGGAATCCTAAGGTTCCAAACCACATATATCGTTGTGTTCTTGTGTGTTGTATTTGTATTTCGTATTTGTATCTATTATTTCCACTGCGCATATTGACGATTATCGTAGACAAGCTTGCAAGAATGAACGATTTCCAACAAGCACGTAAAAGGCTATTCAACCCCCCTTCTAGCCGGTCCACGATCCTCCAACACAGTCGACTCCTGCCAGTCGACTGCTCGTAACCCCAGTTGACTGATACCACCTCAAACATGAGGTCTTAACCCAAGTATGATGTCCTCATACTTACTAGACTACTCCTAGCCTAGGCCTAAGCCTTCTAGCCACCTCCATCAGCCTCACGCCTATCGGATCCCTCCAAGTCATCCATGACTTGTTCATCCATACATTAGCCTTCAGGTACTTCCATCGGTTATTGTCATGCTAAGCTGGTCTACACCACCAAGGCACATTGGACTTACACTGCCAAGACACACGCTTGGACTTTACACCTCCAACTATTGGACTTATGCTGCCAAGACTCCACCCTTGGACTTTACGCCGCCAATATCAACCCTTGGACTCCCCTTGCCAACCCATGTTGGACTTTCCATTTTCCAAAGCTCAAGCTTGGACTTTCCCTTGCCAAGACTCATTCTTGGACTTTCCATGTTAAGTACTCAAGACCTGGACTTTACCATTACCAAGACCCATGCTTGGACTATCCATGCCAAGTACTCAAAACTTGGACTTTACCATTGCCAAGACCCATGCTTGGACTTTCCATGCCAAGTGTCCCACTTGGACTTCTCCATCATATGGTTAACCCCATGCTAACCATATAGTCAACCCATTGTCAAATAATGGTCAACTCATCGTCAAACATTAAAACACTACTCGAGTCAAACTCGAGTCTGGTCAATCATGACCTAGGCTGATTGCACCAACATCACTTATGCCATAATCATCATTCATGCATTAATAAAATTGATGTAAGGACTATGACATGATTTGAAGTCCCATGTATAAGGGAATCAAATAGTGTTGCCTAGAAAAATGCATGAGATCTTAGATTAGGAAGAACAAAATCCACATCTCACATCAAATTGACATGTGTGTTTTCATACATCCTAGACACATGTGAGATGCTAGGAAATGAGTTAAGTTCAAGATGCATAGTTCTTGCATCTAGATGAACTCAAACTCATCTTATACCGTGGATGAATCATGAGGAAAGCTTATGTACAAGTCATGTGCATTAAGCCTGTAGACCATGGTTCAATATAAGGTTTTAAAATTATTTCAAAATCATTTTGAAAAACCTTGGTGTAGTCTATCTTTTGATAGAAGTCGTCATTGAAGAAATTGATACAAAATAGATCAAAAATATTGAAGTTATCAATGGTTTTTAATTTTGTAATAATATCATTATTTTATGGGCATTTTATTTTTCAAATATTTTTCACCCATAATGATTGAATTAAATATTATAAATATGAATTTTTGTAATTTTTCAATTTATGTATAATTACTTATGATTTTCTGAATTTCAGGTTATGAACCTAATTTTTGCATTTATAGAAATCAGTTTGGCGTCAAGGGTAGTCGACTGTTGACTGACAGAGTTGAGTGTCAATGTTGATTTTGAGTAAACAATGATATTTAATCCATGTTTCAGCTATGTTAGGATTCCCTAACTGCTCTTAACCCTAGGATATGGTTTGGAAAGCATTATAAAGGGTGAAAATCCATTGGATATGGATTAGAAGAATTGTTTAGGGTGTGTATCGAATTTTAAGGGAGGTGAAAGTTCAATGTTGAATCTTTTCCCTTAATTTCGATTATTTAGTGTTCCTATAGGCTTAGGGACTCTCTAAGGACATTGTTGGTGCAACAGTCAAGGGGGAGCAAGCCTTTAGGGGGAGGTTATCCATCATGGGATGATGGATGTGTTCTTCCTCATAAGGAGGAGAATTTGAAAAAGTGGGGATTGCCTCTCTTTAGTGATATGAGACTTATCACTTGTAAGAGTGAAGGCATTCTAGATGTTTTTGGATCAAGGGGAAGATTATAAGATCTTATTAGGATATGAGACATTGACACCCTTGGGGAGAGCGATGTATGTCAAAAGGGGGAGAATTGAGGGGAGAATTAGAATTCCCAATTTGGACAATTGGGAGGATTGGATTGAGTTAGTGTTCTAACTCAAAGGTGTTTGGTTTTTATCAAACATCAAAAAGAGGGAGATTGTTGGTGCAATTGGCCAAGGTCACGATTAACCAGACTCGAGTTTGACTCAAGTAGTGTTTTGATGTTTAACGATGAGTTGACCATTATTTGACAATGGGTTGACTATATGGTTGACATGGGGTTGACCATATGATGGAGAAGTCCAAGTGGGACACTTGGCATGGAAAGTTCAAGCATGGGTCTTGGCAATGGTAAAGTCCAAGTCTTGAGTACTCGGCATAGAAAGTCCAAACATGGGTCTTGGCAATGGTAAAGTCCAAGTCTTGAGTACTTGACATGGAAAGTCCAAGCATGGGTCTTGGCAAGGGAAAGTCCAAGCTTGAGTCTTGGCAATTGGAAAGTCTAACATGGGTTGGCAAGGAAAGTCCAAGGGTGTAATCTTCGTCACGTAAGTCTAAATGTGTAGTCTTGGCGGTGAAAGTCCAAGTGATGGGTACTTGGCATTTGGAAAGTCCAAGGGTGGAGTCTTGGCAGCATAAGTCCAATGGTTGACAGCGTAAAGTCCAAGCGTGTGTCTTGGCAGCGTAAGCCCAGATGTGCCTTGACGGTGTAGACCAACTTAGCATAACAATTGCGGATGGATGCACCTGAAGGCTAGTGTATGGATGAACCTGTCATGGATGACTTGGAGGGATCCAATAGGCGTGAGGCTGATGGAGGTGGGTAGAAGACTTAGGTCTAGGCTAAGGGTGGTCTAGCAAGTATGAGGACATCATACTTGGGGTAAACCTCATGGTTGAGGTGTAGCAGTCGACTGGGATTATGAACCAGTCGACTGGTCAACTGTTTTGAAACTTGACAGTCGAGTCGACACTGAGCAATCGACTGGGATTATGACCAGTCGACTGGCGTTCAACTATGGCAAGTGGCATTGGGTAGTCAACTGTCATGGAGGACAGTCGACTGCTATTGGTTTTGGTTGCGAGGACAAAATGCTCGGTAGCCAATTGAGCAGTCGGCTACGGGCTTGAGCAATCGATTGCTCGAAATGACAGTCGACTGCCAGTGTATCCATTGGCTTGAATGCCAATGTGGATCAAGTCCATTGTGAGACAACGACACTATTGGCATTCGACTGCCAGGCGAAAATCTAGGTCACACGAGGCATAAAAGGAGCTCGACGGGGAGGGTTTCCACAGTGATTTATTTGGCGATATGAGGCGATTTACTGGTGTAAATCAGAGTCTTCATGTGTGGTCCAAACCAATCAACAAGCAAGCATTCAAGTTCACATTTGTAAAGTTTTCTTTACGTCGTTTTGTGTATTTTACTTGTATTTTCTTGTCTCTTTCTTATTGTTGTAAGATCGCTTTTACATGGGGTTCTCCACCTTCGACTTGTCGTCGAGAAGGAGTTTATTAAATAGTGGTGTGTACATCACTAGAGCTCGTTATCGAGCTCGCCTCGTGGAGTAGGAACTAGGGTTTCGAACCACGTTACATCATTTGTATTATCGTGCTTGTATTTTTGTTGTACTTTTTGTATTTCTGCTATGCTAACGACATTCTAGACAACCGACACGATCAAATTCCATCCACGAATGGAAACACGCCATTCACCCCTCCCCCTCTAGCGCTCACCGAAGTTCCTACAATGAAGTGTGTTAACTCGGCTGAATAGTTGAGTGAAAATACTTACCTTGACCGAGTGGTCAGAAGGGATGAAGTATGTGAACTTGACCGAATGGCTAAGTGCAGATACTTACCCTGACCGAGTGGTTGGAAGGGATGAAGTATATTAACTCGGCCGAATGGCTGAGTGTAAATATTTACCCTAATCGAGTGGTCAGAAGGGATAAAGTATGTTAACTCAACTGAATGACTAAGTGTAAGTAATTACCTTGACTAAGTAGCCAAAATGGATGAAGTATGTTAACTCAGTTGAATGGCTGAGTACACGTAATAACCCCTGGTCGAGTGACCGAAGGGGATGAAGCATATTAACTCAGCTAAATGGCTGAGTACAAGTAATGACCCCTGGCCGAGTGGCCAGAAGGAGTGAGATATATTCTCAGATGAGCTACCGAGTGAAACAACTTACCTCGTTCAAGTGACTAGAGGGAATGAAGTATGCTCTGTTAGTAATATATGAGAGATGTCCTAAGGCAATCGCCTTATGTATGAACCATTTATATGATAAATGAAGATTCACTATTTGAGTATACATGTTTCATGTATTTGATTGGATCTTAAACTCATTTACTGAATGTCCACGATGCGATTCACAGCATGAGAGAATTTGTAATTGGATCACAACTAGTGAGTATCTCTACATGTGTAATTGTGATGTATCGGAATTATCCCTAGTCGATGAATTGATGGATTTGGACACCATCAATTCTGTCGAGACTAGCATGAGGTATACTCTTTGGTGTATCCAAGCAGCTGATTCTCACTGGCTGGAGACATTGTGATGTCCGGAGTTGGTCGTGGATGCTAGTTATGGTAATTAGTTCATTGGAGTGACCAGCCGTAAGACTTCATATGGTTCTCTGCATATATAGATATGTCAATGAAGTTCTTACTGTAGCTTAAGTGCGATGTTCCTTTGACTTGCGGTATTCAAGTCATCTTGATCATGGAGACTTATGCTTAGACATCTTAAGCAAACATCTCTAAGGAGATGTGGACCCGGGATGATTGGGTATAAGTCGAAGTGATCGAAGGTGTTTGAATAGCCTATAAAGGATTCACCACTCCTTGCGAGGAGATGTATACCCATGGCCTCTCGTCGGATTGTTACTAAAGTCTTTGGCCAAAGTATTACATGTTTAGAGTAAGGTACTCTTCGATACATGTGGAGTAACTAGAATCCGTAGGACGAGGAAATGATACTTGGGCTAGGTGTGACGTAGTCAGCCTAGTGGGGACTGACACAATAGACCATGTCCTGAACCAAGTGGGTATAAGATGAGTGAAGGGAATGGGGCACGAATCATTCGAGCTGCTGAAGGGTTTCAGAAATAGTTCTGGATCAACCGTTGATCTTCTCGGTTAATTGGGGATCATGATGTACTACTAGGTGTCACTCATGATCGTTCTATAATTAATGGTTAATTATAGACAACCAACATAAACCGAGAACCTATTTGGTCACACGCACAATGAGCGTAATCCAAAGGATTTAAAACGAGCTTGAGAATGGGATTCTCAGACCGAGAGAAACTAGGTTTGGTTGGACCAAACATAAAGCGAGCATGAAATCGTTTCAGTCGCAATGGAAGCGTGGATGGGCCGTGTCTTATGAAGACATAATGGACGAACCAAAATGGTTTGGTTCTAATCCAATGGAGGAGAATAAACCAAAGGGTTTGGTTTATTTTAAACGAATGAACCAAAAGTTGGTTCGGTTCGTTTTAACTTAAAATAAACCATCATGGTTTGGTTTATTTTAACTTATCTTAATGGAGCGGGTTAACGGGCCTAATGGTTATGATCCAATAACCATTAAGAGAATTAGTTCTCTATAAAAGAGGGCTTAATGGATAATTAAGCCCTAATTGAAGAGCCCTAAACCTAGTTGCCGCCCACCCCATTGAAGGAGTTGGCGCCAACTCCATTGCCGCCGCCCATTGCTCCTCCAACCGGCGTCCAGAAGGTTGCTTCCTTCCCCCTCGCCGGCGTCGAGCTGCTGCCGGTTGGTGCTCCGGTGATCTTCCTTGGGTGTGGCGATAAGGTGAGCACTTGGCTTCCTTGTTTTGGCCGGCGCCTACTCCTCCACCAAGCTGTCCAGTTTTCTGGACAGCTTCTTCTCCTCTCGTCGGAGCGTCGTTTGGACGACGGTTAGAGCTCCGACAGCGGATAACTTACCGGGGATTCGATCTCCGGTAATCCTCTGAGGTGGAGGATGAAGGATTCGTCAATTGGTTGACGAATACCTCTCCGGAGAAGCGAGTTTTGAGAACTCGTATTAGGATCCGAATTTGGATTCAGATCGTGATCATCTCTCGATCACGTCGTCTTTAACACGAGGCTAGTAACCTGTACGAAGATGAAGCTCGTGGCTTAGCGAAGTCATCCCGAGGAACTCGGCGTGGATACGGATAGAGACGATTCTAGCGAGGATCATTCCGGTTGATGTCGTTCCCGCTACACGTCATACGAAAGGTATAACGTAGATAAATTTCCTTTTATTGCAAATTTAAATTTACGGTTATGTCTACACTTGTTGTAATATGCATGCGTGTGTTGTGTGTGTTGTAATAAATAGGAGTATTTATTATTTTTATTGCTTCCGCTGTGTTCATGTTTACGAAACATGATCGAACACACACATGTCGCGGTGCCGGAAACCCAACATGCTCTCGGTCGAGTGGATGAGTGTAAATACTTACCCTGCCTGAGTGGTCTGAAGGGGTGAAGTGTGTCTCGGGAAAGTTACAAATTGGTTATGTGGTCGAGTGACCAACTAGCTAGGCAATCGAGTGACCGATTGACTGTGCAGTCGAAAGTTCAGTCGGGTGGCCGACTGCTATGTGTTCGAGTGGCATGGCCGACTTGGTATGCGATTGAGTTACCGACTAGCTGTGCAGTTGGGTGGTTAACTTGTGATACGACTGAGTGGCTGACTTGCTATGCAGTCGAGTGACTGTCTGGTTATGCGGCCGAGTGACTGACTTGATATGCGATCGAGTGGCCGACTTATTTTGCAGTCGGATGGTAGACCGACTATGTAGTCGAGTGATCGACTGGCTGTGGGTGAGTGGCCGACTTGATATGTGACCGAGTTGTCGATTGGCTATGCAGTCGGGTGGTTGACTTGAGATACAGCTAAGTGGACGACTTGCTATACAAACGAGTGGTTGACTTGTGATGCGGCCAAGCGGCCAACTTGTGATGTGGCCAAGCAGTCGACTTGTGATGCGGCCAAGTAATCGAGTGACTATGCAGCCAAGTGGCTGACTTGTGATGCGATCGAGTGACCAATTAACTATGCAGCTGAGTAACCAACTGGTTGTTCAGTTGGGTGGCCGATTGGCTATGTGGTCGAGTGGCGTGGCCGACTTGTTATGCAATTGGATGCTCGACTGGTGTTGGCATCCTTTGAAGGCTAGAGGGGGGTGAATAGCCTCTCTTGAATTCTACAATTATAGTTAGCGGAAGCAAAAATAAATACAAGAGAAATCAAGAGACAAAAGTATAGCACTAACAAAATGATTTAATGTGGTTCAGAGATTATCCTCCTACTCCACAGTGATCCGTAAGGTGGATCAACCCTAGCAAGTCTTCCACTAAAATCTCCTTTTGATGATCACACTAAGGTGGAGAAGCCTTCTTTACTATACACTCCTCTTCTTACAAATGATAGAAATGAGAATTAGAGAAGAGGAGGTTAAAACACAATAGAAAGCTTAAGAAGACGTGGGGAGCTTGAGAGTATAGTTAGGAATGAAAGCACTAGCCCTCTCAAGCACCTCAAGGTCTCTTTTTATAGATAAGAGGCTGATTTTTCCGTTGGGGCTACAACAGTTGACTGATCGATCCATAATTCGACTGCTGATGTAGCTGACCTCATCCAATGACTTTTGGCGAAGCCTGATCTGCGATCATCACAGCTCAACGGGACTCCGATCAGTCGACTGATCATAATATCAGTCGACCAATTGAGTCATCAATCGATTGCTTCGAGCAATCAATCGACTCAAAACCTTTCTGTGCCCATGTCCACTTATAACAGTCGACTGCTAGGGTATAGCAGTCGACTGATGGTGGACCAATCGACTGCCAAACCCTAGCAGTCGACTGTTAGACCACAGACCTTAGTCATCTTCAGTTGACTGACTGATCAGTCGACTGGGGCAAAGCACCAGTCGACTGATACACTTCAAGTTTGATCAAATCATACTTGAAATCAACTCCCTAGACCTAGACTCAACCTTCTATCTCTTCCTTCAGCCTTGCGCTTCCAGGATCCCTCTGAGTCCGCGACTCCTTCATCCTTGTGCTTGCTTCCAAGAGCTTTCCTCGTTTTGTCATGTCTTGGGTTTCTTTTTTTGCCAAAGTCTGCTTGGACTTTACGCCGCCAAGACTACATGCTTGGACTTATGCTGCCAAGACTTTGCCTTTGGACTTCCTTTGTCAAGGGTCCGCTTGGACTTTACGCCGCCAAGACTACATGCTTGAACTTACGCTGCCAAGACCTTCCCTTGGACTTCCCTTTCCAAGATCATACTTGGACTTTCTCTTCACACTTGGTTTTTCCTGTCACTTAACACATTCGCGGTTAGATCACACATATTGCCTAACTATAAATGATTATCCAAACATCAAAACACATAAATGCTAGGAGCATTGTTGCACCAACAATGTAAAATACCGTAAATAGATGGCTAGAGGGGTAATATTATTAGTGGGTTAATTAAAATTTTTGAGGGATAGTTAGGGATTTAAATAAATCTAAATTAGGGCTTAATGTTTATGGAATTAAATAAACATGGATTTAATTTTAACCATGTGGACCCGACCCACTTTCTCCAACCCGATCCGCTTCCTTCCCTTAACGCTAGCCACCCTTTTTCCTTCTGTTATCGGCGGTTTCACATCACAGATTAAAAGATGAGCATTTTCTTTCTTCCTCTTTCGGCTCCTGATCTCTTCTCACTGTGACCACTTCTCTTCCCCATTGTGACGTCGCCACCTCCTCATCTTCTCTACGGTGGCTGGAGCTCGTACGGTGGGAGGTCCGACCGGAAGCAAGGTCACCGAGCAATCTCCTTCGTCGCCTCTAGTTGTGCCTTCCGACTTCTCCCTGCTTCTCCATTTCCTCCACGATCCAGCGACAGCCGACACCTTTTTTAAGAGGGAGAACCAGCTGAAGGGAGGGGTGCCAACCGAGCTTCAGTGATTGTGGTACGCGTGAGTGATCAGTGAAGATAGGGACTAGTAGCGGAGTCATTCTACCTGATTGGGAGCTAGCCTGGTCGATCGCCGCTGGAAATTAGGTAAGCTATCAATTCTCTTCTGATCTTGGACAAGATCTGAGTCCTAGCTGTGGTTGTTCCCTCCCTGAGCATGATCCATGGTTTGGGCAGCAGTTGGTGCCGGCGAACAGGGGATAGGAGAAGGGTTGGGCTGTCGGTGGAGTCTTCTAGGGCTGAGGTAAAAACTCAAACTGTTTCCTCCTTTTAATATGTTGTTTATGTTGGTCGATTGATTGCGGATGTGGTGTGGATTTCTGTCGGTTGACTGTGAGTTAGAGTTAGGTCAGCTGTGAAGGATGGCTCTGTTCTGGGCTGCGAATAAAGGAGTAGGCTGGATGGAGTTGTGGTCAGCTGTGCTGGAATGGAGGGTGTGTATGATGATACTTTCACAATTATGTTAAGATCTCTTCTATTATTAGGGAATTTGATCAAGATTTGATGTTAGCTGTGATGTTGTGATTTCTAGGTGGAGAAGAGCAAACGGAGTGATGGTTTGGCTAATGAATCTAGCAATTGCAGATTTGAACTTTTTAAAGTGGAACGACGTGAGGTAAGCATGGATTTGGGTATTCCTTGAATTATAGCTGTGGTATGTTAATTATAGCTGATGTTATAATTGAATCGATGATTAATAATTAGTAAATGAAGTTGTTCTATTGGGGGTTACAAGATATGGAATGTGTTAAGGATTGATTAGGTCAATTATTAAATTAGACTAGTCTACTAGATAGGATACTGGTTGGAGAATGTTGAATTAGTTAGATGTAAAGATCGAGGTAGAATTGGATTCAATCAGTCGATGTGAGATAGAACTTAGTTATGTTCTATGTTTTCTTTTGCAGGACCTTGATCGGTGATAGATGCTTATACGCGTGGAGAGCTAGCATGAGCTATTTAGTAGGTGGGTAATTTCCTACCCTGGTTAGGTAGTTATCGTTGCATACAGATTTAGACATAGATATGATCATATTATATGTTCATATTATCTTGACCCTGCTCTTATTTATCCTTATGCTTGATACTTGTCGTTGGCTATATATGCTCAAATGTTGATATCACATTTTCCTTTTTCATGATTGAGGAGTTATAGATGTGATGTAAGTAGATCTATAAATGTTTAGTAGGGTGTAGATGTTGGAGTACGGATGATAACCTGATTCATAAATTGGGTAAAAGGTCATCCGTGGGTAGGTAATGCCCTAAATGTAGGATTTATTCCAATACCAGTATGTTGCATACTTATTACCAACCATGGGTTATGTAAATGGTCAGGTAAATTGTGATTAGTTGTCGCTACGGACCGGTGGTCCTAGCTTCTACGATCAGTTGAATATGACTCTCTACAGGATAGAGAGTGCGTCGATTAGTTGAGTACGACTCTCTACATGATAGGGAGTGCATCGATCAGTTAAGTACGACTCTCTACAAGATAGAGAGTGTGTTGATCAGATTGGTATGACTCTCTGTAGAATAGAGAGTCTATGATGGATGTCTGTATGCGTGACTATGAATTCATATCATTTGCATGCATACTGATGACATAGTCTCCCTTGTGGTTCAGAGGGTCGTCAGTCATCCTACCTCCCAGGTTACTCATGGAGGAGTAACTGGTGTGAGGGAAGAGTATTTGTTGTGCCACACTCTACCACTATAGACGGTGGTAGTTGGAGTTGTGTGCAGTTGTCCTGGGTGCGTGGCACTCGACCACTCATGAGTAGTGTTAGTTAGAGTGGCCAGCAGCAGGGACCCCCATTGTGTAGCGAGCTCTTTACGCTCATATGCTACTCGATCATACTGCCCACTTGACCACTTTAGAGAAGTGGTTGGTGTTGAGTTGGGACAGTTGTCATGTCGTGCCACCTAGGCCACACTGGGGTCGTGGTAGCGAGTAGGGGTGCGCAGGCATAACCATGCATGTTGCATTGACGTATCTTATGACATTTTGCATATTGCCATATATATATATATATATATATATAGATGCAGTCTATATATATAAGCTTATTATGATGTTGCATTTGATTGTACTATGCTTGCTGCATTTGGTTGTACATCATCTTCATACATACTACTCGCATTTGTTATATGGTTGTGTCAAATACCTGTATACTTGTTGGTTGGACTATTAGATACTTTTGACCAGTATTTATGATGCTGTGGATATGTGCTTAGGTTGGATAGGTGTAGCATAACGGACTTTTGGGTATGTTTGCATTTTACATTGTTCTTTGGTTAGAAAGTATATGCATGTATATGATTATCATGCTGGTATTCACCTGTCGTACCTGTAGATTATACTGTTGAATTACATGTGTTATTTGATATATATACATGTTCTCCCTTATTACCTGCTGAGTTTTACTCACCACATATCACCATGGACCCTGGGTTTTTTTGTCGCTCAGGTAACAGGTAGCCGACTTCGTGATGGACTTGGAGCATCGCTGACTGTCATCGTCTCATCTCGTCTCCAAGGGTCCCAACATGGATTTATGTTTTCTTTTGATTTCGGATGTTCCTTATTTCGATCCGGATTTATGTGTTGGACTTGTTATGTAATGTACACACTTGTGGATTCGGGCTTTGCCGATGTTCCTTTATGTCGTGGTGTCAGTCATACCGGTATGCACTGTGTAGTTTGTGATGTGTTGTATTATTTTTCTGCTATGTTTGATATATATATGTGCTTACTATGTTGTGGTTGTGGGCCTATGGGTCTTGTATTAACACGATATGTTGCCACGTACATGGAAGATATCGTCCGTTTTCTTTTCGGCACGGCATACTCTCGGGGCGTGACAAACAATCTCCTCTTTTTTGATGTTTGTTAATCATTTAAGTTAGGTCTTGAAATGTACTCAAAAATAAACATCATATATCAATAGAATTATAACTTAAATTCTCCTTCTCCCCTTTTGACACACATCAAAAAGAGAAGGACTTATGAAAAATAAATTCAAGAATGAATATAATTGATTAAGCCTTGAATTAAGATGTAAGATAGATATGAGGCTTCCCCTTAATCCAAGACATGCTTCATGATGTGCAAACAACATGTTGAGCAAAGCATAATGTGAAAATATGTCCTAACTTTGCACCAACAATATAGATTTTGGGGATGAAAAGATTGCACAATGAAACTCCCCTTAAAACAATACATCAATCAGTCGTACACCCTCTTATTTGTTGGGATTGTCATACCATAGGATTAGGACACTTAAGATTGAATATAAGACAAAGAAATAAGGCTGATTTTCAAAAAAATCAGTGTGGTAGTCAACTGAATACTGAAGTAGTCGACTGCAAAGCCTGAAATGCCAATTTCAGGATTTCAGCTAAACTTCATAAATGTGCCAAAAATTCAAGAAACATCGAAAAATCATGAAATTTTGTGGACACATTTATGAAATCATTGTATATCGAGGAAAAATAATTTAAAAAAATATATCTTTTCCATATTTTGAAAATAATACAAATTTGAAAACTAGCAAAAGCTTTAAGGTTTTTGAAGACTTTGTATCACTTTTGCTTGTCAAGTAAAAACTATTTTTCAAAGTATGATAAACATAATTTAAAATATATTTTGTTTGACATATCCAGTCATGTTCTTAGAGCTATATGAACATCAATTGTACACAAGTCTTCCCAATGGTTGGTCCAATTAAGGATCAATGTCTCTAGATGACACTTTGGTTCATAGCAATGCATCATAACAAACATGATGAACTAAATACATCTTCCTAACATCTCACATGATGTCTAAGTGGCTCAATATAAAAATCATGATTTCTTAGGTGTTTTGTGAGATGTTATAGAGGTATAATCCTAGGGTTTTTATAGGATCATGCAAAATTAAACCTCTATTCTACTAAGCACATTCCAAGTTCTCTTGTAAGTGATGAAAAATCCGCTTCAGGGAGAGCCTTGGTGTAAATGTCGGCAAGGTTGGACTTAGATTCTATGTAGTTGAGTTCAATGTCCCTCTTTGCCACATGATCTCTAATGAAGTGATGCATCACTTCAATGTGCTTGGTCCTAGAGTGATGTACCGGATTTTTGGTCGAATTTATGGTACTCACATTATCACAATAAACTTTAATATTGGAGTATTATAGCTCATAATCCTCTAGGGTGTATCTCATCCAAAGGAATTGAGCTACACAACTACCCATGGCTACATACTCGGCCTTGGTGGTGGATAAAGCAATACAAGGTTGCTTTCTACTACTCCAACTAACTAGGGAGGATTTAAGAAATTGACATCCACCACTAGTACTCTTCCGATCCAATTTGTAACCCGCATAATCGGAATCAGTGTATCCAATTAAGTCAAAAGACTTAGTCCTAGGGTACCAAAGTCCTACATTTAGTGTTCCTTTAATATATCTTAAAAATTTTTTAACGACTACTAAATGAGACTCTTTGGCACATGATTAGTATCTAGCACACATATCTACCACAAATAAGATATCGGGTCTACTAGCGGTTAGGTAGAGTAGGCTACCAATCATACTCCTATAAAGTTTTAGAACAATTGATTTATCTTCATTATCATTGTCTATTTTGGTGTTAGTTTCCATTGGGGTTGATACTACCTTAGCATTTTTCAAACCAAATTTCTTGATCATTTCATTGGCATATTTGGTTTGGTATATGTGTATTCCTTCATTAGTTTGTTTAACTTGTAAACCTAAGAAGAAATTCAATTCTCCAACTAGACTCATTTCAAACTCATTCTCCATATTTTTTATAAAGTCTTGAATGAGTTCATCATTTGTTGACCCAAAGACGATGTCATCAATATATATTTGGGCCACAAAGATATCCTTTGACTTTGACTTAATGAAGAGAGTTTGATCTACTTGGCCCCTTCTAAAGTCCTTAGAGATTAAGAAAGAAGATAATCTTTCATACCAAGCCCGGGGAGCTTGTTTTAACCAATATAAAGCTTTTCTAAGTTTATATACATGGTTTGGATAGTCTACACTCTCAAACCCGGGAGGTTGTTCTACATATACTTCTTCCTTAATAAATCCATTTAGGAATGCTGATTTTACATCCATTTGATAATGTTTAAATCCTATGTAAGAGGCATATCCTAATAGGA
Organism: Wurfbainia villosa; assembly: GCA_025175895.1. Classification (NCBI taxonomy): domain Eukaryota; kingdom Viridiplantae; phylum Streptophyta; class Magnoliopsida; order Zingiberales; family Zingiberaceae; genus Wurfbainia; species Wurfbainia villosa. The sequence goes on along the minus strand of CM045999.1, from coordinate 48,796,730 downwards.
TTCTAATTGATTCTAACCTAGCAACCAAGGCATAAGTTTCATCATAGTCAAGTCCCTCAACTTGATTGAAATCCCTTGCAACTAACCTAGCTTTATTTCTAGTTATGTTTCCTTGATCATCTAATTTGTTCCTAAAGACCCATCTTGTGGTAACAATAGTAGTATCATTGGGTCTAAAAACTAGCTCCCATACTTGACTCCTCTCAAATTGAGCCAATTCTTCTTGCATTGCTAGGATCTAATCCGGATCAAGTAATGCATCATTGATTGATTTGGGCTCAAATTGCAAGATGAGAGCTATTTGACTAGTGGGAGCTCTAAGAAAAGACCTAGTTCTAACACCTTGAGATAATTCTCCTACAACTTGGTCTAGAGGGTGATTTTGATGAATCCTTAATGTTCTATGAGGTGTATTAAATTGAGTTAGATCATAGTTGTCCTCCTTCCTCTCATAATCGGAATCTCCTCTTTCTCCCCCTTGGTCATTACCCCCTAAGGTCAAGTTTTGAAGTTTTTGGGTAATATCTTGGTTTTTATCATTGATATCATTATCAATGGGGGATTTTCTAGGGTAAGTGTTAGAGGTCTCATCAAATTGAACATTTGAGGATTCCTCAATCTTTTGGGTCCTCTTGTTTTAGACTCTATATCCTCTACTAGTGGATGAGTATCCAACTAGGATTCCCTCATCCGCTTTGGACTCAAATTTTCCTAAATTATCTTTGGTGTTTAAGATGTAGACTTTGTATCCAAAAACTTTGAAATAATGAATTGTTGGAATTGTGCCATTCCATAATTCAAATGGTGTTTTCCCTAAAAACCTATGGATTAAGACTCTGTTTTGGATATAGCAAGCGGTATTAACCGCTTCTGCCCACAAGTAGCTAGCTAGAGAATATGCATTAAGCATAGTCCTAGCCGCCTCTTGTAGGGTACAATTTCTCCTTTCCACCATCTCATTTTGTTGGGGTGTTCTAAGACAAGAGAACTCATGCTTGTACCCTTGTTCTAAACAAAATTTTGAGAAATTAAAATTCTTAAATTCTCCACCATGATCACTACGGATCCAATTGATTTTGAGATTTCTTTCATTCTCTACTCTTTTACTAAAACCTATTATTATTCCTAGGGTATCATCCTTATGTTTCATAAAATAAACTCATGTGTATCTAGAAAAATCATCAACTATAACTAAGCAATATTTATTACCATTCAAAGACGGAATACTATGACAATCAAACAAATTTAAATGTAAAAGCTCTAAAGGTAAACAAGTACTATGGCAATATTTCTTTCATTCTCTACTCTTTTACCCTTGTATGATGACTTTGATTGCTTTCCTTCTTGGCATGCATCACACATCTTGTCCTTGATGTACCTCACTTTTGGAAACTGTTTGACTAGATCCATCTTGGCTATCTTGGCAATATTCTTCATGTTGACATGCCCAAGTGATGCACACGAATGCGACCTCAAATCTCACGATGGGAACCGTCGAGGACTCAAAGCGCGCGCTTACGCTCAACACCCGCAAGTGCACGAATGTCATCAAGTAATAAAAAGATTATCAATCCCACAGGGACTGAGATTTGAGTACCGATTGGTTTAGTGGACGTTATTGTTCGGAGTTTCATTCTAATGGTTGTGATGACGAGGGTTGTCGGCAGTCCTAACTCTAGTATGGTGTCACACGGAGAAAGAGAAGGGTTGCTACTAGTCTTTTGAGGGAATTCTAGGATTTCAATTTTGCTTGTGTGTCATAGAACACGCTATCAATTGGGTATTATCTAGACGCCTAACTATGGTCTTGTGGAGGGGATATCATACACTTCCCCGATGAGCCTTTGCATCTATCGAGAACTACCTCTACCATACCAAGTCGACCATTGGCTTTAGGATGGGATAGGCGGTACGAGGATGTCGGATCAATCCCTATGACGAGTTGGAACGTGTCCTGTTTCTGACTCTATCACACCCTTCTATCTACAATTATCGAAGATGAAACCAACCCCTAGGTTCCTCCTTAATTCTCCTAAATCTTTGATACGAGGGTTGTCACCCCTCGTATCGGCTACGCATAGTAAATAGAAGACCAAAACAAATAGCTATCGATCTAAACAATCACCAATTGCAAATATGATTTCAAGAACAAAAATATATTTGAAATAACATGTTCTACGCACACAAACTACTCCCTAATCCTAGAATACGAGAATCTACTCCATGAATACGAGAAGAGAAACACAAAGCACAATCGAATTCATAGAAATAATGCAAATTGCGTAAGGAACATGAATTACAATGCAATTTGGTTCCTCTCTCTGACGTTGAAGCGCAAAACTTGATCCTCGAGTGGCTTCCTTCCTCCCCGTTGTGAGTTTTTGGTGCTTTTTAGGGCACCGGTGTGTCGTCCCCGCCGTCAGTCCTCCCCCCTAGGGTTTGGGCATAGCTTCCTTTATATATACATCAGGCCAGATCTCCCTGAAACCTGGAAAATAACTGAATTGCGTCGAAATCGCCCAGTGCCACACGACCGTGTGGATTCACATGACCAGGCCGTGTGGGGCATTGGGGCACAAGTCATGTGGATTCACAGGGCCAGGGTGTGTGTCCTTCTGTTCTAGTTGCCAAATTCTTTTTTTTGCTCCAAAAGTGCACCATTTTCCCCATAGAATGTTGTCCTAGACACAAGAGTACAAAGAGCCGATCTTTGAACCAGAAAATAGGAAATGCATACAAAATAAAGTGAAATATGCAAGAATCAAATATAAAATACAACGGCATGTGAGCGAAAACTACTCCTAAAACCCTATATGTTTTGCTCACATCACCAAGCCTCCTATGTCATAATCAACTTTCTTCTTCTTTTGCCATATGACACTTAGGGGAAATGTTAGAAGCATAGGATAAATCAACATAGTTAATGTGTGATTTCCTATATCCTACTAACAAGCAATCATTCAATTCCTTGTGTCTTATAAAACATTTAGTAGAATTAAATTCAACATTAAAATCAGCATCACATAGTTGGCTAACACTAAGCAAGTTGAATTTCTTATTTTTGACTAAGAAGACTTTATGAACAACAAGTTTTGGGGATACCTCGTCAATTGTTCCTTTACCTAGAATTTTGAGTTTACCATTATTTCTAAAGGACACGGTTCCCTTGCTAAGGTGGTTGATTGTGGAAAATTTTCTCACATCGCCGATCATATGTCTTGAGCAACCACTATCCACAATCCACATATTTTGTCCTTCTACCTAAACAACATGAAAAACACAAGCCTTAGGCACCCAAATTTTTGGACCGGTAGCATCAACTACAAAACTCTTGGGATCCCATGCCTTTTTAACCTTGCTCCTAAGTGTTGATTTTCTACTAATGAGCAAGGTAAAGACTACTTCCTTCTCCTTAGGTCTATATTCTATTCCGGCCTTGTTGTAAATAGCCTTTTGGTCCCTAAGTGTCATGTCTAGGTATTTAGAACCATTTGTGAATTTTTCTAAATATGCTCTTAATTCACCTATTTCTTTTGTAAGTTCATCATTTTCATCCTTAAGTGAGCATGCATCATTACATGAAAGTTCTACATTACTAATTGCCTTAATTTCTACTTTCAAATCCTTAATCCTAGTTTTACATTTATCTAAGGCATTCTTAAGATATGCAATAGTCTTGTAAAGTAATTCTACCCTAGGGGAGTCTCTTACCTCATCGTCACTAGAGGATGATTCATTGCTTGATGATGATGATGATGACTCCTCACTTGAGCTTCCGACTTCATCTTCCAAAGCCATAAGTGCTACATGTCTTGTAATCTGACACAACTCCTCGTCATCGGATGAATCTTCTAGACTTTGTGTATCCCATGTTTGTGCTACCATGACCTCCTTCTTCTTCTTTTCTTTCTTATCCTTCTTCTTCTTTTCCTTCTCCTCCTTCTTCTTTAGGTCTGGGCAATTCATCTTGATATGCCCTTTCTTATTACAACCATAGCAAATAACGTTAGTGTTAGAAACCGAACTACTAGTGGATTTACCTTTTGAGGATTGAAACATCCTCCTTACGTCCTTCTTGGTGAGCTTCCTTGATCTTCCTCCAATTTTCTTCACATAATGAGCCACCTCGCTAGTCGATAATTCTTCGTCGCTACTAGATGATTCGTCCTCTAACTCGGATGATGAGGAGACCTCCTTCTTTTCTTTCTTCTTCTTCTCCTTTTTACCTACAACAAGAGCTAAACCTTTCTCCTTCGATGAAGTGTTAGCTCGCTCATGTAATTCAAACTCACAAAATAATTCATCTAACTTAACTAAAGAAAGGTCCCTAGAAATCTTATAAGCATCTACCATTGATGCCCATAGAGTTGTTCTAGGGATGGCTTGAAGCACATACCTTACGAGGTCTCGGTTTTCAACCTTCTCACCTATTACGTGTAGTCCATTAACTAACTCTTTGAATCGACCATGCATTTGGCTCACGGTCTTGTTGGTCTTCATGCTAAAGCTTTGGAGTTGACCTATCAATAGGTCCCTCTTGGCTCTTCTTGTCTCCTTTGACCCTTCATTTAGTTCGATGAGCTTCTCTCAAAGCTCTTTTGTGGAGTTGAAGGGGCCAACCTTGGATAGACCACATTGAAGTGTGGTCATTGCTTTTGCGGTGGCTTGAGCCTTCTTCGCCATATCCCTTGTCCAATCCTTCATTGGTATTGGTGCTCCGAATTCTTTGACTAGCTTCTCGAACCCATTTACAATACTAAACCGATTTTCATTATAGTTCATAAGATAGTTTTCCATCCTACCTTTCCAATAGCCGAAGTCGTTGCCATCGAAGAAGGGAGGCTGCACTGTGCTATATCCCTCTTGAAACACCATTGTGCTCCGATTGATTATTAGATCTTCCGATGCGATTCGGGCTCTGATGCCACTTGTTGGCATCCTTTGAAGGCTAGAGGGGGGAGGTGAATAGCCTCTCTTGAATTCTACAATTATAGTTAGCAGAAGAAAAAACAAATACAAGAGAAATCAAGAGACAAAAGTACAAGTGCTAACAAAATGATTTAACATGATTTGGAGATTATGCTCCTACTCCACGGTGATCCATAAGGTGGATCAACCCTTGCAAGTCTTCCACTAAAAGCTCCTTTTGATGATCACACCAAGGTGGAGAAGCCTTCTTTACAATACACTCCTCTTCTTACAAATGATAGAAATGAGAATTAGAGAAGAGGAGGTTAAAACACAATATAAAGCTTAAGAAGACGTGGGGAGCTTGAGAGTATAGTTAGGAATGAAAGCACTATCCCTCTCAAGCACCCCAAGGCCTCTTTTTATAGAGAAGAGGTTGATTTTCTGGTTGGGGCTGCAGCAGTCGACTGATCAAGCCATCAGTCGACTGCTGCTGTAGTTGACCTCATCCAACGACTTCTGTCGAAGCCTGATCTGTGGTTGTCACAACCCAACGGGACTCCGATCAGTCGACTGATCATACTATCAGTCGATTGATTGAGTCATCAATCGATTGCTTCGAGCAATCAATCTACTCAAAACCTTTTTGTGCCCATGTCCACTTATAACAGTCGACTGATGGTGGATCAATCTACTGTCAAACCCTAGCAATCGATTGTTGGACCATAGACCTCATCCGTCTTCAATTGACTGACTAATCAGTCGACTAGGACAAAGCACCAATCGACTGATACACTTCAAGTATGATCAAATCATACTTGAAATCAACTCCCTAAACCTAGACTCAACCTTCTAGCTCTTCCTTCAGCCTTGCGCCTTCAGGATCCCTCTGAGTCCGTGACTCCTTCATCCTTGCGCTTGCTTCCAAGAGCTTCCCTCAGTTTCGTCATATCTTGGGTTTCTCTTTTTACCAAAGTCCGCTTGGACTTTACGCCGCCAAGACTATATGCTTGGACTTATGTTGCCAAGACTTTGCCTTTGGACTTCCTTTGCCAAGGGTCCGCTTGGACTTTACGCTGCCAAGACTAGATGTTTGGACTTATGTTGCCAATACCTTCCCTTAGACTTCTCTTGTCAAGATCATACTTCGACTTTCTTCTACCAAGTCTTCACACTTAGTTTTTCTTGTCACTTAACACATTCGTAGTTAGATCACACATATTGCCTAACTATAAATGATTATCCAAACATCAAAACACATAAATACTTGGGGCATTGTTGTACCAAAAACTGGTTGTGCGACCAAATTGTCGATTGGATATATGGTCAGATGGCCGACTTGGTGTGCGACCAAGTTGCCGACTGGCTGTGCAGTCAGGTGGCTGACTTGTGATGCGGCTGAGTGGGTGACTTGCTATGCAGTTGAGTGACCGCTTGGCTATGCGATGAGTGACCGTCTTGATATGCGATCAAGTGACTGACTTATTATGCAGTTAGATGGTAGCTCGGCTACGTGGTCAAGTGACTGACTGACTATGGATGAGTGGCCGACTGATTATGCAACCGAGTGGGTGACTTGCTATGCAGTCAGGTGACCGACTGACTATGCGATTGAGTGGCCAATGTGGTATGCATGACTAAGAAACATGGAATGACTAATTAAATGAAAACTTTGAAGATGAGTATTAAATACGGAGGTAATTAAATTTAAACTTTTAAGTTATTCTAAGTGTATATATAACCATACTATTTATTCTCTAAGTGTGCCTCATATGATATATCTTCAATGGAAATTTTTTTAAATAAAACTAAAGAAATGGCAAGGTATAAGAATGTAGAAAAATATTAAAGGTAAGCATTTATATACAGACTTACTGAATTTAGTAGCAGGGAGGATTGATGTCTTCCTCCCATCGTTGAGTCATATTTCATAGAGAAACTTTGCTAAGGAATTGACTTGACAAGAGTCATGATTAACCTAAAGCGTATTATTTTCCCAAAATCTAGCCTAGAAATTTTCCACAAATGACGCCAACTGATGCGGCATGGATTTTTTTCCCTTCGAGATTGGACTGTAGAAGGCGGGTTCTCTCCGACTGTAATAATAAATTTTTCGTAAAAAATTAACACGTGTTAAACCGCTGCCGACCTACCCAACGATGACACTCCAATGCATAAGTTAGGTTGGACATTGATGAAAAAAAAATGTATTAAATGTAGTAAAAGTAATATAAAAGAAAGAGAAGAAACATATCTCTTGTGACGATAGAAGAATATCAAAGAAGAAGAGAAAAAGTCCCCTCTTCCTCTATCAGACTACGCGTCATATAGGAATAAGAATAGTCCAAGAAGAAAACCTCCTTGCTCGCGACTTCAATCTTCCTGATTCTTAGCTTGAGTCACTTCGTCTTCTAATACTCGATATGCAAATCTCCGAATCTCTTCCATCAAAACACTTGATAAATCATATAAGCAACTTGCCATGACAGATAAGAAACCCCAAATAATCCTAGATGATAATGGCTAGACTTATAAATCCCAAAGAGTCCACTGATTCTTAGGTTGCAAAACTTGATCATGCTAGAGTAGTTCAAAAAATAGATATTAGCTGCAACCCATCCACCATAATATAATTATCATAAATAATTTGATGCTTCATGGTTCCCACTAATAAATATAGTCGGAATTGATGCTACTATTTGCCCAGAATATATAATACTTCCAAAATGAATCCATACCTCGATACTTTTGTGAGAAACCTAAGATTTCAAGATTATTTTCATCACCAACTGCTTAGAAATCGCCACAGTGAAGAAGAAGGTCAATCTTCACGATCTCCACCAGCTTGATATGTTGAATCGTGTTGTAAACTTTAAGTCTTTATCCAACTCCTCGTGAAAGCATCCTCCCACTGCTATCTTCGTCCTTATACGGAGCTTGAACTTGCACACGCCTAGCAAGGATTGCTCAGATCTACGTTGTTGGGTGATAGCTGCATTTTTATTGTGTTGTTTTTATTTACAGATTGAATATTTTAGGCTCTTTGATAGGGTAATTATTGTTATTTAGTATATTTTTACATATTGAGTTTTGCGATTAATTGTGTTAATTCCTATAATTTCAGTATTTTTCACAAATTGCATGTGATTTTGTAGGAAACATGTAATGAGGGTCTAATTGGAGTAATCGCAGCCGTCGATCCAGATCAAATCAATCGCATCCCTCAGATTTTATTGATCATCCACTTAGGTGAAGCATTAATAGGATCAATTAAAACCTAGATCTAGTGGGTAGCTGTGATCAAAAGGGCATGCAATCAGACGACTAAGGAAATTGGGCCTTAAAAATCCACATTTTCACTCATTGCAACATCGCAACACAGAACAGAATCAAGCGACATGTTCTTCTTCCCCCTTTTCATGCGTGGCATCGGTGATTCCTCCGCAGCAGCTCGGCGACAATTTCAACAGCAACCAGTGGCGGTCCTCCACCTCCCATTCCATCCAAAGTCTCCTTTCCTTGGTCCGACGGAGCTGGTTTCTGAAGTTGGGCAATGACAACTTCGACGACTGAGAGAGTGGGATTTTGACGATCTTCAACGGTGTTCCTTTCACACTTGGCGATCGGAGTTGAGCGACCCAGTTGGACATGATTTCAGAAGGCTGGGGTTATCTTCTACTGCCATTGTCGCGGCAGCATGGTTATCCAGCTCCGGCAACCCTTGATTTCTTCCTATTTTGGCGACAGTGTCTAATTCCAGCATTGGTGAAGACTGTTAAACGTTCACAGCTTCGGTCCCTTCCATTTTTATGGCGGTGATTCGTGCTGCTTCTCCTCCATAAATCCATCCATCGACTAACGTGATTTCGCAGCCCCAAAGTCCATCACCGGAGCAGTGATCAATTACAATCTATCTAGCTTTCATCGGATTCTGGCGAGAGATCCGTGCACTGAAGTTGTAGGAGCTGTTCAGCACTATAGTAGGTCACCGGAGAGGGTGGTTCCTTTCCGGTGGTTGTGGATGATTGTTGGTTAATTTTTACTCTATTGTTTCACTATTTTTTAAGTATTGTTTCACTAGTGTTTAGCTGGGTTTCCATTGTGTTTTAGTTGTGTTTTAATTTGTGTTGTGTTTGGTTATGTTCGTTAGGGTGCTATTTGTGTTCGTGTAGTGTTGCATGTGGTAATTTGTCTCGAGAGTTTAGTTCGTGTTGTTGATCATTTACTCTGTTTACTTGTTCGTTAGGTTTATTTCCTACAATGTTAATTGTTCTTTCCAGTTTTTAGTTAATGTTTGACCAGTGTACTGTATAGTGACAGTGCGGTGCTTGGTTAAATTAGTTAGGTTTGTTTTGTTTAGTTTTCATTTACATTTGATCATCGAATCATATAGTGAGAGTGTGGTGCATGATTGAATTTCTAGGTTTATTTCATTTAGTTTCCAGTTAATCTTTGACCATTGTGTTGTATAGTGACAGTACGGTGCTTGATTGAATTACTTAGGTTTATTTCATTTAGTTTTCAGTTAATCTTTGACCACTGTGCCATATAGTGACAGTATGGTGCTTGGTTGAATTGTTTACGTTTGTTAGTTTAGTTTTCAGTTATTGTTTGATCATTGTGTCGTATAGTGACAATGTGGTGCTTGGTTGAATTGTTTAAGTTTGTTCAGTTAATCTTTGATCATTGTACCATATAGTGACAGTGCGGTGCGTGATTTACTTGCTTTTGCACATTAGGTTAGTTTCCTAGGAATTTTTAATTGGTAGTTAGGTTTATTTCTTGCAGGTTTAATTTTCATATCTATTAACCAAAATTGTTTAACCATTGTATTGTATAGTGATAGTGCGGTGCATGGTTGAATCGTTCTTGCATTAGGGTAGCTTCAAATAATTGTTTTGATAAGTTGTAGGAACCCCCAGTGTTAATAATGTTTAGAAATAAACGTTTAACCATTGAGTTCCATGGGAGACGACCTGAGTTATCCTATACTGCATTAGTGTAGTTAGGGGGTTCGGTAAATAATTTGGGAACGATACTACGACAATTACACCGTATATCAAATTTTGGCGCCGTTGTCGGGGAATTATAATGGTGTTCGTTTGTTTTTAAACTATAGTTTATTTGTTTATTTTTCTTTCTTTTGGTATTAGTGTCTTTCTTATCATTTCTATTTGTTACTTATTATGTTTGTTGTTTGTGGTGATGACTAGGTCTTCAGGCAATAATCTATTTGAGTCTTATGCAACCCTTCCCTCAGAGGCTGGTGTAGCCTAGGAAGAGGGTTGTTGAAGAAAAGGCTAGGGAATTCTAGGAGCTAGTAGATTTTTTCAGCAAGGTGGAAGTCAATGTCCGTTTGTTGACAATGATCGAGCAGATCCCCAAGTATGCTATGTTTTTGAAAGATTTGTGTGATCATAAGAAGAAGCTGAAAGGTAATCAGTTGATCAGAGTAGGAAAGAATGTGTCAGCACTTATTCAGCCTTTGCCCAGAATTTCCTGTAGATTTTTATATTATTGATATGGAGAGTGATACACAATATAGCAGAGCTCCACTTATTTTGGGCAGACCTTTCCTCAAGACTGTCGAGACCAAGATCGATGTATATGCAGGTACTCTTTCTATGGAGGTAGGAGATACGATAGTTCGGTTCAGTATTTTGGACATTATGAAGCACCCGATGGACGATCATTCTATTCTTAGCATGGATATAGATGATGAGCTGGACTGCATGAACTTTATTTCTTAGTCTGTTTTTCATTTGGATATCTCTGCACCTTTTACATTTTATTGTTTTTATTGATTCTGATGTTGATGATAATTTGTTGTTAGGACCTATCAATGGGCCCTTTTATGTAGACAGGGATATGGAATGTGTAGGGACTTGCACTCTTCAGGCGACACCCCAAGAATCACTTCCATCAGATGTTTTTTCTGAGAAATGTCATTTCATGGTTGAGCATGGGACAGTCTTGGGTCATATTATCTCTGTGAATAGTATTGAAGTAGATCCTGCTAAAATTCATGTTATGTATTCTTTATCTTACCATGCTTCTATGTGGTAAGTTCATGCTTTTCTGAGTCATACAGATTTCTACAGATGTTTTATCATAGACTTCAGCAAGATTGCCCTACCCTTGACCAACTTGTTGTAAAAAGATGTGGTCTTTCAGTTTGACCAACGGTGCAAGGACTCCTTTGATCAGCTTAGGCAGGCTTTGATATCAGCACCGATCCTTAGACCACTTGAGAAGGATTGTGGTGGAGATCAAGCCCACCCCCATAGCAGATTCTTTTCCAGATGAGCAGTTTTTTTCACATGCAGGGTAAGATACCATGGTATGTAGATCTTGCTAATTATTTAGTTGCTCGTGTTATACTTTCACATTTTACTCATGCACAAGTCCAGAAATTGAAAAGTGATGCTAAGTACTATGTATGGGATGATCCTTACCTTTGGAAATTTTGTAGTGATTAGATTATTAGACGATGTGTACCTGATTATGAGTTTCATTCCGTACTTACTTTTTGTTATTCTCTTACTTGTGGGGGGCATTTTGGACCCCAAAGGACTACTAGGAAAGTTTTAGAGTTTGGTTTGTATTGGCCCACCTTATTTCATGATGCCTATGAATTTTATAAAGCCTATGAGCGATGTCAACGAATAGGGAACATAGGACATAGAAATGAAATGCCTCAACAACCCTTGTTATTCTGTGAGATTTTTTATGTTTGGGGTATTGATTTTATGGGTTAATTTCCTGTATATTTTGGATTTTCATATATTCTTTTGGCAGTTGATTATGTTTCAAAATAGGGGGAGGCCATCCCCACCAGGACTGATGATTCTCTAGTTGTGAATTTTGTTAGGTCTCACATATTTTACTGATTTGGGGTACCCAGGGAGATCATTAGCAATCAAGGGTCTCACTTTTGCAACAGACTCATGAAGTATTGAACAGAGAGATCAAGTCTATACTGGAGAAGACAGGGGGGCCCAGGAAGAAAAGATTGGAGCTACAGTGGAGGAAGTGCACCTTGAGGATGCTTCTTCTCTGACTTGAAAGGGGAGTGTGTTCTTGTATTTACTGCATTCATTTCTTTCCTTTCATGTTCAGAATAATTTGTGTGGTTGATTGCTTGTTTGCCTATTTACCTAGGTTTGTTTGATTGTTGTTGGGTCAAATAATTTTTCTTATGCATGCCTAGTATCATTTCAGAGGTGGTAAAAATTAGTTAAGTTTGATCATCAAATTGTAAATTTTTGTGTATGATAGGAGACTTCACTTGCATGCAGTCACTTGTTATAATGGTGAACTTTTTTATTGATAGACTAAGCTTGATGTTTTATTCACCTAGTGAGGTTGTAAGACATTCTTATCATTTACCCACTTTTGTGTGATAACACATGTGATACTTGTTACTCTAGAACTTGCTTTGAGTCTTTTCAAAATTGTAGTAACATTTACTTGCATGAATATGATGAAGGATTTCATTCTTGATTCTTTTCCTGACTTGGCTTTATTGTCTAATCCACTTGATACTTCCATATTCCATGTCTTACTTGTCTTATCTCTTCATTTACTATCCATTGTCTTTGTATCTTTATGGATTATCATTTTCATATCTATTATATTTTCCATGTTGGAGGAATAGTTTGATGGGTTGTATTGTCCGAGACCGACAAAATTTTTAAGTGTGGGGGAGGAGCTATATTGTTTTGTTGGAAACATGATATGGAAGGCATAGTTTTCAGAGGTCATTGGTCCTAAAATGTATTTGCCTGTGATTAGTATGTGATTTTTGCACAAAAAAATAAAAAAAAAATGGTGCCAGTGCATATAAAAAAAAGAAAAAAAAAAGAAAAAAGAAAAAAAATTGTGCAATTGTAACGCAGGAAAATGGAATTTGCAATGTCTGAATAGATCCATTTGATGTTGAATCCAATTCTAAAGTTTCCAAATCATCTAGGCTCACCCCTTATTACTAGTATCACTGAGCATTTCACAGAGCAACTCATCAGGTTTATTTCTCCAATTCTTCTATTGTTTTATAGTCATTGTACCTTTGTCTTTACTTCTCTTTGTATACTTTATCTGCGGTCTACTTTTGATCTTATTCTAATTCTTGATAAATCCTTTTAATTCATATATGAGATGTATTGATAGTAGTAGAGAAGTAGATGATAAGCAAGCATATGGCAGTGCAGGATTATATGTTGTTTTGAGGGCGCCCCACTCCTACGTTTATTATGTGAGCATCAGTGCATTTATCCATTTTGGGAGGTTTTGTATTAGGCTTGGTTTATTTTATTGGATTGGAAATCATCATACATGTTGACTGTTGTAGGAGTCGGATCTTTGACTACCTTATATCTGGATCGATTTGGTGATCCTAAGTAACTTATTTTTCCTATCTCTGAATTATTGATCTGGGTATTGTTTGGGGAACAGGTTAGTGAGTCAGTGTTCTTTGTTTTTATTATTGCTCAGGATGCACAAAAAAAAGTGTGGGGGAATTTGATAGCTACATTTTTATTGTGCTATTTTTATTTACAAATTGGATATTTTAGGCTCTTTGATGGGGTAATTATTGTTATTCAGTATGTTTTTACATATTGAGTTTATTTGCGATTAATTGCATTAATTCCTATAATTTCAGTGTTTTTTACAAATTGCATGTGATTTTGTAGGAAACATGTAATGAGGGCCTAATTGGAGCAATTGCAGCCGTCGATACGAATCAAATCGATCGCAACCCTCAGATTTTATTGATCAGCCACTTAGGTGAAGCATTAATCAGATCAATTAAAACCTAGATCTAATGGGTGGTTATGATCAAAAGGGCATGCAATCGGACGGCTAAGGAAATTGGGTCTTAAAATGTTGGGATCCTACTATGCGTGCGAACCGATTCGCAAAACCGCAGCGGAAAGAAAATTTTGGATCCCACCAGAGATCCAAGCAAAAACATATAAATTGTTTTTAACCATCTAGATCCTATCTAGAAGAAGTATTATACCTTTGAAACGAGCCTTTCGCAATCCCGCTAGTCCAAAGTTGTCGTTTAAATACGGTAAGGATAATCGTATCTCTAAGATATCCAACTGACACTCAGCCCTTTTGGAAATATGGTTGTGCTAGCAACCTTTGTAGAACAACTAGCCAAAATTAGGAAGATGAAGTAGTGAAGAAGAAGAAAGAACACCCAACTCTTAGATCACTCTTTGGCTCTTCTTCCACCCTTATATATTATCATGCTTGAATTCCAAAATCAATGCATCAAATGTATCATTGAAAATCCACTAGCCTCTTCCCATTCTACGTTGAAATCCATTGCATCAAATGCATTGAATTGTAATCAAATGCATTATTGAAAAGCCATTTCTAATTCAAAGCCACTTCCAATTCTTCATGTTGAAATCCAATGCATTTTTAATGCATCATGCATGCATTAAAACCTTTTGCATGTGACTTGGGTTTAACTCAAGTCTAACTTGAGTTTTGCATGTGATTTGGGTTTAACTCAAGTCTAACTTGAGTTTTGCATGTGACTTGGGTTTAACTCAAGTCTAACTTGAGTTTTGCATGCGAATTGAGTTTAATTCAAGTCTCACTTGATTCTAACTCAAATCTAGTCTTCACCCATCCAATTTAATTTGAGTCTAACTCAAATGTAACCTTCTTGAGTCTAACTCAACCAACTTGATTTTGACTCGAGCCTTGACCATCCATTATTCTCATTGTTCTTTTAGTCAAACTAAAAGAACCGATTTCCAAAACAGAATGTCATTTGTGTGTGACCCTAAAGACTCTTGTAATGCTGGCAATGTATCTAAAATCCTTTTTAGACACATAAATAATGAGCGGCATCTAGCATACATCATTGCTACCCAAGTTACAAGAAAGTCGAGATCCGACAACCTTTATATGACTATTATTATGTATGACAGTGTCCTTCTATCCTTGATATCTTAGATCGATCAATGAGGCATAGACCGTGTCATCCCCTTATTGATCTTTGTGTTTCTTGATCCCCAAGTAGACTCACTCAAACAAATGAGCTTAATATCTCATATTAACTCATTTGAGTATAACCATGCATTTCGTGGTCCTACTCTATCAAGAGACCAAAGATATCACTCCTATCATATAGGAGGGATAGATCTCATCTACATCACTCACATCCCTCCGCATAATTTATTACATACCCAGTGATCGCCGTTATAGTGCACCCTGTTACAGTGTGACGTTAGACGATACCAAAGTACATAAGTCCTTATGTAGGGAACCATAGTGACTTCAGGTCTAAGAACTATTCATACCAATAGTCACATGAGAAAGTATATGACACTCATATAACGATCCATGATACTTTCTCATGACGAGTCAATTCAGTATATATATTCTCAAATATATATACCCATGTGTCAATGTGATATCTCATATCCATGACTTGTGAAATCAAGTCATCCATTGACCTATATGCTAGTCTCAATGTATTAATATTACCCTTGTCTATTAATACTTGAATAGGAATATTAAGAATAGTGTTCTCTACAGCTTCTCATAATCAATTCTACCAATTGATATACTGTAGATTAGAACCTACTATTCAAGGGCATTATTATATTTATTTAGTTGGCACATACATAAAGTAAATATGATAACCAATGTTTGCCTATATTAATATAAAATATGATATAAAAGTTTCCCTCACCAATCATCTCATAATTGACACTAAGGGCTTATATTAACAATCTCCCACTAGCACCAATGTCAATCACTGTAATATCTCATACCCAGTGATCTGGTATGACCATTATGCTTTCTCTGTGCTAAAGCCTTGGTCAAGGGATCCACAATGTTATCATCAGAATCTACTCTGCATATTCTCACATCTCCTCGATCGATGATCTCTCGAATGATATGAAATCACCATAGTATGTGTTTGGTCCTCTGATGAGAGCGAGGTTCCTAAGCCTGAGCAATATCCCCATTGTTGTCACAATAGAGGGCTATAGGATCTACTATGCTAGGAACCACCCCAAGTTCAACAATGAACTTCTTGATCTAAACAACCTCCTTTGTTGCATTAGATGCAACAATGTAGTCGACTTCTATTGTAGAATCTACGACTGTGTTATGCTTCGAACTCTTCTAGCTCACAGCACCACCATTCATACAAAATACATACCCTGACTGTGATCGCGAATCATCTCTGTCGATTTGGAAGCTTGCATCGCTATAACCCTTTACAACTAGCTCCTCATCACCTCCAAAGATCAAGAAATATTCTTTCGTCCTTCTCAAGTACTTAAGAATATTCTTGACTGCTATCTAGTTACACTCACCGGGATCTGACTGGTACCTACTTGTCATGCTTACATCCCTCCGCATAATTTGTTATATACCCAGTAATCGCCTTTATGGTCCACCCTGTTATGGGTGACATTTGACGATACCAAAGTACATAACTTCTTATGTAGGGAACCGTAGTGACTTCAGGTTTGAGGACTATTCATACCAATAGTCACATGAGAAAGTTTATGACACTCATATGACGATCCATGAAACTTTCTCATGGCGGGTCAGTTCAGTATATATTCTCTAATATATACCCATGTGTCAACTTGATATCATATATCTATGACTTGTGAGATCAAGTCATCAATTGACCTACATGCTAGTCTTTATGTATTAATATTGCCCTTGCATATTAATACTTGACTAGGAACATTTAGGAAAGTGTTCTCTACAGCCTCTCATAATCAATTCTGCCAATTGATGTGCTGTAGATAAGAACCTACTTTTCTAGGGCATTATTATATTTAATTTAGCTGGCACAAGCAAGACATAAATATAATAACCAATCCTTTGCCTTTATAGAATAAGATACAAAATGTTCCCTATTCAATTATCACATGATTGGTTCTAGGGCTATAACTAACAATCTCCCACTAGCACTAGTACCAATCACTATAATATCTGATACCTAGTGACCTAGTGTGACCATCACGCTTCCTCTGTGCCAAAGCCTTGGTCAATGGATCTGCGATGTTAGCTTCTGTCGGTACTCTGCATATCCTCACATCTCCTCTATCGATGATCTCTCGAATGAGATGGAAGTGCCACAGTATGTGTTTGGTCCATTGATGTGATCGAGGTTCCTTAGCCTGTGCAATAGCCCCATTGTTGTCACAATAGAGGTCTATTGGATCTGCAATGCTAGGAACTACCCCAAGTTCACTGATGAACTTGCAGAGACAAACAACCTCCTTTCTTTGCATCGACGCAAAGAATATACTCGCTTCATTGTAGAATCAAGAATCGTGTCTGAACTCTTCCAACTCACAGCTCCACCATTCAGGCAAAACACGTACCTCGATTGCGATCTATAGTCATCCTTGTCTGTTTGGAAGCTTGCATCACTATAACCCTTTACAGTTAGCTCCTCATTGCCTCCAAATATCAGGAAATATTCTTTCATTCTTCTTAAGTATTTAAGAATATTTTTGACTGCTATCCAGTGACTTTCACAGATCCGCACAGTATCTACTCGTCATGCTCAAAGCATACGAGGCGTCGGAGCAGTACAAAGCATGACGTACATGATAGACCCTATAGCAGATGCATAAGGGATCTTATCCATGCGATCTCTCTCCTCCTTAGAAGAGGGACATTGAGTCTTCGAAAGACTCACACCATGTGATAAAGGCAGAAATCCTTTCTTGGAATTTTGCATAGCAAAACGATCTAGCACTTTATCAATGTATGTACTCTGACTTTGGCCAAGTAATCTTTTAGATCTATCTCTATAGATCTTGATGCCTAGAATATAGGCAGCTTCACCTAAGTCTTTCATCGAGAAACAATTCCCTAACCACATCTTCACAGACCGGAGTGAGGGAATATCATTTCCGATGAGAAGTATGTCATCTACATACAAGATAAGAAATACAATTATGCTCCCACTATTTCTCTTGTAGACACAAGGTTCATCTTCATTCTTGATGAAACCAAACTCCTTGATTGCATCATCGAATCGAAGATTCCAGCTTCGAGAGGCTTGCTTTAGTCCATAAATGGACCTTTGCAGTTTGCATACCTTTCCAGGATGCTTTGGATCTTCAAAACCCTCAGGCTGTGTCATGTACACATCCTCGAGTAGCTTTCCATTCAAAAAAGTAGTTTTGACATCCATCTGCCAGATCTCATAATCGTGGTAGGCTGCAATAGCAAGTATGATCCGAATGGATTTAAGCATCGCAACTGGTGAAAAGGTTTCATCATAGTCAATACCATGAATTTGTTTGAATCCTTTAGCCACCAATCTACCTTTATAGGTATGCTTATTACCATCCATGTCAGTCTTTACTTTAAAGACCCACTTACACCCAATGGGTTTTACCCCTTCAGGTGGATCAACCAAAGTCCATACTTGGTTAGTGTACATGGATTTCATTTCGGATCTCATGGCCTCTAGCCATTTCTCGGAATCTGGGCTCATCATAGCTTCTTGATAGGATGTAGGCTCGTCAAGATCGACAAGCAATACATCACCGTTGTCAGTCAAGAGAAAAGAATATCTCTCGGGTTGATGACGGATCCTATCAGATCTACGAAGAGGTTGGTCTACTTGAACAGGTGTTTGCTCCACAACTCTTTGGGCAACAATTTCCTCATCCACAACACTTTGTGGTGCCTATTCATTTTTCATCGAAGCCTTAGTGTTATCTTCATCTTGAATTTCTTCAAGATGAATTTTACTCCCACTAGTTTTTCTAGAAATAAATTCTCTTTCTAGAAAGACAACATTTCTGGCAACAAACACCTTGCCAAGTGTGGGATTGTAAAAGTAATATCCCTTAGTTTCCTTGGGATATCCTACAAAATAACACTTATCTGATTTGGGTCATAGTTTATCTGAGACTTGACGTCTAACATAAGCTTCACAACCCCAAATCTTTATAAAAGACATTTTGGGACTCTTCCTAGTCCATAACGTATATGGTGTCTTTTCTACGGCTTTTGATGGGACGCGATTAAGTGTGAAAGCGACTGTCTCTAGAGCTAAACCCCAAAAGGAAGTAGGTAGATCAGTCTGGCTCATCATTGATCGTACCATATCTAATAGAGTACGATTTCTCCTCTCAGATACACCATTCCATTGTGGTGTTCCAGGTGGAGTGAGTTGGGATATTATCCCACACTCAGCCAGGTGATCACGAAACTCTTGACTAAGGTATTCACCACCTCGATTTGATCGAAGTAGCTTAATACGCTTACCAAGTTGGTTTTGTACTTCATTCTTGAATTCTTTAAACTTTTCAAAGGATTCTGACTTATGTCTCATCAAATATAAGTAGCCAAATCTACTCATATCATCAGTGAAAGTAATAAAGTACTTATAGCCTCCTCTGGCTTCGACATTGAAAGGGCCACATACATCAGTATGTATGAGTCCTAACAAGTCCGTCGCTCTCTCGCCATGTCCACTAAATGGAGTTTTAGTCATCTTTCCTAAAAGACAAGATTCGCATACCTCATATGATTCAAAATCAAATGAGTCCAATAATCCATCTTTATGGAGTTGGGATATGCATTTTTTATTTATGTGACTTAGGCGACAGTGCCAGAGATATGTTTGGTTCAAATTATTCGATTTGAACCGTTTGATATTTACGTTATAAATTGGGTTTTCTAAATCTAGAACATAGAGACCATTCATAAGTGGTGCATTACAATAGAACATTTCATTCAAATAAATGGAACAACATTTGTCCTTTATTATAAAAGAAAAATTTTTCTTGTCTAAACAAGATACAGAAATTATGTTCTTCGTTAATGCAGGTACATAAAAGCACTCCTCTAGTTCTAAGATAAGCCCAGTGGGCAAAGACAAAGAATATGTTCCTACAGCAGCAACTTTTGCGCCATTGCCTACTCGTAGGTCCACTTCGCCCTTTGCCATTAGTCTACTATTTCTCAGTCCCTGCACATTAGTACAAATGTGAGATGCACATCCGGTATCTAATACCCATGTAGAAGAAATAGATAGATTAACTTCTATAACGTGTATACCTGAGGCAGAAGTCCCACTTCTTTTCTTCTTTACTTCCTCAAGGTAGACTTTGCAGTTCCGCTTCCAATGTCCAGTCTCACCGCAATGGAAACAGTCCCCTTCCTTAGGTACTTTACCTTTACCCTTTGAAGTGGATGAATTGGCCTTGCCTTTGGCTTGGGTCTTACCCTTGCCTTTGCGCTTACCTTTGCCCTTCTTGACCATTAGTACGTTACTAACTTTCTTCTTGAGATTCGGTTCAGCAGTTCTTAACATGCTGAGAATCTCAGGCAAAGGCTTATCAATTTCATTCATGTTATAATTCATGACGAATTGATTATATGCTTCCGGCAACGATTGCAGGATAACATCGGTTGCCAATTCTTGGCTTAGTGGAAAACCTAGTCTTTCAAGGTTCTCAACGTACCTTATCATTTTAAGTACGTGAGTTCCTACAGGTGTTCCTTCTTGCATCTTGCATGCAAAAAGAGCCTTAGACACTTCAAAACGCTCGTGCCTAGCTTGTCCTTGATATAGTTGTTTCAAATGCTCAACCATATCATAGGCATCCATGTTCTCATGTTACTTCTGAAGCTCAGAGTTCATGGTGGCAAGCATAAGACATGACACATCTAATGCGTCATCTTGATGCTTCTTATAAGCATCCTTTTGGCCGCAGTGGCGCGAGCGGTAGTGTTTGAGGATAGACTGCTCTAGGACATACAGTTTACGTTCTTGCTTGAGGATAATCCTCAAGTTCCTATACCAATCTAGAAAGTTAGCTCCATTGAGCTTGTCTTTCTCAAGGACAGATCGCAAGTTGAGGGGGTGTGTCATGTTAGATGACATGGTGATCTACAACATTAAAATGCAAAATTAAGTATCATACCTAAGTCATTTAATTAAGCCTTTAATTAAATGAGGCTCCCACTAAATTCTCATAGCTTTGATATGAGCTAATCATTGATGTAGGCAAACACATTTTGCTTACATCATTAGCTTCTATTTAGCTATAAATTTATATGGGATAAAGATCCACATCATACTTCGTTTTGAGTTAGTTTTGGCTAATCGTCCAAGATGTAGTATGATTAGGTAGGCAATCTTTTGCCAATTACATCTGATGTAACTCTTTAATAGCTTTGGTTAAGTTTAGATTAGTTTAGTGCTTATTCCTAAACTAGCTTCCAGGCCGTGGCGAGGCACAGAGGCCTTCTTTGATATCGGAGCAACGACCACTTTCTAAGACAAAGCTGATGTTTGTAAATCACACAAAACTAATTTTTAAAACTTATGTTCAAAGCTAATATATGCCTCTACTTTCTTAATTAAATAAGAAAAACTTAATTAAGTCTTAACCAAGTTTGATAGCGGGACATCATGATTGTCCACTCGCACTCTTCCAAGATAAAATGCATTGCTTTGCTTTGGCAAACCCAACAACAAATGATCGAGGAAGTAGTGAGTACCAAACTTTGGTAGGCATATCGTTTTTGACTTATTAAGAAATAAACATGCATCACATACATATTAGCATACATCACATATAAGCTAAATTAACATGCATCACATACATATTAAACTAAGCGTGTCATGGTTATGACCCATATTCTACAATCTTCTCAAGCCAATGAAAAGATTGATTGGTCAACCTAGGGATAACATCTTCTCCCAAGTGCTTCCTTTTGGTTGTCTTGTGTTGTTGACTTCCTCCTTGTAACGTCGTCTTCCAATGGACCCTCTATCTTTATTTTGTATATTACAAAAGGAGAAATACTCGAGTTACATTCGAGTCTAAAACTAATTTTACAACAAGAATTTTAGGAGAAAGGCACGACACGCAGGTCGTATTAAGAATTACAACACACACATTCACAAACTTTTTGGGACTAGGCCATAACCATGCACCATGTCAATTTTAACTTTTAAAAGACATCGGATATTTTATTATGTTTGAAAAATTGCTAATGCAATTATCAACTCATAATAAAATTTATCCTACTTCTTATCATATATAAAATAGAGAAAACCTATTTTTTTATACGATCTTTCGCAAGTGGCTCTGATACCACTGTAGGGATTTATTATGCAAAATAGCATATGCGCAATGGAAAAATAGGATCCCTTCCAAGTGATCCTTGCAAAAGAAAACCTCGTACAAAAAATAAATTTCTCAAAACCTATCTTATAGGAGAATATTACCTTTGTTGCGTGCCCTTTTTAATCCCGCTTCTCCTTGGGTTTGTTGGATCTTTTAGCACGTTCAAATGTTCGTGCCTCTATATGTATCCACTGTTCGGTTTCCGGCACCGCGGCGTGTGTGTGTTCGATCATGTTTCGTAAACATGAACACAGCGGAAGCAATAAAAATAATAAATACTCCTATTTATTACAACACACACAACACACGCATGCATATTACAACAAGTGTAGACATAACCGTAAATTTAAATTTGCAATAAAAGAAAATTTATCTACGTTATACCTTTCGTATGACGTGTAACGGGAACGGCATCAACCGGAACGATCCTCGCTAGAATCGTCTCTATCCGTATCCACGCCGAGTTCCTCGGGATGACTTCGCTAAGCCACGAGCTTCGTCTTCGTACGGGTAACTAGCCTCGTGTTGAAGACGACGTGATCGAGAGATGATCACGATCCGAATCCAAATTCGGATCCAAAACGAGTCCTCAAAACTCGCTTCTCCGGAGAGGTATTCATCAACCGATTGACGAATCCTTCGTCCTCCACCTCAGAGGATTACCGGAGATCGAATCCCCGGTAAGTTATCCGCTGTCGGAGCTCTAACCGTCGTCCAAACGACGCTCCGACGAGAGGAGAAGAAGCTGTCCAGAAAACTGGACAGCTTGGTGGAGGAGTAGGCACCGGCCAAAAACAAGGAAGCCAAGTGCTCACCTTTTCACCGAGGCCTAGGAAGATCACCGGAGGGTCACCGGAGGATCACCGGCTGAAGCTTGGTCGCCGACAAGGAGCTGGACACCGGCACAAGGGGGTTGGGCGGCCAAGGAGCTTGGACGGCAACTAGGTTTAGGGCTCTTCCAATTTAGGGCTTAATTATCCATTAAGCCCTCTTTTATAGAGAACTAATTCTCTTAATGGTTATTGGATCATAACCATTAGGCCCGTTAACCCGCTCCATTAAGATAAGTTAAAATAAACCAAACCATGATGGTTTATTTTAAGTTAAAACGAACCGAACCAACTTTTGGTTCATTCGTTTAAAATAAACCAAACCCTTTGGTTTATTCTCCTCCATTGGATTAGAACCAAACCATTTTGGTTTATCCATTACGTCTTCATAAGACTCGGCCCATCCACGCTTCCATTGCGACTGAAATGATTTCATGCTCGCTTTATGTTTGGTCCAACCAAACCTAGTTTCTCTCGGTCTGAGAATCCCATTCTCAAGCTCGTTTTAAATCCTTTGGATTATACTCGTTGTGCATGTGACCAAATAGGTTCTCGGTTTATGTTGGCCGTCTATAATTAACCATTAATTATAGAACGATCATGAGTGGCACCTAGTAGTACATCATGATCCCCAATTAACCGAAAAGATCAACGGTTGATCCAGAACTATTTCTGAAACCCTTCAACAGCTCGAATGATTCGTGCCCCATTCCCTTCACTCATGTTATACCCACTTGGTTCAGGACATGGTCTATTGTGTCAGTCCCCACTAGGCTGACTACGTCACACCTAGCCCAAGTATCACTTCCTCGTCCTACGGATTCTAGTTACTCCACATGTATCGAAGAGTACCTTACTCTAAACATGTAATGCTTTGGCCAAAGACTTTAGTAACAATCCGATGAGAGGCCATGGGTATACATCTCCTCGCAAGGAGTGGTGAATCCTTTATAGGCTATTCAAACACCTTCGATCACTTCGACTTATACCCAATCATCCCGGGTCCACATCTCCTTAGAGATGTTTGCTTAAGATGTCAAAGCATAAGTCTCCATGATCAAGATGACTTGAATACCGCAAGTCAAAGGAACATCACACTTAAGCTACAGTAAGAACTTCATTGACATATCTATATATGCAGAGAATCATATGAAGTCTTACGGCTGGTCACTCCAATGAACTAGTTACCATAACTAGCATCCACGATTAACTCCGGACATCACTATGTCTCCAGCCAGTGAGAATCAGCTGCTTGGATACACCAAGGAGTATACCTCGTGCTAGTCTCGACAGAATTGATGGTGTCCAAATCCATCAATTCATCGACTAGGATAATTCCGATACATCACAATTACACATGTAGAGATACTCACTAGTTGTGATCCAATCACAAATTCTCTCATCTTGTGAATCGTATCGTGGACATTGATAAATGAGTTTAAGATCCAATCAAATACATAAAACATGTATACTCAAATAGTGAATCTTCATTTATCATATAAATGGTTCATACATAAGGCGATTGCCTTAGGACATCTCTCATATATTACTAACATCCACACGAGCAAGCTCTTGTCTCACAAAAGAAACTAGAAGAGCTCTCCTTTACTTCTTGCTAGAGAAGTCCCTAAAGGAGAGGAAGGTAGGGAAAAAGAGAAAGGAAGAAGAAGACCACTCTTCTTGCTAGCATACACTCACAAAAGCCACACAACCAAAGCCTCTCACCACCAAGCTCTCTCCAAGCCTCAAGCTTCACCCACATTGGCCGACCACCCCATGGAGTGTTTTATAGGATTGAAAAAACCTTTCACCTCCTATCACATTCAATGCAATCAACTGCATTGGCCGGCCACATGTGGAGAAATTCCAAAGGTCAAAACCCTTTGTCTCCTTCCACCTCATCAAGCTTAGGTGGCATGCTTTGTTGGCAACCGTGCTATTTCTCCGAAATGCTCATAGGCTCCCATGTCCCCGGATTAAAATTTTCACTAATGAAAACTAATCCGGATGGGATGAGTTTCCTAAGCACAACCAATTCGTCGTCGTGCCAATGACTCGAGCGATCGCTTGAACAAACTAGTTGTTCAAGCAACCAAACTCTTCTAGTCGATTAGCCGCGGAAGAGACGACGGACGGATCGCCGGTTTTTGTGTTTCTTATTCGGGGTCCATGATTATACAAATACATGCAAATGCAAACTAGTATAATCAACATATACTAACATAAAGAACATAAGCTAGCATATCAAATAAGAACATGAAAAGAACAATAATAAAAGTTGTGAAACTTTTATACCTCTTGATCTTCTATCGTATGTCCTAACCTCCTTGTAGACTTCGTGTGGACGAAGATCCTCCACAAGTTGAAGCATCCTAGATCTTCTTCAATCCAAAGAAAGAAGAACTCTCTTTCCCTTCTTGCTTGAGCCAACCACCAATCCACAAAGGATTGATGCCGCCGGCCCCAAGAATAGAGAGAACAAAATGGAAACAAAACTCATCTCTTATCTAGGACCAACCATCAAGCTCCAAGCATGATGTTTGCCGCCGGTCCAAAGAGAAGATGGAATGGAGTATGGAAGCCAACCGAAAGAGAAACACCAAGGGTATGGGCGCCGGCCAACACTTGGAGAAAGGAAAGGAAAACAATCCTCCTCCTTGTTGCCGCCCAAACCCTAGACAAAGCTTTCCTAATTTCCGGCCAAGGATGAAGGGAAGGAGAATAGGTTGAGCTCCGGCCAAGGTATAGGGAACATGGATAGTGGCCGGCCAACACTTAGAAGGAAGAAGAAGAAGATCTTCATCTCCATGTTGCCGCCCAACCTAATCCCAAAACCCTAACCCTAGCCGCCCAACCCCAATCCTATCCCATCTAGGTTTTGGTTGCCGCCCAAGGGAAGCCATCCTAATTCCATCCGACCTAAGCCATAGAAGGAAAGGTAAAACTTGGGCGCCACCCAAATCAAGGAGGAATAGGGAGGATGGGTTGCCGGCCAACAATTGGAAGAAGGAGAAGCCTTGCCGCCCAACATTATCAACCAAACCCTAACCCTAATCTCCTTTTCTTGCCGCCCAAGCAACCTTGTCTCAATTAGGTTTTTCATCTATTTTTCCTTTAGCCAAACAAGCCTAAGCCCCTATTTATAGAACTTAGGAGAAAGTTGGTTATTGATGAGGTAGCCAAAAATATAGGAACTAATTCCCAATTTTCTTGCCGCCCAAGGGTAGCAAGGAATTAGTAAACTTTTTCTTCCTATAATCTTGCCGCCCAACTTATCCAACCTTTCCTCTCCCTTTTATATAGAGTTAGGTTTAGGCCTTGGTTTAATCTCCACCGTCGGTTCTAGGGTTTTAATCTCAACCGTCGGATTTAGAGATTTAATCTCAACCGTCGGTTCTAGGGTTTTAATCCCAACCGTCGGATCTAGAGATTTAATCTCAACCGTCGGTTCTAGGGATTTAATCCTAACCGTCGGATCTAGAGATTTAATCTCAACCGTCGGTTCTAGGGATTTAATCCTAACCGTCGGATCTAGAGATTTGTTTTCCATCATTTGATCTAGACTTCATGAGGTTTATATTAGGCTACGATAGGGACCATGAGGAGGAGTTGGGTCTTGGCCACCCGATGGATCGGAACCACACAAACTTGATCCATCAATGATGTTCCATTCCACTAGAGGATCATCATCGAACTACCTCACCAACCCCATAAATTAATATGGGCTCCATATATTATTTGTACATCCATCTCCCCGTGTTTAAGACATCGAATGTCCATCAATTAATTGATTTACTGATAATCAATTAATTAACATCTAACTCCTCGAGTAGTACCACTCAACCTTATCATCATGTTGACTAAGTCAACCTGCAGGGTTTACATGATGAACCTTATGAGCTCCTCAAGGGGACATCATCAACCTAATACATAGGACACGGATTACTCCTATAATCAACGACACACCATGTAAATAATATCATTTCCCAACTTACCGGGCATATTGATTTAATCCATAGAAATCTCACCCTCTGGTAAATCAAAGAAATAAATACTAAGTACATGTGTCCGTTATTATATCGGGATTAAGAGCATGTACAACATAATATCTGAGGTCCGATTCAATTATGTAGTCAGCAACAAATTGAATCACCTCTATGTCGGTCCTGCTCAATACACCTAAGTGTACTAGTGTAACTCTATGTTCAAGACAAAACAATACCAAGCTACACTACAACCATGCCAATGGTTTGTCCAAAACCATCTTGGTTGTGAGCCTTTACTTATATTCTACAAGGGACTGATAACATGATCTTCTGTGCCGCACCCAGGCACCATGTTATCTACAATGTAAAATATTAGACAATATGCACACATATAAATATAACGTGCAAACAATGATCGTGTGATTCTTATTTCAAAATAAAGATGTCCATACAAAAGAGCTAGGCTTTCAGTATACATCCCAACATGCTTATGTGGCATGCTTATGTGGCATTCATGCATGTTGAATTAATCTTATTAATTCAATAAGCTTATGTTATCATATTGAATTAATCTCATTAAATCAATAAGGTAACATATTGAATTAATCTTATTAAATCAATTAAGCTTAGGCTATCATGATAACATATTTATTTAATCTTATTAAATTAATATGCTTAGCATATTGAATTAATCTCATTAAATCAATAAGCTAAAATTCTCATTAAGCTTAAAGTCCAAAAACCATTTTGTACTTAGGCTTATTCCCAAATTATTCTAGTCAAACTAGAATGCACTAATTCTTCTAATCATCATGCTCTTTGTGTGTGACCCTATAGGCTCTCATAACGTTGGCAGTGGATCTAAACTCTTTTAGATACACAAGCAATGAGCGGCATCTAGCAATACATCATTGCTACCCAAGTTACGAAATAAGTCAAGATCCGACAAACCTTTCCGTGACTACTATAATGTATGATCGTGTCCTATCCTTGATATCAGATTGACCAATGAGGCATAGACCGTGTCATCCTCGATCAATCTATGTGTTTCTTGATCCCTGAGTAAACTAACTCAAACAAATGAGCTCAATATCTCATATTGACTCATTCGAGCATGGCCATGCGTTTTAGTAGTTCTACTCAATCAAGGGGCCCACAGATATCACTCCCGTCATATGGGAGGGATAGATCTCATCTACATCACTCACATCCCTCCGCATAATTTGTTATATACCCAGTAATCGCCTTTATGGTCCACCCTGTTACGGGTGACGTTTGACGATGCCAAAGTACATAACTCCTTATGTAGGGAACCGTAGTGACTTCAGGTTTGAGGACTATTCATACCAATAGTCACATGAGAAAGTTTATGACACTCATATGACGATCCATGAAACTTTCTCATGGCGGGTCAGTTCAGTATATATTCTCTAATATATACCCATGTGTCAACTTGATATCATATATCCATGACTTGTGAGATCAAGTCATCAATTGACCTACATGCTAGTCTTTATGTATTAATATTGCCCTTGCATATTAATACTTGACTAGGAACATTTAGGAAAGTGTTCTCTACATCCTCTCATAATCAATTCTGCCAATTGATGTGCTGTAGATAAGAACCTACTTTTCTAGGGCATTATTATATTTAATTTAGCTGGCACAAGCAAGACGTAAATATAATAACCAATCCTTTGCCTTTATAGAATATGATACAAAATGTTCCCTATTCAACCATCACATGATTGGTTCTAGGGCTATAACTACTATGGACATTGCCATCCATGTCAGTGTTTCTCTTAAAGACCCACTTACACCCAATGGGTTTGACCCCTTCAGGTG
Organism: Wurfbainia villosa; assembly: GCA_025175895.1. Lineage (NCBI taxonomy): Eukaryota > Viridiplantae > Streptophyta > Magnoliopsida > Zingiberales > Zingiberaceae > Wurfbainia > Wurfbainia villosa. Next base: position 48,767,996 of record CM045999.1, on the reverse strand, counting down.
GATCAACCAAAGTCCATACTTGGTTAGTGTACATGGATTCCATTTCGGATCTCATGGCCTCAAGCCATTTCTCAGAATTTGGGCTCATTACAGCTTCCTGATAGGATGTTGGCTCATCAAGCATGACACCAACGTTGTCATCCAAGAGAAAAGAATATCTCTTAGGTTGACGATGTATCCTATCAGACCTGCGCAGAGCTTGGTCTACCTGAACAGGTTATACCATAACTCCTTGTGATGACCTTGATTCATAATGCTCATCACCTTGTGGTGCCTGTTCTTGTTGCATTAAGGCATCAGTGCTATTTTATGTATCTTGAACTTCTTCAAGATCAATTTTACTCCCACTAACCTTTCTAGAAATAAATTCCCTTTCTAGAAAAATACCATTTCTGGTGACAAACACTTTTCCTAGCATGGGGTTGTAAAAGTAATATCCCATACTTTCTTTGGGATATCTAAAAAAATAACATTTATCTGATTTGGGGCCTAATTTATCTGAAATTTGACGTCTCACGTAAGCTTCACATCCCCAAATCCTCATAAAAGACATCTTGGGACTCTTCCTAGTCCATATCACATATGGTGTCTTTATGACTGCTTTAGATGGAACACGATTAAGTGTGAAAGCAGTTGTCTCTAGAGCATATCCTCAGAAGGAAGGAGGAAGATTTGTATGACTCATCATTGAGCGTACCATATCTAATAGAGTACGATTTCTCCTCTCGGATACACCATTCAACTATGGTGTACCGGGTAGAGTGAGTTGAGATCGTATCTCACACTCAACTAGATAGTAATGAAACTCTTGGCTAAGGTATTCCCCACCTCGATCTGATCGAAGAATCTTAATACCCTTTCCAAGTTGGTTATGTATTTCATTATTGAATTCTTTGAACTTTTCAAATGATTCTGATTTGTGCCTCATAAGATACATATATCCATATCTACTGAAATCATCAATAAATGTAATGAAGTACTGATAACCACCTCTAGCTGTGACTTTGAAAGGACCACAAACATTACTATGTATGAGGCCTAACAAATCTGTCACTTGTTCGCCTTGTCCACTAAATGGAGTCTTGGTCATCTTGCCTAAAAGACAAAGATTCACATGTCTCATATGATTCAAAATCAAATGAGTCTAGTAATCCATCTCTATGGAGCTGGAATATGCGACTCTCATTTATGTGACTCAAGCGACAATGCCAAAGATATGTCTGATTCAAATCATTATATTTGAATCGTTTGGTATTTATGTTATAGACTAGGTTTTCTAGATCTAGAACATAGAGTCCATTCATCAAATGTGCACTGCAATAGAACATTTCACTTAAATAAAAAGAACAACGTTTGTCCTTTATAGTAAATGAAAAACCTTTCTTTTCCAAACAAGAAACAAACATAATGTTCTTAGTTATTCCAAGTACAAAATAGCACTCATCAAGTTCTAAAATAAAACCACTCGGCAACAATAAGGAATATGTTCCTACAGCTATAGCAGCAACTCTTGCGCCATTGCCCACACACAGGTCCACTTCTCCTTGCGTCAATGATCTACTTCTTCTCAGGCCCTGCACATTAGTACAAATGTGAGAAGCACAACCGATATCCAATACCCATGAAGACGAAGTAGATAGGTTAACTTTTATAACATGTATACCTGAAGTAGAAGTCTCACTTTTCTTCTTCTTGACTTCCTCAAGATACTTTTTACAGTTCCTCTTCCAATGTCCAACTTCCTTACAGTGGAAGCAAGTCTCTTCCTTGGTCACCCCACCTTTGGGCTTCAATGCTTTCTTGCCCTTTTCTTGGGTCTTGCCTTTAGACTTCTTCTTACCTTTGCCCTTTTTAACCATAAGTGCATCACTAGTACTAGGTTGTATCATCTTAAGATTGCTCTCAGCAGTTCTCAACATGCTTAAGAGGTCAGGCAACGGTTTGTCAATTTCACTCATGTAATAATTCATGACAAATTGACTAAAGCCTCTAGGCAAGGACTGTAGAATAAGGTCAGTGGCCAACTCTTGGCTTAAAGGAAATCCCAATCTATCAAGGTTCTCCACGTACCTAATTATCTTGAGTACGTGAGTTCCTACGGGTGTTCCTTTTTACATCTTGCATTGAAACAATGCCTTAGATACCTCGGATCTCTCATGCCCCGCTTGCCCTTGATATAGTTGCTTCAGGTGTGCAACCATAACAAAGGCGTCCATGTTCTCATGTTGCTTCTGAAGCTCAGAGTTCATGGTTGCAAGCATAAGGCATGATGCATCTAATGCATAATCTTGATGCTTCTTGTAAGCATCCTTATCAGCATAAGTGACATTGTTGGTGGGTGGTTCAGGAATGGGTTGCTCTAGGACATAGAGTTTCCGCTCCTGTTTGAGAACTATTCTCAAATTCCTATACCAGTCAACAAAGTTTGCTCCATTGAGCTTGTCCTTCTCAAGGACCGATCGCAGAGATAGGGTATTTGACGTATTTGAAGACATAGTGATCTACAATAGAAATAATATGCAAACAAAAAAAATGAGTGTCATATCTTTAAATCATTTAATTAGGCCTTTGATTAAATGAGACTCCCACTGAATCATAGATTCATGTGGGGCAAAATCCACATCATACTTCACCTTGAGTTAGCTTTGGCTAATCGCCCAAGATTTAGTATGACTAGGTAGGTAACAATTTACCAATTGCATCACATGCAATTCTTGCATAAAGAGGGGCCAAGATTCATATTACACATCATCTTGAGTCAGCTTTGGCTAATCGCCCAAGACTTAGTGTAGATGCTCTCTAACCCATGTTTCCTAACTATTAGGATATGCCTCTAGGTGTTTCTCAATCTAATTGAGACACTTAGTTAAGTCTCATCCAAAGTTTGATAGTGGGACATCACAATTGTCCTCTCGCACTCTACCAAGATAAAATGCATTACTTTGCTTTGGCAAACCCAACAACAAATGATCGAGGTAGTTTATGAGTACCAAACTTTGGTAGGCATATTAAATTGACTTAATTTAAAATAAGATTATTATTTAGCATCACATACACACATAGCATATACATGTATCACATACACACATAGCAAATAATCTTAAACGTGACATGGTTATGGCCTTAATCTACAATCTTCTCAAGCTAATGAGAAGAGAGAATGGTGAACCTAGGGATGACATCTTGTCCAAGTGCTTCATTCGGTCACCCTGTGTTGTCGGCATCCTCCTTGTAACTTCAACCTTCAATGGACCTTCCATTTCTTTATTTTGTACATTACAAAATAAGAACATTCAAGTTACATTCAAGTCTAAATCTATTTTACAACAGGAAAAATAGAGATGAAGGCACGACATGCAAGCCACATTATGAATTACAACATGCACACACAACACACAACCACAATCATATTGGGTCCTAGGCCATAACAATGCACCATGCATCATATCATTCATAATGATGTAATTTTATAAAATTGATTATTCATACATGAATTTTAAATCTTCTTTGCCGATAAGCTGCAACGCCACGGCGGTCCCGCTAGGGTGAACAGTGGTGTCCACGGCTAGGCCGTAGACTCCCTATTTTGCCTCTTTAGTGTTGGGATGTATACTGAAAAGTCTATCTTTTGTATGAACAACTTTAGTTTTGAAATAAGAAGCACATGATCATTGTTTGCATATTTATGGTTATGCATTTTGTCTAATACATTACATTGTAGATAACATGATGTGTAGTGTCACATGGTAGATCATGTTATCAGTTCCTTGTAAAGTATAAGTAAAGGCTCACAACCGAGATGGCTTTGGACAAACCATCGGAATGGTTGTAGTGTGATTTGGTATTGGTTTGTCTTGACCATAGAATCACACTAGTGCACTTTGTGTGTATTGAGCAGGACCGACATAGAGGTGATTCGATTTATTGCTCACTACATAATCGAATCAGACCTCAGATATTATGTTGTACATGCTCTTAATCCCAATATAATAACGGGCACATATACTTAGTATTCATTTCTTTGATTTACCAAAAGGGGAGATTTATAGAGTAAATCGATAGGCTCGGTAAGTTGAGAAATGATATTATTTATATGGTGTGCCGTTGATTATAGGAGGAAACTGTGTCCTATAAAATAGGATGATGATGTCCCCTTGAGGAGCTCATAAGGTTCGTCATGTAAACCCTGCAGGTGGACTTGGTCTGGCATGATGATAAGTTTGAGTGGTACTGCTCATGGAGTTAGATGTTGATTAATTAATTGTCAGTAAATTAATTAATCGACGAACATTCGAGATCTTAAACACATGGAGAAATATGTACAAATAATATATGGAGCCCATATTAACTTATGGGGGTTGGTGAGGTAGATCAATGATAATCCTCTAGTGGAATGTATTATCATTAATGGATCGGACTTTATGTGGCCTTGATCCATTGGGTGGCCAAGATCCAACTCCTTCTCATGGTCCCTATTGTAGCCTATTAAAACCTCATGGAGCCTAGATCCAATGATGGAAAACAAAACTCTAGATCCAACGATAGAGATTAAATCTCTAGATCCGACAGTTGAGATTAAATCTCTAGATCCGACGGTTGAGATTAAATCCCTAGAACCGATTGTGGAGATTAAAAAAAGGCTTAAGCCTAACTCTATAAAAGGAGAGATTAGGGTGGGTGGCAAGAGCAAGAAGGAGGCAAAGGGGATTAGGGTTTTTGGGAGGCAAGGGCAAGGAGGCTTGGGCGGCCACAAACTTGGAAAGATTTTCCTTCTTCTTCCTTAGGTGGTCGGCGCCCATCCTCTCCTCTCTTTGGTCGACATCCAAAGCTCTTCTTTCTCTTCTCCTTGGCCGGTTGAAACAAGGGTTAGGGTGATTCCTTGGAGCTCTTGGCCAGCGCCCACCTTCCCTTCTCTTTGGGCCGGCGGCAAGCTTCAAGTTGGGAGCTTGTTGGTTGGTCCTAGATAGAGGAGAGTTTTGTTTCTTATTCTTCCTTTTGTTCGGAGCAAGCAAAGAAAGGAAGATTGGTGATCTAGGAGGCTTCGACTTTTGGAAGATCGTCGCCCACACGACGTCCAAAAGGAGGAAGGACATACAATAGAAGATCGTGAGGTATAACGTTTGTTTATATTCTTTTGTGACATGTCTATAATTGTTTTTCAATCATATACATGTTGTATGTTGTATGGTTTTATAGGTGGCTAAATTTACTTGGACCCCGAATACAAACGCAAAAACCGGTGATTCGTACATCGTCTATTCCGCGGCTAATCTAGAATAGAAGTTGGTTGCTTGAACAACAAGTTTGTTCAAGTGACCACTCTAATCGAATAGCACGACGATGAAACGGTAGCTTGGGTAATCCCTCTTGTCAAGGATAAATTTTTTTTTATCCGGGGATGTAGAAGGGATCGCCATGAACAAGCGACCGAGTTGATTTGAGAAGTGAAGTTTCCCCTCTCTTCAATTGGTATCAGAGCCACGGTTTCTGGTTTTGTGTATTTAGGATTCGGTTACTTTTATGCACTTTTCATATATTATATGTGTCGAATAATAGTAGGATGTGCATAGGCTAACTCTTTGGTTGCAGGCATAAGATCCAAGTATTATGGCCATATGTGTGTATGTGATTGTATGTGTGTAATTGTATATTTTTGTTGAATCCTCGGGGTTGACGAGGCTAGTATTTAATTTTTGTAATTAGATACGACATTGTTTAGCCACTCCTTTTATTTTAGTTTACTTTCGATCTAGATTTCATGTACACTCTCTCGTGGAGTATAGGATCGATGGATGTAAATTAAAGTAGTTTTTTTCTCGGCTCGGATCTCCGGATGGCTTGTACATGGCGTAGGGAGGAGCGGACGAGATGGTGATACGATGGGAGGCATATTGAAGACAAAAGCCATAATAGTTGGAAAATATTTTTTCATATTTATTGTTTATTGTTTGATATGCATGTCGTAGGCTAGAAAATTCCTCAATTTTAAATTACTAAGTGGGAGAGGAATATTTTTATAAATTCCAACGGCCTCCATTACAATTTGACATGTGATGCAAATAAACTTGCGCGTCGGCTCTGAGTACCTTCCTCCCCATCGGATGAGTTTGTTTGCGGATCACAAGGTCAAATATGGTTATAGGAAATTATTAAGGAGCATATGTACTTCCCCATCGGGAGGCACATAACCCGAGATAATTAACTTTGTACTGAGTAATGGTGAACACTTAGATACAAATATAAGTATCCTCCCCATCGGAGTCACTGCTTTTATTTGTAGGGCCGAAGAGGAACCAACTATTAATTTTATTTGTCAAAAAGTTAGGTTGACAAGATAATAAAATTAATGGGTAAAACCTCCTCTTACAAATGTAGAATTCGTATATGTCCACACTATCATGGCATACGATATTCTCGGTGTTTTGAGGTGTTGGTTGATTTTAAAATTTTATTGTTTAAGGAATCAATAATTTTTTGAAATCTAATATTTTGATCTATGTGATTCTTAGGTTTTTCAAAATGACTTTCAACCCGCTTGTTGTGATACTGAAAGAAAATAAACTTACTGGACCCAATTATGTTGATTAGAAGAGGAATCTTGACATTGTCTTTACTGCTGAGGAATACAAATATGTACTCCTCGAAGAGTGCCCTCCTAAGCCTGCGGATGACTCTGGGGAAAAGGAGAAGGAGAGTTATAAGAAGTGGATCAAGGCCGATGAGATGGCACGGTGTTGCATTTTGGCATCTATGTCAAATGTACTGCAACATCAGTATCAAGCCATGCCCACTGCTTATGACATGATGCTTAATCTCAAAGAGCTTTTTGGACACCAGAATCGGGCCGCTAGGCAGGAAGCCATGAGGAACTTGATGACGACCACCATGATCGAGGGAACACCCGTGAGGGATCATGTTCTCAAGATGATGGCTCATTTGAATGAGCTGGAAGTCCTCAGAGATGAGATCGATGGGGAAACCCATGTCTATATCATTCTCCAGTCTCTACCTAGGAGTTTTTAGCAGTTTCGCCTGAACTACAACATGAACAAAAGGTTGTATTCATTGGCAAAGCTTCTGACAGAACTCCAGGTGGCAGAGGGGCTTTTTCGTCAGAGTGCTCAGGCGTAAGCCATGGTTGCCCAAAATGTTTCTACTTCTAAACCGAAAGGCAAGAAGAAGAAGAAACAAGCTAGGGCAAAGGCGGTGGGAGGAACTCAGGGAGGAGTGAAGAAGCCGAAAGGCAAGTGCTTCACTTATAAGCAGACTGGACACTGGAGGAAGGACTGCCCCAACCGGAAGCAGAACAAAGGTATATCTTTTGGTCTAGTCGTTGAAACATATTTAGCGGTGTTATCCACCGACACCTGGTGTGTAGATACGGGAGCCACTAATCATGTCTGCAATACTTTGCAGGGGTTCCAGGAAACCAGACGACTGGCTGAAGGGGAGATTACCGTATACTTGGGTGATGCCACGAAGGTGGCGGCTATTGCAGTGAGAGATGTTTATTTGTCTTTTGAGAAAAATAAAGTTTTGGTTCTTAAGAATTGCCTTTATGTACCTTTATTTAGAAAGAATTTAATTTCGGTTTCTAAATTGTTTAAGGATGGATATTCTATTTCTTTTAATGACAGAGTTGTTATAAAAAGGAATAGGAAGATTATCTGTTCTGGTGCATTGATAGAAAATTTGTATACACTTGAACCAAAAGCTCCCATGATGCAAATAGAGGTGAATAACTCATCTTCTAATTCCAATAAGAGAAAAGAACCTTCGAAGATGAACCAAACATATCTTTGGCATCTAAGGCTTAGACATATTAACCTAAGCAAAATTCAAAGGTTGATAGCTGATGGACCTTTGGGTTCATTAGTGATGGAAGATTTCCCAACCTGTGAATTTTACTTGGAGGGTAAAATGACCAAGAGACCTTTTAAGGCCAAGGGGTATAGAGCCAAAGATGTGTTGGAATTGGTTCATTCTGATTTGTGTGGTCCTATGTCTATCCAGGCTAGAGGTGGTTTTGAGTATTTCGTCTCTTTCATAGACGATTATTCAAGATATCGATACATTTACTTGATCCGCCGTAAGTCTGAATACTTTAACATATTCAAAGAATTCAAGGCTGATGTGGAGAAACGTCAAGGTAAAAGTATCAAGACACTATGATCTGATCGTGGTGGTGAGTACCTCTTGGGAGAGTTTAGAAATTACTTATCAGAGGCTGGGATTCAATCCCAATTGTCTGCACCTGGCACACCCCAGCAGAATGGTGTAGCAGAGCAAAGGAATATGACTCTTATGGAGATGGTTAGATCAATGATGAGTTATTCTGAGTTGCCAGATTCGTTCTAGGGATATGCTCTAGATACGACAGTGCATATTCTGAACTTGGTAACATCTAAATCAGTGCCTTCTACTCCCAAAAAATTGTGGACTGGGCGAAAACCTAGTCTAATACATATTCGGATTTGGGGGAGTCCAGCACATGTGCTGAAGGCAGATGCTGGTAAGATGGAACCTCGTACAGAAGTGCGCATGTTCGTTGGCTATCCTAAAGGAATGAAAGGTGGTTTGTTTTATAGTCCTAGAGATCAGAGGGTGATCGTTAGCACGAATGCCAGATTTCTAGAGGAAGACTATGTGATGAACCACAAGCCCATGAGTAAGATTGTTCTGGAGGAATTGAAAGGGGAAGTCACTACTTCAGTACCACCGGGACAAGAGGATATACCACAAGTCACTGCACCGCATGTCACAGAGGATACACAGGTGATATCCCGTCGTAGTGGGAGGGTTGTTAGACAGCATGATAGATTCATGTTCTTGGGAGAATCTTTTGATTTGGTCCTTGGCAAACATGAACCTTATCCCTGGACATATGACGAGGCAATCCAAGATAAAGATGTGATATCTTGGCAAAGTGCAATGAATACTGAGATTGAATCTATGGATTCAAATCAGGTCTGGGAGCTAGTAGAACCACCCAATGGTGTAAAAACCATTGGATGCAAGTGGATCTACAAAAGAAAGATAGGAATAGACGGGAAGGTTGAGACCTTCAAAGTTAGGCTTGTTGCGAATGGGTATACTCAGAAATAGGGTATCGATTATGAGGAGACCTTTTTGCCGGTAGCCATGCTTAAGTCTATCCGGATTCTCTTATGCATTGCTACTCATATGGATTATGAGGTATGACAAATGGATGTCAAGACAGCTTTCCTTAATGGAAGTCTTGAGGAAAACATCTATATGAAGCAACCAGAGGGATTCATTGCAAAGGGCAAAGAGCATCTTGTGTGCAAGCTTAATCGATCCATTTATGGATTAAAGCAAGCTTCGAGATCTTGGAACATCCGCTTTGATGAGGTAATCCAGTCTTATGGATTTATTCAAAGTTCGGATGAGTCTTGTGTATACAAGAGATGTGACAAAAACATAGTGGTATTTCTTGTACTATACGTAGATGACATTTTGTTAATTGGCAACAATGTCAAGGTGTTATCGGGCGTAAGGGTATGGTTGTCCAAACAGTTTGATATGAAGGACTTGGGAGAAGTGGGACACCTCCTTGGAATCAAGGTTATAAGGGATCACAAGAAAATGATGTTGTGCTTATCTCAAGCTTCATACATAGACACAATTATGCATCATTTTAGCATGCAAAATTCCAAGAAAGGATTTCTACCTTTCAGGCATGGAGTTCTTTTATCTAAGGAGATGTGTCCTAGAACATCTAAGGAGATAGAGGATATGAAGGCAGTTCCTTATGCTTCGGTAGTAGGAAGCCTCATGTATAGATGCTATGTACGAGACCGGATATCTGCTCTGCCATGGGCATGGTCAGCAGATATCAGAGTAATCCAAGACAGGGACATTGGACTATGGTAAAGCATATATTGAAGTACCTGAGAAGGACTAAGGCTTATATGCTAGTTTACCAGGCAGACCAATTACTCCCTATGGGCTACACAGATTCCGACTTCCAATTAGACAGGGATAACAGTAAGTCTACCTCAGGTTTTGTGTTTACTTTGGGAGGTGGAGTCATTGTATGGAGGAGTGTCAAGCAGAAATGGGTGGCGGACTCTACCATGGAAGCTGAGTATGTGGCGGCCTCTGAGGCGGGCAAAGAAGCTGTGTGGCTCAGGAACTTCTTGATGGACTTGGATGTGATTCCTGGTTTGCCTAGAACTATCACAATTTATTGTGATAACAGTGGTGCAATTGCAAACTTGAAGGAACCACGAGCCCATAAGGCAAGTAAGCACATAGAGTGCAAGTACCACCTGATACGAGAAATCGTAAAGAGAGGAGAAGTTGTTGTGGCCAAGATTGCATCAGAGGATAACCTGGCAGATCCTTTCACTAAGGCCCTTCCGGCAAGAGCTTTTGATAGGCATGTGGAGGGAATGAGAATCAGATGTATGACAGTTTGAGGAAAGCATAGTCTTTTAGTATAAGTGGGAGATTGTTGGGATGTATACTGAAAAGTCTATCTTTTGTATGAACATCTTTAGTTTTGAAATAAGAATCACATGATCATTGTTTTCATATTTATGGTTATGCATTTTGTCTAATACATTACATTGTAGATAACATGGTGTGTAGTGTCACACGGGAGATCATGTTATCAGTTCCTTGTAGAGTATAAGTAAAGGCTCACAACCGAGATGGCTTTGGACAAGCCATTGGTATGGTTGTAGTGTGATTTGGTATTGGTTTGTCTTGACCATAGAATTACACTAGTACACTTTGTGTGTATTGAGCAGGACCGACATAGAGGTGATTCAATTTATTGTTGACTACATAATCGAATCGGACCTCAGATATTATGTTGTACATGCTCTTAATCCCGATATAATAACGGACACATATACTTAGTATTCATTTCTTTGATTTACCAAAGGGCAAGATTTATAGAGTAAATCGATAGGCTCGGTAAGTTGGGAAATGATATTATTTATATGGTGTGTCATTGATTATAGGAGGAAACTGTGTCCTATAAAATATTATGATGATGTCCCCTTGAGGAGCTCATAAGGTTCATCATGTAAACCCTGCAGGTGGACTTGGTCCGGCATGATGATAAGGATGAGTGGTACTACTCATGGAGTTAGATGTTGATTAATTAATTGTCAGTAAATTAATTAATCTACGGACATTCGAGATCTTAAACACGGGGAGAAATATGTACAAATAATATATGGAGCCCATATTAACTTATGGGGGTTGGTGAGGTAGATCAATGATAATCCTCTAGTGGAATGGATTATCATTAATGGATCGGACTTTATGTAGGCTTGATCCATTGGGTGGCCAAGATCCAACTCCTCCTCATGGTCCTTATTGTAGCCTATTAAAACCTCATGGAGCCTAAATCCAATGATGGAAAACAAAACTCTAGATCCAACGGTAGAGATTAAATCTCTAGATTCGACGGTTGAGATTAAATCTCTAGATCCGACGACTGAGATTAAATCCCTAGAACTGATGGTGGAGATTAAAACAAGGCTTAAGCCTAACTCTATAAAAGGAGGGATTAGGGTGGACGGCAAGAGCAAGAAGAAGGCAAAGGGGATTAGGGTTTTTGGGTGGCAAGGGCAAGGAGGCTTGGGCGGCCACAAACTTGGAAAGATTTTCCTTCTTCTTCCTTAGGTGGTCGGCGCCATCCTCTCCTCTCTTTGGCCGACATCCAAATCTCTTCTTTCTCTTCTCCTTGACCGGTTGAAACAACGGTTAGGGTGATTCCTTGGAGCTCTTGGCCGGCGCTCACCTTCCCTTCTCTTTGCGCCGGCGGCAAGCTTCAAGTTGGGAGCTTGTTGGTTGGTCCTAGATAGAGGAGAGTTTTGTTTCTTATTTTCCCTTTTGTTCGGAGTGAGCAAAGAAAGGAAGATTGATGATCTAGGAGGCTTCGACTTTTGGAAGATCGTCGTCCACACGACGTCCAAAAGAAGGAAGGACATACAATAGAAGATCGAGAGGTATAACGCTTGTTTATATTCTTTTGTGACATGTCTATAATTGTTTTTCAATCAAATACATGTTGTATGTTGTATGGTTTTATATGTGGCTAAATTTACTTGGACCCCGAATACAAACGCAAAAATCGGTGATCCGTATATCGTCTATTCCGTGGCTAATCTAGAATAGAAGTTGGTCGCTTGAACAACAAGTTTGTTCAAGTGACCTCTCTAATCGAATAGCACGACGATAAAATAGTAGCTTGGGTAATCCCTCTTGTCAAGGATAAATTTTTTTTTATCTGGTGACGTAGAAGGGATCACCATGAACAAGCGACCGAGTTGATTTGGGAAGCAAAGTTTCCCCTCCCTTCATTTAGGACAATTACAAGCCTAAAATTCGTATACCCATAATACACACATTTTATATCTCATATAAAACAGGAAAATCTAAATTTATATCACATATAAATTATATAAACAACAAAATGTATGTTTTGTAAGTGGCTCTGATACCACTGTTAGTGTCTATAAGATTCATATATCTCTACAATGGCATGATATTGTCCACTTTGGGCCTAAGCCCTCATGGTTTTGTTTTTGGGCTTTACCCAAAAGGCCTCATACCAATAAAGATATCTTTTCATCTTATAAGCACATGATCTTTTCCATGTCTTATCAATGTGGGACTTTGATTGTATTCCCAATACTCCAACATAAAAATCCACATTTTCACTCATCGCAGCATCGCGACACAGAATAGAATCGAGCGGCGTGTTCTTCTTCCCCCTTTTTGTAACGCCCGTAAAATTTCTAGCAATTTTACGAGAATTTTGGCTTTATGATGATAGGCTTTATGTGGGGTTTTTGGGAAAAATAAAAAAAAATAAGCCAAAAAAAGAAAAAAAAAAGATGCAAAGCCTAGGAATTGAACCCCAAACCTCTAGAGATAGCCAAGCCCTATAGATGCACCCACTAACCATAAGCCCAATAGAATTATATCATTAGAGGAAGAGGGGAATTTATAGATAAGTGGAAGAAGGGTAAGTGAAGAGGCATGACAAAGAAAAGAGAAACTTCTCTTCCTCCCTTTATAAAGAAGAAGGATGTTTCCTTTTTGCCATTTTCTTCCTCTCCTCTTCATCCTCACCGAAACCAACCCCCCCCTTCTTCTTCCTTTGGCCGAGACCCCCCTTCAAGCTAGGAGAAAGCTAGGTGACTCCCATTAGGTCATCTCTCAAGCAAAGCGAAGGATGTAAGTTTCCCCTCACCTACAGTGTATTAGTTTCGTAAGTAAATTTCATGTAAGAACGATGAAGTTGTAGCCCTTGTAGGTTTCGGCCACTCAAGTTTTCTTGGGCTAAGATTCATGAAAATGTTTCTAGGGAACTTCTATAGGTTGTATGCTCACTATAGGACCTTTTAGGGGACAAAAATTCCAACTTGGTGCCCTTATAGGTTTCGGCCACCAAGGCCTTTTAGGGTTAGGGTTTTTATGACAACTCCCTCTTAGGAGGTTAGGCCATGATAATGCTTATGAATGAATTTTAGGGGACAAAACCTAAGCTTGAACCCATTCCATGTTTCGGCCAACCCATATAATTAGGGTTAGGGTTGCATGAAAATGTTCCTAATGACACTAGGTTAAGTAATAATGCTTGATGAATGGACTTTAGGGGACAAAACCTAAGTTTGAACCCATTCCATGTTTCGGCCAACCCATATAATTAGGGTTAGGGTTTCATGAAAATGTTCCTAATGACACTAGGGTAAGTAATAATGCTTATGAATGAACTTTAGGGGACAAAAGTCCAAGGATCTAACCTTACAAGATTCTGCCAACCAATGAAAGTAGGGTTAGGGTTGCATGAAAATATCTCTAATGATACTATGATTAGTTATAAGGCTTCATGAGTGAACTTTAGGGGACAAAACCCAAGCTCAAGCCCCTTACAGGATTCGGCCAACCCATGTTTTTTGGGTTTGGGTTTCATCAACCCCCCCCCCCCCCCCCCCACATGTAGTTGTGCTAAGGGTATGGTTTTGTTTGTTTATATGTCATGAACTATGCTTGTGTGATGTATATGGTTATGATTCAATGCAATATGAAATAAGCTTAGGTGATGAACATGTTTATGATATAGTATGCCATGAAACATACCTAGATGTGGATCATGTTTTGTGATTTAATATGCCATGATTATGCCTAGGAAATAGGCTTCATGTTATGATGTAATGTGCCATGAAATAGGATTAGGCGATGAACCTGTTTTTATGATTTAATATGCCTTGAATATGCTTAGGAAACATGCTACATGATGATGATGTAATATGCTTAGGTGATGAACATGTTTTAGTGATTTAATATGCCATGAATATGTCAAGGAAATATGCTTCATGTTTATGATGTAATGTGCCACGAAATATGCTTGTATGATGAACATGTTTATACTTTAGGACCCCTTTAGGGTACTCTTATGTTATGAATGCATGTGTCCTCATGATAAGATGGAGATGCTTCCCTTTCAAGTAGGGACCAAGAGCTCTCCTTATGACAAGATGGAGATGCTTCCCTTTCAAGTAGGGATCAAGAGCTCTCCTTAAGATAAGATAAAATGGAGATGCTTCCCTTTCAAGTAGGGATCAAGAGCTCTCCTTATGATAAGATAAGGTTAAGATGCTTCCCTTTTTATGTTGGGGATCAAGAGCATTCTTTATATTATGACAAGAAAAGAAAGGAATTAAGTATTTTACTTTGCAAGAGGTTAAGTACCCGACCCGTCAGGTGGTCGTTAATCAAATCCATAGGGACATAAGAAGACGTAAGAGGTCTTGCCCTGGTAAGACGTAAGAGGTCTTGCTCTAGTAGGACTGGTGGCTCGCTACCCCAGCCTACTAGGGAACGCGCATTATGTGGTACTTAACCTGGGGCCCCCCAAACAAGTTATGATGATTTTGAAGTATCTATAAGTATATGTTTTGAAAAGGAAAGACTTTTATGTTTATTGTGTATGCTCATGTTAAATACTCTGAATGCTTGCAAACCGTGTTCTTTATGCATGCTAGATGTTATGAAGTTATGATGATTTTGAAGTATCTATAAGTATATGTTTTGAAAAGGAAAGACTTTTATGATTATTGTGTATGCTCATGTTAAATACTCTGAATGCTTGCAAACCGTGTTCTTTATGCATGCTAGATGTTATGAAGTTATGATGATTTTGAAGTATCTATAAGTATATGTTTTGAAAAGGAAAGACTTTTATGATTATTGTGTATGCTCACGTTAAATACTCTGAATGCTTGCAAACCGTGTTCTTTATGCATGCTAGATGTTATGAAGTTATGATGATTTTGAAGTATCTATAAGTATATGTTTTGAAAAGGAAAGACTTTTATGATTATTGTGTATGCTCACGTTAAATACTCTGAATGCTTGCAAACCATGTTCTTTATGCATGCTAGATGTTATGAAGTTATGATGATTTTGAAGTATCTATAAGTACATGTTTTGAAAAGGAAAGACTTTTATGATTATTGTGTATGCTCATGTTAAATACTCTGAATGCTTGCAAACTATGTTCTTCATGCATGCTAGATGTTATGAAGTTATGATGTTTAGAGTTAAGTTTAAGAACGTTGCGACTATGTACTTCATGCTAGTTTAGAATTTATGATGTGGTGAATGTTACAGGTAAGATTATGAATACTTGCGATTATGTTCTTTCTACAAGTTTAGGATTTATGTTATTACAAATGTTTATGTCCAAGTTAAACAAATGCTTATGATTATGTCCTTTATGCATGATTGGATTTCCCTGATGAATGGTCATGGTTAAGTTGAAGAATGTTTGTGCCTATGTACTTTATGTAGGTTTAAGATGTAGGATGTTACGGATGCTTAGGTTAGGAATGCTTATTGTTAAGTTTTAAAATGCTTATGAATATGTCTTTCCTGCATGCTTAGTTTTATGTAGTTATAATGCTTATGTTCAAATTATGCCCTGCTTAGATTAATTATGCTTAACTGGCTTATGAACAATTCTATGCCATGCTTAGTTTTTTTATTACATGGATATGTTGTTGATTAGTGTTGCTATGAAATACTTAGGTCCTTTATGCTAGTATGCTCATGTTCTAATTGCTTGATGAAGTTGTGGCTTTTGTGAGTAGGCAAGGATCTTACTAAGCTATATGCTTATAGTTCATGTTGTCCATATACTGTAGATAAGGAAGTCTGCGCTAGTGGAAGTAGCAGGAGGGGCCAAGTGTGTGTGATAGTGACATGGTGGAAGAAGACCCTATACTATCTGCTTGTATTTATATGCTCTAAGAACAACTTAAGACATTGCTTCCGCTTATAAGACTTGTGTTTAATGAGAATCATCTACTTAAGAAGGTTGGAAATGTTAGAACTCATGAACGAATCTTTATGTATGCATGTTATGAAAGATATGTTAACATGCTAATGATGAATATGATATGTGATGCATGTGCAAAATAAGGTTTAAGTTATGATGACCTGTTAAAGTACGTAGGTTGTGAGAGGATCCATATGTAGTATGTTTAAGAAAAAAAAAAAGGAGTAACAGTAGCGCCGCCCTGAGAGCAGATAAGGGCGGGCGTTACAGGTGGTATCAGAGCGGGTTCACCTTTCCACTATCACACATCAAGCCTCCATCCTGCTATTTCCAAGTAAGTAATTTTATGCATACTTAAGTTCCTTTATAATGAAGAATGTTTTCTATTTAGAATGAGATAATACCTTATCATGCTTTAGTAGAATGGACTCACACTTGAGATTTAGATAGAAATAATACCTCGTCCTGTTTAGTATAATAGAATCATAAGTGGTGACTTAGATAGTATATCTGACCAAGCTTTATACGATGGAAACACGACTCTAACTTAGAAGTATCCCAAGGAAGGATACCTTACCCTGCGAGATTAAGAATTGTTCTTTGTGGTTTTAGCTTAAATATGCATGAATCCATGTAGGGTAATCTTATGCTAGCCTTAGTTTAATTAAACTCCTAAAATTACGAAGATTTGATTTTCGTAATTAGTTGGGGAAGGTCTTTGTCTATCTGAATTGAATTAAGCTGGTTTCGTACGGGTTAGTCGGTTTTGTACTGACTTCATTTATTTCACTTTCAGATGGCATGGACGATGACTACCATGACCCATCGTGATGTGTCACGAAACCGATTAAGGGAAGCTATTGAGGAGATAGTCTATAAACCAGATGGTGGGGTCATCGGACACATAAGAAGGCTCGATGGTCTTTTTAGGAGACTCGAGCGGCAGGAGTTTCCGTTACTGGACAATTATAGGATATGGGCCTTGGTCCGCTCCCTGCCAAATGAGTTCATGGTAGTTGCACATCACGTGTGGGGCCGTTATGAAGGGAGGATAACCTATGCGGAGTTGTGCTGGGAACTGCTGGAGCACAAGGTTCAAGAGAAGCCGGTGGTAGAGAATCCGGTGGTAGATGGCCGCAAGAGGAAGGAGGAGGGTTCTGTAAGCAGTCCACTTATTGGCCAGCCGAAGACCACCCTAGTGAGGCCAAGGAAGATAGGACTAAAAATAATTACAACCGCACTAGGGTTTGTCCTAGTGGGAGTCATAATGAACTATCTTCTAAAATAGTTTCTGTGGTAAATTAGAAATAAGGAATGTTATATTTTAACATTTTTCCTTCTGGTTGGAAAATATGAATAAGAGATATGAAAAAGAGATGGGTCCATGCGAATGTGTATAGACTATCGGGCACTGAACAACGTGACCATCAAGAATAGGTACCCCCTTCCCAGGATCGACGACCTATTCGACCAGCTAAAGGGAGCTACTGTCTTTTCAAAGATCGATCTCAGGTCTGGCTATCATCAAGTAAAAGTGAAGCCATGCGATATTCCGAAGACGACCTTCTGGACAAGATACGGACATTATGAGTTTGTAGTTATGCCCTTTGGCGTAACCAATGCTCCTGCAATGTTCATGGACCTGATGAATCGAGTATTCTCGGCCTTCCTCGACAAATTTGTAATCGTATTCATCGACGATATTCTTATCTACTCGAGAGCCCGAGAAGAGCATGCCGAACATCTGAAGACAGTACTACAGATTCTTCAGAAAGAGCAACTATATGCCAAGTTCTCCAAATGCGAGTTCTGGCTCGATCAAGTGTCATTCTTGGGTCATGTCATCTCTAAAGAGGGAATCATGGTAGACCCAATGAAGATTGAGGCGGTAAGGAACTGGAATAGGCCAAGGAATGCGAGTGAAATCAGAAGTTTCCTCGGAAGCTGTGCTATTACAGAAGTTTGTAGAGGACTTCTCTAGAATTCCCCTATGTGACCCTCACGAGAAAGGACAAGCAATACAAATGGGTGAGGATCTGTGAGAGGAGTTTACGGCGAAGAGGAGATGACAGCGCTCCCATTCGACTCTCCTGAAAATAATGAAAGCTTCGATATGTATAGTGACGCCTCAAAGGGACGCGAGTGTACTCATGCAAAATGGCAAGGTCATCGCTTACGCCTCTAGACAGCTCAAAGAGCACGAAATAAACTATCCTACCCATGACTTAGAACTGGCGGCCGTGGTATTCGCTCTAAAAATATGGAGACACTACTTATACGGGGAACGATGCAGGATTTATACCGACCATCAGAGTCTGAGATATTTCTTCACCCAGAAAGACCTAAACATGAGGCAACGCAGATGGCTTGAGCTAGTCAAAGATTATGATTGTGAGATATTCTATCACCCAGGAAAGGCCAACAAGGTGGCAGATGCGCTTAGCAGAAAGCCCTTTGCCGCTTTGATGTCCTTATCAATGCTATCTCAACCCCTGAAAAGGGAAATAATGAATTAGGGGATAGAGATTATTTCTAGGCAACTTTCCACCATGACTATAACGCCGACGTTGTTCGACGATATAAAGGGAAAGCAAGATGGTGATTCAGACATCCAGAAGATCAAACAAGAAGTACTGGAAGGAAGGGATAATGGGTTCCGCATTTCCAACGACGGACTATTATACCTTCGGGACCGACTATGTATTCCGGACGATCCGGAATTACGGAAGAAGATACTCGAGGAATCCCATAGAACACCTTATACCCTGCACCCTGGGTCTAATAAAATGTATCAGGACTTAAGGGATAAATTTTGGTGGTCCGGCATGAAAAGGGAGGTGGCTCGATGCGTCGACACATCGACTGCCGGAAGGTGAAAGCGAGAACACGAAACACGAGGATTCTGCGGGTAAATCTGATTCCAGAGTGGAAATGGGAAGAACTATCTATGGATTTCATCTCGGGATTACCCAGAACAATAAATGGTTACGATGCTATATGGGTAATCATAGACCGGTTGACAAAGTCTGCCCATTTCCTGGCAATTAAGATGACCTATTCGGTCAAGCAGCTAGCTCAATTATATGTCAAGGAAATTATCAAATTACATGGAGTGCCTAAGGCTATTATTTCAGTGATGGCCATTTTACCTCCCATTTTTGGGAATGTATTCAGAAGGCTCTTGGCACTAAGTTGAGATTCAGCACTGCGTTTCATCCTCAGACCGACGGTCAGACGGAAAGAGTGAACAGTCTTTGGAAGATATCTTCTTGCGGGCTTGTGCTCTAGACTTTAAGGAGTGGTGTAGATATTTGTACTGGCGGAATTTGCTTACAACATGATTACCCGGGCTACCATTAGAATGGCGCCCTATGAAGCTCTATCACGGGAGAAGATCACGAGTCTCCTATCTGTTAGTGTACGAGGGTGGTGAAAGGAGGAAATGGGTCTTGAGCCGATATTATTGACAATACCACCCGCGCTATCTGGACTATCCAGTCAGAGAATCAGCTCGAGCCGAAAGAGCTATGCGGATATACGGCGTAGACCGTTAGAATTCGAAGTCGGGGACCTGGTATTTCTCAAAGTGACCCCTATGAAGGGAGTGATGAGATTCGGAAGGAAGGGTAAACTGAATCCATGCTACGTGGGACCGTATCCGATATCGCAGAGGGTGGGCAAGGTAGCGTACAGGCTGGAGCTGCCTCAAGAGATGTCGGCTATACACAACGTGTTCCATGTCTCTATGCTCAAGAAATGAGTATCAGTCACGGACCAAGTGATCGAGCCACAACAGTAACGTTCATGAGGACACAGTGTTGAAAGTCGGCCTATCCAAATATTAGACCGAGATGTCAAAAGGCTAAGGAACAAAGAGGTGCCCTTAGTAAAGGTCCTGTGGCAGAATTCGCAATATGAGGAAGCTACTTGGGAACGAGAGGAGGACATGAGGCAGAAGTACCAAGAATTGTTTTAAGTTTTGAGGACGAAACTTTTACAAGGTATGAGGGATTGTAACGCCCGTAAAATTTCTAGGAATTTTACGAGAATTTTGGCTTTATGATGATAGGCTTTATGTGGGGTTTTTGGGAAAAATAAAAGAAAATAAGCCAAAAAAAGAAAAAAAAGATGCAAAGCCTAGGAATTGAACCCCAAACCTCTAGAGATAGCCAAGCCCTATAGATGCACCCACTAACCATAAGCCCAATAGAATTATATCATTAGAGGAAGAGGGGAATTTATAGATAAGTGGAAGAAGGGTAAGTGAAGAGGCATGACAAAGAAAAGAGAAACTTCTCTTCCTCCCTTTATAAAGAAGAAGGAAGTTTCCTTTTTGCCATTTTCTTCCTCTCCTCTTCATCCTCACCGAAACCAACCCCCCCTTCTTCTTCCTTTGGCCGAGACCCCCCTTCAAGCTAGGAGAAAGCTAGGTGACTCCCATTAGGTCATCTCTCAAGCAAAGCGAAGGATGTAAGTTTCCCCTCACCTGCAGTGTATTAGTTTCGTAAGTAAATTTCATGTAAGAACGATGAAGTTGTAGCCCTTGTAGGTTTCGGCCACTCAAGTTTTCTTGGGCTAAGATTCATGAAAATGTTTCTAGGGAACTTCTATAGGTTGTATGCTCACTATAGGACCTTTTAGGGGACAAAAATTCCAACTTGGTGCCCTTATAGGTTTCGGCCACCAAGGCCTTTTAGGGTTAGGGTTTTTATGACAACTCCCTCTTAGGAGGTTAGGCCATGATAATGCTTATGAATGAATTTTAGGGGACAAAACCTAAGCTTGAACCCATTCCATGTTTCGGCCAACCCATATAATTAGGGTTAGGGTTGCATGAAAATGTTCCTAATGACACTAGGTTAAGTAATAATGCTTGATGAATGGACTTTAGGGGACAAAACCTAAGTTTGAACCCATTCCATGTTTCGGCCAACCCATATAATTAGGGTTAGGGTTTCATGAAAATGTTCCTAATGACACTAGGGTAAGTAATAATGCTTATGAATGAACTTTAGGGGACAAAAGTCCAAGGATCTAACCTTACAAGATTCGGCCAACCAATGAAAGTAGGGTTAGGGTTGCATGAAAATATCTCTAATGATACTATGATTAGTTATAAGGCTTCATGAGTGAACTTTAGGGGACAAAACCCAAGCTCAAGCCCCTTACAGGATTCGGCCAACCCATGGTTTTAGGGTTAGGGTTTCATGAAAACACCCCACATGTAGTTGTGCTAAGGGTATGGTTTTGTTTGTTTATATGTCATGAACTATGCTTGTGTGATGTATATGGTTATGATTCAATGCAATATGAAATAAGCTTAGGTGATGAACATGTTTATGATATAGTATGCCATGAAACATACCTAGATGTGGATCATGTTTTGTGATTTAATATGCCATGATTATGCCTAGGAAATAGGCTTCATGTTATGATGTAATGTGCCATGAAATAGGATTAGGCGATGAACCTGTTTTTATGATTTAATATGCCTTGAATATGCTTAGGAAACATGCTACATGATGATGATGTAATATGCTTAGGTGATGAACATGTTTTAGTGATTTAATATGCCATGAATATGTCAAGGAAATATGCTTCATGTTTATGATGTAATGTGCCACGAAATATGCTTGTATGATGAACATGTTTATACTTTAGGACCCCTTTAGGGTACTCTTATGTTATGAATGCATGTGTCCTCATGATAAGATGGAGATGCTTCCTTTCAAGTAGGGACCAAGAGCTCTCCTTATGACAAGATGGAGATGCTTCCCTTTCAAGTAGGGATCAAGAGCTCTCCTTAAGATAAGATAAAATGGAGATGCTTCCCTTTCAAGTAGGGATCAAGAGCTCTCCTTATGATAAGATAAGGTTAAGATGCTTCCCTTTTTATGTTGTGGATCAAGAGCATTCTTTATATTATGACAAGAAAAGAAAGGAATTAAGTATTTTACTTTGCAAGAGGTTAAGTACCCGACCCGTCAGGTGGTCGTTAATCAAATCCATAGGGACATAAGAAGACGTAAGAGGTCTTGCCTGGTAAGGCGTAAGAGGTCTTGCTCTAGTAGGACGGTGGCTCGCTACCCCGACCTACTAGGGAACGCGCATTATGTGGTACTTAACACAGGGCCCCCAAACAAGTTATGATGATTTTGAAGTATCTATAAGTATATGTTTTGAAAAGGAAAGACTTTTATGTTTATTGTGTATGCTCATGTTAAATACTCAATGCTTGCAAACCGTGTTCTTTATGCATGCTAGATGTTATGAAGTTATGATGATTTTGAAGTATCTATAAGTATATGTTTTGAAAAGGAAAGACTTTTATGATTATTGTGTATGCTCATGTTAAATACTCAATGCTTGCAAACCGTGTTCTTTATGCATGCTAGATGTTATGAAGTTATGATGATTTTGAAGTATCTATAAGTATATGTTTTGAAAAGGAAAGACTTTTATGATTATTGTGTATGCTCACGTTAAATACTCTGAATGCTTGCAAACCGTGTTCTTTATGCATGCTAGATGTTATGAAGTTATGATGATTTTGAAGTATCTATAAGTACATGTTTTGAAAAGGAAAGACTTTTATGATTATTGTGTATGCTCATGTTAAATACTCAATGCTTGCAAACTATGTTCTTCATGCATGCTAGATGTTATGAAGTTATGATGTTTAGAGTTAAGTTTAAGAACGTTGCGACTATGTACTTCATGCTAGTTTAGAATTTATGATGTGGTGAATGTTACGGGTAAGATTATGAATACTTGCGATTATGTTCTTTCTACAAGTTTAGGATTTATGTTATTACAAATGTTTATGTCCAAGTTAAACAAATGCTTATGATTATGTCCTTTATGCATGATTGGATTCGATGAATGGTCATGGTTAAGTTGAAGAATGTTTGTGCCTATGTACTTTATGTAGGTTTAAGATGTAGGATGTTACGGATGCTTAGGTTAGGAATGCTTATTGTTAAGTTTTAAAATGCTTATGAATATGTCTTTCCTGCATGCTTAGTTTTATGTAGTTATAATGCTTATGTTCAAATTATGCCCTGCTTAGATTAATTATGCTTAAGCTTATGAACAATTCTATGCCATGCTTAGTTTTTTATTACATGGATATGTTGTTGATTAGTGTTGCTATGAAATACTTAGGTCCTTTATGCTAGTATGCTCATGTTCTAATTGCTTGATGAAGTTGTGGCTTTTGTGAGTAGGCAAGGATCTTACTAAGCTATATGCTTATAGTTCATGTTGTCCATATACTGCAGATAAAGGAAGTCTGCGCTAGTGGAAGTAGCAGGAGGGGCCAAGTGTGTGTGATAGTGGCATGGTGGAAGAAGACCCTATACTATCTGCTTGTATTTATATGCTCTAAGAACAACTTAAGACATTTCTTCCGCTTATAAGACTTGTGTTTAATGAGAATCATCTACTTAAGAAGGTTGGAAATGTTAGAACTCATGAACGAATCTTTATGTATGCATGTTATGAAAGATATGTTAACATGCTAATGATGAATATGATATGTGATGCATGTGCAAAAGAAGGTTTAAGTTATGATGACCTGTTAAAGTACGTAGGTTGTGAGAGGATCCATATGTAGTATGTTTAAGAAAAAAAGAATGTGATGGCGAGAAGCGATAAGGCGGCGTTAGCGGGCGTTGGTGATTCCTCATGGCCTCGGTGGCAGTTCGGAACAACGGTGGTCCTCGGCTTCCATTCCATCCAAAGTCTCCTTTCCTTGGTCCAATGGAGCTAGTTTCTAAAGTTAGGCAGCAGCAGCTTCGATGACTGAGAGAGTAGGATTTCATCCATCTTCACCGGTGTTCCTTTCATGCCTGGCGATCGGACCTGAGCGACCCAGTTGGATGTGATTTTAGAAGGATGGGGTTATCTTCTACTGTCGTGGTCGCGGCAGCATGGTTATCCAACTCCGGCAACCCTTGATTTCTTTCGATTCTAGTGACAGCATCTAATTCCATCATTGGTGAAGACTATTAAACGTTCACAACTTCGGTCCCTTCCATTTTCACGGTCGTGATTCGTGCTGCTTTGCCTCCGTAAATCCATCCATCGGCTGATGCGATTTTGCAGCCCCGAAGTCCATCACCGGAGCAGTGATTCATTACCATTGATCTAGCTTTCGTCGGATTCTGACAAGAGATCCGTGCACTGAAGCCGTAGGAGTTGTTCAACACTATCATGGGTCACTGGAGAGGGTGGTTCCTTTCCGGTGGTTGTGGATGATTGTTGGTTAATTTTTACTCTATTGTTTCACTATTTTTTCAGTATTGTTTCACCAGTGTTTAGTTGTGTTTCCATTGTGTTTTAGTTGTGTTTTAATTTGTGTTTAATTTGTGTTGTGTTTGGTTATGTTCATTTGGGTGATGTTTGTGTTCGTGTAGTGTTGCATGTGGTAATTTGTCTCGAGAGTTTAGTTCATGTTGTTGATCATTTACTCTGTTTACTTGTTCGTTAGGTTTATTTTTTACAATGTTAATTGTTCTTTCTAGTTTTCAGTTAATGTTTAACCAGTGTACCGTATAGTGACAGTGCGGTGCTTGGTTAAATTAGTTAGGTTTGTTTTGTTTGTTTTCATTTACGTTTGATCATCGTATCGTATAGTGACAGTGCGGTGCATGATTGAATTGCTAGGTTTATTTCTTTTAGTTTCCAGTTAATCTTTGACCATTGTGTCGTATAGTAATAGTGCGGTGCTTGGTTGAATTGCTTAGGTTTATTTCATTTAGTTTTCAGTTAATCTTTGACCACTATGTCGTATAGTGATAGTACGGTGCTTGGTTGAATTATTTACGTTTGTTAGTTTAGTTTTCAGTTACTGTTTGACCATTGTGCCGTATAATGATAGTGTGGTGCTTGGTTCAATTGTTTAAGTTTGTTCAGTTAATCTTTGATCATTGTACCGTATAGTGACAGTGTGGTGCGTGATTTACTTGCTTTTGCACATTAGGTTAGTTTCCCGAGAATTGTTAATTGGTAGTTAGGTTTATTTCTTGCAGGTTTAATTTTCATATATGTTAACTAGAATTGTTTAACCATTGTATCGTATAGTGACAGTGCGGTGCATGGTTGAATCGTTCTTGCATTAGGGTAGCTTCAAATAATTGTTTTGATAAGTTGTAGGAACCCCCAGTGTTAATAATGTTTAGAAACAAATGTTCAACCATTGAGTTCCATGGGAGACGACCCGAGTTATCCTATACTGCATTAGTGTAGTTAGGGGGTTTGATAAATAATTTGGGAATGGTATTGCGACAATTACACCGTACATCACTGGGTCGAGAAGGAGCTACACATATATGGGGACAGTGAAGGGAAGGAAAGCGATTAGGGAAAGAGAGTGACATCGGGGGAAGCTGTGATGGAGAAAAATGAGGGTCCGATGTCGCAGCCTCCTGGGGATGGGCTAGTGGGCAACAAGTGGTAGCGAAAGAGATGGAGGAGTGTGCGGCCAAGTGAATTATTTGTATTACCTACGACGAGTAAGCTCTAGGAACCAAACTCACTTCTCCGATCGATTTCACCTATGCAGGGATATTTCATTTCCCAGAAAACATAGTTTGAGCATTGTTCCCACCTTAGTTGTTGTCCTCTTCATTGGTTCCGGCTAGGGCATTCTCCAATGCTGTCAAAAGTTTGCAAGATCCTCCAGTATATAGTTCCGTTGCATAGGACCTTTGATTTCCTCAATTAATCTTACGCAAGTTTCCACGATGAACAGTATCGCTGTTTGAGTAGCTTTCGAGGAGGAAGAGGAACCAACGACGGTCGCCAGGGCTCCCAGAATCGGTGAGCCTCTTGGCCATAGGGAGTCACCTCCTTTGTAAGATATCGGGAAAAAAAACAATACTTGTTAATTAGGAAAGTACTTTATATTTTTTCAGAATTTTATAAATTTTTCTAAATTTAATATGGAATTTTTGGAGGAAGATTTAGTGGGCCTTGATAAAATTTTCTTAAGTTGTCATTAGGTTTTATAATGCTACCTTGGATTAGTCAAGGATTTGATGGTTTAACCCTAAGTTGGATTGCCCATTTAAGTTGGGTTCGAACCCGATTTCCTTCTCCTTAACCCCGACCTATTTCCTCATCCCTTCTTCATGATTTCGCGATTTCGCATCGCGAGCCGACATTCTTTCTTCCTCGATTCCTTCTCAGCCGATTTCTCCTCTCTTCCACCATCAGCCGCCATGAGTTCGAGCTGTTGCCGACCTCCCATCTATCGTCGTCGATCGCTTATTCGAGCGGCCAACTCGATGACATCTTCACCGGTGAAGCTCAGATCAGTCGTCGCCCTTTTCGTCGCATCGCGAGGATGGTCCAGCTGTCGCTTGAACCCAACTTGTCGTTGATATCTCTGTCGACAACGAGGGAAGCTGGATCGACTCCATTGACATTACAGCTGGGTAAGCACTGGTATCGCCATTTTCCTTAGGGTAGCATAGTGATCTGGTTTCAGTTGATTTGGTTCTTCCCTCTGTTAGCAATTGTCACAGCGACTAGTGAGGGTTGGAGTTGTGGATCGTGTTCGAGGTAAGATCGGGACTAGCTTATGGTTTTGTCAGATTTCCATTTATCAATATGGATCATCTGCGGTGGTTTTCTGATCTAGGTTACAGTCACTACTTTAGGTTACAATCCTTTGTGTTGGGCGGTTGTGCAGTTGTGAGTAGTGGAGACGAGGTAAGGAAGCTTCTGTTACAGCTTTGATTTTTTAAATGATAGGAAGTTGTGGATTATTGATTGATCTGGTTGTTGGGGTGGAGCTGCCAGGGTTGTAGAGTGTGTTGGGGATACATTTGAAGTGAGCTATGAAGTCTAATTGATGATTGGTTGATCCGTGGATGATTTTGATTGTGCTGCTGAAAAAGATGGAGTTGTGGTGAGGTTGATTTGAGTGTGTTTAGATCTATTTGTCTTAATTGATCTTGTGGATGTCCGTGATCTATTATGAGTTTGGTTATGGTGTATTCAATTGGGATAATCGAGATTTTTAACTCGTAGATGAGAAAAGGATGCGAACATAGAAACAAAATAGTGTTTAGTTCGTATACTTATCGGAGGCTTGTACTTAATCATAGTTTGTTATTATGTGTAGGTTTGGGATATGAAGCAGGTCCACGGCCGTGAGGATTATTCCGAGCTTCATATCAGGTGGGTAATATCTACCCTAGTCAGGTAGTTTTTACTAATTCCAGTGCATGAATTTGGACATATGATGATACCTTTGATCTTAGATCCACTCTTATTTAATCATATGCTTGTACTGCCTTTGACCTTTGAGATATATTGTTGCTACTTCATTGATTATCTATCATGGATATGAATTACAAACCCTATTGTGAGTTAGCTGATAGATGTTCAGTTAAGTACTTGTGATTAGGGTTACCATTGTGAACTCAGATTGGGTTACCGGGTCACATCACTAGGGTTAGGTGATGGATCAGATTATGGAGTCGATTATTGTATCGTACACATATTAGTTGTGCACCTATGGTGGATTTAGTCGTCTGTGCATAGATAGGTGTGGGGTTGTCAGTATGTGGCTATGGACTGGAGGTTCTAGCGTGATGGTATATCCATTATGGATCGTGTGCCTGTGTATGGTTATATGGACGGTCGATGGTATCTCACTACAGACTAGAGGTCTTAGCGTTGTTGACTGTCAGATGTGTATGACTCTCTGTGTGATAGAGAGAGAGTCTTATGGATTAGTAGTCCTTGCATAGTTGACTTTTGGTTAACCAGGACTCCCCGTGGGATAGGGAGTGTTGCGAGGATACTTGTGTGAAGCTATGCATCATTACATTGCATGCATGCTGGCGATTAGGTCTCCCTTATGGTCGAGAGGATCGCTAGTCATCCTGCCTCCCCGACCACTTAGGGTAGTGATAGCAGGGTTGAGTGCAGAGCATTGTTATGCATGTCGTTCTTGGCCACTATGGATGGTGGTAGCTGGAGATGCGCACTTGGCCACTGTGCGGAGTGGTAGTTAGCACACTCAGCCACTATAGACGGTGGTCATGTGATGTGCAGTTGTCCTGGGTGCGGTGCTCGTCTACTCATGGGTAGGGACGGAGCGACTAGTAGCAGGGACCCCCGTGTGAGTGGCATATAGCTCTATGGAGGCTAGCTACTATTTCATACTACTTAACTTGGTCACTCGAGAGTGGTGGCGGCTGGAGTCGGGATAGTTATTATGTCGTTCCACCCACGCCATACTGGGGTCGTGGTTAGATGGGTCCGCAGACATGACCATGCATGTGCATTGCTAATATATATATGTATGCATGTATTCGATATATGTTTTACATATGCTTGTGAGATGTTGCATTTGGTTGAGCTATGATTGGTGCATATGTTTGTACATCATGATACATGTCATTTGCATATTATATACTGCTGTGTGTTGAGTCTGATATATGTGTTGGTCCAGACTGTTGTATGCATTTGATTAGCGTCATGTCACAGTGTAGTATGGACCGGGTTGTTATTATATGTGATTATATACTGTTCATATGTTTGAGTGTTGGTCGGATATGAGATTGACTTTGTACATTATATGGGTTATGTTATTGTATATCTGTTCAGGATGATATAGCTTATGGTGTTGCAGATCGTCAGGTACGTTGGTACATTACTTCATGTTCAGTTGATCAGTTTAGTATATGCATTGAGTATGACTATACTGTAGTTACTTGTTATTAGATTTGGATATGACTGTATGTCTATTTGACATATTCTATATACCTGTAGATCTTCACATGTTTACTTATAGATCTCTATATCCTATATGTTGTTCATGCACTTTCTATATATTACCCCTGAGTTTATACTCACCACCCTGGACTCTGGGTTTCTTGTCGCCCAGGTAACATGTAGAAGATTTCCTTGGACGTTCGGAGCTCCGCCAGCTGATCCCATCTCACACCGAACAATTGGGGCTTTCCACGTATCTGTTTTCGCTGTTGTTTTTGTATTATAGCCATGTATAATCAGTGTTGTATTTGGCTTTTGGTTTTTTATTTTGTTTTTGTTTAGTATGTTAGAGTCGCACCGGTGCGCACCTTTGTGTTGTTGTGGATTATTGTTAGTATTGTCCATATATATGTTATGTGATTGTGGCCGAAATACTTTATGTATATCAGGGAATTGTATCACATACAAAGGAGATGCTATCCGATTATTTTTGGCTCAGCATACTCTCGGGGAGTGACAATTTTATTGGTATCAGAGCCCTAGGTTGCGAAGTCCACTTTCAGATTTTATTTCGTTCGGACATCGAGTTTTGCTTTACTCGGTTTTGGTTTTGTGAGTTCTGGGATCTGGCTCTTGCGGGACATCTCCGAGCTGCAAGGTTTAAGGTATGCTAGTTATTATCACATATCCTTCTGTTGGCTATACATTTAGTTGCTTATAACAGGGATGACTTGTAGGGTGTTAGTCACAATTCGTAACCGTGGTTTGAGTTGACCACGGGAGCGACTTGATGTGTCTTGGACCTAATGTCAAAAAGGTAAATTACCTTTGAGAGCCGACTGATACCGAGTCAGAAAGCAGGGGTTAGGTAGTCACATTTCATGTGGAAATCAAAGATTACAGTCTTAAGGATTTTTACTAATTATGCTTGTCAGATCATTACCTGTGGGGTAATAGACGAACGAGTATACTATTGCTGATGCAGATAATAGAGGATTTGGTATGTAGTGTTTTATAGGGATTTTGATCCCTGTGATGTTCATACTGAATTATATAGCTTTGAATGTACTTTTGAGTACTTAACTCGTGTTATACGAAGATAGTGGAGTTGGTTGCATACCATTATCGGGAACAAGCCAGTACTTGGTGGAAGATATAGGAAATAACCTTCAGGAAATAACACATCACTTGGTTACGGTGTAGTGTATTGTGAGAGGGTATTTTTCCCACATCATCTTCTTTGACTCATTGTTAGGGAATTTTTGAGCTTTAGGTTGGGTGATCGTTTGGTAACGAAGGTACCATGCAAAGTCGTTAGACTTGCGAGGATTACGACCACCTAATAGCTCAAGAATGTGATTGGGTTGATTTCGGCCACCCACAGTTTATTGGCTGACATCTTGATCAGGATGTTTGGATCTCCTATCAGATCCTACCGGAAGGCATTAGACCGAGTCATGTGTATAGAAGTGACTCTGTAGCAAGTGTTTTAAGAGTTGGAGATTGATAAGCATATATTGCAAGTCAAATTATTGGAATCAGAAGTTTCTGAATGTTTGACAAAAGGAGCAAGATTGGAGTCATGGGCCACGAGCGACTATTGGAGAGTTTTCCGATCATAGAAGACCGACTGCAAGTCGTCAGCATCTTCTTATATTTATCAGCAAAATCAGAAGAGACTCTGAAGGGATTATGTGCGTGTAGTGTGGGTCACGACGACACACAGTCAGATTATCCGATGGATTATTTTATCTGCTTCTACTATAAGCAGCCAGTATCTACGAGGAAAGTATTTACTTTGAAGACTCAGTTAAAGACTATGGATGAAGCTTTCGAGAGGACGATCCACAACCTCGAAAGCCGAGTTCATCACAGAAGATTAGATTATCACATCAGTAGCGATCTTATCTCAGACATAGTGGAGTTATTTGATACTTCCAGCCAGGAGAAGCGAGTTACTCAGCAGTATCAGCAGAAGACATCTCAGAAGACTCAGACTCCCAGACGACAACTGTTACCTCCCCAGGCGTGGTTATGCTTTGTACAGAGGAGAGAGTTTACGATGATGGTCATATCTATGTTGTATTCTTCAGATGCAGTTATACTATTTGCAGAGTTGGAGCGTGCTACGATGTTGAAAGTTCTTCAGTATTTTACAGCCGGATGTGTACCCTTTGCCAGTACAACAGTGTTTACCATCTCCATTGCAGTTGTTTTAGTTTGTACCTCAGTTCAACAGTTGATTTCAGTGCTTTCAGGGTAGTCTTTGGCATCTACATGAACTTAGCCATTAAGAACATATGTTGGACGAGTTTACATGGTTACTCGGGAAGAGGTATAAAAGAACAAAGAAGCAGTCATTCGGGGTATTACTCTAGGTTACCCTATTTGCTGGTGTATCGAGAGATACTGGTAGTTACAGTAGCTAGGTGTAAAATATTCTTAGATAGGATTAGAAGGGTTCCTATCGATTTGTGGGTTGGTGGTTGTTCTCTACTGTCAGGTGAGATGTTGATCAACAACCAAGAAGTCAAGGGATACCCTTAGCCTTTGTTAGATATACCCCTACTATAGATATATCCTTACAGATAGTTAAATGGTTGGAATGTTGGTATACTAGGTATCTCACAGATGTGCATATAATTCGAGAGTATTCAGATGTAATTTCGGATGAACTCCCGGGCTTGCCATTACATAGGCAAGTGGAATATGCGATTGGGGGTGACTTCGGAAATAGTTCCGATATGGAAGACCTCATACTGGGAGATGATTTTATTGGTATCAGTGTTGCTAAACACTGTGGAAATCGGAAGAATGTAAGTTGCGATTATAAGAGGTATTGGAGGGAATATTTATCCGTCTCGATATTTCTCTAGAGAGGATCCGAAACTCTTTGTTAAAAGAGAGACAGATCTTAGAGGCTATGCATCGATTATCGATGGTGGTATGCAGTAGTTGTTGGAAATGATATCCTTCGTTGTGGATAGATGATCTGTTTAGCACAACTAAAGGACACCTATGTATACCCTAGGGTTGATATATGATTGGAGTGTTGATATTGTAGTAACATGGTGTCATACAATTATCATTGTTAGTGTGATGATTGATATATCATCAGAGTAGAGTAAAAGGATGCAAGTGTATAGAAGACGACATTTCATACTTGGTATGAATTTTATAAGTTGTTGATAATGTTGTTAGACTTATCGAAGATTTAGTTGTTCATGGATTTGAGGAATCAAGTACTCTTGGAGTATTTGAGATCGATTGTCATCATATCTATGAATGATATATTTTTGGGATATATTCACGATCTTAAGGGAAGTTGTGGTTTCCCTGGATTGATTTGGTTATTACAGTAGAGGTTGATATGATGTTACTAGTGTTACTATACCGCTGACTTGTTGGACCAAGTAGGTGATGGAAATCACTTGGTCAGAAGTTTGTGAAACTAGGTTTCAGGGCCTAGACGGTGGTTGACTTTTGCATCAGTGTTAGTTAGTCCTTCCGTTGTGGATGGAACGGTACTGCACATAGATGCATCATTTCAGGGAATGATGCGATTCTGATGCAGTTGTATGAGATGTGTCTTATGTCTACGTCAGTTGAGGAACTACGAGATAAGCTGTCATATATATGACATGGAGCTTAGCAGTTATTATCTTGATTGTAAATGTATGGAGCGAAAGTGCTCATAGAGTTTTGGTTAGTTACTGGGTAACTACTATAGAGTTACTAGAACATGAATAGATGCAACTAGCAAGTTTGGTCATTATAGTCTCCCTGTATGTGTGGTAGAGTGGATTTTGGATATTAGATTGATTTCTCTTGTGAGAAAGGAATTCTCCATCTTCGAGGAGAATAGTGGGTTACAGAGTTGCATTCGAATTAGTTAGAGTTGTTCCAGGAGACTTGTTATTCGAGATTTATGATTTATTCGGAGTGTATCCGAAAATAGTGAGTATTGAGACGTTCTTCGGTGTGGAACGACATGTAGGACATGGTTGATTTCGTAGTTCAATGTTGGGTGTGCCAACAAGTAAAGATGGAATATTTGTGACCAGTAGGGTTACGTACCGTGATGAAGTGGGAGCCTAGTACGATGGATTGCTTTGAAAGATTATCTAGAATTCGGAAAGGACTTGATGCGATTTGGATAATCGATGGTCGATTAGTCAAATCTGCTCATTTCCTTCCGAGTCGTAAGATGGATTTCATTGGATCGCTTGACGGAATTATATTCATGGAGTATCCTTGAGTATCATTTCTGATAGTGATTCATGATTTACCTTACGGATCTGGCAAAGTCTCCCACTGGTCACGAGTATAGAGCTCCACTCTGGTACAATTATTTACCTTTTCGTAGATGCTCTATAGGAACGTGGTAATCAGACTTTAAAAGGTCTAATGAGAGTATTCATGATACATTTTAAAGGCTATCAGTACCCCCACTTAGTCACTTGGGGTGTGTGACTTTTCTTCTGATGCTTGAGATGGTTGTTGTGACATCTTGTACTCGTACATGAGTAGGAAATTTGGGGACCAAATTTTTATTAGTGGGGGAGAATATAAGATATCGAGAAAAAAAATACTTGTTAATTAGGAAAGTACTTTATATTTTTTCAGAATTTTAGAAATTTTTCTAAATTTAATATGGAATTTTTGGAGGAAGATTTAGTGGACCTTGATAAAATTTTCTTAAGTTGTCATTAGGTTTTATAATGCTACCTTGGATTAATCAAGGGTTTGATGGTTTAACCCAGAGTTGGATTGTCCATTTAAGTTAGGTCCGAACCCAATTTCCTTCTCCTTAAGCCTGACCCATTTCCTCATCCCTTCTTCGTGATTTCGCGATTTATCATTGCGAGCCGACATTCTTTCTTGCTCGATTCCTTCTCAGCCAATTTCTCCTCTCTTCCACCTTCAGCTGCCATGAATTTGAGTTGCTGTCGACCTCCCATCTACCATCATCGATCGCTTATTCAAGAGGCCAACTCGATGGCATCTTCACTGGTGAAGCTCAGATCAGTCGTCGCCCTTTTTGTCGCATCGCGAGAATGGTCCAGCTGCCGCTTGAACCCAGCTTGTCGTTGATCTCTGTGCCGACGACGAGGGAAGCTGGATCGACTCCATTGACGTCGCAGCTGTTAGTAATATATGAGAGATGTCCTAAGGCAATCGCCTTATGTATGAACCATTTATATGATAAATGAAGATTCACTATTTGAGTATACATGTTTCATGTATTTGATTGGATCTTAAACTCATTTACTGAATATCCACGATACGATTCACAGCATGAGAGAATTTGTGATTGGATCACAACTAGTGAGTATCTCTACATGTGTAATTGTGATGTATCGGAAGTATCCCTAGTCGATTAATTGATGGATTTGGACACCATCAATTCTGTCGAGACTAGCACGAGGTATACTCTTTGGTGTATCCAAGCAGCTGATTCTCACTGGCTGGAGACATTGTGATGTCCGGAGTTAATCGTGGATGCTAGTTATGGTAACTAGTTCATTGGAGTGACCAGCCGTAAGACTTCATATGGTTCTCTGCATATATAGATATGTCAATGAAGTTCTTACTGTAGCTTAAGTGCGATGTTCCTTTGACTTGCGGTATTCAAGTCATCTTGATCATGGAGACTTATGCTTTGACATCTTAAGCAAGCATATCTAAGGAGATGTGGACCCGGGATGATTGGGTATAAGTCGAAATGATCGAAGGTGTTTGAATAGCCTATAAATGATTCACCACTCCTTGCGAGGAGATGTATACCCATGGCCTCTCGTCGGATTGTTACTAAAGTCTTTGGCCAAAGCATTACATGTTTAGAGTAAGGTACTCTTCGATACATGTGGAGTAACTAGAATCCGTAGGACGAGGAAATGATACTTGGGCTAGGTGTGACGTAGTCAGCCTAGTGGGGACTGACACTATAGACCATGTCCTGAACCAAGTGGGTATAAGATGAGTGAAGGGAATGTGGCACGAATCATTCGAGCTACTGAAGGGTTTCAGAAATAGTTCTGGATCAATCGTTGATCTTTTCGGTTAATTGAGGATCATGATGTACTACTAGGTGCCACTCATGATCGTTCTATAATTAATGGTTAATTATAGATGGCCAACATAAACCGAGAACCTATTTGGTCACACGCACAACGAGCATAATCCGAAGGATTTAAAATGAGCTTGAGAATGGGATTCTCAGACCGAGAGAAACAAGGTTTGGTTTGCCAAACAAGAAGCGAGCATGAAATCGTTTCAGTCGCAATGGAAGCGTGGATGGGCCGTGTCTTATGAAGACATAATGGATGAACCAAAATGGTTTGGTTCTAATCCAATGGAGGAGAATAAACCAAAGGGTTTGGTTTATTTTAAATGAATGAACCAAAAGTTGGTTCGGTTCGTTTTAACTTAAAATAAACCATCATGGTTTGGTTTATTTTAACTTATATTAATGGAGCGGGTTAACGGTGTAGGGGGTTGCTTCGGAGGCTCATTGGCTCCCATGTCCCCGGATTAAAATTTTCACCAATGAAAGAATTAATCCAGATGGGATGAGTTTCCTTAGCACAACATATTCGTCGTCGTGCTAACAACTTGAGTGGTCGCTTGAACAAACTAGTTGTTCAAGCAACACAACTCTTCTAGTTGATTAGCCGCGGAAGAGACGACGGACGGATCGCCGGTTTTTGTGTTTGTCTTCGGGGTCCATGATTATACAATATATATACATACGCACACATGTATAATCAACACTAAAAGGAACATGCTCAGATATGAAAATAAAGTTATAAAACTTTATACCTTACGATCTTCTACCGTATGTCCTATCCTTCTCGTGGACGACGTGTGGACGAAGATCCTCCACGAGTAGAAGCCTTCTAGATCGCATTCTTCCCTTCCTTGTCCACTGCGAACAAAGAGAAGAACCAACAAATACCTATCCTTTCTAGAACCGGCCACCAAATTAGAGAATTTGATGCAACCGCCGACCAAGGAACAAGTGGATGAGGCGCCGACCACCAATGGAAGGAGAACCGCCGGCCACTTTGGAGAGTATGGAGGAGTGAACGCCGACCACCAATGGAAGGAGAACTGCCGGCCAAGGAATAAGAGAGAGGCCTAGAGGATGGGCGCCGGCCAAGTCTTGATGGAGGAAGATGGGCGCCGACAACAAGGAGAAGGAAGATGGTTGCCGCCCAAGCTTTTGCTCCAAACCCTAGCCGCCCACTTTGAGAAGAGCCAAACCCTAACTCCAATTCAATTATCCTTGCCGCCCAAGCTTAAGCCTTCTATTTATAGAATTGGGCTTAATCCTCCTTTAATCTCCACCGTCGAATCTAGGGATTTAATCTCCACCGTCGGATCTAGGGTTTTATCCCAATCGTCAGATCTAGGGTTTCATCCCAACCGTCGGATCTAGGATTTCATCCCAACCGTCGGATCTAGGGTTTCATCCCATCCATCAGATCTAGGGTTTTATCCCAACCGTCGGATCTAGGGATTTAATCCCAACCGTCGATTCTAGGGTTTCATCCTAACCATCGGATCTAGGGATTTAATCCCAACCGTTGGTTCTAGGTTTTGTTTTACATTCTTGGATCTAGACTTCACAAGGATTATATTAGGCTACGATAGGGACCATAAGGAGGAGTTGGATCTTGGCCACCCGATGGATCGAAACCACACAAACTTGATCCATCAATGATGTTCCATTCCACTAGAGGATCATCATTGAACTACCTCACCAACCCCCATAAATTAATATGGGATTCATATATTATTCGTACATTAATCTCCCCGTGTTTAAGATATCGAATATCCGTCAATTAATTTATTTGCTAACCATCAATTAATTAACATCTAATTCCTCGAGTAGTACCACTCAACCTTATCATCATGTTGACTAAGTCAACCAGCTGGGTTTACATGATGAACCTTATGAGCTCCTCAAGGGGACATCATCAACCTAATATATAGGATACGGTTTCCTCCTATAATCAACGGCACACCATGTAAATGATATCATTTCCCAACTTACCGGGCATATTGATTTAATCCATCTATATCTCACCCTCTGGTAAATCAAAGAAATAAATACTAAGTACATGTGCCCGTTATTATATCGAGATTAAGAGCATGCACAACATAATATCCGAGGTCCGATTCAATTATGTAGTCAGTACTAAATTGAATCACCTCTATGTCGGTCCTGCTCAATACACCTAAGTGTACTAGTGTAACTTTATGTTCAAGACAAAACAATACCAAGCTACACTACAACCATGCCAATGGTTTGTCCAAAACCATCTTGGTCGTGAGCCTCTACTTATATTTTACAAGAGACTGATAACATGATCTTTTGTGCCACACCAAGCACCATGTTATCTACAATGTAAAATATTAGACAATATGCACACATATATAATAAATATATAAAGTGCAAACAATGATCATGTGATTCTTATTCCAAAATAAAATGTTCATACAAAAAGAGCTAGGCTTTCAGTATACATTCCAACAAACGGGCCTTATGGTTATGATCCAATAACCATTAAGGGAATTATTTCTCTATAAAAGAGGGCTTAAGGGATTGTTAAGCTCTAATCCAAAAACCCTAGCTTGTGGTTGCCGCCCACCTATTCATCCTCTCCTTGGATTTTCGGCGCCAACCCTAGGATTGCCGCCTAACCCCTTGTGTCGCCGTCCAACTCCTTGCCGGCGTCCAAGCTTCAGCCGGTCATCCTCCGGCAACCCTCCGGTGATCTTCCTAGGCTTCGGCGATAAGGTGAGCACTTGACTTCCCTTGGTTGGCCGGCGCCTACTCCTCCACCAAAGCTGTCCAGTTTTTTGGACAGCTTGTTCTTCTCTCGTCGGAGCATCGTTTGGATGATGGTTGGAGCTCCGACAGTGCCTAACTTGTCGGGGATTTGATCTCCGGTAATCCTCTGAGGTGGAGGATGAAGGATTCGTCAAACGGTTGACGAATACCTCTCCGGAGAAGTGAGTCTTGAGGACTTGTTTTTGGATCCGAATTTGGATTCGGATCGTGATCATCTCTCGATCACATCGTCTTCAACACGAGGCTAGTAACCCGTACGAAGACGAGGCTCGTGACTTAGTGAAGTCATCCCGAGGATACTCGGCGTGGATACGGATAGAGACGATTCTAGCGAGGATCGTTCCGGTAGATGTCGTTCCCGCTACACGTGATACGAAAGGTATACATAGTTAAATTTCCTTTTATTGCAAAATTTAAATTTACGGTTATGTCTACACATGTTGTACTATGCATGAGTGTGATGTGTGTGTTGTAATAAATGTAGATTTATTATTTTTATTTCTTCCGCTGTGCACATGTTTGCGAAACATGTTCGAACACACACTCGTCACGGTGCCGGAAACCCAAACAGTGGTATCAGAGCCCAGGTTGTGTTTCGACATAATCGTAAAATGGTTTTGCGATAGTCATAATGATATTTCTGGAAATTTTCTACTTTTGGAAAGTTAGAAGTATTTATGAAAAATTTTCAATTTGGGAAAGTCTAGAAGTATTTATGGAAATCTTCCACTTTTGGAAAGTTGGAAGTATTTATGGAAATTGATATTTTCCATAAATAAAATATTTGATTAGATTTTGGAAATTTATTTTCTAATTTAATCTTGATTTGATTTGGGAAATCAAATCTTAAAATATTTTATTTCCATAAGTAGTTTTGATGATTTATGAAATTGGTTTCCTAAATTGACTTTCCTTAATCAACTATTTCCATAAATAAAATATGTAATTAGATTTGGAAATTTGTTTCCTAATTTAATCATGATTTGATTTGGAGAATCAAATCTTAAACATATTTTTTTCCCATAAATAGTTATGACAAATAAGGAAATTATGTACATGACATAATTGTATGCCATGTAATTGCATTAGATGCATATCATTATGCTATGCGTGTCGTGACATGTAGATGTATGTCATGTATGTCATGCCATGTAGATAATAGTTATTTGCATGCAAAGAGGATGAGACATAAAAACCCTTACTAAATATTAAAGCCTACACCTTCCATTAATATGGTTAGAACCAGAGTTCCGTTTCTTGTTTGGGTTGTTGGATTCTCTCCAAGCCCAGCTCGAACCCAAACATGTTCAAACCATGGAATAGTTTAATACTAATATGGAAAGAGTCAGAGGTCAATCGTTAGCTTTGGTTGTTGGACTCTCTCCAAGCTGGGCTAATTGGTTGGATGCGCTCTAACCATATTAAAACTATTTCTCAATTAATGGGTTGGCTTTAACCTGGAGCATCGGCTTGTTG
Organism: Wurfbainia villosa; assembly: GCA_025175895.1. Lineage (NCBI taxonomy): Eukaryota > Viridiplantae > Streptophyta > Magnoliopsida > Zingiberales > Zingiberaceae > Wurfbainia > Wurfbainia villosa. The sequence continues at coordinate 48,728,601 of CM045999.1, read as the reverse complement.
GACTCTCTCCAAGGTCGATGTAAAGGGAGGTGAAGTTGGGTGCAATGCATATGATGCATACTTGTTAATGTGTTAACAACCCGATGTATGTGTGAACATTCAATTAGTTGATAGCACATTGTGATAGTTGCATATACATGATATGCAATCGGTATAGTTGATACCTACCGTCGTAGTTATGAATGGCTTGTTGGACTCTCTCCAAGGTTGTTCATATCTATGATGGATATCAGCCCATTCGGAGATGGACCTACGATCTCCCAAAGTGATTTTGGGGTTTTTGAAATTCGAAAAATGAATGGGATTTATGAATGTATAATGATGCATTTTAAAATCATCTTTCTCATATATGCTCATTTTGTATTTCTAAGATTGATCATGATGTCTTTAAATTTGCGTTCCATTTTGGATTCGAATAAATTGACTGGGCCGAACTTCTTGGACTGGCTTAGAAACTTGAGAATTGTTCTCAAGGTTGAAAAGCTTGCAAATGTCCTCGAAGCGCCTCTTCCCGCTCGTCCTAGTGACAATGTAACTCTGGACCAATTGTTGGCCTATCAGAAACATGTGAGTGATTTTGAACAAATGAGTTGCATCATGCTAGCCATGATGGAACCCAAGCTACGGAAGCAGCATGAGCATATGGATGCTCATATTGTAGTCCTTCATCTTTATGAGTTGTTTGATAAGCAAGTGAGATTCGAAAGGTTCAAAGTCTCCAAGATCCTCTTCACCTCTGAGATGCAAGAAGGTTCATCAGTGGTACTGCTCAACATGCTGAAGACTGTGGAGCCTTCTGAGAAGCATGAGCAGGGGACAGTGTTGTTAGTGGATTCCTCGAAGAAAGGTTCTAAGAGGGAGTCAAAGGAACAATAGAAGGGGAAGAATAAAAAGGCTAAAAAGGCAGAACCAGCTCAAAAGGGCACTTGCCATCATTATGGAAAGGAGGGCCATTGGCGAAGAAATTGCAAGATTTATCTTGAGTCCGTGAAGAAGAATAAGGCATCGGATGCCCCATCTTCTTCAGATATCTTCGTTATTGATTGTCATTCTATTTCCTTAAACACTTGGGTATTGGATACTGGGTGTGGCTTACATATATGTAATGACATACATGGGCTAAGGAATAGAAGAAGACTCATTAAGGGAGAGTCAAATTTACGTGTTGGGAATGGAGCAAAGGTTGTTGCACTCGCCATCGGAACGTATTTGTTGAAACTCCCTACAGGACTTGTCTTAGAACTGGACAATTGCTTTTATGTTCCTTTGTTGATAAAGAACATCATTTCTATTTCTTGTTTAAATAGAAATGGGTACCATTTGACTTTTAATAACAATTGCTGTTACATAACTTTGAATGGAGTTCTTTATGGGACTGGACATTTGAGCAAAAGCATTTATACGTTGGACGTATCCAGTGACATTTTCAATATCGAAGCGAGCAACACGCATGCTCGAAAGGGTAATCAATTAGACTCCTATATGTGGTATTGTCGTCTTGGCCATGTAAGCAAGAAACGCATGTCCGAATTACACCGATGTGGAATTCTGGAATCGTTTGAATTAGATTCATACGATACATGCGAATCATGCTTAAAAGGCAAGATGACTAAGTTACCTTTCTTGGAAAGGTGAGCAGTGGGAGGATTACTAGGTCTAATACATCTTGATGTATGTGGACCTATGTCAACTCAAGCTTTAGGAGGCTATAGCTACTTCATTACCTTCAGATGATCACTCACGGTTTGGGTATGTGTTCTTGATGAAACACAAGTCGAAGCCTTTGAAAGGTTCAAAGAATTCAGAAATGAAGTAGAGAAACAACATGACAAGAGTATTAAAATACTTGATCGGATCGAGGTGGTGAATACTTAAGTCAGAGTTTCTTGATTATCTAAGAGACAATGGTATATTGTCTCGATGGACTCCGCCCATATACACCACATAATGGTGTATCGAGAGGCATAAGGACCTTGTTGGACATGGTCGGTCAATGATGAATCATGCGACTCTTCCCAAGTCCTTTTGGGGTTATGCATGAGATATTTGTTTACTTGTTAAGCAGAATGCCTACAGGTAGTCTCTACTACTCCATATGAGATATGGAATAGTAAGAAACCTCATGTATCTTACTTGAAGATATGGGGTAGTCACCTTATGTGAAGCGGACTATATCGGACAAATTGGATGCTAAGTCGATAAATGTATCTATTTATTGGATACCCTAAGGAAACAAGGGGTTACCAATTCTATCATCTGTGGAACAAAAGGTGTTTGTTTCAAGGCATCTTTGTGTTTCTAGAGAAAGAGTTTCTCTTGCAAGAAAGCAGTGGGAGTGTCGTCGAGCTTGAGGAGGCTCGAGAGACTCAAATAGACATTGATGAGATACACGGTGAAGCACAACGGTAAATGCAACTCATAGTGATAAGCAATCAATTTGGACCTATTGTAACACCACATCTTCGTAGATCTGGAAGAACATAATATTCTGAGAGATATGGATTTCTCGTAAGTGAATCGAATCGACGGCATTGATGATGAGAGCCTACCGATTATGAAGAAGTCTTGACAAGTTCGAGAAAGGGATAAGTGGCTTGAAGCCATGAAGTCGGAAATGGATTCCATGTATGAAAACCAAGTTTGGAACTTGGTTGACCCACCTGAAGGCATAAAGCCTATAGGGTGCAAGTGGGTTTTCAAGAAGAAAACCAACATGGATGGTAATGTGATTACCTATAAAGCTAGATTAGTGGCGAAAGGATATCATCAAAAACAAGGTGTTGATTATGATGAAACCTATTACTTTGTAGCTATCTTAAATCCATTCGGATGCTCTGACATAGCGGCTCATTATGATTATGAGATATGGCGGATGGATGTGAAAATAGCTTTCCTTAATGGAAACACCTAGGGGCGTGTATATGATACAACCTGAGGGTTTCACATCGGTTGATAAAACCAAGGTATGCAAATTGCGACGGTCCATATATGGATTGAAGCAAGCATCCAGGAGCTGGAATATCCGTTTTGATGAGACGATCAAAAGGTTTGATTTCTCACAAAATCCAGACGAACCTTGTGTGTACAAGAAGGTTAGTGGGAGTGCAGTCGTGTTCCTAGTATTGTATGTCGATGACATATTACTTATAGGAAACGATGTGTCAATCTTACAGTCAGTTAAGGTTTGGTTATCCAAGACATTCTCCATGAAAGACCTGGGAGAAGCAACCTACATTCTCGGGATTAAGATCTATAGAGATAGATCGAAACGGTTGCTTGGACTTTCGGAGTCTACATATATAGACCGAGTGCTAAAGAGGTTTAGCATGTCGGAATCCAAGAAAGGTTTTCTTCCCATCAGGCATGGGGTACACCTTTCGAAGTCTATGTGTCCACGCACAGAAGACGAGAGGATTTGCATGAGTAAGATTCCCTATGCATCCGCAATAGGATCTATCATGTATGCTATGTTATGTACGAGGCCTGATGTATCGTATGCTCTGAGTGTCACGAGCAGATACTAGTCTGATCCAAGAATGGATCATTGGGTGACTGTTAAGATGATCCTTAAGTACTTAAGAAGAACTAAGAATACGTTCCTAATATATGGAGAAGGGTACATGGTGATACGTGGGTATATGGATGCCAGCTCAAGACAGACAAGGATGATTCCATGTCTTAGTCTGGGTATGTATTCACCTGGAATGGAGGTGCAATAAGTTGGAAAGGTTCCAAGCTTGACACTATAGCGGATTCTGCCACTAAGGCAGAATACATTGCAGCTTTAGGCGTGAAAGGCGGTTTGGATCAAGAAGTTCATCTCTGAACTTGATGTGGTCTCATCAATGATCCAAACATGTGGTTTTCCGCTATCATCTTATCAGAGAGATCATCAGTAGGAAGGAAATACAAATCGAGAAAATACCCACTGAAAGGAACTTAGCGGATCCTTTGACTAAGGCATTACCTCAAAGTAAGTTTGAGGGTCATGTTAGAGCTTATGGTATTGGATACCGTAGCGATTAGCATTAGGCCAAGTGGGAGTCTGTTAGTAATATATGAGAGATGTCCTAAGGCAATCGCCTTATGTATGAACCATTTATATGATAAATGAAGATTCACTATTTGAGTATACATGTTTCATGTATTTGATTGGATCTTAAACTCATTTCTTGAATGTCACGATCGATTCACGGCATGAGAGAATTTGTGATTGGATCACAACTAGTAGTATCTCTACATGTGTAATTGTGATGTATCGAATTATCCTAGTCGATGAATTGATGGATTTGGACACCATCGATTACATCAAGATACGAGTATACTATTTGGTGTATCCAAGCAGCTGATTCTCACTGGCTGGAGACATTGTGATGTCCGGAGTTAATCGTGGATGCTAGTTATGGTAACTAGTTCATTGGAGTGAACAGCCGTAAGACTTCATATGGTTCTCTGCATATATAGATGTGTCAATGAAGTTCTTACTGTAGCTTAAGTGCGATGTTCCTTTGACTTGCGGTATTCAAGTCATCTTGATCATGGAGACTTATGCTTTGACATCTTAAGCAAGCATCTCTAAGGAGATGTGGACCCGGGATGATTGGGTATAAGTCGAAATGATCGAATGTGTTTGAATAGCTTATAAAGGATTCACCACTCCCTGCGAGGAGATGTATACCCATGGCCTCTCGTCGAATTGTTACTAAAGTCTTTGGCCAAAGCATTACATGTTTAGAGTAAGGTACTCTTCGATACATGTGGAGTAACTAGAATCCGTAGGACGAGGAAATGATACTTGGGCTAGGTGTGACGTAGTCAGCCTAGTGGGGTGACACTATAGACCATGTCACGAACCAAGTGGGTATAAGATGAGTGAAGGGAATGGGGCCGAATCATTCGAGTCTTTGAAGGGTTTGAGAAATAGTTACGGATCAGCGGGTTGATCTTTTAGGTTAATTGGGGATCATGATGTACTACTAGGTGTCACTCATGATCGTTCTATAATTAATGGTTAATTATAGGCGACCAACATAAGCGAGAACCTATTTGGTCACACACGCTGTGGCGTAATCCGAAGGATTTAAAACGAGCTTGAGAATGGGATTCTCAGACCGAGAGAAACAAGGTTTGGTTGGACCAAACAAGAAGCGAGCATGAAATCGTTTCAGTCGCAATGGAAGCGTGGATGGGCCGTGTCTTATGAAAACATAATGGATGAACCAAAATGGTTTGGTTCTAATCCAATGGAGGAGAATAAACCAAACGGTTTGGTTTATTTTAAACGAATGAACCAAAAGTTGGTTCGGTTCATTTTAACTTAAAATAAACCATCATGGTTTGGTTTATTTTAACTTATATTAATGGAGCGGGTTAACGGGCCTTATGGTTATGATCCAATAACCATTAAGAGAATTAGTTCTCTATAAAAGAGGGCTTAAGGGATTGTTAAGCTCTAATCCAAAAACCCTAGCTTGTGGTTGCCGCCCACCTCTCCATCCTCTCCTTGGATTTTCGGCGCCAACCCTAGGATTGCCGCCCTGCCCCTTGTGCCGCCGTCCAACTCCTTGCCAGCGTCCAAGCTTCAGCCGGTCATACTCCGGTGACCCTCCGGTGATCTTCCTAGGCTTCAGCGATAAGGTGAGCACTTGGCTTCCCTTGGTTGGCTGGCGCCTACTCCTCCACCAAAGCTGTCCAGTTTTCTAGACAGCTTGTTCTTCTTTCGTCGGAGCGTCGTTTGGACGACGGTTGGAGCTCCGAAAGCGCCTAACTTGCCGGGGATTTGATCTCCGGTAATCCTCTGAGGTGGAGGATGAAGGATTCGTCAAACGGTTGACGAATACCTCTCCGGAGAAGCGAGTCTTAAGGACTTGTTTTTGGATCCGAATTTGGATTCGGATCGTGATCATCTCTCGATCACATCGTCTTCAACACGAGGCTAGTAACCCATACGAAGACAAGGCTCATGACTTAGCGAAGTCATCCCAAGGATACTCGGCGTGGATACGGATAGAGACGATTCTAGCGAGGATCGTTCCGGTTGATGTCGTTCCCGCTACACGTGATACGAAAGGTATATGTAGTTAAATTTCCTTTTATTGCAAAATTTAAATTTATGGTTATGTCTACACATGTTGTACTATGCATGCGTGTGATGTGTGTGTTGTAATAAATGTAGATTTATTATTTTTATTTCTTCCGCTGTGCACATGTTTGCGAAACATGTTCGAACACACACTCGCCGCGGTGCCGGAAACCCAACAGCAGCTGGGTAAGCACCGGTATCACCATTTTCCTTAGGGTAGCATAGTGATCTGGCTTCAGTTGATTTGGTTCTTTCCTCTGTTAGCAATCGTCGCAGTGACCAGTGAGGGTTGGAGCTGTGGATCGTGTTTGAGGTAAGATCGGGACTAGCTTATGGTTTTGTCAGATTTCCATTTATCAATATGGATCATCTACGATGGTTTTCCAATCTAGGTTACAGTCACTACTTTAGGTTACAATCCTTTGTGTTGGGCGATTGTGCAGCTGTGAGAAGTGGAGACGAGGTAAGGAAGCTTCTGTTATAGCTTTGATTTTAGAGTGTTGTTAATTCAAGTTCCTTTAATTGATTTTGGGAATGATTGGAAGTTGTGGATTATTGATTGATCTGGCTGTTGGGGTGGAGCTGCCAGGGTTGTAGAGTGTGTTGGGGATACATTTGAAGTGAGTTGTGAAGTCTAATTGATTATTGGTTGATCCGTGGATGATTTTGATTGTGCTGCTGAAAAAGATGGAGTTGTGGTGAGCTTGATTTGAGTGTGTTTAGATCTATTTGTCTTAATTGATCTTGTGGATGTCGGTGATCTATTATGAGTTTGGTTATGGTGTATTCGATTGGGATAATCAGGATTTTTAACTCGTAGACAAGGAAAGGATGAGAACAAAAAAAGGAAATAGTGTTTAGTTCGTATACTTATCGGAGGCTTGTACTTAATCATAGTTTGTTATTGTGTGCAGGTTTGGGATACGAAGCAGGTCCACGACTATGAGGATTATTCCGAGCTTCGTATCAGGTGGGTAATATCTACCCTAGTCAAGTAGTTTTGACTAATTTTAGTGCATGAATTTGGACATATGATGATACCTTTGATCTTAGATTCACTCTTATTTAATCATATGCTTGTACTGCCTTTGACCATTGAGATATATTGCTCTTACTTCATTGATTATCTATCATGGATATGAATTACAAAACCTATTGTGAGTTAGTTGATAGATGTTCAGTTAAGTACTTGTAATTAGGGTTACCATTGTGAACTCAGATTGGGTTACCGGGTCACATCACTAGGGTTAGGTGATGGATCAGATTATGGAGTCGATTATTGTATCGTACACATATTAGTTGTGCACCTATGGTGGATTTAGTCGTCTGTTCATAGATAGGTGTGGGGTTGTCAGTATGTGGCTATGGACTGGAGGTCCTAGCGTGATGTTATATCCATTATGGATCGTGTTCTTGTGTATGGTTATATGGACGGTAGATGGTATCTCGCTACAGACTAGAGGTCTTAGCGTGGTTGACTGTCAGATGTGTATGACTCTCTGTATGATAGAGAGAGAGTCTTATGGATTAGTAGTCCTTGCATAGTTTGTAGGGGATCAATCTACCGTCTAGAGGGGGGTGAATAGCCCTCTTTCGTTGGATAACGGAATTTGCTTGTCTACAAACAAGATTAGCGCAACGAAAACAACAAGACAAGCAAATCAAACAAAGAAAAACAAAGCAAAGGAAAACAAACAATGCTAACAACAAGTCGTAACGTGGTTCATGGCTACGCCGCTAATCCACGATCCCGATTCGTCCAAGGTGAATCACTCCTTTGCCAAATCCACTAAATCTCTCCTTTGCACCAAGCTAGGTGGAGGTAACCTCTTTACAATCTCTCTTCTTACAATTGAATGAGAATGATCACAAGAAGAAGAGTGGAAAAACCCTTAAAGGACTTTGGGAGATGTTATGAGTTAAAGAATTAGGTTCCCAAAGCCCCACACCCTTCCTCTTTATAGAGGAAGAAGGTTTCTTCCCGTTGACACAGGAGCAGTCGACTGATGTCCCTATTAGTCGACTGGTCTTGTAGTCGTTGCCCAATAACGGCTACTTTCCATGTTGGATTTCATCCAACGGCACTGGCATCAGTCGACTGATATTGCCATCAGTCGACTGATGCTCGATCAGTCGAGTGCTCCGTGAGCTTGACTCCATTCTGTGCCCAAAACACTTGCGACCAGTCGACTAGTGGTCTCGCAGTCGACTGCCAATCCATGGCAGTCAACTGTTGGCACTTGAACCGGACTCGAACACTAGTCAAGTCACCGTCGACTTAGAGTAGTTGACTACCATAACATGGTAGTCAACTTGATGTCGAGAAATCCCATCCGACACTTAGCCAAAAGGCCAAGTTCACCTAATGAGCTACTTACATTTCACTCATTCTCTCATCTCACTCGAAGTCCCTCGCCGAAGCTCTCTTCATTCATGGCCACGTCCCTCGGCAGCATCATGCGCACGGCTCTACAATGCTCCTTCACGTCTCTTGCCTCCGAAGTCTACTTCCTTGGCTTCGCTTCAAGTCATCTCGTCCGGCGGGCCCTCGACAGCATCAAGTGCACGGCTCTGCAATGCTCCTTCTCCGACTCAAGCACGAGGTTGTGAGTGGTGAACCCCACCAAGGCTCCATGTGCGAATTACTAAACCCTGCAAGACTCCAATGCACATATCAAATCATAATAACAATCTAACTTAAACCCTTTACCACACACATCAAAACCTTATCATGACAAGAGATTGCCCTAACAATATCCTCCTTTTTGATGTGTGGCAATCCGTTTAAGTTAGGTAAAAACATTTAATAAAACTATTAAGGAAAGAAAGCATGTGAATAACATGATTAGCAACTCTCCCCCTTAATACATGAAACTCCCCCTACATATATTCCCCCTTACTTAAACATACATTTCTCCCCCTTTGACACCATCAAAAAATAATTAACAAAGTTTATACATCATGGCATCATGTCTAGAGAAAAACATATACCAAAATATGCCTTAAAATTGGATACACAATGTTATTGGGCATGTTATCAGACTACCAGTCGACTGGTTCAGACTACCAGTCGACTGGCACGTGCATTTCGGGTTTTTTAGGTTTTCAGGGTGGATTTCAGAAACGCACTAGAAAATCTATAAAATTTAAAAAATCATAAAATTTAGGGAACATATTTCTTGTAAGTATATTTATCAGTGAAAAATATTTTTCCATGAAAAATCATTTTATTTTCAAGTATTTGCCAAAAATCCAAAAGCTTTAAAAACCACTAAGTTTTTTATCATGTTAGTATTCATTTTAACACCTAGTTTTGCTTTCAATTGTTTCAAAACATGAACACACAGATTTTAAAGTAAGAAATTGTTTTAAAAACATATGAAATATCCAACCATGATCTTTGGGCAATATGTATATGAATTAAACATAAGTCTTTCCCATGATTGGTCTATTATTGCTATTTTGATACCTTAAATGACCATCTAAATGTCATAGGCATTAGTGGACATTTGTATCATCCTAACATCTCACTCATGCTAAGTTTTCAATCAAAGTAGCCTATGGTGAGTGTAAGATGTATCCTAAAGATATTTGTATATACTTAACCATTATTTTCATGCAATTCTATCAAGGTTAAGTATCATCCTAACAATCCACATGATCATAAAGATGTATATGAATTAATTTCACATTATGATCATGAAACAAATGGATTCATCAAATTGTGATCATGCATTAGGTATTACATGATGATAATAAAGCAAATATCACCTAAAACATGATTTATCTACTTATAGGTGCATTATCATCACCTAACACTATTTCAAAAATGTTGTCCCGCCATCCTAAGTCAACCAAAAATATGATATAGGTAAAGTCCATATGGTTGACTATCCTAGGGTTTTCCTAACCCTTTAGGATGGATTTAGGAACCCAAAATAAGTTCTTTCCTATGGGGTTCACTAAATATTCCTTAGGAATCTATTTTCTAGCAATTGTCTTATTTTTGTCTTGACCCCTAGCAATTAGACATTTATAGGCCTTTACATTTTTCTTTTCCTTATAACCTAGGCCTTTCTTGTTGAAGCTTGCCCTTTGGCTCCCTATGATCATGTTCAAGGTGTTGGAGCCTATTGTAAATTTTTCTAGGGCTTTGGTCAAATAATCTACCTTTTCCCTTAGAGCCCTATTTTCATCCATACATGCATCACTAACATTAAATGACATATATTCATGTGAGCATGCATCATTTAAGCTAGAAGAAATATTATCATTATCATTTAAGCATGCTTTTTCTAGCTTATTTTCTAAATCCTTAATTTTCTCAAGCATGCATTTATTCCTTTTCTTTGCCCTAAATAAATCCTTAGTGAGGCTATAAATCATAGACATTATTTGCTTAGGGGGTAGATTCGTTACCTCACTTACCAAATCCTCTTCCGATGATGGGGATGTAAAGGAGGTTCCCCCTTCTCTTGAGCTCTCTTCACTTGAGCTTGATCTTTCTTCTTGCTCGGAGGAGGAAGTGTCTAGGTCGTCAAAAGCCATTAATGCCAAATTTGTGACAAAGGCATTCTCCTCTTCCGATGATGATGAAGATGATGAAGAGGGGTCATCCCATGTTCTTGCTTTTAGTGCCTTGGCCTTCCCTTTTTCTTTGGCCTTCTTTTCTTCTTCCTTTTTCTTCTTGATCCCCTTCTTCTTCTTTTCTTCCTTCTTTCTCTTCTCCTCCTTGCTTTAATTCAAGAGGGGACAATTGTCCCTTATGTGTCCTTCCCCTTGGCAATTGTAGCAAATGACCTTCCCCCTTGGTCTTCTCCTCCTATCATTAGATTTATTAAATTGAAAACCTTTTAAGGCACGCCTTACCCTCCTTACCATATAGGCTTCTTCCGTGCTATCCATGGAGGAAGATGAGGATGCTTCATCGGAGGAGGAGGGGATCTCCATCTTCTTCTTCCCCTTGTTGGCCAAAAGTGCTGCTCCTCTTGAAGTTTAAAATTTTGGCTCTTCTATTATTCCTTCAAGTCTTGTTTCATGGAGCTCCATTGTTGAAAAGAACTCCTCCAAGGTGCTCACTTCTAGGTTCTTGGAGATGTAAAATGAGTCCACCATAGAGCTCCATCTTGAGGACCGAGGAAAGGAATCTATAGCCTTCATGAGCATGTCCCTATTTGAAAGCTTCTCACCTACACTAGATAACCCGGTTATTATCTCTTTAAATCTAGAGTGTAGTGAGGTTACCTTTTCTCCCTTTTCTAATTTTATGTTGGATAGTTGGGAGCGGAGGAGGTCTCTCCTTGCAAGTTTGGCCTCCGAGGTACCTTCATGAAGCTCTACTAGCTTCTCCCACATCTCCTTTGCACTAGAGCATTCCCCTATCCTATTCACCTCTTGTTGGGGGAGTAAATTGTAGAGGTGGTGCTTAGCCTTTGAATTCGCCAAGTACTCCTCTCTTTGTCTTTTACTCCATCTTGATTTCTCCAATAGCTCCCCTTCTTCATTCCTAGGCAATTCGAAACCGTTTTTCATAATCAAAAGAATTTCGAAGTCGGTTTCGAAGAATACCTCCATTCTCTTTTTCCACCAAGAGAATTCGCCTTCGAATTTTTGTGGGTGAATATTTCAGTCAGCCATTCTTGAATGTGCTTGTTGTGGCGGTTATTCCTCGACAAGCTTTCCTTGGCTCTGATACCACTTGTAGGGGATCGATCGGCCGGCTAGACGGGGGTGAATAGCCCTTTTTCGTTGGATAATGAAATTTGCTTGTCTACAAACAAGATTAGCGCAACAGAAACAACAAGACAAGCAAATCAAACAAAGAAAAACAAAGCAAAGGAAAACAAACAATGCTAACAACAAGTCGTAACGTGGTTCACGGTTACGTCGCTAATCCACGATCCCGATTCGTCCAAGGTGAATCACTCCTTTGCCAAATCCACTAAATCTCTCCTTTGCACCAAGCTAGGTGGAGGTAACCTCTTTACAATCTCTCTTCTTACAATTGAATGAGAATTAGCACAAGAAGAAGAGTGGAAAAACCCTTAGAGCACTTTAGGAGATGTTATGAGTTAAAGCATTAGGTTCCCAAAGCCCCACACCCTTCCTCTTTATAGAGAGGGTTTCTTCCCGTTGACACAGGAGCAGTCGACTGAAGTCCCTATCAGTCGACTGGTTCTATAGTCGTTGCCCAATAACGGCTGCTTTCCACGTTAGATTTCATCCAACGACACTAGCATCAGTCGATAGATATTGCTATCAGTCGACTGATGCTCGATCAGTCGAGTGCTCCGCGAGCTCGACTCCATTCTGTGCCCGAAACACTTGCAACAAGTCGACTGATGCCTTCATCCGATCGGTCTCGCGATGAGTCAATCCATGGCGATCATTGTGCTATAGCACTGGACTCGAACACTAGTCGAGTCATCGTCGACTTAGAGTAGTTGACTACCATAACATGGTAGTCAACTTGATGTCGGGAAATCCCATCCGACACTTAGCCAAAAGGCCAAGTTCACCTAATGAGCTACTTACATTTCACTCATTCTCTCATCTCACTCGAAGTCCCTCGCCGAAGCTCTCTTCGTTCGTGGCCACATCCCTCGGCAGCATCAGGCGCACGACTCTGCAATGCTTCTTCGCATCTCTTGCCTCTGAAGTCTGCTTCCTTGGCTTCGCTTCAAGTCATCTCGTCCGACGATCCCTCGGCGGCATCAAGTGCACGGCTCTGCAATGCTCCTTCTCTGACTCAAGCACGAGGTTGTAAGTGGTGAACCCCACCAAGGCTCCATGTGCGAATTACTAAGCCCTGCAAGACTCCAACGCACATATCAAATCATAATAACAATCTAACTTAAACCCTTTGCCACACACATCAAAACCTTATCATGGCAAGAGATTGCCCTAACATAGTTGACTTTTGGTTGACCAGGACTCCCTGTGGGATAGGGAGTGTTACGAGGATACTTGTGTGGAGCTATGCATCATTACATTGCATGCATGCTGGCGATTAGGTCTCCCTTGTGGTTGAGAGGATCGCTAGTCATCCTGCCTCCCCGACCACTCGGGGTAGTGGTAGCAGGGTTGAGTGCAAAGCATTGTTGTGCATGCCGTTCTCGGCCACTATGGATGGTGGTAGCTGGAGATGCGCACTTAGCCACTGTGCGGAGTGGTAGTTAGCGTACTCACCCACTATAGACGATGGTTGTGTGATGTGCAGTTGTCCAGGGTGCGATGCTCGTCTACTCATGGGTAGGGATGGAGCGGCTAGCAGCAGGGACCCCCATGTGAGTAACATATAGCTCTATGGCAGCTAGCTACTATTTCATACTACCCAACTCGGTGTAGAGGATCGTTGGAAGCTAGAGGGGGGGTGAATAGCTTGTTTTTGTTTCTACAAAAATGATTAGCGGAAGCATAACAAAATTAATAGTAAAAGAAATGAAAACACAATGCTAACACAAATCCTTTACGTGGTTCGGAGATAACGCTCCTACTCCACGGCGATCCTTAAGGTGGATCAACCCTAATCAATCTCACTAGGAAGCTTTCTTTTTACAACAACCCTCCTCTTCTTACAAAAGATGAATATGAAGTTTATAGAGGAGGAGGGGAATGAAAATACTAGAAAGCTTGGAAAATTTGTGGAGGCTTGAGAGGATGATCAGAATGTAAGCATTTTCCTTCTCAACTACCACAAGTTCTCTTTTTATAGAGAGAGGGTTGTTTATCCCGTTGGGCCTCGATCAGTCGACTGATGTACAACATCAGTCGACTGCCGCCGTAGTTAATGGCTTTTGAACAACCGAATTCACGGAATTTATAATCGTCATCATCCAATGGCACGTTCATCAGTCGACTGATCCCTCCATCATTCGACTGATGGAGTGATCAGTCGAGTGATCACGGTGCGCAGTCGAGTGAGACTCCATTTTGTGCCCGTGTTCGCCTTGATTAGTCGACTGCCTCTGATTGGCAGTCCACTGATGGCAACATCAGTCGACTGCCACGGTAAGGAAGTCAACTGTTCGTCAGCTTTTCAGCCTGACTCAGTCGAGTACCCTAACAGTCGACTGATACTCATTAAGTATGAATAATTCATACTTGAATTGACTCCCTAGACCTTGACTTAACCTTCTAGCTCTTCCTTAAGCCTTGCGCCTCCAGGATTCCTCCGAGTCCGCGACTTGTTCATCCTTTGCGCTTTGCTTCCAAGAGCTTCCTTCGGTTTTGTCATGTCTTGGGTTTTCCTTTGCCAAAGTGTGCTTGGACTTTACGCCGCCAAGACTACATGTTTGGACTTACGCTGCCAAGACTTGCCTTTGGACTTCCTTTGCCAAGGTCCTCTTGGACTTATGCCGCCAAGACTACATGCTTGGTCTTACGCTGCCAAGCCTTTTCCTTGGACTTCTCCTGCCAAGATCACACTTGAACTTTGTCTTTACTAAGTCTTCATACTTGGATTTTCCTGTCACTTAAACATGTTCACAATTATATCACAAAGTATTGCCTAACTTAGATGATTATCCAAACATCAAAACATATAAATGCTTGGGGCATTATTGCAGCAACAATCTCCCCCTTTTTGATGTTTGATAATAATTTAAGTTAGGTCTTTAACACATTCACATAATCATATTTCCAACATGAATTCTAACTTAAACATTTCTTCTCCCCCTTTGATACACATCAAAACGAGAAGGATTCATAAATTTAAGAAAGAATTAAATTTGTTGTAATCTTGAACTAAGGTATAAGATTGAAATTAAGTTCCCCATTAATCGAAGATATGGTTCATGATATGTTAATAACATGTGGAGCAAAGCCTAAAAAAAATTTGGAGGTTAAATCCTAACTTTGCACCAACAATATAAGTTTGGGGATGAAAAGATATATATTATGAAACTCCCCCTACAACATTGCATCAAACAGTCCTAAAAACTTCTTTATACTGAAGATTATCATACCATAGTTTTAGGACATTCAAAAATACACTTAAATCTAGGAAATAGAGCTTTTTATCAGAAAACACAGTGTATCAGTCGACTGGTTTCTGATGCAATCGATTGTTACGCCCGAATTCCATTTTTTTAATTTTTCAGCACAACTTCAAAAATGCGCAAAAAATTCTAGATACATCAAAAAATCACGAAATTTTGTGAACACATTTTTGAAATCATTTTCTATCTAGGAAAAATAATTTAAAAAATATATGTTTTCCAGATTTTGAAAATGATACAATTATGGAACCTAGCAAAAACTCTAACTATTTTGCAAACTTTGTATCACTTTTGTATTCTACTTGAAAACTGTTTTTCAAAGTTTGATAAACATAGTTTAAAGTATGTTTTATTTGACATTTCCAATCATATTCTTGGAGCTATATGCACATTAGTTGTGCATAATGTTGGTGCAGTAAGCACCTAAGTCGAACCTGAGTTTTGATTATAGCAAACGATACAAAGTTAAGCTCATATTGTTGTCTCACGAGCTAAATCGAGTGTGCAGAAAAGTGCCAACGCTGGAGCTGAAGGCTAGTGACATCCGGAGGAAGCCGCGGTGGTCGGGCGACACTCGAGTGATTTTGGAGGAAGCCGAAGGAATCGAGTGGAAAGCCGGAAGTGAAAGCGACACAGTAAGTATCGAGGTAAAGCTCGTGTGTGTGAGAGTAAGAGAGGTCGTATCCTCCTTGCGGGGATGCTCTTAAGCATAGATATGACCAAAGACATCCTATAGATGGTCTAGGTCGAGATCGGACGGTCGGCGACTGTCGAAATAATATTTTTGTTAAGCTAACTTTGCCCTGCAGCTAGCATCAGTCGACTGTCAGCTTGGAGGACTTGACTGCCTGTGATCAACATTCGACTGATGCTGCCATCAGTCGATTGATGATTGTCATCAGTCGACTAATGGTCAAAGATCAGCTTCGAGGAGTCAAGGCTTATCACCTCATTTCAAGGGGATGGGTGCTCAAATCTCATTGGCTGAAGTTCCTCTCGAGAAGGGGCTCAAAGGCTATAAAAGGAGAGCCTCTCTTAGGGTTTTATCATCAATTCTAAGTGCTCAAAAGCCTCCACAACGCTACGACTCTCCGACGACTCTACAACGACGAAGTGCTGTCGAAACACCAACAACCCTAGCTTAATTTCTATTTCCTAGTTGTTGGTATAATCTTACTTTGTCGTCTCTTTAATATTGCAATTCTTTTTGTTAATTGAGGTTTTCTATCATTGCATTTTACCTTAATAGAAGAGAGGGTTTGTCTCTCTATCTTTTGCTTTCGAAGGTTTTTGTAATCGTCTAACTCCTACCTCCAACGAGGAGGAGTGTTTTAGTGAATTGCCCTCCGTACACGGTCTAGGACTGTTAGGGCCTTGGAGTAGTAGTCGAAGGCTACGAACCAAGTAAAAAATCTATTTGTCTCTTTTAGTTTTCATTTACCTTTCCGCTGCATTTAATTGTCTACTGAATGAATTCGAAGAAAAAGTTTTATCGCTATTCACCCCCTCTAGCGATCCGCTCGATCCAACAATTGGTATCAGAGCCGGGGGTGCTAAGATTTTGTGAAACCACCAATCTAGCTTTCTACGAAGTTTTTTTCGATTTATTTTCTATTTATTTCGATTTTTTTTCTTTTTTTCATTCGTGTAGTTTTTCTCCTCTTGCACTACTAATCCAAGATGCGAGTCTTGGGACATTTTCGTTGTTTGTGGTTTTAGGTTTTCTTCGCTTCATTCTTTTATCTTTTTTGTTTCAATGGCCCATCTCGAGGGTTTTAGCACCGTCCGACCTTCGTTTTACAACGGAGATGACTTCCATTATTGGAAGGGTCGAATGGAATGCTTTCTTAAAACCCAAATCGAGATGTGGATCATAATCCAAACGAGATTCACACTTCCGACTAATGAAGTGGGTAAATCCTTGGATTATGACCAATGGACCAATGCGACAAAAAGACAAGTCGAAGCCGATGCCAAGGCAACTCAAATCCTTCAATGCGGCTTGTCTAAGGAGGAGCTTAATCGCGTCGGCCCCTTCATCAATGCAAAGGACCTTTGGACAAAGCTAGTGGAGCTATACGAAGGGACCGATGAAGCCAAGGTATGTAAGCACGATCTTTTGTTTAATAAGTTATATAATCTAAAAATTCAGGAACACGAAACGGCGATGCAACTTCATGCTCGCGTTCAAGACATAGTCAATAACCTACACACGATCGGGCAAAAGGTCGAAAATCACGATCTTATTAGGTATGTTCTTAACTCATTTCCTAGGACTACCTTGTGGGCATCCATGGTCGATGCCTACAAGGTCTCCAAGGATCTTTCAAAACTTAGGTTAGATGAGTTGTTTTCCGATTTTGAACTTCATGAGCAGTCTAACTCGGAACCCGAGAAGGGTATAGAACTTTTTGCAGGTTCAAGGAAGAAAACCGCGAGCAAGCCACCCCCGAAGGAAGAAGAAGATGAGTCCGATTCGGAGGTCGACCCAGAAATGGAGGCCGAACTAGTCAACCTAGTTCGGAGGATAGTCAAGGGCCGAAAGTGAATCGTCACTCGACCCAACGAAGGTAAGCCTAAAAGTTCTAATATTAGGTGTTACGAGTGCAACAGGTTTGGACACATCAAGTCTGAATGCCCGAAGCTCAAGAGAAAAGCACCGAAACACAAAAAGGCACTCAATGCTACGTGGGAAGAAGCGTCTGAGGAAGAAGATGATGATCGCGTCCTCATGGATGAACATGAATCTGAAACCAAAGATGAGTCGGATTGCAAAGCGCTATTCAAGACAAGCCATGAATACGCATCCGGTTCAAAAGATACACTCAAGGTAAGTCGATCTCTTATTAGTATGCTTTATAGTGCAATTAAGTTTTTAACTAGGAAATTAGCTAAGTCTGAGTCCAAGGTCGAGACCCTGGTTGAGGAAGTTAAACTCCTCAAACACGAGGTCTCCCTAACCTCTTCGACTAGTCGAGTTCGAGAGGAGGATTCAACTCGGGTTGAAAAGCTCGAAGTTGAGAACCCACTCTTGAAGAGTCAAGTCGAAGATCTTAGGAACACGTTAGAAAGGTTTACTTTGGGATCCAAAGTACTTGACCTCCTACTTGGATCGCAAAGTGCCTTGTACAACAAGGTCGGACTAGGGTTTAACTCAAACACGACCAACAAGTCGTATATGTCGATTGTAAGTCGACATAAACAACGTGTCCAAGCATGGGTCCCTAAGACCACCTTGATTTCAAACTTAGGATCAAACCAGTA
Organism: Wurfbainia villosa; assembly: GCA_025175895.1. Classification (NCBI taxonomy): domain Eukaryota; kingdom Viridiplantae; phylum Streptophyta; class Magnoliopsida; order Zingiberales; family Zingiberaceae; genus Wurfbainia; species Wurfbainia villosa. The sequence continues at coordinate 48,710,256 of CM045999.1, read as the reverse complement.
ATGGGTTCCCAAGGACCAAATCCACTATGTGGAGAGACCAAACCGATTCAACGGTCCAGGGGGATCCAGTACAAAACTTGTTTGTATTTTAACTTAGAAATTACATGCTTAGGTTCTTTATTTAGTTTGATTTTTATTTTTAGAATGGTTAGATAGGACTATAACTCGTCAATACTTGATAACATAGTACCAAGACACGGCGAGATGATAGTACGCTAGGAAAGCAGAGTCTTGTGTATTCGGGCTAGATAAGGCATATCTAGTTCGGTGCACTTGACCGAGTGGAACTAGCTGAAGCTACCTCATCGTATCCTAGACTAGTTAGACCAGGAAGTGGTCTTAGGTGAGTCAAGTCTCTATTTTCTTGAAAATGGCTTTGTTTAAGGAAGTGGTCGTTGTTCCGATCAAAGAAGACCTCTGTGCCTCGCCATGACCTGGAAGCCATGATCTTGAAAAGGTGACTTGATGAGCCTAAGGTCAAATCCGAATCTAACGCAAGGTTGACAAGTGTTTAAGTCATTAAACTTAATTCAACTAAAAAAAATTAGAAGTCATCTCACAAGAACATATAGGATTAACATGTTTGATCATGTAGACATGGGTGAGATGATTTAGGTTAATAATCTTCAACCAATCTTTAATAAATCCAATATCCGATCCAAATACCTTGCGTGTAGGATCAATGGATGTTGGACAGTGGTTGCTCCCGACACATGACCGGGGATCAACCCAAGTTTTCGAAGCTTCAATTCAAACGACAAGGATTGGTAGCCTTCGAAAACAAAGGCAAGCTCAAAATCATCGGATCAAGTGATATTGAGCTCAACTCTAACTTTATTATTCAAAATGTCTTATTGGTAGAAAATTTTCAATATAATTTACTTAGTGTAAGCCAATTGTGTGATAACAACTATAAGGTCATATTTCTAGAAAATGAATGTGTAATTAATACAAATGAAATTTCTAAAACAATCCTTAAGGGAATAAGAAATAACAATATTTACACTATTAATTTAACTAACTCCTCAACCAAGTGTCTTATGACAGCAAGAGGAATCATGGTTGTGGCACCGATGACTCGGTCACTCACACTCAAGACTCATCCACAAGATGAGTCAGAGTGACTTAGTCAGAGGTTTGCCTAACCTCAATAACTTGAATAATAAAATATGTAATGCTTGTCAACAAGGTAAACAATCTAAGACACAACATCAACTAACTAATCAAGAACGATCCAAAAGTGTTCTTGAGCTCCTACACATTGATCTATTTGATTCACACGGAGCTAAGTCACTTAATGGGAGTAAATTTTGCTTAGTCATAATTGATGACTATTCTAGATTTACTTGGGTTAGGTTCATCAAATACAAAAGTGATACCCTAGATTAATTAATCAACCTATTTAAACTAATAGAAAATCAACAAAATCTTAAAATCAAAAGACTTAGGACTGATCATGGTGGTGAATTCGAGAACCACAGGTTTACAGAATTCTGTAACCTAAATGGATACCACCATGAGTTCTCTTGCCCTAGAACCCCACAACAGAATGACCTAGTAGAACGTAAAAATAGAACTCTATAAGAAGCTGCTAGGACAATGTTAAATGAGTATAACCTACCCGATAGGTTTTGGGCGGAAGCTGTAAGTACGACATGCTATGTCCAAAATAGGATCCTTATGGTAAAGAGGCACCTTAAGACCTCATACAAGATTTATCACGATAAAATACCTAACATCAAGTACTTTAGGGTATTTGGGTGTAAGGTACATATCCTAAACATTAAGGATTACCTAGGAAAATTTACATCCAAAACCTCAATCGGAGTCTTTCTAGGATACTCGACTACAAGTCGAGCTTATAGAGTATATAACCATGATGCCCTTAGAGTCAAGGAGACTATCAATGTAGTATTTGATGAAGGGCACGAACCTACAAAACCCCCGGCAACCCCAATTAGTGAGCCGATTCATACCAGACTCAACTCCGATCCGAAGATCAAGTCTAGTATTAATCCTGACCTAAGTCAACCAAGTCATTCTATTGACCAAGTGGTAGATGACTCTAACCCAACTAGGACTCAAACGAGTCATCCTATTGATCAAGTGGTAGATGACCCAAACCCAAATCCAAAACAAACTAGGACTCAAACGAATCATCCTATCGACCAAGTGATAGGTGATCCAAGCCTAGGAGTTTGAACTAGAGCCTCATACAAAAACCTTAGTCAAATCTCCTTGATTTCCAAAATTGAACCCAAAACTATTGACCAAGCTCTTCTTGATCCCAATTGGATTATTGCAATGCAAGAAGAGCTGGCTCAATTCACTAGGAATGAAGTATGGGAATTAGTACCACCAACTAAAGATAAAACAATCGTTGGAACAAGGTGGGTGTTTAGAAATAAACTTGATGATAAAGGTGAAGTAGTTAGAAATAAAGCTAGACTAGTCGCTAAAGGGTTTAGTCAAGTCGAAGGTTTAGATTACGACGAGACCTATGCTCCAGTAGCTAGGTTAGAGTCCATTCGAATGTTATTATCATAAGCTGCACATTGAGGATTTAAGTTATTTCAAATGGATGTAAAGTCAGCATTCTTGAATGGATACATTAAAGAAGAGGTTTATGTTAGTCAACCCCCCGATTTCGAAAGTCTAGATAAACCTGACCATGTTCTTAGGTTAAAGAAAGCTCTCTATGGACTTAAACAAGCTCCTCGAGCTTGGTACGAGAGGCTTTCAGTTTATCTTAAGTCCAAAGGATTTAGCCAAGGTGTAGTTGACCCAACCCTTTTCGTAAAAACCGTAGGTAAAGATATATTCATAGCCCAAATCTACATAGATGATATTATTTTCGGAACCACCAACTCGATCCTACTAAATGAATTCATTTCACTTATGGAAAGTGAATTTGAAATGAATTTAGTAGGTGAGTTAAGTTTCTTCTTAGGTCTACAAATTAAACAAACTAAAGATGGAATATACCTACATCAACGCAAATATACTAGGAAATTAATTAAATGCTTTGGAATGCAAGACGCTAAAATTATTAATACCCCAATGGCAACTAATGTGAATATAGAAGAAGATGTAATTGAAAATTCAATTGATTTAAAATACTATAGGAGCATAATAGAGTCTCCTTTACTTAACTGCGAGCCGACCTGATATCCTATTTGTAGTAAGTATGTGTGCAAGGTTCCAAACCTGTGCCAAGGAGTCTCACCTAACTCTAGTCAAGCGTATCCTTAGATATCTAAAGGGTACACTTAATGTCGGTATTTGGTACCCTAGATCTACCGAGTTCGAACTAATCGGATACTTTGATTCGGACTATACCGGTAGTAAGCTCGATAGAAAGAGTACGAGTGGTTGTTGTCAACTTCTCGGCTCGAGTCTAGTGAGTTGGTGCAGTAGGAAGCAACACTATGTTGTCTTATCTACCACCGAAGCCGAATACATCGCAATGAGTGAGTGTGTCACTCAGCTTCTTTGGATGAAGCACACTCTCTGAGACTTTAAATTAGACTTTACGAACGCTAAACTCCACGTAGATAACATTAACTCAATTAACCTAACTAAGAACTCGATATGTCATTCTAGGACCAAACATATAGAGGTCAAACATCATTTCATTCGAGAACATGTGGCCAACGGAGTCATATAACTCGAATACGTCGAATCGAAGTCCAATTTGGCAGACCTATTTACTAAACCCCTACCCAAAGTCGAATTCAGTCTATTAAGACGAAAATTGGGCATGTGCGTAGTAGAATAGGAACTTACAAATTATATTTTTTCTTACTACTATTTCTTACTTTTCATTTTCATGGAATTAGCATAGGACATACCCTAGATATCATGCACCTATAGATTTAAGGAGCCAATACATCTCACAACACATAGGACTAATGTTTTTGTGTACTTAGCCACGTAGATGGGCATGAGATGTTAGGACTTTACTCTTGGTTCTAGATGTAGAGCTAGTGCATCGCTATGAACCACGGAGTATAATCATACATATTAACCGACTCTGACCAGGACTGGTTGATCTTTCATATCAATCAAGTCAAATATGAGTCAAACATTTTATAGATGAGCTTATTTTCAGTATATTATTTTCAAAATAATATGAAACATGCTTGGACTTTAAATTTAATACCTATATTTGTTCTTCACACACCCCCACTCTTTTCGATATATGGCAAAAGGGGGAGAAAAAGGCCAAAGTTAAAGGATCAAATTTTTTTTGATAACTTAACTTACTTAATATTTATTCACATGGCCAAAAGTTAAGTAAAGGTTTACTTTTACTTAACTTTTTTGAGTTAACAAAAAGGAAATAAAGGCCAAGTTAAGAGAATTCTTAACTTAAACTTATTTTTAATACTATGGTCAAATGTTAAGAAAGGGGGAGAAAGGGCCAAGTTAAGAAGTTCTCTTAACTTAAACATTTTACTAAGGCCAACTTTAAGTAATGTTAATTACTTAAACTCTTCCTAACTAGCAACCATCAAGGGGGAGAATTAAGGACTTCTTTCAAGACTCACCCTCGGTCAAGAGGGAGGTTTCCTCAAGGGGGAGTACTTGAATAAAATTCTTACTACTCCTACTTAATATTTATTATTCGTGTTTTTTTATGCACATTATTATTCTTCATGCATGTTATTTTCTTAACTTTGTATGTGGGTTTGCCATAGATCAAAAAGGGGGAGATTGTTGGTGCAGTAGGCACCTAAGTCGAACCTGAGTTTTGATTATAGCAAACGATACAAAATTAAGCTCATATTTTTATCTCACGAGCTAAATCGAGTGTGCAGAAAAGTGCCAACGCTGGAGCTGAAGGCTAGCGACACCCGGAGGAAGCCGCGGTGGTCGGGCGACACTCGAGTGATTTCGGAGGAAGCCGAAGGAATCGAGTGGAAGGTCGAAAGTGAAAGCGACATAGTAAGTATCGAGGTAAAGCTCGTGTGTGTGAGAGTAAGAGAGGTCGTATCCTCCTTGCGGGGATGATCTTAAGCATAGATTCGACCAAAGACATCCTATAGATGGTCTAGGTCGAGATAGGACGGTCGACAACCGTCGAAAAAATGTTTTTGTTAAGCTAACTTTGCCCTGCAGCTAGCATCAATCGACTGCCAGCTTGGAGGACTCGACTGTTTTCCATCAGTCGACTGCCTATGGTCCACATTCGACTAATGCTGCCATCAGTCGACTGATGATTGCCATCAGCCGACTGATGGTCAAGGATCAGCTTCGAGGAGTCAAGGCTTATCACCTCATTTCAAGGGGATGGGTGCTCAAATCTCATTTGCTGAAGTTCCTCTCGAGAAGGGGCTCAAAGGCTATAAAAGGAGGGCCTCTCCTAGGGTTTTATCATCAATTCTAAGTGCTCAAAAGTCTCTGCAATGCTACGACTCTCCGACGACTCTACAACGATGAAGTGTTGTCGAAACACCAACAACCCTAGCTTAATTTCTATTTCCTAGTTGTTGGTATAATCTTGCTTTGTCATCTCTTTAATATTGCAATTCTTTTTGTTAATCGAGGTTTTCTATCATTGCATTTTACCTTAATAGAAGAGAGGGTTTGTCTCTCTATCTTTTGCTTTCGAAGGTTTTTGTAATCGTCTAACTCCTACCTCAAACGAGGAGGAGTGTTTTAGTGAATTGCCCTCCGTACACGGTCTAGGACCGTTAGGGCCTTGGAGTAGTAGCCGAAGGCTATGAATCAAGTAGAAAAATCTATTTGTCTCTTTTAGTTTTCATTTACCTTTCCACTGCGTTTAATTGTCTACCGAACGAATTCGAAGAAAAAGTTTTATCGCTATTCATCCCCGTCTAGCGATCCGCTCGATCCAACACATAAGCCTTCCCAATGATTGGTCCAATGAAGGATTAATGTCTCTAGATGACACTTTGGTTCATAGTAATGCATCATAACAAGCATGATGAACCAAGTGCATCTTCCTAACATCTCACATGTTATCTAAGTGGCTCAATACAAAAATCATGGTTTCTTAGGTGTTTTGTGAGATGCTTAAAGGTATAAATCCTAGGATTTCTATAGGATCATGCAAACCTACACCTTTATTCAACTAAGCACATCCCAAGTTCTCTCCTTAGTGATAAAAATTCTACTTCGGGGAGAGGCTTGGTAAAGATGTCGACTATGTTGGACTTAGATTCAATGTAATTAAGCTCAATGTCCCCCTTAGCCACATGATCTCTAATGAAGTGATGTTTCACTTCAATGTGCTTGGTCCTAGAGTGATGCACCAGATTTTTGGTCAAATTTATGGTGCTCACATTATCACAAAATATTTTCATGTTGGAGTAAGATAGCTCATAGTCCTCTAAAGTATGTTTCATCCATAGTAGTTGAGCTACACAATCACCCATAGCCACATACTTGTCCTCGGTGGTGGATAGGGCAACACAAGGTTGCTTCCTACTACTCCAACTAACTAGGGAGGACCCAAGGAATTGGCATCCACCACTAGTACTCTTCCGATCCAATTTGCAACTGGCATAATCGGAATCGATGTACCCAACCAAATCAAAAGACCTAGTCCTTGGGTACCATAGTCCTACACTTAGTGTGCCTTTAATATATCTTAAGATTCTCTTAACGGCAACTAAATGAGATTCTTTGGCACATGATTGGTACCTAACACACATACCAACCGCAAATAATATATCGGGTCTACTAGCGGTTAGGTACAAAAGGCTACCAATCATACTCCTATAGAGTGTAAGGTCAATTTATTTTCCTTCATTATCACTATCTATTTTTGTATTGGTTGCCATTGGAGTTGAGACTACCTTAGCATTTTCCAAACCAAATTTCTTAATCATTTCCTTAGCATATTTGGTTTGGTAAATATAAATTCCTTCACTTGTTTGTTTGACTTGCAATCCTAGGAAGAAATTTAGTTCCCCAACTAGACTCATCTCAAACTCATTTTCCATATTCTTAATAAAGTCTTGAAGGAGTTCATCATTTGTTGACCCAAAGATAATGTCATCAACATATACTTGGGCTACAAAGATGTCCTTTGATGTTGACTTTATAAATAGAGTTTAATCTACACTAGCCCTCTTAAAGTCCTTAGAGATCAAGAAAGATGATAATCTTTCATACCAAGCCCGGGGAGCTTGTTTCAAACCATACAATGCTTTCCTAAGCTTGTATACATGGTTTGGATAGTCTATATTCTCAAACCCGGGAGGTTGTTCTACATATACCTCTTCCTTAATGAACCCATTTAGGAATGTCGATTTAACATCCATTTGATGGAGTTTGAAACCCATATTAGATGCATACCCTAATAGGATCCTAATAGACTCTAACCTAGCAACCAGGGCATATGTTTCATCATAGTCAAGTCCTTCAACTTGATTAAAGCCCCTTGCAACTAGCCTTGCCTTATTCCTAGTAATATTTCCTTGGTCATCTAGTTTGTTCCTAAAGACCCATCTTGTAGTAATGATGGTATTGTCATTAGGTCTAGAAACTAACTCCCATACTTGACTCCTTTCGAATTGAGCAAATTCATCTTGCATTGCTAAGATCCAATTTGGATCAAGTAATGCATCATTTATTGATTTGGGCTCAATTTGGGAGATTAGTGCTATATGACTAGATGAATCTCTATGAAATGACCTAGTCCTAACTCCTTGAGATAATTCACCTATAATTTGATCTAGAGGGTGATTTTGATGAACTTTTATTGTTCTAGGAGGTGTATTAACTTAATTTTGATCATGATTATCCTCAATTCTTCTTTCATCATCGGAATCACCTCTTACTCCCCCTTGAATTAATTCTCCCCCTTGATCATTACCCCCTAAAATTAAATCTTGAAATTTTTGGATAATTTCTTGATTTTTGTCATTGATATCATCATCAATGGGAGATTTCCTAGGGTATGTATTAGAAGTTTCATCAAATTGGACATTTGAAGATTCCTCAATCTTTTGAGTTCTTTTATTATAAACTCTATATCCTACACTAGTGGATGAGTATCCAACTAGGATTCCCTGATCCGCTTTGGACTCTAATTTACCTAGGTTGTCTTTGGTGTTTAAAATATAAACTTTGCATCCAAAGACCCTAAAATAGTGAATTGTTGGAATTGTACCATTCCATAATTCAAATGGAGTTTTTCCTAAAAACCTATGAATTAAAACCCTATTTTGGATATAGCAAGCAATGTTGACCGCTTCCGTCCACAAGTAGCTAGGTAAAGAGTATGCATTAACCATAGTCCTAGCCGCTTCTTGTAGGGCATTATTTTTCCTTTCCACAATCCCATTTTGTTGGGGTGTTCTAGGATAAACAAATTCGTGCTTGTACCCTTATTCTAGGCAAAAGGTTGAGAAGTTAGAATTCTCAAATTCTCCACCATGATCACTACGGATCCGGTTGATTTTGAGTTTTCTTTCATTCTCTACTCTCTTGCTAAATCCTATGATTATTCCTAGGGTTTCATCCTTATTTTTCATGAAAAATACCCAAGTAAATCTAGAAAAATCATCTACTGTCACTAAGCAATATTTAATACCAATCATGGAAGGGGTACTATGAAAATCAAATAAGTCCATATGCAATAGTTCTAAAGGTAAAGCGGTACTAAGTAAAGTTTTACCTTTGTGTGATGTTTTTGATTGTTTCCCTTCTTGGCATGCATCACACATTTTGTCCTTGAGATACTTGACTTTTGGCAACCCTTTGACTAACTTCATTTTGGCTATTTTGGCAATGTTCTTCATATTTATGTGCCCTAGCCTCCTATGCCAAAGCCAACTCTCTTCTTCTTTTGCAATAAGACACTTAGTAGAAGCATTAGTAGCATAGGATAAATCAACATAATATATATTTGATTTCCTAAAACCTACTAGCATGCAATCATTTAAAGTTTTGTGTCTTATAAAACATTTTGAAGAGTCAAATTGAACATCAAAATTAGCATCACATAGTTGGCTTACACTAAGTAAATTAAATTTCATATTTTTAACTAATAACACTTTATGAATGGCAAGGTTGGGGGATACCTCAATTGTGCTTTTTCCTAGAATCTTAAGTTTACCACTATTTCCAAAAGACACCTTCCCCTTGCTAGTGTGGTTGATGGTGGAAAATTTTCTCTCATCACCGGTCATGTGTTTTGAGGACCCACTATCAACAATCCATAAGCTTGGTTCTTCTACCTATACAACATGAAAATGCAAGCCTTAGGCACCCAAATTTTAGGACCACTAGCATCAATTAAAAACTTCTTAGGGACCCAAGCCTTTCTAACCTTGCTCCTAACGGTGGATTTTCTACTAACAAGGGATGTAAATGCTATCTCCTTTTCCTTAGGCCTATATCATATTTCGGCCTTATTATAAATAGTCCCTTTTCTATGCATGCTCTTAGTTCACCTATTTCTTTTCTCAATTCATCATTTTCATTTCTAAGTGTACATGTATCATCACAAAGTGGTTCTACACTTTTAAGTGATTTAATTTCTACTTTTAAGTCCTTAATCCTAGTTTTTAATCTATTTAAGGCATTTTGAAGGCATGCAATGGTTTTATAAAGTAAATCTACCCTATGGGAGTTGCTTACCTCATCATCACTTGATGATGATTCGTCGCTTGAGGAAGAGGATGAAGACTCCTCACTTGAGCTTTCGACTTCCTCCTCCAAGGCCATGAGAGCTAGGTTCCGAGTGGCATGACACACTTCATCATCATCGGAAGAGTCCTCCAAGCTTAGTGTGTCCCAAGTTTGTGCCACCATTGCCTCCTTCTTCTTCTTCTCCTTCTTTTCCTTCTTCTCCTTATGCTTCTTTTCTTTCTCCTCCTTCTTCTTTAAGTCCGTGAAATTTGGCTTGATGTGCCCCTTCTTATTGCAACCATAGCAAACAACATTAGATGAAGGAGTTGAACTACTAGAAGACTTACCTCTTGAGGATTGGAACATCCTCCTCACATCCTTCTTGGTGAGTTTCCTTGACCTCCCACCAAATTTCTTTACATAATGAGCCACCTCGCTTGCTGATAGCTCTTCTTCACTACTAGATGAATTTTCCTCGGATTCGGATAAGGAAGACACTTCTTTTTTCTCCTTCTTCTTGTCATTCTTTCCTACAAAAAGAGCTACAACTTTCTCTTTGGATGAAGTGTTAGCTTGCTCGTGCAACTCAAATTCACAAAAAAACTTATCTAATTTAACCAAAAAAAGATCCCTAGAGACCTTATAGGCATCTACCATTGAAGCCCATAAGGTTGTTCTAGGGAAGGCTTGGAGCACATACCTTACAAGGTCTCGGCTGTCGACCTTCTCACTGATCACATGTAGTCCGTTGACTACTTCCTTGAAGTGACCGTGCATTTGGCTCACGGTCTCATTAGTCTTCATGGCGAAGCTTTGACGTTGGCCTATTAAGAGATCTCTCTTGGCTCTTCTTGTTTCCTTGGATCCCTCATTGAGCTCAATTAACTTCTCCCAAAGCTCCTTCGCCGATTCAAAAGACCCCACCTTGCTTAGTTGCTCTTTTGACAACCCACATTGAAGTGTGGTTGTTACTTTGGCATTGGCTTGAGCCTTCTTGGCCATGTCCCTCATCCAATCCTTGATCAGTATGGGCGCTCCGTGTTCATCGATCGACTTCTCGAATCCGTCTACAATGCTAAAACAATTATCAATATCGTTCATAAGATAGTATTCCATCCTACCTTTCCAGTAGCCGAAGTCGTTGCCGTCGAAGAAAGGAGGCCTCGCCGTCCTATACCCCTCTTGGAAAGCCATCTTGCTCCGGTTGATTGTTAAATCTTCCGATACGATCCGGGCTCTAATACCACTTGTTGAGGATTGTTGGAAGCTAGAGGGGGGGTGAATAGCTTATTTTTGTTTCTACAAAAATGATTAGCGGAAGCACAACAAAAATAATAGTAAAAGAAATGAAAACACAATGCTAACATAAATTCTTTACGTGGTTTGGAGATAACGCTCCTACTCCACGGCGATCCTTAAGGTGGATCAACCCTAATCAATCTCACTAGGAAGCTTTCTTTTTACAACAACCCTCCTCTTCTTACAAAAGATGAAGATGAAGTTTAGAGAGGAGGAGGGGAATGAAAACACTAGAAAGCTTGGAAAATTCATGGAGGCTTGAGAGGATGATCAGAATGTAGGCATTTTCCTTCTCAACCACCACAAATCCTCTTTTTATAGAGAGAGGGCTATTTTTCCCGTTGGGCCTCGATCAGTCAACTGATATACAGCATCAGTCGACTGCCACCACGATTAACGGCTTCTGAACAGCCAGATTCGCAGGATTCATAATCGTCATCATCCAACGACATGCTCATCAGTTGACTGATCCCTCCATCAATCGACTGATGGAGTGATCAGCCGAGTGATCACGACACATAGTCGAGTGAGACTCCATTTTTTGCCCGTGTTCACCTTGATCACCGATCGCTCCTCGATTGGCGATCGATGAGACATCGTCGACTACCACGACAAGGCGATGATCGCTTTTTCATTTGACTCAGTCGAGTACCCTAACAGTCGACTGATACATCATACTCATCAAGTATTAATAATTCATACTTGAATTGACTCCCTAGACCTAGACTCAACCTTCTAGCTCTTCCTTAAGCCTTGCGCCTCCAGGATTCCTCCGAGTCCACGACTTGTTCATCCTTTGCACTTTGCATCCAAGAGCTTCCTTAGGTTTTGTCATGTCTTGGCTTTTCCTTTGTCAAAGTGTGCTTGGACTTTACGCCGCCAAGACTACAAGCTTGGACTTATGCTGCCAAGACTTGCCTTTGGACTTCCTTTGCCAAGGTCCTCTTGGACTTACGCCACCCAGACTACATGTTTGGTCTTACGCCGCTAAGCCTTTTCCTTGGACTTCTCTTGCCAAGATCACACTTGGACTTTGCCTTTACCAAGTCTTCATACTTGGATTTTCTTGTCACTTAAATATGTTCACAATTAGATCACAAAGTATTGCCTAACTTAGATGATTATCCAAACATCAAAACATATAAATGCTTGGGGCATTGTTGCACCAATACTTGGTCACTCGAGAGTGGTGGCAGCTGGAGTCGGGATAGTTGTCATGTCGTGCCACCCACGCCATATTGGGGTCATGGTTGGATGGGTCCGCAGACATGGACATGCATGTGCATTTCTGATATATATATATATATATATATATATATGTTTTACATATGCCTGTGAGATGCTGCATTTGGTTGAGCTATGATTGCTGCATATGTTTGTACAACATGATACATGTCATTTGCATATTATATACTACTGTGTGTTGAGCATGATATATGTGTTGGTCCAGACTGTTGTATGCATTTGATTAGCATCATGTCATAGTGTAGTATGGATCGGGTTATTATTACATGTGATTATATACTGTTCATATGTCTGAGTGTTGATCGGATATGAGATTGACTTTGTAAGTTATATGGGTTATGTTATTGTATATCTGTTCAGGATGATATAGCTTATGGTGTTGCAGACCATCAGGTACGTTGGTACATTACTTCATGTTTAGTTGATCAATTTAGTATATGCATTGAGTATGACTATACTGTGGTTACTTGTTATTAGATTTGGATAGAACTGTATGTCTATTTGACATATTCTATATACCTGTAGATCTTCACATGTATACTTATAGATCTCTATATCCTATATGTTATTCATGCACTTTATATATATTCCCCTAAGTTTATACTCACTACCCCGGACCCTGGATTTCCTGTCGCCCAAGTAACAGGTAGAAGATTTCCTTGGACGTTCGGAGCTCCGCCAGCTGATCCCATCTCACACCGAACAATTGGGGTTTTCCACGTATCTGTATTATAGTCATGTATAATCAGTGTTGTATTTGACTTTTGGTTTGTATGTTGTTTTTGTTTAGTATGTTAGAGTCGCACCGGTGCGCACCTTTGTGTTGTTGTAGATTATTATTTAGTATTGTCCATATATATGTTATGTGATTGTGGCCGAAAGACTTTATGTATATTAGGGAATTGTATCACGTACAGGGGAGATGTTGTCCGATTATTTTCGACTCGGCATACTCTCGGGGCGTGACATCCTTCCCCTCCTGGATCTCCCGTGGAGGCGGCCTCCTTCGTGTTGGTCCTCGACAGCTTGAGAGTGAGGTGGCAACAAAAGTAGTAGAATGGAATGGACCACACCATCAGAAAGAGAGAGAGCCCCCATCCTTTTATCCTTCCCAATTGGGTTGGGTTTTGCTTCCTAATCCATGGGTTCATATTTCTTCCATACTAACAACAAATGTAGAGCTCTATATGAGCTTTGAAACACAACTCAGAACGTCTCAAAACTCATCCTGAGCAAAAAGTTATGACCTTCAGAAGTTTTCTACATCAAGTTGTGCTTGATTCCATCCACAACAATACTAGTCGACTTATACTAATGACAGTTGACTAATCGACATCAGTCGAATATCTTAGTAGACTAGAAAACCTTATGTGGACGACTTTATATGGGTCAGTTGGCTGGTGTCCGATAACAGTCGACTGATACAAACAGTCGAATGCTTTAGTCGACTAGCAACCCTTCTGTGCTCAACTTTGGACCCATCAGTTGACTAATTCTTAATGGAAATCGACTGATATACCAATCAAGTGCCTCAATCGACTTGAAAACTTTATGTGCCTAGGTTTAAGCACATCAGTCGACTGACTTCAATGGTCAGTTGATTGTGTTTCCAGTTGAATATAATAGTCGACTCCAAAATATTCTGTTTAGCTTTTTAGGCACTACAATCGACTGATGTAATGCGTCAGTCAATTGATAAGTAACTCATGATTATTTTTTCAAATCAAATACAAAGGATCTCAACGAACAACGACGGTTACGTTCCTGTTCAATTCGTATTCTTCACGAAAAAACTTGAAAAATCAGATCTAAGACCTAAAGTTAGGTTTTCTACTTAAGTTTCCATCGAATAATCATTATTTTGCAACAAAAGATTCATATGTCATGCAAAAACGACGAAAAAAAATCAATATAATGTCATAAAAATCAATAAAACGACTCGCTCTGATATCAATTGATGGAAATCACGGATATAAGACTTATATACAAGAAACAAATTGATACAACATAATTCTAGAATGAATCTAATTTTATTAAATTTACAGTGAATAAAATGAAGGTAGGAAACTTCGCTTCCCACTTCAACTCGGTCGCTTGTTCATGGCGATCCCTTCTACGTCCCAGGATAAAAAAAATTTATCCTTGACAAGAGGGATTACCCAAGCTCCCGTTTCATCGTCGTGCTATTCAATTAGAGTAGTCACTTGAACAAACTTGTTGTTCAAGCAACCGACCTCTATTCTATGATTAGCCGGAGAATAGACGATGTACGGATCGCCGACTTTTGTATTTGTATTCGGGGTCCAAGTTATTTTAGCCACAAAACAGAATATATAACATACATATGATTGAAGAACAAATATAGACATGTTACAAAAGAATATAAACAAACGTTATACCTCTTGATCTTCTATTGTATGTCCTTCCTCCTTTTGGACGTCGTGTGGGGGACGATCTACCAAAAGTCGAAGCTCCTAGATCACCAATCTTCCTTCCTTGCTCGCTTCAAACAAGAGGAAGAATAAGAAACAAAACTCTCCCTCTCCTTACTTGCGCCAACCACCAAGTACCAACTTGGTGTGCACCGGCCAAAGGATTGGATGAAGAAGATGGATGTCGGCCAAGAGCTCCAAGGGAAGACCCTAAGCTTTATTTCCACCGGCCAAGGAGAAGAGAAGGAGGGCTTGAATGTCGACCAAGGAGAGGATAAGAAGACTTGGGCGCTAGCCAACAACAAGAAGAAGAAGAGAAAAGAAATTCTTTCCTTAATTGAGGCCGCCCAACCCCCTTGCTCCTTGCCGCCCAAAACCCTAGCCCCTCCCTTGATTCTTGTTCTCCATGCCAACCCTAGCCTCTCCTTTTATAGAGTTAGGGATAAGCCTTGTTTTAATCTCCACCATTGGTTCTAGGGATTTAATCTCAACCGTCGGATCTAGAGATTTAATCTCAACCTTCGGATCTAGAGATTTAATCTCTACCGTTGGATCTAGAGTTTTGTTTTCATCCATTGGATCTAGGCTTCATGAGGTTTTAATAGGCTACAATAGGGACCATGAGGAGGAGTTGGATCTTGGCCACCCAATGGATCAAGCCCACATAAAGTCCGATCCATTAATGATAATCCAATCCACTAAAGGATTATCATTGATCTACCTCACCAACCCCCATAAGTTAATATGGGCTCCATATATTATTTGTACATTTTCTCCCCATGTTTAAGATCTCGAATGTCCGTCAATTAATTAATTTACTGACAATTAATTAATCAACATCTAACTCCATGAGTAATACCACTCAACCTTATCATCATGCCAGACCAAGTCTACCTACAGGGTTTACATGATGAACCTTATGAGCTCCTCAAAGGGACATCATCATCCTAATATATAAGACACAGTTTCCTCCTATAATCAACGACACACCATATAAATAATATCATTTTCCAACTTACCGAGCCTATCGATTTAATCTATAAATCTCGCCCATTGGTAAATCAAAGAAATGAATACTAAATATATGTGCCCGTTATTATATCGAGATTAAGAGCATGTACAATATAATATCTGAGGTCCGATTCGATTATGTAGTCAGCAATAAATCGAATCACCTCTAAGTCGGTCCTGCTCAATACACACAAAGTGTACTAGTGTGATTCTATGGTCAAGACAAACCAATACCAAATCACACTACAACCATACCAAGGGTTTGTCCAAAGTCATCTCGGTTGTGAGCTTTTACTTATACTTTACAAGGAGCTGATAACATGATCTCCCCTGTGACACCACACACCATGTTATCTACAATGTAATGTATTAGACAATATGCATAACCATAAATATACAAACAATGATCATGTGATTCTTATTTCAAAATAAAGATGTTCATACAAAAGATAGACTTTTCAGTATACATCCCAACAATCTCCCACTTATACTAAAAGACTATGCTGTCCTCAAACTGTCATACATCTTATTCTCATTCCCTCCACATGTCTATCAAAAGATCTCGCCGGAAGGGCCTTAGTGAAAGGATCTGCCAGGTTATCCTCCGATGCAATCTTGGCCACAACAACTTCTCCTCTCTTTACGATTTCTTGTATCAGGTGGTACTTGCACTCTATGTGTTTGCTTGCCTTTTGGGCTCGTGGTTCCTTCGATTTTGTAACTACACCACTATTATCACAATAAATTGTGATAGTTCTGGGCAAACTAGGAATCACATCCAAGTCCATTAAGAAGTTCCTGAGCCACACAACTTCTTTGGCCGCCTCAGAGGCTGCCACATACTCAACTTCCATGGTGGAGTCCGCCACGCATTACTGCTTGACACTCCTCCATACAATGGCTCCACCTCCCAAAGTAAACACAAAACCTGAGGTAGACTTACTGTTATCCCTATCTGATTGGAAGTCGGAATCTATATAACCCACAAGGAGTAATTGGTCTGCCTGGTAAACTAGCATATAATCCCTAGTCCTTCTCAGGTACTTCAATATATGTTTTACCGCAGTTCAATGTCCCTGTCCTGGATTACTCTGATATTTGCTAACCATGCCTACGACAAAGCAAATATCTGGTCTCGTACATAGCATCGCATACATGAGGCTTCCTACTGCCGAAGCATAAGGAACTGCCTTCATCTCCTCTATCTCCTCAGATGTTCTAGGACACATCTCCTTAGATAAAGGAACTCCATGCCTGAAAGGTAGAAAACCCTTCTTGGAGTTCTGCATGCTAAAACGATCCATAATGGTGTCTATGTATGAAGCTTGAGATAAGCACAACATCCTTTTCTTGCGATCCCTTATAACCTTGATCCCAAGGAATAGTCCCACTTCTCCCAAGTCCTTCATATCAAACTATTTGGACAACCATACCCTAACGTCCGATAACACCTTGACATTGTTGCCAATTAACAAAATGTCATCTATGTATAGTACAAGAAATACCACTACATTTCCATCACATCTCTTGTATACACAATACTCATCCGGACTTTGAGTAAATCCATAAGACTGGATTACCTCATCAAAGCGGATGTTCCAAGACCTCGAAGCTTGTTTCAATCCATAAATGGACCGATTTAGCTTACACACAAGATGCTCTTTGCCCTTTGCAATGAAACCTTCTGGTTGCTTCATATAGATGTTTTCCTCAAGACTTCCATTAAGGAAAGCTGTATTGACATCCATCTGCCATACCTCATAATTCATATGAGCAGCAATGCATAAGAGAATCCGGATAGACTTAAGCATGGCTACCGGCGAAAAGGTCTCCTCATAATCGATACCCTCTTTCTGAGTATACCCCTTCGCAACAAGCCTCGCTTTGAAGGTCTCAACCTTCCCGTCTATTTCTCTCTTTCTTTTGTAGATCCACTTGCATCCAATGGTTTTTACACCATCGGGTGGTTCTACTAGCTCCCAGACCTGATTTGAATCCATAGATTCAATCTCAGCTATTCATTGCACTTTTCCAAGATACTGCATTTTTATCTTGGATTGCCTCGTCATATGTCCAAGGATCAGGTTCATGTTCGCCAGGGACTAAATCAGAAGATTCTCCTAAGAACATGAATCTATCAAGCTATCTAACAACCTTCCCACTACGACAAGGTATCACCTGTGTATCCTTTGTGACACACAGTGTAGTGACTTGTGGTATATCCTCTTGTACCGGTTGTACTAAAGAAGTGACTTTCCCTTTCAATTCCTTCAGAACAATCTTACTCATGGGCTTGTGGTTCATCACATAGTCTTCCTCTAGAAATCTGGTGTTCGTGCTAACGATCACCCTCTATCTCTAGGACTATAAAACAAACCACCTTTCGTTCCTCTAGGATAGCCAACAAACATGCGCACTTCTATACGGGGTTCCAACTTACCAGCATCTACCTTCAGCACATGTGTTGGACTCCCCCAATTCCAAATATGTCTTAGACTAGACTTTCGCCCAGTCCACAATTTTATGGGAGTAGAAAGCACTGATTTAGATGGGACCAAGTTTAGAATATACATTACCATATCTAGAGTATATCCCCAGAACGAATCTGGCAACTCAGAATAACTCATCATCGATCTAACCATCTCCATAAGAGTCCTATTCCTTCGCTCTGCTACACCATTCTATTGGGGTGTGCCAGGTGCAGACAATTGGGATTGAATCCCAGCCTCTGATAAGTAATTCCTAAACTCTCCCAAGAGGTACTCACCACCACGATCAGATCATAGTGTCTTGATACTTTTACCTTGATGTTTCTCCGCATCAGCCTTAAATTCTTTGAAGTTGTCAAAGCATTTAGACTTGTGGCACATCAAGTAAATGTATCCATATCTCGAATAATCGTCTATAAAAGAGACGAAATACTCAAAACCACCTCTAGCCTAGATAGACATAGGACCACACAAATCATAATGAACCAATTCTAACACATCTTTGGCTCTATACCCCTTGGCCTTAAAAGGCCTCTTGGTCATTTTACCCTCCAAGCAAGATTCGTAGGTTGGGAAATCTTCCACCACTAATGAACCCAGAGGTCTATCAGCTATCAACCTTTGAATTCTGCTTAAGTTAATATGACCAAGTCTTAGATGCCAAAGATATGTTTGGTTCATCTTCGAAGTTCTTTTCTCTTATTGGAATTAGAAGATGAGTTATTAACTTCTATTTACATCATGGGAGCTTTTGGTTCAAGTGTGTATAAATTTTCTATCAATGCACCCAAACAGATAATCTTCCTATTCCTTTTTATAACAACTTTATCATTAAAAGAAATAGAATATCCATCCATAAACAATTTAGAAACCGAAATTAAATTCTTTATAAATAAAGGTACATAAAGGCAATTCTTAAGAACCAAAACTTTATTTTTCTCAAAAGATAAATAAACATCTCCCACTGCAATAGCCGCCACTTTCGTGGCATCTCCCAAGTATACGTTAATCTCCCCCTCAGTCAGTCTTCTGGTTTCCTGGAACCCTTGCAAAGTATTGCAGACATAATCAGTGGCTCCTGTATCTACACACCAGGTGCCGATAGATAACACCGCTAAACATGTTTCAACGACTAGACCAAAAGATATACCTTTGTTCTGCTTGCGGTTGGGGCAGTCCTTCTTCCAGTGTCCAGTCTACTTACAAGTGATGCACTTGTCTTTCTGCTTCTTCACTCCTCCCTGAGTTCCTCCCACCGCCTTTGGCCCAGCTTGTTTCTTCTTCTTCTTGCCTTTCGGCTTAGAAGTAGAAACCTTTTGGGCAATCATGGCTTGTGCCTGAGCACTCTGACGAAATAGCCCCTCTACCGCCTGGAGTTCTGTCAGAAGCTCCGCCAACGAATACAACCTCTTGTTCATGTTGTAGTTCAGGCGAAACTGCTCAAAACTCCTAGGTAGAGACTGGAGAATGATATCGACCTAGGTTTCCCCATCGATCTCAGCTCTGAGGACTTCCAACTCATTCAAATGAGCCATCATCTTGAGAACATGATCCCTCACGAGTGTTCCCTCGATCATGGTGGTCGTCATCAAGTTCCTCATGGCTTCCTTCCTAGCAGCCCGATTCTGGTGTCCGAAAAGCTCTTTGAGATTGAGCATCATGTCATAAGCAGTGGGCATGGCTTGATGCTGATGTTGCAGTACATTTGACAAAGATGCCAAAATGTAACACCGCGCCATCTCATCGGCCTTAATCCACTTCTTATAACTCTCCTTCTCCTTTTTCCTAGAATCATCCGTAGGCTAAGGAGGGCACTCTTTGAGGAGTACATATTTATATTCCTCAGCAGTCAAGACAATGTCAAGATTCCTCTTCCAATCAATATAGTTGGGTCCAGTAAGTTTATTTTCTTTCAGTATCATAGCAAGCGGGTTGAAAGTCATTTTGAAAGAAAACCTAAGAATCACATAGATCAAAAACATTAGATTTCAAAAAATTATTGATTCCTCAAACAATAAAATTTTAAAATCAACCAACACCTCAAAACACCGAGAATATCTTATGCCACGATAGTGTGGACGTATACGAATTCTACATTTTGTAAGAGGAGGTTTTACCTATTAATTTTACTATCTTGTCAACCTAACTTTTTGACAAGTAAAATTAATAGTTGGTTCCTCTTCGGCCCTACAAAAAAAAACAGTGACTCTGATGGAGAGGATACTTATATTTGTATCTAAGTGTTCACCATTACTCGGTACCAAGGTAATTATCTCGGGTTATATGCCTTCCGATGGGGAAGTACACACGCTTTTTAATAATTTCCTATAACCATATTCGACCTTGTGATCTGCAAACACACTCATCGGATGGGGAGGAAGGCACTCAGAGCCGACGCGCAAGTTTGTTTGCATCACATGTCAAATTGTAATGGAGGCCATGGGAATTTATAAAAATATCCCTCTCCCATTTAGTAATTTAAAATTGAGGAATTTTCTAGCCTATGACATGCATATCAAACAATAATAAATAAATATGAAAAATAAATATTTTCCAACTATTATGACTTTTGTCTTCAATATGTTTCCCATCGTATCGTCATCTCGTCCGCTCCTCCCTATGCCATGTACAAGCCATCCGGAGATCCGAGCTGAGAAAAACCTATTTTAATTTACATCCATCGATCCTATACTCCACGAGGGAGTGTACATGAAATCTAGATCGAAAGTAAACTAAAATAAAAGGAGTGGCTAAACAATGTCATATCTAATTACAAAAATTAAATACTAGCCTCGTCAATCCTGAGGATTCAACAAATATACAATTACACACATACAATCACATACACACATATGGCCATAATAGTTGGATCCTATGCCTGCAACCAAAAAGTTAACCTACGCATATCCTACTATTATCCAGCACATATAATATATGAAAAGTGAATAAAAGTAACCGAATCCTAAACACAAAAAACCAGAAACCGTGGCTCTGATACCACTTGAAGGTAGGAAACTTTGCTTCCCACTTCAACTCGGTCACTTGTTCATGGCGATCCCTTCTACGTCCCCGGACAAAAAAATTTATCCTTGACAAGAGGGATTACCCAAGCTCCCATTTCATCATCGTACTATTCAATTAGAGTAGTCACTTGAACAAAATCGTTATTCAAGAAACCGACCTCTATTCTATTTTTTTTTTGATGAAATGTAAATATATATCATCAGAAAAAGCACAATCATACAAAATCATAGAGTGCGCACTCATGTCATGTCTGACAATGTGTCAGATCTGAGGTGCATCCAGCGGAGTGTACATGTGCTCTCATGTGTACCAGAATTCTCATGCATACATACTTTCTCATGTTACATAACCATTACATATCCTACGCTTGTGCGGTTCCCCTGTATTTGCTCATGTCTCCTTCCTGCAGCCCCTCTGTGTCCTCCGGTCCGAGTATACCTCCTCGCATTGGCCCTTTATGCCCATCTTCTTGCCAATCTCATGCGGCGTTCCTCTATCTCCCCACTTTTCACTTTTGGTAAGTGACCAACCATCAACGGATTTGCCTTGTCTTTACCGTAGCCATTTGCTACGGACTAGATAGGCCATTCGGGTGGGCCTATTCACCTCGCTAGGCTTATTGGTCAAGCCTCAACCATAAACGGATTTGACATGTCTTTACCGTAGCCGTTTGCTACGGACTAGATAGGCCATTCGGGTGGACCTATTCACCTGAGTTAGATTCCATGGTCGAGCCTCATATCCATCTGGCTGTTGATCCTTCTTGGTGGAAGCTATACCGTAGACTAGGATGCTTCTGTGCAGTCATTTGTGCCCTTATTTGAGTACCTTTATCCATGCCTATGTGCTCTGATTCTTGCTAACTGCCTTGTCTTGCTTTGGTCTAACTGCCTTGTCCTGCTTTGGCCTTGGGCATACTTTGAGAAAGCAAAATGCCAAACCACCTCGAGAGAATTCACCTGACCAAACCGCCGATCAGCTCGCCAAAACCACCTCGAGAGAATTCACCACTGGACAAACCGCCCGATCAGGGCGCTCGAAACCACCTCGAGAGAAATTCACCTGACTAACCACCCTGATCAGGCGCTCTACCGAAACCACCCTGGAGAGAATTCACCCTGACCAAACCTGCCCTGGTTCTGTGAAAACCACCCTGCTAAAACCACCCTGCTCAAAACCATCCTGGTCGTGGTTGCCCTGCCAAAACCGCCCTGGAGGAGAATAACCTCTCTTCCAAAACTACTCTACAAAAAACCGCCCTGGAGCTGCGAAGACCGCCCTGGAGCTGCGAAGACCACCCTTCTACTACCTAGTTCGATACCGTCCTGGGAGTATTTACAGGCTTGACTTCTGCCCTGTAAAACCACCCTCCCCTCAAAACCACCCTGTTCGAAACCACCCTTCCTGTGAAAACCACCCTGCCAAAACCACCCTGCCAAAACCCCCCTGGTGGAGTAAAACCACTCTTTCAAAACTACTCTGCAAAACTCTGCCCTCTCAAACCACTCTGCCCAAAACCACCCTGCTCAAAACCACCCTGCCATTACTTGCAAGACTAAACTCTGCCCTCTCAAACCACTCTGTCGAAATAAACCACTCTGTCCAAATAACCATCTCAAACCACTCTGTCCAAAACCACCCTGCTCGAAACCACTCTGCCCAATTAACCACTCTGTCATCTAAAACCACTCTGTCCAAAACCACCCTGTTCGAAACCACTCTGTTCAAATTTTTTTTTTTTTCGACAGTTGAAACAAAAACACACGAGAGCATAACAAGACACCCCGCCAAGTCTGTGACCAAAAACAAAGTGAGTGAGAGTATGAAGAGGAAGAGTGAAAGGGATGTACTTAGACCAGTGAGTGTCCTGGGAATGCCGTCCTAGCAACTGCCCTAACTTTACCATCTTCATCCATTGTCTATGTAGTCCTGAAGATCACAGTCCTCCAGAGCCATGTATACATGTATTTGAATCTTCCGGAGGATCCCCTCGCTGTCAAACCTTACATCTTCGAATTTCATGGCATTTCGCGTCCGCCAAATATAATGTATCATTGCTGCCATGGCTAGATGTCTGGCTCTATTGATACTGCTGCGTCCTTTATAGTGGAGTCTGAATATGCGCAACATTTGACGGTATGTCTGCATTCTCGGCCTCATCCGTAGCCATCTCCTTACTCTATTCCAGAGCTGTTGAACTTGCCCGCATTTGAAAAAAATATGGTCCATTGTCTCCTCCTCTTGTTTGCAGAAAACACAGCTTCGGTCATCTAGGTACTCCTTCCCAGCTCGCACCGGTAGCTTCCCTTTCGCCAGCATCCATAACGTGAACCTGTGGCTGGGTTGGATGTCCAGCTGCCATACCGTCTGCACCCACGCTTTCCTAGAGCTTGTAATCCTGAAGTGATCATATGCTCTCTTGACACCTCCTTTACTTTGGCCAAACCATGCATCTAATATTTCCTTTGCTTTCCCTGCAGTACCTGCTAACGCCATAATGCTATCCTTAATGCATATAAGCTTTTTCACTAATGGGGAGTCGTTGTGTTTGCGCTGCCATTCCCACACTCCTTGTCGCTGTAAATAGGTGTGGTGGACCCAGCAGATCCATAACGTGTCCTGCTTCTTCTGTATTCTCCATATCAGTTTCGCCAGAAGTGCCATATTCCATGCTTTTAGTTCCCTTAATCCCAGACCACCTTCCTCTTTAGGCTTACATATATGCCTTGCGCAATCGGTGGGTTCTTCACGATCCACATGAAGAATGCCGGTAAAGAGCTATATATCCTGTCGATGACCCCGGTTGGTAGTGGTAGCGCCGACATCCAGTAGCATTGAACACCCTGTAGGACCGAGGATATTAGTTGGATCTTCCCAGCATATGATAGCGTTGTTTTAGTCCAAGAAGTGATATGTTTCATTAGAGTCTCCAATAGGGGGCTGTAGTCCGCAATCCTTAGTTTTTTTGATGCTATTGGCACTCCTAGGTAGCGAAATGGCATCATCCCTTCACTGAACCCTGTGATGGTTAGCAGCCTTGCTTTCTCCCTTTGTTCCACCCCTGCCATATATATACTTGATTTCGCCATGTTTGCTGTTAGCCCTGCCATGCTAGCGAATTGCGATAAGCAATCCATTAATACTTGTACTGATTGTGCGTCACCTCGACTTAGGAGTAACAGATCATCCGCATATACAATGTGGGCTATTCTTTGATGTTCACACTTTGGATGAAAATGAAAATCTGACCAGCTAGTGCGCTTCGCAAGAAGTCGCGCAAGATACTCCATGCATAATCCAAATAGATATGGTGATAGGGGGTCTCCTTGTCTGAGTCCTCTTCCTCCTTTGAAAAACCCGTGAATGTTCCCATTGATAGCTACTGAATATGATGTGGTAGTGACACATTCTTTAATCCACATGATGTACATTTCAGGGAACTGCAAAGCTTTGAGTACCTCCTGCAAGAAGCTCCAGTGGACTGAATCAAAAGCTTTTTGCAGGTCCACTTTGAGTATACACCGCGGAGACACCCTTTTCCTTGTGTAATTGCACATAAGTTCTTGTGCCAGGTGTATGTTGTCCACTATGCTGCGTCCTTTCACAAATGCTGGATGAAACAGATGGTTTGCGATTTCGCACCTACTTGCTAGAATCTTGAGATTATTTTGTAGAAAAACTGCAAAGAAGAAATCGGGCCAAAATCTGACTACCTTCTTTGGCGTGCTCTGTTTTCGGGATCAGTGAGATTAGGGTGTGATTCCAGGATTTTAGCAGTTGACCATTTTCGAAGAACTCCTTGACTGCCATTATGATGTCATGCTTGACTGTACCCCATGCGTGCTTGAAAAATTTTGAATTGTATCCATCCGGTCCTGGTGCTTTGAGATCCCCAATGTCAAAAAGAGCTTCTTTTATTTCTTCCTCTGTCGGTAACCTGATTAATCCTGCTTGTTGTACTTTAGTTAGTTGTTTGCCAAATTGGATGCATTCCCCTTGAAAATCAGTTCTGTGTCCTTGTTCGCCTAAGTGCTCTTGGAAGTAGGTTAGAAATTCCTGCACTACCTCATCTGTGGAGTTGGTGACCTCCCCATTGCTCTTTTCAATTGCTACTATTTCTCATCGTTTGTTGTTCCGTTTAACCATGGCATGGAAAAAACTTGTGTTCCTGTCTACTCCTCGAAAATACTCGTGTTTGGCTTTTTGTAGGTAGAGCATTGCCGCCTCTCGGTTCTTCTTTTTCCTTATTGCTTGGTAGTTATCCTCCATGTGACCTTGAATTAATCCTTCCTGTTGTAGTTCCTCTAGCTGCTGCCGCGCCTGCTTTGCTTTCTCTTGGATGTGTTGATAATGCAGTTGATTGAGCTTTTTGAGATCGGCTTTAAGTAATTTTAGCTTCTGTTTCAGTCTATACTGCATTTTCCCCTGCACTTCTCTGAATCTGCTGCTATTCCATTGATCCTCCACTAACTGCCTAAAGCTAGGGTGCAATACCCACATATTGTAGAATTTGAACGGCTTGGGTTTTTCCCTTGTACTTCCTAGCACTGTTACAATACAGATTGCATGATCTGATGTGGATCCAGGTGCTTTGAACTCAGCAAAACTACTCTGGTTTTGCTCCATCCATGCTCTATTCCCCATTGCCCGATCAAGTTTGCTTACTATGTGGCCATTAGTCCATGTGTATTGGCACCCAATGGATCTCAAATCTTGAACTCCCGCCCCTAAGATAAATTCTTGAAAATCAGCAGTAGCGTAGGTTGTCACTGCCATTCCCCCTTCCTTATCAGTGGGTAATAGAAATTAAAATCCTAGGATTAACCATGGCATCTCTACGCTTCGCAATTTGCCCCAAAGATCCCCACATTGCTTTCCTGCTTGTGATTGATAATTGTCCATAAACAAATGTGACTGCATATGCCTTTCCTGTCACTTTGCATTCCACCGCTGTGTGTATCAATTGCTCTTCCCATTGTTGGATGCGTAGGTTGACCAATTGCGGGTCCCATATAAGTAGCATCCTGCTTCTGGATTGGCTGAAAGTTTGCTGCTCCATTTCCCATCTCTGAAACCTCTTCCCTTTCATTGTTAGATAGTACTGTTGAGTTAACTTCGTCTCTAGTATGGCTAGCGCACCCATCTTTTGCTTCAGAAGGAGATCCGAAACCACCTTCTGCTTGAGGCCTTTATTTAGGCCTCTTACATTCCATGATCCGATCTTCATGATTGTGCAGCCGGCTTCCGCCGTCTAGCCGTGTTGGTACCATCTTCCTTTTCTTGGTTCATCCCTTTGTCTATGTTTGTCCCTTTCTCCAGTTGGTCCCATGGACCATCTTCCTCCGCATGCCGCATCCCAGCCTCCCTTTGATGTTCTATCACTACCACTCGTGACCCATCTGCTTTTATATCCATTTGCAAATCTTGATTACACCATGTTGCAGCCGGCAAGGCTAGTATAATTAGTGGCGGTCTGTATGCAATCCCTATTCTGTTGCGTCTTCTATAGTTCCCCCTTTGTCATTTCCATTTCCTTTCCGGCCTCCCGTATTATCCTGTGTTCCTTTGACTGATGCTACTGGTGTTTGTTCTTGTCCCTGTCCAAGGCCCGTGTTATCCTGCTCTGTGCTTCCCGTGACTTGTAAGTCATATCTGGCTATCCTGGCTACCACATTATTCTGTTTCCCCTGCCAGCTCTGCAAGTTCCACTTTATCTTATCCTTGTTTTGTTCCAACCCCCTAATGGTTTGTCTCGTGATCCTCTGATTTGAAATTACACATAATGTATCTGCCTTGTTGATTCGTTGATTTCTTTGTTGACTTGTTCTACTTTGCTTTTTCTCGTAAGCACTGGTTTGTATCCTGATGTGTGGTTTGATGTCCCTTTCCCTTGTCCCTTTTCAACATCCCGAACAATTCCATTCATATTACTCAGCAGTTCAGTATCCTGTAAGTTGTTTCCCTGCGTGCCAGCTTGTGTGTAAGTGTCCATTGCTTCTTTGCCCTTCCCTCCTTGTGTTATTGCACTCTGAGGTCCCCTTCCACTTGTTTGCTCGGCGTCCATGCCTCCTTGAGTTCGCCGTTGATCTATTTCCTCCCCCGCTATATCTTGCTGTGTTTGCATCTCATGATCCCTGGCACCTTCTGCGCATTTTGACCGGTTTTGCTGTTGCAGTTCTGGCGGCTCTTCCCATTCTTTGTATTTTATGGTGGTGGCCAGTGTTTCCCCACTTCCCATCTTTATTTCCAGCCGTTTTTCCTATTGTTTTCCTTCCTCATTACTTTGCGCCATACCTTGATGAAGATCCAGGTTACTGGAACTATATCTTTGTGTGTCATTGGAAGTACCCATTTCTTTAGCTGGTTCCACATCTTCATCATCTACTGCAACTACTTCCAGGATTCCTTGTCGATCTATCAGTCCCTCGAACTTTAGTACCTGTGTTCCCTCCTGACTTCCTTGTTTCAGCGTGCCAAAATTTGTGCGACTCCTGTTTGACATGCCAATTATTGTGGGTCCCGCTTTGCTTTGGAAATTTCTTACATTTCTGTCGAACTCCCTCCTCCCTTTGCGAGATGCCTCTTTGATGATGATTCATACCGGCTATCCTTCCTCGCTATCCATCCTTTTATCACCTTCTTTGGTTTCCTTGATTTGATGAATTCCTTTGCCTCTTTGGCTTCTGTATATGCATATGTATGCATCTGCTCTTGCCTGATTTATGTGCACCTCTTCTTCTTGTTGTTGTTTCTTCCGTTGTCCCTTACACTTCTTGCCCCACGCAGCAGTATGTTCCCAACCCTGGTCCTCCTCCCTTATGTGCTGCTTCCTACCTTCATTTATTCCTGCCCCCTCTGTCTGATCCCTCTCCATAACTGCACTATTGCTATCTCCCCCGTATAGTATTATTTGTTGTCCTGTGGTCTCTGCTGCCCCTGTGGCTGCCACTGATGATTGTCTTCGCACATTCAATGGACAAGTTCCTTGGTAGTGACCCATTTGCATGCATCTGTTACATAGTTTCATGCTTGATTCAAACTTGATTTCCAAATCAATATCCATGCCATCTGGTAGTGTAACATCAATCTTTGTAGGTAACTCCTTTGTGATATCAACTTCAACCAGGACTCTAGCATAGTTCACTCGTTCCCTTATCTTCGTACATGCGTATGCGTATAGCATGCCAACTTGCGATGCAATTTTACTTAACCCTCGAGATAGACCAAAGATCGATGGCCCATGGATTTGCATCCACATAGGGATGTGGGCGTGAGTCTCTCGTCTGAACGGAAAACATGCCGGCAGAATCTTCAGATACAGTGGACTCCCGTACGCAATGTAAGGCCCTCCAGTCAGAACAGCATCTCGCGATTCTTTGCTTGTAAATTTAAAAACCATCCACAGTGAGTTGTGCGTGAGGAGCTTATGTGGCGCCTTCCATCTTGCTGTGATTTCTTTCAGTGCTCGCCATCCTGGAAACCTCCCCAAAAATCTTCCTATCAGACAGAAGCCTACTGACTCCTCTATTGCTTCTAGGTCTTCATTCTCCAGTTTTGTGTGCCCTTCCTGTTTCTGGAATTGCCTTAATGTAGTGTCCGATGCACTTAATCTGTTTTTCTTGAAGAGATCAGTCCATAATCCTGCTCTTAAGGGTTGTTGTTCTTGATGCTGCTGGGCTGACAGGGGTGTTTCCTGTGATTCCGTTGATGTTGCTCTTGATGCGGGGGGATCTTCCGGTCTTGCTCCTTCTATTACTCCTACCTGCTGAGGATGTCCCACTTTGCTTGCTGCCACACCTCCCGGGATTGCACTTGCATACGCCTGCGGTGACTTGGGGGGCTCCAGGTTCCCGTTGACAATTTCTATCTTATCTAGCTGTAAGACCTTCCAGGCTCGTTTCGCAGTCTTTCCCATTCCTTGTCGCCACAGGTGCCCTAAGTTAATCTGGTTAGCGGGTCAACTTAAATGCAACTTAAGTTAATTGGGTTGTCGGGTTTCGGAGAGATCTAGGAAGAGTGGTCCCGGGCGAACGTTCACTAGATCCGGAATTTTGAAAAACGAACGTTCCTTTTGCCTTCTCGTTGTTCGTGCCTTCCGTACAGTACGCCTTCTGCTGCTCACCTACCACCGTCCTTGTCTTCCTTCTTCCTCCCGTCTCCGGCGAACTCTGGATCTGACCCCCTATTCCACCAGAGGGAATACTGTACGATGGGTTCTCCTTGAGAGTTTTTGAAGCAGCCGCTGGAGGCTCCTTGAGAGCTTCGGGGTCCGCCGCTTGTTCTAAACTTAGATTCCGCTGCTCCCAGTTGCGTCACCACCCTATTTCACTACCTGGTGCCCTTTCCTTCACTTCTCCTCAGTTGCTAGCTGTTGTCTTCCTTCTCCTGTAGGACTGGTTTCGTTGCGTATACGTACCTTGGGTTTTGCCAAAGAAGGGTCCTTCGCTGTCCTTGTGTTTCAGCAGCCTGTTCCACTGCCCACAGCACCCTCTGATCTCCGACGCTCTCCCTAGTTTCCTTGGCTTGTTGTATCTCCCCTTGCGTGAGTGTTCCTTACCAGCTCCTTGAGCTCAGGAGATGCCATCGCTGCTGTCCCAGCAGCCACCACAGCCTTCACCGCCTCCTGCAGACACAGGAGGTGTCGTCGCCGTTGTCCTAGCCTTTCGAAGCCAGCCTCCACCTGCCGAGATTCCACGAAGGTTAGAGAGAAGCCAGAGCTTCTCTCTCTAGCGCACTTGACTGAGAGCTCTTTCAACCGACCTCTATTCTATGATTAGCCGCAGAATAGACGATGTACGGATCGCCGACTTTTGTGTTTGTATTCGGGGTCCAAGTTATTTTTGCCACAAAATAGAATATATAACATACATATGATTGAAGAACAAATATAGACATGTTACAAAAGAATATAAACAAATGTTATACCTCTTGATCTTCTTGTATGTCCTTCCTCCTTTTGAACGTCGTGTGGGCGATGATCTACCAAAAGTTGAAGCTCCTAGATCACCAATCTTCCTTCCTTGCTAGCTTTGAACAAGAGTAAGAATAAGAAACAAAACTCTCCCTCTCCTTACTTGCGCCAACCACCAAGCACCAACTTGGTGTGCACCGGCCAAAGGATTGGATGAAGAAGATGGATGTCAGCCAAGAGCTCCAAGGGAAGACCCTAAGCTTTGTTTCCAACGGCCAAGGAGAAGAGAAGGAGGGCTTGAACGCCGGCCAAGGAGAGGAGAAGAAGACTTGGGCGCCGGCCAACAACAAGAAGAAGAAGAGAAAGGAAATTCTTTCCTTAATTGAGGTCGGCCAACCCCCTTGCTCCTTGCCGCCCAAAACCCTAGCCCCTCCCTTGATTCTTGTTCTCCATGCCAACCCTAGCCTCTCCTTTTATAGAGTTAGGGATAAGCCTTGTTTTAATCTCCACCATTGGTTCTAGGGATTTAATCTCAACCGTCGGATCTAGAGATTTAATCTCAACCTTCGGATCTAGAGATTTAATCTCTACCGTTGGATCTAGAGTTTTGTTTTCATCCATTGGATCTAGGATTCATGAGGTTTTAATAGGCTACAATAGGGACCATGAGGAGGAGTTGGATCTTGGCCACCCAATGGATCAAACACATATAAAGTCTGATCCATTAATGAGAATCCAATCCACTAAAGGATTATCATTGATCTACCTCACCAACCCCCATAAGTTAATATGGGATCTATATATTATTTGTACATTTTTCTCCCTGTGTTTAAGATCTCAAATGTCCGTCAATTAATTAATTTATTGATAATTAATTAATCAACATCTAACTCCATGAGTAGTACCACTCAACTTTATCATCATGCCGGACCAACTCCACCTGCAAGGTTTACATGATGAACCTCATGAGCTCCTCAAGGGGACATCATCATCCTAATATATAGGACACGGTTTCCTCCTATAATTAACGGTACACCATTTAAACAATATGATTTCCCAACTTATCGAGCCTATCGATTTAATTTATAAATCTCGCCCATTGGTAAATCAAAGAAATGAATACTAAGTATATGTGCCCGTTATTATATCGGGATTAAGAGCATGTACAATATAATATCTGAGGTCCGATTCGATTATGTAGTCAGCAATAAATCGAATCACCTCTAAGTCGGTCCTGCTCAATACACACAAAGTGTACTAGTGTGATTCTATTGTCAAGACAAACCAATAATAAATCACACTACAACCATACCAATGGTTTGTCCAAAGTCATCTCGATTGTGAGCCTTTACTTATACTTTACAAGGAGCCGATAACATGATCTCCCGTGTGACACCACACACCATATTATCTACAATGTAATGTATTAGACAATATGCATAACCATAAATATGAAAACAATGATCATGTGATTCTTATTTCAAAATAAAGATGTTATACAAAAGATAGACTTTTTTCAGTATACATAACAACATAAAATACATAAAATGATGATATAAATATTAAATAGAATTTGATTACAGTAGAGCGACCATCATTTGTATGTAAAATTCAGAGTTCTTGTGAAAAGAGAGTCAGGTCTTCCGTTGGATTATGGGTTGACGACATCGTAAAATCCTCCTTGCTGATAGAATACAAAGAGGATGTCAGAATGTCCAATCTTACAAGAATTATACCATATATATAAATATCGGATCGGATTCATTATGAATCAATCATCAATAACATATTCGAACTAATAGATTTTACATATTAAACTTATATCTAATAATCGAAACTTATAAATCATTCAATAGGTTACTTAATTAAATTTGAATTGATACATACCATCGGACGATAATAATATATAAACTCATGGCCAACAAAAGATACAGGGGCTAGTGTTTGTGGTTGTTCTCATGCATACGTCTGCAAAAAGGTTGGAACCATCAACTTAGTGGCCCCCATCGACCTATCCCACGGGCATTGTGAGGGAGGTAAATCACGGAAGGTCTTATGGGTCTTGACGTGGTGGCCCAGACACGTGGGGGTTGTTAGAACGTTGATAACCACTAGAGGGGGGTGAATAGTACGTACATTGCGTAGATGGAGAACGATCACATGCTTGCTATAAAACTTTTATGCGCAGCGGATATACAAATAATAAAGCAATAACAAAATACAAGCACAACAAAACACACGATATAACGTGGTTTGGAACCTTAGGGTTCCTGCTCCACAGGGCGAGCTCAACGAGCTCTAGTGATGACAACACCACTAATAAAGCTCTTTCTCGACAACAAGTCGGAGGTGGAGAAATCTCGTACAAAGATTACAACAGTAATACAATGAATTACAACAAGAAAAACTAAGCAATACACAAAACAAGTAAAGAACACTTTACACAAGAACCTTGGATTGCTTGCTTATTGCTTGCTTTGGTTTGGCCTTGAAGGTCTGGAATACAGCAGCAATTTCCCTCCGAAATCGCCCCAAAAATTTTGTGGAAATCCCTCCCATCGAGCTCCTTTTAAGCCTCCTCGCAACTTAGATTTCCACCTAGCAGTCGACGGTCATAAGTCCCCACTCGACTGCCAACAGTATCGTTGTGAAACAATGGCTTAATCCATGTCGGCATTCAAGTCAACGGTTACACTGGCAATCGACTATCATTACCCAGCAATCGACAATTAGGGCCGTGGCCGACTAACCAGTCGGCTATCAAGCATTCTGCTCTCAACCAGTCGATCGTCATTCATAGCGGCGCCGATCGCCGCTTTCGCTCGATCATTGTCCCAATGTTGGCAATCTACTATCAGGCTATTTCCTGCAATCGAACACCAGTCGACTCTGAGCAGTTTGACTGACCATAATCCCAATCGACTGCTAAGAGTCAACTCGGCTATCAAGTGTCAAAATACTTGACCAATCGACTGGTCCAAAGCCCCAGTCGACTAATAACCTCAACTGTGAGGTTTAACCCCAAATATGATGCCCTCATACTTGCTAGACCACCCTTATCCTAGTCCTAAGCCTTCTAGCCACCTCCGTCAGCCTCACACCTATCGAATCTCTCCAAGTCATCCATAACTTGTTCATCTATACGGTAGCCTTCAGGTGCTTCCATCGTCTATTGTCATGCTAAGCTAGTCTATACCGCCAAGGCACATTTGGGCTTACGCTGTCAAGACTACCACTTGGACTTTACGCCGTTAAATTATTGGACTTATGCTGCCGAGACTCCACCCTTGGACTTTATGTCGCCAATATCACCCCTTGGACTTTCCTTGCCAACCCATGTTGAACTTTCCATTTACCAAGACTCAAGCTTGGACTTTTCCTTGCCAAGACCCATGCTTGGACTTTCCATGCCAACCCATGTTGGACTTTCCCATTGCCAAGTGTCCCACTTGGACTTTCCATGCCAAGTACCCATGTCTTGGACTTTCCATGGCCAAGTACTCAAGACTTGGACTTTCCCATTGCCAAGACCCATGCTTGGACTTTCCATGCTAACCCATGTTGGACTTTCCCATTGCCAAGTATCCCACTTGGACTTTCCATGCCAAGTACCCATGACTTGGACTTTCCATTGCCAAGTACTCAAGACTTAGACTTTCCCATTGCCAAGATCCATGCTTGGACTTTCCATGACAATCACATTGTCATACATTTTGTCGAACATTAATGTCAAACATCAATGTCAAATATCAAAACACTACTCGAGTCAAACTCGAGTTCGGACAATCGTGACCTGGGCCGATTGTACCAATAATCTTTTCCTTTTTGATGTTTGACAAAAACCACAAACACCTTTGAGTTAGACCACCTAACTCAAATCTCCTTACCAATTCTCCCAAATTGAAAATTCCAAATTCATCCATAACTTCTCCTGTTAATTCTCCTCCTTTTTGACATACATCAAAAAGGTTCTCCCCAAGGGTGTTAATGTCTCATATCTCAATGAGATTTTACAATCTCTCCCTTGGTCCAAAAACACCTAGGATACCTTCACTCTTCCTAGTGATAAGTCTCATATCACTCAAGAGAGACACTCCTTCAAACTCTCCAAATTCTCCTCCTCATGAGGAAAAACACATCCATCATCTCAAGATGGATAACCTCCCCCTAAAGGCTTGCTCCCCCTTGACCATTGCACCAACAATATCCTTGGAGAGTCCCTAAGCCTATAGGAACACTAAATAATCAAAATTAAGGGCAAAGATTCAACATTGAACTTTTACCTCCCTTAAAATTCAACAAATCTCCTGCTCCATATCCAATGGATTTTCACTCTTTATAATGCTTTCCAAAGCATATCCTAGGGTTAAGACCAGTTAGGGAACCCTAACATAGCTGAAACATGGGTTAAACATCATTGTTTACCCGAAATCAGCATTATACATAATACAAAAAAAAATCATGAAAATTCATATGTATAATACTTATGTCAATCATTATGGGTGAAAAATATTTGAAAAATAAAATATCTATAAAATAATGAGATTGACACAAAGTTCAAAACCATTGAAAAGTTCAATGTTTTGGCCCTACTTTGTATCAACTTCATCAATGGTGATTGCTATCAAAAGATAGACTTCACCAAGGTTTTATAAAATGATTTTAAAATATTTTTGAAAACCTATATTGGATCATGATCAATGGGCTCAATGCACATGACTTGCATATTAGCTTTCCTCATGATCCACCGTGATATAAGATGAGTTTGAGTTCATCTAGATGAAAAAACTATGCACCTTGAACTTAACTCATTTCCTAGCATCTCACATATGTCTAGGGTGTATGAAAACACATACATGTCAATTTAATGTGAGATGTGAGTTTTGATTATGCTTATACTAAGGTCTCATGTATTTTCTAAGGCAACACTACTTGATTCCCTTATACATGGGACTTCAAGTCATGTTATAGTCCTTAACTCAATTTTATTAATGTATGAATGATGATTATGACATAAATGATAGCGTAATAAAACATGTACCAATAATAATGATATCATGACATAAAATATAACCTAAGCATACACATGACACTATTACATAACCTAAGCATAATCATGACATTTATATGATAAAAATAAATATGATGTCATGACATGACATTTGATAAATAAAACATGGCAAATAAAAGGTATATATATAACAATACCTAAATTTTAATATTAACTGTCATTTGTTATTATTAAGTTCATTTTTCTATATTATCAACTTATCTCCCAAGTGTGCCAAAAATCCAAAATGGCACACCATGACCTCTAGACCTAATTTGTGCTAATTTGATCAAATTATCAAACTTCTTAAATGATATTGACACTTCCTAAAAACCTTCAGGATTAAGATCAATACTTATTTCCAAGGTATCCAATAACCTTGAAAATATCTTAAAGTGTCACCTTTACCATGGTTTGGTTAACTACCTATCCATTTAAAGTTAGCACAATCTAACCCATTTTAGCGTGAATCGATCATGCTCCTAAGAACCCAATACCTATTTGAGCTCCATGAGTTTACTAGGTATTCCTTAGGGATGACTTCCCTAAATACCCTCCGAATGACCCACCTAGGCTTGGTAGCCTTGGTCATTTTGGTCTTGCCTAGGTTAACTCTAGGGGTGACTCCCCTTGTAACCTTCTTAGTGGTTTTCCTAGGTTTCTTCGAAACCTTAGCCACAATGCACTTGCTATGGTCAACCTTAGGGATGACTTCCCTAGTGACCTTGGCTCTCCTAGACCTAGGTTGTGTTCCATAATTGAATGAAACACTTTGATAGGTCTCCTTGGGCTTAGGTTTGTGACCCAAACCTTTCTTGCCCTTGGGTGGACTTTGCTTCCTAGACCATAGGTTTTGACAATTTGACTATTTAATTGAATTTTGCATCCTTGCAAGGGTCTTCTCCATCTTCTCGAGTTTTGACCTCAAAACTTGATTTTCAAATTCTAATTGCTCAAATTTTGTGGGCCCATTATTTCTTCGATCATTTTTGCCCTTCCTAGGCATGTCTAGATTTCATTTGATTAAAGCCTAGATGGTCTTCTATTTTCTAATACTTGTCTTAGGTAGAATTTTTTTAGGGACATTAGTCCCAAATTTCTCCTTAGTTCTAAGGTTACAACTCGTAGCACCTAAACAATACAATCTATTTCTACTAGCATGCTTTTCATGAGCAATGACAAATGAATTAAAAGCATGATTTTTAACATTAAAACTAAGGGTGCATTGCTAAAATATACCTTAGGGTTTTGTTGGAATGTATACTGAAAGCCTAGCTCTTTTTGTATGAACATTTTATTTTGAAATAAGAATCACATGATCATTGTTTGCACTTTATATATGTGTGCATATTGTCTAATATTTTACATTGTAGATAACATGGTGCTTGGTGTGGCACAGAAGATCATGTTATCAGTCCCTTATAGAATATAAGTAGAGGCTCACAACCAAGATGGTTTTGGACAAACCATTGGCATGGTTGTAGTATAGCTTGGTATTGTTTTGTCTTGAGCATAGAGTTACACTAGTACACTTAGGTGTATTGAGCAGGACCGACATAGAGGTGATTCAATTTATTGTTGACTACATAATTGAATCGGACCTCGGATATTATGTTGTACATGCTCTTAATCCCGATATAATAACGGGCACATGTACTTAGTATTTATTTCTTTGATTTATCATAGGGTGAGATTTAGATGGATTAAATCAATATGCTCGGTAAGTTGGGAAATAATATTATTTACATGGTGTGTCGTTGATTATAGGAGTAAACCGTGTCCTATATATTAGGTTGATGATGTCCCCTTGAGGAGCTCATAAGGTTCATCATGTAAACCCAGCTGGTTGACTTAGTCAACATGATGATAAGGTTGAGTGGTACTACTCGAGGAGTTAGATGTTAATTAATTGATGGTCAGTAAATCAATTAATTGACGGACATTCAATATCTTAAACACGGGGAGATGTTTGTACAAATAATATATGGAGCCCATATTAATTTATGGGGGTTGGTGAGGTAATTCAATGATGATCCTCTAGTGGAATGGAACATCATTGATGGATCAAGTTTGTGTGGTTCCGATCCATCGGGTGGCCAAGATCCAACTCCTCCTCATGGTCCCTATCGTAGCCTAATATAATCCTCAAGAAGCCTAGATCCAAGGATGTAAAACAAAACTCTAAAACCAACGGATGGGATTAAATCCCTAGAACCGACGGTTGAGATTAAATCTCTAGATCCGACGGTTGGGATGAAACCCTAGAACCGACGGTTGAGATTAAATCCCTAGATCCGACGGTTGGGATTAAATCCCTAGATCCGACGGTTGGGATTAAATCCCTAGATCTGACGGTTGGGATGAAACCCTAGATCCGACGGTTGGGATAAAACCCTAGATCCAACGGTGGAGATTAAATCCCTAGATCCGACGGTGGAGATTAAAGGAGGCTTAAGCCCAATTCTATAAATAGAGGGCTAAGGCTTGGGCGGCAAGGATGGTTTTTTGGATTAGGGTTTTTCCTCTCAAGAGTTTAGGCGGCTAGGGTTTTGGTTTGTGGTTTGGGCGGCAACAAGGAAGGAGATTAGGGTTTCTTCCTTTTCTCCTTGGTGGCCGGCGCTCACTCCATCCTCCTCCTTGTTTTGGTCGGCTCTCTTCCTCCTCCTTTTCTCCTTGGTGGCCGGCGGTTCTCCATACATTGGTGGCCGGCACTTCTCCCATTCATTGGTGGTCGGCGGCAACATTGTCACAAGGTTGGCCGGCGCTCAACCATTCACTCCTTGGTCGGCGGTTACATCCAGCTCCTTGGCTTGGTGGCCGGTTCTAGAAAGGAGAAGAAGCTTTGTTTGGTTCTTCTCTTTGTTCAGAGCGAACAAGGAAGAGAAGAACGTGATCTAGGAGGCTTCTACTCGTGGAGGATCTTCGCCCACACGACGTCCACGAAGAGGATAGGACATACGGTAGAAGATCGTGAGGTATAAAAGTTTTATAACTTTTTTTCTGATCTTAACATGTTCTTTATGTGTTGATTATACTAGTTTGCATTTGTATGTATTTTGTATAATCATGGACCCCGAAGACAAACACAAAAACCGGCGATCCGTCCGTCGTCTCTTCCGTGGCTAACCAACTTGAAGAGTTGGGTAGCTTGAACAACTAGTTTGTTCAAGCGATCGCTCAAGTTGTTAGCACGACGACGAATTGGTTGTACTAAGGAAACTCATCCCATCCGGATTAATTTTTTCATTAGTGAAAATTTTAATCCGGGGACATGGGAGCCAATGAGCCTCCGAAGCAATTACCAACAAGTGGTATCAGAGCCACGATTTCCAGTTTTGTGTATTTTGGATTCGGTTACTTTCATGCACATATCATATATTGAGTATGTCGGATAATAGTAGGATGTGTGTAGGCTAACTGTTTGGTTGCAGGCATAAGATCCGACTATTATGGCTATTTGTGTGTATGTGATTGTATGTATATTATTTAAATCCTCGGGGTTGACGAGGCTAGATTAGTATTTAATTTTTATAATTAAATACGTCATTGTTTAGCCACTCATTTTAGTTTACTTTCGATCTAGATTATTTGTACACTCCTTTGTGGAGTATAGGATCGATGGATGTAAATTAAAATAGTTTATCTCGGCTCGGATCTCTTTGGTGATTTGCGCACGGGAAAAGATGGAGCAGACGAGGTGGCGACACAACGGGATGCGTATTGGAGAACAATGCCATAATAGTTGAAAAAATTCTATTTTTTCCATATTTATTGCTGATTTGTTTTTATATGCATGTTGTGTATGCTTGAAAATTCCTCATTGTCAATTTACTAAGTGGGAGAGGGACATTTTAATTAATTCCCGCGACCTCCATTACAATTTGACGTGTGATGCAACAAACTTGCGCGTTGGCTCTGAGTGCCTTCCTCCCCATCGGATGGGTTTGTTTGTGGATCACTAGGTCAAATAATGGTTATAGGAAATTATTTAGGAGCGTGTGTACTTCCCCATCGGTAAGGCACATAATTCGAAATAATTCCCTTAGTATCGTGTAATGGTGCACACTTAGATGCAAATAAAAAGTATCCTCCCCATCGGAGTCACTGCTTTTATTTGTAGGGTCAAAGAAGAACCAACTATTAATTTTATTTGTCAAAAAGTAAGGTTGACAAGATAATAAAATTAATGGGTAAAACCTCCTCTTACAAATGTAGAATTCGTATACGTCCACACTATCGTGGCATGCGAAATTCTCGGTGTTTTGATGTGTTGGTTGATTTCGGAATTTTATTGTTTTGAGGAATCAATAATATTTGAAATCTAATATTTTGATCATTGTGATTCTTAGGTTTTTCAAATGGCATTCAACCCACTTGCTGTGATATTAAAAGAAATTAAACTTACTGGAACAAACTATATTGATTGGAAAAGAAACTTGGATATTGTCTTAACTGCAGAGGAGTACAAATTTTTACTCTTCGAGGTCTGTCCTCCTAAGCCCACCGATGACTCTGATAAAAAGGAGAAAGAAAGTTATAAGAAATGGATCAAGGCAGATGAGATGGCGCGGTGTTACATTTTGTCATCTATGTCAAATGTGCTGCAACATCAGCATCAGGCTATGGCCACAGCTTATGACATGATGTTCAATCTCAAGGAACTTTTCGGACATCAGAGTAGGGCGGCTAGACAGGAGGCTATGAGAAACTTGATGACGACCACCATGGTCGAGGGAACACCCGTTAGGGATCATGTTCTCAAGATGATGGCTCATCTTAATGAGATGGAAGTCCTCAGAGCTGAGATCGATGGGGAAACCCAGGTTGATATCATTCTTCAGTCTCTGCCTAGGAGTTTTGAGCAGTTCCACCTCAACTACAACATGAACAAAAGGTTGTATTCGTTAGCAGAGCTTCTGACAGAACTCCAGGCGGCAGAGGGGCTTTTTCATCAAAGCGCTCAAGCCATGGTTGCTCAGAAGGTTTCTTCTTCTAAACCGAAAGGTAAGAAGAAGAAGAAGCAAGGTGGAGCAAAGAAAGTGGCAGTGGGACCTCAGGCAGGAGTGAAGAAGCCAAAAGGCAAGTGCTTCACTTACAAGTAGATTGGACATTGGAAGGCGGACTGTCCTCGCCAAAAGAACAAAGGTATATCTTCTTGTTTAGCTGTTGAAACATGTTTAGCGGTGTTATCTACCAGTGCCTGGTGTGTAGATATAGGAGCCATTGTTCATGTCTGCAATACTTTGCAGGGGTTCCAGGAAACCCGACGACTAGCTGAGGGAGAGATTACCGTCTTCATGGGCAATGCTTCAAAGGTGGCGGCTATTGCAGTGGGAGACGTTTATTTATCTTTTGATAGGAATAAAGTTTTGGTTTTGAGAAATTATCTTTATGTACCTACTTTTAGAAAGAATTTAATTTCAGTTTCTAAATTGTTTATGGATGGATATTCTATTTTTTTTTAATGACAAAGTGGTTATAAAAAGGAATAGGGAGATTATCTGTTCCGGTACATTGGTTGGCAATTTGTATACTCTTGAACCGAAAACTCCCACGATGCATATAGAAGTAAATAACTCATCTTCTAAGTCTAATAAGAGAAAAGAACCTTCGAAAATGAACCAGACATATCTTTGGCATCTAAGGCTTGGTCATATTAACCTGAGCAGAATTCAAAGGTTGATAGCTGATGGACCTTTGGGTTCATTAGTGGTGGAGGATCTTCCAACCTGCGAATCTTGCTTGGAAGGTAAAATGACCAAGAGGCCTTTCAAGGCCAAGGGGTATAGAGCCAAAGATGTGTTAGAACTGGTTCATTTTGATTTGTGCGGTCCTATGTCTATCCAGGCAAGAGGTGACTTTGAATACTTCGTCTCTTTTATAGATAATTATTCAAGGTATGGATACATTTACTTGATGCGCCGCAAGTCTGAATGCTTTGACAGGTTCAAAGAATTCAAGGCTGATGTGGAGAACCGTCAAGGTAAAAGTATCAAGACACTACGATCTGATCGTGGTGGCGAGTACCTCTTGGGAGAGTTTAGGAGTTACTTATCAGAGTCTGGGATTCAATCCCAATTGTCCGCACCTGGCACACCCCAGCAGAATGGTGTGGCGGAGCGAAGGAACAGGACTCTTATGGAGATGGTCAGATCGATGATGAGTTATTCTGAGTTACCTGATTCGTTCTGGGGGTTTGCTCTGGAAACGACAGCACACATTCTGAACTTGGTTCCATCTAAGTCAGTACCCTCTACTCCCACAGAATTGTGGACTGGGCGAAAGCCTAGTCTAAGACATATTCGGATTTGGGGTAGTCCAGCACATGTGCTGAAGGGAGATGCTGGTAAGTTGGAATCTCGTACAGAAGTACGCTTGTTTGTTGGCTACCCTAAGGGAACGAAGGGTGGTTTGTTCTATAGTCCTAGAGATCAGAAGGTGATCGTGAGTACGAATGCCAGATTTCTAGAGGAGGACTATGTGATGAACCACAAGCCCACGAGTAGGATTGTTCTTGAGGAGTTGACAGGGGAAGTCCCGACTTCAGTACCACCGGTACAAGAGGAGATACCACAAGTCACTGCACCGCGTGTCACAGAGCATACACAGGAGGCACCTCGTCGTAGTGGGAGGGTTGTTAGACAACCCGAGAGATTCATGTTTTTGGGAGAGTCTTCGGACTTAGTCCCTGGTGAACATGAACCTGATCCCTGGACATATGACGAGGCACTCCAAGATAGAGATGCGGTATCTTGGCAAAGAGCGATGAATTCAGAGATAGAATCTATGGATTCTAATCAGGTCTGGGAGCTAGTAGAACCACCCGATGGTGTAAAAGCCATTGGATGCAAGTGGATCTACAAGAGAAAGAGAGGAGTAGACGGGAAGGTTGAGACCTTCAAAGCTAGGCTTGTTGCGAAAGGGTATACTCAGAAAGAGGGTATCGATTATGAGGAGACCTTTTCGCCGGTAGCTATGCTTAAGTCTATCCGGATTCTCTTATCTATAGCTGCTCATATGGATTATGAGATTTGACAGATGGATGTCAAGACAGCTTTCCTTAACAGAAGTCTTGAGGAGAACATCTATATGCGGCAACCAGAGGGATTCATTGCTAAAGGCAAAGAGCATCTTGTATGTAAGCTTAATCGGTCCATTTATGGATTGAAGCAAGCTTCTAGATCTTGGAACATCAGCTTTGATGAGGTAATCCAGTCATATGGATTTATTCAAAGTCTGGATGAGCCTTGTGTATACAAGAGATATGACGGAAACGTAGTGGTATTTCTTATACTATACGTAGATGACATTTTGTTAGTTGGCAACAATATCAGAGTGTTATCAGATGTAAGGGTATGGTTGTCCAAACAGTTTGACATGAAGGACTTGGGAGAAGTGGGACACATCCTTGGGATCAAGGTAATAAGGGATCGCAAGAAAAGGATGTTGGGATCTCTTTATGGAAAATAGCATATGCGCAACGGAAAAATTAGGATCCCTTCCAAGTGATCCTTGCGAAAGAAAAACTCGTACAAAAATAAATTTCTCAAAAGAAAACCTATCTTATAGGAGAGTTCTACCTTTGTTGCGTGCCCTTTGCAATCCCGCTTTTCCTTGGATGTGTTGGATCTTTTAGCACGTTCAAATGTCCGTGCCTCTATATGTATCCACACGAGCAAGCTCTTGTCTCACAAAAGAAAACTAGAAGATCTCTCCTTTACTTCTTGCTAGAGAAGTCTCTAAAGGAGAGGAAGGTAGGGAAGAAGAGAAAGGAAGAAGAAGACTACTCTTCTTGCTAGCTTACACTCACAAAACCACACAACAAAAGCCTCTCCCACCAAGCTCTCACCAAGCCTTAAGCTCCAAATCAACCCATTTGGCCGGCCACCCCATGGGGTGTTTTATAGGATTTGAAAAACCTTTCATCTCCTATCACATTCAATGCAATCAATGACATTGAAAGATAATTAAACAAGGAGTTATCCTCCTTGTTTTGGCTGGCCACATGTGGAGGAAATCCAAGGGTCAAAACCCTTTGTCTCCTTCCAACTCATCAAGCTTAGGTGGCATGCTTATGTGGCATGCTTA
Source organism: Wurfbainia villosa (assembly GCA_025175895.1). NCBI lineage: Eukaryota > Viridiplantae > Streptophyta > Magnoliopsida > Zingiberales > Zingiberaceae > Wurfbainia > Wurfbainia villosa. Next base: position 48,667,101 of record CM045999.1, on the reverse strand, counting down.
GGTGGCATGCTTATGTGGCATTCATGGATGTTGAATTAATCTTATTAATTCAATAAGCTTATGTTATCATATTGAATTAATCTCATTAAATCAATAAGGTAACATATTGAATTAATCTTATTAAATCAATTAAGCTTAGCATATTGAATTAATCTCATTAAATCAATAAGCTAAAATTCTCATCAAGCTTAAAGTCCAAAAACCATTTTGTACTTAAGCTTATTCCCAAATTATTCTAGTCAAACTAGAATGCACTAATTCTTCTAATCATCATGCTCTTTGTGTGTGACCCTATAGGCTCTCATAACGTTGGCAGTGGATCTAAACTCTTTTAGATACACAAGCAATGAGCGGCATCTAGCAATACATCATCGCTACCCAAGTTACGAGATAAGTCAAGATCCGACTAACCTTTCCGTGACTACTATAATGTATGACCGTGTCCTTCTATCCTTGATATCAGATTGACCAATGAGGCATAGACCGTGTCATCCTCGATCAATCTATGTGTTTCTTGATCCCTGAGTAAACTAACTCAAACAAATGAGCTCAATATCTCATATTGACTCATTCGAGCATGGCCATGCGTTTTAGTAGTTCTACTCAATCAAGGGGCCCACAGATATCACTCCTGGCCATATGGGAGGGATAGATCCCATCTACATCACACATCCCTCCGCATAATTTGTTATATACCCAAGAATCGCTTTATGGTCCACCTGCTACGGGTGACGTTGACGATACCAAAGTACATAACTCCTTATGTAGGGAACCGTAGTGACTTGAGGTTTGAGGACTATTCATACCAATAGTCACATGAGAAAGTTTATGACACTCATATGACGATCCATGAAACTTTCTCATGGCGTGGGTCAGATATATATTCTCTAATATATACCCATGTGTCAACTTGATATCATATATCCATGACTTGTGAGATCAAGTCATCAATTGACCTACATGCTAGTCTTTATGTATTAATATTGCCCTTGCATATTAATACTTGACTAGGAACATTTAGGAAAGTGTTCTCTCTGACCTCTCATAATCAATTAATTGATGTGTTGTAGATAAGAACCTACTTTTCTAGGGCATTATTATATTTAATTTAGCGCACAAGCAAGATGTAAATATAATAACCACTCCTTTGCCTTTATAGAATATGATACAAAATGTTCCCTCTTAAACCATCACATAATTTGTTCTAGGGCTAGAACTAACAATCTCCCACTAGCACTTCTACCAATCACTATGAGATCTAATACCTAGTGACCTAGTGTGATCATGCTTCCTCTGTGCCAAAGCCTTGGTCAATGGATCTGCGATGTTAGCTTCTGTCGGTACTCTGCATATCCTCACATCTCCTCTATCGATGATCTCTCGAATGAGATGGAAGCGCCGCAGGATGGGTTTGGTCGGCTGATGTGATCGAGTGTCCTTAGCCTGTGCAATAGCCCCATTGTTGTCACAATAGAGGTCTATTGGATCTGCAATGCTAGGAACTACTCCAAGTTCATCGATGAACTCATGGAGCCAAACAACCTCCTTTCTCACGCATCGACGCAGCAATATACTCGTCAGTAGAATCAAGAATCGTGTCCTCGCTCAACTTTTCCGACTCACACTCCACCATTCTGTGCAAAACACGCATTCTCGATTGCGATCTATAGTCATCCTTGTCTGTTTGGAAGCTTGCATCACTGTAACCCTTTACAGCTAGCTCCTCATTGCCTCCAAATATCAGGAAATATTCTTTCGTTCTTCGTAAGTATTTAAGAATATTTTTGACTGCTATCCAGTGACTTTCACCTAGATCCGACTGGTATCTACTCGTCATGCTCAAAGCATACGAGACGTCAGGACGAGTACAAAGCATGGCGTACATGATAGACCCTATAGTAGATGCATAAGGGATCTTATCCATGCGATCTCTCTCCTCCTTAGAAGAGGGACATTGAGTCTTCGAAAGACTCACACCATGTGATAAAGGCAGAAATCCTTTCTTGGAATTTTGCATAGTAAAACGATCTAGCACTTTATCAATGTATGTACTCTGACTTAGGCCAAGTAATCTTTTAGATCTATCTCTATAGATCTTGATGCCTAAAATATAGGCAGCTTCACCTAAGTCTTTCATCGAGAAACAATTCCCTAACCACATCTTCACAGACTGGAGTGAGGGAATATCATTTCCGATGAGAAGTATGTCATCTACATACAGGACAAGAAATACAACTGTGCTCCCACTATTTCTCTTGTAGACACAAGGTTCATCTTCATTCTTGATGAAACCAAACTCTTTGATTGCATCATCGAATCGAAGATTCCAGCTTCGAGAGGCTTGCTTTAGTCCATAAATGGACCTTTGCAGTTTGCATACCTTTCCAGGATGCTTTGGATCTTCAAAACCCTCAGGCTGTGTCATGTATACATCCTCGAGTAGCTTTCCATTCAGAAAAGCGGTTTTGACATCCATCTGCCAGATCTCATAATCGTGGTAGGCTGCAATAGCAAGTATGATCCGAATGGATTTAAGCATCGCAACTGGTGAAAAGGTTTCATCATAGTCAATACCATGAATTTGTTTGAATCCTTTAGCCACCAATCTACCTTTATAGGTATGCTTATTACCATCCATGTCAGTCTTTACTTTAAAGACCCACTTACACCCAATAGGTTTTACCCCTTCAGGTGGATCAACCAAAGTCCATACTTGGTTAGTGTACATGGATTCCATTTCAGATCTCATGGCCTCTAGCCATTTCTCGGAATCTGGGCTCATCATAGCTTCTTGATAGGATGTAGGCTCGTCAAGATTGACAAGCAATACTTCACCGTTTTCAGTCAAGAGAAAAGAATATCTCTCGGGTTGACGACGGATCCTATCAGATCTACGAAGAGGTTGGTCTACTTGAACAGGTGTTTGCTCCACAACTCTTTGGGCAACAATTTCCTCATCCACAACACTTTGTGGTGCCTGTTCATTTTCCATCGAAGCCTTAGTGTTATCTTCATCCTGAATTTCTTCAAGATGAATTTTACTCCCACTAGTTTTTCTAGAAATAAATTCTCTTTCTAGAAAGACAGCATTTCTGGCAACAAACACCTTGCCATGTGTGGAATTGTAAAAGTAATATCCCTTAGTTTCCTTGAGATATCCTATAAAATAATACTTATCTGATTTGGGTCCTAGTTTATCTAAGACTTGACGTCTAACATAAGCTTCACAACCCCAAATCTTTATAAAAGACATTTTGGGACTCTTCCCAGTCCATAACGTGTATGGTGTCTTTTCTACGGCTTTTGATGGGACGCGATTAAGTGTGAAAGCGGCTATCTCTAGAGCTAAACCCCAAAAGGAAGTAGGTAGATCAGTCTGGCTCATCATTGATCGTACCATATCTAATAGAGTACGATTTCTCCTTTCAGATACACCATTCCATTGTGGTGTTCCAGGTGGAGTGAGTTGGGATATTATCCCACACTTAGCCAGGTGATGACGAAATTCTTGACTAAGATATTCACCACCTCGATCTGATCGAAGTAGCTTAATACGCTTACCAAGTTGGTTTTGTACTTCATTCTTGAATTCTTTGAACTTTTCAAAGGATTCTGACTTATGTCTCATCAAATATAAGTAGCCAAATCTACTCATATCATCAGTGAAAGTAACAAAGTACTTATAGCCTCCTCTGGCTTCGACATTGAAAGGGCCACATACATCAGTATGTATGAGTCCTAACAAGTCCGTCGCTCTCTCGCCATGTCCACTAAATGGAGTTTTAGTCATCTTTCCTAAAAGACAAGATTCGCATACCTCATATGATTCAAAATCAAATGAGTCCAATAATCCATCTTTATGGAGTTGGGATATGCGTTTTTCATTTATGTGACCTAGGCGACAGTGCCAGAGATATGTTTGGTTCAAATCATTCGATTTGAACCATTTGGTATTTACGTTATAAATTGGGTTTTCTAAATCTAGAACATAGAGACCATTCATAAGTGGTGCATTACAATAGAACATTTCATTCAAATAAATGGAACAACATTTGTCCTTTATTATAAAAGAGAAGTTTTTCTTGTCTAAACAAGATACAGAGATTATGTTCTTTGTTAATGCAGGTACATAAAAGCACTCCTCTAGTTCTAAGATAAGCCTAGTGGGCAAAGACAAAAAATATGTTCCTACAGCTACAGCAGCAACTTTTGCGCCATTGCCTACTCGTAGGTCCACTTCGCCTTTTGCCATTAGTCTACTATTTCTGCCTCGCACATTAGTACAAATGTGAGATGCACATCCGTATCTAATACCCATGTAGAAGAAATAGATAGATTAACTTCTATAACGTGTATACCGGCGTAAGTCCCACTTCTTTTATTCTTTACTTCCTCAAGGTACAGTTTACGTTCTTGCTTGAGGATAATCCTCAAGTTCCTATACCAGTCTAGAAAGTTAGCTCCATTGAGCTTGTCTTTCTCAAGGACAGATCGCAAGTTGAGGGGGTGTGTCGTGTTAGATGACATGGTGATCTACAACATTAATATGCAAAATTTAGTATCATACCTAAGTCATTTAATTAGGCCTTTAATTAAATGAGGCTCCCACTAAATTCTCATAGCTTTGATATGAGCTAATTATTGATGTAGGCAAACACATTTTGCTTACATCATTAGCTTCTATTTAGCTATAAATTTATATGGGATAAAAGATCCACATCATAATTCGTCTTGAGTTAGCTTTGGCTAATCGCCCAAGACGTAGTATGATTAGGTAGGCAATCTTTTGCCAATTACATCTGATGTAACTCTTTAATAGCTTTGGTTAAGTTTAGATTAGTTTAGTGCTTATTCCTAAACCAGCTTCCAGGCTGTGGCGAGGCACAGAGGCCTTCTTTGATATCGGAGCAACGACCACTTCTAAGACAAAGCTGATGTTCGAAAATCACACAAAACTAATTTTTAAAACTTATGTTCAAAGCTAATATATGCCTCTACTTTCTTTAATTAAGTCTTAACCAAGTTTGATAGCGGGACATCATGATTGTCCACTCGTACTCTTCCAAGATAAAATGCATTGCTTTGCTTTGGCAAACCCAATAACAAATGATCGAGGAAGTAGTGAGTACCACACTTTGGTAGGCATATCGTTTAGACTTATTAAGAGATAAACTTAAACATGCATCACATACATATTAGCATACATCACATATAAGCTAAATTAACATGCATCACTAAGCGTGTCATGGTTATGGCCCTTATTCTATAATCTTCTCAAGCCAATGAGAAGATTGATTGGTCAACCTAGGGATAGCATCTTCTCCCAAGTGCTTCCTTTTGGTTGTCGTGTGTTGTTGACTTCCTCCTTGTAACATCATCTTCCAATGGACCCTCCATCTTTGTTGTGTATATTACAAAAGGAGAAATACTCGAGTTACATTCGAGTCTAAAACTAATTTTACAACAAGATTTTTAGGAGAAAGGCACGACTCGCAGGCCGTATTAAGAATTACAACACACATTCACAAACTTTTTGGGACTAGGCCATAACCATGCACCATGTCATTTTTAACTTTTAAAAGACATCGGATATTTTATTATGTTTGATAAATTGCTAATGCAATTATCAACTCATAATAAAATTTATCCTACTTCTATATCATATATAAAATAGAGAAAACCTATTTTTATACGATCTTTCGCAAGTGGCTCGATACCCATTGGGATCTCTTTATGCAAAATAGCATATGCGCAACGGAAAAATTAGGATCCCTTCCAAGTGATCCTTGCGAAAGAAAAACTCGTACAAAAATAAATTTCTCAAAAGAAAACCTATCTTATAGGAGAGTTCTACCTTTGTTGCGTGCCCTTTGCAATCCCGCTTTTCCTTGGATGTGTTGGATCTTTTAGCACGTTCAAATGTCCGTGTCTCTATATGTATCCACACGAGCAAGCTCTTGTCTCACAAAAGAAAACTAGAAGATCTCTCCTTTACTTCTTGCTAGAGAAGTCTCTAAAGGAGAGGAAGGTAGGGAAGAAGAGAAAGGAAGAAGAAGACTACTCTTCTTGCTAGCTTACACTCACAAAACCACACAACAAAAGCCTCTCCCACCAAGCTCTCACCAAGCCTTAAGCTCCAAATCAACCCATTTGGCCGGCCACCCCATGGGGTGTTTTATAGGATTTGAAAAACCTTTCATCTCCTATCACATTCAATGCAATCAATGACATTGAAAGATAATTAAACAAGGAGTTATCCTCCTTGTTTTGGCTGGCCACATGTGGAGGAAATCCAAGGGTCAAAACCCTTTGTCTCCTTCCAACTCATCAAGCTTAGGTGGCATGCTTATGTGGCATGCTTAGGTGGCATGCTTATGTGGCATTCATGGATGTTGAATTAATCTTATTAATTCAATAAGCTTATGTTATCATATTGAATTAATCTCATTAAATCAATAAGGTAACATATTGAATTAATCTTATTAAATCAATTAAGCTTAGCATATTGAATTAATCTCATTAAATCAATAAGCTAAAATTTCATCGCTTAAAGTCCAAAAACCATTTTGTACTTAAGCTTATTCCCAAATTATTCTAGTCAAACTAGAATGCACTAATTCTTCTAATCATCATGCTCTTTGTGTGTGACCCTATAGGCTCTCATAACGTTGGCAGTGGATCTAAACTCTTTTAGATACACAAGCAATGAGCGGCATCTAGCAATACATCATCGCTACCCAAGTTACGAGATAAGTCAAGATCCGACTAACCTTTCCGTGACTACTATAATGTATGACCGTGTCCTTCTATCCTTGATATCAGATTGACCAATGAGGCATAGACCGTGTCATCCTCGATCAATCTATGTGTTTCTTGATCCCTGAGTAAACTAACTCAAACAAATGAGCTCAATATCTCATATTGACTCATTCGAGCATGGCCATGCGTTTTAGTAGTTCTACTCAATCAAGGGGCCCACAGATATCACTCCCATCATATGGGAGGGATAGATCCCATCTACATCACTCACATCCCTCCGCATAATTTGTTATATACCCAGTAATCGCCTTTATGGTCCACCCTGTTACGGGTGACGTTTGACGATACCAAAGTACATAACTCCTTATGTAGGGAACCGTAGTGACTTCAGGTTTGAGGACTATTCATACCAATAGTCACATGAGAAAGTTTATGACACTCATATGACGATCCATGAAACTTTCTCATGGCGGGTCAGTTCAGTATATATTCTCTAATATATACCCATGTGTCAACTTGATATCATATATCCATGACTTGTGAGATCAAGTCATCAATTGACCTACATGCTAGTCTTTATGTATTAATATTGCCCTTGCATATTAATACTTGACTAGGAACATTTAGGAAAGTGTTCTCTACAGCCTCTCATAATCAATTCTGCCAATTGATGTGCTGTAGATAAGAACCTACTTTTCTAGGGCATTATAATATTTAATTTAGCTGGCACAAGCAAGATGTAAATATAATAACCAATCCTTTGCCTTTATAGAATATGATACAAAATGTTCCCTATTCAACCATCACATGTTTGGTTCTAGGGCTATAACTAACAAAGGATATTGTGCTTATCTTAAGCTTCATACATTGACACTATCCTTGCTCGTTTTAGCATGCAGAACTCCAAGAAAGGTTTTCTACCTTTTAGGCATGGAGTTCCTTTATCTAAAGAGATGTGTCCCAAAACATCAAAGGAGATAGAGGAGATGAAGGCGGTTCCTTATGCTTCGGCAGTAGGAAGCCTCATGTATGCTATGCTATGTACGAGACAAGATATCTTCTTTGTCGTGGGCATGGTTAGCAGATATCAGAGTAATCCTGGACAGGGACATTGGACTGCGGTAAAGCATATATTGAAGTACCTGAGAAGGACTAGGGATTATATGCTGGTTTACCGGGCAGATCAATTAGTCCCTGTGGGATACACGAATTCTGATTTCCAATCAGATAGGGACAAGAGTAAGTCTACCTCGGGGTTTGTGTTTACTTTTGGAGGTGGAGCCATAGTATGGAGGAGTGTCAAGCAGAAATGCATGGCGGACTCGACCATGGAAGCTGAGTATGTGGCAGCCTCTGAGGCAGCCAAGGAAGCTGTATGGCTCAGGAACTTCTTGATGGACTTGGATGTGATTCCTAGTTTGCCCAGATCTATCATAATTTATTGTGATAACAGTGGTGCAGTTGCAAACTCGAAGGAACCACGGGCCCATAAGGCAAGTAAACACATATAGTGCTAGTACCACCTGATACGAGAGATCGTAAAGCGAGGAGAAGTAGCTGTCGCCAAGATTGCATTAGAGGATAACCTGGCGGATCCATTCACTAAGGCCCTTCCAGCGAAAGCGTTTGATAGGCATGTGGAGGACATGGGGATCAGATGTATGGCAGTGTGATGACAGCATAGTCTTTTAGTATAAGTGGGAGATTGTTGGAATGTATACTGAAAGCCTAGCTCTTTTTGTATGAACATTTTATTTTGAAATAAGAATCACATGATCATTGTTTGCACTTTATATATGTGTGCATATTGTCTAATATTTTACATTGTAGATAACATGGTGCTTGGTGTGGCACAGAAGATCATGTTATCAGTCCCTTGTAGAATATAAGTAGAGGCTCACAACCAAGATGATTTTGGACAAACCATTGGCATGGTTGTAGTATAGCTTGGTATTGTTTTGTCTTGAGCATAGAGTTACACTAGTACACTTAGGTGTATTGAGCAGGACTGACATAGAGGTGATTCAATTTATTGCTGACTACATAATTGAATCGGATCTCGGATATTATGTTGTACATGCTCTTAATCCCGATATAATAACGGGCACATGTACTTAGTATTTATTTCTTTGATTTACCATAGGGTGAGATTTAGATGGATTAAATCAATATGCCCGGTAAGTTGGGAAATAATATTATTTACATGGTGTGCCGTTGATTATAGGAGGAAATCGTGTCCTATATATTAGGTTGATGATGTCCCCTTGAGGAGCTCATAAGGTTCATCATGTAAACCTAGCTAGTTGACTTAGTCAACATGATGATAAGGTTGAGTGGTACTACTCGAGGAGTTAGATGTTAATTAATTGATGGTCAATAAATCAATTAATTGACGGACATTCGATATCTTAAACACGGGGAGATGTTTGTACAAATAATATATGGAGCCCATATTAATTTATGGGGGTTGGTGAGGTAATTCAATGATGATCCTCTAGTGGAATGGAACATCATTGATGGATCAAGTTTGTGTGGTTCCGATCCATCGGGTGGCCAAGATCCAACTCTTCCTCATGGTCCCTATCGTAGCCTAATATAATCCTCAAGAAGCCTAAATCCAAGGATGTAAAACAAAACTCTAAAACCAACGGTTGGGATTAAACCCCTAGAACCGACGGTTGAGATTAAATCTCTAGATCCGACGGTTGGGATGAAACCCTAGAACCGACGGTTGAGATTAAATCCCTAGATCCGACGGTTGGGATTAAATCCCTAGATCCGACGGTTGGGATTAAATCCCTAGATCCGACGGTTGGGATGAAACCCTAGATTCGACGGTTGGGATAAAACCCTAGATCCGACGGTGGAGATTAAATCCCTAGATCCGACGGTGGAGATTAAAGGAGGCTTGAGCCCAATTCTATAAATAGAGGGCTAAGGCTTGGGCGGCAAGGATGGTTTTTTGGATTAGGGTTTTACCTCTCAAGAGTTTAGGCGGCTAGGGTTTTGGTTTGTGGTTTGGGCGGCAACAAGGAAGGAGATTAGGGTTTCTTCCTTTTCTCCTTGGTGGCCGGCGCTCACTCCATCCTCCTCCTTGTTTTGGCCGGCTCTCTTCTTCCTCCTTTTCTCCTTGGAGGCCGGCGGTTCTCCATACATTGGTGGCCGGCGCTTCTCCCATTCATTGGTAGCCGGCGGCAACATTGTCACAAGGTTGGCCGGCGCTCAACCATTCACTCCTTGGCCAGCGGTTACATCGAGCTCCTTGGCTAGGTGGCCGGTTCTAGAAAGGAGAAGGAGCTTTGTTTGGTTCTTCTCTTTGTTCGGAGCGAACAAGGAAGAGAAGAACGTGATCTAGGAGGCTTCTACTCGTGGAGGATCTTCGCCCACACGACGTCCACGAAGAGGATAGGACATACGGTAGAAGATCGTGAGGTATAAAAGTTTTATAACTTTTTTTTCTGATCTTAGCATGTTCTTTATGTGCTGATTATACTAGTTTGCATTTGTATGTATTTTGTATATGTAGGGGATCGATTACGGCCGGCTAGAGGGGGGTGAATAGCCCTCTTACGATGGATGTCGGAATTCTCTCGTTCGTTTGCTCGTCTACACAATCATTAGCGCAAGCGGAAGCATAAACAATAAAGACAAAGCAATAAACGAAAATACAAACGCTAACAAAGAAGATGTAACGTGGTTCACGGCTACGCCGCTAATCCACGGTCCAATTCGTCCAAGGTGAATCACTCCTCCAAAGCCAATCACTATTGGTCTCTCCTTTGCACCAAGCTAGGTGGAGGTAACCTTTACAATCAAGATCACTCTTCTTACAATAAGAATGAAGTAAAAACAAGTAAGAAGAGTTTAGAGCTTGTGGAGCACTAGGAAGATCACTTAGAGCATAAGCATTAGCCTCTCAAAGGCTCACACCCTCTCTTTTTATAGAGAGGGCTGATTTCTTCCCGTTGGCCGCCACCAGTCGACTGTTGCCCTTGGCAGTCGACTGCCATCACTACAACGGCCTCCGAACACGTCGGATCCCGACCATTGTAGTCCAACGGAACTCTTGGCAGTCGACTGATGGACCTCACCAGTCGACTACTTCCTCCGTAGTGGATCGCCCGATCGGCCACTGGCGGTTCTGCCGCGATATCCTTGGCGATCGGGCATAAACCCATCACGGATACTCGAACTCACTCGACTCAGCCGCCGCCATGACTTGGCAATGATCGGTGCCGTGTAAAACTCAAACTTAACATAAGTTTGAGCTTCCGGCGGTCGGGTAAACCTTAACCCTTGCGGTCAAGTCTCCGACACTCAGCCATTCGGCCAAGTTCACCTAATGAGCTACTTACATTTCACTCATTCTCTCATCTCACTCGAAGTCCCTCGCCGAAGCTCTTCGTTCGTTCGCCACGCCCCTCAAAGATCAGCGACGACTGCAATGCTCCTTCGCGTCTCTTGCCTCCGAAGTCTGCTTCCTTGGCTTCACTTCAAGTCATCTCGTCCGATGGTCCCTCAGATGCTCCAAGCGCACGACTTCCGGAAAGTCATCCTTCACCGACTCAAGGACCGAGGTTGTGAGGGTGAACCCGCTAAGGCTCCATGTGCGAATTACTAAGTCCTGCACGACTTCAACGCACATATCAAATCAACATAACACACTAACTTAAACCCCTTTGCCACACCATCAAAACCATATTACGGCAAGAGATTGCCCTAACAATCTCCCCCTTTTTGATGTGTGGCAATCCGTTTAAGTTAGGTAAAAACATTTGATATAAATTCTAAGGTAAGAAAGCATGTAAAGATAAACATGATATAGCAACATGCAACTCCCCCTTAATCCATGAAACTCCCCATAAAAATGTTCTCCCCCTATCATAAGCATAATCATTTCTCCCCCTAAATATGTTCCCCTTTACTTAAACATACATTTCTCCCCCTTTGACACCATCAAAAAGATTAATCCTAATTTATAAACTCATGGCATCAAGTATAGTAGAAAGAGAAACCCAAAAACTTGATTAAAATCTGAAATCAAAAAATATTGGGCTATTTTTCAGGTTATCGATCATCGCTATCGATGGCAATGATCGTACAATGGATTCAAATTACGATTTTAAGTAATTTTAAATGCATTAAAAATTCCAGAAAATTCAAAAAATCATGAAATTTTGGGAACACATTTCCTTTAAGTATATTTATCAGTGAAAAATAGTTTTTCATGAAAAATCATTATATTTCCACGTATTTGCCAAAAATCCATAAGCTTTAAAAACTATTAGGTTTTTGATCATAAGAGTATCCATTTTAACACCTAGTCTTGCTTTGAATTGTTTCAAAACATGAATACATAGATTTTAGATTAAGAAATTATTTTGAAAACTTATGAAATATCCAACCATGATCTTTGGGCAATATGTCTATGAATTAAACATAAGTCTTCTCCATGATTGGTCTATTATTGCTATGTTGATACTTTAAATGACCATCTAAATGCCATAGGCATTAGTGGACATTTGTATCATCCTAACATCTCACCCATGCTAAGTTTGCAATCAAGTTAGCCTATAGTGAGTGTGAGATGCATCCTAGGGGGTATTTGTATATACTTAACCAATATATTCATGCAATTCTATCAAGGTTAAGTATCAACCTAATAATCCTCATGATCATAAAGGCATATATGAATGAATTCTACATTATGATCATGAAACTCATGTATTCATCAAATAATAATCATGCATTAGGTATTATATGATGATAATAAGCAAAGTATCACCTAAAGCATGATTCAACCCTATTTCTCATGATTACGTGTCAAATATTAAAATCATAAATCATGATTTCAAACATACATAGCAATTACATTAATCATCATGATTTAAGCATTATTATCTATTTATGGGCACGTTATCATCACCCAACACTATTTAAAAATGTTGTCCCGCCATCCTAAGTCAACCAAAATATGATATAGGTCAATTCCATATGGTTGACTACCCTAGGGTTTTCCTAACCCTTAAGGATGGATTTTGGAACCCAAAATGAGTTCTTTCCTATGGGGTTCACTAAGTATTCCTTGGGGATCCATTTCCTAGCTATTACTTTCTTCTTATCTTGTCCCCTAGCTATTAGGCATTTGTAGGCCTTTTCATTTTTCTTTTCCTTGTAGCCTAGGCCCTTTTTGTTGAAACTAGCTCTTTGGCTCCCTAAGATCATGTTCAATGTGTTGGAGCCAATTGTGAATTTTTCTAGGGCTTTTGTTAAATAATCTACCTTTTCCCTTAAGGCCCTATTTTCATTTATACATGCATCACTAACATCTAATGGCACATAAAGGTCATGTGAGCATGCATCATTTAAGCTAGAAGAAATATTATCATTTAAGCATGCATTTTCTAGCTTATTTTCCAATGCCTTAATTTGATTAAGCATGCTTTTATTTTTCTTTTTCATTCCAAATAAGTCCTTAGTTAAACTAGAAATTATGGAAACTATTTTCTTAGGAGAGGCTTTCGTTACCATAGTTTCCATATCCTCTTCTTCTTCTTCGGATGAGGAGGATGTAGAAGCTCCCCCTTCACTTGAGCTCTCTCCTCTTGAGCTTGATCCTTCATTTTCGGATGAAGAGCAATCCAAGTCATCAAAGGCCATCAAGGCCAAATTGGTGACAAAGGCATTCTCCTCATCCGATGATGATGAGGAGGATGAGGATGGGTCATCCCAAGTCCTTGCCTTTAGAGCTTTGGTCTTTCCCTTTTCTTTTGTCTTCTTCTCCTCTTCCTTCTTTTTCTTGCTCCCCTTTTTCTTCTTCTTTTCTTCTTTCTTTTTCCTCTCTTCCTTGCTCTTGTTTAGGAGAGGACAATTGTCCCTTATGTGCCCCTCTCCTTGGCAATTGTAGCATATGACCTTCCCCCTTGGTCTTCTATTCCTATCATTAGATTTATTAAAATGAAAACCCTTTAAAGCACGTCTTACCCTCCTTACCATATATGCTTCTTCGGTGCTATCCATGGAGGAGGATGAGGATGCTTCATCATCGGAGGAGGGGATTTCCATCTTCTTCTTCCCCTTGTTCGCTATCAAATCTACTCCTCTTGAGGGTTGAATTCTAGGCTCTTCTTGTATTCCTTCAAGCCTAGATTCATGTAATTCCATAGTGGAGAAAAATTCATCTAGAGTACTTACCTCTAGATTCTTTGAAATGTAAAATGAGTCCACCATTGAACTCCACTTGGATGATCGGGGGAAAGCATCTATGACCTTCATTATCATATCGCGATTGGAGAGCCTTTCTCCTACACTTGTTAGTCCATTTAAAATTTCTTTGAATCTAGAATGCAAAGAAGTTACCTTTTCTCCCTTTTCTAATTTAATGTTGGATAGTTGGGAGCGGAGGAGATCTCTCCTTGCTAGCTTTGCCTCGGATGTGCCTTCATGAAGCTCAATTAGCTTCTCCCACATCTCCTTGGCGCTTAGGCATTCTCCTATTCGGTTGATTTCTTGTTGGGGGAGCACATTGAAGAGATGATGCTTGGCTTTTGAATTTGCAAGGTGCTCTTCCCTTTGCCTTTTGGTCCACCTAGATTTTTCTATTGGCTTCCCCTCTTCATCCCTAGGCAAAACGAAACCGGATTCCATTGTAATCATAATATCAAAATCCGTTTCGAAAAATACCTCCATTCGCTTCTTCCACCAAGCGAATTCTCCTTCAAACTTCAGAGGATGGATGTTGGAGCCGGCCATTTCGAAAGTTGCTTGTTGTGGCGGTTAGTCCTCGACAAGCTTTCCTTGGCTCTGATACCACTTGTAGGGGATCGATTACGGCCGGCTAGAGGGGGGGTGAATAGCCCTCTTATGATGGATGTCGGAATTCTCTCGTTCGTTTGCTCGTCTACACAATCGTTAGCGCAAGCAGAAGCATAAACAATAAAGACAAAGCAATAAACGAAAATACAAACGCTAACAAAGAAGGTGTAACGTGGTTCACGGCTACGCCGCTAATCCACGGTCCAATTCGTTCAAGGTGAATCACTCCTCCAAAGACAATCACTATTGGTCTCTCCTTTGCACCAAGCTAGGTGGAGGTAACCTTTACAATCAAGATCACTCTTCTTACAATAAGAATGAAGTAAAAACAAGTAAGAAGAGTTTAGAGCTTGTGGGGCACTAGGAAGATCACTTAGAGCATAAGCATTAGCCTCTCAAAGGCTCACACCCTCTCTTGTTATAGAGAGGGCTGTGCGCCCTTGGCGATCGTCATTGCCGTCCTCTAACGACCTCCGAACACGTCGGATCCCGACCGTTGTAGTCCAACGGAACTCTTGGCAGTCGACTGATGGACCTCACCGGTCGACTGCTTCCTCAGAGTGGATCGCCTAATCGGCTCGCGGTTTGCGTCGCGATATCCTCGGCGATCACTGGGCATAAACCCATTAGTCGGATACCAGTCGAACTCACTCGACTCAGAGCAGTCGACTGCCATGACTTGGCAGTCAACTGGTGCCGTGTAAAACTCAAACTTAACATAAGTTTGAGCTTCCGGCGGTCGGGTAAACCTTAACCCTTGCGGCCAAGTCTCCGACACTCAGCCATTCGACCAAGTTCACCTAATGAGCTACTTACATTTCACTCATTCTCTCATCTCACTCGAAGTCCCTCGCCGAAGCTCTCTTCGTTCGCGGCCACGTCCCTCGGCAGTATCAGGCGCACGACTCTTCAATGCTCCTTCGCGTCTCTTGCCTCCGAAGTCTGCTTCCTTGGCTTCACTTCAAGTCATCTCGTCCGATGGTCCCTCGGATGCTCCAAGCGCACGGCTTCAGCAAAGTCATCCTTCACCGACTCAAAGGACCGAGGTTGTGAGGGTGAACCAGCCAAGGCTCTATGTGCGAATTACTAAGTCCTGCACGACTTCAACGCACATATCAAATCAACATAACACACTAACTTAAACCTCTTTGCCACACCATCAAAACCATATTACGGCAAGAGATTGCCCTAACAGTATAATCATGGACCCCGAAGACAAACACAAAAACCGGCGATCCGTCCGTCGTCTCTTCCGCAGCTAACCAACTAGAAGAGTTGGGTGGCTTGAACAACTAGTTTGTTCAAGCGATCGCTCAAGTTGTTAGCACGACGACGAATTGGTTGTGCTAAGGAAACTCATCCCATCCAGATTAGTTTTTTCATTAGTGAAAATTTTAATCCGGGGACATGGGAGCCAATGAGCCTCCGAAGCAATTACCAACATGTTTGCCTTAGAGGCTCCCCCTACATGTGTAGCTCCTCCTTGCTCTTTGGTTTGCTTTCTCCTCATAGGACATTGACTTCGGTAGTATCCCCTTTGATGACACTTAAAGCACGCCACATGC
This sequence comes from Wurfbainia villosa, assembly GCA_025175895.1. Taxonomy (NCBI): domain Eukaryota; kingdom Viridiplantae; phylum Streptophyta; class Magnoliopsida; order Zingiberales; family Zingiberaceae; genus Wurfbainia; species Wurfbainia villosa. The sequence continues at coordinate 48,650,962 of CM045999.1, read as the reverse complement.
TCCTTGCTCTTACTAGTGGGGACTCTGGCATCCTTTGAATATTTCTTGACTTTTGGTGCCAATGAAGCCTTCTTGACCTTCTTAAGGCACTTGCTCTTATAGTGCCCATATTTCCTACACTCAAAACACATAATATGATTTTTATTGAATTAATGTGCTTGAGTTATCTAGGTCAACAGTGGTGGAATTTTTGACTTCTTCATCTTCTCGACCGGAGGTAGATGGTACCTCTTGTGTTGGCTCCGGTATTGAGGATGACCTAGTCTCCTCCCCCTCAATCTTAGAGGTGGAGGCTTCTTCCACTTCTTCCACCTCTTTTGATCCAGATGTTGATTCTCTATCAACCTCCGAATCCTCAAGCTCTTGGGATAAAGATGTGCTTGCTTCTTCTTGAGCTTGAGAGGATGAACACTCCTCATTGGACTCCTCTTCTACTTCATGTGTCGGTGATGGATTTTTATGATATTTTGCCAACTTGCTCCAAAGTTCCTTGACATATTTACAATCTCCTATCTTACACAATATATCATTAGGAATTACGCTAAGTAATATATCCATTACCTTATTATTTATGTTGAAGTATCGAAGTTGCTCTTTGCTCAAATTCTTCTTCTTGAGTTTTCTTCCTTCTTCGTCCTTTGGAGTGTCGAAACCTACTATGACACTAATCTAATTATCAAAATCGCACATAAGAAAGTGCATCATTCTACCTTTCCAATATGCGAAATCTTCGCGGTCAAAGGAAGATAGAATATTGACGTCGTCACCCAATTTCTCTTGAACCTCCATCTTGTTCCCTCTAGTGCACTCCCTCGGATGTGAAGCCAGTGAAGAGCTTCTAGCTCTGATACCAATTGTTGGAACGTTGATGACCGCTAGAGGGAGGGTGAATAGTGCGTATGTTGTGTAGATGGAGAACGATCGTGTGCTTGCTACAAAACTTGTTATGCACAACGGATATACAAATAATAAAGCAGTAGCAAATACAAGCACAACAAAACACACGATATAACATAGTTTGGAACTTTAGGGTTCCTACTCCACAGGGCGAGCTCAACGAGTTCGAGTGATGATAACACTACTAATAAAACTCTTTCTCGACAACAAGTCGGAGGTGAAAAAACCTCGTACAAATATTATAATAGTAATACAATGAATTACAACAAGAAAAACTAAGCAATACACAAAACAAATAAAGAATACTTTACACAAGAACTTTGGATTTCTTGCTTGTTACTTGCTTTGGTTTGGCCTTGAAGGTCTGGAATGCAGCATCAATTCCCCTCTAAAATTGCCCCAAAAATCGCTGTGGAAATCCCTCCCGTTGAGCTCCTTTTAAGTCTCCTCGTGACCTGAATTTCTGCCTGACAGTCGATTGTCATAAGTTCCTAGTCGATTTAAAATGCAGAGTGAGACAACGGTTTAACCACGCTGGCATTCAAGCCAATCTGCATAGTGGCCGATCATTGCAGGCTATAGCCGATCGACTCGGCTACCGAGCATTTTGTTCCCATAACCCCAACCAGCAGTCGACTGCTAATGGCAGTCGACTACTCAAGCCATCAATCGACTATCCAATGTTAGCAGTCTACTGTCAAGCTATTTCCTGCCGTTGAACACTAGTCGACTCTGAGCAGTTCGACTGACCATAATCCCAGTCGACTGCTAAGAGTCAACTCGACTGCCAAGTGTCAAAATACTTGATCAATCAACTGGTTCAATGCCCTAGTCGACTGATAACCTCAACCATGAGATTTAACCCCAAGTATGATGCTCTCATACTTGCTAGATCACCCTTAGCCTAGATCTAAGCCTTCTAGCCACCTCTGTCAGCCTCACGTCTATCGAATCCCTCTAAGTCATTCATGACTTATTCATCCATACGCTAGCTTTCAGGTGCTTCCATCAGCTATTGTCATGCTAAGTTAATATATACCGACAAGACACATTTTAGCTTACACTGCTAAGACTACCGCTTGGACTTTATGCGTCAAACCATTGGACTTATGCTGCCAAGACTCCACCCTTGGACTTTACACCGCCAATATCACCTCTTGGACTTTCCTTGTCAACCTATGTTGGACTTTTCATTTGTCAAGACTTAAACTTGGACTTTCCCTAGCCAAGACCCATGCTTGGACTTTCCATGCCAACCCATGTTGGACTTTCCCATTGCCAAGTGTCTCACTTGGATTTTCCATGAAAAATACCCATGACTTGGACTTTCCATTGCCAAGTACTCAAGATTTGGACTTTCCCATTGCCAAAATCTATGCTTGGACTTTCCATGTCAACCCATGTTGGACTTTTCTATTGCCAAGTGTCCCACTTGGACTTTCCATGCCAAGTACCCATGCCTTGAATTTTTCATTGTCAAGTACTCAAGAATTGGACTTTCCCATTGCCAAGACTCATGCTTGGACTTTCCATGACAATCACATTGTTATACATTTTATCGAATATCAATGTCAAACATCAAAATACTATTCGAGTCCAACTTGAGTCCGGTCAATCGTGTCCTGGGCCGATTGCACCAACAGGGGTCATCTAAATCCAATAAAGAGCTTTAAACCTCCTTCGAAATCGACTCATACCTTATCCATAAGCACCACCGTACCTTAGCCACCACGCCATCCTCATGGAACAGTTCTCATGCATACATACAACGTCAAGTGAAGGGGAATATGTATGATAAATGTGTTGCAAAGTGTAAGATATGTTTCAATAGTCAAGCACCGTTGTACCTTAGTCAACATGTCATCCCGGTGGGAACAATTCTCATGCATACGTACAACGTCAAGTGAAGGGGAATATGTATGATAAATGTGTTCCAAGTGAAAGGTATGTTTCAATAGCCAAAAGTTACTGACTACTGTTATTCTGTTATCCGCAAAAGGTTGAAATCTGCCAACCTAATTGTCTCTACCAGTCTGTTTCACGTCCATTGTGAGAGAGGTAAATCATGGATGACCCTTTGAGCTTTGACGTGGTGACTAAGATATGTAGAGATCATCTGAATCCAGAAAAAAATTTTAGACTTCATTCAAAATCGACCATTGTCTATTCATAAGTTTCATCATACCTTAATCATCACGTCTTTCCGTTGTCACCCTGATATCTCTGAGGAACATTTTTAAGGCGTGGATTTCTCCGTTTCTTGTCGTAACATAAAAAGATGAAATCGACAGCTTAGCAGCTCCTCCTTGCACACTCTGGAAGGAAGGGATACCTGTTTTTTACCATGATACATATTTTCAGATGATCGAAAATAGAGCAATCAGACGACGTCAAGACTTTGGTCAATCAATACTATTAGTATATATTGATTCTATTACACGATCATCACTACTAATTTATCGAACGTTGGTAATGAAGGATTTGATGTGGATTAACATCTCGTTCGTCCGGACTTGCCACATCTGGTAATTATGGAGGATCTGGAAAGCGTGCCCCACGCCGGCGTAGGTCTTATGCTCCACGCCTTTCCCGGCGTTCCGCAAGGCCTTGCAGAACGCCAAGTTCCTGTCCCTCAGTATGTCCAACTCGGAGACGCAGACGAGAAGAGGCGGCAGGTGCAGGCCCTCCAACGGGGACGCGCCCTTCGCCAGTGGGTTGCACCATGGGTGGTCCTGGTTTGCTCCTGGAGGTAGCGCCATCCGCCAGTAGCAGTCCGATGCGGCAAGGCTCAGTGCTGACCTCTCCGCCGCCTGCGCTAGGTTCTTCTCCGACCAAGTCCGTTCCACTCCGCAGAAGAAGGGCTGGATCAGGATTACGCCCTTGAGGCAGGCCGGCCGTAACAAGGCCGCCGCCTCCGCCCCCACGGCGGCCGCCACGTGGTATGCGATGACGGCGCCGGCGCTGTCCCCGGCAAGGAACACGCGGCCAAAGTCGAAGCGGGCGCGCCACGAGCCGAGGTCCTCGCAGCGGGAGCCGGCCGCTTGCTGCCTCACCCAGCGCAGTGCTGCGACGCCGTCCTCCAAGGCCGCAGGGAGGCGGTGCTCTGGCGCGAGTCGGTAATTGACGGAGAGCACCGCGCAGGCGGCGTGAGCAGCCAGGCGCGCAAGGAACTCGTGGTAGCAACGCCAGGAGGGGGAGCCGATGCAGAAGCCGCCGCCGTGGAAATAAACGAGAAGAGGGAACCTCTGGTGGCGGTGGGCAGGCATGTGGAGGCGAGCCCAGAGGTCAGTGGAAGAACCGTCGAGGGCGACGTCCTCGCTCGTCACGCCGGGCTGGGAGGCCCAAGTGCATGGGACATGGGGCACAGCAGGCATGCGTTCGACGTAGCCGTCCTTGTAGACCTTGATGAGGCCCTCGATCTCCTCCAGGACGGCGCCATGGTCCGCGTTGTTGCTGGTTTGGATGTTAGTATTAATCCTTAGGTCGGCGATCAGATGGTGGGGAACGGCGCCCAGCCTTCTCTTCCTCATACAAAGTTGCGTGCCTATCTAACTCGCTAATCCGTCGATATATTCTCCATCTATCCACCAGTCTAGTGGGGAGGCTTCTTATAGTTGTTGAGCAATCAGACATCTTTATCGCCTGCAAAGTCGGTGCTTTTTGATGGGCAAAAGTGGGAGTAGGGGCCTCCCCTATTCGGCTGACCCATCCAGCGGATGAACGTCTTCACTCGCGATTTGATAGCAAAAGGGCCTGACCGTTGCCTGAAGCATGGTAAGGCCTGTGCTCGTGCCAAGTACTAGTCCCACAGCTCAGCTTGAAGTCCGACTGCCCAAACACCGCAATACGTCTTTGATTAGGCTAAGTTAATAGGCCTATAGTAAAAAGAACTGGCATGAGGCACTTCAGATCGGAACTAATGTTTCATGTGACCATCCGAGCAGTGTTAAATGTAACTTAGAGGCATCTGATACTAATATAATATGATTAAATGTAACTTAGGGTCCATGTGATTTTGGGGCCTCGGGCGAAACCTCAACAAATGAGTCCTAATCCATGGTTAATTTTAACACAAAATTTTTTTAGGCCCTATATAACAATATTAATGGTGTTATACGATTTTGGACTTTGGACTTTGGACGGACACTCTACTTGCCTGGCCCAGGGCCGACCCTGGACAAAGTCAAGTTAAGAGAGCAATTCGAGAAAAATAACTAGAATCAAGAGCATGACAGTTCAGGATATTGATATGAAAATAAGTTAAGAAGGAGACAACTCGAGAAGATGAGCCGAGATAAGGGTATAATAGCTCGAGATATTGATATGAAAATAAATTAGGAATAGAATAGTTCAAAGAGATGAGCCGAGTCAAGAGCGTGACAGTTTGGGATATTGATATGAAAATAAGTTAGGAAGAGAACAATTCGGGAAGATGAGCCGAATCGAGAAGGCAACTGCTGGGAAAGAGAGCAAAGCCGAGTCAGATGAGCAGTAGCTCGGGACGTTAGCAAGAAGCCAAAAAGAATATTAATTTTGTTAAAGTTGGATTCTATAAAATATGCAAGAGATTGTTTATTATAGTCATGATATACACGTCATTATCTTTTATAACCGATTAAAGACACCTCATAGGTCCCGCCAAAGATTCCCGAAAGCGAGCATTCTCTAATGGCATAACTGCATGATCACCTGAACCCACGTGACATTCAACGTGGATGGCGATGCTCATAGTTTGTTACGCAGCAACTTGCCCTAAAGTCAGAGGAGATATAAAAAGGCAAAAATGAAAGAAGAAAGGGAGGACGATCGCATTCTACATATACTGACTATTTTCTGCTACATTCATCTTCTTGACTGCTACTACTTGTTTCTCTTCTTCATACAAGGTCTAACTTAAGTATCAGAGGATCTTTGCCAGGTAGGTCAGTGATGGTCTAACATGTGTTAACTTTCACAGGAAGGGAGTAAGGAGACTCTTACTGCTGTGGTCGGAAAGAATCCATCCTCGATAGCTCAATCTCGAGGAGAAAAATCCATGTCGCACCAGTTGGCACAATCTGTGAAATACTTTGAGCAAGATGTGGAGATGCAACCTTACAAGATTCCTCCTCTTGCAGTTTCCACTCCTGAAGAAACTCTTATCACCATTTTACCTTCTCAAATAGCTGCAATGATAAATAAAGTTGTCGCTGAAGCCCGGATATAGGAGGATAGAAGAGTGGGGTACTTGCAACCCCACTCTAGAGAGCCATCCAGAAGAGAGAAACCCTACGGTGGATTTTCCCATGTCCCTATGGTGGGTGTATAGGAAACTGAAGTACTGCTAGGAGAAGGACCGCTAGGAGGAGCCGAGCGATATCCTCTTCCTCCATTACCTACTAGAAGGAAGGATCATGGAGAAAGTCATTCGACCAAGGCTCCGAAACCCTACGAGCCTTGTCCATTCATAGAGGATATCGTGTTGGAGAATCCACTGACTCATTTCTGTCCTCCTCAAATTGGGTTATATGATGGCACTTCTAATCCTGAAGAATATCTATCCCAGTTTGAAGGAGCATCTGCCCTTCATTGTTACATCGACACTCTTAAGTATCGGGCCTTTCGCATCACCTTGTCTTCGTCCGGCCAAAGATGGTTTGGGTCATTATGGCCTGGCTCCATCACTTATTTTAAGGATTTGAAGGAAGTTTTCCTTAAACATTTTGCTTTGTTGTAAAAGGTACAAGCATGATGCCTCTATTTTACTTCATTTAAAGCAGGAGTTATCTGAATCATTGCGAAGTTATATATATCATTTTACTACTATCACTCGAGAGATACCTTCGGCAATACCTGATTTTTTAATGGTGGATATCCCTCATGGTTGGAAGGAAGGACCCTATCTTAGTGATTTTCTAAGGAAGCCATCTATTAGTTATGAATAACTACTAGGGAGAGCTGAAGAATACATCAATGAGGAGGAGGGGATGAAGATACGGAGAGCTGAGAAGAAGGTTGTCTCCACCCTAATAGAAAGGAATCAGCCTCAGGCTCAGCGGGGGCCTCCCATAAGGGAATATTTTAGACCTACTCTTTTTGCGGTGTCTTATCCCGACCCTCGATGCTAGAATCTCCCCCTCATCGTCCCCTAGGCATTATGGCCATGGATGTCATACCTCTGCCCTGAACTTGGAAGAAGAAAGAATTGGAGGCTTATGATAGGCAGGGCATCATTCAATGCCCTGGGGGGTAACGAGGAGTTCCCCTCAATCAACTGGCTCTATTCTTCTGTCAATACTATATGGAATATGTACACGCTAGTAACTGGTGTTTTGGGTTACAATGGGAGTTGGAGTACATCAGGAAGGAGTACTCGCATTTACAACAACAATTAGGGTTGGGTGCAGGAAGAGGACACCTGTTATGTTTGAGAGGTATCCTAAGGCAATCGCCTTATAGTTGTACTATTTATTTGAGAAATAAAGATTAACTATTTGAGTGCACATGTCATATGTATTTGATTGGATCTTAAACTCATTTACTGAATGTCCACGATATGATTCATAGCATGAGAGAACTTGTGATTGGATCACAACTAGTGAATATCTCTACATATGTAATTATGAATGTATTGAAATAATCCCTAGTCGATGAATTGATGAGTTCGGACATCATCGATTCTAGGAGACTAGCACGGGTTATATTCCTTGGTTTATCTAAGCAGTTGCTCCTCACTGGCTGGAGACATTGAGATGTTGAGAGTTAAACGTGGAGGCTAGTTATGATAACTAGTTCATTGGAGTGACCTGCTATAAGACTTCACATGGTTCTCTGCATATAAGATATGTCAGTGAAGCTCTTACTGCAGCTTGAGTGTGAGTTTTCTTCGACTTAAGGTATTCAAGTCATCTTGATCATGGAGACTTATACTTTGACATCTTAATCGATACATCTCTACGGAGGTGTAGATATGGGATGATTGGGTATAAGTCGAAGTGCCCGAAGGTGATTGAATAGCCAACAAAGGATTCACCACTCCTTGCGAGGAGATGTATACCCTATGGTCACTCGTTAGGATTGTTACTCAAAGCTTTTGGCCAAAACATTGTATGTCAAGAGTATGATACTCTTGGATACATGTCGAAGTAATTAGAATCCACTAGACAAGGAAGTAAGACTTGTGCTAGGTGTGACGTGTAGGTGATCGGTCGGCCGGCTAGAGGGGAGGTGAATAGCCTTCTTTCTTTTGATGAAGTAATTTGCTCGTCTACAAAACGTTAGCGTAAGCGGAATATACAAATACAAACAAATAAAGACAAAGCAAAAGATGCACAAGAATACGAACAATGCAAACACCGAGATGTAACGTGGTTCACGGCTACGCCGCTAATCCACGGTCCGATTCGTCTAAGGTGAATCATTCCTTAATTTTTCACTAGATCTCTCCTTTGCACAAAGCTAGGTGGAGGTAACCTCTTTTACACAAAAATACTCCTCTTACAAATATAATGGAAATAAGCTCAAGTAAGAGGATGGAAAGCTTTAGGGAACTTTGGGAGAAGATTAGAGCATAAGCATTAGCCCCCCAAAGCCCCACACCCTCTCTTTTTATAGAGAGGGCTGATTTCTTCCCGTTGGCCGTCACCAGTCGACTGCTGCCCTTGGCAGTCAACTGCCGCCACTTCAACGGCCTCTGAACACGTCGGATCCCGACCGTTGTAGTATAACGGAACACTCAGCAGCCGACTGATGGATCCCATCAGTCGACTGATGCATCCGTAGTCGACTACCCAGTCGGCTACGAGTGGTTCTGTGGTCAAACCCTCTTAATCACTCGACTGCTGAAATCAGCAGTCGACTGATGGTCTTGGCAGTCGACTTCCCACATATGATAGTCGACTGCTGGCCCCAAAACAACTCAGTCGGATACCAATCGAACCCATTTGACTCAGAGCAGTCGACTGCCATTCCATGGAAGTCGACTGATGTCGGGAAAACTCATCCGACACTTAGCCATTCGGCCAAGTTCACCTAATGAGCTACTTACAATTCACTCATTCTCTCATCTCACTCAAAGTCCCTCGCCAAAGCTCTCTTCGTTCGCAGCCACGCCCCTCGGCAGCATCAGGCGCACGACTCTGCAATGCTCCTTCATGTCTCTTGCCTCCGAAGTCTGCTTCCTTGGCTTCGCTTCAAGTCTTCTCGTCCGGCGGTCCCTCGGTAGCATCAAGCGCACGACTCTGCAATGCTCCTTCTCCGACTCAAGCACGAGGTTGTGAGTGGTGAACCCGCCAAGACTCCATGTGCGAATTACTAAGTCTTGCAAGACTCCAACGCACATATCACATCATAATCACAACCTAACTTAAACCCTTTGCCACACATATCAAAACCTTATCATGGCAAGAGATTGCCCTAATAATCTCCCCTTTTTTGATGTGTGACAATCCGTTTAAGTTAGGTAAAACATTTGATAAAACTATTAAGGAAAGAAAGCATGTAAATAACATGATTAGCAACTCTCCCCCTTAATACATGAAACTCCCCCTACATATTCCCCCTTACTTAAACTATTCTCCCTTACTTAAACATAACATTTCTCCCCCTTTGACACCATCAAAAATAATAAACAAGGTTTATACAAGCATGACATCAAGTCTAGAGGTAAACAAAAGCCAAAACATGCCTTAAAATCGAATACAAAAGGTTATTGGGCATATTATCAGGCTACCAGTCGACTGGTCCAGACTACCAGTCGACTGGCACAAGCATTTCGGGATTTTCAGGTTTTCAGAATGAATTTTAGAAATGCATTAGAAAATCTATAAAATTCAAAAAATCATGAAATTTGAGGAACACATTTCTTGTAAGTATATTTATCAATGAAAAATAGTTTTCCATGAAAAATCATTGTATTTTTAAGTATTTGCTAAAAATCCAAAAGCTTTAAAAACCACTAGGTTTTTGATCATGTAAGTATCCATTTTAACACCTAGTCTTTCTTTGGATTGTTTCAAAACATGAATACACAGATTTTAAATTAAGAAATTATTTTTAAAACATATGAAATATCCAACCATGATCTTTGGGAAATATGTCTATGAATTAAACATAAGTCTTCCCCATGATTGGTCTATTATTGCTATTTTGATACCTTAAATGACCATCTAGATGCCATAGACATTAGTGGACATTTGTATCATCCTATCATCTCACCCATGCTAAGTTTTCAATCATGGTAGCCTATGGTGAGTGTGAGATGTATCCTAAAGGTATTTGTATGTACTTAACCATTATTTTCATGCAATTCTATCAAGGTTAAGTATCATCTTATCATTCCACATGATCATAAAGATGTATATGACTTAATTTTATATTATGATCATGAAACAAATGTATTCATCAAATTGTGATCATGCATTAGGTATTATATCATGATAATAAAGCAAATATCACCTAAAGAATGATTTATCTATTTTTAGGTGCATTATCATCACCTAACACTATTTCAAAAATGTTGTTCTGCCATCCTAAGTCAACCAAAAATATGATATAGGTAAAGTCCTTATGGTTGACTATCCTAGGGTTTTCCTAACCCTTTAGGATGGATTTTGGAACCCAATATAGGTTCTTTTCTATTGGGTTCACTAAAAATTCCTTAGGGATCCATTTTCTAGCAATTACCTTCTTCTTGTCTTGACCCCTAGCTATTAGGCATTTATAGGTCTTTTCATTTTTCTTTTCCTTATATCATAGGCCTTTCTTGTTGAATCTTGACCTTTGGCTCCCTATGATCATGTTCAAGGTGTTGGAGCCTATAGTAAACTTTTCTAGGGCTTTGGTCAAATAGTCTACATTTTCCCTTAAAGCCCTATTTTCTTCTATGCATGCATCATTAACATCCAAAGGCATATAATTATCATGTGAGCATGCATCATCATCATTATCATTAAAACATGCTTTTTCTAATTTTTGCTCTAAATCTTTAATTTGATCAAGCATGATTTTATTTTTCTTCTTTGCTCTAAATAAATCCCTAGTGAGGCTAGAAATCATAGACATTATTTTCTTAGGAGGTAGGTTCGTTACCTCACTTACCAAATCCTCTTCCGATGATGAGGACGTCGAGGAGGCTCCCCCTTCACTTGAGCTCTCTCCACTTGAGCTTGATCCTTCATTTTTGGAGGAGGAGCAATCCAAGTCGTCGAAGGCCATTAGGGCTAAGTTGGTGACAAAGGCATTCTCCTCTTCCGATGATGAGGAAGATGATGAGGAGGGGTCATCCCAAGTCCTTGCCTTTAAAGCCTTGATCTTCCCCTTTTCTTTGACCTTCTTTTCTTCTTCCTTTTTCTTCTTGCTCCCCTTCTTCTTCTTTTCTTCCTTCTTTCTCTTCTCCTCCTTGCTTTTGTTCAAGAGGGGACAATTGTCCCTTATGTGTCCCTCTCCTTGGCAATTGTAACAAATGACCTTTCCCCTTGGTCTTCTCCTCCTATCATTAGATTTATTAAATTGAAAACCTTTTAAAGCACGCCTTACCCTCCATACCATATAAGCTTCTTCCATGCTATCCATGGAGGAGGAGGAAGATGCTTTATCGGAGGAGGAGGGGATCTCTATCTTCTTCTTCCCTTTGTGTGCCATCAAGGCTACTCCTCTTGAAGGTTGAAACTTTGGCTCTTCTTGTATTCCTTCAAGCCTCATTTCGTGGAGCTCCATTGTTGAGAAGAACTCCTCCAAGGTGCTCACTTCTAGATTCTTGGACATGTAGAAGGAGTCCACCATTGAACTCCATTTCGATGATCGGGGAAAAGCATCGATTGCTTTCATAAGCATATCCCGGTTCGAAAGTTTTTCTCCTACACTTGTTAGTCCAATCAAAATTTCCTTAAACCTAGAATACAATGATGTTACCTTTTCTCCCTTTTCTAATTTTATGTTGGATAGTTGGGAGCGGAGGAGGTCTCTCCTTGCAAGTTTGGCTTCCGAGGTGCCTTCATGAAGCTCTACTAGCTTCTCCCACATCTCCTTCGCACTAGAGCATTCCCCTATCCTATTCACCTCTTGTTGGGGGAGTACATTGTAGAGGTGGTGCTTGGCTTTTGAATTCACCAAATATTCTTCTCTTTGCCTCTTGCTCCACCTTGATTTCTCCAATAGTTCCCCTTCTTCATTCCTAGGCATCTCGAAACTGTTTTCCATTATCAATAAAATTTCAAAGTCAGTTTCAAAGAATACCTCCATTCTCTTTTTCCACTAAGAGAATTCGCCTTCGAATTTTGGTGGGTGAATATTTGAGCCGGCCATCCTTGAATGTGCTTGTTGTGGCGGTTAGTCCTTGACAAGCTTTCCTTGGCTCTGATACCACTTGTAGGTGATCGGTCGACTGACTAGAGGGGGGTGAATAGCCTTCTTTCTTTTGATGAAGTAATTTGCTCGTCTACAAAACGTTAGCACAAGCGGAATATGCAAATACAAACAAATAAATACAATGCAAAAGATACACAAGAATACGAACAATGTAAACACCGAGATGTAAACTGGTTCACGGCTATACCGCTAATCGATGGTCCGATTCATCCAAGGTGAATCACTCCTTAATCTTTCACTAGATCTCTCCTTTGCACAAAGCTAGGTGGAGATAACCTCTTTTACACAAAAACACTCCTCTTACAAATATAATGGAAATAAACTCAAGTAAGAGGATGGAAAGCTTTAGGGAACTTTGGGAGAAGATTAGAGCATAAGCATTAGCCCCCCAAAGCCCCACACCCTCTCTTTTTATAGAGAGGGCTGATTTCTTCCCGTTGGCCGTCACTAGTCGACTGCTGCCCTTGGCAGTCGACTACCGCCACGTCAACGACCTCCAAACACGTCGGATCCTGACCGTTGTAGTCCAACGGAACACTCAACAGTCGACTGATGGATCCCATTAGTCGACTGATGCATCCGTAGTCGACTGCCCAGTCGGCTACGAGTGGTTATGTGGCCAAACCCTCTTAATCAGTCGATTGCTGAAGTTAGCAGTCGACTGCCCCCATATGGTAGTCGACTGCTGGCCCCAGAACAACTCAGTCGGATACCAGTCGAACCCATTCGACTCAGAGCAGTCGACTGCCATTCCATGGCAGTCGACTGATGTCGAAAAAACTCATCCGACACTTAGTCATTCGACCAAGTTCACCTAATGAGCTACTTACAATTCACTCATTCTCTCATCTCACTCAAAGTCCCTCACCGAAGCTCTCTTCGTTAGCGGCCACGTCCCTCGGCAGCATCAGGCGCATGGCTCTGCAATGCTCCTTCGTGTCTCTTGCCTCCGAAGTCTCCTTCCTTGGCTTCGCTTCAAGTCTTCTCGTCCGGCGGTCCCTCGGCAGCATCAAGCGCATGGCTCTGCAATGCTCCTTCTCCGACTCAAGCACGAGATTGTGAGTGGTGAACCCGCCAAGACTCAATGTCTGAATTACTAAGTCCTGCAAGACTCCAATGCACATATCACATCATAATCACAACCTAACTTAAACCCTTTGCCACACACATCAAAATCTTATCATGGCAAGAGATTTCCCTAACATGACGTAGTCAGTCTAGTGGGGAATGACACATAGACCATGCCCTGAACCAAGTGGGTATAAGATGAGTGAAAGGAATGAAACACAATTCACTATAGCTGCTGAAGGGTTCGGAAATGGTTCTGAGATCAACCGTTGATTTTTTGGTTAATTGAGTATCATGATGTACTACTAGGTGCCACTCATGATCGTTCCATAATTAATAATTAATTATGGACGACCAATATAAACCGAGAACCTATTAGGTCACACACACTACGAATCTTTCAAAGAGACTTAAAACGAGTTTGAGAATTGGATTCTCAAGATCGAAAGAGATCAAGTTTGGTTGGACCAAACACATGACAAATATGGAAATATTTGTCAAGTCGAAAATGCAAAAGGAGCACATCTTAAGAAGACGGGTTGGGCCTTAAAAGGTTTAATTATAAATTAAACCCATTTTGTTTTAATTAAAAAGGGTCTTTTTTTGGTTAAGAGTCCAATTAGGGTTTAATAGATGAGATTAAGCCTTAATAGTTATGGGCTTAGGGATTTGATCCACTAACCTATAACCCATTAGGATTAGTGCCTATATAAAGGGTTATAAAGGCTAAACCTAAGGAAAAGGAAGTCCTGAAGCCCCTCTTCCTCAACCTAGCTGAACCTAGGAGAATTAGGATTTAGTGTTCCACCGACCATTAAGGGAACAAGGATTGTTTCCACCTATTTAGAAGCCGGCCACTCTAGGTTTTAGGGTTGTTATTCTCGCTTATTGAAGCTTCAAAGACAATGGCTAATTCCGAAACGAATTGACAACCTTACGAAGGTTGTTCGAGGACTCGTTTGTGTCGCAAAATGAGTCGGCGATTGCTCTTCGATTACCCGACCTTCTTGTTTCATCTAGTAGCGAAGAGAAGGTCAAACTCATGGCTTTGAGAAGTCATCTCTCATAAGATTCGGCGTGGATACAAGTGGAGACAAAGCTCCGCAAGCGTCGTATGGTTGATGCCCTTCAGGCTTGCCATCATTCGAAAGGTATACCTAGAGTAAAATTTATTTTATTCTTGTTTTATGTAAAATTTTATTTGGAGGATATGTCCGCACATATTGTAATCCTGCATGTGTGGGTGTGAGTGTTGTAATAATTTAGAAAATTATTACATTTTTCTTCCGCTGCATTCGTTTGTGAAATGACAAAAGCACATCTACGCATAGGCAGTAACCCTACAGTGGTATCAGAGCTGGGCCGTGTTTCGACATATTCGTAAAATAGGTTTTAAGAAGTCGTAGTTGGTCGTAGAATTATTTTGGAAATTTTTCTATTTTGAAAAAAATTTCATTTTTTTGGAAAGTTTTATAGAAATCAGAGCTGGGCTGTCATGATCGATGGAAATCAAGATTCTAAAACATATTTTATTTCTAATATATTTCCTAGATAAAATATAATATTAAATTCGAATTTAAATCTTTATTTAGTTAAAGAATCATGATTTATGAAATCTAGATTCTAAAATATATTTTATCTTTAATATATTTCCCAAACAAAAATATGAGATTAAATTTGGAAATTATTTCCTAATTTAATTAAAGGAATGTTGATTTATGAAAATCAAATTCCTAAACCTATTTTAATTCCAAAATAATATAATGACAACTATGATGTAATCATGCCATATCATATGTCATGATTAGATGTATTTTGCCATGCCAGTTGCATCATGCTAGTGACGATGACTCCTGAGCTACAAAAGCAGCATGAGCATATGAATGCTTACACGATCATTTACCATCTTCGTGAACTCTTCGATAAACGGTCGAGATTCAAAAGGTTCGAGGTCTCGAAGCTTCTCTTTAGGTTGAAGATGGAGGAGGGTTCATTTGCAGTATAGTTTGTACTGAAGATGAATGGGTACCATCAAGCAGCTAGGATCACTAGGGTTTACGATGGATCATGAATTAAGTATTGACTAAATTCTGTATAGTTTGTCCAAAAGTTACTCACAATTTGTGATAAACTATCAGATGAATAATCTTGAATCCACCATTCCCGAGATGAACAATATGCTCAAGACTGTAGAACCTTCTGTGACTAAAGAACAGAAGACGGTGATGTTGGTTAACTCCTCGAAGAAAGGTTCTAAGAGGAAGTCAAACCAACAACCAAAGGGGAAGAAGAAGAAGGCCAAGACTGGAGAGTCAGCTTCAAAGGGCACATGCCATCATTGTGGCAAGATGGGCCATTGGTGAAGGAACTGCAAGATCTTTCTTGAGTCCATGAAGAAGAAGCCGACATCTGATGCCCCATCCTCTTAAGGTATCTTCGTTATTGACTGTCATGCTATTTCTTTTGACGCTTGGATATTGGATACCGGGTGTGACTCACATATATGTAATGACATACAGGGGGCTAAGGGATAGCAGAAGACTTATCAAGGGAGAAGCGAATCTGTAAGTCGACAATGGAGCAAAGGTTGCAGTTGTCGCCGTTGGAACATATTCGCTGAAGCTTCCTAGTGGACTTGTCTTAGAACTGGACAATTGTTATTTTGTTCCTGCATTAATAAAGAACATTGTTTCTATTTCTTGTTTAAATAGAAAGGGTTTCCATTTGACGTTTAGTAACAATTGTTGTTATATAACCTTGAATGATGTTCTTTATGACACAGGAACTTTATGCAATGACACCTACGTGTTAGATACATCCAGTGACGCATTCAATATTGAAGCGAGCAATAAGCATGCTCGAAAGGATGATCAGTTAACCTCCTACACATGGCATTTTCACCTTGGCCATATAAGCAAGAAGCCCATGTTAGAGTTACACAAGAGTGGAAGTCTAGAATCATTTGAATTGAATTCATTTGATACATGTGAATCATGCTTACAAGGCAAGATGACAAAGTTGCCCTTTTCTGAAAAGGGTAAGCCAGTGGAAGAGTTACTTGGTCTCATACATACTAATGTATGTGGACTACTGTCAATTCATACTCAAGGAGGTTACAACTACTTCATTACCTTTATCGATGATCACTCATGGTTTGGGAATGTGTATCTTATGAGATATAAATCTGAAGCCTTTGAAAAGTTCAAAGAATTTAGAAATGGAGTAGAGAAACAACTTGGTAAAAGTATTAAGATATTTCGATCCGATCGAGGTGGTGAATACTTAAGTCAAGAGTTTCAGAATTATCTAAGAGACAATGATATATTTATCAATGGACTCTGCCTTATATACCGCAACATAATGGTGTATCTGAAATGCAAAATTGAACCTTTTTGGACATAGTGAGATCGATGATGAATCATGCAAGCTTTTCCAATGTTGGAGGATCGAGGCCCGGCTAGAAGGGGGGTTGAATAGCCTTGATCGTGCTTGATGGACTTCGCTCGTTCTTAATCATCTACAATACTCGTTAGCGCAGCGGAAATGATAAAACTAATACAAAGACAATTTAGAGCTAAAGCAAAAGTAAGGAATAAAGCAATGCTAGCACAATTCATTTAACGTGGTTCACGACCCATGCCGCTAATCCACAAACAATCCATTAGGTAGATCACTCCCTCAACCAATCCACTATCTTCTCCTTTAGCTCAAACAAGGTGGAGAGAAACCTTCTTACACAACCTCTCCTTCTTACAATATGATAGAGATGAAAATAGAAGAGGAGAGGAGAAGAATCACTTAGAAACTATGGGGAGGCTTAAGACAAGTTTAGGAGTTAAATCATTAGTTGCCCCAAGGCCCCCAACCCCTCTTTTTATAAAGAAGAGGGGTTTCTTCCCATTGGGAATGCAACAGTCGACTACTACATGCCATCAGTCGACTGTTGTTGTTCCAATGACTTCTGACCATGCTTGATTTGTGGTCATCACAGCCCAATGACACACTGGGTAGTCGATTGATCACACTAGAAGTCAATTGATCGAGCCATCAGTCAATTACTCTAAGCAATTAGTCGACTCAAAATGTTTCTGTGCCCACGTCCACATATAATAATAGATCGCCAGCTTTGGCGATGACCGCTAACCTCGGCAATGATCACGTGGCGCAAAACCCTAGTTGACACCGATCAACTAGCAGTTGAATCGGACCAGTCGACTGATACTTATATCAGTCGACTGTTGTAAGGTAAAATCCCAAACAACAAGTTGTTTGAGCATTCAATCGTCGGGTAAAACCTCAAACACCATGTTTGAGCATCCGACACTTGATCTTAGCCATTTGTCCAAGTTCACCTAACTTGAACTACCCCGTCCTGGGTTACAATCGCTCAACTCTCATCTCCCATGGAGTCCCTCACGGAAGCTCTCTTCCGACCTACATCCCTTGGATGCACTAAGCTCGCGGCTTCTCTCATGCCATCCTTTACGTCTTGCCCTGAAGTCTGCTTCCTTTGGCTTTACTCCATTTTCTCCTTGTTCAACGGTCCCTCGGATGCACCAATCTCACGGCTTCTCCCTGTGCCATCCTTCACCGACTCAAGGACCCGAGCCATGAGATGATGAACCTGCCAATGCTTCATCAAGTAAACCATGTGTGATTCACCAAGTCCTACACAACTTGAACACACACATCAAAACACATATCAAAATCAAGATCATACTTGGGTTGATTGCCCTAACAATCTCCCCCTTTTTGATGTGTGACAATATGTTTAAGTTAGGTAGAAACATTTAAACATACTTAACGAAAGTAAGCATGTAGATCAAACATGGATATCAAACCTCCCCCTTAACACATGCCAACTCCCCCTTAACACATGCTAGGGCATGATTAACTTAAACCTTACAATTCTCCCCCTTTGACATCATCAAAAAACATCATACATATGTTATACAATGAGGTATTAAGATTTAAGGGAATAAAACATTCAAAACAAACTTGAAAAGCTCAAAATTGAGCTGTTGTGCCCTGCACAGTGTCATCAGTTGACTGGTATAGTCCACCAATCAATTGGTGTCTGAAATCTATAATTTCTGATTTCTGAAGCCAACTTCAGAAATGCATTAAAAATTCATGAAAATTCAAAAAATCATGAGAGTTGGGGAACATATTTCTTATGAGTTCCTCTATCAAGAAAAAATAATTTTCATGAAAATACACACGATTTTCAAAAGTAAGGCAAAAACTCAAAAGTTTTAAAATCCTTAAGTTTTGTATCAACTTTGAAAGCTAGTTTTGCCTTAAAATATTTCAAAATATAAACTTACAATTTTTCAAAACATGAAATGTTTTTAAATCATTAAAAATATCCAACTATGATCTTTGGGCTAAAATGTTCATGAATTAAACATTTTCTTTCCCCATAGCTAGTCTATGATTGCTATGTCATGATACTCCTAATGATTCATCAAAATGCCATAAGCATTAGTGAATCATTTGTATCAATCTAACATTTCACCCATTGCTATGTTATCAATCAAGTTCTCCTTATAGTGAATTCTGAGATGTAACTAAGGTATTTATACTTAACCAAAAATTTCATGCAAAGCTACCAAGGTTAAGTATCATCCATCATGATCATAAATCAAGTACCACCCATTATCATCATAAGTCAATGATGCACATGAATGCGACCTCAAATCTCAAGACAGAGACCGTCGAGGACTCAAAGCGCATGCTTGCGCTCAACGCTTGCAAGTGTACGGATGTCATCAAGTAATATAAAGATTATCGATCCCACAGACTGAGATTTGAGTACCGATTTGTTAAGTAGACGTTATTGTTCGGAATTCAGTTCTAATGGTTGTGATTATGAGGGTTGTCGGCGGTCCTAACTCAATACGGTGTCACATGGAAGAAGAAAAGGCTTCCTGCGAGTCTTTGGAAGGAATTCTAAGATTTCGGTTTCACTTGTGTGTCGCAAAATATGCTATCAATTGGGTGTTGTCTAAACGTCTAACTATGACCTTGTGGAAGGGGTATCATACACTCCTCTGATGAGCCTTCACATCTATCGGGAGCTATCTTTTCCTTACCAGGTCGACCCCTGACATTAGGACGGGATAGGCAGTACGAGGATGCTAAATCAATCCCTGCGACGAATCATTTCCAATTCTATCGCACCCTTCTATCCATAGTTACAGGAGATGAGGCCAACCTCTAGGTTCCTCCTTAATTCTCCTAAATCTTAGATACTGTTGGTGCAACAATGCCCCAAGCATTTATATGTTTTGATGTTTGGATAATCATCTAAGTTAGGCAACAATTTGTGATCTAATTGTGAATGTGTTCAAGTGACAGGGAAATCTAAGTATGAAGACTTGGTAAAGGCAATGTCAAAGTATGATCTTGGCAAGAGAAGTCCAAGGAACAGGTTTGGTGGCATAAGACCAAGCATGTTGTCTTGGCGGCATTAAGTCCAAACAGACCTTGGCAAAGGAAGTCTAAAGGCAAGTCTTGGCAGCGTAAGTCCAAGCATGTAGTCTTGGTGGCGTAAAGTCCAAGCACGCTTTGGCAAAGGGAAACCCAAGACATGACAAAACTGAAGGAAGCTCTTGGAAGCAAAGCGCAAAGGATGAACAAGTCGCGGACTCGGAGGGATCCTGGAGGCGCAAGGCTTAAGGAAGAGCTAGAAGGTTAAGTCTAGGTCTAGGGGGTAAAATCAAGTATGAATTATTCATACTTGATGAGTATCAGTCGACTGATCAGGTGCTCGACTGAGTCAGGATGAAACCCTGATGATCAGTTGACTTCTTAGTAGTGGCAATGATCGATGTTGCGATCGATCGCCAACAGGGCGATAATCGATCGATTGCTAAACACGGTACGTAATGGAGTCTCGCCGATCGTGGCCCGTGATCACTCGGATCACTCCATCGATCGATGAATGGATCGGCCGATCGATGAAAGTACCGTTGAGGTAATGACTCAATCCCGCAACCGCTATTCGTAAACCTGCTAACCATGCAAGCAAATCAATCGATGCCGCATTAATCGACTGATGGTGCTCCAATGGGAAAATCAGCCCTCTCTCTATAAAAAGAGGGCTTGTGGTGGTTTTGAGGACTAATGCTTATTCTCTGATCATACTCTTAAGCCTCCATGAATTTTCCAAGCTTTCTAGTGCTTTTAAATCCCCTCCTATCTGAGCTCTATCTTCATTCTTTGTAAGAAGAGGAGGGTTGTTGTAAAGGAAAGCTTCATAGTGATATTGATTAGGGTTGATCCACCTCAAGGATCACCATGGAGTAGGAGCGCTTTCTCTGAACCACGTAAAGGAATTGTGTTAGCATTGTTTTCATTTGTGTTATTATTATTATTTTTGTTGTGCTTCCACTAATCATCTTTGTAGAAACGAAAACAAGCTATTCACCCCCTCTAGCTTTCAACGAGATCCTACAAGTGGTATCAGAGCCCAGATCGCATCGGAAGATCTAACAATCAACCAAAGAAAGATGGCTTTCCAAGAGGGGTATAGCACGGCGAGGCCTCTGTTCTTCGACGGCAACGACTTCGTCTACTGGAAAGGTAGGATGGAGTATTATCTTATGGATGATATTGAAAATTGGTTTAGCATTATAGATGGATTCGAGAAGCCGGTCGATGAACACGGAGTGCCCATACCGACCAAGGATTGGATGAGAGACATGGCCAAGAAGGCTCAAGCCAACGCCAAGGCAACAACCACACTTCAATGTGGGTTGTCAAAAGAACAACTAAGCAAGGTGGGGCCATTTGAATCAGCGAAGGAGCTTTGGGAGAAGTTGATAGAGCTCAACGAGGGATCCAAGGAAACAAGTAGAGCCAAGAGAGATCTCCTAATTGGCCAACTTCAAAGTTTCTCCATGAAGACCAATGAGACCGTGAGCCAAATGCACGGTCGCTTCAAAGAAGTAGTCAACGGACTACATGTAATAGGTGAGAAGGTCGACAACCGAGACCTTGTAAGGTATGTGCTCCAAGCCTTCCCTAGAACAACCTTATGGGCTTCAATGGTAGATGCCTATAAGGTCTCTAGGGATCTCTCTTTGGTTAAGTTAGATGAGTTATTTTGTGAATTTGAATTGCATGAACAAGCTAACACTTCATCCAAAGAGAAGGGTATAGCTCTTTTTGTAGGAAAGAAGGACAAAAAGAAGAAGGAGAAGAAAGAAGTGTCCTTCTCATCCGAATCCGAGGAAGACTCATCTAGTAGTGAAGATGAGCTATCGACAAGCGAGGTGGCCCATTATGTCAAGAAGTTTGGTGGGAAGTCAAGGAAACTCACCAAGAAAGATGTGAGGAGGATGTTCCAATCCTCAAGAGGTAAGTCTTCAAATAGTTCAAATTCTACACCTAACGTAACTTGCTATGGTTGCAACAAGAAAGGGCATATCAAGCCAAATTGCCTGGAACTAAAGAAGAAGTAGGAGAAGGAAAAGAAAAAGAAGGAAAAGAAGGAGAAGAAGAAGGAGGAGGCAATGGTGGCACAAACATGGGACACCCTAAGCATGGAGGACTCTTCTGATGATGAAGAAGTGTGTCATGCCACTTGGAATCTAGCCCTCATAGCCTTGGAGGAAGAAGTCGGGAGCTCAAGTGAGGAGTCTTCATCCTCTTCCTCAAGCGACGAATCATCATCAAGTGATGATGATGAGGTAAACAACTCCCCTAGGGTAGATTTACTTTACAAGACAATTGCATGCCTTCAAAATGCATTGAATAGATCAAAAAATAGGATTAAGGACTTAAAAGTAGAAATTAAATCACTTAAGAATGTAGAACCATCTTGTGATAAATTATCTTGTGATGATGCATGTACCCTTAGAGATGAAAATGATGAATTGAGAAAAGAAATAAGTAATCTAAGAGCATGCTTAGAAAAATTTACTAATGGCTCTAAATACCTAGACATGATAATTAAGGATCAAAGGGCTATTTACAACAAGGCCGGACTAGGATATAGGCCTAAGGAAAAGGAGGTAGCATTTACATCTCTTGTTAGTAGAAAATCCATAATTAGAAGCAAGGGTAGAAAGGCTTGGGTCCCTAAGAAATTTCTAATTGATGCTAGTGGTCCTAAAATTTGGGTACCTAAGGCTTGTATTTTTCATGTGATATAGGTAGAAGAACCAAGCTTGTGGATTGTTGATAGTGGATGTTCAAAATACATGACCGGTGATGAGAGAAAATTCTCCACTATCAACCACACTAGCAAGGGAAAGGTATCATTTGGTAATAGTGACAAACTTAAGATTCTAGGACAGGGCACAATTGAGGAATCCCCTAACCTTGCCATTCATAAAGTGTTATTAGTTAAAAATATGAAATTTAATTTACTTAGTGTAAGCCAACTATGTGACACAAATTTTGATGTTAAATTTGACTCTTCAAAATATTTTATAAAACACAAAACTTTAAATGATTGGATGCTAGTAGGTTTTAGGAAATCAAACATATACTATGTTGATCTATCCTATGCTACTAATGCCTCTACTAAGTGTCTTATTGCAAAAGAAGAGGAGAGTTAGCTTTGGCATAGCAGGCTAGGACACATAAACATGAAGAACATAGCTAAAATAGAAAAAATGAAGTTAGTCAAAGGGTTGCCTAAAGTCAAATTTCTCAAGGACAAAATGTGTGATGCATGCCAAGAAGGGAAACAATCAAAAACATCACACAAAGGTAAAACTTTACTTAGTACTGCTTTACCTTTAGAACTTTTACATATGGACTTATTTGATTGTCATAGTACCGCTTCTATGATTGGTAGTAGATATTGCTTAGTAATAGTAGATGATTTCTCTAGGTTTACTTGGGTATTTTTCATGAAAAATAAAGATGAAACCCTAGGAATAATCATAGGATTTAGCAAGAGAGTAGAGAATGAAAGAAAACTCAAAATCAACCGGATCCATAGTGATCACGGTGGAGAATTTGAGAATTCAAATTTCTCAACTTTTTGTCTAGAACAAGGGTACAAGCACAAATTTTCTTATCCTAGAACACCCCAACAAAATGAGGTTGTGGAAAGGAAGAATTGTGCCCTACAAGAAGCGGCTAGGATAATGCTTAATGCATACTCCTTACCTAGCTACTTGTGGGCGGAAGCAGTTAACACCGTTTGCTATTTCCAAAATAGGGTGTTAATTCATAGTTTTTTAGGAAAAACCCCATTTGAATTGTGGAATGGTACAATTCCAATAATTTTTTATTTTAAGATCTTTGGATGCAAAGTCTATATTTTAAATACCAAAGACAACCTAGGTAAGTTTGAGTCCAAAGCGGATGAGGGAATCCTAGTTGGATACTCATCCACTAGTGTAGGGTATAGAATTTACAATAAAAGGACTCAAAAGATTGAGGAATCTTCAAATGTCCAATTTGATGAAACTTCCAATACATATCCTAGGAAATCTCCTATTGATGATGATATTAATAATGAACATCAAGAAATTACCCAACAATTCCAAGATTTAACTTTAGGGGGTAATGATCAAGGGGGAGGATTGAATCAAGGGGGAGGATTGAATCAAGGGGGAGTAAGAGGTGATTCTGATGATGAGCAAAGGATTGATATTAATTATGATCAAACTCAAATTAATACACCTCGTAGAACTATAAGAGTTCATCAAAATCACCCCTTAGATCAAATTGTGGGTGAATTATCTCAAGGTGTTAGGACTAGGTGTTGGTGCAATCGACCCAGGTCACGATTGACCAGACTCGAGTTTGACTCAAGTGATGTTTTGATGTTTGACAAAGGGATTTGACAAAGTGGTTTGGCATTGATGTTTGACATTAATGTCGATTAATATGTTGGGGAGATTGTTGGAGCAATCGACCCGGGTCATGTTTGACCGGACTCGAGTTTGACTCGAGGAAGACCTTGATGGTTGACTGGGGTTGACCATGTGATTATGGGAAAGTCCAAGTCTTGAGTACTTGGCATGAGAAGTCCAAGTATGGGTCTTGGTAAATGAGAAGTCCAAGCATGGGTCTTGGCAAATGGAAAGTCCAAGCATGGGTATTGGCATGGAAAGTCCAACATGGGTTGGAAAGGGAAAGTCCAAGCTTGAGTCTTGGCATTTGAGAAGTCCAAGGGGTTTGATATTGGCAGCGTAAAGTCCAAGCAGAGTCTTGGCGGCGTAAGTCCAATGTGCCTTGGCGGTGTAGACACCGTTAGCATGACATAGCCGAGGGAAGCACCTGGAGGCTAGCGCGATGGATGAACAAGTCATGGATGACTTGGAGGGATCCGAGAGGCGTGAGGCTGATGGAGGTGGCTAGAAGGCTTAGGTCTAGGCTAAGGGTGGTCTAGCAAGTATGGGGGCACCATACTTGGGTTAAAACCTCATGTTTGAGGTTGGCAGTCGACTGGCAATATGGTCGGTTTGACTGCCGTGAGTCGACTTGAGTTCGACTGCCAATGTAGAGCCGCATCGAGCAATGATCGATGTCTATGGTACGATCGCCAAGGGTCGATAGCCGATCGCTAGTTCTCGCGTCGAGCATTGACGCCAGAGCCGATCGGGTCACGATACGAGCGCTGGCGGGCCGATCGCCAATATTGGCCGATCGCTAACACCCAGCTTGGAACTTGTCCAACGTGGATTGAGCCGTTGTCTATGATGTACGGGCAATGATCGGGACTTATGGCAGTCGACTGCTAGGCGGAAATCTAGCCCGATGGAGGATAAAAGCAGCTGTTCGTGGAAGGCTCAAGCATCAGTTTTTTGGGGGCTTTGGTGAGGCGATTTGGAGGCGATTTGCAGGTGCATTTCAAGGTCCTTCAAGCCCATCCAAGCAACCGACAAGCAAGCGCTCAAAACCCTAGTTTGTAAAGTGTTCTTTATATTTTCACTTGTATTTGCTTGTTTACTTTGTATTACTTGTTGTAATTCATTGTACGAGGCTTCTCCACCTCCGACTTGTTGTCGAGAAGGAGCTTTATTGCTTAGTGGTGTTTGTGGCATCGCTAGGGTTCGTACGAACCCAATCCGTGGAGTAGGAACCGTTTCGGTTCCGAACCACGTTATATCCTTGTGTTCGTGATTGTGTCTTTTCATTATTGCTTTTATTATTTCTATTCCGCTGCGCATAACGAGTTTTGTAGAGACGATCGCGAATGAATTCCATCTACGTACGAATTCAACGCTATTCACCCCCTCTCTAGCGGCGTCAAATATTCAACAATTGGTATCAGAGCCCGGGACTCTTCTACGGACTAACCGCCGGGAGCTAGGACAAAGAAGCCAGAGGGTGAAGATGGAAGAACAATTGGGATGGAACATTAACACACCAATCCCTTACTCCTATGGACAAGAAGGGTTTAAGCAATGGAAGTCAAGAATTGAAGACTTCCTAATGATGAGGGACTTCGAAGAATGGTCTATCTTAATGGAAGGATATAGTTATCCAAGAGGACCAAAAGGTGGATTCCTCAAGAAAAAGAGATGGACCGAAGTGCAAGTCCAAGCCTTCGAAAAGAATGAGAAGGTAATGAAGTTGTTAATTGATTTAATACCTAACAATATCTTGTGTATGTTAGGTAATTATGTAGATGCAAACGAGCTATGGAGCCAAGTGGCCAAGCTCCATGAAAGCCCATCAATGGTCCAAGAGGAAGAGACCGAAGAGGCTAATGCATCACCCTCACAAGGAAGTGAGGACTTGGAGGTTGAGAGATCATCAACATCCAAAGAGGAAGAGGAAGTAGAATCGGAAGTTGATAGGGAGTCAATTTCTGGGTTGGTGGAGGAAGTGGAAGAAGCATCCACTTCTAGGATTGAGGAGGAGATTAGAGTTTCCTCAACACCGGAGCATCAAGAAGAAGCTTCTACATCCAGTCAATATGAAGAAGTGTCAATTCCAAACTCCACCACTAACCTAGGTAACTCAAACACTCTAATTTCAAATAAAAATAATATTATGTGTTTTGAGTGTAGGGAATTTGGGCACTATAAGAGCAAGTGCCCAAAGAAGATTAGGAAAGCTCCACCGGCACCAAAAGTCAAGGATGTCGGTTCCCCAACATCTAAAGGCAAGGAGCACATCATATGCTTCAAGTGCAATTCAAAAGGACATTATAGGAATCAATGTCCTAGGGGGAGCAAAAAGACCCAAGAAGAAGCATCACAAGTAGGGGAAGCTAAGGCTAACCCTAAGGTACATTTTAGTAATGCATCTTCTAATTTAAATGCTAAAAAGCATGCTAGGAATGTTAATTCTCTTGCAATTTATGAAAAGCATGCTAATAGGAATAAATATTTTTGCTAGGAGCTAAGAGAGTCCATGTAGGAAATAGGGAGAAATTTGGGACTAATGTCCCTAAAAACAACTTATTTAAGGACAAACCTAGGTCAAATAACTCAAGATCAATTTTACCTAGGGAGACAATTAGAAAGGTGCAAGAGCACCTAGGTCTAAACCCTAAATGGACTAGGCATATGCCTAGGAAGTCCAATGCCCAAGATTTAAATCAAAATTCTAAAATCGGGCAATTAGAAAAGGAAAATCAAGTCTTGAGGTCAAGGCTTGAAAAACTTGAAAAGACCCTAAATAAGATACAAGATCAATTTAAAGGGTCTAATGGTCAAAGTCAAAGGTCCAAAAGTCAAAGTCAACACCAAGGACCTAAGAATCAAAAGTCAACCAAAGGCAAGCAAGGTTTGGGTCACAAACCTAAGCCTAAAGTGGCTTATCATAGTGTTCCATTTGACTATGGAACACAAACTAGGTCTAGGAAGACCAAGGTCAATAGGGAAGTCATCCCTAGAATTGACCAAAGGGTGTGCCTAGTGGCTAGGGTTTCAAGGAAACCTAGGGTGGCCACTAAGAAGGTTGCAAGGGGAGTTACCCCTAGAGTCAACCTAGGTAAGACCCAAATGACCAAGGCTAACAAGCCTAGGAGGGTCATTAGGAAGGTATCTAGGGAGGTTATCCCTAAGGAATACCTAATTAACCCTAGGAGCTCAAATCGGTTTTGGGTTCCTAAGAGTGTGATTGATTCACGCTAGATGGGTTTTGGGTGTGCCAACCTTGATTGGATGGGTAGTTAACTCAATCATGGTAAAGGTGGCACTTTAGGATGTTTTCAAGGTTATGGTTACCTTGGAAATAGATTTGAATCAATATCCTAAAAGATTTTAGGATGTGCCAATGCACTTTTGAATTTAAGAAAAATCAATTAAATTGGCACAATTTAGGTTTAGAGGTTAGTATGCCATTTTGGGTTTTTGGCACACTAGGGAGATTAAGGTTAATATGGAAAAATATATCTAATTGTATCAAATGGCAATTAATATTAAAATTTAGGTATTACTATACCTATATATTTTATATGCCATGCCTTGATTGCCATATGTCATGTCATGACATCATGCCTATTTCTATGATTTTATATGTCATGAGTATGCTTAGATTTTAGGTTAATATCATGTATGCTTAGTTTTATATCTTATGCCATGACATCATGATTATGAGCATATGCTTATTTATAACATTTCTAATGCCATAATCATTCATGCATTTAAGACAATTTGGTTGAAATTGAATTAAGGACTATGGCATGACTTGAAGTCCCATTTATAAGGGAATCAAGTAGGGTTGCCTTAGAGAATGCATGAAACCCTAGATTAGGATGAACAAAACCCACATCTCACATCCAATTGACATGTATGTGTATTTATACACCTTAGATACATGTGAGATGCTAGGATATGAGTTGAGTTCAAGGTGCATATTTTTTGCATCTAGATGAACTAAAACTCATCTTGTTTCATTTGTGGATCATTGGGAGAGCATGTGTACAAGTCATGTACATAGAGCCCAAGGAATATGATCCAAAATAAGGTTTTGAAAACATTTTAAAATCATTTTGAAAAACCTTGGTGAAGTCTATCTTTTGATAGCAATCACCATTGATAGAGTTGATACAAAATACGGCCAAAACATTGAAAATTTCAATGGTTTTGAGTTTTGTATCAAACTCACTATTTTATGGGTAAAATAATTTTCAACTATTTTTCACCCATTGTGTGTGTCATAAGTATTATACGTATGAATTTTCATAATTTTTCGAATTACGTATAATTATTTATGAATTTCAAAAGTTCATTTCTGATAGCTGAAAATCGAGATTTTGATTATCGATCACGACGCCTACTGTGGCTTGATCGATGTGAGTGGCAATGATCGGATCGTCGAGTCGATCCAGTCTGATTTCGGGTTAACAAGGTTTGTTTAGCCCGTGTTCAGCTATGGAAAAGGTTCCTAATCACTCCTAACCCTAGGATATGCTTTAGGAAGCATTATAAAGGGTGAAAATCCATTGGATATGGATTAGGAGCTGTGTTAGGTCAAAGTATCAAATTTAGGGTGAGTGAAAGTTCTATGTTGAACTTAGAACCTTAATTTTGATGGTTTAGAGTTCCTATTGGCTTAGGGGCTTCCCAAGGACATTGTTGGTGCAATGATCAAGGGGGAGCAAGCCTTTAGGGGGAGGTATCCATCTTGGGATGATGGATATGTTTTTCTCCTTGAAGAGGAGAAGTTATTGGGAGAGTATTATCAATTGGGAAAATTGATGGGGTTTTGATACCCAATTTGGAAATTGGTAGAGAGTATAGGATTGTCTCTTTTGAGAGTATAAGATTGTCTCTTTTGAGTGATATGTGAATTATCACTAGGAAGATGGTAGGCATCCTAGGTATTTATTTTTGGATCAAGGGGGAGATTGTAAGATCTCATTGGGACATGAGACATTGACCTCCTTGGAGAGAAAACCTTTTTGATGTTAGTCAAAAAGGGGGAGAATGTTTAGGGGAGAACATTTGGAGAGTGTTTACCAATTTGGGATAATTGGTAAGGGATTTGAGTCAGTGGTCTAACTCAGATGATTTGTTTGGTTTTTGTCAAACATCAAAAAGGGGGAGATTGTTAGTGCAATCGGCCCAGGTCACGATTGACCAGACTCGAGTTTGACTCGAGTGATGTTTTGATGTTTGACAAAGGGATTTGACAAAGTGGTTTGGCATTGATGTTTGACATTAATGTCGGTTAATATGTTGGGGAGATTGTTGGAGCAATCGACCCGGGTCATGTTTGACCGGACTCGAGTTTGACTCGAGGAAGACCTTGATGGTTGACTGGGGTTGACCATGTGATTATGGGAAAGTCCAAGTCTTGAGTACTTGGCATGAGAAGTCCAAGCATGGGTCTTGGCAAATGAGAAGTCCAAGCATGGGTCTTGGCAAATGGAAAGTCCAAGCATGGGTCTTGGCATGGAAAGTCCAACATGGGTTGGCAAGGGAAAGTCCAAGCTTGAGTCTTGGCATTTGGGAAGTCCAAGGGGTTTGATATTGGCAGCGTAAAGTCCAAGCGGAGTCTTGGCGGCGTAAGTCCAATGTGCCTTGGCGGTGTAGACACCGTTAGCATGACATAGCCGAGGGAAGCACCGGGAGGCTCGCGCGATGGATGAACAAGTCATGGATGACTTGGAGGGATCCGAGAGGCGTGAGGCTGATGGAGGTGGCTAGAAGGCTTAGGTCTAGGCTAAGGGTGGTCTAGCAAGTATGGGGGCACCATACTTTGGGTAAAACCTCAGGAATTGCTACGCGATCATTGCTCATTGGGCGATCGGCGCAATATGTCGGCGATGATCGCGCTAGTTACGTGTCGAGCGCGAGCGGCCGTAGCCGGGTCGATCGACTACGGCGTTAGCCGATCGGCGCCAATATTGCGATCGATGCCAAGAGTCCCGTTGGAACTTGTCCAACGTGGATTGAGCCGTTGTCTCACAGCTACAGTGCTAGCAGTCGACTGGGGACTTATGGCAGTCGACTGCTAGGCAGAAATCCAGCCCGATGGAGGATAAAAGCAGCTATTCGTGGAAGGCTCAAGCATCAATTTTTTGGGGGCTTTGGTGAGGCGATTTGCAGGTGCATTTCAGGGTCCTTCAAGCCCATCCAAGCAACCGACAAGCAAGCGCTCAAAACCCTAGTTTGTAAAGTGTTCTTTACATTTTCACTTGTATTTGCTTGTTTAATTTGTATTACTTGTTGCAATTCATTGTACGAGGCTTCTCCACCTCTGACTTGTTGTCGAGAAGGAGCTTTATTGCTTAGTGGTGTTTGTGGCATCGCTAGGGTTCGTACGAACCCAATCCGTGGAGTAGGAACCGTTTCGGTTCTGAACCATGTTATATCCTTGTGTTCGTGATTGTATCTTTTTGTTATTTCTTTTATTATTTCTATTCCGCTGCGTATAACGAGTTTTGTAGAGACGATCGCGAACGAATTCCATCTACGTACGAATTCAACGCTATTCACCCCCCCTCTAGCGGCGTCAAATCTCCAACACTAGGTCATTTCATAGGGATCCCACTAGTCATATAGCTCTAATTTCTCAAATTGAGCCCAAAACAATCAAAGATGTATTACTTGATCCGGATTGGATCTTAGCAATGCAAGATGAATTGACTCAATTTGAAAGGAGTCAAGTATGGGAGTTTGTTCCTAGACCAAATGAAAACACCATTATTACTACAAGATGGGTCTTTAGGAACAAACTAGATGACCAAGGGAATATTACTAAGAATAAAGCAAGATTAGTTGCAAGGGGCTTTAATCAAGTTGAAGGACTTGACTATGATGAAACATATGCCCCGGTTGCTGATTAGAGTCTATTAGGATACTATTAGGGTATGCCTCCTATATGGGTTTCAAACTCCATCAAATGGATGTTAAATCGGCATTCCTAAATGGATTTATTAAAGAAGAGGTATATGTAGAACAACCTCCCGGGTTTGAGAATATGGACTATCCAAACCATGTATACAAGCTTAGGAAAGCTTTGTATGGTTTGAAACAAGCTCCCCGGGCTTGGTATGAAAGATTATTATCTTTCTTAATTTCTAAGGACTTTAAAAGGGGTAGTGTAGATCAAACTCTATTTATAAATTCAACATCAAAGG
This sequence comes from Wurfbainia villosa, assembly GCA_025175895.1. NCBI lineage: Eukaryota > Viridiplantae > Streptophyta > Magnoliopsida > Zingiberales > Zingiberaceae > Wurfbainia > Wurfbainia villosa. The sequence continues at coordinate 48,619,638 of CM045999.1, read as the reverse complement.
ACATTTTTGTAGCCCAAGTATATGTTGATGACATTATCTTTGGGGTCAACAAATAATGAACTTCTTCAAGACTTTATTAAGAATATGAAAAAAGAGTTTAGAATGAGTTTAGTTGGGGAATTAAATTTCTTCCTAGGATTACAAGTCAAACAAACTAGTGAAGGAATTTATATTTACCAAACCAAATATGCTAAGGAAATGATTAAGAAATTTGGTTTGGAAAATGCTAAGGTAGTTTCAATTCCAATGGCAACCAACACAAAAATAGTTAGTGATAATGAAGGAAAAAAAATTGATCTTACACTGTATAGGAGCATGATTGGTAGCCTTTTGTACCTAACCGCTAGTAGATCCGACATATTATTTGCGGTTGGTATGTGTGCTAGGTATCAATCATGTGCAAAAGAATTTCATTTAGTTGTCGTTAAGAGAATCTTAAGATATATTAAAGGCACACTAAATGTAGGACTATGGTACCCTAGGACTAGGTCTTTTGATTTGGTTGGGTACACCGATTCCGATTATGCCGGTTGCAAATTGGATCGGAAGAGTACTAGTGGTGGATGCCAATTCCTTGGGTCCTCCCTAGTTAGTTGGAGTAGTAGGAAGCAACCTTGTGTTGCCCTATCCACCACCGAGGCCGAGTATGTGGCTATGGGTGGTTGTGTTGCTTAATTACTATGGATGAAACATACCTTAGAGGATTATGAGCTATCTTACTCCAACATGAAAGTATTTTGTGATAATGTGAGCACCATAAATTTGACCAAAAATCCGGTGCATTACTCTAGGACCAAGCACATTGAAGTGAAACATCACTTCATTAGAGATCATGTGGCAAAGGGGGACATTGAGCTTAATTACATTGAATCCAAGTCCAACCTAGCCGACATATTTACCAAGGCTCTCCCCGAGGTAGAATTTTCATCACTTAGGAGAGAACTTGGGATGTGCTTGGTTGAATAAAGATGTAGTTTTGCATGATCCTATAGAAATCCTAGGATTTATACCTTTACACTACAAAAAAAATAGAAATTTGGGACGAATTTAGCGACGAAATTTAAAAAAAAAATCGTTGCAAAAAAAATTTGCGACGAATTTAGCGACAAAAAATTTTTTGTTGGGAATAAAGCGTCGCAAATTTTAGCGACAAAAATAGCGACGAATTTTTGCGACGAAAATTAGGGACGAATTTTAAAATTCATCCCTAATTTTGTTGCAAAAGTTACCCCGATTTTCCAAATTCGTCGCAGAATTCGTCGCAAAATTTTGCAACGAATTAATTTTTTCGTCAGAAATTTTCGCAATGAAATAAGGAATTCGTTGGTAAATTTGCGACTGATACAAATTCGTCACAAAATTCGTCGCAAAAAACAATTTTTTGCGACGAATAAATTTTTTCGTTGGTAATTTTGCGACGAAAAAAGGAATTCGTTGGTAAATTTGCGATGTTTCCAAATTGTTATAAAATTGTCGCAAAATTTTTATGAATTAGTTCGCTCACAAATATTTGCGATTTAAATAAATTTCGTTGCAAAATTCGTCGCAAATTTCGTTGCAAAATTTGTCGCAGATTGGATTCGTTGCTAAATTCGTCGCAAATTTGCGACAAAATTTAAATTCGTCGCAGATTTATCGAGATTTAGCAACGAATTGGGATATTTGTCGCTAAATTTGTCGCAAAAGAAAAAAAAATTTGACAGCTTTATGCCGTTTCGATATTCTATCGTATATACAAATTATCACACACACACAACAAAACACAATAAATTCAATACAAACAAAACACACATACATTCAATACAAACAAAACACATATACATTCAATACAACAAAATAATAAGCAACATTCCAACAAAAGATATCCAAATAAAAAGTTATATCCTACAACATTTCAAACATCAACATAGTTATGATATCCAAATAACAATGTCCACAAAAGATCTCAACACATGGGGAAAAAAAGAGAATCTGGTAAGCAATCGCGCGTCGACATTCTTCTACCTGCATTAGAAAAGAAACAAACAGCAAAAAGTATCATACATTAAAAAAAACTATATACTAACACGAAAATAAATATGCAAAGACTTACAATGATGTGCATTTTCAACCATCATAAGGATTGACTTCATAGATCATTCCTGTTTAAAGCAAAATAAAAAGTACTAATAAAAAATGTAAAAAATGAAGGAGTAACAAACTAAATAAACTAAACAATTTTAAAGGTACTAATTAAAAAGCATACAATATCATCATCGTCGCCACCATCATCGCTCTTGACGGAGGAATATGACTTGAACCAGTAAATTGGGCGCATAAGAAAGGCTTGTTGTCGTCGCATCTCTATCATTTCTGATCCTTTGTGAGTTTTGATGTTGTATTGCTAAAATTTCGATCTCTTTCATGTATTATGCCCTTCAAATTGCTAACCTCCTCGGTCAAGTTGTGTATCCGCGTCCACTCTTCGGTGGAGTAGAAGAAATAGATCTACGAGGAGCATTATGCATTCGCCAGAGAACCCATACCTAGTATCCTTCCCCTTTGGATCCTCCACTGCCTCAAGCCATAAATCCATATTATTACTAAGATGGCTCAGATCCTCAAGATCACCGCTATCTCCTCAAATTCTCCGAGATGAGGATAATCGATCATATCTCTCCTACACAAAATTAAAAATTTAATCGAGCATTTACATAACTAATGAATTAAAGTTATAAAGTAAGTTTAAAGATTATTTCAAACCTTAATAGCTCGAGCTCTATCTCCACTCCAAGTCTTATCTTTTTGGAAAGTGCGAACTAAAGTATCTATAAATTCGCTCCTTTCCCAATTCCTTAGACTAAATATAAGAATGTTAGAAATAAAATAATAATCTGAAATAAATTTAAAAACTAATTGTAGAATTTAAAATTACCAATCTACGTGAATGCTCCTCGATATTTATAGATCCGCCCGCATATGTTGCAGATAAGTCTCTAGAATTACAGGCTTGATTTAATTTATTCTGTTGACTTCTTTTTTTGCTCTCATCCGATTGCCAATAATTGGAGATTTTACTCCAATTTTACGGCGTGACACGTGGTTTTTCAAAGAGATTTGGCATGACTCAATACATCTGGATATGATCATACATTTTTTTAAAGATTCTTTTAACTTCCAAGTCTTGACTAGGGTCCCAAATAAATCTCCGCTGAGATGGAAATAAAACAATTGATTATATAATCACTTATTTAATATATAAAATGAATCAATTATACCTGAAACTCGCACCACCATAATTCTTTTGTAGGTCCCGCGTGCTGAGTATGACAAAGAATCTCCTCTCCAATAGTTATTCACGATTTTATTGATCTCGAATAACAGTGCATGAATTTTCAAACCTACGATCAAGTGAAAAAAATTTGAATAAATAATTAAGATATTTTAAAAATTATAATACTTATATTACTTACGAATCTCCCATAGGAAAAATATATGGTCGACTTTCGATGTTCTCAGTGGAGGGAGGAGTGCTGGTACAGTGAATCGAATGGGAAGGCCATGCCGTGAATGAGATGTGTGGCGGTGATCATCATGAAGGTCCAGAAGATCGGGAGGGCAAGTAGGTATAGTGTGCGGTGGATCACTCGCCACCTTGCTAGTACTCTGTCCTCTCTGTCCACCACGTCGAAACTATCAACCAAAAACAAAATTAAAATAAAGAAAATAAAACTTTTATGCTTAATGAAGAACATGAAAAACTTACAATATGCATAATGAAGATATGAAAGCGCTTAAGCTACGACGATTTCACCACTGATAACCTATAAGAACAAATTATACAAAACATACAGAGACAAAAGATATAAATTTAATAATGAGACATTATATAAACAAATAATTGAGCTAAGAAAATTTGTAAAATTATAGTTTAAAACTAAAATTATATATATAAAAACTTACCCTAGACGTCAAATTGCAAAGTCCTCATTATCATCTTCCTCATCATCATCAGTATCCTCATCCTCGGTCTCCTCCTCCTCTTCCTCCTCGTCCCCCTCCTCCTCATCCCCTCCTCCTCTTCATCATTATCATCAATTTGATTGCATCCACGCTTTATCACTACTCATTTGGGATCTCGTAACGCGTTGGAATTATATATTCTTGGTATGAAACATATTTGTAACTTTGTCTTGTTGATATGCAATGTCTTGCAGGCTCTTCAATTTTTTTCCGTGCTTTTGTTTTATAAATGACCACCATTCATTTTGTCACGCCTCAAACTAGGATATGGAGCATAGAAAACTTGAATCGCTTGTGCAAAAATAAATGGTTCATATCTCTTATAAAATCTTTTATGATTTACTTCAACCAAATTATATTGTGGATGCACCTTCATCCCCCTGACGGGGTCAAACCAGCGACACATAAATAAGATAACTCTCATTTCTGGACCAGGATAATCAATCTCTATAATTTCATCCAGCAAACCATAAAATTCATTGCTTGCACCTCCATCATTGGAAGACTGAACACATACTCCACTATTCATTGTACTCTTTCCATTTCCATATTCTTGAGTGTGGAAATTATATCCGTTTATGAAATATGCTGGCCAAGTGCGTACCATTGATTTTGGACCCCATGATAGATGGATTAGCAATTCTTGCTGAACGTGAGTTTGATTATCATAAACCTATACTCAAATGAAAATGATATTTATTTAAAAGTTAAGATATGTCTAAACAAAAATGAGGTAATTAAAACTGCTTACATATGATTTGAACCAAGGTGCAAATTCCTGATCGCAGAAGTGATCAAAGTCACGTGTCGGGATTTCAGAGTATAAGTTTTGGAAAATCCTATAATAAAAAATTGTATTATAACATAAACAAATTAACACTTGACGAAGAAATAGGAAATATATACTAACTCGAAATATGACGATACTACGGACAATTAAGTAAAACATATGTCCGGCGCCGCCATTCTTGATCGATTAAGTATCGTTGCTTACATGGTCCACTTGGTCGCACCAAGATAATTAAAAATTGAGAAAGAATTTAAATTGGGATCGACAGGACCTTCATCATTCCTTCCGATTTCCGTCTTTTGGTCCAACGCGTGAGGCTCAAAATAATATGATGCGAAAGTTGTTACTTCCTCCACAATATATGCATTCACAATAGAGGCTTCAACATGTGCCTTATTTTTCACTTTTTCTTCAAATGATATAAGAATCGATTGTAATATAACAAATTGTATTAGAAATAAATATATTAAAAATAAACATTTTTATGCAATATTAACGAAATATAGAATATGTGAATTATACCTTTCAAAAGGATACATCCATCGATAATGAATCGTCCTCCAACTTTGGCCTCATATGGCAAGTGAACCAAAAGATGTTCCATTAATCAAAAATACAAAGCGGAAAAATCCTTTCTAAATTGCACAAAATAATTGGAATGTCTCTCTCTAACTTCTCCATGTGTGAATATCCCAAAGCTGAGCATATATCATGAAGAAAAATACTTAACTCAGAATGGCACCCTGCATAAAAATTCGGTAAGAGTTCTTTAAAGGCAATAGGAATAAGTCTTTCCATGAATATATGACAATCATGGCTTTTCAAACCCATCAATTTGCATTCCTTCATATCGACACATCTCCCAAGATTAGAAACATAGCCATCAGGAAATCTCAATGACTTCAACCATTCACAAACAACACGTCTCTGTTCCTTATTCAATGTATAAACTGCCTTTGGTTTTGGTCCTTTACTATTTTCATCAACATCAAGGCTGGGTCGTTTGCAAATGAGTCGCATATCTTTTCTTGCATTCAGATTATCTTTTGTTTTTCCGGTGATATCCATCACTGTATTTATCAGATTATCAAAAACATTCTTCTCAATATGCATAACATCGAGATTATGATGAATCAAATTACTAAACCAATACGGTAACTCCCAAAATATACTTCGTTTGGTCCATTTATGGTTGCTTCCATATTCATAAGTTGTATCATGTGGCTCTTCAATAACAGATGGAAAGTGAAGAACTCTGTACCAAATATCTTGACCAGTCAATCTCAATGGCGGAGGTGTTCTTTCAATTCGATTCCTAGTGAATTCATCTTTATTCCTTCTGAAATTATGATTTAGTGGTAAAAATTGTCTGTGACAATCAAAATAACTCGGCTTCTTACCATGCTTCAATCTAATCGACTTTGATCTCTCCATACATATTGGGCATCCTAAGATCCTCGCAGATCTCAACCTGATAGCATACCATAAGCCGGAAAGTCATTTATGGTCCAAAGAAGAGCAGCCTTCATCACAAACATCTGATTAGTATGAACGTCGTAGGAAAACCTTCATCCCATAGTTGTTTTAGCTCTGCAATCAATGGTTGCATATAAACATCTATTAACTTCTTCGGATTTTTGGGCGTGCACAACCAATGTTAAAAACATATACGGTGTTTTCATGCACATCCCAAAGTAAAGATTATACGGAGTTAATATAACTGCCAACAAGAATAGTGTCTTCTGATTTACCAAATGGAGCAAATCCACAAGACAGACCTAACCTAATATTTCGAGTCTCCTTCGCAAAATCGTGATATGTTCTATCAAAATTTTTCCACGCCTCGCATCGATGGATGACACATTAGTCCCTCTTCTCGTTGATGATTTGCATGCCAAGTCATGTGTTCAGCAGTTGTCTTTGATGCATAAAGCCTTTGTAACCTAGGAGTTAAAGGCAAATAAAACAACTGACTATATGATTTACGTCGTTGCTGCCTCCTACTAGTTCTCTTGTACCTATCTTGATTACAGAATTTACAAACATCCACATATGCATCATCTCCCCAATATAACATACAACCATCTCTGCACACATCAATTCTTTCCACCGAGACCTAATTCTTTCATCGCTTTTTCATACTGCATAAAATCATTGGCAGTATATTATCACGCGGCAATGCCTCTTCAAAAGCTTGAACAAAATTATTAAAACACTCTTCAGACACATTGTGCTCTGCCTTGACATTCAACATTCTTGCGGTGAACGATAGTTTAGTGTGAGTCTCACAACCAGCCCATAAAGGTGCATCTGCAGCACTCAACACCTCCTGAAATTTGAGATATGCTTCATTATTCATATTCGACCGATATACATTACGTGCACCTCTTCCAAGGGTGATGCATTAGTAAACATTTGCTCAACTATTGGAGGACAACTTGAAGTTGCACCTTGTGATTGGGAATCAAATTCGGGCCCGCTTCATCATATATCATCCTCACGATATGGATTTAATTGATTATAATCACTTTGATCCCTAGACACTTGTGTGTTGTGTCTATCATAAACTTCATCAGATATAAATGGTTCACCATGACATGTCCAGTTATAGTAATTTGCAACGAATCCAAATCTACAAAGATGCTCTGAAACTTTACTAGACGGTAAAAATCTACCATTCTGACACTTTCTGCACGGACACCTTATCTGATTACCATCCATAAACTCAACATTACTAGCTGCGAAATTTAAAAACTCTTGCAACCCACTCATAAATTCATCAGTTAAACCCCGACGTTCAGGTAAATTCCTATTATACATCCAACTCCTTTCACGCTGCATTTTATCTGTTTTCAATCAATTATATTAATATCAACTCCTAGAAATTACAATAATACGAATATACAGTTAGTTCACATATGAATTCACTATGTTTAACAATCTTTAAACATAACCGAAAAAGGACAACAGTTGTATAGAAAGCTCACTGTTAATTTATGTTTAAACATTTTGGGATGTTTAAACCTGAAATGTTAAACAACTTAAGTTGATTGTGACAATTAATATCACAATTGAACACATTGAAAGGTAATGTGTTGGGGTTTCGGTCTTATCGAGGACATCAGGACTTAAAATGGGGGTGATTGTGAAAACCCGAATTTAGTGTAAAATTGTGAATTGTCGGCTAATAATATAGAGAAGCTTTATAAGATTAGATGAGAGAGTTATTAACATAGGTCTAGAAGTTTTGTTAATCGGGCAATTCTCTCATCTAAGCAAGCAGGGACAACAAACTAATCAAATTTATTGAACATGAAAGATACTCATTGTAATTATGTCATTTAAGTGAAATTATTATTGTAGATGTATAACAATCGTCGCAAATGAGACAGATCAAAATGTATCACCACAAGTTAATACTAATATACTAAGCCTTAAACACTAGCTCCCCCACCACCACTGACTTTAAGATGCTTGTAATTTCTCAGGTAGTTGTGCATGATTTGTTCATCTAAGCCTTATAAACTGCTTGTTTTATCCCATAACTTCCTATATGTGACTAAACAAAATCATAAAATATTCCAACTTAGTACTTAGCATTATTTGGTATGTGAACCCAAATGGCAAATTAGCAGCTTATAAGCTTCTCAGAGTTTTATAAATTAACTATATATATTTACAGACTAAATAGGATAACAGCATAAAGCTTCTGTAGTTAATTATCGAGTTAAATATAGAAAAAAAATAAATTTATACCATCGGTTCCTACGGCGCCTCCGAGCGCGATTGATTAATCTCGGATAGCGCGGTCGGGCGCGGTCGGCGGTGGGGCACGCCCGACCAGGCGCGGGAAGGTAGCGGGCGCCGCCGTCGCCGTGGCGGCGCGGCATGGCGGGCCGCAGGGAAGGCGGCCGGGCGGGCGGTCGCAGGGGGCGCGATCGGGTCGCCATGGGCGGCGGTGGGGGCACGCGGCCGGACGAGGGGGCGCCGCGGGTCGGCGCGGGCGTGGCGGCGGCGGCGGCGGGCGCGCGGCTTGGCCGACGAAGCTATCGCTGGCCGCTAAATGCGCGCGGCGCGGCTCGGGACGAAGACGCGGCAGAAGCCGGACGTGGTCGAGCGCACGCCGCAGCGCCAAGGCGACGGAAGACGGGCGGCGGAAGACGGCGCCGGCGGAAGGGAAGACGACGAGAGAGGAGAAGAAGTTAGCTCGCGGCGGCGGAGGGGTTAGGGCACGATAAAATAATTCACGCTTGCAACGAATCCAGATTCGCTTGTAAATTTGCAACGAATCCTCGGATTCGCTGCGCATTTGCAATGAATCGTGGATTCGCTGTAAATTTTTGCAACGAATCCGCGATCCGTTGAATTTGAATCTAATCCGCGGATTCGTTGGTAAATTTGTAACGATCCACGATTCGCTGTAAATAAAAACGTTTATTTGGTTTTTTTTTTAATTTGCAACGAATCAGGATTCGTTGCAAATTAAAAAAAAAAACCAAATAAACATTTTTTTATTTGCAACGAATCCGTGGATTCGTTGCAAATTTGCAACGAATCCACGGATTCGTTGCAAATTAAAAAAAAGAAACTTGACGTTTTAAAAAATTATAATTATAATTATAAATTTTTATTTTGCAACGAATCCAGGATTCGTTGCAAAATTTCCGACGAAAATTTATTTCGTTCCAAATCTGCGACGAGACCTAAAATTCGTTGCTATATTTGTTGCAGATTTGCAACGAAAATAATTCGTTGCTAAATTTCATCGCAATAAAACTGTTTTTTTGTAGTGTTAAGCATCTCACAAAATACCTAAGAAACCATGATCTTTGTATTGAGCCACTTAGACAATATGTGAGATGTTAGGAAGATGCACTTGGTTCATCATGCTTGTTATGATGCATTACTATGGCCTAAAGTGTTATCTAGAGACATTAATCCTTCATTGGACCAATCATCGGGAGGGCTTATACTCAATTAATGTGTATATAGCTCCAAGAATATGATTGGAAATGTTAAATAAAACATAATTTAAACTATGTTTATCATATTTTGAAAAATAGTTTTCAAGTTGAACACAAAAGTGATACAAAGTTTGCAAAAATATTAGAACTTTTGTTAGTTTTCAAATTTATATCAATCATGAAATCTAGAAAACATATATTTTTCTAATTATTTTTCCTTGATAAACAATGATTTTATAAATGTGTACACAAAATTTCATGATTTTTTGAGGTTTCTAGAATTTCTAACACATTTTTGAAGTTGGGCTGAAAAGGCTGAAATTCGAATTTCAGGTGTATCAATCGACTGAGTCAGTAACCAGTCGACTGATACACTGTATTTTCTGATAAAAGGCTCTATTTCTTGCATTTAAGTGTATCTTGGAATGTCCTAAAACTATGGTATGATAATCTTCGGTATAAACAAGTTTTTAGGACTGTTCTATGCAATATTTTAGGGGGAGTTTCATAAGATATATCTTTTCATCCCCAAACTTACATTGTTGGTGCAAAGTTAGGATTTAACCTTCAATTGTTTGTTAGGTTTTTGCTCCACATGTCTTTTACTCATCATGAACTATATCTTGGATTAAGGGGGAGCTAAATTTCAATTCTCTGTCTTAGTTCAAGATTACAACATATTCAATTCTTTTATGAAATATATAACTTCTTCTCTTTTTGATGTATGTCAAAGGGGGAGAAGAGATGTTTAAGTTAGAATTGGAAATATGATTATGTGATTTGGAAATATGATTATGTGCGTATTTTAAAAGACCTAACTTAAATGATTGCCAAACATCAAAAAGGGAGAGATTGTTAGTGCAACAATGCCCCAAGCATTTATATGTTTTGATGTTTGGATAATCATTTAAGTTAGGCAATAATTTGTGATCTAATTGTGAACGTGTTCAAGTGACAGGGAAATCCAAGTATGAAGACTTGGTAAAGGCAAAGTCCAAGTATGATCTTGGCAAGAGAAGTCCAAGGAAAAGGTTTGGCGGCATAAGACCAAGCATGTTGTCTTGGCGGCATTAAGTCCAAATGAACCTTGGAAAAGGAAGTCCAAAGGCAAGTCTTGGCAGCGTAAGTCCAAGCATGTAGTCTTGGCGGCGTAAAGTCCAAGCATGCTTTGGCAAAGGGAAACCCAAGACATGACAAAACCGAAGGAAGCTCTTGGAAGCAAAGCGCCAAGGATGAACAAGTCGCAGACTCGGAGGGATCCTGGAGGCGCAAGGCTTAAGGAAGAGCTAGAAGGTTAAGTCTAGGTCTAGGGGGTAAAATCAAGTATGAATTATTCATACTTTACGATGTATCCGAGTCGGATGAAACCCTAACGATCGGCTGATCGCTCTAGCGGTCATGGCCGATCGTTATGTTGCGATCAGTCGACTACCAACAGTGGCAGTCGAGTGATCAAGTTAAACACAGGCACAGAATGGAGTCTCGCTCGACTGCGGCCCGTGATCACTTGACTGATTACTCCATCAGTCGACTGATGGATGGATCAGTCGACTGATGAAAGTACCGTTGGAGTTAACGACTCTGAATCCTGTGAATTCGGCTATTCAGAAGCCGTTAACCATGCAAGTAGTTGACTGATGCTGTACATCAGTCAACTGATGGTGCTCCAACGGAAAAATCAGCCCTCTCTCTATAAAAAGAGGGCTTGTGGTGGTTTTGAGGACTAATGCTTATTCACTGATCGTACCCTCAAGCCTCCACGATTTTTCCAAGCTTTCTAGTGCTTTTAAATCCCCTCCTCCTCTCTAAGCTCCCTCTTCATTCTTTGTAAGAAGAGGAGGGTTGTTGTAAAGGAAAGCTTCATAGTGATATTGATTAGGGTTGATCCACCTCAAAGATCACCATGAAGTAGGAGCGCTATCTCCGAACCATGTAAAGGAATTGTGTTAGCATTGTTTTCATTTGTGTTATTATTATTATTTTTGTTGTGCTTCTGCTAATCATCTTTGTAGAAACGAAAACAAGTTATTCACCCCCCTCTAGCTTTCAATGAGATCCTACAGATACGAGGGTTGTCACCCCTCGTATTGGCTAGCACAGTAGATAGAAAAACAAAACACATATATATCAGTCTAAACTAATACCAATTGCAAATACAAACTCAAGAAAAAAATTTAATTTGGAATAACATATTCTACGCACACAAACTACTCCCTAATCCTAGAATCGAAGAATCTACTCCATAAATATGAGAGGAGAAACACAAAGCATGATCATATTCGTATAAACAATGGATATTATGCAAAGAACAGAAATTACAATGCAATGTGACTCTTCTCTCCGGCATTGAAGTGCATAACTTGGATCTCCGGCGGCTTTCTTCTTGCCCCTTGCGAGTTCTCGAATCTTTTTAGGGTGTCGGAGTGCCATCCTCGCCATCGTGCCTCCCCCTTAGGGTTTGGGCATAACCTCGTTTATTTAGACATCAACCTAGATCTCCTCGAAACCTGAAAAATAATCGAATCGCGTCGAATTCACACAGCGCCACATGCCCGTGTGGATCCACACGGCCAGGTCGTGTGTGGTGCTATGGCGCAGTCCGTGTGTTTTCACAGGGCTAGGGTGTGTGTCATTCTGTTCTAGCTGCCAAATGTCTTATTTTCGCTCCAAAAGTGTGTCATTTTCCCTATATAATATTGTCCTGCACACAAAAGTACAACGAGCAGATCTCCGAACCAGAAAATAGGAAATGCATGCAAAATAAAGTAAAACATGCATGAAACAAACATAAAACGAGATGAGATGTGAGCGAAAACTACTCCTAAAACCCTATATGTTTTGCTCACATCAATTCCCCCAGACTTAGATCTTTGCTTGTCCTCAAGCAAACCTCAGTGCCATGAAATTTTAAAAAAGTATTGTTCCATACTTAGCATGTTAACTAAATTTATCAAGTGGTATTTTCAATCAAAGAAAAATAGATGTGTTCTAAAAATTCACAAAGTTAGCTCCTCGAGCACGTGCCAAGCGAATCTTCTTAGAGGATACTTGTTCCATGGTAAGTTAAGTCATCATCCTATAGCTTTCCTAACGTCTCCGACTCTTAGGCACTTACCTACCCAAAGTGAGGGTCATTCCCTAGATCTAGCACAAAGTCTCAAAGGCATGCTCGGTATTGAGAGAAATTGGTAGGTGTTTCCTCAATTACCTAACTCGGTCTCAAAGGGGCACCTAACCATTTCCACCCACGACAACTGTTTTTCTATCCCTCATAATCTTTTTTTTTCTCAAGGGGATTTTGATTTTTTCGAATGGGCTTACACAATCCGAGCATCTCCAGTAACTAAAATGCTAAACTTAGGGTCACCTATGGATTCCAAAGTACTAGATTACTGAGATGAATCATAACTAGGTACGTACTAGACTCTCCCTTTCAGAATGTTCGTCATGTGTAGGTGTAAAAATAAAAGCTAAAAAGTGTAAGACTAGAACATTCATTAGAGCAAATAAAATAAAATACCATGAGGTAAATGAAGTTAAGCTACCCATGGAAACAATTCATGAAGAAAACTTTAGCAAAACTACTGAGGTAGCTTAAAGATAGCAAAAATTAAGTACTGAAGAAACTAAAAACTCTATGTATGAACAAATTGTTAGTAATATATGAGAGATGTCCTAAGGCAATCGCCTTATGTATGAACCATTTATATGATAAATGAAGATTCACTATTTGAGTATACATGTTTAATGTATTTGATTGGATCTTAAACTCATTTACTGAATGTCCACGATACGATTCACAACATGAGAGAATTTGTGAATGGATCACAACTAGTGAGTATCTCTACATGTGTAATTATGATGTATCGAAATTATCCCTAGTCGATGAATTGATGGATTTTGACACCATCAATTCTGTCGAGACTAGCACGAGGTATACTCCTTGGTGTATCCAAGCAGCTGATTCTCACTGGCTGGAGACATAGTGATGTCCGAAGTTAATCGTGGATGCTAGTTATGGTAACTAGTTCATTGGAGTGACCAGCCGTAAGACTTCATATGGTTCTCTACATATATAGATATGTCAATGAAGTTCTTACTGTGGCTTAAGTGCGATGTTCCTTTGACTTGCGATATTCAAGTCATCTTGATCATGGAGACTTATGCTTTGACATCTTAAGCAAACATCTCTAAGGAGATGTGGACCCGGGATGATTGGGTATAAGTCGAAGTGATCGAAGGTGTTTGAATAGCCTATAAAGGATTCACCACTCCTTGCGAGGAGATGTATACCCCTGGCCTCTCGTCGGATTGTTACTAAAGTCTTTGGCCAAAGCATTACATGTTTAGAGTAAGGTACTCTTCGATACATGTGGAGTAACTAGAATCCGTAGGACGAGGAAATGATACTTGGGCTAGGTGTGACGAGTCACTTAGTGGGGATCGACACAATAGACCATGTCCCGAACCAAGTGGGTATAAGATGAGTGAAGGGAATGGGGCACGAATCATTCGAGCTAAGGGTTTCGTAAATAGTTCGATCAACTGCTGATCTTTTCTGCTAATTGGGGATCATGATGTACTACTAGGTGCCACTCATGATCGTTCTATAATTAATGGTTAATTATAGACGGCCAACATAAACCGAGAACCTATTTGGTCACACGCATAACGAGCGTAATCCAAAGGATTTAAAACGAGCTTGAGAATGGGATTCTCAGACCGAGAGAAACTAAGTTTGGTTGGACCAAACATAAAGCGAGCATGAAATTGTTTCAGTCGCAATGGAAGCGTGGATGGGCCGTGTATTATGAAGACATAATTGATTGACCAAAATGGTTTGGTTCTAATCCAATGGAGGAGAATAAACCAAAGGGTTTGGTTTATTTTAAACTAATGAACAAAAAGTTGGTTCGGTTCGTTTTAACTTAAAATAAACCATCATGGTTTGGTTTATTTTAACTTATCTTAATGGAGCGGGTTAACGGGCCTAATGGTTATGATCCAATAACCATTAAGAGAATTAGTTCTCTATATAAAAGGGCTTTAGGGTTTGTTAAGCCCTAATGAAGAGGCAACCCTAGTTTGGCGCCCACCTCATCTCCCCTTTTGAGTTGGCGCCAACTTCTCTTGCCCCCCAGCCCATAGCTCCTCAACGGCGTCCAGAAGGCTGCTTCCTTCCTCCTCGCGGCGTCGAGCTGCTGCGGAAGAGTTCAGCGATCCTCCTTAGGTTTGGCATCAAGGTGAGCACTTGGCTTCCTTGTTTTGGCGGCGCCTACTCCTCCACCAAGCTGTCCAGTTTTTCTGACAGCTTCTTCTCCTCGTCGGAGCGTCGTTTGGACGACGGTTAGAGCTCCGACAGCGGCTAGCTTACCGGGGATTCGATCTCCGGTAATCCTCTGAGGTGGAGGACGAAGGATTCGTCAATCGGTTGACGAATACCTCTCCGGAGAAGCGAGTTTTGAGGACTCGTTTTGGATCCGAATTTGGATTCGGATCGTGATCATCTCTCGATCACGTCGTCTTCAACACGAGGCTAGTAACCCGTACGAAGACGAAGCTCGTGGCTTAGCGAAGTCATCCCGAGGAACTCGGCGTGGATACGGATAGAGACGATTCTAGCGAGAATCGTTCCGGTTGATGCCGTTCCCGCTACACGTCATACGAAAGGTATAACGTAGATAAATTTCCTTTTATTGCAAATTTAAATTTACGGTTATGTCTACACTTGTTGTAATATGCATGTGTGTGTTGTAATAAATTGGAGTATTTATTATTTTTATTGCTTCCGCTGTGTTCATGTTTACGAAACATGATCGAACACACACCTTGCGTGATCGGAAAACCCATGATGGTATCGAGCCCAGGTTGTGTTTCGACATAATCGTAAAAATGGTTTTGCGATAGTCATAATGTAATTCTGGAAATTTTCTAATTTTGGAAATTTAGAAGTATTTATGGAAATTTTTCATTATTGGAAAATCTAGAAGTATTTATGGAAATCTTCCACTTTTGGAAAGTTGGAAGTATTTATGGAAATCGATATTTTCCATAAATAAAATATTTGATTAGATTTGGAAATTTGTTTCCTAATTTAATCATGATTTGATTTGGGAAATTAAATCTTAAAATATTTTATTTCCATAAGTAGTTTTAATGATTTAGGAAATTGGTTTCCTAAATAGATTTTCCTTAATCAAATAATTCCATGAATAAAATATGTGATTAGATTTGGAAATTTGTTTCCTAATTTAATTATGATTTGATTTGGAGAATCAAATCTTAAACATATTTTATTTCCATATATAATTATGACATATAAGGAAATATATACATGACATAATTGTATGCCATGTAATTGCATTAGATGCATAACATTATGCCATGCGTGTCGTGACATGTAGATGTATGCCATGCCATGTAGATAATAGTTATTTGCATGCAAAGAGGATGAGACATAAAAACCCTTAAACAATATTAAAGCCTACACCTTCCATTAATATGGTTAGAACCAGAGTTCCGTTTCTTGTTTGGGTTGTTGGACTCTCTCCAAGCCCGGCTCGAACCCGAATATGTTCAAACCATGGAATAGTTTAATACTAATATGGTAAGAGTCAGAGGTCAATCGTTAGCTTTGGTTGTTGGACTCTCTCCAAGCTGGGCTAATTGGTTGAATGCGCTCTAACCATATTAAAACTATGTCCCGATTAATGGGTTGGCTTTAACCTGGAGCATCGGCTTGTTGGACTCTCTCTAAGGTCGATGTAAAGGGAGGTGAAGTTGGGTGCTATGCATATGATGCATACTTGTTAATGTGTTAACAACCCGATGTATGTGTGAACATTCAATTAGTTGATAGCACATTGTGATAGTTGCATATACGTGATATGCAATCGGTATAGTTGATACCTACCATCGTAGTTATGAATGGCTTGTTGGACTCTCTCCAAGGTTGTTCATAACTATGATGGATATCAGCCCATTCGGAGATGGACCTCGATCTCGAAGTGATTTTGGGGTTTTTGAAATTCGAAAAATGAATGGGATTTATAAATGTATATTGATGCATTTTAAAATCATCTTTCTCATATATGCTCGTTTTGTATTTCTAGGTCAATAAATTGATCATGACGTCTTTGAATTTGCGCACTATTTTGGATTCGAACAAACTGACTGGGCCTAACTTCCTGGACTGACTTAGAAACCTGAGAATTGTTCTCAAGGCGGAAAAGCTTGCATATGTCCTTGAAGAGCCTCTTCCGCATCCTAAGGGCGATGCAACTCGGACCAAATGTTGGTCTATCGAAGCATGTGGCGGTCTAGTGGCAGTTGCATCATGCTAGCAGCGATGGTACGGTACCAAAGCAGCATGAGCATATGGATGCTAATACTATGGTCTTCCATCTTCATGAGTTGTTTGATGAGCAAGCGAGATCCGAAAGGTTCGAGGTCTCTAGGCTCCTCTTCACCACGAAGATGCAAGAAGGTTCATCTGTAGTGCAGTTTGTGCTAAAGATAAATGGGTACATCGAGCGGCTAGCTACCCTCGGTTTTGTGATGGATCATGAGTTAAGTATTGACTTAATTCTGCATTGTTTGCCCAAGAGTTTCTCGCAATTTGTGATGAACTATCGGATGAACAAATTGGAATCCACCATTCCCGAGCTCCTCAATATCTTTGAAAGACTGTGGAGCCTTACATGAAGCATGAGGAGAAAGGCGGTTACATAGTTGATTCCTCAAAGAAGGGTTCTAAGAGGAAGGCAAAAGAACAGAAGAAAGGAAAGAACAAAAAGGCAAAGAAGGCGGAACCAGCGCAAAAGGGCACTTGCCATCACTGTGGCAAGGAAGTCCACTGGCGAAGAAACTGCAAGATTTATCTTGAGTCCATGAAGAAGAAGAAGGCATCCGATGCCCCATCCTCTTCAGGTATCTTTGTTATTGATTGTCATTCTATTTCCTTGGACACTTGGGTATTGGATACTGGGTGTAGCTCACATATATGTAATGACATACAGGGGCTAAGGAATAGAAGAAGACTTGTCAGAGGGGAGTCAAATTTGCGAGTTGGCAATGGAGCAAAGGTTGCTGCTGTCGCCATCGGAACTTATTTGCTGAAGCTCCCTAGTGGACTAGTCTTAGAACTGGACAATTTCTATTATGTTCCTTCTCTAATAAAGAACATTGTTTCTATTTCCTGTTTAAATAGAAATGGTTTTCATTTGACGTTTAGTAACAATTGTTGTTATATAACTTTAAATGGCGTACTTTATGGAACTGGAACCTTGAGTAATGGCATTTATACGTTGGACGTATCCAGTGACATTTTCAATATCAAAGCGAGCAACACGCATGCTCGAAAGGATAATCAAATAGACTCCTATATGTGGCATTGTCGTCTTGGCCATATAAGCAAGAAACACATGTCCGAATTACACCGATGTGGAATTCTAGAATCGTTTGAATTGGATTCATACGATACATGCGAATCATGCTTAAAAGGCAAGATGACTAAGTTACCTTTTACTGGAAAAGGTGAACGAGTGGGAGAGTTACTAGGTCTAATACATACTGATGTATGTGGACCTATGTCAACTCAAGCATTAGGAGGCTATAGCTACTTCATTACCTTCACCGATGATCACTCACGGTTTGGGTATGTGTTCTTGATGAAACACAAGTCGAAGCCTTTGAAAGGTTCAAAGAATTCAGAAATGAAGTAGAGAAACAACATGACAAGAGTATTAAAATACTTCGATCGGATCGAGGTGGTGAATACTTAAGTCAAGAGTTTCTTGATTATCTAAGAGACAATGGCATATTGTCTCAATGGACTCCGCCCTATACACCACAGCATAATGGTGTATCTGAGAGGCGTAACCGGACCTTGTTGGACATGGTCAGGTCAATGATGAATCATGCAACTCTTCCCAAGTCCTTTTGGGGCTATGCACTTCAGACAGCTGTTTACTTGTTAAACAGAATGCCTACCAAGGTAGTCTCAACTACTCCATATGAGATATGGAATAGTAAGAAACCTCATGTATCTTACTTGAAGATATGGGGTTGTCCTGTTTATGTGAAGCGGACTGTATCAGACAAATTGGATGCTAAGTCTGATAAATGTCTATTTGTTGGATACCCTAAGGAAACAAGGGGTTACCAATTCTATCATCCTGTGGAACAAAAGGTGTTTGTTTCAAGGCATGCTGTGTTTCTAGAGAAAGAGTTTCTCTTGCAAGAAAACAGTGGGAGTGTCGTCGAGCTTGAGGAGGCTCGAGAGACTCAAATAGAAATTAATGAGATACCTGGTGAAGCACAACAGCCGACAACTCATAGTGATGAGCAATCGGCTGGACCTATTGTAACACCACATCTTCGTAGATCTGGTAGAACATGCAATATTCCTGAGAGATATGGATTTCTCGTAAGCGAATCGAACGACGTGTTACTCATTGATGATGAGGAGCCTACCAGTTATGAAGAAGTGCTGACAAGTTCAGAAAGGGATAAGTGGCTTGGTGCCATGAAGTCGGAAATGGATTCCATGTATGAAAACCAAGTTTGGAACTTGGTTGACCCACCTAAAGGGATAAAGCCTATAGGGTGCAAGTGGGTTTTCAAGAAGAAAACCGACATGGATGGTAATGTGATTACCTATAAGGCTAGATTGGTGGCGAAAGGATATCGTCAAAAACAAGGTGTTGATTATGACGAAACCTATTCGCCTGTAGCTATGCTTAAATCCATTCGGATGCTCCTGGCCATAGCGGCTCATTATGATTATGAGATATGGCAGATGGATGTGAAAACAGCTTTCCTTAATGGAAACCTGCTCGAGGACGTGTATATGATACAACTTGAGGGTTTCACATCGGTTGATAAAACCAAGGTATGCAAATTGCGACGGTCCATTTATGGATTGAAGCAAGCATCCAGGAGCTGGAATATCCGTTTTGATGAGACAATTAAAAAGTTTGATTTCTCACAAAATCCAGACGAACCTTGTGTGTACAAGAAGGTTAGTGGGAGTGCAGTCGTGTTCCTAGTATTGTATGTCGATGACATATTACTTATAGGAAATGATGTGTCAATCTTACAGTTAGTTAAGGTTTGGTTATCCAAGACATTCTCCATGAAAGACCTGGGAGAAGCAACCTACATCCTCGGGATTAAGATCTATAGAGATAGATCGAAACGGTTGCTTGGTCTTTCGCAGTCTACATATATAGACCGAGTGCTAAAGAGGTTTAGCATGTCGGAATCCAAGAAAGGTTTTCTACCCATCAGGCATGGGATACACCTTTCGAAGTCTATGTGTCCGCGCACAGAAGACGAGAGGATTTGCATGAGTAAGATTCCCTCTGCATCCGTAATAGGATCTATCATGTATGCTATGTTATGTACGAGGCTCGATGTATCGTATGCTCAGAGTGTCACGAGCAGATACCAGTCTGATCCAGGAATGGATCATTGGGTGACTGTTAAGATGATCCTTAAGTACTTAAGAAGAACTAAGGATGTGTTCCTAATATATGGAGAAGGGTACATGGTGATACGTGGGTATACGGATGCGGCTCGCATGCATAAGGATGATTCCATGTCTTAGTCTGGGAATGTATTCACCTAGAATGGAGGCGCAATAAGTTGGAAAGGTTCCAAGCTTGACACTATAGCGGATTCTGCCACTAAGGCAGAATACGTTGCAGATTTGGAAGCAACAAAGGAAGCGGTTTGGATCAAGAAGTTCATCTATGAACTTGATGTGGTCTCATCAATGATCCAAACATGTGCTTCGCCGCTATCATCTTATCAGAGAGATCATCAGTAGGAACGAAATACAAATCGAGAAAATTCCCACTGAAAGGAACTTAGCGGATCCCTTGACTAAGGCATTACCTCAAAATAAGTTTGAGGGTCATGTTAGAGCTTATGGTATTGGATACCGTAGCGATTGGCATTAGGCCAAGTGGGAGTCTGTTAGTAATATATGAGAGATGTCCTAAGACAATCGCCTTATGTATGAACCATTTATATGATAAATGAAGATTCACTATTTGAGTATACATGTTTTATGTATTTGATTGGATCTTAAACTCATTTACTGAATGTCCACGATACGATTCACAGCATGAGAGAATTTGTGATTGGATCACAACTAGTGAGTATCTCTACATGTGTAATTGTGATGTATCGAATTATCCTAGTCGATGAATTGATGGATTTGGACACCATCAATTCGAGACTAGCATGAGGTATACTCCTTGGTGTATCCAAGAAGTCGATTCTCACCGGCCGAGACATAGTGATGTCCGGAGTTAATCGTGGATGCTAGTTATGGTAACTAGTTCATTAGAGTGACCCAGTAAGACTTCATATGGTTCTCTGCATATATAGATATGTCAATGAAGTTCTTCTTGTGGCTTAAGTGCGATGTTCCTTTGACTTGCGGTATTCAAGTCATCTTGATCATGGAGACTTATGCTTTGACATCTTAAGCAAACATCTCTAAGGAGATGTGGACCCGGGATGATTGGGTATAAGTCAAGTGATCAAGGTGTTTGAATAGCCTATAAAGATTCACCACTCCTTGCGAGGAGATGTATACCCATGGCCTCTCGTCGGATTGTTACTAAAGTCTTTGGCCAAAGCATTACATGTTTAGAGTAAAGTACTCTTGATACATGTGCATAACTAGAATCAGTAGGGCGAGGAAATGATACTTGGGCTAGGTGTGACGTAGTCGGCCTAGTGGGATGACACAATAGACCATGTCCTGAACCAAGTGGGTATAAGATGAGTGAAGGGAATGGGGCACGAATCATTCGAGTCTGAAGGGTTTCGAAATAGTTACGATCAACCGTTGATCTTTTCGGTTAATTGGGGATCATGATGTACTACTAGGTGCCACTCATGATCGTTCTATAATTAATGGTTAATTATAGATGGCCAACATAAACCGAGAACCTATTTGGTCACACGCACAACGAGCGTAATCCAAAGGATTTAAAACGAGCTTGAGAATGGGATTCTCAGACCGAGAGAAACTAAGTTTGGTTGGACCAAACATAAAGCGAGCATGAAATCGTTTCAGTCGCAATGGAAGCGTGGATGGGCCGAGTCTTATGAAGACGTAATGGATGAACCAAAATGGTTTGGTTCTAATCCAATGGAGGAGAATAAACCAAAGGGTTTGGTTTATTTCAAACGAATAAACCAAAAGTTAGTTCGGTTCGTTTTAACTTAAAATAAACCATCATGGTTTGGTTTATTTTAACTTATCTTAATGGAGCGGGTTAACGGGCCTAATGGTTATGATCCAATAACCATTAAGAGAATTAGTTCTCTATAAAAAAGGGCTTTAGGGTTTGTTAAGCCCTAATGAAGAGGCAACCCTAGTTTGGCCGCCCACCTCATCTCCCCTTTTGAGTTGGCGCCAACTTCTCTTGCCGCCCAGCCCATAGCTCCTCCAACTGGCGTCCAGAAGGATGCTTCCTTCCTCCTCGCCGGCGTCGAGCTGCTGCCGGAAGAGTTCCGGCGATCCTCCTTAGGTTTGGCATCAAGGTGAGCACTTGGCTTCCTTGTTTTGGCCGGCGCCTACTCCTCCACCAAGCTGTCCAGTTTTTCTAGACAGCTTCTTCTCCTCTCGTCGGAGCGTCGTTTGGACGACGGTTAGAGCTCCGACAGCGGCTAGCTTACCGGGGATTCGATCTCCGGTAATCCTCTGAGGTAGAGGATGAAGGATTTGTCAATCGATTGACGAATACCTCTCCGGAGAAGCGAGTTTTGAGGACTTGTTTTGGATCCGAATTTGGATTCGGATCGTGATCATCTCTCGATCACGTCGTCTTCAACACGAGGCTAGTAACCCGTACGAAGACGAAGCTCGTGGCTTAGCGAAGTCATCCCGAGGAACTCGGCGTGGATACGGATAGAGACGATTCTAGCGAGAATCGTTCCGGTTGATGCCGTTCCCTCTACACGTCATACGAAAGGTATAACGTAGATAAATTTCCTTTTATTGCAAATTTAAATTTACGGTTATGTCTACACTTGTTGTAATATGCATGCGTGTGTTGTGTGTGTTGTAATAAATAGGAGTATTTATTATTTTTATTGCTTCCGCTGTGTTCATGTTTACGAAACATGATCGAACACACACACGCCGCGGTGCCGGAAACCCAACACAAATGAATGCTAACTAAAAATGCAAATGATAGGAAATGAACTACTTCTAAAAACAAAATAAATCAAGACTTGGGGCCCCCAAACTTAAGCGAAGTATACCTCTAGTATGGTGGATGAGGTGGAAAGTCTGGTAGCCTCGGTATCTCGGGGTCCTAGAAGAATCTGGTGTTGAGCTGCTGATGCCACATGTACATGTGGTTGATCTGAGAGATGGTGGATGCAGCGGTTGCTCAGTGCTCCTCTTCCCTAGCCCATTGTGCCTACTGGGCACGCATGTGCTGCCGCATCTCCTGGCGGTAGGTGGCCTCCTCCTGGAAGTAGACGCTGGCCTCATCGTAGAACTCCTTAGCCCGCTGGAAGTGCTCCCGGAAGCCCTGAAACTCTACCTGCGTGTAAGCGCTCTGCTCCTCCCATTGCTACATCTGTGTCTGCTACTCAGCATATATGTCGTCGAGGCATGATTGGAACTTCAAAAAATCATAGGCAGATGTACCTACATCCTGCTCAAAAGTAGAAAAAGGTGGTGGTGTAGGTGCAAGCTCATGTCGATGTGGACTAGGTGGGCTCCTATACGTGTGTGGACTGAAGGGTGGGTGATGTACAGGGGGAGAGATAAGTACCGAAGTGGATGGTCCCTCGTATGGTGGGGACTCCACTATCAGGTCTAAATGTTAGTTGGAGCGTGTGGTGATGGTGGTAGAATCGGGGTCGGGGAGCCTAAGGGATGATAGGTTTTTCCTTACAAAGCACAAGGAGTGTCCCTCTCTCACTATCATCTTCATGGCCATACACACTCCTAAGTTGATCCTAGGGCTCCCCTCTATACTATCTAGTGCAGTGTAGTCGTACCCCATCCTATGGAAAATGTGGGTAAGTAGGCCCTCCACAATAATCTCTCCTCTCGCTGCTTTGCCCATTTTCACTAAGTGTCTAATGAAATGGGACCCTATATCAATGCTACTCCTCTCTTGTAGCATGTCCCATAAGCAAAGCAGCTCACTAGATCTCACTACACCGTCACTCTCCCCACAACCAAAAATAGTACATATCATAATTTGGTGCAGGTACCGGAAAATGAGGTTTTGGAGGTGCGATGCTTTGGCCCTAGAAGGGTCGTAAGGGTGCTCTCCTGTCAATTCAGTCCAAAAGATCTGAGAGTTAAACTCAATAGGGGTTCTTTTCTCTCCCCCACGAGGCAAGTCAAAACATGTGTTCCATTGGTGTAATGTCCATTCATGCTCAGTGTTAAATAACCTAAAGGTAATCCTACCCTCTTCACTCTCTCTACCCATTAAAACTTCAGCTTCTAAAGAACTTAAAAACTCTAAAACTATCCTAGGTTAGGTTGGGTGTCTTATCCCCATTATCTCTCCCCACCCCATTTTTACAAATAGGGATTGAATATCACCCAGCAAACCTAGGGATTCTAATAAATCTTCATCATTCATTAAGATATCTAGTTGCAATGATTCTTCTAGTAGCAAGCATGTCATATCTATCCCTCTACTCATTATTTCAAAAAAGAAGGGTTGGAAGAGCATTACCTTCCTCCGGAGCTTGAGGGGCATCCGTTCTCCTTGTTCTTCTCTCCAAAGCACCGGGTCGAGATGCCACTTGCTTGGTCCTCCTCATACTTACTTCTTTTGGGCTTCCTTGAAGGTTGGAAAGGCTTCTAGGTGGTGGGGAAGAGGGATTCACATGGCTAAGGCAAAAGGAATCAAGCACACGACACATTTGGGGCGAAACCACACGGTGCATTCTATTTAACCCCTGCACGACACGACCATGTGAAAGCACACACCCATGCCATGTGCACTGCTGGAAGGTGGGACACGACTATGTGAAAACACACAGCCAGGCCGTGTGCCCCCTATTTCCTTCTCATGGTGCACAACGGTTGACTTCTCCTTACTCGCTCAGTCGTGTAGGTTCAAAGTGATTTTTATTTTTACCTAGCAGGTTCTTTCTAGTCCTAATTCATGTTAAAAATTCTAAATGAATGGAATCCAAATTTCAAATTAAACAAACGAAAGAAAACATAGAAACTAAACTTGGGTTGCCTCCCAAGGAGCGCTTTGTTTAAGATCTTTTAGCTCAACCCTAC
This sequence comes from Wurfbainia villosa, assembly GCA_025175895.1. NCBI lineage: Eukaryota > Viridiplantae > Streptophyta > Magnoliopsida > Zingiberales > Zingiberaceae > Wurfbainia > Wurfbainia villosa. The sequence goes on along the minus strand of CM045999.1, from coordinate 48,594,590 downwards.
TCCATTGTCTCAACTTGGCTTCAGAGGTTCTATAAACCTCCATTCATCCGTATCGTAGTTGACATCCGGTGGGTTCGGCTTTACCATACTGAAAGTGTAGGCATCTAGGAAGGGAGCTCTACACTCTGACAGATTGAAGATGATGATCTCCCCGTCTACCTCCAAGGAGATCTTGTGCGTCTTTACGTCTATGCATGCCCCCGCAGTCGCCAGAAAGAGCCTTCCCAAGATGATGGGATTCTGGGGATTTGGTCCCGTGTCGAGTATAATAAAATCTGTGTGTTTCACGAAATTCTCAATGACCACAGGCACATGTGCTAGCATGCCGACGGGTTCCTTGACTGAGTCGTCCCCCACACGAATACCAAGGTTCGCTGGTTGGATTCCATTTAGTCCCATCTTCAAATAGTATGTGTAGGACATCACACTTACTGATGACCCCAAGTCGCACGGTGCTTCATCGAAGCTTTCCCTATAAATCTAGCAGGGGATAACAAATTCACCAAGGTCCTCAAGCTGGGGTGGAATTTTATCTTCAATTTTGGCTTGGTTGGGTAGGGTGGAAATCATGGCTGCAAACCCCTTGACGAATCTGTTTCTTTGTGCTACTCCCTCGCTGCACACTCCCTCCTCCTTGACTTGACTTGGCTTGGGTAATGATGGAGAACTATCCATAGGTTATGACATGATTTGGGCTATCTGGGCCACTTGTGTTTCCAACATCCTCGTGTGACTTGCAAGACCGTCAACAGTGGCCTTCAAATTCTTAAGTGACTCTTCTATTTTCTGATGTTGGCGTCGAAACTCTTCATTGGCCTTTGTTTGGGTAGCAATGAAGTTTTCCATCATAAATTCTAGCCTAAACATCTGTGGTTGTTGCTGCTTATTGCCCTGTTGTTGTCCATACCCTCTTGATGGTTGGAAGTTCCCTGAGTTATCCTGATAGAAAAAATTCGAGTGGTTCCTCCATCCAGGATTGTAAGTACTGGAGTATGGGTTGTTGGGCCTTTAATTATAATCCCCAACCACATCGACATGCTCAATCTTCTCTTTTGAGCTTCCCTGCTTTTCATAGTAGTCCTCTCGATGCACTGCTGCTCCTTCTCCAAAGTCATTGACCGCATGTGCAAAAACTGAATTTAGAGAGTCGAACCGTCTGCTAAGCGCATCCATCCTCGCTAACATGTGGTCCACAGAGTTGACGCATATCGTCCCGCGGCAGGAGTTGGGTGAATACGTTCGGAAGCCCATTGATGGTGGTTCTGGGCCACCTCTTCTATTAGCTCCTCCGCTTCCTCTATAGTCTTATTCATAAGAGCTCCTCCTACAGCAGAATCGAGGGACATCTTTGTGGTGTACGTGATCCCATTATAGAAGATGTGGATCACCAGCCACCTTTCCAGTACATGATGGGGGCATTAGTAGAGTAGCCCCTTATAGCGATCCCAGGCTTCAAATAGGGACTCCCCTTCCTTCTGATGGAAGCTCGTTATTAGATGGCGGATGTGAGCAGTCTTGCTTGGTGGGAAGTATTTATTCAAGAACTACTGTTCACATTGCTCCAATGTAGTAATGCGTCCCCAAGGCAGGGAGTGAAGCCATGCCTTAGCCTTATCCCGCAATGAGAACGGGAATAGGCTTAGGCAAATTGCATCTACAGGGACTCCATTGATCTTCATTGTTGAGCAGATTTTCAAAAATGTCTCCAGGTGCTGGTTTAGGTCTTCAGTCGTAGCTTCCCCGAATTGACTCTGCTAGACCATGTGTACGAGTGCCAATTTCAGCTCAAAGTTGTTTGCCAAAATGGAGGGTCTAGCTATACTTGGCCTAAATCCTCTAGCATTAGGGGTTGCGTAATCCTGCAATGGTCAACTACCTATATTCACCTTGGATGCAGCTTGGTCCTCCATCTTCTTCTATTCATCTCTCCAGTGATGATAGGTTCGTTCGATTTCTAGATCGATCGGAATTAGGCCTCTCGATCTTAGGCGTCTAAGCATACAAAGAACCGAGCCACAAAATTAAGAGTATTACCTAATACTTAATTAAAACAGAAAATAAACTGAACTAAATACTGAATCAAATTCAGAAAAGCTAATTATAAAATAAAACATAAAACTACTGCTAAAATAAAAAAACTAATTCTAGATATGGAAAATCTAAATCTGAAGTAAATAAAGTAAAATAAAAATAAAAGAGAGTAATAAAAGTAAAGAAAGTAAATAAATCTAATCCTATGTTCGATCCAATTATCCACTTCTTGATTCGATATCGAATCAATCAGTCTCCGGCAATGACGCCAAAAACTTGATGCACACGAACGTGACCTCAAATCTCGCGACGGAGACCGTCGAGGATTCGAAGTGCGCTCTCATGCTCAACGCCCGCAAGTGCACGAATGTCGTTAAGTAATAAAAAGATTATCGATCCCACAGGGACTGAGATTTGAGTACCGATTTGTTAAGTGGACGTTATTGTTCGGAATTTGGTTCTAATGGTTGTGATTGCGAGGGTTGTCGGTGCTCCTAACTCAATACGGTGTAACACGGAAGAAGAAAAGGCTTACTGCGAGTCTTTGGAAGGAATTCTAAGATTTCGGTTTCGCTTGTGTGTCACAAAACATGCTATCAATTGGGTGTTATCTAAACGTCTAACTATGACCTTGTGGAAGTGACATCATACACTCCCCCGATGAGCCTTTGCATCTATCGAGAGCTATCTCTGCCTTACCAGGTCGACCCCTGGCATTAGGACGTGATAGGCGATACGAGGATGCCAAATCAATCCTTGTGACAAATCATTTCCAATTCTATCGTACCCTTCTATCCATAGTTACAGAAGATGAGGCTAACCCCTAGGTCCCTCCTTAATTCTCCTAAATCTTAGATACGAGGGTTGTCACCCCTCGTATCGGCTAGCACAGTAGATAGAAAACCAAAACACATAGATATCGGTCTAAACTAATACCAATTGTAAATACAAATTCAAGAATAAAATTTAATTTGGAATAACATATTCTACACACACAAGCTACTCCCTAATCCTAGAATTAAAGAATCTACTCCATAAATATGAGAGGAGAAACACAAAGCACGATCATATTCGTATAAACAATGGATATTATGCAAAGAACAAAAATTACAATGCAATGTGGCTCTTCTCTCCGACGTTGAAGTGCATAACTTGGATTTCCGACAACTTTCTTCCTCCACGTTGTGAGTTCCTGAAGCTTTTTAGGGCGTCGGAGTGTCGTCCCAATCGTTGTGCCTCCTCCCTAGGGTTTGGGCGTAGCCTTCTTTATATAGACATCAGCCTGTATTTCTCCGAAACCTAAAAAATAATTGAATCACATCGGAATCACACAGCGCCACACAACCGTGTGGATCCCCACGAACAAGCCATGTGTGGCGCTGTGGCGCAGGCCATGTGTTTTCACAGGGCCAGGGTGTCTGTCATTCTGTTCTAACTACTAAATGTCTTCTTTTCGCTTCAAAAGTGCACCATTTTCCCCGTATAATGTTGTCCTACACACAAAAGTACAATGAGCAGATCTCTGAATTAGAAAACAGGAAATGCATGCAAAATAAAGTAAAATATGCATGAAACAAACATAAAACGAAATGAGATGTGAGCGAAAACTACTCCTAAAACCCTATATGTTTTCCTCACATCACTCAACCATTAGAAGGATATTAAACAATTTCAAATATGGTTGACTATCCTAGGTTTTTCTAACCTTTAAGGATTGACTTGGGAATCCAATATAAGTTCTTTCTAATAGGGTTCACTAAGTATTCCTTAGGGATCTATTTTCTAGCTACCATTGTAGTCTTTGATTGCCCCCTAGCAATTAGGAAATGGTATGCCTTTTCATTCTTAGATCCCTTATAACTTAAGCCCCTTCCAATGATCATGTTCAAAGTATTTGAGCATATAGTAAATTTTTCAAGGGCCTTAGTAAGGTACTCTACCTTTTCACTTAACATCTTATTTTCCTCTAAGCATGCATCATTTAAACTAGAAAAAACAACATCATTATGTGAACATGCATTTTCAAGTTTTTCTTCTAGATTTCTAATTTCACTTTGTATGCATTTATTTTCCTTTTTAGTCCTAAATAAATCCCTAGTTAAACTTGAAATCATGGAAACAACATTTTGGGTAGAGAGATTTTTTACCTCACTTACACAATCTTCTTCTTCTGATTCCGATGATGATGCTCCTCCTACACTTGAGCTCTCCTCCTCACTTGTGCTTCCTTCTTCTTGCTCGGATGAGGTGGAGGCAATGCCATCTACTCCCATTAGTGCAAAATGGGAGACGACATCTATTTCTTCCTCCGATGAAGAAGAGTCATCCCATGTGGCTTTTAGGTTCTAAGATTTAGACTTCTCTTTTTTTCCTTTGATTTCTTTTCTTCTTTCTTCTTGCCTTTCTTCTTATCATCCTTCTTCTTTTCTTCCTTGCTCTTGTTCAATAGAGGACACTCATCCCTCATGTGTCCTTCTCCTTGGAAATTGTAGCAAATAGTCTTCCTCCTCCTCCTATCATGATATTTGTTAAATTTAAAACTTTTTAAGGCATGCCTTACCTTTCTTACCATATAAGCTTCTTCATCGGTACCCATGGAAGATTGCGGGTCATCATCCGATGAAGAAGGTGTAGTCTTCTTCTTCTTTCCTTTGTTTGCTACTAGCGCTACTCCCCTTGATTGAGTGTTTGGTTCTTCTAGTATACCTTCAAGGCGAGTTTCATGAAGTTCCATGGTAGAAAAGAATTATTATAGAGTACTTACCTCTAGATTCCTTGAGATATAAAATGAATCCACCATGGAGCTCCATTTGGATGATCAGGGACATGCATCAATAACTTTCATTATCATGTCCCGATTTGAAAGTTTCTCCCCTACACTTGATAAACCATTAATAATCTTCTTAAATCTAGAATGTAAAGACAATACCTTTTCTCCTTTATCCAATTTTATGTTGTTAAGTTATGATCGGAGAAGGTCTCATCTTGCTACTTTTGCTTCGGATGTGTCTTCATGAAGCTCAATTAGCTTCTCCCACATCTCCTTGGTGCTCAAGAATTCTCCTATTCGATTAATCTCTTGTTGAGGAAGCACGTTGAAGAGATGATGCTTGACTTTCAAATTTGCTAAGTGCTCCTCCTTTTTCTTCTTGGTCCATCTTGATTTCTCTAATGGCTTATTCTCTTCATCCCTAAGCAACTCAAAACCATTTTTCATAATTAACATGATATCAAAGTCGGTTTCGAAGAATACCTCTATCCTTTTCTTTTGCCAAGAGAAATCGCCTTCAAACTTCGGTGGATGGATGTTCATGCTAGCCATTGTAGATTTGCTTGTTGAGGTGGTCAGTCCATTGACAAGCTCCTCACTCATATACCACTTGTTGGAGGATCGAGGCCCAGCTAAAAGGGGGGTTGAATAGTCTTGACCGTGCTTGATGGACTTCGCTCGTTCTTAATCGTCTACAATACTCGTTGGCGCAGCGGAAATGATAAAACTAATACAAAGAAAATTTAGAGCTAAAGCAAAAGTAAAGAAGAAAGCAATGCTAACACAATTCGTTTAATGTGGTTCATGACCCTTGTCGCTAATCCATGGACAATCCGTTAGGCGGATCACTCCCTCAACCAATCCACTATCTTCTCCTTTAGCTAAAACAAGGTGGAGAGAAACCTTCTTACATAACCTCTCCTTCTTACAATATGATAGAGATGAAAATAGAAGAGAAGAGGAGAGAATCACTTAGAAACCATAGGGAGGCTTAAGGCAAGTTTAGGAGTTAAAGCATTAGCTGCCCCAAGGCCCCCTAAACCCTCTTTTTATAGAGAAGAGGGGTTTCTTTCCGTTGGGCATGCAACAGTTGACTGCTGCATGTCATTCCAATGGCTTCTGACCACGCCTGATTTATGATCATCACAACCCAACGACACACTAGGCAGTCGATTGATCACACTAGCAGTCGACTGATTGAGCCATCAATTGATTTCTCTAAGCAATCAGTCGACTCAAAATGTTTCTGTGCCCACGTTCACTTATAACAGTCGACTGCCAGCCCTTAGCAGTCGACTGTTGAGCCACAAAACCCTAATTGACACCAGTCAACTAGCAGTCGATTTGGACCAGTGGATTGATACCTATATCAATCGACTATTGTCGGGTACAACCTCAAAAACCATGTTTGAGTATCCGACACTTGATCTTAGCCATTTGGCCAAGTTCACCTACAATCGCTAAACTCTCATCTCCCATGGAGTCCCTCGCCAAAGCTCTCTTTCTCCGGCTTACGTCTCTCGGATGCACTAAGCCGCGGCTTCTCCCATGCTATCCTTCGCGTCTTGTCCTAGAGTCTGCTTCATTTGGATTCACTCCATTTGTTCCTTGTCCGTCGGTCCCTCGGATGCACCAAGCTCATGGCTTCTCCCCGTTCCATCCTTCACCGACTCAAGGACCCGAGCCATGAGACGATGAACTTGCCAATGCTTCATCAAGGAAACCATGTGTGATTCACCAAGTCCTGCACAACTTGAACACACACATCAAAACACATAACATCCTAACTTAAACCCTTTTCAACACACATTAAAACCAAGATCATACTTGGGTTGATTGCCCTAACACCCAAATCCTTTTGTGGCTATGCACTCGAGATAGTTATTCACTTGCTGAATTGAGTCTCGACCAAGGCAGTCTCTGCTACTCCATATTGGATATGGACTGGTAATAAACCCCAGTTGTCTTATTTTAAGACATGGGGATGTCCTGCTTACGTGAAGAGGACTACATCAGACAAGATGGATGCTAAGTCTGATAAGTGTTTATTTGTTGGATAGCATAAGGAAACAAGGGGTTACCAATTCCATCATCCCTTGGAACAAAAGGTGTTTGTTTCAAGAAATGTTGTATTTCTAGAGAAAGAGTTTCTCTTGCAAGAAAATAGTGGGAGTCAGGTTGAACTTGAGGAAGTTCAAGAAACTTCAATAGACACTAAAGAGACGTCTATACCGGAACCACAGTCGATTATTCATGATGATGAGAAAATGACTGAACCTATCTTTACACCACCTCTTCGCAGATCTTGTAGGTCACATAAGATTCCTGAGAGATATGGATTTCTCGTAAGTGAATCTAATGATGTGTTACTCATTGAGGATGAGGAACTTACTAGTTACGAAGAAGTTCTAAAAAGTTCAGAAAGGGTTAAATGGCTAGTAACCATGAAGTTTGAAATGGATTCCATGTATGAAATCAAGATTGGAACTTGGTCGATCCACCTGAAGGCTTCATGCCTATTGGGTGCAAGTGGGTTTTCAAGAAAAAAACTGACATGGATGGTAATGTGATTGTAGGATCGAGAAATGCTAGAGGAGGGGGGGGGGTGAATAGCGTTCGAAAAACTTTTCTTTTTGCCGTTAAAATGCAAAGTACGAAGTGGAAATAAAGATAAATAAAAATAAAAAGATGCAAGTTTATTTTTACTTGGTTCACAACCAACAAGTTGCTAGTCCAAGGCCCCACGATCCTTGATTTCTTTTGATGGACAATTCACTAAAACGATCTCTTCCTCATTAGAGGTAAGAGATAAGCGGTTACAAAAGAATTTAGAGGAAGAGGCAACAAGCCTACCTCTCCTCCTTAGCAATAATAAGTACAAAGAGAATTAGCAACTAACTAAGTATATCGACTAAGACGATGAAGATGCACGTGTTGTCGGCGTTACAATGTCGTTGTGTGTTGAAGAGCACTTAGATTGACGGAGCACTCTGGAAGCCTTTCAAGATAATAGAAATGAGTGATTTTCCTCTCCTTTTATAGCCATTTGAAGCCCATCTTGTTGAGATCCAGATCTAGGTCAAACCTCCACATCACCCCTTCTTTGATGGATCTTATCTTGACTTTCCTTGAAGTGCTCAGCTTGACCAGCAGTCGACTGATGCCATTCAACAGTCGACTGATGGTTGTTCAGTGAACTGCCATTTCCCTCCAGTCGTTTGATAGCTTGATAACTCACTTGTAATATGATTTGAGCAAAACATATAACATTTTAGGAGTAGTTTTAGCACACATCTTAATGCATTTCGTACATGTTTCATGCATCTTTTTCTATGTTTTGCATTCATTTCTAATTTTCTAGTTCGAAGATCTTCTCTTGATATTTTTATGTGTAGGATGATATTTTAGAGGTAAAATGACACACTTTTGGAGCCAAAGGAAGATGAACATGCTCTAGCTGTATTTTTCCCAAAACACGGGCTTGCTCTGAAGCAAAAGAAGGCATTCACCAGATAGTTCAGAGGTGCACATGGCTTGGCCGTGTGAAATTCACACGGTCGTGCCCAACCTCGAAGCCAGACCGAGGTAGGATTTCCAGTGTGCCACACGATCGGCCGTGTGGAATCCACACGACCGTGTGGTGTCAGCCCGAGTTGGTGCAAATTAGGTTTTCGCAGGATTTTAATGAATGCTGGCTTCTCCTCTAAAAATAGGAAGGCACACCCAAACTATAGGGGGAGGCCCGATGGCTAGGACGGTAAGAGAGTGCTCTAAAAAGCACCGGAGACTCGCAACGGGGAGGAAGGAAGCGACTAGAAGATCCCTCATGATGCTCTGACACCGTGGAGAACAACCAAGACACATAAATTGGATAGGAAAGAAAGTACTCTCTTTATTTTATTGTTCTACTTGCATTGTAATTACTTTTCTTAAGATGTCTTGTGTTTATTCGTATTTGTCAATGGAGTAGATACTTCGATTCTAGGATTAGGGAGTAACTTGTATATTTGGACATGCTAGATCAAATAATTAGTCATCTCTTTTTATTCTATTTGCGATTGTGTGTTGTTGAGATCGATGAGGATTACGTCTTGATTCTATTTATATTGAATAAAGGAGCTACAGAGGTTGACAACCTTCATATCCAAAATCAAGGAGAAGCAAGGATGAGCCTTGCGGTCATCCTACCTCCCGTAATTGTCGAAGATAGAATATGGTAGAGTAGGATATGAGATACGATCCACCTCTTCATAGGGATTATTAGGACATCCTCGTACCCCAATAACCTAACTTAGCAAAAGGCCCAAAGTAGAAGAGATTAAATCTAGAAGGATTAAGGGACCTTAGTGATAGAGGGCTCCCAACGGTATCAACTCCCTGAGCTTTGACGATCTGAAAGGGAAACTTGGTTAGGAATAGATAGTTCTCAGTAGAAGCAAAAGTTTATCGGGCAAATGCATGATGAAACTCCCTCAAGATCATAATTAGAGATCTCAATGCATCTAATTGATAGCATGTTCCACGATGCACAAATGAAACCGAAGTCCTAGAATCCTTTTAGAGAACATCAAACCAACCTTCTCTTCCTCTGAGTGACACCGTACTTGAGTTAGGACTACCGTCAACCTCGCAACCCATACTCTTAGGATATTAACTCTGAACAACAACATCCACTGAACAAATGGTACTCGAATCTTAGTCTTTGTGGGATCGATAATCCTTTATTACTTGACGACATCTGTGCACTTGTGGGCGTTGAGCGGCAGTGTGCACTTCGAGTCCTCGATGATCCTCATCAAAGATTTGAGGTCGCTCTAGCATGCATCAAGTTTTTGGAGATCCCTCGTGATGCTCTGACACCGTGGAGAACAACCAAGACACGTAAATTGGATAGGATAGAAAGTAATCTCTTTATTTTCTCATTCTACTTGCATTGTAATTACTTTTCTTAAGATGTCTTGTGTTTATTCGTATTTGTCTATGAAGTTGATACTTTGATTCTAGGATTAGGGAGTAACTTGTGTATGTGAACTTGCTAGATCAAATAATTAGTCATCTCTTTTGATTCTATTTTCGATTGTGTGTTGTTGAGATCGATGAGGATTATGTATTGATTCTATTTATATTGAACATAGGCGATATAAAGGTTGACAGCCTTCGTATCCAAAATCTTGGAGAACCAAGGATGAACCTTTCGGTCATCCTACCTCCCATAATTATAGAAGATAGAATATGATAGAGTAGGATATGAGATATGATCCACCTCTTGAGAGGGATTATTAGGATGTCCTAGTACCCCAATAACCTAACTTAGCAGAAGGCCCAAAGTAGGAGAGATTAACTCTAGAAGGGTTGAGGGACCCTAGTGACAGAGGGCTCCCAATGGCATCAACCCCCTGAGCTCTGACGATCCGAAAGGGAAACTTGGTTAGGAATAGGTACTTCCCAGTAGAAGCAAAAGTTCATCAGGGAAATGCATGATGATCCTCCCTCAAGATCGTAATAAGAGATCTCAATGCATCTAATTGATAGCATATTATACAATGCACAAGTGAAACCGAAGTCCTAGAATCCTTTTAGAGAACTTCGAACCAACCTTCTCTTCCTCCGAGTGATATCGTACTTGAGTTAGGGCTACCGTCAACCTCACAACCCATACTCTTAGGATATTAACTCCGAACAATAACATCCACTGGACAAACGGTATTTGAATCTCAGTTTCTGTGGGATTGTTAATCTTTTATTATTTGACAACATCCATGCACTTGGCGGCATTGAGCGCGAGCGTACACTTCGCGTCCTCAACGATCCTCATCGAAGATTTGAGGTCGCTCTTGTGTGTATCAAGTTTTTGAAGATCCCTCGTGACGCTCCAGTACCATGGAGAACAACCAAGACACATAAATTGGATAGGATAGAAAGTACTCTCTTTATTTTCTTATTCTACTTGCATTGTAATTACTTTTCTTAAGATGTCTTGTGTTTATTTGTATTTGTCTATGGAGTAGATACTTCGATTCTAGGATTAGAGAGTAACTTGTGTATGTGGACATGCTTGATCAAATAATTAGTCATCTATTTTGATTCTATTTTCGATTGTGTGTTGTTGAGATCGATGACGATTACGTCTTGATTCTATTTATATTGAACATAGGCGATACAAATGGTTATAATTTTTGTATCCAAAATCTAGGAGAACCAAGGATGAGCCTTGCGGTCATCCAACCTCTTGTAATTGTAGAAGATAGAATATGATAGGGTAGGATATAAGATACGATCACCTCTTCATAGGGATTATTAGGACGTCCTCGTACCCCAATAACCTTACTTAGCAGATGTCCCAAAGTAGGAGAGATTAACCCTAGAAGGGTTGAGGGACCTTAGTGACAGAGGGCTCCCAATGATATCAACTCACTAAGCTCTGACGATCCGAAAGGGAAACTTGGTTAGGAATAGGTACTTCCCAGTAGAAGCAAAAGTTCATCAGGGAAATGCATGATGATCCTCCCTCAAGATCGTAATTAGAGATCTCAACGCATCTAATTGATAGCATGTTATACAATGCACAATAGAAACCGAAGTCCTAGAATCCTTTAAGAGAACTTCGAGCCAACCTTCTCTTCCTCTGAGTGATACCGTACTTGAGTTAGGACTACCGTCAACTTTGCAACCCATACTCTTAGGATATTAACTCCGAACAACAACATCCACTGGACAAACGATATTTGAATCTCAGTCTCTGTGGGATCGATAATCTTTTATTTCTTGATGACATCCGTGGACTTGTGGGTGTTGAGCGCGATCGCACGCTTTGAGTCCTCGATGATCCTCATCGAAGATTTGAGGTTGCTCTCGCGTTCATCAAGTTTTTAGAGATCCCTTGTGACACACCGTCACCTTGGAGAACAACCAAGACACGTAAATTAAAAGTACTCTCTTTATTTTCTCATTCTACTTGCATTGTAATTACTTTTCTTAAGATATCTTGTGTTTATTTGTATTTGTCTATGGAGTAGATAATTCGATTCTAGGATTAGAGAGTAACTTGTGTATGTAGACATGCTAGATCAAATAATTAGTCATCTCTTTTGATTCTATTTACGATTGTGTGTTGTTGAGATCGATGAGGATTACATCTTGATTCTATTTATATTGAACATAGACGATACAATGGGTGACAACCTTCGTATCCAAAATCTAGAAGAACTAAGGATGAGCCTTGTGGTCATCCTACCTCGCATAATTGTAGAAGATAGAATATGATAGCTTAAGATATGAGATATGATCCACCTCTTCATAGGGATTATTAGAACATCCTCGTACCCCAATAACCTAACTTAGCAGAAGGCCCAAAGTAGGAGAGATTAACTCTAAAAGGGTTGAGGGACCTTAGTGATAGAGGGCTCCCAACAGTATCAACCCCCTGAGCTCTGATGATCTGAAAGGGAAACTTGGTTAGGAATATGTAGTTCCCGGTAGAAGCAAAAGTTCATCGGGCAAATGCATGATGATCCTCCCTCAAGATCGTAATTAGAGATCTCAACGCATCTAATTGATAGCATGTTCCACGATGCACAAGTGAAACTGAAGTCCTAGAATCCTTTTAGTGAACTTCGAACCAACTTTCTCTTCCTTCGAGTGACACCGTACTTGAGTTAGGACTACCATTAACCTCGCAACCATACTCTTAGGATATTAACTCCGAACAACAACATACACTGGATAAATGGTATTCGAATCTCAGTCTTTGTGGGCTCGATGATCTTTTATTACTTGGCAACATCTGTCCACTTGCAGACGTTGAGCGCAAGCCCACGCTTCGAGTCCTCGACGATCCTCGTCGAAGATTTGAGGTCGCTCTTGCATGCATCATAATACATGGTTAGCACAAGAATCTTTATTGATGGTAAAATCTGACGGTCCTGTACCATTCGATTTTGACTTAGATCTTCCTCCAGAAGTCCTAGTCGGATCGCCGCCTACGATCATCCCCGTACGGAGAAAACACCCTTACTATCACTCCACACCCAGAGCTTACCTTTGGTCCTTTTGACCTGTCGCTCAGCTTCCAGTCACCACTGTGGTTTCTTGATTCCCTGAGGTTCTCCTGGTGTCACTCGACCACCGAGGTTTCTTATCCCGAGATTCTCTTGGCATCGTTGACCTTAGCAAAGCCTAACACATTACCTGCACACTCAGCACAACATATGAGATAACAAAAAGGACTTAACTTTGAATCTTTGCTATTATCAAAATCTAGGTTCGATTATCTGGTGCCCCTGCACCAACAATCTCCCCCTTTTTGATCTATGGCAAACCAATTCAAAGTTAAGGAAATAGTAAGCCTTAAAGAACTTGTTTTTCAAAACCTCCCCCTTAAGGTTACCTCCCCCTTAACCCTAAGTGAGTCTTGAAAGACAAGTTAAACATGTTACAAGTTAACCTTAACTTTCTCTCTTAACTTTAACCTTTTCTCCCCCTTAAATTTAACCTTTTCCTTAACTTTCTCTCTTAACTTTAACCTTTTCTCCACCTTAACTTTAACCTTTTCTCTCCCTTTTCCATATATCAAAAAGAGTTTTGGGAGTCCATTTTTAAGGTTAATGTTTTAAACATATATGTAAATGAAAAGAAACTTTAATAACTTTTTGAAAGAGCATTAGAAATTTAAATGATAGACAAAATGAGTCCAAGCATGTCCCATTTTTATAAGATAATAGTTTCAACATAACTCATATAATAAGAATGTTCAACTATGTTTGACTCAATTGATATAAGCTGATCAATAAGTCTTGATTAGAGTTGGTTATTTTGAAAAATTATACTCCATGATTTATATTGATGTTAGTAATATATGAGAGATGTCCTAAGGCAATCGCCTTGTGTTTCAACCATTTATATGATAAATGAAGATTCACTATTTGAGTATACATGTTTTCATGTATTGATTAGATCTTAAACTCATTTACTGAATGTCCACGATACGATTCACAACATGAGAGAATTTGTGATTGGATCACAACTAGTGAGTATCTCTACATGTGTAATTGTGATGCATCGGAATTATCCCTAGTCGATGAATTGATGGATTGGGACACCATCAATTCTATCGAGACTAGCACGAGGTATACTCCTTGGTGTATCCAAGCAGCTGATTCTCACTAGCTGGAGACATTGTGATGTCCGAAGTTAATCGTGAATGCTAGTTATGGTAACTAGTTCATTGGAGTGACCAGCCGTAAGACTTCATATGGTTCTCTGCATATATAGATATGTCAGTGAAGTTCTTACTGCAGCTTAAGTGCGATGTTCCTTTGACTTGTGGTATTCAAGTCATCTTGATCATAAAGACCTATGCTTTAACATCTTAAGCAACCATCTCTGAGGAGATGTGGACCAGGGATGATTGGGCATAAGTCGAAGTGATCGAAGGTGTTTGAATAGCCTATAAAGGATTCACCACTCCTTGCGAGGAGATGTATACCCATGTCCTCTCGTCGGATTGTTACTAAAGTCTTTGGCCAAAGCATTACATGTTTAAAGTAAGGTACTCTTGGATACATGTGTAGTAACTAGAATCCGTAGGACGAGGAAATGATACTTGGGCTAGGTGTGACATAGTCAACCTAGTGGGGACTGACACTATAGACCATGTCATGAACCAAGTGGGTATAAGATGAGTGAAGGGAATGAGACACGATTCATTGTAGCTGCTGAAGGGTTTCATAAATAGTTCTGGATCAACCATTGATCTTTTCTGTTAATTGGGGATCATGATGTACTACTAGGTTCCACTCATGATCATTCTATAATTAATGGTTAATTATAGACGACCAACATAAACCGAGAACCTATTTGGTCACACACATAACGAGCGTAATCCGAAGGATTTAAAATGAGTTTGAGAATGAGATTCTTAGACCGAGAGAAACTAGGTTTGGTTGGACCAAACAAGGAGTGAGCATGACATCGTTTCAGTCGCAATGGAAGTGTGGATTGGCCGTGTCTTATGAAGACATGATGGATGAACCAAATTGGTTTGGTTCTAATCCAATGGTGGAGAATAAACCAAAGGGGTTTGGTTTGTTTTAAACGAATGAACCAAAGTTGGTTTGGTTCGTTTTAACTTAAAATAGACCAAATCGGTTTGGTTTATTTTAACTTAAATTAATGGAGCGGGTTAATGGATTTTGGTTATGAAACAATAAGCATTAGGAGAATTTGTTCTCTATAAAATAGGGCTTAAGGGTTTTGTGAAAGCCCTAATCTAATCTTGCCGCCCCTTCCCTTTTCTCCTCTTGTGGTCGGCGCCCATACCCTAGCTGCCGCCCACCCCTTGTGCCACCGTCCAAGTTGTTGACGGCGTCCAAGCTTCAGCCGGCGATCCTCCGGTGACCCTCTGGTGATCCTCCTTAGCTCCGGTGATCAAGGACTTGCTGGCCCTCTTCCCTTTGGCCGGCGCTAACTCCTCCACCAAGCTGTCCAGTTTTCTGGACAGCTTGTTTCCTTCGTGTCAGAGCGTCGTTTGTACGACGTTTGGAGCTCTGACAGTGGCTACTTTGCCGGGGATTCAATCTCCGGTAATCCTTATAGGTGGAGGATGAAGGATTCGTCAAAAGGTTGACGAATACCTCTCTGGAGAAGCGAGTTTTTGAGGACTCGTTTTGAATCCAAATTTTAATTCGGATTGTGATCTTCTCTCGATCACATCATCTTCGACACGAGGCTAGTGACTTGTATGAAGACGAGGCTTGTGACTTTGTGAATTCATCCCGAAGATACTCGACGTGGATACGGATAGAGGTGATTCTTGCGAGGGTCGCTCCGGTTGATGCCTTTCCCGCTACACGTGATACGTCAGGTATACATAGAATAAATTTCCTTTTATTGCAAAATTTAAAACTACGATTATGTCTACCCATGTTGTACTTTGCATGCGTGTGGTGTGTGTGTTGTAATAAATTAGATTTATTATTTTTATTTCTTCCGCTCTGCACATGTTTACGAAACATGTTCGAACACACACTCGCTGCGGTGCCGGAAACCCAACAGTGGTATCAGAGCCCAGGTTGTGTTTTGACATAATCGTAAAATTATTTTGCGATAGTCGGAATGGTATTTATGAAAAGTTTCTACTTTTGGAAAGTTAGAAGTATTTATGAAAATTTTTTAATTTTTGAAAGTCTAGAAGTATTTATGGAAATCTTCTACTTTTGGAAAGTTAGAAGTATTTATGGAAATTGATATTTTCCATAAATAAAATATTTGATTAGATTTGGAAATTTGTTTCCTAATTTAATCATGATTTGATTTGATAAATTAAATCTTAAAATATTTTATTTCCATAAGTAGTTTTGATGATTTAGGAAATTTATTTCCTAAATTGACTTTCCTTAATCAACACTTTCCACAAATAAAATATGTGATTAGATTTGGAAATTTGTTTCCTAATTTAATCATGATTTGATTTGGAGAATCAAATCTCAAACATATTTTATTTCCATAAATAGTTATAACATATAAGGAAATTTTGTACATGTCATAATTGTATGTCATGTAATTGTATTAGATGCATATCATTATGTCATGCGTGTCGTGACATGTAGATGTATGCCATGCCATGTAGATAATAGTTATTTACATGCAAAGAGGATGAGACATAAAGACCCTAACTCAATATTAAAGCCTACACCTTCCATTAATATGGTTAGAACTAGAGTTTCATTTCTTGTTTGAGTTGTTGGACTCTCTCCAAGCCTGGCTCGAACCCGAACATGTTCAAACCATGGAATAGTTTAATACTAATATGGTAAGAGTCAAAGGTCAATCGTTAGCTTTGGTTGTTGGACTCTCTCCAAGTCGGGCTAATTTGTTGAATGCGCTCTAACCATATTAAAACTATGTCTTGATTAATGGGTTGGCTTTAACCTGGAGCATCGGCTTGTTGGACTCTCTCCAAGGTCGATGTGAAGGGAGGTGAAGTTGGGTGCTATGCATATGATGCATACTTGTTAATGAGTTAACAACCTGATGTATGTGTGAACATTCCATTAGTTGATAGCACATTGTGATAATTGCATATATGTGATATGCAATCGGTATATTTGATACCTACCATTGTAGCTCTGAATGACTTGTTGGACTCTCTCCAAGGTTGTTCATATCTATAATGGATATCAGCCCATTCGGAGATGGACCTACGATCTCCCAAAGTGATTTTGGGGTTTTTGAAATTCGAAAAATGATGTGACTTATAAATGTATGTTGATGCATTTAAAATCATCTTTCTCATATATGCTCGATTTGTATTTCTAGATTAATCACTTGATCATGACATCTTTGAATTTGCACTCTGTTTTGGATTCAAATAAATTGACTGAGCCGAACTTCTTGGACTGGCTTTTGGATTCAACCTGAGAATTGTTCTCAAGGTTGAAAAGCTTGCGAATGTCCTCGAAACGCCTCTTCCCGCTCGTCCTAGTGACAATGCAACTCTGGACCAATTGTTGGCCTATCAGAAACATGTGACTGATTCTGAAATGATGAGTTGCATCATGCTAGCTGCGATGGTACCTGAGCTGTGGAAGCAGCATGAGCATATGGATGCTCATACCATAGGCTTTCATCTTTATGAGTTGGTTGATGAGCAAGTGAGATTCGAAAGGTTCAAAGTCTCCAAGCTCCTCTTTACCTCTGAGATGCAAGAAGGTTCATCTGTGGTACTGCTCAAAATGCTGAAGGCTGTGGAGCCTTCTGAGAAGCATGAGCAGAGGACGGTGCTGTTAGTTTATTCCTCGAAGAAAGGTTCTAAGAGGAAGTGAAAGGAACAGCAGAAGGGGAAGAAGAAAAAGACTAAGAAGGCAGAACCAACACAAAAGGGCACTTGCCATCATTATGGCAAGGAGGGCCATTGGCGAAGAAGCTGCAAGATTTATCTTGAGTCCGTAAAGAAGAATAAGGCATCAGATGCCCCATCTTCTTCAGATATCTTCGTTATTCTCATTCTATTTCCTTAGACACTTGGGTATTGGATACTGGGTGTGGCTCACATATATGTAATGACATACATGAACTAAGGAATAGAAGAAGACTCGTTAAGGGAGAGTCAAATTTACGTGCTGGGAATGGAGCAAAGGTTGCTGCACTCGCCAACGGAACATATTTGTTGAGACTCCCTACATGACTTGTCTTGGAACTGGACAATTGCTTTTATGTTCCTTTGATGATAAAGAACATCATTTCTATTTCTTGTTTAAATAGAAATGGGCACCATTTAACTTTTAGTAACAATTATTGTTACATAACTTTGAATGACGTTCTTTATGGGACTGGAACTTTAAGCAATGGTATTTATACGTTGGACGTATCCAGTGACATTTTCAATATCTAAGCAAGCAACAAGCATGCTCGAAAGGATAATCAATTAGACTCCTACATGTGGCATTGTCGTCTTGGCCATGCAAGCAAGAAACGCATGTCCGAATTACACCGATGTGGAATTCTGGAATCGTTTGAATTGGATTCATACGATACATGCGAATCATGCTTAAAAAGAAAGATGACTAAGTTACCTTTTACAGGAAAAGGTGAACGAGTGGGAGAGTTGCTAGGTCTAATACATACTGATGTATGTGGACCAATGTCAACTCAAGCTTTAGAAGGCTATAGCTACTTCATTACCTTCACCGATGATCACTCATGGTTTGGGTATGTGTTCTTGATGAAACACAAGTCTGAAGCCTTTGAAAGGTTCAAAGAATTCAGAAATGAAGTAGAGAAATAACATGACAAGAGTATTAAAATACTTCTATTGGATCGAGGTGGTGAATACTTAAGTCAAGAGTTTCTAGATTATCTAAGAGACAATGGTATATTGTCTCAATGGACTCCGCCATATACACCACAACATAATGGTGTATATGAGAGGCGTAATCGGACCTTGTTGGACATGGTCAAGTCAATGATGAATCATGCGAATCTTCCCAAGTCCTTTTCGGGCTATGCGCTTCAGACAACTGTTTACTTGTTAAACAGAATGCCAACCAAGGTAGTCTCCACTACTCCATATGAGATATGGAATAGTAAGAAACCTTATGTATCTTACTTGAAGATATGGGGTTGTCCTGCTTATGTGAAGCGAACTATATCAGACAAATTGGATACTAAGTCTGATAAATGTCTATTTATTGGATACCCTAAGGAAACAAGGGGTTACCAATTCTATCTTCCTGTGGAACAAAAGGTGTTTGTTTCAAGGCATGCTGTGTTTCTAGAGAAAGAGTTTCTCTTGCAAGAAAACAATGGGAGTGTCGTCGAGCTTGAGGAGGATCGAGAGACTCAAATAGACATTGATGACATACCTGGTGAAGCACAACAACCGATAACTCATAGTGATGAGCAATCGGCTGGACCTATTGAAACACCACATCTTCGTAGATCTAGTAGAACACGCAATATTTCTGAGAGATATGGATTTCTCATAAGCGAATCGAACAACATGTTACTCATTGATGATGAGGAGCCTACCAGTTATGAAGAAGTTCTGACAAGTTCAGAAAGGGATAAGTGGCTTGAAGCCATGAAGTTTGGAACTTGGTTGACCCACCTGAAGGCATAAAGCCTATAGGGTGCAAGTGGGTTTTCAAGAAGAAAACTGACATGGATGGTAATGTGATTACCTATAAGGCTAGACTGGTGGCGAAAGGATATCGCCAAAAGCAAGGTGTTGATTATGACGAAACCTATTCGCATGTTGCTATGCTTAAATCCATTCGGATGCTCCTAGACAAAGCGTCTCATTATGATTATGAGATATGGAAGATGGATGTGAAAACAACTTTTCTTAAATGGAAACCTGCCCGAGGACGTGTAAATGATACATCCTGATGGTTTCACATCGGTTGACAAAACCAAGGTATGCAAATTGTGACAGTCCATATATGGACTGAAGCAAGCATCCAGGAGTTGGAAATATCCGTTTTGATGAGACAATCAAAAAGTTTGATTTCTCACAAAATCCAGACGAACCTTGTGTGTACAAGAAGGTTAGTGAGGAGTGCAGTCGTGTTCCTAGTATTGTATGTTGATGACATATTACTTATAGAAAACGATGTTTCAGTCTTACAGTCAGTTAAGATTTGGTTGTCCAAGACATTCTCCATGAAAGACCTGGGAGAAGCAACCTACATCCTCGGGATTAAGATCTATAGAGATAGATCGAAACAGTTGCTTGGTCTTTCGTAGTCTACATATATAGACCGAGTGCTAAAGAGGTTTAGCATGTCAGAATCCAAGAAAGGTTTCCTACCCATCAGGCATGGGATACACCTTTCGAAGTCTATGTGTCCGCACACAGAAGACGAGAGGATTTGCATGAGTAAGATTCCCTATGCATCCGCAATAGGATCTATCATGTATGCTATGTTATGTACGAGGCCCGATGTATCGTATGCTCTGAGTGTCACGAGTAGATACCAGTCTAATCTAGGAATGGATCATTGGGCGACTATTAAGATGATCCTTAAGTACTTAAGAAGAACTAAGGATGCGTTTCTAATATATGGAGAAGGGTACTTGGTGGTACATGGGTATATGGATGCCAGCTTCCAAACAGACAAGGATGATTCCATGTCTCAGTCTGAGTATGTATTCACCTGGAATGGAGGCATAATAAGTTGGACAGGTTCCAAGCTTGACACTATAGCGGATTCTGCCAGAAAGGAAGAATACATTGCAGCTTTGGAAGCAGCAAAGAAAGCGGTTTGGATCAAGAAGTTCATTTTTGAAGTTGATGTGGTCTCATCAATGATCCAAACATGTGCATCGCCGCTATTATCTGATTAGAGAGATCATTAGTAGGAAGGAAATACAAATCGAGAAAATCCCTACTGAAAGGAACTTAGCAGTTCCTTTGACTAAGGCATTACCTCAAATAAAGTTTGAGGGTCATGTTAAAGCCTATGGTATTGGATACCGTAGCGATTGACATTAGGCCAAGTGAGAGTTTGTTAGTAATATATGAGAGATGTACTAAGGCAATCACCTTGTGTTTGAACCATTTATATGATAAATGAAGATTCACTATTTGAGTATACATGTTTTCATGTATTTGATTAGATCTTAAACTCATTTACTGAATGTCCACGATATGATTCACAGCATGAGAGAATTTATGATTGGATCACAACTAGTGAGTATCTCTACATGTGTAATTGTGATGTATCAGAATTATCCCTAGTTGATGAATTGATGGATTTGGACACCATCAATTCTGTCGAGACTAGCACGAGGTATACTCCTTGGTGTATCCAAGCATCTGATTCTCACTAGCTGGAGACATTGTGATGTCCGGAGTTAATCGTGGATGCTAGTTATGGTAACTAGTTCATTGGAGTGTCTAGTCGTATGACTTCATATGGTTCTTTGCATATATAGATATGTCAATGCAGTTCTTACTGCAGCTTAAGTGCGGTGTTCCTTTGACTTGCGATATTCAAGTCATCTTGATTATAAAGACCTATGCTTTGACATCTTAAGCAAGCATCTCTGAGGAGATGTGGACCCAGGATGATTGGGCATAAGTTGAAGTGATCGAAGATGTTTGAATAGCCTATAAAGGATTCACCACTCCTTGTGAGGAGATGTATATCCATGGCCTCTCGTCGGATTGTTACTAAAGTCTTTGGCCAAAGCATTACATGTTTAGAGTAAGGTACTCTTGGATACATGTGCAATAACTAGAATCCGTAGGACGAGAAAATGATACTTGGGCTAGGTGTGACGTAGTCAACCTAGTGGGGATTGACACTATAGACCATGTCCTGAACCAAGTGGGTATAATATGAGTGAAGGGAATGGGGCACAATTCATTGTAGTTGCTGAAGAATTTCAGAAATAGTTCTGGATCAACCTTTGATCTTTTCGGTTAATTGAGGATCATGATGTACTACTAGGTGCCACTCATGATCGTTCTATAATTAATGGTTAATTATAGACGACCAACATAAACTGAGAACCTATTTGGTCACACGCACAACGAGTGTAATCCGAAGGATTTAAAACGAGCTTGAGAATGAGATTCTCATACCGAGAGAAACTAGGTTTGGTTGGACCAAATAAGGAGCGAGCATGAAATTGTTTTAGTCACAATGGAAGCGTGGATGGGCCGTGTCTTATGAAGACATGATGGAGGAACCAAATTGGTTTTGTTCTAATCCAATGGTGGAGAATAAACCAAAGGAGTTTGGTTTGTTTTAAACGAATGAACCAAAGTTGGTTCGGTTCGTTTTAACTTAAAATAGACCAAATCGGTTTGGTTTATTTTAAGTTAAATTAATGGAGCGGGTTAACGGATTTTGGTTATGAACCAATAACCATTAGGAGAATTTGTTCTCTATAAAATAGGGCTTAAGGGTTTTGTGAAAGCCCTAATCTAATCTTGCCGCCCCCTCCCTTTTCTCCTCTTGTGGTCAGTGCCCATACCCTAGCCGCCGCCCACCCCTTGTGCCGCTGTCCAAGTTGTTGTTGGCGTCCAAGCTTCAGCCGGCAATCCTCCGGTGACCCTCCGGTGATCCTCCTTGGCTCTGGTGACCAAGGACTTGCTGGCCCTCTTCCCTTTGGCCGGCGCTAACTCCTCCACCAAGCTGTCCAGTTTTTTTGACAGCTTGTTTCCTTCGTGTTGGAGCGTCATTTGGATGATGTTTGGAGCTCTGAAAGCGACTATTTTGCCGGGGATTCGATCTCCGGTAATCCTCATAGGTGGAGGACGAAGGATTCGTCAAACGGTTGACGAATACCTCGCCGGAGAAGTGAGTTTTTGAGGACTCATTTTGAATCCGAATTTTGATTCGGATTGTGATCTTCTCTTGATCACATCGTCTTCTACACGAGGCTAGTGACTCGTACGAAGACGAGGCTAGTGACTCGTACGAAGACGAGGCTTGTGACTTTGTGAAGTCATCCCGAAGATACTCGGCATGGATACAGATAGAGGCGATTCTAGTGAGGGTCGCTCCGGTTGATGCCTTTCCCGCTACACGTGATACGTCAGGTATACATAGAATAAATTTCCTTTTATTACAAAATTTGAAACTACGGTTATATCTACACATATTGTACTATGCATGCGTGTGGTGTGTGTGTTGTAATAAATTAGATTTATTATTTTTATTTCTTCCGCTGTGCACATGTTTACGAAACATGTTCGAACACACACTCGCTGCGGTGCCGGAAACCCAACAGTTGATGCACTCATTCTACATATGGGATCAGGAGTAAGATCCTAACATCTCACGCTCATCTATGTGGCTTAGTACACAATCACATTTAACCTATGTGTTGTGAGATGTGTTGGCTCCATAAAACTTTAGGTTCATGCTTTCTAAGGTAAGCCTTAATCTAGTTCCATATGGCACAAAAAAAAGATAATAAGTAAAAATAGGTCATATTCTACAATGCACATTCCTAATCTTTGTCTAAGTAGACTGAACTCTGCTTCAGGTAATGGTTTGGTAAAAATGTCCTCTAGGTTCAATTTCGATTCTACATATTCAAGGGTTACATTCCCATTAGCTACATGTTCTCTTATAAAATGGTATTTTATGTTGGTGCAATTGGCTCAGGTTGACTCGAGTTTGACTCGAGCAGTATTTTCATGATAGACAAAACTTATGCCATGGGATTGTCATAGGAAAGTCCAACATGGAGTTGACATGTAAATTCCAAGCATGGAGCTTGGTATTGAAAAGTCCAAAGCATTGCGAAGCTGTGCGCTTGGTGTTTGGTGAGAAACGCATTGCGAAGCCGTGCGCTTGGTGCATGTGGGAAGTCTTGAGGACTTGGTAAGTTCACTAGGCTCTGGGTCCTTGAGTCGGTGAAAGATGGCATTGCGAAGCCGTGCGCTGTTGGTGCAGGGGCACTAGATAATCGAACATTGGTTTTGATGATGGAAAAGATTCAAAGTTAAGCTATTTTGTTATCTCATTTGATATGCTAAGTGTGCAGGAAGTGTTTAAGCTAAGCCAAAGGTCGAGCGACATCCGGAGAATCTCAAGTTGAGAAACCGTGGTGGTCGGGCGACACCAGGAGAACCTCGGGGAGTCGAGGAACCTCGGTGGTGACCGAAAGCTAAGCGACAGGTCAAGAGGACCAAAGGTAAGCTCCATGTGTGGAGTTGTGGTAAGGACGCGTCCTTGGTTAGAGGACAATCCTAGGCGTCGATCCGACTAAGGCTTCCGGAGGAATGCTAAAGTCGAGATCGGACAGTCAAAGGACTGTCACACTGCATGGCATTATGCATCTATTGTGCTAATCTTGTATTGCAGGAATTCTCAAGTGCGTGATCAGCGGAGATGTCGTGAGTCGATCAAGGCGATCGACTACTAAGAGGATCACGATCGGCGATGTCGGCGAATCAACCCAAAGGTAAAGAGATAGAGATTGATGCCACCACCTCAGGATAAGATAAGCCGCCACCTCAGGATAAAATAAGCTGCCACCTCAAGATAAGATCCACGAGTTTTGGATCTGGATTGGGACAAATTCCAAGGCGTAAATCTATAAAAGGAGGGGAGGACTCACACCCAAAAAGTATCTCCCAAGTGCTCGTGCTCTCTACAACGCTACTCCGACCGTGCGTCATCTTCTAATTAATTATCGGTATTATTATTATCTTTCTGTACTTAATTTGTATAAGGATCGGTAAGGTTGTTACCGACCTTATAATCATTGTAATCATCTTGTCTCTTACCTCCAACGAGGAAAAGACTTTTAGTGATTGCCCTTCGGAAGTGATCAAGGATCGTAGGGCCTTGGATTAGTAGCCGGTGGGCTGTGAACCAAGTAAAAAAAGCTTTGTGTCTTTCTTGTGTTTCTTTTAGTTTTCCACTGTGTACTTGGTTTTAATCCTCGAAAAAGAAAAGTTTTTACGAATGCTATTCACCCTCCTCTGATATCCAACAATTGGTATCAGAGCGGGGGCGCTCAGATTCGGTGCAACCACCGGTTGAGCATTTTCTTTTCTTTATTTTTATTTTTTTTAAATATCTCCCGCACTACTAATCCAAGACCAAGTCTTGGGACTTTTTGGTTTGTATTTTTTTTGCGAGTTTTAGAAAATCGTTGATCGAGCCTACCATGGAAGAGTCTCCCACAAGGCATAAAGGTAACAATGTCAATTTAAATTTTAAATTTCATATTATTTGCTTTGAGTGCAGGGAGAGAGGACACTATAAAAATAAGTGTCCTACTCGTAAGATTCGAACAATGCAACTGACGACAAAAGAGACACCATTGCCAGGAATCCAGAAGAATAAGGAGCACATCAAGTGCTTCGGGTGCGGAAGATTCAGTCATTACAAGAATCGGTGTCCGAAAAAAAAGGTTAGTAAAGTTAATAATTTTGAAAATTTGAGTTTTAGAATAGTTGATAATTTAGATAAATTGTGTAATTGTTGCCAATTAATTAATACAATTAATAATTCAACTAATAAAAAATTAATTAATTCAAATTTAATTAGTTTAAATAATAATAATAATAATATTATGGAAGAAAATGATCAAATTAATCTAACATTTGATAAAATTAACAAAGAGATTAATCAAATATTTAGTTTAATCAACATAGATCTAGATCAAGTCAAAGATAAAACCAACCTAGGACTTAATCAGAATAATCAAACCCTTGATCAGAATAAACAAACCATAGGACAGAATCATCAAATCCTAGATCTGATTAATCTAGATAATTTTGAATTAAAAAATTCTGTTTTGAAAAATTCAACCATAAAAAAATTGAAATTAACTTTAAAAAATTCCAAAGATAATCTAAATAATTCTAATAATAATTCTACCTTTAAAAACTCTAACAATTTTATCCTAAATAATTCTAATAATAATTCTACCTTTAAAAACTCTAACAATCTTATCTTAAATAATTCTAATAATAATTCTACCTTTAAAAACTCTAATAATCTTATCTTAAATAATTCTAATAATAATTATACCTTTAAAAATTCTAATAATCTTATCTTGAATAATTCTAATAATTCTACCTTAAAAAATTCTAATAATTTTAATAATTCTATTTTTAAAAAGTCTAATAATCTTATCTTAAAAAATTCTAATAATTCTACTTTTAAAAAGTCTAATAATCTTATCTTGAAAAAGTCTAATAATATTATTTTGAAAAATTCTAATAATCCTATTTTAAATAATTCACAATCTAACTTATTTAAAAATTCAAAATTAGATAATCAAACCAATAAAATTAATTATAATAGAGTACCATTTGATTATACACAAATTAATAATCTAGTAATTAAACCTTCAACTTTTAAAAATTCAACTAATAAATATGTAGACTTGGGTTACAAGTCTAAGCTAAACAAAAATCAAGACACTAAAATTTGTAAACCTAATTATAATAAAGTATCTTATAACTATAGAACAAATAAAAGTCTACCCAAGAAAACAACCATTTCTTTAAATTGATTGAATGTAGCTTGCTCATGCATACATATCATTATCATGCCTATTTTATCATGTCATACATACTAGTTTTAAATTCACTCTCATAGAATGGTTAGATAGGAAATAATTAATTAATCTTGACAACATAGTATCAGGACGCGGTGAGATGATAGTACGTTAAGGAAACGAAGTCAAGTGTATCCGAGTTGGATAAGGAGTATCTAGCTTGGTGCATTTAACTAAGTGGAACTAACTGAAGCTACCTCACCACATCCTAAACTAGTTAGACCAGGACGTAATCCTAAGTGAATTAAGTGTGTAATTTCCTAAGTTGGCTTTGTCTAAGGAAGTGGTCGTTGTTCCGATCAAAGAAGGCCCCTGTGCCTCGCCACGACCTGGAAGCCCTCTTTTGAAATGTTCACTTAACTAACTAAAGGTGAAATTCGAATCTAATCCAAGATTAATTAATTTCTAAGGCATTAAATTAAATTCATCTCACAATACCTATAAGAATAACTTAGGTGAGCCTTCCTTATGGCCAACAAGGATGTCCTAAGAGTTTGTCAGAAAAAAGGAGAGACCCTCTAGATATGCCTTCCTTGTGGCTAACAAGGATGTTAGGTTAAGGGGGAGGTTCTAATTGGATAATCATCATAGAAGTTGTTAAAAAATATTTTTTTTTTAAAAAAATCACCAATACTTTCTAAATTTAAATCCTTCTTTTGATAATATGCCAAGGGGGAGAGAAGACTTAAGTTGGACAAACTTAGTATCTAGCTACCTCCAGTTTGGCATAAAAACCAATAGACATGAGCCTTTAAAATATATTTTTTTTAATTCTTTCTCAAAATTTTATAACAATGTAAGGTTAGGGGGTCACATTCTAACCTAGGATATACATTGTTGGTGTAGGATCTAGAAACCTAAACTCCTAAACTCTTAAGTATTAAAGGGAGTTGAACATATTAAATCAACTTGATTAGTATGTTTAAAAATTCTATTTCTTGGCAATGTACCAAATATAAAGTTATTTTTAATATATGTCAAAGGGGGAGAGAGAATAAAGTTAAGAGGTTACTTATTTTTTCTTTCCCAAAAAGTAATTGTTTTTCAAAACTCACCTAGGGTTAAGGGGGAGGTACCCTTAAGGGGGAGGTTTTGAAAAATGATTGTTCAATGCTTACTGCTTATTTTCTCGTAACTTTGAATTGGTTTGCCATAGATCAAAAAGGGGGAGATTGTTGGTGTAGGGGCACTAGATAATCGAACATTGGTTTTGATGATGGAAAAGATTCAAAGTTAAGCTATTTTGTTATCTCATGTGATATGCTAAGTGTGCAGGAAGTGTTTAAGCTAAGCCAAAGGTCGAGCGACATCTGGAAAATCACAAGTTGAGAAACCGTGGTGGTCGGGCGACACCAGGAGAACCTCGGGGAGTCGAGGTACCTCGGCGGTGACCGAAAGCTAAGTGACAGGTCAAGAGGACCAAAGGTAAGCTCCGTGTGTGGAGCTGTGGTAAGGACGCGTCCTCGGTTAGAGGACAATCCTAGACGTCGATCCGACTAAGGCTTCCAGAGGAATGCTAAAGTCGAGATCGGATAGTCAAAGGACTGTCACACTGCATGACATTATGCATCTATTGTGCTAATCTTGTATTGCAAGAATTCTCAAGTGCAGCAGTCAACTGGAGATGTCAGTAGTCGACTGAAGGAAGCCGACTACTAAGAGGATCAGTCGACTGATATCGACGAATCAACCCAGTGCACAAGGTCAAAGAGATAGAGATTGATGCCACCACCTCAAGATAAGATAAGCTGCCACCTCAGGATAAAATAAGCCGCCACCTCAAGATAAGATCCATGAGTTTTGGATCTAGATCGGGACAAATTCCAAGACACAAATCTATAAAAGGAGGGGAGGACTCACACCCAAAAAAGTATCTCCCAAGTGCTTGTGCTCTCTACAATGCTACTCCGATCGTGCGTCATCTTCTAATTAATTATCGGTATTATTATTATCTTTTTGTACTTAATTTGTATAAGAACCGGTAAGGTTGTTATCGGCCTTATAATCATTGTAATCGTCTTGTCTCTTACCTCCAACGAGGAAGAGACTTTTAGTGATTGCCCTTCGGAAGCGATCAAGGATCGCAGGGCCTTGGATTAGCAGCCGGTGGGCTATGAACCAAGTAAAAAAAGCTTTGTGTCTTTCTTGTGTTTTTCTTTTAGTTTTCCGCTGTGTACTTGGTTTTAATCATCGAAAAAGAAAAGTTTTTACGAACGCTATTCACCCCCCTCTAGCGCTCATATCGATCCAACATGCGCTTGGTGCATCCGAGGGACCTCCGGACGGGGAGTGAATGGAGTGAGCCCAAAGGGAAGCATACTTCGAGGGCATGAGACGCGAAGGATGTCATTGTGAAGCCGTGCGCTTGACGCATCCGAGGGACATAGACCGAGGGAAGAGAGCTTCGGTAAGGAACTCCATAAGGGATGAGGTGGACTTGGCCAAGTGGCTAAGACTGAGTATCAGATGCTCAAATAGCTTGATGTTTGAGGTTTTACCCGACATCGGTCGACTAACATAGGTGTCAGTCGACTGCTCTAGGTTGTATGGGTTCGACCAGTGTTCGACTGGTGTTTGGCTGGATCAAGTTGACATCAGTTAACTGCTTAAGGGAAGCAGTCGACTGATCGCACTTTGCACGAGCACAGAAGCTAGTCGAGCTCGCCAGCACTCGACTGATGTGTTACAAGTCGACTGATGGGTACCATCAATCGACTGATGTGTGATTTGTTGGAACTTGACCAATGTGGATCTGGCCGTTGTGAGACAATGACTACAGGACCAGTCGACTGATGGTCACAATCAGTCGACTGATGTGCGCGAAATCAGCTTGATGTAGGTTATAAATAGAGCTCAAGATGGGGGATTTCGCCAAGCCTTTTGGGAAGATATTGGAGGGGAATTGCTGCTGCATTCCAGACCTTCAAAATCCATCTAAAGCAAGTAACAAACAAGTGATCAAAAGCAATCGGTGAAAAGTGGCCTTTTTTATTATATTTGTATTCTTGTTTGTATTTCTATATTACATTATAATTGCTTGTGAGAGGTTTCTCCACCTTCGACATGTTGTCGAGAAGAAGTGTTAGTTAGTGTCGTGCGCATAACTAGAGCTTGGTGAGCTCGCCCGTGGAGTAGGAATCATTCGGTTCCGAACTACGTATATTGCCATGTCTTGTGTGTGATTGTTTATTGTTGTTATTTCTATTGTTATTCAGCTGCGTATATTAACGACAATTGTAGACAAGCACGCAAGAATGAACGAATTCCACCGTACGACGTTTGAGGGCTATTCACCCCCCTCTAGTCGGCCAACATCGACCCTACAAGTGGTATTAGAGCCAAGGAGCTTATCGAGGACTAACCACCGACACAAGCACTACAAGATGGCTAGCTACAACCTCCAACCACCAAAATTCGAAGGAGATTTTCTATGGTGGAGGAGAAAAATGGAGGTATATCTCGAAACCGATTTCGATTCCATGCTTATTATAGAAAACAATTTTGAAATGCCTAGAGACAAAGACAACAAGCCCATTGAGAAGTCAAGGTGGACCCAAGACCAAATCAAGGACTTCAAGACAAATCTCAAGGTAATCAAATTACTTAGTGATTTGATCCCTAACACTATTTGGTTTAGATTGGGTGACTATAGGGATGCAAGGGAGCTATGGAATAAGGTAATGAAATTCCAAGAAAATTTCCAATCAGCACAAGTAGAGGAGAATGCCGAGGAAGAAGCACCCACCACATTTGAAGATGTTGATGATTTGGTGGAGACCTCAACCTCTAGCATTGAGGGGGAGGAAAGGGTTTCCATTCCGGAGCAAGATCAAAATGAAGCTTCTACCTCCGGAAGAAGTGAAGAGTCCTCCACTTCCCTAGGTAACTCAAGCATAATGATTTTAAATAAAGATCACATAATATGTTTTGAGTGTAGGGAGAAAGGGCATTACAAGAGCAAATGCCCAAAATTGGCTAAAAAGAAGACACCGACACCAAAAGTCAACCCAAAGTTAAAGGATGCCGGAGTCCCCACAACTAGAAGCAAAGAGCACATTATGTGCTTCAAATGCAACCAACGGGGACACTACCGAAGCCAATGCCCTAGGGGGAGGAAGAAAGGGCAAGAAGGTGTATCTCATGTAGGGGGAGCTTCTAAAGCTAACCCTAAGATAAATTTAGTTAATGCACCTTCAATTCCTAGAATTAAAAAGCATGCTAAGAATTCTTTTAGTTCTCTTGCAATTATAAATGAAAAGCATGCTAGTAAAAATAATAAGGTTTATTGCTTAGGTGCCAAGCATGTTCATATATCTAAGGACAAACCTAGGACCAATAACACTAGAACTATCTTGCCTAGGGAATCAATTAGAAGAATAGAAGAAAATTTGGATTTTAATCCCAATAAGTCTAGGCATATGCCTAAAAGGAAAAACAATTCCCAAAAACCAAATGAAAATTCAAAATTGGAAAAATTGGAGTTAGAGTACCAAGTCTTGAGGTCAAGACTTGAGAGAATGGAGAAAACCCTTAGAAATATAGAAAGTTAATTCAAGGGTCAAATAACCAAAAGTCAAGAACTAGGGTTCAAAAATGGTCTAAGGGCAAGGAAGGTTTGGGTCACAAACCTAAGCCCAAGAAGACTTATCATAATGTTCCATTTGATTATGGAACAATTTCTAGGTTTAGAAAAACCAAGGCTAATAGAGAAGCTATCCCTAAGACTAGCCATGGTGTTTGTTTAGTGGCTAAGGACTTAAGAAAAACCAAGAAAGCCACTAAGAAGGTCAAAGAGGGAGTTACCCCTAGGTTTGACTTAGGAAAGACTCAAAAGACTATGACTTTAAAGCCTAAAAGGGTCATTAGAAAGGTATCTAGGGAAGTTATCCCTAGTGAATACCTTGTTAACCCAAGGAGCTCCAATAGGTATTGGGTTCCTAGGAGCATGATCGATTCACGCTAGATGGGTTAGGGTGTGTCAACCCTAAATGGATGGGTAGTTAACCTAGCCATGGTGAGTTGACACATTAGAGTGTGCCAATATGCTTGAGAAATTGAAAAATGATTAAATTGGCACGATTAGGTCTTAAAGGTATGAGTTTGCCATTTTGGGTTTATGGCACATTTGGGAGATAAATATCATTAAGGCAAAAATGGACTTAATTCCTAGAAATGACAATTTGGATTTAACACTTAGTGCTAGTGCAGGGGCACCTAAGTCGAACCTGTATTTTGATTATGGTAAAAGACACAAAGTCAAGGATATATCATTATCTCACGAGCTGAATCGAGTGTGCAGAAAAGTGCTAAAGCTGAAGCTGAAGGCTAGCGACACCCGGAGGAAGCCGCGGTGGTCGGGCGACACTCGAGTGACTTCGGAGGGAGCCGAAGGAATTGAGTGGAAGGCAAAAATCGAAAGCGACGCAGTAAGTATCGAGGTAAGCTCGTGTGTGTGAGCGTAAGTGAGGTCGTATCCTCCTTACGGGGATGGTCTTAAGCGTAGATCCGACCAAAGACATCCCATCGATGGTCTAGGTCGAGATCGGACGATCGACGACCGTCGAAATTATGTTTTTGTTGAGTTAACTTTGACTTGCAGCAAACATCAGTCGACTGCCAGCTTGGAGGACTCGACTGTCATCAATCAGTCGACTGCCGGAGTTCAGCACTCGACTGATGCTACCATCAGTCGACTGATGATGGCCATCAGTCGACTGATGGTCAATGATCAGCTTCGAGGAGTCAAGGCTTATCACCCCATTTCAAGGAGGTTTTGTGTCCATTTGTGATTAGTTGAAGACCCATTCGATGAGGGGCTCAAAGGCTATAAAAGGAGGGCTTGTCTTAGGGTTTTTCATCAATTAAAAAAGCTTCCAAGTGCTTCCGGTACGCTACGAGTCTCCGACATTCCTACGACGAAGCTCTGCAGACACGATGACTAGGGTTTCATCTTTCCATCTATGAGTCGTCGGTATAATCTAAGTTTAATTCAATTCTGTACTTCTTTTTATTTTGGTTTTATCGTAACGAGAAGAGGGGGAGTGCCCCTCTATCTCGAGTCTCTTTCGTGG
Source organism: Wurfbainia villosa (assembly GCA_025175895.1). Taxonomy (NCBI): domain Eukaryota; kingdom Viridiplantae; phylum Streptophyta; class Magnoliopsida; order Zingiberales; family Zingiberaceae; genus Wurfbainia; species Wurfbainia villosa. Next base: position 48,562,184 of record CM045999.1, on the reverse strand, counting down.
TTTTTGTATCCGATTAACTCCTACCTCCAACGAGGAGGAGTTCATTAGTGATTTGCCATCCGTGTGTGATCAAGGATCACTAGGGCCTTGGAGTAGTAGCCGAAGGCTACGAACTAAGTAAAAAATCTACTTGTCTCTTTTATTTTTTATTTATCTTTCCGCTGCATATAAGTGTTTTGAAACGAATTCGTACGAAAAAGTTTTATCGCTATTCACCCCCCCCCCCTCTAGCGATCCGCTTCGATCCAACACTTAGGTATTCCATACCTTAGTATATTTTTATTTTCCATGTCTTATTTGCCTTGCCATGTCATGACATCATTTTCATTTTTATTTATAAAAATGTCATGATTATGTTTAAAATTATTTTTATATGTCAGGTATGCTAAAATTTCATTCACATGCCATGACATCATGATTTTGGCACATGTTTAGTTATATCTTATATATGCCATAATCATATCATGCATAAAATAAAATGAAATTAAGGACTAAGGCATGATTTGATGGGAATCAAATAATATTTCCTTAGAATATGCATGAGACCATTAAAGAACCAAAAACCCACATCTCACTAGAATATTTGCCTTGAATGTGTTTTGCACATTTAGATACAAGTGAGATGTTTAGGAAAAAGGAATAAAAGGTTTTAAAAATATTTTGAAAAACCTTGGTGAAGCCTATCTTTTGATAGCTATCACCATTGAATGGGATGATACAAAGAGGGCTATTTATTGAAGCTTTTCTAAACTTTTGGACTTTGTATCAATCTCACTATTTTGTGCGTAAAATAAGTTTATAATATTTTTCACCCATAATGATTGTGATAAGTAATATACGTACAAAATTTCATGATTTATCAACGTATGTATATTTACTTATGAATTTCAGAAATTCATTTCTGAAGTTCAGAAAACTGCAATTGTAGTTATTAGTCGACTGCCAGGGCGACCAGTCGACTGATGTGGGAAGGAGTCAACTGGTAGCTGACAGAGTCGACTAGCACATGCTGATTTCGAGTAAACCTTGGTGGTTAGGCCCATGTTCAGCTGTGTTTTGGTCCCCTAACTACTCCTAACCCTAGGACATGCTTGGGAGAGCATTAGAAAGGGTGGAAATCCATTGGACATGGATTAGGAGAAGTGTTTAGGGAGAGTATCAACTTTAAGGTGGATGAGAGTTCATTGTTGAACTTTGCCATAATTTTGATTTGGTTAATGTTCCTATTGGCTTAGGGCCTCCCCAAGGACATTGTTGGTGCAATGGTCAAGGGAGAGCAAGCCTCTAGGGGGAGGTATCCATCATGGGAAGATGGATGTGTATTTCCTCATGGGAGGAAAATTGGGTTGCCTCCCTTAAGTGATATGGGTTCACTAGAAAGATTGTAGGCATGTGTTTCCTCCAAGGGAGAGATTGTAAGATCTCATTGGGATATGAGACATTCATACCCTTGGGGAGGATCTTTTTGATGTAATATCAAAAAGGAGGAGAAGTTACCAAGTTACTGTTAGGATCTTTGTAATGGCTAGAGGGGGGGTGATTAGCCTTTCTTTGTTTCTACAAAAACGTTAGCGGAAGCAATACAAATATAAACACAAATAAGAACAAGAAACAAGAATACAATGCTAACACCCGATGTACGTGGTTCGGAGATGACGCTCCTACTCCACGACAATCCGTAAGGTGGATTAGCCCTAGCCAATCTTCACTAAAACCTCCTTTGGATGAACCAAGGTGGAGAAACCTTGTCTTACAATGCTCTCCTCTTTTTTACAATGATGGAAGATTAAAAGCTAGATAAGAGGAGGTTTAGAATCACAAAAGCACTTGGGAAAGCTTGGTGAGCACGAGGGTGTAGCTAGGAATGAGAGCACTAGCTTCACCAAGCTCCCCAAGGCCCCTTCTTATAGAAGAAGGGCTGTTTTTCCCATTGGGCTTCGATCAGTCGACTGATGCTCACCATCAGTCGACTGCCGCCGAAGCCAACGACTTCTGAACAAGCAGATCCGCGGAGATACGTAGCCGCAATTTCCAACGGCCAAGTGATCAGTCAACTGATTCCTCCATCAGTCGACTAATGGAGTGATCAGTCGAGTGATCGTAGGCCGTAGTCGAGTGCGACTACACTCTGTGCTCGTATTTGCATTGATCAGTCGACTGCCACTGTTGGCAGTCGACTGATTGCAACATCAGTCGACTGCCACTGCCAAAGCAGTCGACTGATGGTCAGGGTTTTACCCTGACTCAGTCGAGCACCTGACCAGTCGACTGATACTCATCAAGTATGAGTAATTCACACTTGATTTTACGCCCTAGACCTAGACTCAACCTTCTAGCTCCTCATTAAGCCTTGCGCTTCCAGGATCCCTCCGAGTCCGTGACTTGTTCATCCTTTGCGCTTTGCTTCCAAGAGCTTCCTTCGGTTTCATCATGTCTTGGGTTGCCAAATGCTTGGACTTTATGCTGCTAAGACTACAAGCTTGGACTTATGCTGCCAAGACTTTACTTTGGACTTCTTTTGCCAAGGTTTACTTGGACTTTACGCTGCCAAGAGTACAAGCTTGGTCTTACGCTGCCAAGTCCATCCCTTGAACTTCCCTTGCCAAGATCATAATTGGTCTTCTTTTGCCAAGGTTCACTTGGACTTTACGCTGTCAAGACTACAAGCTTGGTCTTATGCTGCCAAGTCCGTCCCTTGGACTTTCCTTGCCAAGATCATACTTGGACTTCTCTTTTACCAAGTCTTCATCCTTGGATTTCCCTGTCACTTAAACATATTCGCAATTAGATCACAAAGCATTGCCTAACTTAGATGATTATCCAAACATCAAAACATATAAATGCTTGGGGCATTGTTGCACCAACAATCTCCCCCTTTTTGATGTTTTGCAATCATTTAAGTTAGGTCTTTTAAAGATACACATAATCATATTTTCAATGTGAAATTCTAACTTAACCATTCCTTCTCCCCCTTTGACATACATCAAAAAGAGAAGGTCTCATAAATGAAAGAATTAAAGGTGTTGTATCTTGGACTAAGGTATAAGATTGATATTAAGCTCCCCCTTAATCCAAGATATGCTTCATGATGTGTAAATAATATTTGAGACAAAGCATAACAAAAATTCAAAAATTAAGTCCTAACTTTGCACCAACAATAGAAGTTTGGGGATGAAAAGATACATTTTATAAAACTCCCCCTAAAACACTGCATAAAACAGTCCTAAAAATTTGTTTATGCTCAAAATTATCATGCTATAGTTTTAGGACATCAAAGATACACTAAATATCAGAAAATGGAGCTATTTATCAGAAAACACAGTGTATCAATGATCGGTTTACGAACCGATCACATACTGAAATCGAAATTTCAACCTTTTCAGCCCAACTTCAGAAATTCGGTAGAAATTCCAAAAATCTCGAAAAATCACTAAATTTTGCGTACACATTTCTGAAATCATACTTTATCAAGGAAAAATATTTTGAAAAATATATGTTTTCCAGATTTTAAGATTGATACAAATTTGGAAACTAACAAAAGTTCTAAAAATTTTGCAAACTTTGTATCACTTTTGTGTTTCACTTGAAAACTGTTTTTCAAAATATGATGAACATAGTTTAAAATATATATGATTTGGAATTTACAACCATGTTCTTAGAGATATGTATTCATTACTTGAATACAAGCCTTCCCAATGATTGGTCCATGAGGTATTCATGTCTCTAGGTGTGTCATTGGCTCATAGTAATGCATCATAACAAGCATGACGAGCCAAGTACACCTTCCCTATCATCTCACATGTTCCTAAATGTCTCAATACAAAAATCAAGGTTGCTTAAGGCTTTTTTGAGATGCATCAAGGTATGAGTCTAACATATGACTATGGGATCATGCAAACCTAGACTTTTACTCTACAAAGCACATACCAAGCTCTCTCCTCAATGATGAAAATTCGGTTTCGGGAAGAGCTTTGGTGAAGATATCGGCAAGGTTAGACTTAGATTCTACATAATTAAGTTCAATATCCCCTCTTGCCACATGATCTCTTATGAAGTGATGTTTCACTTCAATGTGCTTGGTCCTAGAGTGATGTACCGGATTTTTGGTCAAGTTGATGGTACTCACATTGTCACAATAAACTTTAATGTTAGAGTAGTGTAGCTCATAGTCCTCAAGCGTATGTCTCATCCAAAGCAATTGAGCTACACAACCACCCATAGCCACATATTCGGCTTCGGTGGTTGATAAAGCAACACAATGTTGCTTCATACTACTCCAACTAACTAGGGAGGACCCAAGAAATTGACATCCACCACTAGTACTCTTCCTATCCAATTTGCAACCGGCATAATCGGAATCGGTATAACCAAGCAACTCAAAGGACCTAGTCCTAGGATACCAAAGTCCTACATTTAGGGTGCCTTTAATATATCTTAAAATTCTCTTAACGGCTACTAAATGTGATTCTTTGGCACAAGATTGGTATCTTGCACACATACCTACCACAAATAAGATATCGGGTCTACTAGCGGTTAGGTATAGTAGGCTACCAATCATACTCCTATAAAGTTTAAGATCAATTGATTTACCATCATGATCACTATCTATTCTAGTGCTAGTGACCATAGGAGTGGTTACAATTTTGGCATTTTCCAAACCAAATTTCTTGATCATTTCATTTGCATATTTGGTTTGATAAATATGAATACCTTCATTGGTTTGTTTGACTTGTAACCCTAGGAAAAAGTTGAGCTCTCCAACTAAACTCATTTCAAATTCATTTTCCATGTTTTTTATAAAGTCTTGAAGAAGATCATCATTTGTTGACCCAAAAATAATGTCATCAACATATATTTGGGCTATAAAGATATCCTTTAATGTTGACTTTATAAACAAGGTTTGATCTACTTGGCCTCACCTAAAATCCTTAGAAATTAATAAAGATGACAATCTTTCATACCATGCCCGGGGAGCTTGTTTTAACCCATATAGTACTTTCCTAAGCTTATATATGTGGTTTGGATAATCTATGTTCTCAAACCCGAGTGGTTGCTCTACATATACTTCCTCCTTAATATAACCATTTAAGAATGCCGATTTAACATCCATTTGGTAAAGTTTAAATCCCATATAGGAAGCATACCCTAAGAGAATTCTAATAGATTCTAACCTAGCAACCGGGGCATAAGTCTCATCATAGTCAAGCCCCTCAACTTGATTGAATCCCCTAGCAACCAACCTAGCCTTATTTCTAGTGATATTTCCTTGGTCATCTAGCTTATTCCTAAAGACCCATCTTGTAGTAATTATGGTGCTATCATTGGGTCTAGGTACTAACTCCCATACTTGACTCCTTTCAAATTGAGCCAATTCATCTTGCATTGCCAAGATCCAATCCGGATCATGTAATGCATCATTGATCGATTTGGGCTCAATTTGTGAAATAAGAGCAACTTGACTAGTAGGAGTTCTATGAAATGACCTAGTTCTTACTCCTTGAGATATATCTCCTACTACTTGGTCAAGTGGATGATCTTGATGAATTCTTAGGCTTCTAGAAGGGGTTTCAAATTGATCATTGTTATCTTCCACCCTTCTTTCATCATCGGAATCTCCTCTTCCTCCCCCTTGATCATTACCCCTTATGGTCAAATTTTGAAGTTTTTGGGTAATGTCTTGATTATTGTCATTAATATCCTTATCAATGGAGGACTTTCTAGGGTAGGTACTAGTGGTTTCATCAAATTGAACATTGGAGGACTCCTCAATCCCTTGGGTTCTCTTATTGTAGACTCTATATCCTCTACTTGTGGATAAGTATCCGACTAGAATTCCCTCATCCGCTTTGGATTCAAATTTTCCTAAGTTATCTTTGGTGTTTAAAATATAAACTTTACATCCAAAGACTTTGAAATAATGAATTGTGGGAATAGTCCCATTCCATAATTCAAATGGTGTGTTTCCTAAAAACCTATGGATTTGAACCCTATTTGGATATAGCAAGCGGTATTAACCGCTTCCGCCCACAAGTAGCTAGGTAGAGAATATGCATTAAGCATAGTCCTAGCCGCCTCTTGTAGGATACGATTTCTCCTTTCCACCACCTCATTTTGTTGGGGTGTTCTAGGACAAGAGAACTCATGCTTGTACCCTTGCTCTAAACAAAATTGTGAAAATTTAGAATTCTCAAATTCACCACCATGATCACTACGGATCCGGTTGATTTTGAGACTCTTTTCATTTTCAACCCTTTTACTAAATCCTATGATTATTTCTAAGGTATCATTCTTATGCTTCATAAAGTAGACCCAAGTATACCTAGAAAAATCATCTACTATAACTAAACAATATTTGCTACCATTTAAAGGAGTACTATGGCAATCAAATAAGTCAAGATGCAATAGTTCTAATGGTAAGGAAGTATTAGTTAAGGTTTTACCTTTGTGTGATGCTTTTGTTTGTTTTCCTTCTTGGCATGCATCACACATTTTGTTCTTGACATACTTGATCTTTGGTAGCCCTTTGACCAACTCCATCTTGGCTACCTTGGCTATGTTTTTCATGTTGATGTGCCCCAATCTCCTATGCCATAGCCAACTTTCTTCTTCTTTTGCAACAAGACACTTAGTAGAAATGTTAGAAGCATATGAAAGATCAACATAATAGATATTTGACTTCCTATATCCAACTAACATACAATCATTTAATTCCTTGTGTCTAATCATGCATTTAGAGGATTCAAAAGAAACATGATAGTTTGCATCACAAAGTTGACTAACACTTAATAAATTAAATTTCATATTTTCAACTAGTAAAACTTTGTGAATGACAATTTTGGGGGATACCTCAATTGTACCTCTACCTAATATCTTGAGTTTTCCACTATTTCCAAAAGACATCGCTCCCTTCTTCACATACTTAATTGTTGAGAACTGGCTCACATCCCCGGTCATGTGTGTTGAACAACCGCTATCCACGATCCACATACCTTGCTCTCCTACCTAAATCACATGATAAACACAAGCTTTTGGTACCCAAACATTTGGACCGGTAATATTAAGTAAAAACTTCTTAGGTACCCTTTCTTTCTTAACCTTACCCTTAATGGTTGCTTTTCTATTTATTAATGAGATATAAGCAACTTCTTTTTCTTTTGGCTTGTATCCTACACGACCTTGTTATTGCTTGACTCTTTGTCGGCTAAGGATCATGTCAAGGAATTTTGAGCCATTTGTAAATTTCTCTAAGCATGCCTTTAACTCACTAACCTCATCCTTAAGTTTGTCATTCTCTTCCTTAAGCATGCAAGAATCAACATGTGAAGGTTTTTCATTCCTAATGGCCTTTAGTTCTACCTTCATGCTTCTAACCTTAGATTTAGACTTATCTAGAGCCTCTTTAAGATAAGCAATTGATTTATAAAGAAGCTTAACTTTAGGAGAGTTCATTACCTCATCGTCACTAGATGACGATTCGTCACTTGAAGAGCCTTCTTCTTGGCTTGATGTACCGGAGTCATCCTCTTGGGCCATGAGTGCCATATGGCATGTGACGTGGCAAAGCTCATCATCGGAGGAGGAATCTTCAACACTTGGTGTGTCCCATGTGGTTTGAGCTACCATGGCCTCCTTCTTCTTTTTCTCCTTCCTTTCCTTCTTTTTCTTTTTTTTTCTTCCTTCTTCTTTAGCTCCGGGCAATTTGGCTTTATGTGCCCCTTCTTATTGCAAGCATGGCAAATCACATTGTTATTAAAACTTGAATTACCACTAAACTTACATTTTGAAGATTCAGACCCCTTCCTTGCTTCTCTATTCTTGAACTCCTTTGATTTTCTATAGAGCTTCTTGACAAAGTTGACCATCTCACTAGACGAGTCTCCATCACTACTTGAATCATGCTCTGACTCGGATGATGATGAGACTTCTTTTCTTTCTTTCTTCTTCTTTTCCTTCTTTTCAACAAATAGAGCTAAACCCTTTTCCTTAGAGGACATGTTAGTTTGCTCATGCAATTCAAACTCACAAAATAATTCATCAATTTTAATTTGAGAAAGATCCCTAGTTACCTTAATAGCATCAACTATAGAAGTCCATAGAGAATTTCTAGGAAATGCTTGAAGAATATACCTTACCAAATCCCGGTTGTCAACTCGCTCACCTATGATATGGAGTCCATTCACAATCTCCTTAAACCTTCCATGCATTTGGCTTACGGTTTCATGGGTCTTCATTTGGAAGGCTTGAAGTTGTCCAATTAGCAAGTCCTTCTTGACCCTCTTTGACTCCTTGGATCCTTCATTTAGCTCAATGAGCTTTTCCCATAACTCCTTGGCGGATTCGAAAGGCCCCACCTTGTTGAGTTTCTCCATTGTAATACCGCATTGGATGGTGAGTACCGCCTTTGCATTTGACTCGAACCGCCTATTCATTTCCCTTGTCCAATCCTTGCTTGGAATAGGGTCTCCATGTTCATCCACCGGTTCCTCAAAGCCATCTACAATGCTATGCCAAATTTCAATATTACTCATTAGATAATATTTCATCCTACCTTTCCAATATGAAAAATGACTCCCATCGAAGAGCGGTGGCTTGGCGGTGCTATATCCCTCTTGAAGAGCCATTGATGCCTTGGTTGATGGTGAAATCCTCCAAGCTATCCAGGCTCTGATATCACTTGTTAGGATCTTTGTAATGGCTAGAGGGGGGGGGGTGATTAGCCTTTCTTTGTTTCTACAAAAACGTTAGCGGAAGCAATACAAATATAAACACAAATAAGAACAAGAAACAAGAATACAATGCTAACACCCGATGTACGTGGTTCGGAGATGACGCTCCTACTCCACGACAATCCGTAAGGTGGATTAGCCCTAGCCAATCTTCACTAAAACCTCCTTTGGATGAACCAAGGTGGAGAAACCTTGTCTTACAATGCTCTCCTCTTCTTTACAATGATGGAAGATTAAAAGCTAGAGAAGAGGAGGTTTAGAATCACAAAAGCACTTGGGAAAGCTTGGTGAGCACGAGGGTGTAGCTAGGAATGAGAGCACTAGCTTCACCAAGCTCCCCAAGGCCCCTTCTTATAGAAGAAGGGCTGTTTTTCCCATTGGGCTTCGATCAGTCGACTGATGCTCACCATCAGTTGACTGCCGCCGAAGCCAACGACTTCTGAACAAGCAGATCCGCGGAGATACGTAGCCATAATTTCCAATGGACGATGGAGTGATCACGAGTGATCGAGGTCGCAATCGAAAGTGCGACTACACACTCGCGGCTCAGATTTGCGCTGATCACCGATCCGCCATCGCTGGCGTACCGACCGATTGCAACATCACCGATCACATCGCTAAAGCAATCGATCGATGGTCGTGGTTTCACCGACTCGGCCGAGCACTGATCAGCCGATCGATACATTGTATCGGGCCGATCATACTCATCAAGTATGAGTAATTCACACTTGATTTTACGCCCTAGACCTAGACTCAACCTTCTAGCTCCTCATTAAGCCTTGCGCCTCCAGGATCCCTCCGAGTCCATGACTTGTTCATCCTTTGCGCTTTGCTTCCAGAGCTTCCTTCAGTTTCGTCATGTCTTTGGTTGCCAAATGCTTGAACTTTATGCTGCCAAGACTACAAGCTTGGACTTATGCTGCCAAGACTTTACTTTGGACTTCTTTTGCCAAGGTTTACTTGGACTTTACGCTGCCAAGACTACAAGCTTGGTCTTACGCTGCCAAGTCCATCCCTTGAACTTCCCTTGCCAAGATCATACTTGGTCTTCCTTTGCCAAAGTTCACTTGGACTTTACGCTGCCAAGACTACAAGCTTGGTCTTATGCTGCCAAGTCCGTCCCTTGGACTTTCCTTGCCAAGATCATACTTGGACTTCTCTTTTACCAAGTCTTCATCCTTGGATTTCCCTGTCACTTAAACATATTCGCAATTAGATCACAAAGTATTGCCTAACTTAGATGATTATCCAAACATCAAAACATATAAATGCTTGGGGCATTGTTGCACCAACAGTTACCAATTAGGGTTCGTTGGAATTCTCATTAGGATGTGAGAATTGTCAATATGAGAGAATTGGTAGACTTGAGATGGTAGTTTTTTCAATCATCAAAAAGGGGGAGATTGTTGGTGCAATCGACCCAGGTTGACTTGAGTTTGACTCGAGTAGTATTTTGATGATAGAAAAAACTTATGGCATGGCATTGTCAAAGGAAAGTCCAACATGGAGTTGGCAAGGAAAATCCAAGCATGGAGCTTGGTGTTGAAAAGTCCAAAGCATTGCGAAGCCGTGCGCTTGGTGCTTGGTGAGAAACACATTGCGAAGCTGTGTGCTTGGTGCATGTGGGAAGTCTTGAGGACTTGGTAAGTTCACTAGGCTCGGGGTCCTTGAGTCGGTGAAGGATGACATTGCGAAGTTATGCGCTTGGTGCATCCGAGGGACTGTCGGATAGGGAGCGAATGGAGTGAGCCCAAAGGGAAGCATACTTCGAGGGCATGAGACGTGAAGGATGGCATTGTGAAGCTGTACGCTTGACGAATCGGAGGGACATAGGCCGAGGGAAGAGAGATTTGGTAGGGAACTCCATAAGGGATGAGGTGGACTTGGCCAAGTGGCTAAGACTGAGTGTCGGATGCTCAAACAGCTTGATGTTTGAGGTTTTACCAGACATTAGTCGACTGGCATAGGTGCCAGTCGACTGCTCTAGGTCGTATGGGTTTGACCAATGTTCGATTGGTGTTTGGCTGGATCAAGTCGACATCACCAATCGCTAAGGGAAGTAGTCGATCGATCGCCGTGCGCACGACGCGAAGTTAGTCGAGCTCGCCAAAGACTGACCGATGGGTTACCAATGATCGATGGGTACCATCAGTATACTGATGTATGATCTGTTGGAACTTGACCAACGTGGATCTGGTCGTTGTGAGACAACGACTACAGGACCAATCGACTGATTGTCACGATTAGTCGATTGATGCGCGTGAAATCAGCTTGATGCAGGTTATAAATAGAGCTCAAGATGGGGGATTTTGCCAAGCCTTTTGGGAAGCTATTGGAGGGGAATTGCTGCTGCATTCCAGGCCTTCAAAAGCCATCTAAAGCAAGCAACAAACAAGTGATCAAAAGCAATCGGTGAAAAGTGGTCTTTTGTATTGTATTTGTATTCTTGTTTGTATTTCTATATTACATTGTAATTGCTTGTGAGAGGTTTCTCCACCTCTGACGTGTTGTTGAGAAGGAGTGTTAGTTAGTGTCGTGCACATAACTAGAGCTTGGTGAGCTCGCCCGTGGAGTAGGAACCATTCGGTTCCGAACCACATATATTGCCGTGTCTTGTGTGTGATTGTTTATTGTTGTTATTTCTATTGTTATTCCGCTGCGTATATTAACGACAATTGTAGACAAGCACGCAAGAATGAACGAATTCCACCGTATGATGTTTGAGGGCTATTCACCCCCCTCTAGCCGGCCAACATCGACCCTACATTTTACTTGTATGTGTTTAGTTCTAGAATGATATATAGGATTTTTAGTTAAGTTAATTGAGTTAATGTTATCAATCAAGATTTTAGTATTACTAAAGTTTAGTTGGAAGCCTTTTAGAGTGTGCTTCATCCAAATAAGTTGAGCTACACACTCACCCATGGCTATGTATTCGACTTCGGTAGTAGACAAGACAACATAATGTTGTTTTCTACTACACCAGCTGACTAAACTCAATCCAAGGAGTTGGAAACAACCACTTGTACTCTTCCTATCGAGTTTACTACCGGCATAATCTGAGTTTGAGTAGCCAATTAGATCGAACTAACTTGACTGAGGGTACGATATTCCTACATTTTGTGTTCCTTTTATGTATCTAAAGATTCTTTTAACTAAGGTTAGGTGCGATTCTTTAGCACAAGACTGAAATCTTGCACACATACTTATTGCAAAGAGTATATCATGTCAGTTTGCAATTAAGTACATAAGGCTACCTATTGAACTCCTATAGTATTTTAAATCTATAGTTTTTCCTTCTAAGTCTTCTCCAATGTTTACATTGGTTGCCATAGGTGTCCTAATTTCTTTAGCATTTTGCATATTAAATTTACTAATTAACTCCTTAGTGTATTTATGTTGAGGCATACAGATTCCTTCTCTTGTTTATTTTATTTGTAATCCTAAGAAGAAAGTGAGTTCACCTACTAAGCTCATTTCAAACTCACTTTCCATTAGAGAAATGAACTCGTTTAAAAGTGTTTTGTTTGTTGTCCCAAAAATTATATCATCTACATAGGTTTGTGCTATAAAAATATCTTTTCCTATGGTTTTTACAAATAAAGTTGGGTCAACTACTCCTTGATTGAATCCTTTAGACTTAAGATAGATGGATAGACTTTCATACCAAGCTCTAGGTATCCATATAAGGCTTTTCTAAGTATAAGTGCACGGTTAGGTTGGTCTAAGCTTTCAAATCTTGGTGGTTGGCTAACATAGACTTCCTCTTTGATAAATCCATTTAGAAACGCTGACTTGACATCCATTTGAAACAATTTAAATCCTCGATATGCAGCGTAGGCCAATAGCATTCTAATTGATTCAAGTATAGCTACGGGTGCATATGTTTCATCATAATCTAATCCTTCTACTTGACTAAATCCTTTAGCTACTAACCTAGCTTTGTTCCTTATAACTTCACCTTTGTCATCAAGTTTATTTTGAAATACCCACCTTGTTCAAATGATCATTTTTCCTTTAGGTGGGGGTACTAATTCCCAAACTTGACTCCTAGTGAATTGAGTCAAATCTTCTTGCATAGAAATGATCCAATTTGAGTCAAGAAGAGCTTGCTCTATTGTTTTGGGTTCGATTTTAGATATAAGTGAGATTTGACTTAGATTCATATAGGATGCTCTAGTTCAAACCCCTAAATTTGGATCACCTATCACTTGGTCAATTGGATGATTAACTTGTAGTCTAGATTGATTTGGATTAAGGTTTATACTAGACTTGTTTTATGGGTTAGGTTCAGGTCTAACTTCATTTTCATTGTTCAATTTAATGTTTACTTCAGGTTTAGTAGACTTGTTTCCTTCATCAAATACTATATTAATTGTTTCTTCAAATTTTAAGATTTCATTGTTATATACCCTATAGGCTTTACTAGTGGTTGAATATCTTAGAAATGTGCCGGTAGTTGTTTTAGAAATAAATTTCCCTAAGTAGTCTTTTGTATTTAGTATGTGTACCCTACATCCAAAGACTCTAAAGTACTTAATGTTAGGTAACTTTTTGTAATAAATTTCATAGGAAGTTTTTTGGTGTCATTTAATTATTAAAGTTCTATTTTGGACATAGTAGGCAGTATTGACTGCTTCTGCCCAAAACTTATTAGGTAGATTATATTCGTTTAGTATGGTCCTAGTAGCTTCTTGTAGGGTTCTATTTTTCCATTCAACTAACCCGTTTTGTTGAGGGGTCCTAGGGCAAGAGGATTCATGGTGGTATCCGTTTTGATTACAAAAATCGATAAACTTATGACTCTCGAATTCTCTATCATGATCACTTCTAATTCTTTTAATCCTTAGGTTCTTTTCATTTTCTATTAGTTTACATAAATTATTAAGTTGATCTAAGGTTTCATTTTTTTGTTTTTAAGAATTTTACCCAAGTGAACTTAGAGTAGTCATCTACTATTACTAAGCAATACTGACTCCCGTTTAGTGACTTGGCTCCATGTGAGTCAAATAGGTCTAAGTGTAGGAGCTCAAGCACATTTTTAGTTCTTTCTTAATTAGTTAGTTTATGTGGAGACCTAATTTATTTTCCTTGTTGACAAGCATTACATATTTTATTTTCTAGGTTACCTAGTTTGGGTAGACCTCTAACTAGACCATTTTGACTTATTTTATGTATGAGTCTTGGATGAGAGTGGCCGAGTCATCAGTGCCACAATCACGATTCCTCTTGCTATGTCATTAGACACTTGGTTGAGGAGTTAGGTAGATCTATTGTGTAAATATTATTATTCCTAATTCCCTTAAGTATAGTTTTTGAGCAAGCATTATTTTTACTTAAACATTCATTTGGCAAGAATATAACCTTATAACTATTATCACATAATTGACTAACACTTAGAAGATTAAACTCGAAGTTTTCAACTAATAGTACTTGGCGTATTATAAAGTTAGAGTTTAGCTCAATATCACCTGATCCGATGATTTTGAGCTTTCCGTTGTTTCCGAAGGCTATTGATCCTTGATTTTTGAATATGAGCTTCGTAAACTTCAGTCGGTCTCCAGTCATATGTCGGGAGCAGCCACTATCCAATATTCATTGATCCTATATATATAGTAGTTGGATCGAATATTGGAATTTTAAAATAAGTTGAAAATTTTTAACCTAAGATTCATCTCACTTTTTCTACATGACCAACCATGTTATCCTTATATGTTTTGTGAGATGACTTCAATTTTACTTAGTTAAATTTAATGATTTGAAGACTAATTAACCTTGGGTTAGATTTGGATTTAACCTTTAGTTAGTTAAGTGAACCTTTCAAAAGATGACTTCCAGGTCATGGTGAGGCATAGAGGCCTTCTTTGATAAGAATAATGACCACTTCCTTAGACAAAGCCAATCTTAAGAAATTGTATACTTAATTCACTTTAGGGTTATGTCCTGGTCTAACTAGTTTAGGATGTGGTGAGGTAGCTTCAGCTAATTCCACTTAGCCAAGTGCACCAAGCTAGATACTCCTTATCTAACCTGGATACACTAGACCTTGTTTTCCTAATGTACTATCATCTCACCGCATCTTGATACTATATTGTTAAGGTTGATTAATCATTGTCCTATCTAACCATTCTAAAAAAAAAAAAACTAAGCATGCAAAGCTAGATTAATCAAGAAATTGAGCACACAAGTTTAGTATTAGCTCCCCCTAGATCATTGAACCGATACAGTTTATCCACATAGTAGATTTTATCCTTGGGGACCTAATACTTGGTTGAACCTAGTTGTGAGTTTAAAATGGTCTTAGGGACCCATGCTTGAAATTTTTTGATTATTACGATTAACGATTGACATGTAAGATTTATTCATTGTTATTATTCTAAATCTGAGTCCAGCTTTGTTGTACATGGCTTTTTGCGATCCAAGAAGTAGGTCAAGACCCTTGGACCCCAATGTGAACCTTTCCAATGACTTCCTAAGCTCTTGAACTTGTCCTTTCAAAAGAGAATACTCTTCCTCAAGTTTTTCAACTTGAGTTGAGTTTCCCTCTTGAACTTGACTAGTTGAAGAGGTTAGGATAGCCTCATGCTTGAGGAGTTTAACCTCCTTAAGCAATGACTTGACCTCAGACTCAGACTTAGCTAACTTCTTATTTAAGATCTTAATGGAATTGTATAAAGTATTAATTAAAGACTGACTCACCTTAATTGACTCTTTTGAACTGGATGCGAATCTGTGACTTGTCTTGAATTGTAGCTCGGTGTCGGATCCGGAGTCAGACTCGGACTCGAACTCGGACTCAGACTCGGACTCGGACTCGGACTCGGTTGGTCTCGCCATGAATGCCAAACTGGTGAGTTGATCTTCTTCTTCCTCCGAGGATTCTTCCCAAGTCACGTTGAGTGCCTTCTTGGTTTGTGGTTGCTTGCTCTTTAGCCTCGGACACTCGGATTTAAAGTGGCCTCTTTTCCTTAGTTTGCTTGATGGGTCACCTTCTATTCTTGATCATCTTCTGAACTAGGTTGACTAGCTCGGTCTCTATCTCTTCGTCTACCTTCGATTCGTATTCATCTTCTTCGGGAGGAGGCTTGCTTTATGCCTTTCTTCTTCCTGCATACAAAGCAATACCTTTCTCCACCGGGGCCGAATTAGATTGCTCATGAAGTTCGAATTCAAAAAATAATTCATCTAACCTAATTTTAGAAAGTGTTGGTGCAACAATGCCCCAAGCATTTATATGTTTTGATGTTTGGATAATCATCTATGTTAGGAAATGTTTTGTGATCTAATTGTGAACATGTATAAGTGACAGGAAAAATCCAAGTATGAAGACTTGGTTAAGGAAAAGTCCAAGTGTGATCTTGGCAAAAGAAGTCCAAGGAAAGGGCTTGGCGGTGTAAGTCCAAGCATGTAGTCTTGCCGGTGTAAAGTCCAAGCGGACCTTGGCAAAGGAGGTCCAAAGGCAAGTCTTGGCAGCGTAAGTCCAAGCATGTAGACTTGGCGACGTAAAGTCCAAACGTATTTTGGCAAAGAGAAACTCAAGACATGATGAAACCGAAGGAAGCTCTTGGAAGCAAGTGCAAAGGATGAACAAGTCGCGGACTCGGAGAGATCCTGGAGGTGCAAGGCTAAAAGAAGAGCTAAAAGGTTGAGTCTAGGTCAAGGGAGTCAATTCAAGTGTGAATTACTCATACTTGAAGAGTATCAGTCGACTGATATGATGTAGCAGTCGACTGATAAGGTACTCGACTGAGTCAGGCTAAAAACCTGACGAACAGTTGACTGATCAAGTCGACGTCGGGCACAGAATGGAGTCTCACTCGACTTCTCGCGGGGATCACTCGACTGATCGCTTCATCAGTCGACTTATGAAGTGATCAGTCGACTGATTAGGCTGTCGTTGGAAATGATGGTTGCGTATCTCCGTGGATTCGCATCTTCAAAAACCGTTGGCTGTGACGACAGTCGACTGATGCTGTACATCAGTCGACTGATTGTGGATCAACGAGAAAAACAACCCTCTCTCTATAAAAAGAGGGCTTGGGGTGCTTGAGAAGGCTAGTGCTTATCTTCCAACCTTATTCTCAAGCTCCCCACATTTTTCAAAGGCTTTCTTTGTGATTAATTCCTCCTCTTCTCCTAAATCTCATTTTCATCATTGTAAGAAGAGGAGAGGGTCTTGTAAGAGAAAGCTTCTTAGTGGAATTGCTTGGGTTAATCTACCTTAAGGATC
This sequence comes from Wurfbainia villosa, assembly GCA_025175895.1. Taxonomy (NCBI): domain Eukaryota; kingdom Viridiplantae; phylum Streptophyta; class Magnoliopsida; order Zingiberales; family Zingiberaceae; genus Wurfbainia; species Wurfbainia villosa. Next base: position 48,545,228 of record CM045999.1, on the reverse strand, counting down.
GCCGTGGAGTAGGAGCATTATCTCCGAACCATGTAAAAGGCTTCGTGTTAGCGTTTGTGTTTAGCTTCTTGTTTTTGTTTAGTATTTGCTTCCGCTAACATTTCTTGTAGATTTCGAAAAGAGGCTATTCACCCCCCTCTATCCTTCCAAGGATCCCTAACAGAAAGATCTCTAGAAACTTTGGTAGTATCAACCATGGATGCCCACAAAGTTGTCCTAGGAAAGGCTCTTAAAGCGTACCTTATTACATCGTGGTTCTCCACCTTGTAGGAACTTCGATGAAGCACTAGAGGGGGGGGGGGGTTGAATGGCGCATTCATTCATTCGTTTGATGGAATTCGATCGTGCTTGTCTCTACAATTAGGTTAGTATGCAGTAGAAATAGAAAATACAATACGAATACAAACATACAAGCACAATTAACACAAGGATATAACGTGGTTCAAAACCTTAGGGTTCATACTCCACGGGTCGAGCTCTAATGAGCTCTAGTGATGCAAACCACCACTAATACACTCCTCAGAATAATCTGGAGGTGGAGAAACCTTGTACAAGTGATTACAAAAGTAATACAAGAGATTACAAAGATAAAGGGAAATACAAGTAAAGAAAAATACTTTACAAGAATGTTTTGAATGCTTGATCCTTGGTTGCTTGCGAAATGCCTTGAAGGTCTAGATTGCAGCAGCAATTCCCCTTCAAATCGTCTCAAGAACCATGGCCAAAAACCTCCCCTTCAAGCTCCTTATAAAGTTGCAACTCGAGCCGATTTCCATCTAGCAGTTTACTACTCAAACCCATCAGTCGACTGCTCCTGTAGCCGTTGTCTCACAACGACTTAATATGTAATGCCCGTAAAATTCCTAGCAATTTTACAAGAATTTTTGGCTTGATGATAATGGGCTTTATGTGGTCCTTTTCAAAAATAAAAGAAAATAAGCCAAAAAGGGGTGCAAGGCCTAGGAATTGAACCCCAAACCTCTAGAGATAGCCAAGCCCTATAGATGCACCCACTAACCAGAAGCCCAATAGGATTATATCATTAGAGGAATAAGGGAGATTATGGTTAAGTGTAAGGGAGATTAAGGGACTTTTTAGGTGAATAAATAGGGGGGGATGAGGAGGCATGAGTGAGCAACTTCACTTTCTCCTCTTCTCTTCTTCTTCTCACCGAAATCCTAAAGCTCTCCCTCTCCATTTCCACCCCTTGGCCGAAACTCATCCAAGCAAGAAGCTAGGGCTAGGTTTGGTGTTCCTTAGGTTATCTTCACACTACAAGCAAAGCGAAGGATGTAAGTATCCCTCACCTGCATACGAGTAGCTTCGTTTGATGTTTGTAAAAGAAACCTATATGTTATATCCGGCCAAGCTAGGTTTTGTTTTATCAATGAAGTTGTATGCTATGTTTAGGAAGTAGATGATGATGTTAACATGGAAAAAGGGATTAGGTTAAAAGCTAACCCTAATAGCCACTAAAGCCTATTCGGCCAAGCCATGATTCTAGGTTTCAATGAGTTGCATGCTATGTTTTTTTGTAACTATATGATGATGCTAGGATTTAAAATGAATTAGGTTAAAGGTTAACCCTAAAAACCCTACATGGATCATTCGGCCAACCTATGTTTTGGGTGACTAAATGGAGTTTTAATTCTTGTTTTATATGCAAATGAAGTTGTTGCTATGTTAAATGAATTAGGTTAAAAGATAACCCTAGAAAACCCTATGGATCATTCGGCCAACCTATGTTTTGGGTGATTAAATGAAGTCTAGTTCTTGTTTTATATGCAAATGAAGTTGTTGTGTTATGTTAAATGAATTAGGTTAAAAGATAACCCTAGAAAACCCTATGGATCATTCGGCCACCATGACTTTTGGGTGATTAAATGAAGTCTAGTTCTTGTTTTATATGCAAATGAAGTTGTTGTGTTATGTTAAATGAATTAGGTTAAAAGATAACCCTAGAAAACCCTATGGATCATTCGGCCACCATGAATTTTGGGTGACTAAATGAAGTCTAGTTCATGTTCTATGTGCAAATGAAGTTGTGGTTGTGTTAAATGAATTAGGATGAAGGATAGCCCTAGACACCCCTATGGACCATTCGGCCATCATGCATTTTGGAGATTAGATGAAGTTTTAATTCAAGTCTTATGTGCATATGAAGTTGTTGTTAAGTTAAATGAATAGGCTAACATGTGTTTTATGTTGGGTGAATGCATGTTGACTTGTGATATTAATTAATGCTAGATGAAGATAACATGCCTTAGGGTAATTCAAGTCTTATGTGCATATGAAGTTGTTGTTAAGTTAAATGAATAGGCTAACATGTGTTTTATGTTGGGTGAATGCATGTTGACTTGTGATATTAATTAATGCTAGATGAAGATAACATGCCTTAGGTTAATTCAAGTCTTATGTGCATATGAAGTTGTTGTTAAGTTAAATGAATAGGCTAACATGTGTTTTATGTTGGGTGAATGCATGTTGACTTGTGATATTAATTAATGCTAGATGAAGATAACATGCCTTAGGTTAATTCAAGTCTTATGTGCATATGAAGTTGTTGTTAAGTTAAATGAATAGGCTAACATGTGTTTTATGTTGGGTGAATGCATGTTGACTTGTGATATTAATTAATGCTAGATGAAGATAACATGCCTTAGGTTAATTCAAGTCTTATGTGCATATGAAGTTGTGTTAAGTTAAATAAATAGGCTAACATGTGTTTTATGTTGGGTAAATGCATGCCATGCCTTATGCCATGTCTATGTGTATGCGATGTTTAAAATATGTTATGAAATGGAAAAAGATAAGATTATGAAATGAAACAAAATGATATGTTCACGACATGAATATGACATGATGATGAAATGAAGAATGATATGTTATGAAATGAAGAATGGTATGTTTACGAAATGAAAGATGATATGTTCATGAAGGGAAGCATGATGTGTTATGAAATGAAGTATGCTATGTTTGCAAAATGAAATAAGCTGTGTTATAAAATAAGCATATAAGTATTTTACCTTCTTCATGGCTTGTACCAAGACCTTAACAAGGTCCAAGAAGGGATGGGCTCCTAAGATGCCCTAGGTCGATGGAATAAGACTCGGGCCTAGGATGGGCTTCTATGTATGATTGCCCCTAGGTCGATGGAATAAGACTCGGGCCTAGTACGGGATGGGCTCCAAGATGCCTTAGGTCGATGGAGTAAGACTCGGGCCTAGGATGGGCTTCTACGCTATGACGATTGCCCTAGGTCGACGGACTAAGATCGGGCCTAGTAACCTATTAGGTTCGAGACTTGCTACCTCGGGCCTATTTAGGGATGCGCGCTATGATAATGAAGAAGTGGTACAATGCCGGGCCCAAATATGTTGAGATTTATATTTACGTACCTATAATATATGTTTTCAAAAGCATCTTGCATATGTTACATGATTAGATTGTTATGTTCACATGCCATGTTGATATGTTACATATGATGTATGTTATGTTTGATATGCCATGTTTATGCCACTATGTTACATATGAAGTATGTTATGTTTGATATGCCATGTTATGTCACTATGTTACGTATGTTATATGTTATGTTTAATTAAGTCCTAAATGTACATGATATGATGCTATGTTATAGATGATACATGTTATGCTGCCATGCTATGGATGAGACATGTTATGCTTACTCACGTTACTTATGCTACATGTTAAGTTGATTACGCCATGTATGTTACATGTTATATGGCTTATATGTTATGAATGTTACATGCCATGATTAATGTCGATATATGGTTTTTATGAGTAGGACTGGATCTTACTAAACCTATGTGCTTATAGTTTATCTTTCCCTCGTACTGCAGATAAGGGTAAGGGATGGATAAACTAAAGGGAGCAGCAGGAGGGGCCAAATGTGTGTGGCAGTGGCATGGTGGAGAAGATCCGTTAGGTTTATATATATATATGTTTACCTATGATGATGATGTTATGGATGTCCTTACTTATGTCTCCGTGTGACGACGATGTTTAAGAACTTGAACTAAGCACTAAGTATCTATATATGTTATGATGCATGCTCTATGTTAATAAGAAGAAGTAAGGAAGAAGTAAGAAGAAGTATCTATATATGCTATGATGCATGCCCTATGTTAAGAAGAAGAAGTATATATATATATATATATATGTCAATGAATATGTTTAAAAAGAAAAAAAAAATAAGTCTAAAGTCTTCCGCTGTAAGAATAAAGAAGTATGTATAAAGTCTTCCGCTGTATGTATGTACGGTCGCGTCACGCGCCGCCCCTCCGGGTTCTGGGTCCGAAAAGGGCGGGCATGACATAATATACACTGGAGAAACTCCAATGAATAGTCGACCAATCGACTGCCAAACCCTAGTAGTCGACTGATGCACAGGCAATCGAGCCACTGGTTGAACCCGCCTCGCTTCTATGGCCACATCCATCAGTCGACTGCCTTCTATGGTAGTCGACTACTCGGCTAGTCCACTGGCCAATACTAGCAGTCGACTGCTAAGGCCACCCGACCGCAGTCAAACACCAGTCGACTCTCATCAGTCGACTGATCATAATCCCAGTTGACAGCCTAGAGTCGACTCGACTGTCAAGTGTCAAAATACTTGACCAGTCGACTTGTCCATAACCCCAATCGACTGACAAACCTCAAACATGAGGTTTAACCCCAAGTATGATCCCCTCATACTTGCTAGACCACCTTTATCTTAGACTTAAGCTTTCTAGCCACCTCCATCAGCCTCATGCCTATTGGATCCCTCAAAGTCATCCATGTTGGGTTTCCGGCACCGCGGCGTGTGTGTGTTCGATCACGTTTCGCAAACATGAGCACAACGGAAGCAATAAAAATAATAAATCTACATTTATTACAACACACACAACACACGCATGCATATTACAACAAGTGTAGACATAACCGTAAATTTAGATTTGTAATAAAAGGAAATTTATCTACGTTATACCTTTCGTATTACGTGTAGCGGGAACGGCATCAACCGGAATGATCATCGCTAGAATCGTCTCTATCCGTATCCACGCCGAGTATCCTTAGGATGACTTCGCTAAGCCACGAGCTTCGTCTTCGAACGGGTTACTAGCCTCGTGTTGAAGACGACGTGATCGAGAGATGATCACGATCCGAATCCAAATTCGGATCCAAAACCGAGTTCTCAAAACTCGCTTCTCCGGAGAGGTATTCGTCAACCGATTGACGAATCCTTCGTCTTCCAACTCAGAGGATTACCGGAGATCGAATCCCCGGTAAGTTAACCGCTGTCGGAGCTCTAACCGTCGTCCAAACGACGCTCCGACGAGAGGAGAACAAGCTGTCCAGAAAACTGGACAGCTTTGGTGGAGGTGATAGGCGCCGGCCAACCAAGGGAGATAGAGCTCACCTTGATGCCAAACTTGAAGGAGATCACCGGAGCAATAACTGGCAGCAGCTCGACGCCGGCGAGGGGGAAGGAAGCAGCCTTCTGGATGCCGATTGGAGGAGCTTTGGGCGGCGGCAATAGGTTGGCACCGAGAGCTCCAATGAGGAGGTGGGCAGCAACCTTAGGGCTAGGGGTTTTTGGATTAGGGCTTAATTATCCCTTAAGCCCTCTTTTATAGAGAACTAATTCTCTTAATGGTTATTGGATCATAACCATTAGGCCCGTTAACCCGCTCCATTAAGATAAGTTAAAATAAACCAAACCATGATGGTTTATTTTAAGTTAAAACGAACCGAACCAACTTTTGGTTCATTCGTTTAAAATAAACCAAACCCTTTGGTTTATTCTCCTCCATTGGATTAGAACCAAACCATTTTGGTCCATCCATTATGTCTTCATAAGACACGGCTCATCCATGCTTCCATTGCGCCTGAAACGATTTCATGCTCGCTCCATGTTTGGTCCAACCAAACATAGTTTCTCTCGGTCTGAGAATCCCATTCTCAAGCTCGTTTTAAATCCTTCGGATTACGCTCGTTGTACGTGTGACCAAATAGGTTCTCGGTTTATGTTGGCCGTCTATAATTAACCATTAATTATAGAACGATCATGAGTGGCACCTAGTAGTACATCATGATCCCCAATTAACCAAAAAGATCAACGGTTGATCCAGAACTATTTCTGAAACCCTTCAGCAGCTCGAATGATTCATGCCCCATTCCCTTCACTCATCTTATACCCACTTGGTTCAAGACATGGTCTATTGTGTCAGTCCCCACTAGGCTGACTACGTCACACCTAGCCCAAGTATCATTTCCTCGTCCTACGTATTCTAGTTACTCCACATGTATCGAAGAGTACCTTACTCTAAACATGTAATGCTTTGGCCAACGAATTTAGTAACAATCCGACGAGAGGCCATGGGTATACATCTCCTCGCAAGGAGTGGTGAATCCTTTATAGGCTATTCAAACACCTTCGATCACTTCGACTTATACCCAATCATCCCGGGTCCACATCTCCTTAGAGATGTTTGCTTAAGATGTCAAAGCATAAGTCTCCATGATCAAGATGACTTGAATACCGCAAGTCTAAGGAACATCGCACTTAAGCCACAGTAAGAACTTCATTGACATATCTATATATGCAGAGAACCATATGAAGTCTTACGGCTGGTCACTCCAATGAACTAGTTACCATAACTAGCATCCACGATTAACTCCGGACATCACAATGTCTCCAGCCAGTGAGAATCAACTGCTTGGATACACCAAGGAGTATACCTCATGCTAGTCTCGACAGAATTGATGGTGTCCAAATCCATCAATTCATCGACTAGGGATAATTTCGATACATCACAATTACACATGTAGAGATACTCACTAGTTATGATCCAATCACAAATTCTCTCATGCTGTGAATCGTATCGTGGACATTCAGTAAATGAGTTTAAGATCCAATCAAATACATAAAACATGTATACTCAAATAGTGAATCTTCATTTATCATATAAATGGTTCATTCATAAGGCGATTGCCTTAGGACATCTCTCATATATTACTAACAATCCATGACTTGTTCATCCATACGTTAGCCTTCAAGTGCTTCCATCGGCTATTGTCTGTTGGGTTTTTGGGGCACGACGTGGGTGTGTGTTCGAACATGTTTCGTAAACATTCACAGCAAAAGCAAATAAAATGGTAATAAACTAATTTTATTACAATACACACATGACACACATGCAGGATACAACAGTGTAGACATAATTGCATATTTAAATTTTTTAATAAAGGAAATTTATACTAGGTATACCTGACGAATTACGTGTAGCAGAAATGATATCAACCTTAGCGACCCTGGCAAGTTTCACCTCTATCTGAGCTCACGCCGAGTATCGTCGGGATAGCTTCACTAAGCTACGAGCCCCGTCTTTACGATAGATACTAGTCTCGCGTCGAAGACGTTGTGATTCAGGAGAGGATCACAAAACATGTTGCACGAACTTGTTTCCTTGGAAGTGTCGACCAAACAAATTTGGTCGGCTGCAGCAAGGTGGCTGGCAATGGTGCTGTAGGCCACCGGTGGTGCTGCTAGCCGACGGCTGGTGTTGTTGGCCGGTGGTGGTGGCTGGCTGACAGCTGGAGGAGGAGGCGGACAAGGCTTGGGCGGTGGCAGAAAAAGGGCTGGCGCACAAGAGAGGAAGAGAAAGGTGGCTAGGGTTTCACAAACTCTAACTCATCCATAAAATTTGTTTCAACCTTTTCATTTATAGAGAACGTGTTTCTTGACCATCAAGAAACCCTCTCTCAATGGTTATTGGTTCACAACCAAAGCCCGTTAACCCGCTCCATTAATTTAAGTTAAAATAAACCAAACCGCGTTGGTCTATTTTAACTTAAAATAAACCAAACCAATTTTGGTTCATTCGTTTAAAACAAACCAAACCCCTTTGGTTTATTTTCCACCATTGGATTAGAACCAAACCAATTTGGTGTTGGATCGAGAAGCGTCGCTAGAGGGGGGGGTGAATAGTGAATGTAAAACTTTTCGTACAATTCGTTAGTTCGACTAAGGTAAAAAGTAAAGCAATGGAAAAGTAAACAGCACAGTGGAAATATAAATAACACGAGTTGGTTTTACTTGGTTCACAGCCTATCGGCTGCTAATCCATAGCTCTTATGATCCAAGATCGTGTACGGAGGGCAAATCACTAAAGATTTCCTCCACGTTGGAGGTAGGAGACAACGAATACATAATGGAAAGATTGAGGTAGAGGGACATCCCCCCTGTCCTCGTTACAATAAAAATCATTGAGAAAGGAAATGAATACAAGATTAAAACTCTGATTAGAAATAGAAATGTAACTACTTATACTGACAACGAAAAAGATCTTGAGCTGAGGTTGTGTCGTCGTCGTTCCGACAACATTTCGGCGTAGTAGAGTCATCGTAGAGTAGCGGCATTGCTAGATCACTTTGTAAGCACTTAGATAACCTAAAGGGGCAAAACTTCCTACTTTTATAACCTTGGAAGCTCCCCCATTGTTCAGTTCCAGCTCATGGTCAAAGAACCTCATCCCCCCCAAGATAAATGGAGCTTATCTTGACTCTCCTCGAGGTTGGAAATTCGAATGGCAGTCGATTGCTGCCCTTATCAGTTCAACTGATGCCCAACAGTCGACTGCTACAAGCTAGCAGTCGACTGCTAGCTAGGGTTCTTGACTGCACTAAATAGTTAGCTCGAAAATACAAGTAATGAAGGTAAATTTGACAGCCACTTACCGTCCGATCATGACCAAGACCTTCCATGGGAATTCTTAGTCGGATCGCCGCCTAAGGACGTTCCCATAAGGTGGACCCGACCTTACCTTCACTTACACACACGAGCTTACCTTAGGTTCTTTATGACTTGTAGATTTGCTTCCAGTCTCCACCTGAGTTCTTCGGCTCCATCCGAAGTTCTCCCAGTGTCGCCCGACCACCACGGTTTCCCGACTCAGAATTCTTCGGGTTCAGCTCAGCTTAACTATTCTTGCACACCTGCTTTAGCTTGTTAGAACACAATATGACCATAGCTTTGTGTCTTTGCCATAATCAAAACCTAGGTTCTATTATCTAGTGCCTATTGCACCAACATTTGGTTCATCCATCATGTCTTCAAAAGATTCGACCCATCCATGCTTCTGATGCGACTGAAATAATTTCATGCTCGCTCCTTGTTTGGTGCAAACAAACCAAGTCTCTCTTGATCTGAGAATAACATTCTCAAACTCATTTTAAATCATTTGGATAATACTCGTAGTGTGTGTGACCAAATAGGTTCCTAGTTTATATTGGTCGTCTATAATTAATCATTAATTATAAAACGATCATGAGTGGAACCTAGTAGTACATCATGGTCCCCAATTAATCGAAAAATCAACAATCGACCCCAGAACAACTTCTGAAACCTTTCAGTAGCTACAATGAATCGTGCCCCGTTCCCTTCACGCATCTTATACCCACTTAGTTCAGAACATGGTCTATTATGTCAGTCCCGACTAGGCTAACTACGTCACAACTAGCCCAAGTATCATTTCCTCATATTGCGGATTCGAGTTACTGCACATGTATCTAAGAGTACCATACTCTAAACATGTAATGCTTTGGAAAAAAACTTTAGTAACAATCCGACGAGAGGCCACAGGGTATACATCTCCTCGCAAAGAGTGGTGAATTCATCTGTAGGCTATTCAAACTCCTTCGACCACTTCGACTTATACCTAATCTCCTGCATCCACATCTGCTCGGAGATGCTTGCTTAAGATGTCAAAGCATAAATCTCCATGACCAAGATGACTTGAATACCGCAAGTCAAAGGAACATCACACTTAAGCTATAGTAAGGACTTCATTAACATATCTGTATATGCAGAGAACCATATGAAGTCTTACAGCTGGTCACTCCAATGAACTAGTTACCATAACTAGCATCCATGGTTAACTCCGAACATCCCAATATCTCTAGCCAGTGAGAAACAACTGCTTGAATAAACCAAAGAGTACAACTTGTGCTAGTCTCAACAGAATTGATGGTGTCCGAATGCATCAATTCATCGACTAGGGAAAATTCCAATACATCACAATTACACATGTAGAGATACTCACCAGTTGTGATCCAATCACAAATTCTCTTATGTTATGAATTGTATTGTGGACATTCAGTAAATGAGTTTAAGATCCAATCAAATACATGAAAATATGTATACTCAAATAGTGAATCTTCATTTATCAAATAAATGGTACAACCATAAGACGATTGCCTTAGGACATTTCTTATATAGAACTAACAAACTCCCACATGGCATAATGCCAATCGCCACATTATCCAATACCATAAGCTCTAATATGGCCCTTAAAACTTACTTTGAGGTAAGGCCTAAGTTAAAAGGTCCGCTAAGTTCCTTTCAGTGGGAATCTTCTTGATTTGTATTTCCTTCCTATTGATGATCTCTCTAATCAGATGATAGTGGCGAAGCACATGTTTGGATCATTGATGAGACCACATCAAATTCAGAGACGAACTTCTTGATCCAAATCGCTTCCTTTGCTACTTCCGAAGCTGCAATTTATTCTGCCTCAGTGGCAGAATCCGCTATAGTGTCTTTGTAAGATATCGGAAAAAAAATAATAATAAAATATCCTATGTTAAATTAAGAAATTATCATATGGAATTTTTTAGGATTTTTAGGAATTTTTATGAAATTAATTGGAGTTCATATGATCGGTTAGGAGGAAGATTAAGGCTTAAATAGATGATTGGGTTAGACTTGAGCTAGCTCAATCATTTGACCAGTTTTTAATGCCCGAACCCAAAACCCATTTCCTTCCGTTTCTTTTCCCGATTGACCATTTCTTTCTCTTCTCATTCCTGAACTCGCGATCCTTCTTCTCCCCTGTGCAGCAACGTCGAGTGCTCTCCCCGCCGTTTCTCCTCCTTTGGTCGATGGCGCTCCCCCTTCTCCACTATGAGGTTTCCCCTCTCCACTATGGCTGCTGAGCGAGCTTGCACTATCACCGATCACCGTCGCCACACTGCTGCCACCGCGAGTTGGAGCCACTGTTGCCGCCGCAGCTCCTTCCTCGACCGATCATCCCTCCATCATGCCGATCGAGTGCCAATCAATTGTCTCTGCTTGCAGTTGATGTCGACTGCCTGCTCCGATGATGTCACTTCATCGCACCCGATCGCATCCTTCCACCGACCATTGTACAGCGTTTGTCGCCAAGGATGAGGAGAAACTCGACCTCGCCATTTGTCGGCTAGGGCATGCAAGAAGCAACGCCGGTGCCAATCGACGCCTCTGCTAGTGGTTCCACAGTGAGATCGAAGGAAGAAAAGGGCTGGTAGCTATTCATCTTTTGCGACGACTCCGGGTCTAGGGCACCAAGTTCCTTGATGCCAACTCTCTCTCGATCGATGGCCCTGCGTTTGTGTCTGATTCCTCTTATGTCTCGGTGACATTTCATGATCTGAATTCCTGTCACTACTGAAGATCCAAGGTCTCTGATTAGCTAATTGACCATTCTGGTTTCCTATAGCATCTACACCCAATATCTGGTATTAATCTTGCATCTGCCTATTTGTTTTATCCTATGATTAAGAGGGTTATAGATGGATAGATCAATGGGGTGAACTTGTATACTAAATGACTTCAGATGCTAAGAAATTCTACAGTAGGGGTGTTATCACCAATTCGATGGTATTATTGTGTATCAAGAAGAAGTTGTGGCTGTTGGAATGTATACTGAAAGCCTAGCTCTTTTTGTATAAACATTTTATTTTGGAATAAGAATTACATGATCATTGTTTGCACTTTATATATTATATATGTGTGCATATTGTCTAATATTTTACATTGTAGATAACATGGTGCTTGGTGTGGCACAGAAGATCATGTTATCAGTCCCTTGTAAAATATAAGTAGAGGCTCACGACCAAGATGGTTTTGGACAAACCATTGGCATGGTTGTAGTGTAGCTTGGTATTGTTTTGTCTTGAACATAAAGTTACACTAGTACACTTAGGTGTATTGAGCAGGACCGACATAAAGGTGATTCAATTTAGTACTGACTACATAATTGAATCGGACCTCGGATATTATGTTGTGCATGCTCTTAATCCCGATATAATAACGGGCATATGTACTTAGTATTTATTTCTTTGATTTACCAGAGGGTGAGATTTAGATGGATTAAATCAATATGCCTGGTAAGTTGGGAAATGATATTATTTACATGGTGTGCCATTGATTATAGGAGGAAACAGTGTCCTATATATTAGGTTGATGAGTCCCCTTGAGGAGCTCATAAGGTTCATCATGTAAACCCAGCTGGTTGACTTAGTCAACATGATGATAAGGTTGAATGGTACTACTCGAGGAATTAGATGTTAATTAATTGATGGTCAGCAAATCAATTAATTGACGGACATTCGATATCTTAAACACGGGGAGATTAATGTATGAATAATATATGGAGCCCATATTAATTTATGGGGGTTGGTGAGGTAGTTCAATGATGATCCTCTAGTGGAATGGAACATCATTGATGGATCAAGTTTGTGTGGTTCCGATCCATCGGGTGGCCAAGATCCAACCCCTCCTTATGGTCCCTATCGTAGACTAATATAATCCTTGTGAAGTCTATATCCAAGAATGTAAAACAAAACCTAGAACCAATGGTTGGGATTAAATCCCTAGATCCGATGGTTAGGATGAAACCCTAGAATCGATGGTTGGGATTAAATCCCTAGATCCGACGGTTGGGATAAAACCCTAGATTCGACGGATGGGATGAAACCCTAGATCCGACGGTTGGGATGAAATCCTAGATCCGACGGTTGGGATGAAACCCTAGATCCGACGGTTGGGATAAAACCCTAGATCCGACGGTGGAGATTAAATCCCTAGATCCGACGGTGGAGATTAAAGGAGGATTAAGCCCAATTATATAAATAGAAGGCTTAAGCTTGGGCGGGAAGAATAATTGAATTGGAGTTAGGGTTTGGCTCTTCTCAAAGTGGGCGGCTAGGGTTTGGAGCAAAAGCTTGGGCGGCAACCATCTTCCTTCTCCTTGTTGTCGGCGCCCATCTTCCTCCATCAAGACTTGGCCGGCACCCATCCTCTAGGCCTCTCTCTTATTCCTTGGCCGGCGGTTCTCCTTCCATTGGTGGCCGACATTCACTCCTCCATACTCTCCAAAGTGGCCGGCGGTTCTCCTTCCATTGGTGGCCGGCGCCTCATCCACTTGTTCCTTGGTCGGCGGTTGCATCAAATTCTCTAATTTGGTGGCTGGTTCTAGAAAGGATAGGTATTTGTTGGTTCTTCTCTTTGTTCGCAGTGGACAAGGAAAGGAAGAACGCGATCTAGAAGGCTTCTACTCGTGGAGGATCTTCGTCCACACGTCGTCCACGAGAAGGATAGGACATACGTGAAGGGTTTTGCCCGGAAGCTCTGATACCAATTTGAAGGGATTTCCCTTGTCGAGTCCGTGAGAGGAAACTTCGCTTCCCCTTCACCTCGGTTGCTTAACCATGGTGATCCCTTCGATGACCCCGGATTAAAAATGTAATCCTAGACAAAAGGGATTCCCAAGACAACCAAGTCATCGTCGTGCTATTCATTTAGAGAGGTCACTTGAACAAACTAGTTGTTCAAGCGACCATCCTCTATTCTACGAGTAGCCGCAGAATAGACGATGTCTGGATCGCCGGTTTTTGTGTTTATACTCGGGATCTCAGTATTATTTAGCCTATTTACAGAAATATAACATGCTTATATTTTGAAAACCAAACACAAGCAATGAATAAAAGAGATAGAAGAATAGTTATACCTCTTGGTCTTCTAATGTATGACCCTCCTCCTTTTGGACGTCGTGTGGGCGACGATCCACCAAAAGTCAAAGCTCCTAGATCGCAAAACTTCCTTCCTTGCTTTTCCCAAGCAAGAGGAAGAAGAGAAACAATGTTTTTCTCCTTCAAAAACTCAACCAACAAAGAACTATAGAAGTTCTTGCCGCCGGCCAACTAGAAGGAGAAGAAGATGATGGAAAACTACCAAGACACCAAGGGAAACCCTATATCTTGTTTCCACCACCTAAGGAGAAGAGAGGGGAGTGTTTTGGGCACTGGCCAAGGTCTGGGAAGGGATGGAATAGCTGCTGGACGTTGGCCACAAGGCAAGGAAGAAGAAGGAAAACTTGCCTTATTTGGTGCCACCCTTGCTTCCAAACCCTAACCCTAATTCCAATCCTATCTCAACTAGGATTGCCCTATTCTTGCCGCCCAAGCCTTGCTCCCTCTCTATCATCTTCTTCACGCCAACCCCATGCCACCTTTTATAGAGTTTGGGGATAAGCCATGAATTAATCTCCTCCATTGGTTCAAGGGATTTAATCTCAACCGTCGGATCTAGAGATTTAATCTCAACCATCGGATCTTAGAGATTTAATCTCTACCAATGGATCTTAGTGTTTTGTTTCTATCCATTGGATCTAAGCATCTTGAGGTGTTAATGTGCTACATTAGGGACCATGAGGAGGAGTTGGGTCTTGGCCACCCATGGATCAAGCCCACATAAAGTCCGATCCACTAATGATGATCCAATCCACTAAAGGTCCATCATTGATCTACCTCACCAACCCCCATATGATAATATGGGCTCCATATATTATTTGTACATTTTCTCCCCGTGTTTAAGATCTCGAATGTCCGTCGATTAATTAATTTACTAACCATTAATTAATCAACATCTAACTCCTTGAGTAGTACCACTCAACCTTTTCATCATCTTGGGACCAAGTCCACCTGCAGGGTTTACATGATGAACCTTATGAGCTCCTCAAGGGGACATCATCATCCTAATATATAGGACACGGTTTCCTCCTATAATCAATGACACACCATATAAATAATATCATCTCCCAACTTACCGAGTCTATCGATTTAATCTATAAATCTCGGCCATTGGTAAATCAAAGAGATGAGTACTAAGTATATGTGCCCGTTATTATATCGGGATTAAGAGCATGTACTAAATAATATCTGAGGTCCGATTCGATTATGTAGTCAGCAATAAATCGAATCACCTCTGTGTCGGTCCTGCTCAATACACACAAAGTGCACTAGTGTGATTCTATGGTCAAGACAAACCAATACCAAATCACACTACAACCATTCCGATGGTTTGTCCAAAGTCATCTCGGTTGTGAGCCTTTACTTATACTTTACAAGGAGCCGATAACAAGATCTCCCGTGTGACACCACACACCATGTTTTCTACAATGTAATGTATTAGACAATATTGCATAACCATAAAAATATGCAAACAATGATCATGTGATTCTTATTTCAAAATAAAGATGTTCATACAAAAGATAGACTTTTCAGTATACATCCCTACAATCTCCCACTTATACTAAAAGACTATGTTGTTCTCAAAGTGTCATACATCTGATCCCCATTCTCTCCACATGCCTATCAAAAGCTCTCGCCGGAAGGGCCTTAGTGAAAGGATCTGCCAGGTTATCCTCCGATGCAATCTTGGCCACAACAACTTCTCCTCTCTTTACGATTTCTTGTATTAGGTGGTACTTGCGCTCTATGTGTTTACTAGCCTTATGGGCTCGTGGTTCCTTCGAGTTTGCAACTGCACCACTATTATCACAATAAATTGTTATAGTTCTGGGCAAACCAGGAATCACATCCAAGTCCATCAGGAAGTTCCTGAGCCACTCAGCTTCCTTGGCTGCCTCATAGGCTGCCACATACTCAGCTTCCATGGTGGAGTCCCCCACGCATTTCTGCTGGACACTCCTCCATACAATGGTTTCACCTCCCAATGTAAACACAAAACCTGAGGTAGACTTACTGTTATCCCTATCTGATTGGAAGTCGCAATCCATGCAACCCACAGGGAGTAATTAGTCTGCCCGGTAAACTAGCATATAATCCCTAGTCCTTCTCAGGCACTACAATATATGCTTTACCGCAGTCCAATGTCCCTGTCCTGGATTACTCTGATATCTGCTGACCATGCCCACAGCAAAGCAGATATCGGGTCTCATACATAGCATCGCATACATGAGGCTTCCTACTGCCGAAGCATAAGGAACCACCTTCATCTCCTCTATCTCCTTAGATGATCTAGGCCACATCTCCTTAGATAAAGGAACTCCATGCCCGAAAGGTAGAAAACCCTTCTTGGAGTTCTGCATGCTAAAACGATCCAAAATTGTGTCTATGTATGAAGCTTGGAATAAACACAACATCCTTTTCCTGCGATCCCTTATAACCTTGATCCCAAGGATGTGTTCCGCTTCTCCTAAGTCCTTCATATCAAACTGTTTGGACAACCATACCCTTACGCCCGATAACACTTTGATATTGTTGCCAATCACCAAAATGTTATCTACGTATAGTACAAGAAATACCACTACGTTTCTGTCACATCTCTTGTATACACAAGACTTATCCGGACTTTGAATAAATTCATAAGACTGGATTTTCCTCATCAAAGTGGATGTTCCAAGACCTCGAAGCTTGCTTCAATCCATAAATGGACCGATTAAGCTTACATACAAGATGCTCTTTGCCCTTAGCAATGAATCCCCTCTGGTTGCTTCATATAGATGTTTTCCTCAAGACTTCCATTAAGGAAAGCTGTCTTGACATCCATCTGCCACACCTCACAATCCATATGAGGTGCTATGCATAAGAGAATCCGGATAGATTTAAGCATAGCTACCAGCGAAAAGGTCTCCTCATAATCGATACCCTCTTTCTGAGTATACCCCTTCGCAACAAGCCTCGCTTTGAAGGTCTCAACCTTCGCATCTATTCCTCTCTTTCTTTTGTAGATCCACTTGCATCCAATGGTTTTTACACCATCGGGTGGTTCTACTAGCTCCCAGACCTGATTTGAATCCATAGATTCAATCTCAGCATTCATTGCACTCTGCCAAGATACTGCATCTTTATCTTTGATTGCCTCATCATATGTCCAGGGATCAGGTTCATGTTTGCCAGGGACCAAATCAGAAGATTCTCCCAAGAACATGAATCTATCAGGCTATCTCACAACCCTCCCACTACGACGAGGTATCACCTGTGTATCCTCTGTGACACGCGGTGCAGTGACATGTGGTATATCCTCTTGTATCGGTGGTACTAAAGAAGTGACTTCCCCTTTTAACTCCTCCAGAACAATTTTACTCTTGGGCTTGTGGCTCATCACATAGTCTTCCTCTAGAAATCTGGCGTTCGTGCTAACGATCACCCTCTGATCTCTAGGACTATAAAACAATCCACCATTCGTTCCTCTGGGATAGCCAACGAACAATCGTACTTCTGTACGAGGTTCCAACTTACCAGTATCTTCCTTCAGCACATGTGCTGGACTCCCCCATATCCGAATATGTCTTAGACTAGGCTTTCGCCCAGTCCACAACTCTGTGGGAGTAGAAGGCACTGATTTAGATGGAACCAAGTTCAGAATGTATACCGCCGTATCTAGAGCATATCCCCAGAACGAAACTGGCGAGTCAGAATAACTCATCATCGATCTAACCATCTCCATAAGAGTCCTATTCCTTCGCTCTGCTACACCATTCTGCTGGGGTGTGCCAGTTGCAGTCAATTGGGATTGAATCCCAGCCTCTGATAAGTAGTTCCTAAACTCTCCCAAGAGGTACTCACCACCACGATCAGATCGTAGTGTTTTGATACTTTTACCTTGACTTTTCTCCACATCAGCCTTGAATTCTTTGAACTTGTCAAAGCATTCAGACTTGCGGCACATCAGGTAAATGTATCCATATCTTGAGTAATCGTCTATAAAAGAGACGAAATACTCAAAACCACCTCTAGCCTGGATAGACATAGGACCACACAAATCAGAATGAACCAATTCTAACACATCTTTGGCTTTATACCCCTTGGCCTTAAAAGGCCTCTTGGTCATCTTACTTTCCAAGCAAGATTCACAGGTTGGGAGATCCTCCACCACTAATGATCCCAAAGGTCCATCAGCTATCAACCTTTGAATTCTGCTTAGGTTAATGTGACCAAGCCTAAGATGCCAAAGATATGTTTGGTTCATCTTCGAAAGTTCTTTTCTCTTATTGGAATTAGAAGATGAGTTATTAACTTCAATTTGCATCGTGGGAGGTTTTGGTTCAAGTGTATACAAATTTCTTATCAATGTACCTGAACAAATATTCTCCCTATTCCTTTTATAACAACTCTGTCATTAAAGGAAATAGAATATCCACCCATAAATAATTTAGAAACTGAAACTAAATTCTTTCTAAATGAAGGTACATAAAGGGAATTTTCCCGAACCAAAGTTTTATTATTCTCAAGAGATAAATAAAACTTCTCCCACTGTAATAGCTGCCACCTTCATGGCATTGCCCAAGTAAATGGTAATCTCTCCTTTAGCTAGTCATTGGGTTTCCTGGAACCCCTGCAAAGTGTTGCAGACATGATTAGTGGCTCCCGTATCTACTCACCAGGTGCCGGTAGATATCACCGCTAATCATGTTTCAATGACTAGTCCAAAAGATATACCTTTGTTCTGTTTTGGACTGGGACAGTCCTTCTTCCAATGTCCATCCTGCTTGCAAGTGAAGTACTTGCCTTTCGGCTTCCTCACTCCTCCTTGAGATCCTCCCACCATCTTTGCTTCACCTTGTTTCTTCTTCTTCTTGCCTTTCGGCTTAGAAGTAGAAACCCTTTTGAGCATCTATGGTTTGAGGACACTCTTCGAAGAGTGCATACTTGTACTCCTTAGCAGATAAGACAATATCTAGATTCTTTTCCAATCAACATTATTTGGGTACAGTAAGTTTGTTTCCTTTAGTATCATAGTAAGTGGACTGAAAGTCATTTTTGAAAATCCTAAGAATCACATAGATCATTACTGTAGATTTTAAAAAATTATTGATTCCTCAAACAATAAAATTTCAAAATCAACCAACACCTCTAAACACCGAGAATATAGCATGCCACGATCGTGTGGACGTATACGAATTCTACATTTGTAAGAGGAGGTTTTACCCATTAATTTTACTATCTTGTCAACCTAACTTTTTGACAAGTAAAATTAATAGTTGGTTTCTCTTCAGCCCTACAAATAAAAGCAGTGACTCCGATGGGGAGGATACTTATATTTGTATCTAAGTGTTCACCATTACTCGGTACTAAGGTAATTATCTCGGGTTATGTGCCTTACGATGGGCAAGTACACACGCTCCTTAATAATTTCCTATAACCATATTCGACCTTGTGATCCGCAAACAAACCCATCCGATGGGGAGGAAGGCACTCAGAGCCGACGCGCAAGTTTGTTTGCATCACCTGTCAAATTGTAATGGAGGCCGCGGGAATTTATAAAAATATCCCTCTCCCACTTAGTAATTTGAAATTGAGGAATTTTCCTAGCCTACGACATGTATATCAAACAAAAAACAATAAATATGAAAAATAAGTTATTTTTCAACTATTATGTCTTTTGTCTTCAATATGACTCCCGTCGCATCGCCATCTCATCCGCTCCTCCTATGCCCTTTACGAGTCATTCGGAGATCCGAGTCGAGACTAAAACCTATTTTAATTTACATGCATCGATCCAATATTCCACTAGGGACTGTACATGAAATCTAGATCGAAAGTAAACTAAAATAAAGAGTGGCTAAACAATGCCGTATTTAATTTACAAAAACTAAATACGAGCCTTGTCAACCCCGAGGATTCAACAAAATAAATATTTACACACATACAATCATATACACACATATGGCCATAATCGTCGGATCTTATGCCTTTAACCAAAGAGTTAAACTACGCATATCCTACTATTATCCGACACATATAATATATGAAAAAGTGCATAAAAATTAACCGAATCCTAAACACACAAAACCGGAAACCTTGGCTCTGATACCAATTGAAGGGTTTTGCCCGGAAGCTCTGATACCAATTTGAAGGGATTTCCCTTGTCGAGTCCGTGAGAGGAAACTTCGCTTCCCCTTCACCTCAGTTGCTTAACCATGGTGATCCCTTCGATGTCCCCGGATTAAAAATGTAATCCAAGACAAAAGGGATTCCCAAGACAACCAAGTCATCGTCGTGCTATTCATTTAGAGAGGTCACTTAAACAAACTAGTTGTTCAAGCGACCATCCTCTATTCTACGAGTAGCCGCGGAATAGACGATGTCCGGATCGCCGGTTTTTGTGTTTATACTCGGGATCTCAGTATTATTTAGCCTATTTACAGAAATATAACATGCTTATATTTTGAAAACCAAACACAAGCAATGAATAAAAGAGATAGAAGAATAGTTATACCTCTTGGTCTTCTAATGTATGACCCTCCTCCTTTTGGACGTCGTGTGGGCGACGATCCACCAAAAGTAAAAGCTCCTAGATCGCAAAACCTCCTTCCTTGCTTTTCCCAAGCAAGAGGAAGAAGAGAAACAATGTTTTTCTCCTTCAAAAACTCAACCAACAAAGAACTATAGAAGTTCTTGCCGCCGGCCAACTAGAAGGAGAAGAAGATGATGGAAAACTACCAAGACACCAAGGGAAACCCTATATCTTGTTTCCACCACCTAAGGAGAAGAGAGGGAGTGTTTTGGGCACCGGCCAAGGGCTGGGAAGGGCTGGAATAGCTGCTGGACGTTGGCCACAAGGCAAGGAAGAAGAAGGAAAACTTGCCTTATTTGGTGCCACCCTTGCTTCCAAACCCTAACCCTAATTCCAATCCTATCTCAACTAGGATTGCCCTATTCTTGCCGCCCAAGCCTTGCTCCCTCTCTATCATCTTCTTCACGCCAACCCCATGCCACCTTTTATAGAGTTTGGGGATAAGCCATGAATTAATCTCCTCCATTGGTTCAAGGGATTTAATCTCAACCGTCGGATCTAGAGATTTAATCTGAACCGTCGGATCTTAGAGATTTAATCTCTACCAATGGATCTTAGTGTTTTGTTTCTATCCATTGGATCTAAGCATCTTGAGGTGTTAATGGGCTACATTAGGGACCATGAGGAGGAGTTGGGTCTTGGCCACCCATGGATCAAGCCCACATAAAGTCCGATCCACTAATGATGATCCAATCCACTAAAGGTCCATCATTGATCTACCTCACCAACCCCCATATGATAATATGGGCTCCATATATTATTTGTACATTTTCTCCCCGTGTTTAAGATCTCGAATGTCCGTCGATTAATTAATTTACTAACCATTAATTAATCAACATCTAACTCCTTGAGTAGTACCACTCAACCTTTTCATCATGTCGGACCAAGTCCACCTGCAGGGTTTACATGATGAACCTTATGAGCTCCTCAAGGGGACATCATCATCCTAATATATAGGACACGGTTTCCTCCTATAATCAACGACACACCATATAAATAATATCATCTCCCAACTTACCGAGTCTATCGATTTAATCTATAAATCTCGCCCATTGGTAAATCAAAGAGATGAGTACCAAGTATATGTGCCCGTTATTATATCGGGATTAAGAGCATGTACTAAATAATATCTGAGGTCCGATTCGATTATGTAGTCAGCAATAAATCGAATCACCTCTGTGTCGATCCTGCTCAATACACACAAAGTGCACTAGTGTGATTCTATGGTCAAGACAAACCAATACCAACTCACACTACAACCATTCCGATGGTTTGTCCAAAGTCATCTCGGTTGTGAGCCTTTACTTATACTTTACAAGGAGCCGATAACAAGATCTCCCGTGTGACACCACACACCATGTTATCTACAATGTAACGTATTAGACAATATTGCATAACCATAAAAATATGGAAACAATGATCATGTGATTCTTATTTCAAAATAAAGATGTTCATACAAAAGATAGACTTTTCAGTATACATCCCTACAATACGGTAGAAGATCGTAAGGTATAAAGTTTTATAACTTTATTTTCAGATCTGAGCATGTTCCTTTTAGTGTTTATTATACATGTATGCGTATGTATATATATTGTATAATCATGGACCCCGAAGACAAACACAAAAACCGGCGATCCGTCCGTCGTCTCTTCCGCGGCTAATCAACTAGAAGAGTTGTGTTGCTTGAACAACTAGTTTGTTCAAGCGACCACTCAAGTTGTTAGCACAACGACGAATAGGTTGTGCTAAGGAAACTCATCCCATCCGGATTAATTTTTTCATTGGTGAAAATTTTAATCCGGGGACATGGGAGCCAATGAGCCTCCGAAGCAACCCCCTACAAGTGGTATCAGAGCCACGATTTCCGATTTTGTGTGTTTGGGATTCGGTTAATTTTTATGCACTTTTTCATATATTATATGTGCCGGATAATAGTAGGATATGCGTAGTTTAACTCTTTGGTTGCAGGCATAAGATCCGACTATTATGACCATATGTGTGTATGTGATTGGATGTGTGTAAATATTTATTATTTGAATCCTCGGGGTTGACGAGGCTAGATTAGTATTTAATTTTTGTAATTAAATACGACATTGTTTAGCCGCTCATTTTAGTTTACTTTCGATCTTGAATATTTGTACACTCCTTCGTGGAGTATAGGATCGATGGATGTAAATTAAAATAGCTTAATCTCGGCTCGGATCTCTTTGGTGACTTGCGCACGGGAAAAGATGGAGCGGACGAGGTGGCGACACGACGGGATGCATATTGGAGGACAATGCCATAATAGTTGGAAAAATTCTGTTTTTTCCATATTTATTGCTTATTTGTTTTATATGCATGTTGTGTATGTTTTAAAATTCCTCATTTTCAATTTACTAAGTGGGAGAGGGACATTTTAATTAATTCCCGCGGCCTCCATTACAATTTGACGTGTGATGCAACAAACTTGCGCGTTGGCTCTGAGTGCCTTCCTCCCCATCGGATGGATTTGTTTGCGGATCACTAGGTCAAATAATGGTTATAGGAAATTATTAAGGAGTGTGTGTACTTCCCCATCGGTAAGGCACATAATCCGAAATAATTCCCTTAGTATCGTGTAATGGTGCACACTTAGATGCAAATAAAAAGTATCCTCCCCATCGGAGTCACTGCTTTTATTTGTAGGGCCAAACAGGAACCAACTATTAATTTTATTTATCAAAAAGTAAGGTTGACAAGATAATAAAATTAATGGGTAAAACCTCCTCTTACAAATATAGAATTCGTATACGTCCACACTATTGTGGCATGCGATATTCTCGGTGTTTTGAGGTGTTGGTTGATTTCGGAATTTTATTGTTTTTGAGGAATCAATAATATTTGAAATCTAATATTTTGATCATTGTGATTTTTAGGATTTTCAAATGGCTTTCAACCCACTTGTTGTGATTTTAAAAGAAAACAAACTTACTGGACCAAACTACATTGATTGTAAAAGAAACTTAGATATTGTCTTAATTGCGGAGGAGTACAAATTTGTACTCTTCGAGGTCTATCCTCTTAAGCCCTCCAATGACTCTGATGAAAAGGAGAAAGAACATTATAAGAAATGGGTCAAGGCAGATGAGATGGCGCGGTGTTACATTTTGGCATCTATGTCAAATGTGCTGCAACATCAGCATCAGGCCATAGCCACAGCTTATGACATGATGTTCAATCTCAAGGAACTTTTCGAACATCAGAGTAGGGCGGCTAGGCAGGAGGCAATGAGAAACTTGATGACGACCACCATGATCGAGGGAACAACTGTTAGGGATCATGTTCTCAAGATGATGGCTCATCTTAATGAGATGGAAGTCCTCGGAGCTGAGATCGATTGGGAAACCCAGGTCGATATCATTCTCCAGTCTTTGCCTAGGAGTTTTGAGCAGTTCCGCCTCAACTACAACATGAACAAGAGGTTGTATTCGTTGGCGGAGCTTCTGACAGAACTCCAGGTGGTAGAGGGGTTTTTTCATCAAAGTGCTCAAGCCATGGTCGCTCAGAAGGTTTCTTCCTCTAAACCGAAAGGTAAGAAGAAGAAGAAGCAAGGTGGAGCGAAGAAAGTGGCAGTGGGACCTCAGGCAGGAGTGAAGAAGCCGAAAGGCAAGTGTTTCACTTGCAAGCAGACTGGACATTGGAAGGCGGACTGTCCTCGCCGAAAGAACAAAGGTATATCTTCTTGTTTAGTTGTTGAAACATGTTTAGCGGTGTTATCTACCAGTGCCTGGTGTGTAGATATAGGAGCCACTGATCATGTCTGCAATACTTTGCAGGGGTTCCAGGAAACCCGACGACTAGCTGAGGGAGAGATTACCGTCTTCATGGGCAATGCTTCAAAGGTGGCGGCTATTGCAGTGGGAGACGTTTATTTATCTTTTGATAGGAATAAAGTTTTGGTTTTTGAGAAATTGTCTTTATGTACCTACTTTTAGAAAGAATTTAATTTCAGTTTCTAAATTGTTTATGGATGGATATTCTGTTTCTTTTAATGACAAAGTAGTTATAAAAAGGAATAGGGAGATTATCTGTTCTGGTACATTGGTTGGCAATTTATATACTCTTGAACCGAAAACTCCCATGATGCATATAGAAGTAAATAACTCATCTTCTAAATCTAATAAGAGAAAAGAACCTTCGCAAATGAACCAAACATATCTTTGGCATATAAGGCTTGGTCATATTAACCTAAGTAGAATTCAAAGGTTGATAGCTGATGGACCTTTGGGTTCATTAGTGGTGGAGGATCTCCCAACCTGCGAATCTTGCTTGGAAGGTAAAATGACCAAGAGGCCTTTCAAGGACAAGGGGTATAGAGCCAAAGATGTGTTAGAATTGGTTCATTCTGATTTGTGTGGTCCTATGTCTATCCAGGCAAGAGGTGGTTTTGAATATTTCGTCTCTTTTATAGACGATTATTCAAGATATGGATACATTTACTTGATGCGCCACAAGTCCGAATGCTTTGACAGGTTCAAAGAATTCAAGGCTGATGTGGAGAACCGTCAAGGTAAAAGTATCAAGACATTACGATCTGATCGTGGTGGCGAGTACCTCTTGGGAGAGTTTAGGAGTTACTTATCAGAGGCTGGGATTCAATCCCAATTGTCCGCACCTGGCACACCCCAGCAGAATGGTGTGGCGGAGAGAAGGAATAGGACTCTTATGGATATGGTAAGATCGATGATGAGTTATTCTGAGTTACCTGATTCGTTCTGGGGGTTTGCTATGGAAACAGCAGCACATATTCTAAACTTGGTTCCATCTAAGTCAGTACCCTCTACTCCCACAGAGTTGTGGACTGGGCGAAAGCCTAGTCTAAGACATATTCGGATTTGGGGTAGTCCAGCACATGTGCTGAAGGGAGATGCTGGTAAGTTGGAATCTCGTACAGAAGTACGCTTGTTTGTTGGCTACCCTAAGGGAACGAAGGGTGGTTTATTCTATAGTCCTAGATATCAGAAGGTGATCGTGAGTACGAATGCCAGATTTCTAGAGGACTATGTGATGAACCACAAGCCCACGAGTAGGATTGTTCTTGAGGAGTTAACAGGGGAAGTCCCGACTTTAGTACCTCCGGTACAAGAGGAGACACCACAAGTCACTGCACCGCGTGTCACAGAGTATACACAAGAGGCACCTCGTCGTAGTGGGAGGGTTGTTAGACAACCCGAGAGATTCATGTTTTTGGGAGAGTCTTCGGACTTAGTCCCTGGTGAACATGAATCGGATCCCTAGACATATGACGAGGCACTCCAAGATAGAGATGCGGTATCTTGGCAAAGTGCGATGAATTCAGAGATAGAATCTATGGATTCTAATCAGGTCTGGGAGCTAGTAGAACCACCTGATGGTGTAAAAGCCATTGGATGCAAGTGGATCTACAAGAGAAAGAGAGGAGTAGACGGGAAGGTTGAGACCTTCAAAGCTAGGCTTGTTGCGAAAGGGTATACTCAGAAAGAGGGTATCGATTATGAGGAGACCTTTTCGCCGGTAGCTATGCTTAAGTCTATCCGGATTCTCTTATCTATAGCTGCTCATATGGATTATGAGATTTGGCAGATGGATGTCAAGACAGCTTTCCTTAACGGAAGTCTTGAGGAGAACATCTATATGGGGCAACCAGAGGGATTCATTGCTAAAGGCAAAGAGCATCTTGTATGTAAGCTTAATCGGTCCATTTATCGATTGAAGCAAGCTTCTAGATCTTGGAACATCCGCTTTGATGAGGTAATTCAGTCATATGGATTTATTCAAAGTCCGGATGAGCCTTGTGTATACAAGAGATGTGACGGAAACGTAGTGGTGTTTCTTATACTATATGTAGATGACATTTTGTTAGTTGGCAACAATATCAAAGTGTTATCAGACGTAAGGGTATGGTTGTCCAAACAGTTTGATATGAAGGACTTGGGAGAAGTGGGACACATCCTTGGGATCAAAGTTATAAGGGATCGCAAGAAAAGGATGTTGTGCTTGTCTCAAGCTTCATACATTGACACTATCCTTGCTCGTTTTAGCATGCAGAACTTCAAGAAAGGTTTTCTACCTTTTAAGCATGGAGTTCCTTTATCTAAAGAGATGTGTCCCAAAACATCAAAGGAGATAGAGGACATGAAGGCGGTTCCTTATGCTTCGGCAGTAGGAAGCCTTATGTATGCTATGCTATGTATGAGATCGGATATCTGCTTTACCGTGGGCATGGTTAGCAGATATCAGAGTAATCCTGGACAGGGACATTGGACTGCGGTAAAGCATATATTGAAGTGCCTGAGAAGGACTAGGGATTATATGCTGGTTTACCGGGCAGATCAATTAGTCCCTGTGGGTTACACGGATTTGGATTTCCAATCAGATAGGGACAAGAGTAAGTCTACCTCGGGGTTTGTGTTTACTTTTGGAGGTGGAGCCATAGTATGGAGGAGTGTCAAGTAGAAATACGTGGCGGACTCTACCATGGAAGCTGAGTATGTGGCAGCCTCTGAGGCAGCCAAGGAAGCTGTATGGCTCAGGAACTTCTTGATGGACTTGAATGTGATTCTTGGTTTTCCCAGAACTATCACAATTTATTGTGATAATAGTGGTGCAGTTGCAAACTCGAAGGAACCACGAGCCCATAAGGCGAGTAAACACAGAGTGCAAGTACCACCTTATACGAGAGATCGTAAAGCGAGGAGAAGTTGTTGTCGCCAAGATTGCATCAGAGGATAACCTGGCGGATCCATTAACTAAGGCCCTTCCAGCGAAAGCGTTTGATAGGCATGTGTAGGACATGGGGATCAGATGTATGGCAGAGTGATGACGGCATAGTCTTTTAGTATAAGTGGGAGATTGTTGGAATGTATACTGAAAGCCTAGCTCTTTTTGTATGAACATTTTATTTTGGAATAAGAATCACATGATCATTGTTTGCACTTTATATATTATATATGCGAGCATATTGTCTAATATTTTACATTGTAGATAACATGGTGCTTGGTGTGGCACAAAAGATCATGTTATCAGTCCCTTGTAAAATATAAGTAGAGGCTCACGACTAAGATGGTTTTGGACAAACCATTGGCATGGTTGTAGTGTAGCTTGGTATTGTTTTGTCTTGAACATAAAGTTACACTAGTACACTTAGGTGTATTGAGCAGGACCGACATAGAGGTTATTCAACTTAGTACTAACTACATAATTGAATCGGACCTCGGATATTATGTTGTGCATGCTCTTAATCCCGATATAATAACGGGCACATGTACTTAGTATTTATTTCTTTGATTTACCAGAGGGTGAGATTTAGATGGATTAAATCAATATGCCCGGTAAGTTGGGAAATGATATTATTTACATGGTGTGCCATTGATTATAGGAGGAAACCGTGTCCTATATATTAGGTTTATGATGTCCCCTTGAGGAGCTCATAAGGTTCATCATGTAAACCCAGCTGGTTGACTTAGTCAACATGATGATAAGGTTGAGTGGTACTACTCGAGGAATTATATGTTAATTAATTGATGTTCAGCAAATCAATTAATTGATGGACATTCGATATCTTAAACACGGGGAGATTAATGTACGAATAATATATGGAGCCCATATTAATTTATGGGGGTTGGTGAGGTAGTTCAATGATGATCCTCTAGTGGAATGGAACATCATTGATGGATCAAGTTTATGTGGTTCCGATTCATCGGGTGGCCAAGATCCAACTCCTCCTTATTGTCCCTATCGTAGCCTAATATAATCATTGTGAAGTCTAGATCCAAGAATGTAAAACAAAACCTAGAACCAACGGTTGGGATTAAATCCCTAGATCCGATGGTTAGGATGAAACCCTAGAACCAACGGTTGGGATTAAATCCCTAGATCCGATGGTTAGGATGAAACCCTAGAATCGACGGTTGGGATTAAATCCCTAGATCCGACGGTTGGGATAAAACCCTACATCCGACGTATGGGATGAAACCCTAGATCCGACGGTTAGGATGAAATCCTAGATCCGACGGTTGGGATGAAACCCTAGATCTGACGGTTGGGATAAAACCCTAGATCCGACGGTGGAGATTAAATCCCTAGATCCAACGGTGGAGATTAAAGGAGGATTAAGCCCAATTCTATAAATAGAAGGCTTAAGCTTGGGCGGGAAGAATAATTGAATTGGAGTTAGGGTTTGGCTCTTCTCAAAGTGGGCGGCTAGGGTTTGGAGCAAAAGCTTGGGCGGCAACCATCTTCCTTCTCCTTGTTGCCGGTGCCCATCTTCCTCCATCAAGACTTGGTCGGCGCCCATCCTCTAGGCCTCTCTCTTATTCCTTGGCCAGCGGTTCTCCTTCCATTGGTGGCCGGCGTTCACTCCTCCATACTCTCCAAAGTGGCCAGCGGTTCTCCTTCCATTGGTGGCCGGCGCCTCATCCACTTGTTCCTTGGCCGGCGGTTGCATCAAATTCTCTAATTTGGTGGCCGGTTCTAGAAAGGATAGGTATTTGTTGGTCCTTCTCTTTGTTCGCAGCGGACAAGGAAGGGAAGAACGCGATCTAGAAGGCTTCTACTCGTGGAGGATCTTCGTCCACACGTCGTCCACGAGAAGGATAGGACATATGGTAGAAGATCGTAAGGTATAAAGTTTTATAACTTTATTTTCAGATCTGAGCATGTTCCTTTTAGTGTTGATTATACATGTATGCGTATGTATATATATTGTATAATCATGGACCCCGAAGACAAACACAAAAACCGGCGATCCGTCCGTCGTCTCTTCCGCGGCTAATCAACTAGAAGAGTTGTGTTGCTTGAACAACTAGTTTGTTCAAGCGACCACTCAAGTTGTTAGCACGACGACGAATAGGTTGTGCTAAGGAAACTCATCCCATCCGGATTAATTCTTTCATTGGTGAAAATTTTAATCCGGGGACATGGGAGCCAATGAGCCTCCGAAGCAACTCCCTACAGTGGCCAGAGATTGTGATCCAGTCCTATGTGGTTGGGTAAGTTCTTCATCGATTTATCTGATGCTTGGATTGTTATTATGGAATGAGATAGAGCTAGAATGGAATTGGTAATATCTGTGGTATATTTCACTAATTAGGGGTGCGAGTGATCAAGTATGGATTGCAGTTGAATCAATCTAATCACTATAGATTGATACTTAAACGGTGGATCTCGAAGTTGTGCGATTGACGATAAGCAAGGTGAGTTAATCTGAATGTTAGGGGATAATTTTGTGTTGATTCAATAATTTATAGCAAATGGAAAGGGGTATGTTGTAATGAGTAGGTAATTATATAACTAGATCAATCTAGTTGATCGGGATATGAAGTCGAAGTAGAATTCGATTTGATCAGTCGTTGTATGCTTGCACTTAATCATAATGTTTGATACGTGTAGGATGTGGATATGAGACATGTCCTTAGACGCGAAGGCAAATTATATTTTGAGATACTCTACATCAACAGGTGGGTAATTTCCTACCCTGGTCAGGTAGATGTAATTGCATTCAGATGTAGTCATAAATATGAGCATGTTAGGTGTTCATATTATCTTGACCCTGCTCTTATTATCTTATGCTTGATACTTGTCGTTGGCTATATTTACTCAAAGGTTGATATCACATTTCCTTTATTATGGTTTAGGGTTATAGATGTGATGTAAATAGGCCTAAATATTTAGCAGGGTGTAGATGTTGGAGTACAGATGATAACCTAATTTGTAAATTGGGTAAAAGGTCATCCGTGGGTAGGTAATGCCCTAAATGTAGGGTTTATTTCCAATACCCGTATATTGCATACTTATTACCAACCATGGGTTGTTTAATGGTTAAGTGAAGGGTGATTAGTGTGTCGCTATGGACCGGTGGTCCCAGCTTGATATGATTAGTCGAGTACGACTCTCTACTGGATAGAGAGTGCATCGATTAGTTGAGTACGACTCTCTATTGGAAAGAGAGTTATGATCAGTCGAGTACGACTCTCTACAGGATAGAGAGTGCGTCGATCAGTTGAGTACGACTCTCTATTGGATAGAGAGTTATGATCAGTTGAGTACGACTCTCTACTGGATAGAGAGTTCGTCGATCAGTTGAGTACGACTCTTTATAGGATAGAGAGTGTATTAATCAAACGGGTATGACTCTCTGTTGAACAGAGAGTCTATGGTAGATGTCTGTACGTGTGACAGTACGTTTATGTCATTTGCATGCATTCTGACGATATAGTCTCCCTTGGGGTTGAGAGAGTCGTCAGTCATCTTGCCTCCTAGGTTACTTCCCAAGGAGTAACTGGTGTGAGGGCAGAGCATTTATGGTGCCGCACTCTACCACTATAGACGGTGGTAGTTGGAGTTGCGTGCAGTTGTCCTAGGTGCGTGGTACTCGACCACTCATTGTTAGTGTCAGTCGGAGTGGCCAGCAGCAGGGACCCCCATTGTGTAGCGAGCTCTTTACGCTCATATGCTACTTGATCATACTGCCCACTCGGCCACTCTAGAGCGGTGGTTGGTGTTGAGTTGGGACAGTTGTCATGTCGTGCCACCTAGGCCACACTAGGGTTGTGGTAGCGAGTAGGAGTGCGTAGGCAGACCATGCATGCTGCATTGCCGTATCTTATGGCGCTTTGCATATTACCATATATATATATACATATATATATAGATGCAGTCTATATATATATGCTTATTGTGATGTTGCATTTGTTTGTACTATGCTTACTGCATTTGATTGTACATCATATTCATGCATGCTTCTTGCATCTGTTATACGGTTGTGTCGGATATTTGTATATGTGTTGGACAGACTATTAGGTACCTTGACCTGTAGTATTGTGAGTTTGTATTACTCTTCCTCCTATATATTTGTTGGATATATGCTCTGGTTGGATCAGAGTAGCGTAGCAGACTTTCAGGTATGTCTGCATTTTACGTTGTTCATTTGGTTAGACGGTATATGCTTGTATTTATATACTATATTGATATACCTATTGTACCTCTAGATTATGTTGTTGAATTACATGTGATATTTGATATATACATGTTTTTCTATTACTTGCTGAGTTTTACTCACCACTACGGACCCTGGGTTTTTCTGTTGCCCAAGTAACAGGTAGCTGACTTTGTGATGGACTTGGAGAACCGCTGGCTGGCATCGTCTCATCTCAACTCCGAGAGTCTGAGTTTTTGGGTTTTTCCGTATGTCTTGTTTTGTATTCTGATGGTGTTATGTGTTATGTGATGTACGGACATGTGGGTGCGAGTTTTGACGAGGTTTTCTTTATGTTCTGGTGTTAGTCATACCAGTATGCATGGTGTGTGGTTGTATTGTATATGTGTGGTTATGGGTATGTCGTTGTATTAGCTTCCGTTGTGTTTCATTATGTTGTTATGTTATGTTATATATATATGTTGTTGTTGTTGTTGTGGCCTACAGGCTCTGTATTAACCCGATATGTTGCCATGTACAGGGGAGATGTCGTCCGTTTGCTTTTCGACACGGCATGCTCTCTGGGCGTGACAACTTTAGTGGTATCAGAGCCCAAGGTTCTGCGATGCCATATAATATTATTTTTGAGTCGAGTCTTGGATTCTCGGGAGTCGATTTGTTTCGATTTTGGTTTTTTGAGATGAGATGGACAGTGGCCTGAGCTCCAAGCAGCACGAAGTAAGTATTCCTGATGACCTATTTTCTAGTTGGATACTTATCTATACTTGATTAACAAGTGTATACAGTTAGATATATTATACCTGTGCAGACTTGTAGTAGAGGTCGTCCACCAAGGCGACCAACCGGAGTTGTCGATAAGGTTTATACTCCCAGTTTTGTTGACTATGTTTTTAGTGTATATAACAGGGAATAACCTGTAGTGTATTGGTTATTGTTCGTAACTGCGGTATAAATTGACCACGGGAATGACCTATGGACTCTGTGAGTTTTGAACCTGTGTCGAAAAAGGTGATTTACCTTTGAGAGCCGACTGATACTGAGTCGGAAAACAGGGTTCAAGTCATCACATTTCTTGTGGAAATCAGAGACTATAGTCTTAGAGATTTTTCACTAATTATACTAGTCAGATCATTACCTATTGGGTAATGGACAAGACAAGTAGACGATTATTGATGCAGATAGCGGAAGGCTAGTTTACAGTGCTTCATAGGGATTTTTATCCCTGAGTTGTTCGTACTGAGTTGTATAACTTTGAAAGTACTTTTGAGTACTTAACTCATGTTATATCAAGAAAGTAGAGTTGTTTGCATACCATTATCGGGATCAAGCCGGTATTTAGTGATAAATGCAGAAAATAATTTTCGAGAAATAATATATCACTTAATCATGGTTTAGTAATGTTGAAAGAGAGTATTTCCCCATGTCACCTTTAGTGACCCATTGTAAGGAATTCTTGAGCTTCAAGAAAGGGTGATCGGTTAGTAATAGTGTATTGTGCAGAGTCGTAAGACTTGCAGAGGTTACGACCACCTAATAGCTCAAGAAGATGAATGAATGATTTAAGCCACCCATAGTTATTAGCTTATAGTTGGATTAGGATGCCGGGATTTTCTACCAGATCCTGTCGGAAGACGTTGGATTGAGACAAGAGTTTATAAATGACTCCGTACAAAGGTTTAAGAGTTGGAGACCGATAAGCAAATATTGCAGGTCAACATAATAGAGTCAGAAGTCTCCGACTATTGGATAAAAGGAGCAAGATCAGAGTCATAGGCTTCGAGCTATTTTCTGATTATAGAAGACCAACCGCAGATCATCAGGATGTTCTCATGCACATCAACAAAATCAGAACAAAGACTCTTAAGGGATTATGTGCATGCAGTGCAGATCACAAAGACATGCGAAGTCAGATTATCCGTTGGATCAGTACATTTGTTGCTATTGTAAGCAACTAGTACATTTGAGGTGTATTTTGAAGACTCAGTTGAAGACTATCGATGCTATTATAGGGATGTATAGTGAAAAGTCAATCTTTTGTATGAACATCTTTATTTTGAAATAAGAATCACATGATCATTGTTTGCATATTTTTATGGTTATGCATATTGTCTAATACTTTACATTGTAGATAACATGGTGTGTGGTGTCACACAGGAGATCATGTTATCGACTCCTTGAAAATTATAAGTAAAGGCTCACAATCGAGATGGCTTTGAACAAACCATCGGAATGGTTGTAGTGTGATTTGGTATTGGTTTGTCTTGACCATAGAATCACACTAGTGCACTTTGAGTGTATTGAGCAGGACCGACTTAGAGGTGATTCGATTTATTGCTGACTACATAATCGAATCGGACCTAAGATATTATTTAGTACATGCTATTAATCCCGATATAATAACGGGCACATATACTTAATATTTATCTCTTTGATTTACCAATGGGTCAGATTAATAGATTAAATTGATAGGCTCGGTAAGTTGGGAGATGATATTATTTATATGGTGTGTCGTTGATTATAGGAGGAAACCGTGTCCTATATATTAGGATGATGATGTCCCCTTGAGGAGCTCATAAGGTTCATCATGTAAACCCTGCAGGTGGACTTAGTCCGGCATGATGAAAAGGTTGAGTGGTACTACTCAAGGAGTTAGATGTTGATTAATTAATGGTCAGTAAATTAATTAATCGACGGACATTCGAGATCTTAAATACGGGGAGAAAATTTACAGATAATATATGGAGCCCATATTATCATATGGGGGTTGGTGAGGTAGATCGATGATGATCCTTTAGTGGATTGGATTATCATTAGTGGATCGAACTTTATGTGGGCTTGATCCATGGGTGGCCAAGACCCAACTCCTCCTCATGGTCCCTAATGTAGCCTATTAACACCTCATGAAGCTTAGATCCAATGGATAGAAATAAAATTCTAAGATCCATAGGTAGAGATTAAATCTCTAAGATCCGACGGTTGAGATTAAATCTCTAGATCCGACGGTTGAGATTAAATCCCTAGAACCAATGGAGGAGATTAAATCATGACTTATCCCTAACTCTATAAAAGGAGGGCAAGGGGGTTGGCGTGAAGAATATCCAAGAGAGCTAGGTTTTGGGCGGCAAGAGAGGAATCCTAGTTGAGATAGGATTAGGGCTAGGGTTTGGAGGCTTGGGCGGCACCAAATAAGGAAGGTTTTCCTTTCTTCTTCTTCCTTCATTGGCCAGTGTCCAGCAGCTTTTCCAGCCCCTTTCCAACCTTGGCCGGTGGACAAAGCTTCTCTTCTCCTTCTCCTTAGGTGGTGGAAACAAGATATAGGGCTTTCCCTTGGTGTCTTGGCCGGATTCCACCACAAACTCCTCCTCCTAGTTGGCCGGCGACAAGGATTCTATTTGTTCCTTTTTGGTTGGTTTTAGGGAGGAGAAGAACCTTGTTTCTATTCTTCCTCTTGCTTTGGAAGAGCAAGGAAGGAAGATTTGTGATCTAGGAGCTTCGACTTTTGGTAGAGCGTCGCCCACACTACGTCTGAAAGGAGGAAGGTCATACATTAGAAGATCGAGAGGTATATCGATTCTCTAATCTTTATATGTTACATGTTTGTATTTGTTTTTCAACTATGAGCATGATATAAATCTGTATATGGCTAAATAATACTTGGATCCCGAGCATAAACACAAAAAACGGTGATCCAGACATCGTCTATTCCGCGGCTACTCGTAGAATAGAGGATGGTCGCTTGAACAATGAGTTTGTTCAAGTGACCTCTCTAAACGAATAGCACGACGATGACTTGGTTGTTTGGGCAATCCCTTTTGTCTAAGATTAATTTTTTTTTAATCCGGGGACATCGAAGGGATCGGCATGATCAAGCAACCGAGGTGAAGTGGGAAGCGAAGTTTCCCCTCACGGACTCGATAAGCTAAACCCTTCAATTGGTATCAGAGCCAAGGTTTCCAATTTTGTGTGTTTAAGGATTCGGTTAATTTTTATGCACTTTTCATATATTATATGTGCCAAATAATAGTAGGATATGCGTAGTTTTACTCTTTGGTCGCAGGCATAAGATCCGACTATTATGGCCATATGTGTGTATGTGATTGTATGTGTATATTTTGTTGAATCCTTGGGGTTGATGAGGCTAGTATTTGATTTTTTGTAAATTAGATACGATATTGTTTAGCCACTCTTTATTTTAGTTTACATTCGATCTAGATATCATGTACAATCCCTCGTAGAGTATAGGATCGATGGATGTAAATTAAAATAGGTTACAGTCTCGGCTCGGATCTCCGGATGGCGTGTACATGGTGTAGGAGGAGCGGACGAGAAGGCATTGCAATGGGAGACATATTGAAGACAAAAGCCATAATAGTTGGAAAATAATTTATTTTTCATATTTATTGCTTTTTGTTTGATATGCATATCGTAGGCTAGGAAAATTCCTCAATTTCAAATTACTAAGTGGGAGAGAGAATTTTTTAAAATTCCCACGGCCTCCATTACGATTTGACAAGTGATGCAAACAAACTTGCACGTCGGCTCTGAGTGCCTTCCTCCATATCGGATGGGTTTGTTTGCGGATCACAAGGTCAAATATGGTTATAGGGAATTATCAAGGAGCATGTGTACTTCCCCATCGGAAGGCACATAACCCGAGATAATTACCTTGGTACCGAGTAATGGTGAAAACTTAGATACAAATATAAGTATCCTCCCCATCGGAGTCACTGCTTTTATTTGTAGGGCCAAAGAGGAACCAACTATTAATTTTACTTGTTAAAAAGTTAGGATGACAAGATAGTAAAATTAATGGGTAAAACCTCCTCTTACAAATGTAGAATTCGTATACGTCCACACTATCGTGGCATACGATATTCTCGGTGTTTTGAAGTGTTGGTTGATTTTAAAATTTATTGTTTGAGGAATCAATAATTTTTTGAAATCTAATGTTTTGATTTATGTGATTCTTAGGTTTTCTTTCAAAATGACTTTTAACCCACTTGCTGTGATACTGAAAGAGAACAAACTTACTGGACCCAACTATGTTAATTGGAAGAGGAATCTAGACATTATCTTGACTGCTGAGGAATACAAATATGTACTCCTCGAAGAGTGTCCTCCCAATCCTGCAGATGATTATGGGGAAAAGGAGAGAGAGAGCTATAAGAAGTGGATCAAGGCCGATGAGATGGCGCGGTGTTACATTTTGGCATCTATGTCAAATGTACTGCAACATCAGCATCAAGCCATGTCCACTGCTTATGATATGATGCTCAATCTCAAGGAGCTTTTCAGACACCAGAATCGAGCTGTGAGGCAAGAGGCCATGAGAAACTTGATGATGACCACCATGATCGAGGGAACACATGTAAGGGATCATGTTCTCAAGATGATGGCTCATTTGAATGAGCTGGAAGTCCTAGGAGCTTAGATCGATGGGGAAACCCAGGTCGACATCATACTCCAGTCTCTACCTAGGAGTTTTGAGCAGTTTCGCCTGAAATACAACATGAACAAAAGGTTGTATTCATTGGTGGAACTTCTGACAGAACTCCAGGCGGCAGAGGGACTATTTCGTCAGAGTGCTCAGACGCATGTCGTGGTGACCCAAAAGGTTTCTACTTCTAAGCTGAAAGGCAAGAAGAAGAAGAAACAAACTGGGGCGAAGGCGGTGGGAGGTACTCAGGGAGGAGTGAAGAAGCTGAAAGGCAAGTGCTTCACTTGTAAGTAGACTGGACACTGGAAGAAGGACTGCCCCAACGGCAAGAACAAAGGTATATCTTTTGGTCTAGTCGTTGAAACATGTTTAGCGGTGTTATCTACCGACACCTGGTGTGTAGATACGGGAGCCACTGATCATGTCTACAATACTTTGCAGGGGTTCTAGGAAACCAGACGACTGATTGAGGGGGAGATTACCGTGTACTTGGGCAATGCCACGAAGGTGGCGACTGTTGCAGTGGGAGATGTTCATTTATCTTTTGAGAAAAATAAACTTTTGGTTCTTAAGAATTGCCTTTATGTACCCTTATTTAGAAAGAATTTAATTTCGGTTTCTAAATTGTTTATGGATGGATATTCTATTTCTTTTAATGACAGAGTTGTTATAAGAAGGAATAGGGACATTATCTGTTCGGGTGTATTGATAGGAAATTTGTACACACTTGAACCAAAACCTCCCACGATGCAAATTGAAGTTAATAACTCATCTTCTAATTCCAATAAGAGAAAAGAACCTTCGAAGATGAATCAAACATATCTTTGGTATCTTAGGCTTGGTCACATTAACCTAAGAAGAATTCAAAGGTTGATAGCTGATGGACCTTTGGGTTCATTAGTGGTGGAGGATCTCCCAACCTGTGAATCTTGCTTGGAGGGTAAGATGACCAAGAGGCCTTTTAAGGCCAAGGGGTATAGAGCCAAAAATGTGTTAGAATTGGTTCATTCTGATTTGTGTGGTCCTATGTCTATCCAGGCTAGAGGTGGTTTTGAGTATTTCGTCTCTTTTATAGATGATTACTCATGATATGGATACATTTACCTGATGCGCTGCAAGTCTGAATGCTTTGACAAGTTCGAAGAATTCAAGGCTGATGTGGAGAAACGTCAAGGTAAAAGTGTCAAGACACTATGATTTGATCATGGTGGGGAGTACATCTTAGGAGAGTTTAGGAATTACCTATCAGAGGCTGGGATTTAATCCCAATTGACTGCACCTGGCACACCCTAGCAGAATGGTGTAGCAGAGCGAAGGAATAGGACTCTTATGGAGATGGTTAGATCGATGATGAGTTATTCTGACTTGCCAGATTCGTTCTGGGGATATGCTCTAGATACGGCGGTGTACATTCTAAACTTGGTTCCATCTAAATCAGTGCCTTCTACTCCCACAGAATTGTGGACTAGGCGAAAGCCTAGTCTAAGACATATTCGGATATGGGGGAGTACAACACATGTGCTGAAGGCAGATGCTGGTAAGTTGGAACCTCGTACAGAAGTATGCATGTTCGTTGGCTATCCTAGGGGAACGAAGGGTGGATTGTTTTATAGTCCTAGAGATCAGAGGGTGATCGTTAGCATGAACGCCAAATTTTTAGAGGAAGACTATGTGATGAGCCACAAGCCCAAGAGTAAAATTGTTCTGGAGGAGTTAAAAGGGGAAGTCACTTCTTTAGTACCACCGGTACAAGAGGATATACCACATGTCACTGCATCGTGTGTCATAGAGGATACACAGGTAATACCTCGTCGTAGTGGGAGGGTTGTGAGACAGCCTGATAGATTCATATTCTTGGAAGAATCTTCTGATTTAATCTCTAGCGAACATGAACCTGATCTCTGGACATATGATGAGGCAATCCAAGATAAAGATGCAGTATCTTGGCAAAGTGCAATGAATGCTGAGATTGAATCTATGGATTCAAATCAGGTCTGGGAGCTAGTAGAACCACCCGATGGTGTAAAAACCATTGGATGCAAGTGGATATACAAGAGAAAGAGAGGAATAGATGGGAAGGTTGAGACCTTCAAAGCGAGGCTTGTTGCGAAGGGGTATACTCAGAAAGAGGGTATCGATTATGAGGAGTCCTTTTCACCAATAGCCATGCTTAAGTCTAACCTGATTCTCTTATGCATAGCAGCTCATATGGATTATGAGGTGTGGCAGATGGATGTCAAGACAGCTTTCCTTAATGGAAGTCTTGAGGAAAACATCTATATGAAGCAACCAGAGGGATTCATTGCTAAGGGCAAAGAGCATCTTGTATGTTAGCTTAATCGGTCCATTTATGGATTGAAGCAATCTTCGAGGTCTTGGAACATTCGCTTTGATGAGGTAATCCAGTCTTATGGATTTATTTAAAGTCCGGATGAGTCTTGTGTATACAAGAGATGTGATGGAAACGTAGTGGTATTTCTTGTACTTTACGTAGATGACATTTTGTTGATTGGCAACAATATCAAGGTTTTATCGAACGTAAAGGTATGATTGTCCAAACAGTTTGATATGAAGGAATTGGGAGAGGTGGGACACATCCTTGGGATCAAGGTTATAAGGGATCGCAGGAAAAGGATGTTGTGCTTATCCCAAGCTTCATACATAGACACAATTTTGGATCGTTTTAGCATGCAGAACTCCAAGAAGGGTTTTCTACCTTTCAGGCATGGAGTTCCTTTATCTAAGGAGATGTGTCCTAGATCATCTGAGGAGATAGAGGAGATGAAGGCGGTTCCTTATGCTTTCGCAGTAGGAAGCCTCATGTATGCGATGTATGTACAAGACCGGATATCTGCTTTATCGTGGGCATGGTCAGCAGATATCAGAGTAATCTAGGACAGGGACATTGGACTGCGGTAAAACATATATTGAAGTACCTGAGAAGGACTAAGGATTATATGCTGGTTTATCGGGCAGACCAATTACTCCCTGTGGGTTACACGGATTCCGACTTCCAATCTGATAGGGATAACAGTAAGTCAACCTCAGGTTTTGTTTTTACTTTGGGAGGTGGAGCCATTGTATGGAGGAGTGTCAAGAAGAAATGTGTGGCGGACTCCACCATGGAAGCTGAGTATGTGGCAGCCTCTGAGGTGGCCAAAGAAGCTGTGTTGCTCAGGAACTTCCTGATGGACTTGGATGTGATTCTTGGTTTGCCCAGAACTATCACAATTTATTGTGATAATAGTGGTAAAGTTGTAAACTCGAAGGAACCACGAGCCCATAAGGCTAGTAAACACATAGAGCGCAAGTACCACCTGATACGAGAAATCATAAAGAGAGGAGAAGTTGCTGTGGCCAAGATTGCATCGGAGGATAACCTGACAGATCCTTTCACTAAGGCCCTTTCGGCGAGAGCTTTTGATAGGCATGTGGAGGGAATGGGGATCAGATGTATGGTAGTTTGAGGACAACATAGTCTTTTAGTATAAGTGGGAGATGGTAGGGATGTATACTGAAAAGTCTATCTTTTGTATGAACATCTTTATTTTGAAATAAGAATCACATGAACATTGTTTGCATATTGTCTAATACTTTACATTGTAGATAACATGATGTATGGTGTCACACGGGAGATCATGTTATTGGCTCCTTGAAAAGTATAAGTAAAGGCTCACAACCAAGATGACTTTGGACAAACCATCGGAATGGTTGTAGTGTGATTTGGTATTGGTTTGTCTTGACCATAGAATCACACTAGTGCACTTTGAGTGTATTGAGCAGGACCGACTTAGAGGTGATTCGATTTATTGCTGAATACATAATCAAATAGGACCTCAGATATTATTTAGTACATGCTCTTAATCCCGATATAATAACGGGCACATATACTTAGTATTCATCTCTTTGATTTACCAATGGGCGAGATCTATAGATTAAATTGATAGGCTTGGTAAGGTGGAGATGATATTATTTATATGGTGTGGCGTTGATTATAGGAGGAAACTGTGTCCTATATATTAGGATGATGATGTCCCCTTGAGGAGCTCATAAGGTTCATCATGTAAACCCTGCTGGTGGACTTGGTCCGGCATGATAAAAAGATTAAGTTGTACTACTCAAGGAGTTAGATGTTGATTAATTAATGGTCAGTAAATTAATTAATCGACGGATATTCGAGATCTTAAACACGGGGAGAAAATGTACAAATAATATATGGATCCCATATTATCATATGGGGGTTGGTGAGGTAGATCGATGATGATCCTTTAGTGGATTGGATTATCATTAGTGGATCGAACTTTATGTGGGCTTGATCCATGAGTGGCCAAGACCCAACTCCTCCTCATGGTCCCTAATGTAGCCTATTAACACCTCACGAAGCTTAGATCCAATGGATAGAAACAAAATTCTAAGATCCATAGGTAGAGATTAAATCTCTAAGATCCGACGGTTGAGATTAAATCTCTAGATCCGACGGTTGAGATTAAATCCCTAGAACCAATGGAGGAGATTAAATCATGACTTATCCCTAACTCTATAAAAGGAGGGCAAGGGGGTTGGCGTGAAGAATATCCAAGAGAGCTAGGGTTTTGGGCGGCAATAGAGGAATCCTAGTTGAGATAGGATTAGGGCTAGGGTTTGGAGGCTTGGGCGGCACCAAATAAGGAAGGTTTTCCTTTCTTCTTCTTCCTTCATTGGCCGACATCCAGCAGCTTTTCCAGCCCCTTTCCAACCTTGGCCGGCGGCCAAAGCTTCTCTTCTCCTTCTCCTTAGGTGGTGGAAACAAGATATAGGGCTTTCCCTTGGTGTCTTGGCCAGATTCCACCACAAACTCCTCCTCCTAGTTGGTCGGCGGCAAGGATTCTATTTGTTCCTTGTTGGTTGGTTTTAGGGAAGAGAAGAACCTTGTTTCTATTCTTTCTCTTGCTTTGGAAGAGCAAGGAAGGAAGATTTGTGATCAAGGAGCTTCGACTTTTGGTAGAGCGTCGCTCACACGACGTCCGAAAGGAGGAAGGTCATACATTAAAAGATCGAGAGGTATATCGATTCTCTAATCTTTATATGTTACATGTTTGTATTTGTTTTTCAACTATGAGCATGATATAAATCTGTATATGGCTAAATAATACTTGGATCTCGAGCATAAACACAAAAATCGGTGATTCGGACATCGTCTATTTCGCGGCTACTCGTAGAATAGAGGATGATCGCTTGAACAACGAGTTTGTTCAAGTGACCTCTCTAAACGAATAGCACGACGATGACTTGGTTGTTTGGGCAATCCCTTTTGTCTAGGATTATTTTTTTTTTAATCCGGGGACATCGAAGGGATCAGCATGATCAAGCAATCGAGGTGAAGTGGGAAGCGAAGTTTCCCCTCACAGACTCGATAAGCTAAACCCTTCAGCTATTCCAGGAGGATTATGCACCGTCTCGACAGTAGAGATCAGCATCGAAGATTGGGTTATCTCATCAGAAACAACCTACTACCTCAGGCGTGGTTAGAGTTCCTTGATACTCCCTTTCAGCAGAGATCAACATAGAAGTATCATCAAAAGAAGACATCTTAGAAGATTCAGCAGACAACAACAGTTAC
The DNA here is from genome assembly GCA_025175895.1 of Wurfbainia villosa. NCBI lineage: Eukaryota > Viridiplantae > Streptophyta > Magnoliopsida > Zingiberales > Zingiberaceae > Wurfbainia > Wurfbainia villosa. Next base: position 48,502,831 of record CM045999.1, on the reverse strand, counting down.
CTCCAGATGTGTTTTGCTTAGTACAGAGGAGAGAGTATACGACAATAGTTGTATCTATTCGCTATTCTATAGTTGTAGCTCGTAGGATTAAGTGATAGGATCGGATGATCTACGAAAAATCCTTGGGTCATTCGTCGTAGAAATGCGATCTCTTTATTGCGGACTATTGGATCCGATCTTTTTCTCTTCATAGAAAGGTCGAGGCTTGCGAGGAGCCTTTGTATCGGATCGACAGATAATTGATTGTTCAGGGTATTACTTTAGTTTACCCTCAAGGTTAATATATTGAGAGATACTTGTAATTTATGGGTATCTTGGTATGGAACATTCTTTGTTTGGATTAAAAGGGTCCTTTATATCGATTTGTAGGTCGGTGGTATCTCTACCGTCAGGTGAGAAGTGGACCAACAATTAAAGAGTCAAGGGAGGCCCTTAGACTTTGATAGACATACTTTTACTGTAGACATATCCTTATGGATGGTCAAATTGTTAGAAGTATGGTATGATATATCTCTCAGATGTGCGAATAATCCGAGAGTAGTCGGATGTAGTTTTGGATGAACTCCTAGGCTTGCCGCTGCATAGGCAAGTGGAGTAGGTGATTGGAATGATTTCGAGGGATAATTTTATTGGTGTAAGCGTTACTAAACACTATAGAAATTGGAAGAATGTAAGTTGTTATTATAGGAGATGTTGGAGGGGATATTTATTTGTCCCAGTATTTCTCCTTGAGAAGATCCGGAACTTTTTGTTAAAAGAGGGATGGACCTTTGAGATTAATGCATCGATTATTGATGATGGAATGTGATAGTTTTTGAAAGGAAATATCATTCGTTGTGGATAGATGATCTATTTAGATGAGTTAAGGACACTTGTGTATACTCTAGGGTTGGTTTATGACTAGAGTGTTGATATTGCAGTGACATGGTGTTATACAATTATCATTGTTGTTATGATGATTGATATATCATCAGTGTAGAGTAAAGAGAATGCAGGTGTGTAAAGATGACAATTTCATACTTAGTATGAATTTTATGAGTAGTGATTAATTTGTTAGACTAATTAACGATTTAGTCGTCACTGGATTTGAGAATCGTGTATCCTAAACACGATTGGATCCTTTTGTGGTTGATGGAGCTGCGTAACCTGGCCACTGTTGATTGTGATAGTTGGAGTTGCACACTCGACCCCCGTAGATGGTGGTTTTTCTTGTATGTTTTGGGTTAATTCTGTAGATGTGGATAGAATGTTTGGCATTACTATACCACGGACTTATTTGACAAAGGTGATGATGGAAATCATTTAGTCAGAAGCTGGTGAAACCAGTTACAAGACCTAGACGGCGGTTAACTTTTACACGAGTATTAGTTAATCCTTCCGGAGTGGATAAAAGGATGTTGTACGCAAATGCATCGTTCAGGGATCGAAGCGATTTCGATGCAGTTGAATAAGGCATATCTTATGCTTACGATAGATAAGAAACTACGAGATAGGTTGTCATATACATAATGTTATTTTAGTAGTTATTATATGAATTTATGGATATATTGAGCATGAATGCTCATGGGATTTTAACTAGCTACTGGGTAGCTATTATAGAGTTGCTGGAACGCGAACAGTTACAACTTGTGAGATTGGTTGCTATAGTCTCCCATGCACTTACAGAGTGCGTGGTGGAGTGAAATTTTTGGACGGTAGATGGACTTCTCTGGTGAGAAGATAATTTTCCGTCTCTAATATGGATATGTGTTCGGGACACACATCCACATAAGATGGAGTTATTACAAGAAGCACCTTATGTGAGTTTTGCAATACATCCTGGTGGTACTTGGATGTACTGAGATTTAAACATTTATATTGGTAGGAACGGTATAAAGAGTGATATTGCAGATTTCGTTGCATGATGTTTAGTCTGCCAGCAGGTGAAAAATGAACATCATAAACCCGCTGGGTTGCTTCAGGAAATTGTAAGCCTAGCGCGATGGATGAACAAGTCATGGATGACTTGGAGGGATCCGAGAGGCGTGAGGCTGATGGAGGCCGCTAGAGGGGGGGGGTGAATAGCGTCGCGCTCGTACGATGATGGAATTCGTTCACGTTCATCTCTACAAAACTCATTATGCACAGCGAAATAATAATAGTAATAATGAAAAGCAAGACAAACACGCAAACATAATTGTTTAACGTGGTTCGGAACCTCAAGGTTCCCACACCACGGATCGAGCTCTACGAGCTCTAGTGATGCACACGCAACCACTAATAAACACTCCTTCTCGGAACAATCCGGAGGCGGAGAAACCTAGTACAATATGATTACAACAATAATCAAAATGCTACAAGCAAATACAATGAAATACAAAGCAATACAAGTAAAGAAAACACTTTACAAATGCTCTTGAATGCTTGATCGCTTGGTTGCTTGATATCAACTTGGAGACCCTGATTTGCAGCAGCAAATCTCCCCAAAAGCCCTCAAGAAACCATATAATTTTCCTCCATCACGAGCTCCTTATAAAGCTTCAACCTGTGGTAGAAAAAGTTGATCAGTCGACTGATCAGGACCATCAGTCAACTGATGCCACTGTTGTCGTGAGACAACGGCTAGATCCACGCTGGATAAGTCCAAAGAATCCATCATCAGTCGACTAATGATACCCATCAGTCGACTGATGGAGCCTTACTCGACCAGTTGAGTCTCGACTCCATTCTGTGCCCAATTTCACGAGCACCAGTCGACTGATCACAAGATCAGTTGACTGATGAGCCCATCAGTAGATTGCCCACCTATGACAGTCGACTGCTAGAGCAATTCTCACAGTCAAACCCTAGTTGACTCAGTCCAGTCAATTGCCACATGGCACCAGTCGACTGGCACACCTCAACCATGAGGTTTTAGCCCAAGTATGATTCCCCCATACTTGCTAGACCACCCTTAGCCTAGACCTAAGCCTTCTAGCCACCTCCATCAACCTCACACCTCTCGGATCCCTCAAAGTCATCCATGACTTGTTCATCCATCGCGCTAGCCTTTAGGTGCTTCCATCGGCTATGTCATGATAACGGTGTCTACACCGCCAAGACTCCGCTTGGACTTTACACCGCCAAACATTGGACTTATGCTGCCAAGACTCCCGCTTGGACTTTACGCCACCAATATCAACCCCTTGGACTTCTCAAATGGCAAGACTAAAGCTTGGACTTTCTCTTGCCAACCCATGTTGGACTTTCCATGCCAAGACCCATGCTTGGACTTCCCTTGTGCCGAGTACTCAAGACTTGGACTTTCCCAAATGCCAAGTGTCCCACTTGGACTTTCCATGCCAAGTACCCATGACTTGGACTTTACCATGACAATTACATTGTCATATGTTTTTGTCTAACATCAAAATATCTCTCGAGTCAAGCTCGAGTCCTGATCAATCGTGACCTGGGCCGATTGCACCAACAATCTCCCCCTTTTTGATGTTTGACAAAAACCAAACAAAACATTTGAGTTAGACCATCTAACTCAAAAACTCCTTACCAATTATCCCAAATTGATAATTTAACCTTCTCCAAAATATTCTTCCCCAAATATTCTCTCCCTTTTTGACTAACATCAAAAAGGTTATCTCTCCAAGGAGGTCAATGTCTCATGTCCCAATGAGATCTTACAATCTCCCCCTTGGTCCAAAAATACCTAGGATGCCTACCATCTTCCTAGTGATAAGTCCCATATCACTCAAGAGAGGCAATCCTATCTCACTCTCCCAATAACTTCTCCCCCTTCAAGAAGAGAAGACACATCCATCATCCCAAGATGGATAACTCCCCCTAAAGGATTGCTCCTCCTTGACCATTGCACCAACAATGTCCTTGAGAAGTCTCTAAGCCTATAGGAACTCTAAACCATCAAAATTAAGGTTCAAAGTTCAACAAAGAACTTTCACTCACCTTAAGATTGATACAAACCCTAAAAAATCTCCTAATCCATATCCAATGGATTTTCACCCTTTATAATGCTTCCCAAAGCATATCCTAGGGTTAGGAGAGGTTAGGGACCTTAACCGCAGCTGAACACGGGCTAAACAAACCTAGTTTTCCCAAAATCACAGCGCCACCTACATCGATCGCCACCTCACCATCGACTGATAACTGAAATTTCTGAATTTTAGTTATCAGAATCGAATTTCAAAAAATCATAAGTAATTCTACGTATATCGAAAAATCACGAAATTTGATACGTATATTACTTATAGGCAATACAATGGGTGAAAAATATTTGAAAATTATTTTACCCATAAAATATTGAAATTGATACAAAATTTAAAAGTGAAGAAAACTTCTAAGGTTTGGCTCACTTTGTACCAATCTCATCAATGGTGATTGCTATCAAAAGATAGACTTCACCAAGGTTTTCTAAATGGATTTTAAAATGGTTTTGAAAACCTATCTTGGATCATGTTGCTTGGGCTTAATGTACATGACTTGTACACAAACTTTTCCAATGATCCACAATTGAAATTAGATGAGTTTTAGTTCATCTAGATGCAACAACTATGCACCTTGAACTCAACTCATATCCTAACATCTCACATGTATCTAGGGTGTATAAATACACATACATATCAATGTGATGTGAAATGTGAGTTTTGTTCTCCCTAATCTAGGGGTTTATGCATTTTCTAAGGGCAACCCTACTTGATTCCCTTATACATGGGACTTCAAGTCATGCCAATTGTCCTTAACTCAATTTTAATCAAATGCATGAATGATTATGGCATTAATGATGATATAAATAAGCATATGCTCATAATCATGATGTCATGGCATAAGATGAAATCTAAAAACACATGACATTCAATCCTAATTCTTAAACATAATTATGACATATAAATGATAAAAATAGGCATGATGTCATGGCATGTTATATGGCAAACAAAACATGGCAAATAAAATACATAGGTATAATGATACCTAAATTTTAATATTAGTTTCCATTTCATATAATTAAGTATATTTTGCCATATTATCACTAATCTCCCTAGTGTGCCAAAAACCCAAAATGGCACAATATGACCTCTAAACCTAAAATGTGCCAATTTGATCATTTTATCAAACTTCTCAAATAATATTGGCACATCCTAAAATCTTTTAGGATTAAATCTCAAATGTATTTCCAAGGTAACCATAACCTTGAAAATAACCTAAAGTGCCACCTTTACCATGGTTGAGTTAACTACCCATCCAATCAAGGTTGGCACACCCTAACCCATCTAGCGTGAGTCAATCACGCTCTTAGGAATCCAAAACCTATTTGAGCTCCTAGGGTTAATTAGGTATTCCTTAGGGATAACCTCCCTAGATACCCTCCTAATGACCCTCCTAGGCTTGTTAGCCTTGGTCATTTGGGTCTTACTTAGGTTGACTCTAGGGGTAACTCCCCCTTGCAACCTTCTTAGTGGCCACCCTAGGTTTCCTAGAAACCCTAGCCACTAGGCACAACCTTTTGTCAACCTTAGGGATGACTTCCCTATTGACCTTGGTCTTCCTAGACCTAGTTTGTCTTCCATAATCAAATGGAACACTATGGTAAGCCACCTTAGGCTTAGGTTTGTGACCCAAACCATTCTTGCACTTGGTTGACTTTGAGGTTTTGACCCTTGACTTTGACCATTAGACCCTTGCATTTGATTTTGCATAATCTTGAGGGTCTTTTCTAGTTTTTCAAGCCTTGACCTCAAGGCTTGGTTCACTAATTCTAATTGCCCAATTTTAGAATTTTGATTTAAGCCATGGGCATGGTTCTTCCTAGGCATATGCCTAGTCCACTTGGGATCAAGACCTAGGTGTTCTCTTATTTTCTTGATAGATTCCCTAGGTAAAATATTTTTAGGGACATTAGTCCCAAATTTCTCCTTATTTCCTAAGTGGACACTTTTAGCTCCTAAACACAAATATTTATTTCTAGCATGCTTTTCATGGTGAATTGCAAGAGAATTAAATTTCCTAGCATGCTTTTGACTTTTAACTAAATAAAAAGCATTATTAACATGATATACCTTAGGGTTTGCCTTAGTAACTCCCCCTACTTGTGATGCTCCTTCTTGGGTCTTTTTGCTCCCCCTAGGACATTGATTCCTATAATGTCCTTTTGAATTGCACTTGAAGCATATGATGTGCTCCTTGACTTTAGGTGTTGGGGAACCGGCATCCTTGACTTTTGGTGCCGGTGGAGCTTTCCTAATCTTCTTTGGGCACTTGCTCTTATAGTGCCCAAATTTCCTACACTCAAAACACATAATATTATTTTGAATTACGGTGTTTGAGTTACCTAGGGTGGTTGTGGTGATTGGAGTGGATTCTTCATTCCTCCCAGAGGTTGAAGTGACTTCTTGATCTTGCTCCGGTGTTGAGGATGATATAATCTCCTCCAATTCTACTTCCTCGTCCTCCTTGGATGTTGATGGTCTCTCAACCTCCAAGTCCTCACTTCCTTGTGAGGATGATGGGCTTGCCTCTTCGGTCCCTTCCTCTTGGACCGGTGATGGACCTTCATGGAGCTTGGCCAAATTGCTCCAAAGCTCTTTAGCATCCATGCACTCACCTAGGCTACACAAGAAGTCATTAGGAATTAAATCGAAAATGAATTTGATTACCTTCTTGTTTTTCTCGAATCTTTGGAGTTGATCCTCACTTCATCTCTTCTTTTTGAGGAATCCACCTTTTGGTCCTCTTGGATACTCAAATCCTTCCATTAATAAGGACCATTCCTCTAAATCCCTCATCATAAAAAAATCTTCAATTCTTCTCTTCCAAGAATTGAAGCCTTCTCGCCCATATAATGAGTATGGGACCGGTGTGTTGATGTCCCAACCGAGTTGTTCTTCCAACTCCATCTTCACCCTCTAGCTTCTTTGTCTTAGCTCTCGGCGGTTAGTCCGTAGAAGAGCCCCAGGCTCTGATACCAATTGTAGGATATTTGAGGCCGCTAGAGGGGGGTGAATAGCGTCGCGCTTGTACGATGATGGAATTCATTCACGTTCATCTCTACAAAACTCGTTATGCATAGAGAAATAATAATAGTAATAACAAAAAGCAAGACAAACATGCAAACACAATTGTTTAACGTGGTTCGAAACCTCAAGGTTCCTACTCCACGGACCGATCTCTACGAGCTCTAGTGATGCACACGTAACCACTAATAAACACTCCTTCTCGGAACAATCTGGAGGCGGAGAAACCTCATACAATATGATTACAACAATAATAAAAATGCTACAAGCAAATACAATGAAATACAAAGCAATACAAGTAAAGAAAACACTTTACAAATGCTCTTGAATGCTTGATCACTTGGTTGCTTGATATCAACTTGGAGACCCTGATTTGCAGCAGCAAATCGCCCTAAAAGCCCTCAAGAAACCATACAATTTTCCTCCATCACGAGCTCCTTATAAAGCTTCAACCTGTGCTGGAAAAAGTCGATCAATCGAATGATCGGAACCATCAGTCGACTGATGCCACTGTTGTCGTGAGACAACGGCTAGATCCACGTTGGATAAGTCGAACAGATCCATCATCAGTCGACTGATGGAGCCTTACTCGACCAGTCGAGTCTCGACTCCATTCTGTGCTCGATTTCACGAGCATCAGTCGACTGCTGAGCCCCTCAGTCGACTGCTAGAGCAATTCTCGTAGTCAAACCCTAGTTGACTCAGTCCAATTGACTGCCACATGACACCAGTCGACTGGCACACCTCAACCATGAGGTTTTAGCCCAAGTATGGTTCCCCCATACTTGCTAGACCACCCTTAGCCTAGACCTAAGCCTTCTAGCCACCTCCATCAGCCTCACGCCTCTCGGATCCCTCCAAGTCCTCCATGACTTGTTCATCCATCATGCTAACCTTCATGTGCTTCCATCGGCTATGTCATGCTAACGGTTTCTGTTGGTGTAGGGGTACCAGATAATCAAACCTGTGTTTTGATTATGGCAAAGACACAAAGTTAAGTTTACATCGTTATCTCACGAGTTAAATCGAGTATGCAGAAAAGTACTAAAGCTAGAGATGAAGGCTAGCGACACCCGGAGGAAGCCGTGGTGGTCGGGCAACACTCGAGTGACTTCGGAGGGAGCCGAAGGAATCGAGTGGAAGGCCGGAAGCAAGAGCTACAAGGTAAGTATCGAGGAAAGCTCATGTGAGTGAGATATTGTAAGGTTGTGTCGTCTTAACAGGGATGACCGTAGGCGGTGATCCGACTAAGACTTCCTGTGGAAGGTCTAGGTCGAGATCGGACGGTTAGAAACTGTCTCATTTATCATTTTCCGAGCTAACCTCTTACTGTAGGGAAGTGGCCAGGCAGACAGTCGACTGTTGGCCATTGGGTAGTCGACTGATGCTCATCAGTCGACTGATGGGAGTCATCAGTCAACTGATGGCGACGAATCAGCCTTTGCGCTAGGTTAAAATGGATAAGGTTTGATGCGGCCACTTCGCGATAAAAATTATACAACTTCGTGATCTGTTCCGAAAAAAGAGGAGACATATTTAGAGGGCAAAATATATAAAAGGAGGGGTGGATTCCAACTCCAATCATCATCAAGTTTATTCATCAAGTGCTCCTACAACGCCAACGCTCCAACACCGTCATAACGCCGACGCGACAACAAGTTCAGATCTTCTTCATCGGCAACAACATCTATTAATATATTTTTGATATTGTATTCGTTGTTTTTATTCATAACGAGGTGAGGTAGGCTTGTTGCCTCATCCTCGTACTTTCGGTTTTGTGATCGTTGTCTCCTACCTCCAACGAGGAGGAGACGTTATAGTGCTTTGCCCTCCGTACGTGGTCTAGGACCGATAGGGCCTTGGAGTAGCAACTGCTGGGTTGTGAACCAAGTAAAAATAAACGTGTCTCTTTATTTTCCACTGCTCTTACTCATTTAATTATCTACTCGAATGAAACGTCGAAAAGATTTACGATTGCTATTCACCCCCCCCTCTAGCGACGCTTCTCGATCCAACAGTGTCTACACCGCCAAGGCACATTGGACTTACGCCGCCAAGACTCCGCTTGGACTTTACATCGCCAAACATTGGACTTATGCTGCCAAGACTCCCGCTTGGACTTTACGTCGCCAATATCAACCCCTTGGACTTCTCAAATGGCAAGACTCAAGCTTGGACTTTCCCTTGCCAACCCATGTTGGACTTTCCATGCCAAGACCCATGCTTGGACTTCCCTTGTGCCAAGTACTCAAGACTTGGACTTTCCCAAATGCCAAGTGTCCCACTTGGACTTTCCATGCCAAATACCCATGACTTGGACTTTACCATGACAATTACATTGTCATATGTTTTTGTCTAACATCAAAACATCTCTCGAGCCATGCTCGAGTCCTGGTCAATCGTGACCTGGGCCGATTGCATCAACAAAAATTATGATTTTTGGATTAGAAGTGGGAGCAAATAATGATGGATTTTGTTACGGGATTTCCTAGAAACCGTAAAGGACATGATGCAATTTGAGTGATTGTTGATCGACTGACCAAATCAGCTCACTTTCTACCTATGAGTGGAATGGACTTGTTGGATCGTCCGACAGAGTTGTATTGTCGAAAGATTATCAGATTGCATGGGGTACTTTTAAGTACCATATCGGATAGAGATTCACGATTTACCTTACGATTTTGGCAGAGTCTACACCAGACTATGGGCATAGAGCTTCAGCTTAGTGCAACATTTCATTTGTGGACTAATGGACTGTCTGAGTGTACCATTCAAACATTGGAGGATCTATTGAGATCTTGTGTTCTGGATTTCGGAGGCAGTTGGAAGGACCACGTTCATTTAGTGGAATTTGCCTACAATAATAGTTATCATTCCACTCTTTCTCTTTTGCAGAGATATTGGAGTGAATTGGGAGGGGGTGTAGCATACCAGTTGGCTTTACCTTCGACACTTACAGGTGTTCATAACGTATTTCTTGTTTCTATGTTGAGAAAATACGTGCCACATTCATATCATGTTCTGAAGGGGTTTTGATTCCACGTTAGCCTAATGCGACCTATGAGGAGATTCCGGCGCAAATTCTTAGTCGCAAGGAGCGATAGCATGGAACAAACCATCTGACTTGTAAAGGTTGGACGACAGCATCATACTGATGAGGAGGCTATGTGGGAGCTGGAAGATACTATCCAAGCTCGATACCCTCATCTGTTCACTTGAGGTATGTCATAGTTCAAGAAATTTCTTGGATATATCATCGCATTTAAGTATGAAATTTGGGGACCAAATTTTTATTAGTGGGGGAGAATGTAAGATATCGGGAAAAAAAAATAATAATAATAAAATATCCCGTGTTAAATTAAGAAATTATCATATGGAATTTTTCAAGATTTTTAGGAATTTTTCTGAAATTAATTAGAGTTCATATGATCGGTTAGGAGGAAGATTAAGGCTTAAATAGATAATTGGGTTAGACTTGAGCTAGCTCAATCATTTGACTGATTTTTAATGCTCGAACCCAAAACCCATTTCCTTCTGTTTCTTTTCCCGATCGATCGTTTCTTTCTCTTCTCATTCCCGAACTCGCGATTCTTCTTTTCCCTTGTGCAGCAACGTCGAGTGCTCTCCCCTCCGTTTCTCCTCCTTCGCTCGATGGCGCTCCCCCTTTTCCACTGTGAGGTTTCCCCTCTCCACTATGGCTGCTGAGCAAGCTCGCACTGTCGTTGGTCGCCGTCGCCACGCTGCTACCACTGCAAGTTGGAGCCACTGTTGCTGCCGCCGCTCCTTCCTTGATCGATCATCCCTCCATCGTGCCGATCGAGCGCCAATCAGTTGTCTCTGCTTGCAGTTGATGTCAATTGCCAGCTCTGACGATCTCACTTCATCATACCCGATCGCAGCCTTCCACCGACTATTGTTACAACGTTCGTCGCCAAGGATGAGGAGAAACACAACCTCGCCATTTGCCGGCTAGGGCGTGCAAGAAGCAATGCTGGTGCCGATCGATGACTCTGCCAGTGGTTCCACAGTGAGATCGAAAGAAGAAAAGGGCTGGTAGCTATTCATCTTTTGCGATGACTCCGGGTTTAAGGCACCAAGTTCCTTGATGCCAACTCTCTCTCGATCGATGGCCCTACATTTGTGTCTAATTCCTCTTATTTCTCAATGACATTTCATGATATGAATTCCTATCACTACTGAAGATCCAAGGTCTCCGATCAGCGAATTGACCATTCTGGTTTCGTACAACATCTACACCCAATATCTGGTATTAATCTTGCATCTGCCTATTTGTTTTATCCTATGATTAAGAGGGTTCTAGATGGATAGATCAAAGGAGTGAACTTGTATACTAAATGACTTCAGATGCTAAGAAATTATGCAGTGGGGTGTTATCTCCAATTCGGTGGTATTATTGTGTATCAAGAAGAAGTTGTGGCCAGAGATTGTGATCCAGTCCTACGTGCTTGGGTAAGTTCTTCATTAGTTTATCTGATGCTTGGATTGTGATTATGGAATGAGATAGAGCTATAATGGAATTGGTAATATCTATAGTATATTTCACTAATTAGGGGTGTGAGTGATCAAGTATGGATTGCAGTTGAATCAATCTAATCGCTATAGATTGATACTTAAACGGTGGATCCCGAAGTTGTACGATTGAGGATAAGCAAGGTGAGTTAATCTGGATGTTTGGGGATAATTTTGTGTTTATTCAATAATTTATAGAAAATGGAAAGGGGTATGTTGCAATGAGTAGGTTAATTAGATAACTAGATCAATCTAGTTGATCGGGATACGAAGTCGAAGTAGAATTCGATTTGATCATTTGTTGTATGCATGCACTTAATCATAATGTTTGATATGTGCAGGATGTGGATATGAGAAAGGTCCTTGGACGCGAAGGCAAATTATATTTTGAGATATTCTACATCAACAGGTGGGTAATTTCCTATTGGGATGTATACTGAAAAGTCTATCTTTTGTATGAACATCTTTAGTTTTGAAATAAGAATCACATGATCATTGTTTACATATTTATGGTTATGCATATTATCTAAATACATTATATTGTAGATAACATGGTGTGTAGTGTCACACGGGAGATCATGTTATCAGTCCCTTGTAAAGTATAAGTAAAGGCTCACAACCGAGATGGTTTTGGACAAACCATTGGCATGGTTGTAGTGTGATTTGGAATTGGTTTGTCTTGACCATAGAATCACACTATTACACTTTGTGTGTATTGAGCAGGACCGACATTGAGGTGATTCAATTTATTGCTGACTACATAATCGAATCGAACCTCAGATATTATGTTGTACATGCTCTTAATCCTGATATAATAATGGACACATATACTTAGTATTCATTTCTTTGATTTACCAATGGGCCAGATTTATAGAGTAAATCGATAGGCTCGGTAAGTTGAGAAATAATATTATTTATATGGTGTGCCGTTGATTATAGGAGGAAACCGTGTTCTATACATTAGGATGATGATGTCCCCTTGAGGAGCTCATAAGGTTCATCAAGTAAACCCTGCAGGTGGACTTGGTCCGACATGATGAAAAGGTTGAGTGGTACTACTCAAGGAGTTAGATGTTGATTAATTAATTGTCAGTAAATTAATTATTCGACGGACATTCGAGATCTTAAACATGGAGAGAAAAATGTACAAATAATATATGGAGCCCATATTAACTTATGGGAGTTGGTGAGGTAGATCAATGATAATCTACTAGTGGAATGGAATATCATTAATGGATCGGACTTTATGTGGGCTTGATCCATTTGGTGGCCAAAATCCAACTCCTCCTCATGGTCCCTATTGTAGCCTATTAAAACCTCATGGAGCTTGTTGGAATGTATACTGAAAGCCTAGCTCTTTTTGTATGAACATTTTATTTTGGAATAAGAATCACATGATCATTGTTTGCACTTTATATATTTATTATATATATGTGCATATTGTCTAATATTTTACATTGTAGATAACATGGTGCTTGGTGTGGCACAGAAGATCATGTTATCAGTCCCTTGTAAAATATAAGTAGAGGCTCACGACCAAGATGGTTTTGGACAAACCATTGGCATGGTTGTAGTGTAGCTTGGTATTGTTTTGTCTTGAACATAAAGTTACACTAGTACACTTAGGTGTATTGAGCAGGACCGACATAGAGGTGATTCAATTTAGTACTGACTACATAATTGAATCGGACCTCAGATATTATGTTGTGCATGGTCTTAATCCCGATATAATAACGGGCACATGTACTTAGTATTTATTTCTTTGATTTACTAGAGGGTGAGATTTAGATGGATTAAATCAATATGCCCGGTAAGTTGGGAAATGATATTATTTACATGGTGTGCCGTTGATTATAGGAGGAAACCGTGTCCTATATATTAGGTTGATGATGTCCCCTTGAGGAGCTCATAAGGTTCATCATGTAAACCCAGCTGGTTGACTTAGTCAACATGATGATAAGGTTGAGTGGTACTACTCGAGGAATTAGATGTTAATTAATTAATGGTCAGTAAATCAATTAATTGACGGACATTCGATATCTTAAACACGGGGAGATTAATGTACGAATAATATATGGAGCCCATATTAATTTATTGGGGTTGGTGAGGTAGTTCAATGATGATCCTCTAGTGGAATGGAACATCATTGATGGATCAAGTTTGTGTGGTTCCAATCCATCGGGTGGCCAAGATCCAACTCCTCCTTATGGTCCCTATCGTAGCCTAATATAATCCTTGTGAAGTCTAGATCCAAGAATGTAAAACAAAACCTAGAACCAACGGTTGGGATTAAATCCCTAGATCCGATGGTTAGGATGAAACCCTAGAATCGACGGTTGGGATTAAATCCCTAGACCCAACGGTTGGGATAAAACCCTAGATCCGATGGATGGGATGAAACCCTAGATCTGATGGTTGGGATGAAATCCTAGATCCGACGGTTGGGATGAAACCCTAGATCCGACGGTTGGGATAAAACCCTAGATCCGACGGTGGAGATTAAATCCCTAGATCCGATGGTGGATATTAAAGGAGGATTAAGCCCAATTCTATAAATAGAAGGCTTAAGCTTGGGCGGCAAGGATAATTGAATTGGAGTTAGGTTTTGGCTCTTCTCAAAGTGGGCGGCTAGGGTTTGGAGCAAAAGGTTGGGCGGCAACCATCTTCCTTCTCCTTGTTGTCGACGCCCATCTTCCTCCATCAAGACTTGGCCGGCGCCCATCCTCTAGGCCTCTCTCTTATTCCTTGGCTGGCGGTTCTCCTTCCATTGGTGGGCGGCGTTCACTCCTCCATACTCTCCAAAGTGGCCGGCGGTTCTCCTTCCATTGGTGGCCGGCGCCTCATCCACTTGTTCCTTGGCCGGCGGTTGCATCAAATTCTCTAATTTGGTGGCCGGTTCTAGAAAGGATAGGTATTTGTTGGTTCTTCTCTTTGTTCGCAGCGGACAAGGAAGGGAAGAACGCGATCTAGAAGGCTTCTACTCGTGGAGGATCTTCGTCCACACGTCATCAACGAGAAGGATAGGACATACGGTAGAAGATCGTAAGGTATAAAGTTTTATAACTTTATTTTCAGATCTGAGCATGTTCCTTTTAGTGTTGATTATACATGTGTGCGTATGTATATATATTGTATAATCATGGACCCCGAAGACAAACACAAAAACCGGCGATCCGTCCGTCGTCTCTTCCGCGGCTAATCAACTAGAAGAGTCGTGTTGCTTGAACAACTAGTTTGTTCAAGCGACCACTCAAGTTGTTAGCACGACGACGAATAGGTTGTGCTAAGGAAACTCATCCCATCCGGATTAATTCTTTCATTGGTGAAAATTTTAATCCGGGGACATGGGAGCCAATGAGCCTCCGAAGCAACCCCCTACAAGTGGTATCAGAGCCACGGTTTCCGGTTTTGTGTGTTTGGGATTCGGTTAATTTTTATGCACTTTTTCATATATTATATGTGTCGGATAATAGTAGGATATGCGTAGTTTAACTCTTTGGTTGCAGGCATAAGATCCGACTATTATGGTCATATGTGTGTATGTGATTGGATGTGTGTAAATATTTATTATTTGAATCCTCGGGGTTGACGAGGCTAGATTAGTATTTAATTTTTGTAATTAAATACGGCATTGTTTAGCCGCTCATTTTAGTTTACTTTCGATCTAGATTATTTGTACACTCCTTCGTGGAGTATAGGATAGATGGATGTAAATTAAAATAGCTTAATCTCGGCTCGGATCTCTTTGGTGACTTGCGCACGGGAAAAGATGGAGCGGACGAGGTGGCGACACGACGGGATGCATATTGGAGGACAATGCCATAATAGTTGGAAAAATTCTATTTTTTTTATATTTATTGCTTATTTGTTTTATATGCATGTTGTGTATGTTTTAAAATTTCTCATTTTCAATTTACTAAGTGGGAGAGAGACATTTTAATTAATTCCCGCGGCCTCCATTACAATTTGACGTGTGATGCAACAAACTTGCGCGTTGGCTCTGAGTGCCTTCCTCCCCATCGGATGGGTTTGTTTGCAGATCACTAGGTCAAATAATGGTTATAGGAAATTATTAAGGAGCGTGTGTACTTCCCCATTGGTAAGGCACATAATCCGAAATAATTCCCTTAGTATCGTGTAATGGTGCACACTTAGATGCAAATAAAAAGTATCCTCCCCATCGGAGTCATTGCTTTTATTTGTAGGGCCAAAGAGAAACCAACTATTAATTTTATTTGTCAAAAAGTAAGGTTGACAAGATAATAAAATTAATAGGTAAAACCTCCTCTTACAAATGTAGAATTCGTATATGTCCACACTATCGTGGCATGCGATATTCTCGGTGTTTTGAGGTGTTGGTTGATTTCGTAATTTTATTGTTTTTGAGGAATCAATAATATTTGAAATCTAATATTTTGATCATTGTGATTTTTAGGATTTTTAAATGGCTTTCAACCCACTTGCTGTGATTTTAAAAGAAAACAAACTTACTGGACCAAACTACATTGATTGGAAAAGAAACTTGGATATTATCTTAACTGCGGAGGAGTACAAATTTGTACTCTTCGAGGTATATCCTCCTAAGCCCTCCGATGACTCTGATGAAAAGGAGAAAGAACGTTATAAGAAATGGGTCAAGGCAGATGAGATGGCGCGGTGTTACATTTTGGCATCTATGTCAAATGTGCTGCAACATCAGAATCAGGCCATAGCCACAACTTATGACATGATGTTCAATCTCAAGGAACTTTTTGGACATTAGAGTAGGGCGGCTAGGCAGGAGGCAATGAGAAACTTGATGACGACCACCATGATCGAGGGAACACCCGTTAGGGATCATGTTCTCAAGATGATGACTCATCTTAATGAGATGGAAGTCCTTGGAGCTGAGATCGATGGGGAAACCTAGGTCGATATCATTCCCCAGTCTCTGCCTAGGAGTTTTGAGCAGTTCCGCCTCAACTACAACATGAACAAGAGGTTGTATTCGTTGGCGGAGCTTCTGACAGAACTCCAGGCGGCAGAGGGGCTTTTTCGTCAAAGTGCTCAAGCCATGGTTGCTCAGAAGGTTTCTTCCTCTAAACCGAAAGGTAAGAAGAAGAAGAAGCAAGGTAGAGCGAAGAAAGTGGCAGTGGGACCTCAGGCAGGAGTGAAGAAGCCGGAAGGCAAGTGCTTCACTTGCATGCAGACTAGACATTGGAAGGCGGACTGTCCTCGCCGAAAGAACAAAGGTATATCTTCTTGTTTAGTTGTTGAAACATGTTTAGCGGTGTTATCTACCAGTGCCTGGTGTGTAGATATAGGATCCACTGATCATGTCTGCAATACTTTGTAGGGGTTCCAGGAAACCCAACGACTAGCTGAGGGAGAGATTACCGTCTTCATGGGCAATGCTTCAAAGGTGGCGGCTATTGCAGTGGGAGACGTTTATTTATCTTTTGATAGGAGTAAAGTTTTGGTTTTGAGAAATTGTCTTTATGTACCTACTTTTAGAAAGAATTTAATTTCAGTTTCTAAATATTTTATGGATGGATATTCTGTTTCTTTTAATGACAAAGTGGTTATAAAAAGGAATAGGGAGATTATCTGTTCTGGTACATTGGTTGGCAATTTATATACTCTTGAACCGAAAACTCCCACGATGCATATAGAAGTAAATAACTCATCTTCTAAATCTAATAAGAGAAAAGAACCTTCGCAAATGAACCAAACATATCTTTGGCATCTAAGGATTGGTCATATTAACCTAAGTAGAATTCAAAGGTTGATAGCTGATGGACCTTTGGGTTCATTAGTGGTGGAGGATCTCCCAACCTGCGAATCTTGCTTGGAAGGTAAAATGACCAAGAGGCCTTTCAAGGCCAAGGGGTATAGAGCCAAAGATGTGTTAGAATTGGTTCATTCTGATTTGTGCGATCCTATGTCTATCCAGGCAAGAGGTGGTTTTGAATATTTCGTCTCTTTTATAGACGATTATTCAAGATATGGATACATTTACTTGATGCGCCGCAAGTCCGAATGCTTTGATAGGTTCAAAGAATTCAAGGTTGATGTGGAGAATCATCAAGGAAAAATTATCAAGACATTACGATCTGATCATGGTGGCGAGTACCTCTTGGGAGAGTTTAGGAGTCACTTATCAGAGGCTGAGATTCAATCCCAATTGTCCGCACCTGGCACACCCCAGCAGAATGGTGTGGAGGAGTGAAGGAATAGGACTCTTATGGAGATGGTCAGATCGATGATGAGTTATTCTGAGTTACCTGATTCGTTTTGGGGGTTTGCTCTGGAAATAGCAGCACATATTCTGAACTTGGTTCCATCTAAGTCAGTACCCTCTACTCCCACAGTGTTGTGGCTAGGCAAAAGCCTAGTCTAAGACATATTCGGATTTGGGATAGTCCAACACATGTGCTGAAGGGAGATGCTGGTAAGTTGGAATCTCGTACAGAAGTACGCTTGTTTGTTGGCTACCCTAAGGGAACGAAGGGTGGTTTATTCTATAGTCCTAGAGATCAGAAGGTGATCGTGAGTACGAATGCCAGATTTCTAGAGGAGGACTATGTGATGAACCACAAGCCCACGAGTAGGATTGTTCTTGAGGAGTTAACAGGGGAAGTCCCGACTTCAGTACCTCCGGTACAAGAGGAGACACCACAAGTCACTGCACCGTGTGTCACAGAGTATACACAAGAGACACCTCGTCGTAGTGGGAGGGTTGTTAGACAACCCGAGAGATTCATGTTTTTGGGAGAGTCTTCGGACTTAGTCCCTGGTGAACATGAACTGGATCCCTGGACATATGACGAGGCACTCCAAGATAGAGATGCGGTATCTTGGCAAAGTACGATGAATTCAGAGATAGAATCTATGGATTCTAATCAGGTCTGGGAGCTAGTAGAACCACCTGATGGTGTAAAAGCCATTGGATGCAAGTGGATCTACAAGAGAAAGAGAGGAGTAGACGGGAAGGTTGAGACCTTCAAAGCTAGGCTTGTTGCGAAAGGGTATACTCAGAAAGAGGGTATCGATTATGAGGAGACCTTTTCGCCGGTAGCTATGCTTAAGTCTATCCGGATTCTCTTATCTATAGCTGCTCATATGGATTATGAGATTTGGCAGATGGATGTCAAGATAGCTTTCCTTAACGGAAGTCTTGAGGAGAACATCTATATGCGGCAACCAAAGGGATTCATTGCTAAAGGCAAAGAGCATCTTGTATGTAAGCTTAATCGGTCCATTTATGGATTGAAGCAACTTCTAGATCTTGGAACATCCGCTTTGATGAGGTAATTCAGTCATATGGATTTATTCAAAGTCCGGATGAGCCTTGTGTATACAAGAGATGTGACGGAAACGTAGTGGTGTTTCTTGTACTATATGTAGATGACATTTTGTTAGTTGGCAACAATATCAAAGTGTTATCAGACATAAGGGTATGGTTGTCCAAACAGTTTGATATGAAGGACTTGGGAGAAGTGGGACACATCCTTGGGATCAAAGTTATAAGGGATCGCAAGAAAAGGATGTTGTGTTTGTCTCAAGCTTCATACATTGACACTATCCTTGCTCGTTATAGCATGCAAAACTCCAAGAAAGGTTTTCTACCTTTTAGGCATGGAGTTCCTTTATCTAAAGAGATGTGTCCCAAAACATCAAAGGAGATAGAGGACATGAAGGCGGTTCCTTATGCTTCGGCAGTAGGAAGCCTTATGTATGCTATGCTATGTACGAGACCGGATATCTGCTTTGCCATGGGCATGGTTAGCAGATATCAGTGTTGGTATTGCCCAGAAGCTCTGATACCAGTTGTTGGCAACCGTGCTATTTCTCGGAATGCTCATAGGCTCCCATGTCCCCGGATTAAAATTTTCACTAATGAAAACTAATCCGGATGGGATGAGTTTCCTAAGCACAACCAATTCGTCGTCGTGCTAACGACTTGAGCGATCGCTTGAACAAACTAGTTGTTCAAGCAACACAACTCTTCTAGTCGGTTAGCCGCGGAAGAGACGACGGACGGATCGCCGGTTTTTGTGTTTCTTATTCGGGGTCCATGATTATACAAATACATGCAAATGCAAACTAGTATAATCAACATATACTAACCTAAAGAACTTAAGCTAGCATATCAATTAAGAATAGAAACATGCAAAGATCATAAATAAAAGTTATAAAACTTTTATACCTCTTGATCTTCTATCGTATGTCCTAACCTCCTTGTAGACTTCGTGTGGGCGAAGATCCTCCACAAGTTGAAGCTTCTTAGATCTTCTTCAATCCAAAGAATGAAGAACTCTCTTTCCCTTCTTGCTTGAGCCAACCACCAATCCACAAAGGATTGATGCCGCCTTCACAAAGAATAGAGAGAACATAATGGAAACAACAAATCAACAGAAGTAGGGACAAACCATAGCTCCTAGTGCCGCCGGACAAGAGTAAAACAAAGGGAAAAGAGGAATAGGTTGGGCACCACCAAAGGTATAGGAAAAAGGATAGGAACCGGCCAACACCCTAGGAAGAAGAAGAACACTTCCCATATAGTTGCAACCTACCTTACCTTCCAAACCCTAGCCGCCAACCAAGCTTCCTTTGGATTTCTTACGCCCAAGGTAGAGGAAGAGAAGGTAGTGGCCAACCCTTAGAAGGAAGAAGATGAGCCCTTCCCCTATAGTTGCCGCCCAACCATAACTTCCAAACCTAGCCGCCTAATCC
The DNA here is from genome assembly GCA_025175895.1 of Wurfbainia villosa. Lineage (NCBI taxonomy): Eukaryota > Viridiplantae > Streptophyta > Magnoliopsida > Zingiberales > Zingiberaceae > Wurfbainia > Wurfbainia villosa. The sequence continues at coordinate 48,482,591 of CM045999.1, read as the reverse complement.
AAAGTGCCAAACCCTAATCTAATTAGGGTTTCCTCCATAGGTTTCTTGCCGCCTAAGCATGGTGGAGAGGAGAGATCTAGGATCTAGCCACCTCCAAGGAAGAAGACAAGCTCATCCATAGGTTGCCGCCCCCTCTAGCTCCACCACCTTGGCCGCCCAACCTAAGGAGCCAAAACCCTAATTAGGGTTTTCTCCTTGAGGTTGCTTGCCGCCCAAGTAATGCTAGGCAAAACCCTAATTTCCTTAGCATCCATCATGAACCCTTCAAAAAACTTAGTTGCCGCCCAACCCATGCTCCCTTATATAGAACTTAGGAGAAAATTGGTTATTGATGAGGTAGCCAAAAATATAGGAACTAATTCCCAATTTTCTTGCCGCCCACCTTATCCAACCTTTCCTCTCCCTTTTATATAGAGTTAGGTTTAGGCCTTGGTTTAATCTCCACCGTCGGTTCTAGGGTTTTAATCTCAACCGTCGGATTTAGAGAATTAATCTCAACCGTCGGTTCTAGGAAATAATCCCAATCGTCGGATCTAGAGATTTAATCTCAACCGTCGGTTCTAGGAATTTAATCCCAACCGTCGGATCTAGAGATTTAATCTCAACCGTCAGTTCTAGGAATTTAATCCCAACCGTCGGATCTAGAGATCTAATCTCCACCGTCGGTTCTAGGGATTCAATCCTAACCGTCGGATCTAGAGATTTGTTTTCCATCATTTGATCTAGACTTCATGAGGTTTATATAAGGCTACGATAGGGACCATGAGGAGGAGTTGGGTCTTGGCCACCCGATGGATCGGAACCACACAAACTTGATCCATCAATGATGTTCCATTCCACTAGAGGATCATCATCGAACTACCTCACCAACCCCCATAAATTAATATGGGCTCCATATATTATTTGTACATCCATCTCCCCGTGTTTAAGATATCGAATGTCCGTCAATTAATTGATTTACTGACCATCGATTAATTAACATCTAACTCCTCGAGTAGTACCACTCAACCTTATCATCATGTTGACTAAGTCAACCTGCAGGGTTTACATGATGAACCTTATGAGCTCCTCAAGGGGACATCATCAACCTAATATATAGGACACGGATTCCTCCTATAATCAACGGCACACCATGTAAATAATATCACTTCCCAACTTACCGGGCATATTGATTTAATCCATAGAAATCTCACCCTCTGGTAAATCAAAGAAATAAATACTAAGTACATGTGCCCGTTATTATATCGGGATTAAGAGCATGTACAACATAATATCCGAGGTCCTATTCAATTATGTAGTCAGCAATAAATTTAATCACCTCTATGTCGGTCCTGCTCAATACACCGAGGTGTACTAGTGTAACTCTATGTTCAAGATAAAACAATACCAAGCTACACTACAACCATGCCAATGGTTTGTCCAAAACCATCTTGGTTGTGAGCCTCTACTTATATTCTACAAGGGACTGATAACATGATCTTCTGTGCCGCACCCAGGCACCATGTTATCTACAATGTAAAATATTAGACAATATGCACACATATAAATATAACGTGCAAACAATGATCATGTGATTCTTATTTCAAAATAAAGATGTCCATACAAAAGAGCTAGGCTTTCAGTATACATCCCAACAATCTCCCACTTATACTAAAAGACTATGCTGTCCTCTTCTATCGCCATACATCGATTCCCCTTCCCTCCACATGCCTATCAAAGCTCTCGCCGTAAGGGCCTTAGTGAAAGGGTCTACCGGTCATCCTCTGATGCAATCTTGGCGACAACTTCTACCTCATAACGATTTCTCGTACACTCTATGTGTTTACTAACCTTATGGGCTCGTGGTTCCTTCGAGTTTGCAACTGCACCATTATTATCACAATAAATTGTGATAGTTCTGGGCAAACCAGGAATCACATCCAAGTCCATTAGGAAATTTCTGAGCCACCCAGCTTCTTTGGCCGCCTTAGAGGCTGCCATACAGTCAGCTTCCATTGTAGAGTCCACCACGCATTTCTGCTTGACACTCTTCCATACTATGACTCCACCTCCCAAAGTAAACACAAACCCTGAGGTAGACTTACTGTTATCCTTATCTGATTGGAAATCGCAATCCATGCAACCCACAGGGAGTAATTGGTCTGCCCGGTAAACTAGCATATAATCTCTAGTCCTTCTCAGGCACTACAATATATGTTTTACCGCAGTACAATATCCCTATCCTGGATTACTCTGATATCTGCTGACCATGCCTACGGCAAAGCAGATATCTGGTCTCGTACATAGCATACATTAGGCTTCCTACTGCCGAAGCATAAGGAACCGCCTTCAGCTCCTTTATCACCTCAGATGATCTAGGACACATCTCCTTAGATAAAGTAACTCCATACCTGAAAGGTAGAAAACCCTTCTTGGAGTTTTGTATGCTAAAACGATCCAAAACCATGTCTATGTATGAAGCTTGGGATAAGCACAACAACCTTGATCCCCAAGGTTGTGACCCACTTCTCCCAAGTCCTTCATATCATATTGTTTGGACAACCATACCCTTACGTCTGATAACACTTCGATGTTGTTGCCAACCACCAAAATGTCATCTACGTATAGTACAAAAATACCACTACGTTTCCGTCACATCTCTGATATACACAAGACCCATCCGAACTTTGAATAAATCCATAAGACTGGATTTTCTTCCTCAAAGTGGATGTCCCAAGACTTCAAAGCTTGCTTTAGTCCATCAACGGACCGATTAAGCTTATAAACAATACGCTCTTTGCCCTTAGCAATGAATCCCTCTGGTTGCTTCAAATATATGTTTTCCTCAAGACTTCCATTAAGGAAAGCTGTCTTGACATCCATCTATCACACCTCATAATCCATATGAGCTGCAATGCATAAGAGCTCCCAGACCTGACTTGAATCCATAGATTCAATCTCAGTATTCATTGCACTTTGCAAAGATGCTGCATCTTTATCTTGGATTGCCTCGTCATATGTCCAGGGATCAGGTTCATGTTTGCTAGGGACCAAATCAGAAGATTCGTCCAAAAACATGAATCTAAGAGGCTGTCTAACAACCCTCCCACTACGACAAGGTGTCATCTGTGTATCCTCTGTGATACGCGGTGCAGTGACATGTGGTATGTCCTCTTGTACCGGTGGTACTAAAGAAGTGACTTCCCTTTTTAACTCCTCTAGAACAATTTTACCCTTGGGCTTGTGGCTTATCACATAGTCTTCCTCTAGAAATCTGACATTCGTGTTAACGATCACCCTCTGATCTCTAGGACTATAAAACAAGTCAGAATAACTCATCATCGATCTAACCATCTCCATAAGAGTCATATTCCTTCGCTCCGCTACACCATTCTGCTGGGGTGTACCAGGTGCAGTCTATTGGGATTGAATCCCAACCTCTGATAAGTAGTTCCTATACTCTCCCAAGAGGTTCTGACCACCACGATCAGATCATAGTGTCATCCTTATCTTGAATAATTGTCTATAAAAGAGACGAAATATTCAAGACCACCTCTTGCCTAGATAGTCATAGGACCTCACAAATCAGAATGAACCATTTCTAACAAATCTTTGGCTCTATACCCCTTGGCCTTAAAATGGCCTCTTGGTCATCTTACCCTCCAAGCAAGATTCGTAGGTTGGGAGATCCTCCACCACTAATGAACCCAAGGTCCATCTATCAACCTTTGAATTACGCTTAGGTTAATGTGACTGCCTAAGAAGCCAAAGATATGTTTGGTTCATCTTCGAAGGTTCTTTTCTCTTATTGGAATTAGAAGATGAGTTATTAACTTCTATTTGCATCGTGGGAGCTTGTGGTTCAAGTTATAAATTTCCTATCTATGTACCTGAATAGATAATGTCCCTATTCCTTTTATAACAAATCTGTCATGAAAAGAAATAGATTATCCATCCAAAAACTATTTAGAAATCGAAGTCAATTCTTTCTAAATAAGGGTACATAAAGGAAATTCTTAAGAACCAAAACCTTTATTTTTCTCAAAAGATAAATAAAACATCTTCCACTGCAATAGCCGCCATCTTCATGGCATTGCCCAAGTAAATGGTAATATTCCCTTTAGCTAGTCGTCGGGTTTCCTGGAACCCCTGCAAAGTATTGCAGACATGATTAGTGGCTCTCGTATCTACACACCAGGTGCCGGTAGATAACACCGCTAACCATGTTACAATGACTAGACCAAAAGATATACTTTTGTTCTGTTTTAGATTGGGATAGTCCTCCTTCCAATGTCCATCCTGCTTGTAAGTGAAGTACTTGCCTTTCGGCTTCTTTACTCCTCCCTGAGATCCTCCCACCACATTTGCTCCACCTTGTTTCTCCTTCCTCTTGCCTTTCGGCTTAGAAGTAGAAACCTTTTTGAGCAACCATGGCTTGAGGATACTCTTGGAAGAGTGCATACTAGTAGATAAGACAATATTTGGATTCATTTCCAATCAATATAATTTGGGTACAATAAGTTTATTTCCTTTAGTATCAAAATAAGTGGACTGAAAGTCAATTTTGAAAATCCTAAGAATCACATAGATCATTACTTTAGATTTCAAAAAATTATTGATTCCTCAAACAATAAAATTTCGAAATCAACCAACACCTCAAAACACCGAGAATATCGCATGCCACGCAGTGTGGACGTATATGAATTCTACATTTGTAAGAGGAGGTTTTACCCATTAATTTTATTATCTTGTCAACCTTACTTTTTGACAAATAAAATTAATAGTTGGTTCCTCTTTGGCCCTACAAATAAAAGCAGTGACTCCGATGGGGAGGATACTTTATATTTGCATCTAAGTGTGCACCATTACACGATACTAAGGGACTTATTTCGGATTATGTGCCTTACCGCTGTGGAAGTACACACGCTCCTAGATAATTTCCTATAACCATTATTTGACCTAGTGATCCGCAAACAAACTCATCCGCAGGGAGGAAGGCACTCAGAGCCGACACGCAAGTTTGTTGCATCACACGTCAAATTGTAATGGAGGCCGCGGGAATTAATTAAAATGTCCCTCTCCCACTTAGTAAATTGAAAATGAGGAATTTTCAAGCACACACAACATGCATATAAAACAAATCAGCAATAAATATTGAAAAATCAGAATTTTTCCAACTATTATGGCATTGTTCTCCAATATGCGTCCCGTCGTGTCGCCACCTCGTCCGCTCCATCTTTTCCCGTGCTCAAGTCACCAAAGAGTTCCGAGCCGAGATAAAACATTTTAATTTACATCCATCGATCCTATACTCCACGAAGGAGTGTACAAATAATCTAGATCGAAAGTAAACTAAAATAAGTGGCTAAACAATGCCGTATTTAATTTCAAAAATTAAATACTAATCTAGCCTCGTCAACCCCGAGGATTCAAATAATATACAATCACACACACATGCAATCACATACACACATATATAGCCATAATAGTTGGATCTTATGCCTGCAACCAAAAAGTTAGCCTACGCACATCCTACTATTATCCGGCATACACAATATATGATAAGTGCGTGAAAGTAACCGAATCCAAAACACATAAAACCGGAAACCGTGGCTCTGATACCATTTGTTGGTATTGCCCAGAAGCTCTGATACCAGTTGTTGGCAACCGTGCTATTTCTCGGAATGCTCATAGGCTCCCATGTCCCCGGATTAAAATTTTCACTAATGAAAACTAATCCGGATGGGATGAGTTTCCTAAGCACAACCAATTCGTCGTCGTGCTAACGACTCGAGCGATCGCTTGAACAAACTAGTTGTTCAAGCAACACAACTCTTCTAGTCGGTTAGCGCGGAAGAGGCATGACGGATCGCCGGTTTTTGTGTTTCTTATTCGGGGTCCATGATTATACAAATACATGCAAATGCAAACTAGTATAATCAACATATACTAACCTAAAGAACTTAAGCTAGCATATCAATTAAGAATAGAAACATGCAAAGATCATAAATAAAAGTTATAAAACTTTTATACCTCTTGATCTTCTATCGTATGTCCTAACCTCCTTGTAGACTTCGTGTGGGCGAAGATCCTCCACAAGTTGAAGCTTCTTAGATCTTCTTCAATCCAAAGAATGAAGAACTCTCTTTCCCTTCTTGCTTGAGCCAACCACCAATCCACAAAGGATTGATGCCGCCGGCCCCAAGAATAGAGAGAACATAATGGAAACAACCAAGCAACCGAACTAGGGACAAACCCTAGCTCCTAGTGCCGCCGGCCAAGAGGAAAACAAAGGGAAAAGAGGAATAGGTTGGGCACCACCAAAGGTATAGGAAAAAGGATAGGAACCGGCCAACACCCTAGGAAGAAGAAGAACACTTCCCCTATAGTTGCCACCTACCTTACCTTCCAAACCCTAGCCGCCCAACCAAGCTTCCTTTGGATTTCTTACCGCCCAAGGTAGAGGAAGAGAAGGTAGTGGCCGGCCAACCCTTAGAAGGAAGAAGATGAGCCCTTCCCCTATAGTTGCCGCCCAACCATAACTTCCAAACCTAGCCGCCTAATCCAAAGAGCCAAACCCTAATCTAATTAGGGTTTCCTCCATAGGTTTCTTGCCGCCTAAGCATGGTGGAGAGGAGAGATCTAGGAGCTAGCCACCTCCAAGGAAGAAGACAAGCTCATCCATAGGTTGCCGCCCAACCTAAGGAGCCAAAACCCTAATTAGGGTTTTCTCCTTGAGGTTGCTTGCCGCCCAAGTAATGCTAGGCAAAACCCTAATTTCCTTAGCATCCATCATGAACCCTTCAAAAAACTTAGTTGCCGCCCAACCCATGTTCCCTTATATAGAACTTAGGAGAAAATTGGTTATTGATGAGGTAGCCAAAAATATAGGAACTAATTCCCAATTTTCTTGCCGCCCACCTTATCCAACCTTTCCTCTCCCTTTTATATAGAGTTAGGTTTAGGCCTTGGTTTAATCTCCACCGTCGGTTCTAGGGTTTTAATCTCAACCGTCGGATTTAGAGAATTAATCTCAACCATCGGTTCTAGGAAATAATCCCAACCGTCGGATCTAGAGATTTAATCTCAACCGTCGGTTCTAGGAATTTAATCCCAACCGTCGGATCTAGAGATTTAATCTCAACCGTCGGTTCTAGGAATTTAATCCCAACCGTCGGATCTAGAGATCTAATCTCCACCGTCGGTTCTAGGGATTCAATCCTAACCGTCGGATCTAGAGATTTGTTTTCCATCATTTGATCTAGACTTCATGAGGTTTATATAAGGCTACGATAGGGACCATGAGGAGGAGTTGGGTCTTGGCCACCCGATGGATCGGAACCACACAAACTTGATCCATCAATGATGTTCCATTCCACTAGAGGATCATCATCGAACTACCTCACCAACACCATAAATTAATATGGGCTCCATATATTATTTGTACATCCATCTCCCCGTGTTTAAGATATCGAATGTCCGTCAATTGATTGATTTACTGACCATCAATCAATTAACATCTAACTCCTCGAGTAGTACCACTCAACCTTATCATCATGTTGACTAAGTCAACCTGCAGGGTTTACATGATGAACCTTATGAGCTCCTCAAGGGGACATCATCAACCTAATATATAGGACACGCATTCCTCCTATAATCAACGGCACACCATGTAAATAATATCACTTCCCAACTTACTGGGCATATTGATTTAACCCATAGAAATCTCACCCTCTGGTAAATCAAAGAAATAAATACTAAGTACATGTGCCCGTTATTATATCGGGATTAAGAGCATGTACAACATAATATCAGTCGATTCAATTATGTATCCAATAAATTTAATCACCTCTATGTTGTAACTCTATGTTCAAGATAAAACAATACCAAGCTACACTACAACCATGCCAATGGTTTGTCCAAAACCATCTTGGTTGTGAGCCTCTACTTATATTCTACAAGGGACTGATAACATAATCTTCTGTGCCGCACCCAGGCACCATGTTATCTACAATGTAAAATATTAGACAATATGCACACATATAAATATAACGTGCAAACAATGATCATATGATTATTATTTCAAAATAAAGATGTCCATACAAAAGAGCTAGGCTTTCAGTATACATCCCAACAATCAGAGTAATCCTGGATAGGGACATTGGACTGCGGTAAAGCATATATTGAAGTACCTGAGAAGGACTAGGGATTATATGCTGGTTTACCGGCCAGATCAATTAGTCCCTGTGGGTTACACGGATTTGGATTTCCAATCAGATAGGGACAAGAGTAAGTCTACCTCGGGGTTTGTGTTTACTTTTGGAGGTGGAGCCATAGTATGGAGGAGTGTCAAGCAGAAATGCGTGGCGGACTCTACCATGGAAGCTGAGTATGTGGCAGCCTCTGAGGCAGCTAAGGAAGCTGTATGGCTCAGGAACTTCTTGATGGACTTGGATGTGATTCTTGGTTTTCCCAGAACTATCACCATTTATTGTGATAATAGTGGTGCAGTTGCAAACTCGAAGGAACCACGAGCCCATAAGGCGAGTAAACACATAGAGCGCAAGTACAACCTTATACGAGAGATCGTAAAGCGAGGAGAAGTTGTTGTCACCAAGATTGCATCAGAGGATAACCTGGCGGATCCATTCACTAAGGCCCTTCCAGCGAAAGCGTTTGATAGGCATGTGGAGGACATGGGGATCAGATGTATGGCAGAGTGATGACGGCATAGTCTTTTAGTATAAGTGAGAGATTGTTGGAATGTATACTGAAAGCCTAGCTCTTTTTGTATGAACATTTTATTTTGGAATAAGAATCACATGATCATTGTTTGCACTTTATATATTTATTATATATGTGTGCATATTGTCTAATATTTTACATTGTAGATAACATGGTGCTTGGTGTGGCACAGAAGATCATGTTATCAGTCCCTTGTAAAAAATAAGTAGAGGCTCACCACCAAGATTGTTTTGGACAAACCATTGGCATGGTTGTAGTGTAGCTTGGTATTGTTTTGTCTTGAACATAAAGTTACACTAGTACACTTAGGTGTATTGGCGAGAGGACATAGAAAAGATTCAATCTTGACTACATAATTGAATCGGACCTCGGATATTATGTTGTGCATGCTCTTAATCGATATAATACGGGCACATGTACTAGTATTTATTTCTTTGATTTACGAAGTGAGATTTAGATGGATTAAATCAATATGCATTAGTTGAAATGATATTATTTACATGGTGTGCCGTTGATTATAGGAGGAAACCGTGTCCTATATATTAGGTTGATGATGTCCCCTTGAGGAGCTCATAAGGTTCATCATGTAAACCCAGCTGGTTGACTTAGTCAACATGATGACAAGGTTGAGTGGTACTACTCAAGGAATTAGATGTTAATTAATTGATGGTCAGTAAATCAATTAATTGACGGACATTCGATATCTTAAACACGGGGAGATTAATACGAATAATATATGGAGCCCATATTAATTTATGGGGGTTGGTGAGGTAGTTCAATGATGATTCTCTAGTGGAATGGAACATCATTGATGGATCAAGTTTGTGTGGTTCCGATCCATTGGGTGGCCAAGATCCAACTCCTCATTATGGTCCCTATCGTAGCCTAATATAATCCTTGTGAATTCTAGATCCAAGAATGTAAAACAAAACCTAGAACCAACGGTTGGGATTAAATCCCTAGATTCGATGGTTAGGATGAAACCCTAGAACCAACGGTTGGGATTAAATCTCTAGATCCGATGGTTAGGATGAAACCCTAGAATCGACGGTTGGGATTAAATCCCTAGATCCGACGGTTGGGATAAAACCCTAGATCCGATGGAAGGGATGAAACCCTAGATATGACGGTTGGGATGAAATCCTAGATCCGACGGTTGGGATGAAACCCTTGATCCGACGGTTGGGATAAAACCCTAGATCCGACAGTGGAGATTAAATCCCTAGATCCGACGGTGGAGATTAAAGGAGGATTAAGCCCAATTCTATAAATAGAAGGCTTAAGCTTGGGTGGAAAGGATAATTGAATTGGAGTTAGGGTTTGGCTCTTCTCAAAGTGGGCGGCTAGGGTTTGGAGCAAAAGCTTGGGCGGCAACCATCTTCCTTCTACTTGTTGCCGGCGCCCATCTTCCTCCATCAAGACTTGGCCGACGCCCATCCTCTAGGCCTCTCTCTTATTCCTTGTCCGGCGGTTCTCCTTCCATTGGTGGCCGGCGTTCACTCCTCCAAACTCTCCAAAGTGGCCGGCGGTTCTCCTTCCATTGGTGGCCGGCGCCTCATCCACTTGTTCCTTGGCCGGCGGTTGCATCAAATTCTCTAATTTGGTGGCCGGTTCTAGAAAGGATAGGTATTTGTTTGTTCGCAGCGGACAAGGAAGGGAAGAACGCGATCTAGAAGGCTTCTACTCATGGAGGATCTTCATCCACACCTCGTCCACGAGAAGGATAGGACATACGGTAGAAGATCGTAAGGAATAAAGTTTTATAACTTTATTTTCAGATCTGAGCATGTTCCTTTTAGTGTTGATTATACATGTGTGTGCATGTATATATATTGTATAATCATGGACCCCGAAGACAAACACAAAAATCGGCGATCCGTCCGTCGTCTCTTCCGTGGAAAGTTGAACCGTTTCAACCAAAAATCCTTCGGGGTTTCTGATGAGGGGGCCCCTTCGGGGGCGGTGGAGGCAACTCTAAAAAGTTTACCCATCACAGTTTTTACCGAAGTGCACTAGCTCTTGTGGCTAGTGCATGGAGGTATCCAATTAGAGTGCCCGGGTTCAAACCTCAAGGGCTGCAGGAATTACAATCCCACGAATATGTGAGATTTAATGAGCAGTGTCCAGCGGGTCATGACCGGGTACGCTCCAATAGGGAAAGTTGAACCGTTTTACCCAAAAATCCTTCGGGGTTTCTGATGAGGGGGCTCCTTCGGGGGCGGTGGCGGCAACTCTAAAAAGTTTACCCATCACAGTTTTAACCGAAGTGCACTAGCTCTTGTGGCTAGTGCATGTAGGTATCCAATTAGAGGTCCCGGGTTCAAACCTCAAGGGCTGAAGGAATTACAATCCCACGAATATGTGGGATTTAGCAGCGATGTCCGTGGTCTTGGACCGCATGCTCCAATAGGGAAAGTTGAACCGTTTCACCCAAAAATCCTTCGGGGTTTCAGATGAGAGGGCTCCTTCGGGGGCGGTGGCGGCAACTCTAAAAAGTTTACCCATCACAGTTTTTACCGAAGTGCACTAGCTCTTGTGGCTAGTGCATCCAATTAGAGGTCCCGGGTTCAAACCTCAAGGGCTGCAGGAATTACAATCCCACGAATATGTGGGATTTAACGAGCAGTGTCCGGCGTGTCTTGACCGGGTACGCTCCAATAGGGAAAGTTGAACCGTTTCACCCAAAAATCCTTCAGGGTTTCTGATGAGGGGGCTCCTTCGGGGGTGGTGGCGGCAACTCTAAAAAGTTTACCCATCACAGTTTTACCGAAGTGCACTAGCTCTTGTGGCTAGTGCATGGAGGTATCCAATTAGAGGTCCCGGGTTCAAACCTCAAGGGCTGCAGGAATTACAATCCCACGAATATGTGGGATTTAACGAGCAGTGTCTGGCGAGTCTTGACCGGGTACACTCCAATTGGGAAAATTGAACTGTTTCACCCAAAAATCCTTCGGGGTTTCTGATGAGGGGGCTCCTTCGAGGTCGGTGGCGGCAACTCTAAAAAGTTTACCCATCACAGTTTTACTGAAGTGCACTAGCTCTTGTGGCTAGTGTATGGAGGTATCAAATTAGAGGTCCCTGGTTCAAACCTCAAGGGCTGCAGGAATTACAATCCCACGAATATGTGGGATTTAACGAGAAGGGTCCAGCGTGTCTTGACCGGGTACGCTCCAAAAGGGAAAGTTGAACCGTTTCACCCAAAAATCCTTCGGGGTTTCTGATGAGGGGGCTCCTTCGGGGGCGATGGCGGCAACTCTAAAAAGGTTACCCATCACAGTTTTACCGAAGTGCACTAGCTCTTGTGGCTAGTGCATGGAGGTATCCAATTAGAGGTCCCGGGTTCAAACATCATGGGCTGCAGGAATTACAATCCCACGAATATGAGGGATTTAACGAGAAGTGTCGGCGGTCTTGGCCGGCATGCGCTCCAATAGGAAAGTCGAACCGCGTTTCACCCAAAAATCCTTGGGGTTTTACGATGAGGGGCTCCTTGGGGCGTGGCGGCAACTATAAAAAGTTTACCCATCACAGTTTTACCGAAGTGCACTAGCTCTTGTGGCTAGTGAATGGAGGTATCCAATTAGAGGTCCCGGGTTCAAACCTCAAGGGTCGCAGGAATTACAATCCCACGAATATGTGGGATTTAACGAGAAGTATCCGGCGGGTCTTGACCGGGTACGCTCCAATAGGGAAAGTCGAACCGTTTCACCCAAAAATCCTTCGGGGTTTCTGATGAGGGGGCTCCTTCGGGGGCAGTGGCGGCAACTATAAAAAGTTTACCCATCACAGTTTAAAGTGCACGCTCTTGTGGCTAGTGCAGAGGTATCCAATTAGAGGTCCCGGGTTCAAACCTCAAGGGTTGTAAGAATTACAATCCCACTAATATGTGGGATTTAACGGCGATGTCCGTGGTCTTGGCCTGCACGCCCAATAGGGAAAGTTGAACCGTTTCACCCAAAAATCCTTCGGGGTTTCTTATGAGGGGGCTCCTTCAGTAACTCTAAAAAGTTTACCCATCACAGTTTTTACCGAAGTGCACTAGCTCTTGTGGCTAGTGCATGGAGGTATCCAATTAGAGGTCCCGGGTTCAAACCTCAAGGGCTGCAGGAATTACAATCCCACGAATATGTGAGATTTAACGCAAAGGTCCGACGGTCACGATGCACGCCCAATAGGGAAAGTTGAACCGTTTCACCCAAAAATCCTTCGGGGTTTCTTATGAGGGGGCTCCTTCGGGGTCGGTGGCGGCAACTCTAAAAAGTTTACCCATCACAGTTTTAACCGAAGTGCACTAGCTCTTGTGGCTAGTGCATGGAGGTATCCAATTAGAGGTCCCGGGTTCAAACCTAAAGGGCTGCAGAAATTACAATCCCACGAATATGTGGGATTTAACGAGCAGTGTCCGGCGGGTCTTCACCGGGTACGCTCCAATAGGGAAAGTTGAACTGTTTCACCCAAAAATCCTTCGGGGGTTTCTGATGAGGGGGCTCCTTCGGGGGCGGTGGCGGCAACTCTAAAAAGTTTACCCATCACAGTTTTATCGAAGTACGCTAGCTCTTGTGGCTAGTACATGGAGGTATCCAATTAGAGGTCCCGGGTTCAAACCTCATGGGCTGCAGGAATTACAATCCCACGAATATGTGCGATTTAAAGAGCAATGTCCGGCGGGTCTTGACCGGGTACGCTCCAATAGGGAAAGTTGAACCGTTTCACCCAAAAATCCTTCGAGGTTTCTGATGAGGGGGCTCCTTCGGGGGCGGTGGCGGCAACTCTAAAAAGTTTACCCATCACAGTTTACCGAAGTGCACTAGCTCTTGTGGCTAGTGCATGGAGGTATCCAATTAGAGGTCCCAGGTTAAAACCTTAAGGGCTGCAGGAATTACAATCCCACGAATATGTGAGATTTAACGAGCAGTGTCCGACGGGTCTTGACCGGGTACGCTCCAATAGGGAAAGTTGAACCGTTTGACCCAAAAATCCTTCGGGGTTTCTGATGAGGGGGCTCCTTTGGGGGCGGTGGCGACAACTCTAAAAAGTTTACCCATCACAGTTTTACCGAAGTGCACTAGCTCTTGTGGCTAGTGCATGGAGGTATCCAATTAGAGGTCCCGGGTTCAAACCACAAGGTCTGCAGGAATTACAATCCCACGAATATGTGGGATTTAACGAGCAGTGTCCGGCGGGACTTGATCGGGTACGCTCCAATATGAAAAGTTGAACCGTTTCACCCAAAAATCCTTCGGGGTTTCTGATAAGGGGGCTCCTTCGGGGGCGGTGGCGGCAACTCTAAAAAGTTTACCCATCACAGTTTTACCGAAGTGCACTAGCTCTTGTGGCTAGTGCATGGAGGTATCCAATTAGAGGTCCCGGGTTCAAACATCAAGGGCTGCAGGAATTACAATCCCACGAATATGAGGGATTTAACGAGAAGTGTCCGGCGGGTCTTGACCGGGTATGCTCCAATAGGGAAAGTCGAACCGTTTCACCCAAAAATCCTTCGGGGTTTCTGATGAGGGGGCTCCTTCGGGGGCAGTGGCGGCAACTATAAAAAGTTTACCCATCACAGTTTTACCGAAGTGCACTAGCTCTTGTGGCTAGTGAATGGAGGTATCCAATTAGAGGTCCCGGGTTCAAACCTCAAGGGTTGCAGGAATTACAATCCCACGAATATGTGGGATTTAACGAACAGTATCCGGCGGGTTTTGACCGGGTACACTCCAATAGGGAAAGTTGAACCGTTTCACCCAAAAATCCTTCGGGGTTTCTGATGAGGGGGCTCCTTCGGGGGCGGTGGCGGCAACTCTAAAAAGTTTACCCATCACAGTTTTTACCGAAGTGCACTAGCTCTTGTGGCTAGTGCACGGAGGTATCCAATTAGAGGTCCCGGGTTCAAACCTCAAGGGTTGTAGGAATTACAATCCCACGAATATGTGGGATTTAACGAGCAGTGTCCGGCGGGTCTTGACCGGGTACGCTCCAATAGGGAAAGTTGAACCGATTCACCCAAAAATCCTTCGGGGTTTCTGATGAGGGGCTCCTTCAGGGGCGGTGGTGGTAACTCTAAAAAGTTTACCCATCACAGTTTTTACCGAAGTGCACTAGCTCTTGTGGCTAGTGCATGGAGGTATCCAATTAGAGGTCCCGGGTTCAAACCTCAAGGGCTGCAGGAATTACAATCCCACGAATATGTGAGATTTAACGAGCAGTGTCCGGCGGGTCATGACCGGGTACGCTCCAATAGGGAAAGTTGAACCGTTTCACCCAAAAATCCTTCGGGGTTTCTTATGAGGGGCTCTTCTTGAGGTCGGTGGCGAAAGTTTACCCATCACAGTTTTAACCGAAGTGCACTAGCTCTTGTGGCTAGTGCATGGAGGTATCCAATTAGAGGTCCCGGGTTCAAACCTCAAGGGCTGCAGAAATTTCAATCCCACGAATATGTGGGATTTAACGAGCAGTGTCCGTGGTCTTGAGCAGTGCGCTCAATAGGAAAGTTGAACTGCTTTCACCCAAAACTCCGTCGGGGGTGTCTGCTGAGGGGGCTCCTTCGGGGGCGGTGGCGGCAACTCTAAAAAGTTTACCCATCACAGTTTTATCGAAGTACGCTAGCTCTTGTGGCTAGTACATGGAGGTATCCAATTAGAGGTCCCGGGTTCAAACCTCATGGGATGCAGGAATTACAATCCCACGAATATGTGCGATTTAAAGAGCAATGTCCGGCGGGTCTTGACCGGGTACGCTCCAATAGGGAAAGTTGAACCGTTTCACCCAAAAATCCTTCGAGGTTTCTGATGAGGGGGCTCCTTCGGGGGCGGTGGCGGCAACTCTAAAAAGTTTACCTATCACATCAAGTTCACTAGCTCTTGTGGCTAGTGCATGGAGGTATCCAATTAGAGGTCCCAGGTTAAAACCTTAAGGGCTGCAGGAATTACAATCCCACGAATATGTGAGATTTAACGAGCAGTGTCCGACGGGTCTTGACCGGGTACGCTCCAATAGGGAAAGTTGAACCGTTTGACCCAAAAATCCTTCGGGTTTACGATGAGGGGCTCCTTTGGGTGGCGACAACTCTAAAAAGTTTACCCATCACAGTTTTACCGAAGTGCACTAGCTCTTGTGGCTAGTGCATGGAGGTATCCAATTAGAGGTCCTGGGTTCAAACCACAAGGGCTGCAGGAATTACAATCCCACGAATATGTGGGATTTAACGAGCAGTGTCCGGCGGGACTTGACCGGGTACGCTCCAATATGGAAAGTTGAACCGTTTCACCCAAAAATCCTTGGGGTTTACGATAAGGGGCTCCTTGAGGTGGTGGCGGCAACTCTAAAAAGTTTACCCATCGTGATTTTAGCTCTTGTGGCTAGTGCATGGAGGTATCCAATTAGAGGTCCCGGGTTCAAACCTCAAGGGCTGCAGGAATTACAATCCCACGAATATGTGGGATTTAACGAGCAGTGTCCGGCGGGTCTTGACCGGGTACGCTCCAATAGGGAAAGTTGAACCGTTTCACCCAAAAATCCTTCGGGGTTTCTGATGAGGGGGCTCCTTCGGGGGCGGTGGCGGAAACTCTAAAAAGTTTACCCATCACAGTTTAAGCGAAGTTCACTAGCTCTTGTGGCTAGTGCATGGAGGTATCCAATTAGAGGTCTCGGGTTCAAACTTCAAGGGCTGTAGGAATTACAATCCCACGAATTTGTGGGATTTAACGAGCAGTGTCCGGCGAGTCTTGACCGGGTACGCTCCATTAGGGAAAGTTGAACCGTTTCACTCAAAAATCCTTCGGGGTTTCTGATGAGGGGGCTCCTTCGGGGCAGGGGCGGCAACTCTAAAAAGTTTACCCATCACAGTTTTTACCGAAGTGCACTAGCTCTTGTGGCTAGTACGTGGAGGTATCCAATTAGAGGTCCCGGGTTCAAACTTCAAGGGCTGCAGGAATTACAATCCCACGAATATGTGGGATTTAACGAGCAGTATCCGGCTTGTCTTCACCGGGTACGCTCCAATAGGGAAAGTTGAACCGTTTCACCCAAAAATCCTTCGGGGTTTCTGATGAGGGGGCTCCTTCGGGGGCGGTGGCGGCAACTCTAAAAAGTTTACCCATCACAGTTTTACCGAAGTGCACTAGTTCTTGTGGCTAGTGCATGGTGGTATCCAATTAGATGTCCCGGGTTCAAACCTCAAGGGTCAAGAATTACAATCCACGAATATGTGGGATTTAACGGCGATGTCCGGCGGGTCTTGACCGCTCGCCCAATAGGGAAAGTTGAACCGTTTCACCCAAAAATCCTTCGGGGTTTCTGATGAGGGGCGGCTCTTCGGGGCTGGGCGGAACTCTAAAAGTTTACCCATCAGCTTTAGCAAGTGCACTAGCTCTTGTGGCTAGTGCATGGAGGTATCCAATTAGAGGTCCCTGGTTCAAACCTCAAGGGCTGTAGGAATTACAATCCCACGAATATGTGGGATTTAACGAGTAGTATCCGGTGGGTCTTGACCGCACGCCCAATTAGGAAAGTTGAACTGCTTTCACCCAAAAATCCTTTGGGGTTTCTGATGAGGGGGCTGCTTCAGGGGCTGTGGCGGCAACTCTAAAAATTTTACCCATCACAGTTTTACCGAAGTGCACTAGCTCTTGTGGCTAGTGCATGGAGGTATCCAAATAGAGGTCCCGGGTTCAAACATCAAGGGCTGCAGAAATTACAATCCCACGAATATGTGGGATTTAACGAGCAAAGATCCTACGGTCTTCACCTGCACGCCCAATAGGGAAAGTTGAACCGTTTCACCCAAAAATCCTTCGGGGGCGGTGGCGGCAACTCTAAAAAGTTTACCCATCACAGTTTTACCGAAGTGCACTAGCTCTTGTGGCTAGTGCATGGTGGTATCCAATTAGATGTCCCGGGTTCAAACCTCAAGGGCTGCAGGAATTACAATCCCACGAATATGTGGGATTTAACGAGCAGTGTCCGGCGGGTCTTGACCGAGTACGCTCCAATAGGGAAAGTTGAACCGTTTCACCCAAAAATCCTTCGGGGTTTCTGATGAGGGGGCTCCTTCGGGGGCGGTGGCGGCAACTCTAAAAAGTTTACCCATCACAGTTTTACCGAAGTGCACTAGCTCTTGTGGCTAGTGCATGGAGGTATCCAATTAGAGGTCCCTGGTTCAAACCTCAAGGGCTGTAGGAATTACAATCCCACGAATATGTGGGATTTAACGAGTAGTATCCGGTGGGTCTTGACCGGGTACGCTCCAATAGGGAAAGTTGAACCGTTTCACCCAAAAATCCTTTGGGGTTTCTGATGAGGGGGCTGCTTCAGGGGCTGTGGCGGCAACTCTAAAAATTTTACCCATCACAGTTTTACCGAAGTGCACTAGCTCTTGTGGCTAGTGCATGGAGGTATCCAAATAGAGGTCCCGGGTTCAAACATCAAGGGCTGAAGAAATTACAATCCCACGAATATGTGGGATTTAACGAGCAGTGTCCGCGTCTTGACCGGCACGCCCAATAGGAAAGTTGAACCGCTTTCACCCAAAAATCCTTCGGGTTTATGATGAGGGGCTCCTTGGGAGGTGGCGCAACTCTAAAAAGTTTACCCATCACGCTTTCAAAGTGCACTAGCTCTTGTGGCTAGTGAATGGAGGTATCCAATTAGAGGTCCCGGTTCAAACCTCAAGGGTCAGTAGGAATTACAATCCCACGAATATGTGGGATTTAACGAGCGATCCGACTGTCTGACCGGCACGCCCAATAGGGAAAGTTGAACCGCTTTCACCCAAAAATCCTTCGGGGTTTCTGATGAGGGGGGTCTTCGGGCCCGGCGGCGACAACTCTAAAAAGTTTACCCATCACAGTTTTACCGAAGTGCACTAGCTCTTGTGGCTAGTGAATGGAGGTATCCAATTAGAGGTCGGGTTCAAAGGGTGCAGGAATTACAATCCCACGAATATGAGGGATTTAACGAAGTGTCCGGCGGGTCTTGACCGGGTATGCTCCAATAGGGAAAGTCGAACCGTTTCACCCAAAATCCTTGGGGTTTCGATGAGGGCTCCTTGAGGCGTGGGCAAGCAACTATAAAAAGTTTACCCATCACAGTTTTACCGAAGTGCACTAGCTCTTGTGGCTAGTGAATGGAGGTATCCAATTAGAGGTCCCGGGTTCAAACCTCAAGGGCTGCAGGAATTACAATCCCACGAATATGTGAGATTTAACGAGCATATCCGGTTTTGGCACCGAGTACGCTCCAATAGGGAAAGTTGAACCGTTTCACCCAAAAATCCTTCGGGGTTTCTGATGAGGGGGCTCCTTCGGGGGCGGTGGCGGCAACTCTAAAAAGTTTACCCATCACAGTTTTACCGAAGTGCACTAGCTCTTGTGGCTAGTGCATGGAGGTATCCAATTAGAGGTCCCGGGTTCAAACCTCAAGGGCTGCAGGAATTACAATCCCACGAATATGTGGGATTTAACGAGCAGTGTCCGGCGGGTCTTGACCGGGTACGCTCCAATAGGGAAAGTTGAACCGTTTCACCCAAAAATCCTTCGGGGTTTCTGATGAGGGGCTCCTTCAGGGGCGGTGGTGGTAACTCTAAAAAGTTTACCCATCACAGTTTTTACCGAAGTGCACTAGCTCTTGTGGCTAGTGCATGGAGGTATCCAATTAGAGGTCCCGGGTTCAAACCTCAAGGGCTGCAGGAATTACAATCCCACGAATATGTGAGATTTAACGAGCAGTGTCCGGCGGGTCTTGACCGGGTACGCTCCAATAGGGAAAGTTGAACCGTTTCACCCAAAAATCCTTCGGGGGCGGTGGCGGCAACTCTAAAAAGTTTACCCATCACAGTTTTAACCGAAGTGCACTAGCTCTTGTGGCTAGTGCATGGAGGTATCCAATTAGAGGTCCCGGGTTCAAACCTCAAGGGCTGCAGAAATTTCAATCCCACGAATATGTGGGATTTAACGAGCAGTGTCCGGCGGGTCTTGAACGGGTACGCTCCAATAGGGAAAGTTGAACTGTTTCACCCAAAAATCCTTCGGGGGTTTACGAGGGGCTCTTGGGGCGGTGGCGGCAACTCTAAAAAGTTTACCCATCACAGTTTTATCGAAGTACGCTAGCTCTTGTGGCTAGTACATGGAGGTATCCAATTAGAGGTCCCGGGTTCAAACCTCATGGGATGCAGGAATTACAATCCCACGAATATGTGCGATTTAAAGAGCAATGTCCGGCGGGTCTTGACCGGGTACGCTCCAATAGGGAAAGTTGAACCGTTTCACCCAAAAATCCTTCGAGGTTTCTGATGAGGGGGCTCCTTCGGGGGCGGTGGCGGCAACTCTAAAAAGTTTACCCATCACAGTTTACCGAAGTGCACTAGCTCTTGTGGCTAGTGCATGGAGGTATCCAATTAGAGGTCCCAGGTTAAAACCTTAAGGGCTGCAGGAATTACAATCCCACGAATATGTGAGATTTAACGAGCAGTGTCCGACGGGTCTTGACCGGGTACGCTCCAATAGGGAAAGTTGAACCGTTTGACCCAAAAATCCTTCGGGGTTTCTGATGAGGGGGCTCCTTTGGGGGCGGTGGCGACAACTCTAAAAAGTTTACCCATCACAGTTTTACCGAAGTGCACTAGCTCTTGTGGCTAGTGCATGGAGGTATCCAATTAGAGGTCCTGGGTTCAAACCACAAGGTCTGCAGGAATTACAATCCCACGAATATGTGGGATTTAACGAGCAGTGTCCGGCGGGACTTGATCGGGTACGCTCCAATATGAAAAGTTGAACCGTTTCACCCAAAAATCCTTCGGGGTTTCTGATAAGGGGGCTCCTTCGGGGGCGGTGGCGGCAACTCTAAAAAGTTTACCCATCACAGTTTTACCGAAGTGCACTAGCTCTTGTGGCTAGTGCATGGAGGTATCCAATTAGAGGTCCCGGGTTCAAACATCAAGGGCTGCAGGAATTACAATCCCACGAATATGAGGGATTTAACGAGAAGTGTCCGGCGGGTCTTGACCGGGTATGCTCCAATAGGAAAGTTGAACCGCTTCACCCAAAAATCCTTCTGGTTTCGATGAGGGGCTCCTTCAAAGTAGGCAAGAACTATAAAAAGTTTACCCATCACAGTTTTACCGAAGTGCACTAGCTCTTGTGGCTAGTGAATGGAGGTATCCAATTAGAGGTCCCGGGTTCAAACCTCAAGGGTTGCAGGAATTACAATCCCACGAATATGTGGGATTTAACGAACAGTATCCGGCGGGTTTTGACCGGGTACACTCCAATAGGGAAAGTTGAACCGTTTCACCCAAAAATCCTTTGGGGTTTCTGATGAGGGCTCTTCGGCGGTGTGGCAACTCTAAAAAGTTTACCCATCACAGTTTTTACCGAAGTGCACTAGCTCTTGTGGCTAGTGCACGGAGGTATCCAATTAGAGGTCCCGGGTTCAAACCTCAAGGGTTGTAGGAATTACAATCCCACGAATATGTGGGATTTAACGAGCAGTGTCCGGCGGGTCTTGACCGGGTACGCTCCAATAGGGAAAGATGAACCGATTCACCCAAAAATCCTTCGGGGTTTCTGATGAGGGGCTCCTTCAAGGGTGGTGGTGGTAACTCTAAAAAGTTTACCCATCACAGTTTTTACCGAAGTGCACTAGCTCTTGTGGCTAGTGCATGGAGGTATCCAATTAGAGGTCCCGGGTTCAAACCTCAAGGGCTGCAGGAATTACAATCCCACGAATATGTGAGATTTAACGAGCAGTGTCCGGCGGGTCATGACCGGGTACGCTCCAATAGGGAAAGTTGAACCGTTTCACCCAAAAATCCTTCGGGGTTTCTTATGAGGGGGCTCCTTCGGGGTCGGTGGCGGCAACTCTAAAAAGTTTACCCATCACAGTTTTAACCGAAGTGCACTAGCTCTTGTGGCTAGTGCATGGAGGTATCCAATTAGAGGTCCCGGGTTCAAACCTCAAGGGCTGCAGAAATTTCAATCCCACGAATATGTGGGATTTAACGAGCAGTGTCCGGTGGGTCTTGAACGGGTACGCTCCAATAGGGAAAGTTGAACTGTTTCACCCAAAAATCCTTCGGGGTTTCTGATGAGGGGGCTCCTTCGGGGGCGGTGGCGGCAACTCTAAAAAGTTTACCCATCACAGTTTTATCGAAGTACGCTAGCTCTTGTGGCTAGTACATGGAGGTATCCAATTAGAGGTCCCGGGTTCAAACCTCATGGGCTGCAGGAATTACAATCCCACGAATATGTGCGATTTAAAGAGCAATGTCCGGCGGGTCTTGACCGGGTACGCTCCAATAGGGAAAGTTGAACCGTTTCACCCAAAAATCCTTCGAGGTTTCTGATGAGGGGGCTCCTTCGGGGGCGGTGGCGGCAACTCTAAAAAGTTTACCCATCACAGTTTACCGAAGTGCACTAGCTCTTGTGGCTAGTGCATGGAGGTATCCAATTAGAGGTCCCAGGTTAAAACCTTAAGGGCTGCAGGAATTACAATCCCACGAATATGTGAGATTTAACGAGCAGTGTCCGACGGGTCTTGACCGGGTACGCTCCAATAGGGAAAGTTGAACCGTTTGACCCAAAAATCCTTCGGGGTTTCTGATGAGGGGGCTCCTTTGGGGGCGGTGGCGACAACTCTAAAAAGTTTACCCATCACAGTTTTACCGAAGTGCACTAGCTCTTGTGGCTAGTGCATGGAGGTATCCAATTAGAGGTCCTGGGTTCAAACCACAAGGTTCAGAATTACAATCCCACGAATATGTGGGATTTAGCAGCAAATGTCGGCGGGACTTGATCAGATGCACGCTCCAATATGGAAAGTTGAACCGTTTCACCCAAAAATCCTTCGGGGTTTCTGATAAGGGGGCTCCTTCGGGGGCGGTGGCGGCAACTCTAAAAAGTTTACCCATCACAGTTTTACCGAAGTGCACTAGCTCTTGTGGCTAGTGCATGGAGGTATCCAATTAGAGGTCCCGGGTTCAAACATCAAGGGCTGCCGGAATTACAATCCCACGAATATGAGGGATTTAACGAGAAGTGTCCGTGGTCTTGGCCAGGGTGCTCCAATATGAAAAGTTGAACCGTTTCACCCAAAAATCCTTCGGGGTTTCTGATGAGGGGGCTCCTTCGGGGGCAGTGGCGGCAACTATAAAAAGTTTACCCATCACAGTTTTACCGAAGTGCACTAGCTCTTGTGGCTAGTGAATGGAGGTATCCAATTAGAGGTCTCGGGTTCAAACCTCAAGGGCTGCAGGAATTACAATCCCACGAATATGTGGGATTTAACGAGCAGTGTCCGGCGGGTCTTGACCGGGTACGCTCCAATAGGGAAAGTTGAACCGTTTCACCCAAAAATCCTTCGGGGTTTCTGATGAGGGGGCTCCTTCGGGGGCGGTGGCGGCAACTCTAAAAAGTTTACCCATCACAGTTTTACCGAAGTGCACTAGCTCTTGTGGCTAGTGCGGTATCAATTAGAGGTCGGGTTCAAACTTTAAGGGTTGTAGGAATTACAATCCCACGAATATGTGGGATTTAACGAGCAGTGTCCGGCGGGTCTTGACCGGGTACGCTCCAATAGGGAAAGTTGAACCGATTCACCCAAAAATCCTTCGGGGTTTCTGATGAGGGGCTCCTTCAGGGGCGGTGGTGGTAACTCTAAAAAGTTTACCCATCACAGTTTTTACCGAAGTGCACTAGCTCTTGTGGCTAGTGCATGGAGGTATCCAATTAGAGGTCCCGGGTTCAAACCTCAAGGGCTGCAGAAATTACAATCCCACGAATATGTGAGATTTAACGGCGATGTCCCGTGAGTCATGGCCGATGCGCTCCAATAGGGAAAGTTGAACCGTTTCACCCAAAAATCCTTCGGGGTTTCTTATGAGGGGGCTCCTTCGGGGTCGGTGGCGGCAACTCTAAAAAGTTTACCCATCACAGTTTTAACCGAAGTGCACTAGCTCTTGTGGCTAGTGCATGGAGGTATCCAATTAGAGGTCCCGGGTTCAAACCTCAAGGGCTGCAGAAATTTCAATCCCACGAATATGTGGGATTTAACGAGCAGTGTCCGGCGGGTCTTGAACGGGTACGCTCCAATAGGGAAAGTTGAACTTTTTCACCCAAAAATCCTTCGGGGGTTTCTGATGAGGGGGCTCCTTCGGGGGCGGTGGCGGCAACTCTAAAAAGTTTACTCATCACAGTTTTATCGAAGTACGCTAGCTCTTGTGGCTAGTACATGGAGGTATCCAATTAGAGGTCCCGGGTTCAAACCTCATGGGATGCAGGAATTACAATCCCACGAATATGTGCGATTTAAAGAGCAATGTCCGTGGTCTTGGCCGATGCGCTCCAATAGGGAAAGTTGAACCGTTTCACCCAAAAATCCTTGAGGTTTACGATGAGGGGCTCCTTCGGGCGGTGGCGGCAACTCTAAAAAGTTTACCCATCACAGTTTACCGAAGTTCACTAGCTCTTGTGGCTAGTGCATGGAGGTATCCAATTAGTGGTCCCAGGTTAAAACCTTAAGAGGCAGAATTACAATCCCACGAATATGTGAGATTTAAGCGGCGTGTCCGGGGTCTTGGCCGATGCGCTCAATAGGGAAAGTTGAACCGTTTGACCCAAAAATCCTTCGGGGTTTCTGATGAGGGGGCTCCTTTGGGGGCGGTGGCGACAACTCTAAAAAGTTTACCCATCACAGTTTTACCGAAGTGCACTAGCTCTTGTGGCTAGTGCATGGAGGTATCCAATTAGAGGTCCTGGGTTCAAACCACAAGGGCTGCAGGAATTACAATCCCACGAATATGTGGGAATTAGCGGCGATGTCGCGGGACTTGGCCATGGAAAGTTGAACCGTTTCACCCAAAAATCCTTCGGGGTTTCTGATAAGGGGGCTCCTTCGGGGGCGGTGGCGGCAACTCTAAAAAGTTTACCCATCGCAGTTTTACCGAAGTGCACTAGCTCTTGTGGCTAGTGCATGGAGGTATCCAATTAGAGGTCCCGGGTTCAAACCTCAAGGGCTGCAGGAATTACAATCCCACGAATATGTGGGAATTAACGAGCAGTGTCTGGCGGGTCTTGACCGGGTACGCTCCAATAGGGAAAGTTGAACCGTTTCACCCAAAAATCCTTCGGGGTTTCTGATGAGGGGGCTCCTTCGGGGGCGGTGGCGGAAACTCTAAAAAGTTTACCCATCACAGTTTAAGCGAAGTTCACTAGCTCTTGTGGCTAGTGCATGGAGGTATCCAATTAGAGGTCCCGGGTTCAAACTTCAAGGGCTGTAGGAATTACAATCCCACGAATTTGTGGGATTTAACGAGCAGTGTCCGGCGAGTCTTGACCGGGTACGCTCCATTAGGGAAAGTTGAACCGTTTCACTCAAAAATCCTTCGGGGTTTCTGATGAGGGGGCTCCTTCGGGGCAGGGGCGGCAACTCTAAAAAGTTTACCCATCACAGTTTTTACCGAAGTGCACTAGCTCTTGTGGCTAGTACGTGGAGGTATCCAATTAGAGGTCCCGGGTTCAAACTTCAAGGGCTGCAGGAATTACAATCCCACGAATATGTGGGATTTAACGAGCAAAGGTCCTGCTTGTCTTCGACCGGCACGCCTCAATAGGAAAGTTGAACCGTTTCACCCAAAAATCCTTCGGGGTTTCTGATGAGGGGGCTCCTTCGGGGGCGGTGGCGGCAACTCTAAAAAGTTTACCCATCACAGTTTTACCGAAGTGCACTAGCTCTTGTGGCTAGTGCATGGTGGTATCCAATTAGATGTCCCGGGTTCAAACCTCAAGGGCTGCAGGAATTACAATCCCACGAATATGTGGGATTTAACGCAGCAAAGGTCCGTGGTCTTGGACCGAGCACGCCCAATAGGAAAGTTGAACCGCTTTCACCCAAAAATCCTTGGGGTTTTACGAGGGGCTCTTGGGGCGGTGGCGGCAACTCTAAAAAGTTTACCCATCACAGTTTTACCGAAGTGCACTAGCTCTTGTGGCTAGTGCATGGAGGTATCCAATTAGAGGTCCCTGGTTCAAACCTCAAGGGCTGTAGGAATTACAATCCCACGAATATGTGGGATTTAACGAGTAGTATCCGGTGGGTCTTGACCGGGTACGCTCCAATAGGGAAAGTTGAACCGTTTCACCCAAAAATCCTTTGGGGTTTTACGATGAGTTTGCCGAGTACATGGCGGCAACTCTAAAAATTTTACCCATCACAGTTTTACCGAAGTGCACTAGCTCTTGTGGCTAGTGCATGGAGGTATCCAAATAGAGGTCCCGGGTTCAAACATCAAGGGCTGCAGAAATTACAATCCCACGAATATGTGGGATTTAACGAGCAGTGTCCGGCGGGTCTTGACCGGGTACGCTCCAATAGGGAAAGTTGAACAGTTTCACCCAAAAATCCTTCGGGGTTTATGATGAGGGGGCTCCTTCGGGGGAGGTGGCCGCAACTCTAAAAAGTTTACCCATCACAGTTTTACCGAATTGCACAAGCTCTTGTGGCTAGTGCATGGAGGTATCCAATTAGGGGTCCCGGGTTCAAACCTCAAGGGCTGTAGGAATTAGAATCCCACGAATATGTGGGATTTAACGAGCAGTATCTGACGGGTCTTGACCGGCTACGCTCCAATAGGGAAAGTTGAACCGTTTCACCCAAAAATCCTTCGGGGTTTCTGATGAGGGGGCTCCTTCGGGGGCGGTGGCGGCAACTCTAAAAAGTTTACCCATCACAGTTTTTACCGAAGTGCACTAGCTCTTGTGGCTAGTGCATGGAGGTATCCAATTAGAGGTCCCGGGTTCAAACCTCAAGGGCTGCAGGAATTAAAATCCCACGAATATGTTGGATTTAACGAGCAGTGTACGGCGGGTCTTAACCGGGTATGCTCCAATAGGGAAAGTTGAACCGTTTCACCCAAAAATCCTTCGGGGTTTCTGATGAGGGAGCTCCTTCGGGGGCGATGGCGGCAACTCTAAAAAGTTTACCTATCACAGTTTTACCGAAGTACGCTAGCTCTTGTGTCTAGTACATGGAGGTATCCAATTAGGGGTCCCGGGTTCAAACCTCAAGGGCTGCAGGAATTACAATCCCATGAATATGTGGGATTTAACGAGCAGTGTCCGGCGGGTCTTGACCGGGTACGCTCCAATAGGGAAAGTTGAATCGTTTCACCCAAAAATCCTTCGGGGTTTCGGATGAGGGGGCTCCTTCGGGGGCGGTGGCGGCAACTCTAAAAAGTTTACCCATCACTGTTTATCGAAGTGCACTAGCTCTTGTGGCTAGTGCATGGAGGTATCCAATTAGAGGTCCCGGGTTCAAACATCAAGGGATGCTGGAATTACAATCCCACGAATATGTGGGATTTAACGAGCAGTGTCCGGCAGGTCTTGACCGGGTACGCTCCAATAGGGAAAGTTGAACCGTTTCACCCAAAAATCCTTCGGGGTTTCTGATGAGGGGGCTCCTTCGGGGGCGGTGGCGGCAACTCTAAAAAGTTTACCCATCACAGTTTTACCGAAGTGCACTAGCTCTTGTGGCTAGTGCATGGAGGTATGCAATTAGAGGTCCCGGATTCAAACCTCAAGGCCTGCAGGAATTACAATCCCACGAATATGTGGGATTTAACGTGCAATGTCCGGCGGGTCTTGACCGGGTACGCTCCAATAGGGATAGTTGAACCGTTTCACCCAAAAATCCTTCGGGGTTTCTGAATAGGGGGCTCCTTCGGGGGCGGTGGCGGCAACTCTAAAAAGTTTACCCATCACAGTTTTAATGAAGTGCACTAGCTCTTGTGGCTAGTGCATGGAGGTATCCAATTAGAGGTCCCGGGTTCAAACCTCAAGGGCTGTAGAAATTTCAATCCCACGAATATGTGGGATTTAACGAGCGATGTCCGTGGTCTTGAGCATACGCCCAATAGGGAAAGTTGCACCGTTTCACCCAAAAATCCTTCGGGGGTTTCTGATGAGGGGGCTCCTTCGGGGGCGGTGGCGGCAACTCTAAAAAGTTTACCCATCACAGTTTTATCGAAGTACGCTAGCTCTTGTGGCTAGTACATGGAGGTATCCAATTAGAGGTCCCGGGTTCAAACCTCATGGGATGCAGGAATTACAATCCCACGAATATGTGCGATTTAAAGAGCAATGTCCGGCGGGTCTTGACCGGGTACGCTCCAATAGGGAAAGTTGAACCGTTTCACCCAAAAATCCTTCGAGGTTTCTGATGAGGGGGCTCCTTCGGGGGCGGTGGCGGCAACTCTAAAAAGTTTACCCATCACAGTTTACCGAAGTGCACTAGCTCTTGTGGCTAGTGCATGGAGGTATCCAATTAGAGGTCCCGGGTTCAAACCTCAAGGGCTGCAGGAATTACAATCCCACGAATATGTGGTATTTAACGAGCAGTGTCCGGCTCGTCTTGACCGGGTACGCTCCAATAGGGAAAGTTGAACCGTTTGACCCAAAAATCCTTCGGGGTTTCTGATGAGGGGGCTCCTTCGGGGGCGGTGGCGGCAATTCTAAAAAGTTTACCCATCACAGTTTACCGAAGTGCACTAGCTCTTGTGGCTAGTGCATGGAGGTATCCAATTAGAGGTCCCGGGTTCAAACCTCAAGGGCTGCAGGAATTACAATCCCATGAATATGTGGGATTTAACGAGCAGTCTCCGGCGGGTCTTGACCGGGTACGCTCCAATAGGGAAAGTTGAACCGTTTCACCCAAAAATCCTTCGGGGTTTACGAGGGGCTCTTCGAGCGTATGGCGGCAACTCTAAAAAGTTTACCCATCACAGTTTTTACCGAAGTGCACTCGCTCTTGTGGGTAGTGCATGGAGGTATCCAATTAGAGGTCCCGGGTTCAAACCTTAAGGGCTGCAGGAATTACAATCCCTTGAATATGTGGGATTTAACGAGCAGTGTCCGGCGGGTCTTGACCGGGTACGCTCCAATTGGGAAAGTTGAACCGTTTCACCTAAAAATCCTTCGGGGTTTCTGATGAGGGGGCTCCTTCGGGGGCGGTGGCGGCAACTCTAAAAAGTTTACCCATCACAGTTTTTAGAGGTGAATAGGTCCACCCGAGTGGCCTATCTAGTCCGTAGCAAACGGCTACAGTAAAGACAAGGCAAATCCATTGATGGTTGACCACTTACCAAAAGTGGCAGACGTCTCGAGGAGCGGCGCATGAGGCTAATGGAAAGAGAGACATAGAAGGATGGTATGAGGAGGTACACATGGAATGAGGGATGCAGAGGGACTATTTGCATGAACAGTTACATAGGAGCTGTATGAGTGTGGACATGCAATGGTTATGTAAACATGAAAGGTTTTGTAGGCATGAGAGTTAAAGTACTAATGAGAGCACATGTACACCCCCCCCTTGGAGACACCTCAGATCTGACACATCGTCAGACATGACATGAGTGTGCACTCCAGGATTTTGTATGATCGTGCCTTTTCTTGATGATATATATTTACATTTCATCAAAAAAAAAAAAACTAGAAGAGTTGTGTTGCTTGAACAACTAGTTTGTTCAAGCGACCACTTAAGTCGTTAGCACGACGACGAATAGGTTGTGCTAAGGAAACTCATCCCATCCGGATTAATTCTTTCATTGGTGAAAATTTTAATCCGGGGACATGGGAGCCAATGAGCCTCCGAAGCAACCCCCTACAGAGCCTAGATCCGATGGTGGAAAATAAAACTCTAGATCCGACGGTGAAGATTAAATCTTTAGATCCGATGGTTGAGATTAATTCTCTAGATCTGACGGTTGAGATTAATTCTCTAGATCTGATGGTGGAGATTGAAGGAGGCTTAAGCCTAACTCTATAAATAAGGCTTGAGGGGGTGGGCGGCAAGCATATTGAAGAGGATTAGGGTTTTGGGCGGCAAGGAGGCTTGGAGGCTTTGGCGGCCACAAACTTGGAAAGTTTTTTTTTCTTCTTCTTCCTTAGGTGGCCGACACCCATCCTCTCCTCTTCTCTCCTTGTTTTTGTCGGCGTCCAACCTTCTTCCCTTCATCCTTGGCCAGAGCTAGGGTCTTCCCTTGAAGCTTTTGGCCGGCGCCCTTTCTCCTTATTTCTCTCTTTGGTCGGCGGCAAGCATCAAGCTTGGAGCTTGATGGTCGGTTAAAGGAAGGAGAAGAGTTTTGTTTCTATATTTCCTCTTATTCGGAGCGAGCAAGGAAAGAAAGATTGGTGATCTAGGAGGCTTCGACTTTTGAAAGATCGTCGCCCACACGACGTCCAAAAGGAGATAGGACATACGATAGAAGACCTAGAGGTAAATAAGAGGTATAAATCTTGTTTGCTTTCCTTTTTGTTTCTTTGTATATTGTATGAATGGCATGTGGTTAAATTTACTTGGACCCCGAATACAAACGTGAAAACCGGCAATCCGTACATCGTCTATTTCGCGGCTACTCGTAGAATAGAGGTTGGTTGCTTGAACAACAAGTTTGTTCAAGTGACCACTCTAATCGAATAGAACGATGATGAAACGATAGCTTGGGTAATCCCTCCTTGTTAAGGATAATTTTTTTTTATCCGGGGACATAGAAGGGATCGCCATCAACAAGAGACCGAGTTGAAGTGGGAAGCGAAGTTTCCTACCTTCATTTCCTACCCTGGTCAGGTAGATGTAATTGCATTCAGATTTAGTCATAAATATGAGCATGTTAGGTGTTCATATTATCTTGACCCTACTCTTATTTATCTTATGCTTGATACTTGTTATTGGCTATATTTACTCAAAGGTTGATATCACATTTCCTTTATTATGATTTAGGGTTATAGATGTGATATAAATAGGCATAAATGTTTAGCAGGGTGTAGATGTTGGAGTACGGATGATAACCTAATTTGTAAATTGGGTAAAAGGTCATCCGTGGGTAGGTAATGCCCTAAATGTAGGGTTTATTTCCAATACCCGTATATTGTATACTTATTACCAACCATGGGTTGTGAAATGGTTAAGTGAAGGGTGATTAGTGTGTTTCTACAGACCGGTGATCCCAGCTTGATATGATCAGTCGAGTACGACTCTCTACAGGATAGAGAGTGCGTTGATTAGTTGAGTACGACTCTCTATTGGAAAGAGAGTTATGATCAGTCAAGTACGACTCTTTACAGGATAGAGAGTGCGTCGATCAGTTGAGTACCACTCTCTATTGGATAGAGAGTTATGATCAGTTGAGTACGACTCTCTACAGGATAGAAAGTTCGTCAATCAGTTGAGTATGACACTCTACAGGATAGAGAGTGTATTGATCAGACGGACACGACCCTCTGTTGAACAGAGAGTCTATGGTAGATGTCTATACGTGTGACAATACATTTATGTCATTTGCATGCATTCTGACGATATAGTCTCCCTTGGGGTTGAGAGAGTCGTCAGTCATCTTGCCTTCCAGGTTACTTCCTGAGGAGTAACTGGTGTGAGGGCAGAGCATTTGTTGTGCCCCACTCTATCACTATAGACGGTGGTAGTTAGAGTTATGTGCAGTTGTCCTGGGTGCATGGTACTCGACCACTCATTGGTAGTGTCAGTCAGAGTGGCCAACAACAGGGACCCCTATAGTGTAGCGAGCTCTTTACACTCATATGCTACTTGATCATACTGCCCACTCGGCCACTCTAGAGCGGTGGTTGGTGTTGAGTTGGGACAGTTGTCATGTCGTGCCACTTAGGCCACACTGGGCTCGTGGTAGCGAGTAGGGGTGTGCAGGGATGACCATGCATGCTGCATTGCCGTATCTTATGGCGCTTTGCATATTACCATAGATATATACATATATGCATGTATATATATATATAGAGCATATATATCCTGGACACCAAATTCATGAGCGGATGTGCGCGGAAAGCACAGTGAACAGTGTTTTAATTGTTCACTGAAGCTGCGGTGAACAGTGAAAACACTGTTCACCGACGATTTTTGCACACAGGCGCTCAAGAAATCAGTGTGCAGGATAGAAATCTCGTGTATATATATATATATATATATATATGCTTATTGTGATGTTGCATTTGATTGTACTATGCTTGCTGCATTTGGTTGTACATCATATTCATGCATGCTTCTTGCATCTGTTATACGGTTGTGTCGGATATTTGTATATGTGTTGGATAGACTATTAGGTACCTTGACCTGTAGTATTGTGAGTTGGTATTACTCTTCCTCCTATATATATATTGGATATATGATCAGGTTGGATCAGAGTAGCATAGCAGACTTTCAGGTATGTCTGCATGTTACATTGTTCATTTGGTTAGACGGTATATACTTGTATTTATATACTATGCTAATATACCTATTGTACCTCTAGATTATGTTGTTGAATTACATGTGATATTTAATATATACATGTTTTTCTATTAC
Source organism: Wurfbainia villosa (assembly GCA_025175895.1). Classification (NCBI taxonomy): domain Eukaryota; kingdom Viridiplantae; phylum Streptophyta; class Magnoliopsida; order Zingiberales; family Zingiberaceae; genus Wurfbainia; species Wurfbainia villosa. The sequence goes on along the minus strand of CM045999.1, from coordinate 48,450,506 downwards.
TTGTTGAGTTTTACTCACCACCATGGACACTGGGTTTTTCTATCGCCCAGGAAATAGGTAGCCGACTTTATGATGGACTTGGAGCACCGCTGGCTGGCATCGTCTCATCTCAACTCTAAGAGTCCGGGTTTTTAGGTTTTTCCGTATGTCTTGTTTTGTATTCTGATGGTGTTATGTGTTATGTGATGTACGCACATGTGGGTGCGGGTTTTGACGAGGTTTTCTTTATGTTCTGGTGTTAGTCATACCGGTATGCATGGTGTGTGGTTGTATTGTATATGTGTGGTTATGGGTATGTTGTTGTATTAGCTTCCGCTGTGTTTCGTTATATTGTTATGTTATATATATATATATATATATATATATATATATATATATATATATATATATGTTGTTGTTGTTGTGGCCTACGGGCCCTATATTAACCCGAAATGTTGCCACGTACAGGGGAGATGTCGTCCGTTTGCTTTTCGGCACGGATTGCTCTCGGGGCGTGATAGTCTTGCTTGGAACTTTTCCTGTTTATTGCGCCTCCATTCAAGGTGAATATGTACCCAAACTGAGACCTAGAATCATCCTTGTCTATCTGGAAGCTGGCATCCGTATACCCGCGTATTACCATATCATCTTCTCCATATATTAGAAACACATCCTTAGTTCTTCTCAAGTGCTTAAGGATCGTCTTAACAACTACCAAATGATCCATTCTTGGATCAAACTGGTATCTTCTCTGACACTCAAAGCATATGATACATTGGACCTCATACATAACATAGCATACATGATTGATCCTATTGCGGATGCATAGAGGATCTTACTCATGCAAATCCTCTCGTCTTCTGTGCGTAAACACATAGACTTCGAAAGGTGTATCCCATGATTGATGGGAATGAAACCTTTCTTGGATTCTAACATGCTAAACCTCTTTAGCACTCAGTCTTTATATGTAGACTGTGAAAGACCAAGCAACCGTTTCGATCTATCTCTATAGATCTTAATCCCGATGATATAGGTCGCTTCTCCTAGGTCTTTCATGAAGAATGTTTTGGATAACAAAATTTTAATCGACTGTAAGACAGGTATATCATTTCCTATAAGTAATATGTCATCGACATACAACATTAGGAACATGACTGCACTCCCACAAACCTTCTTGTACACACAGGGTTTGTTTGTATTTTGTGAGAAATCAAACCTTTTGATTGTCTCATCAAAACGGATATTCCAGCTCCTGGATGTTTGCTTCAGTCCATATATGGATCGTCAAAGTTGGCATACCTTGGTTTTATCAACCAATGTGAAACCCTCGGGTTGTATCATATACACATCCTCGAGTAGGTTTCCATTAAGGAAAGTTGTTTTCACATCTATCTGTCATATCTCATAGTCATAATGAGCCGCTATGGCCAGGAGCATCCAAATGGATTTAAGCATAGCTACTAGTGAATAGGTCTTGTCATTATCAACACATTATTTTTGACGATAGCCTTTCGCCATTAATCTAGCCTTATAGGTAATCACATTACTATCCATGTCGATTTTCTTCTTGAAAACCCACTTGCACCCTATAGGCTTAATGCCTTCAGATGGATCCACCAAGTTCCAAACTTGATTTTCATACATTGAATCTATTTTCGACGTCATGGCTTCAAGCCATTTGTCCCTTTCTGAACTTTTCAGAACTTTTCATAACTTCTTCATAACTGGTAGGCTCCTCATCATCAATGAGTAACACGTCGTTCTATTTGCTTACGAGAAATCCATATCTCCCATAAATGTTGTGTGTTCTACCAGATCTACGAAGATGTGGTGTTACAATAGGTTCAGCCGATGGCTCATCACTATGAGTTATCGGTTGTGGTGCTTGACTGAGTATCTCTTCAATGTCTATTGGAGTCTTTAGAACCTCCTCAAGTTCAACGACACTCCCATTGTTTTGTTGCAAGAGAAACTCTTTCTCTAGAAACACAACATTCCGTGAAACTAACACCTTTTGTTCCACAAGGTGATAGAATTGGTAACCCTTCATTTCCTTAGGGTATCCAATAAATAGACATTTATTATACTTAGCATCCAATTTGTCTGATACAGTCCGCTTCACATAAGTAGGACACCTCCATATCTTCAAGTAAGACAAATGAGATTTCTTACTATTCCATATCTCATATGGAGTAGTAGAGACTACCTTGGTCGGGACTCTATTTAGCAAGTAAACAACTGTCTGAAGTGCATAGCCCCAAAAGGACTTGGGAAGATTTGCATGATTCATCATCGACCTAACCATATTCAACAAGGTTCGGTTTCACCTCTCAGATACACCATTATGCTGTGGTGTATACGACAGAGTCCATTGAGACAATATACCATTTTGCCTTAGATAATCCAGAAACTCTTGACTCAAGTATTCACCACCTCTATCAGATCAATCAAGCAACTCTTCCACTGGTTCACCTTTTCTAGTAAAAGGTAACTTAGTCATCTTGCCTTTTAAGCACGATTCACTAGTATCGAATGAATCAAATTCAAATGATTTTAGAATTCCACATCAGTGTAATTCGGACATGTGTTTCTTGCTTACATGGTCAAGACGACAATAGCACATGTAGGAGGCTAATTGATTATCTTTTCGAGTACGCTTGTTGCTTGCTTCGATATTGAAAATGTCTTTGGATGTCTAACGTATATATACCATTGCATAAAGTTCCTGTCCCATAAAGAACGACATTCAAAGTTATGTAACAACAATTTTTACTAAAAGTCAAATGATACCCATTTCTATTTAAGCAGGAAATAAACAATGTTCTTTATTAATGAAGGAACATAATAGAAATTATCCATTTCTAAGATAAGTCCTGTAGGGAGCTTCAATAAATATGTTTCGATGGCGACTGCAGCAACCTTTGCTCTATTGCCAACTCACAAATTTGATTCTCCCTTGACGAGTTTTTTCTATTCCTTAGCCCATCTATGTCATTACATATATGTGGGTCACACCCAGTATCCAATACCCAAGTGTCTAAGGAAATAGAATGACAATCAATAACGAAAATACCTGAAGAGGATGGGGCTTCAGATGCCTTCTTCTTCTTCACAAACTCAAGATAAATCTTTCAGTTTCTTCGCCAATAGCCCTCCTTGCCATAATGATGACAAGTGCCCTTTTGAGCTGGTTCTACCTTCTTAGCCTTCTTCTTCCCCTTATGTTGTTCCTTTGATTTCCTCTTAGAACCTTTCTTTGAAGAATCAACTAACAACACTGTCTTCTCCTCATGCTTCATAGAAGGCTCCATAGTCTTCAGCATGTTGAGGAGTTCAGGAATGGTGGATTCAATTTTGTTCATCCGGTAGTTCATCACAAACTGTGAGTAACTCTTGGGAAAACAATGTAGAATTAAGTCAATACTTAATTTATAATCTATCATAAACCTGAGTGTAGCTAATCGCTCTATGTACCCATTCATCTTTAGCACAAATTGTACCATAGATGAACCTTCTTGCATCTTAGAGGTGAAGAGGAGCTTGGAGACTTCGAAACTTTCGGATCTTGCTTGCTCATCAAACAACTCATGAAGATGAAAGACTATGGTATTAGCATTCATATGCTCATACTGCTTCTGAATCTCGGGTACCATCATGATTAGCATGATGCAACTTGCCAGTTCAGAATGACTCGCATGTTTCTGATAGGCCAACAATTGGTCTGGAGTTGCACATCCTTAGGGTAGGCAGGAAGAGGCTCTTCGAGGACATATGCAAGCTTTTCTGCCTTGAGAACAATTCTCAGGTTTCTAAGCCAGTCCAAGAAGTTCGACCCAATCAACTTATTTGAATCCAAAATATAGCACAAGTTTATAGACATCATGATCAAGCGATTAACCTAGATATATAAATCAAGCATATATGAGAAAGATGATTTAAAATGCATCAACATACATTTAAAAATCCCATTCATTTTTCGAATTCAAAAACCTTTAAAATCAATTCAGGAGATCGTAGGTCCATCTTCGAATGGTTTGATATCCAACATAGATAAGAACAACCTTGGAGAGAGTCCAATAAGTCGTTCATAGCTACGATAGTAGGTATCAAATATACCAATTACATATCACGTATATATAACTATCACATTGTGTTATCAACTAATTGAATATTCGCACAAACATTGGGTTGTTAACACATTAACAAGTATGCATCATATGCATAGCACCCAACTTCACCTCCCTTCACATCAACCTTGGAGAGAGTCCAATAAGCGGATACTCCAAGTTAAAGTCGAGCCATTAATCGAGAAATAGTTTTAATATGGTTAGAGCGCATTCAATCATTTAGTCAGGCTTGGAGAGAGTCCAATAACCCAAACTAAAGATTGACCTATGACTCATACCATATTAGTAATAAACTATTTCAATGGTTTGAATATGTTCAGGTTCGAGCCGAGCTTAGAGAGAGTCCAACAACCCAAATAAGAAACGGAACTCCGGTTCTAACTGTAGGGATGTATACTGAAAAGTCTATCTTTTCTATAAACATCTTTATTTTTGAAATAAGAATCACATGATCATTGTTTGCATATATTTATGCATATTGTCTAATACGTTACATTGTAGATAACATGGTGTGTGGTGTCACACGGGAGATCATGTTATCGGCTCCTTGTAAAGTATAAGTAAAGGCTCACAACCGAGATGGCTTTGGACAAACCATCGGAATGGTTGTAGTGTGATTTGGTATTGGTTTGTCTTGACCATAGAATCACACTAGTGCACTTTGTGTGTATTGAGCAGGACTGACACAGAGGTGATTCGATTTATTGCTGACTACATAATCGAATCGGACCTCAGATATTATTTAGTACATGCTCTTAATCCCGATATAATAACGGGCACATATACTTGGTACTCATCTCTTTGATTCACCAATGGGCGAGATTTATAGATTAAATCGATAGACTCGGTAAGTTGGGAGATGATATTATTTATATGGTGTGCCGTTGATTATAGGAGGAAACCGTGTCCTATATATTAGGATGATGATGTCCCCTTGAGGAGCTCATAAGGTTCATCATGTAAACCCTGCAGGTGGACTTGGTCCGGCATGATGAAAAGGTTGAGTGGTACTACTCAAGGAGTTAGATGTTGATTAATTAATGGTCAGTAAATTAATTAATCGACGGACATTCGAGATCATAAACACGGGGAGAAAATGTACAAATAATATATGGAGCCCATATTATCATATGGGGGTTGGTGAGGTAGATCAATGATGGACCTTTAGTGGATTGGACCATCATTAGTGGATCAGACTTTATGTGGGCTTGATCCATGGGTTGCCAAGACCCAACTCCTCCTCATGGTCCCTAATGTAGCCCATTAACACCTCAAGATGCTTAGATCCAATGGATAGAAACAAAACACTAAGAACCATTGGTAGAGATTAAATCTCTAAGATCCGACGGTTGAGATTAAATCTCTAGATCCGACGGTTGAGATTAAATCCCTAGAACCAATGGAGGAGATTAATTCATGGCTTATCCCCAAACTCTATAAAAGGTGGCATGGGGTTGGCGTGAAGAGGATGATGGAGAGGGAGCAAGGCTTGGGCGGCAAGAATAGGGCAATCCTAGTTGAGATAGGATTGGAATTAGGGTTAGGGTTTGGAAGCAAGGGTGGCACCAAATAAGGCAAGTTTTCCTTCTTCTTCCTTGCCTTGTGGACAAAGTCCAGCAGCTATTCCAGCCCTTCCCAACCCTTGGCCGGCGCCCAAAACACTCCCCTCTCTTCTCCTTAGGTGGTGGAAATAAGATATAGGGTTTCCCTTGGTGTCTTGGTAGTTTTCCATCATCTTCTTCTCCTTCTAGTTGGCCGGCGGCAAGAACTTCTATAGTTCTTTGTTGGTTGAGTTTTTGAAGGAGAAAAACATTGTTTCTCTTCTTCCTCTTGCTTGGGAAAAGCAAGGAAGGAAGTTTTGCGATCTAGGAGCTTCGACTTTTGGTGGATCGTCGCCCACACGACGTCCAAAAGGAGGAGGGTCATACATTAGAAGACCAAGAGGTATAACTATTCTTCTATCTCTTTTTTTCATTGCTTGTGTTTGTTTTTCAAAATATAAGCATGTTATATTTCTGTAAATAGGCTAAATAATACTTGGATCTCGAGTATAAACACAAAAACCGACGATCCGGACATCGTCTATTCCGCGGCTACTCGTAGAATAGAGGATGGTCGCTTGAACAACTAGTTTGTTCAAGTGACCTCTCTAAACGAATAGCACGACGATGACTTGGTTGCTTTGGGAATCCCTTTTGTCTAGGATTAAATTTTTAATCCGGGGACATCGAAGGGATCACCATGGTCAAGCAACCGAGGCGAAGGGGAAGCGAAGTTTCCTCTCACGGACTCGACAAGGGAAATCCCTTCAATTGGTATCAGAGCCAAGGTTTCCGGTTTTGTGTGTTTAGGATTCGGTTAATTTTTATGCACTTTTTCATATATTAAATGTGTCGGATAATAGTAGGATATGCGTAGCTTAACTCTTTGGTTGCAGGCATAAGATTCCACTATTATGGCATGTGTGTGTATGTGATTGTATGTGTGTAAATGTTTATTTTGTTGAATCCTCGGGGTTGACGAGGCTAGTATTTAGTTTTTGTAAATTAAATACGGCATTGTTTAGCCGCTCTTTATTTTATTTTACTTTCGATCTAGATTTCATGTACACTCCCTCGTGGAGTATAGGATCGATGGATGTAAATTAAAATAGGATTTAGTCTCGGCTCGGATCTCTTGATGGCTCGTACATGGCGTAGGAGGAGCGGACGAGATGGTGATGCGACAAGAGTCATATTGAAGACAAAAGCCATAATAGTTGGAAAATAATTTATTTTTCATATTTATTGCTTTTTGTTTGATATGCATGTCGTAGGCTAGGAAAATTCCTCAATTTCAAATTACTAAGTGGGATAAGGATATTTTTATAAATTCCCGCGGCCTCCATTACAATTTGACAAGTGATGCAAACAAACTTGCGCGTCGGCTCTGAGTGCCTTCCTCCCCATCGGATGGGTTTGTTTGCGGATCACTAGGTCAAATAATGGTTATAGGAAATTATTTAGGAGCGTGTGTACTTCCATATCGGTAAGGCACATAATCCGAGATAATTCCCTTAGTATCGTGTAATGGTGCACACTTAGATACAAATAAAAAGTATCCTCCCCATCGGAGTCACTGCTTTTATTTGTAGGGCTAAAGAGGAACCAACTATTAATTTTATTTGTCAAAAGTAAGGTTGACAAGATAATAAAATTAATGGGTTAAACCTCCTCTTACAAATGTAGAATTCGTATACGTCCACACTATCGTGGCATGCGATATTCTCGGTGTTTGAGGTGTTGGTTGATTTCAAAATTTTATTGTTTGAGGAATCAATAATTTTTATTGAAATCTACAGTAATAATAAGCATGTTGTGTGTGCTTGAAAATTCCTCATTTTCAATTTACTAAGTGGGAGAGGGATATTTTAATTAATTCCTGCGGCCTCCATTACAATTTGACATGTGATGCAACAAACTTGCGTGTCGGCTTTGAGTGCCTTCCTCCCCATCGGATGAGTTTGTTTGCGGATCACTAGGTCAAATAATGGTTATAGGAAATTATTTAGGAGCGTGTGTACTTCCCCATCGGTAAGGCACATAATCCGAAATAATTCCCTTAATCTGTAATGTAATGGTGCACACTTAGATGCAAATAAAAAGTATCCTCCCCATCGGAGTCACTGCTTTTATTTGTAGGGCCAAAGAGGAACCAACTATTAATTTTATTTGTCAAAAAGTAAGGTTGACAAGATAATAAAATTAATGGGTAAAATCTCCTCTTACAAATGTAGAATTCGTATACGTCCACACTATCGTGGCATGCGATATTCTCGGTGTTTTGAGGTGTTGGTTGATTTCGAAATTTTATTGTTTGAGGAATCAATAATTTTTTGAAATCTAAAGTAATGATCTATGTGATTCTTAGGACTTTCAAAATTGACTTTCAGTCCACTTACTATGATACTAAATGAAATAAACTTACTGTACCCAAATAATGTTGATTGGAAAAGAATCTAGATATTGTCTTATCTGCTAAGGAGTACAAGTATGCACTCTTCAAAGAGTGACCTCAAACCATGGTTGCTCAAAAATGTTTCTACTTCTAAGTCGAAAGGCAAGAAGAAGAAAAAATAAGGTGGACCAAAGGTGGTGGGAGGATCTCAGGGAAGAGTGAAGAAGCCAAAAGGCAAGTACTTTACTTATAAGCAGGATGGACATTGGAAGAAGGACTATCCCAGTTCAAAACAGAACAAAGGTATATCCTTTGGACTAGTCGTTGAAACATGATTAGCGGTGTTATCTACCGGCACATGGTTTGTAGATATGAGAGCCACTAATCATGTCTGCAACACTTTGCAGGGGTTCCAAGAAACCCGACGACTAGCTAAAGGGGAGATTACCATTTTTGGTTAATGCCATGAAGGTGGCGGCTATTGCAGTGGGAGAAGTTTTATTTATCTCTTGAGAAAAATAAAACTTCGGTTCTGGAAAATTCCCTTTATGTACCTTTATTTAGAAAGAATTTAGTTTCAGTTTCTAAATTATTATGGATGGATATTCTATTTCTTTTAATGACAGAGTTGTTATAAAAAGGAATAGGGAGAATATCTATTCAGATACATTGAAAGGAAATTTGAACCAAAACCTCCCACGATGCAAATTGAAGTTAATAACTCATCTTCTAATTCCAATAAGAGAAAAGAACCTTCGAAGATGAACCAAACATATCTTTGGCTTCTTAGGCTTGGTCACATTAACCTAAGCAGAATTCAAAGGTTGATAGCTGATGGACCTTTGGGTTCATTAGTGGTGGAGGATCTCCCAACCTACGAATCTTGCTTGGAGGGTAAGATGACCAAAAGGCCTTTTTAAGGCCAAGGGGTATAGAGCCAAAGATGTGTTAGAAATGGTTCATTCTGATTTGTGTGGTCCTATGGCTATCTAGGCAAGAGGTAATCTTGAATATTTCGTCTCTTTTGTAAATGATTATTCAAGATGTGGATGACACTACGATCTGATCGTGGTGGTGACAACCTCTTGGGAGAGTTTAGGAACTACTTATTAGAGGTTGGGATTCAATCCCAATTGACTGCATCTGGCACACCCCAGCAGAACGGTGTAGCAGAGCGAAGGAATAGGACTCTTATGGAGATGGTTAGATCGATGATGAGTTATTCTGACTTGTTTTATAGTCCTAGAGATCAGAGGGTGATCGTTAACACTAATGCCAGATTTCTAGAGGAAGACTATGTGATAAGCCACAAGCCCAAAGGTAAAATTGTTCTGGAGGAGTTAAAAAGGGAAGTCACTTCTTTAGTACCACTCACAAGAGGACATACCACATGTCAGCACCGCGTGTCACAGAGGATACAGAAGATACCTCGTCGTAGTGGGAGGGTTGTTAGACAACCTCTTAGATTCATGTTTTTGGACAAATCTTGATTTGGTCCCTAGCAAACATGAACTGATCCTAGACATACGACAAGGCAATCCAAGATATAAATACAGATCTTTGCAAAGTGCAATGAATGAGATTGAATCTATGGATTCAAGGCAGTGCAGGAGCTCTAATGCATAGCAACTCATATGGATTATGAGGTGTGACAGATGGATATCAAGACAACATTCCTTAGTGGAAGTCTTGAGGAATCCATCTACATGAAGCGACCAGAGGGATTCATTGCTAAAGGAAAAGAGCGTATTGTATGTAAGCTTAATCGGTCCGCTGATGGACTGAAGCAAGATTTGAGGTCTTGGAACATCCGCTTTGATGAGGTAAATCCAGACTTATGGATTTATTCAAAGTCCGGATGAATCTTGTGTATACAATAGATGTGACGGAAACGTAGTGGTATTTCTTGTACTATACGTAGATGACATTTTAGTAGTTGGCAACAATATCAGAGTGTTATCAGACGTAAGGGTATGGTTGTCCAAACAGTTTTGAAGGACTTGAGAGAAGTGGGTCACAACCTTGGGATCAAGGTTGTTGTGCTTATCCCAAGCTTCATACATAGACATGATTTTGGATCGTTTTAGCATGCAGAACTCCATGAAGGGTTTTCTACCTTTCAGGTATGGAGTTACTTTATCTAAGGAGATGTGTCCTAGATCATCTGAGGTGATAAAGGAGCTGGAGGCGGTTCCTTATGCTTCGGCAGTAGGAAGCCTCATGTATGCTATGTACGAGACAAGATATCTGCTTTGCCGTGGGCATGGTTAGCAGATATCAGAGTAATCCAGGACAGGGACATTGGACTGCGGTAAAAGCATATATTGTAGTGTCTGAGAAGGACTAGGGATTATATGCTAGTTTACCGTGCATACCAATTACTCCCTGTGGGTTGCATGGATTGCGATTTCCAATCAGATAGGGATAACAGTAAGTCTACCTCAGGTTTTGTGTTTACTTTAGGAGGTGGAGCCATTGTATGGAGGAGTGCCCAGCAGAAATGCGTGGCGGACTCCACCATGGAAGCTGAGTATCTGGCAGCCCCTGTGACGGCCAAAGAAGCTGTATGGCTCAGGAACTTCTTGATGGACTTAGATGTGATTCCTGGTTTGCCCAGAACTATCAGTAAGAGCACAACATAGTCTTTTAGTATAAGTGGGAGATTGTAGGGATGTATACTGAAAAGTCTATCTTTTCTATAAACATCTTTATTTTTGAAATAAGAATCACATGATCATTGTTTGCATATATTTATGCATATTGTCTAATACGTTACATTGTAGATAACATGGTGTGTGGTGTCACACGGGAGATCATGTTATCGGCTCCTTGTAAAGTATAAGTAAAGGCTCACAACCGAGATGACTTTGGACAAACCATCGAAATGGTTGTAGTGTGATTTGGTATTGGTTTGTCTTGACCTTAGAATCACACTAGTGCACTTTGTGTGTATTAAGCAGGACCGACACAGAGGTGATTCGATTTATTGCTGACTACATAATCGAATCGGACCTCAGATATTATTTAGTACATGCTCTTAATCCCGATATAATAACGGGCACATATACTTGGTACTCATCTCTTTGATTCACCAGTGGGCGAGATTTATAGATTAAATCGATAGACTCGGTAAGTTGGGAGATGATATTATTTATATGGTGTGCCGTTGATTATAGGAGGAAACCGTGTCCTATATATTAGGATGATGATGTCCCCTTGAGGAGCTCATAAGGTTCATCATGTAAACCCTGCCGGTGGACTTGGTCCGGCATGATGAAAAGGTTGAGTGGTACTACTCAAGGAGTTAGATGTTGATTAATTAATGGTCAGTAAATTAATTAATCGACGGACATTCGAGATCTTAAACACGGGGAGAAAATGTACAAATAATATATGGAGCCCATATTATCATATGGGGGTTGGTGAGGTAGATCAATGATGGACCTTTAGTGGATTGGACCATCATTAGTGGATCGGACTTTATGTGGGCTTGATCCATGGGTCGCCAAGACCCAACTCCTCCTCATGGTCCCTAATGTAGCCCATTAACACCTCAAGATGCTTAGATCCAATGGATAGAAACAAAACACTAAGAACCATTGGTAGAGATTAAATCTCTAAGATCCGACGGTTGAGATTAAATCTCTAGATCCGACGGTTGAGATTAAATCCCTAGAACCAATGGAGGAGATTAATTCATGGCTTATCCCCAAACTCTATAAAAGGTGGCATGGGGTTGGCGTGAAGAGGATGATGGAGAGGGAGCAAGGCTTGGGCAGCAAGAATAGGGCAATCCTAGTTGAGATAGGATTGGAATTAGGGTTAGGGTTTGGAAGCAAGGGTGGCACCAAATAAGGCAAGTTTTCCTTCTTCTTCCTTGCCTTGTGGCCAACGTCCAGCAGCTATTCCAGCCCTTCCCAACCCTTGGCCGGCGCCCAAAACACTCCCCTCTCTTCTCCTTAGGTGGTGGAAACAAGATATAGGGTTTCCCTTGGTGTCTTGGTAGTTTTCCATTATCTTCTTCTCCTTCTAGTTGGCCGGCGGCAAGAACTTCTATAGTTCTTTGTTGGTTGAGTTTTTGAAGGAGAAAAACATTGTTTCTCTTCTTCCTCTTGCTTGGGAAAAGCAAGGAAGGAAGTTTTGCGATCTAGGAGCTTCGACTTTTGGTGGATCGTCGCCCACACGACGTCCAAAAGGAGGAGGGTCATACATTAGAAGACCAAGAGGTATAACTATTCTTCTATCTCTTTTATTCATTGCTTGTGTTTGTTTTTCAAAATATAAGCATGTTATATTTCTGTAAATAGGCTAAATAATACTTGGATCCCGAGTATAAACACAAAAACCGGCGATCCGGACATCGTCTATTCCGCGGCTACTCGTAGAATAGAGGATGGTCGCTTGAACAACTAGTTTGTTCAAGTGACCTCTCTAAACGAATAGCACGACGATGACTTGGTTGCTTTGGGAATCCTTTTTGTCTAGGATTAAATTTTTAATCCGGGGACATCGAAGGGATCACCATGGTCAAGCAACCGAGGCGAAGGGGAAGCGAAGTTTCCTCTCACGGACTCGACAAGGGAAATCCCTTCACTAACCATATTAATGGAAGGTGTAGAATTTAATATTATGTAAGAGTTTTGAGGTCTCATCCTCCTTTCCATGCAAATAACTATTATCTACCTGGCATGACACGCATGACATACATATGTGCAACTAATGCATCTACATGTCACATCACACATGACATAATGATATGCATCTAATACAATTACTTGACATACAATTATGACATGTTCAAGTAATTTCCAAATTGTTATAATTAATTTTGGAAATAAAATATGTTTGGGATTTGATTTTTCAAATCAAATCTCATTGATTAAATTATGAAACAAATTTCCATATCAAACCACTTACTTTATTTATGAAAATATTAATTAAGGAAATTCAAATTTAATTTAGGAAAAAAATTTCCAAATCACATCAGGAAATTCCTAATTTGAATTTCTTAACTAATTCAAATTTCCATAATTTTTGTAAACTTTCCAAAAGTAAAAAATTCCCAAAATTACAATTATGACAAAACATTTATCGCAAATTTTTTTTTACAATTATGTCGGAACATAACCGGGCTCTGATACCACTGTTGGATTTCTGGGGTACCGACGTGGGTATGTGTTCGAACATGTTTCGTAAACATGCACAGCGGAAGCAAATAAAATGGTAATAAACTAATTTTATTACAATATACACACCACACGCATGCAGGATACAACAGTGTAGACATAATCGCATATTTAAATTTTGCAATAAAGGAAATTTATACTAGATATACCTGATGAATTATGTGTAGCGGAAATGACATTAATCTTAGCGACCCTTGCAAGTTTCGCCTCTATCCGAGTCCACGCTGAGAATCATTGGGATAGCTTCACTAAGCTACGAGCCCCATCTTCATGAGAGATACTAGTCTCATGTCGAAGACATTGTGATCCGAGAGACGATCACAAAACAAGTTCCACGAACTTGTTTCCTTGGAAGTGCCGACCAAACAAATTTGGTCGGCTGCAGCAAGGTGGCCGTTGGTGGTGTTGTTGGCCAATGGTAGTGCATGACCGATAGTTAGAGGAGGATGTGGCCAATGCTTTGGTGGCGGTAGCAAAAGGGCCGACCCACAAGAGAGGAAGAGAAAGGTGGCTAGGGTTTACAAACTCTAACTCATCCACGAAATTTGTCTCAACCTTTTCATTTATAGAGAACGTGTTTCTTGACCATCAAGAAATCCTCTCTCAACAGTTATTGGTTCACAACCAAAACCCATTAAATCACTCCATTAATTCAAGTTAAAATAAACCAAATCGTGTTGGTCTATTTTAAGTTAAAATAAACCAAACCAATTTTGGTTCATTCGTTTAAAACAAACCAAACCTCTTTGGTTTATTTTCCACCATTGGATTAGAACCAAACCAATTTGGTTCATCCATCAAGTCTTCAAAAGAATCGACCAATCCATGCTTCCAATGCGACTGAAATAATTTCATGCTCGCTCCTTGTTTGGTACAACCAAACCAAGTCTCTCTTGATATGAGAATCAAATTCTCAAACTCGTTTTAAATCCTTCGGATAATACTCATTGTGCGTGTGACCAAATAGGTTCCGGGTTTATGTTGGTCATCTATAACTAACCATTAAGTATAGAACGCTCATGAGTGACACCTAGTAGTACATCATGATCTCCAATTAACCAAAAAATCAACTGTTGATCCCAGAACAACTTCTAAAATCTTTCAATAGCTACAGTGAATCGTGCCCCGTTCCCTTCACGTATCTAATACCCACTTGGTTCAGGACATAGTCTATTGTGTCAGTCCCCACTAGGCTAACTATGTAACACCTAGCTCAAGTATCATTTCCTTGTCCTACAAATTCTAGTTACTTCACATGTATCAAATAGTACCATACTCTAAACATGTAATGCTTTTTCCAAAGACTTTAGTAACAATCCGACGAGAGTCCATAGGTTATACATCTCCTCGCAAGGAGTGGTGAATCCTCTGTAGGCTATTCAAACACATTCGACCACTTTGACTTATACCTAATCATCCCGGGTCCACATCTGCTCAGAGATGCTTGCTTAATATGTCAAAGCATAAGTCTCCATGACCAAGATGACTTGAATACCGCAAGTCAAAGGAACATCGCACTTAAACTGTAGTAAGGACATCATTGACATATCTGTATATGCAGAGAACCATATGAAGTCTTACAGCTAGTCACTCCAATGAACTAGTTACCATAACTAGCATCCATGGTTAACTTCGGACATCCCAATGTCTCTAATCAGTGAGAAACAACTGCTTGGATAAACCAAAGAGTACAACTTGTGCTAGTCTTAATAGAATTGATGGTGTTCGAATGCATCAATTCATTGACTAGGGATAATTCCAATACATCACAATTACACATGAAGAGATACTCACTAGTTATGATCCAATAACAAATTCTCTTATGCTGTGAATCGTATTATGGACATTCAGTAAATAAGTTTAAGATCCAATCAAATACATGAAAACATGTATACTCAAATAGTGAGTCTTCATTTATCAAATAAATGGTACAACCATAAGACGATTGCCTTAGGACACCTCTCATATAGAACTAACAAACTCCCACTTGGCCTAATGCCAATCACCACGGTATCCAATACCATAAGCTCTAATATGACACTCAAACTTACTTTGAGGTAAGACCTTAGTTAAAGGGTCCACTAAGTTCCTTTTAGTGAAAATCTTCTCGATTTGTATTTCTTTCCTATTGATGATCTCTCTAATCAGATGATAGCGGTGAAGCACATGTTTGGATCATTGATTAGACCACATCATGTTCAAAGATGAACTTCTTGATCCAAACCGCTTCCTTTGCTGCTTCCGAAGCTGCAATGTATTCTGTCTCAATAGTAAAAACTGCTATAGTGTCTTGCTTGGAAACTTTTCTAGCTTATTGTGCCCCCATTCAAGGTTAATATGTACCCAAACTAAGACCTAGAATCATCCTTATCTGTCTGGAAGATAGCATCCGTATACCCGCGTATTACCATATCACCTTCTCCATATATTAGAAACACATCCTTAGTTCTTCTCAAGTACTTAAGGATTGTCTTAACAACCACCAAATGATTCATTCCTAGATCAAACTGGTATCTTCTCGTGACACACAGAGCATACGATACATCGGGCCTTATACATAACATAGTATACATGATAGATCCTATTACAGATGCATAGGGGATCTTACTCATGCAAATCCTCTCGTCTTCTGTGCGCGGACACATAGACTTCAAAAGGTGTACCCATGTATAATGGGAATGAAACCTTTCTTGGATTTCGATATGCTAAACCTCTTTAGCACTCGGTCTATATATGTAGATTGTGAAAGACCAAGTAACCATTTCGATCTATCTCTATAGATCTTAATCCTGAGGATATAGGTCGCTTCTCCCAGGTCTTTCATGGAGAATATTTTGGATAACCAAATTTTAACCAACTCTAAGACAGATATATCATTTCCTATAAGTAATATGTCATCGACATACAAAACTAGAAACACGATTGCACTCCCACCAACCTTCTTGTACACACAGGGTTCATCTGGATTTTGTGAGAAATCAAAACAAGAAGCTTGGAGTGAAGCCGGAGGAAGTAGACTTCGAGGCAAGAGACGCGAAGGAGCATTGCAGAGCCGTGCACCTGATGCTGCCGAGGGACGTGGCCGCAAACGAAGAGAACTTCGAAGGTGAGGGACTCCGAGGGATGAGAGTGAGCGATTGTAACCCGGGAAGGGTAGCTCTTAGGTGAAACTTGGCCATTTGGCCAAGATGTCATGGCGATCGCCTCCGAGTCGATGTTTCGATCGATCGGTCTAATGTGGTGAATCAAGTTGATCGATCATTGCCGACATGGGCGATCCCATCGATGGCTTGATCACCGATCCGCTAAGGACGGCGGCCGATCGATGTCAATGCGCGCACGGAGAATCAGTCGACCTCGTTGAGGACTCGATTGGACATCCCGATCGATGGCACCCATCGGCCCGATGCGATCGGATTGGATAGTATCCAACGTGGAAAGCGCCATTAATTATTGGGCAGCGGCTAAAGCACCCGATCGATGGGTGCCATCGATCGCTCTGTGTCAATCTGAAGAAACCCTCTTCCTCTATAAAAAGGAAAGGGTTGGGGCTTTGGGGGGTTAATGCTTGAACGCCCAACTACTCCCAAAGTACCCTAAATGATTTCCCACTCTTCTACTTGCTCTAATCTTCATTCCATTGTAGAAGAGTGATCTTTGTGTAAGAGAGGTTACCTCCACCTAGCTTTGTGCAAAGGAGAGATCTAGTGGATAGATTGCGGAGTGATTCACCGTGGACGAATCGAACCGTGGATTAGCGGTGTAGCCGTGAACCACGTTACATCTCGGTGTTTGTATTGTCTTTGTTTTATTTCTATTTGCTTGTCTTAGTTTATTGCTTCTGCTTGCGCTGACGTTTTTTAGACGAGCAAATTACGACATCCAACGAACGAGGGCTATTCACCCCCCTCTAGCCGGCCAATCGATCCCCTACAAGTGGTATCAGAGCCGAGGAAAGCTTGTCGAGGACTAACTGCCACAATAAGCAACTTTCAAAATGGCCGGCTCCAACATCCATCCTCCGAAGTTTGAAGGAGAATTCACTTGGTGGAAGAAGCGAATGGAGGTATTTTTCGAAATGGATTTTGACATTATGATTACAATGGAATCCGGTTTCGTTTTGCCTAGGGATGAAGAAGGAAAGCCAATAGAGAAATCTAGGTGGACCAAAAGGCAAAGGGAAGAGCACCTTGCAAACTCGAAAGCCAAGCATCATCTTTTCAATGTGCTCCCCCAACAAGAAATCAATCGAATAGGAGAATGCCTAAGCGCCAAGGAGATGTGGGAGAAGCTAATTGAGCTTCATGAAGGCACATCCGAGGCAAAGCTAGCAAGGAGAGATCTCCTCCGCTCCCAACTATCCAACATTAAATTAGAAAAGGGAGAAAAGGTAATTTCTTTGCATTCTAGATTCAAAGAAATTTTAAATGGACTAACAAGTGTAGGAGAAAGGCTCTCCAATCGCGACATGATAATGAAGGCCATAAATGCTTTCCCCCGATCATCCAAGTGGAGTTCAATGGTGGACTCATTTTACATTTCAAAGAATCTAGAGGTAAGTACTCTAGATGAATTTTTCTCCACTATGGAATTACATGAATCTAGGCTTGAAGGAATACAAGAAGAGCCAAAAATACAACCTTCAAGGGGAGTAGCATTGTTGGCAAACAAGGGGAAGAAGAAGATAGAGATCCCCTCCTCCTCCGATGATGAAGCCTCTACCTCCTCCATGGATAGCACGGAAGAAGCCTACATGGTAAGGAAGGTAAGACGTGCATTTAAGAATTTTAGATTTGATAAATCTCATGATAGGAATAGAAGACCAAGGGGGAAGGTCATATGCTACAATTGCCAAGGAGAGGGGCACATAAGGGACAATTGTCCTCTCCTAAACAAGAGCAAGGAAGAGAGGAAAAAGAAAGAAGAAAAGAAGAAGAAAAAGGGAGCAAGAAAAGAAGGAAGAGGAGAAGAAGACAAAGGAAAAGGGAAAGGCTAAAGCTCTTAAGGCAAGGACTTGGGATGATCCATCCTCATCCTCTTCATCATCATCGGATGAAGAGAATGCCTTTGTCACCAATTTGGCCTTGATGGCCTTTGATGACTTGGATTGCTCTTCCTCCGAAAATGAAGGATCAAGCTCAAGAGGAGAGAGCTCAAGTGAAGGGGGAGCTTCTACATCCTCCTCATCCGAAGAAGAAGAAGAAGATATGGAAACTATGGTAACGAAAGCCTCTCCTAAGAAAATAGTTTCCATAATTTCTAGTTTAACTAAGGACTTATTTGGAATGAAAAAGAAAAATAAAAGCATGCTTAATCAAATTAAGGCTTTGGAATATAAGCTAGAAAATGCATGTTTAAATAATAATGATACCTCTTCTTGCCATGATGATGCATGCTCACATGATAACTATATGCCATTTAATGTTAGTGATGCATGCATGGATGAAAATAGGGCACTAAGGGAAAAGGTAGATTATTTAACAAAAGCCCTAGAGAAATTCACTATTGGCTCCAACACCTTGAACATGATCATAGGGAGCCAAAGGGCAAGTTTTAACAAAAAAGGCCTAGGATACAAAGAGAAGAAAAATGAAAAGGCCTACAAATGCCTAATAGCTAGGGGACAAGATAAAAAGAAAGTAATAGCTAGAAAATGGATCCCCAAGGAATATTTAGTGAACCCAATAGGAAATAATTTATTTTGGGTTCCAAAATCCATCCTTAAGGGTTAGAAAACCCCTAGGGTAGTCAACCACATGGACCTAATCTATATCATATTTTGGTTGACTTAGGATGACGGGACAACATTTTTTAGATAGTGTTGGGTGATGATAACGTACCCATAAATAGATAATAATGCTTAAATCATGATGATTACTGTAATTGCTATGGATGTTTACAATCATGACTTATGTTTTTGAAATTTGGCACGTTATCATAAGAAATAGGTTTGAATCATGCTTTAGGTAATACCTTGTTTAGTATCACCATATAATACCTAATGCATGACTATTATTTGATGAATACATGAGTTTAATGATCATAATGTGAAATTAATTCATATATGTCATTATGATCATGCAGGATGTTAGGTTGATACTTAACCATGATAGAATTGCATGAATATATTGGTTAAGTATGCACAAATACCCCCTAGGATGCATCTCACACTCACTATAGGCTAACTTGATTGCAAACTTAGCATGGGTGAGATGTTAGGATGATACAAATGTCCACTAATGCCTATGGCATTTAGATGGTCATTTAAAGTATCAAAATAGCAATAATAGACCAATCATGGGGAAGGCTTATGTTTAATTCATAGACATATTGCCCAAAGATCATGGTTGGATATTTCATATGTTTTCAAAACAATTTCTTACTTTAAAATATATGTATTCATGTTTTGAAACAATTGGATGCAAGACTAGGTGTTAAAATGGATACTCTTATGATCAAAAACCTAGTAGTTTTTAAAGCTTTTGGATTTTTGGCAAATACGTGGAAATATAATAATTTTTCATGAAAACATATTTTTCACTGATAGATATACTTAAAAGAAATGTGTTCCCCAAATTTCATGATTTTTTTAATTTTTTGGAATTTTTTAATGCATTTCTAAAATTCGGTCTGAAAATCAAAAATCCCGAAATTGACGTGCCAGTCGACTGGTATCTGAACCAGTCGACTGATGGACCGAATATCAGACCAGTAAAGCCTGAATTCCGATTTTAAATTCAACTTGTGGTATTTTCTTTCCATTAGACTTGATGTCATGTGTTTTTAACTTAGTAATAATCTTTTTGATGGTGTCAAAGGGGGAGAAAATATTATGTTTAAGTTAATTATTTTAGGGGGAGAAATTATAAAAGGGGGAGAAATTTAGAGAGTTTCATGGAGTAAGGGGGAGTTGCATGTTGCAATATCATGATTATGTTTACATGCTTTTCTTTCCTTAAAATTTATATAAAATGTTTTTACCTAACTTAAACGGATTGCCACACATCAAAAAGGGGGAGATTGTTAGGGCAATCTCTTGCCGTGATATGGTTTTGATGGTGTGGCAAAGGGTTTAAGTTAGTTTGATATGTTGATTTGATATGTGCGTTGAAGTCGTGCAGGACTTAGTAATTCGCACATGGAGCCATGGCGAGTTTCACATCTCATGACTCGTGCCTTGAGTCGGTGAAGGATAGCTTTACGGAAGCCGTGCGCTTGGAGCATCCGAGGGACCGCCGGACGAGAAGCTTGGAGTGAAGCCGGAGGAAGTAGACTTCGAGGCAAGAGACGCGAAGGAGCATTACAGAGCCGTGCGCCTGATGCTGCCGAGGGACGTGGCCGCAAACGAAGAGAACTTCGAAGGCGAGGGACTCCGAGGGATGAGAGTGAGCGATTGTAACCCGGGAAGGGTAGCTCTTAGGTGAAACTTGGCCATTTGGCCAAGTGTCGGATGGGTTTTCCCGACACACCGATCGCCATGTCATGGCAATGATCGCCGAGTCGATGTTTCGATCGACCGGTCTAATGTGGTCGAATCAAGTTGATCGATCAAAGATGGGCGCCGATCGATGGGTTGATCGATCGATCGCCAAGGGACAACAGTCGACTGATATCATTGTGCATGGGCACAGAATGGAGTCGACCTCGTTGAGGACTCGACTGGTTGACATCAGTCGACTGATGGCACCCATCAGTCGACTGATGCCAGTACCGTTGGATAGTATCCAACGTGGAAAGCGGCCGTTATTGGGCAACGGCTAAAGCACCAGTCGACTGATGGGTGCCATCAGTCGACTGCTCCTGTGTCAACGGGAAGAAACCCTCTTCCTCTATAAAAAGGAAAGGGTTGGGGCTTTGGGGGGTTAATGCTTGTGTTGGATTGAGAAGCGTCGCTAGAGGGGGGGGGTGAATAGCGATCATAAAACTTTCGTTTTCGTTCGTTCGATACGCAAAGTAAACAAGTAAACACAGCGGTTGCTACTCCAAGGCCCTATCGGTCCTTGACCGCGTACGGAGGGCAAAGCACTATAACGTCTCCTCCTCGTTGAAGGTAGGAGACAACGATCACAAAATCCGGAAGTACGAGGATGAGGCAACAAGCCTACCTCACCTCGTTACAAAAAAAACAACGAATACAATAATAAAAAGTATTACTAGATGTCACGCCGACGAAGAAGATCCGAGGTTGTCGTCGCGCTCGTTATGTGATGTTGAAGCGTTGGCGTTGTAGGAGCACTTGATGAATAATTGATGTGATTTGGAGTGGAATCCTCCTCCTTTTATAGACTTTGGCCTCTGAAATTGTCTCCTATTTCTTTGAACGGATCATGGATTTTTCCAAATTTTATCGCTGGCGGCGCGTCAAACGCGTTATCCGCTTTAACCTAGCGCAAAAATCGAGTCGCCGCCATCCCGATCGATGACTCATCACGATCGATGGGCATCCCGATCGCTATGTGTCCAGAATGATCCGCCTTGGCCACTTCCCTGCAATAAGAGGTTAGCTCGGAAAATGATAAATACGACGGTTTCTGACCGTCCGATCTCGACCTAGACCTTCCACGGGAAGTCTTAATCGGATCGCTGCCTATGGTCGTCCCCGTAAAGAGGACACAACCTTACAATCTCTCACTCACACGAGCTTACCTCGATAGTAGCTCTCGCTTCCGGCCTTCCACTTGATTCCTTCGGCTCCCTCCGAAGTCACTCGAGTGTCGCCCGACCACCACGGCTTCCTCCGGGTGTCGCTAGCCTTTAGCTCCAGCTTTAATACTTTTCTGCACACTTGATAGCTCGTGAGATAACGATGTAAACTTAACTTTGTGTCTTTGCCATAATCAAAACACAGGTTCGATTATCTAGTGCTCCTGCACCAACAGCTTGAACGCCCAACTACTCCCAAAGTACCCTAAACGATTTCCCACTCTTCTACTTGCTCTAATCTTTATTCCATTGTAGAAGAGTGATCTTTGTGTAAGAGAGGTTACCTCCACCTAGCTTTGTGCAAAGGAGAGATCTAGTGGATAGATTGCGGAGTGATTCACCGTGGACGAATCGGACCGTGGATTAGCGGCGTAGCCGTGAACCACGTTACATCTCGGTGTTTGTATTGTCTTTGTTTTATTTCTATTTGCTTGTCTTAGTTTATTTCTTCCGCTTGCGCTAACGTTTTGTAGACGAGCAAATTACGACATCCAATGAACGAGGGCTATTCACCCCCCTCTAGCTGGCCAATCGATCCCCTACATATCGGAGGACCCTACTCAGTGCGGTGTCACACAGAGGAGGAAAAGAAGGTGCCGGGGTCTTGGAAAGGCGATTCTAGGACTTCGGTTTCGCTTGTGTACCATATAACAATGTTGTCAATTGGCGTCTTCTAAATGTCTACTTACGGTTTTGGGGAAGGAACATCATAGAGTCTCCCGTAGAGCCGTCGCATTCACCGGGAGCTATCCTCACCCAAAAGGATGGGATAGAGGGTACGAGGATGCCAAATCAATCCTTGCGGTGGACCGTTTACCATTCCATCGCTCCCTTCTCCCCGCAGTTACGGGAGGTCAGGTTTACCCCTAGGTTCCTTGATCAAACCTCCTAAATATAGATTGCGAGGGTTGTCACCACCTCGTATCACCTAAGCACAGCAGAAAGAAAGTCAAATTCATGAAAGTATTATAGAGAACAACTACCAACTGTCAATATCAAACTTTTGGCCAGAATTTAATATGAACCAACATTGTATATGAACTCAAGCTACTCCCTAATCCTAGAATCAGAAGTACTACTTCATAAATATAAAGGAAGAATCACAAAACATGTTGGAGTTCGAATACAATTAAGATAAAGCACAAAAATAGAGATATACAATGTGTTGTGGTCTTCTCTCCGGCGTTGTATTGCAAGTTGTGACCTTCAGTGGCGTTCCTCCTCCTCACTGCGAGTTACCGAAGCTTTTTAGGGCTTCGGCGTGCCATCCTAGCCATCGTACCTCCTCCCAAGGGTTTGGGCAGAGCCATCCTTATATAAACACCGCCTCAAACCACTACAAAATCGGGAAAAAACCCTAGTCATGCAACTCCATCGGGCCGCCACACGACTGTGTTTTCACACAGCCAGGCCGTGTGCAGCCCTGGTGTGTTGATCTTCGCCCATCGGACACAACCGTGTGAATCCACACACCCTGGCCATGTCCCACTCTGCGTCTAGCATGAAATGACCTTCTTTCGCTCCGAAAATGCATCTTTTCCGTCCGAAAAGCCAACCTGCATTCAAAAGACAACGAGCAGACCTCTGAACTAGAAAAATAGGAAATGTATGCAAAAATAGAGTATCATATGCATGAAACTAATGCAAAATGTAACAAGATGTGAGCAAAAACTTCTCCTAAAACCCTATATGTTTTGCTCACATCACTTCCCCATGACTTGAATCTTTGCTTGTCCTCAAGAAAACCTCAGTTCTATAAAATTTTAAAAAGATATTGTTCCATAATGAGCATGCTAACTAAATTTTTCAGGTAGTATTTGCAATCAAAGAAAAACAGATATTTTCTAAAAATTCACTAAGTTAGCTCCTCGTGCTGGTGCTAGGCGAATCGTTCTTAGGGGATGCTCGTTCCATGGTGAGTTAAGTCGTCACCCCACAGCTTTCCTAAGGTTTCCGGCTCTTAGGCACTTACCTGCCCAAAGCAAGGGTCGTTCCCTAGATCTAGCATAAAGTCTCAAAGGCGTGCTCGGTATTGAGAGAAATTGGGAGGTGTTTCCCTAGTAACCTAACTCGGTCTCAAAGGGACACCTAGCCATTTCCACCCACGACAACTATTTTTTTATCCCATAAAATCTCTTTTTTTTTCCAGCTCACAAGGATTTTGATTTTTCTGAATGGGCTTACACAATTCGAGCATCTTCAGTAACTAAAATGCTAAACCTAGAGTCACCTATGGATTCCAGAGTACTAGACTATTGAAGTGAATCATAACTAGGTATGTACTAGATTCTCCATGTCAGATTGTTCGACATGTGTAAGTGCAAAAACAGAGCTAATCAGTGTAAGTCTAGAACATTCAATAGAGAACATAGTATAAAATACCACAAGATAAATAGAGTTAAGCTACCTATGAGAACAACTCATGCAAGCAACTTTCAAAAATACTACTGAGGTAGCTTTATAGACATAAAAAATTAAGTACTGAAAGGAACTAATCAACTCATGCATGCATGAACAAATGAATGAAAATACCAGAAAAGAAACTACTGCTAGGAAACAAAACAAACTAGATTTTGGGGTCTCCCCCCTAGACTTAAACAAAAATATACCTCTAATATGGTGGATGAGGTGGAAAGTCTGGGAGCTTGGGCATCTCTGGATCCTGGGAGAACCTGCTGCTGAGCCGCTGATGCCACGTATACATGTGGTCGATCTGGGAACTGGTGGATGCAGTGGCTGTTCGATGCTCCTCCTCCCTATCCCACTGTGCCTACTGGGCGTGCATATGTTGTCGCATCTCCCTGCGGTAAGCTGCCTCATCCTGGCGACGAACATCCTCCTCCTGGAAGTATATGCGGGCCTCATCGTAGAACTCCTCCGCCTCACCGGGAAATGCTCCGGAATCCTGGAACTCGCTCGCTGGTAGGTGCTCGCTCCTCCCATCGCCGCTTCCTCGTGATTGCCGCCGTGTAAATGTCGTTAAGGCGTGATCAGAACTCTGAGAAATCATATGTCGATGTACCTGCTTCCTGCTCAAAAGTAGAAAAAGGAAATAGTGCAGGTGTAGGCTTTTCAGGTGGACTAGGGGGCGTGACACGGCTGTGTGAAATCACACGGCCTGACCGGGTGCACCTCTGAAAGTTAGGGCATGACCATGTGAAAATACACGACTTGACTGTGTGTAACTCTAGAAGTCAGGGCACGACTGTGTGAAAACACACGACCTGGTCATGCACCCTTTGCTTCTTTTCTTTTGGTGCACAATAGTCTGATTTATCTCACTCACTTCACCGCATAAACTTAAAATGACTTTTGTTTTTACCTAGCAAGTTCTTTCCTTACCTTCAAATCCTAAATACCATAAATCAAAGTTCGAGTTAACTAAATGCATGCAATACAATCAAAGGGAAATCTAATGACTAAACTTGGGTTGCCTCCCAAGAAGTGCTTTGTTTAAGGTCTTTTAGCTCGACCTTATTCCTACGTTTCATTTGAGGCATTTGAATCTTGCTCGTGGGGGAGCAAGATACTTGCTCACTTTATGCCTCTTGCTTGGTGGTCCTCCATCGCTATATCCCTTAAATCTTGCTCGTGGAGGGGCCAGATATTTTCTCACCTTTCGTTTCTTGCCTTTTGGTCCTCCATTACTATATCTTTTAAATCTTCCTCGTGGAGGGGCAAGATACTTGGGTGCTTCTTTCCTTGGTTTGAGAATGAACATGCTTATCTTTAAAGAATCACCAGTAGTTTGGTCATGATATTCTATTTCATCCATATGCTGTAAATAATGTAATTCACCACGAACGTCCTCAATAAAAGATTGGTTAGCAGATTCTATTATGTCAAATGAAATTTTATCATTACAAATCGCTAAATGGGCTTCGTTATTGGTAGCTAAAGTTTCGGTGAGGGTTATGGTAGGCTCTTCCAGATCCTTGAGGTTAGGAGGTGTTTGGATTGAAGCAATGCTCTCCTCGATTAAAATATCAATTATATAATCCTCAAGTTCTTCTTCCAGTGGTGATTGAATTGATTGTCCTTCTTCACTTTCTATGTCATCTATGCCCTCCTCATTCATTCGCTCAAAGTAAGTTTCCACCCTATTAGGTGTGATCCAGTTATTAAAGCCACCTTCTAGTCGTTTGGTTTCTATTCTAGCTAGATTCCTTTCCATCATCTCTGTAAATTGCTGGTTATGCTCTTTGCATTCCCAAGTAAAATTATCTAGCGGGGCTTCTAAGTGGGGGCTTAGTTCTGGATAAAATTTGCATGGTGACTCATAGCTCTCGTTCTCATTTTGGAAACGATATTGAGTCTCTATCTGCGAATGCCACCGTCGGAATTCATCGTTTGCCGCTTGTTCTGTTTGAAAGAAATCTTCCATCATCTGCTCAAGTCGGGATTTAGGCGGACAATATTTAGGGTTTAAGTACCCAGGGTCATAACTATATGAATAGAAATCATCTTGTGACCACTGGTTGTAATTGTAGGTGACATCTTCTTGTTCAAATTGTGAATGTTCGAATATATCCGGACAATCATTAATGGTATGCCATGTTTCACCACAATGTTCATTATAAATATTACCAAAACTTACAGCATTAAATTTACCATAATCATGAGTAAAAGCATGCATCGTTATATGCAGGAAATTATAAATAAGGAAAGAGCAACTGAATAAACAAAACTGAAATAAAAAAAATGAAATAAAATGAAATAAAACAAAATAAAAAAAGTAAATCTATCCTAAGTCCGAATCAATTTACCATTGTTCGATTTGATATCGAATCGCTTAGTCCCCGGCAACGACACCAAAAACTTGATGCGCATGGTCGCTACCTTAAATCCCGCGACGGAGACCATCGAAGACTCAAAGTGCGCGCTCGCGCTCAATGCCTGCAAGTGCATAGATGTCATCAAGTAATAAAGATTATCGATCCCACAGGGACTGGGATTCGAGTACCAATACGCTAAAATGGTTGTGATTGTTCGGATGGAATCTCGGAGTGAATCAGTTGGTGAGGACTATCGGAGGACCCTACTCAGTGTGGTGTCACACGGAGGAGGAAAAGAGGGTGTCGGGGTCTTGGAAAGGAAATTCTAGGACTTCGGTTTCGCTTGTGTACAATATAACAATGTTGTCAATTGGCGTCTTCTAAACGTATACTTACGGTTTTGGGGAAGGGACATCATACACTCTCCCGCAGAGCCGTCACATTCACCGGGAGCTATCCTCGCCCAAAAGGATGGGATAGAGGGTACGAGGATGCCAAATCAATCCTTGCAGTGGACCGTTTCTGATTCCACTGCTCCCTTCTCCCTGTAGTTACGAGAGGTCAGGTTTACCCCTAGGTTCCTTGATCAAACCTCCTAAATATTGATTGCGAGGGCTGTCACCACCTCGTATCGCCTAAGCACAGTGGAAAGAAAGACAAATTCATGAATGTTTAATAGAGAACAACTACCAACTGTCAATATCAAACTTTTGGCCAGAATTTAATATGAACCAACATTGTATATGAACTCAAGCTACTCCCTAATCCTAGAATTAGAAGTACTACTCCATAAATACGAAGAAAGAATCACAAAACATGTTGGAGTTCAAATACAATAAAGATAAAGCATAGAAATAGATATATACAATGCATTGTGATCTTCTCTCCGGCGTTGTATTGCAAGTTGTGACCTTCGGCGGCGTTCCTCCTCCCCACTGCGAGTTACCGAAGCTTTTTAGGTCTTCGACATGCCGTCCTAGCCGTCGTGCCTCCTCCCTAGGGTTTAGGCAGAGCCATCCTTATATAGACGCCGCCTCGGACTGCTACGAAATCGAGAAAAAACCCTAGTCGTGCAACTCCATCGGGTCGCCACATGGCTGTGTGTTTCCACACGGCCAGGCCGTGTGCAACCCTGGTGTGTTGATCTTCGCCCATCGGACATGGCCATGTGAATCCACACGCCCTGGCCATGTTAATCCATACGCCCTGGCCATGTCCCACTCTGCGTCTAGCATGAAATGTCTTTCTTTCGCTCCGAAAACACATCTTTTCCGCCCAAAAAGCCAACATGCATTCAAAAGACAACGAGTAGACCTCCGAACTAGAAAAATAGAAAATGCATGCAAAAACAGAGTATCATATGCACGAAACTAACGCAAAATGTAACAAGATGTGAGCAAAAACTACTCCTAAAACCCTATATGTTTTGCTCACATCAATATCCTCCTAGAGCAAGAGTTGACATAGGTCTGCATCCATCAGTATGTATTAGACCAAGCAACTCTCCAACCAGTTCACCTTTTCCAGTAAAAAGTAACTTAGTCATCTTGCCTTTTAAGCACGATTCGCATGTATCGAATGAATCAAATTCAAACGATTCCAGAATTCCACATCAGTGTAATTCAGACATGCGTTTCTTGCTTACATGGCCAAAATAACAATGCCACATGTAGGAGGCTAATTGATTATCTTTTTGAGCACGCTTGTTGCTCGATTCGATATTGAAAATGACACTGGATACGTCTAACGTATATATACCATTTCATAAAGTTCCAATCCCATAAAGAACGTCATTCAAAGTTATGTAACAACAATTGTTACTAAAAATTAAATGATACCCATTTATATTTAAGTAGGAAATAGAAACAATGTTCTTTATTAATGAAGGAACATAATAGCAATTATCCAGTTCTAAGACAAGTTCTGTAGGGAGCTTCAACAAATATGTTCCGATGGCGACTGCAACAACCTTTGCTCCATTCCCAACCGCAAGTCGAAGGAACATCGCACTTAAGCTACAGTAAGAACTTCATTGACATTGTAACGCCCGCCCTTCCCGTCCTCCTAACACACATCCTATAGACGGGCGACGGCGCTACGCGATCATACATTCATGCATATAACAGCGGAAGCATTTAAAAACTTTACAACCTTTAACTCTAATTACATTAACCCAATCGACCTAACAATTTAATCATGGAAAAAGGTCTTAGCAATTTATTTAACTAAACATGTATTAATCATTTCAAGGTTCATAAAAATAAACATGAGTAACAACCATAGAAAGCATTAACGTCTCCTAACAGTTTACACATAAACTGAAAATCATGCATAAGTCCGTATATGAAAAATGATCTCCTATGCCACACACACATCTTCGCCTCCTCCTCGCTCCCTTTAATTTATCCATTCCTTGCCCTTTCTCATACACAAGGAAAGTAAATCAGAAGCACATAGGCTTAGTAAGGTCCTTTCCTACTCACAAAAACATGCATCATGAATTAAACGTAAAGTAATGACATGTTCGTTTAAACAAAATATGAGCACAACATTTATTTAAAGTAGAGACATGATCAATTTAGGAAAAGAGCATAAACTTAGCATTTTCGTCGCAATAGTACATTGTCTCTAAACAAGATAATTCGATGAACATAAAATGGTTTATGCAGGATGCTCTTTGAAAACATATAGTTTATATACTTAAACATAATCTCAACATATTGGGCCCAACATTGTACCACATACATCATTCGCGCGCATCATAAATAGATCCGAGGTAGCTAATCCCAAACCTACTAGGTTACTAGGTCGATACTATGTCCGTCGACCTAGGGGCAACCTTGGAGCCCATCCCGTGGACTTTGTTAGGGTCCGGTACAAGCCATGCATAAAGTAAAATAACATACATGTTCTTTGTCCTAAAGAGTGTTCTTGTCCCCACTCTTAGGGAAACATTTCTTATACATTTCATATACGTGAGTCATGCCTAACATGGGTGAAAACATAAGCATGTAGCATAGCATAAATCGGCATGAGTACAATTTAACATGACATAAGGTAGTGACATAAGGAAAATTAATCTAACATAAATAGAAATCATCAAATCAAAACCTTGTTACAAGCACAAGAAGATTCATGCAAGCCTACCAAACTGACACATCCTTTACAATAAAATATGCAGAAAATTTAAGAAATATATACAAATCTTAGAAAATGTTAACTAAGTACAATGGATTAACACAAATTAGTATTTCCCCAAAAATATAAAGAGACAGATGTTTCGTTCTTATAATAATAAGATGACTTTACCAATGCCAACACACCCACTTACTATTCCTTGTAAGATACTCTAGTACTCCTAATAAGACTGTTGGGGTTTACAATTTGTTGGAGCTAAATAAAACTTATGCTGAATCAATAGACACATTTCCTTGGCTAATTGTTTTGACACAACAAACTGTCATAGCACTTGGAATCAAGTCAAACCAACTCAATATATATTTTGGTTTGACCAATTTGATGTGAGATGAAAAACATCAACTACTATTATTTTGGTTAATTATTACTAAGACAACTTCTGAAATTTGGTGCCCCTTAAGCTAAAAAAAGAGTTTCATAAGATTGCTCAAGAATAATTTCTCTAATCCTATTAGACGAACCTTCTACACATAGTTCTAGATTCTTTCGTTCAAAATCAATCATACAACATTACATCGTAAGCACTTATACTGCAGGTGAGGGTATACTTACATCCTACACTTTTTCACCAATTTATATCGTTAGACTTCACAAAGAGAAGACCTCCTACGTGTTTCCTTGCTTTAGTGTGATCCTCTACCAAGTCCCTCTTGAAAGTCCCCTCCTGAATTATCCCACGATACGACTCTCTCCTTTTTTTTTTTCTTTTTTTTTCCTCGGTGGTTGGAAAAAAAATGAGGGAGAGAGATGAGAGTCTTCATATCCTTTATACTCTGGCTCCATTTTACCCTCCTCTCTCATCATGCCTAACGAAAAATGCCTTAGACCTACACTTTATCTCTCCTGCGGTGAGAAAAATGAGAGAGAGGAAGATGAGGGCTTCGACGGCTGGAAGGTTTCGGCGTGGAGTTTAGAGAGAGGAAAGAGAGGGCGGCGTTTGGAGAGAAGAGGGAGAGAGAGAGGAGATGAGGGCTTCGGCGTGGAGTTTAGGGAAAAATAAGGAAAGAAATATATATATAAATTAGGATTTTTCTTAACCTAATTACCCCTTTAAATAATTAGTCAAATTAACAAATCTCTCTTTTTTTCGCCTATAGATATATTTTGTTATATCCTACTCATTGGTAATCTTATGACTTAGTGGTGGGAAGCCTATTCCCCCAAATCAACGGTTCATGATTCAAGCCTCGACTACGAACTATTTATTTATTTATTTATTCTTATATATATATATATATATATATATATATATATATATATATCTATTGTAACGCCTAGGAGATATATTATGGAGCTTACCCGATTGTTTTAAGTATATAGTAACGCCCAGGAGATATATTATGGAGCTTACCTCGATTGTAACCCTATATATATATATATATATATATATATATATATATATATATATATATATATATATATTTCCTTTAAATAAAAATATAGTAACTAAAATTTGGGATGTTATAGACATATCGGTATATGTAGAGCACCATATGAAGTCTTACAGCTGGTCACTCCAATGAACTAGTTACCATAACTAGCATCCACGGTTAACTCCGGACATCTCAATGTCTCCATCCAGTGAGAAACAACTGCTTGGATAAACCAAAGAGTACAACTTGTGTTAGTCTCAACATAATTGATGGTGTCCGAATGCATCAATTCATTGACTAGGGATAATTTTAATACATCACAATTACACATGTAGAGATACTAACTAGTTGTGATCCAATCACAAATTCTCTTATGCTGTAAATTATATTGTGGACATTCAGTAAATGAGTTTAAGATCCAATCAAATACATGAAAACATGTATACTCTGTAGGGAATCAATCGTTCTCGGAAACATTTTGCAAGCACTACGAAGCGAAAAAATTAGATCCCTCTAGAGATCCATGCGAAAAACCATACTAGTTTAATCGATTCTATCCTATGAGAATCGTAGTTACCTTCGATGCGTGCCCTTCGCTATCCCGTCCGAAACACTTACCTTCGCGGGGTTAGTATGTCCGCGCCTCCATGGTATCCACACGAATCGTGAGATGAAGAGGAACCAAACTATGGTGCTAGCCACTATTGGGATGTATACTGAAAAGTCTATCCTTTGTATGAACATATTTATTTTTGAAATAAGAATCACATGATCATTATTTGCATATTTATGGTTATGCATTTTGTCTAATACATTACATTGTAGATAACATGGTGTGTAGTGTCACACGGGAGATCATGTTATCAGTTCCTTGTAAATTATAAGTAAAGGCTCACAACCGAGATGGTTTTGGATAAACCATTGGCATAGTTGTAGTGTGATTTGGTATTAGTTTGTCTTGACCATAAAATCACACTAAGTACACTTTGTGTGTATTGAGCAGGACCGACTTAGAGGTGATTTGATTTATTGCTGACTATATAATCGAATCGAACCTCAGATATTATGTTGTACATGCTCTTAATCCCGATATAATAACGGGCACATATACTTAGTATTCATTTCTTTGATTTACCAATGGGCGAGATTTATAGAGTAAATCGATAGACTCGGTAAGTTGAGAAATGATATTATTTATATGGTGTGTCATTTATTATAGGAGGAAACCGTGTCCTATATATTAGGATGATGATGTCCCCTTGAGGAGCTCATAAGGTTCATCATGTAAACCCTGCAGATGGACTTGGTTTGGCATGATGATAAGGTTGAGTGGTACTACTCATGGAGTTAGAAGTTGATTAATTAATTGTCAGCAAATTAATTAATCGACGGACATTCGAGATCTTAAACACGGGGAGATATATGTACAAATAATATATGTAACCCATATTAACTTATGGGGGTTGGTGAGGTAGATCAATGATAATCCTTTAGTGGAATGGATTATCATTAATGGATCAGACTTTATGTGGGCTTGATCCATTAGGTGGCCAAGATCCAACTCCTCCTCATGGTCCCTATTGTAGCCTATTAAAACCTCATGGAGCCTAGATCCGATGGTGGAAAATAAAACTCTAGACCGACGGTGGAGATTAAATCTTGAGATCCAACGGTGGAGATTAAAACTTTAGATCTGATGGTGGAGATTAAATCTCTAGATCCGACGGTTGATATTAAATCTCTAGATTCGACGGTTGAGATTAAATTCCTAGATCCGACGGTGGAGATTAAAGGAGGTTTAGGCCTAGCTCTATAAAAGGAGGCTTAAGGGGTGGCCGGCAAGAGCATTGCTTGGAGATTAGGGTTTGGGCGGCTAGGGCTTGGAGGGCATTGGGCGGCTAGGGTTTTGGGGAATCCTTGGGCAGCAAGGCTTCCTTTCCTTCTCCTTGGTCAGCGCCCATCTTGAGCTTCTCAACCTTGGTCGGTGCTCATCCTTTTCTTCTCTCTATCCTTGACCGACGGTGACTAGGGTTAGGGTCTTCCCTTGGAGCTCTTGGTCGGCGCCCACTCCATCCTCTTCATCTACTCCTTGTTCTGTCCTTGGCCGGCGGCAATCACCAAGCAAGGTGGCTTGGTGGTCGGTTCTAGAAAGGAGAAGAGTTTTGTTTTATGATCTTCCTTTGTTCAGAGTGAACAAGGAAAGGAAGATTGGTGATCTAGGAGGCTTCGACTTTTGGAAAGATCGTCGCCCACACGACGTCCAAAAGGAGGAAGGATATACAATAGAAGATTGAGAGGTATAATGCTTGCTTATGATCTTTTCTTATTTTATACATGTTGTATGTTTTGTTATGTGGCTAATTTACTTGGACCCCAAATACAAACACAAAAACCAGCGATCCGTACATCGTCTATTCCGTGGCTAATCGTAGAATAGAAGTTGGTTGCTTGAACAACAAGTTTGTTCAAGTAACCACTTTAATCGAATAGCACGACGATGATACGGTAGCTAGGGTAATCCCTCTTTGTCAAAAATAAATTTTTTATCCGGGGACGTAGAAGGGATCTCCATGAACAAGCGACCGAGTTGAAGTGGGAAGCGAAGTTTCCTACCTTCAGCCACAAGGTTGGTTCGGCCAAGGAGGTAGAAGAAGAAGAAGAGGAAGATCACACGAAAAACACACACTCCCAAAGTCTCATCAAATCCCTTTTATATTCAACCATTGAATATGAAGGGTTTGTGACTATTGGTTTCCATGGAATTAATAACTCATTAATTCCATCTTAATGATCATGCAACCCCTCTTAATGGTGAGTCTCACTCAATCCGAATTTGACTTGAGTCTAACTCAAGTCATATTCATTGGGTATACCTTGAGTCCTACTCAATCCGAATTTGACTTGAGTCTAACTCGAGTCAGATTCATTGGGTATACCTTGAGTCCCACTCATTGAGTCTAATCTACATTAGACTTAACCCGATGGCCCAATAGCTCATTACATGAGCCATCTCCAACTCACATGTCCTAAGTGTGTGGCCCAATAGGTTCTCGTAACGTTGGCAATATTTCTAAAACCCTTTTAGAGACATAAGCAATGAGCGACATCTAGCAATACTGTAGGGTTTTGCCCGGAAGCTCTGATACCAAGTGTAGGGTTTTGCTTATCGAGTCCGTGAGAGGAAACTTTGCTTCCTACTTCACCTTGGTCGTTTGTTCATGGAGATCCCCTTGATGTCCCCGGATTAAATAAATTTATTCCTAGACAAAAGGGATTTCCCAAAACACCAAGTCATCGTCGTGCTATTCGTTTAGAGAGGTCACTTGAACAAACTCGTTGTTCAAGCGACCATCCTCTATTCTATGAGTAGCCACGGAATAGACGATGTCCGGATCGCCGGTTTTTTTGTTTATGCTCGGGATCCAAGTATTATTTAGTCATATACAGAATATATAAAGTAAACAACCTCACATAACATGCATATAATTGAGGAACAATTATAAACATAATACAAAAGAACACTAATCAAAATAAACAAGATTATACCTCTTGTTATACCTCTTGATCTTTTATTGTATGTCCTTCCTCCTTTCGGACGTCGTGTGGGTGATGATCTACCAAAAGTTGAAGCCTCGTAGATCACTAATCTTCCTTTCCTTGTTCACTCCGAACAAAGGAAGATCATAACACAAAACTCATCTTCCTATCTAGAACCGGCCACCAAGTCAATAAACTCGATGTTGTCTCCGGCCAAGGAAGAGAACATGGAGTATGGAAACAAACCAAAGGAGAAACAACAATGGCATGGGCGCCGGCCAACACTTGGAGAAGAGAAAGGAAAAACTCCTTCTCCTTGTTGCCGCCCAAACCCTAAACTAAGCTCTCCTAATTTCCGGCCAAGGATGAAGGGAAGTAGAATAGATTGAGCTTTGGCCAAGGTAGAGGGAAGAAGGAAGAGGGGCCGGCCAATCTTAGGAAGAGGAAGGAGAAGCTTCCTCCCCTTATTGCCGCCCACCACCAACACCCAAACCCTAACCCTAGCCACCCACTCCTATTCCTATCCCAACTAGAATTGGTTGCCGCCCATGAGAAGCAACCCTAATGCCATCCATCATAAGCCATAGATCAAGGGGAGAAGCTTGGGAGCCGGCCAAACAAAGGAGAGAAGAAGGAGGAAGGGTTTCGGCCACAAAAGGAAGAAGAAGAAGAAAAAAAAAACTTTCCTTAATTGTGACCACCCAAAACCCTAACCTCCCTTGCTCTTGCCGCCTAAAACCCTAGCCCCCTTTCCTCTCCATTGTGTTGCCGCCCACCCCTAGTCCACTCTTTTATAGAGTTAGAGATAAGCCTTGGTTTAATCTCCACCATTGGTTCTAGGGATTTAATCTCAACCGTCGGATCTAGAGATTTAATCACAACCGTCGGATCTTAGAGATTTAATCTCTACCTTTGGATCTAGAGTTTTGTTTCTATCCATTGGATCTAAGCTTCATGAGGTGTTAATAGGCTACAATAGGGACCACGAGGAGGAGTTGGATCTTGGCCACGCATGGATCAAGCCCACATAAAGTTAGATCCACTAATGATTATCCATTCCACTAGAGGATTATCATTGATCTACCTCACCAAACCCCATAAATTAATATGGGCTACATATATTATTTTTACATTTTCTCCCCGTGTTTAAGATCTCAAATTTCTATCGATTAATTAATTTACTGACAATTAATTAATCAACATCTAACTCCAAGAGTAGTACCACTCAACCTTTTCATCATGCCGGACCAAGTCCACCTGCAGGGATTACATGACGAACCTTATGAGCTCCTCAAGGGGACATCATCATCCTAATATATAGGACACGGTTTCCTCCTATAATCAACGGCACACCATATAAATAATATCATCTCCCAACTTACCGAGCCTATCGATTTAATCTATAAATCTCGCTCATTGGTAAATCAAAGAGATGAATACTAAGTATATGTGCCCGTTATTATATCGGGATTAAGAGCATGTACTAAATAATATCTGAGGTCCGATTCGATTATGTAGTCAGCAATAAATCGAATCACCTCTAAGTCGGTCCTGCTCAATACACACAAAGTGCACTAGTGTGATTCTATGGTCAAGAGAAATCAATACCAAATCACACTACAACCATTCCGATGCTTTGTCCAAAGCCACCTCGGTTGTGAGCCTTTACTTATACTTTTCAAGGAGGCGATAACATGATCTCCCGTGTGACACCACACACCATGTTATCTACAATGTAAAGTATTAGACAATATGCATAATCATAAAAATATGCAAACAATGATCATGTGATTCTTATTTCAAAATAAAGATGTTCATACAAAAGGTAGACTTTTCAGTATATATCCCTACAATCTCCCACTTATACTAAAAGACTATGCTGTCCTCATACTGCCATACATCTGATTCCCCTTCCCTCCACATTCCTATCAAAGCTATCGCTAGAAGGGCCTTAGTGAAAAGGGTCTACCAGTTCATCCTCTGATGCAATCTAGGCGACAACAACTTCTACCTCCTTTACGATTTCTCGTATCAGGTAGTACTTGCGCTCTATGTGTTTACTTGCCTTATGAGCTCATGTGTCCTTTGAGTTTGCAACTGCACCATTATTATCACAATAAATTGTGATAGTTCTGGGCAAACCAGGAATCACATCCAAGTCCATCAGGAAGTTCCTGAGTCACACAGCTTCTTTGGCTGCCTCAGAGGCTGCCATATACTCAGCTTCCATGTGAAGTCCGCCACGCATTTCTACTGGACACTCTTCCATACAATGGCACCACCTCCCAAAGTAAACACAAAACCTGAGGTAGACTTACTATTATCCCTGTCTGATTGGAAGTCGCAATCCATGTAACCCATAGGGAGTAATTGGTTTGCCCGGTAAACTAGCATATAATCCCTAGTCCTTCTCAGCCACTTCAATATATGCTTTACCGTAGTCCAATGTCCCTGTCCTGGATTACTCTAATATCTGCTGACCATGCCCACGGCATAGCAGATATCTGGTCTCGTACATAGCATTGCATATATGAGGCTTCCTACCGCCGAAGCATAAGGAACCGCCTTCATTTCCTCTATCTCCTCAGATGATCTAGGACACATCTCCTTAGATAAAGGAACTCCATGCCTGAAAGGTAGAAAACCCTTCTTGGAGTTCTACATGCTAAAATGATCCATAATTGTGTCTATGTATGAAGCTTGGGATAAGCACAACATCCTTTTCCTGCGAACCTTTATAACCTTGATCCCAAGGATGTGTCCCACCTCTCCCAAGTCCTTCATATCAAACTGTTTGGACAACCATACCCTTACGTTCAATAACACCTTGTTATTGTTGCCAATCAACAAAATGTCATCTATGTATAGTACAAGAAATACCACTACATTACCGTCACATCTATTGTATACACAAGACTCATCCGAACTTTGAATAAATCCATAAGACTGGATTACCTCATCAAAACGGATGTACCAAGACCTTGAAGCTTGCTTCAATCCATAAATGGACCGATTAAGCTTACATACAAGATGCTCTCTGCTAAGATACTGTATCTTTATCTTGGATTGACTTGTCATATGTCCAGGGATCAAATCAGAAGATTCTCCCAAGAACATGAATCTATTAGGCTGTCTAACAACCCTCCCACTACAACGAGGTATCACCTGTGTATCCTCTTGTACCGGTGGTACTAAAGAAGTGACTTCCCCTTTTAATTCCTCAGGAACAATTTTACTCTTGGGCTTGTGGTTCATCACATAGTCTTCCTCTAGAAATCTAGCGTTCGTGCTAACGATCACCCTTTGATCTCTAGGACTATAAAATAAACCACCCTATGTTCCTCTAGGATAGCCAACGAACATGCATACTTCTGTACGAGGTTCCAACTTACCAGCATCTGCCTTCAACACATGTGATGGACTCCCCCATATCTGAATATGTCTTAGACTAGGCTTTCGCCCAGTCCACAATTCTGTGGGAGTAGAAGGCACTGATTTAGATGGAACCAAGTTCAGAATGTACACCGCCGTATCTAGAGCATATCCCCAGAACGAATCTGGCAAGTCAGAATAACTCATCATCGATATAATCATCTCTATAAGAGTCCTATTCCTTCGCTCTGCTACATCGTTCTGCTGGGGTGTGCCAGGTACAGTCAATTGGGATTGAATCTCAGCCTCTGATAAGTAGTTCCTAAACTCTCCCAAGAGGTACTCACCATCATGATCAGATCATAGTGTCTTGATATTTTTACCTTGATGTTTCTCCACATCAGCCTTGAATTCTTTGAACTTGTCAAAGCATTCAGAATTGCGGCGCATCAGGTAAATGTATCCATATCTTGAGTAATCGTCTATAAAAGAGATGAAATACTCAAAACCACCTCTAGCCTAGATAGACATAGGACCAAACAAATCAGAATGAACCAATTCTAACACATCTTTGGCTCTACACCCTTTGGCCTTAAAAGGCCTCTTGGTCATTTTACCTTCCAAGCAGGATTCGCAGGTTGGGAGATCCTCCACCACTAATGAACACAAAGGTCCATCAGCTATCAACCTTTGAATTCTGCTTAGGTTAATGTGACCGAGCCTAAGATGCCAAAGACATGTTTGGTTCATCTTCGAAGGTTCTTTTCTCTTATTAGATTTAGAAGATGAGTTATTAATTTCAATATGCATCGTGGGAGATTTTGGTTCAAGTGTGTATAAATTTCCTATCAATGTACACGAACAGATAATGTCCTTATCCCTTCTTATAACAACTCTGTCATTAAAAGAAATAGAATATCCATCCATAAACAATTTAGAAACCGAAATTAAATTCTTTCTAAATAAGGGTACATAAAGGCAATTCTTAAGAACCAAAAGTTTATTTTTCTCAAAAGATAAATGAACATCTCCCACTGCAACAGCCGCCACCTTCGTGGCATCGCCCAAGTATATGGTAATCTCCCCCTCAGCCAGTCGTCTGGTTTCCTGGAACCCCTGCAAAGTATTGCAGACATGATCAGTGGCTCTCGTATCTACACACCAGGTGCCGGTAGATAACACCGCTAAAAATGTTTCAACGACTAGACCAAAAGATATACCTTTGTTCTTGCGGTTGGGGCAGTCCTTCTTCCAGTGTCCAGTTTGCTTACAAGTGAAGCACTTGCCTTTCGGCTTCTTCACTCCTCCCTGAGTACCTCCCACCACCTTCGCCCCAGTTTGTTTCTTCTTCTTCTTGCCTTTCGGCTTAGAAGTAGAAACCTTTTGGGTCACCATGGCATGTGCCTGAACACTGACGAAATAGCCCCTCTGCCGCCTGGAGTTCTGTCAGAAGTTCCGCCAACGAATACAACCTCTTGTTCATGTTGTAGTTCAGGCGAAACTGCTCAAAACTCCTAGGTAGAGACTGGAGTATGATATCGACTTGGGTTTCCCCATCGATCTCAGCTCCAAGGACCTCCAGCTCATTCAAATGAGCCATCATCTTGAGAACATGATCTCTTACGGGTGTTCCCTCGATCATGGAGGTCGTCATCAAGTTTCTCATGGCTTCTTGCCTCGTAGCCCGATTCTGGTGTTCGAAAAGTTCCTTGAGATTGAGCATCATATCATAAGCAGTGGGCATGGCTTGATGTTGATGTTGCAGTACATTTGACATAGATGCCAAAATGTAACACCGAGCCATCTCATCAGCCTTGACCCACTTCTTATAGCTCTCTCTCTCCTTTTCCCCAGAATCATCTACAGGCTTGGTAGGGCACTCTTCGAGGAGTACATATTTGTATTCTTCAGCAGTCAAGACAATGTCTAGATTCCTCTTCCAATCAACATAGTTGGGTCCAGTAAGTTTGTTCTCTTTCAGTATCACAGCAAGTGGGTTGAAAGTCATTTTGAAAGAAAACCTAAGAATCACATAAATCAAAACATTAGATTTCAAAAAATTATTGATTCCTCAAACAATAAAATTTTAAAATCAACCAACACCTCAAAACACCGAGAATATCGTATGCCACGATAGTGTGGACGTATACAAATTCTACATTTGTAAGAGGAGGTTTTACCCATTAATTTTACTATCTTGTCAACCTAACCTTTTGACAGGCAAAATTAATAGTTGGTTCCTCTTTGGCCCTACAAATAAAAGCAGTGACTCCGATGGGGAGGATACTTATATTTGTATCTAAGTGTTCACCATTACTCGGTACCAAGGTAATTATCTCGGGTTATGTGCCTTCCGATGGGGAAGTACACACGCTCCTTGATAATTCCCTATAACCATATTTGATCTTGTGATCCGCAAACAAACCCATCCGATATAGAGGAAGGCACTCAGAGCCGACGCGCAAGTTTGTTTGCATCACTTGTCAAATCGTAATGGAGGCCGTGGGAATTTATAGAAATTTCCCTCTCCCACTTAGTAATTTGAAATTGAGGAATTTTCCTAGCCTA
This sequence comes from Wurfbainia villosa, assembly GCA_025175895.1. Taxonomy (NCBI): domain Eukaryota; kingdom Viridiplantae; phylum Streptophyta; class Magnoliopsida; order Zingiberales; family Zingiberaceae; genus Wurfbainia; species Wurfbainia villosa. The sequence continues at coordinate 48,409,752 of CM045999.1, read as the reverse complement.
CGACATGCATATCAAACAAAAAGCAATAAATATGAAAAATAAATTATTTTCCAACTATTATGGCTTTTGTCTTCAATATGTCTCCCGTCAGACGCTATCTCCCGCCTCGTACGCCATGTACGAGCCATCCAGAGATCCGAGCCGAGACTAAAACCTATTTTAATTTACATCCATCAATCCTATACTCCACGAGGGAGTGTACATGAAATCTAGATCGAAAGTAAACTAAAATAAAGAGTGGCTAAACAATGCCGTATCTAATTTACAAAAAATTAAATACTAGCCTCGTCAACCTCGAGGATTCAAAAAAATAAACATTTACACACATACAATCACATACACACATATGGCCATAATAGTCGGATCTTATGCCTGCAACCAAAGAGTTAAACTACGCATATCCTACTATTATCCGACACATATAATATATGAAAAGTGCATAAAAAATTAACTGAATCCTAAACACACAAAACTGGAAACCTTGGCTCTGATACCAATTGTAGGGTTTTGCCCGGAAGCTCTGATACCAAGTGTAGGGTTTTGCTTATCGAGTCCGTGAGAGGAAACTTCGCTTCCTACTTCACCTTGGTCATTTGTTCATGGCGATCCCCTCGATGTCCCCGGATTAAAAAAATTTAATCATAGACAAAAGGGATTGCCCAAACAACCAAGTCATCATCGTGCTATTCGTTTAGAGAGGTCACTTGAACAAACTCGTTGTTCAAGTGACCATCCTCAATTATATGAGTAGTCGCGGAATAGACGATGTCTGGATCGCTGGTTTTTGTGTTTATGCTCGGGATCCAAGTATTATTTAGCCATATACAGAATATATAAAGTAAACAACCTCACATAACATGCATATAATTGAGAAACAATTATAAACATAATACAAAAGAACACTAATCAAAATAAACAAGATTATACCTCTTGTTATATCTCTTGATCTTCTATTGTATGTCCTTCCTCCTTTCGTATGTCGTGTGGGCGACGATCTACCAAAAGTTGAAGCCTCCTAGATCACTAATCTTCCTTTCCATGTTCACTCCGAACAAAGAAAGATCATAAAATAAAACTCATCTTCCTATCTAGAACCGGCCACCAAGTTAATAAACTCGATGTTGCCGCCGGCCAAGGAAGAGAACATGGAGTATAGAAACCAACCAAAGGAGAAACAACAAGGGCATGGGCACCGGCCAACACTTGGAGAAGAGAAAGGAAAACACTCCTTCTCCTTGTTGCCGCCCAAACCCTAAACTAAGCTCTCCTAATTTCTGGCTAAGGATGAAGGGAAGAAGAATAGATTGAGCTTTGGCCAAGGTAGAGGGAAGAAGGAAGAGGGGCCAACCAACCATAGGAAGAGAAAGGAGAAGCTTCCTCCCCTTGTTGTCGCCCACCACCAACACCCAAACCCTAACCCTAACCCTAGCCACCCACTCCTATTCCTATCCCAACTAGAATTGGTTGCCGCCCATGAGAAGCAACCCTAATGCCATCCATCATAAGCCATAGATCAAGGGGAGAAGCTCCGGCCAAACCAAGGAGAGAAGAAGGAGGAAGGGTTTCGGCCACCAAAGGAAGAAGAAGAAGAAAAAAAAAACTTTCCTTAATTGTGGCCACCCAAAACCCTAACCTCCCTTGCTCTTGCCGCCCAAAACCCTAGCCCCCTTTCCTCTCCATTGTGTTGTCGCCCACCCCTAGTCCACCCTTTTATAGAGTTAGAGATAAGCTTTGGTTTAATCTCCACCATTGGTTCTAGGGATTTAATCTCAACCATCGGATCTAAAGATTTTATCTCAACCGTCGGATCTTAGAGATTTAATCTCTACCTTTGGATCTAGAGTTTTGTTTCTATCCATTGGATCTAAGCTTCATGAGGTGTTAATAGGCTACAATAGGAACCATGAGGAGGAGTTGGATCTTGGCCACCCATGGATCAAGCCCACATAAAGTCTGATCCACTAATGATTATCCATTCCACTAGAGGATTATCATTGATCTACCTCACTAACCCCCATAAATTAATATGGGCTCTATATATTATTTGTAGATTTTCTCCCCGTGTTTAAGATCTCGAATGTCCGTCGATTAATTAATTTACTGACCATTAATTAATCCACATCTAACTCCATGAGTAGTACCACTCAACCTTTTCATCATATCGGACCAAGTCCACCTGCAGGGTTTACATGATGAACCTTATGAGCTCCTCAAGGGGACATCATCATCCTAATATATAGGACACAGTTTCCTCCTATAATAAACGACACACCATATAAATAATATCATCTCCCAACTTACCGAGCCTATCGATTTAATCTATAAATCTCGCCCATTGGTAAATCAAAGAGATGAATACTAAGTATATGTGCCCGTTATTATATCGGGATTAAGAACATGTACTAAATAATATCTGAGGTCCGATTCGATTATGTAGTCAGCAATAAATCGAATCACCTCTAAGTCGGTCCTGCTCATTACACACAAAGTGCACTAGTGTGATTCTATGGTCAAGACAAACCAATACCAAATCACACTACAACCATTCCGATGCTTTGTCCAAAGCCATCTCGATTGTGAGCCTTTACTTATACTTTTCAAGGAGTCGATAACATGATCTCCCGTGTGACACCACACACCATGTTATCTACAATGTAAAGTATTAGACAATATGCATAACCATAAAAATATACAAACAATGATCATGTGATTCTTATTTCAAAATAAGATGTTCATACAAAAGGTAGACTTTTCAGTATACATCCCTACAAATATATCATTGCTACCCAAGTGACGAAAATGTCGAGATCCGACATAACCTTTCCATGACTACTATCGTGTATGACTCAGTCCTTCTATCCTTGATATCTAGATTGATCAATGAGGCATAGACTGTGTCATCCTCTTATCAATCAAGAGTTTCTTATTCTCCAATAGACTATTCAACCAAATAAGCTTAATATCTCATATTGACTTATTCGAGCATGGCCATGCATTTTAGCAGTCCTACTCTATCAAGGGGTCCATAGATATCACTTCCGATATATGGATGGGATAGATCCCATCTACATCACTCACATCCCTCCGCATAACTTATTGCATACCCAGTGATCGCCTTTATAGTCTCCTTGTTACGGGTGACATTTGACGAAGCTAAAGTATACAACTCATTATGTAGGGAACCATAGTGAATTTTGGTCTAAGGATTATTCATACCAATAGTCACATGCGAATGTTTATGACACTCATATAACGATCCATGAAACATTCTCATGGCGGGTCAATTCAGTACATAGTCTCTAATATGTATCCATGTGTCAACTTGATAGCTTGGTAATCCTAGGGTTCATGAATGAGAGGTCGTCGGTTGTCCGAACTCAGTACGGTGTCACACAAAAGAAGAGAAGGGTTGCTACGAGGGTTTAGATGGATTCTAGGACTTCAGTTTCGTTTGTGTGTTGCAGAACATGCTATCAATTGAATGTATCCAGATTTTCTAGCTAGGGTTTTGTGGAAAGGACATCATACACTATGTACGAGGATGCCTAATCGATCCCTGTGACGAGCTGGAAATGAGACACATTACCAACTCTATCACATCCTTCTATCCATAGTTGCTGGCGATGAGGCCAACTTCTAGGTTCCTCCTAATATCCCCTAAATCTTAGATACGAGGACTGTCACCCCTCGTATCGTCTACGCACAGAAGATAGAAAACCAAAATACAAAGCTATAGTTCTAAACAATCATTCAACTGCAAATATGATTTCAAGAACGGAAACATATTTGAAATAGCAATGTTCTAATCAACACAAACTACTCCCTAATCCTAGAATCGGAGAAGGTACTCCATGAATACGAGAAGAGAATCACAAAACATTATGAAATTCATGAATATAATGATAAACGTGTAATGATGCACATGATCGCGACCTCAAATCTCGCGACGAAGGCCGTCAAGGACTCGAAGCGCGTGCTCGCGCTCAACGCCCGCAAGTGCACAGATGTCGTCAAGTAATAAAGATTATCGATCCCACAGGGACTGGGATTCGAATATCGATATGTTAAGTGGTTGTAATTGTTCGGACGTAACTCTAAGAGGTTCCGATTGGTGAGGGTTGTCGGTGGACTTTACTCTATATGGTGTCACACGGAGGAGAAAGAGAGTGTGCCGAGGTCTTCAAAGGTGATTCTAGGACATCGATTTCACTTGTATTTCACAAAACAATGCTGTCAATTGGCATTGTCTAGTCATTTAGCTATGGTTTTGTGGAAGGGACATCATACACTCTCCCAAAGAGCCGCCACATCTACCGGAAGCTATCTCCGCCTAAAAGGATGAGATAGATGGTACGAGGATGCCGAATCAATCCCTACAATGAACTGTTTCCGATTCCATCGCACCCTTCTACCCAAAGTTATAGGGGATTAGGTTTAGCCCTAGGTTCCTTGTATCAAATCCCCTAAATCTTAGATACGAGGGTTGTCACCCCTCGTATTGCCTAAGCACAGTAGATAGAAAACCAAACACGCATAGATATAGTAAAAACAACTACCAATTGTCAAATTAAACTCATATGCAGAATTTAACATGAACCAACATTGTAATGTGCACACAAGCTACTCTCTAATCCTAGAATCGAAAGTACTACTCCATGTATAGGAAGGAAGAATCACAAAGCATGTTTATGTTCAAATACATAAGGAATACAATGCAGGAACAAAGGATTACAATGCTTTCGCGGTCTTCCCTCCGGCGTTGAAGTGCAAAGGGTGGACCTCCGGCGGTGTTCCTCCTCCCCGTTACGAGTTCCCAAAGCTTTTTAGGGCTTCAGTTTGCTGTCCTAGCCATCGTGCCTCCCCCCTAGGGTTTGGGCGGAGCCATCCTTATATAGACATCACCTCGGACCACTGCAAAATCCGAAAAAACCCTAGTTGCGCAAATCTGGCGGGCCACCACACGGTCGTGTGTTTCCACACAGCCAGGCCATGTGCGACCCTAAGTTAGCTGATCTCGCTCATTGGACATGGCCGTGTGTAGCTACATGCCCTGGATGTGTCTCACTCTGTGACTAGCTACGAAATGTCCTTCTTTTGCTCCCAAAGTGCATCTTTTTCACCCGAAATGCTAACCTACACACAAAAGTACAAAGAGCAGGCCTCCGAACCAGAAGATAGGAAATGCGTACAAAATTAAATAACATATGTATGAAACTAACATAAAATGTAACAAGATGTGAGCGAAAACCACTCCTAAAACTCTGTGTTTCGCTCACATCACTTCCCCCAGACTTAAATTTTTGCTTGTCCTCAAGCAAACCTCAGTACCATGAAATTTTAAAAAGATATTGTTCCATACTTAGCATGTTAACTAAATTTATCAAGTGGTATTTACAATCAAAGTTAAATAAATATGTTCTAGAAATTCACTAAGTTAGCTCCTCGTGCTCGTGCTAAGCGAATCGTTCTTAGGGGATGCCCGTTCCATGGTGAGTTAAGTCGTCATCCCATAGCTTTCCTAAGGTCTCCGACTCTTAGGCACTTACCTGTCCAAAGCGAGGGTCATTTCCTAGATCTAGCATAAAGTCTCAAAGGCGTGCTAGGTATTGAGAGGAATTGGTAGGTGTTTCCCCAGTAACCTAACTCGGTCTTAAAGGGGCTCTTAGCTATTTCTACTCACGATAACTGTTTTTTATCCCACATAATCTTCTCTCTCTCTCTCTCCTTTTTTTATTTGTGTTCTTTTTCATCTTTTTTTTCTTTCTCTTTTCTTTCTCTTTTCTCCTCTCTTTTTTTCTACTCACTGGGATTTTGATTTTTCCAAATGAGCTTACACAATCCAAGCATCTCCAGTAACTAAAATGCTAAACCTAGAGTCACCTATGGATTCCAAAGTACTAGACTACCGAGATGAATCATAACTAGGTATGTACTAGATCCTCCCTTTTAGAATGTTCGACATATGTAAGTGTAAAAATAAAGCTAACCAGTGTAAGTCTAGACCATTCAATCGAGCAAATAAAATAAAATACCACGAGATAAATGAAGCTAAGCTACCTATGGGAATAACTCATGTAAGTCACTTTTAAAAATACTACTGAGGTAGCTTTACAGATAACAAAAACTAAGTACCAAAAGAAACTCAACAACCCATGCATGAATAAATGAATGAAAATACCAGAAAAGAAACTACTGCTAGGAAACAAAACAAAATAAACTTTGGGGTCCTCCCCCAGACTTAAACAAAAATATACCTCTAGTATGGTGGACGAGGTGGAAAGTTTGGGAGCCTCGACATCTCTGGATCCTGGGAGAATCTGCTGCTGAGCCCCTGATGCAACATATACATGTGGTTGATCTAGGAACTAGTGGATGCAGTGGTTACTCGGTGCTCCTCCTCCCTAGTCCACTGCGCCTGCTGGGCATGCATGTGCTGCCGCATCTCCCTGCAGTAGGCGGCCTCATCCTGATGACGAGCAGCCTCCTCCTGGAAGTATATGCGGGCCTTGTCGTAGAACTCCTTAGCCCGCTAGAAGTACTCCCAGAATCCTTGGAACTCCCCCTGTTAGTAGGCGCTCTGCTCCTCCCATCGCTGCCTCTACATCTGCTGCTCAGTGTATATGTCATCGAGGCGTAATCGGAACTCCGAGAAATCATAGGTTGGCATACCTGCATCCTGCTCAAAAGTGGAAAAATATGGTGGTGCAGGTGCAGACTCATGTTGGCATGGACTAGGTGGGCTCCTATGCATGTGTGGACTGGAGGGAGAGTGATATAAAGGTGGAGAGATGGGCATTGATGTGGATGGTCCCTCATGTGGAGGGGATTCCACTATCAGGTCCAAGCGCTAGTTGGCGCGTATAGCGATGGTGGTACAATCTGGGTCGGGGACCCTAAGGGCCGTCAAATTTTTCCTTATAAAGAATAAGGAGTCCCCTTCTCTCACAATCATCTTCATGGCCATGCATACTCTTAGGTCGATCCTAGGGCTCCCCTCTATACTCTCTAATGCAGTGTAATCGTACCCCATCCTATGGTAAATGTGGGTAATTAGGCCTCCCACATTAATCTCTCCTCGTGCTTCTTTTCCCATCTTCACTAAGTGTCTGATGAAGTGGGACCCTACATCGATGCTACTCCTTTCTTGTAGCATATCCCAGAGGCAAAGTAGCTCGCTAGCTCTAACTACTCCGTCACTCTCTCCATGACCAAATATAGTACTGGCCATGATGTGGTGGAGGTATCGGAAGATGGGGTTTTGGAGGCGTGACGCTTTGGCACTAGAAGGTCATAAGCGTGCTCTCCCATCAACTCGGTCCAAAATACCCGAGAGTTGAACCCAATAGGGATTCTTCTCTCTCGCCCACTCGGTAAGCCAAAGCATGAGTTCCATTGGTGAAGGGTCCACTCATGCTCAATGTTAAAAAACCTAAAAGTTATCCTACCCTCCTCGCTTTCTCTACCCGTTAAAACATCCACCTCTAAGGAACTCAAAAATTCTAGAACTATCCTAGGGTAGGTTGGGTGCCTTATTCCCATCATCTCTTCCCACCCCATTTTTTCAAATAGGGTTTGAATATCACCCAACAACCCTAAAGACTCTAGCAAATCTTCATCTAAGTACCTAGTAGCAGTGAGTTTATGAGTAGAGAGCACATTATATCTATCTCTATGTTCATTATTGCAAAAAAGAAGAGTGGGTAGGGCGTTACCCTCCTCCGGAGCTTGAGGTGCATCGACTCTCCTTGTTCGTCGCTCCGAGGCACCAGATCGAGGTGCTACATGCTTGGTCCTCCTCATCCTTGCTTTTTTTTTTGGCTTCCTTAGAGGTTAAAAGTGCTTCTAGATGGTGGGGAAGACAAAACCACGTGGCTAGGGCAAGAGCTTTCGAAGCACACGACACAAATGGGGTAAAAACACATGACTCACCCCTTTTAACCTCGCACGACATGACCGTGTGAAAACACACAACCAGGCCGTGTGCGCCTCGGGTCGGTCTGGCACAACCATGGGAAAACACACGGCCAGGCCGTGTGTTCCCATTTCTCTCCCCATTTTACATTAGGGTTCAAATTTTCTCATACATTTCGCCCGTGTAGGTTAATATGGATTTTATTTTTGCCTAGAAAAGTTCTTTTCTAGTCCTAACTCTAAATGGGATGGAAATCAAAACTAAAATCAAACAAATACATGAAATGAAATCAAAAAGGAAATCTAAAACTAAACTTGGATTGCCTCCCAAGAAGAGCTTTGTTTAAGGTCGTTTGGCTAGACCACACTCCACCATCAACTCGGCTCTGGAGGTTTTGTGAACCTCCATTCATCCATCTCGTGATCCTCATACACGACTTCCTTCTTAGCTCTCGCTGGAATCACATGCTTCCCCAATGCGGTTTCTTGACTTCCCGTTCCAGCAGACTCAAATTCCATCCTATCCTCTCCCACTTTTAGGGTCAGCTTGTGATTCATTACATCAATGACCATTCCTACAGTCGCTAAAAATGGTCGCCCAAGGATAACGTGTATCTTTGGATCCTCTTCCATCTCCATGACCACAAAGTCAGTTGGCAATGTGAAGTTTCCCACTTTAACGGGAACTTCTTCTAAAATCTCAAATGGGTAGCGGTATGTGTGGTCGGCTAGTTGTAGTGTCATAGTAGTGAATTTTAAATTTCCTAATCCTAGCTTTTTGCATAAGGTGTAGGGCATAAGACTCACACTTGCTCCCAAGTCATAGAAGGCTCTGCTAATCAGTGTCGTCCCTATATAACATGGAATATAGAAGCTCCCCGGATCTTTCAGTTTCTGCGTAGTCTCATTTCGGAGATAAGTGCTTGATTCCTCTGTGAGGGCCACTGTTTCTGATTTTTCAACCTTCCTTCAATGCGTTAGAATATCTTTCATGAATCTAGCGAACTGGGGCATTTGGTGTAGTGCTTCAAGTATCGGTATCTCTACTGAGATCGACTTCAGCATGCCCAAAACTTTACCAAACTCAGCATCTTTCTATGCATTCATCAACCGTTAAGGGAATGGTACAGTAAGGGGTGGTTGAGCCCTTGCAACAGGCTCCCGGTTTGTTTCTCCGACTTTTTCCTTCTCGGTCTTCCCTAGAGGTTCTAGTGTTTCAAATTCTAAGTCCCCCTTAGCAGCCGACCGACCTGGCATCTCTTTCAGAACCCTCCCGCTTCACAGCGTTACTGCCTTGCACTGCTCTACTGGATTGACCTCTTCTTTTCCTGGTAGCTTCCCTGGCATCCTGGAGATCTGATTTGTAATATGAGCCACTTGAATCTCTAGTGACTTTTGCCTGGTGACAAGATCCCTTACAGATGACCCTAATCCTTCGATTATCATAGCGAATGTCGTCATTGAAATTCAGTATTCACCTCCCGTTGCATTCGGATGAAGTTCTCCAGCATATTCTCCAGACTAGTGTTGGGGTGCAGTGGCTGCCTATTTTCTCTCGGTTGTAGGAACCTCCCCAAGTTATTCTTATAGGGAAAACTTTGGTGGTTCCTCCATCTCAGATGAAAATTACTAGAGTATGAGTTATTAGGCCTTAGGTCGTAGTCCCCAATCGCATCGCAGTGCTCGATCTGCTCTCCCGAGGTTCCCTGCCCTCCATAGTGGTCCTCTCGATACGCTGCAGGCATTGGTTGACCACGTTCGAAAGACCATTGATGGTGGTTCTTGGCCACCTCTTCGATTAGCTCTTCTGCCTACTCTATGGTCTTGTTCATTAGCGCTCCTCCTGCAGCAGAATCTAGGGACATCTTCATCGCGTACATGATCCCATTGTAGAAGATGTGGATCACCAGCCACCTCTCCAATCCGTGCTGGGGGCATTGGTAGAGTAGCCCCTTGTAGCGATCCCAAGCTTCAAACAAGGACTCCCCCTCCTTCTGGCGAAAGCTCGTGATGAGATGGCGCATGTGAGCAGTCTTGCTTGGTGGGAAGTATTTATTTAGAAACTGCTGCTCACATTACTCTCATGTAGTGATGCTACCAGAAGGTAGGGAGTGAAGTCATGCCTTAGCCTTATTTCACAGTGAGAACGGGAATAAGCTCAGAAAGATCGCGTCAGTAGGGACTCCATTCATTTTCATTATCGAGCAAATTTTAAGAAATGCCTCAAGGTGCCGATTCGGGTCTTCAGTGGCAGCTCCCCCGAATTGACTCTGCTGGACCATATGTATAAGTGTCAGCTTCAACTCAAAGTTATTTGCCAAAATAGATGGTCCAGCTATACTCGGCCTGAATCCTCTAGCGCTAGGAGCTGCGTAGTCCCGCAGAGGTCGACTACCTATGTTCACCTCGGATGCGACTTGATCCTCCATCCTTCGTCGCTCTGCTCTCCGACGATGAAAGGTTCACTCAATTTCTAAGTCGACCGGAATTAGTCCTTCCGATCCTAAGCATCTATGCATACGATGAACCAAGCCAAAAAATTAGGAGTGCTAACTAATTCTAAAAGCAGAAAATAAAACAATCTAGGTAATAAAATCTAAGATGCAAACAAACTACTGCTACAATAAAATAAAATAAAATAAAAAACTAAATCTAAATATGGAAGATGTAAAAATAAAGTTAATAAAGTAAACTAGAAAGAAATAAAGAAAGTAAATAAATCTAATCCTATGTCCGATCCAATTTACCACCGTTCGATTCGACATCGAATCGATTAGTCCCCGACAATGGCACCAAAAACGTGATGCACGCGATCGCGACCTCAAATCTCATGACGAAGGCCGTCAAGGACTCGAAGCACGCGCTCACACTCAACGCCTGCAAGTGCACGGATGTCGTCAAGCAATAAAGATTATCGATCCCACAGGGATTGGGATTCGAATATCGATATGTTCAGTGGTTGTAATTGTTTGAACGTAACTCTAAGAGGTTTCGATTGGTGAGGGTTGTCATTGGACTTTACTCTATACGGTGTCACACGGAGGAGGAAGGGAGTGTGCCGAGGACTTCAAAAGTGATTCTAGGACTTCGATTTCGCTTGTGTATCACAAAATAATGCTGTCAATTGGCGTTGTCTAGATGTTTAGCTATGGTTTTGTGGAAGGGATATCATACGCTCTCTCGAAGAGTCGCCGCATCTACCGGGAGCTATCTCTGTTTAAAAGGATGGGATAGATGGTACGAGGATGCCGAATCAATCCCTACGATGAACCGTTTCTGATTCCATCGTACCCTTCTACCCACAGTTACAGGGGATCAGGTTTACCTTTAGGTTCCTTGTATCAAATCCCCTAAATCTTAGATACGAGGGCTGTCACCCCTCGTATCACCTAAGCATGGAAGATAGAAAACCAAACACACATAGATATAGTAAAAACAACTATCAATTGTCAAATTAAACTCATATGCAGAATTTAACATGAACCAACATTGTAATGTGAACACAAGCTACTCCCTAATCCTAGAATCGAAAGTACTACTCCATGTATAGGAAGGAAGAATCACAAAGCATGTTTATGTTCGAATACATAAGGAATAAAATGTAGGAACAAAGGATTACAATACTTTCGTGGTCTTCTCTCCGGCGTTGAAGTGCAAGGTGTGGACCTCCGGCGGCGTTCCTCCTCCCCATTGTGAGTTCCCGAAGCTTTTTAGGGCTTCGGTGTGCCATCCTAGCCATCGTTCCTCCCCCCTAGGATTTGGACGGAGCCATCCTTATATAGACATCACCTCAAACCGCTGCAAAATCCAGAAAAACCCTAGTCGTGCAAATCTGGCGGGCCACCACACGACCGTGTGTTTCCACATGGCCAGGCCGTATGCGACCCTAAGTTGGCCGATCTCACCCATTGGACACGGCCGTGTGTAGCCACATGCCCTGGCCGTGTCTCACTCTGCGACTAGCTGCGAAATGTCCTTTTGCTCTGAAAGTGCATCTTTTTCACCCGAAATGCTAATCTACACACAAAAGTACAAAGAGAAGGCCTCTGAACCAGAAAATAGGAAATGCATACAAAATAGAATAACATATGCATGAAACTAACATAAAATGTAAAAAGATGTGAGCGAAAACCACTCCTAAAACCTTATGTGTTTTGTTCACATCATGTAAGAAATATGAATTACAATGTAAATGCAGCTCTTCCCTCTAGCGTTGTGGTGCAGAATTTGATCCTCGAGTGGATCTCTTCCTCCCCGATGTGAGTTCCCGAAGCCTTTTAGGGCTTTGGAGTGTCATCTCGGTTGTCGTGCTCCCCCTTAGGGTTTGGGCGTAGCTTTCCTTATATAGACATCATGCCGGATCCTCGCGAAATTTGAAAAAAATCCTTAGTCGCGTCAAGTTGCCTGGCTGCCACACGACCGTGTGAAAACACATGGCCAGACTGTGTGTAAGGCTATGGCGGCCATTTTCGAACCTTGGACATGGTCGTGTGTAGCCACATGCCCAGATCGTGTCCCATTCTGTGTCCAGCTGCTAAATGCCTCCTTTTTGCCCCGAAAGCACCCATTTTTCCCATGGAATGCTATCCTGCAAACAAAAGTACAAAGAGCAGATCTCCAAACCAGAAAATAGGAAATACATGCAAAATAAAGTAGAATATGCATGAAACAAATATAAAACTAAACGAGATGTGAGCGAAAACTACTCCTAAAACCCTATATGTTTTGCTCACATCAATATCCGCACATCTCCTCTATCGATGATCTCTTGAATGAGGTGATACTGCCGTAGTATATGTTTGGAATGCTGGTGATAATGAGATTCTTTAGCCTGTGCTATAGCCCCGTTGTTGTCACAATAAAGCTCTATAGGTTTCACGATTCTAGAAACTACACCAAGCTCAAAAACAAACTTCCTGATCCAAACAACCTCCTTTGTTGTATCTGAAGCAGCAATATACTCAGCCTCTATAGTAGAATCTGCGATTGTGTCTTGCTTTAAACTCTTCAGCTCATAGCACTGCCATTTAAATAGAAGACATACCCTGACTGCGATCTATAATCATCCTTGTCCATTTGGAAGCTAGCATCGCTGTAACTCTTTACAGTGAGCTCCTCATTGCCCCCAAATATCAAGAAATATTCATTGGTTCTTCTCAAGTACTTAAGAATATTCTTGATGGTTGTCCAGTGACTTTCACCTGGATCTGACTGGTACCAACTCATCATGATTAAAGCATACAAAACATTAGGACGAGTGCATAGCATGGCGTATATAATAGACCCTATAGCAGATGCATAAGGGATCTGATCCATGCGTTCCCTTTCTTCCTTAGAAGAGGGGAATTGTGCCTTCGAAAGGTTCACACCATGTGACATTGGCAGAAATTCCTTCTTGGAATTCTGCATGGCAAAACATTTAAGCACCTTGTTAATATATGCACTCTGACTTAAGCCAAGCAATCTCTTAGATCTATCTCTATAGATCTTAATGCCTAAAATGTAGGTTGCTTCACCTAATTCCTTCATTGAGAAACAATTCCCAAGCCAAGTCTTCACAGACTGCAGCGTAGGGATGTCATTTCCAATAAGAAGTATGTCATCAACATACAAGATAAGAAAGATAACTATGCTCCCACTAACCCTCTTGTAGACACAGGGTTCATCTTTATTCTTGATGAAACCAAACTATTTGATCGCATCATCGAATCGAAGATTCCATCTTCTAGATGCTTTCTTTAAACCATAAATGAACCTTTGCAGCTTGCATACCTTACCATCATGCTTTGGATCTACAAAACCCTCAGGTTGTGTCATGTACACATCCTCGAGTAGGTTTCCATTTAGAAACGCAGTTTTGACATCCATTTGCCAGATCTCATAATTGTGGTAAGCTGCAATAGAAAGCATGATCCGAATGGATTTAAACATCGCAACTGGTGAAAAAGTTTCATCATAGTAAATACCATGAATCTTCTTGAAACCTTTAGCTACCAATCACCCTTTATAGGTATGCATAATACCATCCATGTTAGTCTTTCTCTTAAAGACCCACTTACACCCAATGGGTTTGACCCCTTCAGGTGGATCAACCAAAGTCAATACTTGATTAGTGTACATGGATTCCATTTCGGACCTCATGGATTCTAGCCATATCTCAGAATCTGGGCTCAATATAGCTTTCTGATAGGATGTAGGCTCGTTCAACTAAACAAGCATAACATCAACATGATCATACAAGAGAAATGAATATCTCTCAGGCTGATGATGTATCCTATCAGGCCTACGAAGAGGTTGGTCTACTTGAACAGGTTGTTGCTCCACAACTTCTTGTGCAACAATCTCATCATCCACAACATTTTGTGGTGCCTGTTCAATTTCCATCTCAGTGTTGTCTATATCTTGAATTTCTTCAAGATGTATTTTACTCCCACTAGTTCTTCTAGAAATGAACTCTCTTTCTAAAAATACACCATTTCTTGCGACAAACACTTTTCCTTGTGTGGGATTGTAGAAGTAATATCCTTTCTTTTCCTTAGGATATCTTACAAAAGAGCACTTGTCTAATTTGGAGTCTAGTTTATCAAAGACTTGACGTCAAACATAAGCCTCACAACCCCAAATCTTCAAAAAAGACATATTGGGACTCTTCCCAGTTCATATCGCATATGGTGTCTTTATGATTGCCTTAGATGGGACGCAGTTAAGTGTGAAAGCAGTCGTTTCTAAAGTATATCCCCAGAAGAAAGGAGGAAGATTTGTGTGACTCATCATGGATCGTACCATATCTAATAATGTACGATTTCTCCTTTCTGATACACCATTCCACTGTGGTGTTCCAAGTGGAGTGAGTTGAGATCTAATCCAAAACTCAATGAGATAGTCACGAAAATCTTGGCTAAGGTATTCCCCACCTCGATTTGATCGAAGCACCTTAATATTCTTACCAAGTTGGTTTTGTACTTCATTCTTGAATTCTTTGAACTTTTCAAAGGATTCAGATTTGTGTCTTATAAGATACACATATCCATATCTACTGAAATCATCAGTAAAAGTAATGAAGTACTGATAGCCTCCTCTAGCTGCTACATTGAATGAAAGCCCCACATACATTGATATGTATGTGTTCTAACAAATTTATAGCTCGTTCGTTATGTCCACTAAAAGGATGCTTGGTCATCTTGCCGAGTAGACAAGATTCGTACACCTCATATGATTCAAAATTAAATGAGTCCAGAAGTCCATCCTTATGGGGTTGGGAACTCTCATTTATATGACCCAGGTGACAATGCTAGAGATATGTTTGGTTCAGATCATTAGATTTGAACCATTTAGTAAATTTTGTTATAGATTGGGGTTTCAAGATCTAGAAGATAGAGGCTATTCACAAGGTGTGCACTACAAAAAACATATCATTTAAATAAACAGAACAACACTTATCCTTTATTACAAATGAGAAACCTTTCTTGTCTAAATAAGAAATAGAGATAATGTTTTTAGTCAAGGTAGGCACATAATAACAAACTTCTAGTTCCAAGATAAGCCCAGTGGGCAATGAGAAGGAGTATGCCCCTACAGCGATGGTGACAACTTTTGCTTCATTGCCTACCCGTAGGACCACTTCGCCCCTCGTCAATGATCTAGTCTTTCGAAGGCTTTACACATTGGTACAAATGTGAGAAGCACAACTGATATCTAATACCCAAGAAGACGAGATAAATAAATTGACTTCTATAACATATATACCTGAGGTAGAAGTTTCATTTCTCTTCCTTTTCACCACTTCCAGGTATAGCTTGCAGTTCCTCTTCCAATGTCTAGTCTCATTACAATGGAAGCATGTTCCCTCCTTAGCCACTTCGCCTTTGGGTTTCAATGCATTTGCCTTGCCTTTTCCTTTGGCTTGGGTCATACCCTTACCTTTAGGCTTCTGCTTGCCATTGCCTTTGTTCACCATCAAAATGGTACTAGGCTTTGCCTTCTTAAGGTTGAGTTCAGCAGTTCGCAACATGCTCAACATCTTAGGTAAAGGCTTGTCAATTTCATTCATGTTGTAGTTCATGAAAAATTGACTATAGCCTTCTGGAAGTGACTGCAGAAAAAGGTCAGTGGCCAGCTCTTGGTCCAATGGAAATCCCAATCTCTCTAGGTTCTTAACGTACCCAATCATCTTGAGTACATGAGTGCCTATGGGAGTTCCTTCTTGCATCTTGCATTGAAACAAGGCCTTTGACACTTCGTATCTCTCGTGTCTTGCTTGTCCCTGATATAGTTGTTTCAGATGCTCAACCATACCAGAGGCATCCATGTTCTCATGTTGCTTTTGAAGCTCAGAGTTCATGGTGGCAAGCATAAGGCATGACACATCTAGTGTGTCATCTTGATGCTTCTTATAAGCATCCTTGGCAGCACGAGTGGCCGTAGGTGTGGGTGGTTCAGGAATGGACTGCTCTAAGACATACAGTTTGCATTCTTGCTTGAGGACTATCCTCAAGTTCCTGTACCAGTCCAAAAAATTAGCTCTAGTGAGCTTGTCCTTATCAAGGAAAGATCACAGAGAGAGTGTGTTTGACGTATTTGATGACATGGTGATCTACAATACAGAAATGTAGAAATGTATCATATTTCAATAATTTAATTAGGCCTTTTAACTAAATGATTCTCCCACTGGTCACAAAGTGGGACAAGATCCATATTATACTGCATCTTGAGTTAGCTTTGGCTAATCGCCCAAGACTCGTATAAGTTAGGTAGGTAACTTGTACCAATTACATCTAATGTAACCCTTGTATATCTATATAAACAATATTATTTGTTCATTGTGCCCATCGCATCAGAAATCTTTCTAAATTACCACTCATCTTGAGTTAACTTTGCCTAATCGCCCAAGATTTGTATAATGTGATGGTCTTTTTTTGCGGAGCCGAAGCTTTGCTTCTAACTTCACCTTGGTCGCTTGTGCATGGCGATCCTCTTTACATCCCCGGATTAAAAAAAAATAATCCAAGACGAAGACAGATTACCCAAGCAACCGATCCATCATCGTGCTGCTCGATTAGAGTGGTTTCTTGAAGAAAATTTTTGTTCAAGCAACCTAACTCTTTTCCTCGATTAGCCAAGGAAATAGATGATGTATGGATCGCCGATTTTTGTGTTTGTCTTCGGGGTCCAAGTAAATTAGCCACATACAATTACATACATCATACAAAGAAACAAAAAGAAACCAAAACAAGAATTATACCTCTTGTTTATCTATTGGTCTTCTATCGTATGTCCTATCCTCCTCTTGGATGTTGTGTGGGCAACAATCCTCCAAGAGTTGAAGCCTCCTAGATCACAATCTTCCTTTCCTTGCTCGCTACGAACAAATGGAAGAATACTCGAACCCTTCTTCTCCTATCTAGCGCTGACCACCAAGCCTCCTATCTTGGATGTTGCCACTGGCCAAGGAGAGGAAGATGGAGAAGATGCCGACCCTTCCAAAAGAGAAGGAACCACCGGCCAAGGGAAGAAGAGAGAATGCTGCCGCCCAAGGGAGAGAGTGAAGGGGCACCGACCAAAAAGAAGGAAGGGAATGAAGATCCAAAACCCTAGCCACCCAATTCTTGCTTGCTGCCCCAACCTTCTCCACGCCAACAATAACCCTAGCTTCTTGATTTGCCGCCCAAGCCAAGGAAACAAAAACCCTAATCTCCAAAAGATGTTGTGCCGCACAAGCCTTAGCCCTCCTTTTATAGAGCTAGGATTAAGCCTCCATTTAATCTCCACCGTCGGATCTAGAGATTTAATCTCCACCGTCGGATCTAGGGATTTAATCTCCACCGTCGAATCTAGAGATTTAATCTCCATCGTCGGATCTAGAGATTTAATCTCCACTGTCGGATCTAGTCTTTATGAGGGTTTTAATAGGCTACAATAGGGACCATGAGGAGGAGTTGGATCTTGGCCACCCAATGGATCCGAACCACATAAAATATGATCCATTAATGATAATCCATTCCACTAGAGGATTATCATTAATCTACCTCACCAACCCCCATAAATAAATATGAGCTCCATATATTAATTGTACAAATATCTCCCCGTGTTTAAGATCTCGAATGTCCGTCAATTAATTAATTTACTGACGATTAATTAATCAACATCTAACTCCATGAGTAGTACCACTCAACCTTATTATCATGCCGGACCAAGTCCACCTACATGGTTTACATGATGATCCTTATGAGCTCCTCAAGGGGACATCATCATCCTAATATATAGGACATGGTTTCCTCCTATAATCAACGGCACACCATATAAATAATATAATTTTCCAACTTACCGAGCCTATCTATTTACTCTATAAATCTCGCCCATTGGTAAATCAAAAAAATAAATATTAAGTACATGTGCCCGTTATTATATCGCGATTAAGAGCATTTACACCATAATATCCGAGGTCCGATTCAATTATGTAGTCAGCAATAAATTGAATCACCTCTAAGTTGGTCTTGCTCAATATACACAAAGTGTACTAGTGTAATTCTATGGTCAAGACAAACCAATACCAAATTACACTACAACCATACCTATGGTTTGTCTAAAACCATCTCGTTTGTGAGCCTCTACTTATACTCTACAAGGAACTGATAACATGATCTCCCATGTGATACTACACACTATGTTATCTACAATATAATGTATCAGACAATATGCATAACCATAAATATGTAAACAATGATCATGTGAATCTTATTTCAAAAAAAGATGTTCATACAAAAGATAGACTTTTCAGCATACATCCCAACAATATCTCACTTATACTAAAAGACTATGCTGTCCTCATACTGCCATATATCTGATTCATATTCCCTCCACATGCCTATCAAAAGCTCTCGGTGGAAGGGCCTTAGTGAAAGGATCTGCCAGGTTATCCTCTGATGCAATCTTAGCTACAACAACTTCTCCTCGCTTTACGATTTCTCGTATCAGGTGGTACTTGCACTCTATGTGTTTACTGGCCTAATGGGCTCATGGTTCCTTCGAGTTTGTAACTACACCACTGTTATCACAATAAATTGTGATAGTTTTGGGCAAACTAGGAATCACATCCAAGTCCATCAAGATGTTCCTGAGCTATACAACTTCTTTAATTGCCTCAGAGGCTGCCACATACTCACCTTCCATGGTAGAGTTCGCCATGCATTTATGCTTGACACTCCTCCATATAATGGCTCCACCTCCCAAAGTAAACACAAAACCTGAGGTAGACTTACTGTTATCCCTATCTGATTGGAAGTCGAAATCTGTGTAACCCACAGGGAGTAATTGATCTACCAGGTATACCAGCATATAATCCCTAGTCCTTCTCAGGTACTTCAATATATGCTTTACCTCAGTCCAATGCCCCTGTCCTAGATTACTATGATATCTGCTAACCATACCTACGGCAAAGCAGATATTCGACCTTGCACATAGCATAACATACATGAGGCTTCCTACTGTCGAAGCATAAGGAACCGCCTTCATCTCCTCTATCTCTTTTGATGTTCTAGGATACATCTCTTTAGATAAAGATACTCCATGCCTAAAAGGTAGAAAACCTTTTTTGGAGTTATGCATGCTAAAACGAGCCAAAATGTATCTATGTATGAATCTTGAGATAAGCACAACATCATTTTCTTGTGATCCCTTATAACCTAGATCCCAAGGATGTGTCCCACTTCTCCCAAGTCCTTCATATCAAACTGTTTGGACAACCATACCCTTACATCTGATAACACCTTGACATTGTTGCCAATTAACAAAATGTCATCTACGTATAGTACAAGAAATACCACTACGTTTCCATCACATATCTTATATACACAAGACTCATCCGGACTTTGAATAAATCCATAAGACTTGATTACCTCATCAAAGTGGATGTTTCAAGATCTCGAAGCTTGCTTCAATCCATAAATGGACCGATTAAGCTTGCACACAAGATGCTCTTTTCCCTTTGCAATGAATCACTCTGGTTGCTCCATATAGATGTTTTCCTCAAGACTTCCATTAAGGAAAGTTGTCTTGACATCCATTTGCCACACCTCATAATCCATATGAGCAGCAATACATAAGAGAATCTGGATAGACTTAAGCATGGCTACCGACAAAAAGGTCTCCTCATAATCGATACCCTCTTTCTGAGTATACCCTTTTCCAACAAGCCTTGCTCTAAAGGTCTCAACCTTCCTGTCTATTCCTCTCTTCCTTTTGTAGATCCACTTGCTTCCAATGGTTTTTACACCATTGGATGGTTCTACTAACTCCCAGACCTGATTTGAATCCATAGATTCTATCTCAAAATTCATCGCACTTTTCCAAGATACTGCATCTTTATCTTGGATTGCCTCGTCATATGTCCAGGGATCAGGTTCATGTTCGCCAGGGACCAAATCAGAAGATTCTCCCAAGAACATAAATCTATCAGGCTGTCTAACAACCCTCCCACTACGATGAGGTATCACCTGTGTATCCTTTGTGACACATGGTGCAGTCACTTGTGGTATATCCTCTTGTACCGGTGGTACTGAAGTAGTGACTTCCCCTCTCAATTCCTCCAGAACAATTTTACTCAAGGGCTTGTGGTTCATCATATAGTCTTCCTCTAAAAATCTGGCATTCGTGCTAACGATCACCCTCTGATCTCTAGGACTATAGAATAAACCACCTTTCGTTCCTCTAGGATAGCCAATGAACATGAGCACTTCTGTACGAGGTTCCAAATTACCAGCATCTGCCTTTAGTACATGAGCTGGACTCTCCCAAATCTGAATATGCCTCAGACTAGGCTTTCACCCAGTCTACAATTCTGTGGGAGTTGAAGGCACTGATTTAGATGGTACCAAGTTCAGAATATACACTGTCATATCCAGAGTATACCTCCAGAACGAATCTGATAGCTCAGAATAACTCATCATCGATCTAACCATCTGCATAAGAGTCCTATTCCTTCATTCTGCTACACCATTCTGCTGGGGTGTGGCAGGTGCAGACAATTGGGATTGAATCCCAACCTCTGATAAGTAATTCCTAAACTCTCCCAAGAGGTACTCACCACCATGATCATATCGTAGTGTCTTGATACTTTTACCTTGACGTTTCTCCACATCAGCCTTGAATTCTTTGAGCCTGTCAAAGCATTCAAACTTGCAGCGCATCAATTAAATGTATTCATATCTTGAATAATCATCTATAAAAGAGATGAAATATTCAAAACCACCTCTATCCTGGATAGACATAGGACCACACAAATCAGAATGAACCAATTCCAACACATCTTTGGCTCTATACCCCTTGGCCTTAAAATGCCTCTTTGTTATCTTACCTTCCAACCAAGATTCGCAGGTTGAGAAATCTTCCACCACTAATGAACCCAGAGGTCCATCAGCTATCAAACTTTGAATTATACTCAGGTTAATATGACCTAACCTTAGATGCCAAAGATATGTTTGGTTCATTTTCGAAGGTTCTTTTCTCTTATTAGAATTAGAACATGAGTTATTTACTTCTATTTGCATCGTGGGAGCTTTTGGTTTAAGGGTATATAAATTTTCTATCAATGCACTAGAACAGATAAGCCCCCTATTCCTTTTTATAACAACTCTATCATTAAAAGAAATAGAATATCCATCCAAAAATAATTTAGAAACCGAAATCAAATTATTTCTAAATAAAGGTACATAAAGGCAATTTTTCAGAATCAAAGTTTTATTTCTATCAAAAGATAAATAAACATCTCCCACTGTAACAGCTGCCACCTTCGTAGTATCGCCCAAGTAAATGGTAATCTCCCCCTCAGCTAGTCATCTGGTTTCCTGGAACCCCTACAAAGTATTGCAGACATGATTAGTGGCTCTCATATCTACACACCAGGTGTCGGTAGATAACACCACCAAATATGTTCAACGACTAGGCCAAAAGATATACCTTTGTTCTGCTTCCGATTGGGGCAGCCCTTCTTCCAATGTCCAGTCTACTTGCAAGTGAAGCACTTGCCTTTCGGCTTCTTCACTCCTCCCTGAGAGCCTCCTGCCACCTTTGCTCCACCTTGTTTCTTCTTCTTCTTTCCTTTCGGCTTAGAATTCGAAACCTTCTGAGCAACCATGGCCTGAGCTTGAGCACTCTAATGAAAAAGCCCTTCTGCCGCCTGGAGTTCTGTCTGAAGCTCCACCAATGAATACAACCTTTTATTCATGTTGTAGTTCAGGCAAAACTGCTCAAAACTCCTAGGTAGAGACTGGAGAATGATATCGACTTGGGTTTCCCCATCGATCTCAGCTCCATGGACTTCAAACTCATTTAAATGAGCCATCATCTTGAGAACATGATCCCTCATGGGTGTTCCCTTGATCATGGTGGTCGTCATCAAGTTCCTCATGGATTCCTGCCTAGCAGCCCAATTCTGGTGTCCAAAAAGCTCCTTGAGATTGAGCTTCATGTCATAAGCAGTGGGCATGACTTGATGCTGATGTTGCAATACATTTGACATAGAAGCCAAAATGTAACACCGCGCCATCTCATCAGCCTTTATCCACTTCTTATAACTCTCTTTCTCCTTTTCTCCAGAATCATCCGCAGGCTTAGGAGGACACTCTTCGAAGAGTACATACTTGTACTCCTCAGCAGTCAAGACAATATCAAGATTCCTTTTCCAATCAACATAATTGGGTCAAGTAAGTTTATTCTCTTTTAGTATCACATCAAGCGGGTTGAAAGTCATTTTTAAAAAACCTAAGAATCACATAGATCAAAACATTAGATTTCAAAAAATTATTGATTCCTCAAACAATAAAACTTTAAAATCAACCAACACCTCAAAACACCGAGAATATCGTATGCCACGATAGTGTGGACGTATACGAATTCTACATTTGTAAGAGGAGGTTTTACCCATTAATTTTATTATCCTATTAACCTAACTTTTTGACAAATAAAATTAATAGTTGGTTCCTCTTTGGCCCTACAAATAAAAGCAGTGACTCCGATGGGGGAGGATACTCCTATTTGCATCT
The DNA here is from genome assembly GCA_025175895.1 of Wurfbainia villosa. Lineage (NCBI taxonomy): Eukaryota > Viridiplantae > Streptophyta > Magnoliopsida > Zingiberales > Zingiberaceae > Wurfbainia > Wurfbainia villosa. The sequence goes on along the minus strand of CM045999.1, from coordinate 48,386,803 downwards.
AAGTGTTCACCATTACTCGATACCAAGGCAATTATCTCGGATTATGTGCCTTCCAATGGGGAAGTACACATGCTCCTAAATAATTTCCTATAACCATATTCGACCCTATGATCCGCAAAACAAACTCATCTGATGGGGAGGAAGGCACTCAGAGCCGACGCGCAAGTTTGTTTGCATCACATGTCAAATCGTAATAGAGGTCATGGGAATTTATAAAAATATCCCTATCCCACTTAATAATTTAAAATTGAGGAATTTTCCTAGCACATGACATGCATATCAAACAAGAAGCAATAAATATGAAAAAAATATTTTCCAACTATTATGGCTTTTGTTCTCCAATATGCCTCCTATCGTATCGCCATCTCGTCCGCTCCTCGCTACGCCATGTACAAGCCATCCGGAGATCCGAGCCGAGAAAAATTATTTTAATTTACATCCATCGATCCTATACTCCACGAAGGAGTGTACATGAAATCTAGATCGAAAGTAAACTAAAATAAAAGAGTGGCTAAACAATGTCGTACTTAATTACAAAAATTAAATACTAGCCTCGTCAACCCCGAGGATTCAAATAATAATACAATTACACACATCCAATAACATACACACACTTATGGCCATAATAGTTGGATCTTATGCTTGCAACCAAAAAGTTATCCTACGCACATCCTACTATTATCTGGCACATACAATATATGATAAGTGCATAAAAATAACAGAATCCTAAACACACAAAACCGAAAACCGTGGCTCTGATACCAATTGAAGGTTTTTTTTTGCGGAGCCGAAGCTTCGCTTCTAACTTCACCTCGGTCACTTGTGCATGGAGATCCTATCTACGTCCCTGGATTAAAAAAAAATAATCCAAGATGAAGACGGATTACCCAAGCAATCGATCAATCATCAAGCTATTCGATTAGAGTGGTTTCTTGAACAAACTTATTGTTCAAGCAACCTAGCTCTTTTCCTTGATTAGCCATGGAATAGATGATGTACGGATCGCCGATTTTTTTGTTTGTCTTCGGGGTCCAAGTAAATTAGCCACATACAATTACATACATCATACAAAGAAACAAAAGGAAACCAAAACAAGAATTATACCTCTTGTTTACCTCTTGGTCTTCTATCGTATGTCCTATCCTCCTCTTGGATGTTGTGTGGGCAATGATCCTCCAAGAGTTGAAGCCTCCTAGATCACAATCTTCCTTTCCTTGCTCGCTACAAACAAAAGGAAGAATACTCAAACCCTTCTTCTCCTTTCTAGCGCCGACCACCAAGCCTCCTATCTTGGATGTTGCCGCCGACCATGGAGAGGAAGATGGAGAAGATGTCGGCCCTTCCAAAAGAGAAGGAACCGCCAGCCAAAGGGAAGAAGAGAGAATGTCGCCGGCCAAGGGAGAGGGTGAAGGAGCACCAGCCAAAGAGAAGGGAAGGGAAGGAAGATCCAAAACCCTAGCCACCCAATTCTTTCTTGCCGCCCCAACCTTCTCCACGCCAACAATAACCCTAGCTTCTTGATTTGTCGCCCAAGCCAAGGAAGCAAAAACCCTAATCTCCAAAAGATGTTGTGCCGCCCAAGCCTTAGCCCTCCTTTTATAGAGCTAGGCTTAAGCCTCCATTTAATCTCCACCGTCGGATCTAGAGATTTATCTCCACTGTCGGATCTAGGGATTTAATCTCCACCGTCGAATCTAGAGATTTAATCTCCACCGTCAGATCTAGGGATTTAATCTCCACCGTCGGATCTAGGCTTTATGAGGTTTTAATAGGCTACAATAGGGACCATGAGGAGGAGTTGGATCTGGGCCACCCAATGGATCCGACTCACATAAAATTTGATCCATTAATGATAATCCATTCCACTAGAGGATTATCATTGATCTACCTCATCAACCCCCATAAATAAATATGGGCTCCATATATTAATTGTACAAATATCTCCCCATGCTTAAGATCTCGAATGCTCGTCAATTAATTAATTTTCTGACGATTAATTAATCAGCATCTAACTCCATGAGTAGTACCACTCAACCTTATCATCATGTCGTACCAAGTCCACCTGCAGGGTTTACATGATGATCCTTATGATATCCTCAAGGGGACATCATCATGCTAATATATAGGACACAGTTTCCTCCTATAATCAATGGCACACCATGTAAATAATATCATTTTCCAACTTACCGAGCCTATCGATTTACTCTATAAATCTCACCCATTGGTAAATCAAAGAAATAAATACTAAGTACATGTGCCCGTTCTTATATCGGGTTTAAGAGCATGTACACCATAATATCCGAGGTCCGATTCAATTATATAGTCAGTAATAAATTGAATCACCTCTAAGTCGATCTTGCTCAATACACACAAAGTGTACTAGTGTAAGTCTATGGTTAAGTCAAACCAATACAAAATTACACTACAACCATACCAATATTTTGTCTAAAACCATCTCGGTTGTGAGCCTCTACTTATATTCTACAAGGAACCGATAACATGATATCCCGTGTGACACTACACACCATGTTATCTACAATGTAATGTATCAGACAATATGCATAACCATAAATATGCAAATAATGATCATGTGATTCTTATTTCAAAATAAAGATGTTCATACAAAATATAGACTTTTCAGTATACATCCCAACATAATGTAGGTAGATGTCCTGTATGAGCTATGTCTCTAAGTTCATCAATCTAATTGAGAGAGCTTAGTTAAGTCACACCCAAGTTTAATAGGCGGACATCGCAATTGTCCTGTCACACTTTACTGAGACAAATCAAGTCACTTTACTTTAGCAAATGTGCTACAATTAAATAAGGTAACAGTAAGTATTAAACTTTTGTAGGCATATAGTAAGTGACCTAATTTTGTGACAACTAACTACGCATGCATCAAATATACAAGCATCACATATACAAGCATCACATATAAGCATAAAGAAATGTGACATGGTTATGGCCCTTTTCTACGATCTTCTCAAGCCAATTAGAAGAGCGAATGGTCAACTTAGGTAATAGCATCTTCTCCAAGCCTTCCATGGTCGTCATGTGTTGTTGGCTTCCTTTTTCCTTTGCACCATCCTCCAGCAGTATAGAACAATTCTACATTGTACATTACAATTAAAAGAAACCTTGAGTTACATTCGAGGGCAATCTAATTTTACAATCAGAATAATGAAGGTGAAAGAAACGACACATAGGCCATATTATGAATTACAACAAAGACACACATATCCAATCACATTGGGTTAGGGGACATAACCATGCACCATATCATATAACATTTAAAATAGTAATGACAAAAAATTTTATTATGATCCTAAGAACGAAATATTAGGTGCAATGCTACGGCGGTCCCGCTCGGCACAGTCCGATCGACATAGGCCACTCAGTCTGCTTAGGGAAAAATTGCTCGCCAGACTATCTTCTTGGCTTTGATGCAAGATAGAACAACATGCAAATCATAATAAAACATGTTCTAATTTATATCACATATAATAACTAAAAACGAGTATTATTTTCACAAGTGGCTCTGATACCACTGTAGGGAATCAAGCACGCTTGGAAACATTTTACAAGCACTACACAGCGGAAAAATAAGATCCCTCATGAGATCCATGCGAAAACCATACTCGTTTAATCGATTCTATCCTATGAGAATCGTAGTTACCTTCGATGCATGCCCTTAGTTATCCCATTCGCAACACTTGCCTTCAAGGTGTCCAGATCTCAGTGCGATTAGTATGTCTGCGCCTCTATGGTATCCATACGAACCATGAGATGAAGAGGAACCAAACTGTGGTGCTAGCCACAAGGTTGGTTTGGCTAAGGAGGTAGAAGAAGAAGAAGAGGAAGATCACACGAAAAACACACACTCCCAAAGTCTCATCAAATCCCTTTTATATTCAACTATTGAATATGAAGGGTTTGTGACTCTTGGTTTCCATGGAATTAATAACTCATTAATTCCATCTTAATGATCATGCAACCCCTCTTAATGGTGAGTCTCACTCAATCCGAATCTGACTTGAGTCTAACTCAAGTCAAATTCATTGGGTATACCTTCAGTCCTACTCAATCTGAATTTGACTTGAGTCTAACTCGAGTCAGATTCATTGGGTATACCTTGAGTCTCACTCATTGAGTCTAATCTACATTAAACTCAACCCGATGGCCCAATGGCTCATCACATTAGCCATCTCTAACTCACATGTCCTAAGTGTGTGACCCAATAGGTTCTCGTAACATTGACAATGTTTCTAAGATCCTTTTAGAGACATAAGCAATGAGCGACATCTAGCAATACATCATTGCTACCCAAGTGACGAGAATGTTGAGATCCGACATAACCTTTCCATGACTACTATCGTGTATGACTCAGTCCTTCTATCCTTGATATCTAGATTGATCAATGAGGCATAGACTGTGTCATCCTCTTATCAATCAAGAGTTTCTTATTCTCCAATAGACTATTCAACCAAATAAGCTCAATATCTCATATTGACTTATTCAAGCATGGCCATGCATTTTAGCAGTCCTACTCTATCAAGGGGTCCACATATATCACTTTCGATATATGGAAGGGATAGATCCTATCTACATCACTCACATCCCACCGCATAACTTATTGCATACCCAGTGATCGCCTTTATAGTCTCCTTGTTATGGGTGACGTTTGGCGAAGCTAAAATATACAACTCATTATGTAGGGAACCGTAGTGATTTCAGGTCTATGGATTATTCATACCAATAGTCACATGAGAATGTTTATGACACTTATATAACGATCCATGAAACATTCTCATGGCAGGTCAATTCAGTACATAGTCTCTAATATGTACCCATGTGTCAACTTGATATCACATATCCATGACTTGTGAGATTAAGTCATCAATTGACCTACATGCTAGTCTCTGTGTATTAATATCGTCCTAGCATATTAATACTCGACTAGGAATAGTTAAGAGTAGAAGAGTAGTGTTATATATATATATATATATGTGTGTGTGTGTGTGTGTGTCTACAGACTCTCACTATCAATTCAACAATTGATATGTTGTAAACTTGAACCTACCATTCAAGGACACTATTATATTATGTTGGATCGGAATGAGCGCTAGAGGGGGGGGGGTGAATAGCGCAAAACAATTTTCGATCGTTTGTTATATATGAAACAATTAATAGAGTGAGAACGTAGTGGAAATATAAAAGACAAGGTTTGTTTTTACTTGGTTCACAATCGGTTGGTTGCTAATCCAAGGCCCTAGCGATCCGAGATCGCACACTGAGGGCAATTCACTAAAACAATCTCCTCCTCGTTGAAGGTAGGAGATAATGAATACACAATATCAAAAAGCTTGAGGTAGAGAGACAATCCCTCTCTCCTCGTTATAATAAAAACTCAAGAATAAATGAATACAAGAATTAATGATGATGACATAAAGTAAACTTATACTGATGACCACTGAAGTAGGAGGTTATGCTTGTGTTGTCGCCATTTCGACAGCGCTTCGTCGTCGTAGAGTTGTCGGAGAGTCAACGTTGTGGAAGAACTTGTGAGCACTTGGGATGATGTAGACGTTGAGCTCAAGTTTTATCTTCAAAAGCCACCTCACCCTAAGATAAGGGGATGAGATTTTAACTCTCCTCGAGGCTGGAATTTGAACAGCAGTCGACTGACACCCTTATCAGTCGAACTGATGTCATGCAGTCGACTGCTACATGCCATTAGTCGATTGCTGGCTAGGGTTTTCGACTGCAATAAAAAGTTAGCTCGAAATCATATAAAACTAAGTGTTTTCGACGACCATCAACCGTTCGATCTCGACATAGACCTTCCATGGGATGTCTTAGTCGGATTGTCGCCTATACAGAGGACTCGACCTTGCATTCTCTCGCACACATGAGCTTACCTTAAGTTTTACCTTTGTAGCTTTGCTTCCGGTCTCCACCTGATTTCTTCAGCTCCCTCCGAAGTCCTTCCGGTGTCACCCGACCACCACGGTTTCTCAACACAATAACCTCCGGGTGTCACCAACCTTCATCTTAGCTTAACATTCCTGCATACTTGGTTCAGCTCGTGAGATAATAATATAAGCTTAACTTTGTGTCATTGCCGTAATCAAAATATAGGTTCGATTATCTGGTGCCCCAGCACTTGCAATCTCCCCCTTTTTGTTCTATGACAAATCGACACAAAGTTACGGGAAATTTAAAGCATAAGACATAACTCACTTTAAAGAACTACCCCTTAACCCTAGGTGAGTTTTGAAATAAATACTTTAATTGTTTAAATTTAAATTTTTATGGTACTCCCTCTTAACTTACGCTCTTCTCCCCCTTTTACCTTGAATCAAAAATAAGGTCGGGGGTTTTTATAAAAAATAAGGGGTTTGAAAAACATAATAGTATAGCATGGATAAAAAAAATGAAATTGAGTCCATGCATGCGTCTCTAACTTGGTTAAATTGGTTCGAGGTTTTATCCCTCTGCCCCAACAATAAGTTTTTTTTGAAATATTTTTAATTTCCAAAATACTTATAAGTTTTCAAGGAAAACTTTAAAGATTTTGTGATATAACCCTTAGGATTAGTTTGCTCTCCCCCTTAGTCAAATATATAAGGTATAAGAGAGTTAGGGGGCGCTAAACTTTGGTTGTCAAGTTCAGGAAAATGATAACTCGAGTCACTAAGACAACTTCTTGGTCTAACTAGTTTAAGATAAGGTGAGGTAGCTTCTATAGGATCGATGAAGTGTAGATGTTAGCCGGCTAGAGGGGGGTGTGTTGGTTATGTCTTCGAGTCCGTGAGGGGAAACTTCGCTTCCCACTTCAACTCGGTCGCTTGTTCATGGCGATCCCATCAATGTTCCCGGATTAAAAAATTTAATCATAGACAAAAGGAAACACCCAAGCAACCTTGTCATTGTCGTGCTATTCGTTTAGAGTGGTCACTTGAACAAACTTGTTGTTCAAGCGACCTACCACTATTCTATGAGTAGCCGCAGAATTGACGATGTACGGATCGCCGGCTTTTGTCATTATGTTCGGGATCCAAGTATTATTTAGCCACAAACAGAATATATCATGCTCATAATTGAAAAACAAATATAAACATGTTACAAAAGAGAATAGAGAATCGATATACCTCTCGATCTTTTAATGTATGACATTCCTCCTTTCGGACGACGTGTGGGCGACGATCTACCAAAAGTTAAAGCTCCTAGATCACCAAACTTCCTTCCTTGCTCTTCCAAAGCAAGAGGAGAAATAGAAACAAGCCTCTTCTCCTTCTTTCAACCAACCACTAAACTCCAAGGTTGGAGCTTGCCGCCGGCCAAGAAGGAAGTGGAGAATAGGTGAATGCCAACCAAAGCTCCAAGGGAGAACCCTAAACCTAGGTTTTACCGGCCAAAGAGAGGGAGAGGGGCTGCTTTTGACGCCGACCAAGGGCTAGAAAAACTGCTAGGTCGCCGTCCACCTTGAGGGAAGAAGAAGAAAGGAAAGACCTTCCTTATTTGGTGCCGCCAAGCCCTAACCCCTATCCTCCAAGCCTTGCCGCCCAAAAACCCTAATCCTATCTCTAGTTGGATTCAAGTTGCCACCCACCCCTTGCCCTCCTTTTATAGAGTTAGGGATAAGGCTTGTTTTAATCTCCACCATTGGTTCTAGGGATTTAATCTCAACCGTCGGATCTAGAGATTTAATCTCAACTGTCGGATCAAGAGATTTAATCTCTACCTTTGGATCTAGAGTTTTGTTTCTATCCATTGGATCTAAGCTTCATGAGGTTTTAAAAGGCTACAATAGGGACCATGAGGAGGAGTTGGATCTTGGCCACCCAATGGATCAAGCCCACATAAAGTCTGATTCATTAATGATAATCCAATCCACTAAAGGTTTATCATTGATCTACCTAACCAACCCCCATAAGTTAATATGGGCTCCATATATTATTTGTACATTTTCTCTCCGTGTTTAAGATCTCGAATGTCCGTCGATTAATTAATTTACTAACCACTAATTAATCAACATCTAACTCCATGAGTAGTACCACTCAACCTTTTCATCATGCCGGACCAAGTCCACCTGCAGGCTTTACATGATGAACCTTATGAGCTCCTCAAGGGGACATCATCATCCTAATATATAAAATACGGTTTCCTCCTATAATCAACGACACACCATATAAATAATATCATATCCCAACTTACCGAGCCTATCGATTTAATCTATAAATCTCGCCCATTGGTAAATCAAAGAAATGACTACTAAGTATATGTGCCCATTATTATATTGGGATTAAGAGTATGTACAATATAATATCTGAGGTCTGATTCGATTATGTAGTCATCAATAAATCGAATCACCTCTAAATCAGTCCTGCTCAATACACACGAAGTGTACTAGTGTGATTCTATTGTCAAGATAAACCAATACCAAATCACACTACAACCATTCCAATGGTTTGTCCAAAGCCATCTCGGTTGTAAGCCTTTACTTATACTTTACAAGGAGCCGATAACATGATCTCCCATGTGATGCCACACACCATGTTATCTACAATGTAATGTATTAGACAATATGCATAGCCAAAAAAATATGCAAACAATGATCATGTGATTCTTATTTCAAAATAAAGATGTTCATATAAAAGATAGACTTTTCAGTATACATCCCAACAATCTCCCACTTATACTAAAAGACTATGTTGTCCTCAAATTGCCATACATCTGATCCCCATTCCCTCAACATGCCAGGTTATCCTCCGATTCAATCTTGGCCACATCAACTTCTCCTCTCTTTATGATTTCTCGTGTCAGGTGGTACTTGCGCTCTATGTGTTTACTAGCCTTATGGGCTCGTGGTTCCTTCGAGTTTGCAACTGCAGCACTATTATCAAAATAAATTCTGATAGTTCTGGGCAAACCAGGAATTACATCCATGTCCATCAGGAAGTTCCTGAGCCACACAACTTCTTTGGCCGTCTCAGAGGCTGCCACATACTCAGCTTCCATAGTGGAGTCTGCCACGCATTTCTGCTTGACACTCCTCCATACAATGGCTCCACCTCCCAAAGTAAACACAAAACCTGAGGTAGACTTACTGTTATCCCTATCAGATTGGAAGTCGAAATTTGTGTAACCCACAGGGAGTAATTAGTCTGCTTGGTAAATCAGCATATAATCCCTAGTCCTTCTCAGGTACTTCAATATATGCTTTACCGCAGTCCAATGTCCCTGTCCTGGATTACTCTAATATCTGCTGACCATGCCCACGGCAAAGCAGATATCTGGTCTCGTACATAGCATCACATATATGAGGCTTCCTACCGCCGAAGCATAAGGAACTGCCTTCATCTCCTCTATCTCCTCAGATGTTCTAGGACACATCTCCTTAGATAAAGGAACTCCATGCCTGAAAGGTAGAAAACCCTTCTTAGAGTTCTGCATGCTAAAACGATCCATAATCATGTCTATGTATGAATCTTGGGATAAGCACAACATCCTTTTCTTGTGATCCCTTATAACCTTGATCACAAGGATATGTCCCACTTCTCCGAAGTCCTTCTTATCAAACTGTTTGGACAACCATACCCTTACGTCCGATAACACCTTGATATTGTTGCCAATCAACAAAATATCATCTACGTATAGTACAAGAAATACCACTACGTTTTCGTCACATCTCTTGTATACACATGACTCATCCGGACTTTGAATAAATCCATAAGACTGGATTACCTCATCAAAGCAGATGTTCCAAGACCTCGAAGCTATCTTCAATCCATAAATGGACCGATTAAGCTTACACACAAGATGCTCTTTGCCTTTAGCAATGAATCCCTCTGGTTGCTTCATATAGATGTTTTCCTCAAGACTTCCATTAAGGAAAGCTGTCTTGACATCCATCTGCCACACCTCATAATCCATATGAGCTGTTATGCATAAGAGAATCCGAATAGACTTAAGCATGGCTACCGACGAAAAGGTCTCCTCATAATCGATACCCTCTTTCTGAGTATACCCCTTCGCAATAAGCCTCGCTTTGAAGGTCTCAACCTTCCCATCTATTCCTCTCTTTCTTTTGTAGATTGACTTACATCCAATGGTTTTTACACCATCGGGTGGTTCTACTAGCTCCCAGACCTGATTCAAATCCATAGATTCAATCTCAGCATTCATTGCACTTTGCCAAGATACTGTATCTTTATCTTGGATTGCCTTGTCATATGTCTAGGGATCAGGTTCATGTTCGCCAGGGACCAAATCAGAAGATTCTCCCAAGAACATGAATCTATCAGGCTATCTCACAAACCTCCCACTACGATGAGGTATCACCTGTGTATCCTCTGTGACACGCGGTGCAGTGACTTGTGGTATATCCTATTGTACCAGTGGTACTAAAGAAGTGACTTCCCCTTTTAATTCCTCTAGAATAATTTTACTCTTGGGCTTGTGGCTCATCACATAGTCTTCCTCTAGAAATCTAGCGTTTGTGCTAACGATCACCTTCTGATCTCTAGGACTATAAAAGAAACCACCCTTCGTTCCTCTAGGATAGCTAATGAACATGCGTACTTCTATACGAGGTTCCAACTTACCAGCATCTGCCTTCAGTATATGTGCTGGACTCTCCCAAATCCGAATATGTCTTAGACTGGGCTTTCACCCAGTGCACAATTCTGTGGGAATAGAAGGCACTGATTTAGATGGAACCAAGTTCAGAATGTACACCGCTGTATCTAGAGCATATCCCCAAAATGAATCTGGCAACTCAGAATAACTTATCATCGATCTAACCATCTCCATAAGAGTCCTATTCCTTCGCTCTGCAACACCATTATACTGGGGTGTGCCAAGTGCAGTCAATTGGGATTGAATCCCAGCCTCTGATAAGTAGTTCCTAAACTCTCCCAAGAGGTACACACCACCACGATCAGATCGCAGTATCTTGATACTTTTACCTTGATGTTTCTCCACATCAGCCTTGAATTCTTTGAACTTGTCAAAGCATTCAGACTTGCGGCGCATCAAGTAAATGTATCCATATCTCGAATAATCGTCTATAAAGGAGACGAAATACTCATAACCACCTCTAGCCTGCATAGACATAGGACCACACAAATCAGAGTGAACCATTTCTAACACATCTTTGCCTCTATACCCCTTGGCCTTAAAAGGCCTCTTGGTCATTTTACCCTCCAAGCAAGATTCGCAGGTTGGGAAATCTTCCACCACTAATGAACCCAGAGGTCCATCAGCTATCAACCTTTGAATTCTACAAAGGTTAATATGACCAAGCCTAAGATGCCAAAGATATGTTTGGTTCATCTTCGAAGGTTCATTTCTCTTATTAGAATTAGAAGATGAGTTATTAATTTCAATATGCATCGTGGGAGATTTTGGTTCAAGTGTGTACAAATTTCCTATCAATGTACCCGAACAGATAATGTCCTTATCCCTTCTTATAACAACTCTATCATTAAAAGAAATAGAATATCCATCCATAAATAATTTAGAAACCGAAATTAAATTCTTTCTAAATAAGGGTACATAAAGGCAATTCTTAAGAACCAAAAGTTTATTTTTCTCAAAAGATAAATGAACATATCCCACTGCAACAGCCGCCACCTTCGTGGCATCGCCCAAGTATATGGTAATCTCCCCCTCAGCCAGTCGTCTGGTTTCCTGGAACCCCTGCAAAGTATTGCAGACATGATCAGTGGCTCTCGTATCTACACACCAGGTGCCGGTAGATAACACCGCTAAAAATGTTTCAACGACTAGACCAAAAGATATACCTTTGTTCTTACGGTTGAGGCAGTCCTTCTTCCAGTGTCCAGTTTGCTTACAAGTGAAGCACTTGCCTTTCGGCTTCTTCACTCCTCCCTGAGTACCTCCCACCACCTTCGCCCCAGTTTGTTTCTTCTTCTTCTTGCCTTTCGGCTTAGAAGTAGAAACCTTTTGGGTCACCATGGCATGTGCCTGAACACTATGACGAAATAGCCCCTCTGTCGCCTGGAGTTCTGTCAGAAGTTCCGCCAATGAATACAACCTCTTGTTCATGTTGTAGTTCAGGCGAAACTGCTCAAAACTCCTAGGTAGAGACTGGAGTATGATATCGACTTGGGTTTCCCCATCGATCTCAGCTCCAAGGACCTCCAGCTCATTCAAATGAGCCATCATCTTGAGAACATGATCCCTTATGGGTGTTCCCTCGATCATGGTGGTCATCATCAAGTTTCTCATGGCTTCTTACCTTGCAGCCCGATTCTGGTGTCTGAAAAGCTCTTTGAGATTGAGCATCATGTCATAAGCAGTGGACATGGCTTGATGCTGAGGTTGCAGTACATTTGACATAGATGCCAAAATGTAACACCGCGCCATCTCATCAACCTTTACCCACTTCTTATAACTCTCTCTCTCTCCTTTTACCCAGAATCATCCGCAGGCTTAGGAGGGCACTCTTCGAGGAGTACATATTTGTATTCCTCAACAGTCAAAACAATGTCAAGATTCCTCTTCCAATCAACATAGTTGGGTCCAGTAAGTTTATTCTCTTTCAGTATCACAGCAAGCGGGTTGAAAGTTAATTTGAAAGAAAACCTAATAATCACATAGATCAAAACATTAGATTTAAAAAAAAATTATTGATTCCTCAAAAAATAAAATTTTAAAATCAACCAACACCTCAAAACACCGAGAATATCGTATGCCACGATAGTGTGGACATATACGAATTATACATTTGTAAGAGGAGGTTTCACCCATTAATTTTACTATATTGTCAACCTAACTTTTTGACAAGTAAAATTAATAGTTGGTTCCTCTTTGGCCTTCCAAATAAAAGCAGTGACTCCGATGGGGAGGATACTTATATTTGTATCTATGTGTTCACCATTACTCGGTACCAAAGAAATTATCTCGGGTTATGTGCCTTTAGATGTGGAAGTACACACACTCCTAAATAATTTCCTATAACCATATTTAACCTTGTGAACTGCAAACAAACTCATCCGATGGGAAGGAAGGCACTCTGAGCCGACGCGCAAGTTTGTTTGCATCACTTGTCAAATTGTAATGGAGGCCGTGGGAATTTATAAAAATTTCCCTCTCCCACTTAGTAATTTGAAATTGAGGAATTTTCTAGCCTACGACATGCATATCAAACAATAAGCAATAAATATGAAAAATAAAAAATTTTCAACTATTATGGCTTTTGTCTTCAATATGTCTACAGTTGTATCGCCTTCTCGTCCGCTCCTCCTACGCCATGTACGAGCCATCCGGAGATCCGAGTCGAGACTAAAAACTATTTTAATTTACATCCATCGATCCTATACTCCACAAGGGAGTGTACATGAAATCTAGATCGAAAGTAAGCTAAAATAGAAAGAGTGGCTAAACAATGCCGTATCTAATTTACAAAAAATTAAATACTAGCCTCGTCAACCCCGAGGATTCAACAAAATATACTATTACACACATACAATCACATACACACATATGGCCATAATAGTAGGATCTTATGCATGCAACCAAAGAGTTAACCTACGCGTATCCTACTATTATCCGGCACATATAATATATGAAAAATACATAAGAGTAACCGAATCCTAAACACACAAAATCGAAAACCGTGGCTCTGATACCACTTGTTGGTTATGTCTTCGAGTCCGTGAGGGGAAACTTCGCTTCCCACTTCAACTCGGTCGCTTGTTCATGGTGATCCCATCAATGTTCCCGGATTAAAAAATTTAATCCTAGACAAAAGGAAACACCCAAGCAACCTTGCCATCATCGTGCTATTCGTTTAGAGTGGTCACTTGAACAAACTTGTTGTTCAAGCGACCTACCTCTATTCTACGAGTAGCCGCGGAATAGACGATGTACGGATCGCCAACTTTTGTGTTTATGTTTGGGATCCAAGTATTATTTAGCTACAAATAGAATATATCATGCTCATAATTGAAAAACAAATATAAACATGTTACAAAAGAGAATAGAGAATCGATATACCTCTCGATCTTCTAATGTATGATCTTCTTCCTTTCGGACGTCGTGTGGGTGACGATCTACCAAAAGTTAAAGCTCCTAGATCACCAAACTTCCTTCCTTGCTCTTCCAAAGCAAGAGGAGAAATAGAAACAAGCCTCTTCTCCTTCTTTCAACCAGCCACCAACCTCCAAGGTTGGAGCTTGCCGTCGGGCAAGAAGGAAGAGGAGAATAGGTGAATGCCAACCAATGCTCCAAGGGAGAACCCTAAGCCTAGGTTTTACCGGCCAAAGAGAGGGAGAGGGGCTTCTTTGGATGCCAGCCAAGGGCTGGAAAAACTGCTAGGTCGCCGGCCACCTTGAGGGAAGAAGAAGAAAGGAAAGACCTTCCTTATTTGGTGCCGCTAAGCCCTAAACCCTAGCCTCCAAGCCTTGCCGCCCAAAAACCCTAATCCTATATCTATTTGGATTCAAGTTGCTGCCCACCCCTTGCCCTCCTTTTATAGAGTTAGGGATAAGCCTTGTTTTAATCTCCACCATTGGTTCTAGGGATTTAATCTCAACCATCGGATCTAGAGATTTAATCTCTACCTTTGGATCTAGAGTTTTGTTTCTATCCATTGGATCTAAGCTTCATGAGGTTTTAATATGCTACAATAGGGACCATGAAGAGGAGTTGGATCTTGGCCACCAAATGGATCAATCCCACGTAAAGTCCGATCCATTAATTATAATCCATTCCACTAAAGGTTTATCATTGATCTACCTCACCAACCCCCATAAGTTAATATGGGCTCCATATATTATTTGTACATTTTCTCCCCGTATTTAAGATCTCGAATGTCCGTCGATTAATTAATTTACTGAGCATTAATTAATCAACATCTAACTCCATGAGTAGTACCACTCAACCTTTTCATCATGCCGGACCAAGTCCACTTACAGGCTTTACATGATGAACCTTATGAGCTCCTCAAGGGGACATCATCATCCTAATATATAGGACATGGTTTCTTTCTATAATCAACGGCACACCATATAAATAATATCATTTCACAACTTACCAAGCCTATCGATTTAATCTATAAATCTTGCCCATTGGTAAATCAAAGAAATGACTACTAAGTATATATTCCCGTTATTATATCGGGATTAAGAGTATGTACAATATAATATCTGAGGTTTGATTCGATTATGTAGTCAGTAATAAATCGAATCACCTCTAAATCGGTCCTGCTCAATACACACGAAGTGCACTAGTGTGATTCTATGGTCAAGACAAACCAATACCAAATCACACTACAACCATTCCAATGGTTTGTCCAAAGCCATCTCGGTTGTGAGCCTTTACTTATACTTTACAAGGAGTCGATAACATGATCTCTCGTGTGACACCACACACCATGTTATCTACAATGTAATGTATTAGACAATATGCATAGCCATAAAAATATGCAAACAATGATCATGTGATTCTTATTTCAAAATAAAGATGTTCATACAAAAGATAAACTTTTCAGTATACATCCCAACAGGGTGAATAGCCCTCAATCGTACGATGGTGGAATTTGTTCGTTCTCGTTCCATTGCTTTCCTACGATTGTCATTAGCGGAGCGGAAATAATAGAAACAATAATAATACTAACAACAATACAAGCATACGCAAACACACACGATATACATGGTTCGGAACCGAATGGTTCGGAACCGAATGGTTCCTACTCCACGGGTGAGCTCACCGAGCTCTAGTTATGCGCACGACACTAAATAAACTCCTTCTCGACTACACGTCGAAGGTGGAGAAACCTCGTACAAGCTATTACAACAGTAATACTTCAAGAAATACAAAGACACAAGAAATACAAGTAAAGAATGCTTTACAACTCTTTGCTTTGAACCCTTTCTTGTTGCTTGCTTTGGATGGCTCTTGAAGGACTGGAATGTAGCAGCAATTCCCCTCCAATAGCTCCCTTAAAGTCTTGGTGAAATCCTCCCTCTTGAGCTCCTTTTATAACCTACATCAAGCTGATTTCGTACCCAGCAGTCGACTGCCAAAAGCCCCAGTCGACTTCCCCTATAACCGTTGTCTCACAACGACCAAATCCATGTTGGATAAGTTCCAACGGATCTCCTACCAGTCGACTACCAGTCCATGGCAGTCGACTGGTGACCTAGTAGTCGACTGCCCAGTCGGCTACGGAGCATTCTGTGCTCACGACATTCCCATCAGTCGACTGCTGTCGACATCAGTCGACTGCCAGTCCATGGCAGTCGACTGCCAAGCACAAAACCTGCAGTCTAACACCAGTCGAACCCTAGTCGACTTGGACCAGTTGACTGACACCTATGCCAGTCGACTGCTGTCGGGCAAAACCTCAAACACCAAGTTGTTTGAGCATCCGACCGTCGGGTAAACCCTCAAACATTAAGTTTGAGCCTCCAACACTCAGTCTTAGCCACTTGGCCAAGTCCACCTTATCCCTCATGGAGTTCCTGTTAGAATGTATACTGAAAGCCTAGCTCTTTTCTGTATGAACATTTTATTTTGAAATAAGAATCACATGATCATTGTTTGCATTTTATATATTCATTATATGTGTGTGCATATTGTCTAATATTTTACATTGTAGATAACATGGTGCTTGGTGTGGCATAGAAGATCATGTTATCAGTCCCTTGTAAAATATAAGTAGAGGCTCGCAACCAAGATGGTTTTGGACAAACCATTGGCATGGTTGCAGTGTAGCTTGGTATTGTTTTATCTTGAACATAGAGTTACACTAGTACACTTAGGTGTATTGAGCAGGACCGACATAGAGGTGATTCAATTTAGTGCTGACTACATAATTGAATCGGACCTCGGATATTATGTTGTACATGCTCTTAATCCCGATATAATAACGGGCACATGTACTTAGTATTTATTTCTTTGATTTACCAGTGGGTGAGATTTAGATGGATTAAATCAATATGCCTGGTAAGTTGGGAAATAATATTATTTACATGGTGTGTCGTTGATTATAGGAGGAAACCATGTCCTATATATTAGGTTGATGATGTCCCCTTAAGGAGCTCATAAGGTTCATCATGTAAACCCAGCTGGTTGACTTAGTCAACATGATGATAAGGTTGAGTGGTACTACTCGAGGAGTTAGATGTTAATTAATTGATGGTCAGTAAATCAATTAATTGATGGACATTCGATATCTTAAACACGGGGATATAAATGTACAAATAATATATGGAGCCCATATTAATTTATGGGGGTTGGTGAGGTAGTTCAATGATGATCCTCTAGTGGAATGGAACATCATTGATGGATCAAGTTTGTGTGGTTCTGATCCATCGGGTGGCCAAGACCCAACTCCTCCTTATGGTCCCTATCGTAGCCTAATATAATCCTTGTGAAGTCTAGATCCAAGAATGTAAAACAAAACCTAGAACCAACGGGTGGATTGAATCCATAGATCCGATGGTTGGGATGAAACCCTAGAACCAACGGTTGGATTAAATCCATAGATCCGATGGTTAGGATGAAATCCTAGATCTGACGGTTAGGATGAAATCCTAGATCCGACGATTGGGATGAAATCCTAGATCCTACGGTTGGGATGAAATCCTAGATCCTACGGTTGGGATAAAATCCTAGATCCGACGGTGGAGATTAAATCCCTAGATCCGACGGTGGAGATTAAATCCCTAGATCCGACGGTCGAGATTAAATCCCTAGATCCGACGGTGGAGATTAGAGGAGGCTTAAGCCTAAATTCTAGAATTAGGGTTTGGCTCATCCATAGGTTGGGCGGCAACAAATCTTAAAGGAGTTAGGGGTTGGGCGGCAAGAATATAGGAGTTAGTTCCTATAATTTTGGCTAACCAACTTTCTCCTAAATTCTATAAATAAGGGCTTAGGGTTGGGCGGCAAGATAGAGATTTTCGAATAGGGATTAGGGTTTGGAAAGAGTTGGGCGGCTAGGGTTTGGAGCTAGGTTGGGCGGCAACCATCTTCATCCAACATTGTTGCCGGCGCCCAATTCATTCAAGCTTTCCTTGGCCGGCGCCCTTCATCTTAGCCACTCTCTTCTTCCTTTGCCGGCGGTTCTCCTCCCATTGGTGGCCGGCAAGATCATCTTCTTCCAATTCCCAAAGGTGGCCAGCGGCTCCTCTTGTTTTGGTGGCCGGCGCATCTTCATCCAATCCTTGGCCGGCGGTTGCATCAAACTTCCTAGCTTGGTGGCCGGTACTAGATAGGAAAGGTATTTGTGGTTTTTCTCTTTGTTCGCAGCGGACAAGGTAGAGGAGAACTCGATCTAGAAGGCTTCTACTCGTGGAGGATCTTCGTCCACACGTCGTCCACGAGAAGGATAGGACATACGGTAGAAGATCGTAAGGTATAAAGTTATTTTAACTTTATGTTCAGATCTGAGCATGTTCTTATATATGATGATTATGCATGTGTGTGTATGAATATATATTGTATAATCATGGACCCCGAAGACAAACACAAAAATCGGCGATCCGTCCGTCGTCTCTTCCGCGGCTAACCAACTAGAAGAGTTGTGTTGCTTGAACAACTAGTTTGTTCAAGCGACCACTCGAGTTGTTAGCACGATGACGAAATGGTGTCGTTAAGGAAGCTCATCCCATCCGGATTAATCCTTTCATTAGTGAAAATTTTAATCCGGGGACATGGGAGCCAATGAGCATCCGAAGCGACATTTCACCTACAAAATGGTATCAGAGCCACGGTTTCCGGTTTTGTGTGTTTAGGATTCGGTTATTTTTTTATGCAATTTTCATATATTATATGTGCCGGATAATAGTAGGATATGCGTAGTTTAACTCTTTGGTTGCAGGCATAATATCCGACTATTATGGCCATGTGTATATATGTGAATGGATGTGTGTAAAAATTTATTATTTGAATCCTCGGGGTTGACGAGGCTAGATTAGTATTTAATTTTTGTAATTAAATACGGCATTGTTTAGCCGCTCATTTTAGTTTACTTTCGATCTAGATTATTTGTACACTCCTTCGTGGAGTATAGGATCGATGGATGTAAATTAATATGATTTATCTCGGCTCGGAACTCTTTGGTGACTTGCGCACGGGAAAAGATGGAGCGGACGAGGTGGCGACACGACGGGATGCGTATTGGAGAACAATGCCATAATAGTTGGAAAAATTCTGATTTTTCCATATTTATTGCCTATTTGTTTTATATGCATGTTGTGTTTGTTTTAAAATTCCTCGATTGCAATTTACTAAGTGGGAGAGGGACATTTTAATTAATTCCCGCGGCCTCCATTACAATTTGACGTGTGATGCAACAAACTTGCGTGTTGGCTCTGAGTGCCTTCCTCCCCATTGGATGGATTTGTTTGCGGATCACTAGGTCAAATAATGGTTATAGGAAATTATTTAGGAGCGTGTCTACTTCCCCATCGGTAAGGCACATAATCCGAAATAATTCCCTTAGTATTGTGTAATGGTGCACACTTAGATGCAAATAAAAGGTATCCTCCCCATCGGAGTCACTGCTTTTATTTGTAGGGCTAAAGAGGAACCAACTATTAATTTTATTTGTCAAAAAGTAAGGTTAACAAGATAATAAAATTAATGGGTAAAACCTCCTCTTACAAATGTAGAATTCGTATACGTCCACACTATCGTGGCATGCGATATTCTCGGTGTTTTGAGGTGTTGGTTGATTTCGGGATTTTATTGTTTTGAGGAATCAATATTATTTGAAATCTAATATTTTTTTATCATTGTGATTTTTAGGATTTTCAAATGGCTTTCAACCCACTTGTTGTGATTTTAAAAGAAAACAAACTTACTGGTCCAAACTACATTGATTGGAAAAGAAACCTGGATATTGTCTTAACTGCGGAAGAGTACAAATTTGTACTCTTCGAGGTCTGTCCTCCTAAGCCCACCGATGACTCTGATGAAAAGGAGAAAGAACATTATAAGAAGTGGGTTAAGGCAGATGAGATGGCACGGTGTTACATTTTGGCATCTATGTCAAATGTGCTGCAACATCAGCATCAGGCCATAGCCACTGCTTATGACATGATGTTCAATCTCAAGGAACTTTTCGGACATCAGAGTAGGGCGGCTAGGCAGGAGGCAATGAGAAACTTGATGACGACCACCATGATCAAGGGAACACCCGTTAGGGATCATGTTCTCAAGATGATGGCTCATCTTAATGAGATGGAAGTCCTCGGAGCTGAGATCGATGGGGAAACCCAGGTCGATATCATTCTCCAGTCTCTGCCTAGGAGTTTTGAGCAGTTCCGCCTCAACTACAACATGAACAAGAGGTTGTATTCGTTGAGCTTCCGGCAACTCCAGGCGCAGAGGGCTTTTCATCAGAGTTCTCAAGCCATGGTCGCTCAGAAGGTTTCTTCCTCTAAACCGAAAGGTAAGAAGAAGAAGAAGCAAGGTAGAGCGAAGAAAGTGGCAGTGGGACCCCAGGCAGGAGTGAAGAAGCCGAAAGGCAAGTGCTTCACTTGCAAGCAGACTGGACATTGGAAGGCGGACTGTCCTTGCCGAAAGAACAAAGGTATATCTTCTTGTTTAGTTGTTGAAACATGTTTAGCGGTGTTATCTACCAGTACCTGGTGTGTAGATACAGGAGCCACTGATCATGTCTGCAATACTATGCAGGGGTTCCAGGAAACCCGACGACTAGCTGAGGGAGAGGTTACTGTCTACATGGGCAATGCTTCAAAGGTGGCGGCTATTGCAGTGGGAGACGTTTATTTATCTTTTGATAGGAATAAAGTTTTGGTTTTAAGAAATTGTCTTTATGTACCTACTTTTAGAAAGAATTTAATTTCAGTTTCTAAATTGTTTTTGGATGGGTATTCTGTTTCTTTTAATGACAGAGTTGTTATAAAAAGGAATAGGGAGATTATCTGTTCTGGTACATTGGTTGGCAATTTATATACTCTTGAACCAAAAACTCCCACGATGCAAATAGAAATAAATAGCTCATCTTCTAAATCTAATAAGAGAAAAGAACCTTCGCAAATGAACCAAACATATCTCTGGCATCTAAGGCTTGGTCATATTAACCTAAGTAGAATTCAAAGGTTGATAGCTGATGGACCTTTAGGTTCATTAGTGGTGGAGGATCTCCCAACCTGCGAATCATGCTTGGAAGGTAAAATGACCAAGAGGCCTTTTAAGGCCAAGGGGTATAGAGCCAAAGATGTGTTAGAACTGGTTCATTCTGATTTGTGCGGTCCTATGACTATCCAGGCAAGAGGTGGTTTTGAATATTTCGTCTCTTTTATAGACGATTATTCAAGATATGGATACATTTACTTGATGCGCCGCAAGTCTGAATGCTTTGACAGGTTCAAAGAATTCAAGGCTGATGTGGAGAACCGTCAAGGTAAAAGTATCAAGACATTACGATCTGATCGTGGTGGCGAGTACCTCTTGGGAGAATTTAGGAGTTACTTATCAGAGGCTGGGATTCAATCCCAATTGTCTGCACCTGGCACACCCCAGCAGAATGGTGTAGCAGAGCGAAGGAATAGGACTCTTATGGAGATGGTCAGATCTATGATGAGTTATTCAGAGTTACCTGATTCGTTCTGGGGGTTTGCTCTGGAAACAGCAGCACACATTCTAAACTTGGTTCCATCTAAGTCAGTACCCTCTACTCCCACAGAATTGTGGACTGGGCGAAAGCCTAGTCTAAGACATATTCGGATTTGGGGTAGTCCAGCACATGTGCTGAAGGGAGATGCTGGTAAGTTGGAATCTCGTACAGAAGTGCGCTTGTTTGTTCGCTACCCCAAGGGAACGAAGGGTGGTTTATTCTATAGTCCTAGAGATCAGAAGGTGATCGTGAGTACGAATGCTAGATTTCTAGAGGAGGACTATGTGATGAACCACAAGCCCACGAGTAGGATTGTTCTTGAGGAGTTGACAGGAAGTCCGACTTGCATCACCACCGGTACAAGAGGAGACACCACAAGTCACTGCACCGCGTGTCACAGAGCATACACAGGAGGCACCTCGTCGTAGTGGGAGGGTTGTTAGACAACCCGACAGATTCATGTTTTTGGGAGAGTCTTCGGACTTAGTCCCTGGTGAACATGAACCTGATCCCTGGACATATGACGAGGCAATCCAAGATAGAGATGCGATTCTTGGCAAAGAGCGATGAATTCGAGATAGAATCTATGGATTCTAATCAGGTCCGAGCTAGTAGACCCACCCGATGGTGTAAAACCATTGGATGCAAGTGGATCTACAAGAGAAAGAGAGAGTAGGACGGAAGGTTGAGACCTTCAAAGCTAGGCTTGTTGCGTAAAGGGTATACTCAGAAAGCGGGTATCGATTATGAGGAGACCTTTTCACCGGTAGCTATGCTTAAGTCTATCCGGATTCTCTTATCTATAGCTGCTCATATGGATTATGAGATTTGGCAGATGGATGTCAAGACAGCTTTCCTTAACGGAAGTCTTGAGGAGAACATCTACATGCGGCAACCAGAGGGGTTCATTGCTAAAGGCAAAGAGCATCTTGTATGTAAGCTTAATCGGTCCATTTATGGATTGAAGCAAGCTTCTAGATCTTGGAACATCCGCTTTGATGAGGTAATCCAATCATATGGATTTATTCAAAGTCCGGATGAGCCTTGTGTATACAAGAGATGTGACGGAAACGTAGTGGTGTTTCTTGTGCTATACGTAGATGACATTTTGTTAGTTGGCAACAATATCAAAGTGTTATCAGACGTAAGGGTATGGTTGTCCAAACAGTTTGATATGAAGGACTTGGGAGAAGTGGGACACATCCTTGGGATCAAAGTTATAAGGGATCGCAAGAAAAGGATGTTGTACATGTCTCAAGCTTCATACATTGACACTATCCTTGCTCGTTTTAGCATGCAGAACTCCAAGAAAGGTTTTCTACCTTTTAGGCATGGAGTTCCTTTATCTAAAGAGATGTGTCCCAAAACATCAAAGGAGATAGAGGACATGAAGGCGGTTCCTTATGCTTCGGCAGTAGGAAGTCTTATGTATGCTATGCTATGTACGAGACCGGATATCTGCTTTGCCGTGGGCATGGTTAGCAGATATCAGAGTAATCCTGGACAGGGACATTGGACTGCGGTAAAGCATATATTGAAGTACCTGAGAAGGACTAGGGATTATATGCTGGTTTACCGGGCAGATCAATTAGTCCCTGTGGGTTACACAGATTCGGATTTCCAATCAGATAGGGACAAGAGTAAGTCTACCTCGGGGTTTGTGTTTACTTTTGGAGGTGGAGCCATAGCATGGAGGAGTGTCAAGCAGAAATGCGTGGCGGACTCTACCATGGAAGCTGAGTATGTGGCAGCCTCTGAGGCAGCCAAGGAAGCTGTCAGGAACTTCTTGATGGACTTGGATGTGATTCCTGGTTTGCCCAGAACTATCACAATTTATTGTGATAACAGTGGTGCAGTTGCAAACTCGAAGGAACCACGAGCCCATAAGGCGAGTAAACACATAGAGCGCAAGTACCACCTCATACGAGAGATCGTAAAGCGAGGAGAAGTTGCTGTCGCCAAGATTACATCAGAGGATAACCTGGCGGATCCATTCACTAAGGCCCTTCCAGCGAAAGCGTTTGATAGGCATGTGGAGGACATGGGGATCAGATGTATGGCAGAATGATGACGGCATAGTCTTTTAGTATAAGTGGGAGATTGTTAGAATGTATACTGAAAGCCTATCTCTTTTTTGTATGAACATTTTATTTTGAAATAAGAATCACATGATCATTGTTTGCATTTTATATATTCATTATATGTGTGTGCATATTGTCTAATATTTTACATTGTAGATAACATGGTGCTTGGTGTGGCACAGAAGATCATGTTATCAGTCCCTTGTAAAATATAAGTAGAGGCTCGCAACCAAGATGGTTTTGGACAAACCATTGGCATGGTTGGAGTGTAGCTTGGTATTGTTTTATCTTGAACATAGAGTTACACTAGTACACTTAGGTGTATTGAGCAGGACCGACATAAAGGTGATTCAATTTAGTGCTGACTACATAATTGAATCGGACCTCGGATATTATGTTGTACATGCTCTTAATTCCGATATAATAACGGGCACATCTACTTAGTATTTATTTCTTTGATTTACCAGTGGGTGAGATTTAGATGGATTAAATCAATATGCCCGGTAAGTTGGAAAATAATATTATTTACATGGTGTGTCGTTGATTATAGGAGGAAACCGTGTCCTATATATTAGGTTGATGATGTCCCCTTGAGGAGCTCATAAGGTTCATCATGTAAACTCAGCTGGTTGACTTAGTCAACATGATGATAAGGTTGAGTGGTACTACTCGAGGAGTTAGATGTTAATTAATTGATGGTCAGTAAATCAATTAATTGACGGACATTCGATATCTTAAACACGGGGAGATAAATGTACAAATAATATATGGAGCCCATATTAATTTATGGGGGTTGGTGAGGTAGTTCAATGATGATCCTCTAGTGGAATGGAACATCATTGATGGATCAAGTTTGTGTGGTTCCGATCCATCGGGTGGCCAAGACCCAACTCCTCCTTATGGTCCCTATCGTAGCCTAATATAATCCTTGTGAAGTCTAGATCCAAGAATGTAAAACAAAACCTAGAACCAACGGGTGGATTGAATCCATAGATCCGATGGTTGGGATGAAACCCTAGAACCAACGGTTGAATTAAATCCATAGATCCGATGGTTAGGATGAAATCCTAGATCCGACGGTTAGGATGAAATCCTAGATTCGATGGTTGGGATGAAATCCTAGATCTTACGGTTGGGATGAAATCCTAGATCCTACGGTTGGGATAAAATCCTAGATCCGACGGTGGAGATTAAATCCCTAGATCCGACGGTGGAGATTAAATCCCTAGATCCAACGGTGGAGATTAAATCCCTAGATCCGACGGTGGAGATTAGAGGAGGCTTAAGCCTAAATTCTAGAATTAGGGTTTGGCTCATCCATAGGTTGGGCGGCAACAAATCTTAAAGGAGTTAGGGGTTGGGCGGCATGAATATAGGAGTTAGTTCCTATAATTTTGGCTAACCAACTTTCTCCTAAATTCTATAAATAAGGGCTTAGGGTTGGGCGGCAAGATAGAGATTTTCGAATAGGGATTAGGGTTTGGAAAGAGTTGGGCGGCTAGGGTTTGGAGCTAGGTTGGGCGGCAACCATCTTCATCCAACATTGTTGTCGGCGCCCAATTCATTCAAGCTTTCCTTGGCCGGCGCCCTTCATCTTAGCCACTCTCTTCTTCCTTTGCCGGCGGTTCTCCTCCCATTGGTGGCCGGCAAGATCATCTTCTTCCAATTCCCAAAGGTGGCCGGTGGCTCCTCTTGTTTTGGTGGCCGGCGCATCTTCATCCATTCCTTGGCCGGCGGTTGCATCAAACTTCCTAGCTTGGTGGCCGGTACTAGATAGGAAAGGTATTTGTGGTTTTTCTCTTTGTTCGCAGCGGAGAAGGTAGAGGAGAACTCGATCTAGAAGGCTTCTACTCGTGGAGGATCTTCGTCCACACGTCGTCCACGAGAAGGATAGGACATACGGTAGAAGATCGTAAGGTATAAAGTTATTTTAACTTTATGTTCAGATCTGAGCATGTTCTTATATATGATGATTATGCATGTGTGTGTATGAATATATATTGTATAATCATGGACCCCGAAGACAAACACAAAAACCGGCGATCCGTCCGTCGTCTCTTCCGCGGCTAACCAACTAGAAGAGTTGTGTTGCTTGAACAACTAGTTTGTTCAAGCGACCACTCGAGTTGTTAGCACGACGACGAAATGGTGTCATTAAGGAAGCTCATCCCATCCGGATTAATCCTTTCATTAGTGAAAATTTTAATCCGGGGACATGGGAGCCAATGAGCATCCGAAGCGACATTCCACCTACAATTCCCCACCAAAGCTCTCTTCCCTCGGCCTATGTCCCTCAGATGCGCCAAGCGCACGGCTTCGCAACGCCATCCTTCGCGTCTCATGCCCTCGAAGTATGCTTCCCTTGGGCCTCACTTCATTCGCTCCCCGTCCGGCGATCCCTCGGATGCACCAAGCACACGACTTCGCAATGCCATCCTTCACCAACTCAAGGACCCCGAGCCTAGTGAACTTACCAAGTCCTCAAAACTTCCCACATGCACCAAGCGCACGACTTCACAATGCATTTCTCACCAAGCACCAAGTGCACAACTTCGCAATGCTTTGGACTTTTCCATGCCAACTCCATGTTGGACTTTCCCATGACAATCCCATGTCATGAGTTTTGTCTATCATCAAAATACTATCAAGGTATTGCTCGAGTCAAACTCGAGTCAACCTGGGCCAATTGCACCAACAACTTCAGCTAGTTCCACTTAGTTGAGTGCACCGAGCTAGATACACCTTATCTAACTTGGACACACAGGACTTCATTTCCCTAACGTACTATCATCTCGCCACGTCCTGATACTATGTTGTCAATATTTGACTAACTACTTGCCCTATCTATCCGTTCTAAAAAGTAAAACAAAAAGGTTGATGATGCTAAGATAGTGGGTATACTATTTTGGTATTAGCTCCCTCTGGATCATTGAACCAATATGGTCTATCCAAAAAATGGACTTGATCCTGGGGAATCCAATACCTATTGGTCCTTATATGTGAGTTTAAGAGAGTTTTAGGGACCCAAGCTTGGACTAATTGATGACTACGATTTACAATAGACATATAAGATCTATTCATAGTCTTTGGACTAAACCCGAGTCCGACTCTGTTGTACATGGGTCTCTGAGTCCCAAGAAGTCGGTTAAGATTCTTGGATCCCGTCGAGAACTTGTTCAATTGAGCCTCGAGCTCTTGGACTTGTCATTTCAAGAGTGAGTTCTCACCTTCGAGTTTTTCAACTTGAGTTGAGTCCTCCTCTTGAACTTGACTAGTCGAAGAGGTTAGGGTGGCCTCTTTCTTGAGGGTTTCAACCTCCTCAAGCAAGGACTCGACCCTAGACTCATACTTAGTTAGTTTACTACTTAGCATTTTAATTGTATAATAAAGCGTACTAATTAAAGAACGGCTAACCTTAACTTTCTCTTTCGGCCCAGCTTTGAGTCTCTTCTCAAATTTGTCTTCGGGGTTGGAGTCGGAGTTAGACTCATATTCGGCTTCGGACTCTGACTCGGAATCTTCTGGTCTTGCCATGTGCGCTATGTCGATGCCTTCTTCTTCGTTGTCCCAAGTTGCACGAAAAGCTTTCTTTGCTCCCTTTTGTGTCCTCTTTTTGTCCTTTGACAACTCTCTTTCTTTTCAAATAATCCTCAGCAACATGTTCACTATCGTGGCCTCCTCTTCGAATTTGGACTCGGATTTGCCTTTGGGTTCGGATCCATCTTCTTGCTCAGGAGGTGGCTTGCTCTTTCCTTTTCTTCTTTGACCTGTAAGCAAGGCAACTCCTTTCTCGCCCTGGACCATGTTAGTTTGTTCGTGAAGTTTGAATTCTGAAAACATTTCATCTAATCTATGTTTAGAAAGGTCCTTAGAAATCTTGTAGACATCGACCATGGATGCCCACAAGGTAGTCCTAGGAAATGCATTTAGAGCATACCTTATTAGATACCGATTATCGATGACTTGCCCGATTGAGTGCAGGCTATTGACGATGTCTTGTATGTGGGTGTGTAGTTGGGTTGTCGTCTCGTGTTCCTACATCTTAAGGTTATACAATTTATTAAACAAAAGATCTCTTTTGCATACCTTTTCATCGTCGATTCCTTCGTGTATCTCTACGAGTTTGTTCCATAGGTCCTTCACACTGATGAACGGGCCGACGCGATTGAGTTTCTCTTTGGACAAACCACACTGTAGAATTTTGGTAGCCTTCACGTCGGCTTCCACTTGTCTTTTCATGGCGTTTGTCCATTGATCGTAATCCAACAATTCACCAACTTCATTAGTAGGAAGTGTGAACCCGATTTGGATTACAATCCACATCTCGATTTGGGTTTTTAGGAAGCACTTCATCCGAACCTTCTAGTAACAGAAGTCATCTACATTGTAAAACAGAGGTTGGACGATGCTAAACCCTTCGAGATGGGCCATTTAGACGAAAAGAGAGAACCTCGCAAAACAAAAACAACACAAATGTACCAAGACTCTCATCTTGGATTAGTAGTGCGGGAGAAAGAAATTTACTCGAAACAAAAATCTACGAATTGAAAGAAAGAAATCAAATACGAAATTAAAATAAAAAATTAAGTGCTAGATCGGTGGTTGCACCAGATCGTAGCGCCCCCGCTCTAATACCAATTGTTGGATCGGAATGAGCGCTAGATAGGGGGGGTAAATAGCGCAAAACAATTTTCGATCCTTTGTTTGATATGAAACAATTAATAGAGGGAGAACGCAGTGGAAATATAAAAGACAAGTAACTATGTAATGTGTACCCATGTGTTATATTCGATAGTTAAAAGACAGCGGAAACAATTTTTGATCGTTTGTTTGATATGAAACAATTAATAAAGTATATAACTCATTATGTAGGGAACCGTAGTGACTTTAGATATAAGGATTATTCATACCAATAGTCACATGAGAATGTTTATGACACTCATATAATGATCCATGAAGCATTCTCATGGCGGGTCAATTCAGTACATAGTTTCTAATGCGTACCCATGTGTCAACTTGATATCACATATCCATGACTTGTGAGATTAAGTCATCAATTGACCTACATACTAGTCTCTGCGCATTAATATCGTCCTTGCATATTAATACTCGACTAGGAATAGTTAAGAGTAGTGTTATATATATATATATACAGACTCTCACTATCAATTCAACCAATTGATATGCTATAAACTTGAACCTACCATTCAAGGACACTATTATATTATGTTGGATCAAAATGAGGGCTAGAGAGGGGGGGGGGTGAATAGCGCAAAACATTTTTCGATCGTTTGTTTGACATGAAACAATTAATAGAGTGAGAATGCAGTGGAAATATAAAAGACAAGGTTTGTTTTTTACTTGGTTCACACCCGGTTGGTTGCTAATCTAAGGCCCTAGCGATCCGAGATCGCACATGAAGGGCAATTAACTAAAACAATCTCCTCCTCATTGGAGGTAGGAAAGAACGAATACACAATACCAAAAAGCTTAAGGCAGAGAGAAAATCCCTCTCTCCTCGTTATGATAAAAACTCAAGAATAAATGAATACAAGAATTAATGACGACGTCTTAAAGTAAACTTATATCGATGACCGCTGAAGTAGGAGGTTGAGCTCATGTCGTCAGCGTTTCGACAGTGCTTCATTGTCGTAGAGTTGTCAAAGAGTCGCGACGTTGTGAGAGCACTTATGAGAACTTGGGATGATGTAAATGATGAAGAACGCACCTTCTTTTATAGCCTTTGATAACCCTAGACGTTGAGCTCAAGTCTTTTCTTCAAAAGCCACCTCACCCTAAGATAAGGGGATGAGGTTTTGACTCTCCTCAAGGATGGAATTTGAAAAGAAGTCGAGTGACACCCTTATCAGTCGAACTGATACCCAGTAGTCAACTGCTACAAGCCATTAGTTGACTGCTGGCTAGGGTTTTTGACTGTATTAAAAAGTTAGCTCGAAATCATATAAAACTAAGTGTTTTCGACGGCCACCAACCGTCCGATCTCGACATAGACCTTCCATGGGATTTCTTAGTCGAATCGTCGCCTAAGGATGTCCCCGTACGGAGGACTCGACCTTGCATTCTCTCGCACACACAAGCTTACCTTAAGTTTTACCTTTGTATCTTTGCTTCCGGTCTCCACCTGATTTCTTTGGCTCCCTCCGAACTCCTCCCGGTGTTGTCCGATCACCATGGGTTCTCAACATGATAACCTCCGATTGTCGCCGACTTTCAGTTTTTCTTAACATTCTTGTACACTTGGTTCAGCTTGTAAGATAACGATATAAGCTTAACTTTGTGTCTTTGACATAATCAAAATATAGGTTCGATTATCTGGTGCCCCTGCACCAACATATTATTCATATAACACACATATAAGAAATAATATAATATGCAAACCTTGACTGTTATTAATGAAATATGATACATATGATCCCTAATCAATCATCTCATGATTGACACTAAGATCTGCCACTAACATACTTAAAGAGTGAATCTTTATTTATCAAATAAATGGTACAACTATAAGGCAATTGTCTTACGATACCTCTCATATAGAATTAACATTGTCATACTAATGGTGTCTACATTGCCAAGGTACATTTGGGCTTATGCTGCCAAGACACACGCTTGGACTTTACGCTGCCAAACCATTGGACTTATGCTGCCAAGACTCCACCCTTGGACTTTACGCTGCCAATCCATTGGACTTATGCTACCAAGACTCCACCCTTGGATTTTACACTGCCAATATCACATTCTTGGACTTCTCCTTGCCAACCCATGTTGGACTTTCCATGCCAAGTACCCAAAACTTAGACTTTCCATGTCAAGTGTCCCACTTGGACTTCTCCATCATATGGTCAACCCCATGTCAACCATATAATCAACCCATTATCAAACAATGGTCAACTCATTGTCAAACATAAAACACTACTCGAGTCAAACTCAAGTTTGGTCAATCGTGACCTGGGTCGATTGCACCAACACACTTTTTGTCCGATGGCATGTAGGTCATTTAGAATGCCTTGAATACAAGCATGAAGTTGGCTCGCGGTCTCGTTTTTTTACATCTTTAGATTATACAATTTATTAAATAGTAAATCTCTTTTACATGCCTTCACATCGGATGTCCCTTCAAGAAGCTCGGTTAGCTTGTTCCAGAGATCCTTGACACTAATAAATGGTCCAATTCGATTGAGCTCCTCCTTGGATAAGCCACATTGCAAAATTTGGGTCGCTTTTGCATCAACTTCAATTTGCCTCTTGGTTGCATTGGTCCATTTGTCGAAGTCCAATGGTTCCCCTTGATCATTGGTGGGTAGAGAAAACTCGGTTTGGATTATTATCCACATCTTGACTTGTGTTTTCAAGAAACATTCCATCCGACCCTTCCAATAATGGAAGTCATCTCCATTAAAGAACGGAGGTCGGGTGATGCTATATCCCTCAAGATGGGCCATTTTAAAATTCTAGCAAAAACAAAAAAAACAAATATTTCAAAGAGTTTGTCTTGGATTAGTAGTGCAGGAAGAAAACTTAAATAAAATGAAAAAGAAAAAATATGAAAAATAGAAAAAGGAAAAAAATTGCTCGATCAATGGTTGCACCGAATCTGAGCGCCCCTACTCTAATACCAATTGTAGGATTGAGAAACGCTAGAGGGGGGTGAATAGCATTCGAAAAACTTTTCTTTTCATCGTTAAAATGCAAAGTACACAGTAGAAATAAAAATAAATAAAAACAAAAAGACACAAGTTTGTTTTTCTTGGTTCACAACCAATCGATTGCTAGTCCAAGGCCCCGTGATCCTTGATCGCTTCCGATGGGCAATTCACTAAAATGATCTCTTTCTCGTTGGAGGTAAGAGACAAGCAGTTACACAAGAATTTAGAGGAAGAGGCAACAAACTTACCTCTCCTCCTTAGCAACAATAAGTATAAAGAAAATTAGCAACTAACTAAGTATATCGACTAAGAGGATGAAGATGCACGTGTTGTTGGCGTTACGACATTGTTGCATGTCGAAGAGCACTTGGATTGATGAAGCACTTTGGAAGCCTTTCAAGATAATAGAAATAAGTGATTTGTCTCTTTTTTTATAGCCATTTGAACCCCATTTTATTGAGATCCAGATCTGGGTCAAACCTCTAAATCACCCCTTCTTTGGTGGATCTTATCTTGACTCTCCTCGAAGTGATCAGCTTGATCAGCAGTCGACTGATGTCATACAACAGTCGACTGATGGTGGTTTAGTCAACTGTCATTTCCCTCCAGTTGACTGATAGCTTGATAACTCACTTGCAATACATGGTTAGCACAAGAATCTTTATTGATGGGAAAATCCGACGGTCCTGTACCATCCAATCTCGACATAGACCTTCCTCCGGAGTTCCTAGTCGGATCGCCGCCTATGGTCGTCCCCGTATGGAGGACACATCCTTACCATCACTCCACACCTAGAGCTTACCTTTGGTCCTTCTGACCTGTCTCTTAGCTTCTGGTCATCACCGAGGTTCCTTGACTCCTCGAGGTTCTCGTGGTGTCACCTAACCACCGAGGATTCTCGTCCCAAGGTTATCCTGGCGTCATTGACCTTAGCAAAACCTAACACATTACATGCACACTCAGCACAACATATGAGATAACAAGAATGACTAAACCTTGAATCTTTTCCATTATTAAAACCTAGGTTCGATTATTTGGTACCCCTGCACCAATAGTGATTACCTATAAAGCTAGATTGGTGGAAAAAGGTTATTGTCAAAAGCAACGTGTTGACTATGACGAGACCTTCTCACCAGTTGGCATGCTTAAATCCATTCGGATACTCCTGTCCATAGCAACTCATTATGATTATGAGATATGATAGATGAATATGAAAACAACTTTCCTTAATGGAAACCTACATGAGGATGTGTATATGATACAACCCAAGGGTTTCACATCGGTTGACAAAACCAAAGTATGTGAGCTTCAACGATTCATTTATGGATTGAAGCAAGCATCCAAGATTTGGAATATCCATTTTGATGAGACAATCAAAGAGTTTAATTTCTCACAAAATCCTGACAAACCTTGTGTGTACAAGAGGGTTAGTGAGAGTGTGATCATATTCCTAGTACTCTATGTCGATGACATATTACTCATAGGAAATTATATACTTGTCTTACAGTCAGTCAAAGGTTGGTTATCTAAAATATTCTCCATGAAAGACATGGGAGAAGGGACCTACATCCTCGGGATTAAGATCCATAGAGATAAATCGAAAAGGTTGCTTGGTCTTTTGTAGTCAACATATATAGACAGAGTGCTAAATCAGTTTAGCATGTCTGAATCAAAGAAAGGTTATATACCCAAGTGCCATGGGATTCACCTTTCAAAGTCTATGTGTCCCTGCACAGAAGACGAGAGGATTTGCATGAATAAGATTCCTTATGCTTCTACAATAAGATCTATTATGTATGTCATGTTATGTACAAGGCCTGACGCATCATATACTCTGAGTGTCGTGAGAAAATACTAGTATGATCCAAAAATGGATTATTGGGTGGCTGTCTAGGCAATCCTTAAGTACTTGAGAAGAACTAAGGATATGTTTTTGGCATTTGGAGAAGGTGATATGGTTACACGCGAGCATATGGATTCCAGCTTCCAGATTGACAAGGATGACTCTAAGTCATAGTCTGGGTACATATTCAGATTAAATGGTGGCACAGTGAGTTGGAATGATTTCAAACAAGGCACAATTGCCGATTCTACCATGGAGGAAGAATACATTGCAACTTCTGAAGTTCATCTCCAAACTTGGGGTGGTTCTGTACAATGTTGAAGCATTACCAATTTATTACGACAACACTCAAGCTATCGCACAGGCAAAGCAACCCAGGTCTCACCAATGATCCAAACACATGCTTCGGTGATATCATCTGACCAGAAAAATCATCAGTAGGAAAGAAATACAAATCGAGAAGATTCCCAGAGAAAGGAACCTAGCAAATCCATTGACAAAGGGTCTATCACAATGTAAGTTTGAGAGTCACGTCAAGGACTATGGTATTGGATACCATGACGATTGGCTTTAGGTCAAGTGGGAGTTTGTTATGTTTGAGAGGTGTCCTAAGGCAATCGCCTTATGGTTTTACTATTTATTTAATAAAAAAAAGATTTACTATTTGAGTACACATGTCATATGTGTTTGATTGGATCTTAAACTCATTTACTGAATGTCCGCGATACGATTCATAGCATGAGAGAACTTGTGATTGGATCACAATTTATGAGTATCTCTACATGTGTAATTATGAATGTATTGAAATAATCCCTAGTCGATGTGAGTTCGGACATCATCGATTCTGGGAGACTAGCACGGGTAATAGTCCTTGGTTTATCCAAGCAACTGCTCATCACTGGATAGAGACATTGAGATGTCGAGAGTTAAACGTGGATGCTAGTTATGGTAACTAGTTCATTGGAGTGACCTGCTATAAGACTTCACATGGTTCTCTACATATAAGATATGTCAGTGAAGCTCTTACTGCAGCTCGAGTGTGAGTTTCCTTTGACTTGAGGTATTCAAGTCATCTTGGTCATGGAGACTTATACTTTGACATCTTAGTCGATACATCTCTACGGAGGTGTGGATATGGGATGATTGGGTATAAGTCGAAGTGCCCGAAGGTGATTGAATAGCCAACAAAGGATTCACCACTCCTTGCAAGGAGATGTATACCCTATGGCTACTCATCAAGATTGTTACTCAAAGTCTTTGGCCAAAGCATTGCATGTCAAGAGTATGGTACTCTTGGATATACGTCGAAGTAATTAGAATATACTGGATGAGGAAGTAAGACTTAGGCTAGGTGTGACATAGTCAGCCTAGTGTGGAATGACACATAGACCATGTCATGAAACAAGTGGGTATAAGATGAGTGAAAGGAACGAGGCACGATTCACTGTAGCTGCTGAAGGGTTCGGACATGGTTCCGAGATCAACCGTTGATTTTTTGGTTAATTGGGGATCATGATGTACTACTAGGTGTCACTCATGATCATTCCATAATTAATGGTTAATTATGGACGACTAATATAAATCGAGAACCTATTAGGTCATATACACTATGAATCCTTCGAAGAGACTTAAACCGAGTTTGAGACAAATACAAAACAACAAGCACATAATACACAATTAACACGAAGATATAACGTGTTTCGGAACCTTAGGGTTCCTACTCCACGGGTTGAGCTCAAATGAGCTCTAGCGATGCAAAATACCACTACTAATCAACTCTCCTTCTCAGAAAATACTCCGGAGGTGGAGGAAACCTCTTACAATAGATTACAAAAGTAATTAAAGACAAAACAAGCAAATACAAAGTAAATGCAACAAAAGAAGTAAAGAACACTTTACAAAAACTCTTTTGAATGCTTGCTTTTTTGATTGCTTGAGCCGCACTTGAAGACCCTGACTTGCACCAGCAAATCGCTCCAAATCGCCCAAGAAATCGCTGCTATAAATCTTCCCTTTGAGCTCCCTTTAAATCTATAACTTTGGTTGATTTCTGCCTAGCAGTCGACTGTTCATACCCATCAGTCGACTGCTTCTGTAGCTGTTGTCTTACAACAATTTAATCGACGTTGGAAAGGTTCCAACGGATACCTAGCAGTCGACTGATCAGACCCATCGGTCGACTTACCTTACTCAGCAGTCGACTCAGAAATGTTCTGTGCCCGTGTCCTCGACCAGCAGACGATTTCCCTCCATGACATTCGACTGATCAAGGCCAGTCGACTGCTAAACCCTAGCAGTCGACTGATGGACCACAAAATAGCAGTCGAATGCCAGTCGACTCCCATCATCAACTGATCATAATCCCAGTCGACTGCCGAAAGTCGACTCGGCTGCCAAGTGTCAAAATACTTGACCAGTCGACTGGTCCATAACCCCAGTCGACTGCTAAAATTCAACCATGAGGTTTACTCCAAGTACGATGCCCTCATACTTGCTAGACCACCCTTAGCCTAGACCTAAGCCTTTTAGCCACCTCCATTAACCTCATGCTTATTGGATACCTCCAAGTCATCTATGACTTGTTCATTCATACGCTAGCCTTCAGGTGCTTCCTGTTAAGGCAATCTCTTGCCGTAATATGGTTTTGATGGTGTGGAAAAGGGTTTAAGTTAGGTTGTTATTGTGATTTGATATGTGCGTTGAAGTCGTGCAGGGCTTAGTAATTCGCACATGGAGCCGTGGCAAGTTTCACATCTCATGACTCGTGCCTTGAGTCGGTGAAGGATAGCTTTGCAGAAGCTGTGCGCTTGGAGCATCCGAGGGACCACCGGACGAGGAGCTTGGAGTGAAGCCAGAGGAAGTAGACTTCGAGGCAAGAGACGCGAAGGAGCATTGCAGAGCCATGCGCCTGATGCTGCAGAGGGACGTGGCCGCGAACGAAGAGAACTTTGAAGGCGAGGGACTCCGAGGGACCGAGGGATGAGAGTGAGCGATTGTAACCCAGGAAGGGTAGCTCTTAGGTGAAACTTGGCCATTTTGGCCAAGTGTCGGATGAGTTTTCGAGCACGATCATTGCCATGTCATGGCGATCGGCTCAATCGATAGTCGATCGTGGTATAAAACCAGTTTAGTGCTTAGCGATCATTGCTATGGGTAGCGGATCAATCGATGTCGATATTGCCGAGGGAATGGCGTTGGTCGATATGGCAGTCTGCAGACGCGAATGAAGTCGACTCCATTGAGCACTCGACTGATCTAGTATCAGTCGACTGATGGTATGATCAGTCGACTGATGCCAATACCGTTGGATGGAATACAACATGGAAAGCGGCCGTTATTGGGCAACGGCTACGGGATCAGTCGACTGATCGAGGGCATCAGTCGACTGATCCTGTGTCAACGGGAAGAAACCCTCTTCCTCTATAAAAAGGAAGGGAGTGGGGGTTTGGGAGGCTAATGCTTATGATCTAATACTCTCCCAAGTTCCCTAAAGCTTTTCATCCTCTTACTCAAGCTTATTTCCATTATATTTGTAAGAGGAGTGTTTTTGTGTAAAGAGGTTACCTCCACCTAGCTTTGTGCAAAGGAGAGTTCTAGTGGATAGATTTGGAGGAGTGATTCACCTTGGACGAATCAGACCGTGGATTAGCGGCGTAGCCGTGAACCACGTTACATCTCATGTTTGTATTGCTTGTTTATATTTTGCTTGTCTTTATTTATATTTGCATATTCCGCTTGCATTAACATTTTGTAGACGAGCAAAATACGACATACATCGTAAGAGGGCTATTCACCCCCCTCTAGCTGGCCAACCGATCCCCCAACAAGTGGTATCAGAGCAAGGTTGCTTGCCACCGGACTAACCGCCGCAACAAGCTCTACATCAAAATGGCCAGCTCAAACATTCATCCACCGAAGTTTGAAGGGGAATTCGCTTGGTGGAAGAAGCGAATGGAGGTATTCTTCGAAACCGACTTTGAAATATTATTAATTATGGAAAACGGTTTCGAGTTGCCTAGGAACGAAGATGGGGAGCCATTGGAGAAATCAAGATGGAGCAAAAGACAAAGAGAGGAGTATTTGGCAAATTCAAAGGCCAAGCACCACCTATACAATGTACTCCCTCAACAAGAAGTCAAGCGGATAGGAGAGTGTGCTAGCGCCAAGGAAATGTGGGAGAAATTAATAGAGATCCATGAAGGTACATCCGAGGCAAAGCTAGCAAGGAGAGATGTCCTTCGCTCCCAATTGTCAAATATCAAACTCGAAAAGGGAGAGAAGGTAAAATCTCTACACTCTAGATTTAAGGAAATTCTAACCGGTTTGACAAGTGTAGGTGAAAAGCTCTCCAACCGGGATATGGTAATGAAGGCCATAGATGCTTTTCCCCGGTCCTCAAGATGGAGTTCCATGGTGGATTCATTTTACATCTCCAAGAACTTGGAAGTAAGTACATTGGAGGAGTTTTTCTCAACAATGGAGCTCCACGAAACGAGGCTTGAAGGAATACAAGAAGAGCCTAGAATCCAACCTTCAAGAGGAGTAGCATTGATGGCAAATAAGGGGAAGAAGAAGATAGAGATCCCCTCCTCCTCCTCCGATGATGAAGCTTCTACCTCCTCCATGGATAGCACGGAAGAAGCCTACATGGTAAGGAAGGTAAGGCGTGCATTTAAGAATTTTAGATTTGATAAATCTCATGATAGGAATAGAAGAGCAAGGGGGAAGATCATTTGTTACAATTGTCAAGGGGAGGGACACATAAGGGACAATTGTCCCCTCCTAAACAAGAGCAAAGAGGAAAGGAAAAAGAAGGAAGAAAAGAAGAAGAAGAAGGGGAGCAAGAAGAAAAAGGAAGAAGAAAAGAAGGCCAAGGAAAAAGGAAAGGCCATGACTCTCAAAGCAAAGACATGGGATGACCTTGCTTCCTCATCCTCATCCGAAGAAGAAGAGCATGTCTATTCCAACCTTGCATTGATGGCCTTCGACGACTTGGATTGCTCCTCCTCCTCAAATGAAGAGAGCTCAAGTGAAGGGGGAGCTTCTACATCCTCCTCATCCGAAGAAGAAGAGGACATGGAAACTATGGTAACGAATGTCTCTCCTAAGAAAATAGTTTCCATAATTTCTAGTTTAACTAAGGACTTATTTGGAATGAAAAAGAAAAATAAAAGCATGCTAGATCAAATTAAGGCATTAGAAAATAAGCTAGGAAATGCATGCTTAAATGAAAATGATAATATCTCTTCTAGGTTAAATGATGCATGCTCACACGATAATTATGTGCCATTAGATGTTAGTGATGCATGCATAGAAGAAAATAGGGCATTAAGGGAAAAGGTAGATTATTTAACAAAAGCCCTAGAAAAATTCACTATTGGCTCCAACACCCTTAACATGATAATTGGGGGCCAAAGAGCTAGTTTCAATAAGAAAGGCCTAGGATACAAAGAAAAGAAAAATGAAAAGGCCTATAAATGCCTAATAGCTAGGGGACAAGATAAGAAGAAAATAATAGATAAGAAATGGATCCCCAAGGAGTACTTAGTGAACCCAATAGGAAAGAACTTATTTTGGGTTCCAAAATCCATCCTTAAGGGTTAGGATAACCCTAGGGTAGTCAACCATATGCAATTGACCTATATCATATTTTGGTTGACTTAGGATGACGGGACAACATTTTTAAATAGTGTTGGGTGATGATAACGTACCCATAAATAGATAATAATGCTTAAATCATGATGATTGAAGTAATTCCTACACATGTTTGCAATCATGATTTATGCTATTGATATTTGGCACATAATCATGAGAAATAGGGTTAAATCATGCTTTAGGTGATACTTTGCTCATTATGATGATATAATACCTAATGCATGATTATTATTTGATGAATACATGTGTTTAATGATCATAATGTGTAATTCATTCATATATGTCATTATGATCATGTAGGTTGTTGGGTTGATACTTAACCATGATAGAATTGCATGAATACAAGGGTTAAGTATATACAAATACCCCCTAGGATGCATCTCACACTCACTATAGGCTAACTTGATTGCAAACTTAGCATGGGTGAGATGTTAGGATGATACAAATGTCCACTAGTGCCTATAGCATTTAGATGGTCATTTAAAGTATCAAAATAGCAATAATAGACTAATCATGGGGAAGGCTTATGTTTAATTCATAGACATATTGCCCAAAGATCATGGTTGGATATTTCATATGTTTTCAAAACAATTTCTTAATCTAAAATCTATGTATTCATGTTTTGAAACAATTCAAAGCAAGACTAGGTGTTAAAATGGATACTCTTATGATCAAAAACCTAGTAGTTTTTTAAAGCTTTTGGATTTTTG
The DNA here is from genome assembly GCA_025175895.1 of Wurfbainia villosa. Lineage (NCBI taxonomy): Eukaryota > Viridiplantae > Streptophyta > Magnoliopsida > Zingiberales > Zingiberaceae > Wurfbainia > Wurfbainia villosa. The sequence goes on along the minus strand of CM045999.1, from coordinate 48,347,222 downwards.
GAAAATACGTGGAAATATAATGATTTTTCATGAAAACCTATTTTTCACTGATAGATATACTTAAAAGAAATGTGTTCCCCAAATTTCATGATTTTTCAAATTTTCTGGAATTTTTAACGCATTTCTGAAATTCGGTCCGAAAATCAGGAAATCCTGAAAATCATGCGATCGGTAGTATCGAACGATCGTGATGGCCTGTAAATCAGACTAGTTGAGGCAGAATTCAGGTTTTAGAGCAATTTTTGGTATTTTTCCTTCTAACATACTTGATGCTATGAATTTTTAACTTAGTGTTAATCTTTTTGATGGTGTCAAAGGGGGAGAGATAATTATGTTTAAGTAAATTGTGATAGGGGGAGGGAGAAATTGTTAAAAAGTAATAGGGGGAGAAATTTAAATTGTATGGGGAGTTTCATGGATTAAGGGGGAGTTGCATGTTGCTATATCATGTTTTATGTTTACATGCTTTCTTACCTTAGAAATTTTTATCAAATGTTTTTACCTAACTTAAATGGATTGTCACACATCAAAAAGGGGGAGATTGTTAAGGCAATCTCTTGCCGTAATATGGTTTTGATCGTGTGGCAAAGGGTTTAAGTTAGGTTGTTATTGTGATTTGATATGTGCATTGAAGTCGTGCAGGGCTTAGTAATTCACACATGGAGCCGTGGCGAGTTTCACATCTCATGACTCGTGCCTTGAGTCGGTGAAGGCTAGCTTTGCGGAAGCTGTGCGCTTGGAGCATCCGAGGGACCGCCAGACGAGGAGTTTGGAGTGAAGCCAGAGGAAGTAGACTTCGAGGCAAGAGACGCGAAGGAGCATTGCAGAGTCGTGCGCCTGATGTTGTCGAGGGACGTGGCCGCGAACGAAGAGAACTTCGAAGGCGAGGGACTCCGAGGGATGAGAGTGAGCGATTGTAACCCGGGAAGGGTAGCTCTTAGGTGAAACTTGGCCATTTTGGCCAAGTGTCGGATGAGTTTTCCCAACACCAGTCGACTGCCATGTCATGGCAATCGATCGCTTCGAGTCGATGATGGGTCGATCGACCGTATAAAACCGCTTTAGTGCTTGGCGATCGCTATGGATCGCGCAATGATCGATGTCGACAGAGTCAACCGCCAGGAATGGCGGTCATCGATGGCACCGCACGGGCACAGAATGAAGTCGACTCCATTGAGCACTCGACTGATCTAGTATCAGTCGACTGATGGTAAGATCAGTCGACTGATGCCAATACCGTTGGATGGAATCCAACGTGGAAAGTGGCCATTATTGGGCAACGACTACGGGATCAGTCGACTGATCGAGGGCATCAGTCGACTGATCCTGTGTCAACGGGAAGAAACCCTCTTCCTCTATAAAAAGGAAGGGGGTGGGGGTTTGGGAGGCTAATGCTTATGCTCTAATACTCTCCCAAGTTCCCTAAAGCTTTTCATCCTCTTACTCAAGCTTATTTCCATTATATTTGTAAGAGGAGTGTTTTTGTGTAAAGAGGTTACCTCCACCTAGCTTTGTGCAAAGGAGAGATCTAGTGGATATATTTGGAGTGATTCACCTTGGAAGAATCGGACCGTGGATTAGCGGCGTAGCCGTGAACCACGTTACATCTCGTGTTTGTATTGCTTGTTTATATTTTGCTTGTCTTTATTTATATTTGCATATTCCACTTGCGCTAACGTTTTGTAGACGAGCAAAATACGTCATACATCGTAAGAGGGCTATTCACCGCCCTCTAGCCGGCCAACCGATCCCCCAACACTTCCATCAGCTATTGTCATGCTAAGTTGGTTTACACTGCCAAGGCACATTGAGCTTACGCTGTCAAGACACACACTTAGATTTTACGGTGCCAACCATTGGACTTATGCTGCCAAGACTCCACCCTTAGATATACACTGCCAATATCAATTCTTGGACTTCCCTTGCCAACCCATGTTGGACTTTCCAATTGCCAAGACTCACGCTTGGACTTTCCCTTGCCAAGACCCATGCTTAGACTTTCCATGCCAACCCATGTTGGACTTTCCAATTGCCAAGGCTTAAGCTTGGACTTTCTCTTGCCAAGACCCATGCTTGGAGTCTCCATGCCAACCCATGTTGGACTTTTCAATTGCCAAGACTCAAGCTTGGACTTTTCATGCCAAGACCCATGCTTGGACTTTCCTTGCCAAGACCCATTATTGGACTTTCCATGCCAAGTACTCAAGACTTGGACTTTTCCATTGCCAAGTCCCATGCTTGGATTTTCCATGACAAGTGTCCCACTTGGACTTCTCCTATATATGGTCAACCCCATGTCAACCATATAGTCAACCCATTATCAAACAATGGTCAACTCATCGTCAAACATTAAAACATAAACATCAAACCACTACTCGAGTCTGGTCAATTGTGACCTGGGACGATTGCAACAATAAGGGAGTACTGGGTGGAAAAAACTTCCCTGTCCTTGAGATCTAAAGAAGAAGAAGAACCAGAGCAGGTGGTGACAAAAAAACACCCAAGGCTTGAGATGAAATCGATTCCCCCGAATCTCAGGTATGAATTTTTTGATTCGTCTTCAACTTATCCGGTGATTGTAAATGCCAATTTGAGTGAAACAGAGACAAGGAAGTTGCTGAAGGTGCTCAGGACATACAAAAAGTGATGAGCTATAACATTGATGACATTAAGGGGATAAGCCCATCTCTCTGCATGCACAGGATAGTACTCGAAGACGGGTATAAGTCAACCGTAAAGCGTAAGAGGTGACTTAACCCGAACCTGCAAGAGGTTGTGAAGAAAGAAGTGCTTAAACTATTGGATGCCAAAATAATATATCCAATTTTAGATAGTGAGTAGGTAAGTTCAGTGCACATAGTCCCAAAGAATGGCGGAACTACGGTAGTCAAAAATAAAGAAAATGAGTTGATCCCTATTCGAATGGTAACAGGATGGAGAATGTGTATAGACTATCATAAACTAAACAAGGCAACAAAGAAGGATCACTTTTCACTTCTATTCATCGATCATATACTGGAGCGCCTTGCTAAACACTCCCATTTTTGCTACCTTGACGGGTACTCAGGTTTTTTCCAAATCCCTATTCACCCCAATGACCAAGAGAAGACTACCTTCACCTGCCCTTATGGAACCTTTACATACAAAAGAATTCCCTTTGGCCTATGCAATTCCCAGGCCACTTTTCAGCATTGTATGATAGCCATTTTTTCATATATGATTGAACAAATCATGGAAGTATTCATGGACAATTTTTCAATCTACGGAACAAGTTTCGATGCATGTCTAAAAAACCTGGCGAGGATCCTATAGAGGTGTGAAGAGAATAGCTTGGTTTTGAATTGGGAAAATGTCAATTCATGGTAACTGAAGGGATAGTTCTGAGTCATAAGATATCGAGGAGTGGTATAGAAGTAGACAAGGCAAAGGTTGAAGTAATTGAGAAGTTGCCACCACCCAAAGACGTAAAGGGTGTCCGAAGCTTCCTTGGGCATGTAGGTTTTTATAGGAGGTTCATAAAGAATTTTTCTCAAATAACTAAACCCCTGACAAATCTACTGGCTAAGGACACAGACTTACTAGCATTTGAAGAAATAAAAAAAAAAGCCTTAGTGACCGCTCCGATAATACAACCCCCGGACTGGAGCCTACCATTTGATGTTTTGTGTGATGCTAGTAATTATGTAGTAGGAGTAGTATTTGGCCAACGAAAGGATAAGAAGCTGCACGCTATTCACTATGCTAGTAAGACACTGGATGGAGCATAGATTAACTATGCCATGATTGAAAAAGAATTGTTGGCAGTCGTGTTTGGGTTACAACTAAGGTCAAGTCTTGAGGTCAAGGCTTGAGAAAATGGAAAAGACCCTTAGGAGTATACAAAATTAAATTAAGGGGTCAAATGTTCAAAGTCAAGGGCCTAGGAGACAAGAGTCAACCAAGGGCAAGAAAAGTTTGAGTCACAAACCTAAGCCCAAGGAGACCTATCATAATGTTTCATTCGATTATGGAACTCAAGTTAGGTCTAAGAAATTCAAGGTCAATAGGGAAGTCATCCCTAAGGTGGACCAAGGTAGATGCCTAGTGGCTAGGGTTTCAAGGAAACCTAGGGAAGCCACTAAGAAGGTTACAAGGGGAGTTATCCCTAGAGCTAACCTAGGCAAAACCCAAATGACTAAGTCTTCTAAGCCTAGGAGGGTCATTAGGAGGGTATCTAGGGAAGTTATCCCTAAGGAATACCTTGTAAACCCAAGGAGCTCCAATAGGTATTGGGTTCCTAGGATCGTGATCGATGCATGCTAAATGGGTTTAGGTGTGTCAACTTTTTAATGGATAGGTAGTTAACCTAACCATGGTAAAGGTGGCACTTTAGGTCATTTCCAAGGTAATGGGGAGCTTTGGAAATAAGGATGATTATTATCCTAAAGGTTTTTAGGATCTGCCAATGCAATTTATAGAAGTTGAAAAATCAATCAAATTGACACAATTTAGTTTTAGAAGTCATGGTGTGCTATTTTGGGTTTTTGGTGCACTTGGGGGATAAGTGACATTAAGGAAAAATTGAATTTAATTCTAAAAATGACAATTTGAGCTTAACACTTAGGTATTTAATACCTTAGTATTCTACACTTATCATGCCTTGTTTGCCTTGCCATGTCATGACATCATGTTTATTTTAATCATTTAATATGTCATGATATTGTTGAGGTTTAAGGTTAAATGTCATGTATGCTTAGATTCCATCTTATGTCATGACATCATGATTATGAGCACATGCTTATTTATATCATCAATAATGCCATAATCATTCATGCATTTAATAAAAATTGAGTTAAAGATAATTGACATGACTTGAAGTCCCATGTATAAGGGAATCAAGTAGTGTTGCCTTAGAAAAATGCATGAAACCCTAGATTAGGATGAACAAAACCCACATCTCACATTACATTGACATGTATGTGTATTGATACACCCTAGATACATGTGAGATGCTAGGATATGAGTTAAGTTCAAGGTGCATAGTTTTTACATCTAGATGAACTCAAACTCATCTTATATTATTTATGGATCATTGGGAAAGCTTATGTTCAAGCCATGTACATTGAGCCCAAAGAACATGATCCAATATAAGGTTTTAAAATAATTTGAAAATCATTTTGAAAAACCTTGGTGCAATATATCTTTTGATAGAAGTCACCATTGATGATGTTGATACAAAGTGAGCTCAAACATTGAAGTTTTTCTTCACTTTTGATCTTTGTATCAATTTCACTATTTTGTGGGTAAATTATTTTTCCAATATTTTTCACCCATTTTATTGCTTATAAGTAATGTACATATGAATTTTCATGATTTTTCGATATACGTAGAATTACTTATGTTTTTTCAAAACTCATTTCTGATAACTAAAATTTAGAAATTTCAGTTATCAGTCGACTGTCGCTTGATGGTAGTCGACTAATGTATAAGGTTGTCGACTGATTACTGTCAGAGTCGACTGTCAGAGCTGATTTCGGGTAAACAAGGATGTTTAGCCTATATTTTAGCTATGTTAGGGTTCCCTAACTACTCTTAACCCTAGGATATGCTTTGGAAAGCATTGGAAAGGGTAAAAATCTATTGGATATGGATTATGAGAGTTGTTAGGGTGATGTATCAATGTTAAGTTGTGTGAAAGTTCAATGTTGAACTTTTAATCTTAATTTTGATGGTTTAGAGTGCCTATAGGCTTAGGGACTTCCCAAGGACATTGTTGGTGCAATGGTGAAGGGGGACCAAGCCTTTAGGGGGAGGTATCCATCATGGGATGATGGATGTATTTTTTCTCATGAGGGGGAGAAATGGCAATTTGAGATGCCCAATTTGGAAATTGGGAAACTTCATAGGAGTGCCTCTCTTGAGTGATATGAGACTTATCACTAGGAAGAGTGAAGGCATCCTAGGTGTTTTTGTATCAAGGGAGAGATTATAAGATCTCATTGGGATATGAGACACTGACGTCCTTGGGGAGAACCTTTTTGATGTATGTCAAAAAGGGGGAGAATGTTAGAATTACCAATTTGAGAAAATTGGTAGGGGAATTTGAGTTAGGGGTCTAACTCAAAGGTGTTTGGTTTTTGTCAAACATCAAAAAGGGAGAGATTGTTGGTGTAATCGACCCAGGTCACAATTGACCAGACTCGAGTTAGACTCGAGTAATATTTTGATGTTTGACATTGATGTCTGACAAGTGTTAAGGAGATTGTTGGTGCAATCGACCTAGATCATATTTGATGTTTGACGATGGTTTGACAATTGTCATGGCAAAGTCCAAGCATGGGTCTTGGCATGGAAAGTCCAACATAGGTTGGCAAGGGAAAGTCCAAGAATGGGTCTTGGAATGGAAAGTCCAACATTGGTTGGAAAGGGAAAGTCCAAGCATGAGTCTTGGCAATTGGAAAGTCCAAGGGGAATATTGGCGGCGTAAAGTGTTGGGTTTTCGGCACCGCGGTGAGTGTGTGTTCGAACATGTTTCGTAAATATGTGCACAGTGGAAGAAATAAAAATAATAAATCTACATTTATTACAACACACACATCACACGCATGCATAGTACAACATGTGTAGACATAACCGTAAATTTAAATTTTGCAATAAAAAGAAATTTAACTACGTATACCTTACGTATCACATGTAGTGGGAAAGACATCAACAAAAATGATCCTTGCTATAATCATCTCTATCCGTATCCACGCCGAGTATCTTCAGGATGACTTCACCAAGTCACGAGCTTCGTCTTCGTACGGGTTACTAGCCTCGTGTTGAAGACGATCTGATCGAGAGAAGATCACGATCCGAATCCAAATTCGGATCCAAAAACGAGTCGTCAAAACTCGCTTCTCCGGAGAGGTATTCTTCAACCGTTTGACGAATCCTTCGTCCTCCACCTATGAGGATTACCGGAGATCGAATCCCCGGCAAGGCTACCTCTGTCGGAGCTCCAAACGACGCTCCGACGAGAGGGAAACAAGCTGTCCAGAAAACTGGACAGCTTTGGTGGAGGAATAGGGCCGGCCAAAAAGGAAAGGTGGAAGCTCACCTTATTACCGAACCCAAGGGAGATCACCGGAGCTCCTCCGGCAGTAGCTCAACACCGGCAAGTGGAGAAGATGGCAGCTGGACACTGGTTCAAGGAGCTTGATGGTGGGCGGCGGCAAAGGGAGGTGTTGGCGCCGACTTCTCCAAGGAGAGGAAGGGGGCGGCCAAAACTAGGGTTGCCTCAATTAGGGTTTAACAAAAACCCTTAAGCCCTATTTTATAGAGAACAAATTCTCTTAATGGTTATCGAATGATATCCATAAGGCCCGTTAACCCGCTCCATTAATTTAAGTTAAAATAAACCAAACCATGATGGTTTATTTTAAGTTAAAACGAACTGAACCAACTTTGGTTCATTCGTTTAAAATAAACCAAACCCTTTGGTTTATTCTCCTCCATTGGATTAGAACCAAACCATTTTGGTTCATCCATTATGTCTTCATAAGACACGGCCCATCCATGCTTCCATTGCGACTAAAATGATTTCATGCTCGCTTCTTGTTTGGTCCAACCAAACCTAGTTTCTCTCAGTCTGAGAATCTCATTCTCAAGCTCGTTTTAAATCCTTCGGATTACGCTCGTTGTGCGTGTGACCAAATAGGTTCTCAGTTTATGTTGGTCGTCTATAATTAAGCATTAATTATAGAACGATCATGAGTGGCACCTAGTAGTACATCATCATCCCTAATTAACCGAAAAGATCAACGGTTGATCCAGAACTACTTCTGAAACCCTTCAGCAGCTCGAATGAATCGTGCCCCATTCCCTTCACTCATCTTATACCCACTTGGTTCAGGACATGGTCTATAGTGTCAGTCCCCACTAGGCTGACTACGTCACACCTTGGCCAAGTATCATTTCCTCATCCTACGGATTCTAGTTACTGCACATGTATCGAAGAGTACCTTACTCTAAACATGTAATGCTTTGGCCAAAGACTTTAGTAAAAATCCGACGAGAGGCCATGGGTATACATCTCTTCGCAAGGAGTGGTGAATCCTTTATAGGCTATTCAAACATCTTTGATCACTTCGACTTATACCCAATCATCCTGGGTCCACATCTCCTCAGAGATGTTTGCTTAAGATGTCAAAGCATAAGTCTTCATGATCAAGATGACTTGAATACCACAAGTCAAAGGAACATCGCACTTAAGCTACAGTAAGAACTTCATTGACATATCTATATATGCAGAGAACCATATGAAGTCTTACGGCTGGTCACTCCAATGAACTAGTTACCATAACTAGCATCCACGATTAACTCTGGACATCACAATGTCTCCAGTCAGTGAGAATCAGCTGCTTGGATACACCAAGGAGTATACCTCGTGCTAGTCTCGATAGAATTGATGGTGTCCAAATCCATCAATTCATCGACTAGGGATAATTCTGATACATCACAATTACACATGTAGAGATACTCACTAGTTCTGATCCAATCACAAATTCTCTCATGTTGTGAGTCGTATCGCGAACATTCAGTAAATGAGTTTAAGATCCAATCAAATACATGAAACCATGTATACTCAAATAGTGAATCTTCAATTATCATATAAATGGTTCATACATAAGGCAATTGCCTTAGGACATCTCTCATATATTACTAACAGACTTCCACTTGGCCTAATGCCAATCGCTACGGTATCCAATACCATAAGCTGTAACATGACCCTCAAACTTACTTTGAGGTAATGCCTTAGTCAAGGGATCCGCTAAGTTCCTTTCAGTGGGGATTTTCTCTGTTTGTATTTCTTTCCTACTGATGATCTCTCTGATAAGATGATAGTGGCGAAGCACATGTTTGGATCATTGATGAGACCTTGGCTCTTTCGCCTGTGCAATTGCTCTATTGTTGTCGCAGTAGACCGGTATTGCTTCAACAATGGCTGGAATCACACCAAGTTCATAAATGAACTTCTTGATCCAAACCGCTTCCTTTGTTGCTTCCGAAGCTGCAATGTATTCTGCCTCAGTGGTAGAATCTGCTACAGTGTCTTGTTTGGAACTTTTCCAACTCACTGCGCCCCCATTCAAGGTGAACACGTATCCAGACTGAGACCTGGAATCATCCTTGTCTGTCTGGAAGCTGGCATCTGTATACCCGCGTATCACCATGTCCCCTTCTCCATATATTAGGAACACATCCTTAGTTCTTCTTAAGTACTTAAGGATCGTCTTAACAGCCACCCAATGATCCATTCCTGGATCAGACTGGTATCTTCTCGTGACACTCAGAGCATACGATACATCGAGCCTCATACATAACATAGCATACATGATAGATCCTATCGCGGATGCATAGGAAATATTACTCATGCAAATCCTCTCGTCTTCTGTGCGCGGACACATAGACTTCAAAAGGTGTACCCGATGCCTGATGGGTTGGAAACCTTTCTTGGATTCCGACATGCTAAACCTCTTTAGCACTCGGTCTATATATGTAGACTGCGAAAGACCAAGCAACCGTTTCGATCTATCTCTATAGATCTTAATCCCGAGGATGTAGGTTGCTTCTCCCAGGTCTTTCATGGAGAATGTCTTGGATAACCAAACCTTAACTGACTGTAAGATTGAAACATCGTTTCCTATAAGTAATATGTCATCGACATACAATACTAGGAACACGACTGCACTCCCACTAACCATCTTGTACACACAAGGTTCATCTGGATTTTGTGAGAAATCAAACTTTTTGATTGTCTCATCAAAATGGATATTCCATCTCCTGGATGCTTACTTCAATCCATATATGGACCGTCGCAATTTGCATACCTTGGTTTTATCAACCGATGTGAAACCCTCAGGCTGTATCATATACACATCCTCGAGCAGGTTTCCATTAAGGAAAGTTGTTTTCACATCCATCTGCCATATCTCATAATCATAATGAGCCGCTATGGCCAGGAGCATCCGAATGGATTTAAGCATAGCTACAGGTGAATAGGTTTCGTCATAATCAACACCTTCTTTTTGATGATATCCTTTCGCCACTAATCTAGCTTTATAGGTAATCACATTACCATCCATGTCGGTTTTCTTCTTGAAAACCCACTTGCACCCTATAGGCTTGATGTCTTCAGGTGGGTCAACCAAGTTCCAAACTTGGTTTTCATACATGGAATCCATTTCCGACTTCATGGCTTCAAGCCACTTATCCCTTTCTAAACTTGTCAGCACTTCTTCATAACTGGTAGGCTCCTCATCATCAATGAGTAACACGTCATTCGATTCACTTACGAGAAATCCATATCTCTCAGGAATGTTGCGTGTTCTACCAGATCTACGAAGATGTAGTGTCACAGTAGGTCCAGTCGATTGCTCATCACTATGAGTTATCGGCTGTTGTGCTTCACCAGGTATCTCAACAATGTCTATTTGAGTCTCTCGAGCCTCCTCAAGCTCGACGACACTCCCACTGTTTTCTTGCAAGAGAAACTCTTTCTCTAGAAACACAGCATGCCTTGAAACAAACACCTTTTGTTCCACAGGATGATAGAATTGGTAACCCCTTATTTCCTTAGGGTATCCAATAAATAGACATTTATCAGACTTATCATCCAATTTGTCTGATACAGTCCGCTTCACATAAGCTGGACAACCCCATATCTTCAAGTAAGATACATGAGGTTTCTTACCATTCCATATCTCATATGGAGTAGTAGAGACTACCTTGGTTGGCATTCTGTTTAACAAGTAAATAGTTGTCTGAAGTGCATAGCCCCAAAAGGACTTGGGAAGATTCGTATGATTCATCATTGACCTGACCATGTCCAAAAAGGTCCGGTTATGCCTCTCAGATACACCATTATGCTGTGGTGTATATGGCGGAGTCCATTGAGACAATATGCCATTGTCTCTTAGATAATCAAGAAACTCTTGACTTAAGTATTCACCACCTCGATCCGATCGAAGTATTTTAATATTCTTGTCATGTTGTTTCTCTACTTCATTTCTGAATTCTTTGAACCTTTCAAAGGCTTCAGACTTGTGTTTCATCAAGAACACATACCCAAATCGTGAGTGATCATCGGTGAAGGTAATGAAGTAGCTATAGCCTCCTAAAGCTTGAGTTGACATTGGTCCACATACATCAGTATGTATCCGACCTAGTAACTCTCCCACTCATTCACCTTTTCCTGAAAAAGGAAACTTAGTTATCTTGCCTTTTAAGCATGATTCGCATGTATCGTATGAATCCAATTCAAATGATTCCAGAATTCCACATCGGTGTAATTCGGACATGCATTTCTTGCTTACATGGCCAAGACGACAATGCCACATGTAGGAGTCTAATTGATTATCCTTTCGAGCACGCTTATTGCTCGCTTCGATATTGAAAATGTCACTGGATACGTCCAACGTATAAATTTCATTGCTCAAAGTTCCAGTTCCATAAAGTATGCCATTCAAAGTTATATAACAACAATTGTTTCTAAACGTCAAATGGAAACCATTTCTATTTAAGCAGGAAATAGAAACAATGTTCTTTATTAGAGAAGGTGTTGGGTTTCCGGCACCACGGTGTGTGTGTGTTCGATCACGTTTCGTAAACATGAACACAGCGGAAGCAATAAAAATAATAAATCTACATTTATTACAACACACACAACACACGCATGCATATTACAACAAGTGTAGACAGAACCGTAAATTTAAATTTGCAATAAAAGGAAATTTATCTACGTTATACCTTTCGTATGACGTGTAGCGGGAACGGCATCAACCGGAACGATCCTCGCTAGAATCGTCTCTATCTGTATCCACGCCGAGTTCCTCGGGATGACTTCGCTAAGCCACGAGCTTCGTCTTCGTACGGGTTACTAGCCTCGTGTTGAAGACGACGTGATCGAGAGATGATCACGATCCGAATCCAAATTCGGATCCTAATACGAGTTCTCAAAACTCGCTTCTCCGGAGAGGTATTCGTCAACCAATTGACGAATCCTTCGTCCTCCACCTCAGACGATTACCGGAGATCGAATCCCCGGTATGTTAGCCGCTGTCGGAGCTCTAACCGTCTTCAAAACGACGCTCCGACGAGAGGAGAACAAGCTGTCCAGAAAACTGGACAGCTTTGGTGGAGGTGATAGGCACCGGCCAACCAAGGGAGATAGAGCTCACCTTGATGCCAAACTTGAAGGAGATCACCGGAGCACTAACCGGCAGCAGCTCGACGCCGGAGAGGGGGAAGGTCAGCACCTTCTGGATGCCGGTTGGAGCCTCAAGGTGGGCGGCGGCAAGGAGGAGAGTTGGCTCCGAATTTCTCCAAGGAGAGGTGGGCGACAACTTAGGGTTGTGGATTAGGGCTTAATTATCCCTTAAGCCCTCTTTTATAGTGAACTAATTCTCTTAATGGTTATTGGATCATAACCATTAGGCCCGTTAACCCGCTCCATTAAGATAAGTTAAAATAAACCAAACCATAATGGTTTATTTTAAGTTAAAACGAACCGAACCAACTTTTGGTTCATTCATTTTAAAATAAACCAAACCCTTTGGTTTATTCTCCTCCATTGGATTAGAACCAAACCATTTTGGTCCATCCATTATGTCTTCATAAGACACGGCTCATCCACGCTTCCATTGCGCCTGAAATGATTTCATGCTCGCTCCATGTTAGGTCCAACCAAACATAGTTTCTCTCGGTCTGAGAATCCCATTCTCAAGCTCGTTTTAAATCCTTCGGATTACGCTCGTTGTGCGTGTGACCAAATAGGTTCTCATTTTATGTTGGCCGTCTTTAATTAACCATTAATTATAGAACGATCATGAGTGGCACCTAGTAGTACATCATGATCCCCAATTAACCGAAAAGATCAACGGTTGATCCAGAACTATTTCTGAAACTCTTCAGCAGCTCGAATGATTCGTGCCCCATTCCCTTCACTCATCTTATACCCACTTGGTTCAGGACATGGTCTATTGTGTCAATCCCCACTAGGCTGACTACGTCACACCAAGCCCAAGTATCATTTCCTCGTCCTACGGATTCTAGTTACTCCATATGTATCGAAGAGTACCTTACTCTAAACATGTAATGCTTTGGCCAAAGACTTTAGTAACAAACCGACGAGAGGCCATGGGTATACATCTTCTCGCAAGGAGTGGTGAATCCTTTATAGGCTATTCAAACACCTTCGATCACTTCAACTTATACCCAATCATCTCGGGTCCACATCTCCTTAGAGATGTTTGCTTAAGATGTCAAAGCATAAGTCTCCATGATCAAGATGACTTGAATACCAAAAGTCTAAGGAACATCGCACTTAAGCCACAGTAAGAATTTCATTGACATATCTATATATGCAGAGAACCATATGAAGTCTTACGGCTGGTCACTCCAATGAACTAGTTACCATAACTAGCATCCACGATTAACTCCGGACATCACTATGTCTCTAGCCAGTGAGAATCAGCTGCTTGGATACACCAAGGAGTATACCTCATGCTAGTCTCGACAGAATTGATGGTGTCCAAATCCATCAATTCATTGACTAGGGATAATTCCGATACATCACAATTACACATGTAGAGATACTCACTAGTTGTGATCCAATCACAAATTCTCTCATGCTGTGAATCATATCATGGACATTCAGTAAATGAGTTTAAGATCCAATCAAATACATAAAACATGTATACTCAAATAGTGAATCTTCATTTATCATATAAATGGTTCATACATAAGGCAATTGCCTTAGGACATCTCTCATATATTACTAACAGACTCCCACTTGGCCTAATGACAATCGCTACGGTATCCAATACCATAAGCTCGAACATTACCCTCAAACTTATTTTGAGGTAATGCCTTAGTCAAGGGATCCGCTAAGTTTCTTTCTGTAACACTCGTAAAATTTCTAGCCATTTTACGAGAATTTTTGGCTTTACGATAATGGCCTTTATGTGGGTTTTTTTTTTCGAAAATAAAAGAAAATAGCCAAAAAGAGATGCAAGGCCTAGGAATTGAACCCCAAACCTCTAGAGATAGCCAAGCCCTATAGATGCACCCACTAACCAGAAGCCCAATAGGATTATATCATTAGAGGAATAGGGGAAATTGTAGATAAGTGTGATGAGGGTAAATGAAGAGGCATGGAAAGAGAAGAGAAACTTCTCTTCCTCCCTTTATAAAGAAGAGTGAAAGACCCATTTGGCCACTTCTTCTTCTTCCCTCTTCTCTTCTTCTTCCTCACCGAGCTCCCTCTTCATCCTTTGGCCGAAACCCCCATTCAAGCAAGGAGAAGGCTAGGTGGCTTCCATTAGATCATCTCCCAAGCAAAGCGAAGGATGTAAGATTCCCTCACCTGCAGTGTATTCATTCTTGTAGATGCATGAAAGAATAAGAAGTTTTAAGCCCTTACAAGTTTCGGCCAACCAAAGTATTTGGGGCTAGGGTTGCATGAAAATGCTTTTAATGATACTATGATAAGTTATAAGCTTCATGAAGGAATTTTAGGTAACAAAAACCCAAGCTTGAGCCCTTACATGTTTCGGCCAACCAAGGTATTTAGGGCTAGGGTTGCATGAACATGCTTCTAATGATACTATGATAAGTTATAAGCTTCATGAAGGAATTTTAGGTAACAAAGCTTGAGCCCTTACATGTTTCGGCCAACCAAGGTATTTAGGGCTAGGGTTGCATGAACATGCTTCTAATGATACTATGATAAGTTATAAGCTTCATGAAGGAATTTTAGGTAACAAAAACCCAAGCTTGAGCCCTTACATGTTTCGGCCAACCAAAGTATTTGGGGCTAGGGTTGCATGAAAATGCTTCTAATGATACTATGATAAGTTATAAGCTTCATGAAGGAATTTTAGGTAACAAAAACCCAAGCTTGAGCCCTTACATGTTTCGGCCAACCAAGGTATTTAGGGCTAGGGTTGCATGAAAATGCTTCTAATAATACCATGATAAGTTATAAGATTCATGAAGGAATTTTAGGTAACAAAAATCCAAGCTTGAGCCCTTACATGTTTCGGCCAACCAAGGTATTTAGGGCTAGGGTTGCATGAAAAGGCTTCTAAAGGAATTAGGAGATGTTATATGCTTCATGTAGAAATTTTAGGTGACAAAAAAAAAACAATGTTTGATACCTTACATGTTTCGGCCAACATTGGTTTTAGGGTTAGGGTTTCATGAAAACACCCCCTTATGTAGTTATGCTATGTGTATGATTTTAATATGTCATGAATTATGCCTATGTGATGAATATGTACATGATTCCATATGCTATGAAATATGCTTATGTGATGAACATGTTTATGATGTAGTATGCCATGAAATTATGCCTATGTGATGAATATATTTATGAGGTAATATGCCATGAAATATGCCTATGTGATGAACATGTTTTATGATTTAATATGCCATGAATATGCCTATGAAATATGCTTATGTGATGAACATGTTTATGCTTTAGGACCCTTTTAGGGAACTCTTATGTTATGAATGCATGTATGCTATGAAATGTCTGAGATGGAGATGCTTCCCTTTCAAGTAGGGATTAAGAGCTCTCCTTATGATAAGATAAGATGGAGATGCTTCCCTTTCAAGTAGGGATTAAGAGCTCTCCTTATGATAAGATAAGATTAAGATGCTTCCCTTTTTATGTTGGGGATTAAGAGCATTCTTTATGATATGACAAGAAAGAAAGGAATTAAGTATTTTACTTTGTAAGAGGTTAAGTACCCGTCAGTGGTCGTTAATTAAATCCAAAGGGACATAAGAAGACGTAAGAGGTCTTGCCTCGTAAGACGTAAGAGGTCTTGCTCTAGTAGGTCCGTGGCTCGCTACCCTGACCTATTAGGGAACGCGCATTATGTGGTACTTAACCTGGGGCCCCCCATGCAAGTTATGATTATGTTGAAGTATCTATATGTATATGTTTTGAAAAGAAAGGACTTTTATGAAATTGTGCATGCTTATGTTAAAGTTTATGAATGCTTATGAACTTGTCCTTTATGCATGTTTAGATTTCATGATGCTATGAATGCTTATGGTTAAGTTTAAGAATATTTGTGACTATGTACTTTATGCATGTTTAAGATTTATGATGTTACGGATACTTATGTTATGAATGCTTATGGTTAAGTTTAAAAATGCTTATGATTATGTCCTTTATGCATGTTAGATTTTATGAAGTTATGATGCTTATAGTTAAGTTTAAGAATATTTGTGACTATGTAATTTATGCATGTTTAAGATTTATGATGTTACGGATACTTATGTTATGAATCCTTATGGTTAAGTTTAAAAATGCTTATGATTATGTCCTTTATGCATGTTAGATTTTATGAAGTTATGATGCTTATAGTTAAGTTAAGAATATTTGTGATTATGTACTTTATGCATGTCTAAGATTTATAATGTTATGGATTGCTTATGTCATGAATGCTTATGTTTAAATTATGCCCTGCTTAGATTTAATTATGCTTAGCATGCTGATGTAAACTCTATGCCATGCTTAGGTTTTATTACGTGGGTATGTTGTTGATTAGTGTTGCTATGAAATACTTAGGCTATTTATGCTAGTATGCTCATGTTTCTAATTGCTTGATGAAGTTTGTGGCTTTTGTGAGTAGGCAAGAATCTTACTAAGCTATATGCTTATAGTTTATGTTGTCCATATACTGCAGATAAAGGAAACCTGAACTAGAGGAAGTAGCAAGAAGGGCCAAGTGTGTGTGATAGTGGCATGGTGGAGAAAGACCCTGTTACTATCTGCTTATATTACATGCTCAATGAACCACTTAAGACTTTGCTTCCGCTTATAAGACTTATGAATCATTAGTATCATGTTGGATGATGCTTATTTATGTTACTGTTCAATTACTTAAGAACTCATGAATGACTCTTTATGTTATGCATGTTATAAATGAGACAAGATATGTTAACATGCTAATTATGAATGTGATATGTGATACATGTGCAAAAGAAGGTTTAAGTTATGATAACATGTTAAAGTATGTGGATTGTGAAATGATCCATATATGTTATGTAAGAAAAAAAAAAGAGTAAAGTAGCGCCGCCCTGAGAGCAGATAAGGGCGGGCGTTACACTTTCAGTAGGAATTTTCTCGATTTGTATTTCGTTCCTACTGAAGATCTCTCTGATAAGATGATAGCGGCGAAGCACATGTTTGGATCATTGATGAGACCACATCAAGTTCAGAGATGAACTTCTTGATCCAAACCGCTTCCTTTGCTGCTTCCAAAGCTGCAATGTATTCTGCCTTAGTGGCAGAATCCACTATAGTGTCAAGCTTGGAACCTTTCCAACTTATTACGCCTCCATTCTAGGTGAATACATACCCAGACTGAGACATGGAATCATCCTTATCTGTCTGAAGCTGGCATCCGTATACCCACGTATCACCATGTACCTTTCTCCATATATTAGGAACGCATCCTTAGTTCTTCTTAAGTGCTTAAGGATCATCTTAACAGCCGCCCAATGATCCATTCCTGGATCGGACTGGTATCTGCTCATGACACTCAGAGCGTACGATACATCGGGCCTTGTACATAACATAGCATACATGATAGATCCTATTGCGGATGCATAGTGAATCTTACTCATGCAAATCCTCTCGTCTTCGTTGTGCGGACACATAGACTTCGAAAGGTGTACCCCATGCCTGATGGGTAAGAAACCTTTCTTGGATTCCGACATGCTAAACCTCTTTAGCACTCGGTCTATATATGTAGACTGCGAAAGACCAAGCAACCGTTTCGATCTATCTCTATAGATCTTAATCCCGAGGATGTAGGTTGCTTCTCCCAGGTCTTTCATGGAGAATGTCTTGGATAACCAAACCTTCATCGATCAGAAGATTGAAACATCGTTTCCTATAAGTAGTATGTCATCGACATACAATACTAGGAACACGACTGCACTCCCACTAACCTTCTTGTACACACAAGGTTCGTCTGGATTTTGTGAGAAATCAAACTTTTTGATTGTCTCATCAAAACGGATATTCCAGCTCCTGGATGCTTGCTTCAATCCATAAATGGACCGTCGCAATTTGCATACCTTGGTTTTATCAACCGATGTGAAACCCTCAGGCTGTAACATATACACGTCCTCGAGCAGGTTTCCATTAAGGAAAGCTGTTTTCACATCCATCTGCCATATCTCATAATCATAATGAGCCGCTATGGCCAGGAGCATCTGAATGGATTTAAGCATAGCTACAGGCGAATAGGTTTCGTCATAATCAATACCTTGCTTTTGACGATATCCTTTCGCCACCAATCTAGCCTTATAGGTAATCACATTACCATCCATGTCGGTTTTCTTCTTGAAAACCCACTTGCACCCTATGGGCTTTATGCCTTCAGGTGGGTCAACCAAGTTCCAAACTTGGTTTTCATACATGGAATCTATCTCCGACTTCATGGCACCAAGCTATTTATCCCTTTCTGAACTTGTCATCACTTCTTCATAACTGGTAGGCTCCTCATCATCAATGAGTAACACGTCGTTCGATTCACTTACGAGAAATCCATATCTCTCAGGAATATTGCGTGTTCTACCAGATCTACGAAGATGTGGTGTTACAATAGGTCCAGCCGATTGCTCATCACTATGAGTTGTCGGCTGTTGTGCTTCACCAGATATCTCATCAATGTCTATTTGAGTCTCTCGAGCCTCCTCAAGCTCGACGACACTCCCACTGTTTTCTTGCAAGAGAAACTCTTTCTCTAGAAACACAGCATGCCTTGAAACAAACACCTTTTGTTCCACAGGATGATAGAATTGGTAACCCCTTGTTTCCTTAGGGTATCCAATAAATAGACATTTATCAGACTTAGCTTCCAATTTGTCTGATACAATCCGCTTCACATAAGCAGGACAACCCCATATCTTCAAGTAAGATACATGAGGTTTCTTACTATTCCATATCTCATATGGAGTATTTGAGACTACCTTGGTAGGCATTCTGTTTAACAAGTAAACAGCTGTCTGAAGTGCATAACCCCAAAAGGACTTGGGAAGAGTCGCATGATTCATCATTGACCTGACCATGTCCAACAAGGTCCAGTTACGCCTCTCAGATACACCATTATGCTGTGGTGTATATGGCGGAGTCCATTGAGACAATATACCATTGTCTCTTAGATAATCAAGGAACTCTTGACTTAAGTATTCACCACCTCGATCCGATCGAAGTATTTTAATACTCTTATCATGTTGTTTCTCTACTTTATTTCTGAATCCTTTGAACCTTTCAAAGGCTTCAGACTTGTGTTTCATCAAGAACACATACCCAAACCGTGAGTGATCATTGGTGAAGGTAATGAAGTAGTTATAGCCTCCTAATGCTTGAGTTGACATAGGTCCACATACATCAATATGTATTAGTCCTAGGAACTCTCCCACTCGTTCACCTTTTTCCTATAAAAGGTAACTTAGTCATCTTGCCTTTTAAGCATGATTCGCATGTATTGTATGAATCCAATTCTAACGATTCCAGAATTCCACATCGGTGTAATTCGGACATGCATTTCTTGCTTATATGGCCAAGACGACAATGCCACATTAGGAGTCTATTTGATTATCCTTTCGAGCATGCTTGTTGCTCGCTTCGATATTGCAAATGTCACTGGATACGTCCAACGTATAAATACCATTGCTTAAAGTTCCAGTCCCATAAAGAACTCCATTCAAAGTTATGTAACAACAATTGTTACTAAAAGTCAAATGGTACCCATTTCTATTTAAACAAGAAATAGAAATGATGTTCTTTATCAATGAAAAAACATAAAAGCAATTGTCCAGTTCTAAGACAAGTCCTACAGGGAGTTTCAACAAATACGTTCCGATGGCGAGTGCAGCAATCTTTGCTTCATTCCCAACACGTAAATTTGACTCTCCCTTGACGAGTCTTCTTCTATTCCTTAGCCCATGTATGTCATTACATATATGTGAGCCACACCCAGTATTCAATACCCAAGTGTCTGAGGAAATAGAATGACAATCAATAACGAAGATATATGAAAAATATGGAGCATCTTATGCCTTATTCTTCTTCACGGACTCAAGATAAATCTTGCAATTTCTTCGCCAATGGCCCTACTTGCCATAATGATGGCAAGTGCCCTTTTGAGCTGGTTCTGCCTTTTTTAGCCTTTTTCTTCTTCCCCTTCTGTTATTCCTTTGACTCCCTCTTAGAACCTTTCTTCGAGGAATCAACTAACAACACCGTCCTCTGCTCATGCTTCTCAGAAGGCTCCACAATCTTCAGCATGTTGAGCAGTACCACAGATGAACCTTCTTGCATCTCAGAGGTGAAGAGGAGCTTGGAGACTTCGAACCTTTCGAATCTCACTTGCTTATCAAACAACTCATAAAGATGATGGACTACGATATGAGCATCCATATGCTCATGCTGCTTTCGTAGCTTGGGTTCCATCGCGGCTAGCATGATGCAACTCACCATTTCAGAATCATTCACATGTTTCTGATAGGCCAACAATTGGTCCAGAGTTGCATTGTCACTAGGACGGGTGGGAAGAGGCGCTTCGAGGACATACACAAGCTTTTCCACCTTGAGAACAATTCTCAAGTTTCTAAGCCAGTCCAAGAAGTTCGGCCCAGTCAATTTTATTCAAATCCAAAATGGAACGCAAATTTAAAGACATCATGATCAATTTTAGAAATACAAAATCAGTACATATGAGAAAATGATTTTAAAAATGCATCAATATACATTTATAAATCCCATTCATTTTTTGAATTTCAAAAACCCCAAAATCACTTCGGGAGATCATAGGTCCATCTCCGAATGGGCTGATATCCATCATAGTTATGAATAACCTTGGAGAGAGTCCAACAAGTCATTCATAACTACGACGGTAGGTATCAACTATACCGATTGCATATCACGTATATGCAACTATCACAATGTGCTATCAACTAATTGAATGTTCACACATACATCGGGTTGTTAACACATTAACAAGTATGCATCATATGCATAGCACCCAACTTCACCTCCCTTTACATCGACCTTGGAGAGAGTCCAACAAGCCGATGCTCCAGGTTAAAGCCAACCCATTAATCGGAAATAGTTTTAATATGGTTAGAGCGCATTCAACCAATTAGCCCAGCTTGGAGAGAGTCCAACAACCAAAGCTAACGATTGACCTCTGACTCTTACCATATTAGTATTAAACTATTCCATGGTTTGAACATGTTCAGGTTCGAGCTGGGCTTGGAGAGAGTCCAACAACCCAAACAAGAAACAGAACTCTGGTTCTAACCATATCAATGGAAGGTGTAGGCTTTAATATTGTTTAAGGGTTTTATGTCTCATCCTCTTTGCATGCAAATAACTATTATCTACATGGCATGACATACATCTACATGTCACGACACGCATGACATAATGTTATGCATCTAATGCAATTACATGGCATACAATTATGTCATGTATATATTTCCTTATATGTCATAACTATTTATGGAAATAAAATATGTTTAAGATTTGATTCTCCAAATCAAATCATAATTAAATTAGGAAACAAATTTCCAAATCTAATCACATATTTTATTTATGGAATTATTTGATTAAGGAAAATCTATTTAGGAAACCAATTTCCTAAATCATTAAAACTACTTATGGAAATAAAATATTTTAAGATTTGATTTCCCAAATCAAATCAAGATTAAATTAGGAAAAAAATTTCCAAAATCTAATCAAATATTTTATTTATGGAAAATATCAATTTCCATAAATACTTCCAACTTTCCAAAAGTGGAAGATTTCCATAAATATTTCTAGACTTTCCAAAATTGAAAAATTTCCATAAATAACATTATGACTATCGCAAAACCATTTTACGATTATGTCGAAACACAACCTGGGCTCTGATACCATTGTTGGGTTTCCGGCACCGCGGTGTGTGTGTGTTCGATCACGTTTCGTAAACATGAACACAGCGGAAGCAATAATAATAAGAAATCTACAATTATTACAACACACAAAACACACACATGCATATTACGACAAGTGTAGACATAACCGTAAATTTAAATTTACAATAAAAGGAAATTTATCTACGTTATATCTTTCGTATGACGTGTAGCGGGAACGGCATCAACCGGAATGATCCTCGCTAGAATCGTCTCTATCCGTATCCACGCCGAGTTCCTCGGGATGACTTCGCTAAGCCACGAGCTTCGTCTTCGTACAGGTTACTAGCCTCCTGTTGAAGACGATGTGATCGAGAGATGATCACGATCCGAATCCAAATTCGGATCCTAATACGAGTTCTCAAAACTCGCTTCTCCGGAAAGGTATTCGTCAACCAATTGACGAATCCTTCATCCTCCACCTCAGAGGATTACCGGAGATTGAATCCCCGGTAAGTTAGCCGCTGTCGGAGCTCTAACCGTCGTCCAAACGACGCTCCGACGAGAGGAGAACAAGCTGTCCAGAAAACTGGACAGCTTTGGTGGAGGTGATAGGCGCCGGCCAACAAGGGAGATAGAGCTCACCTTGATGCCAAACTTGAAGGAGATCACCGGAGCACTAACCGGCAGTAGCTCGACGCCGGCGAGGGGGAAGGTCAGCACCTTCTGGATGCCGGTTGGAGCCTCAAGGTGGGCGGCGGCAAGGAGGAGGAGAGTTGGCTCCGAATTTCTCCAAGGAGAGGTGGGCGGCAACTTAGGGTTGTGGATTAGGGCTTAATTATCCCTTGAGCCCTCTTTTATAGAGAACTAATTCTCTTAATGGTTATTGGATCATAACCATTAGGCCCGTTAACCCGCTCCATTAAGATAAGTTAAAATAAACCAAACCATGATGGTTTATTTTAAGTTAAAACGAACCGAACCAACTTTTGGTTCATTCGTTTTAAAATAAACCAAACCCTTTGGTTTATTCTTCTCCATTGGATTATAACCAAACCATTTTGGTCCATCCATTATGTCTTCATAAGACATGACTCATCCACGCTTCCATTGCGCCTGAAACGATTTCATGCTCGCTCCATGTTTGGTCCAACCAAACATAGTTTCTCTCGGTCTGAGAATCCCATTCTCAAGCTCGTTTTAAATCCTTCGGATTACGCTCGTTCTTCGTGTGACCAAATAGGTTCTCGGTTTATGTTGGTTGTCTATAATTAACCATTAATTATAGAACGATCATGAGTGACACCTAGTAGTACATCATGATCCCCAATTAACCGAAAAGATCAACGGTTGATCCAGAACTATTTCTGAAACCCTTCAGCAGCTCGAATGATTCGTGCCCCATTCCCTTCACTCATCTTATACCCACTTGGTTCAGGACATGGTCTATTGTGTCAGTCCCCACTAGGCTGACTACGTCACACCTAGCCCAAGTATCATTTTCTCGTCCTACGGATTCTAGTTACTCCACATGTATCGAAGTGTACCTTACTCTAAACATGTAATGCTTTGACCAAAGACTTTAGTAACAATCCGACGAGAGGCCATGGGTATACATCTCCTCGCAAGGAGTGGTGAATCCTTTATAGGCTATTCAAACACCTTCGATCACTTCAACTTATACCCAATTATCCCGGGTCCACTTCTCCTTAGAGATGTTTGCTTAAGATGTCAAAGCATAAGTCTCCATGATCAAGATGACTTGAATACCGCAAGTCTAAGGAATATCACACTTAAGCCACAGTAAGAACTTCATTGACATATCTATATATGCAGAGAACCATATGAAGTCTTACGGCTGGTCACTCCAATGAACTAGTTACCATAACTAGCATCCACGATTAACTCCGGACATCACTATGTCTCGGCCGGTGAGAATCGGTTTGCTTGGATACACCAAGGAGTATACCTCGTGCTAGTCTCGTGAAATTGATGGTGTCCAAATCCATCAATTCATCGACTAGGGATAATTCCGATACATCACAATTACACATGTAGAGATACTCACTAGTTGTGATCCAATCACAAATTCTCTCATGCTGTGAATCGTATCATGGACATTCAGTAAATGAGTTTAAGATCAAATCAAATACATAAAACATGTATACTCAAATAGTGAATCTTCATTTATCATATAAATGGTTCATACATAAGGCCATTGCCTTAGGACATCTCTCATATATTACTAACAGAAGGAACACAATAGCAATTGTCCAGTTCCAAGACTAGTCCACTAGGGAGCTTCAGCAAATAAGTTCTGATGGCGACCGTAACAACCTTTGCTCCATTGCCAACTCGCAAATTTGACTCCCCTCTGACGAGTCTTCTTCTATCCCTTAGCCCCTGTATGTCATTACATATATGTGAGCCACACCTAGTATCCAATACCCAAGTGTCTAAGGAAATAGAATGACAATCAATAACGAAGATACCTGAAGAGGATGGGGCATCGAATGCCTTCTTCTTCTTCATGGACTCAAGATAAATCTTGCAGTTTTTTCCCCAGTGGCCTTCCTTGCCAGAGTGATGGCAAGTGCCCTTTTATGCTGGTTCTGCCTTCTTTGCCTTCTTGTTCTTCCCTTTCTTCTGTTCTTTTGTCTTCCTCTTAGAACCTTTCTTTGAGGAATCAACTAACAGAACTGCCTTCTCCTCATGCTTCAACGAAGGCTCCATAGTCTTCAGCATATTGAGGAGCTCAGGAATAGTGGATTCTAATTTGTTCATCCGATAGTTCATCACAAATTGTGAGAAACTCTTGGTCAAACAATGTAGAATTAAGTCAATACTTAATTCATGATCCATCACAAACCCGAGGGTGGCTAGCCGCTCAATGTACCCGTTCATCTTTAGCACAAACTGCACTACAGACGAACCTTCTTGCATCTTCGTGGTGAAGAGGAGCCTGGAGACTTCGAACCTTTCAGATCTCGCTTGCTCATCAAACAACTCATGAAGATGGAAGACCAAGGTATTAGCATCCATATGCTCATGCTGCTTTTGCAGCTCAGGTACCATCGCTGCTAGCATGATGCAACTCGCCAACTCAGAATCTGCCATATGCTTCTGATAGACCAACATTTGGTCTGGAGTTGCATCGTCCTTAGGACGGTTGGGAAGAGGCTCTTCAAGGACATATGCTAGCTTTTTCGCCTTGAGAACAATTCTCAGGTTTCTAAGCCAGTCCAGGAAGTTAGGCCCAGTTAGTTTGTTTGAATCCAAAATAGTGCAGAAATTCAAAGACGTCATGATCAATCGATTGACCTAGAAATACAAAACGAGCATATATGAGAAAATGATTTTAAAATGCATCAATATACATTTATAAATCCCATTCATTTTTCGAATTTCAAAAACCCCAAAATCACTTCGGAAGATCGTAGGTCCATCTCCGAATGAGCTGATATCCATCATAGATATGAACAACCTTGGAGAGAGTCCAATAAGTCATTCATAACTACGATGGTAGGTATCAAATATACTGATTCCATATCATGTATATGCAACTATCACAATGTGCTATCAACTAATTGAATGTTCACACATACATCCGGTTGTTAACACATTAACAAGTATGCATCATATGCATAGCACCCAACTTCACCTCCCTTTACATCGACCTTGGAGAGAGTCCAACAAGCCGATGCTCCAGGTTAAAGCCAACCCATTAATCGAGAAATAGTTTTAATATGGTTAGAGTGCATTCAACCAATTAGCCCGGCTTGGAGAGTGTCCAACAGGCAAAGCTAACGATTGACCTCTGACTCTTACCATATTAGTATTAAACTATTCCATGGTTTGAACCTATTCGGGTTCGAGCCGGGCTTGGAGAGAGTCCAACAACCCGAACAAGAAACGGAACTCTGGTTCTAACCATATTAATGGAAGGTGTAGGCTTTAATATTGAGTTAGGGTTTTTATGTCTCATCCTCTTTGCATGTAAATAACTATTATCTATATGGCATGGCATACATGGCATACATCTACATGTCATGACACGCATGACATAATGATATGCATCTAATGCAATTACATGGCATATAATTATGTCATGTACAATATTTCCTTATATGTCATAACTATTTATGGAAATAAAATATGTTTAAGATTTGATTCTCCAAATCAAATCATGATTAAATTAGGAAACAAATTTCCAAATCTAATCACATATTTTATTTGTGGAAATAGTTGATTAATGAAAGTCAATTTAGGAAACTAATTTCCTAAATCATCAAAACTACTTATGGAAATAAATTTTTTTAAGATTTGATTTCCCAAATCAAATCATGATTAAATTAGGAAACAAATTTCCAAAATCTAATCAAATATTTTATTTATGGAAAATACCAATTTCCATAAATAGTTCCAACTTTCCAAAAGTGGAAGATTTCCATAAAAACTTCTAGACTTTCCAAAATTGAAAATTTTTCATAAATACTTCTAACTTTCCAAATGTAGAAAATTTCCAGAAATATCATTATGTCTATCGCAAAATCATTTTACGATTATGTCGAAACACAACCTGGGCTCTGATACCACTGTTGGGTTTCCGGCACCACGACGAGTGTGTGTTCGAACATATTTCGTAAACATGTGCACAGCGGATGAAATAAAAATAATAAATCTACATTTATTACAACACACACATCACATGCATGCATAGATCAACATGTGTAGACATAACCGTAAATTTAAATTTTGCAATAAAAGGAAATTTAACTACATATACCTTACGTATCACTTGTAGCGGGAAAGGCATCAACCGGAACGATCCTTGCTAGAATCGTCTCTATCCATATCCACGCCGAGTATCTTCGGGATGACTTCACCAAGTCACGAGCTTCATCTTCGTACGGGTTACTAGCCTTGTGTTGAAGACGATGTGATCGAGAGAAGATCACGATCCGAATCCAAATTCGGATCCAAAAACGAGTCCTCAAAACTCGCTTCTCCGGAGAGGTATTCGTCAACCGTTTGACGAATCCTTCGTCCTCCACCTACGAAGATTACTGGAGATCGAATCCCCGGCAAGGCTACCTCTGTCGGAGCTATGTTAGGGTTCCCTAACTGCTCTTAACCCTTGGATATGCTTTGGAAAGCATTGGAAAGGGTAAAAAATTATTGGATATGGATTATGAGAGTTGTTAGGGTGATGTATCAATGTTAAGTTGTGTGAAAGTTCAATGTTGAACTTTTAACCTTAATTTTGATGGTTTAGAGTGCCTATAGGCTTAGGGACTTTCCAAGGACATTGTTGGTGCAATGGTGAAGGGGGACCAAGCATTTAGGGGGAGGTATCCATCATGGGATGATGGATGTATTTTTTCTCATGAGGGGGAGAAATGGGAATTTGAGATGCCCAATTTGGAAATTGGGAAACTTCATAGGAGTGCCTCTCTTGAGTGATATGGGACTTATCACTAGGAAGAGTGATGGCATCCTAGGTGTTTTTGTACCAAAGGAGAGATTATAAGATCTCATTGGGATATGAGACACTGACCTCCTTAGGGAGAACCTTTTTGATGTATGTCAAAAAGGGGGAGAATGTTAGAATTACCAATTTGAGAAAATTGGTAGGGGAATTTGAGTTAGGGGCCTAACTCAAAGGTGTTTGGTTTTTGTCAAACATCAAAAAGGGAGAGATTGTTGGTGCAATCGACCCAGGTCACAATTGACCAAACTCGAGTTAGACTCGAGTAATGTTTTGATGTTTGACATTGATGTCTGACCAGTGTTGCGGAGATTGTTGGTGCAATCGACCCAGATCATATTTGATGTTTCACGATGGTTTGACCATTGTCATGGGAAAGTCCAAGCATGGGTCTTGGCATGGAAAGTCCAACATAGGTTGGCAAGGGAAAGTCCAAGCATGGGTCTTGGCAATTGGAAAGTCCAAGGGGAATATTGGCGGCATAAAGTGTTGGGTTTCCGGCACCGCGGCGAGTGTGTGTTCGAACATGGTTCGTAAACATGTGCACAACGGAAGAAATAAAAATAATAAATCTACATTTATTACAACACACACATCACACGCATGCATAGTACAACATGTGTAGGCATAACCGTAAATTTAAATTTTGCAATTAAAGGAAATTTAACTACGTATACGTTACGTATCACTTGTAGCGGGAAAGGCATCAACCGGAACGATCCTTGCTATAATCGTCTCTATCCGTATCCACGCCGAGTATCTTCGGGATGACTTCACCAAGTCACGAGCTTCATCTTCATATGGGTTACTAGACTAGTGTTGAAGACGATGTGATCGAGAGAAGATCACGATACGAATCCAAATTCGGATCCAAAAACGAGTCCTCAAAACTCGCTTCTCCGGAGAGGAATTCGTCAACCGTTTGACAAATTCTTCGTCCTCCACCTATGAGGATTACCGGAGATCGAATCCCATGCAAGGCTACCTCTGTCGGAGCTCCAAACATCGTCCAAATGACGCTCCGATGAGAGGGAAACAAGCTGTCCAGAAAACTAGACAGCTTTGGTGGCGGAGTAGGGCCGGCCAAAAAGGAAAGGTGGAAGCTCACCTTATTACCGAACCCAAGAGATATCACCGGAGCTCCTCCAGCTGCAGCTCGACGCCGGAAAGTGGAGAAGACGACAGCTAGATGCTGGTTCAAGGAGCTTGATGATGGGCGGTGGCAAAGGGAGGTGTTGGCGCCGACTTCTCCAAGGAGAGGAAGGGGGCGGCCAAAACTAGGGTTGCCTCAATTAGGGTTTAACAAAAACCCTTAAGCCCTATTTTATAGAGAACAAATTCTCTTAATGGTTATCAGATCATAACCATAAGGCCAGTTAACCCGCTCCATTAATTTAAGTTAAAATAAACCAAACCATGATGGTTTATTTTAAGTTAAAATGAACCGAACCAACTTTGGTTCATTCGTTTAAAATAAACCAAACCCTTTGGTTTATTCTCCTCCATTGGATTAGAACCAAACCATTTTGGTTCATCCATTATGTCTTCAAAAGACACGGCCCATCCATGCTTCCATTGCGACTGAAACGATTTCATGCTCGCTTCTTGTTTGGTCCAACCAAACCTAGTTTCTCTCGGTTTGAGAATCTCATTCTCAAGCTCGTTTTAAATCCTTCGGATTACGCTCGTTGTGCGTGTGACCAAATAGGTTCTCGGTTTATGTTGGCTGTCTATAATTAACCATTAATTATAGAATGATCATGAGTGGCACCTAGTAGTACATCATAATCCCCAATTAACCGAAAAGATCAACGGTTGATCCAGAACTATTTCTGAAACCCTTCAGCAGCTCGAATGAATCGTGCCCCATTCCCTTCACTCATCTTATACCCACTTGGTTCAGGACATGGTCTATAGTGTCAGTCCCCACTAGGCTGACTACGTCACACCTAGCCCAAGTATCATTTCCTCGTCCTACGGATTCTAGTTACTGCACATGTATCGAAGAGTACCTTGCTCTAAACATGTAATGCTTTAGCCAAAGACTTTAGTAACAATCCGACGAGAGGCCATGGGTATACATCTCCTCGCAAGGAGTGGTGAATCCTTTATAGGCTATTCAAACACCTTCGATCACTTCGAATTATACCCAATCATCCCGGGTCCACATCTCCTCAGAGATGCTTGCTTAAGATGTCAAAGCATAAGTCTTCATGATCAAGATGACTTGAATACCGCAAGTCAAAGGAACATCACACTTAAGCTACAGTAAGAACTTCATTGACATATCTATATATGTAGAGAACCATATGAAGTCTTACGGATGGTCACTCCAATGAACTAGTTACCATAACTAGCATCCATGATTAACTCCAGACATCACAATGTCTCCAGCCAGTGAGAATCAGCTGCTTGGATACACCAAGGAGTTTACCTCGTGCTAGTCTCGACAGAATTTATGGTGTCCAAATCCATCAATTCATCAACTAGTGATAATTCTGATACATCACAATTACACATGTATAGATACTCACTAGTTGTGATCCAATCACAAATTCTCTCATGTTGTGAGTCGTATCGCGGACATTCAGTAAATGAGTTTAAGATCCAATCAAATACATGAAACCATGTATACTCAAATAGTGAATCTTCATTTATCATATAAATGGTTCATACATAAGGCGATTGCCTTAGGACATCTCTCATATATTACTAACATAAAGTCCAAGGGTGGAGTTTTGGCAGAATAAGTTTAATGGTTGGCAGCGTAAAGGCCAAGCGGAGTCTTGGCAGCTTAAGCCTAATGTGGCTTGGCGGTGTAGACCACATTAGCATGACAATAGCTGATGGAAGCACCTGAAGGCTAGCATATGGATGAACAAGTCATGAATGACTTGGAGGGATCCGATAGGTGCGAGGCTGATGGAGGTGGCTAGAAGGCTTAGGTATAGGCCAAGGGTGGTCTAGCAAGTATGGGGACACCATACTTGGGGGATAAAACCTCATGTTTGAGGTGTATCAGTCGACTAGGACTATGGTCAGTCAATTTATGAGAGTCGACTAAAGTTTGACTACTGGAATTGGCCTATTAGTTATTTTGCCAACATTAGGCGATCTGATGCTGGCGATGGGCGATCTGGAGATCGATCGATCACTACGGTCGAGGTCGAGGATAGAATATTCCTGAGTCGACTGTTAGGGTTTGAAAGTTGAGTGATGACCCAATCAGTCGACTGATGAGCATGATCAGTCGACTAATGGTCTATCCATTGGAACTTATCCAACGTGACTCATGCCGTTGTGAGACAACGACTATAGGAGCAGTCAATTGATGGTCTCAATCAGTTGACTGCTAGGCGAAATCCAGCCCGAATACAGGTTATAAATGCAGTTCGTGGGGAGGATATTTGGTAATATTTTCTTGGGCGATTTGGAGCGATTTACTGGTGCAAATCAGGGTCTTCAGGGCTAGTATAAGGCAATCAACAAGCAAGCTTCTAAAAGATTGATTATAAAGTTTTCTTTGCATTCTTTTGTTGTAATTCATTTGTAATTGCTTGTATTTCATTCTTATTATTGTAAGAACTATTGTAAGAGGTTTTCTCCACCTCTGGAATGTTCCGAGAAGGAGTTAGTGATTAGTGGTTGCATTTGCATCGCTAGGGCTCGTTCTAGCCCAACCCGTGGAGTAGGAACCTTGAGGTTCCGAACCACATTATATTCTTGCGTATTGTGATTGTATATTTGTATTATATTTTTATATTTCACTGCGTACTAACAATCATAGGCAAGCGTAATCGAATTCGATCAAGCAATGACGAACGATGCTATTCACCCTCCCTCTAGTGGGTGCATAGATCCTAACATCCTTGACCTTGAATCGACACTTACATATTTTGATGTTTAGATTATCATTTATAGTTAGACAATATTTTTGATCTAACCGTGAATGTGTTAAGTGACAGGAAAATCCAAGTGTGAAGACTTGGTAAAGGGAAGTCCAAGTGTGAACCTTAGCAAGGAAGGTCCAAGGGAAGGTTTTTGCAGCATAAGCCAAACCATATAGTCTTGGCAGTGTAAAGTCCAAGTGAACCTTAGCAAAGGAAGTCCAAAGGCAAGTTCTTGGCAGCATAAGTCCAAACATGTGGTCTTGGCGGCATAAAGTCCAAGCGGACTTTGGCAAATAAGAAACCCAATGTATGATGAAACCGAGGGAAGATTTTGAAGGCAAGCGCAAGGATTATGGAGTCATGGACTCGGTGGTATCTTGGAGGCACAAGGCTGATGGAGAAGCTAGAAGGTTAAGTCTAGGTTTAGGGTATGGTTTCAAGTATGAATTAGTCATACTTGAGGTGTGCCAGTCGATTGACATATTGTACTAGTCGAACTAGTCTCGAGTGTTCAACACTCGAGGATCCGGAAGATCTTGGCAGGCGACTGGGGTTATTCCCTAGTCGACTGGTCATAGTTGACTACGAATCAAATTGTCGAACATAAGCTTGGCAGTCGATTGGTGTGTAACACCAGTCGACTAGTGTGTAACACCAGTCGACTAGTCAATATTTCAGAATGGCATCAGAGCGGACAAGGGTGACTTAGAGTCGCCTAAACCAAGTCTAGGCACTTAGAAAGGGTAAGTTGTTATTTCAAGATGCCGATATGGAGGTGACTAGGAGGTGGTCTAAGCCCCTAGGATTGGCTTATTAAAGAAATGGTGATGTGAACAAAACATATAAGGTTTTAGGAGTAGTTTTCGCTTACATCTCATCTCATTTTATTTTGGTTTCATGCATATTTTACTTTGTTTTCCATGCATTTCCTGTTTTCTGATTCGGAGATCCGCTCTATATACTTTTGTGTGCATGATAGCATTTCATGGGGATAACTGCACAGTTTCGGAGCAAAAAAAAGGCATTTGGTAGCTGGATGCAGAAGGTAACATGACCAGGGCGTGTACCTACACACGACCATGTTCAGGGGTGAAAATGGCCACCATAACCTAACACACAACCAGGCCGTGTGTTTTCACACAGCCATGTGGTGGTCAAGCGATTTAACGCAACCAGGGTTTTTTTCATATTTCGAAGCGATCCGATGTGATGTCTATATAAGAAAAGCTACACCCCAAACCCTAGGGGAGGCACACCAGCCGGGACGACACTCTGAAGCCCTAAAAAGCTTCGAGAACTCGCATCAGGGAAGGAGAGAGAACCGCTTGAGGATCAAGATCTACACCACAATGCCAGAGGGAAGAGATGCAATTACATTGAAATTCATATTTCTTGCACGTTTATTATTATACTCATGAATTCTATAATGTATTGTGACTCTCTTCTCGTATTCATGGAGTAGATTCTCCATTTCTAGGATTAGGGAGTAATTTGTGTTGAGTAGAACATTGCTATTTCAAATATGTTTCCGTTCTTGAAATCATATTTGCAGTTGAATGATTGTTTAAATCTATAGCTTTGTGTTTTGGTTTTCTATCTTCTGTGCGTAGACGATACGAGGAGTGACAGTCCTCATATCTAAGATTTAGGGGATATTAGGAGGAACCTAGAGGTTGACCTCATCGCCTACAACTATGGATAGAAGGATGTGATAGAGTCAGTAATGTGTCTCTTTTCTAGCTCATCGTAGGGATCGATTCGACATCCTCGTACCATAGTGTATGATGTCCTTTCCACAAAACCCTAGCTAGAAAATCTGGATACATTCGATTGATAGCATGTTCTGCAACACACAAACGAAATCGAATTTCTAGAATCCCATTCAAATCCTCATAGCAACCTTTTCTCTTCTTCCGTGTGACACCGTACTGAGTTCGGACAACCGATGACCTCTCATTCGTGAACCCTTATATTACCAATCCGAACAACAACACATCCACTGGACAAATCGATACTCGAAATCTCAGTCCCTGTGGGATCGATGTTCTTTATTACTTGATGACATCGATGCACTTGCGGGCGTTGAGCGTGAGCACACTCTTCGAGTCCTCAACGGTCTCCGTCGTGAGATTTGAGGTCGCATTTGCGTGCATCAAGTTTTTGGCACCGTTGTCGGGGATTGATTGATTCGATATCGAATCAAGAAAGTGGATAGTTGGATCAGACTTAGGTTAGATTTATTTACTTTCTTATTTTTATTTTTATTTTATTTTATTTGAATTTTTAGATTTTCCATATCTAGATTTAGATTTTATTTTATTTCAGCAGTGATTCTCTATTTCTTATTTTCTCTTCGATTTAGTTAGCTAGATTAGTTTATTTCTTGTTTCTAAACCTTAGTTAGATACTCTTAATTTTGTGGCTCGGTTCTTCATATGCTTAGACGCTTAGGATCAAAAGGCTTTATTCCGATCGATTTAGAAATCGAACAAACCTATCATCACCGAAAAACCGAACAGAAGAGGATGGAGGACCAAGCTGCATCCGAAGTGAATATAGGTAGCCGACCCTTGCGGGATTATGCAGCTCCTAGTGCTAGAGGATTTAGGTCGAGTATAGCTGGACCATCCATTTCGGCAAACAACTTTGAACTGAA
Organism: Wurfbainia villosa; assembly: GCA_025175895.1. Classification (NCBI taxonomy): domain Eukaryota; kingdom Viridiplantae; phylum Streptophyta; class Magnoliopsida; order Zingiberales; family Zingiberaceae; genus Wurfbainia; species Wurfbainia villosa. The sequence continues at coordinate 48,313,243 of CM045999.1, read as the reverse complement.
GCCAGAACTCATACATATGGTCCAGCAGAGTCAATTCAGGGGAGCTACGACTGAAGACCCGAACCGGCACCTGGAGTCATTCTTGGAAATCTGCTCGACGATGAAGATAAATGGAGTCCTTGCAGACGCGATCTGCCTAAGCCTATTCCCGTTGTCATTGCGGGATAAGGCTAAGGCATGGCTTCACTCCCTGCCTTCGGAAAGCATTACTACATGGAAGCAATGTGAGCAACAGTTCTTGAACAAATACTTCCCACGAAGCAAAATTGCTCACATGTGCCATTTGATCACAAGCTTTCGTCAGAAGGAGGGGGAGTCCCTATTTGAAGCTTGGGATCGTTACAAGGGGCTACTTTACTAATGCCCCCACCATGGACTGGAAAGGTGGTTGGTGATCAACATCTTCTACAATGGGATCACGTACGCCATAAAGATGTCCCTCGATTCTACTGCAAGAGGAGCATTTATGAACAAGAGTATCGAGGAAGCAGAGTAGCTGATAGAAGAGGTGGCCTAGAACCACCATCAATGGGCTTTTGAACGTAGTCACCCAGCTCCCGCAGTGGGATGATATGCTGTCAACTCCGTGGACCACCTAGCAGCGAGAATGGACACGCTTAGCAGATGATTCGTCTCTATAAATTTTGCATCTGCATGTGCGACCATTGACTTTGGGGAAGGAGAAGCAGCGTATCGGGAGGACTACTATGGAGGGCAAAGTGGCTTATAAGAGTAGATTGAGCATTGCGATGCGGTTGGGGACTACAATTAAAGGCCCAACAACTCATTTTCTAGTACTTACAACCCCAGATGGAAGAACCACCCGAAATTTTCCTATCGGAATAACTCAGGGAACTTCCAACCATCAGGAGAGTATGGGCAGCAGCAGGGCAATGGGCAGCAGGGACAACAGAAGTCTATGTTAGAATTGATGATGGAAGACTTCATTGCTATCCAAACAAAGGCCAATGAAGAGTTCTGTCACTAACATAAGAAGATAGAGGAGTCACTCAGAGAATTGAAGGCCACTGTTGACGGTCTTGCAAGTCACACAAGGATATTGGAGACACAAGTGGCCCAGATAGCCCAAACCGTCTCGTAACCTAGTGATATGGGACTTATCACTAGGAATATGGTAGGCATCCTAGGTATTTTTAGATCAAGGGGGAGATTATAAGATCTCATTGGGATATGAGACTTTAACCTCCTTGGAGAGATAACCTTTTTGATGTTAGTCAAAAAGGGGGAGAATATTTGGGAGAGAATGTTTTGGAGAAGGTTAAATTACCAATTTGGGATAATTGGTAAGGGATTTGAGCTAGTGGTCTAACTCATGGTTTGTTTGGTTTTTGTCAAACATCAAAAAGGGAGAGATTGTTGGTGCAATCGGCCCAGGTCACGATTGACCAGGACTCGAGTTTGACTCGAGTGATGTTTTGACAAAAACATATGACAATGTGATTGTCATGGGAAAGTCCAAGTCATGGGTACTTGGCATGGAAAGTCCAAGTGGGACACTTGCCATTTGGGAAAAGTCCAAGCATGGGTCTTGGCATGTAAAGTCTTGGCATGGAAAGTCCAAGCATGGGTCTTGGTATGGAAAGTCCAACATGGGTTGGCAAGGGAAAGTCCAAGCTTGAGTCTTGGCATTTGAGAAGTCCAAGGGGTTTATTATTGCCAGCGTAAAGTCCAAGCGGAGTCTTGGCGGCGTAAGTCCAATGTGCCTTGGCGGTGTAGACACCGTTAGCATGACATAGCCGATGGAAGCACCTGGATGCTAGCGCGATGGATGAACAAGTGATGGATGACTTGGAGGGATCCGAGAGGCGTAAGGCTGATAGAGGTGGATAGAAGGCTTAGGTCTAGGCTAAGGGTGGTCTAGCAAGTATGGTGACACCATACTTGGGTTAAAATCTCATTTTTGAGGTTGGCAGTCGATTGGCATAATGGCGATTCGTATCATCGAAATCGACGAGTTATTTGCCGTTTAGAGTTGGAAATGCTCTGGCGGATAGCTCATTAGGCGATCGGTGATGTCGATGCGATCGGCCCGCTAAGGTCGACGATCGCCGATTTAGTGTCGAGCAGAATGCTCGTGGCCGTGGCGATCGACTATAGGTAGCGATCGGCCCCGCCAATGTTGGCAGTCGACTACCAAGAGTCCCGTTGGAACTTGTCCAATGTGGATTGAGCCATTGTCTCACAGCTACAGTGTTGGCAGTCGACTGGGGCCTTATGGCAATCGACTGCCAGGCGGAAATCCAACCCGATGGAGGATAAAAGCAGCTGTTCGTGGAAGGCTCAATCATCAGTTCTTTGGGAGCTTTTTGGGGGCGATTTGCAGGTGCATTTCAGGGCCCTTCAACCTCATCCAAGCAACCAACAAGCAAAGCGCTCAAACCCTTGTTTTGTAAAGTGTTCTTTATATTTCCTTGTATTTTTGTGTATTACTGTTGTAATCTATTGTAAGAGGTTTCTCAACCTCCGGATTATTTCGAGAAGGAGTTATTACATAGTGGTGTGCTTGTGGCATCACTAGAGCTCTTTAGAGCTCGATCCGTGGAGTAGGAACCATTTCGGTTCTGAACCACGTTACATCTTTGTGTTCGTGATTGTATCTTTTCGTTATTGCTTTTATTATTACTATTCCGTTGCACATAACGAGCTTTGTAGAGACGATCACGATCAAATTCCATCTATGTACGGGCAATGCACTATTCACCCCCCTCTAGCGGGCACACAGGTCCTAACACTAGGGAATTAATTAAACGCTTTGGAATGCAAGACGCTAAAATTATTAATACCCCAATGGTGACTAATGTTAATATAGAAGAAGATGTAATCGGAAATTCAATTGATTTAAAATACTATAGGAGCGTAATAGGGAGTCTCCTTTACTTAACTGCAAGCCGACCCGATATCTTATTTGCAGTAAGTATGTTCGCAAGGTTCCAAACCTGTGCCAAGGAGTCTCACCTTACTCTAGTCAAACTTATCCTTAGATATCTAAAGGGTACACTTAATGTCGGTATTTGGTACCCTAGATCTACCGAGTTCGAACTAACCGACTACTCCGATTAGGACTATGCCGGTAGTAAGCTCGATAGAAAGAGTACGAGTGATTGTTGTCAACTTCTCGGCTCGAGTCTAGTGAGTTGGTGCAGTAGGAAGCAACACTGTGTTGCCTTATCTACCACCAAAGTCGAATACATTGCGATGGGTGAGTGTGTCACTCAGCTTCTTTGGATGAAGCACACTCTCCGCGACTTTAAGTTAGACTTTACGAACACAAAACTCCATGTAGATAACATTAGTTCAATTAACCTTACTAAGAATCCGATATGTCACTCTAGGACCAAACATATAGAGGTCAAACACCATTTCATTCGAGAACATGTGGCCAACGGAGCCATACAACTCGAATACGTCGAATCGAAGTCTAACTTGGCAAACCTATTTACTAAACCCCTACCCGAAGCCGAATTTAGTCTATTAAGATGAAAATTGGGCATGTGCATAGTAGAATAGGAACTTACAAATTATATTTTCGTACTACTATTTCTTACTTTTCATTTTCATGGAACTAGCATAGGACATACCTTAGATATCATGCACCTATAGATTTAAGGAGCCAGTACATCTCACAACACATAGGACTAATGTGTTTGTGTACTTAGCCACGCAGATGGGCGTGAGATGTTAGGACCTTACTCATGGTTCCAGATGTAGAGCTAGTGCATCGCCATGAACCACGGAGTATAATCATACATACTAACTGACTCTAACTAGGACTGGTTGATCTTTCATATCAATCAAGCCAAATATGAGTCGAACATTTTATAGATGAGCTTATTTTCAGTATATTATTTTCAAAATAATGTGGAACATGCTTGGACTTTAAATTTAATACTTATTTTTCACACACCCTTCCACTTTTCGATATATGGAAAAAGGGAGAGAAAAAGGCCAAAGTTAAGGGATCAAAAATTTTCATGGCCAAAAGTTAAGTAAATGTTTACTTAACTTTAAGTTTTAAAAATTTACTTAAAAGGAAGTAAAGGCCAAGTTAAGAGAATTCTTAACTTAAACTTATTATTTTTTAAACACTATGGCCAAGTGCTAATGCTTTACTTAAGAAAGGGGGAGAAAGGGCCAAGTTAAGAAGTCTTCTTAACTTAAAATGTTTTACTAAAGCCAACTTTAAGTAATTAAATAGCAATCCTCAAGGGGGAGGACTAAGGTCTTCTTTCAAGACTCACCCTCGGTCAAGGGGGAGGTTTCCTCAAGGGGGAGTACTTGAAGAAAATTCTTACTACTCCAACTTAATCTTTATTTTTGTTTTTCATGCACATTATTATTCTTCATGCATGCTATTTTTATTCATACATGTTATTTTTATTCTTCATGCATGCTATGTTCTTAACTTTGTATGTGGGTTTGCCATAAATCAAAAAGGGGGAGATTGTTGGTGCAGTAGGCACCTAAGTCGAACCTGAGTTTTGATTATAGCAAATGATACAAAGTTAAGCTCATGTCGTTATCTCACGAGCTGAATCGAGTGTGCAGAAAATTGCTATAGCTGGAGCTGAAGGCTAGCGACACCCGGAGGAAGCCGCGGTGGTCGGGTGACACTCGAGTGACTTCTGAGGGAGCCGAAGGAATCGAGTGGAAGGCCAGAAGAAAAAGCAACACAGTAAGTATCGAGGTAAGCTCGTGTGTGCGAGCGTAAGTGAGGTCGTATCCTTTTTATGGGGATGATCTTAAGTGTAGATCCGACGAAAGACATCCTATAGGTGGTCTAGGTCGAGATTGGACGGTCGGAGACCATCAAAATAATGTTTTTGTTAAGCTAACTTTGCCTTGCAGCTAGCATCAGTCGACTGCCAGCTTGGAGGACTCAACTGTCGTCCATCAGTCGACTGCCTGATGTCAGCATTCGACTGATGCTACCATCAGTCGACTGATGATGGACATCAGTCGACTGATGGTCAAGGATCAGCCTCGAGGAGTCAAGTCTTATCACCATTTTTCAAGGAACCATGTGCTTAATTCCTATTGGTTGAAGTTCCAATCGAAAAGGGGCTCAAAGGCTATAAAAGGAGGGCCAATCCTAGGGTTTCATCATCAATTCTAAGCTTCCAAAAGCCTCCGCCAAGTTGCAACTTTCCGATAACGAAGTGCTTCCTCTCCGATGTTTAGGTCTTGATTGCTTTATTTTTGTAACATTTGTTTAATCTTTTATTTCAATTCATTACTGCAATTTATCGGAGCTTTTATCGTAACGAGGAGAGGGGGAGTGTCCCTCTTGTTGGTGCAGGGGCACTAGATAATCGAACCAGTGTTTTGATTATGGCAAAGACACAAAGTTAAGTCCACATTGTTATCTCACAAGCTAAATCAAGTGTGCAGAAAAGTGTTAAAGCTGGAGCTGAAGGCTAGCGACACCCGGAGGAAGCCGCGGTGGTCGGGCGACACTCGAGTGACTTCGGAGGGAGCCGAAGGAATCGAGTGGAAGGCCGGAAGCGAGAGCTACTATCGAGGTAAGCTCGTGTGAGTGAGAGATTGTAAGGTCGTGTCCTCTTTACGGGGATGACCGTAGGCGGCGATCCGACTAAGACTTCCTGTGGAAGGTCTAGGTCGAGATCGGACGGTTAGAAACCATCGTATTTATCATTTTCCGAGCTAACCTCTTATTGCAGGGAAGTGGCCAAGCTGGCAGTCGACTGCTGGACATGGAGCAGTCGACTGATGCCCATCAGTCGACTGATGGGAGGCATCAGTCGACTGATGGCGACGATTCAGCTTTTGCGCTAGGTCAAAATGGATAACGTTTGACGCGGCCACTTCGCGATAAAATTTGGACAACTTCATGATCTATTCCGAAAAAAGAGGAGACAAATTCAGAGGCCAAAATCTATAAAAGGAGGAGACGATTCCACTCCAAATACATCAAGATTATTCATCAAGTGCTCCTACAACGCCAACGCTCCAACATCGTCATAATGCCGACGCGACGCCAAGTTTCGATCTTCTTCGTCGACAGCAGAATCAACTAATATTTTTGATATTGTATTCTTTGTTTTTCTTCGTAACGAGGTGAGGTAGGCTTGTTGCCTCATCCTTGTATATTCGGTTTTGTGATCGTTGTCTCCTACCTCCAACGAGGAGGAGACGTTATAGTGCTTTGCCCTCCGTACGCGGTCTAGGACCGATAGGGCCTTGGAGTAGCAACCGCTGGGTTGTGAACCAAGTAAAATAAACGTGTTCATTTATTTTCCACTGTGCTTACTCATTTACTTGTGTATCAACGAACGAATTCGAACGAAAGATTTACGATCGCTATTCACCCCCCCCCTCTAGCGATGCTTCTCGATCCAACAATTGGTATCAGAGCGGGGGCGCTAAGATTTGGTGAAACCACCAATCTAGCACGTTTTGGTTTTCTGTTCGTATTTTTTGATTCGTATTTTTTTTGGTCTTTTTCCTCCCGCACTACTAATCCAAGACGAAGTCTTGGTACGTTTCTTTTGGTTGTGTGCTTGCAAGTTTTCTCTCTTGGAGTAGCCGACGGTAAAACGGTCATAACTTTTCGCACAAGTGGACTCACATAACGATCTACGTACCAAATCGAAGCTCTCAGAAAGATCTACATTTCTTAAGAGGGTTTACCCTCGTAACAAGCTGTTTCCAGCCCCAAAATCCAACGTTTAGTACCCTTTCGGGGACATCGAAGGTCGTAAGTTTCGAGTTTTTGTTAGTTTCTTATTCTCCTTATTTATTTCTGTTTATTTCCTATTATTTCCCGCACTACTAATCCAAGACCAAGTCTTGGAATTCTCTTTGGTTTTTATTCGTATTTTGCAAGATATTTAATGGCTCACATTGAGGGGTATAGCACCACCCGACCTCCGTTCTTTAACGGAAATGATTTCCGTTATTGGAAAGGTCGGATGGAGTGTTTTCTAAAAACACAAGTCGAGACTTGGATAATAATCCAAACCGGCTTTGCTCTACCCACCAATGATCAAGGAGAGGCCTTGGATTTCAACAAGTGGACAAATGCAACCAAGAGGCAAATCGAAGCCGATGCAAGAGCAACCCAAATATTGCAATGCGGCTTGTCCAAGGAGGAACTCAACCGCATCGGACCATTCATTAGAGCCAAAGACCTCTGGAACAAATTGATTGATTTACACGAAGAGACAGCCGATGCTAAGGTATGTAAAAGAGATTTACTTTTAAATAAACTGTACAATCTAAAGATGCAGGATCATGAGACCGCCACCCAACTACATGCGCGGATCCAAGATATCGTCAACGGTCTTCATTCGATCGGGCAAGCCATAGAGAACCGGGACCTTATAAGGTACGCTTTAAATGCTTTCCCTAGGACTACCTTGTGGGCATCCATGGTTGATGTCTATAAGGACTCTAAGGACCTTTCGAAGCTTAGGTTAGACGAATTATTTTCCGAGTTTGAACTTCACGAGCAAACTAACGTGGTCCGGGCTGAGAGAGGTATTGCTCTACTTGCAGGACAAAGAAGCAAGCCACCTACTAGGCAAGTAGATGAACTCGAACCCGAAGACGAATCGGAGTCCGAATCGGCAAAGGTGGAAGCAATAGTGAACGTAGTGCGGAAAATCATTCGGAGGGAAAGGAGGCTACTAAAGAATCAAAAGAGGGCACAATTCAAATCAAATCGAAAGAAGGATTTTCATGCAACATGGGACAACGAAGAAGGCGGTGGCATAGCATGCATGGCAAGACCCGAAGAGTCCAAGTCAGAGTCCGAATCCGAATCCAATTACAACACCGACTCCGAACTCGAAGACTACTTCGAGAAGCAACTCAAAGCCGGACCAAAAGAGAAAATTAAGGTTAGCCGCTCACTAATTCATATGCTTTACAATACAATTAAAATGCTTAATAGGAAATTATCTAAGTCCGAGTCTAGGGTTGAGTCGTTACTTGAGGAGGTTGAAACCCTCAAGCAAGAGGCTACTCTAACCCCTTCAACTAGTCAAGTTCAAGAGGGAAACTCAACTCAAATTGAAAAACTTGAGGAGGAGAATTCTCTCTTGAAAGAACAAGTTCAAGAGGTTGAGGCTAGGTTGTAAAGGTTCACGTTGGGATCTAAGAACCTTAATCGACTACTTGGAACCCAAAGAGCCGTGTACAACAAAGCCGGACTCGAATTTAGGTCAACGACTACGAATAGGTCATATATGTCTATCGTAAATCGTAGTCATCAAAGAGTCCAAGCATGGGTCCCAAAGGTTTTATTGAACTCACATATAAGGACTAATAAGTATTGGATTCCTCAGGATCAAGTTCATTATTTGAATAAACCATATTGGTTCAATGGTCCAGGGGGAGCTAACACTAAAATAGTGTACCCTCTTACTTAGCAAAATCATTGAATATTTTACTTTAATTTTTAGAATGGCTAGATAGGAAAAATAGTTAGTCAACTCTTGACAACATAGTATCAGGATGCGGCGAGATGATAGTACGTTAGGGAAACAAAGTCTCGTGTATTCGAGCTAGATAAGGCGTATCTAGCTTGGTGCACTTGACCGAGTGGAACTAGCTGAAGCTACCTCGCCGTATCCTAAACTAGTTAGACCAGGAAGTAACCCTAAGTGACTTAAGTGATATTTTCTTGAATTTCTCTTTGTCTAAGGAAGTGGTCGTTGTTCCGATCAAAGAAGGCCCCTGTGCCTCGCCACGACCTGGAAGCCAGTTTCTCAAAAAGTTACTTAATGATCTAAAGGTTAAATCCAAATCTAACCCAAGGTTGACTATCTTTAATCAATTTAAAATCATCTCACAAAACATATAATGTGAACAAATTATGAGACACATAGAATGGGTGAGATGTTAAGGATAATTGAAATATACTTAAAACAATCTTCAAAATACTACTTATTTTCTCAACTATTGAACTTAATGACTCTTTAGGCCAAAGTTTAGCGCCCCCTACATCTCTTATACTTCATATATTTGACTACGGGGGAAAGCAAACTAACCCTAAGGGTTATATTATAAATCTTTAGATTATTGGTGCAGAGGGACACACCTCGAACCAATCTATCTAACTATTGCTAGACGCATGTTTGGACTCATAGTTGATTTATCTTGATGAATGCATATACCATATTGTCTTTAAACCCCTATTTTATATAACAAACTTCATTTTTACATAACAAACCCCAACATTTGTTTTGATTTATTGTAAAAGGGGGAGAAGAGCGAAAGTTAAGGGGGAGTAACAGAAAATTTATTTAATTTTGAACTAAAGTATCTCTTTCAAAACTCACCTACGGTTAAGGGGGAGTTTTGGTTAAGGGGGAGTTTTTGAAAATGAAATTTCATCATTTACTATACTTGTTTTATGCTTTAATTTCCCTTAACTTTGTGTTGGTTTACCATAGATCAAAAAGGGGGAGATTGTTGGTGCAGGGGCACTAGATAATTGAACCTGTGTTTTGATTATGGCAAAGACACAAAGTTAAGTCCACATTGTTATCTCACGAGCTAAATCAAGTGTGCAGAAAAGTGTTAAAGCTGGAGCTGAAGGCTAGCGACACCCGGAGGAAGCCGCGGTGGTCGGGCGACACTCGAATGACTTCGGAGGGAGCCGAAGGAATCGAGTGGAAGGCCGGAAGCGAGAGCTACTATCGAGGTAAGCTCGTGTGAGTGAGAGATTGTAAGGTCGTGTCCTCTTTACAGGGATGACCGTAGGCGGCGATCCGACTAAGACTTCCTGTGGAAGGTTTAGGTCGAGATCGGACGATTAGAAACCGTCGTATTTATCATTTTCCGAGCTAACCTCTTATTGCAGGGAAGTGGCCAGGCGCGATCATTCTGGACATGGAAGCGATCGTGATGCCCATCGATCGGTGATGGGAGGCATCAGTCGACTGATGGCGACGATTCAGCTTTTGCGCTAGGTCAAAATGGATAACGTTTGACGCGACCACTTCGCGATAAAATTTGGACAACTTCATGATCCGTTCCGAAAAAAGAGGAGACAAATTCAGAGGCCAAAATCTATAAAAGGAGGAGAGGATTCCACTCCAAATACATCAAGATTATTCATCAAGTGCTCCTACAATGCCAACGCTCCAACATCGTCATAACGCCGACGCGACGCCAAGTTTCGATCTTCTTCGTCGGCAGCAGAATCAAGTAATATTTTTGATATTGTATTCTTTGTTTTTCTTCGTAATGAGGTGAGGTAGGCTTGTTGCGTCATCCTTGTATATTCGGTTTTGTGATCGTTGTCTCCTACCTCCAACGAGGAGGAGACGTTATAGTTCTTTGCCCTCCGTACGCGGTCTAGGACCGATAGGGCCTTGGAGTAGCAACCGCTGGGTTGTGAACCAAGTAAAATAAATGTGTTCATTTATTTTCTGCTGTGCTTACTCATTTACTTGTGTATCATCGAACGAATTCGAACGAAAGATTTACGATCGCTATTCACCCCCCTCTAGCGACGCTTCTCGATCCAACACTTCTACCTCAAGCTTTGTTTTTATTTGTATCGATCAACTCCTACCTCTAACGAGGAGGAGTTCTTTAGTATTTTTTCCCTCCGTACATGGTCAAGGACCATTAGGGCCTTGGAGTAGTAGCCGAAGGCTATGAACCAAGTAAAAATATTTGTCTCCTTTATTTATTGCTTATCTTTCCGCTGCAATTACTTATCTACTCGGGTTTTAACGAACGAACAAAAAAAAGAAAAGGGTTTTATCACTATTCACCCCCCCCTCTAGCGATCCGCTTCGATCCAATAAGAGTAGCATAGCGGAACAGATTCACCAAGGGGTGTGCAACCATAATTTCCACCCTACTAGACCAAGCTGAAATTGAAGATAAAATTCCACCCTAGCTTGAGGACCCTGGTGAATTTGTTATCCCCTGCTAAATTTATGGGGAAAGCTTCAATTTAGCACTGTGCAACTTAGGGTCATCAGTAAGTGTGATGGCCTATGCATACTACTTGAAGATGGGATTGAATGGGTTCCAACCAGCGAACCTTGGTATTCATATGGGGGACGACTCATTCAAGGAATCCGTCGGCATGCTAACACATGTGCCTATGGTTGTCGAGAACTTTGTGATACATATAGATTTTATTATACTCGACACAGGACCAGACCCCCAGAATCCCATCATCTTGGGAAGGCCCTTTCTGGCAACTGTGGGGGCGTGCATAGATGTAAAGGCACACCAAATATCCTTAGACGTAGATGGGGAGATCATCCTCTTCAGCCTATCAGAGTGTAGAGCTCCCTACCTAGACGTCTTTACTTTCAATAGGATAAAGCCTATCCCACCGAATGTAGACATCGAGACGGATGAATGGAGGTTCACAGAACCTCCAGAGCCAAGTTGATAATGAAGTGTGGTCGAGCTAAACGACCTTAAACAAAGTGCTTCTTGGGAGGCAACCCAAGTTTAGTTTTTTAGGTTTTCTTTGATTGTATTGCATTCATTTGGTTAATTTGAACTTTGATTTCCATTTCATTTGGCATTAGGAATAGAAAGAACTTACTAGGTAAAAATAAAATCAATTTTTAGCTTACACGACGAAGTGTGTGATAAAATTCGTACTGTTGTACACAAAAGGAGGGAAATAGGGGACACACGGCCTGACTGTGTGTTTTCCCATGGTCGTACCCGATCAACCCGAAGCGCACATGGCCTGGCCATGTGTTTTCACACGGCCGTGTCGCGCGAGGTTAAAAATGGCATGCCATGCGTTCTCTCTCCAAATGCACTGTGTGGATCCTTTGTCCCCACCACCTAGAAGATTTTCCAACCTTCAAAAAAGCCAAAAGAAGCAAGGATGAGGAGGACCAAGCAAGTGGTATCTCGATCCGGTGCTTCGGAGTGATGAGCAAGGAGAACCGACGCCCCTCAAGCTCCGGAGGAGGGTAACGCTCTTCCAAACCTTCTTTTTCACAACATGAGCATAGGGATAGATATAACATGCTTTCTACTTCTAAAATCATTGGAACAAGGTATCTTGATGAAGATTTACTAGAGTCCTTAGGGTTGTTGGGTGACATTCAAGCCTTATTTGCAAAAATAGGGTGGGGAAAGAATGGGGATAAGACACCCAACCAACCCTAGGGTAGTTTTGGAGTTTTTAAGTTTTTTAGAAGCTGAAGTTTTTAACAAGTAGAGAGAGCAAAGAGGGTAGGATTACCTTTAGGATATTTAACATTGAGCATCACGCCTCCAAAACCCCATTTTTAGATACCCCCACCGAATCATGGTAAGTACTATTTTTGGTCGTGGGGAGGGTGAGGGTGTAGTGAGAGTTAGCGATCTGCTTTGCCTATGGCACATGCTATAAGAAAGGAGTAGCATCGATGTAGGGTCCCATTTCATTAGACACTTAGTGAAAATGGGCAAAGCAGCGAGAGGAGAGATTAATGTGGGGGGCTTGCTTACCCACATTTTCCATAGGATGGGGTATGACTACACTATGCTAGATAGCATAGAGGGGAGCCCTAGGATCGACTTGGGAGTGTGTATGTCCATGAAGATTATTGTAAGAGAGGGACACTCCTTATGGGTTGTAAGGAAAAACCTGACGGGCCTTAGGCTCCCCGACCCTGATCGTACCGCCATCACCACACGCACTAACTAGCGCTTAGACTTGATAGTGGAGTCCTCGCCATATGAGGGATCATCCACATCGACACCCATCTCTCCCCCTTTGCATCATGCTCTCTCTAGTCTACACATGCATAGGAACCCACCTAGTCCACGTCGACATAAGCCTGCACATGCACCACCACCTTTTTCTACTTTTGAGCAGCATGCAGGTACATCTGCATATGATTTTCGGAGTTCTAATCGCGCCTCAATGACATATATGCTGAATAGCAGACACAGAGGCAGCGATGGGAGGAGCAGAGTGCCTACATGCAGGCAGAGTTTCAAGGCTTCCAGGAGCACTTCCAGCACACTGAGGGGTTCTATGACGAGGCCCGTGTCTACTTCCAAAAGGAGGCTACCCGTCGCCAGGTGGAGGCTGCCTACCACCAAGAGATGTGATAGCATATGCGAGCCCAGCAGGCATAGTGGGCTAAGGAGGAGGAACACCGAGCAACCACTGCATCCACCAGCTCTCAGATCGACCACATGTACATGTGTCATCAACGACTCAACAATAGATTCTCCCAGGATCCCAAGATGTCGAGGATACTAGACTTTCCACCTCGTCCACCATACTAGGGGTATGCTTCACTTAAGTCTGGGGGGACCCCAAGTTTTGTTTTGTTTCTAGTAGTGGTTTCTTTCCTAATGTTTGCATTATAGTTAGCATTCATTTATTCATGTATAGTGTGTTTAGTTTCTTCCTACACTTAGTCTTGGCTATCTTTAAGCTACCTCAGTAGTATTTTTAAAGTTACTTTCTTGAGTTGTTCCCATAGGTAGCTTAACTTTATTTATCTCATGGTATTTTATTTTATTTTCTCTAATGAATGTTCTATACTTACACTAGTTAGTTTTTATTTTTACACCTACACATGTCGAACATTCTGAAAGGGAGAGTCTAGTATATACCTAGTTATGATTCATCTCAGTAGTTTAGGACTTTGGAATCCACAGGTGACCCTAAGTTTAGCATTTTAGTTAATGGAGATGCTCGGATTGTGTAAGCCCATTCGGAAAAATCAAAATCCCAGTGAACCGAGAAATAAAAGAGAGAAAAGAAAAGAAAAGAAGAGAGAGAGAGAGAGAGAGAGAGAGAGAGAAAAGAAAGAAGAAAAAGAGATTATGAGGGATAAAAAAATAGTTGTCGTGGGTGGAAATAGTTAGGTGTCCCTTTGAGACCGAGTTAGATTACTGGGAAACACCTATAAATTTCTCTCAATACCGAGCACACCTTTGAGACATTGTGCTAGATCTAGAGAATGACCCTCGCTTTGGGCAGGTAAGTGCCTAAGAGCCAGAGACCTTAGGAAAGCTATAGGATGACGACTTAACTTACCATGGAACGAGTATCCCCTAAGAAGATTCACTTAGCACAAGCAAGAGGAGCTAACTTAGTGAATTTCTAGAACATATCTATTTTTCTTTGATTGTAAATACCACTTGATAAATCTAGTTAACATGCTAAGTATGAAACAATACATTTTTAAAATTTTCATGGCACTGAGGTTTGCTTGAGGACAAGTAAAAATCTAAGTTTGAGGAAATTGATGTAAGCAAAATATATAGGGTTTTAGGAGTAGTTTTCTCTCACATCTCATCTCATTTTATGTTGGTTTCATGCATATTTTACTTTGTTTTCCATGCATTTCCTATTTTTTGGTTCGGAGAGCTACTTTGTATACTTTTGTGTGTAGGATAGCATTTTGTGGAGATAACAACACACTTTCAGAGCAAAAAGAAGACATTTGGTAGCTGGATGTAGAAGGGAACACGACTAGGGTGTGTGCCTACACACGACCGTGTTCAGGGGCAAAAACGACCACCACATCCTGACACACGGCTAGGCCATTTGTTTTCACACGACCATGTGGCGGCCAAGGGATTTAACACAACCAGGGTTTTTTTCCAGATTTCACAGTGATCCAGCGTGATGTCTATATAAGGAAAGCTACGCCCCAAACCCTAGGGGAGGCACGCTGGATGGGACGACACTCTGAAGCCCTAAAAAGCTTCGGGAACTCGCATTGGGGAAGGAGAGAGAGCCACTCGAGGATCAAGATCTGCACCACAACGCCAAAGGGAAGAGCTGCAATTACATTATAATTCATATTTCTTGCACGTTTATAATTAAACTCATGAATTCTATAATGTATTGTGACTCTCTTCTCGAATTCATGGAGTAGAATCTCCAATTCTAGGATTAGGGAGTAGTTTGTGTTGAGTAGAACATTGCTATTTCAAATATGTTTCAGTTCTTGAAATCATATTTGCAATTGAATGATTGTTTAGATCTATAGCTTTGTATTTTGGTTTTCTATCTTCTGTGCGTAGATGATACGAGGAGTGACAGTACTCGTATCTAAGATTTAGGGGATATTAGGAGAAACCTAGAGGTTGGCCTCATCACCTACAACTGTGGATAGAAGATGCGATAGAGTCAGTAATGTGTCTCATTTTCTGCTCGTCGCAGGGATCGATTCGGTATCCTCGTACCATAGTGTATGATGCCCTTTCCACAAAACCCTAGTTAGAAAATCTGAACACATTCGATTGATATCATATTCTACGACACACAAATGAAATCGAAGTCCTAGAATCCCATTCAAATCCTCGTAGCAACCTTTTCTCTTCTTCCGTGTGACACCGTACTGAGTTCGGACCACCGACGACCTCTCATTCGTGAACCCTTAGATTACCAATTCGAACAACAACACATCCACTGGACAAACCGATACTCGAAATCTCAGTCCCTATGGGATTGATATTCTTTATTACTTGACGACATCTGTGCACTTACGGGCGTTGAGCGTGAGCACACACTTCGAGTCCTCGACGGTCTCCGTCGCGAGATTTAAGGTCACGTTTGCGTGCATCATGATGCATCTTCTTCGAAGATAGATTAACTACTACAAATCCTTTTGATCCTTATGTGGTTCATCATGAATTGTTGTCCGCAAGAGCTCCATCGCACCAATAATCCAATACTCCGAGCTACTTTGTACAACTTCTCTGTGTGTCAGTATAACTTGTATCAGTTACTTTACTTTTTGTATTTTGTACTTAAATTAAAGAGGGAAGGTAGTGTGTTACCTTTTCCCTCAATCTTTGCATGTGAAAAACTCTCCGAAGTCGAGAGTTCTCGAATTGGAGGGATCTTAGTGATTGGCCCATAAGGTAACCCTAGAGAGGGGTTATAGGCCTTGGAGTAGAAATCTGGCTCGAATTGTGAACTAATGCACGCAAGCACAACTCTTAAATCTCCAACGGGACTCATCAAGGACTCGTAGCATTCACTCACGCTCAACGCTCGTAAGTGCATGGGTGTCATCAAGTAATAAAATATTATCGATCCCATAGAGACTGAGATTCGAATATCATCTGTCCAGTGGATGTTGTTGTCCAGAATAAATCTCCTAAGGGTATAGGTTGAAGGTTGATGGTAGTCCTAACTCTAGTACGGTGTCACTCGGAGGAAGGGAAGGTTGGTTCGAAGTTCTTAAAAAGAATTCTAGGACTTCGATTTCACTTGTGCGTCATGGAACATGCTATCCATTAGGTGCATTGAGATCTCTAATTATGATCTTGAGGGAGGATTATTATGTATTTGCCCGATGAACTTTTGCTTCTACCGGGAGCTACCTATTTCTAACCAAGTTTACCTTTCAGATCATCAGAGCTCAGGGGGGTGATATCGTTGGGAGCCCTCTATCACTAAGATCCCTCAACCCTTCTAGAGTTAATTTCTCCTACTTTAGCCCTTCTGCTAAGATAGCTAATTGGGTAACAAGACGTCCTAACAATCCCTATGTAGAGGTGGATTTTATTTCATATCGTGTCCTCTCATATTCTATCT
Source organism: Wurfbainia villosa (assembly GCA_025175895.1). NCBI lineage: Eukaryota > Viridiplantae > Streptophyta > Magnoliopsida > Zingiberales > Zingiberaceae > Wurfbainia > Wurfbainia villosa. The sequence goes on along the minus strand of CM045999.1, from coordinate 48,296,709 downwards.
TCTACGATTACGGGAGGTAGGATGACCTCAAGGCTCATCCTTGATTCTCCTATATTTTTGATACGAAGGTTGTCACCCTTTGTATTGGCTATGCATGGTCGAATTAGAATCAAAACACAATCTTCATAAATCTCAACCCACAAAACTGCAAATAGAATCAAAGGAGATAAATGACTATTTGCACTTGCATGTCCACAAACACAAGTTACTCTTTAATCCTAGAATCGAAGTATCTACTCCATAAATAAGGAAGAATAAATACAAGACAACTTAGAAAACATCATTACACTGAAAATAGAACAAGAGGATAAAGAAGATACTCTCTGTCCTAACCAATATGCATGTCTTGGTTGTTCTCTACAATGCCGGAGTGTCAAGATGGATCTCCTAGACACTTCCTTCCTCAACGTTGCGAGTCTCCGATGCTTTTTTAGGGCACCGTTTGTCATTCTATCCATTGAGGCCTCCCCCCTAGGGTTTGGGTGTGCCTTCCTTGTTATAGACGTGCAGTTGTCTCATCATAAATCCCACGAAAACTCTAGTTGCATCAAAACAACCCAGTGCCACACGACCATGTGGAATCCACACGGTCGACCATGTGGGGCACTGGGAACATTGTCTTCGTGGTTTGGACACAGTCATGTGGAATTTACACGGTCGGTCGTGTCGGCCTCTGTTCCACCTGGTGAATGCCTTCCTTTTGCTCCAAAAATGTGTCATTTCACCTAAAAATATCGTCCTGCACACAAAAGCAACGAGAATAAATCTCCAAACCAGAAAATAGGAAATGCATACAAAACAAAGTAGAATATGCATGAAACAAAGATAAAATGTTACAAGATGTGTGCCAAAACTACTCTAAAAACCTTATATGTTTTACTCACATCAATCCCTCCAGACTTAGATCTTTGCTTGTCCTCAAGAAAACCTTAGTGCCATGAAATTTTAAAAATATATTTTTCCATACTTAGCATGTTAACTGGGTTTATCAAGTGGTATTTTCAATCAACACAAAGTAGATATGTTCTAAAAGTTCACCAAGTTAGCATTTTGTGCTTGTGCAAAACAAATTTTCCTAAGGGATACTCATTCCATAGTGAGTTAGGTCGTCATCCTATAGCTTTCCTTAGGTCTCTGACTTTTAGGTACATACCTGCCCTAAGCGAGGGTTGTCCCCTAGATCTAGCACAAAGTCTCAAAGGCATGCTCGGTATTGAGAGAAATTGGTACATGTTTCCCCAGTAACCTAACTCGGTCTCAAAGGGGCACCTAGCCATTTCCACCCATTACTACTATTTTTTAACTCTCTCTTTTTTTTCTTTTCTATCTTTTTAATATATATATTTTTCAAGGAACTTTGTTCCTCCTTAGTTCACTGGTATTTTGATTTTTCTAAATGAGCTTACACAATCCGAGCATCTCCAGTAACTAAAATGATAAATCTAGAGTCACCTATGAATTCTAAAGTACTAAACTACTGGGATGAATCATAACTATGTATGTAATAGATTCTCCCTTCCGAAATTTTCGTCAAGTGTGAGTGAAAGGTAAAAGCTAACCAGTGCAAGTCTAGAACATTCATTAAAGAAACTAAAATAAAATACCAAAAGATAAATGAAGTTAAGCTATCTATGGAAGCAATTCATAAAGAGATTCTAAAAAAATATTATTGAGGCAGCTTAATGATGGAAAAAACTAAGTGCTGAAAAGAAACTAAACACTCTATGCGTGAACAAATGAATGCAAACTAAAACTAAACTATAAATGTCAAGAAAGAAACTACTGTTGGAAGAAAGATATATCAAAATATGAGGCCCCCCCAGGATTAAGCGAAAAAGTACCTCTAATATGGAGGTTGATGTGGGAAGTCTGGTAGTCTCAGCATGTCAGGCTCTTGGAAAAATATGGTGCTCAATCGCTGATGCCACATGTACATGTGGTCGATCTAGGAACTGGTGGATGATGCAGTTGCTCTATACTCCTCCTCTCTAGCCCACTGTGCCAGGATGTGCTGGCGAACCTCCTGGCGGTATGAAGCCTCCTCTTGGAGATGGGTAGCCTCCTCATGAAAATAGACATGGGCCTCTTCGTAGAACTCCTTGACCCACTGGAAGTGCTCCCGTAGGCCCTAAAACTCTGCATGTGTGTCGATGCTCTTCTCCTCCCATCACTGCCTTTGTGTCTGCTGCTTTTTGTATATGTCATTGAAGCACGATCGAAACTCAAAAAAGTCATAGGCAGACGTACCTGCATCCTGCTCAAAAGTAGAAAAAGAAGGAGGTGCAGGTGTAGGCTCTCGGCGTGGACTAGAGAGACTCCTATACATCTATGGACTCGAGGGAGAGTGATGGGTAGGGGTGAGAGGCGTGTATGAGAGGAAGGCCCTGTGTGTGGTGGGGACTCTACTATAAGATCCAATAGCCAATTGGCATGGTTGGTGATGGTGGTACTGTCAGTGTTGAGGAGCCTAAGGGCTCCTATGTTCTTCCTTACAAAACAAAAATAGTGCCCTTCTCTCACTATCATTTTCATTTCCATGCACACCCCTAGGTCGATACTAGGGCTCCCCTCTACACTGTCCAATGCATTATAATCGCACCCCATCCTATAGTAAATGTTGGTGATCAATCTCCCCAAAATAATTTCTCCCCTTGCTGCCTTGTTCATCTTCACTAGATGCCTAATGATGTGGGTGTTGGGATGTATACTAAAAAGTCTATCTTTTGTATGAACATCTTTATTTTGTAATAGGAATCACATGATCATTGTTTGCATATTTATGGTTATGCATATTGTCTAATACATTAGATTGTAGATAACATGGTGTATGGTGTCACACGGGAGATCATGTTATCGACCCCTTGTAAAGTATAAGTATAGGCTCACAACCAAGATGGCTTTGGACAAACCATTGTTATGGTTGTAGTGTGAGTTGGTATTGGTTTGTCTTGACCATAGAATCACACTAGTACACTTTGTGTGTATTGAATAGGACCGACTTAGAGGTGATTCGATTTATTGTTGACTATATAATCGAATCGGACCTCAGATATTATATTGTACATACTCTTAATCCCGATATAATAACGGGCACATATACTTAGTATTCATTTCTTTGATTTACCAATGGGAGAGATTTATAGATTAAATCGATAGGCTCGGTTAGTTGGGAAATAATATTATTTATATGGTGTGCCATTGATTATAGGAGGAAACTGTGTCCTATATATTAGGATGATGATGTCCCCTTGAGGAGCTCATAAGGTTCATCATGTAAACCCTGCAGGTGGACTTGGTCCGGCATGATGATAAGGTTGAGTGGTACTACTCATGGAGTTAGATGTTGATTAATTAATGGTCAGTAAATTAATTAATCGACGGACATTCGAGATCTTAAACACGGGGAGAAAAATGTACATATAATATATGGAGCACATATTAACTTATGGGGGTTGGTGAGGTAGATCAATGATAATCCTTTAGTGGATTGGATTATCATTAATGGATCGGACTTTATGTGGGCTTGATCCATTGGGTGGCCAAGATCCAACTCCTCCTCATGGTCCCTATTGTAGCCTATTAATATCTCATGAAGCTTAGATCCAATGGATGAAACACAAAACTCTAGAACCAATGGTAGAGATTGAATCTCTAGATCCTACGGTTGAGATTAATTCTCGAGATCCAACGGTTGAGATTAAATCCCTAGAACCAATGGTGGAGATTAAAACAAGGCATATCCCTAACTCTATAAAAGGAGAGCATGGGGTGGGCTGCAAGGAGAATTCCAATAGAGATAGGATTAGGGTTAGTGGGCGGCAAGCTTGGGTGATTAGGGTTTGGGGTGTTGGCGGCACCAAATAAGGAAAGTTCTTCCTTTTCTTCTTCCTCCTCCTTGGTGGTCGGCACCCAAACCTGCCCTTCCCTGCCTTGGCCGACGTCCAAACCTTGTCCTTCTCCTCTCCTTGGCCGGTGGAAACAAGGCTTAGGGTCTTCCCTTGGAGCTCTTGGCCGGCAACTATCTCCTTCATCTTCTCCTTGTTGGTCGACGACAAGCACCTAGGTTGGTATTTGTTAGTTGGCTAAAGGAATGAGAAGGGTTTTGTTTCTTATTCTTCATCTTGTTCAGAGCGAGGAAGGAAGGAAGATTGGTGATCTAGGAGCTTCGACTTTTGGTAGATCATCGCTCACATGACGTCCAAAAGGAGGGGGGACATACGATAGAAGATCGAGAGGTATAATACTTGTCTATTTTCTTATGTAACATGTTTATAATTGTTTCTCAATTATATATGCATGATATATTCTATTTTGTGGCTAATATAACTTGGACTCCGAACATAAACACAAAATCTGGCGATTCGTACATCGTCTATTCCGCGGCTATTCGTAGAATAGAGGTTGGTGGCTTGAACAACAAGTTTATTCAAGTGACCACTCTAATCGAATAGCACGACGATGAAACGGTTGCTTGGGTGATCCCTTTTGTCTAGGATTAATTTTTTTTTAATCCGGTGACATTGATGGGATCGCCATGAACAAGCGATTGAGTTGATGTGGGAAGCAAAGTTTCCTGCCTTCAAGTGATATCCGAGCCACGGTTTCTGGTTTTGTGTGTTTAGGATTTGGTTACTTTTATACACTTTTCATATATTATATGTGTCGGATAATAGTAGGATATGCGTAGGTTAACTCTTTTGTTGCAGGCATAGGATCCAACTATTATGGTCATATGTGTGTATGTGATTGTATGTGTGTAATTGTATATTTTGTTGAATCCTCGGGGTTGACGAGGCTAATATTTAATTTTTGTAATTAGATACGGCATTGTTTATCCACTCTTTTTATTTTAGTTTACTTTCGATCTAGATTTCATGTACACTCCCTCGTGGAGTATAAGATCGATGGATGTAAATTAAAATATATTTTTTTCTCGGCTCGGATCTCCGGATGGCTTGTACATGGCGTAGGGAGGAGCGGACGAGATGACAATACGACGGGAGACATATTGAAGACAAAAGCCATAATAGTTGGAAAATTTTTATTTTTCATATTTATTGCTTATTGTTTGATATGCAAGTCGTAGGTTAGAAAATTCCTCAATTTCAAATTACTAAGTGGGAGAGGGATATTTTTATAAATTCCCACGACCTCCATTATGATTTGACATGTGATGCAAACAAACTTGCGCATCAGCTCTGAGTGCCTTCCTCCCCATCGGATGGGTTTATTTGTGGATCACAAGGTCGAATATGGTTATAGGAAATTATTAAGGAGAATGGGTACTTCCCCATCGGAAGGCACATAACCCGAGATAATTACCTTGGTACCGAGTAATGGTGAACACTGAGATACAAATATAAGTATCCTCCCCATCGGAGTCACTGCTTTTATTTGTAGGGCCAAAGAGGAACCTGTTAGTGAAATCCCTAGAGCAAATCATGTGATGATTGTTGTATGAACTTTATTGTATCATATTCCTATTTATAAAGGCATGGTTATTATATTTACTTGTATTGGTGCCAAATAACTAATATAATAATGTCCTTGAGTAGTAGGTTCTTATCTATATCAATCGATTGGTTGAATCGATAACGAGATGATATAGAGAACACTACTCTTAATCATTCCTAGTCAAGTATTAACATTCAGGGACAATGTTAATGTATAGAGATTAGCATGTAGGTCAATATGATGACTTGATCTCACAAGTCATGGATATGAGATATCAAGTTGACACATGGGTATGCATTGGAGAATGTATACTGAATGACCCGCCATGAGAAAGTATCATGGATCGTTAGATGAGTGTCATATACTTTCTCATGTGGCTATTATTATGACAATAAGTCCTTAGACCTGAAGTCACCATGGTTCCCTACATAAGGAGTTGCATACTTTGGCTTCGTCAAACGTCACCCGTAAATGGGTGGACTATAAAGGCCATTACTGGGTATGTAACAAATTATGCGGAGGGATGTGAGTGATGTAGATGGGATATATCCCTCCTATATGACGGGGGTGACATCGATATTCTTGATAGAGTGAGTCCACGAAGTGCATGGCCATGCCCAAATGAGTCAATATGAGATATTGAGCTCATTTGATTAGAGTGAGTCAACTTGGAGTTCAAGATATAGATTGTACCAAGGATGACACAGTCTATGCCTCAATTGGTCAATCTAGATGTCAAGGATAGAGGGACATTGTCACATATTGTAAGAGTCACAATTAGTAGTCACAAAGGCGATGTTGGAGCTCAACATTCATGTAACTTGGGTAGCAATGAGGTGTTGCTAGATACCGCTCATTGATTATATTCCTAAATCAGTTTAGGAGCATTGCCAACGTTACAAGAACCTATAGGGTCACACACAAAGTGCAATTAGATGGAGATTAGGTTCATATGATGAACCATGAGGATTAGGTTCATGGGATCAACCAAATTGGATTAAGTGTAATCCAAATTAGACTAATTGAGTTAGACTCAATTTGATTCAAGTGTTGAATGAGTCTAATTTAGATTTGATTAATTGAGTCAATTTAATTTAATGAATATATATTCATTAAATCAAATTGACTTGAATCAAGTGGTTAGATTTGATCAACCATGGGAGATAATAGGTCAAGTTTGACTTGACTTGAGAGGGAAGATGAATGGTCAATTTTGACTTGACCAATTGCCATGTCATGGTGACTTGGCTTGGGGCCGGCCAATGATGATGCTCCACATCATCATGGACACATCATGGGGTGCCACCTCATGAGGGAGACCAAGAGCCATTGGTTCTTGGAGTTACATGCATGCATGTAACCCCCTTATAGTGGGTTATGAAAGTGTGAAGTTAAGGTGTGTAACTTCATCTTCTTCCTTGGTTCTTCCTCTATTGCTCTCCCAATCCTTCTTGTCCAAAATTTCCATGAGTTCTAGCACACTCTAGGTTGAGTTTCTCCACCATTTGTATGTGTGGATACCAATAGAGGAGTGTACACTTGACACTCTTGAGTTCCGGTAAGCTTTTGGACGAGCGGGATAAGCGAAGGGTGTCGCTACGAGGGTAACACTCTCAATTTATAGATCTAAGGTAGATCTTGGTTTACTTAGCACATACATGTTTTTATTTTAATATATCTTCGCACAGATCTATGGCCGGACTTCCGGGGTTTCCGCAACGCAAAAAGCGGTTTTTGCGGCTCGGAAAGTCCAACAGTGGTATCAAAACCACGTGCGAAGCATGTATGTATTTCATTTTTGTAGTTTTTATATTAGATATAAAAATTATAGATTTTTATGTTTCTGTAAATTGTTGGTGCAATCGGCCCAAGTCACGATTGACCAGGACTCGAGTTTGGCTCGAGTGATGTTTTGATGTGTTTTGATGTTTCGACAAAAACATATGACAATATAATTGTCATGGAAAGTCCAAGTTGGACACTTGGCAGTTGGGAAAGTCCAAGTCCTGAGTACTTGGCAAATGGAAAGTCCAACATGTGTTGGCAAGGAAAGTCCAAGCATGGGTCTTGGCAAATGGAAAGTCTAACATGAGTTGGCAAGGAAAGTCCAAGCATGGTCTTGGCATGGAAAGTCTAACATGGGTTAGCATTTAAAGTCCAAGGGGTTTAATATTGGCGGCGTAAAGTCCAAGCGGAGTCTTGGCGGCGTAAGTCCAATGTGCCTTGGCGGTGTAGACACCGTTAGCATGACATAGCCGATGGAAGCACCTGAAGGCTAGCGCGATGGATGAACAAGTCATGGATGACTTGGATCCGAGAGGCGTGAGGCTGATGGAGGTGACTAGAAGGCTTAGGTCTAGGCTAAGGGTGGTCTAGCAAGTATGGGGGAACCATACTTGAGTTAAAACCTCATGTTTGAGGTGTGCCAGTCGACTGGTGCCATGTGGCAGTCGACTGGACCGAGTCAACTAGGGTTTATTTGAGTTATGGCCTAGCGATGCCATAGGTTGGCGGTCGATCGATGAGCTCAGCGATCGTGATCGTGTGATCGGATCGGCTCTGATTTCGGCCACAGAATGGAGTCGAGACTCGACTGGTCGAGTGAGGACTCCATCAGTCGACTGATGGTCACAATCAGTCGACTGATGGTAGTTCCGTTGGACTTATCCAACGTGGAACTAGCCGTTGTCTCACGACAACAGTGGCATCAGTCGACTGATGGTCTCGATCGCGACTTTCGGCCCGAGTTGAAGACTTTTATATGGAGCTCGTGATGGAGGAAAAAGAAACCGGTTCTTGAGGGCTATTGGGGCGATTTGTTGGTGCAAATCAGGTCTCCAAGTGCAAGCAAGCAACCAAGCATTCAAGCAATCAAAACAAGTGTTGTAAAGTCTTTTCTTTACTTGTATTTCATATTTACATTGTATATTGCTTGTATTTCGTTCTTACTGTTGTAAGATCTATTGTAAGGGGTTTCTCCGCCTCCGACTTGTGTCGAGAAGGAGTGTTTATCATTAGTGAGTGCGTGTGCATCACTAGGGCTCTTTAGAGCTCGATCCGTGGAGTAGGAACCGTGCGGTTCCGAACCACGTTATATCATTGTGTTAGCTTTTTGTCTATTTCGTTATCACTTTTATTATTTCTATTTCACAAGACTAACGAAATTGTAGACACAAACGCGAGCGAATTTCATCTACGCTATTCACCCCCCCTCTAGCCATTCCAACGATTCCTAACAAGTGGTATCAGAGCACGGGGCTCTTCTACGGATTAACAACCGGGAGCTAAGGTGAAAGGCTAGAGGGTGAAGATGGAATTCCAAGACAAGCTTGGATGGGAAATCAACACTCCACCTCCATATGATCCAGAAGATTTTCCGGCATGGAGAGCAAGAATGGAAACATTCTTGATGATGAACATAGAGGATTGGTTCATCCTCATTGAAGGTCTTGAACCCCCTAGGGATAAGAAGGGGAATGTCCTAAAATTGAAAAAGTGGACCCAAGAGCAACGCCAAAAGCTCAAGACCGAAGTTAAGGTAACGAAACTTTTGGAAGATTTAATCCCTAATGATGTTTTGTGCAAGTTAGGGGATTACATGTATGCCAAGGAGCTATGGAGAAAATTGACAAGATACCATGAGGAGAGTTCATCCTTAAGTGAAAGTGATGAATCGGAAGTTGAGATGGAGTCAACTTCCGAATCGGAGAAAGAAGAAGTAGAAGAGGTGGAAGAAGCATCTACTTCTAGGATTGAGGAGGATAGACCATCCTCTACACCGGAGCAACCTCAAGAAGAGCTCTCAACATCCGATCAAGATGAGGAAGCTCAAAATTCAACTCCGGCACCTACCACCACCCTAGGTAACTCAAACACTTTATTTTCAAACAAAAATCATATTATGTGCTTTGAGTGTAGGGAGTATGGGCATTACAAGAGCAAATGTCTAAAGAGGATCAAGAAAACTCCTTCGGCGCCTAAAAGTCAACAAAAGTCAACGGACGCCGGTTCTCCAAGACAAAAGAGCAAGGAGCATGTCATTTGCTTCAAATGCCGACTACCGGGTCATTACCGGAGTCAATGCCCAAAGAAGAAGAAGAAGGGGCAAAGGGGAGCATCACAAGTAGGGGGAGCCACTAAGGCAAACCCTAAGGTATATTTAAATAATGCTCCGTCTAATTTAAAGCATGCTAGAACTAATTTTAGCAATTGTGGTATGTATCATAAAGAGCATGTTAGAAATAACAAACATATGTGTTTAGGAGCTAAGAATGTTCACCTTAAGAATAAGGAGAAATTTGGGACTAATGTCCTTAGAAAAACAATACCTAAGAAATCTATTAAGAAAATCCAAGAACATCTAGGTTTTAATCCAAAATGGACTAGGCATTCGCCAAGAAAGTCCAATGGCCAAGAGTTAAATAAAAATTCTAAAATTGGGCAATTAGAATTAGAAAACCAAGCCTTGAGGTCAAGGCTTGAGAAATTGGAAAAGACCCTAAACAAAATACAAAATCAATCTCAAGGGTCAAATTGTCAAACTCTTAGGTCAAGAAGTCAAAATCAACTTCTAGGACCTAAGAGTCAAAAGTCAACAAAGGGCAAGAATGGTTTGGGTCACAAACCTAAGTCCAAGGTGACTTACCATAGTGTTCCGTTTGACTATGGGACACTAACTAGGTCTAGGAAGACCAAGGTCAATGGGGAAGTCATTCCTAGAGTTGACCAAGGTTTGTGCCTATTGGCCATGGTTTCGAAGAAACCTAGGATGGCCACTGAGAAGGTTGTTAGGGAGGCAATCCCTAAGGTTAACCTAGGCAAGACCAAAATGACCAAGGCTAATCAGCCTAGGAGGGTCATGAGGAAGGTATCTAGGGAGGTTATCCCTAAGGAATATCTAATTAACCCTAGGAGCTCAAATCGATTTTGGGTTCCTAAGAGTGTGATTGATTCACGCTAAGATGGGTTTAGGGTGTGCCAACCTTGATTGGATGGGTAGTTAACTCAACCACAATAAAGGTGGCACTTTAAGGTTACTTTCAAGGTTATGGTTACTTTGGAAATATCCTTGAGTCTTAATCTCAAAGAATTTTAGGTTGTGTCAATATATATCTTGAAAACATGAAAATCAATAAAATTGACACGATCTAGATTTAGAGGTCATAGTGTGTACCTTTGATTATTGGCACACTTGGGAAGGTCATGTATCAAGAAATGTGTGGTTAAGATGTAAAGGTAATATCTAGAGTGATACTCAAGTGCCACACAACTTGATGTCTTGTATTCACCATGCTTCATATGTTTTACCATATGTTTGCATGGAAGGAATGTCTAGGATAGATTACATCTCACAAAACAAGTCTTTTACCTTGATTGTGTATTTTAACACTTAGAAAGGGTGAGATGTTAGGTTTTGGAAATCATTGAATGTTAATGTTTGCAAAAATGAGATAAAACATTAAAATACATTAACAAATACATAAATAAAAGTATAACATCAATACATTCGAAATACAAGATCTAACGTGATAAAATGGAATATTTAAGATGATAAAATTGAGATTTTCAGATTTTGATCGAAATCGAGACATCGATCGATACGATTATCGATCGATTGATAACATCAGCGCGTGATACGATACGGCCATCAGTCGAGTGCTATCTCCATGACTCGACTGATCGAACATCACGATCGGGATGAGGTCCATCACGGGATAATCTTCACCGAGGCCAAGGCCATCTGAGTGCTCGGACGAGCGATGAATGATGTGTACATCGATCGATGGGCAACATCGATCGGCCGATGCTACTGTACTGCGTTACGTAAGGTTGGCAATCGATTGCCGAGCCGGATCGATCCGATCGGCTCGATAAAGCCGTAATAATCAAGCGCCATCGATCGATGCTACATCACGATCGGCGAATCGCGTTTTTAAAACGCGAACCGCTAGGGTTTGGCGTCTTCACGTGACGAACTATTTCTTTTTCCTCCTTCGGTCTCCGATCGCCGGCTCTCTCCGACCAACTCTTCCGGCGTACCAACCTTCCAAAGTCCTAGGTTTGATAAACAAATCTCTCCTCTTCCATTTTTGACCTATCTTGGAGCCCTAGTTCGCGCGATTTAGGGTTTATTGCTCTTGTTCCGTTTAGGGTTCTGGCGGCTGAAGCTTTCCGGCGACTTTTCCGGCGATCCTCAGCAACATTTGAGTCTTCCCTCCGGCACACATGGCGCCTAAACGATTTTTTCCGAGCCCTAATTTTCATTTCCATTACAATTAAGGTTTATCTAATCGCAGTATTATTGCATTATCACATTACATTCATAATAGGAGAGCCCGTAGGAATGATCCATCCGAGAGTGAATCTCGATTGTACCAACCTATGTTGGTTAGGTACATCGATAGAAATTTTTTCAATAGGCATTGTAGTGACGTCATGGAACTAATTGCATACTACAATCTGATGAAAATCGTCTTGTGCACGCATCCAATCAATGATGACCTTATTAAGGAATTCTATCAAAACCTTAAAAAGGTGGATGACGGCCCTACATACACTACTCGCGTTGCAAAACGTGAGTTAGAGTTCACTCCTGCGATATTGCAGGAGTTTCTCGAGTGTAGGCCTTCAGATAATACCTTTATCTTTTACCCTACCATGGACTTTCCTCTACCTGAGCCTTTTGCCCATATCTCTATGGAGTCCATGCATGAGCATATCTTTGGGTATCCTCGTCCACTAGCCCAGAATCTATTTCCTATCACCGAGTTGTCAGCACCTGACAATGTCCTCTACAAGGTCATTGTTGGGTGTTTTCTGCCCATTGTCACTCGGGGTCTGACCAAGATTCGGCCTCCCCATCTCTTTCTTCTATATGCCATGTGTCATCAGTTAGACATAAACTTTGCATTGAACATTTTCCATTGCATTGTGCACTTCACTTCCCCTGTACAAGGGAAAGTGCATATGCCATTTGGACATATCATCACAGCATGGCTCGACTCCGTAGGCATCAACATCCATAGGGGCTCTCTGCGACAGTTATCGGAAGTGTATGACTGTATATCAGTTCGTAACTTCTCCTTAGCGAAGCTACGGATGGGCGCTGGACAGATGGAGTTGGCGCCTCAACCACCCAGGGCACACAGAGAGCCTCCTCCGCCACCCAGAGAGGCGACAGAGGACCACGAGGATATAGAGACCACTGATGAGGATGACCAGATGCCAGCAGACACATCAGCGGCTGGTCCGTCAGATCGTCGTGGCCGGTACCGAGTCGAACGAGTATCGGCGATCGGTTGGCGCTAGGTCATCGAGCTAGCAGCGGGCGGGTTCCTTCGGCGCACGTCTCGATAGGATGGAGGAGACCCAGGGCCGCATAGAGCAGCATCAGCTCGATATGCTAGAGATGATGCGGGCCTGGACTCTGAGTCAGCAGCCTCCTCCGCCGCCACCTCCTGCGGATGATTAGAAGATATTAGATTTTTTTTATGGTTGTCATTTTTGTAGTGAGATTGAGCATAGCCAATCTCCATTTTGAATGTAAAAGACAAATTTTAAGTTAAAAGAAATCTTTGTTTCTGAAAAATCTTGTGTGTGTGAATGAATATTTATATAATTGTATTGCTATCATATACCATGTCATGACATTGTTTAGCGTTACCTTAGATGTCATGTGTTTTTTTTTAAATTTCATCATATGTCATGACATCTTAATCATTGGCCATGTTTTAATAATGCTATTACTTATGCCATGATCATACATTCATGCATTAACTTGATTAAAATTGATTTAAGGACTATGGCATGACTTGGAGTCCCAGTAATAAGGGAATCAGGTAGAGTTGCTTTAGAAAATGCATGAAACCCTAGTTTAGGAAGAACAAAACCCACATCTCACATCTAATTGACATGTATGTGTATTTATACACCATAGATACATGTGAGATGCTAGGATATGAGTTAAGTTCAAGGTGCATAGTTTTTGCATCTAGATGAACTAAAACTCATCTAATTTTAGTTGTGGATCATTAGGAGAGCTCGTGTACAAGTCACATACATAGAGCCCAAGGAATATGATCCAATATAGGGTTTTGAAAACATTTTAAAATCATTTTAGAAAACCTTGGTGAAGTCTATCTTTTGATAGCAATCACCATTGATGAAGTTGATACAAAATAGGGCCAAAACATTGAAAATTTCAATGGTTTTGAGTTTTGTATCAAATTCACTATTTTATGGGTAAAATATTTTTCAAACAATTTTCCCCCATTGTATGTGTCATAGGTATTATACGTATCAAATTTCGTGATTTTTTGATATACGTATAATTATTTATGATTTTCTGAAACTCGATTCGATAACAAATTGAAATTTTTAGTTATCGATCGCCTACTGATGGCGATCGATGATGCAATGGATCGTAGTAGCTGACAGAGTCGACTGCCAAGGCTGATTTCGAGAAAACTAAGTTTGGTTAGTCCGTGTTCAGCCATGGCAAAGGTCCCTAACCACTCCTAACCCTAGGATATGCTTTGGGAAGCATTATAAAGGGTGAAAAGCTATTGGATATGGATTAGGAGAGTTGTTTAGGGTTTGTATCAATTTTAAGGTGTGGAAAGTTCAATGTTGAATTTCTAACCTTAATTTTGATGGTTTAGAGTTCCTATTGGCTTAGGGACTTCCCAAGGACATTGTTGGTGCAATGGTCAAGGGGGAGCAAGCCTTTAGGGGGAGATATCCATCTTGGGATGATGGATGTGTTTTTCTCCTTGAAGGGGAGAATGTTATCAATTTGGGAAATTGATGGATTTTTAGAAACCCAATTTGGGAATTGGGAGAGTGAATAGGATTGCCTCTCCTTGAGTGATATGGGACTTATGATTAGGAAGATGGTAGGCATCCTAAGTATTGTTGGATCAAGGGGGAGATTGTAAGATCTCATTGGGACATGAGACATTGACCTCCTTGGAGAGAAAACCTTTTTGATGTTAGTCAAAAAGGGGGAGAATGTTTGGGGGGAGAACATTTGGGATAATTGGTAAAGGATTTGAGTTAGTATTCTAACTCAATTATTTGTTTGGTTTTTGTCAAACATCAAAAAGGGGGAGATTGTTAGTGCAATCGGCCCAGGTCACGATTGACCAGGACTCGAGTTTGGCTCGAGTGATATTTTGATGTGTTTTGATGTTTCGACAAAAACATATGACAATATAATTGTCATGGAAAGTTCAAGTTGGACACTTGGCAGTTGGGAAAGTCCAAGTCCTGAGTACTTGGCAAATGGAAAGTCCAACATGTGTTGGCAAGGAAAGTCCAAGCATGGGTCTTGGCAAATGGAAAGTCTAACATGAGTTGGCAAGGAAAGTCCAAGCATGGTCTTGGCATGGAAAGTCTAACATGGGTTAGCATTTGAAGTCCAAGGGGTTTAATATTGGCGGCGTAAAGTCCAAGCGGAGTCTTGGCGGCGTAAGTCCAATGTGCCTTGGCGGTGTAGACACCGTTAGCATGACATAGCCGACGGAAGCACCTGAAGGCTAGCGCGATGGATGAACAAGTCATGGATGACTTGGAGGGATCCGAGAGGTGTGAGGCTGATGGAGGTGACTAGAAGGCTTAGGTCTAGGCTAAGGGTGGTCTAGCAAGTATGGGGGAACCATACTTGAGTTAAAACCTCATGTTTGAGGTGTGCCAGTCGACTGGTGCCATGTGGCAGTCGACTGGACCGAGTCAACTAGGGTTTGACTGCGGGTTATGGCCTAGCAGTCGACTGCCATAGGTTGGCAGTCGACTGATGGCTCGAGCAGTCGACTGATCGTGTGATCAGTCGACTGGTGCTCGAGAATTCGGCCACAGAATGGAGTCGAGACTCGACTGGTCGAGTGAGGACTCCATCAGTCGACTGATGGTCACAATCAGTCGACTGATGGTAGTTCCGTTGGACTTATCCAACGTGGAACTAGCCGTTGTCTCACGACAACAGTGGCATCAGTCGACTGATGGTCTCGATCAGTCGACTGATAGACTTTTTCCAGCACAGGTTGAAGCTATATATGGAGCTCGTGATGGAGGAAAAAGTAACCGGTTCTTGAGGGCTATTGGGGCGATTTGTTGGTGCAAATCAGGTCTCCAAGTGCAAGCAAGCAACCAAGCATTCAAGCAATCAAAACAAGTGTTGTAAAGTCTTTTCTTTACTTGTATTTCATATTTACATTGTATATTGCTTGTATTTCGTTCTTACTGTTGTAAGATCTATTGTAAGGGGTTTCTCCACCTCCGACTTGTGTCGAGAAGGAGTGTTTATCATTAGTGTGTACGTGTGCATCACTAGGGCTCTTTAGAGCTCGATCCGTGGAGTAGGAATCATGCGGTTCCAAACCACGTTATATCATTGTGTTAGCTTGTTGTCTATTTCGTTATCGCTTTTATTATTTCTATTTCCTCTGCGCACTAACGAAATTGTAGACACAAACACGAGCGAATTTCATCAACGCTATTCACCCCCCTCTAGCCATTCCAACGATTCCTAACATAAATTTCCTATTTTTATAGAATTTTTGGGTATTTTTCTCGAAGAGTCGAAGCAACGAGTGTTGGGACACTTGTAGGCTTCAACCATCGACAAAAACTCTCCGAAACGGCGAGTTCTCGCTTTTGGTTTTTGGGACAACGACTTAAGTCGCTGTAAGATCGTAGTAGGGACACTCGCAAAGTTTATTTTGTGAGTAGGGGTGCTGCCCCTATCTTCGAAAGGGGCCTTGTCCCGCGATCGCGCCCGGAAACCGCTTAGCGGGACCGTTACGGAGAGGTGACTCATAAAATTGAAAAAAAAAGGAAAAATTATAGAAATTTTCTGTAAAAATACATAATTTAGAATTATATATAATTCTTTGATTGTCATGGCCCAAGAACCCAAATTTGATTGGACGTTAATGTGTTGTAATTCATAATACGGCCTCCGTGTCATTTTTGTGGTTGTGCGTGTTGTATAGTGTATGCGACCTGCACGTCGTGCCTCTTCTTTTGAAATTATAGTTGTAAATAGTTTTGGACTCGAATGTAACTCGAGTTTCATATTTGTAATGTACAAAATGGAGCGGTGTAAAGTCCACTTGTAGACGAAGTTACGAGAAGGGTGTCGACGACACATGGCGGTCAAAGGAAGCGCTTGGAGAAGCTAGCCCTAGGTTCACCGTCCGATCTTCTCATTGGCTTGAGAAGATCATAGTAGGGCCATGACCACATCACAGTTGATTATATATATATATATATATATATATATATATATATATATATATATTTGATTTTGCTTGTATATATGTGATGCAAGCTAGTAGAATAATGCTTGTATGTATATGATGCATGCTAGGATATTTTTCTTGTATGTATATGATGCATACTAGAATAATGCTTGTATGTATGTGATGCATGCTAATATAGGATAATAAAGGCCTTAATGCGTATATGATATACATTACGATTAGATTAGATTTTAATCGAATAAACTCGTAAATGCCTACCAGGTCCTTGATACCCATCACTACCTCGATAATTTGTAGTTGTTGAATCTGCCAAAGCAGAGCAACGCATATTATCTTGGTAGGGTGCGGAGGGACAATCTTGGTCCCGCCTATCATGGCTTGAGTTAGAGTAAGCTCAATTAGATTGAGTAAAACTAGTTAACTCAATTGGATCGAGTATAACTATAGGCATATTTCAATCATTGGAAAGATAGGATAAGATCACATTTACACTAAATCTTGGACGATTTAGCCAAAGCTAACTCAAGGTCTTTTGTAAATGTGGGTCTTGATCTTATAAACAAGAGTTGCATAGAGATGTAATCGGTAATGTGTTACCCACCGATTGTACTAAGTCTTGGGCGATTTAGCCAAAGCTAACTCAAGGCTTAGTATGATGTGGATCTTGTCCCGCAAGAATTATAGCTAGTTTGTATGAATCTAGTAATGTGGTTTGACCACATTCATTACTCGATTCTACAAAATTCCTATAATTCAATTGAAGCATCATTTGATTAAAAACCTAATTAAATGATAAAAGGAATATGATATTAATTCTCTGCATTGTATGTTGTAGATTACTATGTCGACAATCATGAACACTCTCTCTCTGTGTTCTGTCCTTGAGAAGGACAAGCTCAAATGAGCAAATTTCCTGGACTGGTATAGGAACCTGAGAATTATTCTCACCCAAGAGAGAAAACTGTATGTCCTGGAGTAGCCCATTCCGGAGGCACCTTCTGCCACTGCCTCGCGACTTGACAAAGATGCTTACAAGAAGCATCAAGATGATGCATTAGATGTTTCATGTCTAATGCTCGCGACCATGAACTCTGAGCTTCAGAAGCAACACGAGTTCATGAATGCTTATGATATGGTTGAACATCTTCGTCAACTATATAGAGGACAAGCAAGGCATGAGAGATATGAAGTCTCTAAGGCATTGTTTGGTTCCAAAATGCAAGAAGGGACTCCCGTAGGTCCATATGTACTCAAGATGATTGGGTACGTAGAAAACCTATAGAGATTGGGATTCCCCCTTGGCCAAGAGTTGGCCACTGACCTGATCTTGCAATCTTTGCCACAAGCCTACAATCAATTTGTCATGAATTACAACATGAATGAAATTGATAAGCCACTGCCTGAGATGCTCAGCATGTTGAGAACTGCTGAGCTAAACCTTAAGAAAGGAAAATATGACTCCATTATGATGGTGCAAAAGAAGAAAGGCAAGGGCAAGCCTAAAGGTAAGGGAAAGTCCCAAGCCAAGGGCAAAGGAAAAGAACTTAAACCCAAAGGAGGGGTGGCCAAGGAAGGGGCTTACTTCCACTGCAAGGAAGCTGGACACTGGAAGCGTAACTACAAGGCATACCTAGAAGATCTTAAGAAGAAGAGAAGTGAGACTTCTACTTCAGGTATAAATGTTATAGAAGTCAATCTATCTATTTCTACATCATGGGTATTAGATACCGGATGTGCATCTCACATTTATACCAATGTGTAAACGCTGAGAAATAGTAGGGCATTGACAAAGGGCGAGGTGGACCTACGAGTAGGCAATGGAGCAAGAGTTACTGCTGTTGTTGTAGGAACTTATGATCTATCTCTGCACACTGGGATTGTATTAGAATTAGATGAATATTGTTGTGTCTGCTTTAACTAAGAACATAATTTCGATTTCTTGTTTAGACAAGAAAGGATTTACATTTATAATAAAGAACAAATGTTGTTCAGTTTATTTAAATGATATGTTCTATTGTAGTGCACCTCTAATGAACGAACTCTACTTTCTAGACTTAGAGAGCCCTATCTATAACATAAGTACCAAAAGGTTCAAGTCAAATGAGTTGAACCAAACCTATCTCAGACATTGTCGCTTAGGTCACATAAACGAGAGTCGCTTATCTCAGCTCCATAAGGATGGGCTACTAGACTCATTTGATTTTGAATCATATGAGACATGTGAGTCTTGCCTTTTAGGCAAGATGACCAAGACTCCCTTTAGTGGACACAGCGAAAGAGCAACAGACTTGTTAGGACTTATACATAGTGATGTATGTGGCCCTTTCAATGTTACTACTAGAGGTGGTTACAGGTACTTCATTATATTTACTGATAACTTTAGTAGATATGGTTATGTGTATCTTATGACACATAAATCAGAATCCTTTGAAAAGTTCAAAGAATTCAAGAATGAAATACAAAACCAGCTTGGCAAGAGTAATAAGATACTTCGATCAGATCGAGGTGGTGAATACCTTAGCCATGAGTTTCGTGACTATCTAGTTGAGTGTGGGATTCTATCCCAACTCACTCCTCCTGGAACACCACAGTGGATTGGTGTATCCGAAAGGAGGAATCGTACCCTATTAGATATGGTACGATCTATGATGAGTCACACAGATCTTCCTATATCCTTTTGGGGATATGCTCTAGACACAAAAACCTTTACCCTTAACCATGTACCATCCAAAGCTGTGATAAAGACACCATATACGATATGGACAGGGAGAAATCCCAAGATGTCTTTTATGAGGATTTGGGGTTGTGAGGCTTACGTTCGACGTCAAGTCTCAGACAAACTGGGACCCAAATCTGATAGATGCTATTTTGTTGGATATCCCAAGGATACAAAGGGATATTACTTCTACATTCCCAGTCAACACCAAGTGTTTCTGGCAAAGACTGGAGTTTTTCTAGAAAGGGATTTTGTTTCTAGAAAAACTAGTGGGAGTACGTTCGATCTTGAAGAAATTCAAGATAAGGACCATAGCACCGAGGCCTTGATGGAGGTTGAACAGGAACCACAAAGTGTTGTGGGTGATGAGGTTATTGCACAAAGAGTTATGGAATAACCACCTGTTCATGTAGACCTACCTCTTCGCAGGTCTGATAGGGTACGTTGTTAGCCTGAGAGATATTCATTTCTCTTGTCTGACCATGATGGCGTTATGCTCATTGAGAATGAGCCTACCTCCTATCAGGAAGCTGTGATGAGCCCAGATTCCGAGAAATGGCTAGAGGCCATGAGATCCGAGATGGAATCCATGTACACCAACCAAGTATAAACTTTGGTTGATCCATCTGAAGGGGTCAAACCCATTGGGTGTAAGTGGGTCTTTAGGAGAAAGACTGACATGGATGGACTTACGCATACCTATAAGGGTCGATTGGTGACTAAAGGTTTCAAGCAAATTCATGGTATTGACTATGATGAAACCTTTTCTCTAGTGGCTATGTTTAAGTCCATTCGGATCTTGCTTGCTATTGCAGCATACCACGATTATGAGATCTGGCAGATGGATGTCAAAACCGCGTTTCTGAATGGAAATATACTCGAGGATGTGTACATGACACAACCTCAGGGTTTTGAAGATCCACAGCATACTGGGAAAGTATGCAAGCTACAAAGGTCCATTTATGGGCTAAAGCAAGCCTCTCGGAGCTGGAATCTTCGATTCAATGATGCGATCAAACAGTTTAGTTTCATCAAGAATGAAGATGAACCCTGTGTCTACAAGAGGGTTAATGGGAACATAGTTATCTTCCTTGTATTGTATGTGGATGACATACTACTCATTGGGAATGACATCCCTTCGCTACAGTCTGTGAAGACTTGGCTGGGGATGTGCTTCTAAATGAAGGACTTAGGTGAAGCAGCCTGTATTCTAGGCATCAAGATCTATAAAGATAGATCTAAGAGATTGTTTGGCCTAAATCAGAGTACATACATTGACATGGTATTACTACGGTTTGCCATTCAGAATTCCAAGAAGGGACTTCTGCCGATGTCACATGGTGTGAGTCTTTCAAAGACTCAAAGTCCCTCTTCTAGAGAGGAGAGAGACCGCATGGATAAGATCCCTTACGCATCTGCTATAGGATCTATCATGTACATCATGCTATGTACTCGTCCTGATGTCTCATATTCTTTGAGCATGATGAGTAGATTCCAGTCAGATCCAGGTGAGCGTCACTGGATAGCAGTCAAGAATATTCTTAAGTACTTGAGAAGGACAAAAGAATATTTCTTGATATTTGGAGGCGATGAGGAGCTAGCTGTAAAGGGTTACAGCGATGTTAGCTTCCAAACTGACCAGGATGAATATAGATCACAGTCAGGGTTTGTGTTTTGCTTGAATGGTGGCGCTGTGAGCTGGAAGAGTTTCAAGCAGGACACAGTTGCTGATTCTACAAAGGCTGAATATATCGGTGCTTCCATCTCATTCGAGAGATTATCGATAGAGAAGATTTGAAGATTTGCAGAGTACCCACAGAGGCTAACATCGCAGATCCATTAACCAAGGCTTTGGCAAAGAAAAAGCATGATTGTCACACTAGATTATTGGGTATTAGATACTATGGTGATTGGCACTAGTGCTAGTGGGAGATTGTTAGTGAAATCCCTAGATCCAATCATGTGATGATTGTTATATGGACTTTATTGTATCATATTCCTATTTATAAAGGCATGATTATTAAATTTACTTGTATTGGTGCCAAATAACTAAATATAATAATGTCCTTGAGTAGTAGGTTCTTATCTATATCGATCGATTGGTTGAATCGATAATGAGATGATATAGAGAACACTACCCTTAATCATTCCTAGTCGAGTATTAACATTCAGGGACAATGTTAATGCAAAGAGACTAGCATGTAGGTCAACATGATGACTTGATCTCACAAGTCATGGATATGAGATATCAAGTTGACACATGGGTATGCATTGGAGAATGTATACTGAATGACCCGCCATGAGAAAGTATCATGGATCGTTATATGAGTGTCATATACTTTCTCATGTTGCTCTTAGTATGACTATTAATCCTTAGACCTGAAGTCACCATGGTTCCCTACATAAGGAGTTGCATACTTTGGCTTCATCAAACGTCACCCATAAATGAGTAGACTATAAAGGCGATTACTGGGTATGTAACAAATTATGCGGAGGGATGTGAGTGATGTAGATGAGATCTATCCCTCCTATATGATGGGGGTGACATCGATATTCTTGATATAGTGAGACCACGAAGTGCATGGCCATGCCCAAATGAGTCAATATGAGATATTGAGCTCATTTGATTAGAGTGAGTCAACTTGGAGTTCAAGATATAGATTGTACCGAGGATGACACGGTCTATGCTTCAATTGGTCAATCTAGATGTCAAGGATAGAGGGACATTGTCACATATTGTGAGAGTCACAATTAGTAGTCACAAAGGTGATGTTGGAGCTCAATATTCTTGTAACTTGGGTAGCAATGATGTGTTGCTAGATACCGCACATTGCTTATGTTCCTAAATCGGTTTAGGAGCATTGCCAACGTTACAAGAACCTAAAGGGTCACACACAAAGGGCAATTAGATGGAGATTATGTTCATATGATGAACCAAGAGGATTAGGTTCATGGGATGAACCAAATTGGATTAATAGTAATCCAAATTAGACTAAATGAGTTAGATTCAATTTGATTCAAGTGTTGAATGTGTCTAATTTAGATTTGATTCATTGAGTCAATTTAATTTAATGAATAGAGATTCATTAAATCAAATTGACTTGAATCAAGTGGTTAGATTTGATCAACCATGGGAGATAATAGGTCAAGTTTGACTTGACTTGAGAGGGAAGATAAATGGTCAATTTTGACTTGACCAATTGCCATGTCATGGTGACTTGTCATGGGGCCGGCCAATGATGATGCTCCACATCATCATGGACACATCATGGGGTGCCACCTCATGAGGGAGACAAAGAGCCATTGGTTCTTGGAGTTACATGCATGCATGTAACCCCCTTATAGTGGGTTATGAAAGTGTGAAGTTAAGGTGTGTAACTTCATCTTCTTCCTTGGTTCTTCCTCTCTTGCTCTCCCAATCCTTCTTGGTCGAAATTTCCATGAGTTCTAGCACACTCTAGGTTGAGTTTCTCCACCATTTGTCTGTGTGGATACCAATAGAGGAGTGTACACTTGACACTCTTGAGTTTCGGCAAGCTTTTGGACGAGAGGGATAAGCGAAGGGCGTCGCTACGAGGGTAACACTCTCAACTTCTTGATCTAAGGTAGATCTAGGTTTACTTAGTACATACATGTTTTTATTTTAATATATCTTCGCACGGATCCGTGGTCGGACTTCTGGGGTTTTCGCAATGCAAAAAGCAGTTTTTGTGGCTCGGAAAGTCCAATGGAACCAACTATTAATTTTACTTGTCAAAAAGTTAGATTGACAAGATAGTAAAATTAATGGGTAAAACCTCCTCTTACAAATGTAGAATTTGTATACGTCCACACTATCGTGGCATACGATATTCTCGGTGTTTTGAGGTGTTGGTTGATTTTAAAATTTTATTGTTTGAGGAATCAATAATTTTTTGAAATTTAATGTTTTGATCTATGTGATTCTTAGGTTTTCTTTCAAAATGACTTTCAACCCGCTTGCTGTGATACTGAAAGAAAATAAACTTACTGGACGCAACTATGTTGATTGGAAGAGGAATCTTGACATTGTCTTGACTGCTGAGGGATACAAATATGTACTCCTCGAAGAGTGCCCTCCTAAGCCTACGGATGATTCTGGGGAAAAGGAGAAGGAGATTTATAAGAAGTGGATTAAGGCCGATGAGATAGCGCGGTGTTACATTTTGGCATCTATGTTAAATGTACTGCAACATCAGCATCAAGCCATGTCCACTTTTTATGACATGATGCTCAATCTCAAAGAACTTTTCGGACACCAAAATCGGGCTACAAGGCAGGAAACCATGAAGAACTTGATGACGATCACCATGATCAAGGGAACACCCTGAGGGATCATGTTCTCAAGATGATGGCTCATTTGAATGAGTTGGAAGTCCTCGGAGCTGAGATCGATGGCGAAACCCAGGTTGATATCATTCTCCAGTCTCTACCTAGGATTTTTTAGCAGTTTCTCCTGAACTACAACATGAACAAGAGGTTGTATTCGTTGGTGGAGCTTCTGACAAAACTCCAGGTGGCAGAGGGGCTATTTCGTCAGAGTGCTCAGGCGCATGCCATGCTTACTCAAAAGGTTTCTACTTCTAAGCCGAAAGGCAAGAAGAAGAAGAAACAAGCTGGGGTAAAGGCAGTGGGAGGAACTCAGGGAGGAGTGAAGAAGCCGAAAGGCAAGTGCTTCACTTGCAACCAGATTGGACATTGGAAGAAGGACTGTCCCAATCGGGATCAGAACAAAGGAATATCCTTTGGTCTAGTCGTTGAAACATGTTTAGCGGTGTTATCTACCGACACCTAGTGTGTAGATACGGGAGCCACTGATCATGTCTGCAATACTTTGCAGGGTTTCCAGGAAACCAAACGACTAGCTAAAGGGGAGATTACCATTTACTTGGGCAATGCTATGAAGGTTGCGGCTGTTGCAGTGGGATATGTTCATTTATCTTTTGAGAAAAATAAATTTTTGGTTCTTAATAATTGCCTTTATGTACCTTTATTTAGAAAGAATTTAATTTCGGTTTCTAAATTATTTATGGATGGATATTCTATTTCTTTTAATGACAGAGTTGTTATAAAAATGAATAGGGAGATTATCTGTTCGGGTGCATTGATAGAAAATTTATATACACTAGAACCAAAAACTTCCACGATGCAAATAGAAGTTAATAACTCATCTTCTAATTCCAATAAGAGAAAAGAACCATCGAAGATGAACCAAACATATCTTTGGCATCTAAGATTTGGTCATATTAACTTAAGCAGAATTCAAAGGTTGATAGCTGATGGACCTTTGGGTTCATTAGTGGAGGAAGATTTCCCAACCTACGAATCCTGCTTGGAGGGTAAAATGACCAAGAGGCCTTTTAAGGCCAAGGGGTATAGAGCCAAAGATGTGTTAGAATTGGTTCATTCTGATTTGTGTGGTCCTATGTCTATCCAGGCTAGAGGTGGTTTTGAGTATTTCGTCTCTTTTATAGATGATTATTCGACATATGGATACATTTACTTGATGCGCCGCAAGTCTGAATTCTTTGACAAGTTCAAAGAATTCAAGGCTGATGCGGAGAAACATCAAGGTAAAAGTATCAAGACACTACGATCTGATCGTGGTGGTGAGTACCTCTTGGGAGAGTTTAGGAATTACTTATCAGAGGCTGGGATTCAATCCCAATTGTCTGCACCTGGCACACGCCAGCAGAATGGTGTAGCAGAGCGAAGGAATAGGACTTTTATAGAGATGGTTAGATCGATAATGAGTTATTCTGAGTTGCCAGATTTGTTCTTGGGATATTCTCTAGATACAACAATGTACATTCTAAACTTGGTTCCATCTAAATCAGTGCCTTCTACTCCCACAGAATTGTGGACTGGGCAAAAGCCTAGTCTAAGACATATACAGATTTGGGGGAGTCCAGCACAGGTGCTGAGGGAAGATGCTGGTAAGTTGGAACCTCGTACAGAAGTACACATGTTCGTTGGCTATCCTAGAAGAACGAAAGGTGGTTTGTTTTATAGTCCTAGAGATCAAAGGGTGATCGTTAGCACGAACGCCAGATTTCTAGAGGAAGACTATGTGATGAACCATAAGCCCATGAGTAAGATTGTTATGGAGGAACTGAAAGGGGAAGTCACTTCTTCAGTACCACCAGTACAAGAGGATATACCACAAGTCACTGCACCGCGTGTCACAGAGGATACACAGGTAATACCTCATCATAGTGGGAGGGTTGTGAGACAGCCTAATAGATTCATGTTCTTGGGAGAATCTTCTGATTTAGTCCCTGGGAACATGAACCTGATCCCTGGACATATGATGAGACAATCCAAGATAAAGATGTGGTATCTTGGCAAAATGCAATGAATACTGAGATTGAATCTATGGATTCGAATCAGGTCTAGGAGCTAGTAGAACCACCCGATGGTGTAAAAACCATTGGATGCAAGTGGATCTACAAAAGAAAGAGAGGAATAGATGGGAAGGTTGAGACCTTCAAAGCGAGGCTTGTTGTGAAGGGGTATACTCAGAAAGAGGGTATTGATTATGAGGAAACCTTTTCGCCGGTGGCCATGCTTAAGTCTATCCGGATTCTCTTATGCATTGCAGCTCATATGGATTATGAGGTGTGGCAGATGGATGTCAAGACAACTTTCCTTAATGGAAGTCTTGAGGAAAACATCTATATGAAGCAACCAGAGGGATTCATTGCAAAGGGCAAAGAGCATCTTGTGTGTAAGCTTAATCGGTCCATTTATGGATTGAAGCAAGCTTCGAGGTCTTGGAACATCCAATTTGATGAGGTAATCCAGTCTTATGGATTTATTCAAAGTCCAGATGAGTCTTGTGTATACAAGAGATGTGACGAAAACGTAGTGGTATTTCTTGTACTATATGTAGATGACATTTTGTTAATTGGCAACAATGTCAAAGTCTTATCGGACGTAAGGGTATGGTTGTCCAAACAGTTTGATATGAAGGACTTGGGAGAAGTGGGACACATCCTTGGGATCAAAGTTATAAGGGATCGCAGGAAAAGGATGTTGTGCTTATCTCAAGATTCATATATAGACACAATTATGGATCGTTTTAGCATGCAAAACTCCAAGAAAGGTTTTCTACCTTTCAGGCATGGAGTTCCTTTATCTAAGGAGATATGTCCTAGAACATCTGAGGAGATAGAGGAGATGAAGGTTGTTCCTTATGCTTCGGCGGTAGGAAGCCTCATGTATGCGATGCTATATACGAGACCAGATATCTGCTTTGCCGTGGGCATGGTCAACAGATATCAGAGTAATCAAGGACAGGGACATTGGACTACGGTAAAGCATATATTGAAGTACCTGAGAAGGACTAGGGATTATATGCTAGTTTACTAGGCAGACCAATTACTCCCTGTGGGTTATACAGATTCCGACTTCCAATCAGATAGGGATAACAGTAAGCCTACCTTAGGTTTTGTGTTTACTTTGGGAGGTGGAGCCATTGTATGGAGAAGTGTCAAGTAGAAATGCGTGGCGGACTCTACCATAGCTGAGTATGTGGCGGCCTCTGAGGCGGACAAAGAAGTTGAGTGGCTCAGGAACTTCCTGATGGACTTGGATGTGATTCCTGGTTTGCCCAGAACTATCACAATTTATTGTGATAATAGTGGTACAGTTGCAAACTCGAAGGAACCACGAGCCCATAAGGCAAGTAAACACATAGAGCGCAAGTACCACCTGATACGAGAAATCATAAAGAGAGGAGAAGTTGTTGTGGCCAAGATTGCATCGGAGGATAACCTGACAGATCCTTTAACTAAGGCCCTTCCAGCGAGAGCTTTTGATAGGCATATGGAGGGAATGGGAATCAGATGTATGACAGTTTGAGGACAGTATAGTCTTTTAGTATAAGTGGGAGATTGTTGAGATGTATACTGAAAAGTCTATCTTTTGTATGAACATCTTTATTTTGAAATAGGAATCACATGATCATTGTTTTCGTATTTATGGTTATGCATATTGTCTAATACATTACATTGTAGATAATATGGTGTGTGGTGTCACACGGGAGATCATGTTATCGGCTCCTTGTAAAGTATAAGTATAGGCTCACAACCAAGATGGCTTTGGACAAACCATTGGTATGGTTGTAGTGTGAGTTGGTATTGGTTTGTCTTGACCATAGAATCACACTAGTACACTTTGTGTGTATTGAGCAGGACTGACATAGAGGTGATTCGATTTATTGATGACTACATAATCGAATCAGACCTCAGATATTATATTGTACATACTCTTAATCCCGATATAATAACGGGCACATATACTTAGTATTCATTTCTTTGATTTACCAATGGGCGAGATTTATAGATTAAATCGATAGGCTCGGTAAGTTGGAAAATGATATTATTTATATGGTGTGTTGTTGATTATAGGAGGAAACCGTGTCCTATATATTAGGATGATGATGTCCCCTGGAGGAGCTCATAAGGTTCATCATGTAAACCCTGCAGGTTTGACTTGGTCTGGCATGATGATAAGGTTGAGTGGTACTACTCATGGAGTTAGGTGTTGATTAATTAGTGGTCAGTAAATTAATTAATCAATGGACATTTGAGATCTTAAACACGAAGAGAAAAATGTACATATAATATATGGAGCCCATATTAACTTATGGGTGTTGGTGAGGTAGATCAATGATAATCTTTTAGTGGATTGGATTATCATTAATGGATCGGACTTTATGTGGGCTTGATCCATTGGGTGGCCAAGATCCAACTCCTTCTCATGGTCCCTATTGTAGCCTATTAATACCTCATGAAGCTTAGATCCAATGGATGAAAACAAAACTCTAGAACCAATGGTAGAGATTGAATCTCTAGATCCGACGGTTGAGATTAATTCTCGAGATCTGATGGTTGAGATTAAATCCCTAGAACCAATGGTGGAGATTAAAACAAGGCATATCCTTAACTCTATAAAAGGAGAGCATGGGGTTGGCAGCAAGGAGAATTCCAATAGTGATAGGATTAGGGTTAGTGGGCGGCAAGCTTGGGTGATTAGGGTTTGGGGTGTTGGCGGCACCAAATAAGGAAAGTTCTTCCTTTACTTCTTCTTCCTCCTTGGTGGCTGGCGGCCAAACCAGCCCTTCCCTCCCTTGGCCGCCATCCAAACCTAGTCCTTCTCCTCTCCTTGGCCGGTGGAAACAAGGCTTAGGGTCTTCCCTTGGAGCTCTTGGCCGGCAACTATCTCCATTATCTTCTCCTTGTTGGCTGGCGGCAAGCACCTAGGTTGGTGTTTGTTAGTTGGCTAAAGGAAGGAGAAGGGTTTTGTTTCTTATTCTTCCTCTTGTTCGAAGCAAGCAAGGAAGGAAGATTGGTGATCTAGGAGCTTCGACTTTTGGTAGATCGTCGCCCACATGATGTCCAAAAGGAGGGAGGACATATGATAGAAGATCGAGAGGTATAATACTTGTCTATTTTCTTATGTAACATGTTTAAAATTGTTTCTCAATTATATATGCATGATATATTCTATTTTGTGGCTAATATAACTTGGACCCCGAACATAAACACAAAAGCCGACGATCTGTACATCGTCTATTCCGCGGCTATTCGTAGAATAAATGTTGGTGGCTTGAACAACAAGTTTGTTTAAGTGACCACTCTAATCGAATAGCACGACGATGAAATGGTTGCTTGGGTGATACCATTGAAGGGTTTTGCTTATCGAGTCCGTGAGGGGAAACTTCGCTTCCCACTTCACCTCGGTAGCTTGTCCATGGCGATCCCTTCGATGTCCCCGGATTAAAAAATTTAATCCTAGACAAAAGGGATTGCCAAAGCAACCAAGTCATCGTCGTGCTATTCGTTTAGAGAGGTCACTTGAACAAACTAGTTGTTCAAGCGACCATACTCTATTCTACAATTAGCCGCGGAATAGACAATGTCCGGATTACCGGTTTTTGTGTTTATGCTCGGGATCCAAGTATTATTTAGCCATTTACAGATTTATAACATGCTTATAATTAAAAAACAAAAACAAGCAATAAACAAAAGAAGAAAGTAGAATAGGTATACCTCTCGATCTTCTAATGTATGACCTTCCTCCTTTTGGACGTCGTGTGGGTGACGATCCACCAAAAGTCGAAGCTCCTAGATCGCAAATCTTTCTTCCTTGCTCTTCCAAAGCAAGAGGAAGAATAGAAACAAAGTTCTTCTCCTCACTAGAAACAACCAACAAGGAACCAAAGCTTTCCTTGCCGCCGGCCAACTAGATGAAGGAGAAGATGGTGGAAAACAACCAAGACACCAAGGGAAACCCTATATCTTCTTTCCACCACCTAAGGAGAGGGAGAAGGGAGCTTTTGGGTGCTGGCCAAGGGCTGGGAAGGGCCTGGAAACCTGCTGGACGTTGGCCACAAGACAAGGAAGAAGAAAGGAAACCTTGACTTATTTGGTGCCGCCCTAGCCTCCAAACCCTAACCCTAATCCTAATCCTATCTCAACTAGGATTCCCTTCTCTTGCCGCCCAAGCCTTGCTCTCCTTCAATTGTAGTTCACGCCAACCCCTTGACACCCTTTTATTGTGTTAGGGATAAGTCATGAATTAATCTCCTCCATTGGTTCTTGGGATTTAATCTCAACTGTTGGATCTAGAGATTTAATCTCAACCGTCGGATCTTAGAGAATTAATCTCTACCAATGGATCTTAGACTTTTGTTTCTATCCATTGGATCTAAGCATCATGAGGTGTTAATAGACTACATTAGGGACCATGAGGAGGAGTTGGGTCTGGCCACCTATGGATCAAGCCCACATAAAGTCCGATCCACTAATGATGATCTAATCCACTAAAGGTTCATCATTGATCTACCTCACCAACCCCCATATGATAATATGGGCTCCATATATTATTTGTACATTTTCTCCCCGTGTTTAAGATCTTGAATGTCCGTCGATTAATTAATTTATTGACCATTAATTAATCAACATCTAACTCCTTGAGTAGTACCACTCAACCTTTTCATCATGTCGGACCAAGTCCACCTGCAGGGTTTACTTGATGAACCTTATGAGCTCCTCAAGGGGACATCATCATCCTAATGTATAGGAGACGGTTTCCTCCTATAATCAACGGCACACCATATAAATAATATCATCTCCCAACTTACCGAGCCTATCGATTTAATCTATAAATCTCGCCCATTGGTAAATCAAAGAGATGAGTACTAAGTATATGTGCCCGTTATTATATCGGGATTAAGAGCATGTACTAAATTATATATGAGGTCCGATTCGATTATGTAGTCAGCAATAAATCGAATCACCTCTAAGTCGGTCCTGCTCAATACACACAAAGTGCACTAGTGTGATTATATGGTCAAGACAAACCAATACCAAACCACACTACAACCATTCCGATGGTTTGTCCAAAGTCATCTTGGTTGTGAGCCTTTACTTATACTTTTCAAGGGGCTGATAACATGATCTCCTGTGTGACACCACACACCATGTTATCTACAATGTAAAGTATTAGACAATATTGCATAACCATAAAAATATACAAACAATGATCATGTGATTCTTATTCCAAAATAAAGATGTTCATACAAAAGATAGACTTTTCAGTATACATCCCTACACCCTTTTGTCTAGGATTAATTTTTTTTTTAATCCGGGGGCATCGATGGGATCGCCATGAATAAGCGATCAAGTTGAAGTGGTAAGCAAAGTTTCCTACCTTCAGTGGGATCCTACATCAATGCCACTCCTCTCTTGAAGCATGTCCCATAAGCAAAAGAGCTCACCCATCCTTACTACTCCGTCGCTCTCTCCTATACCAAAGATGGTACTCGCCATAACCTGGTGAATGTACCAGAAAATAGGGTTTTGCAATCGTGACACCTTAGCTCTAGAGGGGTCATAGGAGCTTTCTTCGGTCAGCTCCATTCAAAATAATCTTGCATGGAACTCATTAGGGGTTCTTTTCTCTCCTCCACTAGGCAATCCAAAACACGAGTTCCATTGGTGCAATGTCCACTCATGTTCTATATTAAAAAGCCTAAAAGTGATCTTACCCTCTTCACTTTCTCTCCCTGTTAAGATCTCCATCTCCAATGAACTTAAAAACTCCAAAACTATCCTAGGGTAAGGTGGGCATCTCACCCCCATAATTTATCCCCAACCCATTTTTGCAAAAAGCCCTTGTACTTCCCCAAGCAAACCTAGGGTTTCTAAAAGTGCTTCATCCAAATACCTTATAGCCATGATTTTGCAATTGGAAAGCCTATTAAATCTATCCCTATGCTCGTTATTTTGGAATATGATGCATAGGAGAGCGTTACCTTCCTCTGGAGCTTGACGAGTGCCTCTTCCTCTTGATCCTGACTTTGAAGGGGCGCTCCTAGTTGCCACATGATTAGTCCTCCTCATTCTCACTTCTTGGAGGCTTTTGGAAGGTTGGAGAGGGTCCTTGGAGGGTAGGGAAGGTGATTTCATGCGGCTAGAGAACGAGAGATTGAAGCACATGGTGGATTTGGGGTAAAACACACAGTTCTTTGCCTTTTAAAGCCACGTAACACGACCGTGTGGAATCCACACGATCGTCCATGTGTGCCGCTAAGAGAAAGGCTGAAATTTAGCATGCCCGTGTGAAATTCACACGGTCGGCTGTGTAAGCCCCTGATTTTCTCCCAGAGTGCAATACAGTTTGAATCTTTCACATGTTGTGCCATGTGCGCTTCTGATGATCAGGCATGACCGTGTGGATTTTGCACGATCGCCCATGCTTTTTTACTAAGGGCTCAAAAAGGAATCTCATTTCTACCTAGCAAGTTCTTTCTAACCCTAAACTATTTGCAAAGAAATTAATGACCATAAATTAAAGTCTAAATTATTCACATGAATGCAATAAAATTAAGAACATATAACATTAAACTTGGGTTGTCTCCCAAGAAGTGCTTTATTTAAATTCTTTTAGCTCGACCATACTCCATCGCTTCAGTTGGGTTCTAGTGGTTCCGTGAACCTCCATGCACCCGTCTTGGAATCTCTATTTTTACTTTCTGCTTTAGCTCTTGCAGGGATAACATACTTCCCCAATGTGGGTCCCTGGCCCGCTGTGCTGACATGCTCAAATTCTATGCTATCTTCTCCCACTGTCAAGGTCAGCTTGTGATTCCTGACATCTATAACCATTCCGGTCGTTGCTAAAAAGGGGCGTCCAAGAATTATGGGGATTTTTGGGTGCTCGTCTATTTCCATGACCACAAAATCCGTAGGGAGTGTAAAATTTCCCACCTTAACCAGCATATCTTTCAGAATCCCCAATGGATATCGGTACGAGTGTTTGGCAAGCTGTAACGTCATTATTGTGAACTTTAAGTTCCCAAACCCTAGCTTTTTGCATAGGGTGTAGAGCATCAATCTCACACTAGCGCCCAAGTCACAGAAGGCTTTGCTAATTAAGGTTGTCCCTATATGACACGTAATATAGAAACGCCTTAGATCCTTTAATTTCTAAGTGGCCCCGTTCTGGAGATAAGCACTCGATTCCTCCATAAGGGCGACTGTCTTTGACCGCTCGACCTTCCTACGGTGTGATAGAATATCTTTCATGAATTTTGCAAATTGAGGCGTTTGGTGCAACGCTTTGAGTATCGGCACCTCCACTGAGATCAATTTTAACATGTTCAAGAATTTTCCAAACTCAGCATCTCGCTTTGCATTGGTCAGTCATTGCGGGAATGGTACTGTCAAGGGTGGTTGAGTGTTTCTGGTTGGTTCATGCTCTATGTTTTCGACTTCTTCCTTCCCGGTCCTCACCGAAGATTCCTTTACCTCGGGCTCTTGTTCTGGTTCAACTACCAACTTGCTTGATGACCCTTTCACAATCCTCCCGCTCCGTAACATCACCGCCTTACACTGCTTCACTGGATTCGCTTCTAATTTTCCAGGAAATCACCTCAGTGCTCTGGCAACCTGGCTGGCGATCTGAGCTACTTGAGTCTCTAGCGTCTTTTGCCTGCCAATGAGATCTTTCACAGATGATTTTAATTCCTCAATCATTATATCCGTCTGCGAATGCCGCCGCTGGAATTCAATGTTCGCCTCTTGTTGCGTTCGAATAAAGTTTTCTATTATCTGCTCCAGTCGGGTGTAGGGTGATTGCAGCTGCCCATTGCCCAGTTGTTGCCCATGTCCTCCCGATTGTCGAAAATTCCTAGTATTATTTTTATAGGAGAAGTTTAGGTTGTTCCTCCGTCCAGGGTTGTAGATGCTAGAATAAGGGTTGTTGGGCCTCTAATTATGGTCGACAACCGTATCGACATGCTTAATCTACTCCTCAGAGCTGTCCTGCCCTCCATAGTGGTCCTCCTGATACACCGCTACTCCCTCTTCAAAGGAATTGGCTGCACATGCAGAAGCAATGTTTAGAGAGTCAAACCATCTGCTTAGCGCGTCCATTCTTGTCGCTAAATGATCGATGGAGTTGACATCATATCTACTGACTGTAGGTGCTGGGTGACCACGCTAGGAAGCCCATTGGTGGTAGTTCTGGGCAACCTCCTCGATCAACTCTTCTGCTTCCTCGATGGCCTTATTCATTAATGCTCCTCCTGTAGCATAATCGAGGGAAACCTTCATGGTATATGTGATCCCATTATAGAATATATGGATCCCCAGCCACCTCTCTAGACCATGATGGGGGCATTGATAGACTAGTTCTTTGTAGAGATCCCTGGCTTCAAATAGGGACTCTCCTTCCTTCTGACATAAGCTAGTAATCAAATGGCGCATGTGGACAGTCTTACTTGGTGGGAAGAATTTATTTAAAAATTGCTGCTCACATTGCTCCCATGTGGTGATGCTTCTTGGGGGAAGGGAGTGTAGCCATATCTTCACATTGTCCTGCAGTTAGAACGGGAATAGACTTAGATGGATCACATCAGCAGACACTCCATTGAACTTCAATGTTGAGAAATCTCCAAAAATGTCTCTAAGTACCGGTTCGGGTCTTCAGTTGTTGCTCCTCCGAATTGGCTCTACTGGACCATGTGTATGAGTGCAGGTTTTAATTCAAAGTTATTCGCTGTGATGGACGATCCAACTATACTCAGCTTATACCCTCTAGAACTAGGTGTTGCATAGTTTCGCAGAGGCTGGCTACCTAGGTTCACCAAAGGGGAGTCCTGGTCTTCCATTCTCCTCTGCTCAGCTCTCCTACGATGGTAGGTTCATTCTATTTCTGGGTCTATCAAAAGAAGATTTTCCTATCTGAATGATCGATGCATACAACGTACCGTGCTATGCAATTGGAAGTATATCTACTACTTAATAATGGGAAATAAAATAAATCTAACCCACTGAACCAAATGAAAAAAAAACTAAGAGCTAAACTAAAGCAAGATGAAATGTGACTACTAAGATTAAGCTAAACTGAATTTAAATAGAAACTATCTAAAACCGAATTAATTGTAATGAAATAAAACAAGAAAGAAAATCTAACCTATGTCCCATCCAAGCTATCCACTTTCTATTCGATATCGAATCAACAATCCGACAATGATGCCAAAAACTTGATGCACGCGAGCATGACTCTCAAATCTCTGACAGGATTCGTCAGGGACTCATAGTATGTTCTCGTGCTCAACGCTCGCAAGTGCACGGGTATCGTCAAGTAATAAAAGAATATCGATCCCATAGAGACTGAGATTCGAATACCGTCTGCCCAGTGGATGTTATTGTTCAGAATAAATCTCCTAAGGGTATAGGTTATGAGGTTGATGGTAGTCCTAACTCTAGTATGGTGTCCAACGGAGGAAGGGAAGGTTGGTTTGAAGTACTCAAAAAGGGATTCTAGGACTTCGATTTCACTTGTGTGTCGTGGAACATGCTATTCATTAGGTGCGTTGAGATCTCTAATTATGATCTTGAGGGATGATCAATATGTAATTGTCCGATGAACTTTTGCTTCTACCGGGAGCTACCTATTCCTAATCAAGTTTACCTTTCGGATCATCAGAGCTCAGGGTGTTGATACTGTTGGGAGCCCTCTATCACTAAGGTCCCTCAACCCTTCTAGAGTTAGTTTCTCCAACTTTGTCTCTTCTGCTAAGATAGCTAATTGGGTACCAAGACGTCCTAACAATCCCTATGTAGAGGTGGATCTTATTTCATATCCTATCCTATCATATTCTATCTTCTACAATTATGAGAGGTAGGATGATGATGTGAGAAAAACATATAGGGTTTTAGGAGTAGTTTTCTCTCACATCTCATTTTATTTTATGTTTGTTTCACGCATATTTTATTTTATTTTGCATGCATTTCCTATTTTTTGGTTCAGAGATCTACTCTTTGTACTTTTGTGTGTATGATAGCATTTCATGGGGAAAATGGTGCACTTTCAGAGAGAAAAAGAGCATTTGGCAGCTGGATGCAGTAGGGCACATGACCATGGCATGTGGCTACTTGATGTGTCGATTTTCGCAAGTCCACGATTGTCGTCAAGTAATAAAAATATTGATCCCATAGTGATTGGGTCAATTACCGAATGATCGTGATACCAAGTTATCTAGTCTATTCGAATTTGTGAATTAAGTAAAAAAACTAAGCAGTCAAGAAAAGCGAATGAGAAGAATGAGATAAAAGTCAATAATTGAGGGGGAATCTCAGGATATGGGTTTCACCGCATCGATGATTTATAAGGTGATTGTGTTCTCTCCTACTCCTTAGGGTTGTTTCGATGGAACCTATCCTAAGGTAAATCAACGACCCCTTTCGAGGTTTATGTCAATTGTACCTATCATACTCAATTTCCCTGTCACGGTATTCGAGCGTAGGTGATCATAATCAGCTAAGGGGACCTATCACGAGACCCCTGCAAACTTCCCTAGTCTTACTACAGTTTCTTGGTAAAAATTGGATTTGATAGATCCATTAAGTCCATAAGAGTTCCTCTAGAGACTAAATTTTCTTTTCATGATAGGTTTGCACACGGGACCATAATCAGCTAAGGAATCATCAATGATTCCCACAAGCCCTCATAGATACGCTATCGATACTTAGTAGGAGTTAATTCCTAGTTTGGATCTAGGTTTCGGGAACTTGGGTTCACTGTTAGGTACTTCCCCAAGGTTCCTTAGATTTATCAATAAGAATCTAAAACCAAATCAAAACAAACGTCTATTCAAGTAGAAGAGATTCAATCAACCATCATAAATTGTCAAGGGCTACTCCCCCATCCTAAGATTACAGGACACTACTCCATAGCTGAATAAGAATTGTCGGAGAAAGAAATTACAATCCTTAGCGCCATCGTGGTGTTTCCTTCCTCCTTCTTCAAATTCCACCGCCTCCCCTCTAGGGTTAGAATACATCTTCTTTTATAGCCTTGGCTTGGTCATCAATTAAGGCAGAAATTCTTCAATTAAGCGGAAATCTCGGGCTTCACCGCAGAAAAGGAAAGCAGGAAATAGGGCGACACACCCATGTCAATGGAGGGTATGGGTGTGTCGACTAACACACCTGGGGTGTGTTCAGATCTGGAAGTTCTGGAGTTGTGACGATCTTGGTTTCAGTTTGACACGAACGTGTCTCTAATGGCACAGCTGTGTTATTTTGATACACCTCGATAATTGCTGGTTCTTCACCCTGTTAACATGAAAAATACCCTAAAACAGTTTCTTTGTCCAAAATATATTAAACTTGACTAAAACATAACAAAATACATGACTAAAACATAAAATGGGATGAAATACATGCAATTTGAATATCCAAAATGTAACATGAATTACACACATCAAAATCCCCTAGACCTAAACTTTTGCTTGTCCTCAAGTAAAGAAAAGGGGAAAAACACAAAAGACAACTTATGTGTGGAGTTGCAAGAAACCATCCAAAGGTATAAAATCTGATCTTAATCTTATCAAATCTTTCCTAGTGGCAAAACTTGAAAGATCCCTATATAGTGCACGTAAAAAGTCGACCCAAAGGCATTGAACACCAATCCAGATTTGACATCCCCTCTATCATGTTCCTCTCATTTCCGGCATAGAGGCACTTACCTGCCTTAATGCATGGATCATCCTCACCTATCAACAAAAGGTCTCAAAGGAGCACTTACCAAGAAGAAAGAAGGGAAGAAATTTATAATAAGCATTTCCCCAGTAACTAGTTAGCCTCAAAGGGGCACCTTTTAGGTGTTTCCCCAGTGGCTACTTAGTCTCAAAGGGGTGCTTCAAAACAATTCCAGTCCTTCTTTTTTTTTCCTTTATTTTTTTTTTCTTTTTTTCTTCTTCTTCTTCTTTTTTTTCAAGTCAAAAACTTCTAGGAAAAGTGTTTCTCCAGTAACCAAATTGCACAGGAAAGTCCCCAATGGAAAATTGAGTACTAGTCCGATATGGGGGATTTAAACCCTTTTCGGATACCTCAAACCTTTAGGTCGTGTGAAAAGTGAAATAGGGTTCTTATCAAATAAACACAGAGGAATATCATGATCCGCCCAAGGTTCAGTTATACTACGCTAGATGATATAAGAATGCAATGTTACTATATATGAAAAGATAAAAATAGAATTATCTTACACAATGAAACATGCTCCCCTACACCTAAATTATACAATAACCAAATTAGAAATCTAAGAAGAGACAACATAAATGAAAGACATCGAAACTCACAAAATAGCTCAGGGGAATCAATGGTCACCGTCCTCGCTACTAGCATCCTCCTCTTCCCACCTACGTCGCTACTCCTAGCTTGTGAACAATCGTGTGAACTTTAGGGTGTGTTCGGGGTGATTTTTAAGGGCAAGAGGTGACACAGGCGTGCCAAAGGGCATGCCTCTTTTCTTTTGAGCAACCCAGGCATGCTAAAGGGCACACTTCCTTCTTTATGCACAACACGGGTGTGTCATCTAACACACCTGGGGTGTGTTGTATTGTATTTAGAGCTTAACACACCCGTGTCATTTGGCATAGGTGGGTCGTGTAAATCTGGCACGTAGTGGCATGACAATAACACGACCGCGTCAAACAGCACGATCTCCCCGTGCCAACCTCTGGACTGCAGTTGGTTCTTGATTCGGCCGTGTCGATGAGCGACACTGACATGTTGTGTTATGTAAACCTGAAAACTTGAAAAATACAAAATTCAAAGTTAAAAATTAAAATGAAGAAAATAAAATAAAATGAAATGAAATGAAAATAGCTTGGGTTGCCTCCCAAGAAGCGTTTGTTTAAGGTCATTAGCTTGACCACTCAATTATTCCCTAGTTGGATGGATGTGGCTCCAGGAGTGTACTCTTCTCCATCCGCAAGTGTACTCTGCTCCTCCTCTACACCTTAGGATAGAGTTTTCGCCAAGAAATTCATACCTAAGCGTCGATGGAAGAGGCTTAAGTTCTACCTGTGGTGGTAGGTCAAGGTCGACAATCTCCGGCTCTTCATCCTCGAAATCCCTCTCGAGCCTATCAAGATAAGTTTGTTCTTGTGCACCTTTCAACACAATTGACTGGAAACTATTAATCTTGCAACAAACATCGAAATCAAAAGGTTGTTTAACAGCCTTTGAAAGGTCGAATTCAATCTTATCATTTCCAAATGCAAGTGAAAGTTTGTGGTTCTTGACGTCTATCATTACCCCTGTAGTAGCCAGGAAAGGTCTCCATAAAATGAGTGGAATACATGGATCTTCATCCATGTCAAGCACTACGAAATTGGCGGGAACAATAAAGTTTCCCACCTTCACAGGTACATCTTCTAAGATTCCCAAAGGATATCTAATGGAGCGATCGGCTAACTGCAAGGCCATAGTTGTTAGTTTCATTTCTCCCAAATCTAATTTCTTGCATATGGAAAGCGGAATCAGATTGACACTAGC
Organism: Wurfbainia villosa; assembly: GCA_025175895.1. NCBI lineage: Eukaryota > Viridiplantae > Streptophyta > Magnoliopsida > Zingiberales > Zingiberaceae > Wurfbainia > Wurfbainia villosa. The sequence continues at coordinate 48,257,401 of CM045999.1, read as the reverse complement.
GCCTAGATCACAAAAAGCCTTATCAAAATTAGAGTCATTAATTATGCAAGGGATAGAAAAACTACCTGGATCATTTAGCTTGGGAGGTACCATGTTTTTAATTAAAGCGCTGCATTCTTCGGTAAGAGCCACTGTTACATGCTCCTCAACTTTTCTTTTATTCATAAAAATATCCTTCAAGAACTTGGAGTATGTAGGCATTTGTTGAAGAGCTTCTGTAAAAGGCATATTAATATAAAGCTTTCTAATTACCTCAAGGAACTTACCAAATTATTCATCCAATTTCTCCTTAATCAGCCTCTGAGGGAATGGGATCGGAGGCTTATATGTTCTCGGCTCTTTGTGCCACACGACTATGTCGTCTGGCTTGGCTGGGGCGTGCTAGCTTCTGGGGCGACCCACCACGGGTGTGTCGGCTGACACACCCTGGGTGTGTTTATGGGCATCACCCTACACGGGTGTGTTGGAAAACACACCCTGGGTGTGTTGTTGGCTGCCTATCTCAAAATCTTTCAAAACAGGCATGCTGCTAGGCATGGCCACTTCTTCAAACTCCGGCACACCTGTGTTGTTGAGCACGGGTGGGATTTGTTGAGCTCCGGTAGGTGGTTCTACCTTCTTACCTCCTTCTAAAATTCTTCCACTTCTCAAACTTATAGAATTACAATGTTCAGATGGGTTTACTTTTGAATTTTCAGGAAATCTACCGGGTGTTCTAGATGTAGAGATAGCAATTTGAGAAATTTGATTCTCCAACATTCTTGTGTGATTAGTCAAATTATCAACCTTGCTTCCCAATTGCTTAATTGCCTCGGTAGTATTTTGATGTTGCTGATTGTATTCTATAATATGCTATCGAAATTCATCGTTTTTCTTCCCTTGGCATGTGATAAAATTTTCCATCATCTTTTCTAAATTTAACTTGGGCCCTGGTTGAAATCTCGAAGGTGCTCCAAAATTGTTCTGTCCAGAAGAATTTTGGTTGGCTCGATACAAAAAGTTGGGATGATTCCTCCAACCGGGATTGTACGTGTTCGAATAAGGGTTGCCACCATTAGGCTTCTGATTAAAATTATTCAGCGCATCTACTTGCTTAACTCCTGCTCCCGATGATGGTGCGTGTAGGATTTGGCAATTTGTGGCAATATGTCCTGTTACACCAAAAATCTCACAAGTGACATTAGATGAGTTTACAGCTGATACATTAAAATTTTTGAGCTTTTGAGTTAATGCATCAACTTTAGCATTGAGTAAATCGAGAGTACTTACCTCATACTTACCTGTCATTTTAATCGGACACCCTCATTCTGTAGCCCATTGGTGAGAATTCATTGCCACATTCTCGATGATCTCAAATGCTTCATCCAACGTTTTGTTCATGAGAGCTCTTTCTGTAGCAGAATCAAGAGAAACTTTAGTGGCATATGAGATTCCATTATAGAAAGTATGAACAATGAGCCATTTCTCCATCCCATGATGAGGACATTGCTGTAGTAATCCCTTAAATCTGTCCCAAGCTTCAAATAATGTTTCTCAATCCTTCTGTGCAAAATTAGTGATTTGATGATGAAGACTTGCAGTTTTGCTTGGTGGAAAATACTTATCTAGAAATCTTTGCTCCAGCTGATCCCATGTAGTTATGAGGTCCGCTGGAAGAGAGTGTAACCATGCTCTAGCTTTGTCCCACAATGAGAAGGGAAACAAGCGCAATCTAATAGCATCAGCTGAGGCTCCATTCAGTTTTAAAGTTTCGAAAAATTCTAAAAATACTTCCAAGTGTAGATTAGGATCTTCAGTGGGCACTCCTCCAAATTGATGATGTTGGACCATGGAAAGTAGAGTCGGTTTCAATTCAAAATTGTTCGCTTCAATGGGGGGTCTTCTAATACTTGATCTCAATCCCCTTATAGTAGGTGCTACTTAATCCCTTAAAGGTTTATTCTCATTCTGATCAGCCATGTTAGAGTTCAAATTTTCTTCCTGTTGTTGTTGGTGTCATCTTCTTGCAAGGAACGTTCTCTCTATCTCAAGATCAATGTTGAGAATTTCCCTGTTAAATCTGTGCATGTAACAACAGGAGAAACTTCCAAAACAAGAATGCAGAATAGACAAAAGAATAAAAATAGACACAGAAATCTAGATTAACTAAATCACACTCAATTCAATATTGAGTGCCAATCCCCGACAATGATGCCAAAAACTTGATGTGTCGATTTCCGCAAGTGCAGGGTTGTCGTCAAGTAATAAAAATATCTATCCCACAAGGATTGAGTCAATTATCGAATGATCGTGATACCAAGTTATCTAGTCTAATCGAATTTGTGAATTAAGTAAAGAAACTAAGCAGTCAAGAACAGCGAATGAGAAGAACAAGCTAAAAGTCAATAATTGAGGGGGAATCTTAGGATATGGGTTTCACCGCATCGACGATTTATAAGGTGATTGTGTTCTCTCCTACTCCTTAGGGTTGTTTCGATGGAACCAATCCTATGGTAAATCAATGACCCCTTTCGAGGTCTACGTCAATTGTACCTATTAAACTCAATTTCCCTGTCACGGTATTCGAGCATAGGTGATCATAATCAGCTAAGGGGACCTATCACGAGACCCCTGCAAACCTCCCTAGTCTTATTACCATTACTTGGTAAAAATTGGATTTGATAGATCCATTAAGTCCATAAGAGTTCCTCTAGAGACTAAATTTCCTTTTCACGATAGGTTTGCACACGGGACCATAATCAGCTACGGAATCATCAATGATTCCCACAAGCCCTCATAGACACGCTATCGATACTTAGTAGGAGTTAATCCCTAGTTTGGATCTAGGTTTCGGGAACTTGGGTTCACTATTAGGTACTTCTCCATGGTTCCTTAGATTTATCAATAAGAATATAAAACCAAATCAAAATAAACATCTATTCAAGTAGAAGAGATTCAATCGACCATCATAAATTGTCAAGGGCTACTCCCCCATCCTAAGATTATAGGACACTACTCCATAGCTGAATAAGAATTGCCGCAGAAAGAAATTACAATCCTTAGCGCCATCGTGGTGTTTCCTCCGCCGTCGACTTTGTCCTCCTTCTTCGAATTCTGTCGCCTCCCCTCTAGGGTTAGAATACATCTTCTTTTATAGCCTTGGCTTGGTCTTCAATTAAGGCAGAAATTCTTCAATTAAGCGAAAATCCTGGGCTTCGAAGCAGAAAAGGAAAGCAGGAAATAGGGCGACACGCCCATGTCAATGGAGGCCATGGGCGTGCCGGGCATTTGGCGTGGGCGTGTCAGCTAACACACCTAGGGTGTGTTCATATCTGGAAGTTCTGGAGTTGCGATGGTCTTGGTTTCAGTTTGACACAGATGTGTCTCTGATGGCACGACTATGTTATTTCGATACGCCTCAATAATTGCCGATTCTTCACCCTGTTTACATGAAAAATACCCCAAAATAGTTTCTTTGTCCAAAATATATTAAACTTGACTAAAACATAACAAAATACATGACTAAACATAAAATGGGATAAAATGCATGCAATTTGAATACCCAAAATGTATCATGAATTACACACATCACTACACACGGCTGTGTTCGAAGCTCGAGATTATCCACCACAGGGCCACACACGGCTTGGCCATGTGGAAACACACGGCCGTGTGGCAGCCAATCATTTTGATGTGATTAGGTCTTTTTTTAATTTCGTGAAGAGCCGGCCTCATGTCTATATAAAGAAAGCCACGCCCAAACCCTAGAGAGGAGGCATGACAGCCAAGACAGCACTCTAACACCCGAAAAGGCTTCAAGAACTCGCAACGGGGAGGAAGGAAGCCGCTCGAGGATCAAATTCTACACCTCAACGCTATGGAGAAGAGCACCATTGCATTGTAATTTACTTTCTGTACATAATTTCCATTGTATATCTGAATATGATCATGCTTTGTGTTTCTTCTTCTATATTCATGGAGTAGATTTACGGATTCTAGGATTAGGGAGTAGTTTGTGTGCATAGAACATGTTATTCCAAATATTTTTCTGATTCTTTAGTTTATATTTGCAATTGGTATTTGTTTAAATCAATAGTACGTGTTTTGGTTTTCTCTCTACTGTGTGAAGCCGATACGAGGGGTGATAGCCTTTGTATCAAAGATTTAGGAGAATTAAGGAGGAACCTAAGGGGTTGGCCTCATCTCCCGTAACCGTAGATAGAAGGATGCGATAGAGTCGGAATGAGATACGTTCCGTCTCATCTCAGGGATTGATTCAGCATCCTTGTACTGCCTACCCCATCCTAAAGCTAGGGGTCGACCTGGGATGACAGAGGTAGCTTCCGATAGATGCGAAATCTCATCGGGGGAGTGTATGATGTCCCTTCCACAAGGTCGTGGTTAGAAGTCTAAATAATACTCAATTGGTAGCGTGTTCTGCGACACACAAGCGAAATCGAAATCCTAGAATTCCCTAAAAGCCTCGTAGCGACCATTCTCTTCGTCCGTGTGACACCGTACTAGAGTTAGGACCGCTAACAACCCTCTAAATCGCAACCATTAGAACTAAAGTCCAAACAATAATGTCCACTGAATAGATCAGTACTCGAATCTCAGTCTCTGTAGGATCGATAATCTATATTATTACTTGACGACACCCATGCACTTGCAGGCGTTGAGCGCGAGTGACGCTTCGAGTCCTCGATGGTCTCCATCGTGAGATTTGAGGTCGCATTCGTGTGCATTAGATGACCATAAGGCTCATCCTTGATTCTCCTAGGTTTTTGATATGAAGGTTATCACCCTTTGTATCGACTACACACGGTAGAATTAGAATCAAAACACAATCTTTATAAATCTCAACACACAAAACTATAAATAGAATCAAAGGAGATAAATGACTATTTGAACTAGCATGTCAACAAACACAAGTTACTCCCTAATCCTAGAATCAAAGTATCTACTCCATAAACAAGAAAGAATAAACACAAGACAACTTAGAAAACATCATTACTTTGAAAATAGAACAAGAGGATAAAGAAGATACTCTCTGTCCTAACCAATATCTGTGTTTTGGTTGTTCTCCACAATGCCGGAGCGTCGTGATGGATCTCCTAGCTACTTCCTTCCTCTCTGTTGCAAGTCTTTGGTGCTTTTTAGGGCACCATTTGTCATTCTAGTCGTTGGTGCATTCCCCCTAGGGTTTGGGCATGCCTTCCTCTTTATAAACATGCAACTAGCTCTTCATAAATCCCACGAAAACCCTAGTTGCATCAACACAGCCAAGCACCACATGGTCGTGTGGATTTCACACGGTCGACCATATGGGGCACTGGGATTGCTAGCTTTGTGGTTTGGACATGACCTTGTGGAATTCACATGACCAGTCGTTTCTGCCTCTGTTACACCCGGTGAATGCCTTCCTTTTGTTCCAAAAATGTGTCGTTTCACCTATATAATTTTGTCTTGCACACAAAAGCAACGAGAGCATATCTTCGAACCAGAAAATAGAAAGTGCATGAAAAACAAAGTAGAATATGCATGAAATAAGGATAAAATATAATGAGATTTGTGCAAAAACTACTCCTAAAGAATATATGTTTTGCTCATATCATGAACCATGTAAAATCTTGAGTACTTGTCTTTATTTTCATTTCAACTGCATATTCACTTTGTTTTAAAACATAAAAGAAAAGGGTTTTAAAATTAAATTAAAGGAAATTTCCTATTCCGAGATTCACCCCCCTCTCCTCTCTCTCGGGAGATTCGTGTAGGAATCTTGAGGATTGGTTAGAGGGGGTGAATAGCCTCTTTCGATTTCTATTAAATGTTAGTGGAAGCAAGAAAAATAATGCAATTAAGAAATCAAACGACAATAAAAAACAATGCTAACAAAGATCTTTAATGTGGTTCAGAGATGACGCTCCTACTCCATGGCAATCCGTAAGGTCGACCACCCCTAGCAATCTTCCACTAAAATCTCCTTTTGATTCGAACACCAAGGTGGAGAAGCCTTCTTACAATCACTCCTCTTCTTCTTACAAGATGATGGATTTGAGTTTTGGAAGAATAGGTTAGAACACATGAAATCTAAGAGAAATACTTGAGGAGCATTAGCCTCCTCCAAGCTTCCCTAGCTTCTATTTATAGAGAATGGTTGTTTTTACCCGTTGAGCCCGACAATAGTCGACTGGTGCTATTGTTGACTGAATCCAACAGCTTCTGATGAAGCCTAATTGCAATCGTCATGGCTCAAAGTCTACTTGACTAGTCGACTGTCATAATTAGCAGTAGACTGGTGTCACCTTAGTGGACTGAGCAGTCGACTATCAGTCATTCTATGCCCGCGGTAGTAAACTACCCATAATGTCAGTCGACTGCCAGAACTTGACTCGACTCCTAGACCTTGACTTGACACTTATGTTTTTTGATGTTTGGATAATCATTTATAGTTAGACAATATTTGTGATCTAACCGTGAATGTGTTAAGTGACAGGAAAATCCAAGTGTGAAGACTTGGTAAAGGGAAGTCCAAGTGTGAACCTTAGCAAGGAAAGTCTAAGGGAAGGTCTTGGCAGCATAAGCCTAAGCATGTAGTCTTGGCAGCATAAAGTCCAAGAAGACCATGGCAAAGGAAGTCCAAAGGCAAGGTCTTGATAGCATAAGTCCAAGCATGTAGTCTTGACGGCGTAAAGTCCAAGCGAACTTTGGCAAAGAAGAAACCCAAAGTATGATGAAACTGAGGGAAGCTTTTGAAGGCAAGTGCAAGGATGATAGAGTCATGGACTCGGAGCAATCTAGAGGCACAAGGCTGATGAAGAAGCTAGAATGTTATGTCTAGGCTTAGGGTATGGTTTCAAGTATGAATTAGTCATACTTGAGGTGTGCCAGTCGACTGACATATTGTACCAGTCGAACAGGTCTCGAGTATTCAGTACTCGAGGATTCGGAAGACCTTGGCAGTCGACTGCGGTTATGCCCCAATTGACTAGTCATAGTCGACTACAAATCAAACTATCGAACATAAGCTTGGTAGTCGACTGGTCAATATAATTCGGCAAAGGTGCTCATTTCTGATAGACTTGAACTCAGGTTTAGGAGCTAAGTCAAGGTCTGGCAGTCGACTGACATTATGGGCAGTCGATTGCCGCGGGTATAGAATTGCTGATAGTCGATTGCTCAGTCAGATAAGGTAACACTAGTCGACTGCTAATTATGGCAATCAACTAGTCAAGTAGACTTTGAGTCATGACGATTGCAATCAGGCTTCGTTAGAAGCTATTGGATCTAGTTAATAGTAGCAGCAGTAGATTGATGGTATGTGGCAGTCGATTGTTGTCAGGCTTAATGGAAAAAAACAACCATTCTCTATAAATAGAAGCTAGGAAAGCTTGGAGGAGGTTAATGTTTTCACTCTAAATGATCATACTAAGATCCTCAAGTCTTTCTCTTAGATTTCAAGTGTTCTAACCTCTTCTTCCAAAACTCAAATATATCATCTTGTAAGAAGAAGAGTGATTGTCAGAAGGCTTCTCCACCTTGGTATTTACATCAAAAGGAGATTTTAGTGGAAGATTGCTAGGGGTGATCCACCTTACAGATTGTCATGGAGTAGGAGCATCATCTCTGAACCATGTTAAAGATCTTTGTTAGAATTGTTTTTTTATTGTCTTTTGATTTCTTAATTGCATTATTGCTCTTGCTTCCGTCAACATTTAATAGAAATTGAAAGAGGCTATTCACTCCCCCCTTTAGCCAATCCTCAAGGTTCCTACATTTCGATCCTACAAAATCTAGCTAATGATTCTCTTAATTTAATATTAGAATATTTAAATAAAGTTGTGATGTAGGCAGAGTAGAGGATGGGCTAATCCTTCCACGTGCATGGTTAGAAGAGAGGTAGAACAGAGGGAATTCGAAGGAGAAAGGTGGGGAAACTCAAAAACAAAGAGGACTCTGCCTCTAGGTTAAATGAATAGCAAATTGTTATTGATAAAAAAAACTATCTTACATGAGTAGTAGTCTAGGTTTAAATAAAATAAGAAGAAAGAAAAAGCCACAACTAAGAAAAAAGAATAAGAAAATTGAATAGAAATCAAGAAAAGGGTAGAAAAACCCTAATTAATCAACTGCGGTGCCACCGTACTATGTGTGTTGGTTGACATGGCTTGGGTGTGGTAGTTGGCATGGGCATGTCTAGTGGCACAGCCTGGGTGTGCAAGAATCTGGAGCCACAAGCTACAACTGAGGGCTGACACGGGTTTGTCAGGCTACACGCCCAGGGTGTGGTGGCTGGTACGGGTGTGTCGAGTGACACAACCAAGGTGTGCTAGAATCTGGAGTTGCAGTTGAGGGCTAACAAGGGTGTGTCAAGCGATATGATCGAGGTGTGGTGGGTGGTATGGGCATGTCTAATGACACGATTGGGGTATGGAAAAATTTGGAGGCTTCGGTGCAGGGAGGAGAAGATAGAATTTTTATTGTTAGTAATATATGAGAGATGTCCTAAGGCAATCGCCTTATGTACGAACCATTTATATGATAAATGAAGATTCACTATTTGAGTATACATGTTTTCATGTATTTGATTGGATCTTAAACTCATTTACTGAATGTCCACGATACGATTCACAGCATGAGATAATTTGTGATTGGATCACAACTAGTGAGTATCTCTACATGTGTAATTGTGATGTATCAGAATTATCCCTAATCGATGAATTGATGGATTTGGACACCATCAATTCTGTCGAGACTAGCACGAGGTATACTCCTTGGTGTATCCAAGCAACTGATTCTCACTGGCTGGAGACATTGTGATGTCCGGAGTTGAGCGTGGATGCTAGTTATGGTAACTAGTTCATTGGAGTGACCAGCCGTAAGACTTCATATGGTTCTCTGCATATATAGATATGTCAATGAAGTTCTTACTGTAGCTTAAGTGCGATGTTCCTTTGACTAGCGGTATTCAAGTCATCTTGATCATGGAGACTTATGTTTTGACATCTTAAGCAAGCATCTCTAAGGAGATGTGGACCCGGGATGATTGGGTATAAGTCGAAGTGATCGAAGGTGTTTGAATAGCCTATAAAGGATTCACCACTCCTTGCGAGGAGATGTATACCCATGGCCTCTCATCGGATTGTTACTAAAGTCTTTGGCCAAAGCATTACATGTTTAGAGTAAGGTACTCATCGATACATGTACAGTAACTAGAATCCGTAGGACGAGGAAATGATACTTGGGCTAGGTGTGACGTAGTCAGCCTAGTGGGGACTGACACTATAGACCATGTCCTGAACCAAGTGGGTATAAGATGAGTGAAGGGAATGAGGCACGATTCATTCGAGCTGCTGAAGGGTTTCAGAAATAGTTCTGGATCAACCGTTGATCTTTTCGGTTAATTTGGGATCATGATATACTACTAGGTGCCACTCATGATCGTTCTATAATTAATGGTTAATTATAGACGGCCAACAAAAACCGAGAACCTATTTGGTCACACGTACAACGAACGTAATCCGAAAGATTTAAAACGAGCTTGAGAATGAGATTCTCAGACCGAGAGAAACGAGGATTGGTTGGACCAAACAAGAAGTGAGCATGAAATCATTTCAGTCGCAATGGAAGCGTGGATGAGCCGTGACTTATGAAGACATAATAGATGAACCAAAATGGTTTGGTTCTAATCCAATGGAGGAGAATAAACCAAAGGGTTTGGTTTATTTTAAACGAATGAACCAAAGTTGGTTCGGTTCATTTTAACTTAAAATAAACCATCATGGTTTAGTTTATTTTAACTTATATTAATGGAGCAGGTTAACGGGTCTTATGGTTATGATCCAATAACCATTAAGAGAATTAGTTCTCTATAAAAGAGGGTTTAAGGGTTTGTTAAGCCCTAATCCAAAAACCCTAACCTAGAGTTTCCGCCCAACCTCTTCCTCCCTCTAGTCGGCGCCAAGTTGTTGCCGCCGCCCACCTTCTCCAACTGGCGACTAGCTGCTGCCGTTTCCTCCACTTTCCAGCGACGAGCTGCTGCCGGAGGAGCTCCGGTGATCTCCTTGGGTTCGGTAATAAGGTGAGCCTCCACCTTTCCTTTTGTCCGGTCCCATACTCCTCCACCAAAGCTGTCCAGTTTTCTGGACAGCTTGTTTTCTTCTCGTCAAAGCGTCGTTTGGACGACGTTTGGAGCTCCGACAGTGCCTTACTTACCGGGGATTCGATATCCGGTAATCCTCAGAGGTGGAGGACGAAGGATTCGTCAAACGGTTGACGAATACCTCTCCGGAGAAGCGAGTTTTGAGGACTCATCTTTGGATCCGAATTTGGATTCGGATCGTGATCCTCTCTCGATCACATCGTCTTCTACAGGAGGCAAGTAACCCATACGAAGACGAAGATCGTGACTTTGTGAAGTCATCCCGAAGATACTCGGCGTGGATACGGATAGAGACGATTCTAGCGAGGATCATTCCGGTTGATGTCGTTCCCGCTACACGTGATAGGAAAGGTATACGTAGTTAAATTTCCTTTTATTGCAAAATTTAAATTTACGGTTATGTCTACACATGTTGTACTATGCATGCGTGTGATGTGTGTGTTGTAATAAATATAGATTTATTATTTTATTTCTTCCGCTGTGCACATGTTTGCGAAACATGTTCGAACACACACTCGGCGCGGTGCCGGAAACCCAACAGTGGTATCAGAGCCCAGGTTGTGTTTCGACATAATTGTAAAATGGTTTTGTGATAGTTATAATGATATTTCTAGATATTTTCTACTTTTGGAAAGTTAGAAGTATTTATGGAAAATTTTCAATTTTTGAAAGTCTAGAAGTATTTATGGAAATCTTCCACTTTTGGAAAGTTGGAAGTATTTATGGAAATTGATATTTTCCATAAATAAAATATTTGATTAGATTTTGGAAATTTGTTTCATAATTTAATCATGATTTGATTTGGGAAATCATATCTTAAAATATTTTATTTTCATAAGTAGTTTTGATGATTTAGGAAATTGGTTTCCTAAATTGACTTTCCTTAATCAACTATTTCCACAAATAAAATATGTGATTAGATTTGGAAATTTGTTTCCTAATTTAATCATGATTTGATTTGGAGAATCAAATCTTAAACATATTTTATTTCCATAAATAGTTATGACATATAAGGAAATATTGTACATGACATAATTGTATGCCATGTAATTGCATTAGATGCATATCATTATGCCATGCGTGTCGTGACATGTAGATGTATGTCATATATGCCATGCCATGTAGATAATAGTTATTTGCATGCAAAGAGAATGAGACATAAAAACTCTTACTTAATATTAAAGCCTACACCTTCCATTAATATGGTTAGAACCAGAGTTCTGTTTCTTGTTTGGGTTGTTGGACTCTCTCCAAGCCCGGCTCGAACCCGAACATGTTCAAACCATGGAATAGTTTAATACTAATATGGTAAGAGTTAGAGGTCAATCGTTAGCTTTGGTTGTTAGACTCTCTCCAAGCTGGGCTAATTGGTTGAATGCGCTCTAACCATATTAAAACTATTTCTCGATTAATGGGTTGGCTTTAACCTGGAGCATCGACTTGTTGGACTCTCTCCAAGGTCGATGTAAAGGGAGGTGAAGTTGGGTGCTATGCATATGATGCATACTTGTTAATGTGTTAACAACCCGATGTATGTGTGAACATTCAATAAGTTGATAGCACATTGTGATAGTTGCATATACGTGATATGCAATCAGTATAGTTGATACCTACCGTCGTAGTTATGAATGGCTTGTTGGACTCTCTCCAAGGTTGTTCATATCTATGATGGATATCAGCCCATTCGGAGATGGACCTACGATCTCCCGAAGTGATTTTGAGGTTTTTGAAATTCAAAAAATGAATGGGATTTATAAATGTATATTGATGCATTTTAAAATCATTTTCTCATATATGCTCGTTTTGTATTTCTAGGTCAATCGATTGATCATGTCGTCTTTGAATTTGCGCACTATTTTGGATTCAAACAAACTGACTGGGCCTAACTTCCTGGACTGGCTTAGAAACCTGAGAATTGTTCTCAAGGCAGAAAAGCTAGCATATGTCCTTGAAGAGCCTCTTCCCAACCGTCCTAAGGACGATGCAACTCCAGACCAAATGTTGGTCTATCAGAAGCATGTGGCAGATTCTGAGCTGGCGAGTTGCATCATGCTAGCGGCGATGGTACCTGAGCTGCAAAAGCAGCATGAGCATATGGATGCTAATACTATGGTCTTCCATCTTCATGAGTTGTTCGATGAGCAAGCGAGATCCGAAAGGTTTGAGGTCTCTAGGCTCCTCTTCACCACGAAGATGCAAGAAGGTTCGTATGTAGTCCAGTTTATGCTAAAGATGAACGGGTACATCGAGCGGCTAGCTACCCTCGGGTTTGTGATGGATCACGAATTAAGTATTGACTTAATTCTGCATTGTTTGCCCAAGAGTTTCTCACAATTCGTGATGAACTATCGGATGAACAAATTGGAATCTACTATTCCTGAGATCCTCAATATGCTGAAGACTATGGAGCCTTCTGTCAAGCATGAGGAGAAGGCGGTTCTGTTAGTTGATTCCTCAAAGAAAGGTTCTAAGAGGGAGTCAAAGGAATAACAGAAGGGGAAGAATAAAAAGGCTAAAAAGGCAGAACCAGCTCAAAAGGGCACTTGCCATCATTATGGAAAGTAGGTCCATTGGTGAAGAAATTGCAAGATTTATCTTGAGTCTATGAAGAAGAATAAGACATAGGATGCTCCATCTTTTTCATATATCTTCGTTATTGATTGTCATTCTATTTCCTCAGACACTTGGGTATTGGATACTGGGTGTGGCTCACATATATGTAATGACATACATGGGCTAAGGAATAGAAGAAGACTCGTCAAGGGAGAGTCAAATTTACATGTTTGGAATGGAGCAAAGGTTGCTGCACTCGCCATCGGAACGTATTTGTTGAAACTCCCTGCAGGACTTGTCTTTGAAGTGGACAATTGCTTTTATGTTCCTTCGTTGATAAAGAACATCATTTCTATTTCTTGTTTAAATAGAAATGGGTATCATTTGACTTTTAGTAACAATTGTTGTTACATAACTTTGAATAGAGTTCTTTATGGGACTAGAACTTTAAGCAATGGTGTTTATACGTTGGACGTATCCAGTGATGTTTTCAATATCGAAGCGAGCAACAAGCATGCTCGAAAGGATGATCAATTAGACTCCTACATGTGGCATTGCCGTCTTGTCCATGTAAGCAAGAAACGCATGTCCGAATTACACCAATGTGGAATTCTGGAATCGTTTGAATTTGATTCATACGATACATGCGAATCATGCTTAAAAGGCAAGATGACTAAGTTACCTTTTACTGGAAAAAGTGAATGAGTGGGAGAGTTACTAGGTCTAATACATACTGATGTATGTGGACCTATGTCAACTCAAGCTTTAGGAGGCTATAGCTACTTCATTACCTTCACCGATGATCACTCACGGTTTGGGTATGTGTTCTTGATGAAACACAAGTCTGAAGCCTTTGAAAGGTTCAAAGAATTCAGAAATGAAGTAGAGAAACAACATGACAAGAGTATTAAAATACTTCAATCAGATCGAGATGGTGAATACTTAAGTCAAGAGTTTCTTGATTATCTAAGAGACAATGACATATTGTCTCAATGGACTCCGCCATATACACCACAGCATAATGGTGTATCTGAGAGGCGTAACCGGACCTTGTTGGACATGGTCAGGTCAATGATGAATCATGCGAATCTTCCCAAGTCCTTTTGGGGCTATGCACTTCAGACAGCTGTTTATTTGTTAAACAGAATGCCTACCAAGGTATTCTCTACTACTCCATATGAGATATGGAATAGTAAGAAACCTCATGTATCTTACTTGAAGATATGGGGTTGTCCTGCTTATATGAAGTGGACAGTATCAGACAAATTGTATGCTAAGTCTGATAAATGTCTATTTATTGGATACCCTAAGGAAACAAGGGGTTACCAATTCTATCATCCTGTGGAACAAAAGGTGTTTGTTTCAAGGCATACTGTGTTTCTAGAGAAAGAGTTTCTCTTGCAAGAAAACAGTGGGAGTGTCGTCGAGCTTGAGGAGGCTCGAGAGACTCAAATAGACATTGATGAGATACCTGGTGAAGCACAACAGCCGACAACTCATAGTGATGAGCAATCGGCTGGACCTATTGTAACACCACATCTTCGTAGATCTGGTAGAACACGCAACATTTCTGAGAGATATGGATTTCTCGTAAGTGAATCGAACGACGTGTTACTCATTAATGATGAGGAGCCTACCAGTTATGAAGAAGTGCTGACAAGTTTAGAAAGGGATAAGTGGCTTGAAGCCATGAAGTCGGAAATGGATTCCATGTATGAAAACCAAGTTTGGAACTTGGTTGACCCACCTGAAGGCATAAAGCCTATAGGGTGCAAGTGGGTTTTCAAGAAGAAAACTGACATGGATGGTAATGTGATTACTTATAAGGCTAGATTGGTGGCGAAAGGACATCGTCAAAAACAAGGTGTTGATTATGATGAAACCTATTCGCCCATAGCTATGCTTAAATCCATTCGGATGCTCCTGGCCATAGCGGCTCATTATGATTATGAGATATGGCAGATGGATGTGAAAACAACTTTTCTTAATGGAATCCTGCTCGAGGACGTGTATATGACACAACCTGAGGGTTTCACATCGGTCGATAAAACCAAGATATGCAAATTGTGACGGTCCATTTATGGATTGAAGCAAGCATCCAGGAGCTGGAATATCCATTTTGATGAGACAATCAAAAAGTTTGATTTCTCACAAAATCCAGACGAACCTTGTGTGTACAAGAAGATATGTGGAAGTGCAGTCGTGTTCCTAGTATTATATGTCGATGACATATTACTTATAGGAAACGATGTTTCAATCTTACAGTCAGTTAAGGTTTGGTTATCCAAGACATTCTCCATGAAAGACCTGGGAGAAGCAACCTACATCCTCGGGATTAAGATCTATAGAGATAGATCGAAACGGTTGCTTGGTCTTTCACAGTCTACATATATAGACCGAGTGCTAAAGAGGTTTAGCATGTCAGAATCCAAGAAAGGTTTCCTACCCATCAGGCATGGGGTTCACCTTTCGAAGTCTATGTGTCCGCGCACAGAAGACGAGAGGATTTGCATGAGTAAGATTCCCTATGCATCTGCAATAGGATCTATCATGTATGCTATGTTATGTACGAGGCCCGATGTATCGCATGCTCTGAGTGTCACTAGCAGATACCAGTCTGATCCAGGAATGGATCATTGGGCGGTTGTCAAGACGATCCTTGTTGGGTTTCCGGCACCGCGGCGTGTGTGTGTTCGATCATGTTTCGTAAACATGAACACAGCGGAAGCAATAAAAATAATAAATACTCCTATTTATTACAACACACACACGCATGCATATTACAACAAGTGTAGACATAACCGTAAATTTAAATTTGCAATAAAAGGAAATTTATCTACGTTATACCTTTCGTATGACGTGTAGCGGGAACGACATCAACCGGAACGATCCTCGCTAGAATCGTCTCTATCCGTATCCATGCCGAGTTCCTCAGGATGACTTCGCTAAGCTACGAGCTTCGTCTTCGTACGGGTTACTAGCCTCGTGTTGAAGACGACGTGATCGAGAGATGATCACGATCCGAATCCAAATTCGGATCCAAAACGAGTCCTCAAAACTCGCATCTCCGGAGAGGTATTCGTCAACCGATTGACGAATCCTTCATCCTCCACCTCAGAGGATTACCGGAGATCGAATCCCCGGTAAGTTATCCGCTGTCGGAGCTCTAACCATCGTCCAAACGACGCTCCGACGAGAGGAGAAGAAGCTGTCCAGAAAACTGGACAGCTTGGTGGAGGAGTAGGCGCCGGCCAAAACCAAGGAAGCCAAGTGCTCACCTTTTCACCGAGGCCTAGGAAGATCACCGGAGGGTCGCCGGAGGATCACCGGCTGAAGCTTGGTCACCGGCAAGGAGCTGGACGCCGGCACAAGGGGCTGGGCGGCCAAGGAGCTTGGGTGGCACACCTAGGTTGGGCGGCAACTCCAACTAGGGTTTTGGATTAGGGCTTAATTATCCATTAAGACCTCTTTTATAGAGAACTAATTCTCTTAATGGTTATTGGATCATAACCATTAGGCTCGTTAACTCGCTCCATTAAGATAAGTTAAAATAAACCAAACCATGATGGTTTATTTTAAGTTAAAACGAACCGAACTAACTTTTGGTTAATTCGTTTAAAATAAACCAAACCCTTTGGTTTATTCTCCTCCATTGGATTAGAACCAAACCATTTTGGTTTATCCATTACGTCTTCATAAGACTCGGCCTATCCACGCTTCCATTGCAACTGAAACGATTTCATGCTCGCTTTATGTTTGGTCCAACCAAACCTAGTTTCTCTCGGTCTGAGAAACCCATTCTCAAGCTCGTTTTAAATCCTTTGGATTACACTCGTTGTGCGTGTGACCAAATAGGTTCTCGGTTTATATTGGCCGTCTATAATTAACCATTAATTATAGAACGATCATGAGTGGCACCTAGTAGTACATCATGATCCCCAATTAACCAAAAAGATCAACGGTTGATCCAGAACTATTTCTGAAACCCTTCAGCAGCTCGAATGATTCGTGCCCCATTCACTTCACTCATCTTATACCCACTTGGTTCAGGACATGGTCTATTGTGTCAGTCCCCACTAGGCTGACTACGTCACGCCTAGCCCAAGTATCATTTTCTCGTCCTACGGATTCTAGTTACTCCACATGTATCGAAGAGTACCTTACTCTAAACATGTAATGCTTTGGCCAAAGACTTTAGTAACAATCCGACGAGAGGCCATGGGTATACATCTCCTCGCAAGGAGTGGTGAATCCTTTATAGGCTATTCAAACACCTTCGATTACTTCGACTTATATCCAATCATCCCGGGTCCACATCTCCTTAGAGATGTTTGCTTAAGATGTCAAAGCATAAGTCTCCATGATCAAGATGACTTGAATACCGCAAGTCAAAGGAACATCGCACTTAAGCTACAGTAAGAACTTCATTGACATATCTATATATGCAGAGAACCATATGAAGTCTTACGGCTGGTCACTCCAATGAACTAGTTACCATAACTAGCATCCACGATTAACTCCGGACATCACTATGTCTCCAGCCAGTGAGAATCAACTGCTTGGATACACAAAGGAGTATACCTCGTGCTAGTCTCGACAGAATTGATGGTGTCCAAATCCATCAATTCATCAACTAGGGATAATTCTGATACATCACAATTACACATGTAGAGATACTCACTAGTTGTGATCCAATCACAAATTCTCTCATGCTATGAATCGTATCATGGACATTCAGTAAATGAGTTTAAGATCCAATCAAATACATAAAACATGTATACTCAAATAGTGAATCTTCATTTATCATATAAATGGTTCATACATAAGGCGATTGCCTTAGGACATCTCTCATATATTACTAACAGACTCCCACTTGGCCTAATGCCAATCGCTACGGTATCCAATACCATAAGCTCGAACATGACCCTCAAACTTACTTTGAGGTAATGCCTTAGTCAAAGGATCCGCTAAGTTCCTTTCAGTGGGAATTTTCTCGATTTGTATTTCGTTCCTACTGATGATCTCTCTGATAAGATGATAGCGTGAAGCACATGTTTGGATCGTTGATGAGACCTTGGCTCTTTCGCTGTGCAATTGCTCCATTGTTGTCGCGATGGGCCGGTATTGCTTACAATGGCGGAATCACACCAAGTTCATGAGCGAACTTCTTGATCAAACCGCTTCCTTTCTTTGCTTCCAGAAGCGCAATGTATATGCCTCGGTGGTAGAATCGCTCTGATCTCTTGTTTGGAACTTTTCCAACTCACTGCGCCCCATTCAAGGTGAACACATTATCGGTGAGACACGGAATCATCCTTGTTTGTCTGGAAGGCGGCATCCGTATACAGCGTATCACCATGTCCCTTCTCCATATATTAGGAACACATCCTTAGTTCTTCTCAAGTACTTAAGGATCGTCTTATGACAGCCCAATGATCCATTCTGGATCGGTGAGTATCTGCTCGTGACACTTTCGAGGCATACGATACATCGGGCCTCGTACATAACATAGCATACATGATAGATCCTATTGCGGATGCATAGGGAATCTTACTCATGCAAATCCTCTCGTCTTACGTGCGCGGACACATAGACTTGAAAGGTGTACCCCATGCACGATGGGTAGAAACCTTTCTTGGATTCCGACATGCTAAACCTCTTTGCTTTTCGGTCTATATATGTAGGCTGCGAAAGACCAACGTTTGATCTATCTCTATAGATCTTAATCCGAGGATGTAGGTTGCTTCTCCCGACTTTCATGGAGAATGTCTTGGATAACCAAACCTTCAGCATGTAAGATTGAAACATCGTTTCCTATAAGTAGTATGTCATCGACATACAATACTAGGAATATTTGCACTCCCACTAACCTTCTTGTACACACAAGGTTAAATGCGGATTTTGTTAGAAATCAAACTTTTGATTGTCTCATCAAAGCGGATATTCCGACTCGGATGCTTGCTTCAATCCATAAATGGATCGTCGCAATTTGCATACCTTGGTTTTATCAACCGATGTGAAACCTCAGTTGTATCATATACACGCCCCTCGAGCTGTTTCCATTAAGGAAAGCTTTCACATCCATCCGCCATATCTCATAATCATAATGAGCCGCTATGGCCAGAGCATCCGAATGGATTTAAGATAGCTACAAAGTAATAGGTTTCGCCATAATCAACACCTTGTTTTTGACGCATATCCTTTCGCCACCAATCTAGCCTTATAGGTAATCACATTACTATCCATGTCGGTTTTCTTCTTGAAACCCACTTGCACCCTATAGGCTTTATCCTTCAGTGGGTCAACCAAGTTCCAAACTTGGTTTTCATACATGGAATCCATTTCCACTTCATGGCACCAAGCCACTTATCCCTTTCTCAACTTGTCAAGACTTCTTCATAATCTGTAGGCTCTCATCATCAATGAGTAACACGCCGCTCGATTCGCTTACGAGAAATCCATATCTCTCGTGAATATTATGCGGTTCTACCAGATCTACGAAGATGTGGTGTTACAATAGGTCCAAATTGATTGCTCATCACTATGAGTTGCCTGTTGTGCTTCACTGTATCTCATCAATGTCTATTTGAGTCTCTCGAGCCTCCTCAAGCTCGACGACACTCTAATCGCTTTCTTGCAAGAGAAACTCTTTCTCTAGAAACACAAAGATGCCTCAAACAAACACCTTTTGTTCCACAGGATGATAGAATTGGTAACCCCTTGTTTCCTTAGGGTATCCAATAAATAGACATTTATCAGACTTAGCATCCAATTTGTCTGATATAGTCTTCTTCACATAAGCAAGACAACCCCATATCTTCAAGTAAGATACATGAGATTTCTTACTATTCCATATCTCATATGGAGTAGTTGAGACTACCTTGGTTGGCATTCTGTTTAACACGTAAACAGCTGTCTGAAGTGCATAGCCCCAAAAGGACTTGGGAGGAGTTGCATGATTCATCATTGACCTGACCATGTCCAACAAGGTCCGATTACGCCTCTCAGATACACCATTATGCTGTGGTGTATAGGGCGGAGTTCATTGAGACAATATGTCATTGTCTCTTAGATAATCAAGAAACTCTTGACTTAAGTATTCACCACCTCGATCCGATCGAAGTATTTTAATACTCTTGTCATGTTGTTTCTCTACTTCATTTCTGAATTCTTTGACCTTTCAAAGGCTTCAGACTTGTGTTTCATCAAGAACACATACCCAAACCGTGAGTAATCATCGGTGAAGGTAATGAAGTAGTTATAGCCTCCTAATTCTTGAGTTGACATAGGTCCACATACATCAGTATGTATTAGACCTAGTAACTCTCCCACTCGTTCACCTTTTCCAGTAAAAGGTAACTTAGTCATCTTGCCTTTTAAGCATGATTCGCATGTATCGTATGAATCCAATTCAAACGATTCAAGAATTCCACATCGGTGTAATTCGGACATGCGTTTCTTGCTTATATGGCCAAGACGACAATGCCACATATAGGAGTCTATTTGATTATCCTTTCGAGCACGTGTGTTGCTCGCTTCGATATTGAAAATGTCACTGGATACGTCTAACGTATAAATGCCATTACTCAAGATTCCAGTTCCATAAAGTACGACATTTAAAGTTATATAACAACAATTGTTACTAAACGTCAAATGGAAACCATTTCTATTTAAACTGGAAATAGAAACAATGTTCTTTATTAGAGAAGGAACATAATAGCAATTTTCCAGTTCTAAGACTAGTCCACTGGGGAGCTTCAGCAAATAAGTTCCGATGGTGACCGCAGCAACCTTTGCTCCATTGCCAACTCGCAAATTTGACTCCCGTCTGACAAGTCTTCTTCTATTCCTTAGCCCCTGTATGTCATTACATATATGTGAGCTACACCCAGTATCCAATACCCAAGTGTCCAAGGAAATAGAATGACAATCAATAACGAAGATACCTGAAGAGGATGGGGCATCGGATGCCTTCTTCTTCTTCATGGACTCAAGATAAATCTTGCAGTTTCTTCGCTAGTGGCCTTCCTTGCCACAGTGATGGCAAGTGCCCTTTTGCGCTGGTTCCGCCTTCTTTGCCTTTTTGTTCTTTCCTTTCTTCTGTTCTTTTGCCTTCCTCTTAGAACCTTTCTTTGAGGAATCAACTAACAGAACCGCCTTCTCCTCATGCTTCACAGAAGGCTCCACAGTCTTCAGCATATTGAGGAGCTCGGGAATGGTGGATTTCAATTTGTTCATCCGATAGTTCATCACAAATTGCGAGAAACTCTTGGGAAAACAATGCAGAATTAAGTCAATACTTAACTCATGATCCATCACAAAACCGAGGGTAGCTAGCCGCTCGATGTACCCATTCATCTTTAGCACAAACTGCACTATAGATGAACCTTCTTGCATCTTCGTGGTGAAGAGGAGCCTAGAGACCTCGAACCTTTCGGATCTCGCTTGCTCATCGAACAACTCATGAAGATGGAAGACCATAGTATTAGCATCCATATGCTCATGCTGCTTTTGCAGCTCAGGTACCATCGCCGCTAGCATGATGCAACTCGCCAGCTCAGAATCTGCCACATGCTTCTGATAGACCAACATTTGGTCTGGAGTTGCATCGTCCTTAGGACGGTCAGGAAGAGGCTCTTCAAGGACATATGCAAGCTTTTCCGCCTTGAGAACAATTCTCAGGTTTCTAAGCCAGTCTAGGAAGTTAGGTCCAGTCAGTTTGTTCGAATCCAAAATCGTGCGCAAATTCAAAGACGTCATGATCAATTTATTGACCTAGAAATACAAAACGAGCATATATGAGAAAGATGATTTTAAAATGCATCAATATACATTTATAAATCCCATTCATTTTTCGAATTTCAAAAACCCCAAAATCACTGAGATCGTAGGTCCATCTCCGAATGGGCTGATATCCATCATAGTTATGAACAACCTTGAGAGAGTCCAACAAGCCATTCATAACTACTGGTAGGTATCAACTATACCGATTGCATATCACGTATATGCAACTATCACAATGTGCTATCAACTAATTGAATGTTCACACATACATCGGGTTGTTAACACATTAACAAGTATGCATCATATGCATAGCACCCAACTCCACCTCCCTTTACATCGACCTTGGAGAGAGTCCAACAAGCCGATGCTCCAAGTTAAAGCCAACCCATTAATCGAGAAATAGTTTTAATATGGTTAGAGCGCATTCAACCAATTAGCCCAGCTTGGAGAGAGTCCAACAACCAAAGCTAATGATTGACCTCTGACTCTTACCATATTAGTATTAAACTATTCCATGGTTTGAACATATTCGGGTTCGAGCCGGGCTTGGAGAGAGTCCAACAACCCAAACAAGAAACGGAACTCTGGTTCTAACCATATTAATGGAAGGTGTAGGCTTTAATATTGTTTAAGGGTTTTTATGTCTCATCCTCTTTGCATGCAAATAACTATTATCTACATGACATGGCATACATGGCATACATCTACATGTCACGACAAGCATGGCATAATGTTATGCATCTAATGCAATTACATGACATACAATTATGTCATGTATATATTTCCTTATATGTCATAACTATTTATGGAAATAAAATATGTTTAAGATTTGATTCTCCAAATCAAATCATAATTAAATTAGGAAACAAATTTCCAAATCTAATCACATATTTTATTCATGGAATTATTTGATTAAGGAAAATCTATTTAGGAAACCAATTTCCTAAATCATTAAAACTACTTATGGAAATAAAATATTTTAAGATTTGATTTCCCAAATCAAATAATGATTAAATTAGGAAACAAATTTCCAGAATCTAATCAAATATTTTATTTATGGAAAATATCAATTTCCATAAATACTTCCAACTTTCCAAAAGTGGAAGATTTCCATAAATACTTCTGGACTTTCCAAAATTAAAAAATTTCCATAAATACTTCTAAATTTCCAAAATTAGAAAATTTCCAGAAATACAATATGACTATCGCAAAACCATTTTATGATTATGTCGAAACACAACCTGGGCTCTGATACCACTGTTGGGTTTCCGACACCGCGGCGTGTGTGTGTTCGATCATGTTTCGTAAACATGATCACAGCGGAAGCAATAAAAATAATAAATACTCCTATTTATTACAACACACACAACACACGCATGCATATTACAACAAGTGTAGACATAACCGTAAATTTAAATTTGCAATAAAAGGAAATTTATCTACGTTATACCTTTCGTATGACGTGTAGCGGGAACAGCATCAACCGGAACGATCCTCGCTAGAATCGTCTCTATCCGTATCCACGCCGAGTTCCTCTGGATGACTTCGCTAAGCCACGAGCTTCGTCTTCGTACGGGTTACTAGCCTCGTGTTGAAGACGACGTGATCGAGAGATGATCACGATCCGAATCCAAATTCGGATCCAAAACGAGTCCTCAAAATTCGCTTCTCCGGAGAGGTATTCGTCAACCGATTGACGAATCCTTCGTCCTCCACCTCAGAGGATTACCGGAGATCGAATCCCCGGTAAGTTATCCGCTGTCAGTGCTCTAACCGTTGTCCAAACGATGCTCCGACGAGAGGAGAAGAAGCTGTCCAGAAAACTGGACAGCTTGGTGGAGGAGTAGGCGCCGGCCAAAACCAAGGAAGCCAAGTGCTCACCTTTTCACCGAGGCCTAGGAAGATCACCGGAGGGTCGCCGGAGGATCACCGGCTGAAGCTTGGTCGCCGGCAAGGAGCTGGACGCCGGCACAAGGGGCTGGGCGGCCAAGGAGCTTGGGCGGCACACCTAGGTTGGGCGGCATAACTAGGTTGGGCGGCAACTCCAACTAGGGTTTTGGATTAGGGCTTAATTATCCATTAAGCCCTCTTTTATAGAGAACTAATTCTCTTAATGGTTATTGGATCATAACCATTAGGCCCGTTATCCCGCTCCATTAAGATAAGTTAAAATAAACCAAACCATGATGGTTTATTTTAAGTTAAAACGAACCGAACCAACTTTTGGTTCATTCGTTTAAAATAAACCAAACCCTTTGGTTTATTCTCCTCCATTGGATTAGAACCAAACCATTTTGGTTTATCTATTACGTCTTCATAAGACTCGGCCTATCCACGCTTCCATTGCGATTGAAACGATTTCATGCTCGCTTTATGTTTGGTCCAACCAAACCTAGTTTCTCTCGGTCTGAGAATCCCATTCTCAAGCTCGTTTTAAATCCTTTGGATTACACTCGTTGTGCGTGTGACCAAATAGGTTCTCGGTTTATATTGGCCATCTATAATTAACCATTAATTATAGAACGATCATGAGTGGCACCTAGTAGTCCATCATGATCCCCAATTAACCGAAAAGATCAACGGTTGATCCAGAACTATTTCTTAAACCCTTCAGCAGCTCGAATGATTCGTGCCCCATTCCCTTCACTCATCTTATACCCACTTGGTTCAGGACATGGTCTATTGTGTCAGTCCCCACTAGGCTGACTACGTCACGCCTAGCCCAAGTAGCATTTCCTCGTCCTACGGATTCTAGTTACTCCACATGTATCGAAGAGTACCTTACTCTAAACATGTAATGCTTTGGCCAAAGACTTTAGTAACAATCCGACGAGAGGCCATGGGTATACATCTCCTCGCAAGGAGTGATGAATCCTTTATAGGCTATTCAAACACCTTCGATCACTTCGACTTACACCCAATCATCCCGGGTCCACATCTCCTTAGAGATGTTTGCTTAAGATGTCAAAGCATAAGTCTCCATGATCAAGATGACTTGAATACCGCAAGTCAAAGGAACATCGCACTTAAGCTACAGTAAGAACTTCATTGACATATCTATATATGCAGAGAACCATATGAAGTCTTACTACCGGTCACTCCAATGAACTAGTTACCATAACTAGCATCCACGATTAACTGACATCACTATGTCTCCATCCAAAGGAGAATCACCGCTTGATACACCAAGGAGTATACTGTAAGCTAGTCTCGATGTAATTGATGGTGTCCAAATCCATCAATTCATCGACTAGGATAATTCGATACATCACAATTACACATGTAGAGATACTCACTAGTTGTGATCCAATCACAAATTCTCTCATGCTGTGAATCGTATCGTGGACATTCAGTAAATGAGTTTAAGATCCAATCAAATACATAAAACATGTATAGTCAAATAGTGAATCTTCATTTATCATATAAATAGTTCATACATAAGGCGATTGCCTTAGGACATCTCTCATATATTACTAACAATCCTTAAGTACTTAAGAAGAACTAAGGATGTGTTCCTAATATATGGAGAAGGGGACATGGTGATACGCGGGTATACGGATGCTAGCTTCCAGACAGACAAGGATGATTCCAGGTCTCACCGATAATGGTTCACTTGAATGGGGGCGCAGCGAGTTGAAAAGTTCCAAACAAGACATCAGAGCGGATTCTACCATCGAGGCAGTAATACATTGCAGCCTTCTAAGCAAAGAAGGAAGCGGTTTGGATCAAGAAGTTCATTTATGAACTTGGTGTGATTCCTGCCATTGTCGAAGTAATACCGGTCTACTGCGACAACAATGGAGCAATTGCACAGGCGAAAGAGTCGAGGTCTCATCAATGATCCAAACATGTGCTTCGCCGCTATCATCTTATCAGAGAGATCATCAGTAGGAATAAAATACAAATCGAGAAAATTCCCACTGAGAGGAACTTAGCGGATCCTTTGACTAAAGCATTACCTCAAAGTAAGTTTAAGGGTCATGTTAGAGTTTATGGTATTGGATACCGTAGCGATTGGCATTAGGCCATGTGGGAGTCTGTTAGTAATATATGAGAGATGTTCTAAGGCAATCGCCTTATGTACGAACCATTTATATGATAAATGAAGATTCACTATTTGAGTATACATGTTTTCATGTATTTGATTGGATCTTAAACTCATTTACTGAATGTCCACGATACGATTCACAGCATGAGAGAATTTGTGATTGGATCACAACTAGTGAGTATCTCTACATGTGTAATTGTGATGTATCAGAATTATCCCTAGTCGATGAATTGATGGATTTGGACACCATCAATTCTATCGAGACTAGCACGAGGTATACTCCTTGGTGTATCCAAGCAGCTGATTCTCACTGGCTGGAGACATTGTGATGTCCGGAGTTTATCGTGGATGCTAGTTATGGTAACTAGTTCATTGGAGTGACCAGCCGTAAGACTTCATATGGTTCTCTGCATATATAGATATGTCAATGAAGTTCTTACTGTAGCTTAAGTGCGATGTTCCTTTGACTTGCGGTATTCAAGTCATCTTGATCATGGGGACTTATGCTTTGACATCTTAAGCAAGCATCTCTAAGGAGATGTGGACCCGGGATGATTGGGTATTAGTCGAAGTGATCGAAGGTGTTTGAATAGCCTATAAAGAATTCACCACTCCTTGCGAGGAGATGTATACCCATGGCCTCTCGTCGGATTGTTACTAAAGTCTTTGGCCAAAGCATTACATGTTTAGAGTAAGGTACTCTTCGATACATGTGCAGTAACTAGAATCCGTAGGACGAGGAAATGATACTTGGGCTAGGTGTGACGTAGTCACCTAGTGGGATGGCACTATAGACCATGTCCTGAACCAAGTGGGTATAAGATGAGTGAAGGGAATGGGGCACGATTCATTCGAGCTGCTGAAGGGTTTCAGAAATAGTTCTGGATCAACCGTTGATCTTTTCGGTTAATTAGGGATCATGATGTACTACTAGGTGCCACTCATGATCATTCTATAATTAATGGTTAATTATAGACGACCAACATAAACCGAGAACCCATTTGGTCACACGCACAACGAGCGTAATCCGAAGGATTTAAAATGAGCTTGAGAATGGGATTCTCAGACCGAGAGAAACTAGGTTTGGTTGGACCAAACAAGAAGCGAGCATGAAATCGTTTCAGTCGCAATGGAAGCGTGGATGAGCCGTGTCTTAGGAAGACATAATGGATGAACCAAAATGGTTTAGTTCTAATCCAATGGAGGAGAATAAACTAAAGGGTTTGGTTTATTTTAAACGAATGAACCAAAGTTGATTCGGTTCGTTTTAACTAAAAATAAACCATCATGGTTTGGTTTATTTTAACTTATATTAATGGAGCCGGTTAACGGGTCTTATGTGTTGGAGATTTGACGCTGCTAGAAGGGGGGTGAATAGCGATGTGCCCGTACGAAGATGGAAATCGTTCGCGATCATCTCTACAAAACTCGTTATGCGCAGCGGAATAGAAATAATAAAAGTAATAACGAAAAGATAACCAATCACGAACACAAGAATATAACGTGGTTCGGAACCAAACGGTTCCTACTCCACGGATCGAGCTCTAAAGAGCCCTAGTGATGCATACGCACTCACTAATCAATAATAACTCCTTCTCGGAACAATCCGGAGGCGGAGAAACCTCGTACAAGGATTACACTAAGTAATACACAAGATACAAGCAAATACAAGTAAGAAATACAATGCAAGTAAAGGAAAAAAAACTTTACAAGAGCTTTGGATAGCTTGATCTTTGATTGCCTTGAACTAGCTTTGAAGGACTGGAAAGCACCAACTTCCCCCTTCAATTTCGCCCAAGAAAATCGCTGCTAAAACCCTCATTCCGAGCTGCCTTTATAACCTGCGTCGGGCTGGATTTCCGCCATCGGGCCGATCGCCATAAGTCACCCGATCGATGATGCCACCGCTGTTGTCGTGAGACAACGGATCGATCCACGCTTAGAAAACTCTAACGGATCTCTTGGCGATCGCCAACATTGGCCGATCGCTAACGCTCGTAGTCGCCCACGGCTACGCGAGCGCTCAGGCTCGACTGACCGGCGGTCGACTACCATCCTTGGCGCCGATCGCCAGAGTCATCCGATCGCTCCATGAGCATTCGACTGCCAGAGCAATCCCAGCTCTAACCTGGCAGTCGAACTCAAGTCGACTCACGGCAGTCGAACCGGCCATAATGCCAGTCGACTGCCAACCTCAAGAATGAGGTTTTAACCCAAGTATGGTGCTCCCATACTTGCTAGACCACCCTTAGCCTAGACCTAAGCCTTCTAGCCACCTCCATCAGCCTCACGCCTCTCGGATCCCTCCAAGTCATCCATGACTTGTTCATCCATCGCGCTAGCTTCCAGGTGCTTCCATCGGCTATGTCATGCTAACGGTGTCTACACCGCCAAGGCACATTGGACTTACGCCGCCAAGACTCCGCTTGGACTTTACGCCGCCAACCATTGGACTTATGCTGCCAAGACTCCCGATCAAACCCTTGGACTTCTCAAATGCCAAGACTCAAGCTTGGACTTTCCCTTGCCAACCCATGTTGGACTTTTCATGCCAAGACCATGCTTGGACTTTCCTTGCCAACCAATGTTGGACTTTACATTGCCAAGACCCATGCTTGGACTTTTACATTGCCAAGACCCATGCTTGGACTTTTCCTTGCCAACCCATGTTGGACTTTCCATTTGCCAAGACCCATGCTTGGACTTTCCCATAATCACATGGTCAACCCTAGTCAACTATCAAAGTCAATTATAACCTGGGTCGATTGTATAAACAATCTCCCCAACATATTAACCGACATCAATGTCAATCCATTTTGTCAAATCCCTTTGTCAAACATCAAAACATCACTCGAGTCAAACTCAAGTCTGGTCAATCGTGACCTGGGCCGATTGCACCAACATTATGGTTATGATTCAATAACCATTAAGAGAATTAGTTCTCTCTAAAAGAGGGCTTAAGGGTTTGTTAAGCCCTAATCCAAAAACCCTAACCTAGAGTTGCCGCCCAACCTCTTCCTCCCTCTAGTCGGCGCCAAGTTGTTGCCGCCGCCCACCTTCTCCAACCGGCGACCAGCTACTGCCGTTTCCTCCACTTGCCGGCGACGAGCTGCTGCCGGAGGAGCTCCGGTGATCTCCCTTGGGTTCGGTAATAAGGTGAGCCTCCACCTTTCCTTTTGGCCGACCCCATACTCCTCCACCAAAGCTGTCCAGTTTTCTGGACAGCTTGTTTTCTTCTCGTCAGAGCGTCATTTGGATGACGTTTGGAACTCTGACAGCGCCTTACTTACCGGGGATTCGATCTCCGGTAATCCTCAGAGGTGGAGGATGAAGGATTCATCAAACGGTTGACGAATACCTCTCCGGAGAAGCGAGTTTTGAGGACTCGTCTTTGGATCCGAATTTGGATTCGGATCGTGATCCTCTCTCGATCACGTCGTCTTCAACACGAGGCTAGTAACCCGTACGAAGACGAAGCTCGTGACTTTGTGAAGTCATCCCGAAGATACTCGGCATGGATACGGATAGAGACGATTCTAGCGAGGATTGTTCCGGTTGATGCCGTTCCCGCTACACATGATACGAAAGGTATACGTAGATAAATTTCCTTTTATTGCAAAATTTAAATTTACGGTTATGTCTACACATGTTGTACTATGCATGCGTGTGATGTGTGTGTTATAATAAATGTAGATTTATTATTTTATTTCTTCCGCTGTGCACATGTTTGCGAAACATGTTCGAATACACACTCGCCGCGGTGCCGGAAACCCAACATTTATGTTGTTCAATGCTTCTACATCAGGCACTTGAGGTTGAAAAGAACTCATCCTCAAGATCAGAGAAGTACCATCACCTGTTCCTGAGTAAGCGCTCAAATGCTTCACATTGAACATGTCGAATGTCTTCATATGGCTAGGGAGGCACAATCTGTAAGCAATGTCATTGATCTTTTATAGAATTTGACAATGCCCTATCTTTCCCTCTTTCAATTTATTGTATTCTCCCATAGGGAAGCGATCACAGATTAATACAATCCATATTGAATCTCCAAATTCAAAAGTACTTGATGACAATGATGATCAACTTTCTCTTTGTACTTGGTGTTGCCTCCCTTGATAACCTGATTAATCAGATCATGGATACCTTGAAGATGCTCGACCATTTCTGGTGCCTTAGGGTTATATTTCTTATTGTAGGAGATGAAGGCTAATTATAGTATACCAAATGGGTTCCGTCCATAGACTATATCTCAAAGTGGTAAACACAATGGCTCTACTCTTTGATCTATTATAAATGAACTCCGCCTGAGATAGAGCCAAATCCCACTGTTTTAACTTGGAACCTACTAAGCACCTCAATAAGTTGTCCAAACTTCTATTGACAACTTTGGTTTATCCACTATCTGTAGGTGATAGGTGCTACTAAAATTTAACTAAGTCCCCATTTTACTCCATAAGCTCTTCTAAAATTAACTAATAAACTTGGTGTCTTGATCTGAGGTAATAGAATGTGGAATGTCATGCAATCAAATCATCTCTCTGAAATATAGGTGTGCAATCCATACCGTACCATAGTTTTTTTGCAAGCCACGAAGTGGGCCATCTTGGAGAATCTATTAACTATTGCCATGATAGAATTTGATGCCCTCTGGGTGCGAGGCAATCCAAGTAACAAATCCATACTAACGACAATCCATGAAGTTTGGGGAATAGGTAAGGGGGTGTATAAAGTGCCATTAGTGAGGATCCCCTTTACTCACTGACATAGATAATATCTTGCCACAAAATGTGTCACATCACTTCTCAATATTGGCTAGTAAAAATCAGATTATATGAGGGATAATATATTGTCACGATCAAAATGTCCCTCGTTATGTAATTCTCCCAAAATCTATTACCTCAAATAACAATCTGGAATACACAGTTGTAGTCCTCAAAATAAGAAGCTGTCATGGCAAAGACCTATTGTGACTTCTTGAAAGATTTGACAAAAGGATGGGTGTATAATATATAACTTCGAAAAAGAGTTGAATCTAGTAACTTTGGCTTGCATGGTGATAAGTAACGAAGAACATCGGCTCAAAGCGTCCGCTACTCAATTTAAAACCCCTCGTTTAATGTCTTATCGTGAAACTGAACTCTTAAAAATAAGTCACCTACTTAGTGTGTCATCTGCTCAGTTTGTGTTGCCCAATGATGTACTTCAAAGCCTCATGATATGTGAAGAGGATGAACTTCCGCTGTATGAGATAGTGTCACCAATGTTTTAAGGATTAGATGATTGCGTAGAACTCGACAATGTGAGGGATCGGATGGCCGGCTAGAGGGGGGTGAATAGCCCTTTTCGTTTGGATGGCGGTATTTTGCTCGTCTACAAAATGTTAGCGCAAGCGGAATATACAAATATAAATAAAGACAAGCAAAATAGAAACAAGCAATACAAACACCGAGATATAACGTGGTTCACGGCTACGCCGCTAATCCACGGTCCGATTCGTCCACGGTGAATCACTCCGCCAAAACCAATCACTATCGGTCTCTCCTTTGCACAAAGCTAGGTGGAGGTAACCTTTACAACCAAGATCACTCTTCTTACAAATAGAATGGAGTAAAAGCGAGTAAGAAGAGTTTAGAGCTTGTGGGGCACTAGGAAGATTGTTTGGAACTTAAGCATTAGCCTCTCAAAGGCTCACACCCTCTCTTTTTATAGAGAGGGCTAACTTCTTCCTTGCGCCATCACGATCGCCGCATGGCAATGATCGATTACAATCGGCCTCCGAACACGTCCGGATGTCGACCGTTGTTGTCCAACGGAACTCTTGGCGATCACTGGACCTCACCTCGATCGGCCGACCGTAGTCGATCGCCCGCTACGGCGGTGCGTGGCCAAAACCCTATTGACTACCGATCGGCCGCCAGCAATGATCTAGTCTTGCGATCCGCTAACGATGGCGGCGATCGCCGCCACAAACCGATCGCAGATACTGAGCTACACTCGACCAGAGCGATCGCCGCCATGACATGGCAATGAGGTGTGCCTGAAACCCATCCGACACTTGGCCAAATGGCCAAGTTTCACCTAAGAGCTACCCTTCCCGGGTTACAATCGCCACTCATTTCTGAGTCCCTCGCCGAAGTTCTCTTCGTTCTCGCCACGCCCTCGGCGCAAAGCGCACGGCTCGCAATGCTCCTTCGCGCCTCTTGCCTCAAGTCTACTTCCTCCGGCTTCACTCCAAGCTTCTCGTCCGGCGGTCCCAAGGATGCTCCAAGCGCACGGCTTCCGCAAAGCTATCCTTCACCGACTCAAGGCACGAGTCATGAGATGTGAAACTCGCCACGGCTCCATGTGCTAATTACTAAGTCCTGCACGACTTCAACGCACATATCAAATCAACATATCAAACTAACTTAAACCCTTTGCCACACCATCAAAACCATATCACGGCAAGAGATTGCCCTAACAATCTCCCCCTTTGTGATGTGTGGCAATCCGTTTAAGTTAGGTAAAAACATTTGATATAATTTCTAAGGTAAGAAAAGCATGTAAAGATAAACATGATATAACAACATGCAATTCCCCCTTAATCCATGAAATTCTCTATGCAATTTCTCCCCCTACATATATTTCTCCCCCTAATGTGATTAACTTAAACATACTTATTTCTCCCCCTTTGACACCATCAAAAAGATTAACACTAAGTTAAAAGCTCATGGCATCAATTATAATGGAGGAAAAATATGTCAAGTTGATTTAAAAACTGTAGGAGGCATCAAGTATATTTCTACCACTTGTAGGAGGTTTTATAAACTGAATTCGCCTTCAATATTCTGATTTATAGCCACCCGATGATTGCTATCGATATGGCATGGCAATGCGCAAAGGAAGAATTTCGATTTTGATGAAATTCAGAAATGCATTAAAAATTCCAGAAAATTCTAAAAATCATGAAATTCGAGGAACATATTTCTCTTAAGTATATCTATCAAGGAAAAATAGTTTTTCATGAAAAATCATTATATTTTACAAGATTTGCCAAAAATCCAAACACTTGAAAAACCACTAGTTTTTTAGCAGTCTAGTATCAAGTTAGCTACCTAGTTTTGCATCTAATTGTTTCAAAACATGAATGCATGTATTTTAAGGTAAGAAATTGTTTTGAAAACATTAGAAATATCCAACCATGATCTTTGGGCAATATGTCTATGAATTAAACATAAGCCTTCCCCATGATTGGTCTATTATTGATATTTTGATACTTTAAATGACCATCTAAATGCCATAGGCATTAGTGGACATTTGTATCATCCAAACATCTCACCCATGCTAAGTTTGCAATCAAGTTAGCCTATAGTGAGTGTGAGATGCATCCTAGGGGGGTATTTGTATATATATACTTAACCAATATATTCAAGCAATTCTATCATGGTTAAGTATCAACCTAACAACCTACATGATCATAATGACATATATCAATTAATTTCACATTATGATCATGAAATACATGTTTTCATCAAATTATAACCATGCATTAGGCATTATATGATGATAATAAATAAGTTATCACCTAAAGCATGATTTAAACCTATTTTTCATGATGATGTGCCCAAAATCAAAATCATAAACCATGATTACACATATGCATAGAAATTACATTAATCATCATGATTTAAGCATTATTACCTATTTATGGGCACGTTATCATCACCCAACACTATCTAAAAATGTTGTCCCGTCATCCTAAGTCAACCAAAATATGATATAGATTAGGTTCATATGGTTGACTACCCTAGGGGTTTTCTAACCCTTAAGGATGGATTTTGGAACCCAAAATAGATTTTTACCTATGGGGTTCACTAGAAATTCCTTGGGGATCCATTTCTTAGCTATTACTTTGTTTTTGTCTTGTCCCCTAGCTATTAGGCATCTATAGGCCTTCTCATTTTTCTTCTCTTTATATCCTAGGCCCTTTTTGTTGAAGCTAGCCCTTTGGCTCCCAATGATCATATTAAGGGTATTGGAGCCAATTGTGAATTTTCCTAGGGCTTTGGTTAAATAATCTACCTTTTCCCTTAATGCCCTATTTTCTTCTATGCATGCATCACTAACATCTAAAGGCACATAATTATCATGTGAGCATGCATCATCATGGCAAGAAGAAGTATCATTATTATTTAAGCATGCATTTTCTAGCTTATTTTCTAATGCCTTAATTTGTTCAAGCATGCATTTATTTTTCTTCTTTGCTCTAAACAAATCCCTAGTTAAACTAGAAATCATAGAAACTATTTTACTAGGTGAGAGATTGGTTACCATAGTTTCCATGTCCTCTTCTTCTTCGGATGATGAGGAGGATGATGATGTGGAGGAGGCTCCCCCTTCACTTGAGCTCTCTCCTCTTGTGCTTGATCCTTCATTTTCGGAGGAGGAGCAATCCAAATCGCCAAAGGCCATCAAGGCCAAATTGGCGACAAAGGCATTCTCCTCATCCGATGATGAGGAGGAGGATGAGAAGGATCATCCCATGTCTTGGCCTTGAATGCTTTGGCCTTCCCTTTTCTTTTGTCTTCTTCTCCTCTTCCTTCTTTTCTTGCTCCCCTTTTTCTTCTTCTTTTCTTCTTTCTTTTCCTCTCTTCCTTGCTTTTGTTTAGGAGAGGACAATTGTCCTTATGTGTCCCTCTCCTTGTGTAGCATATCACCTTCCCCCTCGGTCTTCTATTCCTATCATTTGATTTATCAAATCTAAAATTCTTAAATACCGCCTCACCTTCCTTACCATGTAGGCTTCCTCGGTGCTATCCATGGAGGAGGAGGAGGCTTCATCATCGGAGGAGGAGGGACTTCCATCTTCTTCTTCCCTTGTTTGCCAACAATGCTACTCCTCTTGAGGTTGAATTCTTGGCTCTTCTTGAATTCCTCAAGCCTAGTTTCGTGGAGTTCCATCGTTGAGAAGAACTCCTCCAAGGTACTCACTTCTAGGTTCTTGGACATGTAGAAGGAGTCCACCATGGAACTCCACTTTGAGGACCGGGAAAGGCATCTATAGCCTTCATGAGCATGTCCGGTTCGATAGCTTCTCACCTACACTTGTTAGCCCAATTAAAATTTCTTTAAACCTAGAGTGTAGTGAGGTTACCTTTTCTCCCTTTTCTAGTTTTATATTGGATAGTTGGGAGCGGAGGAGGTCTCTTCTTGCAAGCTTGGCCTCGAGGTGCCTTCATGAAGCTCTACAAGCTTCTCCCACATCTCTTTGGCGCTAGTGCATTCTCGATCCGGTTGATCTCTTGTTGAGGGAGCACATTGAGAAGATGATGTTTTGCCTTTGAGTTTGCAAGGTGCTCCTCTCGTTGCTTCTTATTCCACCTTGACTTCTCTATTTGCTCACCCCTTTCATCCCTCGGCAACTCGAAACCATTTTCCATTATAAGCATAATATCAAATCGGTTTGAAGAATACCTCCATTCTCCTTTTCCACCAAGAGAATTCGCCGTCGAACCGGTGGGTGGATGTTGGAGCCGCCATTTTGATGTAGGGCTTGTTGGCGGTTGGTCCGGTGACAAGCAACCTCGACTCTGATACCACTGTGAGGGATCGGATGGCGGCTAGAGGGGGTGAATAGCTCTTATCGTTTTGATGGCTTTATTTTGCTCGTCTACAAAATGTTAGCTAAATCGGAATATACAAATATAAATAAAGACACGCAAAATATAAACAAGGAATACAAACACCGAGATATAACGTGGTTCACGGCTACGCCGCTAATCCACGGTCCGATTCGTCCACGGTGAATCACTCCGCCAAAACCAATCACTATCGGTCTCTCCTTTGCACAAAGCTAGGTGGAGGTAACCTTTACAACCAAGATCACTCTTCTTACAAATAGAATGGAGTAAAAGCGAGTAAGAAGAGTTTAGAGCTTGTGGGGCCCTAGGACGATTGTTTGGACCTTCAGCCTTAGCCTCTCAGGCTCACACCCTCTCTTTTTATAGAGAGGGCTAACTTCTTCCGTTGGCCGCCATCGATCATTGCCGCCATGGCGATCATTGCCATCCTCTGGCGGCCTCGAACACGTCGGATGCCGACCGTTGTTGTCCAACGGAACTCTTAGCGATCATTCTGGACCTCACCCGATCGGCTGCGACCCATCGTCGGCCCGCGATCGGCTCTGGCGGTCTGGCCAAAACCCTATTGACGATCATTCGCCTTGATCATTGCTAATCTTATCTGATCGGCAGCGTATGCGATCGGCTTACAAACGATCGATCGTATACGGTCGAGCTACACTCGGCTCGGAAGCGATCGGCCGCCATGACATGGCCCGACACTTGGCCAAATGGCCAAGTTTCACCTAAGAGCTACCCTTCCCCGGGTTACAATCGCTCACTCTCATTTCTCGGAGTCCCTCGCCTTCGAAGTTCTCTTCGTTCTCGGCCACGTCCCTCGGCAGCATCAGGCGCACGGCTCTGCAATGCTCCTTCGCGTCTCTTGCCTCGAAGTCTACTTCCTCCGGCTTCACTCCAAGCTTCTCGTCCGGCGGTCCCTCGGATGCTCCAAGCGCACGGCTTCCGCAAAGCTATCCTTCACCGACTCAAGGCACGAGTCATGAGATGTGAAACTCGCCACGGCTCCATGTGCGAATTACTAAGTCCTGCACGACTTCAACGCACATATCAAATCAACATATCAAACTAACTTAAACCCTTTGCCACACCATCAAAACCATATCACGGCAAGAGATTGCCCTAACAGACAATATAAGTGTTGGCGAATTGATCATCGCTAGAGGGGGGGTGAATAGCGTTTCATCGTCGATGATGGAATTCGATCGTGCTTGCCTATGATTGTTAGTACGCAACGGAATATAGAAAATACAATACAATATAAATACACAATCACAATATGCAAGATATAACGTAGTTCGGAACCTCAAGGTTCCTACTCCACGGGTTGGGCTCGAACGAGCCCTAGCGATACAAATATCACCACTAATCAATAATACTCCTTCTCGACAATACGTTAGAGGCAAAGAAACCTCGTACAATGATTACAACAGTAATGCAAACAAATACAAGTGAATACAAAGTAAAATGAACAAAAGAATGCAAAAAACACTTTACATACGATCTTTTGGAAGCTTGCTTGTTTGGTTGCTTGAGCTGCACTTGGAGACCCTGAATTGCACAAGCAAATCACCCCAAATCGCCCTAAGGAACCTTGCCAAAATCCTTCTCCACGAACTCCTTTTAAAGCTTCACCTTGAGCTGGATTCTGCCTATCAGTCGACTGATCGAGACCATCAGTCGACTGCTCCTGTAGTCGTTGTCTCACAATGGGCTGAGCCACGTTGGATAAGTTCCAACAGATATACCATCAGTTGACTGATCATGCCCATCAGTCGACTGATCCAGCCATCATTCGACTGTCAAACCCTAACAGTCAGCTCTAGAATCTTCTGTGTTTGAAAGCTTGACTATCAGTCGACTGCCCAACATAGAAGTCGACTGCTTAGGACATTAGTCGACTGCAAGGTCATTTCCTATAGTCGAACACCAGTCGACTCACATTAGTCGACTGATCACAATATCAGTCGACTGATAACCTCATCCAAGAGGTTTTAACACCAAGTATGATGTCCTCATACTTGTTAGACCACCCTTAGCCTAGACCTAAGCCTTCTAGCCACCTCCGTCAGCCTCACGCCTATCGGATCCCTCCAATTCATCCATGACTTATTCATTTATACGCTAGCCTTTAGGTGTTTCAATTGGCTATTGTCATGCTAAGCAGGTCTATACCACCAAGGCACATTGGGCTTACATTTCCAAGCCTACCGCTTGGACTTTATGCTGCCAACCATTGGACTTATGCTTCCAAGACTCTCGCTTGGACTTTACACCGCCAATATCACCCCTTGGACTTTCCTTGCCAACCCATGTTGGACTTTCCATTTTCCACGACTCAAGCTTCGACTTTCCCTTGCCAAGACCCATGCTTGGACTTTCCATGCCAACCCATGTTGGACTTTCCATTATATGGTCAACCCCATGTCAACCATATCGGCAAACAATGGTCAAACCATCGTCAAACACCAAAATACCCCTCGAGTCAAACTCGAGTCCGATCAATCATGATCTGGGTCGATTGCACTAACAATCTTCCCAAAACATTGTCAAACATCAAAACACTACTTGAGTCCAACTCGAGTCTGGTCAATCTTGACCTGGGCAGATTGCATTAACAATCTCTCCCTTTTTGATGTTTGAAAAAACCACAAAACCAATGAGTTAGGCTACCTAACTCAAATTTCCTTACCAATTCTCCCAAATTGGTAATCCCAATAATTCTCTCCCTTTTTGACATACATCAAAAAGGTTCTCCTCAAGGAGGTCAATACAATCTCCCCCTTGGTCCAAAAACACCTAGGATGCCTTCACTCTTCCTAGTGATAAGTCTGTTAGTAATATATGAGAGATGTCCTAAGGCAATCGCCTTATGTATGAACCATTTATATGATAAATGAAGATTCAATATTTGAGTATACATGTTTCATGTATTTGATTGGATCTTAAACTCATTTACTGAATGTCCACGATGCGATTCACAGCATGAGAGAATTTGTGATTGGATCACAACTAGTGAGTATCTCTACATGTGTAATTGTGATGTATCGGAATTATCCCTAGTCGATGAATTGATGGATTTGGACACCATCAATTCTGTCGAGACTAGCACGAGGTATACTCCTTGGTGTATCCAAGCAGCTGATTCTCACTGGCTGGAGACATTGTGATGTCCGGAGTTGATCGTGGATGCTAGTTATGGTAACTAGTTCATTGGAGTGACCAGTCGTAAGACTTCATATGGTTCTCTGCATATATCGATATGTCAATGAAGTTCTTACTGTAGCTTAAGTGCGATGTTCCTTTGACTTGCGGTATTCAAGTCATCTTGATCATGGAGACTTATGCTTTGACATCTTAAGCAAACATCTCTAAGGAGATGTGGACCCGGGATGATTGGTTATAAGTTGAAGTGATCGAAGGTGTTTGAATAGCCTATAAAGGATTCACCACTCCTTGCGAGGAGATGTATACCCATGGCCTCTCGTCGGATTGTTACTAAAGTCTTTGGCCAAAGCATTACATGTTTAGAGTAAGGTACTCTTCGATACATGTGGAGTAACTAGAATCCGTAGGACGAGAAAATGATACTTGAGCTAGGTGTGACGTAGTCAGCCTAGTGGGGACTGACACAATAGACCATGTCCTGAACCAAGTGGGTATAAGATGAGTGAAGGGAATGGGGCACGATTCATTCGAGCTGCTGAAGGGTTTCAGAAATAGTTCTGGATCAACCGTTGATCTTTTCGGTTAATTGGGGATCATGATGTACTACTAGGTGCCACTCATGATCGTTCTATAATTAATAGTTAATTATAGACGGCCAACATAAACCGAGAACCTATTTGGTCACACGCACAACGAGCGTAATCCGAAGGATTTAAAACGAGCTTGAGAATGAGATTCTCAAACCGAGAGAAACTAGGTTTGGTTGGACCAAACATAAAGCGAGCATGAAATCGTTTCAGTCGCAATGGAAGCATGGATGGGCCGAGTCTTATGAAGACGTAATGGATGATCCTAAATGGTTTGGTTCTAATCCAATGGAGGAGAATAAACCAAAGGGTTTGGTTTATTTTAAACGAATGAACCAAAAGTTGGTTCGGTTCGTTTTAACTTAAAATAAGCCATCATGGTTTGGTTTATTTTAACTTATCTTAATGGAGCGGGTTAACGGGCCTAATGGTTATGATCCAATAACCATTAAGAGAATTAGTTCTTTATAAAAGAGGGCTTAAGGGATGGTTTAAGCCCTAATCCACAACCCTAAGTTGCCGCCCACCTCTCCTTGGAGAAATTCGGAGCTAACTCTCCTCCTCCTTGCCGCCGCCCACCTTGAGGCTCCAACCGGCGTCCAGAAGGCTGCTTCCTTCCCCCTCGCCGGCGTCGAGCTGCTGCCGGTTAGTGCTCCGGTGATCTCCTTCAAGTTTGGCATCAAGGTGAGCTTTATCTCCCTTGGTTGGCCGGCGCCTATCACCTCCACCAAAGCTGTCCAGTTTTCTGGACAGCTTGTTCTTCTCTCGTCGGAGCATCGTTTGGACGACGGTTAGAGCTCCGACAGTGGCTAACTTACAGGGGATTCGATCTCCGGTAATCCTCTGAGGTGGAGGACGAAGGATTCGTCAATTGGTTGACGAATACCTCTCCAGAGAAGCGAGTTTTGAGAACTCGTATTAGGATCCGAATTTGGATTCGGATCGTGATCATCTCTCGATCACGTCGTCTTCAACACGAGGCTAGTAACCCGTACGAAGACAAAGCTCGTGGCTTAGCGAAGTCATCCCGAGGAACTCGGCGTGGATACGGATAGAGACGATTCTAGCGAGGATCGTTCCTGTTGATGCCGTTCCCGCTACACGTCTTACGAAAGGTATAACGTAGATAAATTTCCTTTTATTGCAAATTTAAATTTACGGTTATGTCTACACTTGTTGTAATATGCATGCGTGCATTGTGTGTGTTGTAATAAATATAGATTTATTATTTTTATTGCTTCCGCTGTGTTCATGTTTACGAAACGTGATCGAACATACACACGCCGCGGTGCCGGAAACCCAATAGTGGTATCAGAGCCCAGGTTGTGTTTCGACATAATCGTAAAAATGATTTTGCGATAGTCATAATGTATTTCTGGAAATTTTTTAATTTTGTAAATTTAGAAGTATTTATAGAAATTTTTCAATTTTGGAAAGTCTAGAAGTATTTATGGAAATCTTCCACTTTTGGAAAGTTGGAAGTATTTATGGAAATTGATATTTTCCATAAATAAAATATTTGATTAGATTCTGGAAATTTGTTTACTAATTTAATCATGATTTGATTTGGGAAATCAAATCTTAAAATATTTTAATTTCCATAAGTAGTTTTAATGATTTAGGAAATTGTTTTCCTAAATAGATTTTCCTTAATCAAATAATTCCATGAATAAAATATGTGATTAGATTTGGAAATTTGTTTCCTAATTTAATTATGATTTGATTTGGAGAATCAAATCTTAAACATATTTTATTTCCATAAATAGTTATGACATATAAGGAAATTATATACATGACATAATTGTATGGCATGTAATTGCATTAGATGCATAAAATTATGTCATGCGTGTCGTGACATGTAGATGTATGCCATGCATGTCAAGCCATGTAGATAATAGTTATTTGCATGCAAAGAGGATGAGACATAAAACCCTAACTCAATATTAAAGCCTACACCTTCCATTAATATGGTTAGAACCAGAGTTCTGTTTCTTGTTTGGGTTGTTGGACTCACTCCAAGCCCGGCTTGAACCTGAACTTGTTCAAATCATTGGAATAGTTTAACTCTAATATGGTAAGAGTCAGAGGTCAATCGTTAGTTTGGGTTGTTGGACTCACTCCAAGCCTGGCTAATTGGTTGAATGCGCTCTAACCATATTAAAACTATTTCACGATTAATGGGTCGGCTCTAACTTGGAGCATCGATTTGTTGGACTCACTCCAAGGTCGATGTGAAGAGAGGTGAAGTTGGGTGTTATGCATAT
Organism: Wurfbainia villosa; assembly: GCA_025175895.1. Classification (NCBI taxonomy): domain Eukaryota; kingdom Viridiplantae; phylum Streptophyta; class Magnoliopsida; order Zingiberales; family Zingiberaceae; genus Wurfbainia; species Wurfbainia villosa. The sequence goes on along the minus strand of CM045999.1, from coordinate 48,216,236 downwards.
GATGCATACTTGTTAATGTGTTAACAACCCGATGTATGTGTGAACATTCAATTAGTTGATGGCACATTGTGATAGTTACATATACGTGATATGCAATCGGTATAGTTGATACCTACCGTCGTAGTTATGAATGGCTTGTTGGACTCTCTCCAAGGTTGTTCATAACTATGATGGATATCAGCCCATTCGGAGATGGACCTACGATCTCCCGAAGTGATTTTGGGGTTTTTGAAATTCGAAAAATGAATGGGATTTATAAATGTATATTGATGCATTTTAAAAATCATTTTCTCATATATGCTCGTTTTATATTTCTAAGATTGATCATGATGTCTTTAAATTTGCGTTCCATTTTGGATTCGAATAAATTGACTGGGCCGAGCTTCTTGGACTGGCTTAGAAGCTTGAGAATTGTTCTCAAGGTTGAAAAGCTTGCAAATGTCCTCGAAGCGCCTCTTCCCGCCCGTCCTAGTGACGATGCAACTCTGGACCAATTGTTGGCCTATCAAAAACATGTGAGTGATTCTGAACAAATGAGTTGCATCATGCTAGCCGCGATGGAACCCAAGCTACGAAAGCAGCATGAGCATATGGATGCTCATATCATAGTCCTTCATCTTTGTGAGTTGGTTGATGAGCAAGTGAGATTCGAAAGGTTCGAAGTCTCAAAGCTCCTCTTCACCTCTGAGATGCTAGAAGGTTCATCTGTGGTACTGCTCAATATGCTGAAGACTGTGGAGTCTTCTGAGAAGCATGAGTAGGGGACGGTGCTGTTAGTTGATTCCTCGAAGAAAGGTTCTAAGAGGAAGTCAAAGGAACAGCAGAAGGGAAAGAAGAGAAGGGCTAAGAAGGTAGAACTAGCACAAAAGGAAACTTGCCATCATTATGGCAAGGAGAGCCATTTGCGAAGAAAGTGCAAGATTTATCGTGAGTCCGTGAAGAAGGATAAGGCATCGGATGCCCCATCTTCTTCAGAAATCTTCTTTATTGATTGTCATTCTATTTCCTCAGACACTTGGGTATTTGATACTGGGTGTGACTCACATATATGTAATGACATACATGGGCTAAGGAATAGAAGAAGACTCGTCAAGGGAGAGTCAAATTTACGTGTTGGGACTGGAACTTTGAGCAATGGTGTTTATACGTTGGACGTATCCAGTGATATTTTCAATATCGAAGCGAGCAACAAGCATGCTCGAAAAGATAATAAATTAGACTCCTACATGTGGTATTGTTGTCTTGGCCATGTAAGCAAGAAACGCATGTCCGAATTACACCGATGTGGAATTCTGGAATCGTTTGAATAGGATTCATACGATACATGCGAATCATGCTTAAAAGGCAAGATGACTAAGTTACCGTTTACTGGAAAAGGTGAACGAGTGGGTGAGTTACTAGGTCTAATACATACTGATGTATGTGGACCTATGTCAACTCAAGAATTAGGAGGCTATAACTACTTCATTACCTTAACCGATGATCACTCACGGTTTGGGTATGTGTTCTTGATGAAACACAAGTCTGAAGCCCTTGAAAGGTTCAAAGAATTCAGAAATGAAGTAGAGAAACAACATGACAAGAGTATTAAAATACTTCGATCGGATCGAGGTGGTGAATACTTAAGTCAAGAGTTTCTTGATTATCTAAGAGACAATGGCATATTGTCTCAATGGACTCCGCCATATACACCACAGCATAATGGTGTATCTGAGAGGCATAACCGAACCTTGTTGGACATGGTCAGGTCAATGATAAATCATGCGACTCTTCCCAAGTCCTTTTGGGGCTATGCACTTCAGACAGCTGTTTACTTGTTAAACAGAATGCCTACCAAGGTAGTCTTAACTACTCCATATGAGATATGGAATAGTAAGAAACCTCATGTATCTTACTTGAAGATATGGGGTTGTCCTGCTTATGTGAAGCGGACTGTATCAGACAAATTGGATGCTAAGTCTGATAAATGTCTATTTGTTGGATACCCTAAGGAAACAAGGGGTTACCAATTCTATCATCCTGTGGAACAAAAGGTGTTTGTTTCAAGGCATGTTGTGTTTCTAGAGAAAGAGTTTCTCTTGCAAGAAAACAGTGGGAGTGTCGTCGAGCTTGAGGAGGCTCGAGAGACTCAAATAGACATTGATGAGATACCTGGTGAAGCACAACAGCCGACAACTCATAGTGATGAGCAATCGGCTGGACCTATTGTAACACCACATCTTCGTAGATCTGGTAGAACACACAATATTCCTGAGAGATATGGATTTCTCGTAAGTGAATCGAATCTAGGGGTATGAAAACACACACAAGTCAATGTGATGTGAGATGTGAGTTTTGTTCATACTAATCTAGGGGTTCATGCATTTTCTAGGGCGACACTACTTGATTCTCTTATACATGGACTTCAAGTCATGTCATAGTCCTTAACTCAATTTTATTAATGCATGAAATATGATCATGGCATAAATGATAGCATAAATAAACATGGACAATGATCATGATGTCATGGCATATGACTAAATCTAAATACACATGACATAAAATAGTCCTAAGCATAATCATGATATTTTATACGATTAAAAAGAAATATGATGTCATGACATGTTATATGGAAAATCAAGCTTGACAAATAAAATATAAAGGTATATAATACCTAAATTTTTGTGTTAATTGGCATTTCTTAGAATTAAGTCCATTTTTTCATATTACTACTAATCCCCCAAGTGTGCCAAAAATCCAAAATGATACACTATGACCTCTAAACCTAGTTTATACCAATTTGATTGATTTTTCATAATTCTCAAAATATATTGGCACATCATAAAATCCTTTAGGATATAAATTCAAACCACATGTCCAAGGTACCCATAACCTTAAAAATGACCTAAAGTGCCACCTTTACCATGGTTAGGTTAACTACCTATCCATTCAAAGTTGGCACACCCTAACCCATCTAGCATGAGTCGATCACGCTCCTAGGAACCCAAAACCTATTTGAGCTCCTTGGGTTAACTAGGTATTCCTTAGGGATGACCTCCCTAGATACCCTCCTAATGACCTTTCTAGGCTTGGTAGCCTTGGTCATTGTGGTCTTGCCTAGGTTAACTCTAGGGGTGACTCCCCTTGTATCCTTCTTAGTGGCTTCCCTAGGTTTCTTCGAAACCCTAGCCACTAGGCACCTACCATGGTCAACTCTAGGGATGACTTCCCTTGTGACCTTGGTTTTCCTAGACCTAGGTTTAGTTCCATAATCAAATGGAACATTGCGGTAAGTAGGCATTACCTTCTTAGACATAGGCTTGTGACCCAAACCTTGCCTCCTAGATGGTTCTTGCCTCTTACACACTAGGTTTTGACTTCTAGACCCTTGAGTTTGATTTTGCATATTTCTAAGGGTCTTTTCCATTTTCTCAAGCATTGACCTCAAGACTTGATTCTTTAACTCTAATTGTCCAATTTTTAAATTTTTGATTTAGTCTTTGGTCATTGTTCCATTTCTTAGGCATATTCCTAGAATTATTTGGATTAAAGCCTAAATGGTCTTCTATTTTCCTAATACTTGCCTTTGGTAAAATTTTCTTAGGGACATTAGTCCCAAATTTCTTCTTATTCCTAACATGGCAAAACATTGCACCTAAGCAATAAAGTTTACTATTTCTTGCATGCTCTTTATGATAAATGACAAGATTACTTCTAGCATGCTTATGAACATTAAAACGTGAAGGTGCATTATTGAAATATATCTTAGGGTTTGCCTTAGAGGCTTCCCCTACATGTGATGCTCTCTCTTGATTCTTCTTCTTCCCCCTAGGGCATTGACTCCTTTAATGCCCTCTTTGGTGGCACTTGAAGCACACCACGTGCTCCTTGCTCTTAATGGTTGGTGGACCGATATCATTGGCCTTTTCTTGAGATTTTGGTGCTGATTGACTTTTTTTTTTACTCTTTTAGGACATTTACTCTTGTAATGTCGTACTTCCCTACACTTAAAGCATATGATATGAATTTGTTTTTTTAATTTGAATGCTTGAGTTGCCTAGGGTGGTGGTAGAGGCCTCTTGAGCTTGTTCATCACTTCTCCCGGAAGTAGATGACTCTTCTTGCTCTTGCCCTTGCTCCGGAGTAGATGGTCTCTCCTTCCCCTCAAACCTTGAAGTGGAGACTTCTTCCACCTCTTCTACTTCTTCTTCCTCCTTGGATGTCGAACACCTTTCGACCTCCGATTCCTCAAGCTCTTGTGATGAAGATGATGTGCTCTCTTTTTCTTGAGCTTGAGAGGATGAGCACTCCTCCTTGGACTCCTCTTCTACTTCATGAGTCAATGATGGGTTTTCATGATATTTCACCAACTTGCTCCAAATTTCCTTGGCGTCTTTACAATCTCCTATCTTCATCAAAATGTCATTAGGAATTACGCAAAATAATATACCCATTACCTTATTATTTGTGTTGAAGTATCGGAGTTGCTCTTTACTCCACTTCTTCTTCTTGAGTCTTTTCCTTCTTCGTCCTTTGGCGTGTCAAAACCTACTTGGACACTAATCCAATTATCAAAATCACACATAAGAAATTGCATCATTCTACCTTTCCAATATGCGAAATCTTCACGGTCAAAAAATGGTGGAATGTTGATGTCGTTATCCAATCTTTCTTGAAGATCCATCTTCTTCCCTCTAGCGTGCTCCCTCGGATGTGAAGCTGGTGAAGAGCGATTGGCTCTGATACCACTTGTTGGGGAATTGATCGTCGCTATAGGTGGGGGGGGGTGAATAGCATTTCGTCGTCAATGATGGAATTCGATCGTGCTTGCCTATGATTGTTAGTATGTAGCGGAATATAGAAAATACAATACAATACAAATACACAATCACAATATGCAAGATATAATGTGGTTCGGAACCTCAAGGTTTCAACTCCACGGGTTGGGCTCGAACGAGCCCTAGCGATGCAAATATCACCACTAATCAATAATACTCCTTCTCTATAACATGTCGGAGGTGGAGAAATCTCGTACAATGATTACAATAGTAATACAAACAAATACAAGCGAATACAAAGTGAAATACACAAAAGAATACAAAGAACACTTTACAAGCGATCTTTTGGAAGATTGCATGTTTGGTTGCTTGAGCTGCACTTAAAGACCCTAAATTGCACAAGCAAATCGCCCCAAATCGTCTTAAGGAACCTTGCCAAAATCCTTCTCCATGAGCACCTTTTAAAGCTTCACCTCGAGCTAGATTCCGCCTAGCAGTTGACTGATCGAGACCATCAGTCGACTGCTCCTGTAGCCATTGTCTCACAATGGCCCGAGCCACGTTGGATAAGTTCCAACAGATAGACCATCAGTCTACTGATCATGCCCATCAGTCGACTGATTGAGCCATCACTCGACTGTCAAACCCTAACAATCGACTCTAGAACCTTCTGTGTCCGAAAGCTCGACCATCAGTCGACTACCCGATATAGCAGTCGACTGCTCAGGCCATCAGTCGACTGTACAATGCTGTCAGTCAATTGCCAGACCATTTCCTGTAGTCGAACACCAGTCAACTCACATCAGTCGACTGATCACAATATCAGTCGACTGATAACTTCATCCATGAGGTTTTAACACCAAGTATGATGCCCTCATACTTGCTAGACAACCTTTAGCCTAGACCTAAGCCTTCTAGCCACCTCCGTCAGCCTCACACCTATCGGATCCCTCAAATTCATCCATGACTTGTTTATCCATATGCTATCCTTCAGGTGCTTCCATCGGCTATTGTCATGCTAAGCTGGTCTATAGCGCCAAGGCACATTGGGCCTACACTACCAAGACTACCGCTTGGATTTTACACCATCAACCATTGGAATTATGCTTCCAAGACTCTCGCTTGGACTTTACGTCACCAATATCACCCCTTGAACTTTCATTGCCAACCCATGTTGGAATTTTCATTTGCCAAGACTCAAGCTTGGACTTTTTCTTGCCAAGACCCATGCTTGGACTTTCCATGCCAATCCATGTTGGACTTTCCATCATATGGTCAACCCCATGTCAACCATATAGTCAAACAATGGTCAAACCATTGTCAAACATCAAAATACCCCTCAAGTCAAACTCGAGTCTGGTCAATCATTATCTGGGTCGATTGTACAAACAATCTTCCCAAAACATTATCAAACATCAAAACACTACTCGAGTCCAACTCGAGTCTGGTCAATCGTGACCTAGGCCGATTGCACCAACAATAAGTTGAGTAATTCTATTTGGAGTTGGATTACTTCTCAAGTATCACTTGAAAGCTCCGATTTTTTATTTCTGAAGTCAACTTAAAAAATGCATTAAAAAATCAAAAAAAATCAAAAAATCATGAAATTTTGGGGAACACATTTCTAATGAGTTCTTCTATCAAGGAAAAATGTCTTTTTTCAAAAAAAAAAATCATTTAATTTTTGAAAATTAGGCAAAAACTCAAAAGTTTGAAAAGTTCTCAAATTTGTATCACCTTTGAAAGCTAGTTTTGCCTTAAAACATTTCAAAACACAAACCCTCAGTTTTCAAAACATAAAATGTTTTTAAATCATTAAAAATATCCAAATATAATCTTTGGACAATATGTCCATGAATTAAATATATGCTTTCCCCGAAGTTGGTATATGATTGCTATGTTATGATACTCTTAATGACTCATCTAAATGCCATAAGCATTAATGAATCTCTTGTATCAACTTAACATCTCAACCATTTCTTTGTTTTCAATCAAGTTCACCTTATGGTGAATTGTGAGATGTAGCTAAAAGTATTTATACTTAACCAACAATTTGTTGGGCTTCCGGCACCACGGCGAGAGTGTGTTCGAACATGTTTCGTAAACATGTGCACAGCGGAAGAAATAAAAATAATAAATCTACATTTATTACAACACACACATCACACGCATGCATAGTACAACATGTGTACACATAACCGTAAATTTAAATTTGCAATAAAAGGAAATTTAACTAAGTTATACCTTTCGTATCATGTGTAGCAGGAACGGCATCAACCGGAACGATCCTCGCTAGAATCGTCTCTATCCGTATCCACGCCGAGTATCCTCGGGATGACTTCGCTAAGTCACGAGATTCATCTTCGTACGGGTTACTAGCCTCATGTTGAAGACGATGTGATCGAGAGAGGATCACGATCCGAATCCAAATTCGGATCCAAAAATGAGTCCTCAAAACTCGCTTCTCCGAAGAGGTATTCGTCAACCGTTTGACGAATCCTTCGTTCTCCACCTATGAGGATTACCGGAGATCGAATCCCCGGTAAGTCAGGCGCTGTCGGAGCTCTAATCGTCGTCCAAATGACACTCCGACGAGAGAAGAACAAGCTGTCAAAAAAACTGGACAGCTTTGGTGGAGGAGTAGGCGCCGGCCAACCAAGGGAAGCCAAGTGCTCACCTTATCGCCGAAGCCTAGGAAGAACACCGGAGGGTCGCCGGAGGATGTCCGACTGAAGCTTGGATGCCGGCAAGGAGTTGGACGGCGGCACAAGGGGCTGGGCGGCAACCTAGGGTTGGCGCCGAAAATCCAAGGAGAGGATGGAGAGGTGGGCCGCAACCACAAGCTAGGGTTTTTGGATTAGGGCTTAACAATCCCTTAAGCCCTCTTTTATAGAGAACTAATTCTCTTAATGGTTATTGGATCATAACCATGAGGCCCGTTAACCCGCTCCATTAATATAAGTTAAAATAAACCAAACTTTGATGGTTTATTTTAAGTTAAAACGAACCGAACCAACCTTTGGTTCATTCGTTTAAAATAAACCAAACCCTTTGGTTTATTCTCCTCCATTGGATTAGAACCAAACCATTTTGGTTCATCCATTATGTCTTCATAAGACACATCCCATCCACGCTTCCATTGCGACTGAAACGATTTCATGCTCACTTCTGGTTTGGTCCAACCAAACCTAGTTTCTCTCGGTCTGAGAATCTCATTCTCAAGCTCGTTTTAAATCCTTCGGATTACGCTCGTTGTGCATGTGACCAAATAGGTTCTCGGTTTATGTTGGCCGTCTATAATTAACCATTAATTATAGAACGATCATGAGTGGCACCTAGTAGTACATCATGATCCCCAATTAACCGAAAAGATCAACGGTTGATCCAGAACTATTTCTGAATCCCTTTAGCAGCTCGAATGAATCGTGCCCCATTCCCTTCACTCATCTTATACCCACTTGGTTCAGGACATGGTCTATAGTGTCAGTCCCCACTAGGCTGACTACGTCACACCTAGCCCAAGTATCATTTCCTCATCCTACGGATTCTAGTTACTGCACATGTATCGAAGAGTACCTTACTCTAAACATGTAATGCTTTGGCCAAAGACTTTAGTAACAGTCCGACGAGAGGCCATGGGTATACATCTCCTCGCAAGGAGTGGTGAATCCTTTATAGGCTATTCAAACACCTTCGATCACTTTGAATTATACCCAATCATCCCGGGTCCACATCTCCTTATAGATGCTTGCTTAAGATGTCAAAGCATAAGTCTCCATGGTCAAGATGACTTGAATACCGCAAGTCAAAGGAACATCGCACTTAAACAACAGTAAGAACTTCATTGACATATCTATATATGCAGAGAACCATATGAAGTCTTACATCTGGTCACTCCAATGAACTAGTTACCATAACTAGCATCCACGATCAACTCCGGACATCATAATGTCTCCAGCTAGTGAGAATCAGCTGCTTGGATACACCAAGGAGTACACCTCGTGCTAGTCTCTACAGAATCAATGGTGTCCATCTCCATCAATTCTTCGACTAGGGATAATTTCGATACATCACAATTATACATGTAGAGATACTCACAAGTTGTGATCCAATCACAAATTCTCTCATGCTGTGAATCGTATCGTGGACATTCAGTAAATGAGTTTAAGATCCAATCAAATACATGAAAACATGTATACTCAAATAGTGAATCTTCATTTATCATATAAATGGTTCATACATAAGGCGATTGCCTTAGGACATCTCTCATATATTACTAACAGACTCCCACTTGACCTAATGCCAATCGCTGTGGTATCCAATACCATATCCTCTAACATAACCCTCAAACATACTTTGAGGTAATGCTTTAGTCAAAGGATCCGCTAAGTTCCTTTCAGTGGGAATTTTCTCGATTTGTATTTCGTTCCTACTGATGATCTCTCTGATAAGATGATAGCGGCGAAGCACATGTTTGGATCATTGATGAGACCACATCAAGTTCATAGATGAACTTCTTGATCCAAACCGCTTCCTTTGCTGCTTCCAAAGCTGCAATGTTTTCTGCCTTAGTGGCAGAATCCGCTATAGTGTCAAGCTTGGAACCTTTCCAACTTATTGCGCCTCCATTCTAAGTGAATACATACCCAGACTGAGACATGGAATCATCCTTGTCTGTATGGAGCTGGCATCCGTATACTTGCGTATCACCATGTCCCCTTCTCCATATATTAGGAACACATCCTTAGTTCTTATTAAGTACTTAAGGATCGTCTTAACAGCCACCCAATGATCCATTCCTGGATCAGACTGGTATCTGCTTGTGACACTCAAAGCATACGATACATCGGGCCTTGTACATAACATAACATACATGATAGATCCTATTGCGGATGCATAGGGAATCTTACTCATGCAAATCCTCTCGTCTTCTGTGCGTGGACACATAGACTTCGAAAGGTGTACCCCATGCCTGATGGGTAGGAAACCTTTCTTGGATTCCGACATGCTAAACCTCTTTAGCACTCGGTCTATATATGAAGACTGCGAAAGACCAAGCAACCATTTCGATCTATCTCTATAGATCTTAATCCCGAGGATGTAGGTTGCTTCTCCCAGGTCTTTCATGGAGAATATCTTGGATAACCAAACCTTAACTGACTGTAAGATTGAAACATCATTTCCTATAAGTAATATGTCATCGACATATAATACTAGGAACACGATTGCACTCCCACTAACCTTCTTGTACACACAAGGTTCGTCTGGATTTTGTGAGAAATCAAACCTTTTGATTGTCTCATCAAAACGGATATTCTAGCTCCTGGATGCTTGCTTCAATCCATAAATGGACCATCGCAATTTGCATACCTTGGTTTTATCAACCGATGTGAAACCCTCAGGTTGTATCATATACACGTCCTCGAGCAGGTTTCCATTAAGAAAAGTTGTTTTCACATCCATCTGTCATATCTCATAATCATAATGAGCCGCTATGGCCAGGAGCATCCGAATGGATTTAAGCATAGCTACAGGCGAATAGGTTTCGTCATAATCAACACCTTGCTTTTGACAATATCCTTTCGCCACCAAGCTAGCCTTATAGGTAATCACATTACCATCCATGTCAGTTTTCTTCTTGAAAACCCACTTGCACCCTATAGGCTTTATGCCTTCAGGTGGGTCATCCAAGTTCCAAACTTGGTTTTCATACATGGAATCCATTTCCGACTTCATGGCACCAAGCCACTTATCCCTTTCTGAACTTGTCAGCACTTCTTCATAACTGGTAGACTCCTCATCATCAATGAGTAACACGTCGTTCGATTCACTTACGAGAAATCCATATCTCTCAGGAATATTACGTGTTCAACCAGATCTACGAAGATGTGGTGTTACAATAGGTCCAGCCGATTGCTCATCACTATGAGTTGTCGACTGTTGTGCTTCACCAGGTATCTCATCAATGTCTATTTGAGTCTCTCGAGCCTCCTCAAGCTCGACGACACTCCCATTATTTTCTTGCAAGAGAAACTCTTTCTCTAGAAACACAGCATGCCTTGAAATAAACACCTTTTGTTCCTCAGGATGATAAAATTGGTAACCCCTTATTTCCTTAGGGTATCCAATAAATAGACATTTATCAGACTTAGCATCCAATTTGTCTGATACAATCCGCTTCACATATGCAGGACAACCCCATATCTTCAAGTAAGATACATGAGGTTTCTTACTATTCCATATCTCATATGGAGTAGTAGAGACTACCTTGGTTGGCATTCTGTTTAACAAGTAAACAGCTGTCTGAAGTGCATAGCCCCAAAAGGACTTGGGAAGATACGCATGATTCATCATTGACCTGACCATGTCCAACTAGGTCTGGTTACGCCTCTCAGATACACCATTATGCTGTGGTGTATATGGCGGAGTCCATTGAGACAATATGCCATTGTCTCTTAGATAATCAAGAAACTCTTGACTTAAGTATTCCCCACCTCGATCCGATCGAAGTATTTTAATACTCTTGTCATGTTGTTTCTCTACTTCATTTCTGAATTCTTTGAACCTTTCAAAGGCTTCAGACTTGTGTTTCATCAAGAACACATACCCAAACCGTGAGTGATCATCGGTGAAGGTAATGAAGTAGTTATAGCCTCCTAAAGCTTGAGTTGACATAGGTCCACATACATCAGTATGTATTAGACCTAGTAACTCTCCCACTCGTTCACCTTTTCCAGTAAAAGGTAACTTAGTCATCTTGCCTTTTAAGCATGATTCGCATGTATCGTATGAATCCAATTCAAACGATTCTAGAATTCCACATCGGTGTAATTCGGACATGTGTTTCTTGCTTACATGGCTAAGACGACAATGCCACATATAGAAGTCTAATTGATTATCCTTTCGAGCACGCTTGTTGCTCGCTTCGATATTGAAAATGTCACTGGATATGTCCAACGTATAAACACCATTGCTTAAAGTTCCAGTCCCATAAAGAACTCCATTCAAAGTTATGTAACAACAATTGTTACTAAAAGTTAAATGGTACCCATTTCTATTTAAACAAGAAATAGAAATGATGTTCTTTATCAACGAAGGAACATAAATGCAATTGTCCAGTTCTAAGACAAGTCCTACAGGGAGTTTCAACAAATACGTTCCGATGGTGAGTGCAGCAACCTTTGCTCCATTCCCAACACGTAAATTTGACTCTCCCTTGACGAGTCTTCTTCTATTCCTTAGCCCATGTATGTCATTACATATATGTGAGCCACACCCAGTATCCAATATCCAAGTGTCTAAGGAAATAGAATGACAATCAATAACGAAGATATCTGAAGAAGATGGGGCATCCGATGCCTTATTCTCCTTCACAGACTCAAGATAAATCTTGCAATTTCTTCGCCAATGGACCTCCTTGCCATAATGATGGCATGTGACCTTTTGAGCTAATTCTGTCCTTTTAGCCTTTTTCTTCTTCCCCTTCTGCTGTTCCTTTGACTCCCTCTTAGAACCTTTCTTCGAGGAATCAACTAACAACACCGTCCCCTGCTCATGCTTCTCAGAAGGCTCCACAGTCTTCAGCATGTTGAGCAGTACCACCGATGAACCTTCTTGCATCTCAGAGGTGAAGAAGAGCTTGGAGACTTCAAACCTTTCGAATCTCACTTGCTCATCAACCAACTCATAAAGATGATAGACTATGGTATGAGCATCCATATGCTCATGCTGCTTCCGCAGCTCAGGTACCATCGTGGCTAGCATGATGCAACTCACGATTTCAGAATCATTCACATGTTTCTGATAGGCCAACAATTGGTCTGGAGTTGCATTGTCACTAGGACGGGCGGGAAGAGGCGCTTCGAGGACATACACAGGCTTTTCGCCTTGAGAACAAGTCTCAAGTTTCTAAGCCAGTCCAAGAAGTTCGGCACAGTCAATTTATTTGAATCCAAAATGAAACGCAAATTCAAAGACATCATGATAAATCTTAGAAATACAAAATGAGCATATATGAGAAAGATGATTTTTAAAATGCATCAATATATATTTATAAATCCCATTCATTTTTCGAATTTCAAAAACCCCAAAATCACTTCGGGAGATCGTAGGTCCATCTCCGAATGGGCTGATATCCATCATAGATATGAACAACCTTGGAGAGAGTCCAACAAGCCATTCATAACGACGATGGTAGGTATCAACTATACCGATTGCATATCACGTATATGCAACTATCACAATGTGCTATCAACTAATTGAATGTTCACACATACATCAGGTTGTTAACACATTAACAAGTATGCATCATATGCATAGCACCCAACTTCACCTCCCTTTACATCGACCTTGGAGAGAGTCCAACAAGCCGATGCTCCAGGTTAAAGCCAACCCATTAATCGAGAAATAGTTTTAATATGGTTAGAGCGCATTCAACCAATTAGTCCGTCTTGGAGAGAGTCCAACAACCAAAGCTAACGATTGACCTCTGACTCTTACCATATTAGTATTAAACTATTCCATGGTTTGAACATGTTCGGGTTCGAGCCGGGCTTGGAGAGAGTCCAACAACCCAAACAAGAAACGGAACTCTGGTTCCAACCATATTAATGGAAGGTGTAGGCTTTAATATTGAGTAAGGGTTTTTATGTCTCATCCTCTTTGCATGCAAATAACTATTATCTACATGGCATGACATACATGACATACATCTACATGTCACGACACGCATGGCATAATGATATGCATCTAATGCAATTACATGGCATACAATTATGTCATGTACATAATTTCCTTATTTGTCATAACTATTTATGGAAATAAAATATGTTTAAGATTTTATTCTCCAAATCAAATCATTATTAAATTAGGAAACAAATTTCCAAATCTAATCACATATTTTATTTATGGAAATAATTGATTAAGGAAAATCAATTTAGGAAACCAATTTCCTAAATCATCAAAACTACTTATGGAAATAAAATATTTTAAGATTTGATTTCCCAAATCAAATCATGATTAAATTAGGAAACAAATTTCCAGAATCTAATCAAATATTTTATTTATGGAAAATATCAATTTCCATAAATACTTCCAAATTTCCAAAAGTGGAAGATTTCCATAAATACTTCTAGACTTTCCAAAATTAAAAAATTTCCATAAATAACATTATGACTATCGCAAAACCATTTTACGATTATGTCGAAACACAACCTGGGCTCTGATACCATGTTTGGGCTTCCGACACCGCGGCGAGTGTGTGTTCGAACATGTTTCGTAAACATGTGCACAGTGGAAGAAATAAAAATAATAAATCTACATTTATTACAACACACACATCACACGCATGCATAGTACAATATGTGTAGACATAACCGTAAATTTAAATTTGCAATAAAAGGAAATTTAACTACGTTATACCTTTCGTATCACGTGTAGCGGGAACGACATCAACCGGAACGATTCTCGCTAGAATCGTCTCTATCCGTATCCACGCCGAGTATCCTCGGGATGACTTCGCTAAGTCACGAGCTTCGTCTTCGTATGGGTTACTAGCCTCATGTTGAAGACGATGTGATCGAGAGAGGATCACGATCCGAATCCAAATTCGGATTCAAAAATGAGTCCTCAAAACTCGCTTCTCTGGAGAGGTATTCGTCAACCGTTTGACGAATCCTTCATCCTCCACCTATGAGGATTACCGGAGATCGAATCCCCGGTAAGTTAGGCACTGTCGGAGCTCTAACCGTCATCCAAACGACGCTCTGACGAGAGAAGAACAAGCTGTACAGAAAACTGGACAGCTTTGGTGGAGGAGTAGGCGCCGGCCAACCAAGGGAAGCCAAGTGCTCACCTTATCGCCGAAGCCTAGGAAGATCACCGGAGGGTCGCCGGAGGATGACCGGCTGAATCTTGGATGTTGGCAAGCAGTTGGACGGCGGCACAAGGGGTTGGGCGGCAACCTAGGGTTGCCGCCGAAAATCCAAGGAGTGGATGGAGAGGTGGGCGGCAACCACAAGCTAGGGTTTTTGGATTAGGGCTTAACAATCCCTTAAGCCCTCTTTTATAGAGAACTAATTCTCTTAATGGTTATTGGATCATAACCATGAGGCCCGTTAACCCGCTCCATTAATATAAGTTAAAATAAACCAAACCATGATGGTTTATTTTAAGTTAAAACGAACCGAACCAACTTTTGGTTCATTCGTTTAAAATAAACCAATCCCTTTGGTTTATTCTCCTCCATTGGATTAGAACCAAACCATTTTGGTTCATCCATTATGTCTTCATAAGACACCGCCCATCCACGCTTCCATTGCGACTGAAACGATTTCATGCTCGCTTCTTGTTTGGTCCAACCAAACCTTGTTTCTCTCAGTCTGAGAATCCCATTCTCAAGCTTGTTTTAAATCCTTCGGAGTACGCTCGTTGTGCGTGTGACCAAATAGGTTCTCGGTTTATGTTGGCCGTCTATAATTAACCATAAATTATAGAACGATCATGAGTGACACCTAGTAGTACATCATGATCCCCAATTAACCGAAAAGATCAACGGTTGATCCAGAACTATTTCTGAAACCCTTCAGCAGCTCGAATGAATCGTGCCCCATTCCCTTGGTTCAGGACATGGTCTATAGTGTTAGTCCCCACTAGGCTGACTACGTCACACCTAGCCCAAGTATCATTTCCTCGTCCTACGGATTCTAGTTATTGCACATGTATCGATGTGTACCTTACTCTAAACATGTAATGCTTTGGCCAAAGACTTTAGTAAAAATCCGACGAGAGGCCATAGGTATACATCTCCGTGCAAGGAGTGGTGAATCCTTTATAGGCTATTCAAACACCTTCGATCACTTCGACTTATACCCAATCATCCCGGGTCCACATCTCCTTAGAGATGCTTGCTTAAGATGTCAAACCATAAGTCTCCATGATCAAGATGACTTGAATACCGCAAGTCAAAGAAACATCGCACTTAAGCTACAGTAAGAACTTCATTGACATATCTATATATGCAGAGAACCATATGAAGTCTTACGGCTGGTCACTCCAATGAACTAGTTACCATAACTAGCATCCACGATCAACTCCGGACATCACAATGTCTCCATCTAGTGAGAATCAGCTGCTTGGATACACCAAGGAGTACACCTCGTGCTAGTCTCTACAGAATCAATGGTGTCCATCTCCATCAATTCATCGACTAGGGATAATTTCGATACATCACAATTACACATGTAGAGATACTCACAAGTTGTGATCCAATCACAAATTTTCTCATGCTGTGAATCGTATCATGGACATTCAATAAATGAGTTTAAGATCCAATCAAATACATGAAAACATGTATACTCAAATAGTGAATCTTCATTTATCATATAAATGGTTCATACATAAGGCGATTGCCTTAG
The DNA here is from genome assembly GCA_025175895.1 of Wurfbainia villosa. NCBI lineage: Eukaryota > Viridiplantae > Streptophyta > Magnoliopsida > Zingiberales > Zingiberaceae > Wurfbainia > Wurfbainia villosa. Next base: position 48,200,065 of record CM045999.1, on the reverse strand, counting down.
GACATCTCTTATATATTACTAACACAATTTTCATGCAATGCTACCCAAGGTTAAGTATAATCCTTCATGATCACAAGTAAAATATTATCACCCAACATCATCATAAGTCAACCATGTAAGTTCTGTTGGAACGTCGGTGGCCGGCTAGAGTGGGGCGAATAGCCCCAATTCGTGTATACGGTGAAAGTCGTTCGTTTGTCGCGTGCTTGGCTACAATATTCGTTAATACGCAGCGGAATAATAATAATGAAAATGAATACACAAGCACACACAATGCACAAAGATATACGTGGTTCAAAACCTTAGGGTTCCTACTCCACGGGTGAGATCAACGAGCTCGTGTTATACACACGACACTAACAACAACTCCTTCTAGACAACACGTCTGAGGTGGAGAAACCTCGTACAAGCAAATACACAAATGTAATACAAGAAAATACAAATACAACAATGAAATACGTAAGGAAAACGTTACAACAATGGATTTGAACTCTTGCTTGTTGCTTGCTTTAGTTTGGCTCTTGAAGGTCTGGAATGAAGCAGCAATTCCCCTTCAAAATATCCCTAAAAAGTCTTGTTGAAATCCTCTCCAAGCTCCTCCTTTTATGCTTGTCTCAGGCTGATTTCTCACCGATCAATCGACTGCTCTTGGCCTCCAGTCGACTGCTCCTGTAGCCGTTGTCTTACAATGACCGAATCCACGTTGGCAAAAACCCAACGGATATCCATCAGTAGACTGATCATACCCATCAGTCGACTGGTAACCCCATCAGTCGAGTGCTCGACACAATCACTCGACTAGAAAGTGTTATGTGCTCGAATTCTCCCCGATCAGTCGACTGATCTCCATCATCAGTCGACTGATGGCGTCTTCAATCGACTGCCCTCCCTCAACAGTCGAATGTTCAGCCAGAACCTGGTCAGTCGAACACTGGTCGAGTTCAATCAACCTAGAGCAGTCGACTAGTACCTATACCAGTCGACTGATGTCAGGTAAAACCTCAAATACCAAGTTGTTTAAGCATCCGACCGCCGGGTAAACCCACAAACACCACCTTTGAGCCTCCGACACTCAGTCTTAGCCACTTGGCCAAGTCCACCTCATCCTCTCATGGAGTTCTGAAGGGTTTTTGTCCGGAACCGAAGCTCTTATTGATAGAAATTTGATGTCGCTAGAGGGGGGGGTGAATAGCGTCGTGTTAAGCTTGATGGAAATCGTTCGAGATCGTGTCTACAAGTTTCGTTAGCACAGCGGAATATATATATAATAACAATAATGAAACACAATCACAAACACAATAACACAAAGATATAACGTGGTTCGGAACCAAAACGGTTCCTACTCCAGGGATTGGGTTCGTACGAACCCTAACGATGCCAATCACACACCACTATGATAAATACTCCTTCTCGACACAAGTGGGAGGTGGAGAAACCTCTGACAATAAGATTACAACTATAATCAAATAACAACAAGCAAATAAAATGAGATACAATGCAATATAAGTAAAGAGAACGCTTTACAAATGCCTTTCGATTGCTTGCTTGTTGATCGCTTGAATCGTGGTTGAAGACCCTGATTTGCAGCAGCAAATCGCCTCAAAAATATCCAAGAAATCGCTGCCAAAAACCCTCCCGTCGAGCTCCTTTTATCCTTGTGCGCGACCTGGATTTTCGCCTATCAGTCGACTGCCATAAGTCACCAGTCGACTGATGCCACTGTTGTCGTGAGACAACGGCTCGATCCACGCTGGAAAAACTCCAACGGATCTCTTGGCAGTCGACTGCCAGCGCCCGTAGCCGACTGGCCAGTCGGCTACGGAGCGTTCTGTGCAGCCAACCTAACTGGCAGTCGACTGCCAACCCTTGGCAGTCGACTGCCGTCGACTGCTAGAGTATTTTCCATCTCTAAACAGCAGTCGAACTCTAGTCGACTATCGATAGTCGAACCGGCCATAGTGCCAGTCGACTGCCAACCTCAAAAATGAGGTTTTAACCCATGTATGGTGCCCCCATACTTGCTAGACCACCCTTAGCCTAGACCTAAGCCTTCTAGCCACCTCCATCAGCCTCACGCCTCTCGGATCCCTCCAAGTCATCCATGACTTGTTCATCCATCGCGCTAGCCTCCAGGTGCTTCCCTCGGCTATGTCATGCTAACGATGTCTACACCGCCAAGGCACATTGGACTTACGCCGCCAAGACTCCTCTTGGACTTTACGCCGCCAACCATTGGACTTATGCTGCCAAGATTTCACCCTTGGACTTTACACTGCCAATATCAATCCCCTTGGACTACTCAAATGCCAAGACTCAAGCTTGGACTTTCCCTTGCCAACCCATGTTGGACTTTCCATGCCAAGACCCATGCTTGGACTTTTCCTTGTGCCAAGTACTCAAGACTTGGACTTTCCCAAATGCCAAGTGTCCCACTTGGACTTTCCATGCCAAGTACCCATGACTCGGACTTTACCTTGCCAAGACCCATGCTTGGACTTTCCCTTAATCACATGGTCAACCCTAGTCAACCATCAAGATCTCCCTCGAGTCAAACTCGAGTCTGATCAATTATAACCTGGGTCGATTGCTCCAACAATCTCCCCAACATATTAATCGACATCAATGTCCAACATCAATGTCAAACCACTTTGTCAAACATCCTATGTCAAACATCAAAACATCACTCGAGTCAAACTCGAGTATGGTCAATCATGACCTGGGCTGATTTCACCAACAATCTCCCCCTTTTTGATGTTTGACAAAACAAACCTTGAGTTATTCCCCTAACTCAAATTCCCTTACCAATTATCCCAAATTAGTAGTTTTACCTTCTCCCCCTTTTTGACATACATCAAAAAGATTATCTCTCCAGGGAGGTCAATGTCTCATGTCCTAATGAGATCTTACAATCTCCCCCTTGATCCAAAAATAAACACCTAGGATGCCTACCATCTTCCTAGTGATAAGTCCCATATCACTCAAAAGAGGCAATCCTATACTCTCTCCCAATTTCTAAATTGGGTTTCTCAAACATCCCATCAATTTTCCCAATTGATGATATTCTCCCAATAACTTCTCCCCCTTCAAGAGGATAAACACATCCATCATCCCAAGATGGATAACTCCCCCTAAAGGCTTGCTCCCCCTTGACCATTGCACCAACAATGTCCTTGGGAAGTCCCTAAGCCAATAGAAACTCTAAACCATCAAAATTAAGGTTCTAAGTTCAAACATGAACTTTCCATACCCTAAATTTGATACTTTGACCTAACACATCTCCTAATCCATATCCAATGGATTTTCACCCTTTATAATGCTTCCCAAAGCATATCCTAGGGTTAGGAGTGATTAGGGACCTTTACAAAGGTTGAACACGGGATAAACAATCTTGTTTTCCTGAATCAGACTCGACAATGACTCTGAACTAATCGATCGCCACTCTAATCATCGATTGACACTAGTAGATCTGATAGCTGAAATTTCCGAATTTCAACTATCAGAATCGAGTTTTGAAAAGTCATAAGTAATTCTACGTATTTTGAAAAATCACGAAACTTGATACGTATATTACTTATTGTCAATACAATGGATGAAAAATATTTGAAAATTATTTTACCCATAAAATAGTGAGTTTGATACAAAACTCAAAACCATTGAAATTTTCAATGTTTTGGCCCTATTTTGTATCAAACCTATCAATGGTTATTGCTATCAAAAGATAGACTTCACCAAGGTTTTTCAAAATGATTTTAAAATGTTTTCAAAACCTTATTTTGGATCATATTCCTTGGGCTCTATGTACATGACTTATACACATGCTCTCCCAATGATCCACAATTGAAATTAGATGAGTTTTAGTTCATCTAGATGCAAAAACTATGCACCTTGAACTTAACTCATATTCTAGCATCTCACATGTATCTAGGGTGTATAAATACACATACATGTCAATTGGATGTGAGATGTGGGTTTTGGTTCATTTAAACTAGGGTTTCATGCATCTTCTAAGGCAACCCTACTTGATTCCCTTATGAATGGGACTCCAAGTCATGCCATAGTCCTTAAATCAATTTCAATCGAAATTTTCTTAAATGCATGATTGATTATGGCATTAATGATGATATAAATAAGCATATGCTCATAATCATGGTGTCATGGCATAAGATGAGATCTAAAAACACATGACATTTAAAACCTTAATCCTAAAACATGAACATGACATATAAAATGATTAAAAGTAAGCATGATGTCATGGCATGTTATATGGAAAACAAAGCATGACATATAAAATATATAGGTATAATAATACCTAAATTTTAATATTAATTGCCATTTGTTGGGATTAATCATATTTTTCCATATTAACCTAATCTCCCTTGTGTGCCAAAAACCCAAAATGACACACTAACCTCTAAACCCAACTTATGCCAATTTGATCATTTTATCAAAACTTCTCAATTAATATTGGCACATTCTAAAATCCTTTAGAATTCAAATCTAACCACATCCCAAGGTAACCATAACCTTGAAAATGACCTAAAATGTCACCTTTGCCATGGTTGAGTTAACTACCCATCCAATCAAGGTTGGCACACCCTAAACCCATCTTAGCGTGAATCAATCACGCTCTTAGGAACCCAAAATCGATTTGAGCTCCTAGGGTTAATTAGGTATTCCTTAGGGATAACCTCCCTAGATACCTTCCTAATGACCCTTCTAGGCTTATTAGCCTTGGTCACTTGGGTCTTTCCTAGGTTGACTCTAGGGGTAACTCCCCTTGCAACCTTCTTGGTGGCCACCCTAGGTTTCCTAGAAACCCTAGCCACTAGGCACAACCTTTGGTAAACCTTAGGGATGACTTCCCTATTGACCTTGGTCTTCCTAGACCTAGTTAGTGTTCCATAATCTAATGGAACACTATGATAAGCCACCTTAGGCTTAGATTTGTGACCCAAACCATTCTTGCCCTTGGTTGACTTTTGACTCTTAGGTCCTAAGTGTTGACTTTGAGATTTGGACCTAGACTTTTGATCATTTGACCCTTTAAATTCGTTTTGTATATTCCAAAGGGTCTTTTCTAGTTTTTCAAGTCTTGACCTTAAGACTTGATTTTCCTTTTCTAATTGCCCAATTTTTGAGTTTTGATTTAAAACATGGGCATTGTCCTTTCTAGCCATATGCCTAGTACATTTAGGGTTAAAACCTAAGTGTTCTTATATTTTTCTAATAGATTCCTTAGGTAAGGTTTTTCTAGGGACATTAGTCCCAAATTTCTCCTTTCTTGAAAAATTTACCCTCTTGGCTCCTAAGCACAATTCCTTACTTCTAGCATGCTCTTTATGATAAATAGCAAGACTATTAAAATTATTCCTAGCATGTTTTTGACTATAAGAATTAGAAAGAGCATTACTAAAATATACCTTAGGGTTATCCTTAGTAGCTCCCCCTACTTGTGATGCTCCCCTTTGCCCCTTCTTCTCCCCCTTTGGGCATTGACTTCTACAGTGCCCCTTTTGATGGCACTTGAAACATACTACAAGCTCTTTGCCCCTCCTAATTTAGGCACCAGCATCCATTGAATTTGTGTTGACTTTTGGTGTCGGAGGAGTCTTCTTAACCTTCCTTGGGCACTTGCTCTTGTAGTGCCCATACTCCCTACACTCAAAACACATTATATGGATTTTATTTGAAATTAGAGTGTTTTAGTTACCTGTTCGGTGGTAGATGCCAGAGTTGTATTTTGAGCTTCTTCATCTTGACCGGATGTCGAAGCTTCTTCTTGTTGCTCCGGTATTGAGAATGGTCTCTCCTCCTCAATCCTAGAAGTGGATGCTTCTTCCACTTCCTCTACTTCCTTCTCCTATCCGGAAGTTGACTCCTCACTTTCACTTGAGGATGAGCTCTCTTCTTCATCCTCCTTATCTTCTTGAATTGATGGTGAATTTTCATGAAGCTTGGCCAAATCGTTCCATAGCTTCTTGGCATCCATTCATTCACCTAGGCTACACAAGAATTCATTAGGAATTAAATCAAAAATGAATTTGATTACCTTCTTGTTTTTATCAAATCTTTGGAGTTGATCTTCACTCCATTTCTTCTTCTTGAGGAAACAACCTTTTGGTCCTCTTGGATACTCAAATCCTTCCATTAACAAGGATCATTCCTCATGTTCTCTCATTATCAAAAAATCTTCAATTCTCGCCTTCCAAGAATTGAAGCCTTCTCATCCCTATGGGGTGTAGGGCACCGGTGTGTTGATGTCCCAACCTAATTGATCTTGGACTTCCATCTTTTACCCTCTAGCGTCTTGCTCCCGGTTGTTAATCCGTTGAAGAGCAACCTGACTCTAATACCACTTGATAGAAATTTGATGCCGCTAGAGGGGGGGTGAATAGCGTCGTGTTAAGCTTGATGGAAATCGTTCGAGATCGCGTCTACAAGTTTCGTTACCACAGCGTGTTGGTGTAGTAGGCACCTAAGTCGAACCTAAGTTTTGATTATAGCAAACGATACAAAGTTAAGCATATATTGTTATCTCACGAGCTAAATCAAGTGTGCAGAAAAGTCTCAACGCTGGAGCTGAAGGCTAGCGACACCCGGAGGAAGCCGCGGTGGTCGGGCGACACTCAAGAGACTTCGGAGGGAGCCGAAGGAATTGAGTGGAAGGCCGGAAGCAAAAGCGACACATAAGTATCGAGGTAAGCTCGTGTGTGCGAGCGTAAGTAAGGTCGTATCCTCTTTACGGGGATGATCTTAAGCGTAGATCCGACCAAAGACATCCTATAGATGGTCTAGGTCGAGATCGGACGGTCAACGACCGTCGGAATTATGTTTTTGTCGAGCTAACTCTTTATTATAGTCGAAAAGTCTGGAAATCAGTTCAACCGCCAAGGATCAGTTCAACCGCTGAGATATCGGCTCAACTGCCAAGGATCAGTTCAACTACTGAGCCATCAGTTCAACCGGCCAAGAAATCAGTTCAACCGGTGGTCAAAAATCAGCCTCGAGGAGTCAAGCTTTATCACCATTTTTCAAGGAGTTTTGTGCCCATTTGTGATTGGTTGAAGACCCATTCGTTGAGGGGCTTAAAGGCTATAAAAGGAGGGCCAAACCTAGGGTTTTTCATTAATTTCTAAGTGCTCAAAAGCTTCCACAACGCTGCGACTCTCCGACGACTCTACGACAACGAAGTGCTGCCAACAACCCTAGCTTAAGTTCTTTCTTTTTAGTTGTTGGTATAATCCTTGTTTTCAATATTGCAATTATTTTACTCGAGAGTTTTCTATCGTTGCATTTTACTTTTAATAGAAGAGAGGGTTTGTCTCTCTATCATTTTGCTTCGAAAGTTTTTTTTGTAATCGTCAAACTCCTACCTCCAACGAGGAGGAGTGTTTTAGTGAATTGCCCTCCGTACACGGTCTAGGACCGTTAGGGCCTTGGAGTAGTAGCCGAAGGCTACGAACCAAGTAAAAAAATAAACTTGTCTCTTTTTGTTTCATTTATCTTTCCGCTGCACTTATTTGTTTTGATACGAACTCGTAAAAGAAGAAAATGTTTTATGCTATTCACCCCCTCTAGCGCTCACTTCGATCCTACAATTGGTATCAGAGCCGGGGGCGCTTAGATTTGGTGAAACCACCAATCTAACATTTTTTTTTTTCAGATTTTTTTTTCGTTCGTTTAAATTTTTCTCCCGCACTACTAATCCAAGACGATGTCTTGGTACTCTTCGTTTGATTTTGTTTTGCAAGTTTTCGCTTTTGGAGTAGCCGATGGTCAAACGGGCATAACTTTTCGTACAAGTTGACCTACGACACGGTATACCTACCAAATCGAAGCTCTCGCAGAGATCTACACCTCTCACAGGGGTTTACCCCCGTAACAATCTATTTTCATCCTAAAAAATCGACGTTTAGTAGCCTTTCGGGAACATCGGAGGTTGTGAGTACTTACTTTTTATTTAGTTTCTTATTTCTTTGCTTAACTTTCTATTTTTCGTTTATTTCTTTTTATTTCCCGCACTACTAATCCAAGACGCAAGTCTTGGTACTTTCGTGTGTTTTTGTTGTTGCTAGGTTTTCATTTTAGTCTCCTTGTTTTTTTGTTCTAATGGCCCATCTCGAGGGTTTTAGCACCGTCCGACCTCCGTTTTACAACGGAGATGACTTCCGTTATTGGAAGGGTCGGATGGAATGCTTTCTCAAAACCCAAATCGAGATGTGGATCATAATCCAAACGGGTTTCACACTTCCGACTAATGAAGTGGGTGACTCCTTGGATTATGATCAATGGACCGTTGCAACAAAACGACAAGTCGAAGCCGACGCCAAGGCAACACAAATTCTCCAATGCGGCCTATCCAAGGAGGAGCTAAATCGCCGCCCCTTCATAAGCGCAAAGCGATCTTTGGACAAAACTAATCGAGTTACACCGAAGGATCGGATCAAGCTAAGGTTTGCAAACGTGATTTGTTGTTCAATAAATTGTATACACTAAAAATGCAGAACACGAGTCCGCGACGCAACTCCACGCCTGTCCAAGACATAGTCAACAACCGACACGCAATCGGGCAAAAGGTTGAAAACCGCGACCTTATAAGGTATGTCCTAAACTCTTTTCCGAGGACTACCTTGTGGGCATCCATGGTCGATGCCTACAAGGTCTCCAAGGACCTTTCTAAAATTAGGTTAGATGAACTCTTTTCGGATTTGAATTACATGAACAATCCAACTAACCCGAGAGGGGTATAGCCTTGCAGGTTCAAAGAAGAAGAAAATCGTAAGCAAGCCACCACCAACCGAGGAGGAAGACGAGTCCAAGAAGAAGTTGACCCGAGTTGATCACAACTAATGAACCTAGCTCAAGGATAGCCAAAGGGACTAAAGCGAACCACGACTCGACCCAACCAAGGTAAGTCTAAAAGTTCTAACATTAGGTGTTATGAGTGTAACAGGTTTGGACATATCAAGTCCGAGTGCCCCAAGCTCAACCACCAAGCACCTAAGCACAAGAAGGCCCTCAACGCGACATGGGAAGAAGCGTCATCCGAAGAAGACGAAGACCACGTCTTCATGGCGAAATCAATTGAGTCCGACACGGAGACCGAACCTGAACTTGAGTCAGAACCTGAGGATGACTCGGACTACGACGCTACCTTCAAGTCAAGCCACGGATACGCATCCGGTTCAAAAGATACCCTTAAAGTGAGTTGAAATTTATTTAATGCTTTATATAATACGGTTAGGTTTTTGTCTAGGAAATTAGCTAAGTCCGAGTCCAAGGTCGAGACCCTGGTTGAGGAAGTTAAACTCCTCAAACACAAGGTCTCCCTAACCTCTTCGACTAGTCGAGTTCAAGAGAAGGACTCAACTCGAAAGTTGAAAAACTCAAGTTGAGAACTCACTCTTGAAAAGTCAAGTCAAGATCTTAGGAATACGTTGGAAAGGTTTACTTTGGGATCCAAAGGACTTGACCTCCTACTTGATCGCAAAGGGCCGCAGGTACAACAAGGCCGACTAGGGTTTAGCTCAAACACGACCAATAAGTCGATATGTCAATCGTAAGTAGACATAAAAAACGTGTCCAAGCATGGGTCCCTAAGACCACTTTGATTTCAACTCTAGGATCCAACTCGTACTTGGTTCCCAAGGACCAAATCCACTATGTGGATAGACCTAACCGATTCAACGGTCTAGGGGAGCCAAGATAAAAACATGTTTGTGTTTTAACTTAGTAATTGCATGCTTAGATTTTTGTTGTTTTGTTTTGTTTTTTTTTTTCTGAACTCACTTATAACACGCAAAAAACCAATTAAAATACTTAGAAAAGTTTGAGCCTCGGGGAGCCTCATTTCAAAAAACCAATTAAAATCCTACGAAAAGATAGAGCCTCGGTGAGCCTCTTTTCAAAAATAACTAGTTAGACGAGGAAATAGTCGTAGGTGAGTCAAGTAATCATTTTCTTGAAAATGGCTTTGTCTAAGGAAGTGGTCGATGATCCGATAAAAGAAGGCCCTCAGGCCTCGCCACGACACGAAGCCATAATCTTGAAAAGGTAAACTTGACAAGCCTAGGTCAAATCCAAATCTAACATAAAATTACTTAAACCTAAATCCACTTAATCAATTTAATTGAAAATCATCTCAACATAAAATTACTTGTACCTACATCCACTTATTCAATTTAATTGTAAATTATCTCAACATAAAATTACTTAATCAATTTAATTGGAAATCATATCACAAAAATCTAACATCCAATCCAACCACCTTGTGTGTAGGATCAGATGACAATGTTGCTCCCGACACATGACCGGGATCAACTCAAATTCACAAAGCTTCGATTCAAACGACGAGATCGGTAGCCTTTGGGAATAGCAGCAAGCTCAAAATCATCGGATCGGGTGATATCGAGCTTAACTCGAATTTTGTTATTAAAAATGTATTACTTGTAGAAATTTTGAATATAACACTTTGCTTAAGCGTAAGCCAATTATGTGACAATAACTATAAGGTCGTATTTTTAGAAAATGAATGTGTCATTAAAACAAATGAAACAGCTAAAACAATACTCAAAGGAACTAGGACAAATAACATTTATACAATGAACTTAATCAAATCCTCAGCCAAATGTCTTATGACACAGGAAGAGGAATCATGGTTGTGGCACCGACGACTCGGTCACTCGCACCCAAGACTCGTCCACAAGATGAGTCAGAGTGGCTTAGTCAGAGGTTTACCCAACCTCAACAACTTGGTTAATAAAATCTGTAATGCTTGTCAACAAGGAAAACAACCTAGGACACAACACAAGTTAACTAACCAGAGCAGACCTCAAGTGTACTTGAGCTCTTGCATATGGATCTATTTGATTCACATGGAGCCAAGTCACTCAATAGAAGTCAATATTGCTTAGTCATAATTGGCGGCTACTCGAGTTCACAGGTTAGGTTCATCAAACATAAAAATGATACCCTAGATCAATTAATCAATCTATTCAAATTAATCGAGAATCAAAAAAATCTTAAGGTTAAAAGACTTAGAAGCGATCATGGTGGTGAATTCGAAAACCAAAGGTTCACCGATTTTTGTAACCTAAACGGATACCACCATGAATTCTCTTGCCCTAGGACCCCTCAACAAAATGGCCTAGTGGAGCGGAAAAACCGAACTCTACAAGAAGCCGCTAGGACCATGTTGAATGAATACGACCTACCCGATAGGTTTTGGGCAGAAGCCGTTAGCACGGCTTGCTATGTCCAGAATAGGATCCTTATGGTAAAGAGGCACCTTAAGACCTCGTACGAGATTTATCACGATAAAATACCTAACATCAAGTACTTTAGGGTATTTGGGTGTAAGGTACATATCCTAAACACTAAGGATTACCTAGGTAAATTTACATCCAAAACCACGACCGGAATCTTTCTAGGATACTCGACTACAAGTAGAACTTATAGAGTATATAACCACGACACCCTTAGAGTCGAGGAAACCATTAATGTAGTGTTCGATGAAGGACACGAACCTACAAAACCCCCGGCAACCCCAATTAGCGAGCCGATTCATACTAAACCTAACTCTGATCCGGAGATTAGCTCTAGTGTTAATCCTAACCTAAGTCAACCAAATCACTCTATTGATCAAGTGATAGATGACTCCAACCAAACTAGAACTCAAACGAGTCATCCTATGGATCAAGTTGTAGACTCAAACCCAAATCCAACTAGGACTCAAACGAATCATCCTATCGACCAAGTGATAGGTGATCCTAATCTAGGAGTTCGAACTAGAGCATCCTATAGGAACCTTAGCCAAATTTCCTTAATTTCAAAGATAGAACCCAAATCAATTGAACAAGCTCTTCTTGATCCCGATTGGATTATTGCAATGCAAGAAGAGCTAGCTCAATTTACTAGGAATGAAGTGTGGGAAATAGTACCACCACCTAAAGACAAAACGATAATTGGAACAAGGTGGGTGTTTCGGAATAAGCTTGATGATAAAGGTGAAGTAGTTAGAAACAAGGCTAGGTTAGTCGCCAAAGGGTTTAGTCAAGTCGAAGGCTTAGATTACAACGAAACCTATGCCCCAGTAGCTAGACTCGAATCCATTCGATTGTTGCTAGCTTATGCTGCACATCGAGGATTTAAGCTGTTTCAAATGGATGTTAAGTCGGCATTCCTAAATGGATACATTAAAGAAGAAGTTTATGTTAGCCAACCCCCTGGATTCGAAAATCTAGATAAACCCGACCATGTTCTAAAACTTAAGAAAGCTCTCTATGGACTTAAACAAGCTCCTCGAGCTTGGTACGAGAGACTTTCAATCCATCTCAAGTCAAAAGGGTTTAACCAAGGTTTAGTTGACCCAACTCTCTTCGTAAAAACCTTAGGTAAAGAAATATTCGTAGCTCAAATTTACGTAGACGACATAATTTTTGGAACCTCTAACTCAGCCTTACTAAACGAGTTCGTTTCACTCATGGAAAGTGAGTTCGAAATGAACTTGGTAGGCGAGTTAAGTTTCTTTTTAGGTCTACAAATTAAACAAACTAAGGATGGTATATACCTATATCAACAAAAATACACTAAGGAGTTAATTAAAAGATTTGGAATGCAAGACGCTAAGATAATAAACACCCCGATGGCGATTAATGTTAACATAGGAGAAGACCTAGAAAGTAAGTCCATTGACTTAAAGTACTATAGGAGCGTGATAGGAAGTCTCCTATACTTAACTGCGAGTCGACCCGACATCCTATTCGCAGTAAGTATGTGCGCAAGGTTTCAAACCTGTGCTAAGGAGTCTCATCTAACCCTAGTCAAGCGTATCCTTAGATATCTAAAGGGTACACTTAATGTCGGTATTTGGTATCCTAGATCTACCGAGTTCGAACTAACCGACTACTCCGATTCGGACTATGCCGGTAGTAAGCTCGATAGAAAAAGCACGAGTGGTTGTTGTCAACTACTCGGCTCAAGTCTAGTGAGTTGGTGCAGTAGGAAGCAACATTGTGTTGCCTTATCTACTACCGAAGCCGAATATGTTGCGATGGGTGAGTGTGTAACTCAGCTTCTTTGGATGAAGCACAGTCTCCGAGACTTTAGGTTGGACTTCACCAAAACTAAAATTTTCGTAGACAACATAAGTTCGATAAATCTAACTAAGAACCCTATATGTCATTCAAGAACAAAGCATATAGAGGTAAAACACCATTTCATTCGAGAACATGTAGCCAATGGCTCCATACAACTCGAATATGTTGACTCGAAGTCTAACCTAGCAGACATTTTTACTAAAGCACTACCCAAAGCCGAATTTAGTCTCTTGAGACGAAAATTGGGCATGTGCGTAATAGAATAGGAACTTGCAAATTATATTTTCTTACTACTATTTCTTACTTTTTTTCATGGAACTAGCATAGGACATACCTTAGATATCATGCACCTATAGATTTAAGGAGCCAATACATCTCACAACACATAGGACTAATGTGTTTGTGTACTTAGCCACGTAGATGGGCGTGAGATGTTAGGACCTTACTCCTGGTTCTAGATGTAGAGCTAGTGCATCGCTATGAACCATGGAGTATAATCATACATACTAACCGACTCTGACCAGGACTGGTTGATCTTTCATATCAATCAAGCCAAATATGAGTCGAACATTTTATAGATGAACTTATTTTCAGTATATTATTTTCAAAATAATGTGGAACATGCTTGGATTTTAAAATTAACTTTTTTCCACACACACCCCTTACTCTTTTCGATATACGGCAAAAGGGGGAGAAAAAGGCCAAAGTTAAGGGGTCAAAACAAATTTTTTTTACCAAAAGTTAAAACTTATTTAACTTTTGACAAAAGTTAAATAATTCTTAACTTAAACGTATTTGTGCCGTCTACGTTTTACTTAAACGTATTCTATAACTTTTAACAAAACTTTATGTCATTAATGTTTTACTTAAGGGGGAGAAAGGGCTTAACTAAAATGTTTTGCTAAGGCCAACTTTAAGTAATGTTAATTACTTAAAGCAACCCTCAAGGGGGAGGATTAAGGTCTTTCTTCAAAGACTCACCCTCGGTCTAGGGGGAGGTTTCCTCAAGGGGGAGTATTTGAAGAAAATCCTTACTACTCCAACTTAATCTTCATATTTTTTGTTTCTCAAGCACATTATTATTCTTCATGCTTGCTATTTACTTAACTTTGTATGTGGGTTTGCCATAAATCAAAAAGGGGGAGATTGTTGGTGCAGTAGGCACCTAAGTCGAACCTAAGTTTTGATTATAGCAAACGATACAAAGTTAAGCATATATTGTTATCTCACGAGCTAAATCAAGTGTGCAGAAAAGTCTCAACGCTGGAGCTGAAGGCTAGTGACACCCGGAGGAAGCCGCGGTGGTCGGGCGACACTCAAGAGACTTCGGAGGGAGCCGAAGGAATTGAGTGGAAGGCGGGAAGCTAAAGCGACACATAAGTATCGAGGTAAGCTCGTGTGTGCGAGCGTAAGTAAGGTCGTATCCTCTTTACGGGGATGATCTTAAGCGTAGATCCGACCAAAGACATCCTATAGATGGTCTAGGTCGAGATCGATCGACGGCCAATCGTCGGAATTATGTTTTTTGAGCTAACTCTTTATTACAGTCGAAAATTCTGGCAATCAGTTCAACCGGCCAAGGATCAGTTCAACTGCTGCGCCATCAGTTCAACCGGCCAAGGATCAGTTCAACTGCTGAGCCATCAGTTCAACCGGCCAAGAAATCAGTTCAACCAGTGGTCAAAAATCAGCCTCGAGGAGTCAAGCTTTATCACCATTTTTCAAGGAGTTTTGTGTCCATTTGTGATTGGTTGAAGACCCATTCATTGAGGGGCTTAAAGGCTATAAAAGGAGGGCCAAACCTAGGGTTTTTCATTAATTTCTAAGTGCTCAAAAGCTTCCACAACGCTGCGACTCTCCGATGACTCTACGACAACGAAGTGCTGCCAACAACCCTAGCTTAAGTTCTTTCTTTTTAGTTATTGGTATAATCCTTGTTTTCAATATTGCAATTATTTTACTCGAGAGTTTTCTATCGTTGCATTTTACTTTTAATAGAAGAGAGGGTTTGTCTCTCTATCATTTTGCTTCGAAAGTTTTTTTTGTAATCGTCAAACTCCTACCTCCAACGAGGAGGAGTGTTTTAGTGAATTGCCCTCCGTACACGGTCTAGGACCGTTAGGGCCTTGGAGTAGTAGCCGAAGGCTACGAACCAAGTAAAAAAATAAACTTGTCTCTTTTTGTTTCATTTATCTTTCCGCTGCACTTATTTGTTTTGATATGAACTCGTAAAAGAAGAAAAAGGTTTTGCGCTATTCACCCCCCACTCTAGCGCTCACTTCGATCCTACACAGCGGAATATATATATAATAACAATAATGAAACACAATCACAAACACAAAGATATAACATGGTTCGGAACCAAAACGGTTCCAACTCCACGGATTGGGTTCGTACGAACCCTAGCGATGCCAATCACACACCACTATGATAAATACTCCTTCTCGACACAAGTCGGAGGTGGAGAAACCTCTTACAATAAGATTACAACTATAATCAAATAACAACAAGCAAATAAAATGAGATACAATAAAATATAAGTAAAGAGAATGCTTTACAAATGTCTTTCGATTGCTTGCTTGTTGATCGCTTGAATCGTGGTTGAAGACCCTGATTTGCAGCAGCAAATCGCCTCAAAAACGTCCAAGAAATCGCTTGCAAAAACCCTCCCGTCGAGCTCCTTTTATCCTTGCACACGATCTGGATTTCTGCCCATCAGTCGACTGCCATAAGTCACCAGTCGACTGATGCCACTGTTGTCATGAGACAACGACTCAATCCATGCTGGAAAAACTTCAACGAATCTCTTGGCACGATCGCGCCAACATTGCCGATCGCTACGCCATAGTCGATCGCTACCGCTTACGGAGCGCTCTGCAGGTACCAACCTAATTGGCGGCCGATCGCGCAACCCTTCGCGATGATCAGAGACACCCGTCGACTGCTCCAATGAGCAAGTGACTACCAGAGCATTTCCAGCTCTAAACGGCAGTCAAACTCTAGTCGACTATCGGCAGTCGAACCGGCCATAATGTCAGTCGACTGCCAACCTCAAAAATGAGGTTTTAACCCAAGTATGGTGCCCCCATACTTGCTAGACCACCCTTAGCCTAGACCTAAGCCTTCTAGCCACCTCCATCAGCCTCACGCCTCTCGGATCCCTCCAAGTCATCCATGACTTGTTCATCCATCGCGCTA